>OY970797.1:11934469-16934469 GCA_963853775.1 Xanthia togata | reverse complement strand
GATCTAATGGATACCACATCTGATTGTTTAAATGCACTTATTAATTTAGAATTAAATGACACAGCAATTAGAGACATATTAATCATTCATATCCTCACACTAAAGTTAGACTCAGACAGTCGCAAAGAATGGGAGTTAAAGGTGGCCTCAAACATCGATTCCGATAAGCTACCAACATTTGAGCAATTTAAAGAATTTTTAACCAGTAGATACAGAGCATTTGAATTCTTAGAACATAAGTCTACTCAAAATCAAAATGTAAATACAACTAAAGCAAGGGTATTTCACACAGTATCTTCGAGTTGTCCTGTGTGTAATGATGATCACAAGATAGGGACTTGTAAACAGTTCATGGGTAAAGATGTGGACGCTCGGCGTAAGTTCGTACAGGAAAACCACTTATGCTTCAATTGTCTGGGGGGTAACCACTCTGCCAGGTTTTGTAAATGTACAGTCACTTGTCGAATCTGTCAACGTAAACACCACACTCTATTACATTCTAAAAGTGAGCAGGAATCTCTAGGGGAGAAGAGCACTAATACGGTTGGAGCAGAAAATCAAGATGTAGTTGCTTGTTTTTCGAAGGGTACAGCTAATAACCAAGTCTTACTAGCCACAGCTTTAGTGAAGGCTGTATCGAAAAACGGGTCTATGTTCACGGTTAGGGCTTTGTTAGATCAAGGCTCTCAAGCATCGTTTGTTACGGAAAACATTGTCCAAACCTTAGGATTAAAGAAGACATCAGCTAAGGGTTCAATAGTTGGTATAGATGTCAACCACAAATTAGAGTTGAATTCGGTTGTTAAAGTCAAAATACAGTCTAGGGTTGATCCATCTGTGGAATTGGTAGTAAATGCATATGTTCTAAAATCACTTACATCTTTATTGCCTAGTAGAGAAACAGCACATTTAGATTGGGTACAATTCCAAGATATACCGTTGGCGGATCCCAAATATCACAAACCGGATAAAGTTGATTTATTGTTGGGGGCAGAAATTTACGGCAAGGTTTTGCAAAACGGGTTGAAGAAAGCTTCGGGTAGCAGTGCGGTGGCGCAGTGTACTTCTTTGGGTTGGATTCTATCAGGAACGATAGCTTCTGCTGGCCATAAGTCTTCTGACTTCACTGTGATGCACGCCCTCGTAGGTGATGATGAGATCCTGAAAAGATTCTGGGAATTAGAGAAAGAACCACAGGAAAACAAGAAACATATACTCACCGAAGCAGAGACCAAATGTGAGGAGATATTCACTGCCACAACTACAAGAGATGACAGCGGACGTTACGTTGTGAATCTGCCATTCCGAACCGAAGATCCAGGCTGTAAATATGGAAAAACAAGAGACGTAGCAATAAGGAGGTTTCATGCTCTAGAATCTAAGCTACGCCGGAATGAGGAACTGGGGGTTAAATATGCAGAGGTAATCAACGAGTATCTCGAACTGGGGCATATGAGACCGGTAAGCAAACCGGACGATCATGCAAACGAAGCTGTATATTTACCTCATCACGCAGTAATAAGAAATGATAAAGATACAACCAAGGTGCGTGTAGTATTCGACGCATCTTGCAAGGGAAAAACCGGCATTTCGCTCAATGATGACCTGTTGGTTGGGCCAAGTCTGCAACCTGACTTGCGGTTGCGGCATCTATTGATGCGTTGGAGAAGACATCCTATTTGCATGGTATCAGATGTGGTTAAGATGTATCGACAGGTACGCGTAGCTGATAAACATCAGGATTTTCAACGTATCTTATGGAGAGATAACAAGGACTCTGAATTAAAGGATTACCAGCTTCAGACTGTCACTTTTGCCACTGCCGCTGCACCATTCTTGGCTGTTCGAGCTATGCAACAAGTAGCATACGATGAAGGAAAGGATTATCCTCTTGCAGCTGAGAAAACACTAAAAGATTTTTATGTTGATGATCTTATGACAGGTTGTGAAACAGTAGAAGAAGGAATAGAGATTTGTACACAAATGGAAGAGATGCTCGCCAAAGCAGGGTTTGAGTTACAAAAATGGTCAAGTAACAGCAATGAGCTTCTAGCGAAAATTGTAGATGGGAAAAATAAGGACATGGATCGTGCGGAACAGGGAATTTGGATCAAGCAAGATGAAATATTAAAAACACTAGGACTCACCTGGAATCGAAACTCCGACACCTTCCAGTATTCAGTTCAGCTGCATCCAGTAGAAGAACCTGTAACCAAAAGAAAAATGTTGTCTGACATTGCAAGATTATTCGACCCCTTAGGGTGGGTCGCTCCGGTCATTGTGAAAGCAAAAATGCAAATACAAATATTGTGGACTTCGGGAATTGGATGGGATGAAGAAATTCCTATTGAAATAAAAGATGAATGGTTTACTTACCGACATCAGTTGCAAGTTTTAGCAGAGTTTTCAGTACCTCGATGGTTAAAGATGAAGCATGGTGACAAACACATTGACTTGCACGGATTTTGTGATGCGTCCAAATCAGCATACGCCGCGGTTGTGTATGCTCGGGTAGTCGATGCTAATGGTGGAGTATCAGTCACTCTTGTCACTGCTAAAACTAACGTTGCACCTATAAAAACTGTTTCAATTCCTCGGTTAGAGCTGTGTGGAGCAGTACTGTTAGCACTGAAATATCCTTAGTCATGGGAATCAATAAATCCGACTTGTACTTTTGGACCGATTCAGAAATTGTATTAGCTTGGTTGAACAGTCACCCCAACAAGTGGAAAACCTTTGTCGCTAATCGCGTATCAGAAATTTTATGCATAAGTGAACCACACCAATGGAACCATGTCACATCAAAAAACAATCCTGCTGACTGCGCATCACGGGGTATGTACGCCTCAGAGTTCATACATTTCAAAATGTGGTTAGAAGGTCCCGAGTTCCTCAAAGACACAGTAATTGCAACGGGTAAACGCAAATCAGTTTCAACTGAACTGGAGGAGAAGAGGGTACACGTATCAGTGAATACCGAAATTTGTTTCTGGGATAAATATTCATCCCTTGACAAATTATTGCGAATAGTAGCTTATGTGAGGCGGTTTCTCGAATTAAGAAAACCAAAGGCTACGAGGAAAAACCTCAGTTATATTACCGCAGAAGAGCTTGAATTAGCGTTAGAGACATGCATCAGGGTTAGCCAAGGCCAAAGATTCGAAGCGGTGATCACGAACCTGGAAAAAAAGGAAAACTGTAAGGAGAAGGCCTTAAGGTCCTTAAACCCTTACCTGGATTCAAAACAGATCTTGAGGGTGGGCGGTAGATTAGAACGTTCAGACCTCGACCACAACCGTAAACATCCAATATTGATTCCCGGTAACGATCATCTCACCAATCTCTTAATATCAGATGCGCATAACAGAAGTCTTCATGGAGGTCCCCAACTTATGCTCAACTATTTGAGTACGAAATACTACATCTTAGGAGCCAAGCGGTTAGTTACAGCATATGTAAGGAAATGTGTTACTTGTATCAGGTATGCAGCTACAACCAAACCTCAGTTAATGGGTCAATAGCCACCTGCGCGGGTTACGCCAAGCAGGCCGTTTAAAAACAGTGGGGTAGACTACGCGGGTCCTATAAATTTAAGGACATCTAAGGGTCGGGGTCATCACGCATACAAGGGGTATATTTGTTTATTTGTTTGTATGGCCACAAAGGCTGTCCATATCGAGGTGGTAAGCGATCTTACCACAAAGGGATTTATTGCCGCATTTAAAAGATTTGTGGCAAGACGAGGTCACTGCAAGAATATATGGAGTGACAATGGCACTAATTTTCAGGGTGCTTCTAAAGAGTTAGATGCAATGTTTCGCTCTGAAAATTCAATCATAGCTAAGGATATTGCAGCGGCTTTAGCTGCTGAGGGAACAACATGGCATTATATTCCACCACATTCTCCGAACTTTGGCGGTCTGTGGGAAGCTGGAATAAAATCATGCAAAAGGCATTTGCGTAGGGTAATAGGCAACTCTACTTTAACTTACGAAGAAATGTCCACTCTTTTAAGTCAAGTAGAGGCATGCTTAAATTCACGGCCGTTCTGTAGAGTAACGGATTCCAACAGTTGTGATGCATTAACACCAGGGCATTTCCTTATTGGTGAACCTGTTATAAACGCACCAGATAGGAATTACGAAGACACTAACATATCTAGTCTAAAGAGGTGGCATTTAGTTCAACAAATGCTGCAACAGTTTTGGAGACGCTGGTCAAACGAATACCTAACTACACTGCTCCATCGGTATAAGTGGTCTACGCAAACTCCTGAACCGAACTTAGGAGACATTGTTTTAATTAAGGAGGATAACATGCCCCCTTGTCGGTGGCTACTTGGCAGAGTGGTTGAGAAACATCCGGGGCTGGATAATCTAACACGGGTAGTCACATTGTGTTCCAACGGTTCAACATTTAAACGACCTACCTCGAAACTGTGTGTCTTGCCTATCACTTAAAAAGGTTGTTCACTAAGAACTTAATATTATAATTTGTGTCTGGTGTGTAAATTTTTGTGTAAGTAGGAAATAAGTTATTTTTAAGAGGTGTCCAATAAAATGTATCTTGTAACCTCACTTGTGAAGTGTTTAGTGAGACTAACTTCTAGTTTGTAATCATTTTAACTTAATAGCTTGAAGGACATAATGTTCACAAAATGTCCTTGGTGGGCGGAATGTGCAGCCATCTATCGGTCAGTAGCAATATCCCGCAAATCAATGTCGTACTCTAACTGTATTTTCTTGGTCTTTGTAAAATTAGTTATTATTGGGACCAATAGATGGCACTTTTTATTTGAGTCCTAAAGCTAGATCGCGGTGTCGAGATTCTCTCCTGAGTACATGTAGCATTCGTGCAATAAGGTTTAGATTTGTACATTATTATTAGTGTAACCAAAAAAAGGTGAATTAAACAGGTGGTTTTGGTACCCGATGTTTTTTTATTTTTGAAGTCAGCCTTGTCAAACGTAGGGAAACCATCAGATAGTGTCATTGTGACCCTCACGAAGCCCGAGGGTTCGCATGACCTATCCATCTTTCAGCAATACCAGCTCGCAAGGTGAGCGAGCCACCCAAAACCCTCACGAAGCCCGAGGGTTTAACACGAACAAACAATTCTACTACGTCAGTAAATACAGGACACAGAATAAGATAAAACCGTACTAAAACTGCATACGCAAGACTAGGCAATCAACAAACATTTTACTACACGACCTGCAGTAGGCCAAAGCTGCATTTAAAAACATTTTACACTGTAAAAATCAATGAAAATGTTCAGTGGATAGGTATTGATGCCTCAAATTCATTCAGCGGTGGTAACTCACGTGAAAAAACATTTGAACCAAACTGTGCTCCACTCTGTGGAAATAATATCCATTGTGCTAAGCCATAGCCGCCATAGGCAATATTTTTACAGGCGAATGAAACAATAAAAGACTTTCTTTATTGGTTGTTTATACAATCACTGTCGTAGAAAATGCAATCAGTTCGGTCCATTGCATTGCACTATATTAATTAAATTTTATGGGTATCACCTACCTATGCTATGAGGAGCTCGTGGCTAAGGTATAACAGCCGCACGGGTCAATCCATCAGGTTAAGCTACGCTTGCCGGGGTTGGCCCGTGGATGGGTAACCATCTTTACATATCGAAACTCCTCCGTGCCTCGGAAAGCACGTTAAGTCATTGGTCCCAGCTGTCATTCGTGGATCTTTGACCGCCGTTACCAGCCTTACCAAGGGGTATCGTATTATCCAGTAACTGGGTTGTGGAGGTCAGACGGGAAGCCGACCCCAACATATTTGGGAAAAGGCAGATTGAGGCAGATAGACTGTCGTAGAAAATGCAATCAGTTCACGCCATTGCACTAAATTAATTAAATTTTATGGGTACCACCTACCTACCTACGTTTTAAATTATTCAATAATTTCCAATTTTATGAACTTTATTGATTAATTTAACATACACATACTCACACCTTCTCATCGGGATAGGCAGAAACTGAAGAAACACCTTTTGCTTCATTTACGTCCATACACCTGGTCATATACATACTTACATGCACGCCGCACTGTGAATCGAAAAAAGGCTCTCGAAGACATAGGAGCTGAAATTTTTAAGTGTCGGTTTTTTGCTTGAAATGGCTTCTAATGTACAAATTATGCATAAATATATCATATTTTCTTGGCAACTTATATTTTTTGAATTATTGATTTATGAGTTTTTGACATACTTCTTAAATCGATATATAAACTGAAAAATCAAGTTAGTATGTCAAAAAATCATAAATAAATAGTAACATCACTGTGTGCAAGGATATTATGGCTATTCTCTCCGTTCCGGAGATATAAACATTATTATTATTTATTAATATTTCAGATAACATGATCCATTGTGTTAGTAAAGTAGTGTTTAAAGCTATGTTTGATAACACATAAATAATCAGCATACAATGTTTGAAGAACGGATACCTGTCCGCTATCACACTCAGGATGCTGTTGCTACTCACACGCACTCTGTGCAGCAGTGACGCCACTTTCTTGCGTAAGATTGCTGCGAAACTATCTGTGCATGCCTCCATGAACATGGCGGACGCGCTGCAAAACGGAGCACCATACTTTTTTTTTGCAAAATAAATATAAGTTGTCAATTTGCCTACCAGAGCTCCTATGTCTTCGAGAGCCTTTTTTCGATCCACTGTGCGCCGGTTGCGAGTACCTGATCTTTCTGAAACATATCACCAATAAGCTCATTGTCTTCTAGGGCGTCCCTGACAAACTGACATCTGTCTTGTTAGTCGTCTTTTATTGATAAAATTTGATTCATTTAAAATTTTATTCATAGTTTTCACACGCTGTGGAGGTGCTGGTCAGAAGACCAAGGTAACGTTATAATTTTCATGTGTTTTTGTTTCTGTGGTTGTTTACTAACTGTAGCTTTTCAGAACAATGTTACTAACAATTGAGCCTAGTTTCCACCAATAAACAAATATTTAATTTAATTTAAAAAAACCTAAATAATTTATTGGTTTGTCAAACTCGCGTTTCTATTTTAATTTACAATAATAGAATGTGACGTAAATCGGGAGATAATAATATTAATTTTCTGTTAATATGAACCAATCATTTGATAGGTTATGTCTTGTGTGGGTGTGGCGAGGCACAAAAATGTAAAGTAAAGAAATATGTACTAGGATAAGGTTTTTTGGGTCTATCCACCCAAAATAAAGTTTTATTTATATATTACATGGAATTTTGACACGGATTGATTGGTTTTTTAAAAGATTGATAAAATTAGGTCCTTATCGAGCTGGATTATAAGAGGGATGGATTATAAGAGTGCATGTGTTATAAAATAGCATTACCAATCACTACTAATATCTACAAAATAATAAAAAAGCCCGTGTATTCTCTTCAACAGAGATAAATTTCGCTCAATTAGCTGCAAATCACCTAATTAAATAAAACGCAACGTCAAAATGGCCGCGGTAAACTGTTTAAGGCTATTAGAAGATGCGTTAATAAATACTGGTGTCCAATAAATCTAGGAAAGTAGAGACGTTACGGCGTACGTGAGCGTCGCCGGCGGAATTTAAACGGGTATAAGAAGTTAAGGGGGCATGTAACTACGTTTAAATTAGTACGTCTTTGTATCACATGCTTGGCTCTAGTTTTACCCTATTTTTATTTATTTACTAGCAACCCTCTCCTGCTTCGCACTAAATCTTTTTTTTCTTCTATTTTTTTACGTTTTTTTTCTGTTCCTTTCTTCTTCTCTGTTTATATGTGTGTACATAAACTGTTAATTATATATATATATATGTAAGTATAATACAAACATATTATTAGACACATTAATTAACCTTCCCGAATAAATTCGCAAAATAATGGCGAAAACCACATTTTAAATCCGTTGCATAGTTTAGAAGAACAACGCAGTCACTTATACGGACTACGAAAAGCGACTTTAATTGATTCATGTATGCCTGTAACCTACACACAAAATACTTAATAAACAAAAATACATAAGTAATTAAGATTTTTGTGTAGGTACAAGCTTTTTTGCAGGAGTTGGGGAACGGGTTACATACCTTCCTCTCACTCCATGACTCCACCCGCACCAGAAGAGGAGCCGGGCGTCGAAGGGCGCTAAATGATCCCCGACTACCATAAGGAGTGGCCTGCGGGCAACGAAATTGGGGCTGTGTCGTCACCCGAACAGTCAAGCCCAAAGAGGGAGTCATGGGACCGGCGCACTGGGTGGTGCGGCAAATTTACAAGTATCTCCCGGGCCCCCGACACATGGTAGTAGTAGAAACAGTGGGGTTTTAGTCGGCAGGAGTCCGAAATAACCCTCAGTTCTCCCAAGACGGAGGGGTATCCATGACGATATTACCACGGAAAAAAAAAGGTTAAAGGAAGTTCAGGTTTCTTCGAGATGATTTCCTTCGCTGATGTCAGTGAAGTCCAAGATTAACTAATAATGTATATTATGAAAGGGAAAAGTGACATTGGATGGATTAGTAAGTAATTGTTAACATTGATGATCGCAAGATGTTTTGCTTCACACAGTTTCTTAAACTAAAGTATAAGATTATTATTGTTTTGGTCTAGAAGGTCTTATGGATGATGCGGTGAATTAAGCTTCGTGCAGACTAACGCGACGCGACAGCGCGACGCGACAGCGCGACGCGACACCGGTTATTGTTATACCGTGAAGTTTTCTTAGAAATTTTATTGTTCGAGTCGCGTTGCAGCGTCGCGTCGCGGCGTCGCGTCGCGCTAGTCTGAACGAGGCTTTAGTGTTGGGGTATGATGATAAGAGCATGATCATACTACCGAAGTTTTTTTTTTAAATATATAATACAAATAATTAAAATTAAACCTTATCCTTATCCTTTATTAATCCGCTGCAGGCAAACAGTCCTAAACTATAATCAAAACAATGAACGCAAGAAAAAAGACGTATGGTTTGTCCATCACATTTAATCTAATAATACCTGGGCTACCAAACTCTGCTCTGGTGAAAATAGCGAATGCTAATTTAATACAATAGGAAAGTTCATACTAATTGCATGCTGCCATAATAGTACATACTCATTCCATGCTGCCATGATAGTAGGTACTTACTAATTCCATGCTGCCATGCTAATAGGTACTTAATAATTACATGCTGCCATGTCATTATTCTAAGGTGTCATTATTGTTGTTCTTAACTTATTAACTTTGGGCTACCGAGCTCTCCTTTTTTTTTGGGTTGGGAAATCATCAAATTTCTTCTCCCGCTCTGGGCGGATCGGGAGGGCGTGTCAGACTCCTACTGACTAAAACCCAACCGTGTTCCTTCAGTTCCCTGTACACTGCCAGGGGCCACGAAATCCCGAGCTCTCCTCGGGTGAAAATACGGAGAAAATGAATTTTCCCAGATATGAGACCAGCTAGATCAAGTTTTCGCCCCGTAAACCCCTATATTGCAACTTTTATCGAAATCGTTAGACCCGTTTTCGAGAGCGTGATTATATACAGGGTGTAAGGGACAGCCCTCCGCAAACTAACAGGGTGCATTCAGCTTCTTATTTTGAATCATATTCCACTCAAAATTTTCTAAGGAAAATTTTCATTTTTTTTAACAGGTTTTCAGTTAATGTTCCTTTATTTCAATGCAAAATTACATTCTCTGTACGCAGTACTCTATTAATGTAAATAAAACAGCTAAAATAAAAAAAACAGCAATGAATGTTGAAATTCTCTAACGAACTACGCGTGAAATCAGCTGTTCGACCACCGCGGGGAGGCGGGGAGGGCGTCCGAAAGCTCGCCGCGCTTCCTTTCGCTACGTGCGTTTTGCCACGGTAGCGATACATTGCGTGTAGGGTAATCAAACAAATCATGTTTATTGGATTCTCATAACGTTCCTGAAATAATTTCATGTACCGGTCATCTTAGTATGATATACTGAATTCACCCCATCAGTCTGCGGAGGGCTGTCCCTTACATCCTGTATATGTAAGTATATATAAATATTGATCTTTTAATAGTATATAATAGGATAAGCACACTATCATAAATCCCTTTTACTGTCAGTGCTAAAAACCCGACCTCAAAACCAGCCGGTCGCAAAAGTTCTCCAACAATTTATAAAAAGCGATGACGTAAAAAGCTTCATGCATCTTCTAGGTGCACAATGTGCTTCTGCGTCTTAAGAAGAACCGTGAGCGATGTCTACTTCAGCAGTAAAGTTAACATTCATAAATCGTTTTAATGTTTTAACTTTGTATAAGGCAGACGCGCGACAAGAACCCACCGAACATCTGCATTGAAGCCAGTTTAAAGACCGAACTACTACCTAATTACCCATAGGTATATGGTAAAATGCTCTTGGTATACAAGACTGAAATTAAATGACTCCAAACACAATAAAGTTGGGGTGTCTGAGCCCACACAAAAAAATGTTCGGAATATCGTATAATTTTACAATGTTTGTAAATATGTGAGCACCATGCATATTATTATATCACATAAAAATTTCAAAATTCAAAATATTTTATTTCACATAAACCTACATGGGCACTTATGAAACGTCAGAAGCTAGGTGCACGGTTCCAATTGGTCGTTTCCTATGGAGAAGAGCCAGCAAGAAACTCCACGGTTACTCCTTTTTAAAAATAATTGGCTTTTACAATATTTTCAAATAATAGTGTTAATAGGTATGGGAGGACAGTTTAGGTCTTTCAACAAGTACCAGGTACTTAACAAAATAATGATGGTCAACAAATCTACAGTCCACTAAACCTACAGCGTTCTCACATGCACAAAATAGAATAGTATAATCTATAAAAAGATAAATAAATTATTAAAAATAAAAACGTATTTTAAGCGAAATGACGTGATTGCTATTAGCCTAGGCTCGGATACCGGTTAAATTGTCAAACCGTTATTATGACTTGACGCAAAACCTTTACATTCGGTTTCGTTTGCATAAACCGTTTTTACCGGTATTTGAAAGAGCATTTACATAAGGTTTTTTCGGATTAAACGGTTTAGAGCAATAAAAACCGGTTAATCGGTACGACTACGTAGCGCGCCGTAATGCGCGGCACGTCACAAGTTGCAACGCGTTTACCGACATGCCGCTCGTCGAGTAAACCAGTTTATCTAGGTTAAAATAAGGTTCCTAAAACGTTTACGTTCTTAAGAAAAGTTCGGAGGAAAATCGAAATAAACCGGTATCAACCGGTATTTACCTAATAAAGGTCGCAGGAAGCTGCTGGATGCAGGTCGCTTCCAATCGGCCAATTTGGAAATCATTGGGGGAGGCCTATGTTCAGAAGTGGACGTCCCATGGCTGAAATGATGATGATGAACCGGAATTTTTTAAGCCGGTTCCGAGCCTTGGCTATTACAGCTGTAACAAATCTGAATAATTATCATGTGCACAAAAGCCACTAATAAAGAATTGAAATTAAATTATAGGTATACCTAATGTCAATTAATAGCGTGATTATGTCAAGGAAGAATGTAAAAAAAATATATATATAAACATAGTAATTTGGGAGCAGATAATAGACTCTTAGGTACATAATTTGCCGTAATTAATCCATAGTTAATTTATCTGTCATTCCTTCATTTTTCATTCTTTTTACCTATCGTGGTATAGTAATCTTATTCTAGGTGCATTGTCTTCACATAATTATAATTCGTGTAGTGGAGTTTCTTGCCCATTCTTCTTCATACGAAAACTAGATACCTTTTGGAAGGAGCGACTAGAATCAATATTTTTTTTTTTGTAAATTTTGACGTAAAGTGCCATTTATGTGCATAGTTGAAATAAATTATTTGACTTTGACTGTGACACAATTTTTTATTGTAACTGCTTGTTTTAGTCGATTTCTAATAATTTCCTAATTTGTTTATATTAACAAGTTTATTAAAGTTTTTTATCAATCCTACTCTCGATTCTGATCAAGCAAGCTTCAGGTTCGGAGTTCATTTTGAGTTACACCTTGCATCATTCTCTTGTAGAAAGTGTACTACAGTTCGGCCGTCGACAGAAACTGACACCTTTCAGTTGGACAATTTCTAGTAGTAATAAGGATCAAATTCGCGAAACACACAACATTCGTTAATATGAAACTGACAGTTGTCAAGAACGTATTCTCTCTTCGGCCGGACTGTAACAGACAGACAGAGATGTTGCTATTTTTACCTATGGAAAGATAAGTCTGAATGCTATTGACAATAATCACAGTATTATGTAATTACTTAAATACCTTAATTTAAACATTTACTCATTATTTATTATGTACTTATTAGTTCCTAAATTACAAGATTACATTTATCTTATTTCAGAAAAATCGGCCAAGTGTAACTTGTGTGATTAAACAATAATCGCACAAGTACGACTTACGCTTGGCCGGTACAATATCCGATAGACGAGTAAAATAATACCAAATTTAAAGTGGATTTTCGTAAACCATTATTTCCAAATTTTACTGAAAAATATACTGGTATTCAGTTGCATCCGGTTAGGCCGTAAGCTGATCCTAACATAGCTGCGTAAAGGCTAGGCAGATGACTTTTGAAGACTGAGAACAGTGTTTGGAAAAGTGTTAAAAACTTAGACAAAATAAGTTTTAGGAAGCTTACATTTTTTTTTTTTTTCTCTTGATGCCCTTTTATTAGGCGCGGGAGATATAAAATTGGCGAGAAGGCGGGCGTGGCGACCGTGTGACGCAGGCGTTGCGCCACACGTTTCATATTTCATACACAATTTATAGGAACGACGTACTACACCGTCGCCTCGCCCGCGCCTCGCCTTCTGTGTATGTTCCGCGCCACGTCGTCACAGACAACATCAAATTCAGTGTTATAATTGCAAGTTATTATTAATATTCTAGTTCACTAGTTAGCGAGTATTCATATTTTTTCCATATTGCCAAATCAAACAAAAAAGGTATAAAATAGTAAAATATTTGACAGCTATTTGCGACGTTGCCAACTTTTAGAATGATAGTTAAGTGGCTAAACATGCGTTTGCCTGACTATACCTTATAATCCACTCGAGCTTCATTGCATAATAATATTATTACCAAGATAATAGTAGATAAGTTATCGTATCTATTAGGATTAAAGCCTTCTACTTGTCTAATCAGTACCTAGTCATGAGGCGTATTGGATTACTTACTGTTTTTAGACATACTATTTAGGCATAAAATATCACTAGTTGTGATGGACACCCAAGGAATGTAGTGTACTGTATTTTCAAAAAGGAAGACGTTCTTAATTCAAATACTTTTTTTTTGTATGTTTATTACGCAATTAGGTACTCCGTCAATTATGAATTGAATTTGTTTATTCTCTTTTTCTACTCAGTAATATAGAACTATTTGGAAACTTAATTATTTTATTTTATTTTCTTGGTTCCGTGACTGCAGTACCTACTGCCAAACTGCAGAATCTTGATATCCGAAATCCCGATTTGACAACTGCTTTTCGATTTTAAAAATATCAAGCTCCTTTTCTTGTAGCACTTCATGAAAAACCCTGAACATGTAGGTTCCTAGTACAGCTCGATAATACATAATAATATTCAGTGCTATCTACTACAGAATAAACACGTACACACTGCATTAATAATTTACGTTATAACACAGACAATTCCCACACGATAGAATGTAGGTAATTCCCAAAATATAAGAAGTGTGTTAATAAGTTCGCGATCATACCAATAACATTATACAAGTAATTTAACACCAAATATTATACTCGTACAAATAATCTAAATAAAAACCTTATTTTAGAAAATAACATTGATACTAGTGAACATTTGGTACAGTGGCGTGTAAAAAGATGTTTCAATAAAACGACAACTTTGTCATAAAATATTATTGATTGAATTTATGAGATGGCCTGGGAACTAATGGGTTGTAAAATATTTAGACATTTGAGTTGACGAGAGTTGCTGTGCATTGCTATATATACAGTCAGATCCGAGTTCACCAACTACAACGTAATCATTGATTACGTAACCGTTCTGTTAGAATTAAACAGCTGTTTAAACAAACCGTGTTCACTATTTTATATCTAATGCGGTTTTGAATGAGTGAGTCGAAAATGATCGAATCGTATAAAAATATTTTGTGAATGTAGAATGTCAACGTCAATCAATTTTCATTGTCAAACTCACAGAGTATATTTTTAAATAGGATATATACGTCACTCGAATCATTTTGTGGGATGGCAACATCTGGTGCTTTGTGCAAGGTACTTTCACACTAGGTTTTTTTTTTTTTTAATTTGCTATTGGAAATTAAATTAATAAAACGAAGTAGTTATTACAAAAATCTGTTTTATTGTTTAATCTTTTCGTACAGTATATATAATATATGTGCTAATTTCATCATTGCGCCGTGTTTGTAATATACGGGGAGTGCGAAAAATTCTTTCTATACCTTTAAAATGATCTAACGCATTATCCTCTTCAAAGATAGAATTCAAAGCGTCTTACATTTTTATTTTGTAACTAAAAGTGATGCCCAATGCAACATTTTACATCAGGAAGCTTAAAAACCAATGGTTAAACTGAGTTGGCTACTTTTTACAGTTCACTCATCCTCCAAAGAAAAGGGAGAAGACAACTGTTCGATTACAGTACGATATTATTAAACAGCCGTTTATGGTTTAAACAGATGTTTAAAATTTAACCATCTGTTGGTGAACTCGGGTCTAACACTGCTACTTTTACACATCATCTTTATTGATAAAAAATATTAGTTATGTTTTATTAAGTATTTCAAATAATAGCTATATTTAAAAGATTATTTTAATAAAAGGTATTCCTTTAATTAATTTTAATTCTCATCCAATTTTAATATAAACATTTAGGTCAATCATAAAGATTTCAAAACAATTTAGCTGCGTGTACATCTTTTTGCACGAGACTGTACGTACATGTCGCAACTCGCGAGCCTTATTTCGGGCGAACCTTATATCCGATTTTACGTCCAGAAATGGCTTTTGTACAACTTATATTTTCATACAGAATAATTTTCGGGATTGTTGAAAGGGAAAAAGCTTTAGGATGTTTTGGGACCCCACGTCTCGGGGTTCAGAGGGACCCCGGGATGCAAACTTTCCTGTGACCTTTGATATTGCCCAACAATTTTGTAATAAGTTGGTGCTGAATCAATTTCCCAGTGTGCCCAAGATTTGTAATGTAGTTACTTGCTAACTAGAACTGAATATTTACATTGAGTTAATATACATATAATATTAAAGGTAAAGTCAGCCTATATTTTCCTAAATAGTTAGTACTTATAGAAGTCACTACTGATAATCTTCCTCATTTAAGTAGGTATATCTTTAGAAACGTATTAAGTAACATGTAATATCCCAATTCATTTTCGCAGTTGCTATTTTTATTACATAAAGGAGAATGCACACGGCCCATACAAAAAAAACCGAGGCTCGGCGCAAAAATTTTAATCTCTGATTTCAGATTAAAATTAATATAGTTATTCTCAGTTGTCATCATTGCCGTATCCAGTGGCTAACACATATATATATATATATATATATATATGCCCATTGTATTTGCGTAGCTGGCGCTCAAAGCAAATAATGTTTTTTTATAACTGACATTATTTATTATGATTATTTTAAAGAAGGACTGTAGAAAGTAAAAATCACTGGTATTAGCACTAAAATATATACGTAAAAAAAAAAAAGGAATGTAGTGGATTCTATTTTAATAAAACATTATTTAGATTTATTTTACAATGGCATTACTAAACAACAGCCATCGTTATCATTAAGTATAATAACCGATAGTAATGATATCATAATTATAATATTACTTTTTTATATTTATGTACTAATACCAGTACTTTTAAGTTTCTGCAGGCTTACCTAGTACGATAATCATAAGAAATAATGACAATAGGTACTGAGCTTTTAAAAAAAAAAAAAAAACATTATTTGCCTTGAGCGCCAGCTACGCAAATACATTGGGCAAATCTATATTTATAATAGCGAAAGGTCACTCACTCACTCACTCACTCACTCATTCATGACGAAATATCGAAAACCGCTTGACGTATAAAGATGAAATTTGGCAGGGAGGTAGTTTATAGTTAGTAGATGTCCGCTAAGAACGGATTTTTGGAAATTCGACCTTTAAGGGGGAGAACAGGGGGGATTTTATTTGTATGAAAAATCTTATTCCTTGAGTTAATAAACTTGAAACTTGATACGAATATTTCTGTATGGTAATTATAAATTTTGCCATTTTTAGTTTTTCTAAACTACCTCCTAAAGGAGGACTGGGGGGTGTCAAAGTTTGTATGAAGGAATTGTAACACGCGGTCTGATTAACTCGAAACTTAGTATTTATACCAAAAACTGAAAAAATTAATAAAAAAATAACAAGGTTTTTTGAAAATTTACCCCTAACGGGGTCAAAAGGGGGATTCATTTTTACAGCAGAGGATTTTACTGTGCGGCTTGATTACCTTTAAAATTGGTATAAATAATAGAAACTTTACAATAGACTTTTCAAAAATATTATCACGCTATATGCTATGGGGGATGAGCAATATTGCATTATGTTCGTATTCTTCTATAGATTACCGCAAATTGTAAAAAGGTTAGCCAAAAGGTTAGAATATTGCAGATAGTTACGGATTTAACCTTTTAAAAGATAATCATCATGCTATAGCTTTATGGATCTAAGCAGTCAATCATAACATGTCCAGGGTCGACGGCGCGATGTGTTCCACGCGCGTGTTATATAAATGTAATTATTGTGTCTAAAAATAAATAATATGATATATAAATGTAATTATACTTGTTATACCTATGAATGTAATTATTATCTACGATTAATTTACTAAATGAATTTAATAACAAACTTATTTTTTATAAGTCAAACACTGATTTGACTCAACTGTTGTTATTGTCTCCAATATCTTGGTTGAATTATGTAGTAGGGTCACACTGATTTATTTGTTGTTCCTATATTTAAATACTAAATGATTGAGGATACAAGTTTTATTAAATTACTTATTTTGTTAAGAATATCTAAGAGATTAGTTTACGTATAAATTATATTTTTGTAAAGGTATTATTACAGTTTATAGTTTAAAAGTATTTGTTTTGTACTAATAGTTCATTTAATTTTATCTGTGGCAATATTCATGTTAGATAGGGTAAGGTAGACAACTGTCATTTGAAATGTTTTAAAAGGTCGTGTAACTTAATTCTTGCTCTTTTTTCTGTACGTGTCACTGGACTGGTAACAATATAAAAGCTTATGTTAACATCTAAGAACAGACCCTGAGTGATGTCCATGTCCGTAATATTGAGTTGCTAAAAGCTAATATAAGGAAATAATGTTGCTTATCAGAAGTTCTGCTTTTATTGTAAAATGGATTGAAATAAGGATCATCAGATCACTTCTGATGAAAGATCGACTAACTACAATGTTCATGTAAGTTAAATTGTCATTATATCTTGATTATTGCTGATAACTATGATGTTCTGTATGTATTAAAATATTGCTAATATTGCTACATAAGTGTTAAATCGAATTAAGGAATATTCATATTCTATTTGTCATTGATAAAGTTGTTAGTTTTAAGAAATGGTCCAAGAGATTAATGTAATAACAAAACTAAATGCTAATGTAAAAATATGTTGATAAAATACTTCAAAACAAGCTTCCGTGGAGTTTCTTATCGTTCTTCTCCACGAAGACCTAGATTTGGAAAGCTTTCTCATTAACAATACCTATTTATTGACAAGTCTAATTGAAATAAATGCCTAGTCTTGTCTCCATGTGCTTTCTTATAATCCTTTTCCCTACACACCATATTCATAGATATTAAAATACATAACATAACATCACGCCTTGTTTCCCAGAGGGGTTGGGCAGAGGTGCACCTGTAGTAGGTACACCCACATATTAAAATGCCTACATGATTAAATAATTAACTAATAGGTAACCTGAAAATCCTGACACTCAAAAGTTGATAGTTAAGTGGATATCAATGCCTCTAAATGTAGTATATCTAATAATCTTTTTCTCACACGCGCCTCAAAGAGATGTCAGCAATTGAAGGGGTCTGATGGGACCGATGCCTGCCGGGGTTGCGGGAAAGTCCGAAAGGCATACCGTGGCCCCTGGTAATGCACAGGCAACTGAAGGAACACGGGTGGGTTTTAGTCAGTAAGAGTATAACACGCAGCGGGAGAAGTCATTAAAATTTGATGATATCCCAAACAAAAAAAAAATAGATTTTGAGATAGGGCAATAAGGGCACGTACATTAACCGTTGTCGCTACAAGAAAACAGTCTTAGGAGACTGTCCTTGTCCATGGCCCTGTACGGGGCACCGGTGTGGGCGCGTTCGTTGAGGCGGCGGCCTGCCCGCAGGTTTAACGCGTCCCAGAGGGTCATGGCCACCCGGCTGGTCCGGGGATACCGCACGGTCTCCGGTGAGGCGGCGAGCCTCCTTGCCGGATTGCCGCCATGGGATCTGAAGGCAAAATTCCTCGCGCATATTTGGGAGTGGCGCGAGGAGGCGAAACGCCGGGGCTTGACTCCGATGCCGCGAGAAATCGCGGCACAGCGGACAGAGCTCCAACGGGATCTCATGGCGTCATGGAGAGTGCGATTGTCGCAACCCAGTGCTGGGCACGCCACTATTGCGGCGATGAGTCCCCTCTTTGAGGAGTGGCTGGAGAGGCGCCACGGCGTCCTCACCTTCCACCTGACGCAGGTCCTCACCGGACACGGCTGTTTCGGGAGGTACCTGTTTTGGATAAGGCGGGAGGAAACGCCCGGGTGTCATCACTGCATGGATCGCCCGGAGGACACGGTGGAGCATACGGTGGAGGTATGCCCGGCCTGGGCAGACCACCGCCGTGCCCTCGTGGGGGCGATCGGTGGCGGGGATCTCTCGCGTCCGGCCCTGGTCCAGGCCATGGTACGGAGCGAGAGGGCATGGGAGGCCGTCACCTCCTTCTGCGAAGCAGTAATGCTCGCGAAGGAGGAGGCGGAGCGCGTGAGGGAGAGGCAAAATTTGCACCCTCACGCCCCTAGCCGCCGCAGGAGGAGACGCCTTGGGCGTCGGGAATCGGTTGCCAATTCCCGGCCACCGTAGGCGCGGGCTTGCGGACGGTGAGCAATGGGCAGCTCGCCGTCCAGCAAGGACCAAGCCCGGGTCGACGGCGCGTTATGTTCCACGCGCGCCTCAAAGAGATGTCAGCGAATGAAGGGGTCCGATGAGACCATTGCCTGCCGGGGTTGCGGGAAAGTCCGAAAGGGATACCGTGGCCCCCTGGCATTGCACAGGCAAGAAAAGGAACACGGGTGGGTTTTAGTCAGTAAGAGTCTGACACGCCCTTCCGCTCCACCCAGAGCGGGAGGAGTCATTTGATGATTTCCCACCCAAAAAAAAAAAAAAAGAAAAAAAAAGGAGACTGTCCTTAACTTTTCTAAACATGTTGATCTGCATTCACAGATTTTGAAAAAAAAAATCACCGTCGTTTTCTGTAAAACTATACAGCAAGTATGACAACTGCAATTTCTATAATAATTTAAATTTAAAATCTGAGACATAAAACTTTTGCACCAGGCCTAGGTTTTTTTTGGTCAAACTCCTTCGATACTGAAAATTTACTTCACAGGCAGCTGTACTTGCAGACCAAATAAAAAGAATTCAATTTAATTCTGATAAACAAAAAGGAAAAAATCTGGCGTCGTTAACTATGTGGCACTTTTTATTTTTCCTGTATGCGCTAAATTCGAAGCGTTGACTTATCTAAATAGGTTACCATAATGCTCGTGCATCAAGCTAATTTATATCGTGCATGGTTCTTTAAAATATTCACGACAAAGTTTCGTATTCATTTAGTTTTTATGTCCATTACCATAACGTACATTTAGCTTTTTAGGCTTCAAATACTTAATCGCTTACTAACCGACTTTAAAAATAGTAAAGTTCTTTTGACAGTTTTTATTTTTTTTGTATGCTCGTTTTTTTAGATTCGGTCATTTTCAATCCATTTGGCAGTGCATAATAATAAAGGTGTGTGGTGTGAAAGTCATCATCATCATCATCAGCCTATAACGTTCCCACTGCAGGGACACGGCCTCCTCTCAATGAGAGGGAGTGGGCTATAATCCACCACGCGTGCGCAGTGCGGATTGGTAGATGTCACATGTCTTTGAATTTTTGGTTCTAGTACATGCCGGTTTCCTCACGATGTTTTCCTTCACCGTTTTGAGAGCAGTGGTGATGAAATAAATTACACAAAGTAATGCGCCTGTCTGGGTTCGAACCCACGACTTACTGTTCGTAAGTCGGAGCCGCCACCACTGGGCCACCGCTGCTTTCCAAAGTAGAGGTAGAGGTGTGTAGAGTAGGTGTGAAAGTAGTAAGTTATCTTGTATCTATATTTTATAGACAACATCATCATCTGCCTAGCCTTTTCCCAACTATATTGGGGTCGGCTTCCAGTCTAACCGGATGCAGCTGAATACCAGTATTTTACATGGAGCGACTGCCTATCTGACCTCCACAACCCAGTAACTGGGTAATACGATACCCCTTGGTAAGACTGGTTGTCAGATTTTCGGGCTTCTGACGACCCGTAACGACTATCAAAGATCCACGAATGACAGCCGGGACCAACGGCTTAACGTGCTTTTCCGAGGCACGGAGGAGTCTCGGTATGTAAAGATGGTCACCCATAGATAGATAGATAGAATACTCTTTATTGTACACCATAAAAGTCACAGACATAAATTTAGAAATTTTACATAGGGTGACACAATGGGCGGTCTTATCGCTTAAAGCGATCTTTTACAGACAACCTTTGGATGGATTAAAGGTAATAGGAGAGACAATACTGCCATCCACAGACCAACCCCGGCAAGCGTAGCTTAACCTGATGGATCGACCCGTGCGGCAGTTATTACTTAGCCACAAGCTCCTCTTATTTTATAGACAACAACATGCCAAAAATATAAAAGAAAGTAAAATAAATCAAACCAAATCAAAGTAACCAGCCCAATTCTGGTTCACACATAAATTTCTCAGCAAGCAGTTGTCTTCAGATAATGTTCCTCGAAGTACAAAGGACGATTAAAACAAAGTAAATTAAACGACGGCGACGCTCCATTTATTACAAGCCCTTCTTGGCACTCCACTATTTGAATTATTTATTGAAATCACTGTGAAAGAGATTAACCGATTTTTACACTCGCTGTCTGCTAATTGTTTGAAGTTTTAATCGTTGAAGAGATATTTAAGTACTGTTTATTTTAATTGGCGTAATAATATCTGAAAGGTTTTTAATCAATCATATCAAACTGCTGTAATCAATTTTCATGAGAAATGTTGAAATTATTTCAATTACCTTTGCAAATGGATTAATGGTCGCAGTTCCACTTAATGAATATGCTGTTCATATTCTTTATAAAATCTCTAGAAAGATCGTGGCAAAATAATAACAGCCGCACGGCTCGATGGAAGGTAACTACGCTGCCGCGGTCAGTTCGTGGATGGGGTATATTTAGTATCACATATCGAGCCCCTTCGTGCCACGAAAAGCACGTTAAGCCGTTGGTCCCGGCTGTCATTCGTAGATGTTTGACTGCCGCTACGGGTTGTCAGAAGCCTGACAACCTATCTTACCAAGGGGTATCGTGTTACCCAGGAACTGGGCTGTGGAGGTCAAATAGGCAGTCCTCAATGTAAAATACTGGTACTCAGATGCATCTGGTTGGACCCCAGCGTAGGAGGGAAAAGACTAGGCAGATTTATTTGACTCTTTATAAAATCATTTTAGAGAAAATGAAACCAAACCCGTGTGCAGCTATTACTAATGCTCATTAAGTTCCTGTATACATACTTACATATTTCTCCAGCGACTTGATACAAGCTCGTTTGACTCGCGTCTCAGAAGATTAGACTGGCTGTTGTTCTAAAACACCTTCACTATATTTACGAAGAAGCTCCAGGGAACGCTTTAAAATAGTTTCAAACTAACGGAAACCATGGAGTCCCCTCACGTATAAATTACCTGATTTATTTTATTACCTCAATGAATTTCATTACTATCTCTAATGGGTCGAGTGTCCTTTGCTAGTGGTCGTTATAATACATCCCTTATTTCAAACAAAGGGTGTTTTATCCCCGGTTATATTTCAGCTCCGCGTGTATCCGGTTTATCATTGTTCTCGCTAAGCGAATTTGGAAAGTGGTGTGACGTCAGCTCGTATTACTTAAAGTAATTAATATCTTAGCTCTGGGCTGGGAAGGCAAGGTATAAGGAGATATTATGATTACTATTAAATCTGCCTATGTACGAGTACTGTACATTAAGTCAAAATAAATAAAGAGGTAAATAGTTCTAAGTTCTAGGAACACTGTGAAAGCTGTTTGGATTGATTGACTAACAAGAAAATTAACAATCCTCAAATATTTATAGAATATACTTTATTGTACAATTAAATTTTAACGCAGCTCGTATATTATTTATTGTTGATTATAGAATTAACAATAAATAGTATACGAGCTGTGTATGTTTACAAGTACTAAGACTAACATTGAGCCCATAGTGTTTCAATGTTGGTTTCAGTTCTTGTAATACAACCATAATTTTGTGAGTCATTATTATAAGAATAACAAAAATTACCTAGGTATACATCTCTTTATCTTCATACTCAATACATATGAATTAACAGTGTTAAAAAGTAGCCAATCAAACAGAGCATTAAAGAAGCATTCAACATGGCAGTACAACCGAAACAGACAGTTTTTCAGCCCACTTTGGAGACACTTTGAGATTTATTTAGTCAAATATGTGTACAAACAAATGGGGAGAGGGTGCTACTTCTTGTACTTGGAATGTAACACTAATTTAGCTTACAACGTGGCAACGGCCCAAGAAATTATTACACTTACAAGGGGTTTTCGTACAGAATAATAATATACGAGTATGTAGGTATGTTAAAACACATTACTGTTAGCGTTCAGTTTAAAATTATGTGAACAATGAATATTCAAGAATATTGAACCCAGTCTGACTACTTTTCTATATTAAATATAATTATATGCGAATCATATACCTAGCCTTTTCTCAAGTATTTTGGGGTCAGCCTTCAGTCTACCCGGATGCAGCTGTATTTCAGTATTTTTACATGGAGCGATTGCCTATCTGACCTTCACAACCCAGTAACTGGGAAACACGATACTCCTTGGTAAGACTGATTTTCAGACTTACGGGATATAGACTCAACGAACGACTGTCAAAGATTGATACTACACTACTTTTTTCTATTTTATGTAGGACTATCTACGCGCGGTTTCGCCCGCATCGACCATAATTGTTTTAAAACAAAAGTTAAATCAGTTACTCCTTATAACATCAGCTATCTGCCAGTGAAAGTCCAGTTAAAATCGGTCTAGCCGTTTCGGAGATTAACCGGAACAAGCAGACATACAGACAGACAATTAAAAAAAAATAAAAATCAGTTTTAAAAACCTTCAATGCATTTAGTTAAAAGCTGTTATTTTTACATTTCAAACGGGCACTTCTATTTTATTTATTTGTAGTATAGATATCATTGACGGGTGGGATGGATGTGGACTGCCTCGTTGGTCTATTGGTCGCAAGCGCTACTATTGATCTTGAGGTCCTGGGTTCGATTCCCGGGTCGGGCAAAGTGTTATTGGATTTTTCCATCTGGAATTTCTCAGTAGAAGCCTGGAGTCCGGATTTATGCATGGGGCTTAACCCTTCAGGTATTACAAGCGTGATGTTACGTGATGTTATGTGTTGTGATGTAAAAAGACACGTACATTTTATTTTACTGAATATAAATGCCACTATGCAGGTATGCTGAAAATGGCTATATCAAAGGAACGCATGTTTTATGAATGTAAATATTTTGTTAAAGTTATGTTTGGTACTAAACTGATAGTTTTATTTGCAAATATTTAATTAGGTAGACACTCGTTCATTTTCACAAAGCATTTGTTTTTGGTTTTTTGGAAATATATTTTTAGAATTTCTGCAATAATTTGCTTGTGTAATTATATAGCAACAAATACCTAGAACTTAGCAGTATTTTTGGTTTTTTTTTTCGGTCTATTTTGTAAACTCACCGTGATAACTTAAATGAAGTGAGATTGAAGTGAGCCGTCATTCCATCTAATGCTTGGAATTGACACTATTTCCAGCTCACTCCCAGATCAAGTGATCTTGGAGTGAGTTGGCAATAGTGTTTAATATAATCTCGCAGTAATGTGTAAACTCGTGATAACTTAGGTGAAGTCACCTAAATTATCAGATGAGATTTCTACTGAATAGATCGGCCGTTCTTGGATAACCAGTGCGGCTCCAAGTAGTTTCTGCTCTTACTTTGAATAAATAATATGCGTAAAAGCTTCGAAACTGCGCTAATATTTTATCCTGCACCATTCACTCGTAAGGTGCAACAATACTTAGTTTTGCCGCTGAAAAATCGAGTGTAACTTCCACCCAACCTACATAAAACTTAAGCATACAATAATATTCACAAAAGGTGTAAGGTAAGGAAATTAATTGGTAAGCAAATTGATAACCAATTAAATAATTACTCTCCGTATTTGAAAATCACATATCTTTGACAGTTGTATGACATGGCAAATGTCAGAAGGGTTGGGCAGAGGTGTACCTATAGTAAACCCACATTTCGCCAGTTATGTTTAAGTTCCATGTAATAGGGCGAGCCTATTACCATCAACCGGGCACAAATCTAGACTCCGGGCTGCTAATGAGAAATGTCTAATGGAAAAACACTATAACACTTTGCTTGACTCGGGAATCGAACCCAATACCTCATGCTCAGCAGTAGCGTAGAAATAATAAAATCCTTTTGAAAGCGATTATCAGACGTAAATAACTATTTGATGAAGGTTTACGACATTAAACTATTATAGGTAGGTAAATAACTGAAAGTTTCCCTTGCTTGTATGTGACAAACAAATAAAAAGCTGGTTATCGGTTTTACATTAAACTAACATCACCGATTTGCTCCACATTTTGTTCGGTACGCGATGGATTTATAAAAAAAAGATTAGTAAAAGTTTTCTATCCAAAACCTTCTGTTTTTGGTTAAAATTGACACTGTTGACCGCACTAACGATCATTTAGAAATTACTTAACTCTTACCTCATATTTAACACATAGCAATTGTAATGATTTAACAATAAGCGGTATCACGCGAATGTTTAACCCGAAAATAGGCTAATTTAACTGAATTTAATAAGCTCAATGTATGAAAGGACAATAATATTTTATGAAAATGCAATTCAATTCACGAGGCAAAACTGACAAAATGTATGTAACGCTGTATTACGAATTATGTGGGCGATTGGACGTCGACAAAAGGAATGGAGGACCGAATTACACGTGCAAATGTTTGTATTTCATTATGGCTTTGGGATTTGCAATTTGTATTTGGCAGTTCATTTTGTATTTCTTTTGCAGTTAAAATGTAACTTTAGGCCCATTAGCCAAATAATTAATTCTAAATCTCATCAAATGGAGCGATGCGGGGTCGATGTGGAACATTGTAGTAGAATCTGGCACAAGGATTCTGTTCTGATGCAATCTATAAGGAATATAGGAATATTTAAGGAATAGGATAACGGCGACATGTATATGTCGCAGGCAGTATGATTCGTCATCTTACAAACGGTGCAGTCCATTTACAAACACTCGCGCATTACTTCAATATCAACTCTGTGGAGTACTTATCGTTTTACCCAGAAACTGGCTTGTGGGGGTCAGATAGGCAGTCACCCCATGTAAAATACAGCTATTCAGCGGGATTAGGTTTGACTGTAAGCTGAACCCAGCGTAGTTGGGAAAAGGCTTGGGAGATTGGCTGATCCTAGCCTGTGAAGCTCAAAAATATTAGCAGTCCAAACAATGGGACTGGACAAGGTGATAAGCACATATGCTTCGGATCACTTGCTGAAAGGTTCACTAGACATTTACCAACGAGAAAGCCTAAGCTCACATTCAATCTATAAAATATAAAACCACCACTATTCCAAAAAAAGCTAATTTAGCATACGAAGCTCACGTGTGGACTGGAGTGGTTCCAGTAAATTCTTGCGAATACATAAACACATAGCCAAGTCGTGACTCACTCACTAAAATGTATGACTCTCGTGTGCAGAGTTTTAAACACATCAGGTTAATTAATTCCTTTTTGAATTCGTAGTTCACTTCGCCGAGTTAAATTCGCTTTTCAGAAATTTTTTCACTTAATATATTCGGCGAGACTGGGCATTTTGTTATTGTTCCGTTTTCACGTCGGATTTTTGTGAGCTTGAACTTTAATTTAAATAATTAACATTTATGATATGGTAAATTGTATGGTTATTTGTGTGATCGGTTGATGAATCTGTATGGGAATATTTAAGTTTTTATTGCGCGATAAAGTGACGGATTTGCAATAGATTTTTTCATGTTTTATGTAGGTACCAATGACTATTCTTTCTGACATGGGCTGGCACTGTTTAAGCGTTGTGTTCCATAAGAAATCTCATGTCCTTTATTTTCTGAAATTGCCACGACGACGCCACGGTGTGGTTTTAATCGGAAGAAAATCGTCAAATCCCCATCTTCCGAAGACGATGTTCAATTAGCACTACGGTGCGGTGATTTGCGATGCTTTTTTTTCGACGCAACGAATAAAACGCATCGCAAGTAACCACACCACAGTGTGCGCTAGGGCTTAGGTTTTCAGACGAATTAAGTTATGTCTTGGCAAGCAGCAGAACAGGACATTGAAATATGGAGAATTAAAAAAAAAAAAAAACATGTTAATTTGTCAGTGTATCAAGACAACACGTACCTAAGTGGCTATTTTAAAATAATTGTTAATAAATGACTAATTAACGGTAACAAAGTCTGTGAGTAGGTACGGGAGTTAATTTTGTTATATTATAGGAACAATGTAGTGCTGTAAACTCAGGACGTAAATCAATTAAGTCCACTTATCAATGTAGTTAGGTAATAGTGCTGTACGGGCACCGACTTCTCACAATGTAACCAAACATTTTAGGTATTATTAGTAAGATCAAAACTACCTGCTTCAAAAAATGAAAAATGTGTTTAGGTACAATCATTATTTCATGTCACGAAAGGTAGACACACAACAGCACAGCTTAAATGATTACTTAGTAGTAGGTATGAAACATGTATTTATGTACATAATATATAATCATGTAAATAAAACATAAGTTAATAAAAGGTTATACTTTAACCATGAATAACTCAGCTAGTCATAATTCAATTCCAGTATCTAAAGTAAAATCAGGTAACTTACAGCAAACGTTTTCACTTTTCATATTTTATTTAAGGCGGCGGGCCCTACTTTGATTAATGCCAAGAATCTACTAACTATATACCTGTTTATTAAATTACGTCTGATCATCGCAAAGGTTTTGTGAAAATTCTTTAAATTAGCTCATTTTACATTCTAAATATATTTCGCAAACTTTGCATTGCACGCACGTCCTAGGCTGGCTGCGAGAGATAAATAAGTTAAGGACGCCGATATTTCACTCGAAACCAATATCGTAAAAGGCGAGAAAGAACACGCTTAAAACTTCACCCTCCCTTGTTAGTTCTGAAGCGAGAAACCAACATTTCTATTACGTCTTACAATATTACTAATTAAGTATTTTTGACCAACATAAAGAGCCTTAAAGGTCGTCTATAAATTACAAAAATAAATTACGTAAACGTCAACTTTCCATGCGTCTGAACAGGTAACCCCGACTTTTTATCATCATCGCAAGAGCGTTAAACATAAAAATACTGTAGACAATTTTTCAACGACACAGACCCATGAATTTCAAATACGTTTTTACAGATAAGGGCCATTGTTGATATAAAATACGATTACGCAGCGTAGCCACGCGAACACTGGCATCCCCGACCGTAAAAATTACAATACAACAAAGCAAGAGGTACAAATCATGGAAATACAAAGTTTGTATTAATGATGGTACTTACCCTTCGTTTTTTACGATGAAAAATTCTTTTATTGCTCCGTCCAAGTTTTATGCTCTGTAAAATCTAGTTTGGATATTAAAACAATTATTATTCGCTAGATTGTCGGACGTAGTCAGAAAAGGTATAGAAATCACTGCAGCAATAACCGTAATTTCACGAATTAACCCGTCAGCAGTGACATGAAATGGCTTTAAACAGTCGGCTCACAACCCGATAAACTAAGCATAAAGCATGGCTGACTATTAGCTTCATATATTAAGTACAAAGTAAATCTTCCTACTTTCTTGTGTCATAGATAAAAGCGTTAAAAGCCTCGCCTACTCGCGTTCATTAAGAGCTCTCAGAGTTTCACGGTAAAAAATGAGGTAAGTTCGCAAGTAGATTTTAGCGAGTTATTTACTCGACAACAAGAGATCATGAACAAAACTAACTGCAAAATTATCTCAGAAGCACCTGCCGTGTACACGTCATGAGAGTCGTAATAGCTGAAGAATTAAGACGAATCCCGGCAATTTAACTTGTAAGTCGACTTGGAAACATTTGGCACCGAGAGGAAAGCTTAACGCAAAATTCCGAATGCCTTTATTATATTATGCTACCTTGTTCGCGTTATGTCGTCTTTTGTCCATGATATTCTACTCCGCCAGATAATTTGAAAGTGCTAAACAATTCATTTGATGTTTAATAATATTTAAGACTTCGCTGCTTTCATCTCGAGGTTAATAAAGAGATAACTTTACGATGAAACAACTTCTTAATCAGGTTTAGTCGTTATGTCCGGAAATATTATTGTCAGCGATGTTTGGTTCATGATTTCAAACAAGAAATAGTATATATAGACAATTTATAACACGGTACGGTGTAGTTTACAAGAAGATGTAGTGACAAAAGTTGAACTGCTGCTTATATGGTTTGGTTGGAGAGGATGAATGAAAAGCGACGAATAAAAGGTAAGGCAAATGTGAGTAGAAACGCCGGGAACGGACGCCCTAGGAGGACATGTGGTGGCATATACATCGCCAAAAGTGAACGCATCGAAGACGTCACACAAATCCTGCATCGCGCAATTACAGTTTACCGCGCGATCGACATAATTATATATAACTTTTCCACATCAATCGTTTGACAGTTACCCACCAGACACGACACCCGTTTGGTAGGAGGGTCCTCCCTTTTCTATATACGATGAGTGAACTTTACACGTCACTCAAGACAAATAATAGTGACCTTATTTGTGATGTACTTCAGAAAGGCCATATGCGTACTTAGTACTCGCAACCGGCGTGCATGTATGTGACCAGCAGTGCTATTCTGTAACCATCTGACCGTGAAAACTTGAAGGTGAAGTGAGCTCGGAGTGAACTGTCAGTCCCTAGCAGCAGGTGGACTGACAGCCACCACATGCTCACTTCACCTATGTTTTCACGGTGAGATTATTACAGAATAGATCGGCTGATGTATGAACGTAAACGAAGCAAAAGGAGTATGTAAGGATCGTAGCAGGTGGCGTTCTGTAGCTTCTGCCTACTCCCAAGGAAAGAAAGAGTGAGTTTATTTATATGTTATATAACGCACTTTAGACATTTAATCTCACTGAAAGCTTTAGAAAAAAGAATTTCTAAGGATTGCCCACATAATTAAACTCCCTATTTACCTATATTTCGTCTCCAACAGGACAAACAACATTCAAACCATAACAATAGTTCCTTGTCATTATTAATAAGTCATTTATCTGCCATAAACAAGGTTATGATAACCCGGTTGAGTTAACCCGTCGTTGCTGTCCTCACTATACTGTCCCTAAGTTACGGACATAAATCTGACTTAACGGCCCAGCGGGACAGTGTTTGTACATTATTGGGTTAAGACCGGGGACCACGTAACAAGTGGAAAATAACGTTATGGATTCCTTGAGTGAATTATTGTGAGGTTGGCGTGTTCCTATATTTTACAGGTCGTTAGTGGTTGAACTAACGTCTAGTTATCAAGCTGTCTCTGTAGTTTATCATAGGAGGTAGCCATCTTTTAAATTAATTTTTCACTTCTCATGCTCTGAAAGTGCTTATTTGTGCAGGATATAGGCAGCACAAATCGAATTTTGTGCACTAGTGCATTAATGTATCTACTCATAAACGTATCTATATTAAGGCAAAGAAAATGAGCCATACAGCCAAACACAATAAGAAGTGCATACATAGAATTTGTTATTTTATAATATTTACTTTAATTTATTTGCCTTGTGTATTTTTTAAAACATAAATACCGTTAATATGCAAGAAAAACAATTTCCTTTAGTATTCAAAACTGTACTAATTTTACTTTGAATTTTAATGAAAGAAATGTTATGTTATTTATACTACTGTTTTATTTCCTCACAATCGAAGTGAAAAGCAGAGTTTGTAACTCGTCCACAAAACCATTTTATCCTCGACATTACTATCAGCCTTCGCCTTCGTCTCGGGCTGCTAAAAGTCTCGGATAAAAATGGTTCGTTTTGTGCACTTGTTGTAAAATGCTATATTAGTGCTGTCCGTGAAGAAAATTACCTATACGTTTTACGAAAAAGAATATAGTAAGTATTGATTAGAAACGGTAGTAATATAGCAATGTTAGTAACCAGTAATTCGTGTATTTTCGTCGTATTGAAACTTTACAAGCATAAGCTTATTCAGTCTGTGTTTCCACTGCTGGATCATAGTCACAGGTCACTCTTCGAGAGGGAGTGGGCCGTAATCCACCACGCGAGCCCAGTGTGGGTTAGTAGATGTTACAAAATGTATTCGAATTTTTGGTTCTAAGTCATGCAGGTTTTTTCACGATATTTTCCTTCACCGTTTCGAGTAGTCTAGTTTATCAATTATAACTTCTAGTTATAGCTATAGCTATATGTAAGTGGTCACGCCCTTTATTCCTGGAGGCTTTTATTTAGATATTGTTTACGTTTAGTTATTTTTATTTCTGCTTGAGTATAGTTCTCGATGTTTTTCGTTGGTATATTGGCGTGTGCTAGCTGTCATATGGCTTATTATAATTATTTTGCATACTTTTATTTAGTTTTTTTTCTAACTGAACAGACAGCTGTGCTGCTGGGGAGTTGGTTGCGCCACTTCATCTTCTTCTGCACTGGGAAGTGGTGAAGGATGGGCGTCTTGGAAGACTGTCATGTAATTTTGACGTTCGAAAAGTGCTGATTCTCAGCCTAGTTTGAATAAATGACTTTTGAATTTGAATTTGAATTTGAAAGTAGTGGTGAAGAAATTATTTACACAAAGTAAAGTGCCTGCTTGGGTTCGAACCCATGACCTACAACTTAGTCGGAGCCGTTATCACTGCGCCAAACTTTATAAAGTTCAGTTTATTACCGGTAATACTCTGCGAAAAAGGTAATTTTATATTAGGTAGCTCTCAGTCTTAATTAAGGTAATAAAAAGTTTGACGGAAAGGATCGGTCCTGTTGTTAACTGGCAATTTTTCAATAACCACTCAAAGGTGGCGTGCGCTCAATTTTATACTTACTATTTATAATAAACCATAAAATATATTACCAGAAACTATACCCTAAAATGACAGATTGAACAATTTACTAATAATTTGCTCGTTTCTTGATTATAACTCAACAAAACACTTAATATTATGGACAAGGACATAATAATTACGAAATAATTTGACAGAGAGTCGTTATAAACAGAAGTAGGTAATTCATGGTTTCCTAAACGACGTTGGTTATTAAATAACACGTGCTTTCGTCCTTTGGTCACGCGAGTTCAATATTAGGAATTAGCTTACTTGGGCCGATGCCCTTCAAGTTATTTTCATTGCCACCTACCTTTGTGAGCGAGTATTGATTAGATAATACACCGATAAGGACAATATTTACACGCGACAACTCGGCGACAAGACGCAACGACAGGCGGCCGCCGACTTCCAATATACCTACATGTTGCAGCCATATTGTATAATACGTCTTTTTACAAACGGCGCCGTCCGTTTACAAACGTTGGCGGTTATGCAAAATGTCTAAGCCAAATTGGCAATTCGTTCAATTGTTATGACTTCGATATTGATTGTTATTGTACGGTGACCACCATAAAACAAAGGTTGCACAAATCATACTTTATGCCAGTAATCAAGTACCTATTAAGGCACCTTAAAATTCTGAGAACTTTTAGTTTATAATTTATCGGTATTATTTCCATTAGATTAATAAACAATCGAAAAATTGTAAACTGGGTGAAATAGGTTACGTTAGAACTGTGACCAACAGCACGCGAGCCAAGCGAGCGAAGCGAGCGGTGTGTCACTACTTCCAAGTTGCTTGCAGCAATGCAGGGTATTTAGTATTAACGCAAGGTGCGTTACGTCGCACGCAAGTATTATACCAGTTTACAATTTGTCGGTATTCATTCCATTAGATTATAAACTATCAAAAAATAAGGTGTTAAATTGTAAATTGTTTGTTAAAGTTAAAAAAAACGATAATTTTGTACCAATTATATTCCGCAGGAGTCCTCCGAGCACCAGATTCCATGGACACCATACGTTTTTTACGTGCCGGATAGCTAAATACTTCTAATTTGCCGCAGCATTTTGTAAACGGCGTTTGAATTGTCTATCAAATGTTGTGGCATATTATAAAGTGATTAGGCAATTTACATTTTGCCTTTGGCATATTTAAAAACAGCGAGCGTTTGTAAAAGGACGACGCCCTTTGTAAAAAGTGGAATCATACAAATTGCCTGCAACATACATATTTTGTTCGAAGCTAAAAAACACTTGGCGTCGAGTTGCGTAGTCGCGTAGGCTAGGGGAGTTGCACACTCTCACTACTTGTCGCAGTGACTAGACGTACGGTGCACGCGCAAACCCATCGACAACGATAGTCACACGCAACAGGTCCATGTCAGTCTTGCTGTGAGCGCTGCGGAAGGTGCACATGTGTTTATATTGTACCTTCACCTTCGTATGATAAAAATTAAGAAAAATGCAACTAGAGGCTCCATAGTCACACACATGATGAATAACACGACCGTCTCTCTCGAATACTCAAAGAAAATAATCACAGATTAATCCTGCAAACCTGCTCTGCGTCTAGTCGCAGCAACTGAACACATCGACAAGATGCATAGTGTGTGCTTGCACTTAGACGGCAGGGTTGGCACAGTGGTCGAGTGGTTTCTGTGCTATGCGTCGCGGATTTATATCAAAACAAATATTTTTATGGTCTACATTTCGGTCCTCTACAGAGGATACTATCGGCTCCTATAAGAGCAGTGGCCACCATATAGCGTCTGCAATTTACCGGTGAACGTTATTGATCTGAAACTTTATTTAAGAAAATAAGTTGGTGTTTTACTAGATATCTTTTTTGACAGCATAAAGTTAAACACCGGTGCCATAATTTTCACGACAGCCGTCACTGCGGCCGCTATGTGGCGGACACCGCACTAGGAAACCGTAGCTTTAGCATTTTGTTTAAAGCGCTGTATTTGGTTTCAATAATCCCAATTACCTTATTTATCAATTTATTTAAAAAAAATCACATCCATTATTCATAGTCACCTGTCATTGTTATCTTTTCAATTAAATAAATAAATTTAATGAAACAAAATAATGAAATAAACTCACTAGTAGGTACAGCTTTTATATTAGTGATCACAGCGTTTTTTCTTTTATGATTTACTTTAATAGGTCATTATTTTTACGCTGGTAAGACAGCATAAAATAACCGAAAGAATAAAATAAGAATCCTTTTCAACACACTTGCTCGTAAAATGGCGCTTATTGAACCGCTTTTAGGTTCACAATGCAGTGTATTAAACACGCGTACTTTTTACTTTATATTATCGCACTAGTGCGGTAATGTGCGCCACAGATAACTAATCTGGATTTGGTCGCGACTTGCCAAAAGCAATACATTGAATTTATGTGAATTGAACGTGATATAATACGCACTAAATAGGATACACGTATTATCACACTCACTTTTAAATCATATAAATGTTTCTTAAATTTTATCTCAATAACTTTTATTTAACAATAAAAGCAAAAACTGGATGGATTTTAAATTTTTACAAACGTCAAAGGACCGACCATAGGCGACCGACATCCTTTTTTATCTCGTCTTAATTTATCTTGACATTTAAATGCCAGTGATTGAATTAGTAAATATCAACTATTTATTCAAGGAGTATTTATTTCGGTTAGAATTTTCAAGATGCTGTTGGAGCTAGCCCACGTTTAAAGATGCGGTAAAATGGGAACCCCTCAAGATTGATATATTCCAAATATATCAATCTGCTAAGCCTTTTCCCAACAATATTGGGGTCGGCTTCCAGTCTAACCGGATGCAGCTGAATACCTGTATTTTTCATGGAGCGACGATAACTGGGTAATACGATATACCTTGGCAAAGCTGGTTGTTGTTGACTTTCTGGCTTCTGACATCTCGTATCGACTGTCAAAGATTCACGTATGACAGCTAAGACCAACGGCTTGACGTGCTTCTCGAAGCACGGAGGAGTCTTGGTATGTAAAGATGGTCACCCATCCACAGACCAACCCCGGCAAGCGTAGCCTAACCGGATGGATCGTGACGTGCGGCAGTTATTACTTAGCCATGAGCTCCTCGTTTAAGAATATATAGGTATATACTACTTTAACACTGAATTTGTTACGGCTCAGAGGTATCCGCTTTTTTTAATCTCATCATAGAGACTTCTTGCCTTCTATTTATTTATTTATTTTATATTTATGTACACACAGAAAAATAGATACAGATAATACATAATCGTAATGATGACTACAAAGGTTTAAAGGTTCTATGTTATGAGGTTTAGTTTCCGGTTTTTTTTCCAAAATGATGGATAAACAATCATAATCTGTCATTTTGTCGACAAACCCCGTTTCTATGGTTGTCATGCACCGCGTGCAGGTAGACCATTGTGCGTGGGTACTTCTTACCTTTTTAAGCCTACTGTGTAAATATATAAAATATGATAAATTAACATGATATTTCATCAAATTATATATTTTTCACTACATTTATTTATTCTTATTTTGCGTATTTAAAATATTATTTTATGTTTATTGTATTTTTTATATAGGCTGTTCAGCAGTTTTGTCAGTACATTTATTTAAACCTGCGTGCGCATCGCTAGCGGAAAAAAACAAAACCAGTGCGCCATTTTCTATACATGTTTGCTATCGTTTTGTTATTATGAAAAATACAAAATCTAAAGTATTGTCACCAATCGACGCAAAAAAGTTTTTAAAAGAAGCTCCGTTTGGTCAGTACCTGGCAACAAAGGTCAGTTGAACTATATAAATCTAAACGTATCATCTCTATATTTACGTTATTGTAGCATAAGTTCTTACAACAAGTCTGTTTTTTTACTCGCAAGTGTGTTGAAAAACGTCGTATGAAACGCGTGTGCACTGATCATTACCCACTCGGCTACATTATCGCGCTCACATGTGGCTCACGCGAATAATACCGCCTTGTATCATAATGCATGTACTATAATAGCTCAAAATATGGTTTTGTAGATCATAAATACAGTAATGTGGGAATATTTATCCAGAATTAAACCGATAATGTACCCAAGAGACTGGCGGCATTGCCACGTTTTATGACAATAGGTCCGTAGCCTCTGGCTAAGGTAAATCCATTATTGAAGAAGGAAGTAGGTAAGTATACAACTTCTAGGGTAAAGCAAGGATTGGCGATCCAAAAAGTCGCGATGAAGCCATCACTATAAATCCATAATTATTTAAGTACTACAAATTATAAATTAAAGTTGCCTAGTACTTAAATTTAGAAATTTTACATAGGGTGACACAATGGGCGGTCTTATCGCTTAAAGCGAACATTACATTTTAATTTAAAAAATCTCGATGTTTTTTCAAGTCGTAAAAGCCGTGCAAAGCAGAGGCGGGTCGCTAATAATAAAATAATTATTTATGAACTTACACATTAACGCACTATTTACTACAAGCACAATTTTCTTAGAACTGCTTTATTAAATACCAAATAAGGTACAATTTGCTTTACCTTCTACAAAAAACATGCGTGGTTAACAAATAATTTGGTAGAAGACAAGAAACCTCACACTGTAAACACAATGTCAGCTCCAGGTAACTAATTTAGATTGATATGTGGACAGAAAACTGTCTAGACTGGAATTGGTTTAGGTCTAGAATAAGCGGTATTATAAAATTCATAAAGGGTAAATGAAGGACTGTGGTGAATAGGTACTAATAAAATATTATGTTTGATAAATGACTATATTATTAGAATACAAGGTTATGAAAAAAAAATGTAAAAGAAATTGTTATTTTTAAAACGTTTTACAGATATTAATTTGTGTGAAAAAAAGGTTTTCTCCTGCCTATCCCGAGCGTCTCATGTCCTGTGAAGCCGTCCCTTAACGTCTGAAACTTAATTTTTAATCTTAATACCTACTTTTTTTACTAATATTTTTATTGTGACCTACGTTTAACTCCTCCACGGAGCAAAACGTAACGTTACAATTTATGAATAAGCAGGCAAAACATTTTTTATGTTATTTTACAACATCTGTTGAATAGAAGTGGTGACCCAGAAGGCTTGAGCTTGCTTGGGACTTTTTGTATCTCATTAATGTTCATATACACGAGCGGTACGCGTCAACGACAGAGGCAACTGCAGCCGTCGACACTCGTCTACGGCCGCCGTCGACGCGTCGCCGCGTCGGCAGCTACCGTTGATGTGTGCCGTTTATGTGTATGAGCACGAAGTCACCTTCTTTTCAAGTTAATTTTAGATACGACTAAAATAAATCAAGTGAGCTTTATTTAACTTTCAGACTTAGACAATGGGACTTTTTGTATCTCGTTAGTGCTCATACACACGAGCGGCACGCGTCAACGATAGAGGCAACTGCAGCCGTCAACACTCGTCTATGGCCGCCGTTGACGCGTCGGCGGCTGCCGTTGACGTGTGCCGCTTTTGGGTATATGCGCACGAAGTCACCGTCCCAGTCGTATGTAAAATTAATTTGAAAAGAATTTCAAGTTAATTTTAGATACAAATAGGATAAATAAATTGTGATACAACCTAGGCTTGGCGGCCTATTCGTAAAATCATGAAAGCATGGTGATTTAGCTCGTCAGTTTTCAAAAGAAGAGGCATCTGATAAGTACAGCTTGATATTAGGTATACCAATTACAATCACTGCTGAATATCAGCTTTAAGTAAGAACATTAGATTAATAATCATTAAACTAGAAACCCTGGTCACTTAATCCCGACATTCTGCAGCCGCTGAACAAAAAGCGATGTAAGCAATAGTGCCTAATGCGCCCAAACTAAGTGTATAATGTGCAATACTAAGGCAGTGGGCTTTAATGTAGGCACTAAAGCCGTTTGCATTATGTGAAGAGCAAAAGTTAGTATGTGAACGTGCACATAATACTCTTGATTCTGACTTTTGGAGTATGCTGAACTTTAAATGAGATTCTTGGAATGTTTGTAAGGGGACACTTTATGGTTGTATTATTCCACTTGCAACCCTCACCCAAACCCGAGCTTTAAAATATCGTCACGGTACCCGACCTCGCAATATCTACACGAACTTTTGTAGGTACATACCAGATTTTTCAGTTCGTCGAAATTTTGCCCATTCACCTCGTGAAATGATGGAGAAAAATGAAGGATCATAAAAATGATATATACCTAGTTGAGCGATCAATTTTAATTTTTTATATCAAATGAAAATAGATTGGATAGATTTTGTCAATCCGATTAACTAAAGCTTTTTGATGGATTGCATTGCAGGGATTTTGGAGCCTTTCGAATTCATTGTTCATCAACTTACTGTCATATTTTTTATTAGAAAACTGATTATATTGAATTTTATTATTTTGGAATGACTACGTAAAAAGAATTTTTTTTTAACATCACGCCTGTAATCGCCTTTAATCCCCAAAGAGTTAGGCAGAGATGTATCTATAGTACACATATTTAATTTTCACCAGTTATGTTTAAGTCCCTTATAATACTGGCATATTGCCGGGCACAAATCTAGACTCCGGACTGCTACTGAGAAATTCCTGATTGAAAAACCCAATAACGCTTCGCTCGACCTGGGAATCGAACCCAGGTCCTCATGCTCAGCAGTAGTGTTTGCGACCACTAGACCAACGAGGCAGTTTAGCAAAACTGGTTAATATAATTTTAATGGCTCCAAGAGGAATGATCCCACTGTTACCGTTTCTGAGTCTCAAAATGTATTCGTATATTTGCTCACTTCAGTTCTGCCATGCACTGAGTGCCATTTCAGTTTCTTGTTATAAAAATTGCCTTTTTATTTTATACTTTATGGAAGAACAATGGCGGTTTAGCTGCTATGCTTGAAATCGTTTGATATCAAAATAAGCTTCACATTTTAAGAGCAAGATTTATAATAAGCATAATTGCTCATTATAAAATGACTGCCTCGTTGGTCTTGTGGTCTCAAGCACTGCTGCTGAGCATGAGGTCCTGGGTTCGATTCCCAGACCGCAACAGGTTCATCCATGTATGCCAATACGTGGGATTTAAACATAACTAGTGAAATATCGGTGTAATGGGTACACCTCTGCCTAACCCTTCGGGTAAACAACGCGTGATGTTAATGTTATAAAGAATATAAGTATATGTTAGTCTGGGGGTTACTGTTGCGCACTGACTGAACAGGTCCACTCAAATCTGTGTGGTTCTTTTCTCAAAAGACCATTTTGGACACTAATCTACAAGGAAAATAATACCTCTTATGGCCTGAACAAGATTATGAAGAGACTGTTACCTCTGAGATTGTTTCGCCCTTTCTTTTTAGAGTTGTCAGGTAGGAAACACCGAACTCAAATAGCTAATAAAAAAAAATTAAAATATAATATGACGTGTAAAAGTGATTCCAATATCCTATTTGCAGAATACACAATTTCATTTAATTTCAGTGTTCATTCAAGTGTTATTTAAGTCGGGAACTTTAATTTGGTGAAGATGTGATAATTATGATGCGTGGTTCCGCTACTGTCATAATATGTAGGTAGGTGATTTATTTAATTAGATATTTATTGAATTTTATATTTTGATGAATGGTAGAAAACATTTTAAGAGGGACTCGTGGCTAAATAATAACAGCCGCACGGGTCGATCGAAGGTTAAGCTACGCTTGCCGCGGTCGATTTGTTGATGGGCATTACAAGTCGAGACCACTCCGTGCCTCAGAAAGTACGTTAAGCCATTGGTCCCGGCTGTCATTTGGCGATCTTTGACTATCGTTACGGTAGTCAGAAGCCCGAAAGTCTGACAACCAGACCTACCAAAGGGAATCGTATTACCCAGTAACTGGGTTCTAGAGGTCAGATAGGCAGATGTTCCATGTAAAATACTAGTATTCTGTCCGGTCAGACTGGAAACCAACCCGCTAGAAAATGTTAGGCAGATGATGACGATGATTTCATAGATTTTTATTCAATGAAAACTTGTTTTAACGTACACCTGAACCAGAAAATAGCGTCAGAAGCCAAAAATATGCACGTAATCGTCACTGCATTACCCCCACCCGGTTTTGTTGTAAAAATTTCACAAGATAAATCGTGTGTCAATGTGTGGGCCGCATATCAATCACTACGGGCCGCGACAATCCATTTTCTGAACAACTGACACGTATCTAAAACTAATATTTTACACTAGGTTTAGCCAATCATGTGCAATAGGAACGATGAAGGCAAGTTTGTACGGTGGGGCTATTTGCTAGCGTTTCTAGCTTTTGAATTGGTTTTCAATTTTATTGAAAATTTAAATGGAAATACGTTTATTTTTATTCGTCAGGTACCTACCCGAAATCATCATTATCATACACTGCGATATGTGACATCTACCAACCCACACATGGGCCCGCGTGGTAGATTACAGCTCACTCCCTCTCGAAGACCGGCCTCCTCGGCCCGTGTGCCAGCAATGGTAACCTTTTATGTTTTCTTTTTTTTTTCTTTTTTGAGTGGGAAATCATTAAATGACTTCTCCCGCTCTGGGTGGAGCGGGAGGGCGTGTCAGACTCTTACTGACTAAAACCCACCCGTGTTCCTTCTGTTGCCTGTGCAATGCCAGGGGGCCACGGTATCCCTTTCGGACTTTCCCGCAACCCCGGCAGGCAATGGTCTCATCGGACCCCATCACTTGCTGACATCTCTTTGAGGCGCGTGTTATATAAATGTAATTATTGTGTCTAAAAATAAATAATATGTTAAATAAATGTAATTATACTTGTTATACCTATAAATGTAATTATTATCTATGGTTAATTTACTAAATGAATTTAATAACAAACTTATTTTTTATAAGTCAAACACTGATTTGACTCAACTGTTGTTATTGTCTCCAATATCTTGGTTGAATTATGTAGTAGGGTCACACTGATTTATTTGTTGTTCCTATATTTAAATACTAAATGATTGAGGATACAAGTTTCATTAAATTATTTTGTTAAGAATATCTAAGATATTAGTTTACGTATAAATTATATTTTTGTAAAGCAGTTTATAGTTTAAAAGTATTTGTTTTGTACTAATAGTTCAGTTCATTTTTATCTGTGGCAATATTCATGTTAGATAGCTATTATGGGTAGACAACTGTCATTTGAAATGCTTTATAAGGTCGTGTAACTTAATCTTGTTCTTTTTTCTGTACGTGTCACTGGACTGGTAACAATAAATAAAAGCTTATGTTAACATCTAAGAACAGACCCTGAGTGGTGTCCATGTCCGTAATATTGAGTTGCTAAAAGCTAATATACGGAAATAATGTTGCTTATCAGAAGTTCTGCTTTTATTGTAAAATGGATTGAAATAAGGATCATCAGATCACTTCTGGTGAAAGATCGACTAACTACAATGTTCATGTAAGTTAAATTGTCATTATATCTTGATTATTGCTGATAACTATGATGTTCTGTATGTATTAAAATATTGCTAATATTGCTACATAAGTGTTAAATCGAATTAAGGAATATTCATATTCTATTTCTTGTCATGTATAAAGTTGTTAGCTTTAAGAAATGGTCCAAGAGATTAATGTAATAACAAAACTAAATGCTAATGTAAAAATGTGTTGATAAAATACTTCAAAACAAGCTTCCGTGGAGTTTCTTATCCTTTTTCTCCACGAAGACCTAGATTTGGAACGGATAACTAGCTTTCTCATTAAAAATACCTATTTATTGACAAGTCTAATTGAAATAAATGCCTAGTCTTGTCTCCATGTGCTTTCTTATAATCCTTTTCCCTACACACCATATTCATAGATATTAAAATACATAACATAACATAACATCACGCCTTGTTTCCCCGAGGGGTTGGGCAGAGGTGCACCTGTAGTAGGTACACCCACATATTAAAATACCTACATGATTAAATAATTAACTAATAGGTAACCTGAAAATCCTGATACTCAAAAGTTGATAGTTAAGTGGATATCAATGCCTCTAAATGTAGTATATCTAATAATCTTTTTTTCACACGCGCGTGGAACACAACGCGCCGTCGATCCGGGCTTGGTCCTTACCGGACTGCGAGCTACCCATTGCTCACCGTCCGCAAGCCCGCGCCTACACTCACGCGTTCCGCCTCCTCCTTCGCGAGCATTACTGCTTTGCAGAAGGAGGTGACGGCCTCCCATGCCCTCTCGCTCCATACCATGGCCTGGACCAGGGCCGGACGCGAGAGATCCTCGCCACCGATGGCCTCCACGAGGACTCGGCGGTGCTCTGCTCAAGCCGGGCAGACCTCCACCGTATGCTCTGCCGTGTCCTCCGGGCGATCCACGCAGTGATGACTCCCGGGCGTTTCCTCCCGCCCGATACCGAACAGGAACCTTCCGAAACAGCCGTTTCCGGTGAGGACCTGCGTCAGGCGGAAGGTGAGGACGCCGTGGCACCTCTCTAGCCACTCCTAAGAGGAGACTTATAGCCGCAATAGTGGCGTGCCCAGCACTGGGTTGCGACAATCGCATTCTCCATGACGCCATGAGATCCCGTCATCACCGTGGTCGTGGTCAGAGCTCCGAGGAGCTCTGACTACGGTGCCGCGATTTCTCGCGGCATCGGAGTCAAGCCCCAGCGTCTCGCGCCACTCCTAAATATGCGCGAGGACTTTTGCCTCCAGATCCCATGGCGGCAAACATTTTATGCTGATAATGCTATTTACTGCCCACGATATGTCACTGCTGTGTAAAGGAAGTCGTCCAACGATTTTCATCTCAGCCATCGTATCTTACCGCCGTCGTAAGATTATCTAGTTGCGTGCCTATTCTTGGCCACAGTACCGTTTTAGAGGTTCACTCATCCTCTATAGAAAAGAGGATCCTCCGATCAGACGGGTGTCGTGTCTGGCGGGCAACTGCCCAACGATTGATGTCGGATAGTCATATATTTGTATGTCGTTCGCGCGGTAAACTCTAATTGCGCGATGCAGGATTTGTGTGAGGTCGTCAGCTCTTTGATGCGTAGTCCGCATGTGGCGAAGTAGATATGCCGCCACACCGTCAATAACTTTTCAATCTGCCATCACCACTTCAGTTTCATAATGATCATCCAAATGTATTTCGCTTACTAATCAACAGTGTACTTGGTATTAAAACCAGGTGCTAGTCTCTTTGCGGGGCTTAAACTTTTAAATCATAGGCAAAGCGTCCATGACTCCGCATGATTTCGCAAAACATACTCGGTTATACTTTGTGTTGTTTTGTGTTCAAATCCAGGCAAGTACCAATGTGTGTGAGTTTTTCAATTCATATGTGCTTTCTGAGTTTATCTTGGACATTATTGACATCGGTGAAGGAAAACATCGTGAGAAAACAGGCATCTTATAGGTCCAAAATTTCAAAGACAAGTGACATTTACCAATCCGCACTGGGTCACAAGGAGGCCTGTGACCCGGCTGAGGGAACATTATAGGTTGATTATTGGTACTTTTGAATAAATATCTTATTCTTATTCTTGAGTTCCACTAGACCTGATAAAATATATCTAGAATCCATTAATAGCATCAACCTGCTCTGAAACTCAGTAAAACAGACTGTAAATGATCAGATTTATTTAGCTTCAGCGGTACTTGTTGGACTTTTCCGATTTCATTAAATAATTTAAAGTTTTTCTGCCAATTCACATATCGCAGGTAGTTGAATTTATGTGTTCAGTTTGTTGCTATTTTATCTATGTCTGTTCGTTAATCTCCGAAATCTAGTTCGATTGGTTAGTGAAAGTGTTTAGTGAAAGATGGTTTCTACAACATTTCGCTATATTTATGAGACCGATAGATTAGGTTTTCAACCATTTCATAAACTTCTTCTGTAAATATACCTAAATAAAATATTAATCTCGTACTACAAGCTGGGTTATGCACTTAAACATAAATTAATTATTATATAATATTAAGTAGGTATATAGATTATTATGTGCTCTTACCTCACTAATTTCAAAGGGGCTTGTGCTTAGTAATGAGCCGCGTGGGTCGATCGATCAGGTTAAGGTACGCTTGCCGAGGTAGGTCTGTGGATGGGTGACCATCTTTAGATACCAAAGCCTCGGAAAGCACGTTAAGCTGTTGGTCCCGGCTGTCATTTGTAGATCTTTGACAGTTATTACGGGTCATCAGAAGCCCGAAAGTCTGACAACCAGTCTTACCAAGGAGTATCGTGTTTCCCAGTAATTCGGTTGTGGGAGGTCGGATAGGCAGTCGCTCCATGTAAAAAACTGGTATTCAGCTGCGTCCGGATAGACTGGAAATCGATCCCAACATAGTTGGGAAAAAGCTAAGTAGATGAAGACCTCACTAATTTCAAAGCTTTCACATTTTAAGAAAAATACTAAAATTATTGAATTGCTACATCCTTTTTTAGTTTCAATACCGCAGCAGACAGTCAAATGATTTTTGTTAAAATTACGTTCGAATCTGCCAATTAACTTAACTATATATTTATACATGGCGTACACAGTACTAAAATGAATTTTCCAATTATATGAAATTGAATTAGAGAGCATGTTCAGTAATATGTTTTTATAATGAACAATGTTTTATTAAGAACATTTTCATATTGATATAATTTTTGAGCAATAAAATATGAGTGTAATAAAGAAATCTGGCAAGCGTGTGACGTGTTATAAAAAAAGGTTCCATTTTATACCTACTATTAATAGGGTGACAGGGACATCTTCGTGCATTCTGTAACCATGAATTCAGACACAATTCTTGATCCCCTTGTATAAAGTTCAATGATAAAAAAAAAAATCTGTTTCTTACATTTTTACCGCGTAGGTAATGCAATGCCGCCTGCATTGAAATTTAACGTCGGTTATTAAAAAAAATGCTGTTTTTTAGGAAAGTGCAATACCTACGTGTTCCTGAATCATGCACGTCGTCATCATTGTACGTCGATGTATGCGACCCTGTATAATATCTCTATTTACAATCAAGTTATACAATTTCTTAATTTTTTCTTGTGTACATTTGAACTATATTCTAGAATTTTATTGAATGCAGCTTGCTCTTTAGAATCTCTCTTTATATAACACTATGTTCTGCCTCGCGTCGCATCCCATCGCCCGCCCGCACTATATCTTTGTTTTCGGTTTGCGATTTTTCCGACTTTTGTCTTTTTCCTCGACTCCTTACGGGTGTAGCGTGATGATACATAGCCTTTATCTTTCCTCAAGAATTTGGCTATCCAAAGCAAAAAGATTTTTTCAAATCCGACTGGTAGTTCCGGAGATTACCCCCTTCATACAAACTTACAAACAAATATACAAACATTTTTTTTTTCATATTTGTATTGATCCCGCGATTTCAGCAGAGATGTATACGAACACCCACATTTCACCCATTGCCTACATTTTTAAATCTCTATTTAATTTAATTTTGTAACTTCAAACACGCAGCAATATTTACCTTACTGTCCTGACGCATTATTGTGACAGACAGACTGACAGTGACATTAAAGGTTTCTTGTCATCCTACGGAACTCCAAAAGCACTCGTTTCTTATTACTCGTGTATACAATTATAGTCATCTCCATCGGCGTTCTTTTATGTATGAATATCGTCTTACATTCGAGGTAATGGCGCGTAGGTGATATCTTCATGTTTCTTAACGCGTCAATGATATTATTTTCCTTTTTTTCAGTACAATACAACTAATGTGTCACGGTTTTATGACTACATGATGTGAGGGTATTTTTACTTTTTCTTTGTGTGCCAGGTTCAAAAGAACATTAGTTGATTTCAAGACGGTGTACTTACTTATAACAAACTAGCTGCGCCCCGCGGTTTCACTCGCATAAGTTTTGATCCCGTGGGAATATCGGCATAAAAAGTATCCTATGTGTTAATTCAGGTTATAAACTATCTGTGTGTCAAATTTTATCCAAATCCGTTCAGTAGTTTTAGCGTGACAAACATACACACTCAAAACCTTTATAATGTTAGTAGGATAGGCGCTTTAAAGGAAAACGCTTAGTTTTGTCTAGGGGTCGGAAGCGCTGTTGCTGAGCATGGGTTTCCGAGTCCGATTTCCTGGTCTGAATTACTGGGTAGTAGCCCACAGTCAGGATTTGTTCCCAGTTAATGGCAATTAATCATCACCCATAATATCTTATCACACGGGATTTTAACACTAATGGCGCAATTTGGGTGTACTCGTATTATTAGAGTGTATACTGTCGAATATAATTTTATTTTTCTAAAATACATGAATTAAAATAAGTTCATTTTCACGATTCCTATACGATTGTTAAAATATAAGTTTTTATTTTATTGGCATTTATTAAATAATCAACATTTTCTCTTTCAACGTAACATAAAAAATTAAGTTAAATTATTAAAATTACGAATAGAGGGCATAACTAACCAATTGTGACTTTTCATTCTGACATTTTGTGAAAAAATATGAAATAATAAAACAAAAAGGCATATTTATAAAAAATGTGCCTTTTCATTTTAATAATTATACAAAAACAGGTAAAAAAACAATTAGGGAATATTTATAAAACTTTTATTTTAAAAAGGTAACAAAAATATTTAGTTAAGTTACAGTTATTAAATGTAAAAAAAAATACATTTACAACTGTAACTTAACAAATTAACATGAATTAACTGTGGCTCGTGGCTAAGTAGTAACTGACGCACGGGTCGATCCGTCAGGTTAAGCTACGCTTGCCGGGGTTGGTTTGTGGATGGGTGACCATCTTTACATACCGAGACTCCTCCGTGCTTCGGAATGCACGTTAAGCCGTTGGTCCCGGTTGTCATTCGTGGATCTTTGACAGTCGTTACGGGTCGTCAGAAGCCCGAAAGTCTGACAACCAGTCTTACCAAGGGGTATCGTATTACCCAGTTACTGGGTTGTGGAGGTCAGATAGGCAGTCGCTCCATGTAAAATACTGGTATTCAGCTACATCCGGTTAGACTGGAAGCCGACCCCAATATAGTTGGGAAAAGGCTAGGCAGATTGATTGAACTGTAAATATCAGTTATCAAGGAACATTTGTTAAATTATCAAAATAAGAACTATTTCGTCTTCTGAGTCAGAACCATCACTATAGCTGATTTTTTCCCGTATTTTTGATAATTCGTAATTTTTATCCATTTTTGAGTCATCAGAATCAAAATCGGACCCTGTATCTAACACAGAGTGCGGCACCACAACATGCTCCGAGTTTGATGCTTGCATCGAGTGTTGAACGCCACTTGTTAACGGCGCGGGAGACCATTCGCCTACAGAATTATCATTGCGAAAAGCAGCACTAAATAATCTTGCGCTTCGTGATTGCATATTGCTGAAAAAATAATTTAGTTATTTTTTGTATAGACGTGCAGAAACCAGTTAACAATTATTGCGCGTTTCATATTCTAAATTATTTACGATACGATATTTTTAGTAGGTACTGTTACCTACTAAAAACTTCATATTTTTTTAACTAAATCGCAATAATCACTCAAAAATTTCGCCAATAAATACTAATAAATCATATTAATGTGTCACAAAAGAAGCTTTATATAATAAAAGCGTGCAAATGTAACAAAAACTTAATCTTACCAGCGCAGCACAGACAAGCTTGGACTCGCCGAGACACGTCAGGCACAACTAGCGGGATTCACTTTGTACCTCGAGCCCCTCACTTCACCTCCAGTCAAATATTTTTAGTAGTAAAGGCATAACTGCTAGTTGTGACTTTTCTTTTAAATTAAATGTCAAAGTCTAGTTGGTAAACTTTAAATCAAAGAGCACATCTGTGGTAGTTATGCCTTTAATATTTAACGCTGGTCAATTATGCCTTTTCAAGTAAATAAATTATATTTATCGTGATACAAATAAAAACCGCATGTATACATATGTGACCTTTTAAGTCAGATGTGCTCTTTTTACGTACAAAAACTGAAAAAGTGGCTCAGTTGTGCCTTTTGAGCTTACGGTATTTTCGTTTATCTTGTTCCTAAAATTGTACAAAAAATTTTGGCAAATGGGCCTTTTTTTCTGATTCCGAATATGTATATAACTCAATTTCGGAAAAAATGTTAGTTGTGCCCTTTTTCCTTCAGACGGCAGTATTGCTTCGGGGAATAAATTCAAAATGTTGCGTGCATAATGTAAGTACTACTATAAAGAAGAGTCAACACTATCTCAGAAAATGTTCTAAAAGATTGTTCAATATGTTCAGATTTCCAAATCGTGTCTAGATCAAGAGCTCACAACCTAGCTTTTGGAGTTCTACTTGTCGCAATTATTTAAATTCAGCGGTTGAAGGAACTTACAGTTTCTAGCCTGTGGATTACCATCAAAACATACACAGAATTTTAACCCTTGCATTGTGACTTTTGACGTCACCAACACTATACAATTGATTGAATCAGGTACTTAGTATTTTTACTGTATACCTAAACCTACAATTAAAATATAAAAAAAATGGTACACAAGATCAAATTAAATTAACGGGCAAAACTTCACAAACAAAATAAATATTGATTGATTTATTTATTAATACATACGTAACGTCACGCCTGTATTCCCCGAACGGTTAGGCAGAGGTGTCCTTATAGTACACCCACATTTCACCAGTTATGTTTGAGTCCCATGTAATAGGGTGTGAGCCTATTGCCTTCAACAGGGCACAAATCTAGACTCCAGGCTGCTATTGAGCAATTCCAGATGGTAAATCCCAATATCCCAAGATTATATCTGGACTTTAAAAGAGACTGTGACCTCTGAGTTTGTCTCGGTCTTATCTAGATAGGAAACATCGAACTCATCTAGCAAATTTTTGTAGAACAAAGTGCAGAAACCAGACACATTTTCAACCCTTACACTTCTAAAAGACGGCCACGTCGCAGTCGTCACACACGACAATAAACAAAACACTAACATTGTAAAATACACAAAGCTTAATGTGGACGTAAGCTCTGTGACAATAGTTGGTACCACAGCGGGACTGATTTCTTCCATCTGTTTACGTTACGGACTAGGCAACTCTAGCAAATCGTACAAGCGTATTATGTGTCCAACATCGTTATTTTCCGTCAATAACTTGTATAAATTTTTCATTGATATTTCTGCATTTACTTATTTTTAGGGTTTCGTACCAAAAGGTTACTAGGGGATCCTTAATTTATTTCTAAAACGTTGGCGTGCCTCGAACTCACTCGAAAACTGCTATCAACCTCCAAAAATAGTTTCAATACCTACCTCAGAAAATCCGTAACCATTACAGATCACCTCAAAATCGGTGTTCCCTCCCTCAAAATTCGCTTACAGACCATTTGTTACCAAATAAGCGGGCGCCTCCATGCAAGACTCCGATTGCGGAATCCTCTTAGCATTGAACTAGACGTTCAGATTAGGGTTGAATCAGTTGTATACTTTGCCTCCTACTCCGGAACTTCCACAAGAAATCATATCTGCGCAAGTGCGCATACCTTATCCATCTGCGCGAGTTTTTAACGGAGTTGTAACAAAGTTAATGTTTAATTTTCTAAGTCAAATCATTTACCTACCTATTTCAATTAGGCACGTATAAGGCAATTTACAATAACATAGAATTGGTTCTTGTTGCCCTTTATGAAAGGTAGTTTCATATGGATAAGAATGGAGGTCTTATAAAAAAACAGCTCCAACTAAGTGAAATACCTTCATTAAGGTGGAGATATAGGTAACTCTAAAATTTCAAGGTTTTGTCACAGTCACAACCAGCTTTAGTACTAAGTGAGCAACTGTTTAGTGGAGCCGGTTCAATTTTTGAAACTCTAGGAAAACTTCTCTGGCGCCAAGCAAAACTGTGTTTTGTGAAATATAATTTGCTTCTTCTAAATTTTGACTACTTACTAATAGGTCGAGTTTTTTCTTTGAAGAAGTTTTTTTCTTTATTTTTGCGCCTCGGCCTCCGTTACATCCCTAGTTCAGAGCTATTTGGGCTTCTTTCGGGATCTCAATGTAAACGATCTGTGCAAATAACAAACATAAGATTTGAAGAAAACGTCTATGCAGGTGGAATTAAGTCTTTGTTGTTATTTTTTATGCATGTGTAATAGTGTCCGATTATTGAGAAAAGGTTGGTCGTATTCGTACCTGTATATAAAGTAGGTACCTTAGAATAATTCTTTAATGGATTTTAAAACGGATTAAGTATCGTTGAGTAACAAAGGCGATTTAAGTATTTAAATAATTAATTACATCCATTACGCTCTCTAAGAGTTGAGTCAATAGTATTATTAGTTAGTCCTTTTATTTAATAGTGCTACTTAATTTTATTTTAGTTTAAACTAAGAAAATAAATCTTAGAATAGAATAGAATACTCTTTAATATGTAGATACCTACACAATAATAGTATGAATTTCAGATAAGTATCTGTCTTAGAGTGTTATAATGTCATTAGGTACCTATCCTAAAATCCACGTTACCTTTCCGCTAATAGTATGCTTGAATTCGTATTTTATTTATACACAAAATGAACAAGTAAATTGAGTACACAATTCGTCCCCAAAGCTGTCGTACGAAATCAAAAGGCCGACGTTGCTGAAAACCAGATGACATCACGAGAACTTATTTCGTAAACATGTGAAACAGAAGGTTAGACGGCTCGTTTACATATGCAGCATATTTTACATAAAGCCGAATTCCCGCGCCCCGTTACGTACGGATATTTCAGCCCTTTGGCAACCCACTCAATGTCGTAATCACGAAGCAAATTCAACGGAATACATTTTTATGACGCCCATAATATTAGTGAGCAAAAATACAAAATTATGGTAACCATGTTCAAGTTCGCAATAATACCTACCTACTGGAGCTTCCATTTAAAGGTTTTATATTGAATTTATGTTTGATACTTTAGTAGAAATTATGAGTACTCCGCACTGCGGTACGTTCGTGGTAAGGAATAATCTCAGGCATGTCACCGCATTCGTTCCTATTATGAGCTTATTGCGTTTGGTAGTTTCCTTGTAGGCAATATCTAGTCACATTGAGGCCATATAAGGAAACGTCATAAATTGTACCACGATCCTGTTAATAAACATTTTTACTGGGTGAATTTTGCGTGTGAAATGGGCATTGTTTTGGTCATGTAAATTTGCTGGAGTGTACCTATGTTGCTTGTATTTAACTGTACATGCCTAAAATGAATAGATTTATTCTTCAAACATGGTATTTTATTTTCAGCAAAATCTCGTAATATTTTAATATTACACGAGTTTTTATATACATACGTACGATACGATATTCAGATACGTTGATAAAAGTTAAAAGGACTTAAAAGTCAATCTATCAACGTATCTGAATATCAAAACATTATCAACGCATGAATTTCTGCGACACTGTCCTCTCTAAAACTTTCACATAAACATTATCCATAAAATTTGCCTTCTCAAATCCCGTAACTCTCAGTATTGGGCAGTTTATGTGAGAATATATAGCAAACTATCTAAAATCCATCTCGCATTTGCTCAAGTGCATTGCTCCACACATCTTGCTTATCTGTGAAAATATTGCTCTCTTGCGGATTCCGGGAATAACGTAGCCCGTAGGTACTCTCGTGGCAGTCACACCGATCAGATTGACTGTGGACCTGATACTGTTGAGTGATATGCGGTTTGTTTTAAATAATGGAATTGAATTTGCTCTCGACTGGTAAGTTCGCAGGGACAGACTGAAAACCACCAAAATTTGTAATATTAAGTAATATTACGAGTATGTCTACCAGTTTGCGAGTTATTTGGTCTATCTGACCTAGTTAATATGTATATTTTGACGTACAAATCATAAAAAAATACTAAGAAATCTTTGTAGGTGGTGCGTCGTTTGAAGTACAAGGTAAGTACATAAAATCCGAAATTTCAATGAGTTTATAAGAAAAATGAGAACTGAAGTGCTTGTTTTTTAACTATATTTTTACTTAATAAGTGCTTCTAAGAAATATAGGTAAGTATATAAAAATACCAATTTTCTTTTGCACGACGAAACCTAAAATTAAATTTAGCGAGAAATAAATTTCACCTCCAAAAGATCAAAAGGCTAGTGCCAATATCTACGAAACGTATGCAAAATTAAACTTTGTCGCTAAGAGGTTTCAACTGTGAATAAATCAAACCATCGTCATTTTGCTCGGTTCGTAAAAGGTCAGTAAGGGATTACCTTCCAGGGTGCAAGATACACCATAAACTAATATTATGATAGTACCTTCTATGCTCTATGGTCGCTCTTTGTACCCTTTGTCATGGGTCGGATACACCGCGACATATGTCACGGTATATGTATCCGGGAACATGTTAATCAGTTGGTTAACACAGATACATGGACGGAAAACTATGTCAATATAGTTGTGTTGCTTTGTTATAACAATGATTAAGATGAAATTTACACAAAGGCTATGTTTAAAAGTACAACTTATGTTTGAAATGAAAAACAGGCGGGCTGATGCAGATACTGCTATCCATCATTCACTAATGTGTTGTCAATAAAACGCTTTATGATTGTAAAACTGCTTTTCGGATCATTGTTAGACCCTTATTATTTAAGGCTCGTGTTACAGAACCTCACTCAAGACTCAAACATTACTTAAAACTAGTTTCAACCAATCAAAATGCTTTAAACGAGTTTAAAGTAATGCTTGAGTTTTGAGTGAGGTTTTGTAATACGGGCCTAAGTCTATGGTTTTGTATTAATTTCTAACCGAATACACTTCATCATTATAAAAAAAAAACTAATATTCTCAAAACATGACTATTTCCACCTGAGAGACTCAAGCCATCTCACAGCTAGACGCGCATCAAAATGAGAAATATCATTCACACAAGTAAAAGAAGCAGCAAAACTTCTCTAAGATTCACATTCATGTATGTATATATGACATCGTTAACATATTTAGGAGTTACCGCGTGTACGGCATGAAGTTTCTTGAGGCACGTTCAGTTTGAGATCATTTACATAATATCAAATGGATATAATCCACCGGGTTCGGAGCTAAACAAATTATCGGGAATACGCTCCTTAATTAGGTTGAAGGGATTTTGTAGAAGGTACCCGTCTTAGTTTATTGTGTTATGCTACTAAAATGCTAGAAATTAGGTCCGATCGTACGAAACTTACTGAACTGACTGTATATGTATATTTGATTCTTGAAAATTCAACCAGAGTGTCATTTTAATTAAATGAGGTAAATATTAATTGGTGGAGGTGGAGCAGTGGTAGCCCAGTGGTAACGGCCGTGAGTTACGAGTTGTAGATCGTAGGTTTGAATTGAACCCTGATAGGCGTTTTACTTTGTGTAAATAATTACATCACCACTACTCTCAAAACGGTGAAGGAAAACATCGTGAGGAAACCGGCATGTCCTAGAACCAATTATTCGAAGACGTCATATGACATCTACCAACTCGCACTGGGCCCGCGTGGTGGATTAGCTGGGAACATTGTAGGCTGATCAATGAATTATTAATTTCAAGAAGAGAGCATAAAACCAATAATTATTAAATAGAATCACCTTGTATTTCTGCCATAAATGAATTCCATTTTGGGGTCTTACCATGTCTTTCCGTACCCGAGAATCAGCGCTATAAAATAAAATGGGAATACTTCCCAAATTACACACTTTAACACCGCCGACAGACATAAATTGGACCACCAAAGTAGAAAGCATTTCAAAAGCATAAATTTTATTTAATAACACTAGTAGATATCTATGACCTAAATCAGATTGCGTCGTGAGAATGAATTTCGTCGAGTCAGAGAGAACTCAAGCTGAATTATCGGCACCGTGCCGCTCCCGTTCCGACTCATTTGGTAGCGTTTGCACTTTACCTTCAATACGAATCGCTGTAATTTTCATTAGTAACGATGACTCTTGAGTATTTTCGCCAACTCTCAAAGATCTATAGAAACATAATCAAGTGAAAGAAATATTTCCGCAGATACTGAATGAGGCTAATAGAAGATGAAAGAAGAAATGTGGCGATACTTTTATTTGAACAAGATAAAAGGAGGTCGTTTTCTGATTTTCGGAATCAGCATTTGTATGGTATGAAACTTACCTATTTATTATAAGAAAAGCCAGACTACAAAAATAGCAGGTAGTGAAGTGCCCTCTTCAAATAATACAAGTTCTATTTTATCTCGAGAAAATACAAAGACAGATATTTATCCGCCTTGAAGCTCTTTCTCTCACAGAAATATCACGATTGCGTTTTATACGTTCTAAGAGATCCTCAAAGTAGTTCTGAGTCGTAGAGGGTTGTGCATATGATTTGTATTTGTAATAGCATCCAATGCTCCATGTTCTAGTGTGGGAATGCAAACAGGAAAAGTTGAATGGCTTTGCAACAAAATTTATGGCAGACAACTTCCACAATTGCCGTATTAACGCATACTGTGATAATAAATCCACTGTGGTGTTGATAAACATAGCTTCTAGGATAAAAGCAACGTATTATCACGTCGCGAGGTTAATCTTAGCATTAACCTCATACCAGTTCTCTTATATTCCTGCGACCCACTTAAAACTTTATCCATTTCGAATAACATCCTTTTAAAACCAAACTTATGAATTACTTTTCGTGTATTTAGTTGAGAAGTCAGAAAGCTAAGTTTGGTAATAGTGAATTAGAATATTGTTAAATTAATCTTAGTTATTATACTTCTAAAGTTAATGAATGAGTGGCGAAAAGATGTTAAGGATTATGAAAACATTAACTGTAAAACATTGTCATTTGGTGAATGACTGTAATAAGATTAATTGAGTAATTAAAGAACAATTATCACTCAATCAATCTTTTAGATTACCACTGCAATATGAAAAGGGAATCAAATAAAATCAAATAATTTTATTTCACATAAACCTACATGCACTTATGAAACGTCAGAATCTAGCTACACTGTTCCAATTGGTCGTTTCCTATGAGTTCAACTGCTACTAATGAGACACAATATAATTTTAATTGTTATCGATCTCCTGGAGTCTTTGTAACGGACGGGAGGCTATAGAGAAGAGCCGGCATAACAGTGTAAATAGGTATGGGAAGACAGTGTAGGCCTTTCAACAAGTATCAGGTACTTAACAAAATAGAATATGGTCAACAAATCCACAGTCTACAAGGCTTACTGAAAGAACTGAGTTTATACTAAAAGTATTTAAACAAACAAATAATAATAACGATGAAAACGGCTTTACCAAAGAACAAAGGGTTATAAATTCAAATAATAAGATTATAACTACCATTAGAAATGTATTCAGGTCTACAAGGAGATCTTTGTTTTCAGACGTTCTTTCAAGGCAGCTTCGGAATTAAAAGACTTTAATTAAGATGAAATAATGACTAGGATACCTACTTTGTGGAATTCGTTTCATTGTTCTACCGTTGCTTAAATAAATTTAGTAAAACAATAAATTAGTCATCAAATGACTCAGTAATATTTTATTTTGTTTTCATTGTCAAAATCTCAATCTATTACACTCATTCGGACTTACAAAATAATTGTCACTTTTAAATAATATGTTATCATGGGATATAATAGAATTCAATTTCTGTAACTTTAATACCTACAGGTAATCAAAAAGTCTTGGAACAACCAGCGGTCTCCACCTCTCCCGGATAAGGTTAAAAAACGTTGAATATGAAAATTTCCCTACTCTCCAAATAAAAAAGCTAAGAGTTTATAAGCGATTACGTCATAACGGTTGAAAAATGACTTTTGAAATCCGGCCACTTCAACGTCGCTCCACTCAAGATGAATTGTTAAAAATTGACGTCGAGATTAGGAATGATTTTTATTGTTATGCCTTTAACCCCGGGGTTTGTGGCTTCAAGTTTCGAAGTTTGGTCAGTAATTTTGTATTTATTGTTCTATAAATATCAACGGTTTAATACTTTAGAATGAGTTTGAAGGGAGGATTTCTAAAGAGATTTTGTTCAAGTGTTTTGTATTGTCGAGTCAATAACCTATTGACTCTCAGGTTGCACTGCAAATTATGGTTAAATAGTACTTAAAGGCATACAGGTACCTACTTTAGGTACATGAAAATTTGCATTGGGGGTCGTTTTCAAGCGACTGTTGCAGGTTAAAGATAAATTATGTGCAAAATCTGACTTCTTCAATGCCACACCATCGTTTTAATAAGATGTTTGGTTCCGATATTTTTATATTGTTAAGATAAAGCCCTTCTTTGTGTATTGTTATCAGTTTTTGGCCAAAACATTTGCCCATCTTTGATTAGTTGTATCTTTGCGACCAATAGACTTAGAGTGCGTAGGTTGGACTCAAATTGAAACAAATCTAGTTTGCTTCACAAAAACATTGAACAAAGATACCCAAAAACGCGACCTTATGGTATAAAAAAAGAAACAAGTGCTAGAATTTCAGTTTTTCGAGCAACATGGAAGTAGCACAAGGTTTTCAGGGTTGCAAACTTGAGTATAAACTACTCTCCTAACAACATATATAAAAATCGTAGCTACATGCGCGTTTGCACTGTTTGATGTTGTTATTGACTGGGCTATTACTCAAGTGGCCTTACATAATATTGAGTTTGTATACCCTAACTTAAGTATACTCGTAGAAGCCTTCCAGGCAACAAGACTAACAAGTTTCACTTGATCAAGCCGTATGCGGGCTCGATCAGTAACTACCTATGTGCTCCTATTTCTTGATGTTTTGTTAACAGTAATTAGGGAAAGCCATTCGATCCGTTTTGTACTGGTGTTTATAGGAACTGCGTGTGATAGATAGTCGCAAGTTACATCATAACCCCATGTCCTGTCAGGCTAGGGTGTCTTGAGACTGTGGTGACCGCCACATAGCGTTCGCAGTTTACCGACAAATGACGTCACTGACATGTTATTTATGAAAGTACAGATAGTGCAATCCACGACGACGCACCCCACTTCGCTCCGCTCCGTACTAAAGTACAGCTTACAGTACAGCACTCGCGGAGTAGGGCGCGTCGTCGTGGATTGCACTATCTGTAAGTCTGTGTTGCTCTAGAGAGCGTTTTTTACCATCGTGAATTCAAACCCCGGTGCCATAATTTTCCTGACGGCCCTTACTGCGGTCCTTATGTGGCGGCTTGTTCAGCCAACCGAACGTCTCGTCGCACCGACAGAGGCCGACTTTTGCTTTTCTATGCCATTGCATTAAAAAATATGTAGTTTCACAATTTTCCGCCGGCCTTCTTTCCTGGTGCGCGCTCTAGGATATAGTCTAATGAGTGTCAGTCAAATAGGAACAGATTTAGGTCGAGGAACGATTGTAGGATTAGATCCAACCCGCGTATTGTATTCTATGCATCAGTCATTCAGCTCGGCTGGCGTAATATAATCCTCAGTCTTCAAGTTCATTGGAGTGCTTACAGCAATTCCTTGAAGATAGCTACACAGCTAAAGGAAGTCCTTTGTACCTTACCTTGAATGACATGTCTTCATTACTTAACTGTCTCTTTGGTCTTGTGCAAACGCTGTTAGTGACCGTCATGGTGATGGTTTCGACTCTGGGAGAGTAAAATATTTGTGTTGAAATATCTCTCAGGCATGCCGGTTTCCTCAAGGTGTTTTCCTTAACCGTTTTAGAAGCAAGTGATAATTATACAATACGCAAATGAATCCGAAAAGTCAGAGGTGCGTGCCTTGGGTTTGAACTCGAGACCTATAACTTGGCAGTCCGACGTTCACACCACTAGGCTATCACTGACATGATAATTATAGTGAAAATTGAAAATAAAATTATAGTTTAAAAAAGGAAGTGTATAGAGTGCCGCTATTTGCGGCATATTAGTAGCGCTGCCTCGGCTCAGCTAAGGTGCCGTGCAGATAGTTGAACACATCTGTGCGCGCGGCGCCATGTGTGCGTGCGCTTGTAATGCGCTCGGACGACGACTGCCGCGTCACTGCCACACAAATTAAAGCTGTATAATTGCAGCGCACGCACACATGGCGCTGCGCGCACATATGAGTTAAACTATCCATAAGCATTGTTTGATTGTAGAGCATTGCATTATCATTTTCACTGTTACCGTCACTTGTTATTTTGTTTTTGAGGAAAGGCTAATGTTCATTTCTGTCATCTGAAACCGGATAAACATAAGTGTAGCCATAACCCCACGGGAGTTGTAGCCATAGCTATGGCTACACTTAAGCAAATGAAAATGGCTGATAGGTAGGTTAGGTTAGGACCGTGACCACACAAACAAGCACGAGACGAGCGAGCCGACAAGTGCCAGGGTCCATTTAGGCACAAGAATAGAATAGAATAGAAAACATTTATTCGACACAGACACAACACTCCAGCCACAAACTCATTAAAAAAAAGAACAAAAAACATAACAATAAAATTGCAGTAAAATTTTGCTGAGCGTGCCCATACCGAAACGCAGAAAAAAAAATGTAATCTTTTGGGAATTTGGTGTTTTATAGCGAAATAACCTCAACAATCAAACGAAATAACAAGTGACAGTGACAGTGACAGTTATAGAGTACCGCTAGCGGCACTCTATACGTATTCTGCCTTAAAAAACCTTCCTCCTTTCACCTTCTCACCTTTTTAACACATCACGCCTGTATTCCTCGAAGGGTTTGGTAGAGGTGTTCCTATAGTACACCCAAATTTCGCCAGTTACTTTTAAGTCCCTTTAAAGTTATCTCTTCACCAAATTGTCTCCAGTCACCACCGACCTCGTTACGTAAAAAAATACATGAAAAATAATGTCATCAATACCATTATAACTGATGAACCCCTCTATTAAAACAACCGTGATGTATAATTAGTAACCCATTCAAACCAATCCTATCGTAGTTATTATAGCAGTACCTAACCAAAATACAAGCTAACGTATAATTATTACCCTGACCTAATATATCTTAATGATCGCTCGAGTGTTCTAGATTATTAAAGTTACGACGTAACATGTGGTATGTACTATCGCATTCTCCCAGACATTAGTGCAGCCACAAATCATCCATAGATTGGATACATTTGTCATGTTATTGTGAAGGGATGCACCTTATAATATACTGAATAGATGTGTCAGAATTTTGACGTATGGCGACTTAATTTATAATTTAAAATATTATGTTTTGTGTTGCGTAATGTAAATTAATTTGCATACTATTATATAGAATCTTTTTTTTTCTAACTGAACAGGCAGCTGTGCTGCTGGGGAGTCTGTTGCGTCATTTCTTCTTCCCAGCTAAAGCACTAGGAAGTGGTGAAGGGCGGGCGTTTTGGGGGACTTTATTATGTAACTTTGACGTTCGAATGGTGTTGATTCTCAGCCTAGTTTGAATAAATGACTTTTGAATTTTATGGCATTTATACAGCGTGTATCGGAAATGTCTGGTCATAAAAAATAAAAATAAAGTCGAACATAGAACGTCCTCCTTTTGGAAATCGGTTTAAAAGGTAGTAGTAAAGACCATCGAAACTGAACAACTTTCTCCATAGGATTAAATCGTATCAACTGTCCTTTACAAAACTTCAACGGCAAGTCGAATCAATAGGGATGTTGACTGGGGAAAAAACAAACTATTTAGTCCGTCAGTCAGATAATAAAAAAAATATTAGACACGTATTTATTGCTTTATCATATTAATAAAAAATGGTTTAGATAAAATGCATTAAAGTTGGACAGTGGGGGCTCGCTACGTCACAAGTCAGTATAAAATCTACCGGGGAGTGACGTCATGCCACATTTTAACGTACAGCCTACTCAATGTATTGCCGTAATCTTTTGATTACGTAAAAAAAGTATAAAATAAGTGGCGGACTAAAAAAATGTTTTGTCTAAATCCCTATTGTATGGGACGTCTGATTATTTTTCACACCTTTATGATAGGTACACACGGCTACGTACGAAGCTATAGATTTCTAGTATAAGCTAATATCGGATGATATAGGATTTCCGTACAATGCGAGGTCAGCTTATACTGTAAATGTATAGCTTGATGTGTAATCGTCTGTACACGCTTTAAAGATAAAGGAGAAGTAGAAGGTTCTATTAATGGTTCACGAATTTTAAGTAACAAGTCAATTAAATCTTGCCCACTGAAAGTAAATCTGAAGCGTAGGTGGAATGATTATCAGAAAGAGAAAATATGTAGTTTAATCATTTTTTTTTTTTTCAGAGACATTGTTCAATAAGGCCTTAAGGCACACAAACAAAAGTGATCAAAAAAGTACGAAACAATTTCAGACAGAAATCAAGACATAGTTAGAAAAATAGTCACGGTAAAGCCTGTATACCATGTGGGTGACAGAATCACCTACAAAATCACCTCATTCATCAAAATCGGTTCAGTAGTTTAGGCGCTACGGTGGAATACACGTAAATACAAACATACATACATAGACTGCTAAAATCAAAACCCTTTCTTTCGGTATTGCCGTAGTCGGGTAAAAGAAGAATCGAATTTTATTAATATTGCCCCTTCCAAAAAGTAGTTTCGTATAGACGAGAATGGGCAAGAAACTCCATAGTTTTGTATATTATATGAATAATTATATTTGTTAAATTAGATTTGTTACAATTTTTAGTTTTTTTTTTTTGTGGGTATGACTTCACCCGCTCTGGGCGGAGCCGGAGGGCGTGTCAGACTCTTACTGACTAAAACCTACCCGTGTTCCTTCAGTTGCCTGTGCAATACCAGGGGCCACGGTTTCCCTTTCGGACTTTCCTGCAACCGCGGCAGATTTGTTACAGCTGTAGTGGCAATCATGTCATTTGGTTTAAATAGGTTTTTTATTTTTATTATTTTACTTATCTTTTATATAGATTATTTTATTTTAAATTTTGCGAATGTGAGAACGTTGTAGGCTTAACAGACTAAAGATCTGACGATCATTTTCTATTTTACTAAGTACCTGGTACTTGTTGATAAGCCTACACTGTCTTCTCATACCTTATATCACTGTAATTGGAAAGCATTGTAATAAACGTTTACTTTTAAAAGAGTAACCGTGGAGTTTCTTACCGACTCTTCTCTATAGGAAACGACAAATTGGAACCGTGCACCTTATAACGTTTTATAAGTGCTATTGTAGTAAAATTTTCATTTTTGTTAACTTCAAGGAGCGTTTAATAATTTTCTCAATGTATCCTCTATACAACGTTACTGTCGCATTGAATCATTTGGATCGATACGTAGCTAATGAGCCACTGAAGTAACTATTTGCCAATTTCCGCACTGTTAATGATAGCAATTAAACGGAAGGGAATTTCTGAGAATTAAACATATCCAAACCTCAGTATGTTACTAGAAAATTACGTAATTTATGTGACAAACGGAAATCAGAAATCCATTTCAGGCAAAAATGTCACAAAGTAAAATAAAGTACACTGAGTACTTAATGACCACTAAAACGTGGGCAAGAGCTATTAAAATATTTTTTATGGCTCTTGAACAAAATTGCTCATGTTGGAAGTACTTTAACGTCCATCATTGCTATCGTTAAGCAGCCTGAGTTGTTTATGCAGCAGTGATTCCCAAAGTTGACTGGACAGCGACCCATCTAACAAAAACTCTCAAATTCGGGATTCACCTCATGACAACCAAGAAGTCCCGAATTTGGAAGTTTTTGTGCAGTGGAGAAAAAAAGGGCAATAATTATATTAATTAATGACTATTAAAATAAGAAAAAATCCTCCAGTTACAATCGAAAAATGTATTACTTAATTAAATACAAGGAGTGCTATTTCAATGAGAAGGATGTATTTGTTTACTATTTTTTGTCATTATAACAACTGTGAATCAACTTCAAATTTAGTTACTTTCAATCGCCATGAGTTTGGTTCGTCCAATTTATTTCGGTATTTAGCTTTAATATTAATCATAGATGGAAAAAAAAATCAAAACCCACCCAATATTCCCTATAGTTTGGGAACCACTGGCCTAACCCATATAAGCTATATTACTTGCTTTTTTCTTTGAAGAAACTTTTCTTCAAAGGTATTTTGCAATTGGATAATCATCATTATAATCATTATCACAGCTGACTTTTGATGATTTCTCCTGGTCTAGGTCTCCCGTAAAGAATACTACAGCGACTGCTTCTGCGCCAGCATTCAGCCAGTTCCAATAACCTTCACTAAGTCGTCACGGTCGGTCCAAACTTATGGGGTATATCTTATCTAATGATGAATGATTTTATTTCTGTAAGTAGGTTGGTACAAAATCTTTTACACGCCATTCATATTTTAAAAACTAGATGGCGTTTCCTATCTAACTACACCGAGAAGAAAGGCCGAAACAAACGCAGCAGTCTCTTTTAAAGTCCAGACATAATATTGATCAAATCATATGAAGACCATGTAGATTGGTGTCTGAAATGCTCATTTGAGGAAAGAACCACACAGATTGAGTGGACCTGCCCAGTCAGTGCACGCATTTGTCAGTAATCAAGCAGCTCAACTCAGAACTTAAGGAGCTCAACAAATCGACGAACAATAACAAAGAAAGGATATTCGGGTTGACCGCATAAATTACTCAAACTGCCAGACCACAATTAAAACAACTGAGAAAAAAAAATACCCACATTCATAGTCTTCACATTCACAATAATTAAAATAATATAATACTTTACAAAGTAAATATTCATGTCATTGTAAATCTAAACTAAATATCTTCATGGAGATGGAAACAGTCCAGCACACGTAGCATGACCACCGTAGAAATGGGGTTTGTCGACGGAAGAATAGCCAAAATGACGGATTCTGATTGTTTAACTGTCATTTTGTCCATTCTTCCGTCGACAAAACTAAGTAAGTTAAACAGTGTTATATGCCAGCGGAATGCAGCGCTTTCGGGAAGCCAAACTGCTACTTTAATCGCTGCGTCGCGAATGGATGACCTTAGTTTTGGTGTTGCGGCATCACAAAGTTAAATTTCAGTGTGTGGCATTAAAATACCTTCGCGTTTTACACTATAATCTCATTGTTGTTATTAATTCTCTTCTCATATTCCACTGCCACTGAAAAAAATAACATGTAAGGTAGTATGTATATATTATACCTACGTTTTTATAAAACGAAGAAACCTGCTAATATCCTTAGCCTTATTAATGTATTTTATATAAAGAAACAGTACATTAAGCCGTAATAATGTGCTATAAGTGTTTTCTGTGGCCTGTGACTACTTAGCGGTCACTTAGTCCGGTAATCCGGATTAGTTTCCTTAAGACATCGTGCTCAAAGTATTAGATAACGTTACCAGTATACACACGGTTTTATGTTGATAAATATACCTAGTCTTGCCATAAATATTGTCACGAAGAATTTTTTTTTTTCATTGCAAAAAATATTGTTACTTTTACAGTGTGTTATTTTAATACATAAATATAAAACAATTTAAAATGTAAAAAGCTTATTCGAAGTGGTCTCCATTGGCTGCAATACAGTCCTTTAAACGTTGAGGCCAGTTATCAATAGAAGCACGCACTCTTTCCATGGGAAAATTCTTCACTGCCAATCGTATGGATTGTTTTAGGGACTAATGATACTAATGTAATGCAATCACAGCGATTCGGTTATCTTTATCACCCTACTCCATTTTAATATCGCAAAATATTGTACAATGTATTGGCGCCAAAATTAGAAAACGCAATGAACAATCGTATAAAACTGACAGATTCCAAATTCGAATGTAATATCATTTTTATTTTTAATTGTAACAGTATTTATGGCCAGACTAAGTATATAGTTTGTTACGAGAGGTTTCTTAGAAATATAATATCGAGTTACGTTCTTAACTGTAATTTTATAGTTACGGTTTGAAAATGTTTTATTAATTTTATTCATCTGAACTCTAACTATGATGTCAATGTTTTCGTGGACCTAGGCTGGTCATTTTAATATGTGTGATCCAATGGCACAAAGCCTTTTTAACTGTGAACGTGGAAGTAATATTTATAAGGCCATTCTCAAACTCCACAAATAAACGAATAATACTTAAAATAATATAATATAGAGTTAATAGGGCATCCATTTTTACATGTAACAAGATCCTACTTACAATACGTTATGATTTTGACAGCTGCTGTCAAAGTTCGATCAGATTAATCATATTGGAAAATATACACAGTGAATAAATGTGTTGAGGCTGGCCTAAACACATTTATTCACTGTGTATATTTTCTGGTAATGATGATCGATGGTGGGGTAACTTGGAACGTGATTTGTTGGAATATAATTGGCGAAATAAGACGCGGTTAATGGGACGGATCATTAGAACGGAAACGTTTGCAGTTTACGATAAAAATTCGAACATCTTTTGTTCTGTGTTTTGATTTGTTGTATTTATTATTTGTAAAATGATGAACTTTGACGCATACTAAACTTTTCATTTTCTTTTCTTATTCATTTGTAGGTTTAGAACAGCGATTACCAACGTGGTCTAGGGTTTAGCTGGAGAGTTTGTTGCGCCACTTCTTCCCAGCTAAAGCACTAAGAAGTGGTGAAGGGGTTTTTGGGGGACTGTCTTATGTAAATTTGACGTTTTAAAAGTGCTGATTTCTGAACCTAGTTTGAATAAATGACTTTTGAATTTGAATTTGTTCTATATTGACCCCCAGGAGTCAAACTCAAACTCAAAGCATTTATTTCAATTAAGCCATTTACAGGCACTTTTGAATTGTCAAGGGGTCGGTCAGCCAAAAACATGAAGCTAGTTGCCCATTCCAAAGCTTATTAAGTACCTATGGAGAAGAACGGGCAAGAAACACACTCACACAGACACTCTTTTAAATAAAAAAATTGATACAAAATATTGGATAAATTAAATGAATGATGTAAATCATTCATTTTGAAATTATGCATGTGAAAACAATGTAAAAAGACGTGCACGTTCGTAAAAGCGTCCGTAAAAAAAGAAAAAAATAAAGAATCATTCAAAAACTTAAAATAAATTAAAATAAGCCATGGCAGCTAAGAGATGACCAGTCCCAACTGACGGCGCCCGTTCACGAACATGACGCATGGATCAGCACCATTCAGCTCAACAATTTTGAAGGGAGCTAAATGATCCAACACACACACCACCATCAGCGAGACATTTGAGGGAGCATGACATACTCACAGCCGCCAGGGCACATTCAAGTCAATGAAATACTACATATTACACGGTAAATGGTAGCTCTTTAGTACATAGTGCTTACGCCTGTGCTACGCAATTATATAATACAAAAGAAATTGAGTTTATACAATACAAAGATGGTCTTACAATCTTCAGCAGCTCCAACAGTATTTTCAAAATGTTAATCAGTTATTTGTGGTTGTGGAGCAGGACCAGTAATGAGCCAAGCATTTTTATCAGTGATGTAATCCTCCAACTTATAATATGCCTGCCTACATAGTGTGCGTTTTATACAAGATTTGAATTTCGTCTCATTCAGTTGAAGTATGTGGGGAGGAATTTTATTTTAACATTTTAAACAGTACCCCATGAAAGATGAGTCTACCTTAGCCAGTCTGAAACCTGGTTGTACTAATAGGTCCCTATTTCTTGTACTATAATTATGTCTATCACCTCTTTTACTAAAAAGATGTAATTTTTTTCTTACGTACTTATATAATGTTTTCATAGATATATTGACAAGGTACCGTCATGATGTTAATATCCTTAAACAGTTCCCTAAGAGAGTCGCGCCTGCGGAGATAAGAAATGGCTCTGATTGCTCTTTTCTGCAGAATAAAAATAAACTCGATGTCTGCAGCCCGTCCCCAAAGTAAAATACCGTAAGACATGATACTATGAAAATAACTGAAATAGAAAAAAATTATATCTTTACTGTAATATTCTTGAGCCAAGAAAATATTTTTTTCTTGAATATTGCTTTTTTAGTTTTTCACACTACAGTTAGAAATTTTAATTTTTCGAAGTGAGTAGCACTTTTCCAGCTGTCAAAAACACAATTGAAGTTGATGAATTTGCATAAATTCAAAATTAGGCAAGCAGGGGTAGGGGTCTACCCAAACCCGAAAAAACATAACAAGTGGTCCACAACAAAAAAAAGTTTGGGAACCTCTGGTTTAGAGTCTATGTCACCATGTTCGAATCGACTAATAAAATTCTGTCGGACTTATTAATTTACTTAGAAGAAAGTTCTCTTACTGTAGTTCTATTTAGGACAGACAAGTGCATACATAATTTTATCAATTGAAAGTTAAATTGGAACATGTAAGTAAGTACTTAACTAACTTCAGACTTAAAACGCAGTCTTGTTTTAAATAGAGTTCCTCTGTACAAAAAGGAAACATTATAAATGTAAAGCGAATTCTTTAAAATATTGTTTCAGTTGAACTGCGAGGCAAAGTTACGCAAGTTCAGCTTTAGATAAGGTTGTATTCGTTAAGAGACCATAATACCTCAGCTCAAATTCACTCTTATCACCCTCACACGCTACCTACTGCTCGCGGACTGAGTGAGAGCGAGACTGAGTGGCGCGGCGGGGAGAAGGCTCCAAGGCGCCAATAGTTTAGGTAATTTATTTTTACGACGAAAATAATTGTAATTAAAAAAAACATAATATCTGCTTTACAGTTAGTTTAGTTATTATGCAAAGTATGAGTAGTATTATTAGTAATCTAATTTGAAGATTTTTTTAATACCAGAGGTTTATGTTAACTTTGAGATTTTTTCAATTGAGAAAATTTTATGGAATTGTGTTTTCATCAAACTTCTCATAGACTAGGAATCTTCACGCGTTGCGCTGCTTACATTCTGAAGTATATACCCAATTACACTTTACCAGATCTGGAGATCGAGCCCTGTCTTCCACGGTCAGCGATAGCGTTTGCCACTACTAGACCAACGCGACAGTCAATGTTAAAGTATCTCTAGTTTACAAAAAAACACGTCAATCGTATTTTCCAAGGTTTTATATAGAGCAAGGTAGTACGTTACGTAGTTATCAAAACACTAATCTTAGAGCGATCGGTATTTCAAACACGTATCTCGATGCTAACGCTGATGCATCTAAAAGGCATAAAAATATGTACCCACCGATTTGCTCCACATAACCGAAATATGAATTTATATTTTGCGATTTCTGATATTCTCCATAATTTTAGTGGAGAATATTCGCCACACAAATCCGTTGGCGCATTCTAAGTAAAGCTGGGTTTTGTAAACATTATATTTTGTAATTGGATTTCACGCTACTGCTTTATTTATATGCAAGTGAGATTCATTGCTTCCATTTATATAAATATGTAATGTAATACACTCGAGAGCAATGAATCCGGGTCACTTAAAGAATCCTAAAAATCTCGGAAACTAAAAATGCTAGGTTAATGCAATAAATTGTATTTAATAGACAATGTAATACTCCTTAAATGAAGGTATTAAAACTTCTTAGTTATTGTAAAGTTATATCATAAAAAAATCAAATTTGAAAAAGGGCCACTTTCGAAGATGGAACTACGAAATTACAGCATTTGGTTTTGCTTTTTTTTGTAATCTGTCATTTATGTGGGTACATAAACCATGTTGATAGTGCTCTATATTCATTATTCAAGCTGAAATTATGTCGCTTACGCCTGAAGAATGCACCAGAATACTTACAATGCTGGAAACCGGCCGGAGTCAGCGCGATACAGCCAGGACTGTCGGTGTGTCGCTGTCAACAGTACAAAGAGTTCTCCGACGTTACGAAGAAACTGGTTCTAACCTACGCAGACCAGGAACGGGCAGAACCAGGTGTACCACAGCACGAGAAGACCGATACTTGGTGAACACCATGCTTCGAAATCGCTTTCTTACAGGAACTGAACTCACAAATCAGTTTCGACGCCTCGGAGGAAGTAACCCAAGTGCATGGACAGTAAGACGTCGGCTTGCTGAATCTAACTTAAAACCCCTTAGACCTGCAAACGGCCCTAAACTGGAGCGTGGGCATCTTATTTCAAGACTAAGATATGCCCAGAGCCACGTAAATTGGAGTATTGAAGATTGGTCAAAAGTTATGTTCTCCGACGAATCAAAATTTATGCTCTACAAGCACGATGGAAGACACAGAGTGTATCGAAGACCAGGGGAAAGATTCAAGCAAGCATGCATCGAAGAAAAAGTAGCCTACGGTGGTGGGTCTGTACTTGTGTGGGCCGGAATTTCTTCTGAAAGTCGCACAGAGCTGGTGATCATAGAAAACGGCTCTTTAACTAGCGAAAGATATGTGGAAGAAATCCTCAATGATCACGTTGGTCCATTTATGGTCAATTTAGGTGAGGATGCTATATTTATGCATGATAATGCCCGACCTCATACAGGTAGGATTGTGAATGACTACCTTCAAGAGATGAACATTACTCGTATGGAGTGGCCAGCGCGCAGCCCGGATATCAACCCGATCGAGCATGCTTGGGACGAGCTAGGCAGATGCGTAAAACAACGAAACCCTCCCCCAATCACGCTTCGTGAGCTCAAAATTGCTCTCACAGAGGAATGGGAGAATATTCCCCAAAATCGTATAAGGAACTTGGTTTACAGCATGCCAAACCGCGTAAACGCAGTAATGGAAGCACGAGGAGGCAATACGAAGTATTAAAATTCAAGAAAATCGTAATAAAGTTCAAAAATTTCATGTTTCCTATTTTTGTTTTAAGGAGAGATCAGCAGTTTTTTTCTTTAGGTAATTTTGTGTTAATAAAATGTATGGTGACTCATATTTTTTTTACTTTCATTTAAGGAGTATTACATTGTCTATTAAATACAATTTATTGCATTAACCTATCATTTTTAGTTTCCGAGATTTTTAACATTCTTTAAGTGACCCGGATTCATTGCTCTCGAGTGTATAAAAGGGAGGAGGATAGGAATAAATAGTATGAAGAGTTGCATATTTTAATATTTATTTATTGAAACTTTTTGCACAAGTAATATTAACGGTACAAAAGTGGATTGCCTAACAGTCTACCTCAGGGTGATGCAGAGACAAAACATAGTAAGTGATTTTATAATGCCTTTGAACAATGGTTTTTTAAGAACTATTTTTTTATTTTATTTTATTTAAGGACAACAAACGGCAGTGTATTAATAAGTAAACAAGTTCGAACTTAATAATAGATGTAACAAGTACCTACTCACAACGTTATCCACATATTAGTAAACAGATCCACTAGTTGTTAGAAAAACGATATAAGAATAAACAGAGTAAAATTAAACATTACTTAATTATTAGGGTTCTCATCACTTAAAATAGTAACAATTTCGTTTCTAAATATAGTTTTGCTAAGAAACATAATATCAGTTGAGCTAAACTGCCTATTGTAGGTGTCAACTAATCGGTGAGCGTACAAGTGTCTCGAGCGAACCTCTCGACCATCTACGGTACGAGGAATCAGGTAGCAAAAACTGTTCACTAGATCAGTACAGTCTACTTTATTACGACATATACTAAATAGGGTCATAATTTTGCCAGTGAATAATCATAATGATGAGTGCTATACTCGACATTATTACATTAAACATTGTTTTTTTATAGCTTTTGTGTCGTAAGTTATCCCACGGGAACTTACCACTGGGATAAAGTATCCTGTGTCCTAACCCAGGTCATGGTCTACCCATGTGCCAAATTTCATCCAAATCTGTTCAGACGTTTAAGCGTGAAAGCGTAACAAACAAACTCACTTTCGCATTAATAATATTACTTAGGATTAAAAAGTATCTCGCCCCCTATTACATAGAACTTAAACATAACTGGCAATATGTAGGTGTACTCAGGTACACCTCTGCCTAACCCCTCAGAGAAAACATGGTAAACATGGTCTATATAAATATAATAATACTTATAGCAGTGGTAAAACTGTTCTATATCACTCGTAGCACTTTCGTAGCAAAAGCGTAGCGCTACCGTAAACCTAGCGTAGCGTTTTCAATAAGAAATCAAAGGTACAGAAATCAAACGAATAGATGTCTTTTTAAACAGCATGTATCAGTAAAGTGTGGTCATAATTAAGGGTGTGGTACAGCCTATCAAACTAAACAGCTTTATCCATGGAATGAAAATCGTAATCGCAAAAAAAAAATTGATCAACTTTCCCCTGCAAAACTTCAATCCAAATGTACGGCAAATATTTTTTTCGCGATTATGATATTGGTGTCATGGAGAAAGGTGTTCAGTTTGATGGTCTGTACCATATTATTAAATATGAGCACACCTTTCTGATACATGTTGTATAAAAATCATGTATTAGTTACCTTTGATCTCTTAAACTCTTGACCACACTTTTCTCATACATGCTGTATAAATAATAATACCTAAATAATAAAAATCTTTATTGAAATAATTTAAGTTACAAAACGTAGAAGCCTCTGAAATCCAAACTAGGTAAAAACCTGTATGTCAGATTTCAGCTCCTTCTCCCAATTAATTACATTATATTTTTTATACAAATTAAGATTTTTAAATTATAATTTTGAGCATGCAGAAATTACAATAGTACTTTAGGGTATTAAAAATGACACACGGGGCAGGATGGTGGAGGACTGGGCGCTGGAAACAGGCCTGGTCGTCCTAAACCGGGGTTCTGTCCCCACGTGTGTGCGGATGCGGGGTGAATCAGTGGTGGACATCTCGTTCGCCAGCCCCGCTCTGACGCCACGTGTCATTGACTGGCGCGTCATGGAGGGGGTGGAGACATATTCCGATCACTGGAACATCCGGTTTGACGTCTCCGCCCAGACCTCGAACGCGCCGGTCCGACAGGCCCCGAGTGGTCCGCGGTGGGCGCTGAAGCAGCTGGACCGGGAGCTTCTCCTGGAAGCCTCGATCGTGCAGGCCTGGGTGTCATCACCGGACAGGCCTGCCGACATCAACGACGAGGCGGAGTGGTTCCGGGAGGCCATGTCCGAAATATGTGACGTGGCAATGCCCCGGGTCCAGCCCGGACGTGCTTCGCGCCAGGTATACTGGTGGTCGCGACAGCTGACGACACTGCGCAATGCGTGCGTTGCTGCGCGACGCCGGTACACCAGGCACCGCAGGCTTCGTATTCGACCTCCGGATACGGAAGCCATTCAGGCGGAGCTGTACGAGGGGTACAGAGCGGCAAAGACCGCCCTCCAAGCGGAAATCCTGCGGGCCAGGGCACTGTCCCGCGAGGAGTCTCTGGAGACTCTGAACAGAGACCCGTGGGGACGCCCATACAAGATGGTGCGGGAGAAACTCCGCCCATGGGCTCCCCCGCTGACGCAGAGTCTCCGGCCACAGCTTGTGGAGGACGTGGTGAGCGCTCTGTTCCCTTCGAGAGGGGAACATGCCTCCCCACCCATGGCTCCGCCTACTGCGGTGCCCGATGCGGACCACACCACCGACGACGACGACGATGCTCCGGAGGTGACCGAGGTAGAGATGAAGGTGGCGGTACGTAGGCTGAATGCCAGAAATACCGCCCCAGGACCCGACGGCTTACCTGGGAAAGCCTGGGTCCTGGCCTCAGAGGCTCTCGGGCCTCGACTAAGGGGGCTCTTAAGCGCATGCATGGAGAGGGGCCAGTTCCCGCTTCGTTGGAAGACGGGGAAACTGGTCCTCATCAAGAAGCCGGGGCGCCCTGCGGACTCTCCGTCCGCTTACCGGCCCATCGTGCTGCTTGACGAGGTGGGCAAGCTCTTTGAAAGAGTAATTGCAGACCGCCTTGTCGGGCGGCTGGTGCGGGTGGGGCCGGATTTGGCGGAGAGCCAGTTTGGTTTCCGCAGGGGGCGCTCCACGGTGGACGCCATCATGCGCGTGCGAGCCCTCACGACGGGGGATGCGGTGGCTCGGGGTGGGGTCGTCTTGGCGGTGTCTCTAGACATCGCCAACGCCTTCAATACCCTGCCCTGGAGTTGCATCAGGGAGGCACTCCGGTATCACCGGATGCCGACCTACCTCTGTCGTGTGGTCGAGGCCTATCTGGCAGACAGGGCCATCATCTACCCCGGTCACCAGGGAGAGTGGAACCGGCGAGAGATGTCGTGCGGTGTCCCACAGGGATCGGTCCTGGGGCCGCATCTGTGGGACATCGGATACGACTGGGTGCTGCGCGCCGACCTCCCCAATGGCGTCAGCGTCGTTTGTTACGCTGACGATACGTTGGTCCTGGCGCAGGGGAGGTCGCACCAGGCGGCGGTCGAACTAGCGACACACGGGGTTGCGACAATCGTGGCCAGAATCCGGTAGTTGGGACTCGAGGTGGCCTTGCACAAGTCCGAGGCCATGTGTTTTCATGGTCCTCGGAACCCGCCACCGTCGGGTTCCCAAATAACGGTAGGAGGGGTTCACATCGGCGTCGAGTCGACGATGAAGTACCTGGGACTCGTCCTCGACAGTCGGTGGAACTTCGTGGAGCATTTCCGACGTTTGGCTCCCAGGCTGGACCGTGCCGGGGCTGCCTTGAAGCGGCTCCTGCCCAATCTAGGGGGTCCAAACGCCTCCTGCCGGAGGCTATACGCGGGGATCGTGCGGTCCATGGCCCTGTACGGGGCACCGGTGTGGGCGCGTTCCTTGAGGCGGCGGCCTGCCCGCCGGTTGAACGCGTCCCAGAGGGTCATGGCCACCCGGCTGGTCCGGGGATACCGCACGGTCTCCAGAGAGGCGGCCAGCCTCCTTGCCGGATTGCCGCCATGGGATCTGGAGGCAAAAGTCCTCGCGCATATTTGGGAGTGGCGCGAGGAGGCGAAACGCCGGGGCTTGACTCCGATGCCGCGAGAAATCGCGGCACAGCGGACAGAGCTCCGACGGGATCTCATGGCGTCATGGAGAGTGCGATTGTCGCAACCCAGTGCTGGGCACGCCACTATTGCGGCGATAAGTCCCCTCTTTGAGGAGTGGCTGGAGAGGCGCCACGGCGTCCTCACCTTCCGCCTGACGCAGGTCCTCACCGGACACGGCTGTTTCGGGAGGTACCTGTTTCGGATAAGGCGGGAGGAAACGCCCGGGTGTCATCACTGCGTGGATCGCCCGGAGGACACGGTGGAGCATACGGTGGAGGTATGCCCGGCTTGGGCAGAGCACCGCCGTGTCCTCGTGGAGGCGATCGGTGGCGGGGATCTCTCGCGTCCGGCCCTGGTCCAGGCCATGGTACGGAGCGAGAGGGCATGGGAGGCCGTCACCTCCTTCTGCGAAGCAGTAATGCTCGCGAAGGAGGAGGCGGAGCGCGTGAGGGAAAGGCAAATTTCGCGCCCTCACGCCCCTAGCCGCCGCAGGAGGAGACGCCCTGGGCGTCGGGAATCAATTGCTGATTCCCGGCCACCGTAGGCGCGGGCTTGCGGACGGTGAGCAATGGGTAGCTCAACGTCCGGTAAGGACCAAGCCCGTGTCGACGGCGCGTTGTGTTCCACGCGCGCCTCAAAGAGATGTCAGCGAATGAAGGGGTCCGATGAGACCATTGCCTGCCGGGGTTGCGGGAAAGTCCGAAAGGGATACCGTGGCCCCCTGGCATTGCACAGGCAACAGAAGGAACACGGGTGGGTTTTAGTCAGTAAGAGCCTGACACGCCCTCCCGCTCCACCCAGAGCGGGAGACGTCATTTGATGATTTCCCACCCAAAAAAAAAAAAAAAGAAAAAAAAAAAAGGGTATTAAAAATGAAGTGTGAAAGTAGTGTGTGGATGTGTAGTGTGGGTGTATGTGTGGGTGTGTGAGGGTGTGTTCACTTTACCGAATATTTCTTTTTTCTGTTTCTTCGTAGTTAAGAGTAAGAAGCCAGTTCTTAACCTTAGTTCGTATAAATCCAATAGACTGTTTTAAAAGTAAACAAAAACTGCCTCACTATAAAGTATCCCTATTACTTAGGACGATACGAAACAGTGTTGAAGCGTCACGTTATCCGATTTCCGAAGACCGAGGAAAAGCAAGTGAAATATAAAACAAAATGCAATATCTTGCACAATATACATAGCTCTTAATCTAAGTAAAACGCTATTCTTTAAAGAATAAAACGTTCTAGAATACGATATTCTTGGAAACATCCTTTTGAAACAGTAGTCACAAGAATCTCGAACTATTTTCTGGTATATTACAGAGGAAATGCAATTACTGCTGTTGTACAACAAGACGTGGCTTCTTTATATTCTAAGTATCGTTTTAAGAATGTCGCATTCAGTGCGAAGGAATAAGGAGGGTTTTATTGGCACTTAGAAAGTGCAAAGTGTTGTAGTACATTGCATTTACGATTATGACTTATGTTTTACGAGTGTTGGAACGGAACTTAAATCTTTAAAATTTATATAATGTGTGCACCAGTCTGAAGGAGTAAGAAATGGTGTATTGATTTTGTCGTTAAAATAATATTTAGCGTTTTTAGTCAATTGTAAGCATATTTAATTGAACCCCTAATAATTCTTTTGAGGACCTAAAATTATGAATACAATATTTGGGCCTATTTTTGTGAACGACAAAAAAACATATTTTCATCCCACCATCTCGGAAAGAGTATTTTTAATCTTCAGTATCTGAGTGGAAAAGCCGTTTTTATTCTCTAGAGGATAAAGTAAATTGAATTTAGAACATCGTGTGCACTAAGTTTGTGAATTAAAAAAAACATTAAACCTATTTACTGCTACCTCTATGGTGCCGAATATATCATACAACTTTTTTTTAATTTGTTAAAAACTCAGACTCGGAACCTTCTTGGTGTTCTTTTTTCAATTTGCTTTGTACGCGGTTCTTTACGCGGCATTTTTTCACGTCATTGTTAAACCTTAGGTATATTAAAAACAAGAAACTTGAAAACAAGTGAAAAAACTAAAATGAGTGATTCTAGCGACGAGGAAGTTTGCTTGACGCCAACAGAATTGACTGAAACTGTTAATAATGCGCAAATGAGCTTTCTCCCTCAACAATCACGCGAGAAGTATTTAAAACAGTACGATATGTTCAACACGTGGCGACTAGCAAAAGGAGCCAAAACTTTCTCAGAAAACGTTTTGCTGGCATATTTTATAGAATTATCCGAGAACAAGAAAGCAAGCACTCTATGGAGTACGTATTCGATGCTAAAAGCAACAATAAAGATGAAAAAAGACAAACATATCGATACCTATCCTAAATTAGTGGCATTTTTAAAAAGAGCCTCATCTGGTCATCAACCAAAAAAATCGAAGGTTTTCACAGTATCTGATATTGAAAAGTTTCTTAACGAAGCACCCGATTCCGTATATTTGGCGGCAAAAGTAAGTCAGTTGCACATTCAGTATCTACTTAAGTATATTAATCTCAATTAAATAGTATACTTAGTAGATGTTGATAGGCATAATTATGCGTTCATATCAATTTTATTCATTTATCTACTACAATACTCTTTACGTTACAGGTTGTTCTTATTATTGGAATAAACGGAGCATGTCGAACTAATGAACTAACACAACTTAATGTCAAAAACATTGAGAAACATTCAGATGACTTACTATTAATTAATTTACCTAATACAAAGACAAAAAGAGACCGCAACTTCGTCATTCGCAAGGAATACGTAACGATTGTTGAGAAATATCAAGCCTTACGCCCGCCTAACACTCCAATCAATCGATTTTTTCTACAGTATCGCAATGGAAAGTGTGTTAGACAGCCTATGGGTACTAATAAAATTGGCAGTATCCCACGAGAAATAGCAACATTTCTTGAACTTCCAGAACCCCTGTTGTACACGGGTCATTGTTTCCGACGAACTTCAGCCACACTTTTGGCTGATTCCGGAGCTGATCTGCTGTCCCTTAAGCGCCACGGAGGCTGGAAGTCCAATGCAGTTGTAGAGGGATACATAGAGGATTCCATCCAAAATAAGTCTAAAATATGTGAAGGCATCGTAGGAGCCATTACACTGAAAGAGCCTCAATCGGATCCTTGTACTGGCCCTTCTACATCAAAAATAAGCCGTTATGAAACACCTAACCATCTCCCTCTCTCTCCAACATTCACGCCAAGGGAATCCGATGAATCGGTACAACTATTAAGTATGACAGATAGTTTACCGAAAAACAGTACACAAGTGACTAACACCAATATTACAGTACCAAACAAAAATATTACACTCAATTTAAATAACTGTAGCAACGTTACTTTAAAATTTTCTTAATTATACCTTAGTATTATTTTGTTATAATTTAAAGATTATTCTGTAATACTTACCTGTCATAATGTAGTAATTAATACCTAAACTGAAATAAAAGTGTACCTATCTTGTGATTGTAAACGTTTTTTTTTTTGCATTTAGTCATTTCCTCGCTGAGGTGGAATGAAAAGTTACGTGTTGCACTCGAGTGCAAAGATTTTTCACCTCGTGCTCTTTTGATTCCCTCGCTAACGCTCAGGATTCTAATTTTGAATCACTCGCTGCGCTCGTGATTCAATTTTAGAATCCTTCGCTTGCTCGGTCATCAAAATTGAACACGCGGTTAAAAAGCAACTTTGCACTCTTGTATAACAAATAACTATTTTCTATTCACTTTTGACTAACTGTTAAATTGAAGTGTGTACATCAAAAAAAAATTTGAAGCGCAGTTATAATATTTCTCTATTTTAAATTCCGTCATATTAAACATGGGCTTCCATCTGTTTTTGTCATTAACGTCCAAAGGGATATCGCTATAATCATTACGCTTAGTTTTCGGTTGTGACCTTCATCCAGTCAGTTTGAAATTAGACACCGCAGGGTGATTGACATGAACTAATCATAGTAATAATGCGTTTTAAGGGTTTCGTTTGAGACTGAAATTAAAAAAAACAAATGTACTTACATCCTACTATACAGGGTGGCAAGGACATCGACGTGAAAACTGATACCATGGATTCAGTACATGATTCTGAACCCATGCGTCGAAATTTTTCGGCGAAAGGCGTTTCATAGAAAAGTGCAATATCTAAGCGGTCAAAATGTATGGAAACGCTGATTTATCTTTTAATAAACGGCGAAAATTTTTATCGCAGGGGGTTTCAGAATCACGTACTGAATCCATGGTAATAGTTTTCGCATCGTCCTAAATAAAAATAAAATTCTGTTTGTTGGTAAGCGCATCACTTAACTGCTTGACCGATCGATTTTTTTTTTTAATGTATGTGATAGTACCAACTAAACTTTCCGGAAAATGGGAAAAACTGAAAGTGCTGTTTTTATGTGATTTCTGCATGAACTATTGTTTGGACAGGGCAACGTCTGTTAGATCAGCTAGTATATATTATATTATAAAATAATATAAATGTTAAAGTTTGTATGTTTAGATGTTTGTTGACCTGAGTCAGGATATAGACACTTCGTATGCAATCCAGGATGTAAAGCTATCCTGGATTGCATACGAAATCGCAGTTAGTAAGAAGTAAATGAAAAAATATGTAGGATTTCTAAACAATAGTACTTAATACGACAAGAAAACATCAGTGTGTAAGGCCGAGAGCAACTGAAGGAACACAGGTAGGTTTTAGTCAGTAAGAGTCTGACACGCCCCACCCTCCCGCTCCGCCCAGAGTGGGAGAAACTATTTGAAAATTTACCAACCAAAAAAAAAAGACCGAGATCTATAAACCCCCGTCTCTATCTTGCACTTGTTGTTTGACAGTTGTGCTACAGTCACAGCAATAACGCTCGTGTCAAGTAACGTTTTAAAGATCTCAGAGTTGTAATTTGGAATTTCTAGTATATGGCTGAAACTGCTGAATCATTTAGTTGTACTGAGGCGCGATCTTTCAATGGTTGTGCTACAGAAGCATTTTCACTGATCGTCTAAAAATAGAATATAATTGGGTGTATTGTAGATAGGCAACAATTGGTATGGATTTGGCGTAGGAAGTCTGAGGATGTAGAATGTGATACATAATATATGAATCGGGCTCGCGATTTCATCCCACGATGAGTTCAAAATACTCGTTTGAGTCTTGAGAAATAGAGCTCTGTTTAAGTACAGTATATCAGTTACCTTATTTGAGTTTTTTATATTTTTATCTTTGCCCAACACTAGGAATTTCTCCTGTATTTTGGGTTCGTTTACAAACATTTAATTAAACTCACATACACAAACAGCCAGACCCGGAACAACTACTTGTAGGTCATACAAATATTTGTTCCGTGCGGGAATGGAACCCGCGACACGCAGCGCAGCAGTCAATCGCTTAACCACTGCGCCAACCATGTCTTCTTAATGCTTCAGTGCTGTCAGTTTTTATGCTTTCAATGAAAATACGGTACTCATCCATAATAGTACACGGGTCGATAGTAATTCATTTAATATTTCCTATACGCGCGAAAGTAACCCAGTCTGTCTGTCAGAGGCCCTAGTAGGGTGAGTTGCCTTTAACTATCTCTACTTTACGCATCGACCGCGTTCGGCGCTCCGATTGGCCCATCACCAGTGAAAGCCGGCCGGCTGCCAATCGGAGCGCCGAACGCGGTCGATGCGTAAAGTCGAGATGGTTAAAAGAAGCTCTGTTAGCTTTTCACGCCATAACGGCTGAACGGATTGATTAACTTTGGCACACAGGTAGACCATGACCTGTACCATAATTGCCTAACACACGATCAATCATAATATAAATAATTTTGAAGAATATTGCTAATCCATTGCTAAATCCATATGTTCGAAAAATTTGTCTGCTCAACAACGTAAATAACGCAATGAATGTTGTTGAACTGTCAAAATGAAACAAATTGTTTTACATACACAGGGGGCTGGGTTGCGACATATGGGATACTTTTTAAACCAGGAGTACGTTCCTGTGGGATGATTTCCGACATCCACGCGGCCAAAGCCTTGGGCAAAACTTAGTAATATAACGTAATTTTCTACAGCTATTGTATCTCCCGGCTTACTGCCAATTTCAATTTCCTTTCCGTCTATTTAGTTTTTCTTCTTTCCATGTCCAATACTGACCAAAATAAACTCCAAACAACAACATTATCACAAAGTTATTGACGTGACTGCCTGCACTCTGCCAGTGGCTGACATTAATGCATTAATAATTACTAACAGGAGCCCCTCTTTGTCCCGGTCCATTAGAGAGACGTCATTCTGCCGTTACGCTGAGATGAATGACCCGCCATTCAAAGTGTAATGCACTGTTAATTTTTTAGAGCCTCGACCCAGAGTGCTGGTCATATCTGTACTTTTAGCCCTCTTGAGTTTTGGGGGGGGGGGGGGGAGTATAAAATATTTTATTTTTAATTATTATTATATTTTTATACATATAATTCGAATATAATATTCTATGATTTCTGGTACCTAAAGAAATTATCACATTACCCCTTTGTAAATTTACAAAACATGTTGGCAGATGTTGTACCCTAATAGGTTTAAAGAATTTATTTCTCATACGAACTGTTCACTTAAAATGAGATACAAAGTGCTTATATCTAAGTAATTATACTTATCATATTTGCCTCTAGGGTGTCGGGGACGTTACAGGGTACATGCATGTTTCTTAAATTTTTATATAAAGTATATGCTCGTAGTAAATTATTGACTCAACTAGTTTAATAACATTACCGATCTGTGATCACCAACGCTTCATTGCAACAAAAAAACAATTCAATAATTTGGCTTGAATGGATATAAATTCCACCATAGGATACACTAAAAACGTGCAAACTGGATGCCCGTCTAAGTGTTAAAACTAGTCAGAAGTAACCACAAACGTTTGCTTTCACAAAACCGCATCTAAACGCTCTTCTAGCTAACACATTGGCTTTACTTCTGCCACACCAAACCCTAACCAAGGCTCGTTTATATGTTTCCAGTATTTAGGAGGGTGCGGTTTTCTGTTTCTAGGGTTAACTGTAGGGTTAAAAACCGCTGTCTAGTTCAAAATGACTTGAAACGAGGGACTGGATCTACCCCGAACGGGGTGTCCAATTTTTGAATTGCTAATAGCCGGGATTAGATAAAAAAAATGGAATAGAATTACTTGAGTATATTTTACATTCATTATTTCAAGTTTAGTGTATCATCATTTCAACCGAAAGACATGACATAGGTCTTCCCCCAAGTACCGCTTTTACAAGTCAAGTCTATGACTCGTGGAGTTTATTGCCCAACATTTTGTCATTGAAACATTAACTAACTTCCAATTCCAAGAAATTAAATAGGCGGTTCGAGTCACTGGTTTTATAGCCACAGATATTCAACTCGGCGACGTGTAAACGAGGCTTCACTGGTCTTCAGCTCAGATTGTTTTTGTTGATGTCGGATGTGTAAGTACGACAGGACGGCGTGTTGACAGGAAACAGACGTCAGTTCAGCACGCGTAAGTCTTGCTTGACACATCTATGTAATGTGCTAAGCAGTTAAACAGGAGACCATGTGGGGCACTTCCTCTACTCAATTTACTGGTGTTTGCGTGATTTATTTTAGTGAATATGTTTATGGCTTTTTGTCAAACTGTTAGTTACAGCGTTTTAATTATGTCCAACAAATATAATATACATATGTAATAAAGACAACGACACTTTCGCTGTTTCCAATCTAACTTCCAAGGTATTAAAATGTCCCGTTCAATTTATCTTATCTGGGTTCACAGCATTTTCTATTTCTAGATGAAAGTTTATTCCACTTATTGCCATTTATCCTCGGCGAGCTAAATGAGCCTAAAGCTTTCCTGTCACAGACAATTTATGTGTACGCTATCGGGAACGAGTACGCCCGCGTTCTCGTTTCGCATTTCAAGGACAGTGCAAGATTCATTCGCTATCTATATTTGTACAGGGCTGTGTGTGTACCATGATTCTTTATTCAGTTAATATTATTTCAAACTCGAGAATTTAATATCTCCGAGCAAACTCAATTTCAAGCACTCATAATACATTTATCAAGCTATTAAGGAAAAATACAATAGAAGCTCATGACTGGCACTCCATTTTTGAGTAATATAGGGAGGAAAAGTGGTTAAAATGAAAATTAAATGTAAAAAAATATTTTAGATTTTAGCGAGGTCTTAAGCCGATTTCCTTCATTGTCTTATTTTAATAAAGCTTTAAAAATGATTAAAAATACAACAAAGGAAAGAAAACCCGCTCTCATCGTTCAAGATTTGTAAATATGCAAAGTGTTCGAGCGAAACTAATTTGTTTTCATCGGGATGAAATTAAAAAGTATGACAAGAGATACAAATTGCTTCGCCCTCAATTTGTTCGTGTCCCGACTTCAGCATTTTGTTTGTTTTTATAAAAGCTCATTTATTAGTGAAACCGCAATGCTATGCTTTATGAATTTCCCTTTTGTGATTTGGGGTGAAACAAACAAGCAATAAACCTAATTCTGCTATTGAAAACGAAGTGGGAAATTAGATTCTGTTAGTAGATAAGTCGTGTCGTGTTGTTCGTGTTTATCTGATTAATGTATAATTGAGTACTGGGAAGTTTAACCCCTTGTTTGAGTTAGTTTGTTTTCGTGTATGTTACTTAAAGTTCTCGTTCTTGGCCTTCAACCTAGCCCAGTAATATTAGGCTGACATTCAGCTCAGGGTTGCCATAAACAATTTTCAACTGAACAGACAGCTGTGCTGCTGGGGAGTTTTTTGCGCCACTTATTCTTCCCAGCTAAAGCACTGTGGAAGTGGTGAAGAGTCGGCGTTTTGGGGGACTGTCTTATGTAACTTTGACGTTCAAAAAGTGCTGATTCTCAGACTAGTTTTAGTATAGTTAGCAGTACACCCGCGGTTCTGACATCAGGAAGGCGGGTGTACCTAGTTTTTAAAATATCATTGTACGGGTGTAGGTACACAGATTTTCAAAAGAGGTACGTAAAGGTACACAGGAGGTACCAAATAACTGCAATAAATTTAGGCAGTTCTGAAAAGTACACCCGCGGTTCTGACGTACATGTCAATTTTCCTTAAATTTTACAATTAATAAGTGAGCATTCCTACTTAGCAGTATACCTACTTAAGGTGTTGAGATGACTCTACTCTATTTATTTTGAAAATAACTCTTCAATTTCCGTTTAAATGTATACCGACTTGTGGCTATCCTGATATCACTACTCGTTCTAGAGTATCTCTTGTAACTTTAAGATGTGAGTAACCTGCGGTTGTACCTTAGCAAAATATACAAGCACCTACCACATGTCTCATCATGCAGATAGAGATAGATTACTTAGTATCTTCGTAGGTGCCTATAATATTTAAACACGAATGCGCGAAGTAAACTTGATATGCGATCTTTTTTAGAACGAAAATACAACTGTTCTAAAACATTTTGGTTATTTATACGACAGAAAAGTATGGATGATACTTTTCTAGATATTAATAAAGTTTTCAAACTAAATCAATATTATTTGCGAAAAAATTATTTCCAATTTTAAAAATCGCTCCAAATAACGTGTTGGGCCCACTGGGCTTCACTTCAAACTTTATAATTACTTTAATTCAATGGTCGTCCGGAAAAAATAAATTGCTGTAACAAATAATAATATTATCAAACCTTATTTTAATTGCAAACTATATTCCGTAAAAACTAAAACAATTGACATACGGCCGGGCGTTAACAGACATCTGCACTTTTTTTCACTAAAAGTAAATATAAGCTGGCGGCATTGTTAGATATTTATTCGCCCCCTAACACATTGTACTACCATAAATCTGTGCCGTCGTGAATATAGTTTGCATTATTATGCAAAGTCAAGTGAAACCGTGGTGGGTGAATAAGAAAACGCTGTGACAGATGCTTTTAAGAACAAAACTTGCTCTTTTGTTTGTTATGGATCGAATATCAATAGATATCATAGCTGTGAAATATTTCAGTAAAAAAATGATAAAAACTAAAACCCAACTAAGACAAAAAAGCCAACAAAAAATATGTATAAACAAGAAGATTAATGTTACGTTACATAGTTTATAACCAGCGGACAATCAAGACGCTTCCAACGATACCTTATTTGTCAAATTATGATATGCAGTTTAAAAGTTATGAGGAAACAGATGAAGTTACATACCCACGGTCAAAATCATAACCCTCCTTTTTGCTTCGCCATAGTCGGGTAAAAATACAACCTTTTCCTCACGGTTGGATGACGGCAACAGAATGGACACAATTTTTGTCTTCTTGGCTGCTAATAATTTCATACTCAATAAATCTGCCTAGCCTTTTCCCAGCTATGTTGGGGTCGGCTTCCAGTCTAACCGGATGCAGCTGAATACCAGCATTTAACATGGAGCGACTGCCTATCTGACCTCCACAACCCAGTTACTGGGTAATACGATACCCCTTGGTAAGACTGGTGTCAGACTCTCGGGCTACTGACGACTCGTAACGACTGTCAAAGATCCACGAATGACAGCCGGGACCAACGGCTTAACGTGCTTTCCGAGGCACGGAGGAGTCTCGTATGTAAAGATGGTCACCTGTCCACGAACCAACCCCGGCAAGCGTAGCTTAACCTGAAGGATCGACACGTGCAGATGTTATTACTTAGCCAAGAGCTCCTTAATAATTTCATACTATAATCACTCATTCTTCTGCCAAAGATGGTGGTTTCTCTTTTGTAACGGTCATTGGGTAGATCTTACCTGTTGTTTAATAGTAAACAGTGAAGTTTTGGACTAACATAATAGGACATGATTATTCTACGTTTTTTCAAAGACAAAAAAACCAAAGTAATAACATCAAAAATATTTCCCTTAATATAGAAACCTACTTTGTGCGATTGTCACAGGTGACTATAATAACAATGTGCCTATTACGTAACGTACGTGTAATAGGTGCTTTTAATGGTAACAATTTGTGATATTACGAGTCATCGATCCTATTGCAAAGTATCGACAATTCTCTCTCGGGATTAATACAATGATCAAACGGATCATTGTTAGATACATTCACCGATGATTTTACCACCACAAACTCGCAAGTTCGTATTACATTGTTTCCTAGAACATGTTTGATTTCAATGTCCGTCACAGATACCTGAAACGGTCAATCAAAAGTACTAGATTGAACGACTATTATATAGTTGTCGCGTTTTAGAATGGCAATAGCGGTCATTGACCTTTCCCAAATATACCAAACAATAAACTATGTAAGGTTGTTCGTAATTGGAACATTCTAGACAATGATTCGGGATATTAACGAACTTTATTTCGGTTTTTGACGTAAAAAATGTTAGTTAATGTAGCTATTGCCATGATAAAATGCGAATACTAATACATGAACATTCTTGGTATAGAACAAAGTTAGTCTGTGGACGAATATTTCAACTAGGTACGCCGTCATTAGTTACCGAGCTCAAATTTTGCAGACTTCTTCTGAATAGGTCGTTTCGACAGTGAAAAGTAGGTGGCAGCGGTTTTAATAAAGCCTTGAAGATTTGTGTAAAATAACGGTTTATGTGTTATTTCAATTTAATGTTTGGTATGACTGAATGAATTATATTATTTTTTTATTTTATTATAAAATAAGGAAATTAGATACAACAAATCATTTATTTACTATACTAATATTTAGTTATTTATTACACTTAAATTTGTTAATACCGTAGAGGCGGGTTACTTTGACCCTAGGGCATAACTTTGGCCCAAATTGAGAAAATGTTTGAACTGCCCACCGTGTCGCGACCACACAACTAAACGTCGTAGTTCCTTCGGTAACTAATAGATGGCGATAGGAGACGCATTCTTGTGTAACTGTTTTACCGACTCATGTGCACGTCGCTACATGTTCGCGCCATTTGAAGTTTTGACACTAACACCGGCGTTTTTTTCTGCTACAAACTTTGATGTGTAATGCTGTATTTTGGTAAGTTTTCCAATTGGATTGTTATTTATTTTCTTAGGCATGTATGTAGGAGTATGGCAATTGTTTTTTAAATACCATTTAGTTATGTTTTGAGACTTAAATTACAGATCTAGAAAATCGGTATACATTGACCGCCTTTTCGGGTAACTTTGGACCTGCGGGCCAAAGTAGCCCTGCGAAGTTTATTAGCGAAGAACTTTACATTTTTGATCAATTCGTTACAGAACTAAATTAAAGAGCTACATTCCTGATGCCATCCGTGTACAGACGAAAGCCTGGCAGTCGTCGATATGTCGACTACACCCAGGCAGATTTAAAAAAATGTCTGGATGCAATCCAATCAAAAGTGCTCACACAAAGAGCGGCTGCAGAGTTGTTTAACATTCCTCGCAGCACTTTGAAAAACAAATTAACCCGGAAGCACCCTAACAAACCAGGTAAACCTACTATATTTACTGAAGAGGAAGAAAAGGCGTTTGAAGCTCACATAACAGCGCTTTCGGAATATGGGTTTCCTCTGACAGCATTCGACCTAAAAATTATAATAAAAAATTACCTTGCATCCCAGGGAAGAGTTGTGAAATTTTTTAAGGACAACATTCCTGGTAAAGACTGGTTGGCTTCTTTTCTTTCACGACATCAATCTCTTTCACGGCGACTTGCTAACAATATTAAAAGAGTTCGAGCTCAAGTGTCGGAAGAAGTTATTTCCAATTTTATAGAAAACATCGACAAAGAACTAGAAAGCGTTCCACCCGAAAACATATTCAACTACGATGAAAGCAACCTTTGTGATGACCCAGGAAAAAAGACTATATTATGCAGAAGAGGAACAAAATATCCTGAAACAATAATAAACGCTACAAAAGTTAATTTTACTGTCATGTTCTGTGGCAACGCCGCTGGGGAAGTAGTTCCACCGTTCGTCGTTTATAAGTCGGATCATCTCTGGTCAACTTGGACTGAAAATGGTCCCGAAGGCGCTCGATACAATAGAACAAAGAGCGGATGGATGGACAGTGCAACATTTGAAGACTGGTTTCTCAATCATCTTATGCCAGTTCTTAAGAAGAAAAATGGAAGAAAAGTGGTGATTGGAGACAACCTTGCTTCACATATTAACAAAACAGTTTTGAAGGAGTGTGAGAAGCATAATGTTAGTTTTATTTGCTTGCCACCCAACGCAACACATATACTTCAGCCCCTAGACGTGGCATATTTTCGACCTTTGAAGTGCAAGTGGCGGCAAGTATTACTTCAATGGAAGAACAGTCAACTGGGTAGGAAACTGTCGACTACACCTAAGGATCAGTTTCCACGACTATTAAAAACCGCTTTGGATTCTTTGACCGAGACCAAGGCGAATTTGATTGCTGGTTTCAGAAAGACAGGCATACACCCCGTAGATAAAGAGGAACCATTAGCTAGATTGCCCAAACAAGATCGAATTATAAACGCAGCTCTTATCGGAAACTCTTTTATGCAAACATTAGTACAGAGCCGAGCTGAGGCGTGCCCAGAACAGAAAACAATTAGAAAAAAGAAACTTAATGTACCACCTGGAAAATCAATCTGTGCTACTGATCTTGCAGAAGCAGGTCCATCGGGTTTACAGCAGGCAAAAACTATAAAAGAAAAGAAAAGGGCAACAAAACGAAGACAACGCAACGTTTCTTTATCTTCAAGCTGCAGTGACAGGACCATCAGTCTAGCTTCTTCCACTGAAGACCACATAATGCCTTATGACTCAGAGGATGATGTTCTTCTGGCCAACTATGTGAGTCAGATTAGTGATGCTGATGCACCTGCATTTCGAGAAGAGAAAATTCTAGATTTACCGGTCTTTGAACCTAAATCGAAACTGCAAGTTGAAGATGCCGTTGGAAAGAATAATAGAGACCATTCTGCTCTTCATCTGGGAGAGACAATGCAGGTGGATGTAGAAGGTTGTCGAGACAAAGACTTGCGGGTCTCGCCCGTACGTCAAATCGAAAAGTTAAAGCAGGATACGTTAGAGCCACCAGCTTTTCGTGGAGCTTCACGTCCTCAACTTGATCTAGACCTTGTTGTAGGCGACCATGTTCTAGTAACTTGGAATTCACGGAAATACCCAGGTCAAGTCTTATCAGTATCCGAGGAAGGAGCCTTTATAACATGTATGAAAAGAGGTAAGACATACTGGCGGTGGCCCGCGATTAAAGATGAACAGCTTTATAGTTGGAACCTTATAGTGTGTAAGATTGGACCTCCTAAATTTGAAAAAAAGGGTTCTTTCTCTGTTCCAGAAATGAATGAGTGAGTGAAGTATTAGATTAGATTATGCTACTTAGTACCTGTTGTAAACGTTGATTCTCATACCTACTTAAGACTGAAATTATAATTTTATTAGACTGAAAAGTAAAATATGTTTACGAAGGTTACATATTAAATCTAAGATCGTTACGTTAAACCCGTATATGATAATATTATTGTAATTTTTGAAAGTTTGTTGCCTTCCTAACATTTTTTGAGATATTTTCTTACTGTAAATCTTTTTGAAATATAACATGTTGATTTTACATCGTATTTTAATTTATTTCGAAGTTTTTTCTTACATTAAACCTCTCCTGGATATTCAATCTTACCGCCCTTGACGGTTTCTTTGGCCACTGATAGCTGCAAGTGCGATTTTTCACCGATCAAGTTCATGGGGTTAAAGTAACCCTTTCCTAAGAACAACTTTGGCCCAAACTTTAATAAAAAAAATAAAAAAAAACCCTTTTCATATTTTCAAAATTCACTTCGCATCTTGTTGATTACATCCTTGAACTTCCTTATAACGTATAAGAACACTAAAAAGATAATATCAATACAAACCACACAACAAATTCGAAAATTATTTGAAAAAAATAGCTAAAGTAACCCGCCTTTACGGTACCTACATAATTTTCAGAATTCAGTTTTAGCCTTTTTCACCTTCTGCAGCATATAAGCTTCTTTAAACGTCATTCCTATTTAATTTAATTCTCAGACATTATGTACCCATCCATCAGTTCCATGCAGTCATTTTATTAAAAACATCGAAAACCTTGAAAATAACTAATTTTCATATCAAAAGCAATAGTTTCATCAGGCCTTGACATAAGTAATTAACCTATTCGAATGTTACACCTAGATTAAACGAATACACGAGGTTACAATTCAACGTTTTGTTACAATGTACGCAATATAATGTTAAGGGAACCTGGTGGTTATTAAGGAAAACACGCGATTGGACGATTAGCCACTTATTAAATGCATGCTTAAGCTTATTCGATCGATCGGCGATCAATGGGATATGATTAATGTTATTTTGTCACGTGATATATAAATTTTAATAAAAAACGTTGTATTAAATTAGTTATGTAATTACATTTGGTACAATAGACGGTAATTTGTCATAGTTTAAAAATATTTGTCGTAAGTATTTTATTACTCGTTTTTAGTTTGGTTTATTTCGAGTAATTTCGGGTTTCTGAGGTCTTGAGAAACCTTATGTGTCATAATACAATTAAACATAATGAAATTAGTATGTACTATCTTAATGTCGACTCCGGTTCAGGACTCTTTAGAAACTGTCTTATTACTAATAAAATCATTGTAGTTTTAGTAATCAAACAAATAAATTAATATACATAATTATTAAAGCCAGCTCGTGATCGACAGTTTTTTTTAACCCGCGGATAGTCGCGCCTGGGTCGAAAAGACCCAGTACTCTAGTTTTTGTGCCATAACTGTTTTAGTATTAGTTCATTCGTGTCGTCGCACTAAGTACCTTCAAATAGCTTCACTGGCTATCCGCACACCCCGCCTCAGCCTGTCCCCATGCGGCATTTGGACAGTACGGAGGTGTGAAGTGAGTATGGAACGTTTCGACCCTTGTAAAAAAAGTTAAAGTTATTTTTTAGTTCCTATAGGAACAAAAAAATAACTTTAACTTTTTTTTTTTTTTCTTTTTTTCTTTTAATCTTACTTTTTACGATATATCGTAAAAAGTAAGATTTTGCAGTGATCTCTTAAATGTTGTGATTTATATTACTTTTTTTCTCTAAATAATTAACATTTATTATTTTTATGTTTGTTTTGTTATCCAAATCTAAATAATTTACAAATAAACCCGAAATTTAATTAATTTAATAAAAACAATACATTCAAAATCTGGGTCTTTTCGACCCTCGCGCGACTGTTCATGACTTAAAAGGAGTCGCGAGTACCGGCGGGTTAAACAAGATTCTTACCTACTTACAATACTTAGTTTAAAACGCAAGCTGCCGTTTATAGTCTAAAACGCTAAGCCTAAGTCAAAAACTTTATTTGATTCCAGAACTAGTTGTTGCTACCGTTAGCACATTTGTCAAATAAACAGCACACATCCCGGTTTATTTATGTCTCGTAAAAGCCTGATTGATTACGTTGAAGCGCAGATTTGTACGCAAAATGGATAATAATACATCACCCAAATGCAATTCCGAAAGGGAATTCCCATCACGTGTATGGGAAACGAACCATAAAGGAGAATATTTTTTAGGGAGGAAGTATTAAAATTAATGTCAAATAAAAATATAACATCGCGCTTGTTTCCCCGAAGGGTCGGGCAGAGGTGTACCTGTAGTACACCCACATTTCGCTAGTTATGTTTTTTAAGTCCCATGTATAGGGGGCGAGCCTATTGCCATCAACCGGGCACAATTCCAGACTCTGGGCTACTACTGAGAAATTACTGTTGGAAAAACCCGAATCGAACCCGCCCAGCAGTAGCGCTTGCGACCACTAGACCAACGAGGCAGTCAATGTCAAATAAAGTGTCACTTTAATTTTAAATTAAATGAGGTAAGTATTAATTGGTGGAGGTAAAGCAGTGGTGGCCCGTGGGTAACGGCTGTGACTTACGAGTTGTAGGTCGTAGGTTCGAATCCAGACAGGCGCTTTACTTTAAGTATATTATCTCATCACCACTGCTCTCAAAACGGTAAAGGAAAACATCGTGAGGAAACCGGCATGTCCTAGAACCAAAAATTCGAAGACATGTGATATCAACCAACACGCACTGGGCCCGCGTGGTGGATCACGGCCCTCTCCCTCTTACTGATACCCGAGGCCTAGCAGTGGGACCATTATAGGCTGATTGAGAAGTATTAAAACAAACATTCCATAACTATCTACTGTTTTATCTAATGCTATGTATTTTTTTAAGCTTTAACCACATTACTTTACGTTAAACATTCCTCAAAAGGTTTTTATAAAAATTAAATTATGCCGACATTACTTTTCAAAATTCTACCTATTACATCTGATATTAATACATTTGCAAAAGAAACTGCTTCAATAAAATTTTAAAAGAAGATTGACGTTTATTGAAAGTATAAAATTAAATATAGATTATTCCAAGAGGTTTCAATTTAACATAATACTTTTTTTAAACTTCAAATTCTTTACTCAAATGTTTTAACATATCTGACGATACCGCCAACATCCCGTACTTGAGTGGGAAGACTGAAAGCGAAATTCAAATAAAGATTATTTACATTACAGTGGGAATGAGATTCTGCCATTTCCTTTGATACACTGTAACAAGGAAAATTTCAAACGTGAAATTTTGACGCTGTGTTCGTTTGAATCGGTATAAAAAATGTGTTTAGTCTCTTAAACGTAAGAAAAAAAAACTTTTTGCTTCGAAGAATAGGAAGAGTAAGAACAATAAAAGTAAATTGAAGTTGGATAGAATTTTCGCTTCGCGGGTTTTAGTGGCCGATTTGGCGTAACGAGTTTTTACCGCCTTCACAACTTTGCAAGTTTTCGCGGCAAAGTTCACTGGTTACAGTTTTTGTACCGACTCGGACGATTGCAAGTCTGTCGAAGTTAGCTGTGTACTACATGTGACTGAATGAAACTTATACTTAACTATCTCTCCTATTTTGTAAATGTTTTCTGCGATGAAATCTTCGACAATTTATCTCAAGCTCTTAATTATTGAGTCATAGACAGCTATCGTTGGCTGTTAAGATAACAATTGTTTTGGGACTTGATTCTAATAGCACCTAAAGGAAAACAAACGAAGAAATATTGCAAGAGCTTTATTTGAGTTGTACCGTCTCAAACAAAGCTCTCTGACATTTAGACGTTGACTTTCTTTGTGTGAACAATTTTATCTAAATTGTTTTTCAAAACACTAAGTTACATCGTTTCATATTACATTACATTTTAGGGAGACACTTTCTTTTGTTTCTGACAAGCAGCTTAATGTTGAGCGGTACACGTACTTACAGCGTGTATTGATTTTAGTGTTTAAAATTTATGTATGAACATACTTATTTATAGCCTTACTTATTACCTATTACTTAATAGCTTTCTGGGTGTTTTCATCTGGAATTTCTCAGTAGCAGCTCGGAGTCTAGATTTTTGCCCGGTTTATAGCAATTGGTTTGCCCCCTGTTACATGGGACTTAAACATAAATTGGCCACATGCGGGTGTTGAAATGAGATCTGTTCCATTGAAAGGCTTTGTCATGTAATCATGACACTTGAGAATAAATCTAACTTAGGCAGGTCTTTAATGATTATAATGTCTATAATTCTGTAAATACATATTTGTTATGGTCGCGAATCATATTTTGATCAAGATACAACCTGATACTAATCTGTCAATTGCAAAAAACGGAAGAAAAATTTAATTTCGTGGGCTACCACTGCGGATTCACCTAGCCGAAGCCGAAAAAATCACTGATTCAATTCAGGTAAGTAGATACCTTCACTGATATACAACACACGCATAATTATGCGGTAAGTACACAAAAAAAAAAAGAGAAAATATGTTTATTCTCCACAAACAAACGCACATTATAGTAAAAAAATACAATACTAAAATAGCAAGAAAGAATAAAACAGAATAGGTACTACCAATAGGTACTTACATTTATTTAATTACTATTATAGCTTTTGCCAGCGCCAGCTGTTACGCCAGCGTGAATGTTGGAAATTATCCCACAGAAACGTGCCACCGGGATCAAAATTATCCTATATATTCATATAGCCCTTAATTATAAACTATCTATGTGCAATTTTCATCCAAATCTGGTCAGCCGTTTTTGCGTGATTGAGTAACAAACATCTAAACATACAAGCTTTCAGATTTATGATATATATGTATATACGTCGGAAATACGTTACTGAGTTGACTAATCGGGACGCCAACGCTCAACAGAGTCTACGACATAACGAACGGACCAGTCGGAGCTAAGCAGGTTCATCACTGGTGGTCAATTAGTGAAGACGTTTAGGAACTGTCACGCATTCCGAATAGTTGAGTCGTCTACCGACAGTGTGCTGATTATAGTTTGATCTGAACTGCAAACGGTTTTTCTATTGCGCAATAACCAACACAACCCACAGTACGCCCACAGTAGTTAAAATATGCCTGATAATAACGAAAGAGACGCATACCCTCCTCCGGAGTAGGATGGTCAAAGACCATGTAAAATTACACTCATGATATGTAATTATTTGAAAAACAACAAACATAACATTGTTGTTGAAAAACTTGTCCATACATCGATATACGCTACGGTCAATTCTCCAACTGCAAATGTAAGTTTGTAATCGCAATTTTTTTTTGTAATGGAACTACAAATTAACGATTTTCAGACCTTTTCCTTTACTTGTTCTATGAAACCTTGCTTCTTGATAAATTTAATGATTCCAGGTCAACGGGAAGTATGATTTTTTATTGCGTGGACTTAGAAGCTTGATTTTTTTAGAGCTCCAAGGATACGGCCCCTTGAAGCTCAAAAAATTAAGCTAAGCTAAGCTATTATTATTTCCTTTATTTAACATTAAAACATATAAATTATATTTTTAAATATTAGAATAAAAAATATAAAAACATTTAAAAATATAAAATTATTATTAGCTATTATTAGCTAAGTTATTTTCTAAGCTCGATTGTTTTAGAGCACCAAGGGACCGTTAGACCTACGTATTTGATATTAATTCAACTTGGTATCTTCACGCATTACTGAGAAAAAGGGTCTTGACAGACTGTCAGACAGACGAACGGACTACGAAGAGATTCTATAAGGGTTCCGTTTTTTCCTTTTGAGGTATGGAACCCTAAAAAAGGCTTAAGCCATAATTTTTGTCGAATATCTTTAGCAACGTCTCATATACATACGGCCTCTAATGTTTTATTCCCTGTAATCTACAAGAGTGGCTTCTAAATATTCACTTTGCTATAGTAAATACCTAAATCACTGAACCGGAAGTACGTGCAAGTCACGCTAACCAAAATTGAACGAGTAACCAATGAGATTAATGTGCAAATAAATACGGTTCTAGTATTTTAGGTTATCAATGAACAGGTTTTATTGACAAAATATTTCAACGCATTGACGCACAATTATAACTTAATTTAAAACAAAAGACGATTGTTTCGATGCATCAATTTGTTATTATTATAGAGTTTAGGTATAACATTGAAATGTTCATCAATCGTTTTATCAAATACAATTTAAGTTTATAAGTTTATCTGCTTAGCTTTTTACTAACTCTGCTGGGTTCGGCTTCCAGTCTAACCGAATGTCCGAGTTTAATAAAATTATCTAACAATTTAAATTTATCAAATAATCTAAACTAATTATTAAATACATATAATCCCCGACTACTTACTAATTAATTAGCAAAACAACTATAACCATTGCCTAAAACAAGGAAATAAAACCGGTGAGCCGTAAGTACATTCGCGTTCAAAATCATCATTTAGTAACATCTAACGGTAAATGGTAGCACATAATGTAAATTAGCATTACCAATATGTTTGTTGGACATTGCCCAATCGTAGGTACGCCTATGTTCGGGCAATTCCATCTCGGCTACAGTAGGACGAGCACCACCACAAACTCCGGTAATTGGAAGCACTGCGCTCGGATATTGCTTTTTGATGCTATGAAAAAACAAATTTTCTGTAGAGAAAATGTTGTATTTTATATGCTAGTAGGAGCTGTTTAATTGACATTTTCGTAGTGAGAGTTTTTTTAAATATTATAAATACATTTTTATACTTTGATATCCTACTCTTTGATACTCTGACATTGAATGTTACTTTGACATCCATACTATATACAAATATTATAAATTCGAAAGTAACTTGTCGGTCTGTATGTTAATTTTTTTGACTAAGCCACTGAACGGATTTGGATAAAATTTGGCAAGGAGATAAATGGCATACGAAGGGGATGGATGGTATATTTTTGGGAAGGACATAGGCTAATTTCCTCTAGTCTCAAAAATTATCCTAAAGGGGATGAAAGTTTGTATGGGAAACCCAGCCATTTCATATTAAAATTAAAATTCATGCTTTTGATGAGAAATTAATAATTACGTGTCTCAGAATATTTGTAAAATCATTCCCCATGGGGGTAACATAGGGATGATTTTAACATTAAAGTGTAATATTTTTATTTTTTGTGTACTTATTTTCAAGAGATTAAAAGGATTTGAAATATAGTCACTGTCCGTATCTTGAAGTAATGTAGGTAATGTCTTTATTTAATTATTAAACCGACGAAAAAAAACTGAAAAGCGAAAAATAAAAAATAAACCTTTTAGTGTAACTAAGCTCCTAAACTAATTTAAGTAACAAATTTTGAGGCGACGTCAAAACACATTTACGCTTTAAGTAGGTAATTAATTTGTTTATTTGGCGCCGCCTCAAAATTTATTATCTACCAATTTTTTTGATTACCTACTATTGTAACCAACCGTAAATACTAAATTATTAATAAAAATATTTTTAAAGCAGACTAATACAACGATTTTATTTCTCGTGAAACTTGCATTAATCGCTATAATATTGTTATTATTTTCCTCAAGTAAGGAATTCTCTCAACAGCGTTCCGTCTCCATCGTCACACTGTCGATGACAGTTATTCCCCAGCTAGGTGTAAAGTTCTCATCAAGCCAAAATACGATGTAGCTGCTGTAAGCTGCTGAGGAGCTATCGCGACTGTCTTCTGTCTCCATCATCAGATCAACTCCAGGGGTCTTTATTATGTGTTTGTGTCATCAGAACGGCATTAAATTATCTGTGTGAAATTTCAACAGAATCGGTTCCCAGTTGAAAAGTCAGTAGGTGAACAATAAATCAACCCCAATTTTTCTACCTTGAGGGGTGAAAATTAGTTTTAAATTATACATGGTTCCAGCTTCAAGGTACCTATACCCTCCCCAATAAAACAAGAATCGTTCAAATCGGACTACTCTATAAAAAAGTTATGCATGGTCAGACTTGAGAACCTCCTCCTTTTTTTTCGTCGGTTTAAACTCGGCCCATTCGGTCAATATTTATTACAATAAAAAGTGATAAAATAGTCTTTCTAACATATGAAAAAAAGTTTGCGATCAGTTTGAAACATCGAAATCTTTTTTGTTACGTTAGACTATATATTGTAGAAGATAGGAAGATATGAAGAGGGGGAAGACCTATATAAGGCGGTGCGGCACTAGCACCGGCCCTTTTTTTCACTTGGATCGTCGTGGGAACAACATCGTTAGAACGTCACTCTGTCGGTTACATTTCTAATTATTGTGTCTGTGTATTTTTTTTCGTTTAGTTAATTTGTTATTCGATTCTTGTTATTAAATTCTCGTTAGTCTGATTTGCTTATTTCAATCATTTCCTGTAGGTATTTCTAAAATTCTTTTAAAAAAAGTCACTTCTGGTCTAATTTCCAAGATCAGAAGTGGGATTCTTCCCATTTCTATTGCCCACTTTTCGCCTGGTTTTAATCACAAATACCCCCATTTTTATTTTTTGTGTCAATTTATTTTTTCCGTTGTGGTCTGTCGCTGCATTTTTTTTTACTTGTGTGTGGTTACTTGTGTTGAGTGTTATTACTGGTATACATTTGATCGTGTGTTAGTCTGTTGGTCTGTTGTTTTCAGTGTCTTGGGTTAGGACGTTAGGATGGCAGACCGCAAACGCGATCGTAGTCGCAGTCTCTGCAGCAGCCGCGATAATACTCGTAGCTCGCGTCGCGACTATAGTCCTCTTCACGACCGTCGCGACTCGCGTCGCAAAAGTCGGGCGCGGCAAAATAGTGGGTACCGCGAGCGATCCCCTAATGAAAACGACACGTTACGGCTCGAGATACAAGCGATGATGTCTCGCCTTAAAGCGCTTGAAGACAAAACGAGGGCTTCACCCTTGCCAGTGCGTTCGTGTGATCGTGATAAAACTTTAGTGTCTGATAGTGTACGTAGCCGACGGGCATCGCGGCGCCAGCGAACACCGTCGCTAGAACATAATAAGGTACGATCGCCAGGTCGAATAAAATCGCGTAGCTTGCGTCATTCGTCACCACCGGAGCGTCGCCGCCGTCTCGTTTCACCTTCGCCTGGAGAGACTGCGTCTCGACATATTACGTCACCGGCTCGCGGATATAACTACCGTCGTTATTCACGTTCTCGTTCTAGAACTCCGCCGTTACGATTATCTGAGCAGGCGTCGGTACAGGTGTCGGACCATCTGATTAGGAACGTGAATGATCATTCGAATTCAACACAAGCTACGGTAACCGATCGTATCGTGGATGCTATTCGGTCAATTAATACTGCGGGCCGATCTCAGAATTTTTATATTTCAAATTTTGATCCTACCCTACATAATATTGATGATTGGTGTGCGGAGGTCGATCGCGCTAAAGTTTTAAACAATTGGAGTGATTTCGAATGCTTGTCGCGTATTGGTAATTGTTTGAAAGGTGACGCTCGATCATGGCTTAACGAATGGGTAACTAATGACCGATCGTGGAGCAACTTCAAAAAGGAATTTAAACCGTTGTGCCCTAGAGTACCGGACGTCGCGAATATTTTATATGACGTAATGACCAAAAATTCCGATAACTATTCTACGTATGCGGATTACGTGCGTCGGTCATTGCTCCGTTTACGAGTAGTGCGGGGACTTAGTGACGAGCTAATTTCGGCGATAATAGTACGCGGTATCACCGATCCCAACATAAAAGCGTCAGCGACGAACGCCAAGCTGTTACCTAATCACTTGGTCGAATACTTTTCAATCTACGTTAAGCCAAACAACACTAGTACGTCGAAAAGTTCCGCGTTTCGTTCTCTAAGAGATAAACAAACTACAGATCTTTCTCGGAAGCGTAATCTAAATGATGTTAAATGTTTTTCTTGCGGCGAATCAGGACATAGACAGGCAATGTGTTCTAGGAAACCGAGAACTGATCAACCGCCAAGCGTTTCGTCTAATAATCCTACGACTAACCCTACGTCTGGTTTTGTACCGACTAGATCCGAAACTTGTAGTTTTTGTAAGAAACCGGGTCATAAGGCCGAAAATTGTTTCGCTAAGCAAAGATCGGAAGCTGCAAACAAAAGTAGTGTTAACTTCTGCAACGAGTTTGTAAACACCAAAAATAGTGATGTTGTTGTAGCAATTATACAAGACGTAGCGGTCGATGTTTTGATTGATAGTGGGTCCACTATATCTTTAATTTCGTCTTCGCTGCTTAAGCATTTCAATTGTTCACGTAAGCCAGCGCTTCGTGTTTTGAAGGGGTTAGGTACCCAAGAGGTAGAGAGTACAAGTTACGTGACGTTACCTATTGAACTTGACGGTTTAACCCTCGAGGTAGATTTGTTTGTTGTGTCCGCCGAATATATGAACACGCCGGTCATAGTAGGAACGGATGTTCTTAATAGGGACGGTGTTAGGTACGTTCGCACTAAAGATTGTCAGTCACTTACAAGAAGCGTTGATAACTTGCATAGGGTAATGAACATACAATCTGAGACTTCAATTCCAATCAATACACCCCTAGTTGACGGTCACTTGGATAAGTTGCTAGAAATAATGAATAATTTCTCTCAGTATTTTATTTCCGGTACTGCAACATCAACTGTAAATACAGGTTGTATGTCCATTAAACTTAATACCAACACTCCTATTTACTATCGGCCGTACCAACTTTCTCACGCTGAGACTCTTCGTGTCCGTGATATTATTAAGGACTTGTTGGATAAAGGAATTATAGAAGAGTCGGAGTCTGATTACGCAAGCCCGATTCTTTTAGTTAAAAAGAAAGACGGCACAGATAGGATGTGTGTGGACTTTCGTAAATTAAACGAGATAACTATTAAAGATCGTTTTCCGTTACCACGTATAGATGACTATATAGATCGTTTAGGGCATAATAAATATTTCAGTTCCCTTGACATGGCAACTGGATTTCATCAAATTCAATTAGACCAGGACTCAGTTCCGCTTACGGGTTTTGTCACGCCAGAGGGGCATTATCAATATTTGAAGATGCCTTACGGCTTGGCGAATGCTCCAGTAGTTTATCAACGTATAATCACAAAAACACTTCGCAAACTAATTGAATCTGGTGATATCCTCGTCTACATAGATGACATTCTAATCATGAGCCGAAGTATTGATCAAGGCCTTGTTCTACTACAAAGGGTTCTTGACACTTTGACTAAAGCTGGGTTTTCCATCAATTTGAAAAAGTGCTCGTTCTTGGCCACAGATATCGAATATTTGGGTAGATCAATTTCCGAAGGTCAGGTTAAGCCGAGTCATGAAAAAGTGAGGGCTTTGATTGACTCAGCCGAACCGCAAAATGTAAAGCAGGTTAGACAATTCATGGGCTTAGCTAGCTATTTCAGGCGGTATATCGCTGGGTTTGCCCAGAAAACTGCGTGTATTGCGGCACTCACTAAAAAGGGAGCACATTTTAATTGGGGAGTTGAACAACGGGCGGCTCGTAAGTACATTGTGGAATGTCTAACGAGCGAGCCAGTACTTGCAATTTATGACCCTTCATTACCCATAGAAGTTCACACAGACGCAAGTTCTATTGGGTATGGAGCAATCTTGATGCAAGTGCATGAAGGTAATCGTAAGCGAGTGGTGTCCTACTTCAGTAGGCTTACTCAGGGAGCTGAGAGCAGATACCACTCATATGAGCTTGAAACTCTTGCGGTGGTAAAAGCTCTTCAGTATTTCAGGCATTATCTTGTGGGTGTACGATTCACTGTGGTCACCGACTGTAACGCATTGAAGCTTACACAACGTAAGAAAGATTTGTTGCCAAGAGTGGCTCGGTGGTGGGTATACCTCCAAGATTTTGACTTCAGCCTAGACTACAGGAAAGGAAGCCTTCTGTCCCATGCCGATTATCTTAGTCGGAATCCAGTCAATGTGTGCACTGTTCAGAAACCTCTGAATTGGGCGCGGATTGCTCAGGCTTCCGATGAGGAGACCCGGTCTCTTATTCAAAAATTGGCGGATGGCCAATTAGACTCCAGCCGTTATATTTTCAAAAACGACATTCTTTATGTAAAGTTCTCACCTACTGGTGAAAATCCCAAATTCCTTTGCTATATCCCAAAAGGTCACAGACTTAGCCTGTTACGAATTTTCCATGATGAACATGATCATCCCGGTGTCGATAAGACCGTTGATCTTATCACGAAACACTTCTGGTTTCCAGGGCTGAGGGCGTTTGTACAAAAGTATGTAACACACTGTTTAGTGTGTCTTTCCCATAAGAAAGTCCCCCGAGCCCCTCTACAGCCCATCCACTCTTGGGAAAAACCAGATTTACCTTTCGAAACTATCCATTTAGATTCCTTAGGTCCTCTTCCCGAAGCCGATGGTTATCGCCATGTTCTTATAGTTATAGATGCGTTTTCTAAATTTTGTTTGTTATATCCTATGTACCGACAAGACGCTGACGAACTAAATCGCCATTTCACCAATATGATCTCCCTCTTCGGAACTCCTAAACTAATAGTAGCCGATAGAGGTCGCATGTTTCAGAGTACCGAATTCTTAGATTGGGTCAAAGATATGGGTTGCGACACTCACCTTATAACCCCTGAAATGCATCACTCTAACGGGCAGGTAGAACGATATTGTCGCACTGTGCTGAACATGGTTCGTATTGAGTGCAACCATCGACAAGAAAAGTGGCCGAGTGTTATGTGGAAACTGCAGTTGATTCTCAATATCACAAAACACAGAACAACTCAGTATTCAGCCTTGAACCTATTGATAGGTATTGATGCTGCGACGCCACTTATTCGTAGCTTGGTTCGCGATGTGGCCTTGGAAGGTTCCAACCCTAATCGGGAAGCTCTTCGCGAAATGAGTCGTCAAAGAGCATCTGAACGTCTCCGTTTAAATCAAGCACATCAGGACGCCTATGTTAATCAAGGGCGAAAGCGACCTCGTGTTTTTGAACTGAACTCTTTTGTTTTTGTGAGAAAACAGGCCCAATCTACTGGGAAGCTGGATTCGTGCATGCGAGGGCCTTATCGCGTGGCGAAGGTACTCCCACACGGTCGCTATGAGTTGCACCTCTTGGCTGGCTCGTATGGCAAGTCTACACAAGCAGCTGCGGAATACATGATCCCGTGGCAAGGGGAATGGACTCCCGACGTGTGTTCTGCTTTCTTTAGCGGTGAGTGTTACGTTTTTGTGTAATGAGTTAGCGTAATGAGTTTTGATTATTTTTATGTAAGTGATACAATTCACTGAATATGACTTATTTGATGTCATTGTTTGTAAATTAAGAGGTTTCTATTAACTTAATGAGTGATTTTTTGTTGGGATTGGTAATACTGAACGATGTTGAAGGGAAGTCTAGTCTTGCAATTTGAAATAGGCCTGTCTTGGAGCGCATCGGACATGCTATCTCAATTTGACGGATACACTTCAAGTGAGGTATGGTTTCATATTATTGGATGGGCCTCTGTCTTGGAGCACATCGGACATGCTACCTAGTATATGGAACATACCTTGGGAACAGCTCACGAAGGGATACTGTCTTGGAGTAGCCTTATCGGACCTACGGTCTTGGAGTAGCCGTATCGGACCCGTGTGGTCTTGGAGTAGCTTTATCGGACCTATGGTCTTGGAGTGGTGTTCTCAGACATGTTATCCTGGAGCTGTGGTACACGTAGAGTTTGACTATGAGTTGGTGCCTGACTATCGTGTTTAGTGGGAATACATGCTTGCTGATAAGCATTTCTATGATATGTCTGGGAATGGTTTGAAACATGCTTGTATGTGAACCGATTCACACACGCAAAGTTATGCCTCACGTAGGTCTCTAACGAGTCGTGAAGTGGCGATCTTCCGACAAGTCTCGCCCCGGGTGGTTTAGATATTTGTATGTTTCACACCTAATGTGCGTAGGCTTTGCTAGGCTAGCCCAAAGTTATTATGATGTTAAAATGTGTGGTGTTGAAAAGAGCTATCTTATCAACAGCTTACAATGGATGGTTTGTTATTTTACAAAATTGATTCTCGTGTGGTCTGTTTGTTTCTTTTGCAGAAAACGAGGAGTCGGAACAGTCCATTGACGAGGCTGAGCCAGTTGATGAGGAACCAGAACCTTGCACCTCTGGCACGCAGAAGCAGCTGGAGATGCCGATCAGCACTGCACCTGCAAGCAGTGAAGAATCGGGACCTTCCATGCCAACGTTGGAGACAAATCTTCGAAGCTAGAAGTTAAAGGAGTCCGAGGACGGTCTCCAGTCAGGAAAGACCGTGTAGAAGATAGGAAGATATGAAGAGGGGGAAGACCTATATAAGGCGGTGCGGCACTAGCACCGGCCCTTTTTTTCACTTGGATCGTCGTGGGAACAACATCGTTAGAACGTCACTCTGTCGGTTACATTTCTAATTATTGTGTCTGTGTATTTTTTTTCGTTTAGTTAATTTGTTATTCGATTCTTGTTATTAAATTCTCGTTAGTCTGATTTGCTTATTTCAATCATTTCCTGTAGGTATTTCTAAAATTCTTTTAAAAAAAGTCACTTCTGGTCTAATTTCCAAGAATATATAATGTCTTCTTTTTTTTAGATTCTTTACTTTAAAATATAAAATTAGATTATTAATTAAAAAAACAAACTCATTTTTTTTTTCTAAATTATAAAAAGAAATTGAAACTATATATATATATCCTTCTGCAACTGAGGTGGGTTTTTTATCAACATTCGACTGAGGTGTAGTCTGTCAGGCGTCACTATATACAGCATGATTCGTTTATAACCTTTCGAAATAATAGAGCTCTAGTTTTATTTTACGATTAAAGGGTTAATGTATAATGAAATAAAAGTGTATAAGCATTCTCAAAACAAAGAACGAGTTCATTATTGAATCATTTATTGAGATCGGTATTTTAATTATTTTTACGCATAAACTTACAAAACTATTAAAAAAAAACGAAATAATAAAACTTCTATAAAACCTTTAATATTAATCTTTTAAGCGATATCTGACAGCTCTAAAACAAAAAATACAACGTGATATCACGGTTCAATTAGGCACAAATCAGTCTCAAAGTTAACCCTAAATCTAAAACTTAAGTTTACAGTCTTGACATAGTGGAGAAGAACATTGTAGGCAAATTGGCTTTTTGCATGCGCAACAGTGGTACCTTGTTTGCCTCTTCAATTTACTGGGGCATATGCTGCATAGCTTCCTTCCAGCAGGACCTGGAAACTGAGCCACGGGTGGAAGGGGAGGCAAATCATTGCCTAAAACTCGCGTTATAGTTAGACGGAGTTATCTGGCCAGTTTGTCATTATAAACGCGTTCTTTTAGGCTAGAAAGAACCAATTTTCTTGCCAAAGATAGTAAAAAGTCCCCTCTTCGCAGCTTGGCACCTGGACAAGATTGGTATAAGACGAATGAATTAGTACCAGCTAAATCCAGAATTCTGTAAAATATCGTCATGGGCCAGCGGCGTGTTTTACGACTGCTTGAATAAATTGAACATTTTTTATCGATTTCGTCCACTCCACCTTTAGAATGGTTATAGTCGGCGATCATAGTTGGTTTCATCGTCTTATCATCTATGCTTCTAATATGATGAGATGATGAAATCTTTAGACCAAAAACTATACACAAAAGTTTTAGACCAAAGTTCTTGAAAACTTCTGAAAATAAGCTCTTCTGTTGGCCGAGATACTTGAAAAGTATTATGTGCAGGAGTTCTGCTTGTCCTCGCTATTCCTTTCTTAGACCATAAAAATCCGTTTTTTCCAATGTAGTTTGGACCATCTTGGTTACCACAAACTAAAGAGCTAAGGGGCTCCTCGTCTTCAGACCTAAAATCGCTCTCACTCGATTGAGCATTCTGTTCCTCGAGGTCTTCGTTTTCCTCTTGATGTACATTTCCTTCCACATAATTAGGATCTTCTACCGAATCATCAAAATCGCTAAACCCGTTTTCTTCTTCCAATTCTTCAAGCCATTCCTCAATCTGCTCATCATCATTTTTATATCTTCCACTGCTGTCTCGTTTTGGTGGCCTGTGGGATCTGTACTAAGAGTCGCCATCTAAAAAAGTATGAATATTATAAGTTTAACAAATTAAATGTGAGGTTATGTCTGAGAAACACTATGGTAGTATTAATATGTTACTGATGAAACGACTAACATACACTATGAATCTAAAAAGATATTTGTGAGGTGACGTCTATCAGAATCAACGTCTATTGCTGTACTTACGTCTGTGGGACACCGGCAGTCGAAAACTCCAAACGTGCACACGGCTGGGCCGCCCGCGCCTCAATGACCGTTAGCGCGAGCCGTTACAGGAAGGTACCGAGCGAGGCAGAGCTACATCACGCCATGTTACGATCTGGCAACGTTTTTTGTGTTTGGTGGTGTCCGATAGACTACCACCTCAGTCGCAGAAGGATATAATATATATATATATATATATATATATGAAGGCACATGACCAGATATATTGTAAAATAAAAGAGGTTCTTTAAATAATACGAATTTAGATTTTCTTATAAATTATTTAATCAATTAATTTTACACGAAACTACACTTAATCAGTTTCAAGACACAAATAGCCATGACACCCAGTAATAGCCTAGTTTGCACAAAATAGTAACAATGTACAGAGAGGCAGAGTAACAATAATTGAGAGCAATACAACCTGTGCACCGGGCAACGCCTGAAGGCAGAATGCCATTTCGCCGCCGTGCGGACTCTTTTATACGGTGGTATTGTAAGTGGGGCAACGACGTAGCGATCACTAACTCCGCCCAACTGCAAGGAGGTGGAAGAATGTCGTAGCGCGCTACGGCGCCATAGTACTACCGTGCAGCCCGATGCACGTGCTGTTTACAACGTGACGCCGACATATATATATATAAAATATTCAAAATTCAAAAGTCATTTATTCAAACTAGGCTGAGTATCAGCACTTTTCGAACGTCAAAATTACATAAGACAGTCCCCCAAAACGCCCACCCTTCTTATAATAAATAAATATAATATTTTTTCGCGGAAAGTTGTTACTGATAAAATGCCATGAGGATTATCAGAAGTTTTACGAGCAAGAATTGTAACTTTTAGGGAAGAAGGATATTCCACGAGAGAAATAGCACGCAGAGTTGCTGTATCCCAATCCTGTGTCGTGGCCATGTTGCAGAGGTACCACGGCATGGAAAACTGCCTTTTGGAATGGGCGACTAGAATCAGTTATTATTATTTTTTGTAAATTTTGACGTTCAAAAGTGCCTTTTTTGTGCCTAATTGAAATAAATTATTTGACTTTGACTTTGATGTATAATTTAGCTGACCGGCCCCGCAGTGGTCGTCCAACTGTTCTGACAGTTGCTGAGAAGCGCTATATCAGATTGCTGGCAGCCCGTGACCCAACAATCAACAAAAGTGCGGGCCGCCTCTGGAACTGAAGTTAGCACTCACACCATTCGGAATTGCTTACACCATGCTGGACTACGACCACGGAGGTCTTGGCGAGCACTTCTGAATTCATTGCCAGACGAATGATGCATGCATTTCACTGACAGATAGCTGATTTTATAAAGAGTAACTGTTCCTGACGTCACATCGGGCCACACACCACACCGCGATCGCGGGCTTCCCCCCACCTTTCACTCGCTCGCCGACACCTTGAGCGTGCGCACACATGTCGGTCGTCTCAATATAATGTAATCAGTACCTACCTACTAAATACAGTACTTGTCTTTAAATTGGAATCAAGTAGTTTTATTCAAGACCACCAGCAGCACACCTGGAGCTTGATACTCAACATATGGTCCTTCGAGTTAAAGAAGATCACCGTTTTTGTGCTACGCACGCGTCTCCAGTGGACTTTGGACCGTCCGTCCGTACTGCAAGCTCGCCTTCGCCGTAGAGGACACTTAGAGGACAGTCTACCCAGAGGGACATTTTTCTGAGTGAGTCCGTTCCATTATCCTTATCTGCCTTCCTGTCTTTTCGCCTTTTCTATCCAGGAATTTTAAAATAGTGCTATACGGATCAGGCATACATTGGTCTCTTCATACCTATTCCTCTGCTTACCTATTCAGTGGAAGTTTACATAATCACATCATCGTTATTTTGCATAATAACTTAATTTCTTAAAACATTCCTTCGTTCGCTAACCGCACGTGTTTGCCAAACGCGTAAACAACCTCATTAGTGTTTTTTTTTTTCGATATTGTACTTATTGCACCGGTTAGCTCGGACTCATTAGCAATATCAGCTGATTTTACCGTAGGCTTGGCCAGCTGTTTACGCATAATTTTATAACTTAACTTAGATTATTATTGGTTTCTTTGTCTTTGCTTGCATTTTGGACTTTTTGCTTTGTCTTAACGACCTACCTACCTTTTCATTATGTCTGATGCAAAGTTAAGGGAACTTATAAAGAGGCGTGGTGGCTACAAAGCAAAGCTTACGCATTTTAGCAACTTTTTAAGATTAATACCTAGCACGGGAAATGACTTAGATAGCTTCCAAGCTGCAGAATTAAAAAACCGTCTTAGTTTAATGGAAACACTATATAAGGAATTCGACGTGTTGCAGACAGAGTTGGAGCTGTTGTCCGAGGATGCGGACGAAATGTATGACGAGAGGGAGCAGTTCGAGACGCAGTACCACGCGCTGGTGGCCCGCGCGAGGGCGAGCCTCACCCCCCCGCGCGCCCCCTCGCCCGCGCTTGTGTCTGCTACCTCCATCGATGATCTCCCGCGCCACGGCTCTGGCTGCAGGCACGACTTCGTTCGGCTGCCTAAGATAGACTTGCCTCACTTCGACGGGGACTATCAGCACTGGCTTGAATTCCGAGATACGTATCTTTCTCTTATTCATAACAATGACAGCATACAAGACATCAACAAATTTCACTACTTACGTGCTGCCTTAACCAGCAGCGCGTCATTAGTGTTAAAAAGCATAGATTTCAAAGCAGATAACTATGGTGCAGCTTGGCAGTTATTATCCGAAAGGTACGACAATGAAAGACTTCTTGTTAATAATCACGTGCAGGCCTTATTTAATTTTGAACAAATTCAACATGAATCCTGTAAATCGTTACGGAATATGATTGACGTTACTAATAAAAATCTTCGTGCCTTGTCAACTTTAGGGCAGCCTTCTGAGCAAGGGGGTCTAGGGGAAACCCTTATTATATACATGATGTCAGAAAAACTTGACAAGGTCACACGAAGGGAGTGGGAAGAATATAAAAATAATTTAGATGCCTTTCCAAATTTAAAAGATTACATTAAATTTTTAACAAACAGAGCAGATTTACTTGAATCCTTAAATTATAATAAAAACACAACAACAACAAAAAACACTAACGAAAACAACAAAACTAAAAACTTCCTTACAACAACAAAAACAAAAAATACTAACAATTCAGATAATGTTAAATGTCCTATGTGTTCTCAGAACCACTTTTTATTCAGTTGTCAGCCTTTCAGAAATCTGGACATAGAAGCACGCATTAAAAAAGCTTCAGAAAGCAATGTTTGTATGAACTGCCTTCGACCTGGTCATATCGAAAAGCGTTGCAGTCTCTCGCATTGCAAATATTGCAAGATCAGACACAATACCCTCTTACATAGGGAATCAACAGAAAAACAGCCAGGGGAAAACATTGTTTTGTCAACAAACGTCGTATTACCCTGTTCAGAAACTAATCAGGTTCACATTTTGCTATCCACAGCCTTGGCAAAGGTGACAGACGTCAATGGAGAGCTTCATACTGCCAGACTACTGCTGGACAGCGGCAGCACCTCCAACTTCATCACCCAAGAGCTCTGTGGGAAGCTCGGCCTGGTAAAACGCAGCACTAGCTCCACCGTCTCAGGTATAAACGGTCAATTATCCAGTACCTCAGAAAGCTGCAGTCTTCATTTGCGGTCTTGTAATGGTGGCTATCAGGCGAAAGTAAGCTGTTTTGTTTTACCAAAGATCACACAATCACTGCCTGGCTCTTATGTAGACAAAAGGTTCATTACTATCCCGCCAGGTATTCAATTAGCAGATCCTTCGTTTAATGTACCTACCGCTATTGATATTCTAGTAGGTGCTGAGGTATTCTGGGACGTCTTAGGTTCCGATACCATTAATTTAGGCAATAATCAGCCTAGATTACAGTCATCCAAACTAGGTTGGCTTATTTCGGGCCGCGTCAGTCGGTCTCGTCTTCGTACACAACCTTCTCTTTGTCACTTTCTTTCACATGAGGAGGCAGATCAGCTGACTCGCTTCTGGGAACTTGATACTGTGTCGTCTGCAAACTGTTTCTCTTCAGAAGAACAGGCTTGTGAAAACCTCTTTCAAGAGACCACACGTCGGGATACGCATGGTCAATTCGTTGTCACCATACCATTGAAGGACTCGCTCGAGTGCTTAGGTGACTCTTACGCGATGGCGAAGCGTCGTTTTCTCTCCCTAGAGCGCAGATTTGAGCGGGACTCCTCATTTAAAAACAGATATTTGCAATTCATGCAAGAATATATTGACCTTCATCATATGACAGAACATTCAAAAACAAATCATTCAGAAATTAATTATTTTATGCCTCATCATGGTGTTGTACGCGAGTCAAGTTCTACCACAAAACTTCGCGTAGTTTACGATGCTTCGGCCTCCAGCACCTCGGGCAAGTCCTTCAATGACATTCAGATGGTAGGTCCAACCGTGCAGGAGGATCTGCTATCCATACTTTTGAGATACAGGCAACACAAGTTTGTTGTAACAGGTGACATTGAAAAAATGTATAGAGCTATTTTAGTTGAACCATCTCAGCGCCCGTTACAACAAATTGTGTTCAGATTCAATTCCTCAGACCCTTTAAAGACCTATGCATTGAATACAGTGACATACGGTACAGCATCAGCACCGTATTTGGCCACAAAATGCCTAGTTTCGCTTGCAGATCAATGTTCAGACGCAGAGGTTAGTCAGTCCATCAGACGTGATTTTTATGTAGACGACTATTTGAGTGGCGGCGATTCGATTGAGTCAGTCATAAATGTATGTCAAGGAGTAGTAAATACTCTGGAGTCCGCCAAGTTTCACCTTAGAAAGTGGCAATCAAATAGTCCGAAGATATTAGAGTCAGTCACTAATCTGAAACCAGAACATCAAGATAAAAAATTAAACCTAAATGACACTCCTAGCAAAACACTTGGGCTATACTGGGACTGTAAATCAGACAGATTATTCTTTTCTATAGATTTAAAATATACTTCAAAAATTACAAAGCGTAATATTTTATCTTTAATAAGTCAGGTGTTTGATCCTATTGGCCTCGTCGGGCCATGCATAGTTCAGGCTAAACTTATGTTACAGCAGCTGTGGATACTTAAATGTAACTGGGATGATGAAGTACCATCAGAGATAAAATCTCAATTCCTTGAGTTCGTACAGTCACTTCCAGCTCTTAACTCTGTTCACATTCCTCGTTGGGTATCTTGCAGCAATGCTTCTTTAGTAGAGCTACACACTTTCACAGACGCTTCTGAACGTGCCTATGGCGCGTGTATTTATGTGAGAACGATAGCAGTCGATGGAACGGTTTGCGTTCGCCTTTTAGCTTCCAAAAACAAGGTCGCCCCTATAAAGCCCACAACCATACCAAGGCTGGAGTTGTGTGGCGCTTTACTGGGCACAAGACTTTTTCTGAAGGTACGTAAATCACTCACTCTAAAGTTTAATCACTGTTTCTTTTGGTGTGACTCGATGATCGTGCTTGGATGGTTGTCTACATTGCCAAGTCGAGTTGACCAATTTGTCCGCAATAGAGTGAGTGAAATTCAAGAAGCTACGACCGGACAGACGTGGAGCTATGTGCCTTCTAAGAGCAACCCCGCTGATCTCACATCTCGGGGGGTGAAGGCTGATTGCATCAACTCGTCCACTCTATGGTGGTCGGGTCCTAATTTTCTTAATCATAAAGAAATCAAATTTCCTACATCACCTAATACACAAATTCAATCTTTACCAGAAACATCTTTACATACAACTGCTGACACACCTAACCAAAATAATAACAATATATTTTCAGATTTAATTAATAAAAAATCATCATTTACGTCACTCATAAGAATCATAGCCTATGTACAAAGATTTATCCATAATTGTCAAAAACAGAATCATAAAAAATCTACTTATTTAACAGTTTCAGAATTACAATCATCACAGAATTTTATATTACAGATTTCTCAACAGGAAATGTTTCCTGAGGAATATTCATATCTTAAAACTAATCAAGCCTTACATAAAAAGAATCGACTAATAAGTCTTTCTCCCTTCATTGATTCAGATAATTTAATACGCGTAGGTGGACGTCTTAACAACTCCAACTATAGTTATAATGTTAAGCATCCTATCCTTTTATGTAGCAAACATCACATAACTAAAATAATCTTCGAAAGAGAGCACAAAACACTCTTTCACGCAGGGCCACAATTACTTTTAGCGCACATTAGACTCACCTACTGGCCTTTAGCAGGCAGAAACCTAGCTAAGCATGTAGTGCGTAACTGCGTTCGCTGCACTCGCTTCAAAGCTCAGCCTATTCAGGTCATCATGGGCAACCTACCAAGCGATAGGACTCATCTAGAGTACCCTTTTTTGAATACAGGGCTTGATTATGCCGGGCCAGTGCTGATAGCCGACCGTAGGGGTAGAGGATGTAAGCTAGTCAAATCATACATTTGTGTTTTTGTGTGCTTTGCAGTCAGAGCCGTTCATCTGGAGCTGGTTTCCGACCTCACCAAGGAAGCTTTTCTTGCGGCCTTCAGCCGATTTATTAGTCGTCGGGGCAAGCCTCAGCGCGTGTACTCCGACAACGGCACTACATTTGTGGGAGCTTTCAATGAGCTTTCACGCTTCTTAAAGGTTTCATCTAGCAATATAGAGTCAGATCTTGCAACAAAAGACGTTGAATTTAAATTTATACCTGCCTATAGCCCACATTTCGGTGGGATTTGGGAAAGTGCAGTAAAGTCCACCAAACATTTATTGCGTAGAGTCATGAGCCTCACTCATTTAACGTATGAAGAGCTCTCAACTTGTCTAATTCAGATAGAGGCTATTTTAAATTCCAGACCTTTAACACCTCTATCCACTGATCCATCAGATCTTTCTTACCTTTCTCCTTCACATTTCCTCATCGGACGATCACTCACGTCAGTCCCTCGTCCTCAGATCACCGATGTCAATATCCAGCGGCTACAGCGCTTCGATCGCATCGAAAAACTACGACAACATTTTTGGCAGCGCTTCTCTAATGAGTATGTGTCTCTCCTGCAGCAGAAAACCAAATGGCAGACAGCTGGGCAAGAGCTAAAAACAGGCACCATGGTCTTAGTGAGAAACACAAATCTTCCTCCTCTTCTGTGGTTGCTGGGCAGAGTGGTTGCAGTGAAGACTGGCTCTGACGGACATTGTCGAGTCGCCGACATCCTGACGAAGAAGGGCGTCGTAACACGGGCGTACAACAACATATGCCCTCTTCCGGTCTCGTCATCATCATCTTGAAGATTTCTCTTCAACGCGGGGAATATGTTCCTGACGTCACATCGGGCCACACACCACACCGCGATCGCGGGCTTCCCCCCACCTTTCACTCGCTCGCCGACACCTTGAGCGTGCGCACACATATCGGTCGTCTCAATATAATGTAATCAGTACCTACCTACTAAATACAGTACTTGTCTTTAAATTGGAATCAAGTAGTTTTATTCAAGACCACCAGCAGCACACCTGGAGCTTGATACTCAACAGTAACTTATTTTAGAAGAAGGATTAGGGTCCACGCGGGTGGAGCCGCGGGTAACAGCTAGTTAAGTATAAAATATGAAATTTTATATTCATAGACTTTTCATCATAAAGTAGTATTAGCCTTTGCCAGTAAAGAGTCAATGTTTATTTGATACGTTCAAGAATCATTATTGGTTGTACAAAGCGTAAGTACATAAAGCATATCTTTGTGAATATTCTAGTTCATAGTTCAGTGAAGTCAACAAACCGTTGAAGATCATTTCAGGGACAAGATATTATTGTTTATTATATGAATAAGGGTTAAGTGCATTTTTATAAGTGTATAAACATCCTTTGCATATCATTCAAATAAACAAATAAAATGTTTTGCAGTACAAATTGGCAATCACATGCCACTTTTTCTGATCCAAACATTTTCATCAGACCATCATCCATAATTTTCCTCCAGACTGTATTTCGGCCATGGCGGCCAGTCTCGCCTGCGGCGCGGGAGATATTATATTGCACTCACTCTCATAATCATCCGATGGGACGGCAATCCGACACGATCGGAGACAGATCAGGTGCAGGACCGACGGCTTAACGTGCTTTCCAAGGCATTTCTCACCATCTTTACTAAGAAATTTCTAATGAAAAACATTTTACCCGAACAGGAAATCGAACCCAAGACCCCACGCTCAGCAGTCGCACTTGCGACCATGAGACCAACGAGGCATAGACACATAGCACATGCATCAGATACATCGTTTTGGAACAGACTAGATACATGCCTTTTGTAGAAAATATGTTTGATATTTGACACTGAGGGGTAAACGTTCCCGTCCTCGTCTTATATAAGGTTGCGTGCTGGCTACAAAGTCTAGGCCACACAGCTGGAACACTTGTGTCGCAATTTGTTGCATATTGTCAATGCTAGATTAAGTCTTATGTGACGTCACTGTTGTTGGACACTGGACAGTGTATTACTGTGATTAAGGATTTAGGCGCACTCTCGTTTCTCTGAAATATCGTTCAGATTTGATTGTTGTCTAGGCTACAGAACTTCCTGTACTTAAAATGAAACAGGTCCCTTTGAAATTCATATTAACTTATTATTTTTAAAGGAGGCTTTTTGTAGAAAGGTTTTCTACAAAAAGCAAAGTAAGTACATTTAAATGATTATTTGAAACTAGCATAATGATAGTAGAAAGTAACTAAACATTTACTAATACCTTACAGTAATGGTAGATTACTCAGGTACATTCGTGGAACCTCTGCTGACTCGTTTATTTCAAAACTAGCACCACGCCCCGCATTACTTCGCATGGTCTTACAAATTGACAAAACATCGAGATTTATCTATTAATAAATACTAACGTGTTATACACATAAACCATCCGGAATAATTATTCCACGTGATAGCGAAAATCACATCAAAATCCATTGCGTACTCGTAGTTTAGAAGAACAACGCTCTCAAACAGTCACGAATACCAACTTTAATTTATGTGTAGATAATCTCATATACCTTCATATACTTTACAAGCTGAAACATTATTATCAACAACAACCAATATTTAATCATTATTCGGTTTATTCATGATACCTAACCTAAATTAATACTAGGTACATTCAAAAGATACTAAATATTTCAACTGGTACGCTTTTTAACATAACGAATGACGTTTAGGTAAAATAAGCAGTTTACTGAGTTTAAAGCCCCATGAAAGGGATTTAATTTCTTGCAAAAAAACTTTATTTTTATAAAATTAAGTTATTCTGCAATATTTGCATTTCGCCAATGTTTTTTTGTTGTATTGAAACTCATTATACCAACAGTACCTAGAGCAGTGATGGCCTAGTGCTAACGACCGTGACTTACGAACAGTAAGTCGTGGGTTCGAACCCAGACAGGCGCATTACTTTGTGTAATTTATTTCATCACCACTGCTCTCAAAACGGTGAAGGAAAATATCGTGAGGAAACCGGCCTGACCTAGAACCAAAAATTCGAAGACATGTGACATCTACGAGTACCAACCCGCAATGGGCCCGAGTGGTGTATTACCGCCACTCCCCACTCACCGAGAGTCCCAGCAGTGGGACATTATAGGCTGATTATGGGTATGGATACCAACAGTAGGCTATTTCTGTAAATATCTCACTGTGAAAACTTAGGTGAAGTGAACTTGAAGTGAGGTGACCCTAGCTAGAGCTAAATTCCGCCCTACATTTTCTTATTGTGTAAAAATCTCATGGTGAAAGTAGTATTCTAATGGCTGCAATATTCCTATAAACAAAACACCTGGATCATAGAAATTAAGACAAACATGGCGGAATCCGTATTATGACGTACCTAGCAAAGCGAAAGTTTTATTAGTAATCCTATTAGTCGGCCGCCAATCGGACGGTTCGTGTCTGGGCGAACTATTATAAAACATCCTATTAGCATGGGCGAATAATCCCGTCTAATGAAATTGTAGTATTAAGAGCCGAGGTGCGGTCAATCGACAAAGTTGATACATTTTTTATCATTTTGTTTTGATATTGGATTTACAAAAAATAGGTATTTAGGCAGCTGTGGTCTACTTTAGGTTGCTAAATGTTCGAAAACTTCTATATTGAAATGGAACACATTACTAAGGGCAAACATTGTTATAGGAGTTAAAAAGCGGCGTCCCACGGTGCGTGATATAGCGGACGAATGCGGACCAGCCCGCACCGACGTATCATGGCAAGAGTATCGTCCGTGGTAGCGCAGATACGTTCGTCGCGGTGACTTCAAAGGTACGGTGCGAGCTTCTCGTTCACTTTGCATCTCAGAATAACAAAATGGATCCAATCACAACAGGCTAGTCTGTTTCCGTCCGCAATATCACGGAGGAAAGCCTTGGTGTGCGGCGCGTGGCTGGCCGTGGCCGTCAGTCATGGGGGCTGGATTGCGTCCGTCCGCTATATCACGCACCGCGGGAAACCGCCTAAAGAAGTAGTGAACTTGGTTTAGGTTAGGATAGGTTTAGATATAGTTTCGTACTAAAAATTAAAGGCACCTAAAAAGCCTTTTTTTTTTGGGTGGAAAATCATCGAATAACTTCTCCCGCTCTGGGCGGAGTGGGAGGGCGTGTCAGACTTTTACTGACTAAAACCCACCCGTGTTCCTTTAGTTCCCTGTACGTTGCCCGGGGCCACGGTATCCCTTTTGGGCTTTCCCGCAACCCTGGCAGGCATCGGTCCTATCGGACCCCTTCAGTTCTGCTGACATCTATTTTAGGCGCGCGTGGAACACAACGCGCCGTTGACCCGGGCCTGGTCCTTATTGCCCTACCCATTGCTGACCGTCCGCAAGCCCGCGCCTACGGTGGCCGGGAATCGGCCTGCGATTCCCGACGCCCAGGGCGTCTCCTGCGGTGGCTAGGAGCGTGAGGGCGCAAAATTAGCCTCTCCCTCACGCGTTCCGCTTCCTACTTCACGAGCATTACTGCTTCGCAGAAGGAGGTGACGGCCTCCCATCTGGCCCTCTTACTCTGTACCATGGCCTGGACCAGGGCCGGACGCGAGAGATCTCCGCCACCGATCACCTCCACAAGGACACGGCGGTGCTCCGCCCAAGCCGGGCAGGCCTCCACCGTATGCTCCACCGTGTCCTCCGGGCGATCCATGCAGTGATAACACCCGGGCGTTTCCTCCCGCCCGATACGGAACAGGAACCTCCCAAAACAACCGTGTCTGGTGAGGACCTGCGTAGGTGGTTCAAAGAGGGGACTTCTCGCCGCAATAGTGGCGTGCCCACTATTTAGGTGCATAACTTTGTATTTTGTAACATTGGAAATTAAAGATTTCGTTTTTAATTTTTATTTGACGTTTTTCTGATATAATTTTTGTACGAATAGATACTTATGAATAATGTACTGTGTAAATTCGGTTTGTACCTATGTATTTTATTCTGAAAATTATTATTTCTTCAATTACCCAGAAATTAGGAAACCCTTATATTTTATAATAGGGATGATGCCTGGGTCAAAAAAATGAAATTCTATTTAGTCCGTCAGTCAGATAATGAAAAAATATTAGACACGTATTTTTTGCTATAACATATTAATAATAAATGACTTAGATACAACGCATTAAAGTTGGGGAGTGGGGGTTGATACGTCACAAGTATGTATAAAATCTACATACAAGTGACGTCATGGCACATTATAACTCAATGTATCGCCGTAATCTTTTGACAAAGTAAAAAAAGAAAAAATACGTGTACGTTATTTTTTCATAATCTACATTACGGACAAAAAACATTTTTTTAGTCATCATCCCTATTCAACCACGAAACTAGAGTATCTATTGTCGATATTACATTAGGTCTTGGCAAGACCTGAAAAAAAACTCTATTGGTACTTTTGTTGCCAATAAAAAGTGAGAGACTTTAACACTAATTCCTTAGTGAATTTCGTTATTTTTACGTTAGTTATTTGGGTATTGAGATAGCTACTCAGTATGGAACGAGGCCAGGCTCGAGCGATTGTGTTTCACTCGATAACAAGCTGACCCCGTCTGACCTCACTCTAAATGTAATTTGAGTCGATGCGCTAAATTCAATTCCAAGCTGTTATTTGCATATTTCCTTTATACAACAGAGACAGTTCTCGCTGAATAAAACCTTAATTAGGTATTTTTATATTTTTCCTTTGGTAATGTAACTCGATCGTGTCGATACTGGGTAAGAATTGACCACCTTAGGCTCTTTTCACACGGTCAGGATGTCGGGTACCCGACACCGGTTACCCGGCAAGGAATGTGTTGGTAAATTGAGTGAAAACACGTGGAAGGTGCCGAAACAATGTCCATTTCTATCGGCGTATGTTTGCAGTTTACAAAAATCGGTACATTACTTCAGCCACTACACGCATGATATTATTTTTACTTTATATACTTTGCATGTTTTGTTGTAACTAGTCTAAAGCGAAAATAACGTGTCCACCATTTATAATTGTCACCAGGTTGTTTAGATACAATTTAAAACAAACCAGGACACAAGAAGCCCCCTTTTATCAAAGTACTACATGCAACAAAATTTACACGTTTTCGTTTGTCAATGCACGACTCAAAGCGTTAACCCTGCATTACTATAAAAAACATAAGCACTTACTTAGAAAGCTTGCTATTTGTTAGAAAAACGTCGTATAAAATTGTCACAGATAATTTTATAACAAAGGTAGTGTATGTCTTTGTTTCCGAGTTATTCCCCATTACTTGTAACTAATAGCTTGAAGGACCGAGCAAGCAACGTCGTACGTTCCTCATAAGGGTCTGCGCCCACTGGAGGCACCGCACGTAAAAGGATTTTTTTTGTAACGAATAGGAATATACCTCACTAGTATAGAACTTTTGTTAGGGTGTGTTATATAGGTTGTATAGTAGATGAAATTAATTATCCATTCAATATTACACGATAAATTTAATGATAAAGTTACTATAACTAAATACGGCTTATAAACAATGCTTAGTATTAGGCTTATAAACGATGAATATAAAATGACGCGAATGACACGATACGCGATTTATAACCGACTGGGTGTGACATGTGTATTGCGTATTGGATTGCTGAATTTGAACTGTGTCTGAACTCACAGACGGGCGACGTCTTAAGTACTTAAGTTCAAAGGTTGTGTGCATGTATGGGTTACATACCACTACAATAGTAAGAAAATAAAATTTCAATTTCAATGGCATGCCAATTGCAATGGCATACCTAAGCACAACCGCAGCTTGGCTTTCGTACTCGTACGATGATTGTCAATGGAATTTTTCAACTTTTTTGTCATACTATTAGGGTATATTTCTATTCGTTGCATAAAAAATCCTTGCCGTGCCATGCCGCCAGTGGGGGCAGGCCTTTAAGATTCATTGCCAGTAGTAACTGCGAACTTTCCGTGTTAACCTGGCGTAGGGTTAATGATATTAATTTATTATGGCGCTTATCTCGGCTGCAGTGTTCTGTACTCTCTTTCTCTTATTCAATATTTAACTGTGTATTAAGGTAATAACTGGCTTTAGTGTCAACGACTTTAGTGAAATGAGAGAGGTTTAAGCACTGTTGGCTTGCTTTCGGTTTATTTTATAACTATGCTGATGTTAGAGGTAATGGAAAATGGTTTGGTAGTTAGGGTGTATATGTTTTGCTTGAGAAAGTAGGTATGTGTTGACTCTTTTCTCATTTTACATGGTTCATCTCTGGAAATACCTAAAATGTTTGCGCAGAATTTTTATTTGATTCAATTTACGACTTTATTATGTACAGGCCCATGTCCTTATGAGTGCATGACACTGCTATGGAAACAATGAAATTACCTTATTTAAAATTAAAACCATATTTTTTTCTGAAGATCATCTTATAAATGCTCTTATTTATATAAACCGTAGACACATTAGTACTATATATCTACCTTTTCATGAAATAACCCTTTTTATTTGTCACTTTAGCTAAAGATAAACTCTATTATATAGCCGTCGCGTCGTCCAAACAAAACTATTTTGTTTTTGTGTAACTTTTGTTTTTATTTTTACTGTAAAAGTTTTATGCTGGCTCACTTAAATGGTTAAATTGCGAGCAAATTGTTAAAGAAACGGTACTGAAAAGGTTTAATTTCTCGGCTTTGATCATTCGTCCGACATTTTCCAAGTATTTTATTTATTTTTATTTTTTGTACTCCAACCCACCAAATCTCAACTACTAATCTAATGTTAGACCAGTTGTCAAAATTGTGATCTTTTGACTACCCGTAACGATTGCCGTAACAGATATCTGTATGAGACCGAGACAGGATCTGGAAAGCATGAAGGTCTTCATTAGTGAATAATGATCACCTACCCAAAAACTTATCAGAGTTGTCTCTCCCGTACCTATTAACACTGATATTTAAAAATATTGTTAAAAGAGTAACCGTGGAGTTTCTTGCCGGCTTTTTTTTATATGAAACGACCAATTGGATCCGTACACCTAACTTCTGACGTTTCATAAGTGCCCATGTAGGTTTATGTGAAATAAGCCTTTTTTTTAAAGCATGTGCAGTTTTAAGGCCCTCGAACGATGCGACTTGCAACGTGACTTGCGTCAAGAGACACGCGAGCGCGTACCTGTTTCCAAGTCACAGCAACGCCACTTGTGGAGCGGTGACTCTTTGCATGGTCTATACAACTTCTTTCATTTATTTTCTCCGCAGTTGCTGTAGCAAGACGGGTGTTGCTTGAGCGTGTAGCTCGTGACCACGGGGTGACTGCGCACTTGGGCCGGTTGTGAACTATTGAGCCCGTCACCACCAACATCTTATACACTATAGGCAATTTTAAAATAATTGCATGTTTAGAGGCATGAGGAACAGGGTGTAAAGTTCACTCACCCACCATAGAAAAGGGAGGATCCTCCAACCAGACGGGTGTTGTGTCTGGCGGGCCGACTGCCCGACTGTTGATGTCGGATAGTCTTTTAAATGTCGTTCGCTCTAATTGCGCGATGCAGGATTTGTGTGACGTCATGTCTCTGATGCGTAGTTCATATGTGGCGGTGTAACCGCTACATATGCTTTCAAACTAACGTTCTTTCAAGACCACTAACTACTAAAGGTAGGTAAATGGTACCATTGTACGAGTATTCTAAATTGTTGACTACTGAGGCAGCAATAGTTGTTAGCTTCAGGCAACAAGACCTCCGTCCCTTTGTGCCTTAGTTCAGCCAATCCTTTTATAAACTTTCCGGGAATAATAATATAACTCATCGGTACTTCATATTTTAGATACCTAATATTACAATTTCCACGTACCTACGAGATTTTATTGCCCATATAAAGTATTGGAATTTATATCTTTTATTACATAAATGAACTCAATTTTAAAGCAGAATGAGAAAGAGAGAAGAAAAGAAAGACAAAACATTTCTTTAGCACAGCTAAAAGACACAATGTACACTCGAGAGCAATGAATCCGGGTCACTTAAAGAATCCTAAAAATCTCGGAAACTAAAAATGCTAGGTTAATGCAATAAATTGTATTTAATAGACGATGTAATACTCCTTAAATGAAGGTATTAAAACTTCTTAGTTATTGTAAAGTTATATCATAAAAAAATCTAATTTGAAAAAGGGCCACTTTCGAAGATGGAACTACGAAATTACAGCATTTGGTTTTGCTTTTGTTTGTAATCTGTCATTTATGTGGGTACATAAACCATGTTGATAGTGCTCTATATTCATTATTCAAGCTGAAATTATGTCGCTTACGCCTGAAGAATGCACCAGAATACTTACAATGCTGGAAACCAGCCGGAGTCAGCGCGATACAGCCAGGACTGTCGGTGTGTCGCTGTCAACAGTACAAAGAGTTCTCCGACGTTACGAAGAAACTGGTTAGAACCAGTTTCTTCTTAACGTCGGAGAACTCTTCTCTTCTCTCTCTTCTGCGTAGGTTAGAACCTACGCAGACCAGGAACGGGCAGAACCAGGTGTACCACAGCACGAGAAGACCGATACTTGGTGAACACCATGCTTCGAAATCGCTTTCTTACAGGAACTGAACTCACAAATCAGTTTCGACGCCTCGGAGGAAGTAACCCAAGTGCATGGACAGTAAAACGTCGGCTTGCTGAATTTAACTTAAAACCCCTTAGACCTGCAAACGGCCCTAAACTGGAGCGTGGGCATCGTATTTCAAGACTAAGATATGCCCAGAGCCACGTAAATTGGAGTATTGAAGATTGGTCAAAAGTTATGTTCTCCGACGAATCAAAATTTATGCTCTACAAGCACGATGGAAGACACAGAGTGTATCGAAGACCAGGGGAAAGATTCAAGCAAGCATACATCGAAGAAAAAGTAGCCTACGGTGGTGGGTCTGTACTTGTGTGGGCCGGAATTTCTTCTGAAAGTCGCACAGAGCTGGTGATCATAGAAAACGGCTCTTTAACTAGCGAAAGATATGTGGAAGAAATCCTCAATGATCACGTTGGTCCATTTATGGTCAATTTAGGTGAGGATGCTATATTTATGCATGACAATGCCCGACCTCATACAGGTAGGATTGTGAATGACTACCTTCAAGAGATGAACATTACTCGTATGGAGTGGCCAGCGCGCAGCCCGGATATCAACCCGATCGAGCATGCTTGGGACGAGCTAGGCAGATGCGTAAAACAACGAAACCCTCCCCCAATCATGCTTCGTGAGCTCAAAATTGCTCTCACAGAGGAATGGGAGAATATTCCCCAAAATCGTATAAGGAACTTGGTGTACAGCATGCCAAACCGCGTAAACGCAGTAATGGAAGCACGAGGAGGCAATACGAAGTATTAAAATTCAAGAAAATCGTAATAAAGTTCAAAAATTTCATGTTTCCTATTTTTGTTTTAAGGAGAGATCAGTAGTTTTTTTCTTTATGTAATTTTGTGTTAATAAAATGTATGGTGACTCATATTTTTTTTACTTTCATTTAAGGAGTATTACATTGTCTATTAAATACAATTTATTGCATTAACCTATCATTTTTAGTTTCCGAGATTTTTAACATTCTTTAAGTGACCCGGATTCATTGCTCTCGAGTGTAATAATAATTGCAGATAATTCTAACTTATAAATTATAGAAAGTGAGTTTCTTAGTTTTCTTTTCTTTTTCTTTTCTTTCTTTCTTTTCTTTTTTAGATATTGTTTACGTTTAGTTATTTTTATTTCTGCTTGAGTATAGTTCTCGATGTTTTTGGTTGGTATATTGGCGTGTGCTAGCTGTCTTAAGGCTATTAATTTATAATTTAAATTGTGTTTTGCGTAATGTAAATTATCTTGTATACTATTGTATATAATCTTTTTTTTTCTAACTGAACAGACAGCTGTGCTGCTGGGGAGTTTGTTGCGCCACTTCTTCTTCCCAGCAAAAACACTAGAAAGTGGTGAATGGTGGGCGTTTTGGGGGACTGTTTTATGTAATTTTGACGTTCGAAAAGTGCTGATTCTCAGCCTAGTTTGAATAAATGACTTTTGAATTTTGAGTTTGTTTGTTTGCTATGCTTCCACGCTAAAACGCCTGAATGATTTTGGATGAAATTTGGCACATGAGTAGAACATGACTTGAATTAGGACATAGAATAGTTTTCATCCCAATATTCATACGGAATCGAGACTAATGAAGTAAAACCGCGGGGCACAGCTGGCAAAAAAATAAAATGTAAAGTGCGATATAAGAAATTAATAGGAAAGTGTGGCTCACGGCTGCGCCAAACAGGCCCATAGTTCAGTAAAAATGATGCCAGACACTGTAATGTTCTTACAAAAATACAATTAAAAAAACTTCTTCCGCAGTGTCAAGTTTTTGACATTGATTGTCGCTGAAATGAGATTGCGATTAGATTTTCAGTGTTTTCAATTACCTACGGGAATTGGTCTTCTGGTTTAATGTTAGCATTAGAAAAAGCAGCCAAGTGGCATCTAGTGACCATATCTCTCCATACTTATTATAAACTAGCTTCGGCTTCGCCCGCGTGATTTATTTTAAATTATAGCTTATGTTTCTCAGTGATAATGTAGCTAACTATTGGTGCAATAATTAATAATTACAAACAAACATACAACAAATATAATCTTTTCTCTTTATAATATTAGTTTAGATAAAAGTCGCTTTACGTGTCCGCGTTGTTCTTTAAACTACGCAACTGATTTTGATGTGGTTTCACCGTCATTTAGAGATTGTATTCCGAAAGGTTTATGTGTACATATAGTAAACATTAATATTAAACTTATATTTATTCAAGATCTCAATTTTCTTTTCGTGTGGTTAGTAACTAACCTGGTGTCAGAGTTTTAAAGTCGCCCACGGGCCTGTGACTTCGCTTCACATGCCGTCGAAAAATATCTCTCAGGCATGCCGGTTTCCTCACGATGTTTTCCTTCACCGTTTTTTGAGCAAGTGATAATTTTATTATATAAATACGCACCTGAATCCGAAAATTCAGAGGCGCGTGCCTTGGGTTCGAACTCGAGACCTACGACTTATCAGTCTGACGGTCACACCACTAGGCAATCACTGCTATTCATAATATATAAGATCTCAATGTTTTGTCAAGTCTGATGACTTGACAAAACATTGAGGGTGGGTCGCTGATATAGAATAAATTGTAGATCCTTCGCCACTGCTATGTTTGTACTTTGTACATCTCAAAAAGGTAACATAAACAAAAATAAAGTAAAATATCATCTGGTATCGGTGCCAGCAGTATAATTCGTATTTCACCCCGACTGTACTGCCGAACAACGATAAAAGGCTTAAAACCATGTCTACCTATGTAGTTATACAGACATCTTTAAGCGGATACGTTGTACGATTTCCTATTTTTCATATTCACCCAAAATTGAGGAGCCAAATTGTTGTGTCGTGCCGAATAAAAAAATAAAGAAATATGTTATTTTGGTACCGTACGAACAAAACAAACTAAACAAAAGGAGATACTTTTTTTTATTCGGTGATTAGGCCCTCCAAAGATTGTGGCTTCTATTAATGAAATGCATGTTAATTTGTTCCATATTATCTCTAGATTACATTGGTAGTAGATAATAATTATAGTTTGTTCAATGGGAAAAACGAGAAATACGATCATAACCCAAAAAATCACTAAAAGAGCTATTTTTATTTAGTGAGTAGGTTGGCTTCACCGGTATTATAATTTAGTAAAATAGTGCACTGTTCAGTAATAAATAGAAGGAATATAGGTTTTTTGAACGGTTCATGATATTTACAAAATTTCACATATGTAACAAAGCATTTTTATTACTGTAAGTATATCAATTTCAACGTCAGATGACTTGAAGTAGTAGTAGTATTTCATCTAAAAAGATGCTCCACCTCTCATCTTGATACTGTGTCCAAGATAAAAATACTTAATAAATACCGTACCCTCAACATTACACAACCAACAGCACCAACGTATGCCCACCAAATAGTATCCAGCCAGAGCAGCTCTAGTGTTAGAAATTGAAGATTTGTGTTATAAAATAAGCGTATTCTAACAAATATTAGTATTGTTTTCTTTGGTTACAATGTCTTCGCACATTGCTTTGAAATCTTATTGATCAATAACACAACATGCTTCTGGAATAAATGCTGTACCATCTTGAAGATTCCATATTCATTATAATCCATCCACACAGGAAAACAGAAATATCGATTACATGCAATTTGAAAGAAACGGAAAAAATAAAATTAATGAAGTGTTGTTGTCACTTGACACTTGTCTTTCTGACAGTGTCAGATAGTGATGCGATTCGATTTTATTTATCGAGTAAATAAAATGAAATACACGTCCATTATCTCTCGAGGTGCCACTCAATGTAGTCGCGTACGTGTAAAGCTGCTGGGAACCTCACTCTAGAACATATCCGTACCTTAGATTCAACCTGAATCGAATTACATAATCGGGAAAATCGAGTGCCTGATCGTATGAGACTAGTTCATTCTCTATCTACTTAAGAGACTCAGTAACAACATGAGTCAAACTGACAAGCAATAAAAACCTACATTCCGTTTCACGTTCTTTTTTTAAATATTTTACGCAGTATAAATAAACTTATAAATAATATTAGACACAGGTGTGAACCTGCTGTATCGGCAATACTTTATTTTTTTACTTAGTAAGTACTGTGACTGTACCTAGAATACCCTAGGCTGATAAAATTTTCGTTTTTCCTAATTATGTGAATGTTAGTGTTTGGGTCGGTTCCCCCTGTGGGGGAAGTGCCGCACCCCACCCCGTGCGGCACTGTAGAGCTCGTCTCGAGACTGGACACTCTTCCACCGTCGTAAGAAAGAGAAGAATTCCCATAACCCTACCCTGTCCCGACTTAGAAAGCTAGGCGACAGGGAGGGGAACAAGGTGAAGTTAATATTGGGAATCCACAGTTAGTAAACATAAGTATTATAATATTAATACAATATGAAGCTAAGAAGATAAGAGGATACGCAAAAATATATGATATATAGAATATAGTATTATAAATGTTGGAACGCCAACGTCTCCTCCTCTCGCAGTTGAGCACCAATATCTGCAATACAGCTTTGATAAAATGAAGGGGTGAAGGGATCGTTACGCTTGCGCCTCAATAATTATTTATAGTTACGTTAATTTGTCTGTTTACAACGTACCCACTTCAGTAAGACCGGGAACCGTTTTACAACGTTTGCCTCATAGTACGTGATCTGTTAGACCTAACGCATAGAACCTCTGAGGAACTAATACGATTCTAACAGAACACGCTCCCTAATCACAATATAAATATCTTACACAATCCTAAGACAGAGTACTGCGAAGTCCAACTGTTATTGAGGAAGATAAGTTTAGTTTACTTATAATTGCATACTAATGTTAAAGACTCCCTTGCGGCGGCCTAAACCCCTTTTACTAAGTTAACACAAGACTAGCACAAGCGCACCGTAGACTCAGTCTCTAGCAGAACTCATTACGATTGTACTTGGTGAACGCCGAAGAGGAATTTCGTCTCTTCCCATTTCTTTAAACTGCCCCATTTAGAGGATGCTTGCAATGTAATTGGCAGCCGTGTGGATCGTCCTTATCGACAACGGGGCGTTTCTATCTGGGCATCCAAATGACGTGTCTCGCTAATATAAATTAGTGAATGGCCCGAAAGCCGGCTGTGGCTTAACGAGACACGGTTTCTAGCGTTCCTTAGAACGGACTATCCATTCAGTTTGGGGTACTTGGTAAAGCCTACCCCCTCTCCCAGAAATGTACGTCAACGAGCCTCACGCAAAGAGTTCTGTGGCGAGGCCTTTTTGGATACAGAAATCATCACAAACGTTTGGTTTTATAATACAATTACAGATTGGCTTTATAGCCTAGTTCCTTTTACTGAGTTGTGAGTATCTATGGTTCTGCCTTCCAAATGTGGTGCGTCAGCTTAAGGTCAACAATCGTCAATAGTCTCGAGCGTTAGTGCTCAGTGTCAAGTATGGTGGGAGGCCTTCACCATGCCCTAAAGCCAAATGCAAGTGAATAATCTGCCAAGGTAGGTAATGGGGGGTCATGGACAGGTAATACACGAAAATATAACATTAGTTATAAAAACACGATACTAAATAAGAGTTATTTCACCATTCTAGTATAAACGATCATTAATAGTTCATCAGCGATATCACCTTACTGTTACCTATAGATATAATACAAATGATCTACTAGCAGGTACAATTATACCGAAGGGTCCTTAACTACAGTTTACATATTACTACTAAAGATAAAAGTTAATTAAGGTTGACACTTACCAAATAATCTCGTAGAGAGGATTAGATTACAACTCACTTACAAAATACTGCACACGTTACCAGCCTAGCCTCGGGCTTCGCTTCGTTGTCTCGATCGTTCCCCGAAGCGCTCCTAAACTAACTGCCTAGCTTAGACTACGTCGTCACTACATATCGTGGTCTTAAACCCACTAACAACTTAATAAATAGTGCTCGGTCTCTAACGACAGCCTACGGACTATCAGTTGATATTCATCAAGTCTCCTAGCTTAACTCGCCTGGACTCTGACGTCCTTAGCCTTTCGTGATTCAAAATCAACTGCCTCAGCCTCACTTGTCTTCAAATATCCGTCTCCCTCGTTCCCCACATTCCTAAAATAACCAACTTCCCACAGTTTTGCGGAATAGGTTTATTGCAGTTTTTGTGTAAAAATTCTCAATTGTTTTAAAAGGGTCCGCTTAAATTGCCTGAGTAGGTTTCATGCGAACCAGATGTGGCAGTAATAATATTCGTTGCCTTGGAACAAAGAATATCAAACTTTCGGGACGGAAGATTCAAAAGTTACAATTTATATAATTATATTGTATCATAGAACCATACTATTATGTTTTAGCACAAAACCTATTAAAGTACTTTAGCTATCTGCTTGAATAATAAAACTATCAATACAATAGTATAACTACAGTTATAGGACAATAGATGGTTACATCAATGGAAGCGTTGACTATTTGCATGCCTTTGAATGGCTTATAAGTAATTTTTGTTTAAGTATCATTCTAGTTAGGTAGTTATCATAACTCTAGATTTCTATTTGTTAGTTACCTTACTTTCGTTATATTCATGTAAGAGCACGCTTGATCCCACTAACTTTGAGAACCACATGATTCAAGACTTAAGAGGTTCATTACTGTCTTACAATTTTAAAGAAATAGGATCTTTTATTTATTTATTAGGGTAACTGACAAGCTGTCAGACCATAAAATTGAGATTTAATGTGTTTCTAAGTGGCCCAAACCGTATGCCAATTTTAAAGTAAATATTATATTTTGTTATAAATTAGAATAAATGACACACAGTCACAGTACAGATTTGGTTACCACCTTTTTTTTGGGTGGGAAATCTTCAAATGACTTCTCCCGCTCTGGGCGGAGCGGGAGGGCGTGTCAGACTCTTACTGACTAAAACCGTCCCGTGTTCCTTCAGTTGCATGTACGTTGCCAGGGGCCACGGTATCCCTTTCGGACTTTCCCGCAACCCCGGCAGGCATCGGTCCCATCGGACCCCTTCATTTGCTGACATCTCTTTGAGGCGCGTGTGGAACACAACGCGATGTCGACCCGGGCCTGCTCCTTACCGGATGGCGAGCTACCCATTGCTCACCGTCCGCAAGCCCGCGCCTACGGTGGCCCGGGAATCGGCCTACTATTCCCGACGCCCAGGGCGTCTCCTCCTGATGGAGGTGACTCCCTCCCATGCCCTCTCACTCCGTACCATGGCCTGGACCAGGGCTGGATGCGAGAGATCCCCGCTACCTATCGCCTCCACGAGGACAAGGCGATGCACTGCCCATGCCGGACAGACCCGCCTACGTATGCTCCACCGTGTCCTCCGGGCAATTCATGTGTAGCGGTTACACCGCCACATACGAACTACGCATCAAAGACATGACGTCACATAAATTCTGCATGGCGCAATTAGAGTTTACCGCGCGAACGACATATATAAGACTATCCGACATCAACAGTCGGGCAGTTGCCCGCCAGTCACACCACCCGTCTGGTTGGAGGATCCTCCCTTTTCTATGGTGGATGAGTAAACTTTACACCCTGTTCCTCATACCCCTAAACATGCAGTGATGACACCCGGGCGTTTCCTCCCGCCTTATCCGAAACAGGAACCTCCTGAAATAACCGTATGAATTTGGTTACCACCTCGAGCTGTAATTATATGCTTAGTCTGGCCATAAATACTGTTACTATTAAAAATAAGAAAGATATTACATTTGAATTTGGAATCTGTCATTTTTATACGTTTTTTCATTGTGTTTTCTAATTTTGGCGCTAATACATTGTACAATATTTTGCGATATTAAAATGGAATGGGGTGATAAAGAGAACCGAAACGCTGTGATTGCATTACACAAGGTTGGTATGGAGCCAAATGCAATTTTTTAAACTCTCCATACGCTTGGTATAAGTCAAATGTTTGTGTACCGGGCTATTAATAGGTACAATGAGACCCCCTCTGCTTGTGACAGAAAAAGATCTGGCCGTCCACGTAGTGTTTGTACGAAAAAGGTGGTCAAAGCAGTAAGGGAAAGAATTCGAAGAAATCCTGTCCGAAAGCAAAAGATTTTATCTCGGGAGATGAAGATAGCACCCAGAACCATGTCGCGTATTTTAAAAGATGACTTAGAACTTGCAGCCTATAAGAGACGCACTGGTCATTTATTAACTGATATTTAAAAAAAGAATAGGTTGGTAAAATCGAAAAAACTACTGAAGCGGTACGCAAAGGGAGGTCACAGATTTTTTTTGTTTACGGATGAGAAAATCTTTACAATTGAGCAACATTTTAACAAACAAAATGACCTTATTTATACTCAAAGCTAGAAGGAAGCTTCCCAATTAGTCGAAAGAGTGCAACGTGGGCATTATCCGACTTCAGTGATGGTTTGGTGGGGTGTTAGCTATGAAGGAGTGGCAGAGCCATATTTTTGTGAAAAAGGCATCAAAACATCGGCACAAGTGTATCAAGATACCATTCTTGAGAAGGTAGTTAAGCCCCTTAACAACACCATATTCAATAACCAAGTATGGTCCTTCCAACAAGACTCGGCGCCGGGTCATAAAGCTCGGTCCACGCAGTCTTGGTTGGAAGTGAACGTTTCGGACTTCATCAGAGCTGAAGACTGGCCGTCGTCTAGTCCCGATCTTAACCCGCTGGATTATGATTTATGGTCAATTTTAGAGAGTACGGCTTGCTCTAAACTCCATGATAATTTGGAGTCCCTAAAACAATCCATACGATTGGCAGTGAATAATTTTCCCATGGAAAGAGTGCGTGCTTCTATTGATAACTGGCCTCAACGTTTAAAGGACTGTATTGCAGCCAATGGAGACCACTTCCAATAAGCTTTTTATATTTTATATTTATGTATTAAACTAACACACTCTAAAAGTAATAAATATTATTGGTCATAAAAATAAAAAAATCTTCATGACAATATTTATGGCAAGACTAGGTTTATTATATTTTTTTCATAAAATCGTTAAAAACGCTTCATTACAAGAATTTTTGACATTGACGACCATAACTGGAATTGAATCAATTAAGGGCATTATCAAAACTTTTCCTTTTTAATACAATATCTTGATTCCGTTTGGACTTTATAAAAAAATCTACTATTGTATATGATAAATTGGTTACTTTTTTATATAAAGAGTCAAATTAAATTAGCTAGCAAAACTCCGCAACGGTTACCGACGATCGACGAGCATCGATATCTAAATATGATAAAACAAAAAAAAAGACTGATCCTTACAGTAATCACATAATGATGTGTTACATCTGACATCTCACCTTGGTAATACGCAACATTAACAAATTTGCCTCTCCCTCACGCGTTCCGCCTCCTCCTTCGCGATCATTACACAGAAGGAGGTGACGGCTCCCATGCCCTCTCGCTCCGTACCATGGCCTGGACCAGGGCCGGACGCAAGATATCCCCGCCGCCAATCGCCTCCACGAGGACACGGCGGTGCTCTGCCCAAGCCGGGCAGACCTCCACCGTATGCTCCACCGTGTCCTCCGGCTTTTCTGTACCCCTGACAACGTGTATGAAAAATTTCATGATGATCGGTTGAGTAGTTAAGACGTGAAAGCGTAACAAACATATAAACTCGCTTTCTCATTTACAATATTACTTAGGGTTAATATTTTATACAGATTCTTTTCTATTTTGTGAATGTGAAAACGCTGTAGGCTTAGCGGACTGTTGATTTGTTGACAATCTTCTATTTTGTTAAGTGCCTGGTACTTGTTGAAAGACCTACACTGTCCTCCCATACCTATTAACACTGTTATTTGAAAACATTGTAAAAGCCAATTATTTTTAAAAGAGTAACCGTGGAGTTTCTTGCCGGCTCTTCCATAGGAAACGACCAATTAGAACCGTGCACCTAGCTTCTGATATTTCATAAGTGCCCATGTAGGTTTACGTGAAATAAAATATTTTGAATCTAATATTGAATTTGAAGTTGTAGGAGTAAACTTACATAAGGTACAAGTTCATTAATACATGCCTTAAACCCTATTACATGGGATAGTCTAGTGGTGTGACCGTCAGACTGCCAAGTCATAGCTCTCGAGTTCGAACCCAAGGTTCGCACCTCAGACTTTTCAGATTCATGTACGTATTGTTAAATTATCATTTGCTTCAAAAACTGTAAAGGAAAACATCGTGAGGAAACCGGCATGCCTGAGAGATATTTCTCGACGGCATGTGAAGCCAAGTCAGAGGCCCATGGGCGTCTTTAAAACTCTGACACCAGACACTTAGTAACTAACCACACGAAAAGAAATAATACGATTAATAGACGTTACAATACTGGGGGCCCAAAAAAACTATCTCCTTTGGGGCTATTACTTTTAAAAAAGTCTAAAAAGAGATGGACATTTTTTCAGTTAACTTTGTCTGTAATTTCACCCCGAAAATACCCACCGAAAATATATGAGTATTGGCATGTCATATAACACGAGATATTTAATTTAATAACATTTAGATACTTGATATTCAATATTCAATGAAAAAGGCAATAAAGAAACAAAATGAAAATTAGGTTTTGTGAAAAAATTCTTTCAATACTAGGGTACCTTAGAATATAAATTGAATATTAATTAGGTTCCTACTATAGGTAGGTCCAAACTGAAATTATTAACCAAAAGGCTGACAATCTGCCCCTGTTTTCGGCAATATCATACATACATAATCTCACACCTTCTTCCTAACTGGGTAGGCAGAAACTACGGAACGCCACCTGCTACGTCGTTACATGGTCTTATACTCGTGCATCATAATAGTACATTACTGTCGTGGTCTAAAATTACTAATTTGCTGGTCGTGCTGATGATGGCCGACAGCGCAGCGTAGCGCAGCTCCAGGCCGACACAGCGCGGTCAGCGTGCAGCACTTGATGGACGAGCTGAGATAAAGGCCGAGGCCGTAGGTCGAGGCCTTTACAGCGAGGACAGCAAGGGCTGCAATGATGGCCAAGCTGGAAGGCCTAGAGCGTAGCTAGGCTAGCTCGAGGCAATCATAGCGTGACCAGCGAAGCAGTCATAGTGGGCCAAGGCTTGTATAGTGCATTACTCAAAAATGCAAGTACATAATCTAAATAAAACCAGCAAGTAATAAAAAAAAAAAAATTACAATTATGAAAAGTACAGTTAAGTACTAAAATTCAACACCGACTTTCTTGTATATTGTTTTTTTTTTGTACTTCTTTGTTTTTTTTTTTTTTTAACAATGGTAGTTGGAACTATACAGCCAAATATGGAATAAAATCTTTTTGTACCTATCTCTATAAATACAAACAGCTGTTTTATAAATAAAATCTTTTTGCATTTCATTTTTTAAAACGTTGAAACGTCAAAATAGCGGCCGGCAATGTTTTGCCGGCCTGTTAGAGCGACCAGCAAAACTTTGCCGGCCGCTCCTTGAAACAGAACAGCAAGGTCGACTTTGCTCAAATAAGGTTGTCAAAATAATGACCACATTACATGCATTTTTGAGTAAACCCTTAATCCAGCACACGCCATATTTAACTCAGATGTGGACTGCAACAAATTGTTTTGCAGTAATTATAAATGTGTTAAACTCATTAGGGACCATGACCACGATATTATCCCAAAATGTTTAATAATAAAATTAAAATTAAAACGAATATCAGTATTTTCAATCACAACCGTGGTTAATTTTTATGAATATTGTAAAGGCATTAACATCAATAATAGTATGCGTACGCGTATGTTGTACGCTGGTTGAACGCTGGACTGACGTGTACGCCGAGTTCAATAATAAGCATGTACACGTATGTTTTACGCTGGTTGAATTTTGCGTACACGTCAGTGCATGACGTGCACGCAAGTTAAATGTGTCAGCGTAGCATTTATTTGGCGTATACGTAATACGCAACAAGCGTAGAAGGCAGCGTAGCATTCACGAGGCGTATGCGTTTCAGCAAGCGTGAAAGCCGTCTAAGTTACGAGCAAAATTCACAGTTTCCAGAATTAATACCTACCGTAGAGTATATAATTATTATTAGTTTATTGGTGTAAACATAGCCTTTAATATTTCGTAAATGTCGACTTTAAGTAAGCCGAGCCCAAATTATAATAGGCAAAATTAAAATCGGTGATAACGAATTGTTCAACTACATAACATAAAATCACGCCTGTAATCCTCGAAGGGTTAGGCAGAGGTGTACCTATAGTACACCCACATTTCGCCAGTTATGTTTAAGTCCCACATGTAATAGGGGGCGAGCCTATTGCCATCAACCGGGCACCAATCCAGACTCCGGGCTGGTACTGAGAAATTCCTAATGGAAAAACTCAATAACACTTTGTCTGACCTGGGAATCGAACCCAGGACCTCATGCTCAGCAGTAGCGCTTGTGACAACTAGACCAACGAGGCAGCTACATATGTGTAAATTCAACTCCTTCCATTCTATGTATGAACCCCCTACGGACTTAAGTACCTCGTGCACGTCCTAAATATACCAAAAGACACTGCCGGGCTAGTGCGAGAATACACTAACTTCAACTTTTGTAGATACCTAAATATTGTATCAATATTAATTAATTAACAAACAATTTTCAAATAGCTAGAACAACTGTCTTTTCAAATGCAAACTAAAGACTGAAATTAGACTCAATTCTGAATCTTTCATTACATAATTCTGAGAATTCTGAGTCTTTTGTCTGCTACAAATCTTCATTACAAGTTTAGTTTAGTATATTTTAGTTTATCTTAAGATTTATTAATTGAATTGAGATTTGCGTCGCCTTTGCATACAGAAGTTTCCCTATGATTACAATTTCTTTGGCTGGTTGCCACGTTTTTAAGTCTATCCGACGACAGTGTTTTGTTTTACGAGTAATGTAATTTAGTCCTGCTTTCGTTAATGACTTTGCCTTTTAGTTTCATATTACTCAATAGGAAGGGGAATTTGCTGGCAAATTGGAGATCTCTTTTGATTTTCAGGTCCGGGCTAATAAAACCCGTACGTAAGTCACGGTTGGTAAGTAAAATTAAAAGAAGAATAAAACGCTATTCTGGTGTTGCTAATATTATCAATAATAAAAATATTGTGTATCACTTCCAAGAATAACAAGTAGGTTCTTGTTTTATAAAATGTCCTTCATAAACCAAGAACCCAATTGTTTCTTTGTCTTGTTGTTTTGTTATACTTGTTGTTACTTGTAGAAATTCAGACATTAAAAGCCACCTAAGCCCCGGTTCTCAAATCTCACGATAACGCATGAATTTGACGTCTGATTTGCTTATCATTAAATTACTTTGTATGCAGTTTTACTATTTTATAATCACATCATATTATGTTATGTGATTATAATAATATGTAAAAGGTAACATCATACCTGTAATCCCCGAAGGGTTTTGGAAGGGGCGACTAGTTTTTTTTTTTTTTGTTGTAAATTTTGACGTTCAAAATATGTGCCATATAAGGGCCTATTTGAAATAAAGTATTTGACTTTTTAAAACTTTTGAGCAGAGGTGTACCTATAGTACACCCACATTTCACCACTAATGTTTAAGTTCCATGTAGTAGGGGGCGAGTCTATTGGCATCAACTGGGTACAAACTTAGACTCCAGGCTGTTAATGAGAAATGCCTGATAAAATAAGACCTCATGCTCAGTAGGCATTGCCAAGTAAATATATATGTAGGTAGATGCTTTCTATAATAACCACTCGTGTTCGATTCGATTCATTATCAAACAGTTTTGGATGGACTTATCGAGAGACAGACCGATTAGGCAAACTATTGATTATAATGGGTGAAAACTGTAAATCAGATCCTTTAACCGAACCCTTTGACCAATCAGCTTTCGTGACGGATTAGCAATCAATTAGTAGCTGTATGCAATCGAATTGATTCGCTATTTGTATTATATCCTTCTTCCGTTGCGTAGACCCATGCGGTATGGTTAAATCCAATCCAAATCCGACAGTGGGCTTTTATTTATAGCATTTTAGGCGATTGGATTTTCAGATAATTATACCATAATGTTCACTCGAAATACGATTGTTTATAGCGGTTTTAGCGAGATAAGTGAGAGATTAAGCTGTTTATCTGGTTCAGTATGATTAGAATGCCCAATCGCTTGAGATTCAATTTGGCTGTTTAAGGTCTTGCCATAAAAAGGTGGAGATAGAATCTTGGAATGAGTATTTTAGGAAATGAAACGGTGCGTTTTTTCTACATTAGCCGTGCAACTTTTTGTCATAAGGTACTATTAAATAAATTGCGAAACAAGCTTTTTGTCCTTTATATACCCGCTAGCTTTTGCTCGTAAAGGTCAGAAATGATTCTACAGGAACACACTACCGGGATGAAAAGTATTCTTTGTGTTAATCCAGGTTATACTAAACTATCTGCGTAACAGGCGCGATGTTATGTTATGTGTGCCTAATTTCATCCAAATCCGTTCAGCCATTCTTGCGTAATTGAGTAACAAGCATCCAAACATACATAATTACATATTATTATATAATATTATTAGGATTGCTTAGGTTGAAAGAAGGCAAAAGCCTAGCCTAGTCTTGGCCGTATTTATGTCTTTCAACAAACAGAACAAATCTATCTTTGATCTACTCATAGTCAGGAATAGAAAAATCCTGTATCGGATGAGTAAGTACATAATCTATAAGTGACAATAAAATCGCCCATTTAAAACCGAATATGGGTCACCTTTATACTATATTACAATATTATGTACCTACAACATCGCCAATAGCAAATTTTTTATCAGCTCATTCAAAAAAATGTGCCAACGGAGTAACAAAGAAAAATACCAGCGAATGTAGTCGATAGGAAAGTGGCGAGTGTATTATGTTACTACGGCCGAGCTTGCATGTACAGTCGATCGTAAAAGTGAGACCGGACATATCCTGTTATAAAGAACGCTTTCAATTGCAAATGGGTCGTGGGGCCAGAGAGATGCCGAATTTATGACCCTGTACGGCAAACGAGCACGTTATTTGGAGTCCGATGGAGGAAAAAATAGGGATAAAGGAATTGAGCCATTCATTTTTCATAGTTTTATTTATGTAAGTCCATTCGTAGCGGAGTTACGATTCTATAAAATGTTAAGGACCATTTTGTCGTCGCCGGTCGAAACTTGTGGTCGGGGTTGTACAAATTTAATTTGCGTAGTCCATTGGTTGGTGCGTAAAGTATTTATGTGTTGTTATGCTCAATGTAGTTGTTAATTTTTAGTTCGGGGAAAATCATACAGGTTCGCGTCACCGACATACTAATATGAACAGTATATCTATAGCTATATGAATGACCACTGTTATTTCATACATTTAAATTTTCACTTCTGCTTGTTACGCGATTACTCCGCCAATTATGAATTGATTTTGATGATTCTTTTTTTGTTTGGTAGGGCATACTTCAGAAATGGTCCCATATAAATAAGGTCAAGATCTGATGAGGGCTTTTTGAGTTAGCTTCAATAATACGTATTTTTCCCACCTAGTATAATATATGTGGACGATATTCTAATAGTTCCTGTCACTGTAATTTACATTGCAGGTAGTAGTATTCAAATTTTTGTGGGGGTTTTGTGTAGGTACCACAACTAAAAAGTGAAAAATAAAATATTTTTCACAAAAAATAAAACCGACTTCCTTTTCACTTTGTAGTGTTTTTTATGGAAGTCGGTTTTATTTTTTGTTTAAAAGATTTTTTCTTGTTTCTTTTCATACGAGTAGCTACCTTGGACTACTTATTCGCCATGCTGGTCTGCATTAAAAAATATCAATGCGCGTCATGCGTACTCAAACATCATCATCTTCTAAAATGAATTGGGATTGGGGGAGACGTATGATAATATGTGTGTAGCATCTATCTCCAAATTAAGCAGTTATTAAAACATGTCGCTAGTTTAAAAGCCACATACGACTGTTTGCAATAGGATATGCACAATTTCAGTAGATACTGTACAAATACGTCAGGACGGTCAACTTTCCATGCGATTGGGTTTTCATTCATCAACTGGCTGTGGTAAAAATGTTCTATGGCGTAGACAACAAATAAAAAAGCTAGTTGATTACGCCTACAATCCCCGAAGGGATTGTAGAGGTGTAGGTTCCTATATTACACCAACATTTTGCCAGTTATGTTTAAGTCCCATGTCATAGGGTCCGAGCCTATTACCATCAACTGGTTTTTTTCAGTAGCAGCCTGGAGTCTGAACTAAATTCAGACTCCAGGCTGCTACTGAAAAATATCTGATGAAATACCTAGAATCGTTTGCAATCAATATCCCTGTTCTTTCTTTAATATTTCAAGATTTCATGAGCACTTTTATCACATTTGAGCTAATAAGCGTTATGTACCTACAAAGGGCTAGAATGTAAAAAAAAAGCGACTTAAATACAATGCACTCAAAAAAATCTCGTACATGCATCAGGCCTATCAGCATATTGGCACATACAATGCACTCCGAATTCATCCAAATAATCAATCCAATAATCCATTCCGATGACTCTGACAAAAGAACAAAAAAAAAAAACAACAATTATCATTACAAAAGACAACAGATTTTTATAGCATCAAATGTAGAGTAAACAAGCAACAAAATCGTATCGGTAATGTAACTGTGATTGTATAAAATATTCAACTGTCGATCCCAACACTAATTGGATGGCTAACGAGATATGTTCTGAAGTAGATACTCTGTGGTGTTTCATCTCTTTCTCTCCTACAGACGGTTTCAATATTGGATGTTTTTAGTTAGTGCGGTTTAGAATTTATATCATTCAAAGTATTGAGATGTCTTTGTGTTGTTTTGAATCACGGATGGAAACTAAGTAAAGTTCTGCGAGTTTTAGTTTGGTAAAGTTTTATTTGGGAGTATCAAGTATTTGAGGGGTATTGGAGTTATCGTGGTATACAGAAACTCGCATACCTGCATGTACCCTGAAAACATTAAACCACATTTTTTGGGCAGTTGTGTAACATAACCTCGGGCGTCCAACGCTGCAATGTGGCAATAAATAGCAATATTATATTTTATTAACCAATTAATATGTAATATTGTTTATTTTTGTGATACTCCTGTAATGTACAATTACTAACCCACTTATTTTGGCTTTAGGAGCATGAGGAGCTGGTTGTAAAGTTCATTCATCCACCATAGCAAAGGGTGGAACCTCCAACTAGACGTGTGTTGTGTCTTGCGGGCTGACTGCCCGACTGTTGATGTCGGATAGTCTTATATATGTCGTTCGCGCGGTAAACTCTAATTGCGCGCTACAGGATTTGTGTGACGTCATTTCTTTGATGCGTAGTTCGTATGTAGCGGTGTAACCGCTACATGGCAATGCGAATCTATTCACATTGAAAAAAGACTCCTAGCATCCACTGAACCTATAATTAGGTATATAAATATACCTATGATACCTAATCTAATATTAGCCTGTCAACGTTCAAAGTTGAACGTTTTAATGACCGCTACAATGAACGCTCTAAACATTTAACAATAACTAGTTATAATAAAGCAGTGTTTAAACAAAGTTAATCATTAAGCACACACGAGCGAGTCGAGCCGAAAGCCTAACTCAATTTACAAATTAAACTTTCAACCGATCAAAAACTGGAAATTTTCAGTCTGTGATGGCTAAAATGTTTAAAATAGCGTTAGGATTTAGCTCTAACCACGTCATTAATCTCAGGTTAACGGCGGGCTGACGTATCTCTAATGGACAGGGACAAAAATACGCCCCCGTAATTAATGAACATGCTCCTTGAAAAAAGATACGCTTGGAGTATCTCCTTCAATTATGTTATAGTTGCCACGTCGTATAAAGTGGTAATTTATTTATTCTCACGACGTTTTTATTACATGGTTGAATTTTACGCAAGATGCCTTATTACATGGTAGTTAGTCCATAAACGGGTTTAGATTAATGTGACTTTAGAATCCTATATTTTCTACACTAATTCATCTGAATTTACGCAAATGGCAGACACTGCTACGTATTAAATAATTAACTAGGATACCCACCTACTTAAAACAAGGAACAATGTACAATGAGAAATATTGATTAAACATTAAACTATTTCATTACGTAAAGATGGGCAAATCAGGTTCGGTGTTCAGCTGCGGTGATTATTTATTTGGACGGAAAGTTCAATTCTCTGTCTGTCCACGTACCCAGTGATTCGAGTTCAAATCCCTGCAGCTCTGCTGCACAACAATGTAGTTTAGTGTCAATTTTTATTTTAGTGCCAATACGGCTTCACTCGATATTTTTGATATTTTTGTTCTGACACAATTTTTCAGAACAAAATTGTGAATTGTGTTGGTATTGGTATCGATATTGTGAATACCATGTGCACACGATTTTTAGAGATTGTCCGTTTTATAGAATACTTTTTACTGTCGGCAGCAGGTGACACAACAGGGCGACAACGGTGATTTTCTTTTACTGTTTTACCCCCTTTTTGAGCACAGTGCAGAGCAATGTTTATCCTTAAAGTGATATCCTTAGAGTCAAAGCCAATATAACCCAAAAACCCTTACTTTGTACATTTTCAGCAAAATTTCCAGCCAACAGAAAAAATAAAATTTGATAAACGTAAATAGTTTCTAAGTCTAGTTTTAATTTATTAACAGTTAAAACGACACACATAAAGCATAGTATAAATTAGGTGACATACCCACTATGTCCAAACCAATAAATCATCGTAAATTCACTCCCGACTTACAAAAAACCCCCTCTATTTCCTATATGTATAAAGATATACATATCAAGTTAATGTATATGTTTTTATTTACGGCGAATCCTTTTATCCCGGAGTGGTAGTAAAACACTTGAGGCCACATTTATTTCTCGACATTCGTGAAGCCATAGAGGCATAGAGGATAATGTTTGGGCGAGAAACATTGATGTATGTAGTTCACTACAAGTGTTGGTTTATTTTGCTGCCACTGTACCAACTGATTTGGACAAAACGGCTATCAATTTAGGTTATTTTTAGCCTCATTAGTGCTTCTAAATCTTTGGTTTTCGAGCGATGTTTTCTGTATTTAATGGCTCTATGTGAAGAAGTTTTTATGAAAAAAGTATACAAAGTACTCTCTTACTGTGAGTTCTGACGTTTCATATGTGCCCATGTAGCTTTATGTGAAATAAAATATTTTGAACTTTTTACTTGATTTTGAGTTTTTTCCAGTTAGGTTAGGGAAATGCCACCGGGCTGTGTGGATCCACAATTATAAATGGTGTCGGTCTAAAGACATGGCCGAAGCAAGGTGCTAAGACTCACATCTAGATTTTCGACTGTTAATATGTTATTCAGTGATCTTCACCCCCCCCTTTCTCCTATTCACCGTCCTTAATTAAATAAATTATTGTTTTACTGTAACAAATCAACCAGATCCATTTTCGAAAACAATTAGGTACCGTTCATTTACTTCGTTATATTTTATGTGCAAGTATAGATATATTAATTAATGTCTGAAATAGGATTGCTAGTTATTATTGTAGACAAAGGGCTTAGTAAGCCCTTTTCACGATAAGTATAGTCAATAAACTAAGCCCTTATACCTGAGAATAGTAAGAATACAAGAAAAGGGGCAAATTTTCTCGATATTTATTTAGGCTTTTATCGCACTATCTATATAGTCTGAAGGGTAATCCATAATCGTAAGGTCAGTAATTGCTTATAGAGTGCTTGACTAGACTAACTTTTATTATCACACTTTAGGATAGAGCATTTATCGCACAAAAAAGTGCATCAGAGCATTATGTGGACTTCAACCTGATGACTCATGTCAACCAATGTTCAAGAGGTTTGGTCTGCTACCTCTACCGTGTCTATACATATATGAGGTATATTTATTTGTAGCTAAGAATAAAGATTTATTCAAGACAGCAAACGATATTAACCCTAGGAACAGACGAGATCCTCATAAACTGGTATTAAGTGATTTGCCAAGACTTGCCAAATATAATAAAAACTGCCTAGCAATGTGCGTACGCATTTTTAACAAAATGCCAAGTCGCTTTAAGGTATTAAACTCGAGGAAATTAAAGATTGAGTTACACAAGTGGCTTAATGAATGTAATTTTTACAGTTTAAAAGATTTTGTGGATGTAAGATGTTGATTCCTTGCTCATTTTGTCACAACAGAAATTTTTGCATGCTATGTATTATCTTAGCGAAACATGTTGATCTACTTTATTGATATTAACACCAATGTATACCATTACGCAAATAAATGATTTACTTACTTACTTACTTAGTCAATAACCGTTTTTGTTGAACGTTTTTAGTGTCTTACCTACTTAAGGCGAAAGCGTCAAGATAGCCCGCGAAATTTAAAATTTCTTGTGTTTTTGCAATAAGCAGGTCAGTATCAGATTGTATGTGTTGATCTAAATATGATTCGCGGCCGTTTCTAATATTTATTTATAGAATTATAATCATGATATCATCAATACAACTCTCTAAGTTCACATAATCATATTGAATGACTATTTCATGAAATCATGACATTTTATGATTATTCTAACTTAAAAAGTTGTATTATTTTTTAATTCATATGATCTAAAAATCCATACACACTGTTCATCCATTATTACTTCTTCAAGTCCAAAAAGGTGCGATCCAAACCAGACCCTCACTCACTCCCTTATGCACACACACAACACACTTCCATCGCATGTACCTACACTTACACACATATACTCATCAACTCATTTAATTTCACACAGACATACAAACACATACTTATAGCGTTATTAATTTCTTTTTTTAATTTTAATTCCTACATATTTCTCATTCTTCTGTACCTAACGAATAGGCAATTTTTTTTTTTGGGTTGACCTTTAAGTGTTACAAAATGGCAATAACCTTGGCTGTCAACTTTGGAGTGACACTCCTATTAATACTTTTATATTGGATATAGAACCCATGGCTGAACGCTGATCCCCAAAATACAGGTCCAGGCCTAGTTTGGGGGTTAGGATCAGTTTTGTGGCAATACATCAGTGTTTATTTTATGATGACTGGCTTGTAATATATTTTTTTTAGTGATTTTTTTTTTTTTATTGCTGATTTTAATCATTATAATTCTGTAAAGCCATACAGTTACGTTCGCGAATTTATTTTAATCAACATACTATCTGACTCACCTGCAAATTGCAAAAAACGTAGGAAAATTTTAGCGCATCCCCTTTAAAATAAATCCGTTTCACATTATTATTTTAGTTGGTATGTTATTCCTTCTTGGCAATCGTCTGACGCTTCCTAACTGACAATCTTCTCAGAAGAAAGAAAACATTGACTGTCCACTGGAACGCTGCCTATATTGAAAACTAGTAGCAGTAGGATACCTAAATAATTATACTTGAGCAAAGGCTCAAACCCATTACTTACATTCGTTAATTATACTATCACTTTACAACGAAAATCAGTGCAAAAACGAATTACGTCCATCATTTTAATATTTGATAACCCTGTTTTAAAATTTTATCATAGCTTAATTATAACGAGCTTGCATAAATAAAACGGGACTCGTATGCCAACTAATTGTTTATTAATGTGGCACAATTTTGTCAGATAATTAATCACGGGCAGCACCTGGTAACAATGAAGCGCCTGACACATCGCATGTTACTAGATTAATCGTCCGGTCATTTTGAAGACCGGAGATACGGACAGTATAAGTAGGTGTTGATGTGCCGTTGTTGTTCTAAGGATGTGATATAATAATCGATTATGGAACGATAGGAAAAACTTCCCACAAGATGGATCGATGACCTTGTGAAGGCTGCAGGAATCCGTTGGATGCGGGAAGCACCAAACCGTTCGAAGTGGCGGTGCTTGGAGCTACGGAGGCCTATGTCCAGCAGTGGACGTCTATCGGCTGAATGATGGTGATGTTGATGGAGAAATGATTGATAGAAGTTGGGTGTGAAAACTTTTACTTGCATGTTTTTTTTTTCGTCTGACACCTGAAAGTTTTGAAAGGCTTTAGAATGTTTTTGCAGTCTGAAAGTTTTATATTGCTATGTATATTTTAATTCGGGCAGGTTGTAGTGATATTGATAATGGCCATTATTATAATCTATGGTGGACAAGTAGGTACGAAGTGAAAAAGGCTTGTTTCCAATGCACGACTGTGTTTTGGTTTGTCTGTTCAGACAGACAAACAAACATACATTCTTGCCATGGTTTTGAGACTTAACAGACAGTGGCAAAATCTGCCGGGCCAGCCCACTTTTCGCTCCTTCTTTGTACCCGCTCTTGCTGTATCGCCACCCACCCAGCTATTTAGGGTTCCGACCTTAAAAGGTAAACGAAACTTTTATAAGAACACTTTCTTGCTTTCATAAGCTGACTTGGACATGCGTCGCACTCCAAACTATTTTGCTAGTTCAAGAGATTGCTTTCGTAACCCCAAAACTCACCTTAACAGTCACCAATTTGCACTCATTCCTAAATTTCACCAAAATTGTAGCTTTACGTAGTAACATTTTTGATTAAGTACAAAAACTTTCCCTGTAAAATATTGACCTTTAACCCTACATATTAAAATTAATACTTTACAAAACAAACTTTTGACCTAGGCCTCATCTCTTTACATCTACCTACCTCACAAACTTTTGAAATTTTTACAAGACCCATTATTTAGTTTTCTCTATATAAACCTGTATTTGAAATAAACAATATTCCATTCTATTCTAAGCAACAGAGGACTGAAAAGTATTATAATTATTGGAAAAAGGAAGCCAACTTTTCACCCTAATTTTGTTCTCCAACAAAGAATTTCGACTTAAATGAGCGCGAAGTTCTTTTCATTGAGGAAAAAATACATGTTTCCTATTTAAAGGTTAAGTTGGCTAGGTTTTTGCTTACCGTTTAAAAGTTAATGAGCTAGACTAACATAAAGTTTAAATAGTAGGTACGTTTCTTCTCTACAATGTGCCCCAGATAGTGGACTTTATTTATCTGAGAAATTAAATACGTTACATGTGTATGGGACATTCCGTGAAAATTACAAAGGTCTTGGAAACAAGAGGGTATACAATTCTCTGCCTGTCCCTCTCTTAACGAACCCAGACAGAAATGGCGTACCGACAATAGATTCGATTTCATTGAGTCCACCGTTCACAGAATACTCTTAAAGTGGAAGATGAAATATAATTACGCTTAATTAAACTTTATTAAAACAAAGGCGCAAACCACATTTCTCTTCAAAATTATTGTTTGACTTATTTTCATCACATTGTAAGGTAGTCTCTTTTGTTCTAAAACACGGTTTCCGCGGAATCTTATTAAAATTTGAGTTTATACCTACTATACAACTGCAAGCAATTGTTTTTATGAAATAACGAAAATTAAATAAAACTTGTTGTAAACTGTTTCAAAAAGTGGTACATTTTTATGCATTTCAATTTAGTTTGCATGAATATGTTCTAAACTGTTGTTGGTGTTCACACACAACGGTTGTGAATTAACGGATTAATAACACTGAAATAATTATTTTGTGGTGCTCGTGAAATAACTCTAATGTTGCGTTTTGTTTTTGTTTTGAATAGGGATTAAACATCAGCAATACGTTTTGCTTTTTAGAAACTTTACACCATGCAAGCATGTTGCTCATGGCTTAAATATATAATTCACCATTAGTCCCAGTCAGTGGATAGGGAAAGCTAGCAGAGAGAGGGTGTTGTGGTGGCGTGTGGCCGGCTAAAGTTTGTGTTATTCGCACTACCCGGCCACTAGAAAAACACACCACTTTAAACTTTCCCCACGTTATTGTGCCGAGTTACTAACTCCTGAATATGCAACCGAGCAACGCAATACCAACCATTTTTAGAGATTCTCAGATTTTAATTAAGTTTATTTAATAATTTATGGCTTGTTTATGTAAATTTTTGAAATGTGCTCGTTTTAATAGAGTCCTGCAATGAAAGTTCATTCCATGTCTGGCAGAGTAAAATATTTATTTAATAAATGAATTAAATATGTTTTTAATTGTGCATATAACTAACCTTAACAACTTTATGGTCTTTTTACGTTATAAATATGTTATCCATAACTTTATTCTCTTTTTAATCTAACATATTTTTTTAAAGTTTATTTATATCAACCCAACATAAGATAACATACGTACAGAGGCGACAGGGCGTGAAATATAAATTATATTTTACATTACCTATAAATTTTGGATACCTAGTATTTTCTAATTTCCAATTTTGACATATTCTTTCATAATTGTATGTGAATATACCTACTTTTAACTGTGATTATAACATATTTTAACAACGCTACATTGTGGAAAACTTTTGCCAGTTTTGACATCTTGGGCATGAGTACAGTGACTGTGTTCGTATTTTGTTACTTACAAATAAGTTTCGACACTTCACTTTAGTCGGCGATTTATTGAAATGTCTCACAAGAAATGCCCTTATACGACCTTGACATTTTCCTGTAGGTAAACTATGAAAACGTCAAAGGAATTCTTTGAGCTCCAATTCCTCGTAACATGTGACTTTTTGAAGCTCAGACCTGTTTTTCTCAGAAATATCGTTTTCTTTGGATAGGTCATGACATTACGGGAGTTTAAGCTCGGTTCAAATGCCAACAACGTCATCATTCTCATTAAGAGTTCAGGGTATCAATGTGGGTAGACTTAAGCTTTGGTTACCTAAAAAAGCGGCGAACGGTCACACCTACCGGCTGTCCAATTACAGAGCGGTTTTGACACCTTAATTTCAAATACTGGGGAAAATTACAGTTTCTCATGACGGCCGATAAAGTATGACGTAACAGCTTACCAAGGAAACTAAGTTTTACAAACAATAGTGTAAAAGCCTGCCATATCGTTTCGAATTCATAAAACACGAAATGATAAAGGCAGTTTTTATTAGCGTCTGATAACTTTTCTCTGATGAATTAATATGCCAGTTCGACATCTTTTGTTTATTTAGTACGAGTACATGTGTGTCAAACTACCGTTATTATCCCTTAGATAAAAAAAATTGACGATTTAAAGATCCCGAAAATACTAAAACAAATAAAAACTAAGAACGATCTGTTGAAATCAGTATAAGCAGTACTGCTGTGCTCTGTTATCTCTAAGATAAATGTTTAACAAGTGAAATGTGAGTGGACCTGGCACACCTATGCATATATTATATGCCTTCGGGAAAACAGGCGTGATTATATGTAAAAAATGTTTATAACAATTTGCATAAAGTCAAACATTACTTTAAAATCGTGAATCTATAAACAAGTCACACAACATTAATTTCGTAATGCACACTTTACAAACCTAACACACGACGTGCACAAACACTCTAGAGCCGGACCAACTACCCGCCAAACAAATATTTATTAACTGCAACACGATGCAGGAATCACTTCGGACTTCATTCATTCAACTCCATTGTTAGATTACTTTGATACATCTTGTTAGGCAAAGCGATACGTTTGTAGTATGTGCGGAGCGTGATTGTGTATCTACAAAAGTTATTAGCTTTCGGATATTGGAATTGTGATGTATCTAGGAGTTCTGAAACTGTACTCTGATTATTGTGTATTGGTTGCAATCAATTTATGTAGAAACGATTATGTACAGCCACATAATAAAATAATAAAGAGATATATCTTCATAGAAAACGGCTGAAACGACGCGCTTCGAAATCTCAGTGTATATCGGTGCGCAACAGTATCGAGTGCGCGGTAGTTACGCACGGACGCGGAAGGTTTATCTACTGAAGGCCGTAGGTAATTATTTCAAGGTCCGAGATATAATACTGTTACTTTATTATACTGTGGTACAGCGGTACAAGGATATATTGTTACTAGGCCGAAATGGGAATTAACGCCGCCATCTTGATTTTTAAATTACAGTTTCTGTGATAATTTATCGGTAAAGAAAATTATTTCTCAATAAGAAAATACAAGGATTTTACTTGAGAACATTTTCAACTCACAAATGTTTACCAACAACGCTCTCTGTCCTTATGATTCACACGCCAAAAGATTGTAGTACTCTATGTTATGTTATGTTTTTTTTTTCTTATTTTTTAGTGCACTTCATGCTGCACCAGTTGATGTCATCACTTCAGCGCCAGCTGTCCCTGAAATCCAGCGCTGGGGTTTCTGTCTTGCATGGGGCCGCGACATTATTCTGGGCGGTGGCCTTTTTGCATTTTGCGTGAATGTGACGCATGTTCTTTGCGTCATATCTACCGCAACTAAGCATATTTTCTTTCTTACTTACCTATAAACACACGTACGCAACAAATCAACTCACAAACTTGCACACTAATCCTACACTCTCCCTTACACTACATTAACTTCTTCGATCACTCACACATACTTATAGCAGAGATAAAATGGGTAATATTTAGTATTTACTCTTTTCAGTTTTTTTACCTATTGTTATTTTTTTTTTATCTGATCATCATCTCAGGTGTCAGCGTTCCTTCTTACTAGCCAGGCAGCATCTAAAAATAAGTAAGGCTTCACAATGGTGAAGCCTTACTTATTTTTAAATGCTGCATTTTTATATAGATTTTGATACAGGACACGGCCTAGTGCAGGTGTCAGGCGTTTCACAAAATCAAGCATGCTGTACTTGTCTAAGTCTAAGGATCTATGTCACTTATGTAATACATTGTTAACCCCTTTTTCTTTCCTTATGTATTAGGCTTATGAAATAAATTATTATTATGTGCGCCAGGCGCAGTGCCATTCAACACCATAAGATCTGTACAATACGGCCGATGAATCATGGCCGGTCCGAATTACGCGCAGAAGGCTGCGCAATCAAATTTTTAGGAACCAAATGGTGACATGAGGCGAATGTGAGTGAGAGAACATGCGCAAAAATTTGGAGAGCCTATGTTCAGACCTGCCATGATTTATCGCCGTATTGTATGTACCTGGCAGTAAACACGTCTTTTTTTTTAAATCCACAATGGGGAAGCTCTTGGCCTGCATGTCACCTGATGGTAAGTGATGATCATCAGCTACAGAGAAACTGGTTATCTTACCTCTAACTGTCAAACACAACAATGCTGTTAACAATGTTGTTTAAAAAAAAAAAAAAAAAAAAAAAGGGATTTTTGTCCAATAAGGATATGTCAACCCCATCATACCTTATAACTATATAAATATACTTAGATATAATACACATGGAGAAGAAATCAAAGATTACATTATAGTAATACTAAAAGGCTCACTGCTGAACGACTAATACTAAATTACATAATTTTTTGGCTGTTTCCGATTTTAGGTTTGCCAAAATGCTTTGAATCAGACCTACATCCAGCCTATTTTACTTTAATTCGTTCAGCGTCAAGTCGCGTTCATCTTTATAACATTGTTGTTATGACGACAGACTTAGATAAGACGGTGGTAGCTAACCAGGCGGACTTAGAACAAGCCCTAACCAAACCGAGCAGAAAATGCCCCCACTGGGAATCGAACCCGGGACCAAGACAAGTCAAGGGTCTGAGACAAGTGGTCTAACCTAGACAACAGAGGTGCTTAAATATCATATCAAGTTTAAAAAGGTGAGGTTTGAAGAGCTTCAACTCTGTCACTCATACGAGTAAGTATGAGACAGTTTCTTTGTAGAGCTCGATGTACAACCACGGACATTTGCGGTGAAACAATATTCAACGTTATGCCCTTATTAATAAGGTTAAAAAGTGGTTCACCGCCAGCCAGTGTTTGCGATGTTACATGGTATTTTACGCCCGCCCAAGTATTTTACTCGTAAATGGTTTAAGTACGTTTCGATTTTCAAAAGAGTATTATAATTCAAACAAAAAAACAAAATCTCGTAGGCAGTAATAGTAGCAACTACAACATCTCGAGTATTTTAAAATTAAAAACAAACATTGTAACTACGGTCTCGGATGCAAATCAGCGCAATAAGTTTGGACACACACATGCTGCCGATACTAATAGCGAAAGGAATAGAGAAAAACAACGAGAAACTTTTCTATACGTACGGCTCACAATAAACAGTGGCAAATGAGGTTAAATAACGGCCATGTTTAAAAGTATGTCTATGAATACGTCATGAAAGTTTCGAGCATCGATTCAAATATTGTGGCACGCTAAAGAACTGTTTACTCTATTGATCTGGTTTTATATTGATATATCTGGTTTTATATCTGGGTTTTATCGATTTCTGAGTTATCGAGTAATAAATAAATGAATTAGACCAAATAATATCGACCTATAAACCATTCCGTCCTCTTACACAGCCCTACGATTGTCACCTCGCAAAACCTCGCATGTAACAGTTACCATTCAATTGGCCGACCTGAATATTACATTGATTACTTAGAAGAATACTTGAAAAAAGTTTGTTTATTAGAGAACTTTTTCCCTGCCTTGCCATCCAAAAGCATCCACACTAAAGAGAAGTCTCGAGTAAGGTATCAATTTGTATACATGTCGCAGTCATCTGGTTAAATTAGCCAGCTAATTGGACGCCTAGGCCGTTCATTAAAAGCCGGCATCCAATTGGATGCCTAGGCCGATAGTTAATTGAATTAGCATCATTCAACGTTTAACAACTTGGCTTATTGAAAGTCAGCCCTTTGAAGATGACTGACCAAGACTCAGCCAAGTGATTCAAATGGTGAAAAAATTCTCGCTCGGCTCGCGCGCGGTCGGTCATAGTTCTAACCTAACCTATTTAACCCCGTTTAATTAAATTACTACACGACATTCAGTCATCTGGTTAAACGTTGTGCTCAATAACTTGGCTAGTTGTTTTTCAGCTATTTAATTGGATTTAATGAACCCGCTAGTCATTCAATCAAATAGCAGATTCAACCAGATGACTGCGATATACATACACTTTTCCCTTTACCTCCACTATGAAGCCTGTGTCTCTTCGTATTTTTTCCTTATACAGGCACCTTGCCAAAATATCAGCCTATAAACCATCCCATCCTATCACACAGCCCTACGGTTGTCACCTACATGCAATGGAACCTCGTATGTTACAGTTACACTGCAATCTGCAGTGCGGAGCGAGTCGAGGGATTCCTGGCTAATTATCTGTCACGGCTGATTTCAACGTGATGTGCCCATCATTGTGGGAACAACTCTGCTCCAATTATGTGAACTATCAAAGTTCACGAAATTGGAGTAACATTGAACTTTTGATACAGTATGATAGTGTACATCCTGATTGTACTTAAGTGAAAAATTGTGGGTTAATTCTTGATTGCAATTATAATTTTAATATGCCTTACTAAAATTTTAGTAAATTAAACGAAACCATTGTATTTTTGCAATGCACAGCCACGTATAATCACCCAGCACAATAATTTGGTCATTTACAAAAATGGTCCGGTTTTTTTTGGTATTCGATACGCTCCTATTTGTGACGATACGGTCAAAGATGGCACACGCTTGTCTAGTCACCAAATCATGTGATTAAATGAATTTTTTTGAGATTTTTATTTCGTATGAATTCCCTAGATATACAAATATGGTTTTAGAATTGGTACACATGTCATACAGAGTGCTAGCAAGGGAGATGGGATGGAAATGGGTTTCTGTGGTTTACCAGGTCCTAACGCGCTTGAGGTTTTGTATCTGTGACGTCACTATGCTGTTTCATGTTGCTTCTGTTTGTCAGTTAATCACTATGTGTGGACATGTGGGATTTTAGATAGTCTATCCATCTAGGACCTTCTTTATTATGTTTGATTTGAAGTTCACTTTAAAAAAAAAAAAAAAAAAAAATGGATTCGCCCATCTCAGTATTTTCGCTGTATATAAATAATGATGGATTGAGATTATTGACGGAATTAAAAGGAAATGAATGTTTTTTTTTTTTATCACAGGTAGTCGTTTTCATTATTTTTTTGTAAATAACCGACGAAAAATTTCAACGTATGGGGGTTCAGAATCATGTACTGAATCCATGTTATCAGTTTTCGCGTCGATGTCCCTTCCACCCTGTATTCAAAACAGTTAGTCTCTAGTAATTAACTGTGATGTCTGAGACTAATTAAGATTTTCATGTTGAGTTTTTCTTTACTTTCGTTTTACTACATATTTAGCACAAAAAATATTTCTTAACTTAAATTTTTGTAGTTTGGTATACAGCATAGTTTGTAAAGATTATTTGTTATATATATTTCGTGGAAAATATTGTTGGTTGTTTACAAAGGCCGTATCTTTTTAGTATTTTTTCTTAAAAAAAAAATGTGTCATTGTTAGTTTTCCCTAATAAATAAAATAAAACATAGGTAAACATAAACATAAATTTGTAGTTTTAAATAAAACGTAAATTGATGTTGCATATTTTCGCGATTTTGTATTATGTTGTAGGTACATAATTCGATCTGTAGTCATTACTTATCTGACTATTATCTTCATTAATGTTACAGGAAACACATCCGAAATATTTACAAAAAAAACAGTAAGTCCGTAACCACGACACCATCACAAAGGGTAAATGATAAATGTATATATTTGTGTAAGTTTGTAATAACACTTTTACACGTCAATCATACTTCAAAAACTATGTAGGTGAGGCCGGCGTTTCCTATCTGACTACTCTGAGAAGAAAGACCGAAACACTCAGAGATCACAGAAAGGCTGCCGGCCGAGCGATGGCCTAACGGGGCGTTGGCGACGGAACAATTTTGTACCGTCGCCACCGCCCCGCTAGGCCATCGCTCCTCACCGCTGGTTTCGGGCCCGCAACCTCAGGGTAACGCTAAACTTATTGTTAATGGTCCTGCTGTAAGTACGTTTAATTATTCCCATTGTGCACCTAATACTGTTACCGTATCATTTTGCTGAACTTCATAAACAATGTTAGAATGTTATGGTGTGTTTTATTTATGTTTCAGGTTTTGTTATTTATTAGTTTTTATTTAGGTAGTTGTGCAAGCCCTAAGTAAGTTGTAATAAACATAGGGACTCTCCCAATACCTAATTTAATAGGTTATTCACCACATCATATATAAGGTTATCATGACTAGGTATCACGGACATGAGAATGACGCAACAACTGTGTTTATCAATAAACCAAATCAAAAAGTAAACCACACGAAATGCCATATAATTATTTTTGCTATGTGGTAGGTATTCACACACTATAACAATGAGTAACATTCATAAGCACCAGATTTTAACATGAAAGGTTCATCACTATACATACTAGTGTTATTCAACACAATCAAAATCCATTTCCAATATAATTTTATTCTATTCCCAGTCCCAACGACCCAATTTAGGTAACTTGAAAACCAATGATTACCGTAGTGACCGCTAAAATTACATGGTAGACTTTGTGACTGCTTAAAGCCGTCCGACGGGTGATAAATTTATCAGTGGGTCGATGATCCAATCAAGGGGGATCAGTTGTTGACATGGGCCTGACGATGGGGCCTTACACCCTGAGTTATTGCAGGGGCCATGGTTCCTCTCTGTGATATTATTAAAACGGACGCTTCATTTATCTCTGAGACTTGTGGTTATAACGGGTTTCTATTGGTTAGGTGTATGATGGATGAGATAGGTAGGTATATTTTGAGAGTTCAGGACACAAGATATTATTCGATAAGAAGGTCTAGATTAATTTTCAAAATAAAATAATGAAGTCTGTTGTATTTTTTTTTTTAAATATTAGATAGTTGTCTATGGAAAATTAGTTCCTTTTTCGTAAATTTTATTTTTGCCTACTATTCTGTAGACATCACGAAATGTAGGTACTCTGTTTATGTTTTTATTGCGTAAGTGTAACATTTTAAAATATGTACAAAGAATGAATGAGAAAAAATAATGAATGAAAGAATGAAATAATTAGGAAAACGTTTGTTGGATTTAATGGCAAAACTGTAAAACTTCTCTAAGATCCAAATACATCAGTATACTCATAGTAAGATTTTTATTATCTTTCTATGCCAATGCAATTTCAACGAGGAATAAAAATTCTCAATTAAATTATATTTTTATAAATCATTGCAATTCATGAAAGCAGTTTGTAATTATTTTGTACGTATAACAATCACAATTATGTGTGGGTAGTTTAGGAAAATGTATCGGGTATGTGTGGTATCATGGAATAGTAAAGCAGTATTATGTAAAGTTTATCGCCCACCATTTCATTGTAAATTCACGTATTGCAGTTATTTGAAACTTACAAGAACAAAGGAACAATCAATATCATTAGGTAGGTACAATTTTTCCCATCTATGTAGGAATACTCTTTACAATGCATGTGCTCGAAAAGAGCGTTTTCCAAGCAGCCAAATTGTGCGGAAAGTGTCACTTTTTTTCACTAGTACTTTTTACTTTTCTGTTTTTTTTTTTAAATTTTTAACTCCGTCATCAGCCCGTCGCAAAGAGTTTACCTACCTACTTTCCGCACTAGTATCATAAATAACTTTTTTTTTTATGGTACACCTCAGACACGTAGAGGTATATTGTGAAGTTTTTTTAAAAAAAATTTTGCTTTCCTTATTTGTTAACCATTTGCAGTAACAATATTCTATTATATTCTAAAATAATATTGCTATTTCAATTAAGCACGAGTAGCCAATTAAAATACGTATAGGAAATATTGAAAGAGATACGGCGTAGGTACCTATTGCTAATCAAAGTACTGCAGTTCAGTCGATTCATAACGTTAATAGCATTTTTCTGAAAGTGGGCAACGTCGCAAGTAGATGTAAATTATTTCGCTGTTTTAATTAATTTGGCAATATTACTGTATGGAAATATGAAATATGGCTAACTGGCGAACTAGAATATTAATAATGAATTGCAATTATAACACTGAATTTGATGTTTTAATAATTTTACGTGTAAAAAGGCATTTGGAAAGTTTCCTAATACTTTTTTTACGTATAAAACTAAATATTCGGTGTTACGATATTAATTTTTGCATTTCATAATCAATATTATAGTTCACTAGTTAGGAACATTTCATATTTCCATTTAGTAATATTGCCAAATTAATCAAAACAGGTAAATATTTGTCGTTGCCAACTTTTAGGATAAGCGCTCTTATGTTACACCGGGCGCGGTAGAAAGGTGGCCATTCTTTACTCACGTCAAACTTCGACCCCGATATTCGTACGACGAATAGTTAGGATCTCAAAAAACAGCTGTCTGACACATGTCATGTTTTCACAAGAGCAAACTTTCTCGGAGGAAGGAAGTATTCCAGTGCTCTTGGGATCTTGACTATATTCCGGGCAATGGGATTGTTCTGATAGTCGTGGAATACCTCTCCACCTCTCACCTCCTCTCCTCACCTCAGAATATCTTGCCCCTTGCGTCACTACGTCACTAACTTGACTTCTTATTAGTTCACCACTATAATGGTTCTTCAAATGATTTAAGAGTAACCTAAATATACCTACCTGTATGTGTGTTCATTTGAAGAACCATTATAATTGTGAACTAATAAGAAGTCAAGTTAAATTATATTGGGTGAGAAAAAAAACGCTTTTTTTTCTTACAAATAGAGAACCTCGTCACTTCTATGTTTATTTAAAATATTCATCAATTTCTTGATATTATATCGAATAATGACCATCACAGACAACTACCAATATTACCTAAAAATCCTTATTACTTATAGTTTTATAAACATAAAAAATACCTTAAAAATGACTCCTCTTTTTGTTAGCAGAAATGACCACTATTTGTTTTAAAACTTAGCCAAAACTTATTTTTTTCGCTTAATCTAAGTGGCATACGTTATCTTAGTTTTTAAACATTAGTGCATAAAAGTTTTATAATATTAGTGTTCATGGTTGTAAAATAAATTAAGAAAATGTTAGTATGAAAAATGCAACTTCTTTAAAATTCTCCGTACAAAACGCCAATTTCATAGGTGGGGACCCAATATAACAAGTTACCGAAAATTTGGAGGGAGCTCAATAATTTAAAATTGAAGAAACAACTAGAGTTGTTTCTAACAAAGCAAAGCTTATGTACTATAACATTAAGGAATTTCTGACAGGAGCATTCATTTTGACATAAGTAGATTTTATGAATTGTTGCCCCGTTGAACTGCGCCCCGCAGTTTCACCCGCATAAGTCTCGATCCCGTAAGAATATCGGGATAAGAAGAATCTACTCATGTGCCAAATTTCATCCAAATCCGTTTTAGCGTGAAAGCGTCACAAACAAACAAACTCACTTTCACATTTATAATAATAGGTATTTACCTATGTAATTGGAGATTCTATAACCAGTATTTTCAGACTTAATTATCTGTGGATTAGCGCGCAATTTGAAATTCAAATGAATTTTATTCGAAAGACGTGTTAATTTAATTTCAAATTCAGTCATTTATTTTTAGAGAGTTTTTTTTTTGTTTTTGTGACATTGTGGTAGTTTTTGGCGCCATGGATAAATTGAAAATTCGTATAATTTTCGAATATGAGTTCCTACGTGGAAATGCCGCTGCGCAAACAACACGAAACATTAACGACGTGTACGGTTCTAATACTGCTTGCATAAACACGGTCCATTATTGGTTCAATCGTTTTAAATCTGGAAATTTTGAGTTGAACAACGAGCCTCGCGGTCGGCCGGTAACCATTGTTGACAACGGCGAATTGAAGGCGATAGTGGAAGCGGATCCAACTCAATCTACGGCTGAGCTTGCTGCGGGCCTTGGAGTTAGTATCAAAACAACACTACAGCACTTGCGTCAAATCGGAAAGATAAAAAAGCTAGATAAGTGGGTGCCACACGAACTGAGCGACCAACAGCGAGATTTACGCGTCGAAGCATGCATAGCACTACTGAATCGGCATAGAAAAGAGGGAATTCTTAATCGAATTGTTACCTGCGATGGAAAGTGGATCCTGTACGACAACCGTAAGCGTTCGTCTCAGTGGGTGGACCCGCGTACAGCACCTAATCAGTGCGCAAAAAAAAAGATTACTCATAGGAATATGATGGTGACTGTCTGGTGGACCAGTCCGGACTTGTACATCACAGCTTCTTACCGAATGGCACAACAATGACGGCAGATGTCTATTGCCAAGAATTGCAAACAATGATGGAGAAGCTCGTAATTCAACAACCAAGACTAGTCAATCGCTCTTCCCCATTGCTCCTCCACGACAACGCGCGAGCTCACACTTTACGACAGACCATCGCAAAGCTGCAAGAGTTACAGCTGGAAGCTCTCCGTTACCCACCGTACTCACCGGACCTTGCCCCAACAGATTTCTACTTTTTTTTTTTATTTGTGAGAAATCATCAAATGACTTTTCCCGCTCTGGGCGGAGCGGGAGGGCGTGTCAGACTCTTACTGACTAAAACCCACACGTGTTCCTTCTGTTGCCTGTGCAAAGCCAGGGGGCCACGGTATCCCTTTCGGACTTTCCCGCGACCCCGGCAGGCAATGGTCCCATCGGACCCCTTCACTTGACTACCTAAATTATTAACAATCATAATTGCCTTTGTACAGTATTTTTTTTACTTGTGCATATTGTTTTAATAAATAAATAATTATTCATATTTGCACGCCATAATATGTGGCAAACATGTCTGAACCTGTATTTTTTTTTTGTTATCCTGCATGCACATTTTTATTATTGTAAGTGTACACATGTTTGAGCAAATTAATTTAACTTATATTACCGATATTTCAATTTATTTTGATAAGTCAATTTAGATAGGTATTGTTATTTCTACTCAACAGAACATAATTTACCCAAGCAAATGTTCACGCATCATTGATTTCTTGTCGAGACCATATTTGGCTAAGATAATCTCTCCCTTCGTGTAACCTTTTCATTAGTAAGCCCTTCACATATTGTAAGGGTATCAAATGTATTATCAGCGCCGACTAGAGGTCTGATACCAATCAGATCGATATTTATTATACCCGCACAAACCCTTTACCACTTATAACTAGTAATTACATGGTGCGTCATTAATTTTCTAAGAAATCTGTGATACTTGTTACTGATTTATTTAAATAAAGGTTTAACTATTTTTCTGACCGAAAAAACTTCGTGAAATGAATTAAAATCCCTTCGATATTACACTTTTAATCTAAGATCATATATATTATCCAAATATGAAACATAAGAACAAATAATTCATGTCATATATTTATATCTATGACACAGTTCAATGATCATAGATATGATAGTGATACATTGAAAAGGATGTGGTTCTCATAAAAATAACTTAGGTTTGAAAAAAAATATAATATTTATTATGATTTAAAATGTCTACTGTCACGGACAGTAATGTTGAGTCATCACTGTAAGTCGTCATTATGCCTAATGCTAATGATTATTAGTATTGAGCAGTGGTGCCCTCATGGTAACGGTCCCGACTTACGAGTTGGTAGTGAGTTCAAATCCAGGCAGGCGCTTTACCTTGTGTTAATAATTTCACCACCACTGCTCTCAAAACGGTGAAGTAAAATATCGTGAGGAAACCGGCATGTCGTAGAACCAATAATTCGAAGACATGTGACATACGAGTATACCAACCCGCACTGGGCCTGCGTGGTGGCTTATAGAATCCCTGACGAAGAGAGGAGTCCTGTGGGAACATTATATACTAATTATGCTGTTGATTAGACTCCTTATGGCAATTATAAAACGACAGTGACGATTTAAATATTATAACCATAGTCACCAATGGCTCTCATAACATAACATTATAGATAATACCATCCACGACGACGCGCCCCACTCCGCTCCGCTCCGTACTAAAGTACAGCTTACAGTACAGTAATCGCGGAGTGGAACGTGCCTTCGTGAATGGCACTACTCGTATCTGTACGCTTTTTTTCCCAAAAGGGTACGCAGAGATGTACCTAAGAACACCTACATTTTGTCGTTATGTTTAAGTCCCGAGGGGGGTAAGGCGGCGAGTCTATTGTCGTCAACCGGGCATGAATTCATCCAACCCCAGCAGAAAACCCCATGTTACTATGCCCGAATTGGAAAAAATCCTCAGCAGAAGTGTTTCCGACCACTAGACCAACCAGGCAGTCAATAGCCATCATAACACCCCATAAAGTCCACTTCGGTTGAATAATAATAGAATTTACCCCATTTAAGTAGATATCTCTTCATGGAAATAGTACCTATTCCTCAGTGGGTTACTTTCCATTTACTGTTAGATCCAGTAAATGTATTTTGGCGAATTTCCTCCGTGGCTAAACAAACTTTTGGACGTTCCAAACATTGTTGTTACGCCTCCAAGGACCGCACTTTTTTGAAACAATAAAAGCTAAAACTTGTAAATAATGGGATTACTCTTCTCCTTTTATAATAATACTAACATGAATTTGAAAGGCAACTTTGTATTTTGTCGTATACCTTCATCATGATAAGCTCACATTTGAAAGAACTTGATACCTGTATTCCTTTAGGGAATTTAGGTAGTTTGTGTAGGTATTATATTTATTCATGGAAACCTACTTAAGATTCCTACTCCGACCAATAATATAAATGTGAAAGATTGATTTTTTTATTTTTTTTATTCACAACCAGGAAGATCTTGGCCTGCATCTCACCTGATGGTAAGTGATGATCAGGCCGAAGGTGGAAGCGAGCTTCACCCGGAATCCTCAACCACAGAGGAACTGGTTAGATTACCTCTAACTGCTGAAACACAATTATGCCATTAAAATTGTTGTTATGGCGATAGACTTAGATAAGATGATGGTAGCTTAGCTCCCTTCAAAATGGTTGAGCTGAATGGTGCTGATCCATGCGTCATGTACGTGAACGGGCGCCGTCAGTTGGGACTGGTCATCTCTTAGGTGCCATGGCTTATTTATTTTAATTTATTTAAGTTTTTGAATGATTCTTTATTTTTTCTTTTTATTGCGGACGCTTTTACGAACGTGCACGTCTTTCTACATTGTTCGCACATGCATAATTTCAAAATGATTTTTTTTATTTAAAAGAGTGTCCGTGGAGTTTCTTGCCCGTTTTTCTTCATAGGTACCTACTACGCTTTGGAATGAGCAACTAGCTTTATTTATTTATATTTTTGACTGACCGACCCCTTGACAATTCGAAAGTGCCTGTAAATGGTTTGATTGAAATAAATGCTTTGAGTTTGAGTTTGAGTAGCTAGCCAGGCGGACTTAGAATAAGCCCTACCACCAATTAAACTGAGCAGAAAATTTTGCCCCGACTGGGGCAAACCAAACTGAGACCCTGAACCTATTGTTGAGTTTACAACACAGACGATACTTTCTATCCCGGTAGCACGTTCCCGTGGGATAATTTCCGACATCCACTCAGGCGGAGCTGCGGGCAAAAGCTAGTAATAAATAAAGGAGACATTTTTAGCTGAAAAAGTAGCCATAAAAAGATGGCGAAATGTGGGTGTACTACCTATTGGTACATCTGTGTCTAACCCAGGGGATATATGTACTCTGATGTTATGTTATAATGTTAAGTAATCATATTTTTTAATTACTGGCACATAGGTAAGTACTGATATTTATTTCCAGGTTTCAAATAAAATGTATGCCACACAACAATTCCTCGAATACTTTATACACAAAATAAAATATTTAATTACATGTCATATTCCTCAAAGCAAAACCAATAAAATGTTACCATTACTATTTGCTTGCATTTTACCATTTCAATATTTTATTGAAACCGCAAAATACCACATACAACAATAAATATTAATACCTAGATTCAAACAACACCACGAATTACATTAGTTGTCATCAACAAGTCTTCAAAATAAATATCAATGCTAGGTGATATTTTCTTTCGTTATGAATATTTTCAGTAACATGTACAACCTAAGCACTACACTATGCTGCCATGGTGGCGTAGCCACGGTCGTGATGTCAACGAAATATATGGTTGGGTGCGCAACCAATCGAACGCCGGCTGAGACACCCACCACAAACCCGTTTACATTTTGTTTAGTTACTATAATCAACATTTTTTGTTTGCTATAATCCGGAATGGCAAAGTTTTCCACTTTCATACGTCATGACACTTGTGTCAGGGGAGGGGGGGGGGGGGGGGGCAATTCCTGTAATTTTTAGGGTTCCGTACCTCAAAAGGAAAAAACGGAACCCTTATTGGATCACTTTGTTGTCCGTTCATCTGTCTGTCAAGACCCTTTTTCTCAGGAAAGCGTGGTGGTTGAAATTAAAATATCAAATACGTAGGTCTACGGTCCCTTGGAGCTCTAAAAAAATCACATTTTTGCGAAATATTTTGATACTCGCAAATAAATAAAAAGCTATATGATACTTCCAGTTGACCTAGAATCATGAAATTTGGCAAAAAGCAAGGTCTCACAGCACAACTAAAGGAAAAAGTCTGAAAATCGGTAATTTGTAGTACTTAGTTGTATTTTCCATAAAAAATATGTTTTGCGATTACAAACTTACAATATTTGCAGTTGGAGAATAAAATTGACAGTGTCGTATATCGATGTATGGAAAACATGTTTTTCAACTACAATGTTATTGGCATTTGTCTTCGGGATAAATTCATCCCAACTACGGAACCATTCATTGTGCGTGATCCAACACGCACTTGCCGGGTTTTTATAAATTATGAAAAATACTTAACCAATATTTTGGACAATTAAGCTATTGATATTGATTGAGAGATGAGACTGCGACTTTTTCATTTTTTTTTTGTACCCGTATCTACTCAAAATGAACTGAGCGTGAATTCATGCAAAACTAGTACTTTTTGTTAAACTATGTTTGTGCCAAATTTCATCCAAATCCTATTAGTGGGTTATTACTAATGGTTGTAGTACTTACTATCTTGAATTCATGCAAGTCTAGTACTTTCTATTAGGTTACTCTCAGAAATTGTTCACAACGTTTGGTGAACTGAATACCGTCTTGTATGACGATAACTTTTTAATGGAACAATGTCTTAATTCTCTTCCAAATTAATCTCTGTCTACCTGTGAAAACTATATCAAAATCTGTTCAGGAGTTCCGGATATGTGCGCGAGCAAACAAACAGACATACACCGGATACTTGTGTTTTATAATATGTATATAGATAATAGATGATTCCGGCACAATAGATGAACAATTACGCTAGGCAGGACTATCAATCCTCAACGTAAGCAATTAATTACAAGCCCTAATCGCCGTAATAATAATTACCCACCTTAATAATTTCCTCTCAAAATAATAATTCTGAATTATTGTGATCCACGTTTGCCAACTGATTTGTTGTAGTTATAAATATCCATCTACGTACGCCGAGCTGACCACACACAAAGCTATATTTTATGATTGATGGTACCATTAACTGTGTGGCTTGCTGTATTTAGGCACAAAATGCTAGCAATAAATTTAAATTTTTTATACTACGAATTTATTATGAGGGAACAAAAATTTTCGACTATTTAGATAGCCGCACGCAGTGTAAAACGACATAGTGACGTGAAATAAAAGGAAGGGGGAAATAAAACGAAGTCAATTCTGAAATAAGTGGAACACATCTTTCAGTCCCGAGGGATCTATCGGCGTATCGACAGGGGACTTGGCGGCGGATCCCGTTCAGTCAAGTTTATTGGCAGAATTTCAATGCTTTGTCGTCTGCGATGTAATGGCAATTTATAACTGAACGATACGCGCGATTTGGTACGAATTTTCTTAAGGGAAAGGCTGAGATCAACATTACAATAGCTATCTAATCAACATCACCGGTATGTCTTGGGAAATTGATTGTTGAATGTGGAGATAATAATTTTATGGACGACTCGTCTTACATAACTTTTATTAACAGAAGTTTGTTTCATGGAATAACAAAGAAGTGTTTCAAATCATTAGGCTCATGCGGCTAAGTTTAAAAAGACTCGTATTTCAATGAAAGGTTTTCATAAAATTGAAATGTAAATACAGTTCTCTTTCACTGAACAAACGTCCAAGCTCCCTTTGTTGGAAATGTTTCGTTATACCTGCATTTACACAATACTTGTTCACTAGAGTTTTCTTAGTTTGTAAAAACAGTCTGCCGATTTGTATAGAGGTACATACCTATACATAATCTATATAATCACGTACGTTGTAGTGTATATAATTAAAAGATATAAAAACACTGTTTCACACACAAGTGTCAGGTAGCTATCACTAATGTCAACTGTCAGTCAAGAGGAATGGCGAGAACTAGGACCTCGGATGTGCTGGTAAGCCTATGAGTAAACGTGATAATTACTCTGCTATAGAAATAAACCGACACTATAAGTCGATTTCAGTGTTCATAAGCGAAGCAATAACTTTATGATGTCGATGGTAAGACGGAAAAATTTCGGCGTATGGGCTCGATCTTTAACTGCCTCGAAGCCAAAGTGAGGTCAATTTATAAATGAGTGGGGGACATCAGTCACGCGGGACGTGGTCGCGAGGCACGAACGCTTGATATATTGCCTCAGTTTCACCTCCTTGACGTTTTTTTGAAAATGCTATTCCCAGTAATGGATAGTCGCGGATTCAAAGTAATTTGATGGAAGGCATGGAAGCCCAAAAAGTTCACCAATGATTGGCTTTTAATGGTTTTCAATTTAACTTTTCGGATGCGATGCGAAGTTTGATAACTCAATTTTAAATAAGTATCGACCGCCAGAGAGTATGAAGCGGCTTATAGGTTTGGGCTAGTTATTAAATTACAGTTAATAACACAGCTACCAACTTTTCCAAAATCAATTTCATACACCATATTTTCCAACCCAACATATAAAAAATAACCCCACCACACATACACTGAAACGTGGAAGTAAAAGGCCCCGAAAAGGCCCCTATTACCGACATCGGCACTTTGGGAACAGCCATCGCACCTCTTAGTATAGATTAAAAACATAAATAGCAGTGCTACAGGTTCAGTTAACTACGCCTTCTTATCGAGTAACCACGCACAAGAGCACAACCCGGTACCGACGGCACGCGATACGACGATTAAAATACTTTTTGTTCTTAAACACAGGCTTTGTAATTGTTTGCTTACGGTTTTAATGTAGAAACGGCTTTTGTTTAAGTTCTTAAGATAGGATGGATGAAACTAATATTACGTTTAAAAACATAGAAATTATTTGACTACCTCGTTGGTCTAGTGGTCACGAGCGCTACTGCTGTGCATGAGGGGTTCGATTCCCAGGTCGAGCAAACTATTATTGGGTTTTTTCCACTAGGAACCAGTCCGTGGAGTCTGAATTTATGCCCGGTTGATGGCAACAGGCTCGTCCCCTATTATATGGGGCATAAACCCAAATGGTGAAATGGTGGTGTACTACAAGTACATCTAAGTCTTACCTTTAGGGAATTACAGGCGTGTTATGTTATGAAGGCTGTTTTTTTAGCTTAATTGTATGGTCCTCAGAGCAAATATTTTATTTTATAAAACAAACTAATCATTATATTGTTGCAATGAATTCACTATAGCAGTGATAGCCTAGTGGTGTGACCGTCGGACTGCCAAGTCATAGGTCTCGAGTTCAAACCCAAGGGACGCATCTTTGACTTTTCGGATACATGTGCGTCTTGTATAATTACATATTACTTGCTTTAAAAACGGTGAAGGAATACATCTTGAGGAAACCGGCATGCTTGATAGATATTTCTCGACGACATAGAAAGCGAAGTCAGAGGTCCATGCGCAGCTTTAAATCTCTGACACCAGTTTAGTCACTGACCACACGAAAAGAAGAATGAATTCACTAAAGTTATCCACTCAGCAAAAATAAAAATATTAAGAATTATCAAAGGTTAGGTGGAAGAAATATTATATCTCTACTGGACTATTATTTTGGTAAGTATGGTATTACACGGCTCATAATATTTACCGCACTTGGGTTTTTCACCGTAGTATAGTGTTATGTAAGCAAGCACACAGCAAGGTGTTGCTTATATTTTCCTTAAAATTACCAACATTACGACTTTCCTTTTTGTAACATTCGTGAAAAGAAAGAAGTTTTGCTTGCGTTTATATAGAAGAAATCGCATAAAAATGATTATGGTAAAGCCTTACCATTTTGAAAAGGTATTCAGCTTCTCAGTCACTATGTCAATATTTAACAAAAACATAACGAATACAAAACAAGTGAACTACGAAATTCACAAAACATGAAACTCCATACCTCCACCACAATCGAAAAGGCGTGAAGCTACGTTAAATATCCTTTTGTTTACTAAGCAACATCTAATGTATAAGCTTTTAGATATTCTGTTATACGATATCAGCTGTCACAACCCCTCCTTACGACTGACGAGGGATAATAACTAGGCGAGTATTAGTAACACTTTTGTATTTATGTACGAGGAATATAATACATTTTAGTTTTGTGTAGAGATGATAAGATCGACAGTTGAGTGAACATTTTGATATAACTTTCAATCTAATAGTAACATGTCTAAATAAATACCTACAACGGGTACAACTGAGCCAATTGGCTAATTGCTACGACCGCGTAGCAGCCGTAGCAATGCTACGGCGTAGGCTTTGCGTAGCAGTTTTTATAGCATGGCGTTTGCTTTTAATTTATACAGCTACGCTACTGAAAATGGTCCTTCGGCTCAACAATCTATCGGGATAAGGGATAGTACGATTAATCAATATGCTTGGCAGAAGTTTAATTCTCTAGAGGGGTTTTTTTTTAGTATTATAATTAAGTATCGAAATTTTCGTAAAAAACAAACAATTTTTTTTTTTGTTTTTTTTTATCACTACGTAAAATATAGTTTCTGTTTTTTTTTTATAGGATCAAGTTCTGCGTATTTCAGTACCAATTTCATTGACGTAGTTTTATCACTTCTAATTCTAACATAATTCGCTGGAAACGGGGTTCCTACTAAAGCGATCGAAAAAACATTTTCAATATTAATAAGTATTTTTTGTGTACAGGAGGATTCATCTTCAGTCTAGTTAAAAACTAATAAGGAGTCACTGAATCAATAATGATGACTGGTTTATAAATCAAAACGAATATTAAAATAACAAAGGTTCAAAGAAAGCCCGAAAAGATTTCTAAATAGCCAACCAATTTAAAATAACAATAAAAAGAACGGCAAGGGAAAATAGTCAAATGCTTGTTTTGCGTTCCTTTTTTTATTATTGATTTAACGACTTAACGAGACGATTGCCTTTTTTGAGTAAACAGATTTTATTTTTAAAAACAGATGTCTCTTTATTCCTAAATTGACTTTGCATCTAAGCACGCCATTGCAAACGTTACAGGCGGCTACAACATACATTCCACATTTCCATGCACTGTAGACCCATGCTTTTTATCATTTTGAACATGATAAAACGGAAATATTACATCCATATATTTTACTAATATTATTAATGCAAAAGTGAGTTTGTTTGTTTGTTACGCCTTCACGCTAAAACGAGTGAACAGATTAGGATGAAATTTGGCATATGGGTAGACTATGACCTAGGATACTTTTTATCCTGTTGTAGATTGTTAGATTAGTGCGGGTGAAACCGCGAGGCGCAGCTAGGATACACGCATAAAAAACTCAATAATTTTTACAGCCACGGCCACCAAACCAACATAAAGTAATGAAATATAAACAACCCCACACCATATTTCTCCCCATTTCAACCACTATCACAAGCTTAATTCACAGCAGGGATGTTAAGGAGTTCCGTAACCGTAACCGAAACTAACAGATATCCGAAATAAAAGTCTATCCGTAACACATACACAAGTTACAACATATAGAAGTTCCAAATGATTTCGGATATGGGCGGAGTCTAAATGAGACACGTTTTGACAGGTTACACGTTTCCAACAGGCAGGAACAACGTTTTCTGCCCGGCCGAGCCCTTTTTTTATAATTGTGTTTTAATTTACAATTTCTTAAAAATCTAATGTCCGTAACCAAAACTACCCAAAACTAATGGATAATAAGAAATAATTTCATATCCATAACCGTATCCGAAACCGGTATAATATTATTTATATATCCGTAGTATCAAGATCCGAAATTTCATATACATAACATCCCTAATTCAAAGTCAACTTCTTATAAAGTCTGTCGTTTCAAGTCGTTGAGGTTTTCGCAAAAAATATTCGCTCTATTATAATTTTACCTTCAAAAGTGCGGCCACGTTAACATGAAAGGTTTACTTCAACACACGTTGTATAAAAACTTTCCGTTTGGTAAACCCATTTAGACGACGGGGCTATTTGTGGGTTAAACTAAAATATTCATACATTATAATTCTTTGGTTTATTTCACTCGAAAGGCATGAAAGAGGGCTTTGCTGTAGACGTGTTCGACATTGAGTGTGTACAAAGTTTCCGCTTGGCGAAACACATTTGTACAAGTTGGTGATTCGGGAAGGTCGTTCGTCGAAGGAAATTACTGAATAAATTCGATTGACTCCGGTACTCGACGCGACCTATTGGCGGCTGATCGACGGTTCGCGTGTTCAACGCCTTACAACGATCTTTGGGAATAGTGAACAGGTTTTTTTATTAAATAAGTGAAACTGGCACACGGCTAAGTACTGCAAATAATCTTTCGTAAATGTTATAGTTAATACGCTGCATTGTAATTTGCATGTTGTTATCAAATTAATAAAATTGAGGTGTAACGGCTAGGGTTGCACAGGGTAGGCTGCGCAGGCCGTTAACTGATAGTTATAATTAGAACATAATGAAAACAGCATGATACGTTTATGCATATTATTATAATTTTGATAGATCGTGGGTAAGGTCACTGAAAACTTGAGTGTGCGAGTGGCACACTTAGAATATGAAGGGTACCGTTCTTGGCAGCACATGGCAGAAGTGGGGGCCTGCTCAGCACAGGCTCGGCAATAAGCCGGACGAACCTCGTAAGAGAAGTAGTGAGCGTCGGTACCACGTAGAGTCCCGTCAGCACAGGCTCCCGGCAGCAGCCTGCGGTGTAAGGCCACAGGTAGGGCAGGCCTTGGTTAGATCTCGGTAGCATTCGTAGGCAGCGTGCAGGATTATTCAGTAAGGGGTCCTGCCCTCAGCCCGTACGAAGAGTCCCTAGATTGGGGGCACATAGTATATATTAGAGGATTGTCTGCTAGAATAACTAGTCGCAGATGAAATTCGATGAAATGCCAGAGTATCTACGAAAAAGCAGTGTTGTACCACGTTTTAAATGATGTATTTAGGAACTTACTAATTGTGATATTTTAGCATCACTCGACTATTTACAGCTGAGACCGCTCACAACTCTACAGAGGAAATAAAAGTAAACGTTTCTTTTTTTACTGTTTTTCAACCTGTTGGGTAATGGTTTCCTTGATTTATATTTAATGATGCTAACGGCCCTTCATAATCGTAGGTCGTTGCGAGATATAAAATGTATAATCGTTGTTGAAATATGAAGCAGTTTTTCATACCTACAGCTTATGCTGAGTAAATGAGCTTATCAAAATACTGATAGATAAAACAGATACCTCATTAACGCTCGGTTTCTAAATTGAGAATTAAAATTGCAGTTGAGAACTTAATTCTACTTTAGCATTACTTAAGATGATTCAAAATGTGTCACAAAATTGTGAATTTATTGGACTACACAGAAAATATCACCATATATAAGAGTTTAAATTCTCAGCATCAAATTTTCAATTTAAAAAATACAACAACGAATGACATGTAGCCCCAAAAATTGGTCGGTTTCGCATTCTTACAAAACTCAATGACCTCTTTATGAAATACTTTCTAAATCTCTCTTTATAAATTATAACGTACCCACTGTAAAGTTTCCCACTCACACTTCTAAAAAGAGGTTAACCAAAAAAAAAACTTTATTAAAAGTCGCTCCAAGTCTTCGGCAGCACTTTGTATTCACTGGTTTTTTTTTCACCAGGGGTTGAATCTCAATTACCGGTTACTAAGAAAATGTGTCGTGCAAACTCAATTAGGTCTTCCGTCGCCGCTTTCCTCCATTAAGAAATATCAGAGGCTCGTAGGTACTAATTAAAAAAGTGAAAGTTGAGGATGAATTTGAATGAGACCGTTTGTTTTTTGTTTTTATTCCGTTTGTCGGAATGAGTCGTTTATTTGCTGTGAAGTGGAGATAAAATGTTTTATTGCTTATTGTGCTATCGTAGTTATTTTAATGTTCGTGGATTTTCAAAAGGATCTAGTAGATTGTAATCCTAACTTTATTATAAATGTGAAAGTGAGTTTGTTTGTGTGTTACGCTGAAACGGCTGAATGGATTTGGATAAAATTTATAGTGGCACATAGGTGGACTAAGACCTGGAGAAGAACAGGCTAGTTTTTATTCTGGATTGGAAACGAAGTTGCGGCCAACAGCTATGTAGTTTATTATAAACTTTACTATAGGCCTTTTAAAACAGCTAGCGTTGTTTTTATTTTTCTTTACCTTATCTGGAACTACTTTATTTTATTTTATGTAGAATAAAAGTTAAGCTGCTTTTACGCCCATAAAAATCTTAATATTTATAGTTCTTCTGTACCTGTTTAAACGTGTGTCACTGAACTCCTCCTAAACAGCTGTACACCGATCCGATGAAATGTTTTGTGTGTGTTTGAGTGGCTCCCCATTTTAGAAGATTGAGTGTAACAAATTATTTGGTACCAGACAACAAATAATTGATACCTCGCAAATGAGGAAAAACTATGATGAAGAAAATAGCCAGCCTTTCTGACTTTAGAATACCTGGACCAAGTCAGTTTCACCTTGTTGTAGGCATATATCTAGTTCATCTTTTCGTTAAAATGTACCTCATTGGTCCAACATACGTTCTTCTTAGATTTTTTCGATAAGCCAAATAAGTTATACCTAAAAGAAGTTTGTATGTAATCTGGGCCACATCGGTTTAACCTAGTTGTAGTTGTTATTATTAGTTCCTCTTTTCGTTAAAATTTAGTACCTCATTGGAATCTTGAAATATCTTTTTTTTTAATAAACCAAATAGTTACACCTCAGATGAAGTTTTCTATATGATGTTTTTTTTTTTCAATGAAAATAAATTATCAAAAACATTTATTGTATGTCACATACATTTTTGAAAAACATACAGTTTTCTTTTTCATATTAATTAAGTTGGATGTTTTTGTACTATACATAAATAAACCGACCGACTGCCTCGTTGGTCTAGTGGTCGCAAGCGCTACTCTTGAGCATGAGGTGCTGGGTTCGATTCCTGGGTCAGACAAAGTGTTATTGGGTTTTTCTATAAAAAATTCTCAGTAGCAGCCTGGAGTCAGGATTTGTGCCCGGTTGATGGCAATAGGCTCGCCCCCTATTACACGGGACTTAAAACATAACTGGTGAAATGTGGGTGTACCTGCTACATGTACATCTCTGCCCAACCTTTCGGGGAAACAAGGCGTGACGTTATGTTATGTTATGTTACATATAAACCTTTCGGTAAAAATCTCTAAATGGTATTGAAACCCGCATCAAAATCCATTGTGTAGTTTAGACAAACCACGCGGTCACACAGACCGACACGAAAAGCCGATTATTTATAATACTCGTAGGCATTGATAAGAGAGTTTTTGGGGGGCACCGATGCTCAGTTAAGTAGAGACAACAATCTTACAACTGAATTTATGAGAACCTTGCAATTTCTGGACTATATTTTGATCCGATGGATTACAACGTTTAAAAAATGGTGGTCGCGCTGTGGTGGCATCAACATCGCCATATGCGAACTGCGCTTCAAAGACCTGACGTCACACAAAATCCTGATGTCACACAAATCCTGCATCGCGCAATTAACGACCTATATAAAACTATCCGACATCAATCGTCGGGTAGTTGCCCGCCATACACGACACCCGTCTGGTCGGAGGATCTTCCCTTTCCTATAGAGGATGAGTGATCCTGTTCTAAATCATTAATTTGTTCATCTTAATTTTTGCTGCTCTTTTGGCGATGCAATCACCTTTACCAACAGATAAAGAAAATAAGATAACCACAATACACCTGTTATAATAATTATAACATATTCTTTTGATTACCATATAAAACGAATCATGAGTAAAACAAAGAGCATATCGGGCCGAATTAAATTTCCATGTAAATAAACAAGCGGTAAGCAATCTTTACTGGACTGTGAATTTATTTTAATTGACCTTTATGACCACGTCATGACCATATACTCGTTATTTCATTTCGTTTAACTAGTTACTCTGAACTATTATAGTTATACTTGTTGTCTAAACACAAATCGTTTATGTAACAATGCCTACGGACAACAATTATAATTGGTTATACCAAGAGCTTTATGCGAAAGCTAGTAATTTTCATATAAATTTCTATTTTGAATGTTCTTATGCAACGTACAGCCTAAACCTTGAACGTATAGAAATTACACAAAAAACTTATTATATTATGACAGTTTTAGAAAAAAAACTAGGTATACTTCAGTTCATCCGCCAACCCGCACTGAGTCCGCGTAGTGGATTATGGCCCACTTCCTGTCACAGAGAGGAGGCCTGGCCTGTGTTCCAGCGCAGTGTGAAGGTTACAGGTCGACTGAACGTAACTTCGTACGTAGGGTAGCGGGGGGTGGTTTGTTTGCTAGCGTTTCGGGATTTTGAATTGGTTTTCAATTTTATGGAAAATTTAAATAAAAAGCTTCCGAGGTCCTGGGTTCGAGTCTTTGGGAAAAGGGTTATTGGGTTTTTCGACCAGGAATTTATCAGTATCAGTACGGATTTGTGGCTGGTTGATGGCAATAGGCTCACCCCTATTAATAATAATAATTATCCATTTAATTCAGGCAACGTAGGACCATAGATAAATACCTTAACCTAAACACAAAACATAACTGACGAAATTTAAGTGTTATATAGGTACACCTTTGTATAACCCTTTGAGAATTACAGGCGTGATGTTATGTTCTGTTATACACTCATGAGAAGATCAATGGCACTTTAACTTTTAGTCTAAAATGTATCAAATATACCAAAGAGAAACAAAAGAACACCATATTATTACAATTATGCATGTCACAGATAAGGCTGGTTTCACAGCTGTCTGGAAGACCTGCTCCTTGAACGGAGACAAATGTGAGGCACTAGATCATAAGTCTTCACGCATATTTGGGAGTGGCGCGAGGTGGCGGAACGCCGGGGCGTAACTCCGCTGCCGCGAGAAATCGCGGCACAGTGGACTGAGCTCCAGCGGGATCTCATGGCGTCATGTAGAGTGCGATTGTGCCCAATTTTGGGCACGCCACAATTGCGGCGATAAGTCTCCTCTTTGAGGAGTGGCTAGAGAGGTGCCACGGCGTCCTCACCTTCCGCCTGACGCAGGTCTTCACCAGACACGGTTGTTTCGAGAGGTTCGTGTTCCGGATAAGGCGGGAAATGCCTTATCCGGAACAGAAACCCATGACACCCGGTGTCACCATTGTGTGGAGCATACGGTGGAGGTCTGCCCGGCTTGGGCAGGGCACCACCGTATCCTTGTGGAGGCGATCGGCAGCGGTAATCTCTCGTGTCCGGCCTTGCTCCAGGCCATGGTATGGAGCGTGAGGGCATGGGAAGCCGTCACCTGCTTCTGCAAAGCAGCTAGTAATGCTCACGACGGGGGAGGCGGAATGCGTGAGGGAGAGCAAATTTCGTGCCCTCACGCCCCTAGCAGGAGACGACCTGTGCGTCAAGAATCCCAGGCCGATTCTCGGCCACCGTAGGCGTGGGCTTGCGGACGGTGAGCACTGGGTAGCTCGCCGTCCGATAAGGGCCAGGCCCGAGTTGACGGCGCGTTGTGTTCCACGCGCGCCTCAAAGAGATGTCAGTATAACTGACGGGCCGCTAGGGCCGATGACTGCCGGGGTCGCGGGAAAGTCCGAAAGGGATACCGTGGCCCCTGGCAACATACAGGCAACTGAAGGGACACGGGTGGGTTTTAGTCACTAAGATTCTGACACGCCCTCCCGCTCCACCCAGAGCGGGTGAAGTTATATGATAATTTCGCACCCAAAAAAAAAAGGCACTTGAACATTGTTTCACAGCGACTTAGATTGGTCCGTACGCGACCCGCTCCGGGTAGAGCCCGTACAGCGTATCGTACTACTCTCTCGTTTCAGAGCACTGTGGGTGGGCGCTACCCGTACGGGTCTCCCGGACAGCTGTGAAACCAGCCCAAATACTTCACATACCTGATTGACTCAACTGAAAAGCGATTAATTGTCAACGACTGGCACCGATTTTTACCAAAAGCATTCCTTTTAAACCTTGATTGAAACGTTTAAAAATGTATGTTTTATTATATTTTCAATCGATGAGTGAAAAGTCTAAGTCTTTGAATCCCGGATATGCTATTATTAACGAAACCCTACGCATTATACCACCCCCAGTAAAAAAAAAAATATGACAGTCTTGAAAAACTGTCAGCTTTTATTAGCAGAGTACACACCTAATCAGGTTTTATAAAATATCTGCTGAATTTAATAAGAAATACTCCTGTAAATAATGTGCAAACAAAACTGCTAATAATCTTGGAAAGCAAAATATCCAAAGAACGGCCATCAAAAAAAAATGAGTGAGAGAGCTTTTTAAAATGCAAAAACACTCTGTGAAAAGATGAGACGGTGATGAAGCGATACGTACATTCAGTTAGCCGGTCTGTAATTATGTTGAAGAGGGTAGACCATTTTACTGGGAAATTAAACGAAAACACTCCGCCCCTGCCGTTCGCTTCCTGAACATTTGCTACAGAAAAATAGGAATAAAATACATAAGCATTCTATATTCTTTGAGTGTTTTTTTTTTCTTTAATATTACCAGCGTGTACTGAATATAATAAGGTTTGGTGGTGAAATTCTGTATTTGGTAAACATATTAATAATACAGAATTATCATAATTTCACTTGCTATTGGAGTTAATTTTACTCTGTTACATGCACAAAATATTTTTTACTGATATTTGAAATAAGAACAAGGTTTATTTTTATTTCGACTTGTGTTCTCTTTGCGCTTTTATCCAAAATATCACAAACTAGCTTCTATGACTTCGTCCGCGTGAAACTAGCAATAAGTTGATTTTTTTTTTTCGCAATTGGATTAACGGTATGACAGCGCATAAAATACGAACAAACAAACATTGATTTATATATAAGATGATTATTATTATAAAACGGAAAGAAAGAAAGTGCAATTAACTTCCAAAGTTTTGAGTCACAAGAATACAGATTGAATTGTCTTTTCCTAAACCTGATATCACGACTAGTTCAATATTCAGTACCGAAGTTACAGTGCAGGATCTCCAACAGGATTTTGCGTTAAAGCCCAACAAAGCTTCACTGACGCACTTTAGTACATGGATTACGTACTATTTCCCGTTACATACGAACAAACCGTACATTTTGTCGGATTTTATACATTTATCCCTCTTAGTAATGTTTTTGCAGCTCTCGAGCTAACTTGCATGGAGCATTAATAAATTCCTTTGACAGTTGAGAATTTGAAAATTATGCTAACTACGCCCAGTGGTTTCTTCCTAATCCCATTTCAATGTTAAAATTATCTGCTGAGCTGCATGAAATTAACATGGCGACTATTATAGCACTGGAGAAGCTGTATTTATTGTGTTAGGTCAGAGAGGTTGTAAAATTTGAGACTGAGAGAAATTTCTAAAGCAAATTGCTTTAGGAATTTGAGAATGGTTACAATGTTATTCACTTTATACACGAACAACATTGTCTTACAAACATCAATAAATCTAAATATTAAAAAGCCAAAGTCATCCCTCAAGAAGGTATGAATGCTTTTAAACTATAGACTACAATAACTGTCTGATATAAATAGACGCTGAAACTAATTAAAACCAGCCAAGTGCGTGTCCTACCACGCACAATTAAGGGTTCCGTAGTTGGGATGAACTTATCCCAAGAATAAACTTCACATTGTAGTTGAAAAACATGTTCTCCCAAAAATGCCAACTGCAAATGTAAGTTTGTACTCACAATATTGAGAGATTTGCCATGTTATTTTAAGACTTTTTATAGGTTTTATTGTAATCTATGAGCGAAGAACTATTCTCTGTATATTTTTCAAAATTTTGATTTTCAATTTTCTTTTAAAGTATTTATTTTAAAATTACAAAAAAATGAGATCCTCACTGCAAGCCCTTTCAATTGATATATAACAACACGGTACAGTTTGCAGAATTTTTATTTTATTTTCCACTTTGCCCCCAAAATGTACCCCATTTATCAAAATTCATTTATTTACGTGATACGTCCGTGTTTGGGTCACAGAAATTCATATTTTTACCAAAATTTCAACTAAATTGGTTCGGCAAATTCGGAACAAATTGGCTGTGACAGACGAACAGCCAGCTAGACAGACACACGAGATCCTTTTTCTTCCTTTTGAGGTACGGAACCTTAAAAATTAATAACTTCAAACTTAATAAAATTTCAGTCTTAAATTATTCAAATTAAAATCAGCAAGAAGCTTAATAAGCAGACACGTTAAGCCAAATTTAAGGTTCGTGTAAACAAGTCTCAATGTTTAATTAAAAATGAAAACAAAATTAAAAAGTCTACAGACATTTTTATCGTCTCGGCTTGGCAATATTAAGTAAAAAATATCAGTGAGTAATATTAAAAACCTGTGTAATCCATTGGTAATAAATTTCAACTGACGCTCAGAATTCTCGGCTCGTTTCGTTAAATTCTTATAAATGTTGAAATAATTCATTTGACTTAGTATTTATTAATACCAACACATTGTGAACAGGATTCCAATCACCTTTAAGTTGTTATAATAATTCATAAGGATTGAGAAGTATACAAATAAATAAAATTTAAGTGTCTCTTTGTAATGTCAAAATAACAGTTTTTTCTCGTACATGCTTATGAAAGTATATTAGGTACTTGTAACAAAAAAAAAAAAAAAAAAATTGTCTGTAGACGATCTTTCTATTTTTTCCGGCTAATCTCCGAATCGGTTGGACCGATTTTGATGGAACTTCGGATACTTCACTGGCTGATAGCTGATGTCATAAGGAGTAACTGAAATCTGGAGTCACACGTGTTTGGGCATAATAAATCGAACAGATTATAACGTGGACTCCGGATTTTTTATTTGTCTGTCTGTGATATCTTGTTTATTCATTTTTATATGCCTTTGTGTCGTAGTTGGGTTTTAATTTTATAACTTTCATTTTTATTTCAATTATTTTGAGGTGATAATATATATGTTTATACTTGAAATGTGCTAATTAAGCTCTATCATTTGGTAACCAACATGGATTCTTTTTTTTCCCATGACTTTATGTCCTCTAGAGGGCGCCATATTCTTATTTAATATGACGTCATAGCGTATAACCAGCGGACGATCAAGACGCTTCCATAGATACGTAATTTGTCAAATTATGATGTGAAGTTTAGAAATTATGAGGTAACAGATGAAAATACATACATACTGGTAAAAATCATAACCTTCGTTTTTCCTTCGCCGTAGTCGGGTTAACAAGAATTAGGGTCCCACGCAGAGAAGCCACGGGCAACGGCTAGTAAGACAATAAAAAGAAGACACGAAAACGAAATTAAGTCCGGCAGTCCGTTGATTAAACTGTGGAAGAAAGGCTAGGTGCACAAAGTTGGGAGAGAATGGAGTGATAATGCGCGGAAGGACGGCGCGGCTGGAAAGGGACATTTTCACAGACATTGTGACAGTCGCCTCTTCAGAAATACGCCGTGAATGTGACGTGATTGACACAGTGATACAGAAACAAAAGATTTATTGAGAAACCAAAATATACTGTTTAGAATAAATTATGTTCTGAAGAACATTCAAATATACAGTAGGTACTTTATTAAGTCTTGTTATACAGTACTAATAATTCAAAATCAAAGATAAAAAAATATGAGATTTGATTAATAGAGATTATTTTCAGAACTATAACATTCGTCAACGATTAAATATGTGAGCATTCCATTTCTTACTTTTCCACTAAAAGTTTGTATCAGCAAAAAGAGATAGAAGAGCGATTCGTATTTTTCTTGAAACAGCTGTACGCAAAGTTTGTAATTATCATTTACTGTTGTTTAATTTGTTGTGATATAAACGAATAATTGCGGATTACATTGAAAAATTTATTATTGAACAAAACTGGCGGAATGTAAGTGTACCATGAATGGATGCCTCATGTTAATATGTTATATTAAAGTCGATTACGTACTTAATGCATTTATATTTTGTCTCAGGTTTTTCTACCAATGATTATAATAATTTGTTAATATGAATGAATACTCAAACACTGTTTTTGCACCAGTCTAAGGATTTATCAAATGTTATCTTAACTTAACTTAAATATATTATCTTCATATTTTTAAGGCACTTTTGTGAAAGAGAAGTAAAATATTTATTTACTATTATTTTATATTTTATTATTTGACCACCATTTTAATAATCAGAAGTTTAATACTCGTGTGCAATATAACAACGCTTTCAGGGTATTGGCGGGGCTGCCCCGTTTCTGTAGCGCATCGGGAATGTTCGCGGACGCAGACCAGGGATGCACACCTCATTCGCATAGTTGCGTAAAAGCAATATAAGTTGCTTATACGCAACGATGCGAATGAGGTGTGCATCCCTGATGCGCAGAGTACGGGCCAGCACCAACAATACCCTGAAAATGATCGCTAACAGGCTCGATTGCATGTGCATCAATCACTGCAGTGCCTTCTCCCATGGGATGAAATAAATGTAAATAAAAGTAAAATAAACTAACATAGTTCTTATGATTACTAACACATTGAGTCTTCGTTGCTTGAATAAAGAATTGTATTATTATTACTTTATGAAATAAATTATTAACACAGGCACGGTACATCGAAAGATAAAACTGTACGCAATATTACGATAAATACATCGTAATCTTTTTATTTGCTATACCTACCTATGCTTATCCGTATTTTGCATTAGGGTATCCTTTTTATTCATAAAAATGAGCACCGTACACGTGAAAGAAGTGAGAGATCTTAAAAAATTAAGAATAAGAGAGATTAGGTGTGACAGACAGAGAGTAATATCTTTCTTCTCTCTCATGTAACTAAATGTGCCTAAGCGTTTATTTCACTCTCAATTCTCGTCCAATTCTCGCATCTCAAATTCGAAACTCAATGAATTTATTCAAATGAAACCATTTACAGGCACTTTTGAATTTTCTAGGGGTCCGTCAGTAGTAGAAATATGAAGCTAGTTGCCTATTCCAAAGCGTAGTAGGTACAGTCACGAGCTTTAATTTGGGACCCACCTAAGGTTGAATATCGTGTAGCAAACTTTCGCCATTTAGAGCTATTATGTTAACGCTGTCACTGCACAAACAATAAACGTCATAATGTTTACCATCGACAACTTTACGTTTCTAGGGGCTAACGTCAACTGGAGCGAGGGCAAACGATCATTACCGATTTCCGAATAATAATTACTTTTTGGTCCTGTGGTCCCATAAGAATAAAGAAACAAATAAAAAAGAACAAAATTATATTGTCAATATATGATAGCTAGTCAACTAACCCGCTTATTCTTCAAACCTATATTAGTTAAAAAGTTTTGTCTCTTTCTCAAACATAAATATCAAAGTGACGGACCAAAACAACATATTTAAAATAAAATAGGTTTAAAGGCCGTTTATGATTATGGGGGCTTAGAAGATTTCAGCTAAAATATTGATTAATAAAATCTTTAGAAAAACAAAGTTATTTATTACTAAGACATTTATGACACAAACCTCAATCTTAACACAATTATATAGAAAGCATGGTTAGCGGTGCACAAAATAAACACTTATCACCGAAGGCTACGACTAAATTAATTTAAATCTCTCCAGTAATTTTTTTATCATAAATATTCAAAACCGCGTATATCCACCTTCATTGTCAATCACAGCCTGGAGCCGGTTACGCATGGATCCAATCAATTTGTCACATAAATGTCAGTACCCCTTAAACTTTCCCAGACTGTGAGGCAGTGATCCATAAGTGCTTCTCTAGTTCTTTCGTTTCTATTTGACCATTTTTGAACCATTAAGCCCCATAAATTTTCTATAGGATTTAAATCGGCACACTTTGCAGGCCACGGAATACGATTTAAATTTGCTCTATTATTGTCGAACCAAGTTCTAACGATTCTTGCCGTATGAATTGTTGCGTTATCTTGAACAAAGTTTATTGGAGCAACATCTTCTTGTGGATAATATAGTTGCAATGTTGGAAGGACACTCTCGTCTAATAAATCGACATAATCTTGAGCAGTGGCCCTGGGTGGTAAATTTATTAGTTCTCCAATGCTGGCTGAACTAATCCAGCCAGACATGTTAACTGTAATGCGACCAGACGCGTTGTTAGCTATGACGTGGTCTTCCGTGTATCGCGTCCTGTCGATTCGCCACAAATGTAGTCTGCCCGTTTGGGAAGATTGAAAAGTCTTTTCATCGATGAAAGCCGTCGTCGTCCAATCAAAATTTAGATACTGACGTGCGAAAATAAGTCGAGCAGCTTTATGGGCATCCGTCAACGCAATTTTTTTTGCAGGCCGCATGTGATGCAGTCCCATAGCTTTAAGATGCCTTCTAACTGTTGAAGGGTGGACTTCAAACGCTTCCGCAAATAGTATTGCCTTTGCATCAAGCGGCTCTGCTCTTGTGTTATAACTTGCGGGTGATGGTTGTTTCGTCGTAAGTCAATAATATTTTCCTCGTTCCCGTGGCGTCGAACCCAGCGGCGAACTGTGTTTCTTGTCACATTTATTCGTCGCGATATCTCGTGAATGCCTACTCTCTGTTCGTGCAAATCAATAATTTGGAGCCTTATTTGGTCACGATTAGCCGCAAGCATTTTATTAATTGGTAAATTATATTTTGTGAAAATATCACATTAAACTATTTTCTTAAATGACACTGACACGACACATGTTCGTAATTAGAAAATCGTAATGATAGCTTTTTGCAACGAGGTTATCATTTCATAGGTCGATTAGATAAGACATTTTATGTCTTAACTTGACATTCAACATTTCAACCTTAAAGCAAAGTTTCAAAGTTTCGACCTTATTGCATTATGATTGTTCTAACAACATTTAACGGAAATGGGTCCCAAATTAAAGCTCGTGACTGTACCTATGGAGAAGAGCGGGCAAGAAACTCCACGGCAACTCTTTTAATATTGTTACAAAATATTGGTTACATCATTCATGTTGAAATTATACATGTGAGAACAATGTAGAAAGACGTGCACGTAAAAAGCTTCCGTAATAAAAAGAAAAAAACAATTCAAAAATATTAAAATAAGCCGTGCATCGCCGCCTAAAAAGTTTTACTGCATAAAAAATATTCGTATCTTGTAAGATATTACAAGATACGAATACTGAAACGAATATTGGCGGGTATCGAATCTTCCTTTTTACTAGAAAATAAACAAATAATTATATAAAATTCAATTTGACTCAAATAATAAAATGTGATTTCTAGCGATCTGTCACTCCTGGGTACATTTATAATTACCGCTAGTATCTAAAATTAAATTCAACTTAAATAATAAGATGCGATTTTGAAGTAGGCAATCTGAGATTGCCTACTTTTAATATCGCTGTGCGATGCCGGATTATCATCCTACTTTCCTACCCTTCGAAGAAACTAAAGCTATCTTACAAACTCGTTGAGCAATCTTTTGTTTCAGTCCTTTTTAGGGATCCGTACCGTAAGGGTGCCGAAAGGTTCTATTACGTGCAAAACCTGCGCCGTCTGTCACAGGGCTTCATCTTTTTAATCGGAATCGGTTACCAGTTTTTGCAAAACATACGTATTAGTTTGACTTCTATCATAACGTAACATAACACCAGACTGTCCTGGTGTAAACTCTGACACTAGGTTAGCCAATAACCACACGAAAAATAGGGGTAAGCAGAGCAGTTAGGCAGAGGTCTATTATACATATAGTACACCTACATTTAAGCGGTAATCAAGTAATAGGTAGTGTGCCAATAGGCACACTAGTGGATTTGTATCGGCTATTGCCATCAACCGGATACAAATCCAGGCTTCTATGTTGTTTTTAAGCCAAATTGTGTAAATTTAATACCCGTGTTGTGTATCCCGAGATGTTGCTTGTAAAAGGCCTTTGAAACGGTAATATAATGGTGATAGGAAATTAGGTAACTACCACCACTATAACATACTAAAAAACGTGTGTAGCGAGGTGAGTTGGTCGTGTATAGATGTAGAAATGTTAGGGAGAAATTCTGGTACCTATACCATCACACTCACATCATCTACATCTTACGACCATCACCACCTTATCACGACCAAGGTGGTCGTGATAAGGTGCGATACCATCTACGTTTTTGTTGGGTATGACACTCTATGGTCGGACCACTATTCTCTCATTGTAGAATGCAATCTATATGCCCAAAATAGTAGTAACACGTACGGCTGGTGATGATAATGTGGATATTACATAGAGTGTGAGTCAAAACTAATAGATTTTCCCTCAGAATGTACACTATGTGCGGATTATTTATGTAATAACCATGACCATGAGCGTGTCCTAGACAAATTATACTCCGACATTGTGATTGCCTTTCGGGGCGCGGCAATGGTGAGTAGGGGAAGTGCGCGGAAGTGTGGGCGTGGTACACGCTTGGCGGAATGGAACAGGCAAGTGGGCGAAGCTCACTGGGTGTCCAGGCCGAGGCTCAACGAGTGGGTACAGTGTATTAGGAGATGCGAGAGAGTAGAAAAGTGTTTAAATCCAGGTCAAAGTAGTGCCAGAATAATCAGGACCAGATTCGGATGGACGCCCTCGCTGAACAACAGTCGAAAGGTGAATTCCGTGGCTTTTTGAAAAAAACGAAAAAAGTAAACTCTCGACCTGGCCTCCTGCCTTGTGAGCGTTGATGAACTAAGTGATCCTAAGAACATTGCGAACGTTTTCAGAGAACAGTTTTCAGTCCGGTCGCCGCTTGGTCCGGCGAGCAGAGTGCTGAATGCTGACTCGAACGATTAAATTGTAGGAATAAGTTTCCTACTGAAAAATGTTGCTAAAGCCATAAGCCAGATTGCGCGGGGAAAGTCCCCTGGACACGACGCAATCAGCATTGAGCACCTGCAGCATAAAATGGGTGGTAGGGCGGATACAAATAATTACAGTCTTATATCGCTTGCAACTGTTGTGGCGAAAGTATTTGACGGTGTGCTTAGCACGCCGTTAAATAGACATGTAATACTTCATAGAAACCAGTTTGGTTTTCGACCTAAACTGTCCACAGAGAGTGCAATACTGAGTTTAAAGCACACCGTTAAATGGGACGAACGCACGCCGTGTACGTACGCAATTTGCATTTTAGTGATATTTTGCTACGTGCGTTCAGGACGGAGTGGAGTCTACCAAGAACGAAAGCGGCAAGCGAGCGAGCCTACTTTATGTGATCGCTAAAGGAGAGATGCTGGTCGAGGACAACACCTAGGTATTTGGCTCGCTTCTCCCAGGGGATAGGCTTTCCGAACATGGTGATTGGTCGGGGGAAGCGGGGTTTGAACCTTTTACGCGGTCTCGAGAAGAGAACCGCTTGGCTTTTGTCTGGGTTGACGTCGATCCTCCACTTTCTAAACTAGGCGCTGAGCTTGTCGACTGAGGTCTGGAGAGTGCGGGCTATCGAGTCAGAGCCGGAACCCTTGTAGTTGATGGCCGTATCGTCTGCCAACAGAGCCAACTGCTCCGTTCTACTCTTTGGGATATCGCTGGTAAATAGCATGAAGAGTAGGGGGGAAAGAACAGAGCTTTGAGGGACTCCTGCGCGGATAGGACGGCGGGAGGATATCGCTCCTTCGATGTGGTAGCGAAAGGTGCGGTTTGACAAAAAGTCTCGTAAGATGAGCACGAGACGATCTGGCACACCGATTTGTAGAGCTTATATAATAAGCCGTTGTGCCAGATTTTGTCACTGCTGTGCTTGCCGAGCTTCGGTATGACGATGACCGTGGCCTCTTTCCATGCTTGTGGAATGATGTTATTGCTTGTTTGTTGGGCATCATTGAAGATGGTAGCCAATAGTATTATCAGGGGGCAGGGAATAGCTGGATTGCCCTATTGGTTATTCCATCAGAGCCGGGGACTTTGTGGGTTTTCAGACCATTGATGATGTCATGCACTTCATCTGGAGTGACGGGAGGCAGCGGACTATCAGGGTCTTCGACGGGAGGGAGAGAGGCTCTACGCTCAACCTCAGCATCGACCTCTAGAAGGTGAGCTTGGTCTACTGGTTGGGAGCTAGGGGAACAGCAGTGGGCCTCGAGACTGTCTGCTAGACATTCAGCCTTTTCCATATCCTCGAATGCGATGGACTTGTCGGGACGGGTCAGGGGGGGCGTGGAGGCGATTTTCTGGGACTTGAGTTTCCTCTGAAGTTCCCAGAATGCCAAGTTGCTCTAGTTCGCTGAGCATCTTGTCCCAGCCCATGTCACGCAGCTCCTGTATGCGTGTGTTTACAGATCTCTGTAAATAGCGCATATGGGCTTTGTTAGCATCGCAGGGAAAGTTGCTGTAGGCACGAATGGCCGCGTTCTTTTCAGTCAGCAGCGGGCGTACATCGTCAGGCAGGTTCCAGCGAGGGTCACCTGTCGCTGGGACCTCCCTTGAGCAATCGCTCAGGACTGATTGTACGTGCTCCGTGAGTGAGTCTATCGCGGCCGTCGTGTCCGCGATAGAGTCGAATTTGTCGGGGATGGAGTCCAATTGGGGGGACGTGTTGGATTTCAGCTGGGCGCTTACTTTCTTCCAGTCCGTTACCCTTTGGGTGAGAACGGGTTGGGAGGGGTCTGGGAGACCTATGCGGGGGCCAATTTTATGACTACTGAGCGGTGGTCAGAGTTAAGCTTTTGAATATATGAATTTGAATTTTATTTTGAAAGTCAAGACGTTGTCCCTGCTCCACCGTATGGTACAGAACCCATACCGTGCGTATTTTCTCACTTGGCCGCTTTTATACAGAGTAGATACCCCTTTTCAATTTTACATTTAATATAGTTTAAGAAAAAACCAAGAATGATATTTTAATTAAAATTGAGTTTACATTTCAACAAACACTTGGTAGACAGAAGGCTTTAGTTGTCATGAATCAGATGTTTCATTATAATATAAGGTTGAGAGAATTGCAGTTCAAGTGATAAGGGATGAGCTATTACTCTTTTTGACATCACAATATTACAACGAACTTAGGGACTGAAAATGGCATCCGTTTATTTTATAACACGGGTGACATCATTTTGAGTTTTCCTGTTAGTAAGTTTCTAGTAGTATTTTCACCTGCCTGAAGACTGGCAAATGTTTTAATATTCAATGATTTAAAAATGTTAGTAATTTATATAGCACAATTGTGATTAACAACAATTTTAATTTTCTGAGTGGCGTTTGTAAATAAAAAGTCAAGCAATAAAAGGCATTTACTCCCTTCCTTTATTGCCTTACTTTTTATTTTTAAAATCTTATATGTAAAGCTTTTAGATATAAGTAAATTAATTTAAAAAATCCACATCAAGTCAGTAACATCGGAGATATGGCAAGAAATGTTAAGCAAGATCACAAACGCTACTCAAAAAATTAAAATTAAATAACATGAAAAATATTAAAGATATAGGTACCTTTTTTAAAGTTAATTGTAAATGTTTTTGAAAAATACGGGCACATGCCCATGGACGAGATTGTATTTATTGAATAAAGGATGTAAATAATAATGCTATTTAAGAAAAAATCATAAATTATTAGTAAACATTAATATCGCGCTTAGAAATGGCGAAAAAGGTGTTGGTAAATTGAAGCTAGCAGACTTGAGTAAAAAGTGTGTGCTATGTCATCGCAGAGGCCTATCATAAATAACCTCACGTATTAACATAATCTTTCTTCTTGTTGTTTGTTATCGGCACAAGCTTCAAGCTTATGGCGTGATTCATTAAAAATACCATTTAACAATATTGGTAACCATTATAGCTTTTTTTTTGGATGTCCAATGAGGTCCAGTGGCTAATAAAATAGGTATATTCATAGAGGTATCACGTAGTACTATTTTATTCATACAACAAAAAAAACAATTACTCTACCAAAGCCGAATTGTGTTTGCCAATATTTTTCTAGTTATAGACTATTTGAAAAACTGCAGCTAGTATAGGCAACAACGGAAACAATTTGATGTGTGAGCGTTAAAAAACGAATATTGTTTTGTTAGATGGGCCGCTACAAATCGATGCGTATTTTAATTTTATGGATACGTTTTTAATACCCAGTATTTCGTGCTGACGTTAATTTTGAACTGATCAACTAGTGTTGTCAAAACATGACGTGTAGTATTTAAGCGAATCTGTACAATCCTCAAGCGTTTCGATACAGCAAAGCTATAGATTAAGACTTTTGCACAGGTATAAGTGACTGAAATAGTGAAGTGTTACGGGCAGACGCAATAAAATACGACTTTAGAAGTATAAAACTTGTATTACTGCCTACCCCGGCACTTCCTTAATATATATAGGTACAAAACAAAGATTATAGTAAATAAGTAATAGTTGTGTATAATTTTGTTAGTCATGTTGTGCAATAGATAGTGATATATTCCTCGTAGATGTCTATGAATGAAGTATGAATGTGTCACTCTGTGGTCGAAATGTCAAACGAGAAATATGATGTAATAGGTTATGAAATGTGCGGTCTAGTGTTTACAATATTAGTTTTAAATAGCATTTTAATTAATTAATTATAAACTAAAAGTGGTAACCGCTACAATAGTGTTAAAAAATGCCAAAAATTTTCTAAAACTTTTTGTGCCATATTTACGGCTGGAATGTTTACAATGAGTATCCTAATTCACCTTAAACACCAAGGTCTTGGAGTGACAGTCCAGCTAGATGGACCGACAAACTTAAAAAGGTGGCTGGCATAAACAGGATGCGGAAGAGGCCTAAGTCCATTGACTGCGATAGGCTGAGTTGATTGATTGACCCTTACGTATCAAACTTTCCATCAAAATCTGAAGGATTTTAAAGGAAACTCTCATCCATAGCTTCATTTGTTTGAAAAATTCGTTTGCTCAACAGCATAAACAACGCAGTGAATTTTGTTGAACGGTCAAAATGAAATGCATTGCCACTGAAAGTGTGTTACGCAATAAGCTTATAGAGGTATGAGGAACAAGGTGTAAAGTTCACTCATCCTCTATAGAAAGGGACGATCCTCCGACCAGACGGGTGTGGGCAAATGCCCGACGCTGATCACGCAAATTTAAACTTCTATTCTCGAAAGAAAAACTCATGAGTCAGTAATGAAAAAACAAATAATAGGACTTTTTCTCTGATTAATCTGCACAAAATTCTACAAATACTAGACCATTGAACATTACGAATGGAAATTAAATGGTGAATACAGACACAATTCCATCTAGTTTTTGATGCGAAGTACAATTTCAATTATTTTTAGAATTTGACCCAAACTTTTGCAGTCCTTCGAGTACCTTCGAGAAACAACCTTTTAATCAAATTGTTTTAAATATGTTTTCTATTTATTTGGTTTTCGCACTGTTCCACTATGTTACTGCCTCATTATTCTAGTGGTCGCGAGTGCTGTTGAGCACGAGGTCCCTAGTTCGATTGCCAGGTCAGGCACAGTCACCATGGGATCTGGAGGCAAAAGTCCTCGCGCATATTTGGGAGTGGCGCGAGAAAGCGAAACGCCGGGGCTTGACTCTGATGCCGCGAGAAATCGCGGCACAGCGGACAGAGCTCCGGCGGGATCTCATGGCGTCATGGAGAGTGCGATTGTTGCAACCCACAGTGCTGGGCACGCCACTATTGCGGCGATAAGTGTCTTTGAGGAGTGGCTAGAGAGGCGCCACGGCGTCCTCACCTTCCGCCTGACGCAGGTCCTCACCAGACACGGTTGTTTCGGGAGGTTCCTGTTTCGTATCAGGCGGGAGGATACGCCCGGGTGTCATCACTGCGTGGATCGCCCGGAGGACACGGTGGAGCATACGGTGGAGGTCTGCCCGGCTTGGGCAGAGCACCGCCGTGTCCTCGTGGAGGCGAACGGTGGCGGGGATCCCTCGCGTCTGGCCCTGGTCCAGGCCATGGTACGGAGCGAGAGAGCATGGGAGGCCGTCACCTGCTTGCTCGCGAAGGAGCAAGCGGAACGCGTGAGGGAGAGGCAAAGTTCGCGCTCTCACGCCCCTAGCCGCCGCAGGAGGAGACGCCCTGGGCGTCGGGAATCGATTGCCGATTCCCGGCCACCATATGCGCGGGCTTGCGGACGGTGAGCAATGGGTAGCTCGCCGTCCGGTAAGGACCATACCCGGGTCGACGGCGCGTTGTGTTCCAAGCGCGCCTCAAAGAGATGTCAGCAAGTGAAGGGGTTCGATGAGACCATTGCCTGCCGGGGTTGCGGAAAAGTCCTAAAGGGATACCGTGGCCCCCTGGCATTGCACAGGCAACAGAAGTAATACGGGTGGGTTTTAGTCAGTAAGAGTCTGACACGCCCTCCCACTCCGCCCAGAGCGGGAAAAGACATTAGAAGATTTCCCAACAAAAAAAAAAAATAATAATAATAATAGGTCAGGCACAGTATTAGTGGGTTGTTTTATAAGGATTTTTTTTCAATAAGAGTCTGAATTGGTGCCAGGTGAAAAAAATATTATACACACATAAATATTTGAAAAACCTCAAGAGTTCTTATCATAATAAGTAAGTTTGATGTTATTGTATTTATTATACATATTAACCGACCGGCTGCCTCGTTGGTCTAGTGGTCGCAAGCGCTACTCCTGAGCATGAGGTCCTGGCTACGATTCCAGGGTCGAGCAAAGTGTTATTGGGTTTTTCCATCTGAAATTTCTCAGTAGCAGCCTGGAGTCAGGATTTGTGCCCGGTTGATGGCAATAGGCTCTCCCTCTATTACATGAGACAAAACATAACTGGTGAAATGTGGGTCTATATGATACACCACCGCTTAACACTTCGGGGAAAACAGGCGAAATGTTATGTAATGTTATTTATCTGTTTTTCAGGGAAAGCTGGTTTAGGTACTTACGAGTAACTATGTACCTTTAATTTCCATACGGTTATGAAGTTTTCAATCCCTTTCCTCTCTTTGTTAAGCTGTCGGAAAATAGGCGTTATAAATTAAAAGAAGACCATTGGAAGGCCGCCCTCCACTTTATGAACCGGGTAGGTTCATTTAAAAACTTCATTATAACTTCACGGCCGGCTTACCTCTGTACCACTGTAGGTTTTCATATTCTTTGTTTTTCGGTTTTTTTGTGTAAACTACAGTAGTTAGACCATTTTTACTAAGAAATATTAGTTTTTTTGTGTAGCTGCTTCACCATTACGTCTTCATCTATCTATAAGTATATCTATATATATAAAAGAAAGTCGTGTTAGTTACACTATTTATAACTCAAGAACGGCTGAACCGATTTGGCTGAAAATTAGTGGGGAGGTAGCTTAGAACCAGGAGACGGACATAGTATACTTTTTATCCCGGTAGGGTAGGTATGTAGGTAGGTTAGTTAGGGTAAGTAGGTAGGTTAGGTTAGGTAGTGTAGGTAGGTCCGCCGTAGATAAATTCTTAGTGCTACCCGTGCGAAGCCGGGGCGGACAGCTAGTTATAAATAAAACAAAAACTATTTCCAGATTTTCAGTACTTACCTAACTATTTTGTGGTTTTCTATATATTGAGACAAAAGTTTAACATATTTTTTACGTAACGAACGTTACTACTTTTGTAGGTATATTATATGGAGGAAAACGGAAATATAAAGCAATTCGAAATTTTCGAAAGATCATAAATAAAAATCGCGAAGGACTCAACCAAAAAGTTTCCACATGTGGAGACTGGAGATCGCTTGAAAAGATATGCGACGTCAAAATTACATCCTTATGATTGATCCGAACACAGATTTAACATTGAACTCCAAGTCGGCGACAAACGGGAAAACAATTTCCTTCTGCGAAAGTTCTTAGTGAAGTCTCAAACAAAACGCTGAATACAAAATTTGTTATTATTCACATGAACATAAAGGGGAATTCGATATGCGCGAAACGTCTGCGGGGTCCCACTCATCTTTATTTGTTTTAGATTACTTTGGGTTCGTCTAAGTTAGGGAGTGCGGACCGTGCGCATACGAGGACTTATAAGGGATTTGCCAATAACAAACTTACGCAGCGATGCTGAAAAATATAATCACCAAGTTTTTCAATTGGAATTGGTTGCTTTGAACAAGTTTTTATCTGTTTTCAGGCATGAAGAAATTCTCTTAAGCAAAGAAAATAAAAGTAAAAGTATGAAAGTTCGCTGCTTAGTATTATTGTTAGAGTTTATATTATAGTCAATAGTATGTGTTTTATACAATACTACTTTCTTTTTAGTGTATATATAGATATGTAATGTTATCGCTTGCATAGTTTTAGTTCTTTGTATAATACTGTTGTATTACAGAAACATTAATTTGCCATCAAAATAACAAACATGAATGTTATAAAAATGGCAATATTTTCATTTAAATTTTGGTATGGTACGTATGCTTTGTTGCCAACTCTATAACAACGAATAACTATGCATTGTGCCGATTCCAATCAAGCAGCACCCGCATAAAAATATTCCTACTGTAATAAATAATTTTATTAAGTACACAAATCACATAATGTGATAACAAAAATGACACCATTTTGTTTTTTATAATTTCATAAGCCGCTGCCCGGCGCGTTCGGGTGATTACGGCAAAATACCTACAGTAGCTACTGCCTGAAAATATGTTAATAATGTCACTTTTCATAGTTATGAAGAAAAACCTAGCACAAAGCTAATGTTCATTGCTATAGTTGTCGCGCTTCAGCATAGCAGTAGCGGTCATCGACCCTCCTAGATTTTCTAGCATTTTTAATTCCTAAACTGAATTATATAGTCCATTACCGTCCTGGATCAATATCTATCGTGATCTTTAACATGTTCCAATAACTATATTAAATCATACATATTTTATTTTTTAAATTCCTACGGAGAGATATTAGGGAAAGGGCAATGACCACTTTTACCATGCTAAAACGCGACAACTATAGTCACAACAACCAAGCGAGAGATTTGATAGTCGTTTCAAGAAAATGTTATGGCAGAAATAACATTTTTTTGGAGAAAATAAAATGATCATCATAAAAAGAGGATAGCTAGTTGTATATGAGATTATGCAAAAGATAAAAAGATTACTTTGTATTATGTAGATTGGAGTCAATGAAAAAACTTACTAGTATATTTAAATATAAAAAATCCCAGTATGTACCTACCTACACAGACATAAAATTTATTTTTATGACAAAAATATTAATATTCCAGATGAAGCCTTCTAGTAATTAAATTATCTAGTCAACCAGCAGGTTTAAGTTCACATAAAATAATTAAAACTGTAAACTAACACTTTAATTTGAATCTCATGGACTATGAATTAGAAATGTTTAATAATCTGAAGCCTTGTTGAATTTATTAGAATATTTTTTTAACTAAATCTCGTATCTACTAAATAGTATAACTTGGTATAAACCTGAATTATCGTAAATACCAACCATACCTATTACCTAATCTTAACAGAATCAGTTATAATCAACATTTTAGAACATCTACGCTTAGTTACGAAAACATTTATTTAAAACCATATACTATAACCACAAATGCAATACCCTTTTTATAATCATCATCAGCTTACAGCAGGTCTACCGCTGAACATATTTAACATTAAGATTATGTGTGTGTGTGTGCGTGTATATATATAATAGTGATAATGTGTGTGTTAGAAAGTAGATATTGATACACACACATCAACATAATTAGCAAGCTTTTAGTGTCAAAATGGTTAGTGATTATTTACTATGTATGAAAGTACAAATGAATGTGGTGTGTAGAGACAGGATTATTATGCAGAAAAGCGCAGAAAGACAACACTCGGCATTTATATAAAGGAGATGTTTCAAAATGTATGGAGCCCCGGCCACGTCTTTGTACACCATACTAAAAAATGGGGAAAAACAATTAAAACAGTTTTCAATCATCCAATTACTTTAAGTTGGCTTTGTTTGGTAGTAAAACACAAGAATGTACACTTGAAATTGCAACACACAACAAAAACCCGTCATGGCGGTAAGCTGTCATGTTGATTGATTAATGACGTTTGACATGTTCATTTGTCTTAATGGTCAAATCACTACGTTTAGTTCAGTCTTTTATAGACTCGAGAAATTAAAACAAAACGAACATCAAACCGCGAACGACAACGAAAGCGACTGAAGTAACAGTAGACAGTTCACGATCTATGATCAATGGCCGATCTATGGTTTACTGTCACTGTTTTTTACCAAAGAGTACCTAAATTGGCGAGACGCCATGTTGAAAGTCGATGAAATAATTGATAAATATCAAATGATTGTAAGAAAAGTATGCATTTAAGCAATTTATCTGTATTTTTTCCGAATTCCATAGATTTTTCTAGATTTTTCGAGGAACTGTACACATACTGGGCTGGATTTGGAACATCTCCTTTGGCTTGTCAGTTTAATAGGTACTCTCACACAAAACTACTGTTCTTCCTCCAACCAATTGTAGCCAAAGCAAAATCAATCTGCCTAGCCTTTTCCCAACTATGTTGTGGTCAGCTTTCAGTCTATCCGGATGCAGATGAATACCATTTTACATGGAGCGACTGCCTGCCTGACCTGCACAACCCAGTTACTAGGTAACACGATACCTCTAGGTTGTCAAACTATTGGCTTTTTGACTATCCGTAAAAAATGACGAAATCTACGAATGACAGCCGGGACCAACGGCTTAACGTGCTCAACGAGGTACGGTAGGGTTTCGATGGATGGTCACCCATCCACGAATCGACCGCGGCAAGCATAGCTTAACCTTCGATCGCCCCTTGCTGCTGTTATTATTTAGCCACGAGCCCCTCTAGCACATTGTAACCAAAGCCTTTTAAATATAATATATCAACATGCTCAACCTTCTGGAGGCCTCGTAAAATCCGTGCGCGGATTGTTGCGCTTAAACTACCCTCACACTGAAATATGTACTCGTACCTTCAACTCCCAATGTTCACATCTAGAAATAAAACGTAAAAATATCTGAGACATATGACGGACTTTGGTTTATTTGTTGCAGCCTTAGTTTGATAGCAGTTGATATGGATTTTAGGATTTACTTGGTTCTACTTTGTTGCTTCCGTGTCTTTAGTTTGTAGTATACAAACCTACAAGAATTGTTAAGAACAATTTAATAATTTTTTTATGGCTCTAGCGATGCAATAAGCAAAAATTATTTGAGTTAGCCAAAATAAAACAGCAAGAAATACCTACCACTTAATGTAATTTGGTATTAAGTACCGCCCAAGGTACCATCTGATTACCACTTAGGTAATTCTTTTCAAACTATATTGATCTCTTGGGTAAAAAATCCATTGCATCTTCTCACTGGCTGGTTAGAGCTCCGAGTTAAAATTACCATTAAAAATAGTCTAGGCACGTCATCTAGTCATATGCTTCGGATATATAAAAAGCTTAAATATTTTTCTATTATATAATATTAATTATAGTGGATTTGATGTAACTCCCACTATTTCAGTCTAGTTTTTAGCGCAGCTGCCGATTATTTGTTATGTTTATATTGTTTTTTTTTTTTATGCACGTGTTTCTGTGACATTTAAACCTATTTTTCTTTCTATCTTTTCAATTATATTGCTCTGGTATATTATAATTCCTTCCTCGTTTATTTAATTTAGTTCGTTTAGTGGTCGCAAGCGCTACTGCTGATCATGAGTTGCTGTGTTCGATTCCCAGGTCGCGCAGTGTGTCGCATATTTTCCTCCAATTTGTTATTTTCGTGTTTATTTGTTTTTTTTCTTTGCTTGCGTCATATTTTACCGCAAATAAACGTATTTTCTTCTTTTTTTTAATTAGGTTTTTCTGTTCGGAATTCCTTAGTAGCAGCCCGGAGTCTTGATTTGTGCCCGGTTGATGGCAATAGGTTCGCTCCCTATTACATGGGACGTAAACATAACGTAACGTGGGTGTACGGTACAACTCTGCCTGTTATGTAATGTTATTATAATCATAATCATTTATTTGCCAGAATATGGTACATAATTATGGTCTTAAGATTAAACAATGGTATCGTTACATTATGCCAAGTTTAGCGTGCAAATATTAGTTTATAATTCATTTTACGAACAAATGTAATAGTGATAAGCCTACCTATCGCAAAATACTAAACTATTATTTTGCGTATAGCGTCCCGAGTTTTTTTCTATTGCTGTCAAAACACAGAAATATGGCTACAGCTTTTTAGGCTCAGTAGGTATATAAAATATAGATAAACGATTATGGAACAAAGCGCGGTTTAATATTTCTCCATCACGCAAATTGTGTTAACGGTTTATTAGAATATTGACGAACACTGCAATAAACTTTCAGTATTGGAATTTACACTGAAACTTACACCAGCATTGTTTCGAAGTTTAATAATAGCTGTTTTTTTCCGCGGTCCTGATAGAAATCACTATGCTATTTATTGAGATAATCTATATCATAAATGCCTAAGTATACCTTAGGCATAACTTCGTCATGGAAGTGTTTGAGTACAATCTTAATATTTCTGCAAAATAGAGCAATTTTAATTTAAAATTGTAAATCCGAATTTACCCCATACCTAGGGGTCAAACCGGAAAGGCATTTTATATTCTAGGGGTGAATATAGATACTAACAAGAAAACGATCGATGCAACTTTCGTGAGCCCATATAAGACAAGTAGTGCATTGGTACCATTCATCTGTGGACTTAGTTCGACTATACTTTTTGCCACAACCCAAACACTCCGAATCCTCATGATAATTTTATTTATTCGTCTTTTTACGTTGGCATGTTGACGCTCGCTCTCAGTATAAAGTAAAAATAATAGTTCGCTCGCTCGCAGCCTGACAGGTTAAAAAAGGAAGAAATCAAACACCCACAATACATACTTATAAAATCAATCGGGGTGAAACCGGATAGTCGACTAAAGATAAAGGATGTCTACATTGACCCTTCTGAAAAAAAAATAGTTCTTACATACCACAGAAACCACAAAATACAGAAAAGATCCTTCCTAGATAGAATGAAGTCCATTATAATAGAACCGTGTACGCCTTCTGTCCGAAACATTAAGTCCTTTATAGAAGGTACCTAACTTTGTATTGTTCCCGTTTTTCTAGGCATCTCGGAAAAGAGTCTGAACATAACGGCTAACGAGGTAAAGAATCCTATTTACCTGGGACAGGTAGTATCACGTTGAGAAATATTATATCTAGTTAAACATTATTAGCTGGACAAATAGCCTCCTTTATTCAGGGATAGTACCTTTATTGGTCGTACAAAACCTATTACTTCAGATATATATCATTTTCATGACTATATAGTTCATAAATTACTTACGTAATAATTTTGGAGAATGAAATAAAACTGTAGAGTTATCGGTTACTAAAGTATGTTTTTTTATGAATCTAAGCACAGTTGTTCGCCAACCGCGATGTTTCAGTAAAGGAAAGATTTGTAGCGTAATTACCCGAAGCCAGACATAATAAAACCTTTTAATGAGGCCCTCAAAACCCTCTCGTGACGTGTTAATTACCAAATGTTTTGTAATAGAATACTAAAACATAACCTTTTACAAAGTGGGCGTAGATTGTATAATGTTCGTAAAAATCGTAGCTACAAGAGATAAATACTTAAGCCAGTTTAGTTCCAAACAACTTATGCAGAGTACCTATACATACAATTAATATGAAATCCGAAACTTTGATTAATAATCCACAGTAATAATGAACAATGTATCCCACTATCGATGCCCCAGCCGCCGCAAACTCCGAGGTAAACTAACATTCGAACAACGCACCCCACTGACACGCACGCTAACGGATCAGCTTTGAATAATAATCGGGTTTGTCACAAGAAGCTATTGGACTCCGAGGAGATCAGAATTATGCGACAAATGCGCCAACTGCTAAAGCGTTTTACGACCGAAATGACGCGCTGAATCGGATTTGGATCACGTCCTCTTGCGAAGACAGTTTGACGTGTTGTCGTCGACTTGCATAAATTTGCAAGATTAAGCAGGGCCTAGAGGCACCACTCACCCTAGATGCGGTCTGTACCTATTTACATAAATGTATTCCCTTTCTGGCAACGGACGTCTTTAACCACGAATATTTACTGCGGCCTTGACTGTCTGTGGACTATGAGAGGTAACTATCGCACGATTCATCCTCGTAGGTACCTGTCTAGCCAATTAATGACGTGTTAGATAAATCATTCGTGGCTGTTAATTACTGCGATCCGTTTTCCTATAATTTCCTGTACAAATAATATTTATATCTACTATGTCCGCCCACAGTACGTTTACTTTCGGCAAATATAAAAAAAAAAAAAAACATGCGGGGCAGTCTTTGGGGACCGCCGATAGAAGTGAAAACTACGTAAGCGTTCGGTGACGATGACGCGAGTTTCACACTTTTGTTTCACCTAAAAAGTACACAGTATACATATAGCTTATGGAAAGCGTTCGGTGACGATGACGCGAGTTCCATGATTTTTGTTCACCCAAAAAGTGCTCAACGCGCCTAAAGAAGTTTTCACTTCAAAAATATCGCATTGAGTAATTTGGTCTTGAAGTTTTGGAATCATCTCAACTTGGACAGCTCAAAATTGTCTCTTGTTATCCGCTATAATCCGCTCGCATTTGAAACCGTTGAATTTTGGGCTTATTCCCTGTCTAACCCTTCAGAGAATACAGTCATGATTGTTATCTATTTATTTTCTCCCATTAGATTAGGAGATCTCCAAACAGTATCAAAGCGTAAGTACGTGCTGGCACTGAGTGACGTCATGCATAGCAATAGACTGTTGTGTACCAAGATCAGGTGGGAATAAATAGGATAAGATGGTAATGCAACGCGTATACGCCATCGATTGTGTATAGTCTGAAAATGTCTACTAAGCTTCATACACGGTCGGTTGAAAGAGAAAAGTATCCACCCTGCCTAGCAGTTTAGTTGGTAAGTTGGATACTTATATCTGGACATCGTCTGTATTTATGACAACCCTTTCTATGAGTATGACTAGCCTTAAACTGAAAATGGTACCATTTTTGTGTAGCTCAAAGAAACTATCTGAATTGACATAGCTGTGAAAAACTGGTCTAATAATGCTATCAAAAGTGTAACCAAAGCAGCAGGAATAATTCACTGGGCAATTTATATAAATGTAGATGTTTTTCTTATGTTTTTCATTTTTAAGTTTACTGTGAGGTAAAAAATGCAGGATTTTCCACAAAACCTTTGTAAAGTATCAGTTGCATATTAAATAAAAAATAAAATCCGCTGGCATATTTTTATTCACAGTATTTTTTTAGATTATTGAGATATTTGTGAATAACACTCGTAGCGGAATTGAAAAGTAAAGTTTTAAATAAAATCCGCGTCAACGCATTCATATTTTTCTATAAACTAATATTAAAAAAAGAAGTTTTGATTTTTTGTGTTTTTTTTTTGTAATAAATAAACTCAAAAAACACCTGGTTTTAAAAATTCTTTCACCAGTTGAATGCTATATTATCGCTGAGTAACTTAAGCTACATTTTATAAAAATATCGTGAGTGAAGCTGCTGGCGGAAGCTAGTATATATTAGAACGATAATTCCAACATTTTGTTTGATAATATTATTCTCAATTTCTTTAATAGTTTAAACAATACCTGAATACGTTTTATATACAAAAGCAAACTCTATTTTTATTTTAATCGAATACAAAAAAGGAAGGTAGGTATAATTAGGTTTTTTTTCCTTTGAAAGTGTATAGAGTGCCGCTAGCGGCACTTTATCCCTGTCGAATAAAGTGCCGCTATTTGAGGTGTATAGAATAGCCTACGAGATAACTGCCTTTATTTATATATTTTCATCGATATTTTCGTCAATAGTGAACCTATTCTTTTTTATTTTGTAGAGGAAGCTTGCGAGGTGATTAACTTTGCTTGGGTAGTTTGTGAGTTACCTTCGAAACGTATATAATACACTTTAGTGTATTTTGATGATGTTATAATACTTCCTGTCACTGTTGTTTACATAGCAAGTAGTGGTATACGATTTGGTGGGGTAACTACCATAGCCAAAAAGTGAAAATTAATAAACGTTATTACAACACAAAATAAAACGAATTCCCAAAAAAAAAAACGAAGAGAAAAAAATTCGGTGGAAAAAACTAAAATACAGATCTAAAGATACCGACTTCCGAAATTAAAGTATTTTTTTTTTTTAGAACACCGTTACATTAGGTATATCTTTAAAGAGGACCTATTCAATTAAATTTCCTTAAGCAGTCCCAGTGAATAATAAATCGCTTTTACTTCATTACGCTCAACAAAAGAGATACATTTTTCACCAAACGTATTAAAAGCACTCCGGGAAATATCGCAGACATTTACAAATTTTAATATTTAATTTTCAGAAGGTGAATTCTTTCCGTGAATATGAAATGACTCACGGAATTCTTATCGGACTGTGTCTGGGACCGACACGGCTTTAATACGTGATCCGAATGCTTCCCAATTATGGGAGCTTAAGGAGTGAAGCCCGCTCGGGAACGAAGATGGCGCAAGAGCTAAACGAACCACGATTCTTCATTTTGTTTTGGTTGTTTCGCGTGTGTTTTGCATGAAAATTATTATTGAAATATAGGTCGGTCGGTATAAGGTAGCTTTAACTTTGCAATGAAAATATGTAAATATTTTCAATACTTAAGAATACTTCTTGTTCCTGCACTTTGTTTTCTCAAAAAAATAATTTATATACTTAGTGACAGCTTTCTAGAAACACGTATAGTGGTGCAATAACCCATAAAAAATCATGTATCCTATACTATTAAACGAGCAATATTCCTTTAAATATATTAACGGAAGAGGGTATGTGTCTCTTTCGTTATTATCAGGCAAATTTTAACTACTGTGGGCGTACTGTGAGTAGTATTGGTTATTGCGCAATAGAAAAACCGATATCAGTTCTGTAGCGGTTACACCGCCACATACGAACTACGCATCAAAGACATGACGTCACACAAATCCTGCATCGCGCAATTAGAGTTTACCACGTGAACGACATATATAAGACTATCAGACATCAACAGTAGGGCAGTCGTCCCGCCAGACACAACACCCGTCTGGTTGGAGGATCCTCCCTTTTCTATGGTGGATGAGTGAACTTTACACCCTATTCCTCATGCCTCCTAAAGATCAAATCACATTATAATTTACTATCAAATTAATCTCACTAGCAATTCACACACTGTAACGTATTTCCGACATATATATAATAAAATACTATACAATTATATTTGTTATCACGCTCGCGAAAACGGCTCTAACGATTTCGATGAAAGTTGCAATATTAGGGTTTACTGGGGCGAAAAATCGATCTAGCTAGGTCTCATATCTGGAAAAATCCGTTTTCTCCGTATTTTCACCCGAGTGGAGTTCAGTCGCCCAAAGGAATAATGACATGGTAGGATGGTATTAGTATGCACCTACTATCATGCACAGCATGGAATTAGAATGAACTATTATTAAATAAGTATTCTCTATTTTCTCACGAGCAGAGCTCCGGCGACCACGTACTAGTATACCTAACAATGCACCATCATTACAGGAAGTAAAATATTACATAACACTCTTAAACGTAACCGTCTATGAATTGTACCACAACGTGATATAAAGTATGAAAATGTATTCAGTTCGCTCGAGTAACAATCGGTGACAGATGCATTAGCTACGGGAATTCGGCAATTTATCGGTTACATTCGCACTTCACCCGTTTGCAAAATATTAAGTGTCATTTTATAAAGAAATTGTTTGTTGACGGAGGTACCATCCTTTATTTGTATGAACATTTGCCCTCGAATAAATTGCGGTGTGCATGGTTGTAATTTGTAGCATTGCATTCAATTAATAAATGAATGTTGACATTTTCCCCATTTTATTCAATCACAGTTGAAAGTCGAAAGATTTAGATAAAATTATGTTTTTTTATAAGCTGAGTATTTAAATCAAGTCATACACAACTCACTATTATAATTTATAAATGCGAAATATTAAAATAAATCGTTTAAAATTGTCGTTTCCTTCTGAATTAAGATTCACTACGCCAAGTAAAATGATAACTAGAACGCAATGCTCAGCAGAATAAAGAAACATTCCATTCCTGACCAGAATTCAGGATAGAACTATCCGGCATTCAAGAAACTACGTAGAAGATTTATTGCAGTATCCTGTTTTAAAATGTTATATATATTTTCGTTAAAGTTTAAATTGTCGTGAGGTAGCATCTGCATGAGTGCCCTAGCGTTGTTTTATCGGAAGGCTCATTTTAATTCTGAGGATCTGTTAAAGTTGTTAAAGCGAAGTACTCGTACTTGGCGATTTCTATGTTGCCGGCAAAGTAAGCTTTATGTAGAATTTGTTTTATAGGGATAGCCAATCAATCTGCCTAGCTTTTTCCCAACTATGTTGGGGCGGCATCCAGTCTAACCGGATGCAGCTGAATACCAGTATTTTACATGGAGCCTATCTGACCTCCACAAACCAGTTACTGGGTAATACGATACCCCTTGGTAAGACTCGTTGTCGGACGTTCGGGCTTCTGACGACCCGCAACGACTGACAAAGATCCACGAATGACAGCCGGGACCAACGTCAACGTGCTTTCCGAGGCATGGAGGAGTCTCGACTGTAAAGATGGTCACCCATGTACGGACCAACCCCGGCAAGCAAAGCTTAACCTGATGGATCGACCCGTGCGGCTGTTATTACTTAGGGATAGCTAATGTACCATAAATATAAAGACAAAATAACTCATGTATTTTGCTAGAAATTGCACTGATTCTATACTTCCAAACAAATCCAGAAGTAGGTACAAAAATACTATGGTGGTAGGTACAGTACAAATAAATATTGTGCTCAAATTACCTACCTATAAATAATGTATCTGTAACATACAAAATCGTTATAAGTAACATGACTTTCATCTCATTATTTATTAAACAAAATTGTTGACCACTAAATTGCATGTAATAAATTAATATAGTTATATTAGGAACTATATTAATTAGTGGTCTAACAATTTTACAACTATTATTTATTAACATTATTCTTAATAAATAATAGTTGTAAAATAATATATATATATCGGAGAAGAATCAATGAATATAAACCCACATCACGACTTGTTGGTTTCGAAGGGTTGGGCAAATGTCCACATTTCGCCAGTTATGTTTAAGTCCCTTGTAATAGGGGGCGAGCCTATTGCCATCAACCGGGCATAAATCCAGACGCCGGGCTGCTACTGAGAAATTTCAGAATCAATTAATATGTTGTGAAGTAATATTATTTTACTAAGAACTAGTAGTCCGCCCTGCGGACTATATCGGACGGCTGTTGTCAAGACATCGAAATTTTTCTGCTATTTATTTAAGGACAACCAACAAAGCATACACCAAAAATACATGTTATAATAAAATCTTATTTTTACATTTATAGTGTAGCCTTAATTAAAGGCTGCCACGGCATGCATTGAAAAGTAGGAAATGCAGCGGTGAGGTTCCCGCGTCACCATGCGCTCAATGATATTGTGAGGAGGGCATTCGTGTCGGCAGATGTCCCCTGCGTACTGGAGCCGCCGGGTCTGTGCAGGACTGACGGCAAGCGGCCGGATGGGCTGACTTTGGTGCCTTGGAGGAACGGCAAGTGCCTAATATGGGACGCAACTTGCGTCAGCACTGTTGCCGCCAGCCACCTTGGTCGCACAGTCCTCTCGCCGTCGGCTGCAGCTGAAGACGCTGCTGTAAGGAAGAGGGTGAAGTACGCTCCGTTGGCGGACCGTTACCTTTTTGTGCCCGTTGCCGTTGACTCCATGGGGTGTTGGGGCACTGAGGCCAAGAAGCTCATTTATGATATAGGGCACAGGCTCCGTGATAAAACGGGTGACTCCCGCTCCGGATCGTTTTTGGTGAAAAGGTTAGCCATTGCCATCCAACGTGGTAATGCTGCAAGCGTTATGGGCACCTTTGCGCCGGGAACAGTTAGGGGCGGGTTATTTGACTAATTTTTTGACGTGTTGTTGCTTATGATTATTTTTTCTAAGGAAATTGTTACTTAATAATAATATCTTTAGCACTTAAACATTATTTAGTAATAACATGTGCAATTATTATGATTAAATAAATAAAATATATATATGTTATCTAATAACAGCGTTTGTTACAAAATAATTACAAATAAAAATAAAGTTACAAAACAAAACATATTATACTCATTTAAATAAATTTAAGTGAAAATTTAAAAAACAATAGAAACTACGATATTAATTTTTCACTTTTATGATAAAGCCCCAAGCAATATAGCCTTGACTTTATGTAAAGAGTAAGACATATCAATATCTACTACTGCTATAAATCTAATACTGGTTATGAAACTATAATATACTAATAATAAAGCTGAAGTGTTTGTTTGACCGGTTATAGGCTATATAATACTATATATATATTAACATCACACTATGATCCTTAGGAGCTAAACAAAAAGAAAAAGTAAAAAAGTACGCTAAGCGAAAACGGAGTAATACCTTGGGCGGGCGATGCGATGCGACGCCGTGGGTCAGGGGAGCCAGAAGATTCACGTGAACGAAGTCGTGGGCTAGTCGGAGGCTAGTTTTAAATAAATTATTTTAATCATGGTAAAACCCGCGTCATAATTTATTGTGTATTTTAAAAAAACCAAGCGGTGACACAGACACGAAAAGCGACTTTATTTTATACTGTTAAATATACTCGTAGAATGTGACTTAAGCGCTCAAATTACCTATGAATGATGAACCCTAATAGGCATAACTACTTTTGATATCCATACTAAATTTAACATTTCCACTAAAAAAATGTGAATATATCATACCTACGTTTTTTTTACATGGGAAACCTAACCGCTCCTCTCGCAAAAGGGAATTTACTAAACCCACCTAAAAAAATGGAAAATTTCTTTAACACAGTTTCTAGGTTTTGCTCATCGTCAAATTGGAGAACAAGATACCTTAATCTACCATCATTTTATTTTTATATTTATTTATCCTATACCTACTGTACTACTGCTGGGCAATGGCCTTCCCCAAGTCCTTCCAGGACCTCTTTTCCCCACGCCACCTCAAATCAGCCCTTACAGTACGTGACCAGAGTATCTCGCCACCTGTTTTTATTTTTAACAACGTTTTCTTATAATAGGAAAAATACTGCCAAATTATTGCAGTATTAAACATCCCCCTTATTGTCTCGATATTTCGATAGACAGTAAGCTATTTTATTCTCACTATTTTCTGAACGTCAAGTCATGTGTGAATCCACACTTACGCAGTAACTCGGCGCTTCCCAACAAAGTGACATAATTCAATGCAAAATTGACACTTTGACAACCCATTGACAATGCTTTTTATGTCGGATAGAGCGGCAAGGCGGCGTTCACATTATAACTTGGTAAATAGTTCGTATTTAGGTATACAATATGTAAACAAAACCTTATCCGATTCGTGAGGGTGTTGTTTAGTATCGTACTGAGTCTATTTACGTGGAAAATTACTAGGAAAATGAAAAAAAAAATCACCTCATTTTTTTATCAATGGGGTATTTTACCGGGTTATTACATGGGGTGCGGGCAGCCGTCAATTAGCGGGTGCCTACAAGTCATAACCACTGTTGAAAATTTGCAATGTTTTCATGGATTTGGAGGGTAATTTTGGTACTCAAAATGTGAAGTTTAAATAGAAATAACTTTTTTACTTTCAAGTCAGGTCATTTTATTGCAGTACTTACTCGTATGTACCCCTTTCGGATCGGACAGGGTGTTTTTCCATATTGTATATCGTCTAAAAATATTTTAAGGGAGGTGTGTAGCTTGGTCTCTCATGAAAATGAACAACTCTTGCAATGAGACCCAGGCTGAAATATCGAAAAAACCGTAGCTACTTCTTCGTTTTGTTAGGTATCAGCAGTTGTTCATGTTCATGATTGTTCACTGCCTGAAGGTTTCCAATGAGTTCAAAGTAATCCTGTATAGTACCAATGAATGCATGATAAAAAATTCACACATATTCTGGGAAATTTATATTCTTGCGGCAGCTTCTGATTATTACAATATTTTTCTGCGAATGTTTACTGTTCTTTATCCTGTATGATACCTATTCTTATGTAAACATGTGAGGTATTGGAAAAAAAAACATGAAATCCGCTTTCCTAAAAATATATTATTATATTATACTACTATGACCTTTGCACGATTATTTCTGGGAACCATTGCTTCATGATCATGAACCATGACAAAAAATATTTCCGAAACTCGTAATTGTACTCGAGAGGAGTGGGTCGGTATACAATAATTATATTATACTATTATGTAACATCATTTAGGTATTTAAATTTCATTGAAAATATTCCGTCTGTCTGTTAATTTTTTATTTTAATAATGAATGTAACTACTATTTGGCTTATAATTTTTTGTTTGTCTACTAAATTCAAATGAAATGATTGCGTAAAATCCAGAACCTACTGATTGGTAAAAGACACTGGCCCCTGTAACACACCTACCGCAGGAGGCAGGGCTTCACATTGTTTGTACCTACAGATTTTTTATGCCAATAAAAATAATTTATTATTTACAATTTACAGGACTTTTGCTGTTGAGACAGTTTTATTTAATACCTAACAAATAAGAAATTCTTGTATGCAGGTGTACCTAGTTCATGCTGATCCGATAAAAAAAGAAATCTTTTCATTCCAGAAAACCAAATCGTCACTTTCAACATGCGGGCGGACCCACGATTACAACTAGTTTATTTTTTGTACACGTATTATATTAAAAGTATTTTCAGAAACTGCCAACATACAGGATTGACGGAGATCGCATTCTCCGGGGACCTTTTACATAAGTCTAGTATTACATTCCAAATATTACGGATTCTAGCCGAAATACAAGCTCAGATTATTGCCCTGTTGCTTCTAGATACCTAACTATTATGATTTGTATTATCTTTTCACTAGATTCTGCGAACGACGTTGATGAAAAATGTTCTCGAAATTTCTGTTGACAGAATATGAATGATATTCAGCTGCTTCAATAATTTCAGATACGAAGGATCTGTTGTCGTTTTTATTGATCTTTTGAAGTTAATACAAGTTAAAAAGTATTTGGCGTAATAGAGGCCATAGTATGTCAACACGTATTCAGGGAAAATTTAAAATGGCTACACCTATTACTGTTAGAAACAGCTTTGTAGCAGACAGACAGAAGGCTTTGGCTTAGTAAAAGGATCTTGTTGGCATTTTTTGGGTAGGTACGGAACCTTAAAAATACCCACTCTTGAGTAACAATTATACGGTCGCTGATTACTTTTCCTAGAACAATCCAATAACCGTACAGTGAAAAATAGCATTAGATTTCTGAGAATTTCTTAGAAAACGTGCTGACTTACGTAGCCATATGTGTACACAGCTTTAGATAAGAAGGGGAACACACGCCGACGTTGGTCCGACAGTTCCTGGAGAGGTTTTCAAATAATACATATAGAACCTTTTAATACTGCTCTTTCTTACCGTGGCAGGTGCAGCAGATTTATCTCAGAAGGTTTCGATATGAATTAAACTTTATCATGAAGACTGAGAACTTTTTGAAATATTTCTACCTTATTCGAGAAAGTATTTTATAGAAAACTCCAAATAGTATGATAGTTCCTGTCAAAGACCCTATCTACGGAAAAAAAGCAAATTAAAAAAATACTTTAATCATCGTGAGTAATGGAAAAGAAGTAGAGGGAGACAACGTAAACCGGTATAATCGTTTCTCATCAATAGCACAAATGTGGCATAGTGTCGGTAAATTAGATTAACCTTTATAATACTGGTGTCTCATATTGGAGACAGATAACAATAAAATTCTATTGTGTCTGCTAATTGCGCGCGCGACAGATTAATATAATATGTCATTGTATGGAACATGTCAATTGTGTTTCGTATGTGATGCGAGGAACCTATTAAGACAGTCTGGATATGAACGTTTTGTTTTATTGTCAAATCTATTATAATCTATAAAATATATGTTGGTCGAATGGTCGCAAGCGCTACTGCTTAACATGTGGTCCTGGGTTCGATTCCCAGGTCGGGCAAAATGTCATTGGGTTTTTCTTTCTGGAATTTCTCAGTAGCAGCCCGGTGTCTGGATCTGTGCCCGGTTGATGGCAATAGGCTCGCCCCCTATTACCAACATGGGACTTAAACATAACTGGCGAAATGTGGGTCGACCGATGTGTTTTTTTTTTTGGATTGTTCTTTAGTAAGAACAATCCAAAAAAAAAAAACACATCGGTCGACCCACATTTCGGAATTCACATTTCGGATTTTCGGTTTTTCACATCGGTGGCAATTTAGATTTTTTTGATTTTTCTACTTTTCCATTGGGTTTTTAAGGTAGTCCTTAAAAACCCAATGGAAAAGTAGAAAAATCAAAAAAATCTAAATTTTGTCTCACGTGGTACGAAGTTCACCGGGTCATCTAGTCCTATAATAATTTTGTATTACCTTAATATGGCGCAGTCGGTTTCAAAATAAGAACATTTTGTATTTCATGCCTCGAGAACATAAAAAGTAACATTTTGTGATCGATGTCAGTCATACTAGTGAATTTGCAATCACGTGTTCTATTTATGGACTCTATAGTACCACCGCCACCGTCATTAAATTTCAATAAAAAAATGACCGCATAAAAAACCACATGTCTAGAGAACTGGAAAATCATTTTTCTAAATCCAAGTCACAGTTCTTGTAAAGTGCAATTTTTTGTGTAGTTCTCTTTCATGCCTCGCCACAACGACCCGTCTTGTCATCTTGAATCCTTCACCAGGTCGTAGATAAGGCCTTACACAGAACCTGCGTATTCATGCTTAGTCAGCCTATAATCTTCCCACTGTCTTTACACAGGCCTCCTCTCTGTGAGAGTGTACCGTAATCCACCACGCGGGCCCAGTGCGGGTTGGTAGAAGTCACCAGCCCGCTCCGTATTCATATATTTCAATGCAACTTCTGCAGCTTAATTATAATTAAATTCACAAGACACAAGTTCCATGGACTTTCAAAGCGACCGTCTGTAGTTTCCACCTATAGTCCTACTTTAGGTTTTAGTTACATAATGTGGAGCTTTCAAATTATTGTATTTGTCAGCATCAGAGAGAGAGTTAGCCTGTACAACAATAAAGCTTATTACAATTTTCGTATGACCACAAGCGTTAGATTAACTTACTAATAAAGTTCCAGATTATTCAGCATTATAGACTTAAGGTAAATTTGCTAAAATTTAATCAATCTCAGAAGTTAGTCGTTTGTAACCGACGGTCTTGCTGGACCGCATACACGCTGTAGCTCTTGCAATGTTCTCCCGTGAGGAATATATTGCACATTTGTTGCATATTGTGTTGAGTGTTACGTGGACCCCACATAATACGTCACGTCCCGCTCCTGTTACCGCTAAGGCCTGCACATAGAATGGAAGCCTCTACAATATTACGTACACAGTTAGGCACATTGGTTAGCTGGAAATGGCCATTGTGTAATTTAACGATAGTCAGCTGTTACGGGAATATTGTTAAAGGTATCAGTTTTTTCTCCGATCGATTCCTGGAACCGTAGACGATAAGAAATGTACAAGGTACCCGTAGAGAGAGCTTTGTAAGGATTTTCTATAAATCGTGATGAGCTGTCCATTTGTTTTTTTTTTTTTTTTGATAATTTTCTAATACCAACAGGAAAGTAATTTTGTTTTAGCAGTTTCTCAAATAATAATATTCGTATAATCTGGGTGCGTGCGTTATTAGCTTTTCGGCTTAAAAGGGGTGTTATTTCGGTCATAATTATTAAAAAATGGGGCGTTTATTGGACAGGCATACGTTTATCTCTGAATCTCTACGTGACCATATGAGCCACAGATGTGAATAGGCTACTTCCGCTATCTGCAGCTATCGTAGCTACCTACTAAGTGAATATAATTTTATTGGAATGGGATAGGAGTAGGTAAACCGTCACTCCTTTTTCAATAGTAATTATTATGGCAAAACATCACAAATTGTATAGCTTTGTAATCGTTTTCTCTATTTTGTTTCTCATAATAATATTGTTTTAATCTAAAATACAATAGACGACGTATATATAGTAGCCTAATCCGCTTAACTGTTCTAAAAGAGTCATAAAGAACCCTGTAAGAAATCGTCACGTATTTCATCTCTCAACGAGGCGATCCTCAGGATGATTATTGACTTGTTGCGAACCCGGACACGACGTGTTGCCACATCAAGCACCGAACGCAGGGTGAGCCACACTGCCCGACAACCCCACTTATATAGGATTACTGGTTGGTCCACCTCGGCTAGGATCGTTATCTTACAGGGTTCTTTATGACTCTTTAAGAGGATTAGATTACTATATACGTCGTCTATTGTATTTTATTATGGATTTCCTCAAAATCACAACTGAGTCAATTAACTATCTTGTTTTAATCTGTTACTTCTATTCCTAAACTGACCAAATGTATGTAGGTGTATGCAGATAGTATCATCCACGAAGACGCACCCCACTCCACGATTACTCTACTGAAAACTGTACTAAAATGGGGTACGTCTTCATGGATGGCATTATCCACACACTTCTGCCTACCTTTTAATACAGGCGTGGCGTTATTTCAAAGTCAAACATTTATAGCCACATAAAACGCACTTTTGAACGTCAAAATTTACATTAATTTTATATTAATTATTATGTCTATACCCAACCAAGCCTATGTCCAATTTCTTAGGCACATTTGTCTGCTCTATATCCAGAGCAGTGGCAGAAAGGCTAGTCGTCGTTGGCACGTGCCACCTAGCTGAATGTTTATTGCATTGAGATTGCGGCATAACTCGGCCTGGTTATAATAAGTGTGAATGTGAGCGTCTTAGTTGGTTTAAGTGGCTACAGTTAGGTGAAGGCAATTGGTTTTAATGTTGTGTTTTTGATGTGTAATATCTTTCCTCTCGCTTTCATGCAAATCTTTCCTCTCCTTTTCCTGCAATCTATGGAGTGAGAAATCTGTGGGAGTGATTTTGTGAAAAGGGACGGAAGTCGAGAAAGTGCGCACTATTTGATTTGAACAAAGAGGGCGCGTGGTACAGGACCGTCAGAAAAGACCTTGACGAAGCCCCGCAACTTTTGCGGACCTCTTGCGTTTTTAATGACTTTAGAACGTGTGGGCGCGGGAGACTTTAGCGGTTAAACCCCGATTTAGACCTTTTTTACTATGAACCCCATATATAAAACTGATAACTGTAACTGTATCGTAATCTGTATAATATTTCCTATTGGTTCTTATAAGACTTATAAGAATTTGGTTTACAATAAAATGAGCATGCTTACACTAAAAACAAGTTTTGTTATTTTCACCCATTTTTTCAACAGTTTTTAAATACTTTGAAATCACAAGTATAATCATGTCTCACATTTTAGTTAATCATAAGTCTATTGTCAAAAATAACTGACGACGATAAATAAATAAAATAAAAAAATACATTAAAAATATATTTATTTTAGTTATATTATTCTCCCTTTCGAAAAACATTTGAAATAATACAAGAATCTTTTTTTTTTTCAGGATATAATGTTAATATTGCATATTACCAAGGTGAGAATGATGTCAGATATTACACATCATATGAGACTACTGTAACCCCGGGTCCACACTCTCGCGAGTGCCCCTCGTGGAGGCCCTTGCACGAGCCGCAGCAAGCGGAGGCTACACGAGTGCTACCCACACTCTCGTTGTATTCAGTTGCCCGTCACGCCACGCGCCTCGTGTCCTTTGACTCTGGTCAAAAAACTGACACCGAACGAAGTAAGCGCGACGCCAGGCGAAAGACAACGATAGTTGGCGAGGGTGCCATCCACACTATCGCGCTCGCTTCACCTCGTCTTGTCTCCTGGAGAGTGTGGACCTGGGGCTAGGCTCGCTCGTTTTTTTTTTGTCCTTGACCTTATTTTTGAGACTAGAAAAACGTATTTTTATTACATTACACCAATCTATCAGATCATCACTCCTCTGCCCTTATCCCAATTTATTTGGAGTCGGCTCAGCATGTCTTTTCTTTCATCCGTCTCTGTAAGTCGTCATCTCAGTTATCACTCTTTCAGATCGAGAGCGAGAATCACCAGGTCAGCTATTATTTTGGTGATTGTGTAGCGATTACACCGCCACATACTAACTACGCATCATAGACATGACGTCACACAAATCCTGCATCGCGCAATTAGAGTTTACCGTGTGAACGACATACATAAGACTATCCGACATCAACAGTCGGGCAGTCGGCCCGCCAGACACAACACCCGTCTAGTCGGAGGATCCTCCCTTTACTACGGTGGATGAGTGAACTTTACACCCTGTTTCTCATGCCTCTTAAATTATATTGATAACGTTGTTCCTGGGCTATTTAGCTCGCAAGTTTTAAGGCTGTATTAAAGCCAATGGTAGAGGCCAATTCTTCAGTAGTAGGTATCCTCTTTAAACTGAAATGGTCAAGACTCCTCCATAAACAAGATCTAAAGTAAAAACCAATTGAAAATTGATTATTCAAAGATTAAAATTACTGTGCAAATAATTGCCTCCTAGCCCAGCACAATTTTTATTTATGTCTATTAATTCCCGTTGAAAAATTGTAGCAGCAATTTGCTTGATTTTCTCTTACAAGTTGCGGAACGGTATTTTTTTCCGCCCTCCTTTGCACAACAAAGGGAACGGAGGTTTTTGTAAGCGGCAGTGAGCCGCGACACAGGGCTGGTTTTAATCCAGGACGTCGTTTTACGTGATGCCTGTGTCAATATAATTTAAAAATGTACGTGCATGACGTCAATGTTTAAATGTATGTTTGTTGAGTATATTAAGCTGAGTACCACTACGTCACAATGTATGGCGAGTTGTGTCAGACACGTTATATGAATTAAACATTTTAGTTCCATCCCTGATCTGATACTTCGTTTTTCCGTCCCATGGACATGTCCAATTTTCATTTTTGTTCCGAGAGCTTCTGACAATGTGCCCTAAGCTTCTGTGTGATCAAGGCTTTATCGTTTAGTAAAGGTAACATTATACCAGAGAATGTACCTATTGTGTTATTTAAATATTCGTTCCTTTACGTGGAATGCAATAAAATTATTCAGTATTGAGTATAATGGGTCTGCAGACTGTCTGAACTACGGTCATGTGATTGTATGCGGTACTGCTTAGTCACAGGTCCTCAATAATTATTAGATTTGTTGTAAACAGCTCCTTATTCAATAACCCAGGAAATACCAGACGTTGGTCTAGTAATTGCAAGCGCTACTGCTGAGCATGAGGGTTCAGGGTTCGATTTCCTGGTCTGAAAAGTTTTATCGGGTTTTTCCACCAAGAATGTCTTAGTAGCAGCCCGGAGTCTGGATTTGCGCCCGGTTCATAGTAATAGTCTCGCCCCCTATTACATAGGACTTAAACATAACTGGCGAAAAATGGGTGTAGGTACTATATAGGATACACCTCTGTCTAACCCTTTGGGCATTACAGGCGTGATGCATGTATAGCATGTCGTATTACCTACTACCAAGAAAAGGGTCTTCTAACTCTGTGCTGCATATATCGTCTGCAAAACAAGACTTTAAAAGCATATAAAAGTATACGTATAAAGGCTCATCGTGGGTACAAAAGCTTTGCTCCACCCTTCCAGGAACACCCAGACATGATGTTCGTAATATGTTAGTATAATGAGGGTAGCAGCTAACGAGTTTTGTTTTAAGGGCGATGTTTTGTTTACCCCGTATTGAGGCTATTAGTGTAATTATGTCTGTAATCAGTGAGGCATTGCTTGAATTCTGTAATTATAAGCTAGACAAACCAAGAATGTTTATCTTCTTAATAATTCCTTATTGTCCCACTTTAAGGCAAATCCTTTCATTGATCGCCACGCTTGCTCAATGTGTGATTTCAAACTTATTGGGGCACAAAATGAATCTTTTAAGTCACATTTAGGCCATTTCCTCATTGGTCGGCACGGTATCGTTTCGGTATAGTATGCTCTTTATACCGAAACGATACGACACTGCTTTCATTTACGGACCTGACGTTATGTTTTCGGTATAATTTGTGCAGTAGCGCTAATTATATTAACTCACAGTCTCTCTCACTAATTATATTTTCTCGCGAAGAATTCCTCGCGAGAGAATTTCTTCGAGTGATGAAGATGTTGTGGCATGTTATATTTAACTCCGTTTACGAAAAAAGCAAAAGCACTATTAGCGTAAATTGAAAAAAAAATTTTTTTTTTCAATTAAACCGCGTGACGTGACTCAAACCACTAAATGGGCACTGGATGTTTCTACCGAGACGCGGTATACCGAAATCCTGCCCCGCTCCTCTGCACACTGAGCCAATCAGGAAACGCTCATTGAAATATAGGCGCTCAGTAAGCTTTCGGTACCGAATATTTACCGAGCTCGCTGATCCCGCACCGCTGACGCACCGACCAGTGAGGAAAGGACCTTATACGATGCATGTCTCTTACCTGGTGCATACAATAAAATTGAAGCAACTAAATGAATTGAATTGTTCAAAAAGTGTTTAGACGGAACAACTTTAGTTGTTGCTTCAACTTATGGTAGACCACAGGCAATTAAATCGTACCGTGTATATCAATCAGGCTCAAATCGCTCCCGCCAGCGCTTACGCTTGTCAATGTAAACAAGTACTTAGTGAGCTGCGTTGATCTACGATCACGTCACAGTTACATATTTAAACATTAAAAGCAATCACATTAGCGCACATCGTAACAGATGCTAGCATTTTACTTGAGCTTTAAAAATGTAATAATACTTTGGACAATTTATTTTAATGGATTTCTTACTATATCCATGTTTACTGTTTACTGCCCCGTTTGCCTCATGGTCGCAAACGTGACTGTTGAGCGTGGGGTCCTTAGGGTGAGTTCACACCGAGACGTGACGCGAAAATATAACTTTATTTACTACGCAAAAAGATATGATGAATTGAGATCATTCGAAAATGTCCCGCGGCGTCGCGCTGCGCCTCGAGGTATCTCGCGGCGCAGCGGATCGTATCACGACGCAACGCTGCTTCGCCGATAGACATGGCGTGCAAGAGTGACGCGCGCTGCACCTCGCGAAGCCACGTGAAGTCGTGGCGACTTGTCTCTACTATTGACTAGCGGGGTGGTAGCTTGCGGCGAACTTAGACACGTTCCGCTACGCCACTCGGCGTCTCGCTACGCCGCGCTGCGTCTCGTTGCGCAGCGAGGCGTGGCGCTGCCAGCGACTTCACGATGCGCCACATGACGTTCCTATACGTCTCGCGGCGCCACGTTTTGCAGCGTCGAATTGTCGCATCGCGTCACGTCTCGGTATAAAATCCTAACGAAAAAAACCTAATAACACTGCTTAACCTGGTGATCAAATCCCACCTCCTTGAGTCGTGAATCTGTTCAATAAAACCTCAGGCATTAACGATCTATGATACTTAAAAAAATAGCGACGTGTTACCTTTATTTCATTGTTTAATTTTTAATACTTAGTAGGTACATTCACAGAGAGAGGCATAGCGTTTCAACTAGTAGTGATATTAAACCATAATTAGGCGCATAATGATACTGGCATGTATGTACATACTCGTACAGTAGTTAGTTCATACGCGAACAGCTTGCCAGTTATGCAATATTGCGCCAACAGAAACACCTACTTCTTGCAGCTAGTATACCTATTATGAAACTATACGAGTTTGTGGGTTCGAAACATCAACATGTACAAAAAAATTTTTGAGAGATTTTTAATGTTTGAGTTGAGAAATTAGGTGTGAGAACGTCTGGGATGGAAGAAATCAATGTGCTTGCATGTTTATTAGTTCAGAACAACATTTACATAACTAAGGCTTTGCTAAGCTGTGTACCTACCTATACACATTAAAAATGAAAATAAAAAGAACCATTTTTTATATTATATTTTATCATGTAGATTAATTATTGGATATTTAATTAATTTTCTTTCTCATTGGATGCTGCACCGGTCGACATCATCATGTCATCGCCGGTTGTCGCTGAAAACCAGCGCTGGGGCTCTGTCTCGCATAGGGTCCCAGCATTATGCTGAGCGATGGCCGTTTTGCGTGGATGTGATGCATATTTTCCCCCAAATTGTTCTTTTTTGTTTTGTGTTCTTTCTTTGCGTCATGTTTACCGCAAATAAACATATTTTCTTCTTTTCTTCTACTAGGCTGTTCAAAAAGTACCTAATGATAATCGGTTATTTCTCTTTTTGCTCGGCGTCTATGGGTCCTGGCGTGATGTTAAATATCCTGTAGCCTTCCTCAAGAATTGGGTTATCAAATACAAAGATTTTTTCATATCCGACTGGTCGATCCAGAGATTAGCACTTTCAAACATACAAAAAAACTCTTCAGCTTTATTATTAGTATAAAAAATAATAACTGACTATCATTACTTTTTTTAATAAAAATTAAATGTGTATCGTTGGTAAGCGCATCACTTGAGAATGGCTAGACCGATTTGGCTATTTTTTATTTTAAAATGTTCGCAAGAGTCCCATTCAGATTCGTACGGAAATAAAAAAGTAAAAAAGTAGCCGGAAAATTTGGAAAATTCTGGAAAACTAAAAGTGCATTTTCAATAGGAATTTTGTACGGATTTTTGAAATTTGGACAGAACAACGTCTGACAGGTTAGCTAGTCAGTAATAAAATGAAAACTAAGTAACAACTTATCTAGATAATTTAGAGAAATAAGATGTCTAAATAAATAAAACATTACTGTAAAATAAATAGTGTCCCAAAAATCAAACCAGCGTCTGACAGCATTTGTCTGGCAGTAATGGTGAAATGAACATTTTTGGCGCAGCCAGTAATAGTGTGAGACACACTGTTACTATAAAACATTATTTTCACTTTTTATTTTGTTAATAGTGTTTCACTAACTGTGTCCAAGTAAATATTATTCTTTCTTTCTTTTTCTTTTCTATCCAAAAACTTCTGGTCTTAGACAAGCTAATTTTTGTAACGCAATCTTATTGAACATACAGATTTCTGTCCTGCGGAGTGATACGTTGTCACGTCAAAAATCTAATATTTTGAAATCATTATACAAATTACCCTGACACACACAGTTCATACTAAACGACGTACCAATTTTGGACAACTGACATGGACGTTAAATTGTCCATTACTTGTCACTTTCATGATGTTGTACACATCACTACGCGTCATATTATGTGCGACGCATAGAGGTAACGGACGCGGACCGTCCGGCGGACAATCATGTCATGTCCGTATCACGTCCGCGTAACGTCCTGTCTGCGTGAATCGGAATGCTTCGGGACAAATACTTTTAGAGCGTGTTCACGTTAGCACGCGGTTGCGGGCACGGTGGCGAGTGCGGATGCGTGTCGGCTTGTGTGGAGTCATGCGTGCTTTTCCACGAGTTTCGATAACACTACGCATCTGAATTTTTAAAGGGAACACACGGGTATTACTTACGCTATGATTGACCAGGATGAGTATACTACCACCTGGCATAATGTAAGTCGTGAAAAATGTGTCAAGAAATTCTCATCGTTCAAACAAGATTAAAGAAAAAACCGGCCAAGTGCGTGTTGGACCACGCACAATGAAGGATTCAGTAGTTGGGATGAATTTATCTCAAAAATAAATTTATCATTGCAGTAGAAGAATTGCGGCTCAAATTCAAGCAAGTACCAGTGTGACTTTTTCAATTCAATAATGTCCAAGATAAACTCAGAAAGTATTATGTACTTTGAGTTTTATGACATCGGTGAAGGAAAACATCGTATGGAAACATGGACTTATAGTTAATATTTATATTAACTATAAGTCCATGTTTCCATACGATGTTGGTGATTTCTGACTTATAAGTCAGAAATCACCAACCCGTCTTGAGCAAGCGTGGTGATCAGTGCTCGTGCCTTCTCTGTATGAGAAGAGGCCTTTGCCCTGCAGTGGGATAGGCTGGTATTATTATTTGTTGAAAAACAGGTTCACCTATAAATCGACCCTGAAGTACCTATTACTTCATGGTCAATTCTCTAACTGCCAAGTGTAAGTTTGTAATCGCAAACATTTAGTTGCGGACTTTTTCCGTTACTTGTGCTGCAAGACCTTGCTTCTTGCCAAATTTCATGATTCTAGGTCAACGGGAAGTACTTTATAGGTTTTGATTTCTTTGCGAGTATCAGAAATATGTTTTTTTTTTGTATCATCTTAATTCAGACGTCTCCGTAAAACAACGTATAATTTTCACTACGGACCCCCGCTATTCCGCCATAAAACGTCTGATGTTGATATGGAACTCACTAACTCGTGAAATAAAAGGATAAGAAATATACACTACATAGCATTAACTGGTTGAGCTGGATCCACGCGTCATGTTCGTGAAGGGGCGCCGTCAGTTGAGACTGGTCTTATCTGCCAGGGCTTATTTTTAATCGGTTTTGTTTTTTGTTTACATTCATTGTTCTCACATATAGAAGCAACAAGAGTATTGTACCCAGGATTTTGTAATTTCTATACAGGGTGTTAAAGTAAGATCAACCTATATTAGCATCTACTAACTTAAAATAGCAATCGTTTAGAATTAAAATTATTTTATTTGTTTAAATGCTTTAATTACTTGCCTACTATCGAACGCGAATCGAACTAACGCTACGACGATGGTATGTAAATTACAATTTGAATTTTCCCTTCGTACTAGGTACCTACTAAATTAGGTTGAACTTGTTTTTTTTTTTCCGGCTTCCTCTATCGATACTGAACCTACCACTAAGCTATGGCACGCAATTACTTTAACACCCTGTATTTAAAAGAGTGTCCTTGGAGTTTCTTGCCCGTTCTTCTCCATAGAGATCTACGTTGTGGAATAGGTAACTAGCTTCAACTTTCTGACTAACTACCGACTCTTTGACAGTTCAAAAGTGCCTGTAAATGGCTTAATTGCAATAAATGCTTTGAGTTTGAGTTTGACTAGGTTGGGGCGTTGTTACAACATACCCAAAAAAAATCTAAATGTCAAGTCTCACCATTTAAGAGTTACACAAGTCAACAACTTCTCTTACCTCTACTGAAAACTATCAGCCCTACAGATCGGACTTTATTTTACGGATGAGTCGATGTTACATACATCGACTCATCCGTAAAATAAAGTTCTTACGCAAGATTCAAAAGCGATTTTTCCTATAGTACTGACAGATGTTTCATAGCGTTACGAACATAGTATTATCGAAACCACACTATTATGAAATAGGTCTTTTCTCAAAGTTACATTTATTATTTCAGGACAAAAACGTTTTTAAATATTGCGTAACTGGACCGCAAGGTAGGAATCCGCTGGATGCAAGAAGCCCAGAACTGGTCGAAGTGGCGGTGCTTGGGGGAAGCCTATGTCCAGCAGTGGACATCTTTCGGCTGAAATGATGATGATGATGATGCAAGGTATTGATGTTCGTGACTTTACTTTACGTCAAGGTTGCTACGGGTTTGACGCAGAATGTGTACTTCGCAAAATGTGCACTTCTCAAAATAGTACTTCTCAAAATAAGCACTTCTCAAAATGAGCACTTCTTAAAATTAGCACTTCTCAAATGAGCACTTCTCAAAATAAGCACTTCTCAAAATGAGCACTTCTCAAAATGAGCACTTCTCAAAATGAGCACATCTCAAAATGAGTGTGAATTTCACAAGTGACATTTGACAAGTGGTCAAAATACAAACCGTTTGCTTACAATTCTTTTGCACGGTTTTTAGTACGATAACAGTAGTTTCTTTGTAAAAAAGTAATCAGGTTCAGGAAATGTTTGATTATGTATTTTCAGTACACGTCAGTTATACACATAATATAAGTACTCCAGCCATTCATTTTAATTATACTGCGCACTGCATCGTTGCTACTAGTCAATAATTAATAGATAGGTAAAGCTATAAGCCTGTAAAATTCTACAATTTTACAAGCTTATAACTTTTACGTTGAATCATCACCTTTGACCTACCTTAATGAAGCAAATTACCCAATAGTTTATTAATGAGCAAGCTTATTAAGGCTTCATGTAATTAAACTGTTATGAATTTAGGACTGCTTCGTTGTGTAGTGGTTGCAAGCGATACTGCTGAGCATGAGGTCTTGGGTTCGATTCCCGGGTCCGGCAAAGTGTTATTGGGTTTTTCTTTCTGGAATTTCTCAGTAGCAGCCCGGAGTCTGGATTTGTACCCGTTTGATGGCAATAGGCTTGCCCCTTATTACATGGGACTTAAACATAACTGGCGAAATATGGGTGTACCTACTACAGGTACACCTCTGCACAACCCTTCGGGGAAACAAGGCGTGATGTTACGTTATGTTATGAATTTAGGAGTCCATAGTAGTTACTTCTACTACTTAGTTTTAAACTGTTAGCGTAAATTTCCAAGGTGGGCTTTCCGTGTTGCATAGTTGAGTATGAGCACGAAAGAGGTAAATAGGTGCAGAAGCTATATTTCTGACAAGCTTCTATATTTTCATTTTAACTCTACTCATGCTCATATGCGAATTTTCCATTATAAAAATTTGCCCTTTAGTGATCAAAGGTTTAAAATAAGGTTATTTTATATACAATATACAATCTAACACTAAATTTAATGACTAACTAACTAAATCTAACAATAAATCCAAAAAGAAAAGATACTTAGACGCCGAAGTACTTGTCCGCATCGCTGCCATCCGGAAACGTGCCCAGAAGACTGGCAGTATTGCCACGTTGAATGGCAATGCTAATTCTTTGGACAAAGAATGAGCAAGCCCTCTGGTCACGTGAAGTGTCGACCAGTCGTCGAAAATTTTCTTAAAAAGGTTATTTTAATTTAACTTTGAAAATTACACACGAAAGTATAACTAAAGTCTGTTCCAAAAGTATGTGATGATAGTGTGAACAAACCGTGTTCAGTGTTCAGGACAAATTCGCAATCACTCACTAAAGGGAATTAATAACACATTCATCTGTGTTTAGAACGTTTCAACTACACTCACGAGCAATATAAAAAAGCCACTAAGTTTATCATTAAATATTTCCGAAACTACGCAAGACAGCTTCTTAAAGTAAAACGCCACATTTAAGTGTAGTGCATAAAAACATGTTTACACATAAAACTGTTTTAAAGATTTTTTTACTTCATGTACCTAGCTAACTTGTGTGGTTTAGGAGACATTTAGATTTTTTTGGCACTTTGCTAGTGGCTTTTTTATACTGCTCGTCAGTGTATATATCGCACTTATTTTTTCAACAATTATTGTTAAATTATTAAAATTATTATTATTATATTATATTAAATTATTGTTTTGCATTTGTAATAATATAATGTTTATCTGTATCCGAATGTTGTGGTTCAACTTTTTTGTTATGTTTGATAACTTATGTTTTTTATATACCTCTATGTCTTTTGTTAAAACAATTTAAGCCTTGATTTATTTACTTATTTTTTTATCTTTTTGTGTTACTTTGTTGTGTTAAAATCCCTTCCATCAACAGCGAATTGGTGTTTTTATTAGTTGAGCGTTCTAATTACTGTTATTGTTTTGTTTGTATGCATTGTAGTTAATAGTTTTATTCTTATTTTTTATTATATCTTTTTTTTGTTTTTATTAGTATTTATACATATTATTATATTCGTAAACTATGATCGATTTCGACCTTCATGATGATTTTTTCTCTTGTTCTTCCTCTTCTGGCAGTTTTCTTAGTGCGGCGAGTTCTTCCTCTCCTCTTAATCTGGGCGATCAGATTTCCACTTTGCTGTCCCATCTCCCCAAAAATCTCAACATAGCCCACATCAATGCCCAAAGTGTTCCTTGCCATTACTCTGATCTTCTGGCTTCCATTAACAGTGCACATATAGATGCTTTGCTTATCTCCGAGTCCTTCCTCAAACCCTCTCTTTTATCTGTTCATTATGCGCTTCCTGGCTTTGTCCTTATCCGTAATGATAGAACTGGGAAGGGTGGTGGTGGTGTTGCCATTTACTTGCGTAATGATATTCCCTACAAGATTATCAGCACATCACTATCCTCCTACTCGGGGTCAGCGGAGCATCTATTTCTCGAAATTTCCCTGCATCATGCTAAAATGCTACTTGGAGTCGTTTATAGCCCTAACTCCAGTGTCGATTACTTTGACTCTTTTTATTCACTTTTAAATAATTTCTGTCCCTCTTATGAACACGTCGTCTTGATGGGCGATTTTAATACTTGCCTTCTTAAAAACAACAATCGCACTCACAAACTTCAATCTCTCTTATCTTCCTATAACCTCTGTATTCTGCCTCTTTCAGCTACGCATCATTTCCCTAATTGCACGCCTTCTCTGTTAGACCTATTGATAGTCTCTAATTCCAATAATGTATCTGTCCACGGACAGCTCACTGCTTGTTTTTCTTACCACGACCTCATCTTTATGTCTTACAGGACACGCCCTCCCAAGCGTAAGCCGCAGTATATTTTCCTTCGGAACTACAAGGGGTTAGACCTGGAGGCATTGCTGCGTGATGCTGGTAGCATCGACTGGACGGACGTCATGGAGAGCTCATGTATCAACGATATGGTTCACATGTTTAACAGGACGATACTTAGCTTATACGATCGTCATGCCCCTATCCGTAGAGTCAAAGTAAAATATGTTCCGGCTCCATGGCTTACTCCTGCCATTAAAGATTCGATGGCAAGTAGGGATAGAGCCAAAAGAAGGTTAAAACGCTGTCCTTCCGAGCGCAACCTGAATGCGTATAAGGTGCTGCGTAATCGCTGCAGGCGTATGTGTAGAGATGCAAAGAGACGCTACTTCCATGATTCTCTCGATAACCGTAACTCCTCTGAAGTCTGGAAGTTTCTAAAAACTGTCGGCATTGGCAATTCTCCAGTCGTTTCCAGTAATGACACTGACGTGTGTGCTCTTAACAATCATTTCTCACACCCTCCTGTTACTTTAGATCCGCACGTCAAATCAGCTACTCTTAATAAACTTTCCTGTTTGCCAGTGTCACAGTGTTCTTCTTTTGAATTAAGTCCAGTAAGCGAGATTGAGGTCAAAAAATCTATTTGTGCTATCTCCTCTTCTGCAGTTGGTAATGATAATATATGCTCAAGAATGATTTCTCCTATCCTCCCCTCACTACTTCCCGTCTTGACTCACATTTTTAATTTCTCCTTGTTTTCTTGTACTGTTCCTCAGGCCTGGAAACAGGCCCATATCATCCCCTTACCCAAAATTCCTAAGCCGGTCTCACCGTCCGATTTCCGTCCCATTTCTATCCTCCCTTATCTCTCTAAAGTTCTTGAGCACATGGTTCATCAGCAACTTTTCGCCTTTCTATCCACGAATGACCTACTTAGTCCTCTTCAATCTGGTTTTCGACCTGGTCATAGCACAGTAACGGCTCTTTTGAAGGTTACTGATGACATCCGCTGGGCTATGGACCACAAATCTCTCACCCTTCTTGTACTTCTGGACTTTAGCAGTGCCTTTAACTCTGTTGATTTTGACATCCTTCTAGGAATCCTTAAATCCTTAAATTTCTCTATTTCCACTATTTCTTGGTTCGACTCCTATCTTAAGGCCCGCTCGCAGCGGGTTCGTCTCAATGAGTTTTCTTCTGATTGGTGCTCTCTTACCGCAGGTGTACCTCAGGGTGGCGTTCTCTCTTCTCTTCTCTTTTCTATTTTTATTAACTCTGTCACCAAAGTCATCTCTTCTCATTTCCATCTCTATGCCGACGATCTGCAGATTTACAATAATTTCGTATGGGAAGATGCGGAATCCGCCGTATCTGCCATGAACAGTGACCTGGATTTGATTGGCGAGTGGTCGCGGTCCTTTGGACTGCAAATCAACCCTAGTAAATCCCTGTTGTGATTAAAACCTCATTGTCTAAGTCAAGTAGACTTTCTTCTTTTTAAACAGTTGTCAATAAACTGATGTCTTAGCATGTGCAAAAATGTCCGAATAAAATTAATTTCTTTTCTCCATTTGTATATATTGAACACCCTCTCATATCAGGTTATGGGACCAGCAGACCTACTCAAGTAAGGTTTTTTGATTCATTTCGAGACAAAAGTTATTTTTAGTAAGAAGAAAAAAAAAAAAAACGATCGGCAGACCGGAAATAACAATAATATAATATAACCAAATCATATTCTGCAGCTAGTGCTAACAACAAACGGATAGTAGAGTAACGGACGACAGGCGAAAAAGTTTCATCATAGTCAATGCCATACCTTTGAGTGAATCCCTTAGCCACCAGCCGTGCCTTGTATTTGAGGAGACTGCCATCTAAATTCCTCTTTTTCTTAAAGATCCATTTGCATTTTTCAATTAGATTCTTTAGGGAATAGCAGCAGAGCTGATGTTGGAGTGCAGCCTCAATGCATGGTGTCTGACAGCAGCAGTAAAACACTACTGGACTGTGATGTGTCAGAGCAAGAGCAGAGCAGTTTGGTGTCACAGGAAGTATGGCATCGCAGGCTGGGGCACCTCAACGCTAGGAGCATGAATGTCATGAGACAAGGTATGGTCTTTGGTATTAAATATGATAGTACTCGTTTTCAATCATGTATTGCCTGTATTAAAGGAAAACTTACAAAATTAGCTTTTCCAAAAGTGTCTCATAGTAGGTCTAAGGAGATTTTAGGCTTAATACATACAGATTTATGTGGTCCAATGCAAAATAAGTCATTTGGTGGTGCTTGTTATTTTCTTACTTTCATTGATGACTGTTCAAGAAAAACATTTATTTATTTTTTGAAAACAAAGAGTGAAGTTTTTGAAAAGTTTAAAATATTCAAAAAGCTTGTTGAAAATGAAACTGATAAGAAAATAAAATGTATTCGTAGCGACAACGGTGGCGAATATATTAATAAAAAATTTCAGCAGTTTCTGCAACAGCAAGGAATCCGTCACCAAACGACTGTCCCGCATTGTAGTCAACAGAATGGTGTGGCAGAAAGAGCAAACCGTACCATCATGGACAAAGCTCGCTGCATGTTGGAAGATGCTGGTCTTGACAAACGTTTTTGGGCAGAGGCCGTAAACACTTCAGTGTATTTGAAGAACCGCTCACCCACAAAAGCTGTCATGGGCATGACACCACTGGAGAAATGGACTAACACAAAGACAAACGTAAGTCATCTTCGTACATTTGGTTGTTTGGCTTATGCTTTGACTTCAAATCACAAGAAACTGGATTCGAGGGCAAAGGAATATATATTTGTAGGTTACTGCAACGATACAAAGGGTTACAGACTCATTGATCCGGAGAACCCTGAGCATTGCATTAGAGCACGCCATGTGAGGTTCTTAGAAGATCGTTTCTGGAAAAAGGATCTGTCAGATGATGATGCTAACCAAGTGGTTCATGTTGATTCGCATACAGAACAGACATGTAGATCAGACGAAAACACTGGGGATGAAAGTCCACAGGGTGTGTCTGAAAATTGTCCTTCTGATGACAGAAATAGGAACAGGGACACAGTATTTAGTATCAATGACAGTAGAATTTCATCTGAAGCAGATAACTCGTCGGATGAAACCTATATTCCAGGGAGTTCAAGTGAAGACTCGACGTCTACAGACTTCACTGATGCTGTAAATGAAGATCTTTATGCACATCTGGTAGGTCAACAGTACAGGGATCTTGGCGATCCGGAGACTGTTAAGGAAGCACTTGGTGGCAATGAAGCTAAAGAATGGAAGGAAGCCATGGAAGATGAGTATAAATCGTTTATCACCAATAAAGTCTGGCGCCTTGTGGATCTACCTAAAGATCAAAAAGCAATAAAATGCAAATGGATCTTTAAGAAAAAGAAGAATTTAGATGGCAGTCTCCTCAAATACAAGGCACGGCTGGTGGCTAAGGGATTCACTCAAAGGTATGGCATTGACTATGATGAAACTTTTTCGCCTGTCGTCCGTTACTCTACTATCCGTTTGTTGTTAGCACTAGCTGCAGAATATGATCTGGAAATAAATCACCTAGACGTCAAAACAGCCTTTTTGAATGGTGATCTTAAAGAGCATGTGCTAATAGAACAACCACAAGGTTTCGTAAAGAAAGGACAAGAACATAAGGTGTATAAGTTGGAAAAAGCCGTTTATGGATTAAAACAGGCTGCAAAGTCATGGTATGAAAAGATTAATGGAGTATTAATAAACAAACTCCATTTCAATAGGATGCCTTCAGAACCATGTGTCTATTATAAAGGACAAAAGGGGGAAATGGTTATAATTGCTCTTTATGTCGACGACATTATGTTATTTTCTTCACCAATATCCAAAGAAAGAGATATAATGAAAGAAAAACTCATGTCAGAGTTTGAGATGAAGGATTTGGGACCTGCTCATCAAATATTAGGCATGAGAGTATGCAGGAATAAGGAATCGATTACTTTAGATCAGTCACATTATATTGAAACTGTTCTACGTAAATTTAATATGACTGAATGCAAACCGTCTCCGACCCCTATGGAAGTAGGATCGAAACTGAAGAAAAGTGAAGTCAAGGATACTCGTTTCGACTACAGAAATCTCATAGGGTGCTTAATGTATATTTCAGTTTGTTCCAGACCAGATATCTCGCATGCAATAGGTGTTTTGAGCCAATTTAACGAATGTTTCGATGAAACACATTGGAAAGCTGCGAAAAGGGTCCTGCGATACCTCAAAGGTACAAGTCATTACTTTCTTAAGTATGTTAAGAGCGGATTGGTCATAAATGGCTACACGGATGCTGATTGGGCATCCAATGAGGTTGACCGTCGTTCATATACAGGGTATGTATTTAAATTAGGTGATTCTATTATATCTTGGGAAAGCCGTAAGCAGAGGACTGTGGCTCTCTCGAGTACGGAAGCAGAGTACATGGCTATTTCAGATGCTTGCAAAGAAGCGTTGTTTTTACGTACTTTCTTGAATGAATGTCTTCAAGTTCATTGTAAGGTAAATTTATACAATGACAATCAGTCGGCACAAAAACTATGCTCTAACTCAATGTTTCATGCTCGTACCAAGCATATAGATATAAGACACCATTTTATAAGGGATATTGTAATTAATCAACTAATTAATGTCTGTTATATGCCTACAGGTGACATGGTAGCTGACTTGCTCACTAAACCGCTGAATAAAGAGAAACATGTTAAGTTCTGTTTGTCTCTTTTATCAGTGTAATATTGTTATTCTAATTATTACTATGTAATGTAATATTTCTCATAATGTTTTAGTAATAATTAACTAGTTACATTTGTGTTTTTATAAGACAATAGTTTAAGGGGTAGTGTTGTGATTAAAACCTCATTGTCTAAGTCAAGTAGACTTTTTGTTCTTTTTAAACAGTTGTCAATAAACTGATGTCTTAGCATGTGCAAAAATGTCCGAATAAAATTAATTTCTTTTCTCCATTTGTATATATTGAACACCCTCTCATATCAATCCCAGGCCTTGATTATCGGCGGCAGGTATATGCGGAATAGGCTCGATGTTGCGTCATTGTCTCCTCTTTGTCTGAATGGAGTTCAGATTGTTTACGCAAATACAGTTAAAAACCTGGGGGTGACCATGGACTCGTACTTATCGTGGGCTGCCCATGTTGCTCAAGTCAGTCGCAAAGTGCACTTTACGTTCCATTCGTTGAAATGCCTCCAGAGCTTCTTGCCCTTGAACACAAAAATCTCCCTTGCTCAAACTCTCATTCAGCCCATTATAGATTACGCCGATGCCTGTTATTTGGATGCCACCGAGGAGCTTTTAAATAAACTTGAGCGTTTACAAAATATATGTATTCGTTTTGTTTTTAACCTTAAAAAATATGATCACGTCTCTAACTTCCGCAAGATACTCAAGTGGCTCCCTATTCGACTTCGCAGGAACTCTCGGATATTGTGTCTGCTATTTAACCTCCTTCATAATCCTAAAACTCCTTCCTATCTGCGGGAGCGCTTTGCCTATGACCGTCCTTCTGATGTGCCTTGCAGGTCGCATCTTAGAAACCTGCTTAAGTGCCCTACCCACTCCACTGACTTCTACTCCTACTCCTTCACCGTGCACGCGGTGCGGTTGTGGAATTCACTTCCGCCTGACATTAGGGACTGCCAAACTGTTGCAGTATTTAAAAGAAGAGTGAAAGAACACTATCTTTCCACTTCGTCATAGTTGCGTAGGTATTTATGTTGTATTTTATTTATTTTAGAAGTATGTATGTATGTTCGTAAGTATATTGTCGTATAGTTTGTTTTATTTTACTGAGTGAATTGTTTTGATTTTATGTATTTTACTTTCTCTCTACTCTTACACACGGTGTCTACATCTCTTTTTACCCTCTGTCCTATCGCAGGTATGCTGGAAGAGATTTCATTAGAAATAAGCATCACCTTTGTACGTATTTTTCTGTTCTTTTAATCTTGTCTGTATATTTTTGTGTGTACATAAATGGTTAAATAAATAAATAAAAATAAATAAATTAAATAACACTGTTAAATTGTAATTGAAAAATCATCGACGAAAATTAAGGATATAAAATTATCCTCAATTATTGGCAATTGCAAAATATCTTTAAGGTGATTTAAAATTTGAATTTCGTGTTTTAAGTATACCTAATCAAATCAATGCACTCAATTTGTAAGTGGCACTACGAATTGACATCCACAGGTTCGTTTTCTAATCCATTTGTTAACATGTTCATCAGATACAAACACATAAACTCACGTATTTTTCCTATTGGCTGAAACTAAAGAACACCACCTGCTACGATCCTCGCATACTTACTTCTTCCCTCGTTTATGTTGATATATCAGGGCCTCAAGTCTGCTACTACAATAGAGTCAGAATGGTCTTTCATTGATTTCATAATTGTTGATTTTGACAAGTTTGGTAATCTTCTAACATATTGCCGTCATTATGACTTTCCAATGGTCAGCCAATGACAGTCCATTGAAAGAAATGGCATCTATTGGTAATCTCGTACATAATTAAAAATTAATGACTGACTTAGGCGATAATCTGCTAAAATTTTGACAGTTCCTTTGATCAGTGACCTACCATGAAAACGTCATTGTGCAGTAATTTCTTTTAATTTGTTACGAGTATCGTGTTTGTGGAATACAATGATCAACCAATGATCGACCATTATGAATTTAGCAGATTACGAACTTTTAGCAAAATAAAATGACAATGGGATCGTGTTGGAATGACGAATTTATAAAAATAGCAGACTTGGGCCCCTGGTCATACACGCGATCTTTCTGAAGCTCATCACCAATAAGGTCACTATATGTCCTCCTAGGGCGTCCCCTCCCGGAGTTTTCACCCGGAAACGCCGGGAGGGGACGCCCTAGGTAAAAAGTAGATGTGAGTACAAGGCAGATGTGGGTACCTCTGCCTTGTACTCACATCTACTTTTTGTTAGTCACCTTTGATTCATCCTCTCAACATGACCAAACCCAAGCATACTCTCTTTTACATTTTTGTCACTTTATCTTCTTCATCAGATACTTTTGAAAATAGACCAGAGGTACCGTTTCTGATGAATGAATGTGCAAGAGTGATGAACAATGTTCGTTTGTTCGTTTACTTTACAAGGAGATGTATTTAGTTTATTTTTAGTAAAGGCTTCTGAACCCTATATAAAATGGTATAAAAATGGTCGAAGCCAAAGTTTTCTTTTTGTTGTAAATTGAGTGATGGTGATGACAGTACTAGAGTTTATATACATTTGTATTGTTTAATGAGTTTAAATACATATATATTTGCAATAATTCGGAATATTGGTACAACTAAATTCCAATTACAAACGTGTAGGGCTCTGTCAGTACAATTTGATGCCCCGGGGAAAGCAATTTAAAGCTGGGACAGTGTACTGCCCAAAGCGTGTGTGAGATTATTCATATTGAAAGGAGAATATCTAATTGTATTGATCACACATACTGATTGTTTACAACAATATAATTATTACAGTATGAACAGCTGTCAGAATGACAGATGACATTGACTTCAAGGAACATTCTAACGATCCATTCCACAGTTCCGACAACATTTTATTAAACGTAAATTAATGTTTTATGAATAGAAAGGTTTTAAACATATGTTATTTGCATTTCTTTGATTGATATTTCATGGAAAGATGTATTTTAAATACATGGCTTTTAATGCGACCTAAAAGGCTGTTTCACAAACAAACAATTCTACAAATTTGACAAACGATTCTAGAGTTTTCGAAGAAGTCATGATTTGTGGTTTATAAAGATCAAAACAATAGTTATTTGTGCAACAAGAGAGCAAAGTTGTTTTTTGCTGCGAGTGTTGATTTTGAATCCCGAGTAAGCGAAGGATTCTATAATTGAATCACGAGCGTAGCGAGTGATTCAAGGTTAGAATCCTGAGCGCTACGAGGGATTCAAAGACACGAGATGCAAATAACTTTGCTCTCGTGTAACACATACAACTTTTCACCTCAGTAGCGAGAACATACAACATGTAAAAAAAATCTGTCCGATCCGTGAGGGTGTTGTTAGGTATCGTACTGTGAGCATATTTATGTGGAAATTTTCAGGAAAAAAGAATCCCCACATTTTTTTTCAATGGTGAATTTTACCAAATTTTACGTTTGGTGCGGGCGGCGGCCGTCGTAGTACGAGTTTTGCAATTTTTTTATGGATTTGGGGTAATTTTGGAACTAAAAATGTGAATTTTAAATACCAATAACTTTTTACTATAAATAATAATAAAAAAAATACTCTTTTGTAATTTTACTGCAGTACCACATGCCTTTTTCGGATCGGACAAGGTTTTTTTTACATAATCTTCATCACCTCGTATTTTGCAGCCACCATCTTGGATTTACATTTTGACCTCACTATCGGCTTTAGTACCCTCGAAAACTATGAAAACGACACCCATGACGAAAATGTGAAATTTTTTGCAGCCGCCATCTTGGATTTTTATTTTGACTTCACTATCGGCTTAAGCAACCCTGAAAACCATAGAAACGATACCCATGAGAAAAATGTAAAAATTTTAGCAGTCGCCATCTTGGATTTACATTTTGACTTCCCTATTGGCTTTAGCAACCTTGAAAACCATAGAAACGATACCCATGAAGAAAAATATGAAATTTTTCGCAGCCGCCATCTTGGATTTACATTTTCACCTCATGATCGGCTTTAGCACCCTTGAAAACTATGAAAACGACACCCATTATGAAAAATGTTCGCATCCGCCATCTTGGATTTGCATTTTGACCAAATTCACAGAAGAAAACAGTCTATTTTAAATCAGAAGAAAACAGTCGCAAGCGCCTTTTCCCGTGACGATTTCTGCCAATGCACTCTTACCGCAAGCCGCCTATAGAACTTCGTTCCAAAAAAAAAACAGAATTTGAATAAAACCTTATCCTTATGTGAATCCGAACGTTTTATTTTTTGTTTCATTTTTGGGCCTACTAGAGGAATTTTGAAATCGAACTTCGAATCGACTTGTTTCTATCTCTCGCTTTTTTCGTATCGACGTGAAAGTGACAAAACTAATTGAAGTTCAAATCTTTAGAATCTTGTGAGTAGACCCAACCCTGTTCACGGCATTTAAAAAAAATAATTAAAAAGTTACTTTGTCTCACGCTCGCAGCAAAATCGAATTTTGCTCATTGTTTTTTGGCAGCAAAACCTGCTTGTTTGAGGTGCTGAGGTGAAAATGTTTTTTTCATCCCACCATCTCGGAAAGAGTATTTTTAATCTTCAGTATCTGAGTGGAAAAGCCGTTTTTATTCTCTAGAGGATAAAGTAAATTGAATTTAGAACATCGTGTGCACTAAGTTTGTGAATTAAAAAAAACATTAAACCTATTTACTGCTACCTCTATGGTGCCGAATATATCATACAACTTTTTTTTAATTTGTTAAAAACTCAGACTCGGAACCTTCTTGGTGTTCTTTTTTCAATTTGCTTTGTACGCGGTTCTTTACGCGGCATTTTTTCACGTCATTGTTAAACCTTAGGTATATTAAAAACAAGAAACTTGAAAACAAGTGAAAAAATAAAAGTGTACCTATCTTGTGATTGTAAACGTTTTTTTTTTTGCATTTAGTCATTTCCTCGCTGAGGTGGAATGAAAAGTTACGTGTTGCACTCGAGTGCAAAGATTTTTCACCTCGTGCTCTTTTGATTCCCTCGCTAACGCTCAGGATTCTAATTTTGAATCACTCGCTGCGCTCGTGATTCAATTTTAGAATCCTTCGCTTGCTCGGTCATCAAAATTGAACACGCGGTTAAAAGCAACTTTGCACTCTTGTATAACAAATAACTATTATCTTAGCAGTATAATAAATGATTCATAATTAATATGGTAATAATATGAATTATTATATTTATAACGATTTTATACTGCAATTTTAAAGTAACATGGTGTTACAAACGATTTTCGGAACATCCAGTTGATGTTATTGTATGACGACATTTTACATAAAGATTTCAAATAAATATATACTAAATTGAATAATCTTATGGATTTAAGATAGTTCTACTACATAAGATTTGTTAATTATTACTTAGATTAGAAGTTATTTAATAAACTATGATTCGTCTAAAATGGCGGGAGAAAGGCGGCAATGTTTGAGGGATTGGTTTCGGCTTTAAGATGGGGTTACCGCCAATTTTTGTATAAGGGAACTTGGGTTAAACTGTTGGGCGATAGAAGACCTCCGAATTTTACAGGACAGACCCTGAGTGGTGTCCATGTCTGTAATATTAAGTTGCTAAAAGCGAATATAAGGAAATAATGTTGCATAGCCGAAGTTCTGCCATGGTTGTAAAATGGATTGAAATAATGATCATCAGATCACTTCTGGTGAAAGATCAACTGACTACAATGTTCATGTAAGTTAATTGTCATTACATCTTGATTATTGCTGATAACTATGTTGTTCTGTATGTATTTTAATATGGCTTATATTGCTACATAAGTGTTAAATCGGAATAAAGAATATTGATGGTCTATTTATTTTCATTGATAAAGTTGTTAGCTTTGAGAAATGGTCCATGACATTAATGTGATAACGCATTAGTTTATGCTTTATGTATGTATGTACATATTTATTGTATATGTAGATGGTACACCGATGACTACGTGCAGTATTGTCTCTCCTGTTACCTTTAATCCATCCAAAGGTTGTCTGTAAAAGATCGCTTTAAGCGATAAGACCGCCCATTGTGTCAACCTATGTAAAATTTATAAATTTATGTCTGTAATTTTTATGGTGTACAATAAAGAGTATTCTATCTATCTATCTATCTAACGATACTAAATGCTAATGTAAAAATACAAAACATAAAACATAACATCACGCCTTGTTTCCCCGAAGGGTTTAGGCAGAGGTGTACCTGTAGTACACCCACATTTCGCCAGTTATGTTTAAGTCCCATGTAATAGGGGGCGAGCCTATTGCCATCAACCGGGCACAAATCCAGACTCCGGGCTGCTAATGAGAAATTCCAGAAAGACAAACCCAGTGACAATTTGCTCAACCTGGGAATCGAACCCAGGACCTCATGTTCAGCAGTAACGCTTGCGACCACTAGACCAACGAGCAGTCAAAAATGTATTGAATAAATACTACAACACAAGCTGCCGTGGAGTTTCTTATCCTTCATCTCCACGAAGACCTAGATTTGGAACGGATAACAGCTAGCTTTCTCATTAACGTTAACTTGAAATAAATTATTTGACTTTGACACCTATTTATTGACAAGTCTAATTGAAATAAATGCCTAGTCTTGTCTCTATGTGCTTTTCTTAAAATCCTTTTCCCTTCACACCATATTCATAGATACATAAATACCTACATAATTAAATAACTAGTAGGTAACCATTCTGACACTCAAAACTTGATAGTTAGGTGGATATGAATGCCTCTAAATGTAGTTTTTCATCCACTTTCCAACACGTTCAATAGGTTTCATCAACATTTAATTCTCATAACATGCGCAGTTCCACAGTGTGTCAAACGTTAATTTGCGATATTAATTTGCTGAAAGTTTCGTCCTTATCATGAGCATTCACATGTAATGAGCATTTGACCAAAAGCTATCTCACAAACACATTCACAATTCAAATGTGATTTCAAAATCGTAAACGAATGCCAAAGATGGCAATGCACATTAAATAAAAATCACCGAATGCATGTTCCTCCTTTTAAAAAACTAGTGAGTTCACTTCTTGATCGAAGGAGTTCACATTCAAATTCTGTGCATGTGCAGTCATTTGACTGAGTTTCGAAGTAAGTCACAAATGGCACCTCTGTTGTAATCTGTTTAGTGGCACGATTCTGTTTGCACAGCGCGGTAACCCGTTGCAAGTCAATGATCTTGGGGCGCAACGCCCATTACACTAACGTTACGTAGTACGAACAAAACGGTTACGTGTGCTCTATAAAACGTGTAGAAATGACGATCTTCTTGGTAAAGCATATAGGAATTTCACAAGAAGTTTGCTTAAGCTTTTTTCTTTTCTTTGAATAGTTCAAATCTGTACCTACTTTTGATTCTCGTATCTGTGTAAATCTCTGGCAAAGATTTAGTCTGCGCTCGATTAATACTAGTGTTACAATTTTTTTTTTTTATTCTAGAACCTTGAATCCATAGGTTTGGCACTCGAAGATGATGAGGTCGGTGGCTCAGTAAGTCTATTTGAAAAGACATAAGTCGACTAGATTATAATCAAATAGTGTAGGTAATAATTCGTAACAAAGAACTGGAAGAATTTTGAAACAAGATTTACCAACTTTCATTCGGTTTCTATGTTCCATATGCGAGCGAGTATAGGTAAAATATGCTGACTTGATATCTTGCAACAAAGCCTGCTGGGACCGACGCCGACGCGGCTATGACTCCATTAGTAACGCGTCACAAAGTACATAAATCATTTTAAACTTGATAAAAATGATGAATGATTATATTAGACACTTTTGCTAGGCGATATTTTATTCAATAACCAAGCTTTTTAATATCTGCGATGAGACACGGGTACAAATTATGATATGTATTTCTTTCAAAGTTCAGACATTGTGCTAGAAAGTTATGAACAATGTCTGCGACATAATCTATGATAACATAAATCGATCATCCATCAGAATGTTAATTTACTAAAAGTGTGTAAGTAAAAAAATATAAATAAAAAAAAACATGTTAAAAAGTATTCGTTCGACAGACAAAGGTCTAATAAAATTCATTAGAAATAAGCATCACCTTTGTACGTATTTTTCTGTTCTTATAATCTTGTCTGTTTATTTTTGTGTGTACATAAATGGTTAAATAAATAAATAAAATAAATAAAATCCGAAGTGAAACCACAAAAATCCCATATAACTCGGACAGTGTCCGTATCCTGCGAAGTGAACATTCTTTCATAAAATTTGAAATTCCATTGAATACTTTATTAATTTTATAAAGAAAGACAGAAAGAAAAAGTTTTCATTGTGGCTCGCACAGGTGATCACAAACTAAACACAACGACAAAAGTATAAAAACAAAACTCAAATAATATCGTATTTCTTTTCCTTCTTTTACAAAGTTTTAATGCTATAATTGTTTTAATTGTTGTCAAACACGGTTATTGTGCTCTTTATAAGCGAGGGTTATAAAACAAAAATATTTCAACGATTTTGTTTTTTTTTATTTCGTCCTGATAACACAGTACGTTGGACTTTGTCGTTGGATATTCGTGATGAACAGCTGTTAACTACATACAACATGTAAACCCAATTACTTCTTGCAAAAAATGCCATTATGGCCGCCAACGCCTTGGCATTCTAATTGAAATAGCGCGTGAAGATAAGACGGAAATTCCTAGAACTAAGTTAGGTAGCTTTTATTTAACCTGAAACTATTGTAACTGTGTAGAATCCTCCATAAGAACTTTCTCGATACAACGAAAATTCCACTTTTGCAGAATCTTTAGCCTGATTTAATGATTTGACCGATGTCTTTGTGACGGCCGCAGGAATCCGCTGGATTCAGGAAGCATAGAACCGATCGAAATGGCGGCTTGGGGAGCCCTATGTCTAGCAATTGACGATTTTCGGCTGAAATGATGATGTGCTTATGGCAAACCTTAAGTCAGACCACCTATCGAAGTTCCACCGTCTAAACAGTATTTTGATGATGCAACTCATTGTGGGGTTTATTTATAAACGTTGCAGAAGTGACGTTCAAACGTCAAATAGTATGGTTAATCAGTCGCTAATAGTTATTTAACTTTAAGCAACGTTTATAAATAAACCCCTTTGTTGCTTTTCATTTATTGTATGCCAAAGGTAAATAACTTGTATCGTGTAAATGGTGCTGGAAGCTGGCAGAAGATTACAGATCTAAAAGGCAAAAAGTTCTTAAGAGTACTGACTCCTCTGGATGATCTTTATCAACTTCAAAGCACCGTGTGAATGACATATTTTCTTTAAGTTTCTCGTCCTATTCTATGAAACAGAATATTTGAATTTCGAATGGTCGTCATTATTTTCACAACTGCCACAGACAATGCCTCATTTTGGAAACACTGAACCTTGGCCACTTAGATTTTGATCACATTTACGAGATTAGTAATAACCATTATTTTTGTATCATTTTAATGAGCAATGTAAGTGTTTGAGCTTAATGGATGCTTTTAAACATTATGATAAAATAATTAGTAATCGCACATATTCATAAAAACATATTGTGTTGAATTAATTCGGGTTTGTAAAATAGCGTTGTATAATAAAATCTAAAAACATGTGTAAGTAGCGTTTCAACGTTACAGGTTCAACAAATGACCATTCGTTAAGGTTGTTTTTGTATGCAACACCGAAATGTGCATTAGGTACTGATGAAAGCGCTAGAGTCGTGACAGTTAGGCTACCACACACAGGCGCGCTACAAATTGCCACGCGATGCCGCGTGATATACACATCCCTGTTACACGAGCTTGTGGACATGGACTCTTTATTAAGGTACGTGTAATTGCACTGTTTTGGGATTGTTTTGGAATTTTATGTTTATTCATAGCACTCGTAACGTGTTTGTTCCAGTTGTGGTGTGGCAACTGGAACGCGGTGAGGCATTATTTCAGCTTTCTCTACTGAAACAAATGGAATTTTGCAGATTATAATTCTAGTTTTAATTAAACAGATTCTCTGTTTCATTCTTAGTGTTGAAATATTTTCTGACACGCGTATAATGAGCGCTATTATTTTAAAATTACAGTTGCCATACTGCTCCACAAACTTGCCTTCATGTAGTCATCAACAAAGTCGAACACAGTACCGACATTATTTAAATTGCCTCCTATTACACTCGCGTCCGTGTCGCGGCAACCGCGTATATATGCAAGCACCCTTATAGGAACGCGACTCGCGAAAGGGTGGGTTGACGTAATGGGATAAAGTGATGTTGTACAGAAGGCTCATTAACGAGACCACATGAGAAGGAACTGGCAATGGAAATGATATTAAAGAGTAGTGAAAACTCTTACTTGATATTATGTAATGCACGCTTCTAACCAGCCATTTTGCTTTCAGTCAGTGGCGTCTTTGCATCTTTAGGTGTATGAAGAACAGGTTCACTCATCCACCATAGAAAACGGAGGATCCTCCGACCAGACGGGTGTCGCCTCTGGCGGGCAAGTCGGAAGCTTGTCGATCGCGCGGTAAACTCTAATTGCGCGATTCAGGATTTGTGTGACGTCAGGATGTTGTATGACGTCAGGCCTTTTGATGCGTAGTTCACATGTGGCTATGTTGATACCGCCACACATCTGTGAGTTCATTGACGCGACGTATGGAGTGAAGTGAGTCTTCTGTATTTTAATATTCTATGTCAACATTCAGAATTTCTCTCACGTACCACGGGACCGTTCCAGACAAAGCCAGATATCTGTCTACACTATGAATTTATTTTAAAAGCTAACTAGACTCCGTCAGTTTCTTGTTTGCGCGACGATTTCGTAATAATTAGTGTTGAGGGAATGATTATTATTTATATAAACAAAATCTTGGGATTCGTAAATGAAATCTGGTATGTGTTTTGTTACAGTGATTTTGATCAATAAGTTCTTAAAGTGCTCCGTAGGTACTCGTACCTACGTCATGCTTATGATATTCGAATGGATATGCTTATAAGTGTTTATAAGAAATATAATGTATTCGATAGGAGCAACATAAAAGGAAAGTAAATATGAAAAGGACCAGTGCCAGTACCAGTTCTTACCTACTTTCGTTAGCCATGAAGTTACATGAATAGATAAACAATTTTTCTGGTGACTTCCATCCATTACTATGGAGAAGACGAGAGAGATCTACGCTCTTCTACCTATTACGGGATCCCTGATAAAATCAACTAGTGGTTACTATTCGATTTTACAAAGGTTCTTTCTGTAAAATAGACTTTTTTTTTTCTTTCACAGTTGTACATTTATAAGATAAAATATATGACTTAAAGCAAGCAACCATGCTTGAGAGGTAATATATCAATAAAAAGGTTCAACAATATAAAGCTTTATATAGGTTTTAAAGGCCAGATAAAAGGCTTTTGAAGGACTAAGCAAACAAAACTAGATATACATTGAAATTTATAAGTTTGTTCTAGCGTAGGTACTAGTAAAAATAATTTAAAGCTAGAATATTCTGTGAGAAAATAAAAGCTTTGAACACATGAGCAGGATTGTTTAATTAAAACGCTATTAGTGGAGTAATTACATAATTAACTCTGAACCGCTAATTATTCTGAGTCATTACAAACGTTAACAACACAATGGAAAGGTTATCTTAGAAAAAAAATGGAGGCATAGAGTTCATGAGTAACGCTTTGAAGTTCGTTACGTAGATAAATAATGTAGTTTAAAAACCTTTTGAAGTTTGTTTTATCTTTCTGCTAAGTTTAAGGATGAGTGAACATTATTTTCATAAATATAGGGACGATTAATTAACTCGTTTAAATGCCGGTTTCGATTGTCGTTATTATGTTTGACGCGGTACGAATTTAACAATTATAATTAGCTGTAGATCTATTCTGGCAGACATGCCTTTAATTATTGGGAACATGCTAAGATTATGATAGGTATTTAATACACTCGAGAGCAATGAATCCGGGTCACTTAAAGAATCCTAAAAATCTCGGAAACTAAAAATGCTAGGTTAATGCAATAAATTGTATTTAATAGACAATGTAATACTCCTTAAATGAAGGTATTAAAACTTCTTAGTTATTGTAAAGTTATATCATAAAAAAATCAAATTTGAAAAAGGGCCACTTTCGAAGATGGAACTACGAAATTACAGCATTTGGTTTTGCTTTTGTTTGTAATCTGTCATTTATGTGGGTACATAAACCATGTTGATAGTGCTCTATATTCATTATTCAAGCTGAAATTATGTCGCTTACGCCTGAAGAATGCACCAGAATACTTACAATGCTGGAAACCGGCCGGAGTCAGCGCGATACAGCCAGGACTGTCGGTGTGTCGCTGTCAACAGTACAAAGAGTTCTCCGACGTTACGAAGAAACTGGTTCTAACCTACGCAGACCAGGAACGGGCAGAACCAGGTGTGCCACAGCACGAGAAGACCGATACTTGGTGAACACCATGCTTCGAAATCGCTTTCTTACAGGAACTGAACTCACAAATCAGTTTCGACGCCTCGGAGGAAGTAACCCAAGTGCATGGACAGTAAGACGTCGGCTTGCTGAATCTAACTTAAAACCCCTTAGACCTGCAAACGGCCCTAAACTGGAGCGTGGGCATCGTATTTCAAGACTAAGATATGCCCAGAGCCACGTAAATTGGAGTATTGAAGATTGGTCAAAAGTTATGTTCTCCGACGAATCAAAATTTATGCTCTACAAGCACGATGGAAGACACAGAGTGTATCGAAGACCAGGGGAAAGATTCAAGCTAGCATGCATCGAAGAAAAAGTAGCCTACGGTAGTGGGTCTGTACTTGTGTGGGCCGGAATTTCTTCTGAAAGTCGCACAGAGCTGGTGATCATAGAAAACGGCTCTTTAACTAGCGAAAGATATGTGGAAGAAATCCTCAATGATCACGTTGGTCCATTTATGGTCAATTTAGGTGAGGATGCTATATTTATGCATGACAATGCCCGACCTCATCCAGGTAGGATTGTGAATGACTACCTTCAAGAGATGAACATTACTCGTATGGAGTGGCCAGCGCGCAGCCCGGATATCAACCCGATCGAGCATGCTTGGGACGAGCTAGGCAGATGCGTAAAACAACGAAACCCTCCCCCAATCACGCTTCGTGAGCTCAAAATTGCTCTCACAGAGGAATGGGAGAATATTCCCCAAAATCGTATAAGGAACTTGGTGTACAGCATGCCAAACCGCGTAAACGCAGTAATGGAAGCACGAGGAGGCAATACGAAGTATTAAAATTCAAGAAAATCGTAATAAAGTTCAAAAATTTCATGTTTCCTATTTTTGTTTTAAGGAGAGATCAGCAGTTTTTTTCTTTATGTAATTTTGTGTTAATAAAATGTATGGTGACTCATATTTTTTTTACTTTCATTTAAGGAGTATTACATTGTCTATTAAATACAATTTATTGCATTAACCTATCATTTTTAGTTTCCGAGATTTTTAACATTCTTTAAGTGACCCGGATTCATTGCTCTCGAGTGTATATGCATGCATCCATAAATTTCCTAGAACCAATAATCAGAAGACCTGATTGTGACATACTTTGGGCCCACGTGGTGGATAACGGGTCACTCTCTCAAACACAGAGGAGGCCCAGAAGTGAGAAAATTATGCTTAAGTATGCTTATATACAATATATTAATTATCAATCAAGCAACTCGGTAGATTCTAATCCACAGCTGCACACTTCATATAATTACGATATTCAATCAATCAACACGAAATCCATTAATAACTAGATACTTAATTTCTTTACTATTTCTTTTACTACCGTAACAAAATTACCAGAACCAAAGACAATAAATCCGACAATCGAGAGAATGTTTGAAAACAAACGATTTTGCAGCGAACGGGTTTGAGTTGGAGCACGCTGAAAACTTTCTATTTGCCTAATTAACTACATTCAAGGGTCCCTTTCTTGATTAGATCACGTATCGAAAGGATCAAAACGGATCTGAGTCAATACGAAACTTACTTTTTATTGTTGTTTGACTCTGAAAGAACTGGCTATTCGACAATTGAAAATGACTACCGAATGTTTTGGTTGGCAGTACTAAATAATCAGGCCTGTAATATTCCCATTCATGGTCCCATGAATGGGAATATTACAGGCCTGGGCTTCTTTTATATTAGAGGGAGTGGAACCTACTATCGAAGAAGTTCATATCTAAGCAGTTTGAAAACAAAATCCCGTGAACACGATGACCAAATCTGTCACCGCCTCGGTTCTATACCGGCCGAGCGCTGCAAGCAGAAATAGTCCTTACGGTGTATAGATATGAACTTCTTTGATGGTACACCACACAGGCCCAGTGCGGGCTGTTAGATGTCACTCGTCTACACATTTTTGGTTATGGGACATGCCTTTGTCACGATCTTTTCTTTCACTGTACTTTGATGAAAGAAGAATGGTAGGACAAAATGTAATCTGAGTGTCGTATTAAACTTCTCGTACAGTCAGTTGCAGAGAAATGTCACCCCCTAGCAATGTATTGATACATTGCTAGGGGGTAACATTTCTCTGCAGCTGTCCGTACATTCGTACAAATACTCTCAAAAGATAGATCTCGGACAATTTAAGATAAAAGGTTATCATAACACATTTTTAAATATTGGGTTTCACCAGAAAAAAAGGTATAAAGGAGCAGTGGTGGATCCACTCTGTCTGGGTTTCAACCCCACCATACTTGCAACTCGTAACTCGAGTTTGTTGCCAGTATAAGGATATCACTGCTTTTATATTGCTTTGGTAGCACTAGCGTTAGTTAGTTCTTAGTTCCTAATTGTATTTTTACATATTATTATATATTATTGTATATTATTGTATTTCATTGTAACAGCGAATCAATTTTCACGCCTCTCCCTTAAGATCTAGGCTAAATATTTTTTTTTATATTCGGGTAGCTAATGACCTAAAGAATATGAATAAAAATCTCGACTAATTAAAAAGTTATGCAACAACGCGAAATATCGCGGGTATTCACTCGGCAAGTACAATAGAATTCGATTATATCAGGTGAATCGACTCTCGTACCTATCTATTATTTTGGTGTCCAATCATCGATACTTGAGCATTGTTAGCTAAGGATAGTAATTAAGCGTTGGGCTAGAACGATTAATTCTCAATTAATGTAGCATTACATTTAATTAAACCAAGCCTTCGAAATCTGGCTGATTGATATGGCCAGGAATTTCTTATACCTAATATTAGTAAGACGTGATAACGCCGATTTCTCTTTAAAAAAACACTCGTTTTTGTCATTTATATGGGATTTTTAGTATAGTAGCATGCTGTCTAAAATGAATACAACTTTATGTATTTTTATTATTTGTATGATCTGTACTTAAAAAATAAAGTAGGAGTGATCTCGAAATTTGAAAATATTTGACAGGGAAGAAGACGAGCAAGATGAAGTAAGAGCTGAAGCAAGAAGAAGTGTATTTCTTATTTATTTTTTAATTAATGTACCCCTTAAATTACTGCATTTATTACGATTTAGGTGTAAATGCGCCCTTTGGTACATACGCATAAATGTGCGAAAGAAAGGTACAGCAGTAGAAAGGTTCTGGATGGCCGAACGCGTACCGGTAGCGTTAGAAGGCGAGGGTCCTTCCACCGATACGTCCTGGTGAAGGCTGCTGGAATCCTTTGGATACGAGAAGCACAGAACCGGTCGAAATAGCGGTGCTTGGGGGAGGCCTATATCCAGCACTGGACGTCTTTCGGCTGAAATGATGTGACATTATGTAAGCTGTTGATTTTATTTAGGTTATGTCGTAATCGCTGAAAAAATCGGATTGCATTAGTTTTTCAGATTCTGGGCTAATAAATAATGTACAACGTTATTGACAATTTGAGAACTGCAAATTGAGTACTGTAATAAAAGGTCGCTATGGTTTTTCCCAGGCCAACGAACGGTCTCTTAATGTGCTGTTGCGATTATATCTCTTGTGTAACCTATGTTTATTTGCGGCTTTGAAGGCTTCACCCCCGAGTCCCATGAATAAATGAAGAAAACAAAAGTGCGTTCCACGTGGTCGCCTTTGAAGTTCTTGTGAGAAGTTCTTCCATTAAACGACTCTATTTAAATACAGAACACACATTTTTCTTTGAGAATACACGTGTATTCTTACGGAAGTGGGTAGGTTTGTTTTTTGCTGTGCACTTGATTACTCTACTTGATAAATATAGACTGGAAATTTGTTAAGTAAACAAGCAATCGCGGAACGGGACGGGAATTATTTCAGAGAAATTAAAATATGAAATGAGAACGATGAGTTGCCAGCTGACTGGGTTTTTTAACATTTAAATTTGATTTTAAAGGTATAGCGGTTACACCGCCACATACTAACTACGCATCAAAGACATGACGTCACACAAATCCTGCATCGCGCAATTAGAGTTTACCGTGCGAACGACATAGATAAGACTATCCGACATCAACAGTCGGGCAGTTGGCCTGCCAGACACAACACCCGTCTGGTTGGAGGATCTTCCCTTTTCTATGGTGGATGAGTGAACTTTACACCCTGATCCTCATGCCACTAAATTGGTGACCCCAAGTATGAACGTCAACGCAGCCTTCGTGCAACTACTTCAGCGTGACGTCATCATCATCACTCCCGCAAGCTTTAGTGAGGCGAGTCACACAGACAGCCAGCACCCTCGGCTTCAACGGGTATCCTGACCACCAGCATGCAGCGAATGCGCATTCCTGGTCATCACCCTCAGCCTCATCACCCCGACTCACTGGGGAATCACCGCAATCATCTCAATCAGCGCAATCACCGCTATCACCTCAATCACCGCAATCACCTCAATCACCGCAATCACCTCAATCACCACAACCGCCGCAATCACCGAAGACAGTTCCGACTCACCGCGAACTGTGCGGCACCCGGTTCCGACTCACTGGAACTTTAGCTGGCACTGTGAAGCATCGCAAGATACAAGACTCAGCCCACTATCGACCTCCGGTCTCCGGAGGGGAGTGATGTAGCGGTTACACCGCCACATACTAACTACGCATCAAAGACATGACGTCACACAAATCCTGCATCGCGCAATTAGAGTTTACCGCGCGAACGACATAGATAAGACTATCCGACATCAACAGTCGGGCAGTCGGCCCGCCAGACACAACACCCGTCTGGTTGGAGGATCCTCCCTTTTCTATGGTGGATGAGTGAACTTTACACCCTGTTCCTCATACCCCTAAAAAGGTGCTGATAAACTTAAGTATTCACTTGTAATGAGCATTCTAGCGCATGCTACATTACAGAAATATAAACGTTTCCATCTTCGTGAAGAATATTTTTTGACGAGCATTCGCTAGAATGATCGTGAAAATGTTCGTAGCGATGTTAAGCTCTGTTTGGCTCTGTTCGTTTTTTAGTTCGACAAATTAAAAAAAACGGCACCTTTATTGTATTAACAAAACAGCTGAACATCAGGAAGGCCGGACCGGTTTTTACCGAACGATGCTTCTAGACTCTAGAAGCATAAATTTTCTGTCCCAGAGTTCCTTACATAACGAACGTGAGCACATAGGAGTTATTTTTGAAAATTCATCCCCTAAAGGGGATGAAAGTTTCTATGGAAAAACGTAATTTTTGCCGATGGGATATCCCATCAGGCACACGGCTTGTAACCACTAAATTTTCATACTATTTCCTTTAACCTGAGCTGAGACACATATAAACACTTGCTTTTGTGAAAACCAGCTATAATAAATTCCCCTATACCGCACTAACACTTTCAAACCCATCACGAAAATAGCAAAAAAAAAAAACAATCACCAACTGTGTTGTACGCAATAAGTTTAGCTCCATTCACACTTATATTATCTATAGGCAGAATTTAGGTCAGATGTAAAACGAATTGTGGCGCCGCTCTACGTCAGTTAGAGCCGCTACCGCTGACGCGCCGTGAATGCGCCTTAATGAACTGATGTTACACCATTCAAAGGGAACTTTTTCACCTAAACTTTAAATATACCTACAATTATTTTGCTACCGCTTCAATTGAAAGGAAGAATCGCAAAATTCTGTTGAAAAAATCTGGGATGTTGTTGGTTTGGTAGATTTTGTCACTGTTTTAATGTAGGTACCTGATATAGTACTTCTAGGGGTACCGTCTCAGCGGGTTATAATCTCGAAAGTTTGTAGAAGATTATTTATAAATAATTATCATTTTTGAAGTGAAAACTTCTTTAGGCGCGTTGAGCACTCTTTGGGTGAACAAAAGTCATAGAACTCGCGTTGTCGTCACCGAACGCTTTCCATGAGCTATATGTATACTGTGCATATATGTGTACTTTTCAGGTGAACAAAAAGCGTGAAACTCGCGTCATCATCACTGCACGCCGATACAATTCACAAGTTATTTTTCACTTTTATCGGCAGTCCCCAAAGACTACCCTGTTTTATTTATAATTTTGTGGTCGTCATAGCTTCTACCGATCTATAAATTGAAATTATGGTAATGGTGTTACACATTTTTTGTCATTAATTATTTTCTTCAGATAATTACAGGATATTGAAGCTTCATTGATGCATCTGAATGACTCATTATCTGTTGTATTATCATTATTTTCTTTCTTGGCACTTTCATTTTATAACTCTCGAGTGTAGTAAGCTTCCTTACTCATTAAGAACAAAAAATCGGAAGACGTGTTCACGTTCATACACTTAGGCACTTACACCACAAATCATTAAACGCATTCGCTATACGTATATTTATAACAACTCTTTGTCTCTGTCTTCTTTAAAAGATTTACAGAAATAGAAAGATTATTGAAATTCGTTTAGCGCTAAACACATTTAGTCCACCTGTAGCGGCATCTACATTGCCACTGTGCCACTGTCTACATCATATGAACAATTTATCATGATGTCATCCAAAATCCTGCATTGTTCCGATATCAATCGTTGGGTAGTAGCCCACTAGACGCAACACCCTCGTCTGGTTGGAAGATCCTCCCTTTTCAATGGAGAATGAGTTAGCTTTTCACCCTGTGCCTCATATCTCTATAAAACTACCGTGGTGTGATTTGAAAAGCAAACGGCCTTTGTGGAAACAACCAATACAATGCGCAAATTCACCATTTATTCCTAATAAAAATACAATTGCCCGAACAACAGTTTGAAACATTCAATCGATGTGCGCTATTGGTCCGATGCAAACGTATCGAGTCAAGCATCGATCACCGTGATTGACAGTCGATTAACTATCTCTATTTAATTTAGTTCGCAAAGAAAGAGCATGAAAAGGCCTACTTGTAATTTACGTGTACAATTAAACTGTACCTGTATGCGTTTATCCGTATTTTTGGTTGGTATTTGCAGGCTCATCTGATGGTCTTCGTCTTGTTTCACATATAAACATAAACTCACACTTTTTTCCTATGGGGGTAGACAGAAACTACAGAACGCCACCTGCAATCTTAGCACAGGTACTCTTTCTGCTTCGTTTACCTTGATACATCTGTAGCGGTTACACCGCCACATACGAACTACGCATCAAAAAAGACATGACGTCACACACATCCTGCATCGCGCAATTAGAGTTTACCGCGCGAACGACATATATAAGACTATCCGACATCAACCACCGCAATCACCTCAATCACCACAATCGCCGCAATCACCGCAATCACCTCAATCACCACAATCGCCGCAATCACCGCAGACAGTTCCGACTCACCGCGAACTGTGCGGCACCCGGTTCCGACTCACTGGAACCTTAGCTGGCTGGCACTGTGAAGCATCGCAAGATACAAGACTCAGCCCACTATTAACCTCTGGTCTTTGGAGGAGAGTGATGTAGCGGTTACACCGCCACATACGAACTACGCATCAAAAAAGACATGACGTCACACAAATCCTGCATCGCGCAATTAGAGTTTACCGCGCGAACGACATATATAAGACTATCCGACATCAACAGTCGGGCAGTCGGCCCGCCAGACACAACACCCGTCTGGTTGGAGGATCCTCCCCTTTTCTATGGTGGATGAGTGAACTTTACACCCTGTTCCTCATGCTCCTAAACATCTAAGGGCCTAGACAAAGTGACATTCGATGACGGACAAGTCAAAAATATACGGCACTGACTTAAGCTACCAAAAAGCTTGTGCCAATCCTTTTGTAAATCTTTGTAGGAATACAAAACACTTTGAAAGCGTTTGCCACTTGTTTAGGCACCGCACCGGTCAGGTGCGTTCTACTCACAACGCGTGCGTGACGCGTTGCGTTCTGAGGAACATCACCAATAAGGTCACTATTTATGTACTTCTATGGCGGCGTTCCCACTCACATATGGGTTGTAATTGTTGTTGTTGGCTTGTCCTTTGTCTTGTTTCGGTGGCTGAAAAATTGTGTTTTCGTTGTAACAATTCTATCGGTACAACGTTGGCAAAAGAAAAGTTCTGACTGTAAACCTAATGTGCTGTAACAACCTTAGTTCCAGTTGTTGTTTTTGTTCCGTTGTTGTCCGTGGTTCTAGTCCTTGTCACATCTATAAAACTGCATGGACTGCAGAACAAGACTCCTCATGCATGCTCTAAGGGACAAATTGGCACACGCTAGATAGGCGGTTTGGCAAATGCAATTACTACGATAAGTAGTATTTAACAGAGACGAGAACGGTTCATCCTCCACTACCCACTACCCCTGAGATACATCATTCAACTTCACAAGGGGGCGTTGTTAGTAAACATTGTGAAATTGGATTGAAGAAAGGATTACGTACTTGGAGTGAATTTATCCCAGAAACAAACTTAACATTGTAGTAGTAAAACATGTTCTCCCATTCATCGATAGGTATACGTCACGGTCAATTCACCAACTGCAAATGTAAGTTTGTAATCGTAAAAAAAATGTGGTAAAACTACAAATGGTGCTGTGAGACTTTGTTTATTGCCAAATTTCATGATTCTAGGTCAACGAAGTATTGATTAGAAGGTTTTGATTTAATTTTTTTTAGAGCTTTAATATATTTATTTCAACTTGATAACTTCACACGTTCTTTAGAAAAAGGTTCTTGAGAGATTGACAAACAGACGGACCACGAAGTGATCCTATAAGGGATCCGTTTTTTCTTTTTGAGGTACGAAACCCTAAAAACAAAATGGCGGCGTTAGTTCTGCTTTCAGCCACAAGATAAAAGACCCTTGTACTGTTGTACATCCATTTTACATTTGACATTTAATAAGTACGTCATCTGCATAGTATTTTAAATGTAAGACCGACATTCAGTGAAAACACGGCTGAAAAGCCAGTGAGCCAAACAGTAGCCACCGCTTGAATCCACACTAATGATGCGAAACTTTGCTTGCAGGAGTTAATATAGTGCGGCTGCATATTATTTACCGTTTGTTTTTATTATGAAGCCGGAACATTAATGAGATTAACGTTTTTCTTCACGTTAATCTTTAAAAAAATACTCACAAATCTATAATTCACAAATACTAACTCTAGATAATATACATTTTAACTTGATATTTATATCAAGCTAAAATAAAGTATTTTGTGATTTTGACACTATTTATGTAACGCTTAAAATAATTGCCTAATTATTTAAATCGCTTACAACATATCTTCAAAAAACCTGTAAAAAAAAAACGTGACAGAGAAAGTAATGTACAATATTAGGCCGTAAATATAGCACATCTAGTTTTGGAAAATAAAGACGTTCATAAAGCGTCAATGCTGAGGAAATAGGGATTAAACCAGTAATAAAACGTGCGCAATCGTTACCAATATTTAAGAGACTCGTGAAGGAGCATTACTTGTCGTTGTGATCTTGTTCTCGTAAATGTAATCATCTATATTCTTCATTTATTTTTGTTGTTTATATATTTAGTAAGTATGTATGTATATATGTATCTATTATTTAGGATATGTATATATCTGTGTATCTATTCTAGTATATTGTATACTTTTTATTTGCACCAACGACAGCCCCATTTTATGTCCACGCAAATCACTGTCCATTCCAAGGTTGCCTGGAAGAGATCGCGGAAAGCGATAAAGCCGCCCAATGTATATTTTGTAGTGTTTTTTTTTTGTTATTTATTTTTGTGGTGTACAATAAAGTATATATAAATAAATAAAGGTGAAAGTTTTATGCCTATGCGCCAGTCACTTTCTAAAGCTACGATTTCCTATGAGCAGTGACCGCCACATAGCGTCTGCAATTTAACGGCTCATGACGTCACTGAAACGTTATATGAAAGCAAGTTGGTGATTTTCCCAGAGAGCATTTTTTGCCACCGTAAATTCAAACCCCGCTGCCATCATTATCATCACAGCCGTCACTGTTGCCGTTATGTGGCGTTTATCGCTCTTCTAGGAATCCGTAGTTTTAAGCTCGATGTGTGTGATATTTACCTACTTTACAGGTATGAGGAACAGGGTGTAAAGTTCACTCATCCACCATAGAAAAGGGAGGATCCTCCGACCAGACGGGTGTTGTGTCTGGCGGGCAACTGCCCAATGGTTGAAGTCGGGAGCTGGTATATAAATGTCGATCGTGCGGTTAACTCTAATAGCGCGATGCAGAATTTGTGTGACGTCAGGTCTACTGATGCGTATTGTATTCATGTGGTGATCTAGACGCCGTCACACTATAACCGGATTCGGTTAATATTGAATTCAATAGGATTATTCAACCTCGATTTATTAAACCAAATAATGTATTCCCAACAATATTCAATGACCAAATTGAGCACTGCTGGGTCAAATGGACCTGCTGTCGTTATATATTCGCTATTGGATTACGTGTGCCGTTTGTAAGTCTAATCGCCACTACGGATGCGTTTGACCGCAGCGCGGGAGGGTTGCCGCCCAAAATGTAATGTAGATCTAATGCAATTGTGATGCAATAGAGGTGTTGCGGGTACTGTGGGGTTAGAGGTAGGAAAGGCAGAGATACCTTGATAAATTTTGTACTATACGTGGCCGTGTACTTTGAAACATAGTTATTGGCGAACACTGCCATATACCTACCTATGAGTGACAGAAATTACGCTCTACAAAACTGACCTTTTCCTAAAACTCCATTCAAACTCGTTTACTTTGTTCTAAACCATAATCAGTCTATAATGTTCCCTGTACTGGAACACAGGCCTCCTCTTTTCGAGAGGGAGGGGGCTGTAATTTATCTATTTATTTATTTACTAAAACTTTATGCACAGGTAAAAAAATACTGTACAAAGGTAATCCACCATGCGGGCCCAGTGCGGGATGGTAGATGTCACATGTCTTCGATTTTTTTGGTTGTAGGACATGCCGTGATGGGAGCAGTGGTGATGAAATTATTTACATTAAAAAAAGCGCCTGCCTGGATTCAACTTTCCGTCATCACTGGGCCACCACTGCTCCCCGGAATAGAATATAATACTCTTTATTATGTACACAGTATGAATTACACATATAAACCAAGCTGAAACCTTACCAGGCAGGTTTGAACCCAATTCCAACTGAGGTCAAGTTCAGTTTATCCTACTAATATTATAAAGGCGGAAGTTTGTGAGTGTGTATGTTTGTCTCTTCTTCACGCTAATACTACAAAACAGATTGGATAAAATTTGGCACACAGATAGATTATAATTTGGATTAACACATAGTATACTTTTTATACCGATATTCCCACGGGATCGAAACTTATGCGGGTGAAACCGTGGGGCGATGCTAGTTTTATATTGAATTATATTAAATTAAAATTCATTTATTTCAGGTACCACATAACCCATATAATAAATCTTTCTTTATGGCCCTGCGCGCCGATGACGCATTATATCAACAAAAACACAAATTAAATATTTAAAATTCAATCAATCATCATAATTAACTCATAATTATGCTTACATTAATTACATTAGTCTCTTACGTGTGACACTATATAAAACTTGGAACTTGAAACTCGGAATGAAGTTTGATATTTCAAAATGGGTCGATGGTTTAAACCTGGAACTTAAGATAAATACGTGTTTTGTATTAGAGCCGAAAGTGCCGTATTAATAGCCAGGTAGCGTAAATTAAAATTGACACATTCTAAAACTATCCAAACACGAAGGTATCGCAGTGTACATAAAAAAAATGCTTCATAATTGAATAACTCCAGCCTGAACTAGCGCTAACCGGAACCGTTAGCGTTCTCTAGGGGCAAAGTTATTTGGGCTTTTGGTATGAAGTATGTGCCTATAATAAGAATCCATTTTCAGCAGTAGGTATATTAATTACTTTTAGGAACTCTTTTTTTTTCGCACACACCTATTTACATGATTTAAAAAGTAACAGACTCAAATTAATAACAATAATATGTACAAGTATATAAAAAGGGGGGGAATCATCATAGGGCATCAAAAAATTCACAGGAAAAGTACCCAAAAGGCATTGCCAAATGCTGATTATTTGCCCATAGAATAGGCCAGCCCTCTGGTCAAGTGAAGAGTCGACCAGCCGCTTGGTGATGTCTTGACCCCACGGCCCTAGTGTTTCAACTCCAAACGGCTCAAACTTATGTCCCAATAAGATAGGAGTATTTGCGCCGTTAGAGGTTTTACGCCCTAGCACAGACCGCCTTGCTAGGAAGATGGGATGGAGCAAGGGTGTCAATCGACACACGTTGCATACCACACTAGAGGCCTACTACCTTCCAAGGCATAATAGTCATTCCGTCTGGTCTCTTCACATCCTCACGTACTAAGCCATTGTGTTCTAAAATAGCTGGCAGTGACCAGAGCACGATGGATGATGCCATTGATGCTGGCGTTCCATGCTATCCGGCCTGCGCTCTTACTGCGGTATAGGCCATGGTGTCCGAGACAGTCGAGACCTTCACTGCATTGGCAGCGATGCCGAGCCACACGTGGAGCGCTCAGACGCAGACAAGTAGCGAGTCGTAAAGTGGTACCACTCAGCATTGTGCCTATGTTTGGTGACGGTAGCGCCTGAAGCCAGAGGCTCGACTCCCACTCAAACACAGCCAGCAGGCGGGCACGCTCAGCAGTATTGGTGGACGTATCCGTACCAACCTGCAGAGCGGCACATCCCACTGCCTCTGGGAAGATGGGATCACGAGCCGATCTGTATTCGGGCAAGCCACTTTCCTGGCGTTCTCCGCATTGGTCAAGCGTCACTTCAGAGTCAACCAGACAGGGAGCTAAAATTTTCCCGGTTAACTTTTGAATGCTGTACAGAGAACAGGAACGGATGGGTAAGCTAATACTTATTTTGCGGACGCCGAGGTAATTTTTCGGGTGCCGAGGCCACCAAAACGGATGGGTAGTGTATCCTGCAGCCACGCTCGGTTGTCAGTAATGTGCCGCAAATAATATGATCATTTTTTTCCAAGAGGTGTGACTGCTTTCATAAAGGTGTTTTATTTGTATTTCTAAACTAATACAAAGAGAAAACATTAGATTTTTTGTATGTTTGTTTTTTTGTTATGGATAAACTCAAAATATACTTAACCAATTTAAAAAAAATCTTTTAAATATAGAAAAGTACATTAACAAAATACATTAAAAATATAGATCCCTGCGAAAAATACAATAATGTAACCCAAGGTATAAAAAATTTGCAAAAAGTCGTTATTTGGCGTGCGCTGCGAAAATTATTGATAAAATATCAAATAATAATGTACTACATGTTTATTCATCATTACCCATTAAAAAGTGCGCGAGGCATGTCTACTTATTATAGTTAAGTCATAATAACCGTTTTATGTTCGAATTAGTCAATCAAAACACGGTAGGATCGAAAGATGATATTCGTATCATGATATTAATCCATATCCAACTAAATAGTTCCATAATCAAGGTTGATTATCATCACGCAATGACCCTTATGAGCCGAGCAAAAGTTAAAAAGACAGCTAAGTGAAAACGAACTAACAGCGCAGGCGGGCGATGCGAAGGAACAAGAAAATTTACGCGGACGAAGTCGCGATCAGAAGCTAGTAAGCTGATAAACGTATTTTTTTCAGCATTTTGTGTAGGTGTTTACATAAACACACGGTGTTTGGCACTTAATATTTATGTGTTTATTATGAACCGATTATTAAAGGTCTGTGTTAAATCTTAGACAACATTGCAATTCTGTCGAATTGACGTTTTATTTTCGTTTTATATTCCTGGCATACGCACCCACAGGAACGCCTTCCAAACATTTACAACACCATAAATCAACAGTAGTTCTGTACAGAAGCCATTGATTCAGCCTATATTGTTGTCTCAGTCCGCGGCAGTATGAAAATAACTGGCGTAGCAGCGCTCTAATAAATTAGTCAAAGTGAATGGAATGGTATTGACGAATCAGCAGCTGACGGGTCCGTTGTTCGATTGTCAGTCGGTAGCAAGAATGCGGACTGATTTAGCGCACAGGTTATCGAAAACTGCAAATGACGCTGAATTCACAAAAAAAAATGGAATGATTTAGAGTGGTAACTAGGATATACAGCATGTATAAGAAAAGTTCAGTAGCTTTCTCCATGGAACCAACATTTTAATCAAAGTCAAAGTCAAATGTTCCAACCTTCTCCCCATTTGCACATGCCCCGTTGTAACTAGAGCACCAGTGGTACGATACCTCGGCCTTCAATTAGATGCCTGCCTGTCCTGGAAAACACACTTACAAACAGTGTCCGCACGAATACGAAAACTTATTTTTCTATTTAAGAAGCTAAGGGCAAACATAGAAATCCTTAAGATTGTTTACTCGGCACTAGCCGAATCAGTACTGAGCTATTGCATCACTGCCTGGGGAGGAGCCGCCAAGACCGACATTATACAGGTGGAAAGAGCCCAGAGAGCCGTAATTAAAGTCATTTTAAAAAGATCCTTCAGATTCCCAACGCGGCAACTTTACAGGGATTTTAAAACACCAACGGTTCGACAACTATATATACTACGCGCAGTCATGCGAAAACACGCGACTCTTCCATACAGCATAAATAACAGCCCGACAGTAAGAAGAAGACCCAAACCGGCTTGTCCCACAACACATACAAAAACTACATTCGCTAGACGTCACTATCCCTACCTAAGTGCCCTTATATACAATAAAATACATCAAAAACATAATATACATACACTAAATACACACAAATGTAAAAAAATTACTAAAGAATTCCTCCTCACCCTAGATTATGATGAAACAGAAGCACTGATGAAACCCACATACAAATAAATAATTATTAGTATCACGAACGCTTACACAACCACAGACATAATCACACACCTTCTCTACACACACACGACACACATTACACATCACACACTCATACACAACACACATCACACACTCATACACAACACACATCACACATTCATACACTTTCCCCATAACACCACATCACACGCGCTTACTCACACACAATTTGCTGCTGTTACACTTTTTTTTTGATTTCCTAATTTTGTAAAAAATCTTAGCGGACGAATGGATGGCCCCTATAACACAGGATTGTCCTAGCATCGGGGTCATTATTCACAAAAAATGAGCACAAATGTAATATCATAATAACGTAACATGCATTGTATTACTTCTTTTTGCTGAATAAATTATTCTTATTCTTATTCTTATTCTTAAAGTCAAATAAGTAATTTATTTCAATTAGGCACTTTTGAACGTCAAAATTTACAAAAATAAGAATTGGTTCTAGTCGCTTCTTCCAAAGGGTTATTTTCGTATGGACAAGAATGGGTACGAAACTCCACCGTTACTCATTACGTAATGTTGTTGATTTATAAGGTGAGATGTGAGATGTTACACATTATATGCGACTACTGTAAGGCTTGCTCTTTTATTACCAAGGTGAGATGTCAGATATTACACATCATATGCGACTACTGTAAGACTCACTCGTTTATTACCAAGGTGAGATGTCTGATGCTTTCACATCATATGCGACTACTGTGAGGCTCGCTCGTTTACTACCAAGGTGAGATGTCAGATGTCACACATCATATGCCACTACTGTAAGGCTCGCTCGTTTACTACCAAGGTGAGATGTCAGATGTTACACATCATATGCGACTACTGTAAGGCTCGCTCGTTTACTACCAAGATGAGATGTCAGATGTCACACATCATATGCCACTACTGTAAGGCTCGCTCATTTATTACCAAGGTGAGATGTCAGATGTTACACGTCATATGCGACTACTGTGAGGCTCGCTCGTTTACTACCAAGGTGAGATGTCAGATGTCACACATCATATGCCACTACTGTAAGGCTCGCTCATTTATTACCAAGGTGAGATGTCAGATATTACACATCATATGCGACTAATGTAAGGCTCGCTCATTTATTACCAAGGTGAGATGTCAGATGTTACACATCGTATGCGACTACTGTAAGGCTCGCTCGTTTATTACTAAGGTGAGATGTCAGATGTTACACATCATATGCGACTACTGTAAGGCTCGCTCGTTTATTACAAAGGTGAGATGTCAGATATTACACATCATATGCGACTACTGTAAGGCTCGCTCGTTTATTACCAAGGTGAGATGTCAGATGTTACACATCATATGCGACTACTGTAAGGCTCGCTCGTTTATTACCAAGGTGAGATGTCAGATGTTACACATCATATGCGACTACTGTAAGGCTCGCTCATTTATTACCAAGGTGAGATGTCAGATGTTTCACATCATATGCGACTAATGTAAGGCTCGCTCGTTTATTACCAAGGTGAGATGTCAGATGCTACACATCATATGCGACTACTGTAAGGCTCGCTCGTTTATTACCAAGGTGAGATGTCAGATGTTACACATCATATGCGACTACTGTAAGGCTCGCTCGTTTATTACCAAGGTGAGATGTCAGATGTTACACATCATATGCTACTACTGTAAGGCTCACTAGTTTATTGGCAAGATGAGATGTCAGATGCTACACATCATATGCGACTACTATAAGGCTCGCTCGTTTATTACCAAGGTGAGATGTCAGATATTACACATCATATGCGACTACTGTAAGGCTCGCTCGTTTATTACCAAGGTGAGATGTCAGATGCTACACATCATATGCGACTACTGTAAGGCTCGCTCGTTTATTACCAAGGTGAGATGTCAGATGTTACACATCATATGCGACTACTGTAAGGCTCGCTCGTTTATTATCAAGGTGAGATGTCAGATGCTACACATCATATGCGACTACTGTAAGGCTCGCTCGTTTATTACCAAGGTGAGATGTCAGATGTTACACATCATATGCGACTACTGTAAGGCTCGCTCGTTTATTACCAAGGTGAGATGTCAGATGTTACACATCATATGCGACTACTGTAAGGCTCGCTCGTTTATTACCAAGGTGAGATGTCAGATGTTACACATTATATGCGACTACTGTAAGCCTCGCTCATTTTTTTTTTCAATCGTGTTTGTTTCACATACTTCCTGTGATTGACATGGGGTAAACATTTATCTGAATCGATTCAATCGATATCCCTTTGTGATTTATAAGAAATTAGCTAAATATTGCATTTGGCGATGGGCTATGTTTCGCACAATTTGTAGGTAACATATTAATTCACACGTTTAAACATGAATATGAGAATCGTGTATAGTTAGAGCGAGACTATTGTAAAGGTTGACGATAACATTTGCTTGTGTTTTACTGACGAATTCCCGGAATTGAATTGCCACACCTCGAAATGACAGAAAACCTATGCTAATAGTAATATAAGTAACTGGAATGAGGTTATTGTAAATGTACTAATTAAGTAATTTGCGGTAACGGTTAATATAATACAATATCCTGCGGTTTACTTAAATATGTATTGTACTCGTATAGAGAATTATTATGATGTTTTGTGATATTAATGATATTATGGTGAATTTGCTAATATTACGTTATCAGTTGCTGTTGCATATGTTTGAAATTATATTCATTACATTAATTCATTATGGATGCGCACCGTGCCTGGGGGCTGAGTTGAGGTGGCGCGGGAAAAGAGTTCCTGGATGGACTTGGCCTTTCTCCAGCAGTGGGCTAGTATAGACTAAGAAAAAAACATGTGTCACGCTCACATATTGAAGCTTTTCTTAATGCTCGGTTCCTATAAACAAAAACGAATCATTTTGCTTACCAATGCTAGTATATTTTATTGCCAAACTGGCTATATAAATAAATTCCTAAGCAAATGTTACCTGTGATAGCTACGTCCACATGTGAGGGTCTTCTATGCAAAGTTATGAGGTCTTTGCTTCATTATTGGTAAAGATGATAGAGTCTTTATTTTCAACCAATAACGGTCCGTAATTCATAGGAATCGGCCTTAAATTAATTAAATAATGTACTTGATGTTTAGTTACAATACCTACAGTAAAATCTCAAACGGCGCAAATACTTCAATCGTTTTGGGACTTTTTTGAGACGTTTGGGGATGAAACACTAGGGCCATGGAGTCCTTATTATAAGGCTTATGTGCCTTATTATTTAGGCTTATTATAACATTATGCGAACATAACAACACACTGTATTCTCCGAAGGCTTAACCATAGGCGTATAGTGCCTACACCCACACCAGTCTTTATGTTTAAGTCCCACGTAACAGGGTCACCACCTCAAAATGAAAATATTTATTTCTCATAAAGCTACATGGGCACTTATGAATCGTCAGAAGCTAGGTGCACGGTTGCAATTGTTCGTTTCTTATGGAAAAGAGCCGGCGAGAATCTCCACGGTTACTCTTTTTAAAATAATTAGCTTTTATTTGAGAATATTGTATAGAAATATAAATATTTTTATAGGTATGGGAGTACAGTCTAATGTTACGTGGGACTTAAACATGTGTCTATAACCATCAACCATACAAAAACTCAGACTCCAGCTATCTAATTACGCAACACATTTTTGTAAACGATTACGACAAATTTGTTTCATTTTGACAGTTCAACAACATTCATTGCGTTATTCACGTTGTTGAGCAGATTTTTTTTCGAACTTATGAAGAAATGGATTAGCAATTTGTTTCAAAACGGTTCATATTCCGATTGATCGTGTATTACGTAATTAGGGTACAGGTTGCTACATAACTCTGAGAAATTGAAAGCATATCTATCACTTTGCCTGACATCAGGATCGAACCCAGGAGCTCATGTTAAATTAAATAATGTACTTGATGTTAAGTTACAATACCTACAGTAAAATCTCAAACAGCGCAAATACTCCAATCGTTTTGGGACTTATAATTGTTTGAGCCGTTTGGGGATGAAAAACTAGGGCCATGGAGTCCGAGTGCCCATTTACTTTTTCAAGACATCGAAAAGCGGCTAGTCGACTCTTCACGTGACCAGAGGGCTGGCCTATTCTTTGGGCAAAGAATCAGCATCGCTATTCAACGTGGCAATGCAGCCAGCCTTTTGGGCACTTTTCCTGTTGACAGCGATGCGGATGAATTTTTTGATGCCCTATAATTATTCCCCTCCCCCTCCCCCTTTTAATATATATTTTTACATATTATTATTTTAAGTCTGTTAGTTTTTAAATCATGTAAATACATGTGTATAAAATAAATACCTAGAGTTAATTGAACATTTTTAACTATAAAAGCTCACGTCTTTAGAGAAGTTTATAAACTGTATAGATATTATAATGGATCTTATTATTTAACTAGATTTTGCTCGCGGCTTCACCCGCATGGATGTCGGAAAATATCCCATGGGAACGTACTACCGGTTCTACCGGGATTTTACCGGGGTTTTCATATAACTCTATTGGTTTACGCGGCACACGCCATTAAAGCTTCCAGTTGGCATGATTTTTTTCCGATATGCTCAACAATCATCGTCATATTTTAGGCAATTTACACAAAGCTTTAATGAATTATACACATAAACCTTCCAAATGAATCACTCCGTCTATTGGTGGAAACCGTATGAAAATCTGTCTGGTATTTGTTGAGTTTATCGCGTTCAGATAGACAGACAGACGCGGCGCGAGTCTTTGTTATGTAATATGTAGTGATTAATACATCCAAAGAAAAACAAACTAGAGCTTTTATTCACATAGCAACAGTTATCTTAAAGGTCAGATTACATAAATAATAGAGGTACATAACTCATTCATTAGCCCTCGAGCTCTTTACTTTTATATTTACGCCACAAATTTCTTGCTTGAGATCGATCTTTGAACGGCTCTCAATTCGTATTAGAGGTACATCAACAGGCAAATAGGCTTATTATAACATTATGCGAACATAACAACACGCTGTATTCTCCGAAGGCTTAACCAGAGGCGTATAGTGCCTACACCCACACCAGTTATGTTTAAGTCCCACGTAACAGGCCTCAACAACAAAATATTTTATTTCACATAAAGCTACATGGGCACTTATGAATCGTCAGAAGCTAGGTGCACGGTTGCAATTGTTCGTTTCCTATGGAAAAGAGCCGGCGAGAAACTCCACGGTTACTCTTTTTAAAATATTGTATAGAAATATAAATATTGTTATAGGTGTGGGAGGACGGTCTACTGTTACGTGGGACTTAAACATAACTGATGTGTCTATTAACCATCAACCGTACAAAAACTCAGACTCCAGGTTGCTACATAACTCTGAGAAATTGAGAGCATATCTATAACTTTGCCTGACATCAGGATCGAACCCAGGAGCTCATGTATAACAGTTGCGTTTGCGACTACTAGACCAACGAGGCAGTAAAATACATTAAAATAAATAAAAATATTTATTTCTCCATAAACGCATTTACTTACATATTTTGTTCTAAAATATGGCTTCAATTAGTGGTCCAGATTTTTTTTAAACCCTGTATTCGAAACTACGTTTAAGTAACCGTATCTTGAGCTTTGGTTTCCTAAGCGGTGGACGGTCGCACAATAACGTCTGTCAAAATACAGATACGTTTTTTGACACTTTAATGTCAAATACTGATGAAAATGATTTTCATTCATGATGACGGCCGTTATAATATGACGGAACCGCTTTCCAAGGAAAACCAAGCTTTAGGGCCCCCTTATGAATAATACGGCAACGTAGCGAAATAACAAATCTTAATTTACCAATTGTTATTATGTAAGTCTTTATTATAATTAATTAACAATAAAAATATAATAACCTAACCTAACTAAAACTATTAACAAACTAAAATATGGCGTCAAAAAATTCCTCCGCATCGCTATTTCCTATCGAAGAGACCGGCGGCATTGCCACGTTGTTGGGCAATGCTTAGCCTCTGACCAAGATAAAAGCCAGCCCTTGAGTCACGGGAAGTGACAACAAACCGTTTGGAGACTTCTTTGAACAAATTATAAGCACGACCCTAAGGACCTCTCCATGCCATTTAACTAGATCCTCTGCTATCAGCCACAAGAACATATTTCAGTATTAATATTATAATGCACCGTGGAAAGTCGCCCGCGCTCAGCTTGCTGACTGGATAATATTTGGTCCACTGTATCTATGACTATTCTTCTGCTTCTCTGCTGCGCAACCCCTAACGGCTCGAAAATATAATTACCGAAAACGTTTTCCGCAATAATACAATAATTATTAATAAACCGTAATCGTGGTCATGCAAAGGTCTCATGAGTCCCTATCGATAAACGATTCTATCTGCTATATTATCGCTTATCTGGGCGCTAATAACGTTTCAATTTGACAACAGCAAAGGACCTGATTGTTAATTAGCAAGTTGCCAAATGAGAGATCAAACAATACAGGGAGCTGATAGCGATTAGCTACGCATTGTTCAAGGTTTGTGGATCTTGAAAACAAAGTTTTAGAAATGGTTTTGATTTGGCTGAAAGGTTTTAAGCTTTGCTTGAAAGTTTGCCATTTATATTTTGATCAATCCACGGCCCCATATTATTTATCATGTTTGCTCTTAATATTCCGAAATCTATTTACCATTTTAAAGCTGTTTATTTATTTTTATTTTAACTTTGAAATAATAGTTTGTAAAGTTTTAACATTTATTTGTAATTCATATTTTTTTTACATACTGGTTTAGTAGAATTTAACAAACTCAGATTAGCTATATAATTGCGTAACACATTTTCGTAAATTATTAAGACTAATCTGTGTCATTTTAGTAGTCCAACAAAATTCATTGCGTTATTTACGTTGTTGAGCAGAACATTTTTTCGAACGTATGAAGCAATGGATTAGCAATCTGTTTAAAACTAAATAAAATCATAAATAAATGCAATAAATTCAGGAAACAACAAAAACACAGTTCCAATAATATTAAACTAAGGAAAGAACGTGTTTTTCTAATAAATAAATTAAATAACTTTCAAACTAAATTAGAAGACAGTAAAAATATTTATCAAATTGACACCCAACGATTACAGTCTGAAATTGAGGTACTTGAAGAGTCACTACATTCACTTTATATTAAGTATGTGAGCTCTCAAAAACAAATAAAGGAACACATCCTTGCTGCGAACAAGTTAGTAGAAATGTGTAACGATGAGGCAGACAGAGTGGTCCCAATGTCTCTTAACACCATGCAATGTTCTTGTCAAAAAGAACCCAACCTTGGGGCTCTTCAGCCTGAGGCAACGGAGTACCCGTCCCAGTCTGGAGAGGATCAGGACTGTATTCCTGATCAAGATACACCACATGTTGCACAAGCTTCATCTCTAGTAGCACAGACAGATACTTATTCTCTCCATTGTTCTAGTAAAGATGGTCATTGTTCTATTATGTTTTCAGATAGTTTAGGGAGAGGGTTGGGTAAATTATTGAGTAACAACCTGAGTCAATCTGCAATTAATTATTGTATGCCAGGGAAAACCTACGAAGAGATAATGTCATCAATAACAGGGAATAAATATGATCCAAAAGCCATTATTTCTGTATTTGTAGGCAATAGTAGTAATGTAAAAAAAGATGACATCACTGACAGTGTCACTGAAATCTTGAAGATTAATTGTCAGAAAATAATATTGTGTGCTTTTCCATACTTTCAGCACTTGTCAAGTAGGCAAAATCATTATATACATATGCTTAACAACCATATGCATTTATTAGTTAATCACTATAGTGACAAACTTATATTTTTTGACACCAACACTTTTGTTGAGAAATTAAAATCGACTAGGGATACTGCGTATCTGCCTATTAGTTTTAGACGTCAAATAGCATGGCTATTAGCTTTTACTATAAACTCAGACATAAGTAGTATGTCGAAGTCTTATGTATTTAGCACCACAAAAATTAGTAATAATACTAATATTAAGGTGGTTTGCAATCATAATTTAAACTAGGCAGTAAGACAACAGAAGGTACCTGTAACAATGTTGTTAATCTCACCATCACCAAGCTATCTTCTGGCACGCAATTAGTTAAGTGTAAAAAAGGGGCTAAGCAGAATTCCTTGAAGTTGTTTCATCAAAATATTCAAGGTTTTTCTTCCAAACAATTAGAAATTGAATTGTTTTTAGAAAAAACAATGTTTGATATTATTTGTATAACTGAACACTGGTTGAAAGATTATGAAATGCTAATTAATTTTGAGAATTATAGTGTGGGCAGTTGTTTTAACCGAAAATCCATGCTACGTGGAGGTTCACTAATTTTAATTAAAAATTGTATAAAATCTAAGACTCGTAATGACATAGTTGAACTATCGGTGGAACATAGCATTGAACTGTCCTGTGTTGAGCTAGATAAGCATTTTATAGTGTGCGTTTACAGACCTCCAAATTATCAAAACTACTCTATATTCGAGTCAGTAATGGAAGATGTTTTAGCAAAACTTGCAACTGGTAATAAATCAGTAATTATTTGTGGTGACTTTAATATTAATATTTTAGAAAATAATTCAAATAGCAGTAGATTATTAAGCCTCTTTAAATCATTTAATCTGTCAAATGTGTTTTTAGAACCAACGCGATTAACGTCGACTACTGCCACATGTATTGATAATGTCTTTTGTTGCTGCGACTATTTAGATAAAGCCATTGTAAATTATCTCCCTTCCGATCACAGCGGTCAAACCGTTATTTTTGAGTCCAACACACCAATACAAAAAGTGCAGATTCAAATTAGACCAATAACATCGGGTAATTTAAATAAGTTTAATAGCTTCTTAATTAGCAAGTTATGTGGTCTGGGCCTAAATATGTCCAATGTAAATTTTTTGTATGAACAATTTTTTTCACTAGTGCAAACAGAGTTCAATAACTCTTTTAAGAAAAAAACTAAAACTATTTGCCCTAAGTTTTTATTCAGTGACTGGGCAACTAAAGGCATCAGGAAAAGTAGGGATAGATTATTTGAACTGTACGGCCTTAAGCCGTATATTAACACGGAAACTTTTAATAAGTATGTTGCTACTTACTCTAAAACTTTTAAAACTATCTGCAAAGCAGCTAAAGCGTCTTTCATTAGCAACAAGGTTAAATCAGCAGAAAATAAAATAAAGACAGTTTGGAAAATTATTAACAATGAAATGAACAAGAACAAAAGTCATAATACTGATTACACATTGGACACATCCCGCGGTCTCATTAGCGATAAGATCGAAGTTGCTCAGGAATTTGCAACTTTCTTTACCAATATTCCTATTAAAACTACAGAAACTTTAAATTCCTCCCCCTTACTTGCTATTGATTTATTAAGAGCGAATGTTTCAGCCTGTCCTTTAGAATTTAAATTTAATCATATAAACCCTGTGGTCGTTGTTAAGGCTTTTAAGCAACTTAAGATCAAAATTACCGAAGATCTGTGGGGCATGTCTACTAAAGTTTGTCAATCTATTATTGAGACAATTGCACCCTATTTAGCTTTAATATTTAATTTGTGTGTAGACCAAGGGGTCTTCCCGGATTTAATGAAGTACAGTAAAGTTATTCCACTTTTCAAATCCGGGGACAGCAAGGATACTAATAATTATAGACCCGTATCGGTTTTGCCGGTTTTCAGCAAGGTGTTTGAAAAAGTAATGTTAAATCAAATGCTCAATCATTTTAATCGTAATAACATCTTACACGATCAACAGTATGGTTTTACCAAGGGACGTTGCACAACTGACGCCGGTGTCACTTTATTAAAACACATATTTAACGCGTGGGAAGAGGCACAGGATGCAATAGGTATCTTCTGCGACCTATCCAAAGCATTTGATTGCGTTAATCACGAAACACTGCTCTTGAAACTTCAGCATTACGGGCTGGCAAAACTTGCGCTTAACTTAGTAAAATCATATTTGAATGATAGACTGCAGCAAGTTCAAATAAACGGTGTAAATTCATTGGGTTTAAAAGTCAAAATGGGTGTACCACAGGGCTCGATATTGGGCCCATTCCTCTTTTTAGTATACATAAATGATTTACCTCATTTACTGAAAAACCGACCACAAATGGTGTTATTTGCTGATGACACATCACTTATTTTTAAGGTAAACAGACACGCACAGGAGCTTGACGACGTAAATAACGCTATGCTAAAGGTCCATAATTGGTTTACTGTAAATAATTTAGTATTAAATGAGAAGAAAACTAAATGCATAAGATTCGCGTTACCGAATGTTAGAAGTAGTGAATGTCACGTTGTACTGAATAAGGAGACACTAGAATTCGTCGAAAAAACGGTTTTCCTGGGAATCACGCTTGACTCAAAACTACAGTGGGGTCCTCACTTAACATCACTTGCAGGGCGGCTAAGTTCAGCCGCTTACGCTGTTTGGAAAATCCGCCAACTAACAGACGTGGATACCGCGAGACTGGTCTATTTTAGTTACTTTCATAGCATCATGTCTTACGGTATTTTGCTGTGGGGACGGGCCGCAGATATTGACTCTATATTTATTCTGCAAAAGAGGGCTGTTAGAGCCATCTACAACCTCCGCAGACGCGAATCTCTTAGGGAACTGTTTAAGAAAATTAATATCATGACGGTACCTTGTCAGTATATATATGAAAACATTATGTATGTTCGAAAAAATCTACATCTCTATAGTAAGATAAGTGACAGGCATAATTTTAACACAAGAAATAGGAACAAATTAGATCAACCACGTTTCAGATTGTCTAAAGTACACACTTCTTTTATGGGGTACTGTGTAAAATGTTATAATAAAATACCACTCGATATTCTTCAACTAAATGAGAAGAAATTTAAAACTTGCATTAAACGCACACTATGTAGACAAGCATACTATAAGCTGGATGATTATATCGTAGATAAAAATGCTTGGCTAAATGCTGGTCCTGCTCCACAGCCACTTGGGCTCACTAGTTAAAAATGAAAAAAATTGGTAGAGTTGCTTCCCCTTTTTTATTTTTTCTGACTACGAACTTTTTGTTTATTTTGTTTTTTTTTTATTAACTAAGTTTTAATTATTGAATACTCCAATAGATAATATTGATTTTCTTTCTTTTGGTGGTAAAATTCTTGCAAACTATAGTTTTGTATAACTTAGACGCATTTTTATTTTCAATTTTTGTAAATGTGAGTACCATGGAGTCGTTTTACTATGTTATTATGTTGATTTTGACTTGAAAGAGCAGGGTAGTTGAGAGTATGTCATGCTCACTTAAATGTCTCGCTGATGGTGGCGAGTGTGTTGGATCATTCGGTTCCCTACAAAATGGTTGAGCTGGATGGTGCTGATCCACGCGTCATGTTCGTGAACGGGCGCCGTCAGTTGAGACTGGTCATCTCTTATCTGCCAGGGCTTGTTTTTAATCGTTTTTGATTTATATATTTTTTTATTTTTTTTTTACATTGTTCTCACATATAGAATCAACAAGAGTAATGTACCCAGGATTTTGTAATTTCTATATTTAAAAGAGTGTCCTTGGAGTTTCTTGCCCGTTCTTCTCCATAGAGATCTACGTTTTGGAATGGGCAACTAGCTTCAACTTTCTGACTAACTGACTCTTTGACAATTCAAAAGTGCCTGTAAAGGGTTTAATTGAAATAAATGGTTTGAGTTTGAGTTTGAGTTTTTGAGTTTTCAAAACGATTTAGATTGTGATTGATCGTGTATTACGCAATTAGAGTAGAGTTCATAGGCTGACCTACATGCAAATACGGCACTTAATTTCTTGACTAGAGTCGGTATTCTGTCTTAGCTTAAAAAGAGTAATAAACAAAACAACAACATCGGCTACGTTTAATCTTGCCCTAAATAAGGCATTAAGTGCGTAGTTTTTGTCAGCATTCAAACTAAAGTAGTTGCAAATTAGATACCTGTATACTTATCTCTTTAACTGTACATGTAACGCGGCACTTTACCTACTCTCTCTCTCTGCGAGTAGATAGATATTCTGTCTTACCACAAAAACAGTAACAAAAAAGAAACAACCACATCGGCTACGTTCAATCTTGCCCTAAATAAGGCATTAAGTGCGTAGTTTTTGTCAGCATACATACTACGTTTGATTAAAGTAATAAATCGAGTGCGACACTACAAGACTGTTATCTGGGTTCCCGGCACGGAATTAAGCGGCGATTGTACCCCGCTCCGTCGTAAATTGTCCCTCAAACTTACTCCTTTATTTAACATCTCAGTATAAGAGAAACCAACTAATTATGCTATTGTGGCTCTCTCCAGACAATTACCTTCAACTTTATTGTATTGAATGGTGTTAAGATTTTAGTGGGTGAATATTGTAGTTGAAATTTTAAAGCGGATTTATTTTGGATTAAGGAATAGAGGAAAGTTAGTAAAGATAGTACTTTTGAGATTCATTTTGTTATTGAATAAAATCTAATATAATCTATTGAAATCACGTCGAAAATTTGCAAACTTTATTTTTGCTTTCGTTGGCAGTACTGTTCTGTTGTGTTTTGTATTTTTCAAAGTACACACACACAGTACAGTAAGTTTCAGTTTTCAACAGAGAAAATTGAAATAAATATGTTATATAGGTATTGCTGCTACCACAGATCCTTTGCGCAAGCAATATCTGAGTGATCAAAGAGTATATAATCATTGCCTCGAGACGCAGGGGTCCAGATAATTCTTGAGATAACAAGTAATTTTAAAATCGTGTAGAAAAGGCTAATGTTATTTAAAAAGTATACCACTTTGTTTGAAGAAGTTTGTGTTTTTATAAAGAACGTACGGTACTTATGCCCGTTTTCATCAACACTGTTGGATTTTCAACGCTAGGCTTAGCGCTGAGAGTTGAAAAACCAATAGTACTTTTATTTAGGGATTCATTTAGTTGTCGGTGAAAACAGGCATTAGTAAAGGAAAAGAAAATAAAATCTTAAAAATCACACCTAAGGAGTTGCGCTTCTAAATTGAAAAGTAGTCGTTAAACTGTACTTGCGTACACTGATTTTACGAGCAATTTCAATTTTATGATCCTGTGTTACGCGACAGAATGTTTATTTTGTTCTTTTAAATAATTGAATAGCTGTAGGAATTCCCAAGTATAAAATAGTCCTAGGTATAGGTATTTGGAAGGGTATTTCTCGCCTTGTGTTCTTCGTAAATAATCACTAACGTTGGCTGATCAAGTCATACCAACCTTAAGTATTAAATCACTTTTTTTTCGTTCCGACGAAAACTGAAACAAAATCACACCAGTTTCCTATAAATATCTCACTTTTAAACTTATTTATTTTAAAAAAACAATTGCCATTATAATCATTATAATTATTTTATTTAAGGAAGGTTTTGTGGCTAAGTAATAACAGCCGCATGGACCAATCGATCAGGTTAAGCTACGCTTGCCACGGTTGGTCCGTGGACGGGTGACCATCTTTACATACCACGCCTCGGAAAGCACGTTAAGCCGTTGGTCCCGGCTGTCATTCTTGGATCTTTGACAGTCGTTACGGGTCGTCAGAAGCCGGAATCTGACAACCAGTCATACCAAAGAGATATCGTATTACCCAGTAACTGGGTTGTGGAGGTCAGATAGGCAGTCGCTCCATGTAAAATATTGGTATTCAGCTGCAACCGGTCAGACTGGAAGCCGATACCAACATAGTTGGGAAAATGCAGATTATGATTATTTGTACTTACGATGACCATCATGATTGAAAAAAATATGAACAGATATTTTGCAATTAACTTTCGAGTTTAAACGAAATATGAACAGAGTGTGAGTTTCTTTTAACCATCTCGACTTTACGCATCGACCGCGTTCGGCGCTCCGATTGGCAGCCGGCCGGCCTTCACTAGTGAAGGACCTTTGATATTTTTTATGGTTTTATTTTATTTCACACTAGGGCCTCTGATATTTTGCAATTCACTCTTGAGTTTAAACGAAATAAAGGACCACTAGGAAAATAAGTTGGACTAAAACATTAAAGACCAAACTCTAACACATTTCAGTTTGCCTCATCAAGATAAACTGCGACCTCTAGTTTATTCGCAATAGGCATCAAATGACGCGCATGATCCGTATTTATTGTCCTTTTAGTATCGGATCGCGACTCGCGAATCACGTCACGAATAACGCTTATCCGTGGATCCAAACTAGTTAACGTATGATACTGATAGTAGGGAAGTTGTTACGGATTTGAGTGTATTGTGTAAGGAATGCAGCACGAGTGTTCAAAGTTTTTTATATATTCTTGGGTAACCACTTGATTGCTACCCAAAAATATAAAAAAATGCTAGCGCTGATGGTAAGTGGTTACGTTGGCTATGAACTTTTCAATCGTGGTGCGTTACCAGCCTAGACAAGGTTGAAATGTCTTTTAAACCTGTGTCATTACAGTAGAGTAAAATATGGTTAAATGCAGATATACAGAGCTTCAAAAACTGAGAAGGCTCATCTGAAAAAGTATTATTATTAAAGTCCTGTTTTAAGGGTAGATGTGCTATTTGAACTTTATATTTAAGGTTGCCTGAGCCTCATGAAGTGTAAACATAAAACGAGTCTTCCACATCCCGAACAGACAGGCATTAAAATAATAACAAAATTACAAGGAAAAGTCTCATATGGAGACTACGCGATCGTAGCACGAGGAGCTACGCCGTAGCTCATTCCGTAGCGCAAAGAGATGCGCGTGGGCGCAACCTTTAGTAATATGCGAGTATAAGAATTAAAATAAACGAGCATTTAATTTTTTGTTATCACGTTTCCGAAGGAGTTTGAAATACTTTCATCATCTTCTGAAATTTTCCCGAAAGATCACATTTACTTTGTGTCTTAAGAAAAAAATATTTAGTTTTTAAATTGTTTTATGATTTTAATTTTAATTTCCTCTTTTTCTCTTACATCTTAACATAACATGACAGTTTTTTCAAACCTAATATATTCAATATAAAGTGGACAGGAGAATAATGATGATGTTTGTTCTTTCTTTGCGTCATGTTTACTGCAAATAAACGTACTTTCCTTCTTTATTTTCTTTTATGATGAAGGATTTTTATTTATTTTTAACAAGTAATCTTAGTAGCTAATGTGGGTTTTAATAAAAACAATAGTAAATTAATATTATGCAAACTAAAATATAGCGTCGAAAAATTCATCCGCATCGCTGTCGACTGGTAGTGTGCCCAAGAGACTGGCCGCATTGCCACGATGTATGGCAATGCTTAGCCTCTGGCCAAGGTACAAACCAGCCCTTGGGTCACGAGAAGTGTCAACCAGTCGTTTAGAGATTTCAGTGAATAGACCATGAGCACTCGGACCCCACGGCCCTAGGGCCGGTTTCAACCCCAAACGGCTCGAAAATATAGTTGCCTATGAGGTTATTATACTTTCGCCGCTTGAGGTTTTCTGCAGCCGCAGCGGCAGCGCCAGTAGTTATGATGAATAGATAATTTATAAATTATTGCTAGTAAGATTAGTGTCACTGACTCTGGCAGAGCCACCATCAGGGATTTTCATTTTGAAAACACAAAAAAGTTGTCGCTAATTAGTCGAAATTTGTCGCCAAATATCAGAATTTGTCGGTCACTGGTTCAAAAGATATAAGGGTTTATAGGTGGCCGATCTGGAGAGAGTCTCCCCAGCAGGGCCACATTTATATCTCAAAAACTAGGGCACCTAGCAAATATCTCTTTTCTCCCATAATTTGTCGCCAATTAGTCGGAATCAGTCGCCAAATATCAGTTTGTCGGTCACTGGTTCAAAAGATACAAGGGTTTATAGGTGGCCGATCTGGAGAGAGTCTCCCCAGCAGGGCCACATTTATATCTCAAAAACTAGGACACCTAGCGAAGATGTGTTTTCTCCCATATTTTGTCGCCAATTAGTCGCAATTTGTCGCCAAGTCACAGATTTAATCGGATCTTAGTTTAGGAGATATAATGAGTTCAATTAGTAAGGTATAGTCCAAGAGCTAGGTCGAAGAGTTCACGAAAAATACCAAGAAAAAAATATTTCTATTAATATGTGTAATATACTTCTAGTTTTATCGGTCTAAAGTCTTTAGAAATGTCCGAGAGAGATAAATTCTCAATTTAATTCATGTTTTTATGTTTTAAATTACTAGGTTAGAGTGGCTTAAACTTCTTTGAAAACATTAAACCTTGCTCTTGGTCTATTTGGTGAAAGATGTACAGTCGCATGCAACTGTTTTACCACTTTACAATGCTCTAATTAACTTTAGAATAATAAATAAATGTCGTACCTTTAGTAAAATGTTTAAAATACTTAAACGTTGAAAAAGTATTGTCAATTGTAATCAAATTTTATTATATAAAAATGAATTTCCATAAAGTTCGTTTGATGTGTGTTGTGTTGGTGTGTATTTTGAGGTGATTGCGAGTGTTGTGTTGTGGGTATGGACGGGTTGAGTTTTTATTTTATCTTAATTGAGGTTAGAATAATAAAACTTCTGTTGTCGAAATATAAAATGATTTATTACCTTAAAATTATTGTACTTTCAGAAAATGTTACAAATAGGTATTTGTAACATTTATAAGTAGGTACTTATTCAATATTATTAACAGATACAGTTTGTGACTTTGGATGTTAGGGGTAATCTCCGGTAAAACTGATCCGATTTTGAAATTTTTTTCACTTTTAGTCTAGGCTAATAACATTATGACCGATAATATTATGACGTTATGACCAATAGGAGCGGAGCCTCAATGAAAAATGTTGCAAAAACGGGGAAAATTATTTCTTTGGCTCTATATCTCTGTGACGCAGACGAAGTTGCGCGGGTCAGCTAGTTAGGTACCTAGATATGGATTATATCTCTCAATAAAAATTTCAATGGGTGTTTCTTCATTGGACGACTCTGCTTGAAACCAATACCTATGCCGATCGATACCTTCCTATCTACTCGACGACACGTCACCGACAGCTACATTCTTCATTTCGCCACCGACACGACCGCGACCGACCCGATACGACGTCATTAGCTGTATCTACTACAAGTACCGTAGAAACTCAATGAAGTCCAATTACGTTGTTTTATATCCACATAATTACATGAAGTTACAGTCATCGTACCTACTATTATTGCTGTATTATTTAGGTAAATTTCTACCAACCCTGATTATTAATTATAATGATTTGCAGGTAACAATTAAATACTATAATTAACAATAATAACAAAAAATAATTTCTACTCTTTGCACTAACCATGCCAACAACATAAACAATATCAAATATATCAATAACAGTACGACATTTTACACATTTTTAGAAAATCCTTACAATTATACATTTATCGTGAAATTCTAATTACAATAGACATTTTAATCACAGTATAAATTTTAATCACAGTATACCTAAATTTTAATCACAGTACTTACTTATACCTAAATTTTAATCACAGTATAAATTTTAATCACAGTATAAATTTTAATCTCTGTATAAATTTTAATCACAGTATAAATTTTAATCACAGTATAAATTTTAATCACAGTATACATTTTAATCACAGTATAAATTTTAATCACAGTATACCTAAATTTTAATCACAGTACTTACTTATACCTAAATTTTAATCACAGTATAAATTTTAATCACAGTATACATTTTAATCACAGTATAAATTTTAATCACAATATATAAACACAGTACAAATTAAACCACAGAACTTTCATTATACCTACTTAATGTTAGCACTATTTGGTCCGTTGGTTAGACAACATATTTTTTTTACATTTTTGAACCTTAATTCTACCCCTTCCTGGGAATTAAGACATATTACGTATATATACATATATCTTTTAATCATTATTATGTGTTTACTTACAACGTGTAAATAAGGTTATGCGGTATTATTTCTGTGGAAGGTAATGAAATTAAATCTTGTAAGTCGTCGTAGCATTCCCAAGTTTTTGTAGACTTTCGGTAGCACCAACTTCTGTAATGACCTATAGAACCAGGTATGTACTCAATCACCGCTAAAACAGTAAACTTTTGTTTTTTTACTGTAATATGCAATGGTATGTTAGTTATGTTAATTTTAGAAATACCAGTCATTTCAAGAAATAATATTGTCGTTAAATAGTAATGAAATCTCACTTGCTTTCCGCAATCAGAGCACATCCCTTTGTCTTTTTCAATTGTTAACTTTATTGATTTAGTTAATGCTGAAATACCATCTTTCTTTATTACATCGATATTAATCGGCAAATACTGACATTTCCTTAATAAATTACTCTGACTAGAGCAACGCTCGTTAGTACATTTCTTTTGGCGCATTGTGCTATAAAATAGGGGATAAAGAATGTGATCAATAATTTTAGACGTTTTTGCATTCGCAGTTAACAAGTTGGTGTATTGTGTCATCCTCTGTCCGAAAGTGCTTTAACAATAATTTAGTTCGGTTTCTATATAAGTCGGTTTTATCTCCACTGTTTTCAACTATTTGTTGAATAATTTGACAAATTTCAGCATCCTTATTCTCTAATATATATTTTTTAACATGGGGTCGATCAACATAAGCTATAGCCATACTTTGAAACATACTATCAAAGGCACAAGTATTAAAGGTGTCAACATTTTGTACATAAGAATTAGCTACAGAGCCATTTTTTAAAATATGGATTGATTTAGGTTTTTTTGATTTGGGTTTCATCTGTCCTCGCCAGTTTTCCATGGTAGATGGAACGTCCAAAAATACAGATTCTTGTTCAAAACTTTTGCGATCATCTGTTTCTAAAGTTATTATGTCTTTTTTGACAGGTGTGTTATCCATATTATGTTGTTTTAAATCGCTGATGGCTAATTTCAGGCAACCTGTTACTTGTGTTATGTGTTGGATTAAAAAATAATCAATTCTTAATCTTTCCCTATTAGAATCCATTAAAAGAGTTTTTATGTCTTTGAAATAACTCTCTACATTTGTACTTGATGGATTAGGTTTGGATAAATAAAAATATTCAGACATAACTTCACCCCACAAAGGTATTTTTTTTAAAATTCGATATAAATATGTTAAAAAAGTAGGGAAATAGTAAAGGTTTTCGGTATCAAAATTCGGTGTTATGTTTTCATTATATACTGTTTCTCGTCTCTGTACGTTTTTACAAAACCTTATCAAAGGGTTTTCATCGATATCGTCATATTCTTCTATGCATGCAGTAGTTAAATCCCCTTCAGACATTTCACTAGGCACTGTGTCTACAATCGTGATCATTGATTGTAATTTTAATAATGCATTACTGCACCTGGAGACTTTTTTTTGGTCTGTTACACCACAATATCTGTTGCAGGCGAGTGTTATAATATCATCCAAAATATTTTTTAATTGGCTATAACTTGTAGTTTGTCTAAGTAGTAAGACACATCTAACATATAAGTTTTTTACACGATTATCTACATGTTCAAAGCATGATTGTTTATATAAATTTTTAACAAAATGTGATTTATCGAGACGAATGTAACAAGGTATCCTAATATTGTTGTGATTATCGCCTTCTAATATGTTAAAGCAATTTTGTAAATAGATATTTGTAGAAATAAACCCTGTAAAGTTTGTTACAACAGCACCCAATATTGCAGCAGAATCATCAGAGACACATTCATTTGGTGCGGATTTACCACTCAACCACTGCTTTAAAAACATACTAATATTTTCTTGCGTATTAACTTCAGATAACATATGGCACAACGGAATACTGCTACCTTCTTCACGATAGCACATCAATACGTATAAAAATACGTGTTTTTTCTGCTTGTTAGCGTTTTTTGTAAAAATATTGACTTCCGGTAATACATTTCTTTTGACAATAGAACCAGTCGCGTCTATTGACACTCTTATATATCTTTCTGATTTAGAAAATAAATTATAAAAAAAATTTTGTTCCCTTGACCAGTACAGAATAAAAAAAGGAAATAAGGAAATTTGTCGAATTGTTTCATTGTAAGGTGGTGTAAAAGCCATAGACCAAACTGATAATACAGGTGAAGAGTGAAGAAGGGGAGCTTGTTTCATCTTACTTCTTATTTGTTGTAGAGCTCCTAAATTTGGTATAATAGGGGGTTCTACATCATTTATATCCATGTATTGATTAGCTAGCAAATTTCTAGTTATTATTGGTTTGTTTTTTGCTAAAATTTCTTCTAATTGTTGCTTATGGTACTTTGTTACTCTAACTTTTACAGACTTGTTGTGTCTATAATTTTCGTCAATATTTGATATCGAACATTTCATTTCATAAAAAATTTCGGATGATATGCAGTTTTCTGAGTAATAAATATTTATTTTTGCTTTGCATAGTTTGCATTTGCCTTGGCAAAAAATGTGACCATTTGGTTGAACTGTGTTATTTTTAAATATCCAACTACATTCGTTCCTGCTCTGTTTCCAAATTTCTTGTCGAAGAATGGTAGTCCACTTTTGCTTTTGAAATCTTCTTGTGGACTTGTAGCGTGAATTGGGTATTTTAGGATCATTACGGTGATAGAAATATTTAATAGGCTCTATTTCTCGCCACTGATAAGCATCTATAAATATAGAAAATGTAATTCCACTATGATCTACTTGTTTTTCTAAATTATCATTTAGTACATAATTATCTTTGGAAGATGACGTTCTGGATGAAAATTCAGTCTCCGACAAGAGTTCCTGTTGTGTACCACTATACGAAATCGATCGTTTTTCTCTGTCTTCCTCTTCTTCAACATTTGAACCAAAAAAAAGTGCATAATTTCTCTTTAAGCTCATAAATATTGAATCCTTAGACATTTGTTTGTTAAATTTTTTAAACAGGAGATCATAAATTGCGTCATTTCTTTTTGGCTGTATTGGGTAAAGTACATCTTTATGTTCAAGATATACGGTTTTCTGGCTGTCTATGTTAACTTTTAATCGGCGACCGCGTCTTGACATTTTCTATGGTTTCTGAAAGTAAAAAAGGGACTAACTGAGTACCTACGTTATATGTGGGTGAACGATTAGGTACACCTCTGCCTAACCCTTCGGGAATTACAGGCGTGATGTTATGTTATGTACCTATGTTTATTTTACTACATAGGTACAAATCTATTGAATTTTAGTTATAATATACTAAATGGTTCGGCCTGAATGAAAATATCCTCGCGAGGATAAACAACATGTAACTGGAATAATGCACACCCTGCCTGATACACCCCAATTAGAAAATTAAGTTACAATCATAATTTATGCACTGAAACACCTAAGTATTGTTTTTATTTAAATTAGCTATCCTAATTGTAGCTAAATAATATATGGACATCGACGGCTTACTTTAGCAGGTAGCGCCTCGGTATTGGTATCTAAGGACGCACACACAAACACGCTAGTGACGTGAAAAATCAAGGTAACTTACATATTAATCTGCACTCATACGGTGTCCTCTTTTCAAAACACTCTCAAATTGTCCACTAACTTGTTCAATGCACTTAAACACCCGTATTCGTAATTGTTCTTTTAATTTTTCACACAAACAAACCTTCTCGCTGTACTTCCGGTGGATGACTAAAGAAAAAATCCTTTAGAGCAAGTTTGTTTGTTTACCTATTTTTTTTTAAGTAGCTACTTTGAGCGGCGGGCGCGAACGCCGACGCGCCGCACCCGTGACGTACAGCAGGTGACACCCTCGTTATATCTCGCTCGTTTCTCCGTTTTTGTATTTTCGGAATACCTAGAGATAACAACACTCGAGTTCGTAACTATTCATAATAAGTTCCACTTTAATTAAACTGGCTGACTTCAACTTACGTGACGGGCAACTCGTTCGAAGCAGCTCATCTGTACACGCGCATCTATCTCTTTCTTACTTACCGTAAATGAAACGGAGCGCAGCGATCTATCTGCCAGCGACTAAGTGGTAAGTGCACATTGTGTTAGATAAATAATTACATAATTATATGTATTGTAGATTTGTTTATAGGTAATGAATACAGCTTTCCTATGGTGGGTTGAAATTATAGAATAAGTTTACATTTATTTAATTCGAAACAAACATTCCTCCATAAGACGTCATAGATACTGTCTAGAAACTACATAAAGTATTTTGTACTCGCTTGTACCACTGTATGGGGAAATTGAATTCTTTAATATCTTTTTAATTACACACCGACTAAATCTGTAACTTTGCGACAAATTGCGACTAATTGGCGACAAAATATGGGAGAAAAAACATCTTCGCTAGGTGTCCTAGTTTTTGAGATATAAATGTGGCCCTGCTGGGGAGACTCTCTCCAGATCGGCCACCTATAAACTCTTGTATCTTTTCAACCAGTGACCGACAAACTCTGATATTTGGCGACTGATTCCGACTAATTGGCGACAAATTATGGGAGAAAAGAGATATTTGCTAGGTGCCCTAGTTTTTGAGATATAAATGTGGCCCTGCTGGGGAGACTCTCTCCAGATCGGCCACCTATAAACCCTTATATCTTTTGAACCAGTGACCGACAAATTCTGATATTTGGCGACAAATTTCGACTTATTAGCGACAATTTTTTTGTGTTTTCAAAATGAAAATCCCTGATGGTGGCTCTGCCAGAGTCAGTGACACGTAAGATTATCATAAAATTACAATATAACTAATTATTTTTTTAATAATTAAAGAATTAAAAAATAATTAAATTAATTCTTCTGTCTAGGTGCCATATTCGAGTTGCCTTTAGAAGTCGAAAACAATAAACATTCTACTGTGTCTCGTTATTGGCAGTTAAACTCTTAAGTAGGTACACGGAGAACAAGCCCTGAATGTTCACGACTTGAAACATCGGTTCGCTTCACTAGCTACAGTCAATTGACGGTGTAATCGGCTTTCAATTGGCCCATTAATCGGTTAATCGGCCTAACGTATAATCTGGACATCTCTAGTGGTCCATGTGTCACATATATGTGTACCGTGGTTATCATAACTATTTTAATTTTATTTGTTTGGGAAAATAAACAGTTATTATACATTAAAATCTTATACAAGTTATAAATATACAAGAGTTACCTACAAATGTATAACCTACGACATTTTTCACATCATATTAAAATTTATATCTACTAGTCTAGTTTATATCTATTTAGTCCTGATCTTAATCCGCTGGATTATGAGAGTTTTAGAGCTCGTACGGCTTGCTCTAAACGCCATGATAATTTGGAGTCCCTAAAACAATCCATACGATTGGCAGTGAAGAATTTTCCCATGGAAAGAGTGCGTGCTTCTATTGATAACTGGCCTCAACGTTTAAAGGACTGTATTGCAGCTAATGGAGACTACTTCGAATAAGCTTTTTATATTTTAAATTGCTTTATATTTATGTATTAAACTAACACACTGTAAAAGTAATAAATATTATTAGCAATAAAAAAATAAAAATTCTTCGTGACAATTTTTATGGTAAGACATACAGTGCGCTATTCTAATTAATTAAGTTAAAAACGAAAAGTAGTTAATAGTGAACTTAAACATAGACAGGCATGCAAACAACAGAGAAAGAGAGAGGGAAAGAGAATTAGTAAATATTAAACTAACTATTATAATCTAAAATTATTTTGTAATATCAGGGGAAAACCGATCTTAATACCAATTACAAGTTAATATCAGCTTGGAGGCCTATGAGGCCCAGACACCACCTTTCTGTACATATGACGGAGAGAGATATGTATCTCTCTCATTATTATCAGTCATATTTTAACTAATGCTAACCAATACTACCCACAGCATGCCCTGCTGTGGGTAGTATTGGTTATTGCGCAATAGAAAAACCGTTTGCCGTTCAGATAAAATTATAATTTACGATCAGATTAATCACACTAGAAATTCACACACTGATGGTACACGACAAAACTATTAGAAATACAAGACAGTTTCTAAACGTCTTCACTGCTTAACCGCCACCACGGACTCTGTTTAGCTCCGGCCAGTCCGAGCGTTATGTTGTAGACTCTGTCGAGCGAGTCAACTCAGTAATTTATTTCCGACATATATTATACGTCGTGTATATATTATACGTGGCATATCATGGGTGGCCAAGATGCGAAACATTGGGTCTTCTTCACAATCCGACATAGTTTAGGTAAGTGCGGGCACTGTAGTGTGTACTGGAACGAACAGATAATTCGAATTTAAAATAACTAATCATCATCATTTCAGCCATAGGACGTCCACTGCTTAACATAGGCCTCCCCCAATGATTTCAAAATCGGCCGGTTGGAAGCGACCTGTATCCAGCGGCTTCCTGCGACCTTTATTAGGTCGTCTGTCCACCTTGTGGGCGGACGTCCTACGCTGCGCTTGCCGGTACGTGGCCTCCATTCCAGAACCTTTCTGCCCCATCGGCCGTCAGTTCTGCGCGCTATGTGCCCCCCGCCCACTGCCACTTCAGCTTGCTAATCCGTTGGGCTATGTCAGCGACTTTAGTTCGTTTGCGGATCTCCTCATTTCTGATTCGATCTCGCAAAGAAACACCGAGCATAGCCCTTTCCATAGCGCGCTGAGTGACCTTGAGCTTTCTTATGAGGCCCATGGTGAGAGGCCATGTTTCAGTTCCATATGTAACTAATACTAAACTAATAAAAAACTAAACTATAACGAACGAAACAACGTGCGTTGGTACTGAAAGTTTGCCAAGACTGTCCGAGCTCGACTGTCGACTGTAGACTCTCGAACCACTTTCCGCCAGTCATCGTTTCATTCCCCCCACAAACGATCTTGTCCAAGCGGTAGGGCTCGCTTGCGTGTTCGATCATATGATTATTCGTTTACAAATCAAATTGCTAGATGGCTCTGTCCACTGTACTGTAGCGCCATCCATCCATGACACGGCCATCCCTGACTAGCACCACAAAATATGCTCAGAGATTAAACTAGCTCGGCTATCCTGCCAATTCGTAATAACTAACGTAGGTACTTTAATTCCTCTACGTCTACGTACAATAATAAACCGTCATAATTTGCAATGCCTCGTTATTATGGTTTTGTACACAGTGCACCCCCACAACATTAATCATTAGAAAAAGTCCGATCAATAAATTAAACCAAACAAAAAAGTTACTATTTACAAAAATAAATTTCATCAGAAACTCATGAAATTTTCATTACAATCAAGAAACACTTTTGATCTCATTTGAAACTTTACATTATCTAACAACCCAAAAGGCGACACATAACAACACTTATCAGATGTCAATCTAGCGTTAAATTTCTGATCTAAAATCTTACCCCCAATTAAAATATCATGAAATAAGATCTTATCGCAAATTGTAAATCATAATCTCAGATAAAATTTGTAACGAGTATTGGTTACGGTAGTGTGCAAAATACACCTTTACACACTACCATAACCAATATTCGTTAAGTTTACAATTATTGTTTGCACGCTTGTCAATAAACTTTAACGCAACACAATCAACAACATCTTTGATGAGAGGGCATTCGATACCCGAATCGTAATAAAATGGATATGACTCACCTCGACATATGCTCGGATTGCTGACATAGCAAACTAACCCGTCGCTCGCTATTCGCCACTGCTGCAAATGCTGGCCCGAAATCCCCTAACCCCCCCCCTTGTTGTGCTGGCGCCTCCATCATTGGTTCGTGGATATCTGCCGGAACCTTGATGGCTTATCAGGGACATCATATTCTGATTTTAAGCAGCCAGCAGCATACGAAGTAAATTCTTGTCACACCGTGACGTCATCGCTCCATCATCGTTCGAGTGAATTCCAATTCTGATGTCGCATTAGGATAAGTCTTCATTGTACTGTAAGAAAACAAGATTAGTGTGAATAGCTTGTAGAGTGAAACATTTATTTTATTTTAGAAACCTTCAGTCATCGGTAAAGGCTAACCGAGAGAAAGAAAGTATTATCTCACTGGTCAAGTGGTTTTGAAAGGTCTTGTGTGTACCAGGTCAGCTTATGTATAAAGGATTTCCAACTTGACAGTATCGGAAGGTTTAACCTAAAACACATGTGATATGGTCAATTAGGTACCACAATTTGTGGTTTTGATGCACTACACCTATGAAAACCTATGTATTTTCCAGTCACCTTAAAATATGTTAGTTAAAAAATACAATAGACGTAGATATATTTAGTAACCTGTTCCGCTTAATTCCTAAAGAGTCATAAAAAACCCCGTAAGAAATCGACACGTGTTTCACCTCTCAACGAGGCATCCTCGGGATGACAATTGACTTGTTGCGAACCCGAACACGGCGCTCGGCGAGAACACAAGTCAATCGTCATCCTGACGATACCTGAACTAAATACGTCTACGTCTATTTTATTTTATAATGGATTTCCGCAAGGTCGCGACTGAATCAATTAACTATTCATAAGCAAGTATTATGAAAACTGTTTTACTCATCGAAGACACTTCAAAATTTACCCGCTTATTTTATTTAAAGATATTCCCATCGTCTCGGCCAGCCCGTGTGTATCCTAAACAAAGGTGTCGAGAGCGTTATCTAGCGGTCCCCAGAATTAACGGCGGAAGAGGCCTCCACGCTCGGTTGCAATAAATTACGCCTCAAGTTGATCCCACTCAGCAGATAAATCAAATGTAAAGGACGGAATGGGAATTCGATGATGCCCCTGTTTATTTCGATTTAGCAAAGACCCTTGGCCCAATCCCGATTTGTGGATCTCCAACGTGAGTAGCGTTATCCAAGTTGTTCTTTATTGGGGTGCGTGCGACGACACGTGAGGTTTTGATATCGTATAAAAAGTGCGAGACGATAAAAAGGATCGATTTACGAAAATATAACTTCGTGGAATGGTTCTATTGAGAGAAAAATTGTTGGAGTATCATAATATTTGTGTATTCTATCTATATTGTATTAAAAATGAATGTTGGTACCTGAACATCTGTTTGAGATTAATGGATTTCGACATCGTTTGACCAATAACTATAACACTTGGTTCACACTTACCTACCTGTATTTTGAAGGTTTTATAGGGTTTTTTTTATAACTCCAAGCGGGCTCATCTGCGACCAAATGCTAAATAAGTATCATGAATACCTATTATTGAGAGACATTAATATAAAAAACCTAACATCTGCAATAATATACACATTATTTTTTTTCGGCAAAACTAGATTTGATTTCCAGTAGTTAGTAAGTTGGCAACATTATTTAAAATACAAGCTCGCACACCGACGTCCCTGCCGCTGGGAATTAAGCAATAACAGAACTACAGAATAAACACCGAAAGATAAGTACATACAATACACTGGGCCACATATTCTGGGGACCCGGTACTAATAAAAGTTTTCACATAAATCAGTGGGCTAACTTTATTCAAACGACTCTCCAGCGACATTCGTTCGGAATCCACGTCAAGTGAAACTTTGTGGAGTAGCTTCTTTGTAAAAGTGGCGGGAGTTACCGGGGTCCTCTTCGGCGAGTTGGTTTGTTTCATGAACACGTATGTAAGTACTGTCGAACTCACAGTGAACGTTTAACAACAAACTGTTGCGTATATTTTAACTGCTCGATGCTGTTGCTGAACGATTTCGTATCGGTAACGTCATTGTTGTGCGTCAATGTTTCTAGGAAAGTGTAAACACTTACGACCTACTGATACTAGAGCTTCTATTTCTCTGAGAAATTGCTGTAGTACGAGTATAAAGCGAATTTAATAATTGATTATATCAATGGGGCCTTTATTAAAATTCGCAGTATCTACGTCGCAGACTGATTGTATAATTCCTCATAATACATACGGCGCCGTTCGTCTATACAATTTGTTGGTTTCACGAATTCAGATGTATTAATAGCTAGTCTATATTTTCATTCAATCTCGTTCTCATAAGTACTTAGAGTTAAGGTTTCATTTGATTTGTTATTAAACTTCGAAAATGATAACGATAAAAATACCGCGAATATATTAAAATTAAAACCAACTAACAACTCCTCCACAGTTTTGCGATCTTCCATAATTTCTAGCAGACGTTACTTAAAGTTCCTATAAGTTTTCCATCAGGGTTCGCACTTACTACTTCATTAAAATTCATTTAGTACTCGTCGGGTTTTCTGTGAAGCTGAGAAGCGATCACAGCTCTTTAATCTGGGTGGTGGGAACCCTGTGGGAACGGGCACATGTTCAATTAAATTTTATCTGCACGACCCGGATCCATATTGCGGTGCAACCAAAACTCATAATCAAAGTGCGTTGCTCTTTTGTTGGAGTAGTATGGAAGTAAGAGGTTTGGATATACTGTTTTATGATTTTTGACGTCGATTTTGCGTTTAACAGAATTGTGGTGTGTTATACGGGATAACACAGCTTACACATTACAGTGCGGCTAGAACTTAGTAAGTACACCAACTACTGTTTTAATAATGATGATAAAATTAATTCAACATTATAAATTACATGGGACTTAAACATAACTGGCGAAATGTGGGTGTACTATAAGCACACTTCTGCCCAACTCTTCGGGGAAACAAGGCGTGATGTTATGTGTTAAATTCTCCAATTGATTATGTTTTCTTTTCTATATTTCACCGAAGTATGTATCTGTTTCAGCGATTCCTTAGTTTGTAAATTACGAGTGAGTTTTGTACGATTAAAAATATTGAGTATTTTTTTTAAATGAATCATAATAAGATAATTATTGAACAATATTACCGACTGATTTAATTTCATAAGCAGGAATAATCTTATGCAGGTAAATTTTATAAATGCGAAAGTGAGTTTGTTTATTTGTTTGTTTGTTACGCCTTCAAGCTAAAATGGCTAAACGGATTTAGATTTAATTTGGCACATAGATAGACCATGACCTGCATTAGGATAAAGAATACTTTTAATCCCGATTTCCAACTGGATCGACACCTATGCGGGTGAAACCGCGCTGAATGATTACCTAGTAGGTTTTGTTCGTTATTTTCGACAAAACAAATCGTATTAGTGACTGCGGAACGTGTCCATTGTGTTAATTTCCTTTGATTGTGTTACTGAATAATGTGTTACAAAATACGTAATAATTGCCAGCAAAAGCAGTAGATTACATCTATTAAGGTAGATTTTTTGTTGTTTAGTTTTTTTTTTTACATGTTGCGTGAAAAAATTACTGATTTATAGCTCTGTCATAATCTACGAGTTGGTTTCCAATCTAACTGGATGCAGCTGAATACCAGTATTCTCCAAGAAGCAACTACCTATTTTAAGCTCCACAACCCAGTTACTGGGTAATACGACACCCCTAAGTAAAATTGGTTGTAAGTGGACTCAGAATGAGCCTATCCAGTATTTAATCTGTTGTCAGGTGGCGTAAAACCCTTCCCCCCTGTTATTAAACTCATTGTCGTCATAGTAATTTACTCACTGTCTCGTCCTCTATAATTATTTCGTTGGATCAATAATTTCGTCGAGAGGACCAGTTTTTATTTACCAAAGCGTAATCTGATTTTCCAAATAAGTTGGTAAGCCGAGGCTAGGGGCGTCCGTCGGGGTCACAAACAGGATTTTAATAAAAGTTAATTTATTCAATAAAAGCCTCTGAGGATCTGTGCCCGTTTTCTGTTTGAAATTGGAATTTGCTTTCGTTTAGATCCCGTCAATTGTTGCCGAATAGTTGCAAATACACACTTGGGACCACATCTGGGCATTTTGTTAAAATAAAATCTGGGATAAAATCTGTGTAAGAATCCCAGACATGATAATCTTTTTCGTAAAGCTTTAGAAATATACTTATCTGTCTGTGAGCATACAGATTAGATGATGTAAATAAGTAGTTATGTTATCTACTTTCGCAGCGGCTTTCAGTTTGAACACAGATGAACTTGCAACTGGAATTTTCTCATTAGGTCGTTGAAGAAAACTTTTCAAAGCTTGTCAAAAACATTTTTCTAAATTAAGATTCCATTAAAATTATCTGATATCAAAACAATATTTCATTAAAACCCTCTGAATTTCAGAGAATTTCTCAGATAATGAAGGAAATGGTTTTGAAGGGAAAATATCCGGTTGATTAAACGTAAACAGGGTAATTGTACCGACACTTCTTCGTCTGTAGTAGTTTGTAGCGTATTATTATCACTTGGGTATCAATAGCAACCAACTAGGTCTTATAGAAAAAGCTAGTGTAAAATCACAATTAATGTCAAACCAAACTTCATTAACTAAAATAAATGAGGTTTTATCTTACGTACGTACACAACAATCAAACCAAAATAATAAAAACTCACCAACAAATCCTACAATAAAAATTGCAGTTGCATTTATTACCTACTCGAAAAATACGTCAAGGAGTCACGTGCAACAGCTGGCACGATCGTAATTTTAACACAGAAAAGGTTTTTAAAACACATGGAATTTTAAATAAGTCACCGAAAGTTTCTCCGGCAGTTCACAGATAACAAAGAGTAAGTACGCAGCCGCGAGGTCTTGCTGCAATGCCTACTGATTTATTTGAAAAGTTACCTCTTAAAAGTATTTTAAGAAAGTAAAAGAAGAAGCCATATTCGGCCAGTCGCAAAACGCTCGACGTTCAAATGTTTGGAAATGGAAACTCAGCGAGAAAGTTATTTTTAAATTGTACCTTTCGCGGCGAGGATTCAACATTTATGACGTTCTTTCCCGCCAGCCAGAGTTTTTCTATAAATATTTTCGCTGAATATTTTGATGACACATTTCAAAAGAACAGGTACAGTTAATAAACCACTATAAGCAATTGGAAAGTGACTAAATAAAAACGAGAATTTCTCTCTTTAATTTAAATAACAAGACACTACTTTTACGAACACTATAATAACATCTCAAACAACTACATCGACCCACAAATTCCGTCGAGCAGCCGTAAATTATATTTCACTCCGGCTTCACGAGGAAAAATGTCTCAAAGATAGAGTAGGGAGTAATTTAACTGTGTACTTAACCTCTGAGTGCTCACTCAGTTCGTTTCAGGGGGACGACTTGAGCATGTATTATTTCTCCATGTTTTGTTAAGTATCATAGTCATAACGTCCACTCTATTCCCCCTGCGGTACGTCGATGAAATTGCTCTAAACACGTTCACGATTTGCCTCTGCAGTAGGATGGTATTCAGAACACCGAAAAAGGATTATCGAAGTCGATATACGAGTATCGAATCGAGCATCGTTCCAATTGTACTAACATTGTTGAGATACGTTTTATTTTGTGCTGAAATACAATATTGTTTTGTTGTTATTGGAGCTAACAATCTCTCAGATATTACTGAAGATTAATCCGTAGTAGGTATGTTTTATTATTTTAAAATTCTGTATTTAATTCGGGTTTTGATTCACGTAAAGTGGAATGTTTTCTCATCGAAATAATAACATTTTATTATTAGGTATTTATTTTATTTTTACAACTTTTACGAAAGCTTACAGACAAATACACGTAAATGAATCAACTCGAAATATAATATTTAAACATACAGTTGTCTTAGAAAATTTGTTCCACATTTCTTCCGAACTAAATACTAAGTATTTATCTTGCCAAGAGGACAAAGTGGACGTTATCGCTCTTTCCCGTGACTGAAATGTTCCTTTTGAACAACCTTGAACTTTCCACCCTAAGCTTCCAGCCAGTCAGTACCATATTTCTTCTTAGGATAGAGGTGTTCTACTATTCTTAGTAAGCTTATTCCACATATTGAATATATTATAGCTGTCGCAGAACTCGATTCCAATAAATCTTTTACAGAGAATAACTTAGGTCTTGCTGCGGCTTTTTTGGTCTGGCATTGTCGCGATCTAATTTAGAACTGTGGGGGTAATATAAGGTTATGCGCATTGATCTATATTTTACGTGCGGCTTTGTATTAATGTCTTCTATTTGACATTGAGATGGAATGATGAAATTAATGAATAATTTCAAGAAAGGACAGCTAAAGAAAATAACTACGAAATAAAGTGTTCCTTTTTGGAATAGAGCACGAGCAATTAAAACACAATTTAGTAGCACTAAGGAAAAAGATAATAAAAAAAACTTGAGACTAGAAAGATTCGTTTCTTTCGTCGACAAAACAAATGAGTGTGTCACACCCCTAGCGGAAATGCAGTGCGACGGCGCTACTTACGACAATCATGATGTCGTGATGCTCCGCTTTACTACTATGACTACAATATCTTCGGATTAATCTCGTGCTCATACTACTGCTGAGATTCGCGGTACTCGTAACACGCTACATTCCCAACAATGCAAGGAAATTGTGGCTCGCTGCAATGGCTATAGCGAACGTGAATGCTTTTCATGAGATTTTAATCTTGTAATATTTCTGATGAAATCTTATATAACTAAGTACTTCTCAAGTGTTTCGACTTGAAATGTATCAAACTAATTACATACGTAGCAACCTAGAAACCTATGAGTTATTAGACTCTATTTTTGGTACCTTAGTCAAATGTTAATTTATGATGATTTTTAAGCTTCTAATGATAGAGATTTATTTTAAAGGGCAAGGTAGTATTATAACTTAATTGATGCTAGGACCAAAATAATTATAGTATCGATCAGTAGGTACCATGTAGGCTTCTCTTTTAATAGAAACCTACTTAATTATATCTGCTACCTAAAATTGTGTGCATACCTACAAGATTCTAGAGGCTCGCCGTTATCATGTAATACTAAATGCAGGTACATACCTTAGTGTTTGCTAGTAGTGCAGTGTTAAGGCGAGCAAGCAAGTGAACTCAGGGCAGCTTGAAATATCGAATTTCTTGAATTATTATCGGACGGACATGGATAGTTCAAGTTCGAAGCCCCAACATAGTCTTCGTGTTTGATTATGTTCATAACAGATTTTTATATCGACCCGTATTTAGGTTTGGTTTGCGAACTAACTTTTCTTTTGAACCAAATCTTTGCGAAATGCCCAACGTCAACCTTTTGAAATTAAAGCCCATTCTTCTCCATACGAAAACTACTTTTTGGAATGGGCGACTAGAATCAGTTATTATTATTTTTGTAAAGTTTGACGTTCAGAAGTGCCTTTTTTGTGCCTAATTGAAATAAATTATTTGACTTTGACTTTAAAGAAATATTGAAAAATATATGTAGTTTAAGAGATACGAGATACACATTTACGAATCTGATCTGATTTTTTTGTGATTTTAATGTGTTTTGATGATGTGATCATAGGGGTTGGTTTTAGTTAAATAATGCATAATTCTGAAAATTTGGTTTTTTTGGCGAGACTTGACATTACTTTTGTGAAATTTTTCATTCATTTGCAGCCATATAGAATCTTAGTTTTTGTTTCTCTTCAGTGAACTCATCATAATGAACAATATAGTTTTCAATATGTTTGTCATTTTTGTTTTAGGTGATGTAGGTATAATACTCGTAATATATTAAACAACAACTAAAAAAATTACAGCAACTTTTATGATGTCTTTATTTCTTTATTAAAAATACTTGGAACTAAACAATAAAAATAACTTTATTTTTATTGTATTTTTGTGTTCCAACTATTTTTATTATTAATAACCTTCCAGTCGACATATACCGTTGTATCATAAAAATCTCTTTTAAAAATAAAATATATAATAACCTATTTAAAAAGGTGCATGAGATTTTATTTACTCACATATTTACATGATTTAAAAACTAACTAACTTAAAATAATAATAATATGTAAGAATCAGTATTGTGTGTTGTATGTATTTTGTCAAAGCCTCACTGTAGAGAATATTTAAAATACCTGTGTCTGTTTCTGTTTCATATAAGGAATGCAAGAATAGTTTAGTATACTTATAGGTGAAAACGTATTATATCTAATTATGTTTACATGTACCTACTAAAAATGGAGCTACGCAGAGGTAGGAGGCTGAAAAATGGAATATATATATTATATATTCCATTTTTCATGGTTCCTACCATCATCGTCATCATTTCAGCCGAAAGACGTCCACTACTGGACACACGCCTCTCCCAAGCACCGCCACTTCTGCCAGTCTAACCACGAAATGAAAAAAAATGATAAGTACATGAGCTAAGAGGTAAAGTAAAACATCTTGAATAGGTTGACCTAGATATGGAAAAGTTTACAATTACTTTCTTTTACAATTTCTACGGAAGACTAAGGAGTTAAATGATGCAACCAATCTATTACCTTTTCTATGTTTAAATAATTTCTTCGGCTTCGCTTTCACAAATCGTATTTATTATTAGAAAACCTTTTAACTTCGTCGAGGGCCTACTTTCCGTAACCTTTTTATTTCCTTACTTACCATATAATTGTTTATTCATGTTATGAGACGGTTGCTGAGATACATTTAGTGATGCTGCACGAGTTACGTCACGTGTATTAGAAACATTGTGATACAGTGTATTAAGATATAAATAATTCAACTGCACTTATCAGAAGTATTAAGGATGAGAAAATGGATACAAAGGATAATAATAGTTAAACAGGATGCACACCCAATAATGTGTTAGACGTGTTAAAAAAAAGTAACATAAATCAGAGTGTTTTTCGATGTAAGTACATTAATTTAGTTGAATGTATTTACATCGAAAAACGCTAATAGATAGATGATACACATCAGAGGTAATACCTACTTGCACTACGAAAATCGTCCTTACTGCTACGACATACAGGTGCTATCAATGACATATTGTTGACACTGATGTGACTGTACGACATTGGCACACCTAGTGTTTGTGATAAAATAGGTACTTACTCATAAGTAGTTTTTTCTACAAGTTCCTGAACAAGTTTTGAAGAACAAACATGGAACAAATCTAATGATATTTTTTGTGAGGTACCTATTTTGTATTAATTATTTTCACAGTAATAATGTTATTAATTTGATGCGCAATGAAAGTTTTTTAAGCTGGACGGTACATTTAGCAAGGTAGAAGTCGCTTTGTGATTAGGTACTGATTACATTTCTACCTGGCAATGTACCTACCTATGTTCCTAGGTAACATAATAACATACATTTGTAGATGTCCAATGCTACCTAGGCCACAGTAATTACACCTATTCGTGATATTGGTTGTGCATATCAAAGATTAAGCCCTAGGTTCAATTTCCAAGTCGGCAAGTGGTATTGGGCTTTTCCACTAGGATTTTTTTTATAGCAGTAGATTCCAGTGATTCCAGTAGGATCGCTTCCTACATGTGACATAAGCAGAACTGGACGAATGCGGATGTACATGTACTATCGAAGAACTTCATATCTAAGCAGTTTGAAAATAAAATCCTGTGAACACGATGACCACATGTGTTACCGCCCCGGTTCTATAGCGGCCAAGCGCTGCAAGCAGAAATAGTCCTTACGGTGTATATATATGAACTTCTTCGATGGTACAATGCCGCCCATGGGCATGTGCCTGCCTCTATTTTTCTGAATACTCATGAAAAATTATCGAAAACTTTAAAAGGTGTATCTTTTCTGGATTCTGTTTATTATTTCTAAAATTTAGAAATAATAAACGGAATCCCAATCAAGCCAATAACATCGGAGATATGGCAAAAAATGTAAAGCCAGGTCACAAACGCTACTCAAAAAATTAAAATTGAATAACATGAAAAATATTAAAGATATACCAGGGGAGATCTTTAATATTTTTCATGTAATTGAGTTAAAGTTTAAAGTTAAAGTTAATTTTCGATAATTTTTCATGAATATTTAGAATAATACTGTGTCGGTCACATGCCGATGGGTGGCATTGTACCTAAATATTTTTTAACAATACATCTATGGGTTTACTACTGCTCTTCTGTCTATCCCTTCGGGGAAGACTGGCGTGATCCGATGTATGTATCAAAGATATTATGATGAAACTGCTATATGTACAAATAAATAAAGAAACGAGCGCTGAGCCGTAAATAAGGTACGTCGAGTTTGAAGACAGTTTGGCTTTGTAGACCGTCATCTGAATCACTCATCACTCTCATTAGTCATGTGACTGTCTCTTTCTGAAGCCCGTAGTTTTATATTTATGCCCGTTTGCGGAACTATTTATGTTTAAAAAATAATACTGCGAGTTTATGAACCAACTAGCTGCGCCCCGCAGTTTCATACGCATAAGTCTCGATCCCGTAGGAATATTGGGATAAAAAGTATTCTTTGTCCTAACCCAGGTCATGGTTTACCCATGTGCCAAATTTCATCTAAATCCGTACAGCCGTTTTAGCGTGAAAGCGTAACAAACAAACAAACTCACTTTCGTATTTAATATATTAGTTTTCAATGACTAAGAGTGTAAGAATATACGAGTACCAAGCATACCTCAGTCGCAATTAAGTGAAGTCAGATTAAAGCTTATAAAAAATCTAGTTATAAAAAAAGCTGAACTACAAGGGCGTTCTAGACTAGCTATTCCCTCGGTTATACCCACATTTAAGTCGAATTTAATGAAGAGTAGCTGCGCCCGCAGATTTCTACTTTAACCTCACATCAATGCAGTAATCCTCCAAGCATGTACTTACTGAAACGATTTCATTGAAAAATTGCGTGAACCATAACGCTATATGTAATCGAAAAATTAATTAAGCTGAAATACGCTGCTTGTATTTTAACTTTTCATCATGAGAAATCATTACTGAAATATGGATTAATCCTTCCCAAGGTTCAAGTTTTTCTGTAATTGAATTGCATTACAATTCCTTCCATAATTAAAATGTGTACATAGTACCTATTTTTTATTTTATTTTTTATGGGTGGGAAATCATCAAATGACTTCTCCCGCTCTGGGTGGAGCGGGAGGGCGTGGCAGACTCTTACTGACTAAAACCCACCCGTGTTCCTTCAGTTGCCTGTGCATTGCCAGGGGCCACGGTATCCTTTTCGGACTTTCCCGCAACCCCGACAGGCATCGGTCCCATTGGATCCCTTCAATTTCTGACATCTCCTTGAGGCGCGCGTGGTACACAATACGCCGTCGATCCGGGCCTGGTCCTTACCAAACGGCGAGCTACCCATTGCTCACCGCAAGCCCGCGCCAACGGTGGCCGGGAATCGGCTATTGATTCCCGATGCCCAGGGCGTCTCCTCCTGCGGCAGCTAGGGTGCGAATTTTGCTTCTCCCTCACGCGTGCCGCCTCCTCCTTCGCGAGCATTACTGCTTTGCAGAAGGAGGTGACGGCCTTCCATGCCCTCTCGCTCCATACCATGGCCTGGACCAGGGCAAGACGCGAGAGATCCCCGCCACCGATCACCTCCATGAGGACACGGTGGTGCTCTGCCCAAGCCGGGCAGACCTCCACCGTATGCTCCACCGTGTCCTCCGGGCGATCCACGCAGTAATAATACCCGGGCGTTTCCTCCCGCCTTATCCGAAACAGGAACCTCCCGAAAAAGCTGTGTCCGGTGAGGACCTACGTCAGGCGGAAGGTGAGGATGCCGTGGTGCCTCTCCAGCCACTCCTCAAAGAGAGGACCTGTCGCCGCAATAGCGGCGTGCCCAGCACTGGGTTGCGACAATCGCACCGACCATGATGCCATGAGATCCCGCTGGAGCTCTGTCCGCTGTGCCGCGATTTCTCGCGCCATCGGAGTCAAGCCCAGCATCAGCAGATGGGCGTTTAAGAATAATGAATTACCACATGAGGTATTTATTATTTTGAATAGAAAGAAAAACATTGGTATGAACTCCTTAACCCACTTTTCGAACTTCGTGCAATCATCAGTACTTTTGAACTACTATCCATTTATTTATTTCATCTCCTGTCCCGTCGTATTTATGTACGTTGTCATGTAGACTTCTAGTCGCCTCTTCATATGTAATTGTTTTGGAAGAAAAATACATGTTGTGCTTGTCCCAAAACTATTGGGATAAGGGTAATAGAATAATGATGATGACGTAGGGTAGGTATTGCAGATACAATGCAGTCCGTCAACTGCATTTAACATTGTTAACAAGAATTCCATTAATTCAAACAAAACATTAACAGTATTCAAAACAACTAAACAGACATTTCAAACAAACGGATCAACATGACTGGCTTTGTCTTCATTCCAGCACTTTAACGAGTCAGTTGAAATGTGTGAGGTATTACTACTGTCATTTTGTAGTCGGTATCACAACAATCAAAGAGCGCCGACCAATTACAGCGCGTATTACACGCTGGGAATCCGTTGTTGTGTTTACTTGCTGGCGCGGATACGGTAATTTATGTGTCGTGGGGAGGACACTGATTCGATGCACGCGACTAATTTGCCTGACTGTACTTTTTTGCTACCGTAGCTTTTAAAATAGGTTTTGTTTTTTGTATTATTGCTAGGGACAAAAAGGACTGTCACATAAAAAAAAAACGTGTAAAATAATTTGCTTGGAAACTTTTGTACAGTGGTGCCTATTTTTTCCAGTTCTAGAGAATGAATTGTGACGATTCACAGTTATTCACAATTTCATTTAGATCGATACTGAGCAATGAAAATAATACGAAAAAATGATCACTAATAATTTTATCTCAAGTTGCATTCGTTTATGTTGTTTCATTTAATTGCTTTATATGTAAACTCACTCACATTCCCTTCACACATAAATTTTTCGAACTATCAATTTGATTAGTCTTAAGCGCGGCTACACTGGGAAGGAAGCTAAACGAACTTAGCTCGGTTTCATGGCCGGAATTTTAGGTGGAAAATACCACTGTACCAGTCAATCAAGAAATAGACCTACAGTTGCTCATCTTTTTTACTCAAATCTCAAATCGTTTATTGCAATCCATAATGTACAATTACAGGTGTACAATTACCTGTCGGACTCCACTACTGCCCATTGGTACCTATTTCAAAATAATCAAATTACAATAAACTGATATTAACTTTATTATAAAATCTTTGTATTGTCCAAATCACGAGACATCTCAATGTCTTCCACCTCGTGAAGTTTACCTTATAAAAGAGGGAAGCAAATGACTGAATCGTGTACACAGTGCTTATAGCTCTAAAGGGAATTTCAGGTAACATTTGCACGTAGCTACGTACAAGATATTCTTACTGTGATGAAAGTGACAATTTAATTGAATTCAAAGTGCATAAAAGCAATTCCATGCTTGCTGTGTACATGAGTAAACTACATATTATTAGTTTCGCTTATGATAGACTTCGTGATTAGTTATTTTGCCGTGTCTGCCACAACTGGAAGTCAAGCCTAATATTAGTAGGCTTCTGGTGGATGTTACAAAAGCAAAATCTACATCACACAGTGTGAAAAATATTATGTTTCTTGTTGGTACGCGTTATCAATCAATCAAAAAGTTTATTACTAGCGAAGACTCATAAAGAGTTAGTAACAATGTCCTTAAAACTACGTGTTAGTAAACAACACAATACGGTGACACATGTAACGGCCAGCAGTGAATTATATAAGGACAGTCCATTCTGTCCGCTATCATTTTCAGAACCCTGTTGGGGCTGGCCATGACTCGTGCCACCATTGATGCAGCGCGCTTGCACATTATAGTATAACAATCTACACGCGCCGCCGTAAACATCCCTGACGCACTGCAACGTCATGGCAACCCAAACAGTTTTCTTAACGCGTTATTATAAATTGGACAGGAAGGACTCCATACGATGCTCACGAATACTTCTTCCACAGGCTGCATGTGTAGGTGGTACAGAATGCTCTAAAGAACGTCACTTACGTCTACAGTACAACGTGCAAACCTGCGAGTCAACATACTCGCATGCACGGATAGAGCCCTCCGTTCCCTTTCAATATCAGCATTGTCTATGAGGTCAGTGGTGACCAAGTGACCTAGGTACTTAAATTGTTCCACTCGCTCAAGAGAAACACCGTTTAGGCACATCAAGATCGTACTTGTATGTGTTATACCTACAGTCAGGGAAATAAACTGTTAAGCTTGATATCCTACGTCAATTTACCAGGCTATAGCCATTTCATACAAAATTCAAATCACAACTGACATTCTTTGACAGTTGTGATTTGAATACACGGACAATTTAAGTTAGTAGTAAATTTGCTTAAAAAAATAATCCCTTACTTTGATTATAACTCAAACTCAAACTCAAAGCATTTATTTTAATTAAACCCTTTACAGGCACTTTTGAATTGTCAAAGACTAACTTAGATAGGACCACTTCCGTCAAAGAGAACCTTTGGTTGAACTTTATTAGGTTGTATTAACACAACAATACGTAACATGATAATCCTATTTACTCCACATTTCATACAAAATAGAGAAAAGCCGCCAATCAATCAATACATACATACTTTGTGCAAACAAATGAGGCATTCCGACGTACAATTAAATTCTAAAGTGTGTCAAATTCAATTCAGTGTAATTATTTGGAACGAGTTTATTTGCGGTATTTTCTGCAATGACAGGAATAGTGTTGATTGATGTCTTATTTATAGTGCTGATCATACATAAACAAAAACCTAATTAAAAAACAATATTGAATATTATTTTAGCGGTTTTAGCATATGCTTACCTATAATGATCCACTGCGAGTCTTCCATAGTTCTGACGGGGACCGATGCCTTCCGAGGTCGCGGGAATGTCTGAAAGGGATACCGTGGCCTCCGGCAACGTACAGGCAACTGAAGAAACACGGATGGGTTTTAGTCAGTAAGAGTCTGACAAGTCCTCCCGCTCCACCCAGAGCGGGAGAAGTCAAAAAGTCTTCCATGGTTTGAATTTCGAAAGTGACGGTATTAACGTGGATGTTCACGTCACGACAACTTGATAACATATGAAAATATATGAAGACTTTTTTTTTTGGCCGTCCACGTTAATATAGTCACGTTAGAAATTATAAAAGCGCTTATTGGGTAAAAACTGCACTGGAAGCCTTTCAATCCGTTTGAAAATGTGCATTTGTACTTATTGGTACAGGAACTGAAAATATACTGCCTCGATAGTCTAGTGGTTGCAAGCGCTACTGTGAGCTTGAGATCTTGGGTCCAATTTCCAAATCAGCCAAAGTGTTATTGGGTTTTTTCTGGTGTTGTTGAATGTTATGTTATGAACAGATTTTTTTATGTGATTTTAATTATTACTCACGGAGCGGTTTTTCATGACTAGATACAATAACTACATCTAAATTCCAATGTCGCAACTGCACTAGGCAAATAGTTTGCGACTGACCATCAGCTTGCCGATTTTGAGCTTTAAACTGCGTAGCGGTTACCTATAGCAAATTATTCTCCAATCTGTTAATCAACCAGAACTACTTGGCAATCCGCAGACCACGCACTGTATGCGTAGTCTAAACGCTCAATTCACAATAGTATCGGGCGCTTACTCAAAGCAAACAGTTATCTGCCAACTATTTGCTATGTGAGGCAGCAGCCTAACTTCGTATTGAGAGGCGGTTCTGCAATAGACGCTTGCAGGATAATAATGAAGACCTCCTGCTATGATAGGAAGGTTAAAGTTACAACGATTTTGTAGTTAATTTAGGTATTGGTTTCGTATCTTATGGCATTCCCAGTGCAGTGATTCACGCCTGCTCTGTAAGGGGAGTAGGTTGTAGACCACTAGGCGAGGTCAGTGCGGGTTGGTGGACATCACACGCTTTCAATTTTTTTGTTTTATGACATGCCAACATCCCGATGTATTTATTTTTATTATTATTTATGTCAGTTATATACATAGAGAATATATACTGCTTATTTTTTTGAGAGATTTCTTCGAGCAGACCTGCGAAAAGAGAAATAAAAAAAACAAAAACCGGTCAAGTGCGAGTCAGACTCGCGCACGAAGATTTCCGTACCATTATCTACAAAAACGGCAAAAAGTCAAGTCTGTTCTATGGGAGCCCCTCTTAAATATTCCGTTTCACCCTTTGGGTACGGAACCCTAAAAATACAACACGAGAAGAAGAGAAGAACGTGATTATGAGACGTCTCTTACTAAAATATTAAATGAACCTACTCATATAATATAAAATATTAACATTTGTGTATAAATTATTTTACTGTTTCTTCTAACTAGTCATAAGTTTATCACACAACTCATCATCTACCTTATTGCAAAGTATATGTTCATGTTCTTTTCAATCTGATGGTCATCGGAAATCATAATCTGCCTTTTCCCATTTATATTGGGGTCGGCTTCCAGTCTAACCGGATGCAGCTGAATACCAGTATTTTATCTGACCTCTACAATCCAGTTACTGGGTAACACGATACCCCTTTTTAAGACTGGTTGTCAGCCTTTCGGACTTCTGACGACTCGTATCAACTGTCAAAGATCTGCAAATCACAGCACAGAGGGGTCTCGGTATGTAAAGGTGGTCACCCATCCACGGACCAACCGCGGCAAGCGTAGCTTAACCTGATCGATCGACCCGTGCGGCTGTTTTTACTTAGCCACAAGCTATAAAAATGATCCCACAACTGATACAGAAAATTTATTTCCTTCTGTTTATTACCTCAGGTATAAAGTAGGGTGTAAAAGTGCATTTTTTTATACTATTACAGTCACTACGTCAGTTTTATTGCAGGAAACCTTAGTAGTACATATTAATTAGTTCATTACTACCATGTTGCGTGTGTGTTCGAACATGCTTACCGATACAATCATAGGTTCATTAATTACCTTTATAGCTCGTTAACCAGTCGAGCTAATAACAAACGAAGTGGAAACGTACTACCTTAACCAATATGTAGAGAAACAAGCAGTTCTCTACGAAAATATTTATAGATAGTTATTGTTACGTAAAAAAAACATTTTGTCTTACAGTAATTAGAGTCACGGGTCATTTTTCAAACAAAAACGGAACGAAAATTAATCACTATGCTTGTTTACAGAATTTCGTCGTTTTCAAATAATATAAAATACAAATTTTCACGGTGTTTCACCTGGCCATGACATTGAAAAAGTTGAATTGTTGAAAACAAATGAATGTTTAATATTCCGAACGTTCTGTTCCATTTCGCTATTGAATAATGAAATGGAATAGCATGCTTTGTCCACAGTTTCACTTGCGTGGATGTCGGAAATCATCTCACGAGTACGTACTAACGGGACAAAAAATATTTGCTATCCTAAACCAGGTATTTCATCCAAATCCGTTCAGCCGTTTTTGCGTGATTGAGTAACAAACATCTAAACGTACAAACTTTTACATTCAAAATATTAAGTAGGATTTTAATCCGTTGATAATCTCAGGAAATGCACTAGCAAACACATCCACAAGGGAAATAAACTTGGATTTGTACTAGAATATCCTCCCATACGTTTACAGGGTAGTTAAATTATGATTAACTGGATGTGATCTGCATCGTCTGCATTAGAATTGATGATCCGTGGCCGTCTCTCGGGACAGGTATGTTCATCATCGTAGCTCGAAACTCTGGTATAGGACACGGAAAATATGACAAGTCGAATTTTAGAAAGAGACGAACGTCTTTTAGTCGCTGAGTTTTTTTTTCGTACACTGGGTTTGCAACTGACGACCTGGACCGACAGAGACGAAAATACAAACTTTTTCATAACCCGATGTGCGATGTGTTATACAGTCGAGCGGCTGAGCATAGGCTTCTCTTTTATTGTGCCAATATAAAGTCAAGATCATAAGTACTTAGAGCGGTTGTGGCCCGTCGGTAACCACCGCGTCTCACGAGCTGAATAGGCTGTAGACTCCAAACCCTGACTGGTGCTTTACTTTGTATAAATTATTTCATTACCACTGTTCACAAAACGGTGACGGAAAAAATCGTGAGGAAACCAGCATGTCCTAGAACCAGAAATTTGAAGACATGTGACATCCAACAACCCGCCCCGGGCCCGCGTGGTGGATTACGACCTATTACTTCTCACCGAGAGGAAGGCTGTGGCCCAGCAGTGGAGACAACATTATAGGCTGATTATGTCCCAGCAGTGGGTACATTATAGGCTGATTATGTCCCAGCAGTGGGTACATTATACGCTGATTATGTCCCAGCCGTGGGAACATTATAGGCTGATTATGTCCCAGCCGTGGGAACATTATAGGCTGATTATGTCCCAGCCGTAAGAACATAATAGGCTGATTATGTCCCAGAAGAACATCATAGGCTGATTATGTCCCAGCAGTGGGTACATTATAGGCTGATTATGTCCCAGCCGTGGAAACATTATAGGCTGATTATGTCCCAGCCGTGGGAACATTATAGGCTGATTATGTCCCAACTGTGGGAACATTATAGGCTGATTATGTCCCAGCCGTGGGAACATTATAGGCTGATTATGTCCCAACCGTGGGAACATTACAGGCTGATTATGTCCCAGCCGTGGGAACATTATAGGCTGATTATGTCCCAGCAGTGGGTACATTATGGGCTGATTATGTCCCAGCAGTGGGTACATTATGGGCTGATTATGTCCCAGCAGTGGGTACATTATAGGCTGATTATGCATAAGAAGGAAAATCTTTCGTCCTGCTCCAAAGGAGAAAGAAATAATTTTAATACAACTTTTAATTTCAACTGTGTTGTAATTTCTCAGTGTATGGTCAATACATCTATCTGCGTACCCTTTTCCCAACTATTTTAGGGTCGGCTTCTAGTCTAACCAGATGCAGTTGAATACCAGTACTTTACATTTATTGACTGCCTATCTGACCTCCGCAACCCACTTCCTGGTGACCACTATACCCTTTGGTAAGACTGGTTACAAGACTTTTGGGCTCCTGAATAGTCGTATCAACTGTCAAATATCTACGAATAAAAGCCGGGACCAACAGCTTAACGTACTTTCCGAGGCACGGAGGATCTTTTCGATATGTAACGGATGGTCACCATCCACGAACCGACTGCGGCAAGCGTAGCTTAATCTGGTCGATCGACCCGTGCGGCTGTTATTATGTAGCCAAGAGCCCCGACTGTGGACAGTGAAAAATGGTAACAATAGCAGGTAATCTGATAAGCTCATCGCAGATGGCGCTTGCTGTGTTGGGGGTCATACGAACTGTCAAACATTGGTTATTTCTTTGGAGCGACGTAGTTTTCACCCAAGTTAGTTATTTTTCTTGAAATGAAAATGCGTCAGTGTGTGTATAGATGCGCAGTCCACCCATCGGGCTACCGGGTATTTTGGGTTTAATTGGGTTAAAACCCGATTTCCAACCTTTCGGGTGTAAATGACTTTTGTATTAAAAAAATATACCTACCTAACTTTACTTGTAATCCCTAAAAATTTGGTGAGATAGACGTACTTTTTTTTTCAGTTCAGTAGTATATATAACGAAATTAAAAGAAAAACTATATAAACTAAGTAGGCTTTACAAGTTAACGAGTAATAGTCGACCAACTTACATTTGCGGTTGCAAAAACATGTTCTCCGATACATTTCGAATGGGAGAACTGGTTTTTCAACTACAAAGTTAAGTTTGTTCTTGCAATAAATTCATCCTAACTATGAAACCCTTCAATGGGCGTGCTACGCATTTGGCCGGTTTTATTTCAAAATTAAGCAATTTAATTTCGAAGGTCATTCTTCGTTTCTCATTCCAACCACCGTAGATATGTCATTTTTACATCAGTAAATCTCGGAATTTCCGGAAATTAAATCAACACACGAAAAAGTTTCAAATCCCCTTCGAGAAACTGAACTGACATGACCGCCAGACACACCAGCGCTGCCAAGCGGGAGCAGTGGCGGACATTCCTGCCATTAGACATAGACAGTAATTTAAAATCGTAGCTGAAACATCCTAGTGCATAAGTGCTGTAGATGATGATGCCATATGAAGTAAAAAAAGGTGTGAATTCAGGCAATCTAACATTGCCTGAATTCACACCTTTTTCTTGTTAAACTCGACTTGATTTCCTTTGAAGTGATCACCTTTTTTCGGAACCCAGTCTTACCAAAGGGTACCGTGTTACCCAGTAAACTGGGTTTGAAGGTCAGATAGGTAGTCTCTCCATGTAAAGTACTGGTATTCAGCTTCATCCGGTTAGACTAGAAGCTGACCCCGACATAGTTGGGAATAGGCTAAGCAGATGGTGATGACTTTTTTTTCAGAAACCTTCATTCAACAACATGTCAACCACCTGTATAATAGATCCGATTCTTTAAATCCTCAAATATTGAATAAAGTTTATTTTAAGGTCGAGGAACGGGAAAAGACAACGAAGAGGTCAACTCAAAAGATGGGAGATCGATTTTCCAAAAGGATGGAGAAAGTCTGACAAGGATAGAGAGACGTGGAAACAATCGGGGGAGGCCTATGTCGACAGACAACCTGAACAAAGCGGTTGATAATAAATTTATTATTTTTTAAATGTAAATTTGATTTAAGAATACTACTGTTTTATAAGAATAGCATGTACTCGTAAGTTAAAAGTTCAGCGATTATAGGCTTTTATTTATTTTGAGGTCTCCAGTTCAAATATTTCAACAATGTTTTGTATCGGAGACCGAATAGAAAAAAAGAGTTTTAATCTGAATAAACTTTTTCCATTCAAGTTTCTCTTTAGCACAGATTTTCTTTTAAAAGAGCTTAACGACCCGTAATAAATGTTCAGAGCTAAACTTGGATTATCGAAGATGTTAATTTTTGTGTTACGTCTTTTTAATAGTTATTTGTTTACCTATACACCGTGACATTTTAGTCGTCTTACAAAAGCAGCCCACTTCATGAATCCAATTCCGACTATTCATAAAAAAAAGATTGTAACAATTTTTTTATTGCTCCTAGAGGTATTTTATGTCGGGTACATTGAGTGGCTCTTAATTGTAAGACGACTAAAAAACTTTTTTTTACAAAAAATAAAAACGACTTCCAAAAAAAAACACTACAAAGTGAAAAATAACTTTGATTTCGGAAGTCGGTGTCTTTGGTTTTGTATTTTCGTTTTTTTGCCACCGACTTCCGAAATCAAAGTTATTTTTCACTTTGTAGTGTTTTTTTTTGAAGTCGATTTTATTTTTTGTAATAAAAGTTTTTATTTTTCATTTTTTTAGTACTGGACAAACGCCCCATAAAAATTTAACTACCACTACCTGCTATGTAAATTACAGTGACAGGAACTATTAGAACATCGTCCACAAAAACCCCTCATCAAATCTTGACCAAACTTATATGGGACCACTTCTGAACTATGCCCTACCAAAAACAAAAATAATCATGAAAATCAATTCATAATTGGCGGAATAATCGCGTAACAAACATACAAAAAAAAACATACAACAGAATTGAGAACCTCCTCCTTTTTGAAGTCGGTTGAAAAGTCACTGTGTATAAAAAACTGAGCAATAATAAACTACTAATTGAAACTAAAGTGGGAATTATTCAGTGTAGGTTGTTACGTTTTCTAGGAGATTAAGTAGGTAATAGTACCTGGGCTATACCTAGCTCTGCTCGGGTGAACATAAAGAAAACGAATTTTCCCAGATATGAGACCTAGCTAGATTGATTTTTCGTCCCCGTAAACATCTAAATTGCAACTTCCATCGAAATCGTTAGAGCCGTTTTCGAGAACGTGGTTACAAATATATGTATATAGACAAATATTGCTCATTTAATTGCAATGATATACGTTTAACAGCAGAAAGGATTTTTCCTGATCTTGGAAAGAATTCGCAAAAATAACCCTAGCGCAAACCTTATTAGTATTTTTTCTATAAGTTCATAAATAAGAACCTCTGCTATCGCCTTGGGATATCCTGTAATGATAGTATGTGTTGGTGAATAAATAAAAAAAACATAGGCATAAACAACAAGATACGAGTATTCTATCTTCGATAACGAAGATAAAAAATGTATGAGACTGACATAAGCTATCGAAAAGCTTCCGACAATCTCCAAGAAAAGTGCTGTAGAAATACGAAACACTTTGAAAGCGTTTGCCACTTGTCTAGCCACTTGCTACAATGCACATAACATTGTAGTATAGATAACATAGCATAACATTGTTTGAAAGTGGCTAAACCATAAACACTTAAATAAACACAAAAAGTTTTCCCACTATTAAACAAGCTAACTTCGTGGTATCACACACAAACTCCACAAGTGGAGAAGCCGACAATTCTTTTCAGCCTACTGAATGCGCTTTTGTTTAGCGAAACCAATAGATCCTTCTGTTACAAGTCAGTAGCGGTCGCGGGTAACGGGCTGCGGTCCCGTCCTGTGGGAAATTTAACCGGTGTTGTGCCGCGTCGCCCGTCAAGCCGATACAGAAGTGCTCGTTTATTGTGCTTAAAAATAAACTACGTCAAAATAGTGGCTTTAAGTTACCGAGTATTGATTTCTGAGGAATAGGTTCGTTTTATGTGTGATTGTGGCTTAAATAGGGATCTCAATTCATTTCAAGCAAACATTTAAAAGAAGTAGTCATTTCCAGTCTGTCACAATCCGAAATATTTTGGAGGAATTCCTAATCCATTGCTTCAAAAAATGATTGAAAAATTCATCTACTCGACGACTAAATAAAGCAATGAATATTGTTAGGGTGTCAAATTGAAGGGCATTGCCATTCTAAGTGTGTTACGCAATTGTATGACATCATCCTAACGACTTTCCTTGTACTGAAGTCGCTAATTCGTTGTCTCGGGAAACTTGTCCTCTTGCGAAGTGTTAGGGACCACGGAAAGTTTTATTTTTTCAAGCCGAAATGTTAACTTTATGTCGAGACTTGAGCTAAAAGTCTCCAAGGTAACCCAATTAATTTCACCTATAGGTATATTCGATAATTTTTTCAAACATGAGCGTACGAGTTTGTTTCAATATCCCTAACCCTTGCGCGAGACACATGGCTGACTTTTGAATTATTTCTGTAATACGAAAACGAAAGGTTAATCGATAGATTCATATATCTCATCTTTCTAATTATGTTTTCTTATGAAAAAGCAGTTAATCTATCGCTAATCTCTCCACTAAGTTACATCCACTTATTATGATCTATCAAATAAAAATATACCTACAGAATAAACTCGTCTGTCACCCGTTTGTTAGTTGAATTTAACTGAAACGTAAACGCCCACGTTCACGTCTAGATTAAGATGTTAACGTCTGCTAATGCCGAAAAGCTTACTGTTGACAGTCACCATTACTTATTGGACTCATTAAGCACTTAGAACATTTAAATAAGAGACGGTGTGTAGGCCGGGGCTTTGAGTCTCCTTTATGTGTTGAGTATAAGCGGGTGGTAATTATTTGTTTTTTGACGTATGGCTGACACGTATTACAGATTTAAGTTCTCTTTTTTTCCCGAAGTGCTGAAAGTGGCCGGAAAAGAGATGGCGAATTATTTCGGATAATAGAAAATAAGGACGGAAATATGGGTGGAGGACAGGGTGTTGTGGAGCATCCTGGGAGAGGCATACCTATATCCAGTTGTGGACTGCGATAGGCTTAGTTGATTAATAATATTGTGTGCTAACCCATATTTTGAAAAATTGACAAAAAGACAAAACAATTATATTCATATGCTTAACAAGCATATGCACTTTTTAGTTAGTCATTATAGTGATAAGCTTGTATTTCTTGACACCAACAGTTTTGTGGAAACTTTAAAATCGACTAGGGATACTGTGTATCTGCTTGTTAGTTTTAGACACATAATAGCAAGGCTATTAGCTTTTTATATAAACTCAGACATAGGTAGTATGTCGAAGTCTTGTATTATTAACACCACAATGATTAGTAATAATACTAATAATAAGGTGGTGTACCAGAATAAATGTAGCTCAAATGCTATTAATATTTATACAAATTGTACGAAGGAGGTTCCATGTCCCTCGCTCACTATGAGCTCACTGCCTAGTGATGCCATTGAAGTCTTGGGGTTAACTCCGGATAGTCATTTAATCTAGTGTGTAAGACAACAGAAGGTACCAGTAAGAATATTCTTATTGCTAACAACAACAAGGTGTCTTCTTGCTCTATAATAAATAATTATCAAAAAGGAAATCAGCAGAATGCCTTGAAATTATTTCATCAAAATATTCAAGGTATTTCATCAAAATTATTAGAAATAGAAATGTTTTTAGAAAAAACAAAGTTTGACATTTGTTGTTTTACTGAACATTGGTTAAAGGATTACCAAATGCTGATTAATTATGAGAACTATAGTGTGGGCAGTTGTTTAAATCGGAAATCTATGCTGCGTGGAGGTTCTCTAATCTTGATAAAAAAATGTTTAAAATCTAAGCAACGTAATGACATAGTTGGTTTATCAGTTGAACGTTGCATCGAACTGTCCTGTGTTGAGCTGGATAAGCATGTTGTAGTGTGCGTGACAGACCCCCTAATTATCTGAACTTTTCTTTATTTGAGTCAGTAATGGAAGATGTCCTAGCGAAACTTGCATCAAGTAACAAAGCCACAATTATTTGTGGTGATTTTAATATAAATATTCTAGAAAATAATTCAAATAGCAGTAGAATATTAAGCCTTTTTAAATCGTTCAATTTGTCTAATGTTTTTACAGAACCAACTAGAGTAACCCCAACTTCTGCTACTTGTATCGATAATGTCTTCTGCGATTGCGATTATTTAGATAAATCCATGGTAAATTATTTGCCGTCTGATCATAGTGGACAAACGGTAACTTTTAAGTTAAAAACAGTTAAGCAAAAAGTGCAAATACAATTTAGACCAATAACAACTGGCAAATTAAATAGATTCAATAGTACCCTACATAATAAGTTAAATGCTCTGGGCCATAATATGGACGATGCAAATAAATTGTATGAGGATTTCTTTTCAATAGTGCACACTGAATTCAATCAAACTTTTGAAAAGAAAACAAAAAATATTTGCCCTAATTTTATTTTTAGTGACTGGGCAACTAGAGGTATTAGGATAAGTAGGGAAAGACTGTTCGAGCTGTATGGCCTTAAGCCTTACATTAACACAGAAAATTTCAACAAGTATGTTGCTACATATTCGAAAATATTTAGAAATACCTGCAAGACAGCTAAAGCTCTGTATATTAGCAACAAGATCAAATCAGCAGAAAATAAAATAAAAACGGTTTGGAAAGTAATAAATAATGAAACTAACAGGGAAAAAATACGAAACACTGAGTACACATTAGAGACTGAACGTAGTCCCATAAGCTCTAACTTAGAAGTAGCTCAAGAATTTGTAAATTTCTTTACTAATATACCATCAAAAACGACGGAAGCTTTAAATTCCTCACCCGATGTCTCAATTGATTTATTAAAAGCGAACGTTACAGGCTGCCCGGTTGAATTTCAATTTAAACATTTAAACCCTATGATAGTTGTAAAAGCTTTTCAGCAAATCAAAATCAAATTGACTGAAGATCTATGGGGATTACCTATGAAAGTTTGTACATCCATAATCGAGACTATAGCACCATATTTAGCTTTAATATTTAATTTGTGCGTGGATCAAGGAGTTTTCCCGGATTTAATGAAATACAGTAAGGTTATACCACTTTTTAAATCTGGGGACAGTAAAGACACCAACAATTATAGACCAGTATCCGTGCTGCCGGTATTCAGCAAGGTGTTCGAAAAGGTAATGCTCAATCAAATGCTTAATCATTTTAACACCAACCAAATCTTACACGAACAACAATATGGGTTCACCAAAGGACGTTGTACGACTGACGCCGGTGTCGCCTTATTAAAACACATATTTACAGCATGGGAGGCGGCCCAAGATGCCATAGGAATCTTTTGCGACCTTTCCAAGGCATTTGACTGCGTAAATCACGAAACCTTGCTCTTGAAACTTGAGCATTACGGACTAGGTAAGCTTGCGCTCAGTTTGGTAAACTCTTATTTAAATGATAGACAACAGTAAGTTCAAATTAACGGTGTCAATAAACTCGGTCTAAAAGTAAAAATGGGTGTTCCACAAGGCTCAATATTGGGTCCTTTCCTCTTTTTAGTATATATTAATGATCTACCCCATTTATTAAAAAACAAACCACAAATGGTGTTATTTGCTGACGATACTTCTCTAATTTTTAAGATAAATAGACGTGTATCAAATCTTGACGACGTAAATAACGCCCTACTGCAGGTCCAAAATTGGTTCACTGCTAACAATTTAGTATTAAATGGGAAAAAAACTAAATGCATAAGATTTGCTTTGCCGAATGTTAAAAGTAGTGTTTGTGAAATAGTATTGAATAGGGAGAAACTAGAATTCGTCGATAAAACTGTTTTCTTGGGGATCACGCTCGACTCAAGGCTGCAATGGGGTCCTCATTAAACATCTCTTGCAGGACGGCTAAGTTTAGCAGCATATGCTGTGAGAAAAATCCGTCAATTTACTGATGTAGATACCGCGAGGCTAGTCTATTTCAGTTACTTTCATAGTATCATGTCTTACGGTACTTTACTATGGGGACGGGCTGCAGATATCGAATCGATTTTTATTCTGCAGAAAAGAGCCATCAGAGCAATATATGGCCTCCGCAGACGCGATTCCCTAAGGGAACTATTTAAAGATATTAACATTATGACGGTACCTTGTCAATATATCTATGAGAACATCATGTACGTAAGGAAAAATCTAAGTATTTTTAGTAAAATAGGTGATAGACACAATTATGGGACTAGAAATAGGGACCAATTAGTTCAACCGGGTTTCAGACTGGCTAAAGTAGACTCATCTTTCATGGGGTACTGTGTAAAATGTTACAATAAAATACCTCCCCACATACTCCAATTGAATGAAACGAAATTTAAATCTTGCATAAAACGCACACTATGCTGCCAAGCATATTATAAGTTGGGGGATTACATCGCTGACAAAAATGCTTGGCTCAACGCTGGTCCAGCTCCACAAGGGCGCATAAACTAATTGATTAGCATTGGAAAATATTGTTGGAGCTGCTGAAGATTGAAAAACTATATCTACATTGTATAAATTCAATCTCTTAGTATTATATAATTGCATTGCACATATGTGAGCACTGTTTACCTACTTTAAATCTACCATTTACTGAGTACGTCTTTCATTGACTTGAATGTATCCTGGCGGCTGAGAGTATGTCATGCTCACTCAAATGTCTCGCTGGTGGTGGCGTGTGTGTTGGATCATTAAGTTCCCTTCAAAATGGTTGAGCTAAATGATGCTGATCCATGCGTCATGTTCGTGAACGGGCGCCGTCAGTGGGGACTGGTCACCTCTTAGCTGCCATGGCTTATTTTAATTATTTTTGTTTTTATATTTATATTATGGTCGCTTTTAACGTGCACGATTTACTACATTGTTCTCACATGTATAATTTCAACATGAATGATGTAACCAATGTTTTGTAACAATATTCTAATTTAAAAGAGTGTCCATGGAGTTTCTTGCCCGTTCTTCTCCATAGGAACCTACTACGCTTTGGAATGGGCAACTAGCTTCATATTTCTGACTGACCGACCCCTTGACAATTCAAAAGTACCTGTAATTGGTTTATTTGGAATAAATGATTTGAGTTTGAGTTTGAAATAGAAAACAGAAATCATATTATTTCTCAATCACATGCATAACGAAAGTGAATCAGATTTGAAAAGTAGGATTGACTGGTTTTTATTATGGCAACACTATTGTTAAACATTTTTTTTTTAACTTTGCCTTACACTTGGAATCTCTCCTGTATCGTGGGTGCGTTTACAAATATTTAAACTCACATACAGAAACAGCCAGACCCGAAACAACTACTTGTAGGTCATACAAATATATGTTCCGTGCGGGAATCGAACCCGCAACACGCAGTGCGGCAGTCAATCGCTTAACCACTGCGCCAACCGTGCCGTGTGTTATTTAACTTTGTTCTCACAAACGAAGAGAGAGATGATAAACCGGTTATACGAGGACAGGGAACGATGATCCCAAATCGTGAAAACACCACTTTAAAATGGTTCATATGGACAATGCTGCCCATGCGCCAGATATAACGCTCAATATCGTCGCAACCTCTCGGGAAAAGCAGTGGTAGAGGGATTTTTATCCGCATTCCATAACAATTTATAGTATTCTAGATATTGCCCGCAGTTTCAATTTCATACTAGTAAAACTACTACATTATCCTAAATAAAAAGTATCCTATATTTTAATCTAGGTCGTGGTCTACTTGTGTGCGCGACCTAATCTAAATCTGTTTACCCGTTAAAGCTTGATCGGTAACAAAAATAAAAACTTCTCAATTTATTATTTTACCCTATAGGATACTACGTGTAGTTTTAATTTAATTTGACCCTATAACCCTCAAAGCACCTCTAAAAATAACACCTATTTATAGTAACAAATACCCAAAAACACTTACCAGTGATTGTATCAAATCATAAATCAAAAATAATACTGGGTCTCACCTATCATATAATTAATACATTTTCGTATAACAAATTGTTTTCACTTCCTTCACAGAGGACTGTAAGGCATACATAAATTTTAGCCTTAATCATTTGACTATGGAAAGAGCCCTTATATGTAGTTAGTACGAGGGCTTAAATATTGTGATATTACGAAGGTAAATTTACGAGAATTTGACCGCATCGCGGTGGAGGAGATGGTAAACAATTGCTCGGTATGGCAAATACAGCTGGTTGATAAATGCAATTGCCTTTTGCATCTATTATTTTAATAATGCAAGCTCTATGTAAGCAAATTGTAATAAAAATCTAGGTAGTTTTGCAGAAAAATACGTTGCTTTCATGCTGGTCAGATACAGTTTTTCAATTATTATTTTTTGTAATTCTATACAATGTGTAAAAAAACCTTATACTACTACCAATTTACTTAGTTATTGCGCAAGCATGTAAAAGTGATTAGGTACTTTGCAACCTGATTCAAAATCTCACGATAACTTAGTTGTCCATGAACTCTCTTAGATACCTTGTTTCTATTATTTTATAATTTACTTATGAGTTTACTGTTCGTCACTTTTATTGTTGATCAGAGTCAAAATTGACCTTATACCGTATATTGATTGCAATGATTTGTAACCTTAACTCTAATGTATCGGTCGTGAACTTAGCAATTTTTTGTCATCTTTACAATACCTTGCCAACTAATCAATATGCCAAAGTATTTGCTAATCTTCATTAAAATTCCATTAATTTAACATACTTACCTAAGTAATGACTGCCCCGTTGGTCTAGTGCTCGCAGGCGCTACTAATGAGCATGAGGTCCTGGGTCCGATTCGTGGGTCGGTCAAAGTGTTATTGGGTGTTTCCATTTGGAATTTCTCAGTACAGCCCGATTCAAACTTAATGACGGCTCGGAACATGAGGTTAGTCGCTGCGCAGTAATAAATCCATGGGGCAGCGGGGGTGGAGGGTGCGGTACTGCGCAGCGAGCAGCTAACTTCCAAGCCGCCATTAACTTTGAATCGAACTTTAGCAGCCCGGAGTCTAGATTTGTGCCCCAATTGATGACTCGCCTCCTATTACATGGGACTTAAACATATCTGGGGAAATGTGGTGGTTCTATAGATACAACTCTGGCAAACCCTTCGGGGAATACAGGCGTTATGTTATGTTATGTTTTTTACCTAAGTTCATATCCACATAATTTCCCACATGTTAATGAACTCTTGAACTGTTTTGAATTCAAACTAGCTAGAGAATTGTTTTGAACAAAACTGCTCTGAGTTGTTCAAACGAAAACAAAGAGAACGTTTCCGCTTACGTATTATTGAATTAATTTCATTATGTAGTTATTATGCTCTTAGTACAATGTCCTGCACCAAATAACGTGTAGATATTTCTCTATGCTTACTTTGGGGGCATAATGTAAACTTGGCGATTCAGTACCGGTCAAATCTAATTTATTATTACACTAGCTGCATCCCGCGGTTTCACCCGCATAAGTCTCGATCCTTTTGAAATATCGGAATAAAAAGTATTATATGTCCTAACCCAGTTCATGGTCTACCCATGTGCCAAATTTCATCCAAATCCGTTCAACCCTCTTTGGGTGAAAGCGTAACAAACAAACCACTTTCACATTTATAATAATCTTTAAATTTGTTAGGATAGTTTAGAAGATTCTTTCGTATTATTTTTAAATTTTCATCTTATTTATTTCGATATTACTTACAAATATTTTATATAAACTTCTCAAAAGACTTTCAAGCCAGATCATTTTACTTAGATAGCAACGGCACGTGTAACAAAATACCTTCATGTAAAATATAATATTAAGTACTTGTATAGAAACTAATACAATTATTCGCTCAAAGGGCTTAGATACTGTGAACGTTCAAAGGCCAATCTGACGTCATGAAGCGTGTATAACTTAACTTAGTTACGACAACTTGAGATGACTTAAGTCAGTCGGCATATATGAAAACCTAGACCACGTTTAGAACCACGGCCCACAGTGATGCCTCGAAAGCCGCTGTCAGAGGAGGCAATGTACGTTTTTTTATTATAATTTCTAACGTGACAATATTATCGTGGACGTCCACGGCATCACGATAACACATGGAAATAAAATGTATGGAAATATATGTATGAGGACGCTTTTTTCCGTCCACGATAACGTTATGTACTTCCATATTTATTATGGATGCGGACGTTGACGACTACGATAATATTGTCACGATAGAAATTAAAAAAGCGCATGTTGTCAACACCATGAGGGGTATCGTATTACCCAGTTACTGGGTTGTGGAGGTCAGACAGGCAGTCGCTTCATGTAAAATACTGGTATTCAGCTGCATCCGGTTAGACTGGAAGCCGACCCCAATATAGTTGGGAAAAGGCTAAGCAGATTGATTGATGCTGTCAACACTCTCCATACAAACCAAGCGTGTCACCGTTTACTCGAATTAAGACACAAATGACCTTTGATGTTTGATGATGATGTGGCGGCATCTACATTGCCACATGCGAACTACGCAACACAGTGACGTCACTCAAAATCCTGCATCGCGCAAGCAGTGTTTACCGTTCGACTAGCATATATACAATGTCCCAATATCAATCGTTGGGCAGTAGCCCACCAGACACAACACCCGTCTGGTCGGAGGATCCTCCCTTTTCCATGGAGGATGAGTGAACTATACACCCTGTTCCTCATACCTCTATAATGATGACATACGCGAGAATAATTAGTTCGCTTTACAATGTTCAATATAGTCTTTGTCTTGTAAAGTAAATGATACATGATTAAATTACAACTAGCTGTACAGAATAAATGTAGACATTTGTTTGCGCCACGGAGCCAAGGTCCACGGAGCACAGAGCAGAGCAGATTTTTTATGTTGTGTCTGTGTAGCTGCGTCGCAGCGTGTGCTCGCGGCTTATGTATGCCTCGCCAGCCCTACCCTGCAAAACACGACAGCATTTGTCTGGCATTAATGCTGAAATTAACCTTTTTGGCGCAGCCGTGAGGCACACACTATTACTGCTATAAGATGATTTTCACTTTTTATTTTGTTATTAGTGTTTCTCGAACTGTGTCCAAATAAATATTATTATTTCTTTCTTTCTTTCAAAATGTCTACTGTACTGTACTGCGTCTCCTACGTCTCAGCATACCCTTGACCTAACGCTGTTGCCTGCTACTTTGTCTTTTATCATTTTTTAATACAAATAACCTATATAGCAGCCTATGTGCTTCTTCATGACCCAGGCTATCTAGCTATGTCTCAAATTTCATATCGCTCGGTTCAGTGGTATAGGCATGAAAATATATCAGACCGATAGAAAGAGTTACATTATAGATTTCATAGATAGTAGTCGTGACGGGTAGTCAAAATCATCTAAAAACAGTCCAACATACGTTACATAACTATTGGATTGATTCAGATCAGGTCACACCATTCAAAATACACACTGACAACAAGCTACATCTGGTTAAAGGGAAACCCGACCCAAAATACTTGTGAAAAAGGTTACAAAGGCAATGATATAAAAGGAACGAAGGCTCCTTAATTTAATTTCGGTCCCAGCAGACGTGTTAATAGGTTAATACACGTTATCCAATCAGACGGAACCAATTATCAGCAAAACCTTTAGAGGTGTACTGAACCATTCAATCGGATAGTTGACTAATCAGTGATAAATGAAGCTTCAAGAGTTCCACTAAAGAGAATTAGAAAGAAATAATAGACTTTGTGAGCGACATAATTAATCAGGAAGTAATAGGTTGGGAGTAACTACATTATTAATGGGATATCGTCCTTTATAAAGCTTTTTCTCTCGCGACAAATCTTATCATGTATCCACTTATTACTCACTTATTAATTAAGTGTGTGGCATGAATAAAATATGAATCAGGCTCCCGTTAATGAAATTTGTGCATGCGCTGAATAATTTGTTATAATAAACTCTTGTATAAATCTTTGCGGAGTTCGAACACGTTGTTGTTAAATCACTTTGGGGAACTGTTTTGTAATTGTTATACATTTGTAGTCATTTGAGAAGGGTTAATTACTAAGTGGTATATGAAATGTAATAGGTATCCTATTAATAATAACTAGGGAGGTTAGGTGATCTCTGTTTGGTGGGACTTTGGGTTTATCTAATAAGGGATCGTCCATTAATCACGTGAGGCTGAAAGGGAGGGGGAGGGATTGTAGAGAGATATCACGTGTATTTATTTTTTCGTTGAACGCGCAAGTTCAAAACCGAAAAGCGGCGTAAAACCTTGAGTCGCCATTGCCAGGCAACGATTTATACCTATGTACGTGATGTTTTTAGCAACTTTTTAACCCGCCCCGCCCCTCTGAATTTTTGTGTGTGTGAATTTTTTTAGAACCGCCTTGATAAAGAAGGACGCCTTGTTGTAGGTATTATGTTGGCACTTAACATAACATCACCGAATCAGCGTCTGTTTCCCCGAAAGGTTGATGCAAGGGGTGTCTTTTCCAGTTATTCCTTATATACCTAACCTATCTTTTGTTGGAGATCCTAAATAAATAAATCACTCGTTAACAAAAATATTGAAAAAAAAAAAAAACCTCCCATAATATTATTTAAATGTCTTTGTTCGGATATCGAATTCCGTACTACCCATTTATTTTTCAAAAGTTATTTTTAAATGATTATCAGAAGGAATTAAATAAAATTAGCGCGGTACTACACCCAAAATCAATCAATGCAGATTAAACTGACGCCAGCTTCGAGCCATATACGAGTAGGTATGTTGATATATCTCATGTTTGCCAGACTTGATACATCGTACCTACAATTTATTTTAAAAAGATGTAAACACGGCTGAGAGATAGGCACTTAAATGTTTTCTAAGAATATACTTTATAAAAATAAATAACAAATAAAATTCATTTAATTCAGACAATTTTTGTCAAAATTTCGTTAGTACTTTTTACATTATCTTAAAACTATGTTAGTAATGACGAGATCAATTAATTTTAAATTTAATGCTTGAAAATTAAGTAATTAAAATTAAATAATATTGAAATAAATAATAGAAACAAAATCAAAATAAAATTGAATTAAAATGTAATAATTGAGAAGACATTAAAATACAAAAAATCATCAGGCAACATGGAGTCTGATGAGCCTTCCCACAGCTGGCGATACTGGTCTGTCTGCAATCATCCTTACTTTATAAATTGTAGAATAAAGGTTCTTAATGGTATCTGCTGAACATAGGTAGCCTCAAATTATCTAAAAAATAATTAACAGTATTTAACCGGTCTGCCCTCTGAAAAATGAAACGTTTTAACGTTCAAGCCCCGCGGTGTGACAATAACGCGAGCTTTACGTCACTTTCAACATCTTTCAGAATTTTTCGGTGTTACCTATCATTAATTTTTAGGAACCCTATTACTAAGCCTCTGCTGTCCGTCTGTCCGTCTGTCCGTCTGTATGTCGGTCAGCGAGCTGTATCTCATGAACTGTAATAGGGAGACAGTTGAAAATTTCACAGTTTTTTTTTTCATTTCTATTGCTGCTATAACAACAAAATAGTATTCAACATTTAATTATTATTATTTTTTTCATTTTTTTTAACGTTGCCCCACACTTGGAATTTCTCCTGTATCGTGGGTGCATTTACAAACATTTAAACTCACATACACAAACAGCCAGACCCTGAACAACTAGTTGTAGGTCATACAAATATTTGTTCCGTGCTGGAATTGAATCAGCAACACGCAGCAATTAAATTTAAAAATAAAGGGGGGTCTTCATACAATAAACTATTGATTTTGAAAAAAAAAATCTAACCTTGATATGTGGGGTGTCATTGTCTAGAGCTCATCGAGTATAGAACACATTTTTTTATTTATCTTCAAAAATTATGAAATAGGAGGCCGTCAAAGTTGTCAGTTTTAGACCATTTTTGTACGAACTCTATCTGAACAACTAAACAAGTTAAGAATTTGAAAATTCTGTATTTTATGTACCACATACTATCTATAATCAACAAATACTAAAAACGCTGATTCATAAGGTATTTATTTAAATATGGGTAATTTTCTGCGACTGCAAAAATAACTTTGTAATTAATAGTATCATTATGAAATACAAATTTATCTTTGCGATTAAAAAAAAAAAAAAATTCTTCGTTTAGTATTTTAATTTATTTGCTAAATAATATACGGTGGTATTGAACCCTTCGTGTGCGAGTCCGACCCGGACTTGGCCGGTTTTATTTGATTACTTTAGTTCTAATAGGGATGATGATTAAACATAATTTTTTTGTCCGTTATGTAGATTTTGTAAAAATATTGGACACGTATTTTTTCTTTTTTTACGTTATTTAAAGAATACGGCGATACATTGAGTTAAAGCCATGACGTCACGAGTATATAGAAAAAATACTACTCCCCCAAATTTAATGCGTTTTATCTGTCATCTTTTATTTATATGATAAAGCAAAAATATGTGTCTAATATTTTTTATTAACCGACTGACGGACTAAATAGAGTTTGTTTCTTTTTACCCAGGAATTGACAAGAATATCCGTCAGGCCATAGAATGAAACAGCCCACAGACGATATTAGCCAGTATTTAGCAGTAACAATAATGATTTAAGCCGTGTGTACCAGCTGTGTACATTTGTACACGGCGAGCCTTTGAAACATCATTGTCATACTTAGCACCAAGTTTGGAATACAGAATAGTAATCGCTGCAAGTTATTGTAAAGAACGAAAGAGGATACATTCGTCTCGACATAATTGCCTACACTTCCGAGTAACCTAATTATTCGTTCTCATAACAATATGTATGTAAAATAATACTGGCAGCCACCGCTCTCAAATTATCATCACACATAATTATCATTATTACCTACATGTATCTACAATCAGATCACGTACTCTATTTATAGATGATTGATTTATTATTTTTAATATAGGATATACACAGATATTGAATATTTAATTTAGCTGCACATTAATCACAACACAACGCACACACACATGTATGTCACAACATTTTATTTGATTTTGTATGATTTTATTTTATTTTATATTACCTTTTAAAATTTATTTATTATGACGGACAGACACTTTCCTATATTTGTTATTCTAGCGTATGGCACTCGTGGGTTGCAGCTGAAAATCAGCGTCAGGTGATACACTTTGTGTTGTCATCTGACATTATGCTGAGCTGAGGCCCTTTTGGCATTATAATAATTTGTTTTCTGTTTTTAAAGTTTTCAAGGGGTATTTTTTTGTAATGCCAATAAACGCATTTTTCTTTATTTCTTTTCTTTCTCATTGTTGAGCAAAGACAGTCCAATATACTCAACATGGGAAACTCATTTAAGAATTCTGGAGGGTTTCAAAGACATACATTAAATGTTCTAGCAAGTCGTAAGAAGCTCGCATTGCAAACAAGTAATAATATAAAACCAGCTTACAGGCACTGAAGTACATATTTTCACTTAGCATCATAGTATTTCTATCGTTGACATAAGGTCGTAAATGCAACGGCACAAATAATGGGATTCCGAGCACAATCGTAAAGTAAGTAGAAATAGAGCAGTTCTGAAATATACGGGAATAAAGGAGTTTAAAGTTTTCAATGAATCCCGATAATGGCTAGATAGGATGAAATGCGACTGTCTCTATGGGTTTCCGGAGCTTTATGTAGTTTAAACGGAAAATCCAGGTAGACACTGTATTATTACAGAATAAAAGCTGTTATTTTTATCACAGCACAGGGCCAATTAAAATTAAATGGCATACGCCTGTTCTGAGACGTCAATTAACTATAATGAAGCATTATTAAAGTATTCTATATTATCGCCCTCAGAACTCCGGTCCGGTGTTTGACCCACCGTTACCCACTCGGGGCATGATAAATGATCCAAACTGACATAAAACAATATGAAAGTGATAAATGTTCGCGATAATTATTCGACCAGCTAACACATAAGCGCACAAGCTGACCCTTGAACGTCTGTCCTTCAAAATGTTTTGAACTTTGTCCATAGAACACGATACTTTTAACTTATAATAAAAGACTAATTTGTTTTTCCATAAAAAAATATGAAAAAGAGAACCACACCGTATTTATTGACTACCTGCAGTATTGTCTCTCCGAAATAAAAATAAAGTTTGGTGTTCTAATCCATCCAAAGGTTGTCTGTAAAAGAGCGCTTTATGCGATAGGACCGCCCATTGTGTAATTTTTATATTTAGGATACTTTTTATCCCGATAGGGTAGGTAGGCTAGGTAGGTAGGTAGGGTAAGTAGGTAGGTAGGTAGGGTAGGTAGGTAGGTAGGGTAGGTAGGTAGGGTAGGTAGGGTAGGTAGGTACGGTAGGCAGGTAGGGTAGGCAGGTAGGGTAGGCAGGTAGGGTAGGCAGGTAGGGTAGGCAGGTAGGGTAGGCAGGTAGGGTAGGCAGGTAGGGTAGGCAGGTAGGGTAGGCAGGTAGGGTAGGCAGGTAGGGTAGGCAGGTAGGGTAGGCAGGTAGGGTAGGCAGGTAGGGTAGGCAGGTAGGGTAGGCAGGTAGGGTAGGCAGGTAGGGTAGGCAGGTAGGGTAGGCAGGTAGGTTAGGCAGGTAGGGTAGGCAGGTAGGGTAGGCAGGTAGGGTAGGCAGGTAAGGTAGGTAGGTAGGGTAGGTAGGTAGGGTAGGTAGGTAGGGTAGGTAGGTAGGGTAGGTAGGTAGGGTAGGTAGGTAGGGTAGGTAGGTAGGGTAGGTAGGGTAGGTAGGTAGGGTAGGTAGGTAGGGTAGGTAGGTAGGGTAGGTAGGTAGGGTAGGTAGGGTAGGTAGGGTAGGTAGGGTAGGTAGGGTAGGTAGGGTAGGTAGGGTAGGTAGGTAGGATAGGTAGGATAGGTAGGGTAGGTAGATGCACCGTAGATAAGTACTTAGTGCTACCCGTGCGAAGCTGGGGCGGACAGCGAGTATATTATACATTCAAGTCGCTATTAGTGTATGTTTGTATGACCTCCTTGTTCATTTAAACTACACAACGGATACTGGACTACACAACGGATATTGGACGTTTTTTCACCATAATTTTGAAAAAATATTCTGTGTACGAGACATTAATGATAAACTTACAAATAATAAAGAAATGTTGTGTTTTGACAAGTCTCAAATTAATACCTTGCAAAGCAGGGCCGCGTTGGTAGTATTTATACATAAATAATAACAACAATACCAGTTAAAACTCAATACAAAGTTAGCATCTACATTATAAAGTCGTTTCAAGCTTCAGTTCGTCGGCAGCCTCAACTAGCGGTGTCAATATTTATCAAAGATCGCAACCAATATTTCGAAGTTTGACGGCAAATCTAATTCGCGTTTGAAGACGCCACTGACGGCTGGTAATGGTGTTCTCGCTCGTTAGCTCTCCCTTGCCACGAACTCTATAAGTAATCCGATTTCATTGGTAGTTCCGACAAATTTGCGGTCCGTTGAATCTATGCCGTACGCCCGGCAATGGGCTACCATGCTCCTAACCGACGATGGATTATCACCCGTCTCTCTCTCACGTAGAACGAATGAAAAGGATGAGCGTAGTGATTAAAGAGGTCGTTTTCTGTTACGATATGTGTGTAAGTTCTTGGAGACCGTCCAGCACGAACATGCTTTTGTTAATCTGCTTATGTAGCCGGACCGCGATGTGCGCGAACGGATCAAAAACGTTTAATACCCAAAACAGATTTGGGACTAAGTGTGATTTCCGTAAATTGAATGAAGAGTGGAGGCAGGTGGTTTATTCATGAGGGGTTCCGTTCGGGTGCCGCGTTACAGAAATGGCTAATTTCATTCCGAATCAGTTTTAAATTATTTTGCATTTTTAAACAAACGTGAATTTTATTTTGATGGATGGATTAGTTATTTTGTGGTTTTTCAATTATTAGTTTTGCTCTGAAATCCATGATAATTTATTTGACCTTATTATCAGGAATTTTGGAATTATGTATTTACTGCATTCTTTAGGATTGGTTTCAATACCTACAATGTTTGCTAAAAATGTTTATTTTTATAAAAGTTTGTTTTGAGCTCCATTCCAGTTATTTGCAGCTGCAGTCAGCATGTTTCAATATATCGGTCCACAGAAAATAAATAAAACCGTTAGTTGGCATAACACAATGAAACTGCGTTGTATGCGCTATGCTATAGAGAACTGCGCTTCAATAAAGGTTTTTAATTTGTTTCGTTTGAGAAATTGTTAATTGATGCATTTTAATCAACAATTTAAATAGTTTATGATACAGAAGCTGTGTTCAGAATATATACGCTATCTCATTGCGTACATTTTAAAATGTTTTGTTCCGAAAGCAAAATTCGATATTCTGTGAATGCAACACAAACAATTAATAATAACTATTAAAAAATAAATATCTACAATAATTAAATAAGTAATATTACTATAAAATAAGGGTTTTTTATATTTATTTCGATTAAAAAGTAATCCTCCAACCCAGATTGGGAAATTTTCACTACCTCCCTTTACTTATTTATTTGCCTCATCTCACCAACATAGATACTAAGTTCTAGATGGGTTAATATATCTGAGTACTCAATCAGGCACGTGGAAATTGAAGGATTATGTCAATGGTGCGTGAAACTCGGAGATTAACCTATTCGCACGAGTGACTGAATTATAATAGAGCCTTGTGTACTGGAAGCTAGTTGTTTGTCTGATTATATAGGTATTATTACGTTAGTTTCCTTCTGTTTTGATACCTTCGAACTTCTTCGGTCTTCTCAGCGGAAAAGCCTTGGTATTAATTAAGAGCATCTAATTTTCCAGTGTAAGCATTCATTAATACCAAGACTTTTCCAGTGAAATTCGTGGAAGTGAGTGAGTGTATCTACGCAATAAAAGAAATTCAGTCTGTTTTTTTTACAAAGTTAATATTTTTCCGCCGTCGTATCAATTGTTACGAGGCTTGGCATATTAAAAGCTATCTAGATTTTACTTGAGCCTTAAAATTAAATTATAATGTTATTTTAACACCACCTTTTTCTACAAGCCCAAACAGCAACATTCTTCAGGGGAATGTAAAAAATTAAAGATTTTATACATAACTAGCTGACTCGATAGAGGTTGTCCTGTCCCAATATGGTCTTGAGTTCATACAAAAATCTCATAGAAAAAAAGCCCTTTCAGAATTTTACAACTATCCGAGCTACTTTTAATTTAATCGTTAAAACTAAAGTTAAAGTCAAATAATTTATTTCAAATGGGCCCTTTATCCCTTTATTTCATAAAGGGCACTTTTAATCGTCAAAATTTACAAAACAATTTAATTGATTCTAGTCGCCTCTTCCAAAAGGCAGTTTTCGTATGGAGAAGAATGGGCAAGAAATTCCACCGTTACTCTTTTGAAACATTTTTCAATATTTTGTGTACATTAATTATATAATTATAGGTATGTGAAGACGATGCACCTAGAATAAAATTACCCAATCACAATAGGTAAAAATTATAAAAAATGAAGCTATGCCAGATAAATTAATTATGTGATAGATACATGGTGCTCACATATTTACAAACATTGAGAAAGTATATGATATTCCTAAAATGTTAACAAGTAATACTAATAAGTCAGTGTGGGAGGTCAAGTAATCACAACATAATGTAAATCAATGTCATAAAAAAAATACAATTGAATTAGCAACCCGTTTTATTTTGTCTACACTCTTGGTTATCCTATGGTGCAGGAGCAGCATGTTTCCAAGCATTTTTATCTTAGATATAATCCTCTAATAAGCTTACAAAGAGCACTTTACGAACAAAAAAAAAAATACTAATTCGATCCAGCCGTTCTCAAGTGATGTGCTTACCAACAACCAGTATTTAATTTATTTTTTATAGATTAGCTTACAGCCCTTTTTTTTTTTTTTTTTGGGTGGTAAATCATCAAATGACTCCTCCCGCTCTGGGTGGAGCGAGAGGGCGTGTCAGACTCTTACTGACTAAAACCCACCCGTGTTCCTTCTCTTGCCTGTGCAATGCCAGGGGTCCACGGTATCCCTTTCGGACTTTCCCGCAACCCCGGCAGGCAATGGTCTCATCGGACCCCTTCATTCGCTGACATATCTTTGAGGCGCGCGTGGAACACAACGCACCGTCGACCCGGGCTTGGTCCTTACCGGACGGCGAGCTGCCCATTGCTCACCGTCCGCAAGCCCGCGCCTACGGTGGCCGGGAATCGGCAATCGATTCCCGACGCCCAGGGCGTCTCCTTCTGCGGCGGCTAGGGGCGTGAGGGCGCGAAATTTGCCTCTCTCTCACGCGCTCCGCCTCCTCGTTCGCGAGCATTACTGCTTCGCAGAAGGAGGTGACGGCCTCCCATGCCCTCTCGCTCCGTACCATGGCCTGGACCAGGGCCGGACGCGAGAGATCCCCGCCACCGATCGCCTCCACGAGGACACGGCGGTGCTCTGCCCAAGCCGGGCATACCTCCACCGTATGCTCCACCGTGTCCTCCGGGCGATCCACGCAGTGATGACACCCGGGCGTTTCCTCCCGCCTTATCCGAAACAGGTACCTCCCGAAACAGCCGTGTCCGGTGAGGACCTGCGTCAGGCGGAAGGTGAGGATGCCGTGGCGCCTCTCCAGCCATTCCTCAAAGAGGGGACTTATCGCCGCAATAGTGGCGTGCCCAGCACTGGGTTGCGACAATCGCACTCTCCATGACGCCATGAGATCCCGTCGGAGCTCTATCCGCTGTGCCGCGATTTCTCGCGGCATCGGATAGCTTACAGCCCTATCAATAAATAAATGGTAATTAATATATTTTCCCAAATACTAAAACTTTGACCCTTTTTGGTAATCTTTTTATTAGCAGCCACACGAATGACACAGTGAGGTAATAAAAGATTGCACATTAATGTTCTACATTATAAGGGTCATAAACACAAGGGTTATAGTCGACACGGAACCATCGGAATCACTGTGAACTTTATCACGTAATAAACAAACCGACTCGAATGATGCCATAGAATAGTTTTTGATTGGGTTGTGTTGGGAGTCCCATGCGTAACAACTTTATATTTGTTGTTAACAAGGTGTATTCAAAAATTAAAATTCAAAATTCATTTATTTAAACTAGGCTGAGAAATCAGCCCTTTTCGAACGTCAACATGACATAAGACAGTCCCCCAAAAACGCCCGCCCTTCACCGCTTTCTAGTGCTTTAGCTGGGAAGAAGTGGCGCAACGAACTCCCCAGCTGCACAGCTATCTGTAAGTACTGATAAAAATGTTTGCAGTCTGGAAGACCGCAGGAACGAAATTCTTTACATGATACTCGCGCACACAAACGCACTCGTTTACAATAGAAAGAGACAGAAAGAGATAGAGAGAGAAAGTCACGTGGAGCATAACGCTTTTTCCTTACGTGACGATTTCTACCAGTCAACTCCTATTGCAAGCTACGTTATGACAACTCTGGTTGAGCTCTAAAATAGTACGGAAATTCCGGTAAAATGCATGTAAGTTTTTACAGCTCTACTCAGCCGTACAATCGCTTACATTAGAATATTAATAATTAATAATTCAAGTGTTCCTGAAATTACTGAACACCTGCGAAGAGGTCATTGTAGTTATCATTATGAACACAGTGCTCTTGGACCAACCCTGAAATTGCTAAAAATCTGCTGCTCCCTACAGTTTGTCAAGTAACTTGTATTTTTTTTTTCGCGATTTTAGCCTTGGTCTCGTAGTAAAGTTGATAATAATAATGAGTAATTTCAAAAAACGAAAAAAAAAATCTGCAAAAGCAAAAATATACAGTTTTTTTAACTGCTTTTGAGGTTTTCGATTGTTTTCATGACACTTTTTATCTAAGGGATGTATAAAAAACGGCAAGCTACTATTATAACTTAAAAGAAAAATATGGAAAGTGGCCCTTTCTGAAGATTATTGAAGTAAATAAGAGTTTCAGATTATAACTTGCCGTGGTAGTAGTTATACCAGTAACTTGGAAAGTAACTTGTTTTTAGAATACCAAAGTAGCAAGATTTATGATGAAACATTATTTTAGAGTAATAGGTAATTACCTAACTATTACTCTACGACTAAATCAAAGTTTCATAAAAACTATGTTTAGTTTATTTTGGAAGGGTTAAACTGTGTGAGTGTTAGATATCTGAATTATCGTCATAATCAAGTCTTGAATTCTGAATTTACAATTAATGCTCACTGTTTTTTAGCTTGGGTCTATTCTATGGTAATTTTGGGAAACCAAAATAAAAACCGGCCAACGCCGAGTCGGACTCGAACACGAAAGGTTCCATACCATCGTTTCATGTTTACCGTTCTACAGATTGTTAAGGTCAAGCAAAAAAAGCCGAAATAATCACGATTCTTGTATAAAAAAATACATTAAATTAAAAATTAAAGAGTGCTTCCTTTTTTATTTTTTATTTGTATGTATTTTTTATTATTATAACGGCAATAGAAATACACATTGTGATACAACCCGCTAACAGACAGACGGACTGACAGCGGAGACTTAGTAATAGGGTTCCGTAGGTACCCTTTGGGTACGGAACCCTAATGACAACATATAAGTTAAAAAAATGCTTCAACATTACTTTATTTACAGTCATTCTATAAATAAAACAATAAACAGACCAAGTCGAAGTTATTTTAAAGGCTCATTATTTTTATATCACGGTAAATGAACAGCCAATTAACAGTATATGTATCAACTAATTTTAATTTACCACTCCCAGATTGGACCATCGACGTCCATCATTATGAATTCGTGAGCGGCACCCCTCAAATTAGGACTGCGAGACTCTCTGTAACGTTCTCGTGACCAAATGTTTTAAGCTCAGTAGGACACGCGATAGAAATAACAATTCTGCGTACAGTTTACACATAAAACTAATAGAGATATATATTTTCTGTTTTATTATCACAAACATAATTAATTGTCTGCTAGATTTGCTACTAAACCTATTAGTTGATGAATTCCGCATATAAACGATGAAGAATGACTCAACAGTTTGATTTATTTTTAGAATCAACAAAGCCGCGTAGGCAAATGTAGCAGTTTGCTACAAACTGCTACATTTGCCTACGCGGCTACGGTTAAAAAGCTACGAGCTGCTACCGAATTCAACGACTGACATCGGAACGAAAATAAAACCTTTTATTTTCGATTGAACGTATTTATTTATCTCTCACGCCACAATTTAACCTTATAAGTCATTCAGAAGTCCAAATTTACTGAAAACTAAATCTCCAAATTATTTCAGTATTACGCAAGCTTACCTTCTTCACAGGGCCTTATGAGGGTAAAGCCGACGTAACTGAAGGAGCATTTTGCTCTTTCCGGTGTTGGGTACGTTGGGATGACTGAAAGGGACTGTCCCGTCGTTTAAGGGACATCTGGTGACATTAGTTATGCCGTAATCGGGCCCTCGCGTGACCCCCGACGCTTCAATTAACAAAATGGATAATCGTGGCGCGACAAGGCGACAAACTTATATTCTGTGATTTATTAAAGACTAGCGCCACGAATGCAGGCTGCCTAAATTAGATTTGCATGATTGACGAGCATAGCGTAGTTACGTAGGCTGTTTTTTTTGCTTCAGGTGATGCGTTCAGATCCTAAAATTAGGTCATCATCATAGAATAGGTCCTATTCAGTTTATTCATGTCAAAGCTATCCTTGAGAAAACAACAGGAGCTGCCTTGAAGAGTCATAACAATGTTAAAGGTCACTTTATAAGATACCACACAACTGTCTAATAGTTCAAAGTAAACTAGTTATAAACACGTAACTACGTACACGTCATAATTCGTAACATCTTAAACAAGTGCGACACAAAGTCCAAACTCAGTCAAATACAACATTAATACTCCTCTTCACTTGCTAACTTGGAAACGTTCTCGAACAACCACTATAATCCAATTACACCGAGCCTCAAGGCTTTCGTTCCACGTCCTGTAAAGTCATTACAAACGAACACAACTCACAAAGGACTGCGAAAATAAACAAACAAGCGAAAATGTTACCGCTTTAGCTGTCGAAAGCAGCCGCTTGCACAATGCACGACAAGGGACGATGAAAAGTACCGTAGTCGCATTGCAAATTAGCGCATTCGACCACTCAGCCCGAAAGCCGCCAGTCCGTCCGCCTGCCACACCATTTGCTCGCCAACAATTTCGCTGTACGCACACCAGCTTAACTAAAATTCGTTCATTAATCAGTTTCGCATTGTAAAAGCACACTGATCGGTTATAAAGCCCGCGTTTTGAATTTTGCGTTCTATTCGCCGTATCGGGCGGTCTTAGCCGCATAACAGGTCCGACAGTGACCGATACTGATATTACGTGTATTATAGCAACAAATCATGATTGCTCTCACAACGTTCACCCTACCTTGCACAAATTTAATTAACTATGACACGTTTTCATGTTTTTAGTGTACGGTAATGGAAATTCACGCTAAATCAAGTGACACCTCTTTACGGGACAAACAAATGTTTAGTTTGAGAAACTGGCAGCCCTGGGGCTAAAATTTTGCAGAACTGTTGTACCTCTAAACAGTGTAATGTAACGATGGGGCTCTCAACGCTCGCCTTTAAGTTAATGCCTTTGACGTCTGCCACTGACAAGTTCAAAGTTGAATTTAATTTATCTCGGCAAATAGCACTCCAATATACAACAAGAAGAATGAACGGATAATTAAGTTTTAACGTTAACTTTAGTTGTGACATTTGACAATACATTATTATTATGAAGATAATTTACGCAATATTGGGCATGTAACATTATAACCAAAAGACTATCAGTCGACATGGAATACTTAAGTGAGTATGGATGACCTTCTCTGGAACTTAAATCCAAGCTTGTTGTTGGGTAAGATAATATAGAAAAAACTGTGACCGTTCTACTAGAGTATAAAGAAAATTCATCTATGAAATATTTATATTAGATAAAGAATTCAAAAGAAAAAATACCATACACTTTTGCTTGCAGCCATTTGTAAATCCTAGAAGATCCTTCAAAATTGCATTGAAGATGCAAACGGTAAGTACGTTGTAAAACATAAATCTGCACGGGACAACAGCGAGATGCAATGGACGATCGCATTTTCTTCGTCGTGCAGATATGGCTCGGTTTATACAACCAGACAGCATTTTCATTTACTCCCTCTATTCTATACACTGTCGCATTCTTCACAAATACCCTTTCTTTGACATCTATCGAGGCTGCGACCCACAAAAATAAGAAACGACAAATAAAATACAATCACAGTAAGTGCACTTTTAAAGCTGTGCGGTCGCTTATGTCGGAAGATTCTTCTAAATGCTTCTAACATTTTTCTGCTGAAATACCTCTACCCTTTCTTTCCAGATTGCGAGCATCATATAGCAAATGTAAGTGTGTCATTCATTCATTCATACTTCTTCATCCATACGGTAGTAGTAAGCGTCGTTTCTGGATGACTCAGACAATTCATAAAATTCTTTATTTGGGATTGCTGTAGTTCAAATTTATTTGTCATAAAAATATTTTATGGTTATACATGTGGATGCAGTGTGATTAAATAATGGTACCTCATAAAATGATGAATTTCTCGCCTTGTCGGGTAAATCACATATAGCAATAAATATGTATTGCGATAGATTAAGAAGAAATATCATATTACGCCGGCTTTTATAAATTACGGCTTAGGACTAGACGGTGAATCCATTCCAGAAATAAGGTTGTCACAGCAAATCCGAGAAAAAAAAACAAATTTCACAGAAAAAATGGTACGTATAACTTGTCGATTCTATCTGGCAGCGGATTCGGAATAGATCTGATATTCGAATATATCGTTAATGCGAGCTTTCCATCTCACGGTTGGACGAACGATGCATATTTGATTTGTTTCCAATTTACACTATGTGCGTATAACGTCGGAGCGTGCCACAAAAAAAATTGGTCGGATCATATACTACGTGCATTTTATAATGGTTCGGTTATCGTAGCGACGTCTATAGAGAACGCATTATTTATAAATGTGATAGAAAGCTCAACAGTAAATAATTACAGTTTCATTTGTTTATATTGTAACAACTTTTTCGCTGCATTTCGTTTCCTGACAGCCATATATTTTGTTCTGACAACTTTGTTGGTATCAATTCCTGTCATACATTTATATTGGAAGGTATGCACGTATGTTTGTATTTTTCATTTGTACTACAAACATGTTTTATTAATGGACAATGAATGCCGTTCGGTAAAAAAAATCTCTGGTATGTGAGTGACTGAGTTTGCAACTACGCGTGTTATTTTATGCAATATTCTTTTTTTTTTAAACTGTATGAAACTTTCAGTGTTATAAAATTTAAGCACAACAACTAACTATTCGATTGGTATATTTTAAACCAAATTCAACATTTTACCCAAGTCTAAAACACGACTTCTCACAAGGCTCAAGGCACTTCAAAATGCATCTGAAAATAGTCCTTGCATATTTAAGCACAAACAAACGTTCATGATGAAACTTAATGTCTGCATAGGCGGTGCTAACGGCTGTAACAGTTTCGTTCCACCGTATAAATGTAGGTATAATGTATATATACATGTATACGGGAAATGGGAGAGATCCCGACGAAATAGCCTCACGATCCGTTTTGGTCGTGAATGCAAATTAATCTCTCTAGCCGTTCGCCAATCGCCTGTACTGTCTTCTGACTCTGAATACCAAATACTACTACTAATACCAGTACTAATTCGTAGTGAGACGCTCTAAGAATATTTATATTGGACGGTATTGAATGAAAATGTTATGAAGCTGGAATTGTCTTTATTTGCGGAAATTTGGTGACGATGTTTTAAAACTGTTTTGAAAATACTCACGTACCTTTTTTATGCCATTCTACTAACAAAAACTAGAAGTTGACAAATGCGTTTTCATAGCGAGTGAAGGGGTCCGATGAGACCATTGCCTGCCGGGGTTGCGGGAAAGTCCGAAAGGGATACCGTGGCCCCCTGGCATTGCACAGGCAACAGAAGGAACACGGGTGGGTTTTAGTCAGTAAGCGTCTGACACGCCCTCCCGCTCCACCCAGAGCGGGAAACGTCATTTGATGATTTCACACCCAATAAAAAAAAAAAAAAAGGGGTAAAGAAATCTCCGACCCACAGCCAAGCACTCAGTCACTGCGACAAAAGTGTCGTCAAAATATTTGACCGCAAGTAACAATCGATTTGGACATAAATGGAACAACGAATAAAAAACCCCTGCCCTAAGCAGTGAATAAAGATGGGTCTTCCAAAGTAAATTTGATGATAATAAAACCAATATTAAACTAAGTTACGAAAACGCAAGTCTTACGAACGAAGCAAATTCTTACATATTTGGTTAGTCAAGAAAACACTTCTTAGTTGGTTACGCAAGTTTGTAAACTCATAATAGATTTCAACGTGGATGTAAAACTATTGTAATTAGGTTTTCATATGAAAACAAAAGTTTTGCGAAGTTTATAAGGAACTTGTTTTGGAGCATCTTTGAAATAAGTCTGTAGGGGCTTGCGACTTGCATACATATCTTAATGTGTTTTGCCTGCTTTCATATTGCGAGAGCATATTGCTTACCTTGCTATTTTAGTTTAAATTCAGTGTGTTTTCTTTTATTTCGCTTCAGATACAACGAGTACCTATATCAAATCAAAATCCATTTATTTGCGAAAACGTATGTTTACAATGTAAGATCTTAAAACTATAATGGCCCCTTTAGATTCTACCCATTACTTATGGTGTGCAAATATATTATTTATACTGCACAATGCTATTATTCTTTTTAAAGGCAGCTACAGATAATTAGAGCTCATACAACGTGCCTGTACTACTGCGTTATCATATATATAGTTGTTTATAGTGTTAAATAATTGTACTCAACATTTACTACGTAGGTATTGATTTTATCATGCCACTTACATGACCATCTTTAACTTTCAGCTGTTCTAAAAGCTCGAACAAAACGCGTCGAAAATGATGTTTAAGTTACAAAATATTCACTTGATTTTATCTCTCTAACATATTCTCACAGAAAACCAGCACATTTCCACAAACGTAGTCTCAAAATCTTCCACAAACGTAGTCTGATATCTGTAATTGCAGTAGAACTATTTCACTGGGCACTTATTCTCCCATATCTAGGCGACAGATCGAGACGTTTCGCCGAGCGAATGTGTTTGCTGTGTCAAGATCTCGCTTACGTATATGCAGTCACTTACTCCCTGCACGTTAATTTATACCGGTAACGATGTACTTAGAGGGTAAATTTTAAAACTTGCAGAAAGGTAAATTTTGAGAATCTTTGACAATAATAATAATAAGTTCCTTGTTTCTCCTCACAATGATATGCTTATTCTAAGTTATAAATGTTACATATTTGTTGTTTTTAACAATGTGAGGAGCCGGTGTCTGAGTTAACCGTAAAATGCCTGAATTAGAAAATCACCAGCTACCCAATGAAAACCATTTATTTGTTCCGAAGTTATTTTAATAGTTGAAAATTGTTTGTGGGTGTTCGTTATCTACATGTGATCCCTCTGCCCATCATTTCGGGGAATACAAGCGTGTTTTTATGTTGTTTTTGCAATCCAAGCATACATTAATGGCGCATTAAAAGACCACGGTTTTTTTTTTCCTGAAAATAGGTTTCAGATTTATGTTTAAAATCGCTGAAATCGTTTTTTTTAACCACGCAAATATCAAAAACACCCCTGAATTCCCCGAAGGAATATGCAGAGGCGAACTGTACGCCCACATTTTTCTAAACCTATACTCTGAAAATGTATTACACCAACCATGCAAAATGTTTTTAGACAATATAATTAACGTCATACATGAAACATCAACTATTTACGAGTATAACTACATATTTGTGTATACCTACATAGGTACCCACAATTATTTTAATTTGAAATTCAAGAAGTTGCTTGCTGAATCTTTTCTGTAATTTTCATTAGCAAATATGGTCGGGCGCGAGATCTTTATATGAATAAAATTAACATCTGTTTTTTCTCCCAGACTTTGGCTTTGTTACTAAATAAAACTAACACAATTATAAGATAAATAAATGTGGAAAAGCATCTGGTGAACTTCAGTCTGTTGTTGCTAAGCATCTATTAAAAGAAGATTTTTTTATACGATTATGTTAATGTTGCGTAGGAGTTGTAAAATTATTTTGTCTGTAGTGTAGGAACTCGAAATAAGAAGATTTTGCTAATTTAAAAATTCAAAACGTGCGGGGCTCGAAGAGAGGCTAAACATTGTTCGTGTATTAATTAATTTGTAATTCAAATACAAGACACTTAGGCTCGAAGTCCTAGTCAGCATCACTGTCATTCGAAAAACGTGCCCAGAAGACTGGTAGCATTGCCACGTTGAATGCCAACGAGCTAGTTCTCTGGTCACGTGAAGTGTTGAGCAGTCGGCGAGAAATTTCCATAAAAAGGAGACGCGCACTCGAGCCCCATGACCCGACCCGTTTCGACCCCAAACGTCTCAAGACTCTAGTTACAGTATGTGTGCCGCTTGAAGGTCTCAGCAGCTGTGCTGGCGCCACTGCTTGTAACATGAACATGAACTTTGTATTTATTTGTAAATTTAGTTAGTCATTTAGTATATCTACTTATAGTTTAAACAGATAAATGTGTTAAATATTTAAAAGGTTTATTAATAATTCTTAAATATATGTATGATGCACAATCAAGTTCCATATTTCCGGTATCAACCATAACATTTTATCCAAACATGATAACGATATACTAGTTCTAAAGATATAATCAAACATAATATTGCTAGCGTTGCGATTCAGCACGCTGTCAGTGGTGTTGCCAAACAATTTACGTGTATGAATGGGGAAGGTTATCCAAGAGATTTGTTGGCGAAACGGGGCGTCTCAGCCCTCGATGTTTCGCCTTTTCAGCTAAAGTGACGAAACATGTCTCGTGGCATACCAGCCACTGTTTACATTACCCTCACGTACGCTCTCCGCGACCGACGACGACGACGATATTCCAAAATAATGTGTGATTCCGCGAATAAATTTATTGAGATGAGAGACAGCAAAACCAATAGTTGCATTGACAACGAAGGCGCAGAGTATGCCAGTTTATTCATGGAGCGTTCTTTGTGACAGGTTTGTAAAGTAAACAGAAACGCTTCGAGCTTTTTAGCTAATTTAATGTTACGACAACATTGACATAACAGAATCCTATTTTAGCATCTGCTGTGTAAAGCTGCTTGTGTACAATTGCTTTCAGTTTTAATAAAGGCTCGCTTGTGCAAGTGGGAGCTAATCATTACCCAATGCGAGCAATTCTTGTTTGCATTATTAGCTCGATCGGCGCTCGTTTATATAAAGCGCGCTAAGGAAGCGCCGCTGCGCGCTGGTACAACGCTAAGCACAAGATTACCTCACAACAATTTTCCGCTTAGACTACGCAACGCTTCAACCAGAATTTCCGTTAAACATATTTTAATGAAAGGTAATTTATTCAATAAAATCTCTTTGTCGGAATGCCATCGTAACGAACGAAAAATGGAATATTGATGCTGATCGAAATTGATTTAAATTTTACCTGTTTTAATAGGTAGGTTATATGCATTTTGGCTTATTCCTCAAAATGTAAATAATGTCGTCAATGGTTTTAACAGGATCAAAATACTAACTGGCAATTTTGCCGAGATGTTATGAAAAGAAAGTTATTGGTGAACTTAGTTAGCAATTTGAATATGCAATTCCGTGAGCTGAATCGTTTTTATTTGCATTTCAATCTGGCTTTTAGAGCGTGTTCACAACACGTTCACGTCCAATGCGCATACTCTTTATTTTACGACAGTTTGAAATATTTACACGAAGTAGCGTAAATGGGTTTTTCTAAAGAAAACCATCACACAGAGTATGAATGAATTTATATGTACTACATTTATAAATAATTTTGCTGTATTCAACACAAACATGTGGCATTCAGCCGCCTCGGTGGATAGATTAACAAAAGTTACACTGTCACTTATACGAAATTCCAGGAAACTTTCTCATAAGTTACTAAGTTGGCAAAAGGTATGTGAGGCAAGTCTTACGCACAAGTTTTGCTCACAAGTGTCGCACAATCTTGAGATAGACAGGGGTTCTAGCGTTACTAAGAAGGACATTTACTATGGCACTCTGTGGACCGACTTTGTTTGTACTTAAGAAAGTACAGGCATAGTAGGAATTATTTGTTACATTAATTCTAAAAGGTCACAACATATAATTATGAGCCACATCTGAGAGCGTTGATACAAAATTGTTTTTAACCAAAAATAAATTGTCCAAGTTTCATTAATTATTTCCGGCTGAAGGCTGATGATGATTTTTAGCTTTTACACGTGTAAATACATGTATTCCTTTGTATTACGGTAAACCGAGGTTACTTTGATTCACGGGGTAACTTTGACAGAAACTTCCATTTCATATAAAATCGTGAATTACGTAAAACGAAACGCAATTAGGTAGTTTTTTTTTCTAAGTTATGAACACTGAACAACTGTTTAATCCTTTCCTGAAGACACGCTGGGAATCCACCAATCATTTTAATTGAAAAAGGTAAATATATTTTCATTAGAACAATCAAATCAATTGTTAGATCAAAGTTACCCCATGCGACAATATTTATTTTTCTCGTTGATAGATTTTTATTTTTTAAATTGTAGTGGCATTTTAATTGGGTAATTATATTTAAATTGTATTGGCATTGAAATTGGGTTTATTTAATTACGTAATTACTTTGCAATTACGCTATAATTACTTTAAATTACACAATAAAATAGGATGGGATAAAATAGGGGTATCAAAGTAACCCCTACGTATAACTCTGATCAGGCAGTTTAATTTTTTTTCTCAAAATCGAGCCAATTTTTTTCACTTATTATTACAGGAATCGAGAGTAATAAAAAAATCGATCACTAGATTTTTTTACACCCACAAATTTTAAAGATATGAACCTTCAAAGTTTAATATTGATCAAAGTAACCCCGGTCTACGTATTTCAACAAACACACAACCTGAATGACAAATTCTATCCAAATACTTCAGCTATTTCGTCGTAATTTAGTTCCTACCCAAGTGTGAATGTCTGTTAAAGAGTTCACAAATAAGCTGCGTCTTTTAATCAAATCTAACTTGGAACCCATCATCAACTACAAAAAGAACAAATCACACAAAAAAAGAACGTCGCCACAAATTAAGAACGTAGAACGAAGTCCGTACATCGCCGCCACCTTGGTAAGCCTCAGATAATAACTTCACGTATTATTATGGACATGCTGTATCCGTGGAACAGTAAAACAAATTGCATGGATTACCTACTCGAGCCGGCTTCGTAATAAAAACTTTAATGCCATAAAGCTCTCTGATAAAAAAAGTTTAAGTAAACGAGCAAATGACTCTGCTACGTATCTGAGCCGTTGTTTCTCTTAAAACTGGAGTAAAGCAGTTTATGTACAAGAAAATGCGTTTCATGTAATAAGCCGAGTTTATTTTTTAGTTCTAGTTTTAGTCAGTTCTTTCGCTGTTCATTCCTATCTTCACAGGCCGTTAAGTCGGTTCAGAAGAGCTTAAAGCTTCATTTGTATGTATTCTGAAAAAAAAAACTCCCACGGCTCGTGTATTTTAGATAAAGGCTTGTAACACGTGATACGAAAAGGTCTACGTCAGGCAAACTTCTTTAGATTGAAAACATTGAATCACGAATCTATCAAAACTTTCCCCACGCCTTTTTATAAAGCAGTCATGAAATCACGTTTATCTAAAGCTAGCAAGTCCCTAGTGACGAATTGACAGATTAAATGCGAAGACAGAAATCGATTCTGTCTAATAGAAAACCAAAAGTTTGGTCGAGTAAGCTTAGATTAGCGATGGCTTTGTACGGTGGACGAAGTTAATGTCGCTAAAGACTTGTAGTTCCGAATGTAGCTACTCGGTTAACACGATCAAGTACAAAGTGGAAAGTTACAGCTCGCGGCTTAGACGTGTTATATTATGATGTTATTTTGTGTTTGACAGATGGCTGTTTCGTTTCGTGTAAGAATTTTTCGCTTCTTCCTTTCCTGTCGATGGTACTCTTCTTCGATGTTTTTATATTGATTGAGCCCAGTAGAGATATTGAGCATCAGTGGTATTCCTTAGCTCATCTGAGGAGCAGGTGAATGGGTACTTCAGCAAGTGGTGCATGGTCTGATCAGAAACACCGCACTCGCACTGGTGTTGGTCGCGAGCTGGAAATATGTAAGGCAAGTTTTAATACTAAAAACCTGATTTACACCGTGTGATTTAATCTCTTGTGGGGTAGGTACGAAAAGTGTTTCTTCTCATCTTGTGATTGCCTCACAACAATAAAAGTTGCATCGTGTAAAAAGGGTTCAAATTCAAATTCAAATTCAAAATATTTTATTTCATATAAACCTACAAGGGCACTTATGAAACGTCAGAAGCTAGGTGCACGGTTCCAATTGGTCGTTTCCTATGGAGAAGAGCCGGCAAGAAACTCCACGGTTACTCTTTTAAAAATAAATGGTATTTACTATCTTTTCAAGTTACAGTGTTTATAGGTATGAGAGGACACTGTAGGCCTATCAACAAGTACCAGGTACTTAGTAAGATAGAAAACGATCGACAGATCTAAAAGTCGGTTATGCCTACAACGTTCTCACATTCACAAAATTTATGAGAGAATCTATATAAAAAAAAAACAATTAAAAACCTATTTAAACCAAATGGCATGACTGCCACTAAACGATCAACGTTCAAACGATGCAAGTCGTTTGTTACTTCTGTATTATTGTATGCAACAGGCAAGAAACTTACATCGTGTGGGCTTAAAGAATTTTAAAGTTTGACTTGTTATTTTTTTTTAAAGTTAAACAGACTTAGGGGTTCATTTAAGCAATGCTTATAGTTAGGAGACTATTGAACTTCAAAAAAAATATCTTTAAGCGGACGTGAATCATTGTTTCATTTTAAGCAACGTTACTATACGAACGAATACTAACGTTATTATAGAAACCCCTTAATTTACAAGTAAAACATACTTTTCCATTCAAAGAACAAATTCAGTTTTTTTCCTAGAATTCTGTAGACTAAAAACCTAATCAAAATAGGCTTCAGCGCAGTTTCATCCGACTGCGGGTACGAATTTTCGCTATTTTTTTTTATTTTTGTTTCGAAATGTTCAATCGCGTGGGAACACGTTTTCAATCATATTTCAAAGCAAAGAGTCACAAAACAAAAATAATTTAACCACCCAAAAAAAATATTTCTCCTATTTCCATGAGCATTTCTTTCCGTCCCTAATCCTAGAAATAGCTCATAATTAAACACTGGCGAATTCATTTAAACTTGTCAGCTTTTTCCCTAAAAACAAAACAAAACGCTAAAACAAAAAAAAACAATGAATCCAACATTGTACAAACAAAAGAAGAAAATTAACACTCCATGACGTTTCCAGCTCCGTTCCTTCCGTCTGAAAGTTTACGTTGCATTTTTATGTCGGCTGTCAACCACTTCGACTAGGCTACAAGGGCCCGATCACACGTACCACAACCACATCACATCACAGCGACAAAACGTGTGCAAGCAGTGCAGTAACATGCGCGTTGGGGTGTTGTGGTAACTACAAAATCAATATTCAAATGGTCAACGCAACTTAGTGTTAGCGATGCATCCGGCCGCTTGTGCATGGTCTCGCTGGTGGTTCCGTTGTAGCTGCGACGTGGACTTGATGTAGTCAGTATCGCCCATACGGTTTATTTTGAAGGCTAAATGTGGTCCGTGTAAATAAACTGTTCATTCAGACGTCCTTCGATGATCACTATAGAAGGTGATTGGAAAATGGGTACAAAGCTTTAAGTCAAAAATATTATAGACAATTTGTGGTTGTCTTAGACGAAATCTTACCAATTTTTTGAAGAGAAAACTTCTTTAACGGCGTTGTGCACTTTTTTGTGATGGGTGAAAAAAATTAAAGTCGCGTCAGGACACGTGACCTAATCGAAAATTCGTAAGACGGAGGGAGAGTAGACCGGTGTTATATTCAAGTTTTCACTTCTGCCGGCACTCTCGGAGTGCAACCCGTTGATTTTTGATGTGAAAACTTCTTTAGCGGCTTTGTGCACTTTTTTTTAACCTTAAACTGGTATATGTATGAGTATGGTATACTTAGTAAAAAACAATGTCGTAAAGTATTTTTTTTAAATTTTAGTCGTTATATCATAGAATAAATGAGTTCCTCTGTATCGAGAACAAGAGGTCCAACATGACCAATAAATTAGTCTAAGCAGGATTTTCGTACTTGCGACATCGTTGCCATATTTTTCACAAAAAAGAATAAAAAATTACTAGACCTAAGACCGATTAGGATCGACCATCACTTACAAGTAAGTCCGTTTGATCACTCATTTTCATACAAACTAGCGGCCGTCCACGTGTTGTCATTGTGGTGTGGTTGTGGATGTGTTGTGGTTGCGGTACGTGTGATCGGGCCCTATAAGCGTGGATTACGTCAAAAATAGCACCTCCTGAAATACACGTGGCCTGTCTATCTACTGCCAAATTTAACTCATTCCTAGCGCGTGTCCGGTCGGAAGAATCTCGACATCGAGTTCGTTTCGTGTTACTGTTTCGCGTTTTATTATCTTTGTTGAGCATTGGTTTATCTTTTTAAAATGTGGTTTGAGGTTATTAGAAATCTGAATTGTTGTGGTTTTGGTTTAGTGGCTGTTTGGCATGGCTCCTAGACCAAACAAAAAACCAAGACAGAGCTAACCTACAACTACACCACAAAGTGCAAACATGTTTACGAAACCGGCTTCACTCCACTGTAGATAGCCCTGTCTTGGTTTTTTGTGTCTTGGTCTGTAGTGGCTATGTCTATTTAAACCAAACTGACAAAATTTGTTTGTATTTTACACGTTTGCCTACCCCATTGGGGATTACTGGAGTCATGTGTTTACAGAAATCAATCATAAAACCAGCGTAGTACATGTCGGACCACGCACAATGAATGGATCCGTAGTTGGGATGAATTAATACCAAGAACTAACTTTACCTTGTAGTTGAAAAATGTTTTCCCATACATCGACACGGTCAATGCTCCAACTGCAAATTTAAGTTTGTAATAGCAAAAAATACTTAACGGATTTTTTCCTTTACTTGTGCTGTGAGACCAAATTGTTCTTATATATTCTTCTTTAATTCTAATTCTTGGCAAATTTAATGATTCCACTCCACAATTACTGTACTGTAAGCTGTACTTTAGTACCTACGGAGCGGAGCGGAGTAGGGCGCGTCGTCGTGGATTGCACTATCTATATCTACTATTCGGAAACCCCTATAAATTACTTAGCCATTTGTAATTACTACCAATTCAACTAAATCAATGCCTTTATTAGACCAGGTACAAAACGGATAGCTCGGGGATACCAGTGAATGCAGCGAGCCTACAAGAGATCGGATGCTGGTATAGGGTGTTTTGAATTCATTTCCGGCCATTTACGGAAACGGAGATAGAATGGAGTATCGCCGGAAGCTGCTCAATGCAGGGGTATTGTGACCACTTGGAAATAAATTACAGTAATGATAACTTTAAGATAGATTGGGCTAAATCGGAGAACGGACTTCGATTTCTTGTATAACTACCTAAGCCAAGATACTATAATAAATCAATCAAAGATAATTATACAGATACTCGTAGTATCATTTGGCTTTGAAATTAGGACTAGATTTAAAATGTATGTACTGATTTAATAATATTGACATGGCGCTTGCGACAGCTTACAAATTATTAAAATATAATTAATGAATAAATCTGCCTAGCCTTTTCCCAACTACGTTGGGGTCGACTTCCAGTCTAAAAGGATGTAACTGAATACCAGTATTTTACATAGAGCGACTGTTCCAGCGGTACGTCATTATTGCGGCCCGTACAATAATATAATATAGCATCTTTTTTCTCAGATTTAAGTCAAACGCACATTACAGATACACTCCGCGATTACTGTACTGTAAGCTGTACTTTAGTACGGAGCGGAGCGGAGTGGGGCGCGTCGTTGCGGATTGCACTATCTATATATCGCAGTCATCTGGTTGAATCTGCTATTTGATTGAATGACTAGCGCGTTCATAAAATGTCGGCACCCAATTAAATAACTGAAAGCCAACTAGCCAAGTCATTGAGCACAACGTTTAACCAGATGGCTGAATCGTGTAGTCATTTAGTTAAACTGGGTGAAATAGGTTAGGTTAGGTTAGAACTATGACCAACCGCGCGCGAGCCGAGCGACTGTAGTGAGCGGTGCCGCGGCAGCGGCCGGCGAGCGCTATTTCCAAGTTGCTCGCAGAACTTTTTTCACAATTCGAATCACTTGGCTGAGTCTTGGTTAGTCACCTTCAAAAGGCTGATTTTCAATACTCCAAGTTGTTAAACGATGAATGATACTAATTCAATTAACTATCGGCCTAGGCATCCAATTTGATTGCCGGCTTTTAGTGAACGGCCTAGGCGTCCAATTAGGTGGCTAATTTAACCAGATGACTGCGACATATAGGTACATCCGCAACGGGTCACAGCGCAACGCGCATTTTCATACAAATGCGGTATATATTTGGCCGCCTGTATTATGCTTTGATTCATAAAAAATGTGATGAACGAAGATTTTTGCAATGCGTTGCATTGTGGCGCGGCCCTTCCCAATCTGGTCAATAAAAAAACATGCAAACGTCACTTGACAAGCCATCATATCATCATAACAAACAAAGTATTTACGAACACATATGCAGAGAACATGCCACCTATGAATTCATGATTTCAATCGTATAAGTGGTTCTCGGGTTTGAACCACACTAAAGAACATACAGGCAACTCAAGAACGTAGCGTTTTCTATAAAAATAGCGAATATATTGAGATTTCTTAATTATATGTATGTTTAATATTAATGTATTATACAAATAAATCTTCTAGAATAAATTCGCCCGAATTAATTTGGTGATTCACCCGAATTTACTCGCCCGAAACGGGCGAATCAACACATTTAAATATAAATAAAAACGTTGTGGCGATTCGCACGCAGTTAATTTATTTGTAGGCGAATCGATAACTCCAGATATCGATTCGTCTACAAATAAACTAACTTTGTGCAAATTGCGTCAAGAAAAAATAATATTATTTTCATCCCACCATCTCGGAAAGAGTATTTTTAATCTTCAGTATCTGAGTGGAAAAGCCGTTTTTATTCTCTAGAGGATAAAGTAAATTGAATTTAGAACATCGTGTGCACTAAGTTTGTGAATTAAAAAAAACATTAAACCTATTTACTGCTACCTCTATGGTGCCGAATATATCATACAACTTTTTTTTAATTTGTTAAAAACTCAGACTCGGAACCTTCTTGGTGTAAAGAAGCTTTCTTATTTTTTCAAACAAAAATATTACACTCAATTTAAATAACTGTAGCAACGTTACTTTAAAATTTTCTTAATTATACCTTAGTATTATTTTGTTATAATTTAAAGATTATTCTGTAATACTTACCTGTCATAATGTAGTAATTAATACCTAAACTGAAATAAAAGTGTACCTATCTTGTGATTGTAAACGTTTTTTTTTTTGCATTTAGTCATTTCCTCGCTGAGGTGGAATGAAAAGTTACGTGTTGCACTCGAGTGCAAAGATTTTTCACCTCGTGCTCTTTTGATTCCCTCGCTAACGCTCAGGATTCTAATTTTGAATCACTCGCTGCGCTCGTGATTCAATTTTAGAATCCTTCGCTTGCTCGGTCATCAAAATTGAACACGCGGTTAAAAAGCAACTTTGCACTATTGTATAACAAATAACTATTAAGTGTCCGTGACCGTTTCGAGCGAGTAAATTCGTTTGTGTCACCAATAAGCCATCCAAATCCGTGGCAGAGCTTAGAAGAAAATGCACTTTCATTTATAATATGTTTAAAGAAAGAAAGAAAACGAAAAATGTTCGTTTATATAAATGTAGAATTGAAGATTACGCTAGAGTTAATGATACAGTGGACAGCTACTGTGTAAGAATTATATTTATGTAAATAAATAAATAACTATCTTTAAAACAACTTTGATCTTCACGTAATCTAAAGTAAAAAATTCTAGCCCATTATTGTCCGCAGTGAGCTTGTTGAAAATGAAAATAAAAAATGTCCTTGTATACCGTCCTGACCTCAACCGTCAACATTGGCTGGGATATCGATTAAAGTTGTATGTTTTTTCGTGAGATGTCAGAGGCCACGAACGGTGACAAAAAGTGGCTAAACCTACATCAAAAAATGTACTAGACCAGTTTGAGCTTGTAATAGTTCTTCTGATTAATATGCAAAACTGAAATGATTAACACTTTCGACTCCACTCACTTTTCATTGAACTCATACGCCATGCCGCCATAGATATTGGAAGTGAACCCTCTGGGTGGGTTACCGGCATTACGTTTGTGCTAAAGTTAACAATCGCGGACGGTCAACGCCATAGGTTTAAAACCGTGATAAAACATTGTAAAACTAAGCAAAGTTATGTTTTCAGAGGGTATTATCGCTATACGTAGTTTCCATCCTTTTATTTTTTTGTGAATATTTGTAACCGTGAACAAAAAATTTAAAAAACATAACGTGCTTGGATTTTAAAACCAACGATTTTAATACTAATAAATCTTATAAAATATATATCATATTTTATTTTCACGGTTTATAATGTTGTATTCGCTAAGAAAAACCAACATTTAAAATGAGCCCTCCGCGAGGGCTCTCGGCATCCCATACGCGACTAGGTGAGCCCTTCGGGAGGGCTCCCGGCACTGAACGTGTTAAATTCAGTAAAAATACACTCATCATTCCTGTATTCGTAGTATGTATTAGGTATGTTGAGGCTGTTGGTGCTCCCTGTCACTTGTCCATAAGGGTTCATTAGAAAACCAGCGTCAGACAGTATCTGTCTGGCATTAATGCTGAAATGAACCTTTTTGGCGCAGCCGTGAGGCACACACTATTACTATTATTGCTTTAAGATCATTTTCACTTTTATTATTTTGTTATTATGTGTTTCACGAACTGTGTCCAAATAAATATTATTCTTTCTTTGTATTCCCCGATGGGTTAGGCAGTGGTTCACCTATAGTAAGACACCCACATTTCACCAGATATGTTTAAGTCCCATGGGGCGAGCCTATTGTCATCCACCGGGCACAATAAAACTTTGTTATAATAAATCATACTTAGAATAAAATGTTTACGTTACAATATAAACATATTTAGAACTTTTTGGGAGGGTATTCTGACATTGCACGAAATATTGCTTAACGTCAGTTCAAATTGATAGTGCCGTCTCTCCAGTTTTCCCACAAATTAAACACAAGAGGCTTACAATCCAAACATGTTAATTATTCCGTCTCAATTTTAATCTTGATCATATACAAAACATTTTCAATAATCTTCTCTCGTCAGTCTCTGTATTGATTCCCCATTCAATCACCAAATATTACTAAAAGCATCCTCATTAAAAACCAGTGTCACAGTATTTTAATGGCGTGTATCATTAAAACAATATAATTATTACGGGTTCGCACTCCAACTTTAATTCTGAAGGGAAATTAATTATTTTATTTCTGCTATAATCCCTTGTTTATGCTTTCAGTTAACAGTTTTTGAGGCACAAAGTTGGACGATAAATTTCTGCAATAAACAGCTGGTGATATTATTCATGATGTTTGTTAAGTTTGTTTTAAGTGCTCCACCTTTTATAATTAGTTTATTAAGAATTTTCTTATTGTTTGCTTGAAGGGTTGAAATAATGGCCTGCACTTTTAAAGTAGGCGCATTCTATTAAGTTTTTCCTTTATAAATGTTTTTATTGCCCGAGATAGGGGTTGTGGAACACGCAATTTGGGACATTGCTTGGTCCGATTGTGTCTCTTAATGGTATTGGTCGGCGTCTTAATAGCGTATTGTTGTTGTCTTTACTGTGTTTAGTAGAGAAACAAACACAGAAAAACAAGTAGATAGTAGCGTGTGGGTGGACTAGATATTCATTTGAACAAAATAATGTTTTAGTATCGCTACCTACTGTAACCATTTATAGGAAATCTGTGTTTTCTTTGTAGTGCTATTCGTAGAAAGTAATGTACGATAATAGAATGTGCTGCTTTTATACAGGCTCTGTTTGTTAACCTTCATATACAAGGTGAGATGGGGAGGTAGCGTGTTTTTTACTAATGCTGCTTCATACAGCACCTTTATAAACCTTGACCGCACAAACAGAACAGAAAAAGGTAAAAAAAAACAAATGACGGAGCCACAACATTCGTAGAAACAGTTGTACCAACCGTGCGTTATGTAGATGTCCTTTTTTGACGAGAATAAAATACAGCATGTTCTCTCATGGGGCCTTCGTTACTAGATGGCTTTACGAGGCGACTACATTCTGGTACAGAGAAGATTTCCCGGCGGTAACGCATATTTTATACGGTTTGTAATTTAAGTGGCTGCTCTTTTATTATGACGTCTATGTGGAGAACGTGATACCTCACCTCAATCTCGCATTTGCTTACTTGCCCACTTTGTTACTCTGATTTCGTAAAACATGGCCGTGTTTTGCGTACTGCGCATGCGTGGGAAGTTTTGTATTTCTTATCATTGTTGGGTTAGGTTATTATTTTCATTAATTTGCTATTTCATTGTTTCATGGACAAAATTTCAAATTCATTAGCTTATTGAAAATGAAGTTACAAAAGTGATCTCTGCAATTACGATCAGACTGCAATAAAATAACAATGAAAAATACTTACAAACACAGTGTTACCATCTGTAGTTTTCGTTCACATTTCCTTATTTATATATATAGCTCCAAAAATAATCGAAGTCATACCATAACCAAGGTAGAAAAAAAGGCAATTACGATTGAATATTTTCTCGAAATAGTCTGCCATCAATCCTTTACAGAAGCCCTTCAAGTTCCGTCTTGATCAAAAATACTATCGGAAAGTTTTTTGTTTTACCGATTTAAAAACAGGAATAGTTTCTCAATTCGTTTGTTCATACACTTTTTATATAATGCGCATTGACATTTTCATCAATACGTCGCTTTTCTTACGAAGTGACCTAATTGACATCGAGTATCATATACTCGATGTCAGTTAGGTTAGGTTAGGTTAAGCTTTTCCTGAACAATTTCAGGGAAAGCTTTTTTCGGTGTCGCGCTCAACACTAAAGCAAATAAAGCTCTGAAGTTTGCTCAAATAAAGGATTATTTTAATAAAATAAATACTGTTTTAATCTGTAAAAATGTATAAATCTGTAATTCAAGGTAAATTTAAAAGTTCGTATTTATTTAAATAAAAACATGTAAAACAGAAGACACTTCGTAAGAATATTGTATTTCTGAAGATTGGTTTCCCTAACAGATACGACTGTATTTTTAACTGTACAGACAAGTAAATAAAACACATTTTTAATGCTTTTCTTTTGAGATGTTGAGACAACTCTCATTAAGAGGGCCAACCTCAGATTGGAGAAAAGATGAAACATTCCTTTTCAATGTAATTGACCGAGAAATTCAGAGTTAGTTTTAAAAGTCGTGGGTTTCCTTTTCCCTATTGAAAACTCAGTCATCCTTGTCCAGTTGACGTTTTGTCCAGAATTATCTTTACGTAAAGAAAGTAGTCTCAGATCAGACGACAGCTTTTTGAACTTCAAGAAACCTCTATGTTCAAGAGCTGTAACATGGTATGGTTGCTTCCGTCTTGCAAGTTTAAATATCGGGATAAGTTGGGCTGGCGTAAAAATGTATCCAGCTTTTTTAATGGCATAACCAATCGCGCTGTGAGCAGAATCACGCTCACTTTGGCCGTGATTCTGAACAGAAATCCCAGTTGGATTTTGTTACTGGAGTTATTAATCACATACATCACAGTTGCTGTCGTGATTGGGTTGCGACTCTGCCCACTACATCCATCCATAAACAAAAACATTTGTGTAAGCCCCTGTCATCACTCAGCTTCAGGGTAATGTACAACGCTGTTGAAATTTCTGATGATAACCTTTTGCTTCAGCCTTCATGCCACTTATAGCAGTATAGGAACCTGCCGTGGTCATGTCATAGATAGTGAAATTGTACACGAATAATCGCCTCCTAAGGAAAACAGCAATTTCGTTAGATATCGATAAATTGATGACTTGCTGTAAGTCATACGTAGCACATTTTATGGTTTTAGAGGCCTTTTTTGAGCCGTGGGGCACACAGTACTTTTCTAAGTTATTTTTATTTTTGTGTGAATATTGAGGGCCTTAACCTGAGTCAAATAAATTTATTTTCTTTCTTTCTTTTTTGCGTATACGTCTCTCAGTAATATTTAGTTTTTACAAATGAGCATATACACCATTGTGATAACTAGTGAACGGTAGAATATATCAATACTCCGATATATCGATAGAGCTATAAAAATACATTCTCATGGTACTTTTAGTGCAGTTACGTCAAAAATGTCAGTTAGGTTATAATGTCACTTCGTAAGACGAATTGTGGACCAATATTGATTTTTTAATTTCTGTTTTGGTAGAAGAAGCTTGCGCGGGTCCCGTATCAATTTTTAATAACTTTTCTTAGGTAGGTTTTGAGTTAGCTTCAATAATACTTTTAGTATATATATATAGTATTTAATCCACAATGTTGTATACTATGTTGATGATGTCATAAAACTACCTGTCGCTGTTATTTACATGGCAAGTAGTGTTATAAGAATTGGGTTGTGTGGGGTAGGTACCACAGCTGAAACGTAGAAACTAAAAACATTTTTTACAACAAAAAAAAAACAACTGACTTCTAAAACAAAACAGTACAACGTGAAAAATTACTTTGATTTCGGAAGTCGTCGCTGACTTCCGAAATGAAAGTAAATTTCAGACACTATGGCAATTCCGATACAAGATTTTCTTTAAAAAAGTCTCCCATCAATCCTTTACACTTTACAGAAACCCTAAACTCCATCTTGATCAAATATACATCGCAAATATTTTTGTATTGTTTACATATGACTTCCGAAGTAAAAGTAATTTTCATAAAATAAGACAATTAATCTAGATTTGGTCGCGACTCGCCAAAAGGAATAAAATTGAACTTGCTTAGGAATTGAACGCGATATCTGCGTGTCACTGATTAAGCACGCACTAAAGATACACATATTATCACACCCCCGCACCCAAGACGACCCACTGCCCCACTTTTACATCATGTGCGTGTTTCAAAACTTTTAAATTTACATTTAACAATAAAAGCGAAAACTGAGATGTTTTTTTTTATTATTACAAATGTCAGACAACTGAGATCCTTTTTTTACTCGTCTTAATTTATCTTGTCATTGAAATGCCAGTAATTGACATAATAAATATCGGCTATGGGTGTACCTACTACAGGTACACCTCTGCCCAACCCTTCCGGGAAACAAGGCGTGATGTTATGTTATGTTATACTAACAACAATGGTGTTTTTCGGCTAGGATTTTCATGATGCTGTTGGAGCTAGTCCGCGGTTAAAGATGCGGTTTTTTTTCCTTATTAAATAATATCATAGGTTTATAGGTAATTGAAGATTATATTTATAGCTTGTTCATTTTCACGGTTTAACATAGGAACATATTTCAATGGAATTGCTTTTGATTTAAAAGTTACTCAATAAACAAAATATAGATGAAACACTACTAAAAAAATCGTAATATCGATAGCACTAAAACTTAGAGATCATACTACCGCATCACTAAACCATAGACAATTTTAAGCGGCCATTGTTGTTTATATCTTTGGCAAATTTTAAAACGCCGGGCCTTACGCTAGAAGACTTTCTTAAAAGATTCTGCCACTAATCCTTTATTACTTACCCTTCAAGCTCCGTCTTGATCAAAAAAATATCGGAAAGTTTTTTTTATTGTTTACATATAACCCTGGAAGCGATAAATGCGTATATTTTTTCACCAAGCACGCACCCTTGTCGTGTCTGTGACATAGAATAATGGACCAGGCGTTCGCCAAATGGAAATCCGGATTATGATAAATCATAAACTTTTGAAATTTGGCTCCTGTACCTCTGATTTATTTGCCGAGTGTACACAAAACGATGTGCGTTTGTTTTTTGCGCGTCTGTCGTAAACACTAAAATATTTATAAGTTTGAAGTTTTTTGATATAGGTTTCACTTTATTTTTCAAGGTTCAATATTCCTGATTAAAGATGAAAAAACATACTTTAGAGGGAACAGGGCCCGCGATTCTCCATACAAACGTATTCCCCGTTTTTCTTCCTGAATAATGCCTCTAAAGCTGTCATTTGTTTAAATAAAATCAGGGTTCTATCCCTGTCATTTCCTTTTTTTTCAGCAATTAATAAGTAAGGAAACTATGACCCTCCAAAAATTACAAAAATGCCCCATTTTTACCGCCGTGATTAGAGGACTACCAGACTAACTCGGAAAAGTTTTTAGCATAAAAGAAAATAATAGGAACCTAGACATACTCTTTCTTAAAATTTTAATGTAAAAATTTATTAAATCGGCTTAGCTTTCGAGGAGAAAAAAGGAGAATGCCAAACATCGTTATCGTCAAAAAATTTGTGATATAATCGGTCTGAGCTGCAGTTGTCCCTATCGCACTTTACGGGGTTTAACTCGGTTTTTCGGGCGCAGCGCGACGGCAATAGTTTCTTCAAATACCCATTTTTCAAATTCCTCGCAGCCCCTGTTCCCTCTTAAATAATGGTGTTACCGCTCTCGGCAATTTTCATGCTTCTGGGTAGTGTGTGTGTGTTTTTTTCTTATTTAAAGGTTTTAATTTATTAACAAAAAGGTAAACACAAATTAGCACAAAGGTCTTATTCTCAATGTAAACTAGCATAATCCAAGCAATGTTAAATAGGCTAAATCACCTCTTTTTAACATACGACATGTATGATTGTACATAAGTGTGGCTACTAATTATTTAAATGATACATACAAGACTGTTTAGTGATGGAGGGTTTGCAGACCCACATTTTTAAATGAAGTTACCCGTTTATTATTATAATTATATTTCGATTATTAATCAATGTAAGAAAATTATAGGCGGCTTTTAGGAGGGAAGTATGGCCGAAAAAGAGGAGGCTTATATCCAGTAGTGGTTGATTCCGGGCTGAAATTATATTAATGATGAAGTCAAAAACTACAGAAAAAACTAGAAGTCCGAAAATTTCAAGGTTTTTCGAGCACCACGCACTGCTCTTGTAAACTTGGTTTTACGCTGTTGGTTTATATCCAAACAACATCCCAAAAAAACAGTATAGGATATTTTTTTTCGACCTACGATGTTTTGAATGACTGACCTATAATGTTGACATTCATAAAATTAAATCTAAACACCCAAAAAGCTACCTTATTCTAAAATAGCACTAGCTACGTCAGTTACCGAGATATAATCAAATAGAGTATCGTCCAGTAATGGTCGTAATTTGGCTTGGCCGAAGACCGGCCTCCCTAACAAACGGAAGATCGATTTCTCTTCGAGGGGATCCAAACGCAGATAATTGGAATTTGGATCGAGTTCACGTTCAAGGAATCAAACACTTAACCACACACGATATGCATGCCTAATTGAGAACAATGGATGCCTTCTAGATTGTTTTAATGACTGAAATCGAAGACTGATAAATAGGCTGCCGTGGCGGGTTGAAACTGGAATTTTATATCATAATTATATGTATGGAGGGAATAAATGTTCAGTAGGACGAACAGAAGAAATGCTACTTCGTGTTTATCAAAGGAACTGATTAGAAGAAAAAATAAACTATTATAAAATTTTTACAAATTTGATTAGTATTTAAGAGACAGAGAAATTATAGTTGAGAATGCATGCGAATAATAAAGCATTATCAGCCTAAAAGGTTCCTAGCTACTGGGATACAAGTCTGTCTACCACGCGGGCCCGGTGCGAGTGTCAAAGATGACACATGTCTTAAAAAAATTAAGTTTCCACACGATGTTTTTACTTCACCGGTTTGAGAGCAGTAGTGATGTAATACTTTTTTTTATTTTTTTATTGTATAGAATCATTTTTTTTTTCTAACTGAACAGACAGCTGTGCTGCTGGGGAGTTTGTTGCGCCACTTCTTCTTCCCAGCAAAAGCACTAGGAAGTGGTGAAGGGTAGGTGTTTTAGGGGACTGTCTTATGTAATTTTGACGTTCGAAAAGTGCTGATTCTCAGCCTAGTTTGAATAAATGACTTTTGAATTTGAATTTATAATATGCCATATGGTACCGGGTATTATCTTATCTAATATAGCTCAATTAATTTAAGATATTTAACCTGGTAATTGATTCCTATGATAATATGAAATCATCCTCCCGCGCTTCTCAGTAGCATATTACAATGCAAGCTGGGTTAATTAGCTACAGTAATTACAATACCTCTCCCATATTGTAATAATTGAAATAGAGACTGTAATTATATACAAATCACATGTCATCATCAATGTACATCATTATGTACCATAGTATATAGAGACGAAATAATAGTTACGAAAATAATTTCTCAAACTCAAAAAATTAAATAAAAGCAATATATATTTTATTTCACATAACATGGATACTTATGAAACGTCAGAAGCTAGGTGCACGGTTCCAATTGGTCGTTTCCTATGGAGAAGAGCCAACAAGAAACTCTACTAAAAATAATTGGCTTTTACTATTTTTCAAATAACAGTGTTAATAAGAGGACAGTGTGCCTATTCAAAAAGTACAGGGTACTTAACAAACATTTTTTAATAGCAGTAAAGCTGTTATAAGTTATAACAGTTCTTTAATGAATGTTGCCTAGATAAATATTACAATTAAAAATCCAAACAAAATAATATACTAAGAAAATTGAATCAGATTCAGGCGTGCCTACGTTATCAATAAATTAATTTTATTACTGATAATAAACAAAGTTCTGTTTATTTATCAAGAAACCACATTTCCCTATTAACATTTTATTAGTTAGCGTGTCTGCCTTCTATCTGCACTAATAAGAAGTGTTGCTAACGAAAATAAATGTCTCAGGAGGTGTTACATTTTATACTATGGTAACACGCAATGTTCGATTTATTGTGGTTCTCAGACCGACGCCGATGTCCGACAGATAGAGATCAAAGCTGACATATTTGCCACATTATTGGACGTGGCAAGACCTTTATAAGTTTTTATAGCGACATGCTCTTTTTGTACGGGAGTGTAACAGATTTAGAAATAATAGATAATTGCAAAATACGGCCTCGAGTGTACAAATTGGAGTAGGAGTATAAACTGGACTAAAAATTCAACCATACTTTTAAAAAAAAACGTTTAATATTTGTTTCTATTGTAAAAAAAATACGTACTATGTAAAAACAAAATAAGAACAGCAATTACCAATTAACGGACGTTCAGATGGTAAATTCTTTCCTTTTTATTTTTCATTCTGTTTTACGAACTATCCTCAGTTTTAACATTTGAATTTTATCAGGAATATTAAAAATTGTATTAATTTCACTTTCTTTTAATTCTTGGTTCGTTAATAGTTATTAGTTTTTTGTTGTTGTTAAATAACAGCGGGGTGAGTGTGAAGCCTTATCGAAAAACGTAGATTTTTTAAATTTCATTTACAATATGACTTAGCGTAAAGAAGAATTCATAAGACGACAAATATGTGTGAGTCGGTTGTCTACAATATTGCGCGATTTTGCAAGGACACGTTTTTATAGAGTCTTTTCTCCCACGTACATTTCGAGCGAGGCTTACCGACTTCCATGAAAATTGCACGATGTACAATATGTATATACATAGTACAAGCCACGAATAGCTGGACATTGGTTGCTAACACACCCATTATTCATGATTACAAATTCCTAACACGGATTTCAAATGTGACAAAATACATACGCACGAAAAAAAGACCGACGAAAACTCGTAAATGAAGTGTATTACGAGTCCCAAGTGTGTACATAAAACGCGACGGCAATCCTTAATTAAAAACCCGAATTCACGTTCGTATAAAGGAAAAACATATAAGTTTGGAGAGTCCCGACAAGCAAACAGCCGTAAATCTGAGGTGCCGCTACGGTAATAGGTTTTCTTATGTCAACAAATCGTATGTATATTACAATAGATACCAGACCTTATAAGGTAATATCTTCAGTTGGAAAAATCCAAAGATATATAATGTGGGTAGTCATTTTATCTGTAAGACAGACTGACAACACAACACATAGGTACCATTCATTGTAACTCGGAAGATATTTCTAAAAGTTAAGAAGTGCTACAAAAAAGGGTTTTCGAAACTACCCCAGAGTGTGTCATACAGAGGGTTAAAGTTTTATTGAAACAAAGTCCTAGGCGACCACACAGCTTCCAATTTTTAACACTTTCAAATGTTTTTAGACATATTATGGTTTATAATTATGTTTCCTTTTTTCATTTAAAATTTGAGCAAAATAGTATTGTGAATTTAAATTTTAATTAAAATAACTCATCGCTTCCGTATCTAAATAGCGATTTGGTAACGTGTGCGTGGATTCAATTCGTGATTAATTTTGTAACAAGATTAAAATTGGTTTAAATGTAAATAATCATGCTCATTATAATTAGATGACTCCTTTTCAGTAAATACTCCTGGTTTTCATACAGAGTTTATTATTAAATTAATTAATGTCAGATATTTGATTATTTTGGTTCGATTGATGCTATTTCTGGTAGATATCTACCAGGAAATCCTGGGCTGCATGCCTGACTACAGGTTTATCCAATAATAAAGAATATTTTGTGGATTTTTCGGCAATATTTGCATGTTATTTTTACTGCCGCCACAAAATATATTCATGGACTTGCATTACATTAATTAAGTTCACACCCGTGTCATAATTTACGTCATGGTTCATTTATAACGCAAAAGAAACATTAAAATTGCTTTGTTTTTGTGGTTTATTTTTATTTAATTTATTTCCATAACAATGGACTTGGGTAATTCCGATCACAATAAACTGTCTATGATTTATTTAAATTTTTAACATATTCTTTGACGATTTACACAGTAAATTCTGAAATATTGACACTACGCTTTACAGCAACTAGCGACTGCCTAGTGTCTATTGCCTTTTGTCTATTTTTTTTTCATGTTCGTCTTGTTTGTGCAGAATAAACATTTAATTTCATTTTCTTTTTTACCTATTTATTTTACGGCACTGATTTAAAGCAGCAGCTGTTTATTGTAGTTTTGGTAAATTAAAAATTATATTATGTGCATTTAAGTTTTTTTGAGTTGCGCAGTAAAACAGTAAACTAATTAAAAATGAATCATAACAAATATTTAATACATAACATAACATCACGCCTTGTTTCCCCGAAGGGTTGGGCAGAGGTGTACCTGTAGTACACCCACATTTCGCCAGTTATGTTTAAGTCCCATGTAATAGAGGGCGAGCCTATTGCCTATGCCCCATGCCACAAGTCCAGACTCCGGACTGTACTGATAAATTCCAGAAAGAAAAACCCAGTGAAATATTTAATTGGTAATTAAATAAATAATTGAGCAGTAAAATGACTGAACTGGCATTTACGTGTGGACAGGTAACAAAATCGGAATTAGTCGGGTCGGAAGAAATCTAACTTGGAAATAGCGCTCGCCGGCCGCTGCCGCACTCGGTTCGCAGTTGATCACAGTTCCAACCTAACCTATGAACTACCGAACTATTTTTCTAACCGACCATTGCAAAATGTTTACTGCCCATTCATGTATAACACTACTAGAGTAGTTATTTTTTTGTACTGACATTGTAGGTTGAAATAACCGACCTATTTTCTTTTTCGTAATTTTTTTTAACTGATCGTAATAACCTCCCATAATGTTTAATTATCAGTTGTAAAAATTACTACCCTTTTTTACTGACAAGCAAACCGTGAGACTGACTGCTGTGGTTTGCAATCTAATTGAAAATACGTTACGTTGTAATATTATTTTGGGAAAAACTTGGGAGAACATAATACTTAGGGCGGATTTCACCAATGAAACTAAACGCGATCAGCACATCTAAACCGCGTTAAAAATCTGTCAGTTTCATCATTGTTGTGGAATATTAACACTGACAACTCTTGAACACAGTTTAGATGTACTGATCGCGTTCAGTTACGTTGGTGAAATTGGCACTTAGTTTTAGATGTGGATTGTGAAGTGGCCTAGTGTAATTCTAATAATACATTGGTTTAAAGTTTAAACTGTTACTGTGTGAGTAGGTATGCTAAAACCAGCATTTTTTAATCTTAAATGGTTTCAAATTGATCGGATGGTGAGTTAGATCATCACTCACCATTGATAAAACAGTACAAAAATTGTTTCATGACTTACTATTGATATTTTTGCAGGGTCTGTATTTTTTCTGTAACAAATAGCTAAAACGGTATCTTTATTTCAGGAACGAGAACGGGTTTTATTTTCACCGAATTCGTTAGTTCTTTCTTGTGTATTTTATTAAAACTTTGCTTTAAAATACTATTTCGAATACCGGGTTTATGATGACGGTTTGTATGAACACCACGATTTGTTTATTAAAATATGTTTTGTAAAGCTCGAAAATAGTATTAAAAAACTCATGTGTTTTCCTCCTTTACACGGCTTTCATCTGAACCTGTATAATTTCTTTTCTTTTTTGGATTAAGTTGTTTTAATGATGTCATATTTTTTTTAAGCAATTCATTTAGGTTTGTATCCGGCAAAATCAAAACCCTTGTGATAGTTATTGTCATTTGCCTAAACTAGAAACAAACTTAAATCCGTCAATTTACTGATGTAGATAAGTTCTGCGAAGCAAGTCTATTTTAGTTTCATAGTATATCATGTCTAAATTTTACTGTGGGGTCGGGCTGCAGACATCGTGTCTATTTTTAGGCAGAAAAGAGCAAATAAGACATTTATTATCTCCGCAGGTGCGACTCTCTAAGGGAACTGTTTAAGGATATTAACATCATGACGGTACCTTGTCAATATATCTATGAAACATCATGTATGTACGTAATAAAAAAACGGGTTGCACTCCGGGAGTGCCAGCAGAAGCGAAAACTTGAATATTAACGATGTGCATTTTTGAAATTTTGTAATGATTAGGGAATAATATTCCAGCGGTCTACTCTCCCTCCGTCTTACGAATTTTCGATCAGGTCACGTGTCCTGACGCGAGTTTAACATTTTTTACCCATCACAAAAAAGTGCACAACACCGCTAAAGAAATGTTCACTTCAAAATACATCACTTTAGTCAAAAACGTGATAGACATAATTATAGTACTAGAAATAGGGACATATAAGCTCAACCAGGTTTCAGACTGGCTAAAGTAGTTCTTTCATGGGGTACTGTTTAAATGTTACAATAAAATTCCTCCTCACATACATCAACTGAATGAAATGAATTTCAAATCTTGTATAAAACGCACACTATGCAGGCAGGCTACTTATAAATTGGGGGATTACATCGCTGATAAAAATGATTGGCTCAATGCTGGTCCTGCTCCACAAACACAACTAATTGTTTAATATTTGAAAATACTGTTGAAGCTACTGAAGATTGTAAGACCATCTTTGCATTGTATAAACTCGATTTCCTTTCTTTTTTCTTTACATAGCACAAGTGAGAGTACTATGTACTAAAGAGCTACCATTTACCGGGTAGTATGTTTTTCATTGACTTCAATGTGCCCTGGCGGCTGTAAGTATGTCATGCTCAATCAGTGTCTCGATGATGGTGACGCGTGTGTTGGATCATTAAGCCCCCCTCAAAATGGTTGAGCTGAATGGTGCTGATCCATGCTTCATGTTCGTGAACGAGCACCGTCAGCTGGGACTGGTCAACTCTTAGCTGCCATGGCATATTTTAAATTTATTTAAATTTTTGAATTGTTTTTTTTTTATTACGGACGCTTCTAACGTTACGCGGCTTTCTACATTATTCTCACATGTATAATTTCTACATGAATGATGTAAGTGTAACGAATATTTTGTAACAATATTTTGATTTTAAAGAGTGTCCATGGAGTTTCTTGACCGTTCTTCTCCATAGGTACCTACCTACTACGATTTGGAATGGGCAACTAGCTTCATATTTCTGACTGACCGACTCCTTGACAATTCCAAAGTGCCTGGTAAATGGTTTAATTGAAATAAATGTTTTGAGTTTGATCACGCTATATTTCTCGAAAGGTTAGGCAAAAGTGTAGGTACTTATAATAGTACACCCTTATTTCGCCAGTTATATTTATGTCCCATTAATAGGGGGCGAGCCTATCGCCATCAACCGGGCACAAATCCAGACCAAATAATTATATTCTTAATAATTTCGATTAAAATAGTACCTACGTACCCATTTCATTCTAACTATTTTCTCCTGTCTCTCTCTACCTCCAATTAGATGAGGAAAATATTTTTTTTCCTTATGAAATCCTGTATTAGAAGATTTGTGACGTGTTGCCAAGGGTTAAGGTTACGCTACCGAGTTCGTATCAGGAAGTGCTTTTTCACAAACATTTATATTACATGTAGGTATGTCCAACTGAGGGCAAAAATTGTAGGTACACACATTCAAAAGCAAGTTTCTCGTCGAGTATGGCCTGTAACTATGTATTATGTCCTAATTAATATGATAAATGCGAAAGTGGTTTTTTTGTTTGTTTATTAGGTACGCTTTCACGCTAAAATGGCTGAACGGATTTGGATGATTTTGGCACATGGGTAAACCATGACGTGCCTGAACTGACCTACTTTTTATTCAGATATTCCCACGGGATCGACACTTATGCGGGTGAAACCGTGGGGCGCAGCTAGTTAAGTAATAAATAAATTGGTATATGGGCAAACAGCGAAAATGCGAAATGGACGTCTAAACCTCATATTTTCAATCAATTACTTAAGGAAAAATCTTGATTGAATTTCACTAAGCTTTACCATATTTTCGCCCTTTACTGTTTCATGTTAGTTGCTACTACTTCCTACTACTAAGTTTCTTAAGGTTGGAGAGAAACTTGTGACGTAGGTAATAATTTAACGGAGATGAATGACGTCACTCAATCTCCGTCGTGTTCTACGAAACTACAATATAACTATCAAAGTATGAGATGTCAACATCATCGATATGATAATAGTTGTTCTTTGGACAATGTATTAACATTGCCTAACTATATGTCGCAGTAAGATGGTTGAAGCCGTGGTATAGTTATATCCCTAGGGATATAGCTATATACCGTAATATAGTAATATGACAGCGGTTCATGACTGCCAGTGTCCTAATTTTGTTTAACGCGCAAGGCGAGCGAGCGCTTCGAAGTAGTAGTTGGTCACAGTTCTAATCTAAACTAACCTATTTGGTCGGAGTGCCCTAACAGTTGTATTACTAGATCGTGCTCGTATCATAGTTATATTCCAAGTAAGACAGTTATGAACACTTTCATATAACTATGTTACGGTATATATCTATATCCCTAGATATCCCCAGGGATATAACTATATCACGGCTTCAACCATCTTACTGCGACATTTGTATACAGGATGGCAGGGACATCGACGCGTAACCTGTTACCATGGATTCAGTACATTATTCAGGACCACCTGCGTTAAAACGTTTCGATGGGTATTTAAAAAAAATCTGCTGTTTCTTCCAAAATTGCAATACCTAGGTACTCTCAATTCTAATAATGTACACTTTTTTTTTAAATAAATGAGGTTCATTTTTACTTTCTGGCAGTTTTTCTTACTCTTGGTCGCAGTAACTAAGTTAGGGTACCCCTAACATACGAGTTAAGTTAGGTTGGGACTGTGACCAACCGCGCACGAACCGAGCGTTCGAAGCGAGTCAAAACGCGGCAGCGACTGACGAGCGCTTTAGGACCCACGATTCCTAAAATAGGAATTATTTGGTTAAGGTTCACAAAAAGAGGCTCAATCATTATATTAGGTCTGTACCTATGAAATTGGAGATTTGTATGATAATTTAATTGTTTTTTTTTTCAGCTAATCAAAGGACTGGCCCAAATTATCTATACAATTTTGCCATTTTTATGGCAGTTTGTTTATCCCTTTACTGTAGAAGTCTGCCAAACGGGAGGCCATGAAGTCAGCGAAAGCGTTTTGTACTGCCTCTCGGGTGTTGAATTTTTTCCCACAAAAAAAATTGTCTAAATCTGTTGGGACAAGGGCCGGTAAGTACGGTGGGTGACGGAAAACTTCCAGCTGTAACTCTTGTAGCTTTGCGGTGGTCTGTCGTGAAGTGTGAGCTCGCGCGTTGTCGTGGGGAAGAGCGATTGACTACCTAGTCTTGGTTGTTGAATTACGAGCTTCTCCATCAATGTTTGCAATTCTTGGCAATAGACATCTGCCGTCACTGTTGTGCCATTCGGTAAGAAGCTGTGATGTACAAGTCCACCACTGGTTCACCAGACAGTCACCATCATCTTCCTATGAGTAATATTTTTTTTAGCGCAATGATTAGGTGCTGTACCCGGGTCCACCCGAGACGAACGATAACGGTTGTCGTACAGGATCCACTTTTCATTGCAGGTAACAATTCGATTAAGAATTTCCTCGTTTCTATGCCGATTCAGGAGTGCTATGCATGCTTCGATACGTAAATCTCGCTGTTGGTCGCTTAGTTCGTGTGGCACCCCACTTATCTAGCTTTTTTATCTTTCCGATTTGACGCAAGTGCTTTAATGTTGTTTTGACACTAACTCCAACGCCCGCAGCAAGCTCAGCCGTAGATTGCGTTGGATCCGCTTCCAATATCGCCTTCAATTCGCCGTTGTCGACAATGGTTACCGGTCGACCGCGAGGCTCGTTCTTCAACTCAAAATTTCCAGATTTAAAACGATTGAACCAATAATGGACCGTGTTTATGCAAGCAGTGTTAGGCCCGTACACGTCGTTAATATTTCGTGTTGTTTGCGCAGCGGTATTTCCACGTAGGAACTCATATTCGAAAATTGTATGAATTTTGAGTTTATCCATGGCGCCAAAAACTACCACAATGTCACAGAAACAAAAAACTATCTAAAAATAAATGACTGAATTTGAAATTAAATTAACACGTCTTTCGAATAAAATTCAAATGCTGGTTACAGAATCTCCAATTACATAGGTAAAGACCTATTATTAGAGTGTTCAATAAGATTTTTAGAAAAGCAAAACGGAAATTATTTGACCTTCGATTAAGTACCCAAATGACATTTTGATATTTAGTAGTAGAACAAAAACGTATTAATTTTGAAGTTTTTTTTTTTTGTTGTAGAACTATAGGTACAACAAACAGCCAAACTATCAGCCTCTAATAATTTTATTAATTATAATCTATCAATTAATAAAATAATTTTGGTAAAAACAGTATTCAAGCGTTAAACAAATTACACAAACAACGAACATCTCTATCTAATAGGAATGTAATCCTACATTTATTTCACTATTGTAATCCAATCTGATAATACCCTCTTACCTGTTTTCAATTATTGAAATGGTACTAATCCGTTTAAGAGATTAACACCGAAACAAATAGGAAAATATTATACAAACGGACGGACACAGGATTATAGTTGTGTATAAATTAAATTTGAAAACATGGTTTTGCTATTATCTCACTAGTGCACAAAGCTAGGAAAATCCGCGGATTTATTTATGAATATAATTCAGGTACTTTAGCTTTTGGCCGTGATTTCGTTTGCATGGGTTTTGCAACTATTTATTTGTAAATGAGACCAGTATTTTCGCTCTTTAGAGCTTATAACTTTTTTCCCACGACCTGCTCGCGATTGTAAAATTTTAAGTCATGAAAACCTAACCTAAAGCAAGTCATTAAAGCCCTAGGTTCTAGCCGGGCAGTAACATTGTACTGAATTGCATTATAACCCGCTAGTCAAAAATGTGGTTTGAATTTGGCACCTCAACTGTTTTTTTTTTTTTTCTTATAAACTCAAACTCAAAACTTAAACTCAACAGCAGCTGACCAAAGAGCTTTTTAAAAGGGTGTACGTAAGGTTAGACCATAGGGGAATTGGGGACTAGTATAGTCCTATTTTACCTGTTGATGATCAAGAGCTGATTTCAACAACGAAACAGATCGCGATCAGCATTTCTAAAACGCGTTCAAGAGCTGTCAGTGTCAAAATTGTTATGGAATATTGTACACTGACAGCTCTTGAACGCGTTTAGATGTGCTGAACGCGTTCAATTATATTGGTGAAATCCGCGCTATGTATGGTATGTAAACGATGTTCAGACTAATTAATTATTCATTTGTTTGACTAGTTATTGAAGATATTAGCACAAAGTTTCTGCTAAGTTAACCACATTATTAAAACTCGATTAAATAATCGAGACTTAATCATTTATTTAACGGTTAAACATAAACATACCTTGGTTAAATACTCAAGGTATGTTTATGTTTAACCACATAAGTAGAGTAGGTAAACACACAAGATTGCGCAAGTTTGTAAATTAAAGTGAAATCGGGACTACATGTTCCTAAGTTAATAAAAAGGTACTAAAAGATGATCGTAAACAGTAACAGTGTGGTTTATTTTAGAAATGACTAATTAAGTACTGCTCGCTTTAGAGCTCTTGGGCGAGAAGTGGGCGCCGTTAGTACTTAGTACAAATTAATCCTAATAAAATTAACGTCTCTAACTTTAAGCTGTCTACTTACTAGGAACTTAACTTATCTATATCATAATCGTAAGCATGTTTAGAGTAATCTCTACTAAACATATTCAAACAGAATTTCATTAAGTATAAATCATTTCAAAAAAGGACTTGTATCTCAAATAAAACATTCCTAAGAAAATATTTAATTAAGGTTCTGCCCAAAATCAGGTAGGTAATTGGGTGAAATGATTAAAAGTAAGTACCAACATATTAAATTGCTTTACGAAAGCGTATCATGTACCTAGTCAAGTATATTTGTGGTAAGTATTTTGGTTCGGGTAATTGTGTTATTTAATTAATCTTCGAACACTCCAGATTGTGATTTATATTTAAATTTAATTTAAAATGTTGATCCCAACACAGTCAGTTCCAGAATATTCTAAAACAAACGAGGGAAATATGTGCAAACATTATTTGCCGCGTGTCTGAGACGAACAAAATGGCCCTTGCGCCGCCCAGAATGGTACTCCAGGAGTTCTTCAACGCACTAGTTCAGACAGTCTTGTTGGAAACGTTTTATATACGAGACTAATATACGTCGACACCTTGCCAATACTGGAAACTGCTGAACTTATTCTGAAGTAAGTATGGAAATTGGCAGAGATTATTATGAATTTTTCAGTCACCAGTCCGTAAACTCAAATCTCAACTTGCATTATTTATGGGTTGTATGAAGTCCTCGAATGAAATGGCAAAATCTCCTTGACTGTACACCCATAATCAGCCTATATTGTTTTTCCTCTGCTTCTTCTTCTTTGTCGGTGCAGTCCTGACAGAGTGGTCGTGGTCATCACGTTGCAGTGAGATTTCGGACAGCCGCGATTTGCCTCACGATGCGACGCCATCCTTCTCTGTCGACTGTAATATGTTGGCATTCGTGTAATGGGCCATATTGTTTTTACGCCCTCTCCATATTCTGTAAATGCACATGAGTGAACTCCATAGTCTTCACGAACACGTCTGCATGCTTCTCAGTGTAATTCGTGCGACATTCTGAGAAGCATGCAGATGTGTTCGTGAAGACAATAGAGTTCACTCAATGTGCATCTACTCCTAAAACTCGGCAGACTTACTCCTGATTTTGAGAAGTGGGTAGTAGAAATATACTCCTGAATGGAGAAGAGTGAAGGTAGTTACTAGTAGAAGTAGGTACTAGGCCGTCTTATACTGCTTTTTCCATAAATCAATATAGTTACAACGTAAACTCTGAAACGAATCCACGCTTATCAAAGGATCGTCGACCGTAAATAATTTCGCTAATCTGTCCGTAATTTACAAACTTTTTTCTTCTCATAATTTCAGCTTATCATTTTTCAAATTAAACAAAATAACAAACAACTGATTTACACACGCTTTTGTGTCATGTCCAGTTCAACAGATTTACGGTTCACGAGATACAAGCTATTAATTTTTATACCTTGTATCAACGGTTTTATCCTTTGTATCTCCTAAATTAACATTTTAAATGTTGATACGTATGATGAAAAGGAGAAATTATAAATAAAAACAGAACATTTTATTGTTTCGTATACGGGTTAAAACGTTATCTAAAAAATTTGATTGTATGACGTGCTTTGAATTGTAACAGTCGATTTTGTATTTTTATTTTATCTAATTTTCGGAACTTTTGTAGATATAAAGATACTGGTTTATGATTTCAGGTATCATAACAATTTATTATATAGCAACGTACGTATCTACTCATATCTCGAATTTAAATATTTTATGTTCAAACTACCAATGAAATAGCGAAAAACTGTACCTTTTTGATGACCATGTACTACACTAGATTATTTTTTACCTTATAATCGACGTATAATTAATTAATCGATGCTTAATTAATCTAAGTATGAGTACTTAATACGTGAGGTCTCTAGATACAAGCAGCATTATCAAAGTCCCATTACCGTATGATCTAATCTCATTATTGTTAGCTACAATAATTAGATACATAGATCTTAATTAATAATTCGCCTTTCAGCTAATTAGGCAGCAGATGCCTATGAGTTACGGAAATTAGCTGTGTGCTGGCTAGCATTATTCCAATTCATAGTAACCCAGCGAGCCAATCCAGTCTGGTGCTATACTGGATCATAACGTCTAACTAATTCCATTCATTCAGAAGCTGTTGAAAAGGTAAATAATAGTGAAAATGATTTCAAGATTTTTTGCAGGGCGGATTGGTGCATGCCTTTGTTTTTTTTTATAAATTTCAAACACACCATGTTCAATGTATAAAGAAACAAACTGAAGAGTTTGGTTTTCAGATAATTATCATAGTTATTTTTTTTAAATACTACAATGCGTGTTTACTCAAAACAGCAATGCGTGTTCAATGTTCAACGTTTAATCCAGCACTGGATTGGGCGTCAACACTATTCCAGTGGCGCTAGAATGGGCGAGCAGTGAAAAAGTAGACACTGGAATGGGTGGTACATTCCAATGAATTCCAGAGTCGGTTCACATTATTCCATTGGCATTCCATCGCTGGTTTTGATCGCCGAACTGGAATTGTGCATCATTTCGTAGATCACGACCTTAGTAACCTATTTGTCTTTGTGCGCTAAGCCAGAGACTAAATTTAGATTGAATTTAGTCAACAAAAGAGGTCTTGTCGGTGTCCACATACGTTTTCAAATAACCGTTAATTATTGTAGATAATATTAATAATGACGACCTAAATGCTCTCAGAATTGAGATGTTAGGCTTGCCTACCTTGCACACACAAGGCATGATCAATAGTGTCAATCTCTTTCTAATATTTTAACATCTCAATTCTGAGATAAGCTAAGCTTTTTAGGTAAACACAGTCGTCGTTATAAATATTACCTACAATAATTATCGGTTACTTGAAAATGTTGTCGTAATAACAACATAGTTTCAGGAAAACTATTACAGATAATGTAAAGTTGCTACTTAATCCAAATAAACTTGGGTAAACTTTAAAGTTTTTATTTCTTGCTGCGTTTTCTTTAGTAGACTAACTGTTTCGTAATGGACGAAACGACTTTAATAAATATAGTAACACTGCTAAGGATGCCCGTACAACTGCAACTTTGAAATTGGTTCAGAATAAAAACTTCCAACTTCTAACAAGTTTTGCATAATTTGACTGAATTTTATATTCCTGCAGAAGACTGCATTGACTGAATAGGAAGTGCCCTTGCAGTTCATAATAAAATATTATCTTTTTCTACTCATAAATTACTTTAATTTATTGATCCAGGTACTGCCTGTTAGTAGTTGTAAATTAGTAATCGGAGAAATATGCGATATTTTTCTGTTATAAGAGGAACTCTGAAAGTGACACCGATGACTGAAAATTTGTGTGGAAATAAATTGTCATGGTATGGGCATGTGATGCCGAGGAATGAGGGTAATGTCGTCAGGAAAGTTTTGAGTATCAGTTTGGATGGCTATACGAGTATGGAAAGACTAAAGAAACGATGGACGGACTGTGTGAAAGAAAATACGGCTAGAAAGAGACTACCAAGATGGTGACTAATAGAGAAGTATGAAAGAAGAAGACATGTTGCGCACATGTTACCACAAATAAATTGTGATAAGGGTGATATTTTTTCTGTGTTATGGGTCGGTAAACATGTAGAAGGAAAATACATAGCAAGTTTCATCACCGCCTCTGGATATTGCCATGCTATATCTCCTGTGCCTAACCAGCATTCTATAAGTACGCTTCAAAGTTGAACATAGCAACACTGCTTCTTCAAAAATCTTCGGAGGAGGTCTTTCACAAAGAGCTCTTCACACAGTCGCTAATCTATAGCATAAGCATAATCAACCTATCATGTTCCCTCTGCTGGAACATAGGCCTCCATTCTGTGCGAGAGACTGGGCCAAATCCACCACGCGGGCCCAGTGCGGGTTGGTGGATGTCACATGTCTTCGAATTTTCAAATCTATACGTGCCTATATATTTTAAATTAAAATCGTTTTTCGTATCTGTACGTGTGACCGCGTTGTGCTTCTAAACTGCGCAACGGATTTTGATGCAGATTTCATCATCATTTAATGAATTTATTTCGGTAAGTTTATGTGTATCTATATTACCAAACAAACATATCTATACATATATGAGTATAAAAGAAAGTCGTGTTAGTTACACCATTTATAACTCAAGAACGGTTGGACCAATTTCGCTAATTCTTTTTTTGTTGTATTTTTTATTGTCAGGAGATGGTTTTAGGTAGGTAGGGTAGGTAGGGTAGGTAGGATAGGCAGGGTAGGCAGGGTAGGCAGGGTCGGCAGGGTAGGCAGGGTAGGCAGGGTCGGTAGGGTAGGTAGGGTAGGTAGGGTAGGTAGGGTAGGTAGGGTAGGTAGGGTAGGCAGGGTAGGCAGGGTAGGCAGGGTAGGTAGGGTAGGTAGGGTAAGTAGGGTAGGTAGGGTAGTTAGGGTAGGTAGAGTAAGTAGGGTAGGTAGGGTAGGTAGAGTAGGTAGGGTAGGTAGGGTAGGTAGGGTAGGTAGGGTAGGTAGGGTAGGTAGGGTAGGTAGGGTAGGTAGGAAGGGTTAGTGAAGGGTTAGTGAAGGGTTAATAAATAAATCTAGATGTTTTGTTAAGTCGTAAAAACCAACAGGGCCAACAGGGCCGATAGTATCAATAAAAAAAAACACACTAACAAATGCGCGTAAAATCTAACCATGATGTTACACAAGCGAAAACATTTAAAACAACACGACTAAATTATCTCGTGACCTTTAAGCAGAGCATACTGTCAACAACACCATATTTCACAAAGACGGACCTTCAACCCTCAGGGAGTACCTTAACAAGTTTACATGGAACCCTGAGAACAGCACAAAACAGCACTTAATTATTTAGTTTACAAACTGTCTCTCATATTCTATTTGTGACTTTTGATGGAGTCTTGATTGTGTTTACATAAGATTATTTATTTACTGTTGAAGTCTTGCTTGCGTGCTTGGTAACTCTGTAGCTAGGTACAGACGCCAGCGCATCAACCTACGACAATCTGTCAAATTTCTTTAATAGATTTTCAACTTTACTACTAAATTATAAGATTGATTTGGAAAATTTTACAGTTTCGGGTAGGTTGACCTGCTGTCGTCTGTACCTACCCAAGGAACCACACTTTAATATTTTATGGGTACTTACTGTTTGTGAATTATGTGAGTTAATAGGTAGCGTCAAATAAATTGAAAGTAAGTTCATTTGGTAAAAAGTTAATCAAAAGACGGCGGTGTTAGAAGACGATTTGTAGGTAATGTACTCTTAAACAATACGAACCTCATCATCAGCCTAGCCATTTCCCAACTATATTGGGGTTGGCTTCCAGTCTGACTAGATGCAGCTAAATTTAAAAACTTTATTTTTTATTTTTATTAAAGTGCTCTTATCCGGTACCGGTGAGCACGGGGTCCTGGAATCGAATCCCAGGTCGTGTAAAATGTTTTGCCATTAGGAATTTTTCAGAAACACCCGGAGTCAAACTCAAATCATTTATTTCAAATAAACCAATTACAGGTACTTTTGAAGTGTCAAGGGGTTGGTCAGTCAGAAAGATGAAGCTAGTTGCCCATTCTAAAGCGTAGTAGGTTCCTATGGAGAAGAACGGGCAAGAAACTCAGAAGAGAAGTCTGAATTTGTGCCTGGTTGATGGTAATAGGCTCGCCCAACATGGGTGTTCTTTTAACAGGTACATCTCTGCCTAACGCTTCGGGGAGTACAAGTGTGATGTTACGTACTATCGAAGAACTTCATATCTATACATCGTAGGACTATTTATTTTCAGCGCTCAGCGGTTATAGTTTTTAAGTAAGATGTAATGCCCTGGCCTTGATGCCTGACAATAAACTATTTTTATTTTATTTTATTTATTATTTATAGAACCAGCGCGGTAACATATGTGGTCATCGTGTTCACGGGATTTAGTTTTCAAACTGCTTAGATATGAAGTTCTTCGATAGTACCTAGGGAAAAAGACAAAAAAGGAAAATAAGTGACAATGATAAAAATATAACTTGTGAAATGCTGCGTATTGTAACTTGCGAAGGCGTACGCCTTCCACAGTTATAACTAACGAGGGTGGAAGCGAAGCGGAATTTCTGTGTTCTCAGCAATTTATGTATGTTTCGCGAAATCCATACATATTTTAAAAAAACTCGATTCTGTACCGCCTACAATCCGCCCCGCACCGCCTTCCATTAAATTCAAGCGACACTCGATATATGTAGATAAATTACCTGAAAAGTACGATTTCAGAGCAATACCCATAATAATGAATACAAAGACCACTCAAATAATAATAGGTTTATATAGTCACTCTTGGAAATGGCTTCTACTGCCAGGTGTAGCTATTATTAGGTGTTTTATAAGTAATTACCGGGATCCATTGTAGACCTACTCTTACAAGTATCTACTGTTAATTATTAGCACAAAAAACTTATTTACAAAAAAAACGAAAATACAAAACCAAAGACACCGACTTCCGAAATCAGTTATTATTCACTTTGTAGTGTTTTTTTTTGGAAGTCGGTCTTAATTTTTGTAAAAGTTTTTATTTTTTACTTTTTAGTTGTGGTACCTACACAAACCCCCCACATAAATTTGAATACCACTACCTGCTATGTAAGTAACAGTGACAGGAACTATTAGAACATCGTCCACATAATATTAGGTGGACAAAATACGTATTTTTGAAGCTAACTCAAAAACCCCTCATCAGATCTTGACCAAATTTATATGGGACCATTTCTGAAGTATGCCCCTGCCAAACACAAAATAATCATTAAAATCAATTCATAATTGGCGGAGACATCGAGTAAAAAACATTTAAAAAAAACATACAACCGAATTGAGAAACTCCTCCTTTTTGAAGTCATTTAAATACTGCTGACCGTTATAGCATAATAAGCCTATAATTATCCCACTGGTGGGACACAGACCTCCACTCTGTGAGAGGTAGGGGGTCATATAATCTACCACGCGGGCTCAGTGCGGGTTGGTAGATTGTCACATATTTTTGGAATTTTTGGTTCTAGGACATGCCGGTTTCCTCATAATCATAATCATTTATTTGCAATAAGTATTGGTACAGTGTCGGTGTTATAGTCAATAATGAGTTCCTAATACAAAGTCAGACATTTGACATGCAAAACATTACAATGTATTTAAATGCTAGAGTATAATATTTATGTCCAATGGTATGATTTAAATGTTTCTATTGTTAATTAATTTAAAATAGACTATTATCATTATTTAAAAAATCATTTATAGAATAAAATCGTTTTTCCAGTAGCCATAATTTTAACTTTATAAAAAATAAATTATTTGGTAACTCTTTAAAGTCCTTTGGTATTTTGTTAAAGATAAGTCCGCACATGTGATAACAGTTCTTTTTATACAGAGAAGTCCTTGGAGCCCTAGCCTCACGATGTTTTCCTTTACCGTTTTGAAAGCAGTAGTGATTGAATGAAATAATTTACACAAAATAAAGCTCCCATCTGAGTTCGACCCTAGGACCTACAACTCGTAAGTCTCGGCCGTTATAGATAGTGCAATCCACGACGACGCGCCCCACTCCGCTCCGCTCCGTAATAAAGTACAGCTTACAGTACAGTAATCGCGTAGTGGGGCGCGTCGTCGTGGATTGCACTATCTGTACCACCGGGCTACCACTGCTCGACCGTTATTGACAAAGAATTAATTAGATAAAGATATACAACATTTACCTTTAAGTTCTAGAGATACAAATATAACTTTATCAGCATCTGATCTGATTATCTCTAGAACGCACAATAATACATCAGACAATATCTAATTTGCGTCGCAAATTCTAAAGTAGCTAGCTACAGTCTCGAACAAAGTTTGGCCTTATTATCGGGATCTCATCGTTTTCTTGTGAACAAAATACACGTAGCGATAAATTACAACCATTCTCCGCTGTACGTTATGTAAATTCGTCTTTGGCGCGACACCTGGTGTAGCAATAAATTATTTAGATATCGTCTGAGATTGTACAGCCGGCTTCATTAATATACGGTAAGAAAAACTGTCCCGCCCAACACTTGTCGGACGTTCCCTCACAGTAATTTATTTGATACGAACAGTCCTATATAAAATATAAGATAGCGTTGTTACATGGAATGGACGACCGTAAGTGGCAGTTGCTGCTCGATGGCTAGTCATTAACGTGGCGTTTGACGCTCGTATCTGTGTTAGCTCATTTTTATGATATTATTGGTTCTGAATATTTGATATTCTATATTATAATATGTAAATTATAATCATGAGAAAACAGAGCTATTATTATCATCCATTTTTTGTTATGCCGTCTAACATGATCGACCTCTAAATTCTCAGAATCAGAACTTCTCAGTGAGTTACTCGAAAAACATGGCGCCGAGAGGCATGTTTGCTTCATACATCGTTAGATTCCCCCATTCTTATTCTTCACAAACAACCCCAACAGTTTTACCTAACACTAACCGCCTTTAAATCATGTTAACCTAGTTGCTATGAACCACAGTGCCCCAACTAAAGAAAAACAAGGTAACAAAATCAAACACACATTTAAAAGTTCACGGCAAAACAAAAGCGAAGCCCGTGCAATTTGTATCGAAATGTAAAGTTTAAAATAATTGCTTGTGGGGAAAAGTTTTGTAGTTCTTTCTATCAAGTACACGCTGGCTCGGGAACGGATCTGCAGCAAATAAAAATCACTGGTTAGAGGAGAGTAAATTTTCCGCTTCTGGCTTCTTTTTTCCGTCTTGGACACGATATTGTAAGACCCACAGTGGAAGTAATTACATTATGAAGTGCGGTGGCTATACAAAGAGTAACATAGGTATTTTATTTACTTACATCGGAAGGTTTGTGTTGGTATAATGTTATTAGTTTCGACATGGTATGATTTGATGGAATTTATCGAACAGTTAAGTAATTTATTTAATGTTTTTTTGTGTATGAACTTATTCTATCAAAAATCGTGACTAGAAGAACGAAGAACAAGAAAGAGGCGTAGTTTTTGAAAATTTCAACCTAGGTCCTAAAATAGGGATGTTGACTGGGTAAAAAAAACTATTTAGTCCGTCAATCAGGTATTAAAAAAATATAAGACATGTATTTTTGCTTTATCATGTTACATACATACATACATAAACTCACGCCTTCTTCCCATGGGGGTAGGCAGAAACTACAGAATGCCACCTGCTACGATCCTTACATACTCCTTTTGCTTCGTTTACGTTCATACATCTGGTCATACACGCACGCCGCGCCGCCACGCCGGTTGCGAGTACTACGCACCTGTCCTTTCTGAAGAACATCACCAATAAGGTCAGTATGTGTCCTCCTAGGCCCTCCCCTCCCGGCGCTTCCATTCACATCTGCCTTGTAAATACATTTTGTTAGTCGCCTTTCATTCATCCTCTCAACATGACCAAACTATTTCAGCAAACCGTTTTCAATTTTTGTCACTACATCTTCTTTTAACTCACACCCATGTCTTATCACATCATTTCTCAGCCTATCATTAATAGTTAGACCACACATGCTTCGCAAGGAACGCATTCCCACATTATTTATCCTACTTTAATGCTTCTTGTGCCACACCCAGCATTCACTTCCATACATAAGCGTGGGCACGAGCACACCATTGTGAACAGCCAGTCGAGCCTTCTTGGACATCAACTGGTTGGTCACAATCGTATGTATAGCACCATTCACTTTATTTCTCGCATTTACTCTCCTTTCCACATCTTCATCAATCTTCCCATCCCTTGTAAACAGACTCCCCAAGTATACAAACTCACTTACTTGCTCCACATTATAATCATTTATTTTCATATCACACACCGATACATCCTCTCCTCTTTCAAACACCATGACCTTCGTCTTATTCACATTTATATTCATCCCTTTCCTCTTATACGCTTCATCCATCACAGTCACCATGTCTTGCAACTGTTCTGCTGACGATGCAAGTAGAACTTGATCATCTGCGTAGAGAAGGCACTAGACAGGCAACTCATTCATCCACAATCCGCACTCACCAATTTTATCATATTAATAAAAATAAAAAATTGATAAAACGCATTAAAGTTGGGGAGTGGGAGCTCGCTACGTCACAATTTAGTATAAAATATACCGGAGAGTGACGTCATGCCACATTTTAACTCAATGTATTGCCGTAATCTTTTGATTACATAAAAAAAGAAAAAATACGTGTCCAATATATACATATTTTTTGTCAACATCCCTATTATACGTCCAACATCAGCATTCAATAAATATATTCTTAAACAAACAGGGTCAACCAAAATAACGTCATCATTTTCCGTTCCATATCGCTAATATCGCCAGTATAACGTTAAACTTCTATTGATACTGTACTTATTCTTTAGCAGCACATGTTATGCATCGTCACGAAGAATCAAACAAGGATTTAGCTCCATACCACCCCTCAAGGAGAGTGCGCTTAAAGTCACCCTTTTATTTATTTATTTATTTAACACTGGCTTTTACCCCCGGCTTCACTTGGGTGTTGGTCGGAAATTATCTCACGGGAACATATTACTAGGATCAAGTATCCTATATCCTAACCTAGGTCATGGTCTAGGTGTATGACGAATTTTATCGAAAATTGCTAAACCGCTCAGGCGTGAAAAGGTAACATACAAACAGACAGAGTTACTTTCGCAAAGTAAGGATTCTCATATATTAAATTTATAATCTATTGGATTAATAATTTGTAACTCTCTCTGGTGTAATAATTTTATACCTTTTAATTAAATATTTGTTGGAAGGTGGATTCTGAGTAAATTATTTCAGATATAGCACAGCCGTTGGTACAAGATATAGGTAGATAAGCTAGTTGTTTTGAGACAATTATAAACAGGATTATAAAAAAATAAACCGGCTAAGTGCGAGTCGGACTCGCACACGAAGGGTTCCGTACCACCATACAATATTTAACACTACATTTATTTTAATACTTTTGTATAAAAAACACGTTCCTTGTATGGGGACCCCCTTTAATTTTTAACTTAAATTTATTATTTGTAGTTATAGCGGCAATAGGCAGTTATAGGTTTTTCCGAGCGTCAACCCCACTCATGTTTTTCGGAAAGAAAAGCCAAAAGTTGCATCAATCGAAAATATTGGTAGCTTTCAGATTGTTTCAAGCCAACTATATTATTATGTCCACTAGAATCCCATCTCAGTTCACCGTTGTATAAAGTTAATAATTTAAGTGTGCAAGTGTATTTCAAAACTAATTAATGTTGTAAGCGAAGACTAATATTTTGACTCCCGAACTTTCCGGACGCAACTACTTATTTTCACAATGAACTTATTGTTGTTTCAGAAACTTCTGCTTGTGACTTTAAATGACATAATATTCCTTACTTATCAATCTATACATACAAATAAATAAACAATTTGTGACTTTTTGTAATGTCAAAATAACAGCTTTTTTACTAAATGCATACGGTAATAACAAAAAAACAAATTTTGAATTTTTGTCTGTCTATCCGTATCCATTGACTGTGTGTCTGTTTGTCCCGGCTAATCTCCTAAACGATTGGACGGCACTTGACGAAACTTTCACTGACAGATAGCAGCTGATTTTATACGGAGTAACTAAGGGTACTTTTTTTTTTTAATAAATAGCACCGTATGCATTTAATGTTTTTTAATTAGCAGCTAATTAAAAAAACATTAAATTCAATTTATTAAAATGATGATATGAATTAAATTAATGACTTTAACTTAGAAAATACTATCGCTGAAGAGGTATCTTTATCTGTAGTGTTTACTAAGTAAAATTCATTACTTAGTTTCCTACGAGGTAATTTATTTCGAATGTTTTTCCAGAATTTGTTATTCACTGCGAAGTATTTTATAAGAGAAGCAGAATAATCTGCTTTCCAATAATTTTCGTTCTAACTCGGAATGCAAGCTCTTGATCCAAATACTGTCCATTATTCTGTTAGAAAAGAATAGGAAGCGAATAAAACACCCGATACTCGGAGCTTTGGGCCTTATCGCCAATATCTGAAACAGATAAGCTGAAAATAAAATGCAGTGAAGTAGACAAAGTCTCTAGACGTTCACAAAGCGACATGTGTAACCCAGCTCGATGGATAAAAGCGCTATTAAGATAGTACGAACGTTACAGTCGTCTTGGTCGGGTTTATTGCAACTTTGTTTGCTTGGACGGCAATAGAGGGAGGCCCGCCCCTGTAATTCAACAGACTACCCGCTTCCGATTGTTATTACCTAGCAACTACAACCGCTACCGATGCCTCGAGGGTATAAGAATGATTGATGTACCTTTTTGTTTATAGTACGAAATGCTGTTTCATATGCGTTGCTGACGGCCGGTGTGCAGAAGAATCCTATGTTTTTTTTACGTCACGAAATGGAGAAATAATTTGACGTTTGATATGTGACACTGATACATTGGTAATAGGGTTGTTTGTTGTAAAGTTACTATTAATTGTATAATATTTATCGATAAAACTAATGTTACTTAAAAAACATTGCAAAAGATATTATTTCTCAAAGAAAATTGTCTCAGTCTATTTCATGCTTGATTTCGCTGACACGACACAATCTAACGATCACCGTAGACAGTAGACACAGCTAAAATTCACATCCTCTCATTATCGTCGTTTGCGGAGAACAAATTAAATGTTACGAGTTAAGTAAAAATACGTTAACAGCTGCAAAAATTTGTAAGAATGTTCGTGGGACACCCCTGGCAGTGTTGTCGTCCGGATTTACGACCCCTATCCCGGGTTTTTTCCTGCGAACCCAAGCTTGTCAAATTAGACAACATTAGCTTCGGTACGGCTGCATTGTAGCACACATACCAAGCTTACACGGCTAATTCGGTCTTTTATTCCTCTTCTGCTCAGTTACTCCTTCACTATTCATCGCAGGAATTCTTTACCCGAGTCTTAAAGCAGAGGTTCTACTTCACTATTTTCACTTAATGTTGCCAAAAACAATCCAGAGCTCGCCATTACTAGGTTTAACGGATTTGCAGTCACATCCGTGCAACTAAATCCGGAAGATCTTAGCTGGTTGTTGTTCTACATTCGGTGGAATATTCTTTAGGGGCATGAGGAACAGGGTGTAAAGTTCACTCATCCACCATAGAAAAGGGAGGATCCTGGAACCAGACGGGTGTTGTGTCTGGCGGGCCGACTGCCCGACTGTTGATTTCGGATAGTCTTATCTATGTCGTTCGCGCGGTAAACTCTAATTGCGCGATGCAGGATTTGTGTGACGTCATGTCTTTGATGCGTAGTTAGTATGTGGCGGTGTAACCGCTACAATTCCAAACCGGGATGATTTCTAAGGATGAGTATCCAATTGTATAAAATTATACTCTTCAAACATAAAGTGGGATAACAGCAAACCCCGTTTTTGATCTTTCAACTAAGAAGAGAATTTAGTTTCTGGAAACTTCGACCGAAACGGGCATATTTCAAAGCTGCAGCAATAAAATACATCTTCACGTTCATGGCTCTAATAAAAAGGAAGATTTGTTTCAATGTAGCCTTGCATTTTGTGCTGGAAAATATTTAGGTATACCTACTTGAGTGAATAAGCTGGGATATTTACATAATTTTGATTTTATTAGGACGAAGTAAAACAGCGAAGTGCTCTATCCTCGTTGCGTACAAAATGTATGCATGTTTGTTGAAAGACGAGTTTAATTTAATAACCATGAAGTTGGCTGGCTGGTTGGCATGAATGTTAATTTATTTTGTAGTTATTATTGTGTGCTTTGCTTGTCTCGTTTTATAACTAAGTCGTGTAGATATATTATGTATCTAATAAGACAAAGGTAATATATATTTTTTAAACTTTGATAAGCCGATGGGAAAAAAAGAAATGAAGAAGCACGATGATTCAGAAAGTGAGCTCCACCATTTTTATTTTAAACAAAATGTTTCGTAAATCTTTCCATGACAAATCGAAATAAAAATTGTATATCCATAATCCTTATTCATACCAGGAAAATTTTAAGAAATTTTCACTCGCAGCAGAATCTCCGTGCTATTGCTACCGACATTTTTTCCTTCATTTATTCATAAGGAAAAGCGGACTGGAACTACTCGAAAAATACGTGACTGCCTATGCCTAAATTATGTATGAGGCTAGGAGCCGTCTAGGTATGACGTTTGAACCTGTACCGCAGAAAATGTAGGAGTACCTTGTAAATGTGGTTTACTTAGGCGTGTAGTGGGATAGGTACGTACTCTGGCTGGTTTATTCTTTGATTCTTTGTACTTTGTAAATTGGTTTAGTATAGTTGCAAGGTTTTCACTGTCTTTTTCCTAATTCAGACGCGATATATATTTTTAGGTAGGGTTTAGTTTAGTAGTTTTGTTTTGTTTAAGTCCCATGTAATAGGGGGCGAGCGTCTCGCCATCAAATGGGCACAAATGCAGACTCCGGGCTGCTACTGAGAAATTCCAAATGGAGAAAAACAATAAAACTTTCCCCGACCCGGGAATCGAACCCAGGACCTCATGCTCAGCAATAGCGCTTGCGACCACTAGACCAACGAAGCAGTCTACAGTAGACTATACACACTGGTCGAAAAGTCCTGTTCTGCGACTTTTTCCTTGCCTATTCCAAGACCTCTCTCCCAAAAAGGTACGAAAAAAGCTAAGTCCGTCTTCCATGGAGGTTTAAAATACTTAACAAGAAAAGTTAACGTAGTCTAATTTACATGTTAACCAACTAATTCGAAAATGTGTTCCGACCGAGTAATTGAGTTGAGAAAAAAGTAAATTAACTTATTTAATGGTACTCATGGGCCACACACAGGCGATACTATCGTTTGCAAGACTTTTATAGGGTTTGCTATATTTTAACCTAGATAAATACGTTTAGAGGAGCACTGGAACGCTGTGTTTGAAAACGCTTAAATGTTGTTATTTTCCCCAATGGACTTAACTAAAGGAAGCTCTAGTTTTTTTTTGGAAAAACCTATTTTCTTCCAAACCAACCTATGTGGTTAACCAGGAATCAGCAATTAGTTTCACTGGGGGTCCGTTTAAAAAAATACTCGTAATATGACTGTCGCGGTCCGTTTGGTTGATGATTACAACTAGTAACCAATATTATTATTATGTAATGAACAAAAATAACAAAGTAAGTAATTAATATTTGTTTTTTTTTTTACTTTACGCATTCTCCTTGAAGTGTATAAATCGCGCTAAACTAAATTCCCACTTTTATTTTTCTAGATTAAGTTTTAATTATTTTTACTGTTTACAAAATAGGTCCGGCGGCGGTGGTCCGAATACGGACCGCAGCGATCCGCCATTTGGTGACTCCTGTGTTAAATTGTCGTCGCTTAACTCTAACTAAGTCTCAAATTAATATCATTGTACTTTTTAGCTAGAAATTCCTACAAAGCATTAAAAGTGTCGGTTTCTGTAGATGAAAAACTTTTAACACTTTTAAAATGAGATAAGTATTTTCAAAGATAACTTCTTACAAACATACAGACAACGTTGACTCTTTAATATTTGCATAAGCAAGATGTGAAAAACTGATTTTTTTCACTTCACTACCTAAACACAACTTTTCTATTGAAGTGTCCACTTGCCCGCTACCCTTTCATGTCAAACTAGTATATCCCGGTTTTAATTCGGACGGTTATCTTATCAACGGTTCCGTCACGTCGCGTGTCGTATCGACGCCGGATGCGATACCGTGCCCGTTTAGTTTTCTGTTATTGAGATAAATTCAAGGGCCGGACAGCTCAACGATTTGGGAAAGGGAGTGTAGGTACATTATTGGGTGAATAGGTTTGTCGGGAACTGAAAATGCTGAAAAAATAAGTGTATTTAAGTAAAAAGTATTTAGTTATTTTATTTAAGTACAAAATTCTGTGTTAATATACGACACAAGTATTTTTTTATGTGCAATACTTACACATTAATTAGAAATACAAATAAATCTTCACATATGAAGGCGTGTACGCACAAACGAACAAGAACATGGTGAACACGAACATCGAACACTTTGTTCGCATGTGCGTCCCGCGAACTGTGTTCGCCAAAAAATTTCGTGGCGATCCAATTTCGAATCCGTGGCTACTAAAGAGAGCGGGGCGGTTGAGCGCGACCTGTGTTCGTATGGGATTCGTATTCGCTATCCTAATGTATGTCCACACTCATGTCACTCTCGTTCATGCGTACACGCCTTTAAGTAGTTCGGGCGAAATATTATTAGGTTTTTTCCATCGGGAATTTCTGAATAAAATCAAAGTCAAATAATTCATTTCAATTAGGCACAAAAAAGGCACTTTTGAACGTCAAACTTTACAAAAAATATTAATAACTGATTCTAGTCGCCCATTCCAAAAGGTAGTTTTCGTATGGAGAAGAATGGGCAAGAAACTCCACCGTTACTCTCTTTAAAAAAAAACATGATATCTTGTATACTCTAATTATATAATTATATGTGAAGACAATGCACCTAGAATAAGATTACTATACCACGATAGGTAAAAAGAATGAAAAATATTGAATGACATAAATTAATTATGTGATAGATGCATGGTGCTCACATACTTACAAACATTGTAAAATTATACGATGTTTCTAACATTATAATAAGTAATACTAATAATAATAAGTCAGTGTGTGAGTTCAAGTAATCACAAAAAATAAAATAAATGTAAAAAAAATATATATATATATATATACAATTAAATTAGCAACCTGTTCGATTTTGTCTAGATTCTGAATTGTCCTATGGAGCAGGACCAGCATGTTTCCAAGCATTTTTATCTTGGATATAATCCTCTAATTTGTATTATGCTTGTTTACAAAGTGTACTTTTTATATGATTTTTAAATTTTCTTTCATTTAATTCTAATATATCACGAGTTATTCTGTTGTAACATTTAAGACAGTACCCCATAAAAGATGTATTTACTTTAGACAGTCTGAAAAATTGTTGATCTATTTTATCTTTATTTCTAGTATTAAAATTATGTCTATCACTTATTTTATTATAAAGATGTAGAATTTTTCTCACATACATAATATTTGCATAAATGAATTGGCAAGGTACCGTCATAATATTAATCTTTTTAAATAGTTCCCTGAGAGATTCGTGACGACGTAGATTATAAATGGCTCTGACAGCTCTTTTTTGTAAAACAAAGATGGATTCAATGTCAGTCTGGACTTCAACATAACTGACGAAATGTGGGTGTACTATAGATACACCTCTGCCTAACCCTTCGGGGATTAAAGGCGTGATGTTGTTTTGTGTTAATTTCATCAGCATTTGTAACTTAATGATCAAATTCGACTCCTCAAACAGTGAAATAACCTAAATAAACATTCGTTATTTGATATCTAATTTTGCCAACTGTAAAATCTACTTCTACAATCGCTATCTAACAGATAAACGGTATGGTTAATTTGAACTCGTTATATAACAATAACAGTCAATTAACGTGTCACGGGGCTTTCATGTCTGTTTTACAAATTAATTACGCTACTCTAGTATTTCCAACTAACAGAAGTAGTGTTGGTATGAAATTAATTAACATGTGTGTATTCGGTTTGTAAAGTTGAGAAGAAAACTCTTAAATGTTATATAAGTGGCACCAATATTATTTTTATTTTATGTTAGCGTTAGAGCATATGGTGGAGGCCGGCCGGGCACCACCGTGTCCTCGTGGAGGCGATCGGTGGCGGTGATCTCTCGAGTCCGACCCTGGTCCAGACCATGGTACGGAGCGAGAGGGCATGGGAAGCCGTCACCTCCTTCTGCGAAGCAGTAATGCTCGCGAAGGAGGAAGCGGAACGCGTGAGGGAGATGCAAATTTTGCGCCCTCACGCCCCTAGTCGCCGCAGGAGACGCACGGGAATCCCAGACTGATTCCCGGCCACCGTAGGCGTGGGCTGGCGGACGGTGAGCAATGGGTAACTCGCCGTCCGATAAGGAACAAGCTTGGATCGACAGTTCGTAGTGATCCACGTGCGCCTCAAAGATATGTCAGCACAACTGACGGGGTCCGCTATCCGGGCCGATGCCTGCCAGGCTCACGGGAAAGTCCGAAAGGGTTACCGTAGCCTCTGGCAACACACAGGCAACTGAAGGAACACGGGTGGGTTTTAGTCAGTAAGGCCTCTGCCTCGAATTTTGCGGGCAGCGGGGTTGCGGCGGCGGCGGCGCGGGAGCGGCAGGATCAAATGCGTAAAATCAAATGGACCGGTTCTCGAAAACAGCGGCGCGGGGGCGGGCAACAAGCGGTGCACTCCAGTCAAGCGGTGACTGCAAAATTCCAGGCAGAGGCCTTAGAGTCTGACACGCCCTCCCGCTCCGCCCAGATAATTTCCGACACAAAAAATTGTCCCGCCTGCAATACCAAAATTCTATAGATTAAAATACTTCTTTTTATTCTCTTTTCAGTTACGTGTTTTTGCAATTGGGTTTTTTAGTTTTTGAATAACTTTTTTTATTAGAAGTTTTTTAGTTTTTTTTATTACTCATTCCAAATTACATTTAAACATATAACTTGTACATATTTTTGGAAACACCTTTCAAAACCCAGGGCGTCTTTTTTTTTAAACATACATTTTTGTGCCGAAAAACCCGCCATTTAGATTTATTTTAATTTTAATATACCAAGTGACACTTGAGCAATAAAGACAAATCTCACGACATTATATATCATTCATAAAAAAAGTTCAGCCGTTTAGTAGTTACGAGGGAACATAAAGACGGACATACATACATACAGGTCAAACATATAACCCTTCTTTTTGGCTTTGACGTATTCGGATAAAAACTAAGCAACGGTGAGTGTCACTAATGAGCTCTAAGCATCAATTTTGATTTACATCATTGGCTCTAAGTAATTATAAATAGATAAATGTATTATTAGGTACGAACATATTATTTACCAAAAAATAAAAATAAGTAGCAAACTTTCTAAACAGCCGACAATCAAGAAACACGTTTGTCTAACTAAAACGTAATAACGTTTGAGATGACTTTTATAATGGTAACGAAGTTACCTTAATGAGCGGACGGAACACGGTAACGCTTTTAAAGAGCGGCAGTTATTTCCAGTTCTTCTTAATCTTGACTGATGGCGTCTCTGCTAAGCACACGGTTATCTACGTTTACGTATCTATCGTCGACGGAGAAAATTAGCGCAAATCCTCAGGAAGTACATGAAATATTAAGCCTATTAATTACGGCAGATCACAAAAGCTCCGCAGAGTAAGCAGTGTCTTGAGGACTCGTCTCTCAGATATCTTAATGATCATGTGATCCGTATTCGCTTGAAATTTGCGGAGTCGACGAAATTATCTAGGCGTCTTAAGCCCACACTACGTGCGCCACCAACGTCTGTCTTATTGATTTTACTAAATGACTCAATAAACTCACCATGTCCTTCATTACGGAAGCCTTACTTTCAAAAGGTTAATAGTTTTTTGCTATCAACGTGACTATAAAACTTGTCGCGTTTTTCGTTTAAGTTTTTATTATCATTGATAATCTAAAACGAATATTAAAATCGTTTCACGAAACGCAAAAGGATTTGTTTGTAAAGGTGACTTTTTATTTGTTTAAATTTGGGTCAATAACTAAGGGCTGTTACACATCGTCGTCTTGCTTAGAGACTTGAACTCTTGGAAAGCCAATTTTCAACAGACTAACCGCCTTTAGAACAGGACATTTACTCAAGTAACAAAATTGAGAAGCATCTTGTAGTTCGAGGCAACTTAGTGTGAATTTCACCAATAAAATTGAATGCGGTCAGCACATCTAAACTGCGTTTAAGAGCTGTCAATGTCATCATTGTCGTAGAATATTGACACTGACCGCTCTTGAACGCGGCTTAGATGTACCAAACTTAGTCAGTTTCATTGGAGAAAAAGGCCCTTAGAAGTTCATTCTGTTTAACGTAATTAATTAAAGAAATGTTTCTTTGTGATTCGTTTGCGTTAAGAGCACATTAAGGGTAATAATTCATCAGCACTGCGTCATCCAATTTCTAAAGATAGCAACGTTTGTTACGTTGCTATCTTTAGAAATTGCTCGGCTAGCCAAACTCCAAATTCAATTAGTTTTTTGTAGGGTACGAAAATAACCGAACAAAACCTAGGGCGAAAGAAAAACCTATTCATTGTGACGTCACTCAATCTTCCTATCCTTTTCCCAACTATATTGGGGTCGGCTTCCAGTCTAACCAGATGCAGCTAAATACCATTATTTTACATAGACTGACTGCCTATCTGACCTCCACAACACGATACCCCTTGGTAAGACTGATTTTCAGACTTTCGGCCTTCTGACTACCTGTAACGACAGTCAAAGATCTACAAATGTAATAAAGTGTTTTCCGAAGCACGGAAAGGTCTCGGTATGTAATGGATGGTCACCCATCCACAGACCGACCTCGTTAAGCGTTGCTTAAACTTGAAGATCAACCCGTGCGGCTGTCATTGTTTAGCCAGGAGCACCTCCATTCATCTATTTCATTCCATTGTGACGTCAGTATGGATTTAAATGAATAACAGGAAGACGAGATGAAAATTTTCATGTCCTGGTAATGCAACGGTTATATAGAGGACAAAAGTTTATCGTGTATACGGTTGTATGAGAAACAAACAAAAGACTGCTGCAATCTCGTCACTTGATTACTGGCTAATGACTTCACATGACACTATGCATTTGTATGGGAGACGGCGCTTGCTCTGTTGACGTTTTTAATGAGAAGGAGGTAGGTACGCTTTGTACCTACCCGGTACATAGAATAAGTATGTTCGGAAACAAAACTACTACTCCGACCGCATTATAAATGCCTACATTTTTGGGGCATAAAAGAGTTCAGAAATGTCAGTTTTGTATCGTCCTGAGCTCGACCTTTGGCAAAATTGACAAACGGCCATGGGATCAACGTCCTATTGAGAAATTTGTTCAGCTTGATGATCACACCCTTAAATTTGATAACATCTTACTGATACATGCTCTAGAGGTCGTTTCATCAAATAGTTCTTATGCCGTAATCCGTTCGTTGTTGAAGTTTATCAGTGGAGTTACGGCAAAGATACAATTTATTGAAACGCACTCTATAACAGGTGTGAAATACTGCCAAATCGACTACCAACTTAAGGTTAAATGGTCCGTATTTTCGAAAAACAACACAATCAACTTTAATTTTTTGTCAGTTTTATGAAATAGCTTTATCATGGCAATTTGACGTTAGTGTGTCAAGTCGATAAACAATTGAGTTCCCTAAGAACATGAGTTTCTCTTCTATCAAGTTGGCTTACTCTATGGCTGGTTGTGCGGTTGTGCGATGTGGAGCGAACACGAGGACGATTTTATTTTAATAATAAAGTCTATGGTAGCGGGGATTTTCTCTCGTGTTCATTGAAAAAGATAGGGATGTCTTTAAAATCCGGATTGTGATTGGTGTGTTACACTGAATTAAGGGTCGACCGAGACAATTTGTTCGTTCTCGGCCGAGACAGAAAATAGATAAATCATAGAAAAAAGAATTAAAGTGCGGTAATTTTGCATATTATATATTTAAGAGTGTAATAGTTTTAATATTCAAAATTAAACATGATGTAGCACAAAAAAGCAATTTTTCGGCGTTTCACCCGTCAAAGTGTGTCGCCTCTCGTCGTATATTTGACCAGATCTGCTAAAGAGCTGTTCACTTGCTGCACTAGTAGGCGGCACTGATAAAAACTCTTTGCAAGCCTAAGTACTTTATAAGGTGACGAATACCAGTACTCAAAAAAAATTGCATTTCTTTGCAGTCTTGGCTCTCTGAGAAAGCCACCAAGCGCTATTTCAATAACAGCATTTGAACTGTGTTTGTCTTTGGTCGTTAGCTCATCTTCAACTTGCGGAATCATGAGCTGCCCGTAAGTTAGGTTCATCTGTTGCGATCATGTATGATTAGCTAGCTGCTGATGCAGTTAATTATTACCATAAAATAGTCTCGTTTATGGCCGAGAATCTTGGCGATTTTTAGCCAAGAACCGAGACCGAGTTCTCGGTTGGATTTGTAGCCGAGAATGCTGAGAACAAGATCTCGGTCGAGCCTTACTGGATTTCAAACTTTCCGACGAGTGAATTCTGACTTTGAATTGTTTAAATAAGAGTATTTGTTTGAATGAACGGTTAAATCCGTCTCCAAAAACCTGGCAAGCTATAATAAAGTTTCAAAATATTTGTAGGTACTGCTATCAAAAATACTAGACAAATCCAAGTTCTATCTAAATCTACAAAGGTTATAAACACTGCGTGCCTTAATTTAAAAGGAAACTCCTGCGTAACACTGTTTGTAACTTCGAAAGCAATACAAACCAACCTCGTAAACATCGTGTGTAATGTTCTACGTGAACTTATTTAAAGCACATTTTTCTTTATATACGCTCGAATAATATAGATTCTGTACTTTATGCTTAATTCATATTTTTGAATTGATAGCCACTCCGAAGGATTTCCACGATATTCCAAAACATTTTTCCAACAATTATTTAAAGTATTACAGCATCAAAAATACAGTTATAATAATCAGTGGACCGTACTTTTTGTCTTCAGTACTCGAAATTTAAATTCCTCTAATAATTCCAAGAAAATATAAGCGTGTATTTATTTTCCTGTCCCGCACTCCAAACGCTGCTTAAGTCTCTTATAACAACCCAGAAATACATACAAATGAGGCTTTCAATTACACACGATCCACCAGCGGAATGAAAAGGTACATTCTATTAAATTAAGTGGTCGGTAATGAAGAGGCACGGTGGTATTTTTATGTTTGTAATCTAGAAAACGAGGTGTCAGAAGGTGGGCTGAGGTATGAGTCGGCCAAGCTTCGCGTGCCACTCGCTGCGTGACCATTGCCTATTGATCACTGGTCTTAAGAAATACGACACGAAGGACATTTTTTTCACACGAAACATCCACCTTGAAATAAGTTAACGGTTTACGAGACTTTAGGCACTTTTCATGTACCACCTCTATCATGCTCCCTCCCTACCGACAGGGGTCATACTATTCAAAGGAATCTTTACAATTTGCGTCATCATCTGTTATGGCTAATTCCTTGTCGGAAATTCTAAGGAAAGTGCCCAAATAAACTTCGAAGTGAACAAGTCCAAACTTTACTCGATTTGTTTTCGTGGTAGGTCTCGAGTTACAACGTAAATTAAAGCCTTAATATTTTATGAGGATCTGGCTCATCAAATATAGGTATTATAAAATTGAAATGTAATAAATTCGACTACTAAGCACCTTGAGCTGCGTATTGAGGATTTTAAAATGCTGTATCTCATTTCTTATTTAGTCGTAGATTCAATGCTCCCATTTTGACGAAAATTGTAAAATGGCGGTCGTAATTGAATTCATTGGTTGGATTTAGATGCTAATAAATTATTCTAACGGCTCGCGCGCCGATTTTCAGACAAATTATCGGCGGCATTCGATGCGTTTTCGAAACGAACTCCAAGTACCTACTGAAATGAGACACAGTTATTATTCTAATATAGGACACTGTCTGAAACAACTATGGATACTCAGTTTCGATTCTAAATTGATAGGTAATCTTCTTCTCATTTGGTTTGTGAATAACCTGGTGTCAGAGTTTTAAAGCCGCCCATGGGCTTCACATGCCGCTGAGAAATATCTCTCAGGCATGCCGGTTTCCTCACGACGTTTTCCTTCACCGTTTTGCTTTAGTACGGTTCCACTTGCTTCAAGCAAGTGATAATTATACGAGTACAATACGCACATGAATCCGAAATTTCAGTTGCTTGCCTTGGGTTCGAACTCGAGACCTATGACTTGGCAGTCCGAAGGTCACACCACTAGGCTATCACTGCTGATAGGTAATTGTAAAGTCAGAGAAACTAAATGTTAAGCAAATTTACTACCTACTTAAATTGTTCGTATATTCAAATCTCAACTATAATTTTTTGACAGTTGTATTATACTCGTATGAAATGGCTATAACACGGCAAATTGACGTTATTTGCTTAACCTAATTGTTAAGCAAAAAAACAACAACAACGCAATAACTTGTAACAACGCAATAAGCACAACTTATTTTCATGAAAACTACCCTAACTATGATACCATATATATACTTATAGAGGCACGTATCTATTATGGAAAGATGTGTATTTGATTTTTTAACTGTTCTTTTTATATTATGTATTAGTTTGCTTAATTTATTTTGATCCGTATCTAAACGTGAGGGCTTATTATTGGCTCACTGTTTATTATTCTATTACCATCTTGTGTTAATGTAGCTGTTAATCCGCCATGTTCGTTAAATAAATAAATAACATCATCATCATCATCACAAGCCTATAGCAGTCCACTGTAGCCTACTGCTGGACATAGGCCTCTTCAATTGCACGCCATTCAGCTCGAATCTCAGCAACTCTCATCCAGCAGCTGCCAGCCATCCAGCGAAGATCGTCGCTCCACCTAGCCTGAGGGCGTCCTGCCGTTTTGACGTTTGCCGATTCGCGGTCTCAAGAACACTTCTACCCCAACGGTCATTGGTTCTACGGCTAATATGGCCGGCTTTTTGCTACTTCAGCTCGATTATTCTGTGAGCAATTTTGACAACTTTGGTGCTCTGCTGGATGACCTCGTTCCGGATTCGATCCCTTACAGAGACTCCAAGCACAGCCCGTTCCATGCCTCGGTGAGTGACCTTCAATTTAAGGACCAGCCGTACCGTGTGTGTTCACGTTTCAGCTCTGTAATCTAACGTAATGAAACTAATCTAGAAGCCTAAGTAAAGTTTCTGCTGACCTATTTGAATTGCGGCATACATTTTACAGTTCTACATTTTTCCTATTTCTGGATTCTTTTATAATTCTATGATTTTACATTACCAGAGATTCTAGTTAAAGGCTCGTTCGTGGAAGTTTCTCCACCATACATATTTCTGCGAACAAGTTGCATTAGGTACTGAGAAAATTGTGGGTTCTGTTGGAATCAAAGGCTCTTGAGCCGTTCTTCGCGCGAGTAGGTAGATAGCAAATTAAAACTGCTCAAAATTCAGGTGACTTGTAACTTTGTAAGGTTGAAGAAGTATCGGAAAACCCAACAACAACTTTTCATCAGGTTATAATACTAGCTTATTATTGTCCTACTCCCGATTAAAGGAGTCCTCTCATAAAAAGAAGGCATGAGCGTGTATCACGACGCTTGCTCAAAGCGGGTCGGCGATTTCAAAGTCCAGGTTTCCTCACGATGTTTCTCCCTCATTGATTTCGGTACTGTCCAAGATAAACTTAAAAAGTACCTATAAATTGAAAAAGTCACATTGGTACTTGCCTGGATTTCTCTTCGAATCCGGGCAAGTACCAATGTTTTTTTTTGTTTTTTTTTTTTTGTCGACGTGCTTGTTGCTAAGTAATAACAGATGCACGGGTTGATCCATCAACTTAAGCTACGCTTGCCGGTGTTGGTCTGGGGATGGGTGACCATCTTTACATACCGAGACTTCTCCGTGCCTCGGAAAGCACGATAAGCTGTTGGTCCCGGCTGTCATTTGTGGATCTTTGACTGTCGTCACGAAACGCCAAAAGCCAGAAGCGGGTCGAAAGTCTGACCACCAGTCTTACCAAGGGGTATCGTATTACCCAGTTACTGGGTTGTGGAGGCCAGATAGGCAGTCGTTCCATGTAAAATACAGGTACTAAGCTGCATCCGGTTAGACTGGAAACATCAAACTGGATCATAGTTGGGAAAAGGCTAGGCAGATTCTTTTTTCTTTATTTGTCGACATTTCGTTAACTATTGCAATATCTGCCAACCATGACCATTTACAGTTATAGTGGTATCTATCTACCTAGAGTACGCCCATGAATGTGAGACTCGTATGTTGCATCCTGTAAAGTTTCCATTTGTAGTACATTGATGTTTGGACAAAAAAATCCGCTGTAAAAATATGACGGACGTTCAGAACCATCAATAAAAATTTATCCGCGTATAAACTGAAACTATTACAAACACTCATGGGTAATAAATCGTGTTCTATTTGATTTATCTATTCTTCCACTTTGGAAGCAAACTGCAAACTGACGGATTAGTCTAGAAATAGATCTACGAGTATATAACGAGAAGAAGCGATATTCGATATCGGAACGGTAACATCTTGATAGGTAAGTGTGACTTTTTTTAGTTTTCTCCAAGTTTACGTACCTACTTGATAAAGTTGTAAACAAAGATTATTCTGTGTAGGTTTCCAATTTTATACTTCGACCTTTCTATAAAAGGAATGTGTAAGAATCGTAGCTGGACCTGGTGGCGTTCTGTAGTGAGCTTAAGTATGTAAGTACTTTCTAAAACAAACCTTTATACCAAAAGAATTTCAATTCTTTCGGGACTTAGTATGCGGAAATAAATTCTACTAGGTATTTTATATTTTGAATAGAAAACTACGTATGGGCACGATTTTTATTTGGTTGACAAAACACCAATAGTTGCGATAGAGGAACGTCGAATTGCACGTCACTGTACGGTCACTGACAATGCTCTGAAGTGTAAATGTCGTTTTGGACACAACTCTGTCTATGTGATGATAACTATGCATGAATGCATATCACAAATCTGAATCAAGCCTGAAAGCTTTCTTCCGATAAAATTCAAGGAGGTAACATACAAACAATTAAGTATTCTCGTATTTTTATGAACGTTCACATTTTAATCTCAGTCTCGATCAGTCAAAAATACCTTTATTTTGACAAGGTTTTGACATTAATTTGTCGCTGAGATGAAATTTTGACTAGATTTTGAACGTTTCTAATTACGGGAAATGCCATACAGTTTAAACCAGCTTTATTTGAACATTACACGTAGGAACGTTCAAAATTCAAAATTCAAATTATTTTATTTCACATAAACCTACATTGGCACTTATGAAACGTCAGAAGCTAGGTGCACGGTTCCAATTGGTCGTTTCCTATGGAGAAGAGCCGGCAAGAAACTCCACGGTTACTCTTTTAAAAATAATTGGTTTTTTCAATATTTTCAAATAACAGTGTTATTAGGTATGGGAGGACAGTGTAGGTCTTTCAACAAGTACCAGGTACTTAACAAAATAATTATGGTCAGCAAATATACACGTATAACGTATAATATAACGTAAACCAATAAAGCAATCCCTTCATGTTATTTGGTATTTGTCCACGACATTGCATTACGAGCATAATAACTAAGTACATACCGAAATTAATTCAATATTATGTAAGTAAACGGAAACGTTCTCTTTGTTTTCGTTTTATTCAAAACAATTCTCCAGCTTGTTAGAATTCCAAACAGTTCGAGAGTTCATTAACACGGGAAATTATGTGGAGATGAACTTGAGTAAATAACATAACATCACGCTTGTAATCCCTGATAGGTTAGGCAGAGGTGTGCCTATAGTACACCCACATTTCGCCAGTTATGTTTAAGTCCCATGTAATATTTATAATAATAGTAGATGCAATACTTCCCAGGCAAAAATATTTGAAACGATGAATGAATCCTTCATAAATTGATCATTAAGAAAGTTTTGAGACTAAATGTGGATGGTTACAGGAAATAAGACCAGGGGATGACCAAGAAACGATGGATCGATCGTATGGCTAGCACGGAGGTGAATTCTGAGATGTCGGCTGATGGACCTTGTATGGGAAAATGAAGACATGCAGTGTTGACCTCAAATAAAATTGTGATAAGGACATGAGGGTGATGGTTATAACCCAAAAACAAGTGCGTGTCGGACCACGCACAATGAAGGGTTCCGTAGTTGGGATGAATTTATCCCAAAAACAAACTTAACATTTTTGTTGAAAAGCATGTTCTCCCATACATCGATATACGCCACTGTCAATTCTCCTACTACAAATGTAAGTTTGTACTGGTTTTTTTTTTGAGGTATACGTACAAATAAACATTTTTCAGATTTTTTCCTTTACTTGTACTATGGTTACCTTGCTTCTTGCCTAATTTCATGATTCTAGTTCAACGGGAAGTACCCTATAGGTTTTGATTTATTTGCGAGTATCAAAATATATCGCATAAATAGCCGTATGCTTGCGTTGCCTTAGAAGCTTGATTTTTTTGAGCTCCAAGGGACCTACGTAATTGATATAAATTTCAACTTGTTACCTTCACGCGTTCCTGAGAAAAAGGGCCTTGACAGACTGACAGACAGACAGACGGACAATAAGGGTTCCGTTTTTTTTCCTTTTGAGTAACGGAACCCTAAAAACCATGCACTGACAATAATTTTAAATTACATCGTCTGAAATGGTCACAAAGATAGTTTCGACTACACGTTCTAACTAAATAATAAAACACTTTTAGGACACAATGTGTTAAATAAAGCTTGGATCATTATACGTTAAAAGCTGTCCCAAGCTTAGATATGCTGAGTTAACAAAGGCCTCGCTAACACTGTTGTATTTTCGGATGGTTAAAAATAATATGGCGGTTTTCAGGTTGTTTGTTAGTTATGAAATGTATCTATGTGCTACAAATTATTAATTATACTGGAAGGTACACAAATTTTCTGGCGCTGGACACTTGTGTGAATCCACTTGCGTGAAAGGACACTTGCACGAAACTATCAGCGAGAACGGCGAACGGCATTTGCGCGTAAGACCACAGTTTTCACTGTTGATTATTCCGTGCCCAGTTAGCTCACGACGAGGCGACCGACGACGTAGCGTTGCTCACTTTCAGCCAGCAATCAATCAATCTACCGCAAACTAGGCCGTGCACTTATGTCTATCGCAGGCAGATTGTATAATTTGTCATTTGTCAGGTTTGAAAACATATAATTATTTTATGGAAAACGGCATAAATCCAATCGTTTTTTTAAAACTTTTAATTTATTTTTTATTAATAACTAATAAAAGCTTGTTTTTTTATGCCCTGGCTACGGGTGTGGCCTTTCATATTTCGCCTGCGCCCTCATCCGCGCCCCGCCGCGCGCCTGTGTAACTATGTCCCGCGTGTCATCACTCCCATACATTTTGTATGAAATATGAAAGGAGCGGCGCGATGCCCGCGCCACGTCGTCACCACGACCGCGCCCCTCGCCGCTTGTGTATATTCCGCGCCTCATCGCTCCCATACATTTTGTATGAAATATGAAAAGAGCGGCGCGACGCCCCCGCCACGCCGTCGCCACGCCCGCGCCCCTCGCCACTTGTGTATGTTCCGCGCCTCATCGCTCCCATACATTTTGTATGAAAAATGAAAAGAGCGGCGCGACGCCCCCGCCACACCGTCGCCACGCCCGTGCCCCTCGCCACTTGTGTATGTTCCGCGCCTCATCGCTCCTATACATTTTGTATGAAATATGAAAGGAGCGGCGTGACGCCCCTGCCACACCGTCGCCACGCCCGCGCCCCTCGCCACTTGTGCATGTTCCGCGCCTCATCGCTCCTTTACATTTTGTATGAAATATGAAAGGAGCGGCGCGACGCCCCCGCCACACCGTCGCCACGCCCGCGCCCCTCGCCGCTTATGTATGTCCCGCGCCTCATCGCTCCCATACATTTTGTATGAAATATGAAAGGAGCGGCGCGACGCCCCCGCCACACCGTTGCCGCGCCCGCGCCCCTCGCCACTTGTGTAGGTATGTTCCGCGCCTCATCGCTCTTATACATTTTGTATGAAATATAAAAGGAGCGGCGCGACGCCCGCGCCACACCGTCGCCACGCCCGCGCTCTCGCCGCTTATGTATGTCCCGCGCCTCATCGCTTCCATACATTTTGTATGAAATATGAAACGACCGGCGCGACGCCAACGCCACACCGACGTCACGCCCGCGCCCCTAGCAGCTTTTTTGTGCTATTTGTCAAATAAGGTTGACTTTTTATTAATAATTTAATATCCCACCGTTATTAGCGTAACATAAGTGAAGATGGAACACAAAATGTCACATATTGTAATCTGGCCGGCCATCCGAGACGTACTCTTGATAATATTCACTTCTTTGTGGCGCCGCGCCGCCAGCTGCGACGAATTACGTTCTTTGTGGATACTCTGCTGGGTAGCATTGTGTTTCGAGCGCAGAGCAAATATCTTTTTAGAATGTGCGAAAATCGGTTTCTGTACCTAAGTGTAGGGGAATAAACGAATGTTTACTTCGTGTTCACAGCGAATCAGTGTTAAACGTGAAAGATTTTTGGTGTTTTTATTTTGGTATTGATTTGGTGGATTTTAATTTTATACCTTTGAATTGAGTAGCGAGACACAAGTGAATTAATTGAGTATCAAATCAAAATCAAAACTCATTTATTCAAACTAGCCTGAGAATTTGAATTTTTTGAATGTCAAAATTCATCCCCCAGAACCTATCCCCATCTAGCCCACTTACCACCCCAGAAACTATAGCCATCCGCTTCACCACTTCCTAGTGCTTTAGCTGGGAAAAAGAAGTAGCGTAACAAACTCCCTAGCAGTATTCAGTATTTAACCAAAAGGATAGAGTGTCATGTTCGTGAACGGGCGCCGTCAGTTGAGACTGGTCATCTCTTATCTGCCAGGGCTTATTTTTAATCTTATATTTTTTATCGCTTTTGATTTTTATATTTTTTTTTACATTGTTCTCACATATAGAATCAACAAGAGTAATGTACCCAGGATTTTGTAATTTCTATATTTAACCTTCCTTGGAGTTTCTTGCCCGATCTTCTCCATAGAGATCTACGTTTTGGAATGGGCAACTAGCTTCAACTTTCTGACTGACTGACTCTTTGACAGTTCAAAAGTGCCTGTAAATGTTTTAATTGAAATAAATGGTTTGAGTTTGGGATATTTTTTGTTCTAATAATCGATTCAGTTAGGTAGGTACCGAAAAAATCTGAAAAAACTAATACATGTCATAGTAGGTAATAGGTTTGTTGGAAAAGATACATTATACCGGAGACAACTGTCACTGTGACGAGTAAATATTCTATTTCTAATGCGGCCACTTATCTTGCTGTCAGAACAAGTCAAGCTACTTACACCCCACGCAACCAAACAAACATTAGGTATAATAATTTGTAAAGTATCACTTGTAAATGTATACCTAGGTAGTTATAGCCTAGGCATGTCATTATCTTTTTTAACAACGCTTTTCAATAATAACACATACATTACGAACTCATACTGAAATAAAACCTCACAATTACACAGAGACAGTGGTAATGTCGTTGAATCATTAATGACAAGCTTCCTGGAACGTAAAATGCCCACACAAGTAGATAGCGTATTGTGAGGTTAACTGCTCATTTAAACTTATCTGTCGGTAGTATTGCGTGACAAAATACGGGTACACAGTAATCAGATGTAGCTTCGGACGACGACGGCCGCTATTCAGCTATCACCCGACACTTGGCACTAAACTACTGGCCTATCAGCCCTTACACCCAGTCGGTTCCCTCGTGTCAATTTGAATAAAGTACGAATAAAAAACTGTAGTGTAAGGACACCCTAATCGGCTCCTGATTTTATCAAGACCCCGTATGAGGAGGCACTTTTTACGCATGAACAGACCAGAAATAAGATAGACGAACGAATAAAAATAAAATCGGGGCAGATAAAAATATTTCCCAATAATATTTGGTTGATCACTGATCCTGACAAAATAGGTCACTTGGGTGAAACCCACTGTAAGTGTAGACAAAATTTCGCCATTTTAAGATTTATGCAAAGAATTATCCATCCTACTACAAAATTATGATTCCGTTTTCTACCTTGGACATTGTAGCATTTTTTCAGGGACTAGATAATCGTAATTCCTATATATATGTATTATCATGTCAAACATAATGATTGTACCTACCTTTACCAATACTAGATAATAGCCACCTATGATTCTTATCACTGTATCATTCATTTATAACGAAGCGATAATGAGACCATAACGCGTGTCACCGGAAACCATAAAACTAACATTTTCTTTGTTAAAATTATTTGTTGCTTCTAAATTGATGACTTAGAAAATAGCATTAAAATTTTTCCTAACTTTTATAGTCTGACCTAAAGAAAGGTCAAACAATATCGCTCAAAAACTTTTTTAAATATGTTTTGTGGAGTTTTTATTTTTCCACCTAAAAGTTTTCATCCATTTTACGTACAAAATGGATTTCCGCTGTCACATCGTACTTTATTTGATGAGCGAAACTTCGTCTTCTCAGTTACTGTGACATTTTCATTAAAGTGTTGTCTTCCATCCAGTTGACAGGGAATCATAAGCCATTGTTGTTTAATTCCATCCTGACCGTGTTGGAGACGTTAAAGCGATGACGTACGGGTTTTGAGGCCCAATTGTCAGCGACTTGTTATAACTTTCTGAAGTTGGAAGGACAACTATGTTTACTGTTGCCTTGAATCAACTATCATTGATATTCTAGAAAGTATACGCGATTGCTAGATGATGCACATACATAGCTTGTCCACTCTGAAATGACGCGCCCCATTACCGCATAACCGCGTCATTTCAAAGTGCATGTTTCCAAAGCTTTTGTTATCCTTACTTCCGTACTATACATAAGCATAATTAGCCAATAATGTTCCCACTAGTGGGACATAGGCCTGCTCTTTTCGAGAGTGAGTGGGCTTTAAATAATCTACCACGTGGGCCCAGTGCGGGTTGGTAGATGTCACATGTCTTCCAATTTTTGGTTCTAGGTCGTGCCGGTTTCCTCACGATGTTTTCCATCACCGTTTTGAGAGCAGTGGTGATGAAATTACTCGCACAACGTAAAGCACCTGCGTGCGTCGAGGCCGTTGCCACTCGGCCACCACTGTTCTTGTACTATAGGTACTACGAGTATACAATACTTAATAATCTATATACATATATAAAAGAAAGTCGTGTTATTTACACTATTTATAACTCAAGAACGGCTGAACCGATTTGGCTGAAAATTGGTGGGGAGGTAGCTTAAAACCAGGAGACGGACATAGGATACTTTTTATCCCGGTAGGATAGGTATGTAGGTAGGGTAGGTAGATAGGTAGGGTAGGTAGGTAGGTAGGGTAGGTAGGTAGGTTAGGTAGGTAGGGTAGGGTTGGTAAGGTAGGTAGAGTAGGTAGGGTAGGTAGCTGGGGCGGACAGCTAGTAAAATTATAAATGTGAAAGTAACTCTGTCCGCCTGTCTGTCTCCTTTTCACGCCTTAACGGTTGAACTGATTTCAGTGAAATTTGGCACACAGGCGACCATGACCTGTGTTGGGTCATAGGATACTTTTTATATCAGTAGTACTTTGTCGTGGGTACTTGGTTATATGTGAAATTGCCATTGACTGTTTGATGTATCAGTCATGTAGCATTCACGGAGCATCACCTAATGAGCTCGAGTACATTAACCTTAATTGGCACAACAAAGGAATTTATTCTGTCTCATTTCCTTTGTTTTTAAGACTACTTTAACCATGTCTTTGTACGTAGCAATGTTATCAGCCTAAGTCTGGGTTAGCACCAGTGGGTTTCTAATACTTTCGAGCACGCAATCCCTAATTTATGCAGACAGCTTTAGAAACAATTGTTCTAAAACATGTTGTTTTCGTGGTCACTCTATCTTAATATCTTTTTTTGTATTCATTGTTGTGTTAGGCTGACACGTTATTGTTCTACTGCACTGATTAAACTTTATAAGTGAATATTCACCAATTAAAGTTTGTAGATTCCTTTTTAGATTAGGTGACAAAATGTGGTGTGATGTGGTGGTGAAATGCTGTTACAATATCAATGATTATTTAAATGACAAATTTTAACTTACATGTTTTATGAAATAACTAGCTGCGCCCCGCGGTTTCACCCACATAAGTTTCGATCCCGTGGGAATATCGGAATTAAAAGTATCCTATGTGTTAATTCAAATTATAAACTATCTGTGTGCCAAATTTTATCCAAATCCGTTCATTCAAAAAAAAAAAAAAAAAAATTCAAAAATTCAAAAGTCATTTCAAAAGTCATTTATTCAAACTAGGCTGAGAATCAGCACTTTTCGAACGTCAAAATTACATAAGACAGTCCCCCAAAACGCCCACCCTTCACCACTTCCTAGTGCTTTTGCTGGGAAGAAGAAGTGGCGCAACAAACTCCCCAGCAGCACAGCTGTCTGTTCAGCTAGAAAAAAAATAAAATTGATTCTATACAACAGTATGTAAGACAATTTACAATATGCAAAAAATAATTAAAATTATAAATTAAATAGCTATAATTAATAGCCATATGACAGCTAGCACACGCCAATATACCAACCAAAAGCATCGAGAACTATACTCAAGCAGAAATAAAAATAACTAAAAGTAAACAATATCTAAAAAAAAAAGAAAAAAAGCCTCCAGGCATAAAGGGCGTGCCCGCTTACATATAGCTGTAACTAGAAGTTACAATTGATAAACTAGGACCATCGAGGTAAAATAAATAATTGTCGAGTTCGCTAGCTAACCACATATTGCAATAAAACTCATTAAAAAAAAATAGTAATGAGTTGATTATGTCAACACTAAATTAAAATAAAATTAAAATAAATTGACTTATAAAGTAAAATTATAAACAATTATATAAACTCATATAACCTGTCAGTAGGTAAACTAATTCTGGAGAAAGAACATTTAAACATTGTCTTGAGTTAATCACAGCGACCATATATTCTTATCATTTAAGTAGTCGTTGATAGAATAGTATGCCTTTGAACAAAGGTTGGACTTTAATTTAGTTTTAAACGCATTAAAAGGCAAATCTAGCAAAGAAGAGAGTAGCTTGTTATAAAAGGTTATACCAAGCCCAACAAATGAGTTATGAACCTTATGAAGCCGGTGAAAGGGAGCACGTAGTTTATTAGTTTTAGCGTGAAGAAGAGACAAACATACACACTCACAAACTTTCGCCTGTATAATATTAGTAGGATAATTAAAATAGGTATTGAGAATAATTACAACTAAGTAGTCAAAATAAAAAACCCTCTCCCTCTCTCCTACTTTCTGTGAGCTCACTTCTTCTTTTCGTGTGGTTAGTGACTAACCTGGTGTCAGAGTTTAAAAGCCACCCATGGGCCTCTGACTTGGCTTCACATGCCGTCGAGAATTATCTCTCAGGCATGCCGGTTTCCTCACGATGTTTTCCTTCACCGTTTTTGAAGCAAGTGATAATTATACAATACGCACATGAATCCGAAAAGTCAGAGGTGCGTGCCTTGGATTCGAACTCGGGACCTGTGACTTGGCAGTCCGAAGGTCACACCACTAGGCTATTAATGCTATTGTGTGCTCACTACCCGACAGGGTCCACAATGATCATATTTTTGTACAACCTACCACCTAAGTTCACATGTGGAAGCAATAAATGTATTGAGTATTCTTTATTGAATGCAATAACTGAATTTTTAATTTATTTTTACAGCAACTTGGAAACTCTTGGCCTGCATCTCACCTGATGGTGATGATCAGGCCGAAGGTGGAAGCAAGCTTTAACCGGAATCCTCGACCACAAAGGAAACGACTATCTTACGTCTAACTGCGGAAACACAACAATGCTGTTAACATTGTTGTTATGGCGGCAGACTTAGATAAAATGGTTGTTGCTCGCCAGACGGAGTTAGAACAATCCCTGCCACAAACCAAACCGTGCAGAAAATTTTTCCCCCACTGGGGATCGAACCCGGAACCTCTGGGTCTAAGAATGGTGGCCCAAAAAGGCGGTTAAAAATTTCAAAGAGATTCTATACAATTTGTAAAACTATATCTGCCTGTACTTCCTCGATGTCGTCATCTACGGAAGCATCATTTTATTTATCTGAGTGGAAGTCCAATTTACAAAGAAAATATAATAAAGTGCTCGTAGACAAGTGTAGTAGGGAGCTGACAAAAGAGTTTGGAACCTCAGACGATTGTACGAGATGGTCAGGATAAAGGATGCTGCGAGACCGCTAAAGAGAGATTTGTTCTTTAAAATTCATGGATTTTAGACTAGTTTCTAAGTCCTGTTTTATTTGAAGGTTGGATTTGCGGGGAATTTTTTTTAAAAATTGAATTGTTCGGAAGCGAAATAGATAGTAACTTACTACCTACTTTTGAATTGAATCTCTTTTTTCAAGGCGTTTTTAGGGTTCCATAGTAAACAAGGAACCCTTATAGTTTCGCTATGTCTGTCTATCTATCCGTCTGTCTGTCTGTCCGCGGCTTAGCTCAGAGACTATTTGTACTAGTTGGGATGTTTTTTTTTGTCACCTTTCCCATAGTGTTGGGAGTCGTTTAAAAATATTTGTATTTGTGAAACCATTTTTTGATTCAGGAATCCGTTTGCGAAATATTAAGCTTTAAAGTGCTAATTCTAGTTAGAGTCCAGTGTCCCCCCTGCTAGCTAAATAGTCGGTTTTGGATATGTAAAAAAATCACGGCAGTAGTATATTTAACGAAATTAAAAGCAAAACTATCACAGCTAAGTAGGCTTTACAAGTTAACGAGTAATAATCGACCAACTTACATTTGCGGTTGCAAAAAAAAGTTCTCCCATACGGAATTTATACATGTTTTTCAACTACAAAGTCAAGTTTGTCCTTGCGATAAATTCATCCCAACTACGGAACCCTTCATTGTGCGTGATCCGACGCGCACTTGGTTGGTTTTTATTTTTTCTAGTAACTAGTTACATCATTACTTATTTGTCCATACTAATACTTACTTAGATATGTGGAAGAACTATGAATTAAAAATATCAAACTACTACAAATTAGATCACATTGTAGATTCTGCGTGAAAGCTTTCGGAATACTATTGTATCAAAGATTTCTAAAGCATCAATGATCAGACATTTCCAGTCCCATTTGCGACTTCAATAAGGAAAAAGTAACAAAATTATTAGTATCAAGATTATGAACGATAATTACCCCACTGAGAGCTCACGATAATTAATTTAAGTAGGTATAAAAAGAAAATTAATAAGACTTAGTCTGAAGCCTGTTAAAAATTAAAGCCAATTACTAAAGACTACTTTTGATTATGGATAATTAACTTGTATAAATAATAATAGAATAAGGAGGTACTGGTAAAAAAATATTACCCAGATACTTACTGTCTTCATATATGAGGTACATAACACCACGCCTGTATTCTCCGAAGGGTTAGGCAGGGTACCTTGTAGTACACCTACATTTCTCCAAATATTTTTAAGTCCCATGTAAAGCTGGTTTTCCTCTCACGCTGACCGTCGGCGCTGATAGGTAAATCATTTTTTAATCACGCCGACCGCTCAGCACTGTGACGAGTACTAACTACATTTACGATTTAAGCGCCGACCGACAGCGCCGACGGTCAGCGTGAGAAGAAAACCAGCCTAATAGGGGGCGAGCCAATTGCCATCAACCAGGCACAAATCCAGACTGCGAGTTGCAATTGAGAAATTCCAGATGTAGAAACCGATTGTCACCTATTTTTTAAATATCAGCGGCACTGATTGCTATATGGAAAACTCGACATTGTTCTTTTAGGTTTTTATGCTGCCTAAGTGATGTCAGATATTTTCGAAAACATCGAAGTATCACATTCTTCTGAATTTAACTGAGTAGGCAGATATTCATGACGCAAGACATGTCCGTTAATATTGCATTGACACATATTTTTAAAGCCGATGCAGCATCCTATGTTTTCATCGCTTATCTCGCCAGATTAGTATGGATGATTTCACATATTTGTGCGGCCACTTATATATAAGGCATATATCACATGTATTTGCCGTCATGTATTAATGGATGAATCATGAAATCAGATATTTTTGCCGAGCTGTCAAAACGACAAAAAAATTAAAAATTGGTTTCGTTATAAGTACCGTTTAAACTTTCGTATGCATTTAGTAAAAAGCTGTTATTTTGACATTACAAACATTTGGAAAAATTTCCAATAAGATAGAAGAAAAAAAACCTCGTGTAACAAATTGTTTTTTATTTCAACAAAAATCATGCCAGTATAATACTAATTACAGTACACGTTAACAACGAAAGCATATGTGTTACTAGACCGATATGTACAATACTGTTATCGTGATATTAGCAATTCAGGATATGTACTGACAAATAGTTCGTCCGAAATTATTTTATACAAACAGCAGTATGAACGTTTTGAACATCGTCCAATTAACTTATTTTATAGTACAGCAATGATTTTTTGTGTTCAAGATTTTCTTTCACAAAGGTACTTAGAAAACATGGTTACAAAAATTAGGATTTATTAAAAGCAGTTTACATTATTTTCTAGTTTTAAATGTATTTTTTAAATATTAATCCCTCATTGTTTTTACGTTCCCAGTAGGTACGTAGATCTCGATTTTCGATTTTCGGTTCTCGATATTTTTAATAATATTCTTACAAAAAAGATGTCGACTAATATTATAACTTTATATACATCAGTAGATCTAAGAAGGCGATTCTAAACTTTTATTTACAATATAATTTTGAATTCTAAAGATAGGTTTTCGAATAAAAAATTAAATACAAATAGCCTTTGCTGCAAAAATATAAATTTTGTACCTAACGACAACACTTCACTTTTGAGAAAGTTTCAACGAAATTATTTATAAACTAGCAATAAAGACCGAGATATGTATCGAAGACTTAATTAAATATTTTACTATAAAACATTAAGTATTTACTAGCTACCTGAATTGTACATTATTATGTAAACACTAAACGTTTGAGAACCAATTATGACCATGTTACAAAAGGTTAAATGAATATCAATAAAATATTAATAACTTCGAAGTTTGTAGTGGGTTTATTCTTTGGAATGCTCTTGCCTTGCCTGTGTCTAAATCACGTTTGATTAATAAAAGAGTTAGATAATTTATCACGTTTCTGATTGCATTAGGGATCTGAAGAAGAGGGTGAGGGAAAGTGTTAACAGCATTACACTTAGCGCAGACGCCTCGCTTGAACTCCTCACTGAAACAAACAAGCTTTGTTATTCGAGTTAAATGACGAGACTCCCCCGGGGAGCCAGTAAAAAGTTGGACATCACAATAATGTACCGACGTTTACTTTGTGCGCCGTTTTAAGGAGATAGTTTGCCACAGCTTGAGACCGTTGCTTTTAACAGTACTAGTATAAGATCATCACACTAAAGAGCTTTTATTCTAAAAGTTGGCAAAGTCCCAAATAGCTGTCAAATATTAATTTGGCTTTATGGAAATATGAAATATCGCTAACTAGTGACCTAAAATATTATCTAATTATAAATCTGTATTTGATATTGTAACCGTTTTAACTAAGTTTATGGTGTTATACGGTATTCATTATTGCAATTCATAATCAATGTTTAGTTCATAATTCCATACAGACAAATACGCATAACATAACATGACGCCTGTATTCCCCGATAGGTATCTTTAATGCTATTCGCCAGTTAAACATAACTTCCATCTTCCATGTAATACACAGCAAAATATTGCGACGTTGCCCACTTTCAGAATTTGCACGCTCTTTTAACAGGTACCGCGGGTTTTGATGTAATTAGTATGTATACAATTAATTATACGTGAGATCTTAAAAAATGGGACGATGACAAATGAGACGAAAAGTCGATTGACACTTTAGTTTTTATTGAGCTACATATTTTAATTAAAATTGGAACAGAAGTGAATATAAAACAACCATTTCTTAGCAATTTCCTATAAGAATGTATGCTAATATAAAATATATTTTTTTGTCAAATTTTATGATATGTAAAAGTGTTAATCGATTTTGTTGCTAATCGTAACTACTTATACGAAATTCTGGGTCAGGATATGAAAGGAAAATAAGGCCTCACCGCACTGGGCACGCCACTATTGCGACGACAATTTGTTATCAATGAGTAATATTTACGCTAAGGTAACCCGCGAAACCAAACAAAAAGAAAAAGGTAGGAGGCAAAACGCCGGGGCTTAACTCCGCTGCTGCGAGAAATCGCGGCACAGCGGACAGAGCTCCGGCGGGATCTCATGGCGTCATGGAGAGTGCGATTGTCGCAACCCAGTGCTGGGCATAACACTATTGCGGCGATAGCTTTGAGGAGTGGCTGGAGAGGCGCCACGGCGTCCTCACCTTCCGCCTGACGCAGGTCCTCACTGGACACGGCTGTTTCGGGAGGTTCCTGTTCGGTATCAGGGGGGGGAGGAAACGCCTGGGTGTCATCACTGAGTGAATCGCCCGGAGGACACGGTGGAGCATATGGTGGAGGTCTGCCTGGCTTGGGCAGAGCACCGCCGTGTCCTCGTGGATGCGATCAGTTTCGGGGATCTCTCGCGTCCAGCCCTGGTCCAGGCCATGGTACGGAGTGAGAGGGCATGGGAGGCCGTCACCTCCTTCTGTGAAGCAGTAATGCTCGCGAAGGAGGAGGTGGAACGCGTGAGGGAGAGGCAAAATTCGCGCCCTCACGCCCCTAGCCACCGCAGGAGGAGACGCCCCGGGTTGTCGGGAATCGCAGGCCGATTCCCGGCCACTGTAGGCGCGGGCTTGCGGACGGTGAGCAATGGGTAGCTCGCCGTCCGGGAAGGACCAGGCCGGGGCGACGGCGCGTTGTGTTACACGCGCGCCTCAAAGAGATGTCAGCAATTGAAGGGGTCCGATGGGACCGATGGCTGCCGGGGTTACCGTGGCCCCCTGGCATTGCACAGGCAACTGAAGGAACATGTATGGGTCTTAGTCAGTAAGAGTCTGACACGCCCTCCCGCTCCACCCAGAGCGGGAGAAGTCATTTGATCATTTCATTCATTTCAATTTAGGTGGGAACCCAAAAAAAAAATTGGCCTCATCGCACACACCAATGTGTGCTGTGAGGGTCCTTATTTGCAAACTAAATCCATTCTCATATAAAATGTTCTGTATGTATTGCTCACTTTACGTCTGCGTAGTTATCTATATCCTTTAGATCGCGTGCAGACAGTTTCACTCCGCAAATGCCACTCAAATACCACTGGTAATCCTCGCGAAATTAATTTCATTCTAGTTTCAGAATAGCTATTATAACATATTTCATTGTCCTGGAAACAGTTACAAATAACAAAACAGTTTCAAATAAGTTTTAAAATAATCCACTCAACGAGGTAGTTATTTCTGGAATCGAAATAGTTACCCTGTGCGCAGACTGATTTAGATTGTCTACAGACAGACAGAAAATACTCGTAGTCTCATATTCAAACTTAACAAATACTAGCTTCCACAAGCGGCTTCGCCTGCATACTATCTTTAGAAATTATAGCCTATGTTACTAAGTGTTATTCATAGCATTCTACTGGTGAATGATTTTTTAAATCGGTCCAGTAGTTTTTGAGTTTATTCATTAAAAACAAAAATACAAATCTTTTCTCTTAATAATATTAGTGTAGACTAGCAACCCATCCCTACTTCGCACGATTTCACGACTTGACAAAACATAAAGATTTCTTTATAAAAAGTTTAATATGCATGTATTAGACATGAACTTTTTGGAATAAATTCTCTAAATAATTATAAAACTGCATCAAAATCCGTTGCGTAATTTAGAAGGACAAAGCTGTCACACAGATATACAGACACGAAAAGCGACTTAAAAAGAAAAGAAAGAAAGAAAATACGTTTATTTGCGGTACATATGACGCAAGCAAAGAAAAAACACGAAAAAACAATTTGGGGGAAAATATGCGTCACAATCGTCAAAACGGCCATCGCTCAGCATAATGCTGGGTCCCTACCCAGACACAGAGAACCGGAGCCCCATCGCTGTCTTTTTTTTGGTTTGTATTCTTCATTTTTGAATATGTTTAGATTAGATACTGAAGACCGATAGACAAAACTGTTCTATGTCTAGTAAGTGTGCGTAAGGTTAGCGAAGTGCATTTAATCAGATTATAAATACATTGTTTTACAGTACTTAGCAGTAAATACGGCATTTCGAGTTTCAGAAAAGATTTTCTCGTCTACGCATGTGAAAACAAATTCGTGTGAATGGCTCTTTAAAAAAACTCAATGACTTTGGACATAATAAACATGTCGGAAATACGTTAGTGAATTGACTAATCGGGACGCCAGCGCCGCCTGGCGGCGTTCGGCAGAGTCTACAACATAATGCTGGGACCGGCCGGAGCTCAGCAGACTTCATGGATGGCGGTCAAGCAGTGAAGACGTTTAGAAACTGTCGCGCGTTCCGAATAGTTGTGTCGTGTCCCTACAATGTGTGAATTGCTAGTGTGATTAATTTGATAGTAAATTATAATGTTCTGTTTCTATTGCGCAATAACCAACACTACCCACTGTACGCCCACAGTAGTTAAAATATACCTGATAATAACGAAAGAGATACATACCCGCCTCCGTCATACATATTTATTAATTGTTAGTTTATTTACAATAGGTTTATATCCCACGGAAACGTACTACCAGGATTAAAAGTACCCTATGTGTTAATCCAGATTATAAGCATATGTGTGCCCAATCCCTTCAGCCGTTTTTGCCCCAATTCGGAACATATATCCAGAAAAACGGACAAAAATTCTAAAATCTATATATTCGGCATCAGACTCGTCCCTCGTTCAAAAAAAAAATTTTTTTTTTTTTCAAAATGTTCAATGTACAGTTTTGACTTCGTTTCAATTTATCCGACTGCGGCGAAACCCAATAGGAGGGTTATGTGTTTTATTATATGTATAGATAAAGAATATGTAGATAAAGTTAGGTAACGATGCGTAATTGCTTCGAAATTTCGGTTCATTCATTCTCGTATTGGCTACGAAAATATTTAGTTTCAAATCGATACTATCTTGACGTCTAAAAGCTTAATTATACATGGTTCTGGTTTTAATTGCAGAAATATTGGTTTCGGTCATTAATTTAAAGCCTGATATTGTTTCGTCTTGAATGCTTTTTGGCAAAGCTCTCTAATGATGTTCCCGCTATGAATACATCCAATAAACTGTTGTTGGTGAATAAAAGAACCAAGTATCTTGAAAATATTAATTAGTCTATATATTATATTATTATTAATTAGTTATGTATAGCGTTAGCTCATACCACATAATAAATAAGTAGCAGTATTATTTCTCGGCAGTGACCTTAAAATAATTACCTACGGCAGCTCGGTAGACAAACCTTGCGCGTCCGTGCGTAACTGCCGCGCACTCAATACTGTTGCGTACTGACACACACTGAGATTTTGAAGTGAGTCATTTCTGCCGTTTTCTATGAAGATAGAGCACTGTACTTATTTATACTATGCCTGTACCTACTGGCACAGTCAACAAAGCAAAAAGAAAGAAAATACATTTATTTGCGGTAAAATATGACGCAAGCTAAGAAAAAAAAACAAACACGAAAATAACAATTAGGAGGAAAATATGCGTCATATCCACGCAAAACGGCCATCGCTCAGCATAATGCTGGGACAACAGTAGCAGAAAATAACAATGTTTTCCATTTCTTTGGAAAAACGTTACCCTACTTCGAAGCTAGTAAAAAAGATTGCGACACCAATCACTTTGCCGTTCAATCAATCAAGCATATCCACTAATAGTATATTAACAGAGACCAGTAGATTATACAATCCATCAATCGTAATACTCAATCAAATTCACGTAGTAGTAACACCAATTTAATAGTTAATTAATCGGAACATTTGTAATCACAAATCGATTTGATAGTATCTATAATGGTATCGATACATCGAATATAATAGGAGTTCACTTGAATAGGCTTGTTCCGTTGTAATAATATCGCAAGATTCTGCGAATTGCGATCGACATCAGTTTATAACATTCTTACGGAAGACGGGTTGGGATATTAAATTGTTATAACTTGGGATTTGCGATGGCGAGTTAAAGGTTTTTGTGGCTCCATTATGTTTTCTTGTTAAAAGATTTAGTCTATATTTTTGTGTTTTATTATTCGATAGTTTTTTCGTATTTGAGACATATGGGGGAGCTGACTGAGCTGTGACCAAGCTTGTGTAGATGTCGCAGCCATCTGGTTAAATTAGCCAGCTAATTGGACGCCTAGGCAGTTCATTAAACGCGCCGCATCCAAGTGATAGCCTAGGCCGATAGTTAATTTTAATAAAATTATTCAACGTTTAACAACTTGGCGTATTGAGTGTCAGCCCATTGAAGATGACTGACCAAGACTCAGCCAAGTGATTCAAGTGGTGAAAAAATCTCTGCGAGCAACTTGGAAATAGCGCTCGCTCGGCTTCGGTGCGGTTGGTCACAGTTCTAACCTAACCTAACCAGTTTAACTAAATGTCTACACGACATTCAGCCATCTGGTTAAACATTGTGCTCAATGACTTGACGAGTTGTCCTTTAGTCATTCAATTAAATGTCGTCATTCATAGAACGCGCTAGTCATTCAATCAAATAGTAGATTCAACCAGATGACTGCGACATAGATATCAGCTTTTAAATGCTAACTAAGATTATAAACACGAAAGTGAGTTTGTTTGTTTGTTACGCTTTCACGATAAAACGGCTGACCATGACCTGAGTTAGAACATAGGTTATTTTTTATCCCAACATTCCCACGAAATCGACTTATGTGGGTAAAACCGCGGGACGCAGCTAGTTGTCCAATAAGTACCTAGTAGGCCAAACAATCGAAAGATGATTTTCACTTTTATTTTGGGGAATTGGGGGATATCATACAATTCAATTCCAGGGGCCCAAGTCTGCTATTTTTATAAATTCGTCATTACAACACGATCCCATTGTCGTTTTGATAAAAGTTCTTAATCTGCTAAATTCATAATGGTCGCTCATTGGTTGATCATTGTATTCCACAAACACGATACTCGTTACGAATTAAAAGAAATGACGTTCTCATGGTAGGTCACTGATCAAAGGAACTGTCAAAATTTTTGCAGATTACCGCCTAAGCCAGTTATTCATTTTTCATTATGTACGAGATTACCAATAGATGCCATTTATTTGAATGGAGTGTCAGTGGCTGACCATTGGAAAGTTATAATGACGCCAATATGTTAGTAGATTACCAAACTTGTCAAAATCAACAATTATGAAATCAATGATAGACCATTCTGACAGTATTGTAATAGCAGACTTTTTTTTTTTTGTTGTTTGGGAAATCATCAAATGAAGTTTCCCGCTCCGGGTAGAGCGGAAGGGCGTGTCAGACTCTTACTGACTAAAACCCACCCGTGTTCCTTCAGTTGCCTGTGCAATGCTAGGGGCCACGGTATTCCTTTCGGACTTTCCCGCAAACCCGGCAGACATCGGTCCCATCGGACCCCTTCACCCGCTGACATCTCTTTGAGTCGCGCGTGAAACACAACGCGCCGTCGACTCGGGCCTGTCGAGCTACCCATTGCTCACCGTCGTCCGCAAGCCCGCGCCTACGGTGGCCGGGAATCGGCAATAGATACCCGACGCCCAGGGCGTCTCCTCCTGCGGCAGCTAGGGGCGTGAGGGCGCGAAATTTGCCTCTCCCTCACGCACTCCACCTCCTCCTTCGCGAGCAATACTGATTCGCAGAAGGAGGTGACTGCCTCCCATGCGTAATAGCAGACTTGAGGCCCAGGTTTCATTCATCGCTAATCAGAATAGTATCTTCCTTGAATTAATATGTAACATTTGTATTTATACAAATGAAAATTCACTTGGTTTTGAACCTGCCGAAGAAACTTCGGGTGGGAAAACCTTCAAGTTATAACATGGCAACGACGAAATTAGTTTAACTCAATGTTTTCGCAAAATAGTCACCGATCGAAAATCGTTTATATTCTCCCTCCAGTTAATGGTCTAGATTGAAAATTCGTTCAATGATCGTTTCTTTCGATTACCGAACGGTTTTAGTCGACCAATCGTTTGCTCGGTATTCATGTGAGACTTTCAGGCGGTTCGAGAAAATTCATGAGATTTTTTTTTAGCTACGTATTTAAAAATTATGGTATACCTACTGATATTAAGAAACGCCTAATCTATGAGCGTTTAGTGTGCGTTGAGTGGCTTTCTGAAACTGATGTCAGACGCTTCCCTTTTTGTTTATGTTTAGGGTTCCGTACCTCAAAAGGAAAAAACGGAACCCTTATAGGATCACACGTGCGTCTGTCTGTCTGTCCGTTTGTCACAGCGAATTTTTTCCGAATCTATTGGACTAATTTAGTTGAAATTTGGTACACACATGAATTTCTGTGACCCCAACGGACGTAAATAAATAGATTTTGAATATGGGGGTCACTTTTCGGGGGCAAACAGGAAAATTTAAAAAAAAGTTTTGCAAACTGTACCGTGTGATATATGAAATGAAAAGGCTTGTTGTGAGGACTTCAAATAAATTTATTATTTAAATAAATGCTTTTAAAGATATTTAATAAAATAGATGAAAATTGTCCACTGCCTTATCTTCGAAACTACTGAGCCTAAAATTTTGAAAAAAATACAGTTAACGGTTCTTTACTAATAGATTACAGGACTGAACTGGGCCTTTTTGACGCAGCCGTGAGGCATACTCCCTGCTAATTTCCAACATCGCATATTACACTTTTTTTTTTTTTTATCTTCTGTATAAATTGTGTGCTTTTTAGTCTGTATTAAATCATTTTTTTTTCTTTCTTTTTTTTTCAACAATAAAATGGATCAAAAGTGAAAAATTCATTAATTATTAAACCGACCCAATGATTTAGGATTTCGGCACTCGGCATTTTTTACTGGCCCCGTAATTATAACAGTCCAACATTATTGGCTAAAAAAATAAGCGTACATTTCTATGAAATTTTGTCCTCAGTGTCGTTTAAATGTGAATGAATGGTACCTACTTTAGTGAACCATTCACTCGAGTAAAGTGTCTGATATCAGATTTAGAGCTAGTTTTGTATCTATTGACATTAATGTTACATTTAGATCACTTTAATTAGGGCATCACAACAATCTAATAAACTCTACGCACTTATTATTTATCTTCCAGAGCTCTTTGACCCTTTTATGACTTAGCTTAAATATGAAATTCAATATCTCTACGGAACACATAATTATTCATGAAAGTCTCAGATAGTGCATTCATAAGGTAAGGAAAGATATCCTCTGATACGTCACTACAAGTAGGTAAGTATTCAAAAGTTGTACTAATACAAATATAATTTAATCACAGGGTAGGCAGAAACCTAAAAACACAAATACTGAGAGGAATTGCAGGTATCATATATTAGTCAATCGTTTTTGCCTTCTTAAGAGTCCCGTAGTCAGTCATTATTCTATTATATACTAACGTCGTATAGAGTTTACTCCACTGTTTGAAAGTGTCTCGTCATTATCTAGCACTTTACGGAAACAGAATTTAAAAAATAGTTTGAAAGTTATGTATGAGCGACGAAATTTCCATATTTCAACACTAATTTTAGCTCACCTTTCGGCGTAAATAAATAACTCCCGGAGTATGAAAAAAGCAAAATTGTTACCGTATAGGTAATTTATTCAAGAATTAAAAAACTTTATTTTGAATGAATACATCCATGTTTTTCACAATATCCGTGCGCCAAAAGGTTTGTTCATGAAATTTTAAGCGCTCGTTTTCGTTATAAATCATCATCTATTTCAATAAATAAATAAAAACTAAATAAATAAACTAAATAGTAGCTAAGCCCACCAACGAGTTCGAGCCGTCGACTAGTGCAACCTTAACCTTAAAGATTAGAATACATATGAATATAAGAAAATAGTATTTTATACAAACATCAGACAACTTATCACTTACTATAATTAAAGCTGAGATAGAAGGATTTCATTTCACATTCACCGAAATATACGAACTTACGGAACAAGCAGTGCCTTTCCAATTAAACAGATTCGTATGTTCGGTTCGTTTGCATGGTGTAATTAGAACCAGGAACCCCCCCACAATCCATATTGTTGCAGTGCGCTTGCACCGTTCATTTGCGAAGCTAACTAATGAAAATTAAATGTTACGGGAATATTCAAATATTGTTTGGTTTCTTATTCATGGAATTGTAGCGTTTTCTTTGTTAATTATCCAGGAATTTCTTGTTAAGATGAATTTTATTTCTTAATTTCTTTGTTAAATTTATCATACTTTACGTAGGTAGTCTGCAAATTGTCTGTACATTTCTGTAAATTAAACAAAATATTTCTGTAGGTACCTACCTAATTATTAAATTAAATCAAAAACAATTTAAATAAACTTACATTGAATAAAAAATCTCCTTTTTAAGATTACTAATCATTAGTTGATGAGTTTTTATCATTTGTAGAGCCTGCTTTCCATTTTCAAATTCTTTATAGAACAGTCAACGAAGATTTTTTTGGTGTTGTATGTGTATTAGAACATCAAACGCGTTTAATATTTCAGTAAGGAACGCCGGAAGTTCTCGATATCACCTCCAAATTGTCTTCAGACAATCTGAAGTCGATACAAATAATAAACGCCAGACCAAATAGCTAACTGTTTTTTTTTGTTCTCTGTTCTAGCTAGTCAGTAATAAAGTTGAAACCAAACTACCAACTCACATTTATTATGAACGATATATAAACGAATTGTACGAAGTTATTTTGGTCCTCGAATAAGTCTAATGCAATAAAATTTTCAATTACCTTTAATTTGTGTTATCAATGAGTAATATTTACGCTAAGGTAACCCGCGAAGCAAAACAAAAGGAAATAGGTAGGAGGCAAAACGGGGCTTAACTCCGCTGCCGCGAGAAATCGCGGCGGACAGAGCTCCGACGGGATCTCATGGCGTCATGGAGAGTGCGATTGTCGCAACCCAGTGCTGGGCACGACACTATTGCGACGATAACTCCCCTCTTTGAGGAGTGGCTAGAGAGGCGCCACGGCGTCCTCACCTTCCGCCTGACGCAGGTCCTCACCGGACACGGCTGTTTCGGGAGGTTCCTATTTAGGATAAGAAGGGAGGAAACGCCCGGGTGTCATAACTGCGTGGATCGCCCGGAGGACGCGGTGGAGCCCGGAGGACAAGGTAGAGGTCTACCCGGCTTGGGCAGAGCACCACCGTGTCCTCGTGGAGGCAATCAGTGGCGGGGATATCTCACGTCCGGCTCTGGTCCAGGCCATGGTACGGAGCGAGAGGGAGGCGGTCACCTCCTTCTGCGAAGTAGTAACGCTCGCGAAGGAGGAGGTGGAATGCGTGAGGGAGAGGCCAACTTCGCTCCCTCATGCCCCTAGCCGCCACAGGAGACGCCCTGGGTGTCGGGAATCAATAGCCAATTCCGGGCCACCGTAAGCGCGGTCTTGCGGACGGTGAGCAATGGGTAGCTCGCCGTCCGATAAGGACCAGGCCCGGGTTAAAGGCGCGTTGTGTTCCACGTGCGCCTCAAAGAGATGTCAGCGAGTGAAGGGATCCGATGGGACAGATGCCTGCTGGGTTTGCGGGAAAGTCCGAAAGGGATACCGTGGCCCCTGGCAATGCACAGGCAACTGAAGTTCACAATTCGTTCCTCTTGACGTAAAACCAGCTTTTAACTCCCACGTGCAATCTTTCGCACTGAGAACTTTTGAATGGAGAATTTCAACATTGATAATTTAATAAGTCTGAAAAAGGTTAAGAACCACTTTAAACGTCTTCTCGTGAATAGCTAAAAGCATCCATTTGTGTTTTCATTATATGGTTCTTTTCAAGTCTTTCTTTCATGATTTATTATGTAATAATAATAAATGGATTTTGAAGTCGTCTCCGACAAAATCCATCATCGCGATTCGCAATTCAGATTGATTATACATATTTATATATATATATGCCAGGCTGTAAACAGTTAATCTCTATTGCAATGATTTTGATCATCGTCCGGGATCGACATTAACTGTGTACGGGCTGCCTAAGAACAATAGAAAATATAAAGTAGTAATCTACTTACAAAAAATGCTGTCCTCCCCGATACCTTAAAAAACAAAGACTAGGGTCATTCTACGATAAGACACACTCAATAAAATCAACACAATTCATGAGTAATTTTGGTAATAGGTATTTATTTGGAGTAAAATATCAGATTTAATCAATATTTTTTTTACATCGTAGAATGGCCCTAAATAAGCTAGCTCTAATCTGTCGACTAAGGCTAGAGACTGGGGACAAATCTAAGTAGTAAAACGTGGTGGAATTTTGCACAGACACCCGTTTTTAACGCACAAATGTGGGATTTTGAGATCATTTAAACTTGCTAACTTGCTACGACGAGGGCGCGAAATTCTTTCAATTTTCCATTCGGATTTTGGAAAGACTTTCTATAAATAGCTCATGATCCTAAACTTAAAATATCTTAACACTTCGACGGCCTGTAACGTTTTAGAGCATCATTCACATGACTTCACTTTGTTCAAATCGTGCTTGACTTGTTGCTAAAATAAGACTTTGGGGCTGGGTTAAGGATGGATCGGCCGTGGCAATCATTGAGTTTAAGATAAAAATAAAGCAAATTAATTTTTTGTTCTTGTGATTTTTACAGAATATCATATTTATTCATAAACACTAGGGTTTATTTATAATCGTTGCTTAAAGTTAAGTAATGATTAGCGACTGTTTAACCATACATTTTTGACGTTTGAACGTCACTTAACTTTAGGCAACGTTTATAAATAAACCCCATTAAATTCCTTATTGTACTTTTATCTTAATTTTTTAACTTGTAACTAAACCACCTTGCGTCTATACGAGTCTGTTTTAGTTGAACGTCTTATAACGCATGCAGCACGTTGAATACACTTATGAATAATTGTTAGGTATGTAGATTTGTAGGCGTCAGTTTTCATAAAGCCAGATCGCGCATGCACCGTTATTCAACTACATAGTTAAACGACACTAAACTCCATTTGAAATAATATTAGACATTTAACTAAACCTGTTTTACAGTTCGTTCAACCGGATTTGACTTCTATTGCGTAGGTGGCATGACAAATGGCAGCTGCAGTAAATATTTGGTATTGTAACCACTTTTTGCTTTTAATGCCATCCTTTCTGCCTACGGTATATAAGTCAGAATCGGTGGATGGAAATAAGATTAAGCTTATTTCAAATGGAGTACCTATAGATGAAGATTAAAACGCACGATTTTTGACATAAACTATCAGGCGGTAGGCTAATAGAAGAATAAGCATAGGGAGAAGAATAAGCATTCTTCTTCTATTTATTAAGCCTAAGTACGGGTAAGTCTGCACCAGGCCGTAAATGTTACACATCAAGTTTTTGAAATCGAATTTTCAGAATAAATACTCGATTACTCGTAGTTTATTTCTAAGTCTCGATGTGTCATATCAAAGCCTTGGTAAAGAAAGAAAAGAAAAAAAAATTGTTTATTCTGCACAAACAAAACGCACATTTAAAGAAGAAACACAAAATTCACTAATACAAAAGTAGCCAAAAGCCTCATATTCAACCAACAAATAAAAGCTTGAAAATGTTGTTGCATACTCTGTGGTTGCCACATTGGCAAACATATAACAAAAACAAAATGCCGGTTGCACAGATAACTACTTTTGTAATAAATAATAATAAAAATGAAGCTGTGCGTCGCATCTATGCAAGAACAGCAGTGCTATTCTGTTACCATCTCCCGTAAAAACTTAGGTGAAGTAAGCTCGGAGTGAGCTGTCAGTCCCTAGCAGCAGCTGGAATGACAGCTCACTTCACCTAAGGTTTGACGGTGAGATTTTTACAGAATAGATCGGCTGGTCATTGCTCAGCGAAATGCTGTGACTTCGGACGAACCACAACACTTATAGGTACTTTTTTTTTACTACTATACTACTATTACTACTACTATTATTTGGTTATCAAATTACCTAATAACATAGCCTCCTTGCTGTCTGCAAGCTGGCTGTTCCCGACGACGGCCTCACTGCCTTCCCGCCAGGCTGGCGCAACGCGCGCGGTACACCGCACCTGCATCGTCTTACCGACGGGCACGCGCAGCCCCAATGCTGTGGACAGCAAGCCGTGGGCATGCTGCGTTGGTGGGTACTCGACGAGGAGTAGAGGGTCTGTGACCTGTGGGATAAATGTGTTGTTAGTAAATTCAGTTTACACATTGACCACTCTTTATAGGTCAAATAATCACTACGACAATAACGCCACTTTAGAGCTAAGGGCGTGGTACGTACCATCCGTACACGTAGTGTGAATCTGTGTGAACGATTTGATCGCTAATTCAAGACAAACTGTTTGCATAATGCAGCGGTGGCTCATCATCATCATCATCATCAGCCTATAAAGTTCCCACTGCAGGGACACGGACTCCTCTCAATGAGAGGGTGCGGGCTATAATCCACCACGCGTGCCCAGTGCAAATTGGTAGATGTCACATGTCTTCGAATTCATAGTTCTAGGACATGCCGGTTTCCTCACGATGTTTTCCTTCACCGTTTTGAGAGCAGTGGTGATTAAGTAAATTACACAAAGTAATGCGCCTGTCAGCGTTGGCTATTATCCCCTTATTAATAAACGCGGAATACAGTCAAACCAAACCTAGAAAATGTATGGTTAAGCAAATCTTACTCATGAGCGACTGTTACATACGGAATACAATGTTATAAGTAAACCTTTTACATATATACTTTTAACAAAAGCTACAATTAAAAGTACACAAATTTATAGGAAAAAAAATTCATGAACTTTATCATAAACCCTTTTAGTAACAAAACATGTCACAAATTCTCGTATATCCTATCTCCTAGCAAACCTCCATATGTACGAGTATCCTACCCACATTTTGATTCATAGAACCGTTCTCATACATAGAGTTGCAAGTAAATCTGCGCCTAAATTCCAGCAGCGGATATTTCGGATATATCCTGTATTGCACCATGTAGGTCAGTAAAACCAAACCATATTACTTTACGAACTAGCCTGCTCTCTGGCTACCGAAAAATAGTTCCGGAATATTAGATTTAATATCAAGTTGTGTAAAATCTTTCTGTTTGTAATATTTTTGACTGAGGGTTTCAGGTGTTTTTGTGTCAGTTTTGATCCAATTTACCAGCAAGATAAGCATATGGAAACTCCGTCATGACAAAAATATGTATTAATAATAATCGGGGAAGTCAAACAACTGACTAAAATGGTGCCGATTCTCTTGTCACAAATGCCTCTAAACTAAACTCACCAAAATTTTGTTTAGGTACTCCTGTCAAACGATGATTCCCCATTATGAAATAGACTAAAGTGGTATAACTTAACTATATTTTAGTTTGACAGCACTAAGATGCTACTGAGATTTTAATTTAGTGAAAATGTCAATTTTACTATTCTTAATTTGACATTTTTCACGTAAAAATTTAATTGTCTAACTAAATCGTATTGGTGTGGAATACTTTATTAGTTATCATGAACTAAAATTCACACGAATACCTCGACTTCAGGTGCAAAAACAGTACTGTACATATTTTTCTTTTCTTTTGCTTATATTATCTCGAAAATGGTGTCCTATCGCAAAACAACAACAACAAGTAGGTACTTTTTTTTTTATATTTCCCATACAAACAGTGAAAAATTCCTTATAAAACACGTCGAGACTGACCCCCATGCGCACCTACGGTACCTAAATTATGTACCACGTGGAGTCGCGATTGTCAAATTCGATTTTAGTTGTCAAAATATTTTTTAAATTTAGAGTTTTTTTATTGCAGAATAGCTTTATGATTCTCATAGCCAAAAGTAAGAGATTTTAGTGATAGTTTTATTCCGTGTACAAGAGAATCGGCACCAATGCTAAAGAATAGCAAGCATCCAAAGATATACTATTGTAGGTACTTTCTATTAAAAAATCTGCTTGCTCTCAAATAATAATGTCATATAATTCCTGTCAAATAATTCAGTGAACCGGCTGTGATCCGAATACTGATGGTAATCTGAGCAGAATGTGTTTAAATTAGTCCAAGCGGATGGAGAAAGGAAAACTAAAGAAGATCTGTCAATTTGTTCAGTTGTGAAATGTCAATTAGATCGGATAAGTGTCAGGAATCTTTACAAAGGAAAAGATTTCGGTGCATTGAAAGAGCCTTACAAGTGCTTTATATATGTGTAAGTATGTTTGAGGCATCTCGGGTTGTCAAACCCCTACTTTGCTAACTCTCTTTCAAACCGTCTTTTTAATCCTTTTTGGAGTAACATTCCAAGCTCTACTAGTAGTTTTGGTGAGAAACTATTAACATTGCAAACAGCTATTCAGTGTGATGTAGCTACTGTCAATTGTTCAAAGATTGTTTAATTATTCAACCAATACCATATCTGCGTAACACATTTTCAATCAAAATAAAAGGGTTTTGAAGGAAATTCATAATCCATTGCTTAATAGGTTTGAAAAAATCGTCTGCTAAACAACGTAAATAACGCAATGAACATGGCTGAACTGTCAAACAAAGGAATTGTGATCAATTTGACGTGTATGTGTGTTACGCAATTACCCCGCTGTAAACACACCAACAATTACTAGTAGTATCCGTGCTGCCGGTATTCAGCAAGGTGTTTGAAAAGGTAATGCTCAATCAATTTTTCTATTTTAATAATAATAATACTGTAATATTACAGTATTATTTCCTTTTCTAATAAAGGAAATAATACTGTAATATTAATCTATTTTCTGTAAGATTTAACTAAATTTTAAATGTTTGGCTAACGTTTTTCAGTCTATTATCAGAGAGGCATGGCGCTGTATCGGAGATATAGGTTTTTCACCTAGTTCGGCTACAGATGCTAATACGGGTATGTTGTATTATTTTCATTATAGCCTAAAAATGACAAAAAATAAATAAAAATATGCGTAACTCTTAAAATGTCGATTGCACCCCATATTTATTTATTTAAACTTTTCACACTCAAAAAAAAGTACAAAGGCGGACTAAATTCTATTGTGTCGCTAATTGCGCGCGACGGGTTAATCATTTTAACACCAACCAAATCATTTCCACCAACGATCAGCAATATAGTTTCACGAAAGGACGTTGTACGACTGACTCCCGTGTCATCTTATTAAAACACATATTTACAGCATGGGAGGAAGCCCAAGATGTCATAGAAATATTTTGTGACCTCTATAAGGCATTTGACTGCGTAAATCATGAAACTTTACTCTTGAACCTTGAGCATTATGGACTAGGCAAACTTGCGCTCAGTTTAGTAAAATCTTATCTAAATGATAGACAACAGCAAGTTCAAATTAATGGCATCAACATCATCAGTGTTCCACAAGGCTCGATATTGGGTACTTTCCTCTTTTTTAGTATTTAATGATCTACCTCATTTATTAAAAAACCAACCACAAATGGTGTTATTATGCTGACGATCCTTCCCTATTTTTTTTTGATAAATAGACGTGCATCAAATTTTTACTAAGTAAATAACGCCCTACTGCAGGTTCACAATTGGTTCACTGCTAATAATTTAGTATTAAATGAGAAAAAACTAAATGCATTTTATTTTCTTTACCGTATGTTAAAAGTAGTGATTGTGATATAGTATTGAACAAGGAGAAACTAGAATTCGTAGGTAAAACAGTTTTCCTGGGGATAACGCTCGACTCAAGCCTGCAATGGAGTCCTCATTTAACATCTCCTGCAGGACGGCTGACGGATCTCCTGAAGTACAGCAGCATAATTATGCTGTAAGAAAAATCCGCCAATTTACTGATGTAGATACCGTGAGGCTAGTCTATTTCTTACGGTATTTTACTAAGGGGACGAGCTGCAGATATCGACTCTATTTTTATTCTGCAGAAAAGAGCCATCAGAGCAATTTATGGGCTCCGCAGGCGCGATTCTCTTAGGGAACTGTTTAAAAATATTAACATCATGACGGTACCTTGTCAATATATCTATGAAAACATGATGTACGTAAAAATTCTAATATTTTCAGTAAAAGAGGTGAAAGACACAATTATAATACTAGAAATAGGGATCAATTAGTTCAACCTGGTTTCAGACTGGCTAAAGTAGATTCATCCTTCATGGGATACTGATTAAAATGTTACAATAAAATACCTCCCCACATACTCGAACTAAATGAAGCGAAATTTAAATCTTGTTTAAAACGCACACTATGCTGCCAAGCATATTATAAATTGGGGGATTACATCGCTGTCAAAAATGCTTGGCTTAACGCTGGTCCAGCTCCGCAAGGGCGCATAAACTAGTTGATTAGCATCGAAAATATTGTTGGAGCTGCTGAAGATTGCAAAAACTACCTTTGCATTGTTTAAATTCAATCTCTTAGTATTCTATTCATGTGACTATTACTTTTTATAAAGCTACCATTTACTGAGTACGTCTTTCATTGACTTGAATGTGCCCTGGCGGCTGAGAGTATGTCATGGTCACTCAAATGTCTCGCTGGTGGTGGCGTGTGTGTTGGCTCATTAAGTTCCCTTCAAAATGGTTGAGCTGAATGGTGCTGATCCATGCGTCATGTTCGTGAACGGGCGCCGTCAGTAGGGACTGGTCATCTCTTAGCTGCCATGAAATATTTTAATTTTTGAATTGTATTTATCTTTTTATTACGGACGCTTTTAACGTGCACGTCTTTCTACATTGTTCTCACATGTATAGTTTCAACATTAATGATATAACCAATATTTTGATTTTAAAGAGTGTCCGTGGAATGTCATGCCCGTTCTTCTCCATAGGAACCTACTACGCTTTGGAATGGGACACTAGCTTCATCTTTCTGGCTAACCGACCCCTTGACAATTCTAAAGTGCCTTTAATTGGTTTATTTGAAATAAATGCTTTGAGTTTGAGTTTCCATATTAATAATTCGGTTACAAGATATTATGAAGTCAAAACCTAGTTATACCCTATGTTTACAACGATCCGTATTTACGTCAGTAATTAGCTAAGCTTTCAATTTACCAATAGAACGTAAGGATGCCCACAAATACAGTTCCATACTAGTTCCAAGAAGGCATCCTTGACAATACCCTTCGATTCGGAACATTTAACGCGTTAATTGATCATAAATTTCATGGTAACTAACCATAACCACTGTGAGCAAGGATCTTGTAAATGTATCTATACCTACTACCAACAATCCGTAATGGTAGATGTATACTGAACGGTTTAATCTCCTTTAATGACATCGGTTTGCTTTCCGATACTGATATTGATTCAATATTTCTCTAAGACTTCTCGATGAGAGCCCAATAAGTAATTACAAAGATGTTTTAAGGCCTCAGTGTGGACTATTTCAATTGGAAAACTGATCTAGCACAAGTTGTAATGTGTTTGCACCCGTAAGTAGCATGAATGGAACAAAACTGTTTCAAATACTACTAGTGACTAATACAGACCAGGCTAAAACAAAAATCCCGAAATCATTATAAAAAAGCAAAACATATAAAATACCCACAAAAAAGATGTAGAAAACGTGAAGCCTATCTTTGTGTATTGCTACAAGTTTGACCCGAATAAAAGAATAACGTGAAGAGTTCGTCAGTGTTGTTCGAAACAAAAACAAACTCGGGCCAAATCAGAAATAAAAGATAAATACGAGCCCGCACTTCAATAAGCCCTGCAAAGTTGAAATTTGAAAAAACCTTATTGGACGAAAGAGTCGAATTACAGAAACTCATTGAAAAGGGTCAAATATCCTACGAACGATTATATTTATAAGGATCGCTGGCCGAAATTAAATCTCTTGGTACCTGTAATATTGTATTTCAAACCGATCAAAATTAAAACAAGTTAATTAACTTGCAGTTAATGGATGCATTAATTACTTCGTGGTCATACTTTTATATTAACTTCACCATAAAATAACTCAAAAGCTAGGCCGTAATTGAGTAAATAAATTGGTGTATTTATTTCATAACGTCGACGAACTTTTATAGGCATTCACAGAGTTCGTTAAAATTTTATTATTTTACTATGGATAGATCTAGAACAACAGGTATAATTTTGAAATAAAATGCAAAGTGATCTGGGGTACTTAATTATTGTGCCGTTTTATTTCGCACTATAGTGCGTGCAAATAAAATGATCCAATCATGGTTTTATAATATGGACGTATGTTTTTATTAAGAAAAAACTTCTGCCTACATAACATACATACCATCACACTTTTTTCCCCGAACAGTTAGGCAGAGGTGTACCTACTTATTATATAGTACACCCACATTTAGCCATTATGTTTAAGTCCCATTTAATAGGGGGTGAGCTTATTGCCATCTATCGAGCTCTAATCCAGACTCCTGGTTACTGAGAAATTCTGATTCTTTTGATATCTTTGAACTTCTACCTACTGCACGAAAAATTATATAAGAGAAATTATGTCTTGTCATCTTAATAGCTATTCTTATTATTTGTATCGTTCTAAAACGTCCTGCTTCAAACAAAGAAAATAAATTAAAAACAAAAATACAGGAGCAGTGTGCAGCAATGGTAATTCGCGCTGCGTCTAGAAGATTGATTGATATGAGTAGTTGTACCAGAACAGAGGATTAGTTGCCAGCACGGTAGATAATGGACGCATAATGCATTATGTCCGCTCACGATGTCCTCGGCTGGGCTATCGAGAGAAGGAGACGAGTAATGATTGTTGTTTAGAATGTGTTTATGTGACTATTGAACATGTGAATACTGTTTAGTATATGCACAAAGTTTTTAGTATGTACACTTTTTAAAGGTATCGTTTGATGTACACCAAGGCGATAAAAAAATAAACAATAGAATACCGTCCTCATATCGGGACAAAAATACATTAATCCCACAAACCTGCACGATAGCCTGTTCAGTAAATTAGATCTGTTTTTATCTGGGTCATGAAAACAAAGAAAAATGTTACCTCTATCAAAACTGAAATTGAAAACATCGCCTGTCTCGTAAATGTCAATATTTTTTCGTTCAAAATGTTTAATAGTACCTTTTCTCCATCAATGTCCCAACTAAGTACAGCCGCGGGGTACGACCGGCCCGACGTACAGTTCAGAAATAAGGAGTCCCCTCTTCTGTTCTCTTGTTCGTTGCCTGTTATTCTTGGACCTTCCCTCGGTAAATCTGGGGGAAAAAACAATCGTTCAATACACTCATAGAAAGCCACAAAACAACTTGCTTACAAACTCTCTCTAATAAACACTCAAGTGTAGGTAAGTATGCAAAAATTATAAATAAACACCGACAGCAACTTGGCGTAAAACACTGGAAGCAGGCTCAAAGAATTGGAACATCGTGTAAAATAAATCGAGCAACATGTAAAGTTAAATGACAAAAGACAACGATTTTACATCTGTCGTGTTTTGGCCCGGAGCTATACTGAAACTGCGGTTGTAATACAAACTCCAAATTGGAATAATGGCTTCCTTCTGTGACGTATGCCTCTCGTCAAAGGAAACAAAATTGGAATTTTTGTCAAATTAAACTCGTAAATGAACGAAATAGATCATGAATTTACGAAGAAAACAGACAGAAATGTTCAAGATTATTAACATTTGATTCGGCTGTTAGGAATATTATGTTTGTTGATGTTGGGATGAATAAATATTAAGGTTTTATTAGGAGTGCTCGACTTTTAGTTGGTGCTATCAAATAATCGATACAGAACAAGCATATAATGTAACCCACACGTGGCAATCGATCGTTTCCTACGGACACTACTTGAACAGGTAACAATTGCTACAAAACAAGATCGGACAGTCAAAAGTAGCCCATCTACCTACTTTAAACTGACGGATCCTAGTTGTAACACAAATTCCTGTAACGGGCAAAAAGAGCCTAAAAATGTATCTGTTAATAGTCCATACCTTATTACCTAATACATTGAAATGCCCGAGGGTAAAGAACCGATCCGATATTTTTATCCAGTTTTCAATCAGACTGACTCGAGGGGTACTGACTTCGATCTTAGGGTCGGCCAAAGTGTTATTGGGTCGTCCATTAGGAAATTCTCAGTTGCGGACCGGAGTCTCTGGATTGGGAGGTTGGGAGTCCGAATTTGAACCCGGTTAATGGAAATAAGCTAGCCTACTTAGAACTTAGGTATTCTTCAGTCCTCTGTTATATTATAAGATAACTCGGGGAAATGTGGTTTTCCTAAACACATATTATCCCTTCGGGGGATACAGGCGCAATGTGTTGCTAAGTTAAACAAGCTGGTCTATTATGTAAAACGTCACCGTGGAATTTAGGTGAAGTGAGCCTGAAGTGAGTTGTCATTCTGATTGATACTATTGAGATTTTTACAAAAAGCCCGGCTGTTCTGTTATTCTCTAAACATCACTTCAAAATTCGAACGTTGTCTCATGAATCCGTTATTCATGATTTAATTTAAAAACAAATGAATTCGCTTTAAAATTATGTTTGGTCACTCCAGTGAGATTCCAAGAGAACTTTACAGGATAACACTATAGTGTACCCTTTCAAAAAAAGACTGGGCTAAAGAAGATCCAGAACACTTACATATGACTTCCATTCTTCCTTCGCCAGCTGCTGACGCGAAGCTTGGCGCTTCCGCTGATACCTCGCATCTGTATAGTCCACTAGATTTAAGGGTCACCTGGTGCAAGATGACTCTTCGGTCATCTGACTTTTGTAACTGTTAACAAAAAAGTTTCTGATAAGTATACATATTTGAGAATACACATGACAGCCGACTTCACTTAAAGGAAATTGCTCTGCCGCCTTAAATTGTAATCCTAAGAACCATCAGTTTCGTAAAATTATTTTTTGCTATACATTCAATGTTCTTTGGATGATGAAAATAACTAAGTTCGAAACGAAACACAAATTATGAAAAAACACAATTACAAAAGTGATTTAGTAGAAAAACACTGTAAAACTGGAGAAAAACTTTATATTTTAGTTTCCCTTTTCCCCAGATTGGTACAGGGAAAAGTATATTTTCCACGAAAAAAAACTGTGTAATGAGCTAATTGCAAGAAGTCATACAAAAGCTGTGCCATTTAATGAACGACCTCGTTCCCAACTGGAATCTCTTCAACTGTATCTACTTCGAGATTTTTTCAAATTGCTCACTTGAAAAATTTCACCGCCAACAACTTCGCAACTTCACTTTTATAAAGCAATTTCCACATTAAATTGTTTAAAAATAGTGCCAAAGATTTCTGCTAAAGTATTGGAACCTCGGAAGAAACTATTCGAACCGATAATTCCTGTGGCTTGAGTAAGGCTAATATATTTTTAGAAGTTTAAATAATTAACTTTTGACTGTCACGAGATTCTCAAACTTTTTAGGTATTAAAACAAACCTAGGACCCGAATTTACGTCCTTGACGCAAATTGATATCTATCATAGATATTTAATTGACACATCTCATGATAGATAGTTTAATTGAATTTAAAACCACACTTGTCAAACAAAAATGAATTAGCACAAATTACCGTTGTATCTTGATCAATAAGGAGCATCAAATCTTACTATATTGCCCACTACAAGTAATTTTGTTGAGCAGGTTTCCACTAGCTTAGACGATAGTATTCCTCAATGGTCTCGTATGGATTGTGTGGCTTCGGCTCATTTCTATCCCGATCTTTTGTCAGTGTTCGACAACGTCCCCTATTGTGCGGCCCGAATAGATAACCACCCTATATAACCTCTTTAAAGAATAAGATTCCAAGAAAACCTTTCAAATTACACGATAATTTGCCTTATGTATCACATTTTGTTAACTCTGAGGCTGTGATACCAACCTTTTTCTATAAAGTTGACATTGATCTGATAGTTATTGTCGATTCATAATATAATTTAACCTTCACAGGAACTTAATGGTGCTCATTGAATAAAATATACCTCAATTCCAAATAGCTTTTCAAATACAAAAAACAGTCAAAATGACTGTAAACCCGTTAACGGAATATCAAAGTAGACATATTTTCGTCGAGTTCTCAACATTACAAAGGGAATTCATAAGATGTTGTGCTACAGACATTGTGGTTAACTCCTTCAAATTAGCTGGCATCATTTACAGACGTTTAATTATATTCAGTAAATGAGTACTACAGATTACAAGACTGATCGCTTTTCATTGGAGTACGGTATCAGATTTAGATTATGTAATTAATTTTGACTATTCTTAGAAATATCTTGAATATGAGAGCGACTCGATTACGTTTCTGTTCCCAGGGATAAGTTAGTTTGGGCACGCCACTATCGCGGCGATAAGTCCCCTCTTTGAGGCGTGGCTGGAGAGGCGCCACGGCGTCCTCACCTTCCACCTGACGCAGGACCTCACCGGACACGGCTGTTTCGGGAGGTTCCTGTTTCGTATCAGGCGGGAGGAAACGCCCGGGTGTCATCACTGCGTGGATCGCCCGCAGGACACGGTGGAGCATACGGTGGAGATCTGCCCGGCTTGGGCAGAGCACCGCCGTGTCCTCATGGAGGAGATCGGTGGCAGGGATCTCTCGCGTTCGGCCCTGGTCCACCCCATGGTATGAAGCGAAAGGGCATGGGAGCATTACTGCTTCGCAGAAGGAGATGACGGCTCCTTCTGCGAAGCAGTAATGCTCGCGAAGGAGGAGGCGGGACGCGTGAGGGAGAGGCAAATTTCGCACCCTCATGCCACTAGCCGCCGCAGGAGGAGACGCCCTGGGCATCGGGAATCAATTGCCGATTCCCGGCCACCGTAGGCGCGGGCTTGCGGACGGTGAGCAATGGGCAGCTCGCTGTCCGGTAAGGACCAGGCCCGGGTCGACGGCGCGTTGTGTTCCACGCGCGCCTCCAAGAGATGTCAGCGGGTGAAGGGGTCCGATGGGACCGATCCGGCCAGGGTTGCGGCAAAGTCCGAAAGGGATACCGTGGCCCCTGGCATTGCACAGGCAACTGAAGGAACACGGGTGGGTTTTAGTCAGTAAGAGTCTGACACGCCCTCCCGCTCCGCCCAGAGCGGGGGAAGTCATTTGATGATTTCCCACCCAAAAAAAAGTTTAAAAAGTTAGTTAGACTGTTTGAAGGGTATAAATATGAAAGGACTAGCTGTCGGTCGCGGCTTCGCCCGCGTAGAGGTCGGAAACTATCCCGCGGGAACGTACTACCGGGATAAAAAGTAAATTTAATCCAAATCCGTTCAGTCGTTTTTGCGTGATTGAGTAACAATCATCCAAACAGTTAAACATACAAACTTTCACATTTATAATATTAGTAGGATATCGGTGAAATTATACGCACATTCGAAATGTTAGCTTCTAGTTCTACAGTAAATGACACATCGGCAAACCTTTTGTTGTTGCAGTTTATATTGTTTTAAAGACGTGAACCATAATTTCCCAACTTTCTCAACTATACGAAAATGTAAATCTTTTTATACAGTAATATCTATTATATATTTTATAATATTATATAATATAATAAAGACGAAGAGTTTGTTTGTTTGAACGTGCTAATCTCTGGAACTACCAGTCGGATTTGAAAAAATATTTTTGCATTTGATAGCCCAATTCTTGAGGAAGGTTATTCTTGAGTTAGACTTATTGCATGTAACCTTCTTTACGGTACGACCCCTAAAAACCGAGCAGCAAAAATAAAAAAAGTTGGAAGGAACGCTAAGCGAAAACTATGTAATAGAGCAGGCGGACGATGCGATGCGACGTGAGTCCGGGAGCCAAAATTTCACGCGGACAAAGTCGCGGGCCGGTATTTCTAACAAACCAAAAGCTGTTGAACCGACCATACACATGGCCACGTTTTACCATACATTACACGTGGCCGCCTATAGTAGGCTTAGAGGTTACGCAAAACTTAAACAAGAAACTTACATCAACTTTGATCCCTTCCAATTTGTAGGCGTGCTTTGGGGGATCATATTTGGGCATGAACCGGTAGAACTCTTCATTGTCCCTGTACCATTTGACGGAATACAACTTGTCTTCACCCAGCTCGTAATCGCATTCAAACTGGGCAGGCTGCCCTCGCACTCTGTATGTGGGGACTGATACTCGGACGATCTTTAGCAGTAAGGACTCTGGAACAAGGAAATCATAGTTTATTTTAACCACCTAAAGTTTTAGGCAGGCGCTTTACTTTTTGTAAATAATTTCATCACCACTGCTCTCAAAACGGTGAAGGAAAACATCGTGAGGAAACCGGCATCTCCTAGAACCAAAAATTTGATCACATGTGACATCTACCAACCTGCAGTGCCGCGTGGTAAAACAAACAAGACCCATCACATCGACAACTACCCATTCTGTAGTACATCAAATTAAGTAGCTTTGCACAAAAGTAATTACTGATAAACGACTTTTATTTTTGGTGTAAAAAATCGCTTTTAACGGTAGGGCTCGATCTAATTGTGCCTATAGCTGCGGTAAGCCACGTAAGTGAATTATAAAGTTAGGATTTTCAGCTTAGATTGTCAGCTTCAATATATATATCCATAACCAGAAGGTGCGCAGGTATGGTCCAGTATAAAAAAAAATCTCACAATGACGGGAAGAATTAGAGATTCGGCTTTATTAAGAATATCGCAATCATGTCATAGACACAATAAAATGTTCGTGTGTCTCATGTAGATCTACTCGTACCTACTTAGTATAAGTTCCAAAGATGTAAAAACGGAAAAATGTGTCGAGTTTTTTGGAAATATATTTGGTAGTACCTAAACTTTGCAACGTAAGAGTGTATGTAAATTACTTTTCTTTTTGCAATTCCATTGAAGATGTTTTAACACGGCGAAATCTGCAATTTTGCAGTAGTTCTTTTTGATTTTCAGTTCAAATAGGTAGGTATAATAAATAACCTTATCTGAAAACATAATAACCTGATTTAGATGTTTTCGCAAGTCTTCAATCTTCCTGCCGTATTCCATCCGAAAATATAAGGGACCTGCCTGCTATTGATAATGTGAAAGCGTTACCCCCAATCCATCTACAAAATGGGATTCCATTTGTGTGTAAGAAAACAAAATTCAGCATTATTTTGTTGTAAGAAACTATTCCAACATTTTACGTTTTAATATGTTATAGCTAACGTTTTCAAAATAAAATGTGTACCTACATTACAATGTAAGACACGTATTTCTTTGAACTATAGTTAAAGGTATGACCTATTTTCTGAAGTAGGATAAAAAGAGTTAATATCTTATTGCATTACGAAGCCTTTTAAGTCATAAGTCATTTATTTCATAGCAAAATACATTGTGTTGAAAATATTACACTGCTATTAAACAATTAATAAAAAATAAAACATTGCAGTTGTATCAAAATTCAGCATTTAAAATATCCTAATAAGTAACTATAGCTCTGAGTCATTAACAACCAATTAAATAATAACCAACATTGCATTTCATTTCAAAATTCATTAAACAGATTTAAAAAAAAAAACTTATATACAAATAATTCACAAAACTTTAAGGTCGCTTGTCATTAATGAACTCATCAATGCTGTAATAGCCCTTCCTCAATAAATATGTCTTCAATTTGTTTTTAAATAAGTTCTGACGGCTTGTAAGTTTTATTTCGAAAGACGTTTCGGAGCGTCTCGATAATTTTCGGATTTTGGTGCCTCTAGCCGCCACTATTTCGGTATTACAAACTTTTTCTGTTTGCCAGTACGAATACTAATGAGATGGGTCATACAACCATGACACATGAAGATATTTATAAATAAGAGGGTTTATTTATAAACGTTGCTTAAAGTTAAGTAACGATTAGCGACTATTTAACCATACAATTTTGACGTGGTATGCACGTCAAAATTGTTTATATGAAAATGAGCAACGTCGCAAATTGATGCTAAAAATTTGGAAATATTAGTGTATGGAAATATGTAAAATAATATGTAATAATATTAGTGTATGGCTAGCTAGTGAACTAAAATATTGAATATGAAATGCAGTAATGAATTTCGTAACACCGAATATTTAGTTTTAGATGTAAAAAAGTATTTGAAAACTTTCCAAATGTATTTTTTACACATAAAATGGTTACAACACCAGTGATATAATTGCAAGTCATTATTAATATTCTAGTTTACTAGTTAGCGATATTTCATATTTCCATACAGTTATATTGCCAAATTAGTCAAAACAGGTAAATATTTGTGTTGCGAAAAGGGGTAAATTTCAATGTATTTTGTGTGATTATCAATGTTAGTTATCGCAATATAATTATTATTTCGGTCAAAAAATTACGACATAGGTCTACTCCTGATCGAAGACTAATGAATGTATGACTTACGATGTCGTAATAAGGTGTAATTTCAGTAAGATATGATAATATACGATTTGATATCGAAGAACAATACCTACTGGATTTTTTTATGATGCAATGATACCTAATAGTATTCCAATATCATATGGTTTTACTCGAATAAAATACCATATCAAAATCGGATTATCAAAGGTAGACATTTTTTTTTCAGCGTGACAGTCTCGTTTATTTAGAAACATAAAGAACTTCTTTCGAATGATTAAACGTGGCTATGGAGGCTATAAGACACAGCCTACACAACTATTAACACAGAGTACAACAATATCGTGGCAGGCTCGACGGCAGTAAGGTAGTAGGTACGGTGGCAAACTGCCAGTCCATCGCACAGTGATAGTAGTCTGTTACAACAGTTACGCCCTGTGTTTGATGATGGACAGTGATTGGTATATAGTGTATGTGTTTTTGACAGGTAATGTGCACAAAATAGGTTACCTTCCTGCTGGTAGGTGATTACAATATTACGTATGGTTACATTTGTTTTTAAAAAACAGTTTCTTAATAATTTACTACAATCTAGCCCATAAGATAAACTAAGAGTGATGTGTGGTGTAACGCGAATGGATAGAATAAGAAATGAGTACAGAAAAGGAAATCTGACAGTGGCATCGCTGTCTGAAAAGTTGTGTGGAAATCGGTTATCATGGTATGAGGAAAATGTGTGAGGAATGTTTTGAGTATGAATATGTATGGCTATAAGAGTAGGGGAAGATCAAAGAAACGATGGATGGACTGTGTGAAAGATGATATGGCTAGAAAGGGGGTGACTACTGAGATAACGGCTAATAAAGCAGTATGGATGAAAAATACATTTTTCGCCGACTGCAAAATGATGATGAATCTAACCCATCAGAATAATAAGCAATTTTAATCTAACTTATGGCTAATTTCTCCAATAAAACTGAATGCGATCAGCACATCTAAACCGAGGTTATGAGCTGCCGGTGTTATCATTATTAACACTGACAGCTTTTGAACGTAGTTTAGATGTACTGATCGCGTTCAGTTGTATTTGTGTTTGCCCTCTAAGTTTTAAGTGACAATTATTTTAACTAAAATTGTGTATTCGTGTATTACACAAGTCCGTTCCATTTTTTTAAAGTCTGATATAATAATAAATACACTTTTTTCATAATTATGTTTATTGTATGTGTGTTATTGTCACTATTATTTTTATGTGATGAGGTTATATCAGAGCTTATCGGATCATTTTTTTAGGTTGCAATGAAATTGAAAATTGCCTTCGTCGGGCACAAGTTTAATTCTTGCTTGCATACTAAAAAGTTTTGCTGTGTACTTGCACTTTTTTTTTACCTTTTTTAAATAGCATCTGTATTTTTCAAAGGTGACATACAAAACAACATGTTGAAATTACTGGTCGATTGATTTCAATAACAACTTTTTTTTAAGGTGAGCCTAAGAATTCAATGCCCTAAAGTTTGATTTGTCATATCTTGTTCAATTATTAAATATTTATGAAACGCTGTAGCATTTTACCATTGTTATCTACTATACAAAAAATATTTTAATTACTTAACGTAATACTGAAAAAAAAATACAGTACTTAACATAATCGCATGAAGATATTTATAAAATATTTCAAATAGATGTGTATTGTATCGAGTTTAAAAAGAAAGTATTACACTTCTGTTAAGATCTAGCTGACATTGTCTACACGACTACGCAACTACACGAATACGTGACTACGCGACTACGCTGCTACGCTGCCAAGGCAATCGAGTTATAGTAAAATTCAAATCGTAATACCGCTACGAAAAATTATTGACAGTTCTAGAGAATGGTATGATAGGCCAATTATCAGTATCCTATAACTAAAATAAGTAGAAACTACGTTATCTATCATTCATAAGTCATGCATTTTTATCAACGCCGTGAAAACCCAAACCTTAGTATTTCCTACAAGGGCTGTGATATTGAAGAAGCTAATAAGGCTAAGTTCTTAGGCATTATAATTGATAGACAACTTACATGGAAACCTCATGTTGAAGAACTATGTAAAAACTTAGCAAATCCGTAGGTATTTATGCTCTTTTCAACTCTCAAAGAAAGTTAACAGTCAGGCTCTGTTAACAGCGTACCATGGATTGGTTGCCTCGGTTTTGCAGTATGGCATTATTTTCTGGGGTCAGTCTACTGATAGGGAGCTAGTGTTTAGACTGCAGAAGCGATGCATCAGGTCAATGTGCGGTCTTAAGACAACTGATAGCTGTAGGTATTCCCTATTTTAAATCGTTAACATTTTTAACTTTGTCTTATATATAATGGAAATGGCTTTGTTTGTGAACTGTAACCTACATCTATATTAAAAAAAAACCAATACCTACGGACTCAATACATCAATCAATTATGTCAAGCATGATGTAGAACGGCGTTAATGAAAAAAAGTTATTTTGGTATTCCCTTATATAATAGATTAATTAATATTATAAACAATATGACTACATTAAGATTTAAAAGGGCAACGATTTACGATTTACTTAATGATGATTCACTAACCGATTGACATTCTGTTACTTTGATTGACAATTATTATTATGATAGTGGTTCACTTAGTTTTTGTTTCCATTTGACATTATATATTCTTATTTTATATTTTTTATTGCTGTGACCACACTGACATTATTTTTTTCAAAGATCTGCCGTTTATTTTAGATTTTGAATTGTAAACCTTTCCATGCCCACGTGACGCTAAAATATGGAGAACTTTATTATAAAAACACCTATGTACTATACCCATGTTTGCAAAGAAATAAATGATTTGATTTGAAATCATTACCCAAACATGAAACCGCTAAAAATTAAAATTCTTTCAAGCGACCGTTAAAGATAGTGCAATCCATGACGACGCGCTCCACTCCGCTCCGCTCTGTACTAAAGTACAGCTTACAGTACAGTAATCGCGGAGTGGGGCGCGTCGTCGTGGATTGCACTATCTGTACAAATAATGGTTCGTATACCGTGTGTATAATCTAGCAATATTACGTAATACGCATTTTCTAGATTCACAATATCATATTTTAATGAATGAAGAAAATACATACGATATCTCTCAGGAAAACAGGTCATGCATAAACGCTCATACTTACAATCATAAAAAATACATTTGGTAGCAGCAAACATATTTACATGCAAATAAAATCGTCCAATTGTATGTCATATTAAATCAAACAACAAATTCATATTGTCGTATGAACATAAATGGAATCGAAAAACCGCTGATATGTCGTAAATCCAATAGAAGACAGTTCGTGTAATACTTTCGATATTTCTTCACTATAAATATTAGGTATTTCAGACGTTCTTGAATAGAATAAATATCATAACTCAAATGTTAGGACAAGTAGGTATGTCCTTTTAAATAACAAGGGTTTTTGTCTGGCCATTCCAAATATTTGGAGGTTTTTAATAACGCAACAGCTCGCTTGTGTGGATAAAAAGTGACTGAGAGTGACAAGAATATGGTGATTACAGTTGTTATTATCTTCTGGGTAGTAGTATGTACCAACGACGTTATACTTCAAGCGTCTGCAGTTGTCAAGTATGATTCTCTCAAGTTGGAACGAGCTTTGTGATATTAACATGCACATAATATCTTCGTGGAAACACTAGCAAGTTGTATTAACCAACACCACCCAGCTCAGTAGCAGAGCTAGCTGTAAAATATTCTCTGTATAGGGATAATTTTGTGCCATAAGGAACAACGTAACACACAAAAGCATAATTAAATGATAGTTAAGTAAATGAACATCAATTTGGAAGTAGGTACATATATAGTGCCAAAAAAACACACATTTTAAAAGAAGAACATACTTATATTCAAACAAAGAACAGTGATGTGTGCGTCTAAAGGTTGCACCAATGGGAGTCCAGGGGGCAAACCACGACCTCTTTAAGCAGTATTATTTTGATGTTACTTCAGTGCGAGAAAGAAATGGAGCTATTAAGAACGTCTAGCTCCATTTCTTTCCCACGCTCAAGTAAGATTAAAATAATACTGCTAAAAGAGATGGTGGTAGGGCCCCAGCTCCACATGGGTCAGGCAAACCTGACATACCTACAGACCACTACCTAATATAAACCTATAGGAACCGCATTGAATATTACCACTATGCATGTTAAAAACGAAAACTATGGACGAATAATATATACTCGTCTATCGACAGTACATTCACACATGAACTTATCGATATCATTATTTTTGGTGGCCGTGAAAAGTGACGTAATAAAACACGTGAAGACTTCACATGGAGGATGTAGGTACCTGAATATGAACAGCGCGTTACACATTATTGTTTGTCAGTTATTCATCTGTTATGAAGAAAAAGTCAAAGTAAAATAATTTATTTATAGATACCTACATTCTTCAAGTGAAGTATTCACGTGTTTTATTTCATCACTTTTCACGGCCACCAAAAATCATAATAAAGAAAGAAAAAAAAATGTGTTTGGACACAGTGAAACATAAAATTCAAACAAAATAAAAAAGTGAAAATACTTTTTTTGACAATAATGGCTGCGCCAAAAAGGTTCATTTCAGCATTAATGCCAGACAGATGCTGTCTGACGCTGGTTTTCTAGTGACAAATAACGATAAGTTCATGTGTGAATATCAAAGTCAAATAATGTATTTCAAGTACAGTATGCGCAAAACTTTTTGAGCTCTCGGAAGTTGCACGCGAGTGGCTGCGCAGTAAGTAAAAAAAGTTTCACAGCTTACAATAAATGATTTTGCACTCATCTGTGCCCTGCGCGGTTTAGTACTCGGGCCTACGTTCAGAGGGCTCATAAAGTTTTGCGAGAACTGTAGTATGATGATGAGTAACGCTCTGTTCTTCATGTACCCTAATCAAAGTCCCTTTACATTTTATTACAAGTTAAAACTTTTAAACGTCAAAATTGACAAGAAAATAGAATTGATTCTATTCTAGCCCCTTCCAAAAGGTAGTTTGGTATGGAGAAGAATGAAATAGGCAAGAAACTCCATAGTTTCTACTCAACTAAGTTAAACAATCACAAAACGACACAGGAAGCGTAACCGTGGTAAAAACAAGTGCTAAATAAGTATAAATCGTTGACAACAACAGATGGCGCCAGCACGCACGGCTCGCACCTCCCTATAACTAACTTAGCGAAGTTTGCTATCAACTCCTAACTGTCCTCGTCCAACCCTTGATTTGTAAATTAGCTGTCGTCTACGCGTTAAATCGCTAACTATTTGATTTGTTATCTTCTGTTCATAATTCAAAATTTATGTGTATTTGATACTTTTGTGTTTGCTTTGAATTAGGCGTGTGTTTCTTGAGTAGAATTCGCATCTGTGTATATTGTTTTGCGTTTATAGCTGATAGCTTGGTATGCAAACATACGTTGTGTTTTCATGAATAATTAATTAGTTAACAATTTTGCAGCAAAAAATATTTTCATTCGTTTTCTTGAGGTAGGGACGTCAACTTTGACCCATACATGAATGGCTTTTTCTGGCAGTCTCTCGAATTGCTCCTATAAATTGAGCAATATTAAAAAAAAATTGCCTGTTCCTTAGTACTAATATAGACATAATATTATGCGTAAGGAAAATTAAACGGTTTTAGCCTTTTTTTTTTTTTTTTTTGGGTGTGAAATCATCATATGACGTCTCCCGCTCTGGGTGGAGCGGGAGGGCGTGTCAGACTCTTACTGACTAAAACCCACCCGTGTTCCTTCTGTTGCCTGTGCAATGCCAGGGGGCCACGGTATCCCTTTCGGACTAATCCCGCAACCCCGGCAGGCAATGGTCTCATCAGACCCCTTCACTTGCTGACATCTCTTTGAGGCGCGCGTGGAACACAACGCGCCGTCGACCCGGGCCTGGTCCTTACCGGACGGCGAGCTACCCATTGCTCACCGTCCGCAAGCCCGCGCCTACGGTGGCCGGGAATCGGCAATCGATTTCCGACGCCCAGGGCGTCTCCTCCTGCGGCGGCTAGGGGCGTGAGGGCGCGAAATTTGCCTCTCCCTCACGCGTTCCGCCTCCTCCTTTGCGAGCATTACTGCTTCGCAGAAGGAGGTGACGGCCTCCCATGCCCTCTCGCTCCGTACCATGGCCTGAACCAGGGCCGGACGCGAGAGATCCCCGCCACCGATCGCCTCCACGAGGACACGGCGGTGCTCTGCCCAAGCCGGGCATACCTCCACCGTATGCTCCACCGTGTCCTCCGGGCGATCCACGCAGTGATGACACCCGGGCGTTTCCTCCCGCCTTATCCGAAACAGGTACCTCCCGAAACAGCCGTGTCCGGTGAGGACCTGCGTCAGGCGGAAGGTGAGGACGCCGTGGCGCCTCTCCAGCCACTCCTCAAAGAGGGGACTTATCGCCGCAATAGTGGCGTGCCCAGCACTGGGTTGCGACAATCGTACTCTCCATGCCGCCATGAGATCCCGTCGGAGCTCTGTCCGCTGTGCCGCGATTTCTCGCGGCATCGGAGTCAAGCCCCGGCGTTTCGCCTCCCCGCGCCACTCCCAAATATGCGCGAGGACTTTTGCCTCCAGATCCCATGGCGGCAATCCGGCAAGGAGGCTCGCCGCCTCACCGGAGACCGTGCGGTATCCCCGGACCAGCCGGGTGGCCATGACCCTCCGGGACGCGTTCAACCGGCGGGCAGGCCGCCGCCTCAACGAATGCGCCCACACCGGTGCCCCGTACAGGGCCATGGACCGCACGATCCCCGCGTATAGCCTCCGGCAGAAACGGTTTTAGCCTGCAGGTTTGTCACTGGAACATTGAAATATGACTCATTTCTACATTTCCGATTCCCCAACGTACCTTCAACATTTTAGACAGACGGTTTCGGTTTGTTTGTTTTTTAAACAGAATTATTAAAATACTTTCCGTATTCAACATAGTTTCATTAATTACCATATTTTTAAACTTATTACCGAACAGGATTGCGGGCAGAATAAAAAAATAGTTAACAAGGCGGAGGAGATAGAAACCGTCCAAGTTACGTAACTAAGATGTATGGAAAGCCTAAAAGTTAGACGTCTGAAATATTAATTCTAGAACCAAATAACGATCCCGGGGCTTTAATAAAATATTATAATTTTGTACGAGACGAAAGAGAGATTCGTTTTGCAAATATATCCATCTCGCTTTATTTCCCTAGAGGTAAGCAAACTGGACTTTACAGCAATCATTCGGGACTAACAGAAGCGAGACCTTGTTAAACCGTAACAAACTTGTACTGTTTAATCTTTGAAAGTCTCGCCTTCAACTTGGTGATACCAAGACGTCACTAAGGTAACTTTATTGTTTAAAGCCAGTTAATTAGTGGGAGGTAGCGTTGTCGTGCTCATTCGCTAGTTTTCTTCACACTTTTAACAACGTTTAAGTACAACTGCACTGCAGCACGATTGTAACGTTAAAGATTTTAAGGATACCACTGGCTTGGAAATGGAAATTATTTCTTACTTGAATTAACATTGCACGTAGCACGAACAAAGTTAACGATGAAATCAAGGGAAGTATCATAGTAACCTAATTTAGTGAGTTAATAAATTGAGGCGGTACATCGATTTTGAACTCTTTCTTGTAGAGAGAGGAAGACTTTTCCTGCGTTACGGTTGGGGGACATCTTAACTTTCTATGGGTCGCGGGAGGGTCATAAGTTCCCGTGGTTTATAGCTGTACACCCTGGCTTCACGGCCGCACTAGTGGGATTGGGGCTGAATTCTGAGAAGAGACACGAAAAGATTTTTAATTAATTATGGTAATAACGTATAGCTCTTTTATTGAGGTACTCTTGTTAGGTTTGTTAGGGAAACGAAGAACTGCGTTTTAATAAAAATGTTCACGCCTGTAATCCCCAAAGGGTTAGGCAGAGGTGTACCTATAGTACACCCACATTTCACAATAACACTTTAGCCGACCCGGATCGAACCCAGGACCTCGTACTCATTTTCTTTGTACCCTTATTTAATCTACTAACTCCCAAGTTAAGCAACATTTTAGCTGTGTATAAAAGGCGTGGATAATTAACAAGGAAACTCCAGAACTTAATTTCATCAACGCAGCCAGCTTAGATACTCCAAAGGTTTAGCAATGAATGGTTAGAGACTTGAAACACTTTGAAAAATCACTAAAAGATAACCCTGTCGTAGTTTCAAAGTTTACAGTGCCCAATCAAGCTTGAAATACTGTTTTATTTATTACCTGATTTAATACAGAAAAATACTTAAATCGAGCGTTTCAGTCTCGAACGATTGCTTCGGATTAAATAGGTATTTTTGTGAATGATAAAATGTATTTCAAAGTTATTTTATTCACTAAAGTATCCTAATTTTGGCCGAGTATGTTGCTTAGCTCATGTTACCTCTAAAAATCTAAATTCAGCTTTCAGACCAAAATACTCGTTGGTCAAGGTTGAAGGTACAATTACGCTTCTACTTTAAGGTTGTGATACCTACAGGCAAAATATAAAAGTTATATCGAGCTTGATGTTGTTCTAAAATATTTAATTATGTGCATATTATAAAAAGGCGGCTACCTACAGGAAGACGATAATAAAGCTAAATAGATTTCGTAAGGGTGATAACTGATCTGATCTGCCTAGGCTTCCAGTCTAACCGAATGCAGCTGAATATCAGTATTTTACATGGAGCGACTGCCTATCTGACCTCCAAAACCCAGTAACTGGGTAATACGATACCCCTTGGTAAGACTGGTTGTCAGATTTTAAGGGTAAGGGTGATAACTGCAGAAACTAATATGTATCACACTTATACTACAAACATAGATAGCTATGTATATCACCAGTGTACTCGTAGTAGCTTCCACATTCATAGCTATCTATGTTTGTAGAAGTGACTGCACTGGCGAAGAATAGGTTAAAAAATAACTGCACTCATAAGTCATACGAGTATTTCAGTAACAGGGTTAAATAGCGGGCAATTTATTTAATTCCCATAAGATTAAAAAGGATTGCCACCGAGTTTAACTCAACTTGGTCATTCAAGACATAACATAACATCATGCTTTGTTTCCTCGAAGGGTTAGGCAGAAGTGTACCGTTCATCCACATTTTGCCAGTCCATGCGTGTGTTCTTTCATGTGTCTCTTTATTTAAAGTTTAAAGGGACACATATAAATTTTCAAGTTGAGTAAAGTATTTATTTCTTGCTATAAACCAACCCTGAGAAAACCTAACCAATAAAATAAGATACCTAACCTTACCAAACATTGTTACGTTGTATCTAACCTCTACCTCTACCTAATCAAGATACGTTTATTTTTATTCCCAGAATGTACCTGTCTTCTGTTGAAAGTAATCACACAAAGACATCATCATGTGAAGCCTGTATAATCAACATTAAACCGCTTTGTAGCTATTTAAAGCCGCTCTGTAATATCCTGGAGCTAATTCAAGAATACCTGCCTGACTTGTCAAGTAGTCCACGTAAATGGGGGATTATTAATAAACTTCAGAACCTATTATTCTCAGACTAAATAAATTATTATCCAGTTCTTGGATAGCTTAGTAGAAATTAGATTAATTCCAGTGAGCCTTTTGTTGTTTTCTCTTGCTCTTCAATGTTCAAATTCATTATAAAAGTTTTCCTTGAAAATCGTAAGGAGGTATCGTCACAGTATAAATATGGACAGTACAGAAACTACGTAGTAAACGTTTGAAACGTCACACTCACACAGACGCGCTCATTGACGAGACCCCAAGAGATTGTCGCGGTGCTGTCAGTTGCGGGTGCCGTGCTGAGACGAGTAATGACCGTGATCTGTTTGCAAATGGAGGGTAGGTTATTACTTCAACAAATAGGCCTAGTTTCGATACTGTTCATATTTATTCCGTGGAATCGTGTTTCTTGGCATATTTTTGAGTGCTTGTGAGAGTTTTCATCTATGACGATTTAGTAATTTTAATGTTGACTTGGTAACCAAAAGGCTGAACACAAGTTCAGTCATTTGAATAACTATGAACGAAGAATTTACTCCAGTGTAAATATCTATCATATTGAGCCTCGTTGAAGATGCTTCATGTGCCCTAAAAAAGGCAAGTATTGTTTTATAACAAAGGAAAAATGTTAGTCATTGTTGGCACGGAACAGTAGATTTTCTACTCTGTATATCTCGCTAGTAAATTCGCCCACTTGGCACTCAAATATACTTATACATGTCTGATGGTTCTGTTATCATTTGAAAATCGAATACGTAGAAGCGCGATGAGGGCGTGGGTGACTTAACAATAACAAATCAGTATATACATATATAGTCCTCCAGTCCTCCAGACCGTATTTCAACGAAGACTTGACTTCGGCGCGATAGATATTATAGTGCACAAGTGTCTGGCCAGACATAGGTGCACTGTCTCTTCCCTCACTCCCATAGTCCGATGGGACGGTAATCCGACACGACCGGAGATGGATTAGCGCAGGACCAACGGCTTTAAGTACTTTCCGAGGGTATCACACCACCAACTTTCAAACTCCAGGCTGTTACAAAGAAATTCCAAATTATTTATTATTAATTTTTTTTTTTTTTTTTTATTTTTTTTTTTTTTTATTTAGTTATTTCCGGCATGTGAAGCCAAGTCAGAGGCCCGTGGGTGGCTTTAAAACTCTGACACCAGGTTAGTTTACTAACCACACGAAAAGAAGAGACTAAGAAATTCCTAATGGAAAAACCCAACAACACTTTGCCCGATCCGGGAATCGAATCCAGGACCACACTCATAAGTTGTGCTTGCGACCACGAGACCAACGGGGCAGTCAACTAATCTGTAAGTCAGTCAGTCAACAAATCAGTATGAATATTGTATATATGTCGCAGTAAGATGGTTATAGCTATGATGTAATTATATTCCTAGGGATATAGCTATATACCGTTTTAGGGGTATAAGGAACAGGGTATAAAGTTCGCTCATCCACCATAGAAAAGGGAGAGTTTTTTCTTTATGAGTTGTATTGACCTCGAAAATTATCTTAAATTCTTGCCTGAGCAACCGGCAGCAAGTTCGTCATACTCCCTTAGATGTCACTGCTTGCGGTAGCTTCGGGGGTCGGGTTGCCTCCTTCCCTCAAATATGGCGAGGAGAGATCAGCCATTACCCCAATGGCTGATCTTTGCGTTATGCTCGTGAATGGGTGCTGCTTGTGGTGACTTGCTGACCATGGTTTTTGTTGCTGTTATTAGTAATTAACTGATTATTTATTTTAACTTCGATGGTCCTAGTTTATCATTTGTGAATTCCGAGTTACAGCTTTAATAGCTATATGTAAACGGGCACGCCCTTTATGTCTGGCATTCATTCGGGTATTTAGTTCTTTTCACTTTTTTGTTGGTATATTGGCGTGTGCTAGGTAACATATAGAAAATAATTTAATTTAATGTTTTATGTTGCGTAATGTAATTTATTTTGCATAAGTACTTTTGTATAGAATCAAGTTTTTCTAACTATTCAGACAGCTGTGCAGCTGGGGAGTTTGTTGCGCCACTTCTTCTTCCTAGCTAAAGCGCTAGGAAGTGGTGAAGGGCGGGCGTTTTTGTGGGACTGTCTTATGTAATTTTGACGTTCGAAAAGTGCTGATTTCTCAGCCTAGTTTGAATAAATGACTTTTGAATTTGAATTTGGAGGATTCTCCGACCAGGGGCCCAAATCTGCTATTTTTATAAATTCGTCATTCCTACACGATCCCATTGTCATTTTGCTAAAAGTTCGTATTATGCTAAATTCATAATGGTCGATCATTGGTTGATCATTGTATTCCACAAATACGATACTCGTAACGAATTAAAACAATGACGTTCTCATGGTAGGTCACTGATCAAAAGAACTGTCAAAATTTTAGCAGATTACCGCCTAAGTCAGTCATTAATTTTTCATTATGTACGAGATTACCAATAGATGCCATTTCTTTCAATGGAGTGTCAGTGGCTGACCATTGGAAAGTCATAATGACGCCAATATGTTAGTAGATTACCAAATTTGTCAAAATCAACAATTATGAAATCAATGATAGACCATTCTGACACTATTGTAATAGCAGACTTGAGGCCCAGGCGGGTGTTGTGTCTGGCGGGCAACTGCCCGACTGTTGATGTCGGATAGTCTTATGTATATCGTTAGGCGTGCTAACTCTAATTGCGTGATGCAGGATTTGTGTGACGTCATGTCTTTGTTAAGTAGTTTGTATGTGGCGGTGTAACCGCTACTCCGTAATATAGTTATATGAAAGCGGTTCATAACTGTCGGAGTGCCCTTATTTTGTTACTGAGACCAATTTCGACGGTCACCAAACTTTGTAAAAAAGGATACTATAAAATTTCAGATTTTAGAAGATTAAAAAAGCTTGGGATTGAGCTGCTCGCTCTGCTGAGCCTTGTGATAAAAGCATGAAAATTGACATTATTCCTAATTATTCACTAAAATCATCAAAATATACCAGTATTATATACTGCGACATAAACATACATAGGTACTCCTAGAAAAAGTTATACAATGCCAGCAGACTTAAGTTTTTAACAATTCTTTACCTTTAAACTTTGTTCGAGTCTAAAAAACAAATAAGCAACTTCTTCTTGAAATACTTTTCAAAGTAGAATAATATTGTTCACTAACTGTTCAAAATAAACTTTCCAAACAAAATTCAAGAGTAAGTAAAAATACTACACGACCACTGAAAACATGACAAACTTTTTTGTACCATTGTTTAACAGTAAAACACCAACTGTTTATAACCCACAAAAAAGTATTAAAGTCGACCAAGTAGGTTATATCAACTTCTGCTCCTAACCGGTGGAATATAGACCTGTCACTACTTATTCACAGCTATTTTAACTTCGCTGTGTCGGAGTACAAATAGACCACTCCATCACTTCTCGGGGGAGACGTAAAAGTGACTAACGGGTTGAATCAGGAGTGTGGATTCAAACACCTACCTGTGTTATATTATAATTACTAACTACCGATAAAGATTTTAGCAACATCAGTAAGGATTTATAACCCAGTCATTATGACTTTACGGATTTTTTTGCCTTACCCAGTATCTGGGTTGTGAAGGTCAGATTACTATCAGTCACTTCATGTGAAGTACTGGTATTCAGCTGCATTTTGTTAAACTGGAAGCCAAAAACCCAATAGCAGATGATGATGAATAAGGATTTATAATTGAGTTGAAGTGTGAGAGGAGCTCGTGGCTAAGTAATAACTGCCCCACGGGTTGATCCATCAGGTTAAGCTACGCTTGCCGGGGTTCGTCCGTGGATGGGTGACCATCTTTACATACCGAGACTGCTCCGTGCCTCGGAAAGCACGTTAAGCTGTTGGTCCCGGCTGTCATTCGTGGATTTTTGACAGTCGTTACGGGTCGTCAGAAGCCCGAAAGACAACCAGTCTACCAAGGGGTATCGTATTACACATTTACTGGGTTGTGGAGGTCAGATAGGAAGTCGCTCCATGTAAAATACTGGTATTGAGCTGCATCCGGTTAGACGGGGAGCCAACCCCAACATCGCTTGAACCCCAACATAGCTTGGAAAAAGCTAGGCAGATTGAATTGAGGTGAAGTGTAAAGGCTCGTGCAGACCAGCGCGACGCGATGGCGCGATGCGACTTGAACAATACAATTTCTAAGAAAACTTCACGGTATAACAATAGCCGGGGTCGCGTCGCGCTGTCGCGTCGCGCTAGTCTGGACGAAGCTTAAAAGTAATTAGAAATATTAATAAATCCATTAATAATATTAGAGTCCGTCGTAATCCCATGATTGAGTGGATATAAGATAGATAGAGAGAGAATTGGGTAAGCCATATACAACACCAAATGTATATGGACAATAATGGACAAACCATATTTCAGGTCATTATTAAAAACTGGAAATCGACCCCATAATATCTTGTGATATATACCTATTGATTTCGTTTACTGAAAAACCCATTTTATCTAAACAATTTTTTAAAGAGAAGAGATTAGATTTTTTGTGTGTTAGTTTGTTACGCTTTCACATTAAAACAACTAAGCGGATTCGGATGAAATTTAGCACATGGATAGACCATGACCTGGGTTAGGATATAAAATACTTTTTAACTCGATATTCCCACGGAATCGAGACTTATGTGGGTGAAACCGTGGGGTATAATAACTACCAGTAAGAAGCAAAAACCAGAATAGGGAAGATGACTTCTTTCTAGATTTATAACAAGTTTGAGAATTATTTATTACCAATGCATTATCTTCGCTGCCAATGACAGTCCCTTGTATACAGACATAATAGACCCACTTAGTATATAGCCCACTGCAAAATACGACTGAAATAACCGTCGCGCTGGAAATATGGCTTAATTTGCGGTAAAGCTCCTCTGGAATCTTAATAAACAACTTTCCGATAAGTTACAATATACTCGTAGTTGGGAACCAGTTTCCGATAAATTGAATATCGATTATGGAAGAATTCTTAGTCATTTCCATAAAAAAATTAAAAAGAGATACAGTTTGTATTTTTAAGGCTCAATTTGCTTTTAGCGACCCGGACCGGGGGCTGGCCTGAATAAATCTAACTGAGAGCCTCTCCAGATAAAAGATATACCGACAGTTTAATTGAGGGTTCTGTTTTTCAGCGGGCTTTGAAAAGGCCACTTTAGTTTTATAAAAGTTTCCTTTAAATAGGTTCTCCAAATTCTCTATTAAACTCGTTTCCCACAACTGAAACAGGAGAATTATTTATTTCCAATTTAAAATGTCAATCCTAATAATCAAAAGTAAAAAGTTTCAAGAGAATTTAAATGATTTATTATCTTTGTGAATAAATACGGTCTAGATCTTGATAACCTACTTTAAGGATACGCCAGTCGGTCATTCTACCATACAATTGTAGTATGGTGAATCGTTTGTTTGACGGTGTGTCATTATCTAACACCGTATGGAAGCAGAATTGAAAAAAAAAATTGGTTTAGAAGTTATGAGCGTCGAAACTTCCATATTTCAACAGTAATTTATTCTTTGGGCGTAAATAAATAAATTATGTAGTCAAAAAATGCCAAAATAGAAACCATAAAATTCCATCATAAGTGATATATAATTTATTCAATAGCTTAAATAATTTTATTTTGAGTAAATACATCCAGAAGTTTTTCCATAATATATATACGCCCAAAAATCTGTTCATGAAATTTTACGCGCTCTTTTTCGTTATAAATCATCGTCTATTTCACTAAATAAATAATAACTAGATGAATAAATACTAAATATATAAAACTAACTAAATTACAAATTAGACTAATTAGCATGCATATTAGTCTCGCCACCAACGAGTTCGAGCCGTCGACTAGTGTACCCTTAAGGAAGAAGTCTTAAGTTCTTACAATGTCGCTCTAAGATGAATGGCTTTTTATTATAAAGGCTTCCTCGGTCTTCATGAATAATATCTTTATGCAATTTTATTCCTAAATTGAAAATGGAGCTGCATTAAAATATCGTAGCTGTTACCACCACTTATTGTCGCCCAGCTTGGGACTCGGTAAATTGTTCGTATTCGCTACAAAATATTGATATGTAGTTGTATAATTGTGGGTACACAACGCACTTGAATGTATTTAAATTATTAAATACAACATATATAAAAGCACACAGTCCATTCACATAATTGATATTACCTTTTATAAGTAAACTGAGTACTGCCAATAAGACATACATCCTCATTAAGTTTTTAAACAAACAGTTGCATCACATATCACAGAGCTTTATCCCTCCATATATTGCCGTAACCACTTTACTCACACACGGTTTTAATTAACATTTCAATCGGAGAGTTGAGTCGAGTTATAATGAAGCTCACGTAATATTTTGGTAGCGAGCGCGGCGCGGACGACCGGCGTCCTTGGCGGTTGACACACGACTGAAGAGAATTCCCTCTCTCCGTTTGTTCGCGTTCGCAGTTACTCGCCCCTCGCCCATCTGGGGTCACCGCTTACAATTTTCGTGACCTTATGGGGCAAGTCGATAATCGCTTTTACTAATAAATATGACTACTAGATTTAGTGAGTCGAGAACATGTTATTATAAGTTTAAGTGGAGGTGACAGGTGCCAATTTTCTGGTAAAAAGGCTGTCTAGTGTAGGCTTGTGGTTAACTTTTATACGACGATTGCGCGTTCCAAACTTAAAAAAAATTCTTTGGACGAAAAATATATGGATTTGTTAACCCAAAGAACACATAACATAACATAACGCCTATATTCCCCGAAGGGTTAGGCCGAGGTGTACCTAAAATACACCCAGATTTCGCCAGTTATGTTTAAACCAAAGAAGCAAACAGATTAACAACTATTTTACAGATAGGGCAATCCACGACGACGCGCCCCACTCCGCGATTACTGTACTGTAAGCTGTACTTTAGTACGGAGCGGAGCAGACTGGGGCGCGTCGTCGTGGATTGCACTATCTATACGAGTACTATCTGATTCGATCAGAATCCAGCAAAGGAACACTTGAGCACAGACAAAAGTCACCTTTGTCATATTTAATTGTAAAATGAAATATGACGAAGGTGACTTTTGTCAAGTCTTCATAACGTATTGAAAAAGTAATATTAAAAAACACAATTTCCTTTCTTTTGGAGTCGTCACTGTGGTCATTTATCTGTTAATAACTGCCTCTTTTTTCAATGTTCCAGATTGATAGTAATCTATCATTTCTTGTGCCTATTGCGTGTGTAAATTGAAATATTAATAAAGACTATTCAATTATCGTTCGCCAGCCTGTAATTTGTGTTGATTACATTTTCTATTAATAAATCGTTGTACCTTTTTATGTCTAGTTTGTTCGGTTTGTTTGACTTCTTTTCGAGGTATTTAAATGTATCGCCTTTTATAGCTTTGGAACACTATGGCAACTCATCGTGTATGTCAGCAAAGTGTGTTTTGTTAACATTACCTAAAAATTTCAATATAATTTTTTGTCATTTTTTTTATCGACATTATTACTAAGTTTTATCTGGGGACACGGCAGTGCCCCCGCCGAGTCGAACAAAACAACAATCATATAGTATAATCTACCATTTTAAATTTTCATAATTAAATATTGAACATAACGCTAGCGGGCTAAATTTATGTATACACAAACATAAATAAAGCGCTCAGAGCACTAATGCTAGGTAGATTTTTTGTATGTAGATTCTATTGTCTGTGCGATGACCAAGTCATTCTATATATTAAAGAAATAAAGATGTCTAATATTGATACGGTTACTACAAATGTTGTTAGTTAACTAATAAGGTAACAATTTATGATAAACTTGTTGGATAAATGCTCACATAGATAGGTACTGAATAAATTAACTGCCTTGGTTTTACATTAGATCTCGCAACGTTTTGTTATAGAAGAACTTTTGCGTTGCGTGACTTGCATTTTTCTACATGTTATGGTTTTGATGGGATTTCATATTTACTATTATGAAATATAGCTTGGTGATAATGTTCTACTTGTAAAATCATTATTTGTCACTTATGAAACATACCCAGGATTTTGACAGAATATTTTTTTTTGTTTTTTCATTCTGAGGATTAGCTTCTTTACTTTTTATAAGGTATCTAAATAGGCAATTTTACAAAACCCCATTTTTTTCAGGTTTTTTAAAAGTGGAACCCAAGTTCTAAGAATAAACAACATAACATATTCCTAGAACTTGGGTATCTTAGAACAGTTCAGTTTCCTTTAACTTCAGTTATCAGTAGCTGCCATGATATTAACATAAAGAGACAAAGTTAATACGTTCCAACAATTTATCTCACTCGTTTATTTAAATACATTATCTTCAAGAAAATCACTTCATTTCCGGACAATGGCTTATTTTAAGACTAACCTCAAACCCACATGTTGTTATTAAAGTAAAATATCATTAGGGCCTCCACAAACGAGACTTGTACGACATTTTTCCTCCTCATCGGATAGGTCGTAACACTTTATCGTTATTGTACGGCCTTATTTGAGAATGGAGTAGCATCATAAAATCATAAACACCTTCAGTTTTCGCGTTATCCCTTACAAATTCCTTGGGGTTGCGTTCAATCGCCGATTATGAATTTGGTGTTCAATACGTGATCTGATTATTCGATCGTCTCTTGTTATTAAACAGTCAGATGTATTGAGATGTTCTTGGCTTTGTTCAGAGGGGATATGTTCTGTATTAGGAATATGGTATGTGCTTATAGTAGATTATGTTGTTTGATGTTTGGATATACCTACCTGTCTTTATGGTAAGGGTTTTGGATTATAGGAAGCTTGACGAATTATTTAATATCCCCCTGATATTACGATCAGTTCATTATTTTTCCTCCAGTTTTAATTCATCCATAGAAAAGGTCATTATTTGAAATCACGTTATGACACTGTTCGTCATAATTCTAGAGCAACATTAACACGCAAATTGTTCTCCGTGCCAGATTCACGGTCACGGCTCGTCAGCACCTAATCAAACATTACAACAAACACTTTAATATATTGTCTGTGCATATTTAGGAGTTGATTTAGAGATATTACCACTTCATTTGTTGATATACTTTGAAAATTTCTTCCTCGAAATTGTTGCAATGCAGCTCGTCGTAATGGGGCTAGGGGCACGTCTCTTCTTCGGGTATTACCGGGTGACAACCGGGCACAGGCGGCGTACTCCCAACGCTTTATCACTTAATTTGAATCGTGTCTTGAATTTAGAACACAGGCTGTCCTTAGAATTCGAAAATTGTTAATCTGTTCTGTCTGGATATTCCAATTCCAATCCGAATCGCAATAAACGAAGACCGACTCTCAAATAAATTTAATAGTCAGTCCCTCCTTTGCAGTAGTCAGGTTAAATAAATTCCCATTGAGATGTTATCTGATAAATTCTAAATAAAAAGTACTCTGTTCAAATTTTATCTAACGAATTTATCATCGTTTGAAAAACATTTTCTTTTATTTGAAATCTTATTAAAATTCACGTGGTAAATGAAAGTCAAATGTAAATGTGGTACCCGACTGAGCAGTTTTTATTATTCAATCATCAAAATGAGCCCTAACAATAAATCATAAAACGAAAACGCGCATAAGAAACGAAGTTTACGATATTTGGCGAGGTAAGCATGCGAAGGATAATTCACAAATTGTTAGAAGACCAATTTCGGTTCGAGTTTCGAGTGGAGAGCTCGGTTCCGAACACACGCATTATGTTCTCTACTTTTTATAAAGCGCCTTATTACGTATGCGGTATTCCAAAACGTTTATGAAAATTCATCTACATATTTAAACAATGCAAAAACGAGCGTGTGTAGGTACGTATCTCCTCTGAGAATGATATTCGTGAAAGTAAACGCACCATATTTTTAGTGGTAACGTCGGTAAAATGACAACATTCACCTCCCTCTAAATCAAACATGCATAAATCCAGGCCGCTCCCTTTACGCTATTATGTCAACCGAAGCGATTTATGATCGCATCTAAGAGATTTTCACAAGGGAGAATATCGTTGAGTAAATAGTATTGAGAGTAACTCAACAATATACATATATCTACGAGTATCTGCCTATGCTTTATCACAAGTGAAATGTGATCTCAGATTCTCAGCGTTTGCCCGCATTTTGTTGTATTTTTGATGTTTCATTTGATCATCTTTGTTATTTGGGCAATATATTATTCTGATTTGAAGAATAAATCTCACATTTTTTTTTAGACATTTATTCTTATTGGATTCTGTTTGAAATGCTCGTAATATCAATGGTAATGGAGTTTGCTTTTGTTAAGAAGTAGGCTCGTCTACAGTGGTAGTTGGATTGTGTACACAATGAGATTAGCGTGTTGGCAAGGCAGTGTCTGACGAGTTAGGGGACGTGTCTGTAGCCTCGATGTAGTGAACAAGTACTTATCACGTACGATATTACGGACGAGATGTATGACTTGTTCATAATGTATTTAAACATGTAGGTAACGAAAATTGGCTATTCCTGGATCTACAGGCAATAAATGGAAGAGCTCTATTTATTGGTTGTCGGACTGGTCGTCTTGCTGACCAAGGTTTTTGTTGCTGTTATTAGTAATTAAATGTTTATTTATTTTTACTTCGATGGTTCTAGTTTATCATTTGTGATTTCCGAGTTACAGCTTTAATAGCTATACGTAAACGAGCACGCCCTTTATGCCTGGCATTCATTCGGGTATTTACTTTTCACTTTATTTGTTGGTATATTGGCGTGTGCTAGGTGACATATAGTAAATTATTTTATTTTATTTAATGTTGTATGTTACGTAATGTAAATTATTTTGCATTTATAAGTACTTTTGTCAAGTTTTTCTAACAATTCAGACAGCTGTGCAGCTGGGGAGTTTGTTGCGCCACTTCTTCTTCCCAGCTAAAGCACTAGGAATTGGTGAAGGGCGGGCGTTTTTGGGGGACAGTCTTATGTAATTTTGACGTTCGAAAAGTGCTGATTTCTCAGCCTATTTTGAATAAATGACTTTTGAATTTGTATTGAATTGCCTGTGGATCCAGAACAGATAGATGTTTCAATAAACATTTGGTAATTAAGATCCCCGAGAACACTAATAAAATTTTAGTTGTATCTTGATTATAATGTATAAGGTACCTGTTTAGATATAAAATATGTTTGTGAAGACTAAATAATCATGTTTTGTTTTCGCTACCCTGAATGAAATTTATAATTAATTACACCTGTTTATTGTTCATACAAGTATTCTTTTGTTTCAAACTCAAAAATTATTTGCAAAAACTGACGCTCAGCTGAATTTTCTTGCCAAAAATTATTATAAACAATACATATTAACATAGGTACAGCATTAATTACGTTGACAAACGAGTTGTATATAACACGAGGCTAATAAAACAGGGTGTTTCGCCTCTGGACGCACCTGGGGCGTCGGTGATGGTAATGTAATTAATGTTCAACCTTTTATCAACGTGTGCCAGGTAAATGAGATTTTTTGGCCTTGCGCATTGTGCTCGAATGATTTCGACACTTGAGTTTTGTTCTGGCTGTAATTTTTTATGTTTTCGATTTTTTTGGACAAGATTATTTTGTGTACATATAGGTAGGATATCCAGTGGTATCCACATCAAATGCAGATTTACACAACGTGAATGCACATTGGTGTACTTGCGCTGAAAACGAAAGGGTTCGTTTCCCCGGTCGGGCAGTGTTATTAGTTTTACCATTAGGAATTTCTTACAGCCCGGAGTTTGGAAGTTGGCGATGTGATACCCCCGTGCCTCGGAAAGCACGTTAAGCCGTTGGTCCTGCGCTTGATCTGTCTTCGGTCGTGTCGGATTGCCGTCCCATCGGATTATGAGGGTGAGGGAAGAGAGAGTGCACCTGTGTCTGCGCACACACTTGTGCACATACTATAATATCTCTCGCGCCGAAGGTTAGTCTCCATTGAGATTGACCGCCACGCCCCGTGGCCGAAGTACGGTCTGAAGGACTATATATTATACGTAGATGATTTATCTATGTATTTAAAAAATGAAAAACGAGTTATTTATTTTCTTATGTCGTGATAGGGTGGTTTTCTGAAAAACTATTTTATTTATTAAAATGGTGTATTAGCAAAGATTCGATTCAAATATTTGTATAATAGTACTTATTAAATATATAATATAATAATCAACATACAGCCTCAAACTGCAGTCACGAGCATAAAATACCTTACACATACGCAAAATTCAAAGGCGATTTTCTCGTGAAATCACGATTAGAACTCTGAGAAAAGAACTATTGCATAATAGTATGGTTTCAAAAACACCATGTTCGTAACACATAATTTATATGTATACTTCAGCAATAGACAGCGTGACTGTACTATAAGAGTAAATTGAGCATTCCACTCTTTCATACTTCCATTTCTATGTCCTAAAAATACAGCACAGTCTAAAACAAAAACAACCTTTAGTGCATTTGAAAAACATATCAACCAAAAAATATTTGGCTGCGTATTTATTTGTGGAATATAGGTTTTAATCTAGTCACACTCTCCATTTAAGTCGGTTCTCAAAATGGTTGGCAGACCGCTATATCACCGCGATACATTCGAAACAACCGCGCCGTAAATTGAAAACCTGTGGGTACCATATTCCGCATCTCGAGAGGAACACAACTGCATGATGGCGTCATCACACAATCACAAGATTTAGTGAACGCTACTGTCATATCTTTGAACAATCTTAGATATTGTTGAAAGAAAATTAAACTAACTGTGATCCATTTTCCTTTTTCAACATTGACGTGGTTTACAACACTCTCTAATGGCGTCGGATTTCGAATGCAATATCAAATTAGAGTTCTCACCCCGTTATTCTGCATCATTATTTTTAATTGACAACCCTCGACAACAGCTGAACAAGGAAAATTTTAAAATCATAGATCCCTACTGCATTTAAAACATGAATTAGCAAAAAGGTAGTCGTCGCCACTGCAAAATTTTTCCTGATCAGGAATTCAAAGTCCCCTTACTAAACAAAGGATTTTAAAGATGATTTCGTATTCATGGTAATTGATCACACACACACATACACCGTCTTGCACACACGAACTAACTTATGCACCCACTTTACAACATGCGTGCAGGCAGACACGCAGGCCACTATAATTCCACAGCCCACAATAACTGTAATAAGAGTCGATTCGATATTGATTTTAGAATAAAAAATGGAAATTTTCAGGAAATTACTTTGAGTCAATAGGGTGTTACTAAGTATGGTGCTTGATACCACCATAGAAAAAAGTTTTTGCGATATTACGAGTATGTACTCAAACTCAAACTCAAAGCATTTATTTCAATTAAACCATTTACAGGCACTTTTGAATTGTCTAGGGGTCAGTCAGTCAGAAATATGAAGCTAGTGGCCCATTCCAAAGCGTAGGTTCCTATGGAGAAGAACGGGCAAGAATCTCCATGGACACTCTTTTAAATCATAATATTGTTACAAAATATTGGTTGTTGAAATTATACAATGACATGTGAGAACAATGTAGAAAGATGTGCACGTAAAAAGCGTCCGTAATAAAAGATGCAAACAATTCAAAAATTAATATAAGCCGAGGCAGATAAGAGATGGCCAGTCCCTACTGACGGCGCCCGTTCACGAACATGACTCATGGATCAGCACCGTTTAGCTCAAATCAATCAAATCAAATCAAATAAATTTATTTGCTAGAATATGGTGTATAAGGTGTTACAGTAATTTTGTTTCAGCATATCCTGCCATACCCTTTTTTTTTCTTTTTTCTTTTTTTTTTGGGTGGAAAATCATCAAATGACGTCTCCCGCTCTGGGTGGAGCGGGAAAGCGTGTCAGACTCTTACTGACTAAAACCCACCCGTGTTCCATCTGTTGCCTGTGCAATGCCAGGGGGCCACGGTATCCCTTTCGGACTTTCCCGCAACATCCTGCCATACTCTGGCATGCAAATGTCTTCACAATTAGAGATGAACAATTATTCTACCTTACAAGCTCAACCATTTTGAAGGGAACTCAACGATCCAACACACACGCCACCACCAGCGAGACATTAGAGTGAGCATGATGAACTTCACTGATGGTTGTTACATATATAGACCTATTAAAGCGAAAATATTCATTTATTTACCGTCGAACTCCAACAAAAGATGTACCTACATAGCATAATCAGCGTTTAAAGTTCCCACTGATTGACAAAGACCTCTTGTCTTCGAGAGGGAGCGGGCTGTAATACGGGTTGGTAGATGTCACAATGTCTTGGAATTATTGGTTCTAGTACATGCCGGTTTCCTCATGAAGTTTTCCTTCACCGTTTTGAGAGTAGTGGTGATGAAAATATGTATACAAAGAAAAACGCCTGCTTAGGTTCGAACCCATGACCTACAACAAGTTGAGGCTGTTAACACTGGGCCACCGCTGCACTCAAAGATGAAAAAAAAAACACAATTTATTTATTTAATAATTTTATTCGGGAAAACAATCAGTTTCACAAATATCTTAATTTTATTATTATTATATCATTTATTTCGGGCTACGCCCATAGTGTTAGTAACAATGGTCTTAAATACTAGTGTTAGTAGACATAGGTACAAGTTTTAAACCGTGTGGAGTTTCATCCAATGTCGCAGCATTGGAGACTCCCATCTATCTGCGAATAAACTCAAGATACAAACAGGTAGTGAGCAAAAATCAGAAATTACAGAAGGGGCACATAAACAACTTATAAGTAATCATTACTAAAAATTGCAAAATTATATACTAACTTTTGTTAATTAACTTCATTAAAATAACTTATTACAGAAAGAAAAATAATAAAAATAAAACCTTAGAAATTACATAGGTATGTGTAGCTCACGACACGTAAGGTATAAAGACATGACTTAACAATTTCTTTCAAAGATTTTTAAACTAAAGTATTTATAGGCCTTTTTTTTTTTTTTTTTTTTTGGGTGGGAAATCATCAAATGACGTCTCCCGCTCTGGGTGGAGCGGGAGGGCGTGTCAGACTCTTACTGACTAAAACCCACCCGTGTTCCTTCTGTTGCCTGTGCAATGCCAGGGGGCCACGGTATCCCTTTCGGACTAATCCCGCAACCCCGGCAGGCAATGGTCTCATCAGACCCCTTCACTTGCTGACATCTCTTTGAGGCGCGCGTGGAACACAACGCGCCGTCGACCCGGGCCTGGTCCTTACCGGACGGCGAGCTACCCATTGCTCACCGTCCGCAAGCCCGCGCCTACGGTGGCCGGGAATCGGCAATCGATTCCCGACGCCCAGGGCGTCTCCTCCTGCGGCGGCTAGGGGCGTGAGGGCGCGAAATTTGCCTCTCCCTCACACGTTCCGCCTCCTCCTTTGCGAGCATTACTGCTTCGCAGAAGGAGGTCACGGCCTCCCATGCCCTCTCGCTCCGTACCATGGCCTGGACCAGGGCCGGACGCGAGAGATCCCCGCCACCGATCGCCTCCACGAGGACACGGCGGTGCTCTGCCCAAGCCGGGCACACCTCCACCGTATGCTCCACCGTGTCCTCCGGGCGATCCACGCAGTGATGACACCCGGGCGTTTCCTCCCGCCTTATCCGAAACAGGTACCTCCCGAAACAGCCGTGTCCGGTGAGGACCTGCGTCAGGCGGAAGGTGAGGACGCCGTGGCGCCTCTCCAGCCACTCCTCAAAGAGGGGACTTATCGCCGCAATAGTGGCGTGCCCAGCACTGGGTTGCGACAATCGTACTCTCCATGCCGCCATGAGATCCCGTCGGAGCTCTGTCCGCTGTGCCGCGATTTCTCGCGGCATCGGAGTCAAGCCCCGGCGTTTCGCCTCCCCGCGCCACTCCCAAATATGCGCGAGGACTTTTGCCTCCAGATCCCATGGCGACTGTGCCTGACCTGGCAATCGAACTAGGGACCTCGTGCTCAACAGCACTCGCGACCACTAGAATAATGAGGCAGTAACATAGTAGAACAGTGCGAAAATCAAATAAAAGTATTTATAGGCCTACCGCTTAACTGAGACGTTTCTTGAGGTAGCTGCGCGGTGCGGGCGGAGACGTGATGAGAGAGCTCCGTAATTCGTTAACTTGTGTCAACTGACACCCTTCCCGCACTGCGCAGCTACTGGAGACGTCTCAGTTAGGCTGCCGGTCCATTAACGCGGAGCGACTTAGCGGAGCGGAGCGAGGGAGTAATGTGGAGTGGAGTTGCGAACTGTGTCTATCCATTGATACGGAGCGAGATAGTGCGGAGCGGAGTTGCGGATTATGCGGAGCTAGGCCGAGTTCACGCGACTAGTAATTTGCATTTGGGTGGGCAGTGCTGCAGTGGTGGGAGATCAGTTCCCTGCTTCGTTTCCCCATTGATTAATATTGGCACAGTTCTACTCCACTCCTCTCCTCTCTGCTCCAGTGAACAGTCAGCCTTAAGTGTTAGGCCTATAGTAGATTATAATAAAAACAAGGTGTTGCCCGCGGCTTCAGTCGCGTGGATCCTAATTATTTTTCTAAAATAAAAGTAGCCTAACGGCTCGTGTAGACAGCACCGCAGCCGCGACAACACCGCTTCGCGTAATCATGTATACCGAGCCTCCACCGTGCCGCCGCCACGCCGTCGACGTTTGATTTTGCCATATCACTCTACAATCCGCGGATACACAGCTTAGAGGCGCGGCGGCGGTGATGGTCGTTTCCCTGAGCACTAAGTTACTCCTTATAATATCAGTTATCTGCCAGTGAAAGTCCCGTCAAAATCGGTCTAGCCGTTTCGAAGATTACCCGAAACAAACAGACCGGCAGACATTTAAAAAAAAATGTTATAAGTACCCTTTATACACGGATATCTATGCCTACATTTTTTCACATGCATTTAGTAAAAAGCTGTTATTTTGTCATTACAAACAGACATTTAAATTTTATTTATTTGTATGTATTTTATATAATATAGATAACAGATTAACGTCACTCAGAGTTGCCCAGTTTCTAAAACCCTGAAATAATTATCTGATCTAGAATAATGCACTGATCAAAATACCAACGAGTAATTGATGGATGTAAATCAATTTATCATCCAACGTGGCAACGCTGCCAGCCTTTTGGGCTCTTTTCACGAATTATTAGATGAACTTTTCTCTTACTTTTTTTATTTTTTCCTTAACATAATTGTACATAATATTAATAATAATATATACAGGCTGAATTTTTAGTCACCGTCCAAATTTTTTCTAGGCATTAGGTATGATTCACTAAATCCAGTTTTGAAAAAAAATCGATACATAAAATTGTCATATTAAATCATTTTCTCGAAAGAATTATCCGCTCTGCGTGGTATACGTATAATAACTTTGTGATGTGATATCTCAATATTTTTGTATTGAGTGATACTAAAAGAAAAAACACGTATTCAATGATTTTCGCCAAAGATATCAAAATTTGGACGGTGACTAAAAATTTAGCCTGTATATTTTAGTGTTACAGTGTATATTATATTTAAGAATTCGTCATTCGTTGAATACAACTAAAAACTTCAAAAAATAAAACGTACCTATATTACAAGAGATTTACAATACTGTACCTACTTTTACTATTCGTATTTTGATAATTAGCTTTTGCTCGCTTCTTCGCCCGTGAGATAATTTCCGACCTCCACGCGGTCGGAAACTATCTGACGGGAACGTACTATTGGTACAAGAACGCACTATCCTATATCTTAACCTAGGTCATGGTCTATCTGTGTGCCAAATTTTATCGAAATCCGTAAAGGAAAAGACATAAAAAGTAACTTTTGCACTTATTTTTTTTTATTATTTATTTAATTCGAACACAAATTATTCATATTGTTGTTAGTAACACTTATAAACTACGATAGTAATGTCCCATTAAAATAAAAATACAAATAAAAATGAATTTATAAAATATACGAAATTAAGTCAAACTAAATAAAATTTAAATCAAATTAAATCAATTTAATCAAATCAAATTAAAATAAATTAAATTGTATAAAATTAAATTAAATTATGGACAATTAAATCAAATAAAATTAGGGGGGGGGGGGGTATCTAATTTAAAAGAAAAAACTAAAAAAAACGAATTCAAAAACCGATACTTCTATGTTCGCACTCAGTCCGTCAGGTGGACCATTGTGCGTGGGCCATAGCGGCCGTTTGGGGGGGTTATTCCAACCAGCCCACCTCCCTCCAAAAGGCAATTAGGTCTCCTGGTTTGTCTAGAACATCTGTGTATGATCTGGGTGACCCGAGGGTTTCTGTTCTGATCTAGGTATCGCCCGTGCATTCAAAGAGCACGTGCGCAACGGTCTCCTCAGCCTCCATGCACGCCCTGCACAGAGGACTGTCCGTTATGGCTATTGTGTGGAAGTGTTTGTTTAGCGAGCAGTGTCCCGTGATGGTCCCTGTCACCAGGCGCAGGCCGTTCCTGTCCAGGCGTAAAAGACGCCTGGTCAGCCTGCTGTCCAAGGAATGGCATAGCTTCCTTTGACTGCCGGCAGCCGGGTGTCGAGGACCACCATTGCCCTGCTGGAGTGTGGGTGATTTCCTGTAACCACCTGCGTATTTGGTTGAAGGAGATAGGTACGATAGGCTCGGGTCCACAGACTGCCGTGCTGGATCCTCGTCTAGCAAGTTTGTCAGCTGCATCATTACCTAGCGACCCGCTGTGTCCTTTTATCCATTGCAGTGTCACCATGTTGCGGCTAGAGACCGTTATTCGTTCTAATGCCTTGTGACATTCTAGTGTTAACTTTGAGGTAATATTTTTTTTCTGTAATGATTGGAGAACTGAGGCGCTATCGGAGAGTATACGTATGTGTGTATCCCTAACCCTCCTCGCTTCTAGGGCGTGGACCGCATGTATAATGCCCACACACTCCGCCTGATAGACGGTGTTGAACCTTCCCAGCGGTCTGGATATACACACATCAACACGGTCTAGGGATATTTCATACTCAATTAAATAACTCGAAAAGTACTGGCCGCATTGGAATCTTTTATACACCGATTTGTTTGTAATTTATCTCAGACTAATTCCAAATTCAAATTTTTGAAAATTCTTTTGTTTCGGTGGCATAAAAATGTCTTGATGTATAGGAGAGGGAATTTTCATTTGTGCGAAATTTAGAAAACAATACGAATTACGTTTAGTTACAGTTTTTTTTCATTTTTAAACGAAAGATAAAGTTAAAATTGAGGTATTGTAGCCATGCAACACCGACATTTGACGAGGGCGGAGATGTTACGAGCTGTGGGAATGCTGGAAGCTGGATCTGTTCAGCGTAATGTTGCTGAGGCCATAGGGACCCATCAAAATGTAATTTCAAGATTGTGGACACGCTATCGTGCCACAGGTGAAGTAGCGGAGAGGCACCGGGGGCCAAGTCGCATCACCACCCCCAGACAAGACCGATTTTTGCAAATTACTGCGCGAGCTCAACCAAATGCAACGGCGACTCAATTGGTCCAAAGGCTGCGAGTGGAACACCAAGTGCTTGTGAGTGACCAAACTGTAAGAAGGCGACTGCATGAAAGCAATCTACGCTCTCGTAGACCACTCCGGGTCCCACCTTTACGGAGAGGCAATCGTGGACGATGATTAGAATGGGTTTGGAACCACGTGGACTGGGGCCGTGAGCAATGGTCCAATGTGCTGTTCACGGATGAATCCAGGTTCGGCTTCCATCCAGATTCACGAAGGACGCGTGTTTGGCGAGTTCCTGGATGATGGAGCCGTCTCCAGAACCCTCAGGAAGTTCACCCATACCAAGGAGGAACAATTATGGTTTGGGCAGGAATTCGTCTTGGAGGACGGACGGATCTCGTTTGGGTGCGGGGCAATATGACGGCAGAACGATACGTCCAACAGGTGCTGGGGCCCGTAATCTTGCCCCACAGAACACAAATGGGGCAAGATTTCCTGCTCATGCACGACAATGCCCGGGCACACACGGCGAGAACGGTAGCAGCTTGGTTACATACACATAATGTTAGGGCCTTAGACTGGCCTGCTCAATCGCCAGATCTAAATCCCATTGAGCATGCGTGGGATATGCTGCAAAGAAGAGCTCTGAAGGAAGTTCCTGAAAATCTGGCTACAGAAGATCAACTTTTTGCGCACCTCAGAAGGACATGGGACAATATTCCGCAGCAAGACATTGACAACCTTGTTCTGAGCATGCCGAATCGTTGCCGATGTGTTATGAACATCATGGACGCTTTCTCAGACTACTAAATTCAAGTTTATAAACACAAATTAAATGATTTTTCTATTTTTTTCAGTTTTTACTCACAAATTAAAAGTTAATTCATATACGGTTTCCGTCTATGCTTCATTTTTTTCCATAAAATCCTGAAATTTTAATCTAAGTACCTTAACCATTATTAAAAAATGGTAGAATATTAAATAACGTATCTTTTAAATATATACATGTCATATAAATAATTAACACATTGATAGTAATTCGCTTTTTTAAAAATATCCCTAGACCGTGTTGATGTGTGTATATATGTTGAGTTCATGTGAGAAGACTCCGACTCCGGTGCCGGAGTCGGTCTTCGAACCGTCGGTGTATACTCTCATTTCTTCGAGACCTGAGTAGTCACACTGTTCTTCGGTGAGTAATATGTTGTAGTGCCTTTGAAAGTGGATTGTTTTCGGGGCCTTGTCGCAGAGTGATGCCATCATTGGCTTTCGTTTGATTGCATCCTCCTTTATGCGTGTGTGCTTAATTCTGGAGTCATTACTTAGGGTTTCCGATAAGTGGAGAGTGTCAGACAGTCTATCTCCCATTGCAGTAGGGCGGGGAAGATGCCATCCAGTCCAGGTGACTTGTACGGCTGAAAGGTGTTTATAGCCCACTTTACTCGATCTTTTGTTATTATGTTGCGGGCTCTTGACCAGTCCTGATCCGTTGGGGTCAATTCTGGTTCAGGCTCCCACGTCCTGTCTTCTAGGACTCTACAGCCTGGGAAGTGAGTTTCGAGAAGGACCTTGCTGGTTTCATAGTCAGTTACTGTGTATGAGTTGTCGGGTTTCTTAAGCGCGCCTAGAGTTCGGTCCTGATCCGTTGATAGGATCTTCCTTACCCTTGCGGCTTCATTATTGGTCTCGATGGATTCGCAGAATTTACGCCATGCTGTTCTCCTAGCGGTTCTGATCTGCTTTTTGTATGTATATTGGGTCTTTTTGTATATCTCCCAGTCGTCCGTGAGTCTGGTGTTTTTGGCTCTGTTGAATTGCTTACGCAGCGCATCTCTGAGTTTACTAAGTTCTGCATTCCACCAGGGGTTCCTCTTGCTCCTGTTTCGTGGCGCTCTTAGTTTGCAGCATGCGTGGTATGCTTCGATTAGGTAATCTGATAGGTTTGTCACGGTGTATTCTAGTTGTGCCTGGTCTTTTATGGTTACTTGTGTTGGTTCCCTACAGTTGGTCATTAGTGTAAAGCGGATCCTTCTGTGAACCGAGCAGGAAGGCTCGTCCGACACGTGCCAGTTTGTGATAAGATTTGTCGCGTTTTCTGTAGCAAGTGTTAAATCTATAATCGTTTGTCCTCGGACCGTGACCCAAGTGGGTTCCGAGCCGTGGTTAATGATGTTAAGATTAGTGGAGAATAAATAGGTGGATAGTACCTCTCCTCTGGAGTTCGGTGCGTCACTACTCCAGAGCGGGTGGTGGGCGTTCGAGTCGGTGCAGATGATCAGGTCCAGATTGGCGCACTCGCAGTGCTATACCAGGTCGGCCATCTGTTTTGGTGGACAGTCTGCGTCCTCGCCAGGCATGTATACCGAAGCCAGTACAACATGTGGGACGCCACCTTCGGTCTGGAGCCTGACAGCTGTCAGGTCTCTGGAACAGAATTGGGTTAGTGGTGTGGTAGGGATTTCTTTGGGTATGTAGACGCAGGTTCTAGGTTTTTCCGATGTGTGAGTATTGAGGATTATCTTACCTCCGATGTTACCGAGGCCACATATTTTGTTATTCAGTTTGATTCGATTGTGATAGTTCGGGGCTTCACCTCCAGTGCCCTGCGTAAACTAGCCGTGGCAGTTTGGCTATGCTGGAGGTTGGTTTGGATGATGTTTGTGGGTGATGACGGCGGTGGAGTGGAGTTAGTCGGAGATCGATCCATCGGACAGTCTCTCCGTCTCCTCCACTCTGAAGTGGTCGTCGTGTTGCTCACCCGGCGATGAGGCAAGGATAAGCCAGGTGATGCGGGTGGTATGATGTCGGCGTCGTCGGCCATTGCCGCTCGGGCCATGACCTCCTCTAGCTGGGCAATGTCCGCGTCAGTCGTTTGTGTCGTCGTCGGTACTGTCTTCCCGTCTGTGCTGTTGGTCTGGGTGTCAGAGGGTCGGGTCGTGGGCCAGAAGCGTACGTATATCGAGCCTAGTAGGTACAATATCCGTCGCTCCCGTCCCAGGACCTTTTCAGCTTCCTCCGGTGGCAGCCCTAGAGTCAGGTAAGTCCCACAGCGGTCGCCACCGACGGTAGTTGCCCTGTACAATGACCACCTCGAGATGTCGTACCAAGTGTTCTGACGGATCAGAACACTCTGGAGCTTGGCCACGTCACACAGTGGGCTGAAACGGGCCGGTAAAGGACTTAGCATTTTTTATTTTTTAAGTTTCTTTTTCTGAAATTTTCAATATTGTGTTGGATTTATCTATCGATTATAAGTAATTATTTCTATGAGGGTCGTTCAGATAACTTAGTGTTTTCGGAGTTATAAATATCCAAAGTAATTTTTGTATGAAGCAAAAGAAAAAAATGTGAAAATCTCGAAATTCTCAAATTTTCTCAAAGAATTGACTCTACGTATGCATAGTACGTATATTTGTCCTATTTTAACGCCTATTCTCGGATTGCGATTTTCTGCGATTTGGTCGCAATTTCAAATTTTGTTCTCTATTCCACACTACCATAGAGGTTAAGAACTAGGCGCGTTTTTTTTATGTAGTGGTGTCCCCTTTAGGCCTAATCCACTAAGGACTAATAAAATAAATAAATAAATAAGTAAAAATCACAATCACTATTGGCCACTGCACTGTTTTAATTTAATCACTGTCAAGGGTATTTACATTAACGAATGCAAAATTTTCGTATTCGTCATCTTCAAATGTTTCCGCTTGTTAAATTTTATTTCGTCCGAAGATAAATGAAAGTTTTCTGCACGTCTTTTTTTCTGTTTAGGCGCTAATTCACAAAAAGGTTTTCTTGGGCTTTGTTCGGTGGAGACACCGACAGAAACTTTTGATGGTGATACATACTGAGTTGATGTACTCGGTGCTGGTTGATCTTCATTACTGCCTATTAAACACTTAATAAAGTCTGGCCATATTATGTTTTCTTGTAACCATTCACTATTTTTAGTTCTGAATATATTTTCTTTACGATAAGCGTTTTCCCATCTTCTATTTAAATTATAACAAAATTTTGCACAAACCAACTTTAAGGTCTTTTCGTGATCATCACTTAATTCGACTAAAAATTTAGACCTTATCTCACTACACAAACTGTCATTATTTTTAATACTGCCACTGTTTTTTAAAATAACGAAAAGATCAAGGTTTGTCACTAAATTTTCAAACATTTTCACAAATACAAAATAACAAATAAGTAAGTAATGAATGTGTGGGGGTAGTGCGTCTATTATGGTGGGTAATAGAACACTGAAGTACTTTTGAATGCAACCGAACATTCCGTAGATACCCTATCGTTGCACCAATCACGTTACGACACGTCATAGCTTGTTGTTGCGCTCGCGCACTCTTATCCCTTGATTCCCGGAAATAAGTCTCAAAACAAATTACGTCATACCTGCCTATGGTAGTGGAAAATGTCGAACATTGTTTTTTTTTAAAGAACTAAACTAAACGGCCTGAAAACCTCAATACCTACGTATTGAGGTTTTCAGGCCGTTTAGTATACATTATTTTCAATTTCAATTTAATTGGAATAAATTGCTTAACTAAAATAACTAACATGACTCTTCATACAAATTTGATATGGCTATATCTCCGAAAGTACTCGTTAAATTAAAAAAAGTCAAAGAATAAAAACGTTTTAAATTTATGCCTAGATACGAAAAAAATACATTTGATCTCTTAAGACCCAACCTTGTAATCCCAGCCCACTGCGCGTCACCTCGGTAACGAGGGACGAAAAGCGAGGCCCGGACACGGGTGGGCACGTCGGTCTGTTGCATGACGGTAAGTGTCTGGTCAGTGTTTGGGAGTTTAATCTTGGGCACATTCTGGGTCAGCCAGGTCAGGGCATTGTCGTCTTCACACCACATCTGCACTGTGCCTTTCGCTACCCGTGGGTAAACGCGGAAGGCCGGGAGTGATGTCGACAAGTCGGTATCCATCACCAGGTTTTCGAGGTCCGTCTTTATGAGGTCTGCCTCTACCTTGCTCAGATCTCTGCTGGGGTGGGGAAAGCAGATTGCTACCGAAACAACCGATACTTATAAATAAGTCCGCTTCCCGCAGCACCAGCCCTGCAGCTGTGCATATGGGTCCAGAGCTCCAGGAATGGCAGAGGTATTTCTCTGAAGCAAAAAAAAATACTATTCCATTTAAAGGTTGTCAGGAAGACATCGCATTCACTAATAATCGCGTTTAATTGTAATTATCTTGTATATCATAACATCTCGCCTTTTTTCCCCGATGGGTTAGGCAGAGGTGACCTGTAATACACCCACATTTCGCCAGTTATGATTAAATCCCATGTAATAGGGGGTGAGCCTATTGCCATCAACAGAGCACATATCCAGACTCCGGGCCGCTACTGAGAAATTCCTAATGGAAAAACACGATAACACTGCACGACCTGGGAATCGAACCTAGGACCTCATGCTCGGCAGTAGCGACTGCGACCACTAGACCAACGAGGTAGTCAATACCACCTTGCATAACTAGCCGTATATTATGCACTGTATCATACGGTACGGTAATCAACATGATTCCAAGCGCATCGAGGTATACAACCAGCATGTAATTTACGACTAAAATCATGGTTCCTCGAAATCATGAAACGCTAGCCTATTGAGTGTGTATATAGATACATACCTATGTAAATCTGAGCTAAACTAGGTTCATGAGGAATACAAAAATGGAGTGCTAATAATAAGACAAACCTAAAAATTATAATGTTGGGGAAAATTCCATACGAAATAAGTGACGAAAAACCTTAAATGATATGAGAATTTTTACTGAGACATAAGTAATTTATTGATTTGTTTAACATAGGTACAATAATAATGGTATATAAAGTGTGAGTAAGTATCTATCTACTCATCATAATATGGCAATCCACTACTGTACTCATAAATGCCTGTCCTAAATTGCAGCACAGTATCCTGTTCTCAGTCTTCTGCATCCAGCCTACAACTTTTTTTTTTTTGGTGGGATCATCAAATGACTTCTCCCGCTCTGGGCGGAGAGGGTGGGCGTGTCAGACTCTTACTGACTAAAACCCACCTGTGTTCCTTCAGTTGCCTGTGCATTGCCAGGGGCCTCGGTATCCCTTTCGGACTTTCCCGCAACCCCGGCAGGCAATCGATCCCATCGGACCCCTTCACCCGCTGACATCTCTTTGAGGCACGGGTGGAACACAGCGCGCCGTCGACCGGATCCAGCCCACCCCTGCCGCTTGTATCAGCTCTTTCGTATTCATCAATCGCAACATTATACGACCGTCCCAAGCTGGCAGCAAGACGCAGACGCAACGCGCCAAACTGTGGTATTTATGCCATTGACGACATTAGTTCAGCCGATAGCACTCCATTTCTGCTTACTCCGTGCCCAACACAGACACTAGTTAGTTAAGCTGTAGGCTATAAGAAACGGTAACTCACGTACGACCAGAGGGAATGCGGAGCGACTCCACATAATCACACTGTCTCTTCAACAGTTTACGTGGAGTATTCACAGTTAGCTACATTGAAGACGAAATTAGAATTAGGGGCCAGTTTCTTGAACGAAAAATATCGCAAAATTTATCTGACTTATGTGGCAATCACGGCAGTTTACGCGCCTTGATAATTATTTGTCACATTAATTTTGCAAAAAAATTCGGCTTATTGGTTGATTCACACGAATGAACGGGCGAATCGACACTTTTAAATAATACATTATTATGAATTATATGCAATAAAGGTATGAAGTACACTTACTTTACTGCATAAAGATTCAAAATGTGTCAATTGCCTAATTGTCTGGAGTTGTCGATTCGCCCACAAATAAATTAACATCGTGTGAATTGCCTCAAGAAAGAATAATATTATTTTCTCATTTTCGTTCGAAATACTGGCCCCAAGCCTCTTAATAATTAGGTTAATATTTATGTCATGACCTAATTTAACAGCCCTCTTACATTCCGCAAGCGATTTGCAGTAACATGAGTGCAAAGGGCATTCGGGTGGATTTTTACTACTGATATTTTTCATACTTTTTGTAGTTCATGTGCTTGACAGTTCATTAAACGTAATATATTTTTAAACACACTTGCTCGTAAAGTGGCTCTTATTGAACCGCTTCAAGGTGGTACCGCCTTAGGTCATTAATGCAAAAATTCAATCATCAATTACCCCACTTTAATTACTTATAACGGTTTACCGATAAACAAGCTATCCAAAAATATAAATATGTCACACATTTTACCTAATTATCACTTATTTTTCGACCTCCAAAGTGAACACATAATTACGTTGCGCTCGCTTTATCAGTAATTCATTAGCACATAAGGTTTGTGTAACGGTGAATTCTCAGAATTGCATTGTTTTTGAGTGGTGTTTGTGACATGGATTTCCAAGATCAAGGTATGTTCTTACTAAATAGTTATATTTTTTTAATTTTATTTGACTTATTCTGACGTGTTTTTACGTGCTATGCCACACAGGGATTTCTACCAAATATTTAACTTATTGTTGACTTTTCATAGACTTACAACTAATTGCAACAATAGTTGAATACCCTCACATATTTTAAATTAAAGATTGAACCATCTATTAAGAAAATATGAAAGGTTTACTTGCGTCCTTTTGCGACTTTAGTTGCTATATAGCCTCTACGACTGCGTAGGCTCAGGCGTAGCACGGTCTACGAAACATACGAAACGTATTTTTTTATTTTTTTATTCAGGTACTTTGATTAAATGTACTTTCTCGAGGATGCATTTCTTTGAGATTTGGTTTGCCGTAACTGGAAGTGTTCCTCAGAAACATCAACACGTGTTGGAAACTATTCTAGCTTCACTGGATGAGGTGGAGAATCTAGACTTTAGAAATTTAGATAGTAAGATACTCAGTTTATGTAAAAGTCTTGACAGACTTTGGAAAATTGTCTCTAGAAATAAATTAAAATGTTTGCATAAGTACTCAGATCGGTTAAATGTAATTGAATGTGTCGAATTAGTAAGAAGTAATGAGCAGTGCATTCAAGAAAACGCGAACCACCCCGGGTCATGTTGCGGACGAATTTTTTCTCTAATTCTGCAGTTTCAGCTGAAATTACTGGCTTAAATAAAGATTTGATTGATCGTTATTCCACAATTTTACAAGCCTTGTCCTCGGGTTTTAATATTGATTCGGATAAATTTTATGAATATGCTTTGGAAACCACGCGACTTTTAATTCAAGAATATCCGTGGTATAATCTCCCAGCTTCCGTTCACAAAGTCCTCATCCATGGTGCTGAAGTGGCATAGTATGCTCTATTATCCATCGGGGAATTATCCAAAGAGGCAGCAGTATCTAACAACAAACATTATAAGGCCTTCAGGCGGGATCACACGCGAAAAATGTCGCGAGTACTTACGAATACGGACTTACTTAACCGACTTTTCCTCAGCTCAGACCCATTCATTACTAGTCTTCGGAAACTTCCCCGTAAGAACAAGAGCGTTATGTCGATGCAAGTTTTATATTTATTACAAATTTAGTTTAAATTCAAATTGGGTTGGTTGTTGTGGTTATTTTAACTTAGTTGTGGTTATGATTACGTTTGTAAATAAATTGTAGTTTTCAAACTCAAACTCAAAGCATTTATTTCAATTAAACCATTTACAGGCACTTTTGAATTGGCAAGGGGTCGGTCAGTCAAAAATATGAAGCTAGTTGCCCATTCTAAAGCGTAGTAGGTACTGTGAGGGTTTAACCTCACAGGGGGTTGGTAGCTATACAATAAAATATGCGGAGGTACTTTAAGAGGTCCAGAGGACCGTTATATTATAAGCTCACAAGTAAATACAATATTAGAAGCACGCTTGTACGAGACGGGGCCCTAGCACGATCTGTCACAAGACAAATGCTAGACACGTAAATATCAAAAAGTAATTCTAAGTTTAAATGTTGGAATGTTGCCAGTCATACAAACTGCCAGCCACAAAAGCACTACATCAGCTACGCCTCCCTTGAATAAAAGGAACGTCGAACTCCAAAACACAAGTGACTTTTTTTCAAATTAAGACATTCCAACACACAAAACATCCCTGCCTAAACCTAAGATAATAATTACCTAACGCCGGGAAAATACATTGACAATATGGGGTCATGTTCTGCAAGAACAGGCTTAGCTCAGGACAAACGAATCGCGTAAGCTTGACACCAATTTAAGTGTCATGTAAGTTAAAACCTTAAGGTGCGCCAGTGTGCACTCAACAAATAACGCATTCGTCCTTACTAAACCTCGTAAATCAAAACCGGAGGAAAAGATTAACGAGCCCCCTTAAGAACAAACATCATGATTTGATAATTCACATCAGCCCGGATGGGGTTGAATGAGCTAAAGAGTTCAACATCGTGATTCATAAATCCAACGGACGCTATTGAGCCAGAGGGAGAGATGTTTCAGGAAGCTAAAATTCTCATGTACCTAACTCATGTTCAAACTCCAGAAAAATTATAAATATTACGCGTAATGTCAACCTAGAGAGCCAACACATTAAATACTGGTCCACATTGACCAAACTGTGGGACCATTGTCATCGCCTGCACCAATTGTGTCAACCTGACACACTTCACAAGAACTATGTTCTGTAAGCGAAGCTGGTTACAATCTACAACAAAAGTTATCCTCCCCCTCCAGGAGGAACCGCAGTTATTCAAAACTCTCATAATACGTCTTAACTAAATTCTGGAGGATGTACATGCTAACTTCCACTATCGACGCAAATAAATATTTAAAAAAAACGTCGTAGTTGCACTCCCTCTTGCTCTTCGGCATTGCGAGGTATGATGACCTCACACGCCAGCCATCTCGGCCGCGTCCAATGTGGTATGCCGCATTATCATGAAAAATTAACACATAGCACATATTAATATATTATATCCAAGAATTCAAACTAAAATAATGAACTACTATATGAAGTTTACATCTATTTGTCATTGACAAAATCGCCATAATAATAAAATTGATATTAAAAGAGGAACAATCTACACGCAAAGGTAATAAAATCTACAACCTAATATGAAAGGGCTTTAATCTATTTATATGTACAATATCCCGAAATCTTCTATTATTTAATTTTCTAATAGCATAATTTACATCAGATAAACGTCTTATTATTTGATAAGGTCCCTTATATAATCTACATGATTTTATACTCCTATCAGATACACGCCTAGGTGTATAGACCATAACCAATTGATTGGGCATAAAGTTTCTTATTTTAGCGTTTTTATCATACATAGCTTTCTGCTTGGTTTGTGCTTTCTTTATATTATTAATAGCACAATTAATTAGAGCATTATGATGATTATGTCGTTCTGTATCATTAATTATGCGATCACAACCATCATTGTTGACAATCTTATCAGTCCGGAACAAGCGTTCCCTAGCATATAATAACATGTACGGTGAGAATCTAGTGCTTTTTTGTTTACTGGACTTATATGCATAACACACTACTGGTACATAACTACACCAGTTTCGATAATCTACACAAAATCGCCAGGTTTCATCTGGTTTCTGCACCAACACAACTGGTGGTGGTAACATTTCTTCCACTTGGGAATTAATAATGTCAAGCCATTTTGGTGACACCCTATAAGGTGGTCGATGAACTGGTATATCATCGATCGTTTTAATATCTACTTCTACTAAATTACAGCTACCTAAATCTGAGGCCTTAAAAGCAAAATTTTCTCTATAAGAACAAAGAAGTTCTCTTATTGGTTTCTTTTCAAGAGTATCCAAGTCTGGACTGATGTTAATTTCATCCATTGGAACTTTAATTTTTGAAAGTGATGAAACATACTTTTCATCATGTTCTTGAATTAGATTTGCAAAATAAAGATAATCAATTTTTGAAATTGATTTCGAACCTCTTTCTTCTACAGATACATGGTCACATAAGACATTATTATTTTTAATTATTTTGTCATCGTGACGTTGACATGCTAAAGTACTAGACATTGACGTAACATTATGATCTGAAACTTCACAAAAATCAGCACGAAAACGCCCTTTTAACATTAGACAATTATTGTGAAAATCGATGACGGCACCGTATTTATTGAAAAAGTCCTGACCGAGGACCAGTTTCTGGTTTATATCTTTGATTACCACAAAACTGTTAATAAATACACATGAGTCCACTAAGAAGTTGATCTCCGTTTTTCCCATGACCTTCAAACATGAACCCGAAATTGATTTCACAAAATGCTTCGTATCGTCATTAGTACATTTGAGCTTCAGCTCCAACATTAGTTGCTCTGATATGCACGAAATTGATGCTCCGGTGTCTACCAGCGCAGTATAGGCCTGTTTATCTATAACTACTTTAATAAATGGACTGAACGCACTCTGTTTAATATTTTCTGGGAGTTTAACACTCCTGGACACAGACTGCAACTCCTCGGTAGGCTGTGGGCTTCTTGTACTGGGGACAATTGGTGACCTATAATCCCTGTTTGTATAACGGTATCTTGGCCGAAAATTATACCTCGGGGTATGAAAGGTTTCCGCATCTCTATCGCCGGCTGACCGCGTGGGAGTCCTGGCAGAAGGTGACGGTGCAGGGCTTGGCGATCTAGTAGACATTGGTGATCTTTGGCTATCTATCGATAAGGGATGATTTATCCTTACTTTAGATAAGATACCTTTAGGAGGTAGTAAAGGTAAGTTCACCATCTCATGCTGACGTTCTCCAAATATCTCATTTATTTGCTCAAGTGTGGCTTGTAATTCGGCCTTTGAGGTATAAATTTTGGTGCCCAATTTTAACTTGTATTCATACGAAATACCTTTCAAAAATTTTTTAATAAAGATTTTCTCATCTGTGATGCCTGCTTTACGAGCAATATCTGCCAAAGTGTGGAAGAATACCATAACGTCTTCATTGGCTTCTTGACATGCACTATAAAATTTCTCAATGTAATCAATGTTTGTGGAGAATTCCGCTTTTAATAGGTCACAAACCCTTTTGAAATCTAAGTCATCTCTATAAACAAATTTATAATAGGCAAGAGCTGGACCTTGCAAATAAGCCCCTAGTATGAGCGCTAAGCTGCTCTCCGGCCATTGGTTTATAGCCGCAACTAGCCGAAATTGCGTAATAAAATCCTCGAAACAATATGCACCCGTGCCTGAGAACTGTATTTGTGACATGGTGCAATTCTTTCGTATAACCACTTAGCTATTTTTCCTTAGGTATGTAGAGAAGCTTCACTGCCGTCGTCGAATCGTCTGGCGGTATAACTTCTTCGCCCAACGAGTTTCACTTAGCTGAAACAGATATAAAATCGCCGCAGCACTCCGGTGCACAAATACACGTTACTTTACCCTTTACTTTACTTATACTTTTACTTGTAGCTTATGGCTTTATACCCGGCGCCTCCACCAAAATGTGAGGGTTTAACCTCACAGGGGGTTGGTAGCTATACAATAAAATATGCGGAGGTACTTTAAGAGGTCCAGAGGACCGTTATATTATAAGCTCACAAGTAAATACAATATTAGAAGCACGCTTGTACGAGACGGGGCCCTAGCACGATCTGTCACAAGACAAATGCTAGACACGTAAATATCAAAAAGTAATTCTAAGTTTAAATGTTGGAATGTTGCCAGTCATACAAACTGCCAGCCACAAAAGCACTACAGTACCTATGGAGAAGAACGGGAAAGAAACTCCAAGGAAACTCATAAAAAAAAAAAAAATTGGTTACATCATTCATTTTGAAATTATGCATGTGAGAACAATGTAGAAAGACGTGCACGTTCGTAAATACGTCCGTAATAAAAAGAAAAAAATAAAGAATCATTCAAAAACTTAAAATAAATTAAAATAAGCCATGGCAGCTAAGAGATGACCAGTCCCAACTGACGGCGCTCTTTCACGAACATGACGCATGGATCAGCACCATTCAGCTCAACCATTTTGAAGGGAGCTAAATGATCCAACACACGCGCCACCATCAGCGAGACATTAAAATTTGAGTGAGCATGACATACTCACAGTTTTGGTTTTCTTACTTTTTTTGTACATAATATGTATAATATATAAAAGAATACATATTTAATTATATTCCCTTCATGAATAGCCTTAATATCATATTCAGATGTATTTTCGAACGAGGGACAATAAATCTCAAATATTGACTATTTCATATTATTTATTTAGTTTATTGTATATATTAGATATGTATTAAATTATGTAAATAAAGCAGTAATGTACATTAAAGGGTAAATAATAAAAAATACTTCACAAATTTTGTGAAGTATTTTTTATTATTTACCCTTCAGAAAAATGTCATTTAATAAAGTAAGGTATTTATGACCGCGCTTGTAGGGCGCTTGGACCACCCTTTTAGGTTCATAATGCAGTGTATTAAACACACGTGTTTTTTATTTTGTATGCGCCACAGATAACTAATCTGGATTTGGTCGCGACCAATCAACTTATATCCAACCTGGAATGTGCATTGTCAATTTGACACCAATATGAAAATAAACCTTATGTATATGTAGCTAAGTTCTATAACAGACAATCAATTGGTCAAAGAGACATCCGGTCCGAGAGAGAAAACGCATCGAGTGCCCTGTGTCCCTTTCTTAAAGTGTTGCCAGGAGGATTATTCCCGAATTTAGTAGGAATGGTAGGAAAAAAATAATATTATCATGTCTTATTAAAAAAACATTAATTTTCGTTCTGAAATATTACTATTATTTTTCAATTATCTGTTAGAATGAGAACATTTCTTTAGCAGTAATTTAGACACTTTATTGAAATGAAATTAAAAAAAGAAAAGATTATTAGTAGAATATATATATATATATATATATATAAGTTAGACTGGCAGCCCGTCAGCCATATTAATTTGTTGTAATATTTAATTTAACCACAATTCGTCGATAAAACAATCAGTTTCTTTATTCGGAAGTAATAAAGATGGTTAAGTAAGTATATTTCAATTCTTGAAGTAGGATGCCCGTAATTAACAAAATTATAAGATTATTTACACAATGCAGCGTATAAATAGGAGGTAGCCTTCAACGTAAGCATAATTACGCATGTCTGTTATAGGTATTTTATGTTTATACTAGGCTGATTTTAATATGTATTTCCGTAATATGTGTATTGAGACTGTTCTGGAGTACACGTCACGCATACAACTTTATAAGGAATGGTGTACCAAATACTTAATAGACGTGACCATGAAATTTCACATTTCCCGAGGAACATTGTAGGGAAATGGCAAAAAAGTTTCAACTTCCCATAATAATCGCTGATTTAGGTGTTTCACTTCGTATATTATAAATAAATTTAAAAAATATAATTTCAGACTGCCTGGAGAAGTATCAGGGAGGAAAATATTATATTATTTGTTTTGCAAAACTTTTATAGTATTCTGAGAAATTATTTTGATCCGCCATATCCCTTCTATCATTTCAATGTGAAGATTCACACGAAATGCAACTTATTAAAAGCATTCCGTCTCATTATCTTACCGACCGTATGATGAGCCACGGTAAAACTCAACATTGAACATTATAGGTCACAAATCAACATTAAGACAGAAATTGCATAAAACTGTTTTATTTAGTAATGTGTTAACCTGACTGTAAATATCTACCAAATAAATATTTATAAATTCTCCATAATGCTTTTTACTTTAATCCATCCCTAAATCATAATTATTATTATTTCATGAAATCAAATTATTGGTTAATTTATTAGATCCTATTATATTAGTATCTACCTACATCATATTGTTTGGTCACCCTAATGAAAGGGACAGAGTGCTCTCGCAAAGCTATCTCGCTCGGACCGCGTATCGGTAGCCTGTGCGTATTCCAGGTTGGATTTAAGTTCCTTGGTCGCGACTCGCTAAAAACAATAACATTGAACTTGTGAACTTGTCTAGGAATTGAAAGCGATATCTACGTGTCACTGATTAAATACGCACTAAATAGGATACACGTATAATAACACCCACTTTAACATCCTATGCGTGTTTCTGTGAGTACTGGCCATCCAGTATCAATTGACACTTCATGTCATTTATGTTTTTACCTTAGTTACCAATAACAGCTATGTCAAATAAAAAGCGATATTTTTGTTCATGCGTATATCTTGCGGAACTACTTGGCCGCGCCTTAGGTATGTGGTACTTCGCGATGGCAACGCGCGTTGAAAGTTCCGACTAGTTTAGACAAAACGCACATGAGATTGCAATAGCGAGATGAGTCCGCCGATAGAAAGACAATCTAAGGAAATAATATTTAAAGCGCACACGTTTTTTTAAAAACGGAAAGCTGATGTCAATAGTTTAGAATATAAAACTGATGCGAATATACATAAATTAGTAGCAGAAGCAACAGGGATATCAGAACAAAGTGTAAGGAGAGTGATTGCTGAAAGTAAAACTTCCTTGCAAAATACAGGGGAATCAAAATTTATTTCTCCGCGGAGACCAAAATAAATAAAAAAGAAAATAAAAGTTGATGATTTTGATTTTGGAGTGATAAGAAGAAAAATAAATCAGTTTATACTGTAGAGAAAAAAATACCAAATCTACGAAAACTCAATGTTGTGTTAAAAGAGGATAATATTTTTGATTGCGGATTACCTTTTTTAAAAGAACTTTTGCACAAACTGGAATATTCATTAGAAAAATATAAATCGAAGAGATCCCTTTTAATAGAGAGACCAAACATTATTGAATGGCGAGCGAAATATTTGAGGGCTATTAGAAAATTCAGAGAAGACAAATGAAATATATTCTTTTTGGACGAAACTTACGTTAACCAAAGTCACAATGTCCAAAAATGTTGGCAATCTTCGTCGGAACCTGGAATTTATACAGATATAGGCAAAGGAAGGCGTTTAATAATAGTTCACGCTGGTAGCCGGAACGGGCTAGTTTACGATGCTTTGCTAATTTTTAAATCAGATTAAAAAACGGCGCATTATCATGAAGACATGAACTCTACAAATTACAACTGGGTTCATTGAAAATTAATACCTAAACTTCCACCTAACTCAGTCATAGTTATGGATAATGCTGCCTATCATTGTGTGCAAGTTGAGAAGAAACCGACTATGTCCAGTTTGAAAATTAATATGCAGAACTGGTTACAAAATCATAACGTGCCATTTTCTCCCACGATGATCAAAGCCGAGCTCTTGAGGTTGATTAATACGACCCAATCAGAAAAAATATACACGATTGATGAACTTCTGAAAGCTGCAGGTCATACTGTTCTAAGACCTCAACCCGATCGAGCTTGTGTAGGCAAATATTAAAAGTTGCCTGGCCAGAGATCACATTCATGCTACATTAGACGAGAAAATTACAATACTAACAAGGTTATTTTCCGAATTATCTACCGAACAATGGCAAAAATGCGATGACCACGTACAAAAAACGAACAAGAATACTGGAATCATGATATGAGATTTGATACTATGATGGACGAAATCATTATAAACTTACAGAATGATTCTGAATCAAGTTCAGAGATTTCAGAATCAAGTGATTCAGCGGATTACTACCGTAATAAAACAGTTGGTTCTAAAGCGAACGACCACAGGAGAAGATATACGTGACCACATAAATAACTTCATGGACATCGTGGACAAACTCGCAGATATGGATATAAAGGTACCTCCAGAACTGCTTCGCATAATGCTTCTCTACAGTTTTTCGACAGCTTTTGAAAACTTTCGAATAGCCATTGAATCTCGAGACACCCTGCCTAAACCTGAAGATCTGAAAATAAAGTTTCTGGAAGAATACCAAGCAAGGAGTGGAAATGAACAGCCTGAAAGCTCAGAAGCATATAATATCAAGAAAAACAGTCAAAGGTTGTATTGCAAGAGCTGTAAAAAGAAAAGCCACACTATCGAGACATGTTGGGGAAAAAAGAAAAAGATTAATGAGAAAGACAACAGAAGCACTTATAATTTTAGCGTTTGTCTAAGCACCGTAAATTCAGATGCTGATAAAAATGTCTGGTGTCTAGATAGCGGATATACGTCGTATAAAAAACCGGCGAAAAGACACTGACTGCTCGAAAGAGAGATGGGGTTTACAACTTAGAATCTGGATGAAAATAAACTTCGTACTACACACCAAAAAATTACAGTGACATTATGGAATGGCATCGCAAACTCGGCTACATAAACGAAAAAGATTTAAAGAAGATGGCTAAAGATAACGTAATGATGAAGACATGGAAACATGTGAGACCTGCATCAAAGGCAAACTGTCCAGGTTACCGTTCATAAGATATTATGATGATGTACGAGTATACTCAACCGATAACATGGAAATAATCCATAGCGACGTTTGTGGACCTTTTGAATGTGATAGGTACACCAGCAGGATCAAAGTACTATGTTACTTTCACAGACGACTATAGTCGCTATTGTCACGTCTATTTAAAATAGAAGGATATTGTCACGTCTATTTAAAATAGAAAGAGTAATATATTCAACGTCTTCAAAGAATACAAAAATAAAGTTGAGACGTTCCATAACAAGAAAATAAAGAACCTGCAGACCGACAATGGTACAAAATATCGGAACAAGGAATTCGACGACTTTTTCAAATCGCAAGGCATCCGAAGAAGGTTGACCACAGTTTACACCCCTCAACAAAATAGGATTAGCGAGAGGAAGAACAGATCCTTGCTAGACAAAGCCAGATATATGTTAATTGAGGCCAAGGCACCAAAAAAGCTCTGGGCGGAAGCGGTAGCAACTGCAAACTACCTTATAAATTGTAGCCCTTCCAAAGCACTCAATGGCGAAACTCCGTTCAAGAAATGGCTAGGCCGAATACCATGTGGACACCATCTTTACGTGTATGACAGGAAGACCTTTGTTTTGAAAAAGAACAAACGGAGCAAACTGACCCAAAATGCCAAAGAAGGCGTATTCATGGAGTACTCGATGACCTCAAAGGCTTACAGAGTGTACATACCTGAAGGCGATGATGTAGTGATAAGCAGGGACATAAAAGTCATAGACAAGATGCACTTCGAAGAAGAAAGTCAGAACTATGATAAACTTATTAACGAAAAGAAACAATCTCGGAACACTGAAAAAGAAAACTAAATCAAATACAATGATAAGAAAAATAAAAGGGTACAACTAACAGACAGAGAATAAAAAGGAAAGTACGTTACAAAATTTCAACGAGCAAGAAGATGAAGTTCACTCGGTATAAGAAATAGAATCTTACAATGACGCATCAGATCTGCCCCCCATGTCATAATTACAGTAAGTCAAAAAAATTAAATGGTGGGAAATCGCACTTTTGTTTCCAGATGTTTAAATTGATGTATCTTGATGATTATTGCAGACAGCTTAAATATTTAAACGGGAATCAAAAGATACATTTACGTAGATTAATCTTGAGTATAATTTATTTGTTAAATATTGATGGTTTTTTTTAAATCTAATGAATTGTATCTATAATTACCACTTCTATCAGCCCAACTAACACTTTCTTAAACATATTTACAGTAAGTCGGTAAGATACTGTAATTATATTTAACGAAATATCCTGTCGATGTATGGTACTGTAACTATGTTTACTACAACCTCTTTAGCTAGCCCACAAATCCAGCGACTTTTCTTCGCAAACTTCGCGGATTTTGTAAATAAGAGGGGAATGTCTGCAATCTAATTCCGTGCATCGATACATTAAGCTTTGTAAATAGTATAAGGCAATTAATTTAAACGTTTTATGAAAAAAAAACAGTTTGTATAATAGAAAAAATATATTTATTGAGCCGTCAAAGTTGCACTAAAAGTAAGTTGTATGAATTATCAGTTACAGTCTTGTATCTCCTGCATTTATCAATAGTATAATTAACAACAACTAAAACAGGTTTATAATCATTATAAATTCTAACAATCCTTTTTATCTATCACTAGTCTCACTAAGTTGTACCTAAATTAAAATCTCTAACTTATTTGAGATCATACGAATTTAATCAGTCTCCTTACCTAATTATAACAAACAATGTTTGACTTGAAAACATAATCACATATAATAGACAAAGTCTAAAGTCTTACAAATAATACGTATTATTAAAAAAGAGAAAAAACCGCATAAAAATTTGATTAAAATAAAATTGAAACAATCTTTTTTTAATCATCAAGATCAGAAGCATTAGAAGTAGGTATATTCAACCAAAATGCTCGTCTATTTTCTGGCATCAATGGGACCAGCGTTTCTAGTATCTCTTTCTTCTTTTCCTCTGTTATACCTCGAGGAGCAGCTTTTGGCCTACGTTCAGGAAATGTTTTATTTTTTAAGACTTTATTTTGTAAAAAGTCCAAATTTTGAGTCTTCGTCATCTTGATCTTTTTTAAAATTTAGGGTGAAATAGCCTCTTTCTGCTTTAACGTATGTGATGTCTTTTAAGTAAATACGTGGTGAGGAGTTTCGAATTTTATATTGCGATACACATTCATCGTACCTACTTATAAAAATCAGTAAAGTTCATTTTTTTAACGATAGTTTTCATCGAATTCACACTTTTCACACGTGCAACATAATCATCAAAATCATATACTTTGGTGTTACGCAATTTTGTCTCGACTTGGTGATGGAACTAGTGTCACTATACTTACTGTGAATATGTGTAGCGAAAACCCCATAATTAAATAATGTCAGTCTACCGGGACATTAGTTACTGTAAATATGATAGTGAAAATATGAAATAAAACATAATTTTAATACAGTAAGTCTACTTACTGTCATTATTTTAACGAACGGTTGAATCTTCTCAACATTTACTGTGATTGTGCTTGTCGTAACTTTGTTAATAATTTAGATATAAAATTAAAGAAAAATGTTCCATATAGGCCTTGATTTAAGGATCACAGTACTGTAAAAAAGTCATAACACCAGTAACACGACTTACTGTAATTATGACATCGGGGGCAGAGATGTTGTAGAAATAACTGAAAATGGGATGCCGCAAAGAGAGAGGCGTCCGCCCGCGTGGGCCAGAGATTTTATACTGGACCAGACTGAAGAAAGTCACCTACTCTCGGAGATATCCTATATGTCCGATGAGAATGAAGATGATGAAGGCTAGCATGATGCTTTAAAAGCACATGTTAAGAATGGAACCTAGAAAGTAGAAAAGAAGAACAAAGAAATGAAAGAAGTGGACTACAAAATGGTTCTAAGAAACAAAATAGGACCTGACAACGATATCACAAAGAAAGCCAGACTTGCAGCACGGGGCTTCACTCGGCCAGGCGTTGACTACCATGAAACATACGCTCATGTAGCTAAACTAAGTTCGATAAGATCTGTTGTTGGAATAGCCATGGAATAAGGTTTGAAATTGAACCAGATGGACGTTACAACGGCGTACCTGAATGGTGAACTAGAAGAAAAGATAGTTATGAAGTACCCTGACTATTTATAAGAATATCTGACTGAAATCATGGTTGAAGAAATTAAACAAGAAAATTTAACTTTGTACAACAAGACAATGTGTATGCTAAAAGACATTTATGTCTTTCCTCAAACAATCCTAAAGGGAAAGTTTGTCAACTCATAAAAGCTTTATATGGACTCGAAACAGGCAGGGAGGCAATTGTAGAAGAAACTCGACACAGAATTAATGAACATAGGTTTCAAAGCATCGGAAACTGACCCATGTCTATACTTATAAGAGAAAAGAGGAGTTAAAGTCATAATAATTATCTATGTCGACGATTTGTTAATTGCCTATTCGTGTCCTAGAAAGCTCCAAGAAATAAAATACTTGTTAAATAAGAAATTTGAGTTAAAAGAAGTCTTTTAACAGAAACACGTAAACGGCTTATAGGGATAGACGTTACCTATAAGGGAGATGAAATCAAAAACAACCAGGAGAAGTTCATAGAAGACACTCTTAAAAAATTCAAAATGGAAGATTGCAAGGCCACGTCTACACCCTTAGAACCAGGTCTTTGACTAGAAAAAGGAAGAAGAGATAAAAGAAACGATCTGCGCTACAAAAATTTGATTGGCTCTCTCATGTATCTGGCAGTGGCAACTCCACCAGATATAATGTTTGCAATAAGTTATCTCTCCCAATTTAACGACTGTTACGGAGAAGAGCATTTCAAGTGTGCAAAAAGAGTACTGTGATACTTAAAGGGAACAAAAAGCGTCGGTCTTATATTTAGAAAAACTTGCCAAGAATTAAATGGCATGGCAGATTGGGGCGCAAGCAAGCTCGACCGGAAGTCTTTTTCGGGCTGCTGCTTTAAATATGCTGGAACGGCCATAAGCTGCATGTCGAAGAAGCAAAAGACTGTAGCGCTATTAACTGCCGAAGCGGAATATGTCGCTTTGAACGAAGCTGCAAAGGAGGCTATTCAAAGATCTTGGGGCCAACAACTATGAAAGCATAGTCATATTAAACGATAATCAAGCCGCCCTCAAGTTAAGTCAGAACACAATGGTCACTTACAAGTCCAAACACATTGACTTAAAAATGCACTTCATACGAAATTGCATAATGGACAGAGCGATACAGGTCAGGTATTTATTTATTTATATACACTTTATTGTACACCACAATAATACATAACAAAAAAATAATTAAACACTAGAAAATATACAATGGGCGGCCTTATCGCTTTCCGCGATCTCTTCCAGGCAACCTTGGAATGGAATGTGATTTGCGTGGACATCAAATGGGGCTGTCGTTGGTGCAAATAAAAAGTATACAATATACTAGAATAGATACACATCTGTGTATCTATATACATATCCTAAATAATAGATACATAAATACATACATACTTACTAAATATATAAACAACAAAAATAAATGAAGAATATAGATAATTACAGTTACGAGAACAAGATCACAACGACTAGTAATGTTCCTTCACGAGTCTCTTAAATATTGGTAACGATTGCGCGAAGATATGGAGGCAGATATCCTAACAAAAGCCCTAGCCGGCCCGCGGCTGTTGAAATTGCGGAGCAGCTTAGAAGTTTCCTGAACTCCAGATGACCTTGACGATGCCGTGAAGAGGAGTGTGAGTACCGTGTGAGGTCATCCAGTACCAATTGACACTGCATGTCATTTACGTTTTTACCTTAGTTACCAAAAACAGCTATGACAAATAAAAAGCGATATTTTTGTTCATGCGTATATCTTAGTAAATTAAATCCCTCACAGTTTCTTATCTTTTAATTAAACTATTTTGTTTAACAATCCAAGCGAAAACTGGGATGGATTTTGTATTTTTACAAACGTCAAACGACCGACCATAGGCGACCGACATCCTTTTAGAGCTCGTCATACGTAGTATCTCTAAGTAGTCTGTGGTCAAAAAGAAGACTGTTTCTGGGGATTGAAACTCCAATCATATCCGCTTCAAGTGATTTAAAATACCGAGCTAACTAGACGAATAAAATATAATTATATATCGTTACTTTTCGAAATACTCATTATAAAATAGTGTAAATGTCTTTGACATGCAACATGACCGAGGGAAGTACAGAGAATATGAGCTACACCAAGGTTCACCAATTAGATTTATTTAGGCTCCATATTACAAAAAAAAATATGACTCGCGGTCCGTTTGGAAGACGTTACCTACTAACAACAAAGATTAAAAGATGTTCAAGGACCTTGCGTATTTTTGTGTTTTTTGGAAATCGATCATTTCGATCTATATAGTACCTACCTACCTAGCCATTTGCAGCTTCATGCGGCTTGCGTCTCGCGTCGTCCGTTGTCGCTTTGTATTTTTTGTTGACGGCAAAAAATACAAAGCGTAGGCTTAATTTAAATTACAAAAAAAAAAGTAAAAAATTTAACTGTTTACTTAAAGTCTGCACAAAATAGGTCGACGATCCGGATCTCGACAGTGGTCCGCCATTTGATGACTCCTGAGCTACACAATCTATAAGCTCGTTTCGTATTATTTGTCAGGTATTTGATTAGCATAAGCATTTTTTTTTAAATCTTTGTTATACCAAACGTTTGTAAGTACACGTGCGTGCCGATTTTTGTAACTACAGGTATTTCAACCAGTGCAAAATTTGATTGTATTTATATATTGTTCGTTTTCATGGTTTAATATAGGAACAATTATTTCAATGGATTTGTTTTTTATTGAAAGTTACTCAATATAAAAAATACTGATGAAACACTACTAAAAAAATCGTAGCATCGATATCATCAAACTTAAAGAACATACTACCACATCACTAAGCCATAGACACTTTCTAGCGGCCATTGTTGTATACATCTCTGGCAAATTTTGAAACGTGACATTTCAGTATGGAATTAGTAGTACTATCATGGCAGCGTGAAATTTGTATATAATAGGTCTTTACCTATGTAATTGGAGATTCTATAACCAGCATTTTCAGATTTAATTATCTGTGGATTGGCGCGCAATTCGAAATTCAAATGAATTTTATTAGACGTGTTAATTTAATTTCAAATTCAGTCATTTATTTTTATAAAGTTTTTTGTTTTTGTGACACTGCGGTAGTTTTTGGCGCCATGGATAAACTGAAAATTCGTTTAATTTTCGAATATGAGTTCCTACGTGGAAATACCGCTGCGCAAACAACACGAAACATTAACGACGTGTACGGGCCTAACACTGCTTGCATAAACATGGTTCATTATTGATTCAATCGTTTTAAATCTAGAAATTTTGAGTTGAAGAACGAGCCTCGTGGTCGGCCGGTAACCATTGTCCGTGACAACGACATATTGAAGGCGATAGTGGAAGCGGGTCCAATTCAATTTACGGCTGAGCTTGCTGCGGGCCTTGGAGTTAGTGTCAAAACAACATTAAAGCACTTGCGTCAAATCGGAAAGATAAAAAAGCTAGATAAGTGGGTGCCACACGAACTAAGCGACCAACAGCGAGATTTACGCGTCGAAGCATGCATAGCACTACTGAATCGGCATAGAAACGAGGGAATTCTTAATCGAATTGTTACCTGCGATGAAAAGTGGATCCTGTACGACAACCGTAAGCGTTCGTCTTAGTGGGTGGACCCGGCTACAGCACCTAATCAGTGCGCTAAAAAAAAGATTACTCATAGGAAGATGATTGATGGTGACTGTCTGGTGGACCAGTGCCAGACTTGTACATCACAGCTTCTTACCGAACGGAACGGTTGTGTTCTTCTTATGAACACAACAGTGACGGCAGATGTCTATTGCCAAGAATTGCAAACAATGTGGGAGAAGCTCGTAATTCAACAACCAAGACTAGTCAATCGCTCTTCCCCATTGCTTCTCCACGGCAACGCGCGAGCTCACACTTCACGACAGACCATCGCAAAACTACAAGAGTTACAGCTGGAAGCTCTCCGTCACCCACCGTACTCACCGGACCGTGCCCCAACAGATTACTACTTTTTTCAAAATTTAGACAATTTTTAAGTGGGAAAAAATTCGTCACCCGAGAGGCAGTACAAAACGCTTTCGCTGACTTCATCGTCTCCCGTCTTCTTCTTCTACAGTAAAGGGATAAACAAACTGCCATCAAAATGGCAAAATTGTATAGATAATTTGGGCCAGTACTTTGATTAGCTGAAATAAAAATAAATAAAAAAATTGTATATTTTAAAATTATCATACAAATCTCCAATTTCATAGGTAAAGACCTAATAATAGAAATTGACTTTGGTGAAGCTTTTTACCAAAGGCAAGCGCTCAAAAGCAAGTTTTTGTAAAAAAACAAAATTGGTACCATCGGCACACCAGAGGCGTTTAGCTATGGTAAAAAAAAATCCCATGGGTAGGTTAGTGGGTACTATACATGGAATTCGTATGATGGTTCATACGAATCGCTCGGGTGAAAATAGGATAGTTCCTATTTTCACCCGAGCAGAGATTCGCGCTTTTTTTATCTCCTCAAAGAAACTTCATGCCTTTTAATGCATACTGTGTAAATAAATAAAATATGGTAAATTAACACAATATTTGATCAAATTATATATTTATCACGACGTATAAGCCTTAATTTGCGTATTCAAAATATTATTTTGTGTTTATTAAATTGGCTGTTCAGCTGTTTTACCAGTGCCTTTATTTAACCTGCACGCGCATTGCTAGCGAAAAAATCAAGCCCAACGCGCCATTTTCCATAAATGTTTATTGCTATCGTTTTCGTTGTGGTTAATTATTATTAAAAATTCGAAATCTAAAATATTGTCACCAACCGACGTAGAAAAGTTTTTAAAAGAAGCTCCGGATGGTCAGTACGTGGCGACAAAGGTCACTTGAACTTTATAAATCTAAATGTGTCCTCTCTATATTTACGTTATTGTAGCATAAGGTCTTCCAACAAGTCTGTTTTTTTTTCTCGCAAGTGTGTTGAAAAACGTCGTATGAAACGCTTGTGCACACACTTGTATCATAATAATGTACGAGTACTGTTCTTGATGATCGGTCTATAAAGGTATATATCATGTTTTCTTGTAATTAAGTATATTTTTCATTATACACCACCTACAATCACTTGATCTATCTGTCCAATGGGTTAATACTGGGATGAAGACTGATAGAGAAATAAATTATGAAAGAAGAGACGCAACGCTGACCCTTAATAAATTGAGATAAGGGATGGAATGATTATGAAAATGAAAGCAGTTAAAGGGATAACATAACATAACATCACGCCTGTATTCCCCGAAGGGTTAGGCAGAGGTGTACCAATAGAACACCCACATTCCGCCAGTTATGTAATGTTAAAGGTTTAATCCTATACATTATGCAATCAATGCATGTAACAACTTTACAACTGGATATTATACATTGTCAAAATCAATTTTATATAGAATAAACAACAACCAACATAATAATAATATGCTGGTTGTTGTTGTTTTTTAGCGCACTGATTAGGTGCTGTAACCGGGCCCACCCACTGAGACAAACGCTTACGGTTGTCGTACAGGATCCACTTTTCATCGCAGGTATCAATTCGAGTAAGAATTCCCTCATTTCTATGCCGATTCAGTAGTGCTACGCATGCTTCGACGCGTAAATCTCGCTGTTGGTCGCTTAGTTCGTGTGGCACCCACTTATCTAGCTTTTTTATCTTTCCGATTTGACCCTTTTTTGAAGTGCTTTAATGTTGTTTTGACACTAACTCCAAGGCCTGCAGCAAGCTCAGCCGTAAATTGAGTTGGATCCGCTTCCACTATCGCCTTCAATTCGTCGTTGTCGACAAAAATCGTTTTGTTTTGAAGATGTTTAACTATCTCGTATATAAATCTAGGAGCTATGTTATGATTACAACGTAAGCTGATGGTATGCAAATTATAAAATAATTGAATATTGAGGCTATGAATGAACGTTGCAAGTGTAGTTTCTCTGAATAATATATTATATTATTCAGAGAAACATCACTCCTTCATAATGGAGTTGGAAGCACAACAGATGACGGTTATTGTCAGCATTACTATATTTATTTATTTTATTTATTTATTTATTTAGCTACAACGGTTACAACCAATTACAGTAACAAACATTATAAAAACAGAAGAGACAATATTATAAACCACATTATAATATACAAAATTTAAACATGAAAATATAAATAAAATAAAAGAAGGTTAACAACACTGTCATAAATTCCTCTCACAGTACTTCTGACATACCAATAAAATCTTCGTCCATCCATCCGCAAACAGGTCGCCTGTTGGGTTAGAATCCAAGAGATCATTAAGCGCGGCCAGAGTGCGAGGAATTGGCGACTTAGCACGGGCAACAGTACGACATGGAGGCACGGCAAACAGCCTGTGCCTTCTGCCTCGGCTGTAATTGTCAGGGACAAAGAAGCGCGCCAGCACATCAAGGAGCTCAGGAGCGTCAATTGCGCCACGGAGCGTCTTACAGGCTATTATGATCTGATCTCGAGCTCGCCTTACCTCTAGCGAATTGTATCCGAGGCAACCCAGTAAGAATTTTGTCGGATAGAGGTAAGGATAGTAGCCGTGTTTCTGCTTATATAGGTACCTAAGGAACGCTTTTTGAACTTTTTCTAATAAAAGTTCGTAAGTCCTTTCATGTGGATTCCACACGCAAGAGCTGGTTTCCAGCTTGCTACGTACAAGCGCATTAAATATAATTTTTAAGGCTTGAGCGGTGCGAAAATCGCGGCAATTACGCAGAACAAAACCTAACCTTTGGTAGGATTGTTTCGCTACCATGGTCATATGGTCGTGGAAGGTGAGCTTTGTGATTCTATATGTCGCGGCCAGATCTTAAAATTGATTATTTCATGAAATGAACATCGACCTCTAGTCACTTCATAATGTGGTTTGGCCAGATCATTGAATACTCTACGTTTAACGATATAAATAGTTAAACGCACGATTACTTCATGATGTGGCCAAACATTAGTGATCATATCGTAAAATAGTTAGATTATCCACCGGTCTCTACCGGTGGATAAAACGTTGATTTCGCTTTGTTTTTATTGTGCATCATGGCGGCGGCATACAGCAAATCACACAAAGTAGGGTGACCACGCAATAAAAGTCGATGGACTTTAATTGGGTTTCCAAATATGATATTATTGAAAGCGATCAACTTGGAAGTAGTGCTTGCCAGCCGCGGGGTGAAATGTAACATAGCACTTAAAATTGGTTTAAAAAAAATTAAAAATTGATGCCGGTTTTGTGGTACCCCGAACAAATGGGTTAGATTAGGTGAAACACCGTGGCAGCGGCCGGCGAGCGCTACTTCCAAGTTGGTCGCAGTTACTTGGATATTTTTACTATACCTTACACCATGGATAACCTACATTAATGATATGGCCAAACGTCAACTTACATATCATTAAACGTTAAAGTTTAAACGATATGGCCATCAATTCTAATATCTGGCCACGACATGTAAATATTTAAAACTAATAACACCATCCAACTAAGAATAAAATAGACTCGACCGAAATAGAAAAATAGAAGTTGTAACAAGAATAGTGTCAACTATATTAAGGGTTTAATTAGTAGGTTGTGACAAACTCATGAAAAAAAAACGGCCAAGTGCGAGTCGGACAACGCCAAATGAAGGGTTCCGTAGTAGGGATGATGTTATCCCAAGAACAAATTTAACTTAGTGGTTGAGAATCATGTTTCCCATACATCGATTTTCGGGCTTTTTCCTTGACCTTGCTTCCTGCTTATGAGTTTAGGTCAGCGGAAAGTACCCTGTAGGTGTTGATTTATTTGCGAGTATCAAAACATTTCACATAAATTGCCGTATTTTTTATTACATGAACTTAAAAGCTTGATTTTTAGAGCCCCAAAGGAACATATCTACGTATTTGATATTAATTTCAACTTGATACCTCTACGCGTTCCTAAGAAAATGGGTCTTGACAGACTGACGGACGGACAACGAAGTGATCCTATAAGGGTACCGTTTTTTCTTTTTGAGGTACGGAACCCTAAAAAACCTCAATGCTGGGCTGTGAAGAAGATGGACGAAAAAAGATTGCATGTAGCGGAGATGAGAATGTTGAGGTGGATGTGTGGTGTGACAAGAATGGATAAAATAAGGAATGAGTATATTAGAGGAAGTCTGAAAGTTGCGCCACTTACAGAAAAGTTGAAAGGGAATCGACTGTCTTGGTATGGGTATGTGATGAGGAGGGAAGAATCGCATGTGACTAAAAGAGTGATGAATATAAATGTTGAGGGATGGAGAGGGAGAGGAAGACCAAAGAAACGATGGATGGATTGTGTGAGGAGTGATATGAAGGAAAAAGGTGTAGATGATTGCGTGACGGTTGACAGGGGAGAATGGAAGAAGAAAACGTGTTGCGCCGACCCCAAGTAACATGGGATAAGGGCAGGAAGATGATGATGAAAAGTATTTTATATATTTTTTGTTTAGCTTATACTATTCCACTGCTTGGCAAATGCCTTCCCCAAGTCTTTCCAGAAACTCTTTTCCATTTTTTTTTCTAGAGTGATTTACGTTATTTATTATATGGTACCAGTCATTTTCGTTAATAATCTTCGCTTTGTCATGAAATTGAAGCGACCAGTAACTTTCAATGTTCATTCATAGCCTCAATACTCAAGTATTTTATAATTTGCATACCATCAGCTTACGTTGTAATCATAACATAGCTCCTAGATTTATATACGAGATAGTTAAACATCTTCAAAACAAAACGATTTATGGAAAAGCACAGATTTACGCACAGATCCCAAGCTGTCGTCCCCGTTCCCTCACTCTATCCAAGTTCCCATAGTGACAGACAGAACCCTATATACGGCAGTACCCTATATACGGCTGCTAGGGATCATAACACGCGTTGAGAATTTATCATTTTTATTTATCCTTCGACGTGCCATGTTTTCCTTGAACGTTAGTTGCTGGGATAAATTTAAAATTGTATACGGATTCGGAACGTATACCCTACACACGCAGAAGTACTCGTGTTTAATTTAGCTGTTAGTTTAATGATACATTTAATTAATGTAATTTCTCATCAGTATTTTCTCTTAGTTATGAAATTGATATTATTTTTGTAATCTGTAGTAATAAATATATACTTCTGATCCCAATAACAATCCCTGTGAATAGATATTCTGACACTTGTGATCGTTTCACGTATGCGATATTACAAACATTTAAAATGAGAATCGCTATATTAAAAAAAATATGACACGTAGGGATACTCAAAAGGGCACATAAGCCTGAAAATATTCCACATTTTCTTACATTAACCCTTTCATTTTTCTGAATTAGGTATTCTCAAACTAAATGGTTGAAAGTGATTTCATATTCAACAGTGGGTATTGAGGCATATTTTAGCTGAACATGATTTATTCGACGATATTACGCACCCAGGCCTGGCTTGAATGGCATTACGTTGACAGCTTATGAGGTCCTTTATTTATATTTGATTTATGTAGTGAGCACAGATACGGCCGCTCTACTAGCTTCACAGTTACTGAACATTATTCGCTATTTAAATGGGGAAAAAATCGACATTAGTTTGACCTTAGGCTCCATAACTTACTTGCGCCATAGATAAAGTTACAAACGATATATAAATCTCTGAAACTAAAACTGGCCTTTTTTATTTCTTTTCGAACAAATAACGCCTAGCTGTGTCGTCAGTATTTTACCAGAAGTTTTTTTCACGACACTATGTAAGAGACCGTACAAAGGAGAGACCTGGTAATAATATAAATTGCCATACAACGTGGCAATGCGGCCATTCTCTTGGGTACATTATCAGTCGACAGTGATGCGGATGAATTTTTCAACGTTATATTTTGTTAATAGTTTTATTTTCGTGTGACGTGTGACTCCTGCGCTCAGGTAATGGGTTCAGTGAGCAGAAATTATCCATACATAAAATCAATAAAAACAAACGCTAAAATTCACTTGAGCATACACAAAACAAATCGCGTTTGGTGTTAGGCAATGTCATGCAAATTTCTGGAAGGCCGTGGAATCCAGTGTACAAAACAGCCATTGTTATAAAAATAATTGGGGTCACGTTGTCGTTAGTCCTCTCGAACCATTATTCTGTTTTGTCCAAAATATAATCCTGAAATCTGACAATTTGCTACGTTTAAATACCCAATTGTTCGTCAATATAATAAGAGTATTAAGTTTTTGAGAGTAAGAATCCTAAGAGCCCATGTACTGTTACTGTTGTAATATTATTGAAGCGTATTGTTTAATTTCAGATACTGAAAGCTCCAACTGTTCGCATTGAATTACATAGCTCTTGTCTGTCATTGAAATAAAGAGTACCTTAAACGTAGCGAAATTAGGCGCTGAAAAGGCCAAATACGTAACGTTTATAAGTGATAAATCCAGGAATAATTGAAAGTAACCCACGTATCCTTTCCCATTTTATTGGCAGACGAGAATAAAATATATATCGGGTCATTTAAAAGTATTACTCCCTACGTAATATCTAGAGGACATTATTTTATATTCTACTGTCTCACGGGTCCATTTTTACATACGTATTAGCCTTTCCTGAGTGCGTTATATATGTGTGTTTTGTTCTGAATTTTGTTTGCTTCATTATAATACACATTTGTCCTAATTACCGTTTGGCCTCGCGAGAATTGGAACCAACCTCAACATCCTGAAATGCTTTTATTTTAATCAATACGAAATATCAAAATAAGTACATATTGTTCTCTTACAACAATTTATTGGTCCCGCGGGTCCGGGCTCAACGGAGCGACGCCAACCAGATTATTATTTACCACTTTCGACCGCATTTTATTACTAACCCACAAAAGGGTCAAATAATAAAAAGAAGTGTTCGCTTTGTGGGTAAAACAATAGACCGATATTTATGATCTTTACCTCCGTGAACTCTCGTTTTTCGAAGTCAACTCAGCCTTATGAAGTAATTTAGTATAACAGCCCATATTGCTGCCGCAGGGAAACGTTACATCATTGTCAAAGAAACGTCGAGTTGTACTGATGTGTGTATGTTTTAAGAATATGTTATTCGGAAGTTGTGGAGTGGGTCGTAAGTATGTGCGTTGACCTTTGTGGGGCGTGTGAGGGTATGTGTGGCCAGCAGCCCCGGGCTTCGTGTCTCTTCACGGCTTATTGAGGAAACAATAGTGTTTGAATGTCAAACTACCATTGTTATGAATTGCCCCTTTTGGCTAGAGGCAGTGAATGCTGAACTTGCTTGCAATTTTCCATGAAGCAATTCATTCTCCCAAATAGTTAAGTATCATTGAATATAGACTAGACACAAATTTTAGATATCTATTGATAGTTTATAAGCTTCGCCAAAAGAACTGGAAATGAATATCACGAAACCAATATTTTAACATTTTACGAGCAAATTGTTCAGATAAGTTTTATTGTAACGATTTTTACGAATATACACCCTCAGAATGTGATAGTTTCGTTGTATTTATAGTCTAGACCCACAGTGATGTTCATTTAATATTAATTTCATAAAACAGCTTTTCTTGTACTTACCTTTATTGTAGGTATGTAGATACCCTACATCATTTTCTTGTGAAAATACAAAATAGGTAGTTGTAAAAGCCACAAACAACATTTAGAAATCCTTTTAAGTATACGACCAGAGGACTTTACGACAAGTGGTGGAAGGCAAATCTTTTCTCGAAAAGGTAAAAATCCCGTTTGAAATAACCCGGACAACGAGCTTTGTCATAAACGCTAGTCGAGTCGGATATTTGCTGATCCTTGCCTGTCCTGTGTATGTACCTACTTTCGCTAACGGGCAGTCAATTGCAGACGCATTTTACTCATTATTAGAACATAAATACCCTTTGTATTTCTATAAGTCTCTATAATATAACTCCTACGCTCAGTTTTGACAAAGACTTGGAAGTGTCGGTACAAATAATAAAGAAAACATTACTTTCATAAAGTTTTTTATTCATAATGAAGAAGAACAGTTTCTGAGAGTTAGGTATATCAGAAGGATCCTCTAGTGCTCTTAGATCTTTCTTTGTTGCGCAGTTTAGTGGAAAACACATACTAACTTCGATGTAGACGTTTACATTGTCTGGTACTTTGGTATTTTGGTACTTTGTTGAAGTTTTCAAGTGAAAAAATACATTCATAATAAGGTGGAGGGTCACACCTTGCGGAATAAAAAAGTGTCAGATTTACGAATGACATCAATTGTAAAGCCAAAAAAGCTTTAATTGTGCACGTGAATTGTGTGAGACCATGACGTTAGTTCGTTTACACAATTAAAGCTTTTACTTTTATAACTAGCAGCACCCCGCGGTTTCACCCGCATAAGTCTCGATCCCGTGGCTAACTCAGTTTATGGTCTACCTATGTGTTAAATTTCATCCAAATCCGTTCAGCCATTTTAGCGTGAAAGCGTAACAAACAAACAAATAAACACACTTTCGCATTTAGGATATGTCATACTGTTAAAGTAGTGACCTCAATGACCTCTAGGTATACGAAATTCGCTCCTTTATTCTGGTTCAGTGAATAGTACAGTAATTACAATGTAATATATCGTACATTCCGAGCAAACGGCCGTACCATTTCGGCCTGAACCGCCGGATGGAACAAATAGGTCACAAGGTTCTAGTTCTAGGCCATATGCAAACACCATTTGGTAGCTCAGTCACCCTCGGTTTAGTCTTAACCTGTGGTTTACTAACGTTACATATGATTTTAGAATGTAAAATTATACTGCTTGAATCTTTCAAGAGATTTGCAATGTTTTTGTTATCTGAGACTGAAGTATGGCCTGGCAAGTATAATTAGGCCTGATATACGTGATGCCAGTTTCTTGCATACAATACAATTGAAGCAACAAACGACTTGAATGCTAAACACTATTTAGACGGTGCAACTTTTATTGTTACTTTAACTTATGGTATGCCACAGGCAGTTAAATCGCACCGTGTAAATCAGGTTTTGTTCTCTGATTCACAATTCACTGTTCAATTCAATTTATTCAGTAACAATCTACATTGCGTTCGAAATAATCCAACATTAAACATACACAATTATTACAAAATGACGATGATACAGATTAATCTTATTAAGAAACATACAATTCAATTTAAATTACGGAATATTGTTTAAATAAACAAAATTGTTTAAAACCATGCAGACATAAATTATAAAACCTTAAGTCAAATAAACGCAAACAATAATCAAAAAAATAAAACAAAATATAAACACAAATAACCAATAGACAAATAATGACATATGACAGTTTTAAGAGAAGCATCTTTCCAACAGGAATGCTTTGAGCCTTGCCATAGATGAGTCTGTGTACAATGTGCTTTTTAACTCAAGCGGTAATTTTATAAATACTTTAACTGCCTGTTACTGTCGACTATGTTTAACTATTCCAAAAGCCGGGATGATTTTATTTCTAAAATCTTTTCTTCGCGTTTTTTCAAAAACGCTTTTGTGCGCGGAGCCTATTGCGATTTACTGAGAATATTTCTTAGCGCAGCCATTCCTTCTTAGTCGGGATATTAATAAGACTTTTCCAAACAAAAAAAAACACACGTTATATCATGTCGTGAAGTTGAAATCGAACCGCTGCACTAATGATGCGTCATTTCAGAACAAGAAGTAAAACGTCGAACACTATTTCCTCCCACTGAGTACCACTAGTTTTTCTCCCTCACAAAGGGTGAAGGGTGAACGAGTACTTACTTGACTGAATTTTAAAAGCTTTTATGCCGTTTTTATTCGTGAGTCTCTAATTACAGTGGCGAAGGCGTCGCATAAAGCCACCTTAGTCATTACAGATGCCGTGAGCTATGCTATAAAGCTACATGCAAATTATTTCACGTGCTTGTATTGCTGTTTGATCCTACCTACTATGTTAATACACATCTTATTAATGTATGTCGCGCGACACCAACGTAATTAGCTTAAAAATCACGACATATACGTTAAAAATGTACGGTTTTAGACCAATTAATTGACCGTCGCGTTTACGTTGGAAATATCCGGGTATTTTTAAAGAGTTCCGGGAAAATACCGCATCACGTCGTTCACAAGTCGTCAGGAATTTTAATACCCCTTAAAATGTAACAAGTTTATCTGTGGGTTTAATTGCATAACGGGTGCTCTTTTTTCCGACGCGTAGAACGCAGTTTTTTGCAAAAACATCGGAATAATTACGGAATGTTCATTTCTGTATTTTTTATTACGTATACCGTGAAATGTTCAGGTAAGTAGAGCGTATGCGAAGGAAAATGTCATATAAAATATTGAAGTTTTCATTAAAACTCGAAAATAATATGAATTTTATGAAAGTTAAACAAAAAAGACTTATAAATATTCACCCCTTCTTTTGAACTGTGTTCTAAGAATTCATATTCCACACGACTTTAAATTCAAAACAATAAAATCTTAATGAAGTCGAAGCCGTGGATGGTTGACCAGCTATGTGGTCCTGCCTCAAATATGAACCTTTGAACAATCACGCTGAACTCACGAGCAAAACAAAGACTAAACAGGACATTCATTATGTGAACTCCTAATTAAATTTCTTTTAATAAAAGAAAATAAACCCGACCGTTCATAGAACGTACACATCTTTTGTAACAATTTTTTGAATTAGCACTGATAAGATGAAATGATAATAGCTTTTTCCCGTTAAAAAATCAACGAGGCGTAACTTGACCCGAGGGGTGGGTCCAGCCGATTCACCCCTTTGGAGTAAAGGCTACCTCCTTGCAAAAAGCTGGTTTTATTTTACAAATACTTTGTCAAAAAATCTGTCCTCAAATTCCAATTTAAAAGGAATTTTCGCACTCAACGACTTTACCTACTACTCGTATTTAAGATTGAAGGTATTCACAGTTCCTAGGATTTTATTACAAAGATTGCAGTTCTGTTTTCCTTCAAGCTACATGTAGGTACATTTATACTTGAGTTCGCACGTAAGTCAGAACGTGACCAACCGTGTTAGAACCGTTTAGAGCTGTTCTTTTTATACAAGTAAAAAACAACAGGTCTAAACGGTCGAACGTGAAACGTTATAGAACTTAGAACTAAAATATTTAAATGCTATTTAGGTTGTATTTTGTTTACTACGTTTTATACCTTGTTACTAAATTAAACGTCATTTAACTAGGTACAAGAATTCTTGTCTGAATGTCATCAGAAAATCTATAGTCAGAAATAACTGTGGCATTGAAGTTCTCATATTCCCCTCTGTTTAGACTGGAAGCAAGTATCAACATCGAGTTTGGAAAAATGATGACCTTACGATGATATGATGAACTTTTTTTTTTGGTAATAGAAGAATGCCTAGTTTTCTCAATCTCGATTTGATTCACAGAGCTATTGGTCTACACTTACATATATTATAAAGAGTAAATGTGATTTGTATTTTTGTTTGTAATGAATAAACTCAAAAAATACTGGACCAATAAAAAAATCTTTTACCAGTAGAAAGCTATACAACATCTAAAAAAACCTTGAGGGTGTTGTTAGGTTAGGTTAGGTTAGTATCGCACTGAGAGTCAATTTATGTGGTAAGTTACAAGAAAAAAGAACAAAATAATAAGGTAATTTTACCGGATTACTGTTACATGGGGCGCTGTCGCGTTGTTAAGCGGGTCTACAAGCCATAACATATGACCCTTGTTCCTAATTTTTTATGAATATTGGGTAATTTTGGTACTAAAAATGTGAATTTTAAATAGCAAATACTTTTTTATTTTCAATAATAATAATAAGATTTTTACTAACTATTTGGTAATGTTATTGCAGTACCTATGTGCCCCTTTCGGATTGGACAGGGTTTTTTTATATATTGTATTATCACTGGGTAATATAGGCGATAATTTATAAAAATATCACGCAGGCGAAGCCGCTGGCAGGAGCTAGTCATTAATAAAACCCTAGTTTCCTCAATCTCGATTTGATACACAGAGTTATTTGTCTTACCGTAGGTAGTTGTCAGTTTTTCGTGCATGGTTTCCGTGTAAATTCATTAGTTTTCCTACATCCATAAAAAAATGTAGGTATTCTTTGCAAAGGAAAATGGCTCGTGTCACTGTAATATCTATTACGTGTGATATATGAGCTCAGCAGGGGATGCAGTAATAGATCCCGGTTCACTCCACAGGACAAATAAACGATACTTTGACATAGGTATACTTTTTAGGGTTCCGTACCTCAAAAGGAAAAAAACGGAACACTTATTTATAGGATCACTTCGTTGTCCGTCCGTCTGTCTGTCAGTCTGTCAAAACCCTTTTTTTCAGGAACACGTGAGGTATCAAGTTGAAATTAATATCAAATACGCAGGTCTTTGGTCTCTTGGAGCTCTAAAAAAATCTAAATTCTAAGTAAGTAAATTAATTATTTGCGTAAAACGTATACATTGGTGTTAATATCACTTAACATGTTTCGCTTAGATAAAACATAGCATGCAAAAATTTATGTTATGACAAAATAAGCAAGGAATCAACATCTTACATCCACAAAATCTTTTAAACTGTAAAAATTACATTCATTAAGCCACTTGTGTAACTCAATCTTTAATTCTCTCGAGTTTAATACCTTAAAGCGACCTTAAAGTTAACGCAATAAAATATACGACCATATAAGCGACATATTTTGATACTCGTAAATAAATCAAAACCGGGTACTTCCCGTTGACCTAGAATCATGAAATTTAGCAAGAAGCAAGGTCCCACAGCACATGTAAATTAAAAATTCCGAAAATAAAAAAATGTGATTACAAACTTACATTTGCAGTTGGAGAATTGACTGTGACGTATATCGACTTAACTTTGTAGTTGAAAAACATGATCTCCCTACAGATCATGTTTTTCAACTACAAAGTTAAGTTTGTTTTTGGGATAAATTCATTCCAACTACGGAACCCTTCTTTGTATGTGGTCCGACACTCAATTGGCTGGTTTTTGTATGCGTGCCTTTTGGTAGAAATTTTGCGGAATCTAAATCACCATCATCATCATTTCAGCGGAAAGACGTCCACTTGCTGGACATAGGCCTCCCCCAAGCACCGCCACTTCGACTGATTCTGTGCCTCCCGCATCCAGCGGATTCCTGAATGCGAAAATATTATAGAATCTAAATACTACTATTTTCACATTCATCTGCTTTCGCATTTTTAAATATCTTAATCAATTATTGTAATAGCATGTTTCAGTTTTATAATTATTAGTCTACTTAGGTAATTATTTGTTTACAGATCAGAAGTTCTTAATATAATATGTATTTAGGTGCTCGAACTGTAAGCTGTTATGTTAACAAGTTAAAAGTACATAATTATAGCTGTAAATAAGTGCGTGTAGTGTTATGTTTACAAACTAATTTGTTGGGTACCATTTGGGTCGTAGTTTTCTAGTGAATTATGCCTACAACCTACATATTTCGTAAATATTTTGAGCTCCTCGTTAGATTCAAATGTGCGGTGGCGTTTGGAGTGTAGAGTGAATTCATTATCGCGGTCGGGCAGTCGTTAGTGGTTTACAACCCTGTTCACAAACTCTTTGAAATAATGCTCCCCTGGTACCTTGACGCGTTTCAACACGAACATAACGTACACGAGCACCTCGAGAGATATTTAAAACATTCGTATAATTCCTGTGAGCGAAACAATCGGGGTTTTGTCTCGTTATATAAGCAAGCCTCTGCCAACTGTATTGCCGGCACAAAAATCTGCAATGTGATATGATCATAATGACTTACTGTGTTTGTTTTGTGCTCCGATTGCTGTTAAAATGGAAACTGTAAAATTGAATTATGTGTGCTGTATAAGTGTTGTTAATTTTTTTCTTTTGGTGTTATCTAATTTTCATTCGTGAAATTTATGAGATGAGTTTTAGAATGATTAGCTAGTCAGTAGGTACCCTTAACATGTCTTGCAATGTTTTCATATTGCAATCGTATATTTGCAGTGAGCAGTGATCTCAGTGGTGGTAGTAGTTATAATTATATAATTTGTCATTTCACACCCCATTAGCTCACGAATAATCAAACAGACAAAGGTACTTATAACAAAACCCCACTAATTATTAACAGGAAATTGTTTTTACTTCCATATAAAGACTCGTTTGAGGGAAATTATCAAAAATCTTCAGACGTTCGGGTATTTAACCTAATTTCACTTTTTTCCTTTCGTCCAGTGATTTTGTCATGCCAAGTAATAATTATCTGCCTTATTAATTTTCGTTCAGGTCAGATTTCGGTGTTAAGCTTGTATTTAAAAGGTCAGCGAGCAGTAATCAGCTTAGTACGGCTTTGCTTTGAGGCTAATAACGTCTAAAAATATTTATTTTACATAATTTAGTTAAGGGCTAAGAAAGTACACGTTCATAATCTCTTTGGTTTGTTTTGTAATATTTTAATGGATATTTGGAATATGAACCTGCAAGATAAATATTCACCTTTAGCTTGCAGGTTCGCTTTTAGCCTTTTGCAATCATTTTATTTAGCTACAAGCCGCTTAACGTTTTGACCGAATCCGGATGTTTTGTAAAAGTTCACTATGAGAAATCTCGTCTGTTTCGTCTCATGAAAATATAGGTCCATAAATTCCATGCAATTCCTATTGGACCGGTTTTTTTTGTGAAGATTAAAGTGTCAGGAATTGATTCCAATAAAATTTATAGGTGAATAAGGAGGCAGGGTGCCAAAAAAAACGTAAAAATGGTAAAAACCAGTTTTTCACTTTTAGAGCAAAAACTTCAGCTCAGAAAAAAAAGTTAAATGTAACTATCGTGCGCAATAAAAAAACAAAAAGATAATGAGCCCCGGTAGAGCAAAATCAGTCCAGAGGGTCGTCCGCAATTCGCAAAAAAACACGTTTTTTTTTGAAAAATTTGTAAATTTAATAACTCGCATTCCAGAAGTGATAGAGAGCTGAAATTTTGATATAATGTCAGTTTTGTGAACCTCTAACTAACTACAGTTAAATTTTGAGATCAAAATGTTGCAAGTTTTTTGCAAACCGTCGACTTTTGCATTAAGGAGGAGTTGAACTACAACACACAACTCCTCTCCACTCGCGCCGCCGTCTCTTGCGCACAAAGTACCTGAACTTCATTAATTATTTAAACAACTTTATTCTTTGTCAAATGATCAAAAAATTTGGTTTTTTTTTTTTTTTTTTGTCTAGGGCATCTCGTAGCTCACCTCTGAGGTGATGACTACTTAACCGGTCAATCCTGCGGCTGCCTTAAGCTACTAACTTAAAGCCTCCAGCCAGGGGCAAAACTATTCTAAATTAAAACTAGGCGAACGCTCGCGAAAGGGCACCCCCTGTGGGGTACGGACCTCGGCTTAGGGCGTCGCTGCGGGGAGGACAGCAAGTTGGGACAGGCTGGATCAAAGATGATTCATTATTATTAATCGGGGAATTTAAGACTACATTTCTCAGCAAAACGCGGGCTGGCGCTTCTGCGAGCAAGGGTCGGTGGGGAGTATTATTTACTCGGGCGGGTCGCGATCGCGGAGGACCTCGGCGGCGAGGTCGGAATGCGGGTCGGTGTCTGTGTTTCTTGTGCACTGTACTTGTGGCCCTATTGCTCTCCTGGAGGAGGGTTATGGGGTCGTCTGTAGTTCAACTCCTCTTTAATGCACAAGAACCGAAATTATAACATTTTTCGAATATAAAACCTCCCAGTCGATTTAAAAAGGTCCCTTTTTGTAAAAGTCGACGATTTGCAAAAAGCTTGCAACATTTTACTGACTATATGGATAATGTAGAAGTGAGTTTGATGACTACCTGTATTTTTATGATTAAGTTACTTCTGAAAATCAGAATTACAAGCAAATTAAAAGATCTGTAGGTATATACCACATGTTTTATATCACTCTTAACTCTATAGTTTCAATAGCCCAATAAAAATACAAAAACAGGGCACATATTTCATGTGAGAAACGTAACATGTTGTAAAACTCTGAGATTTTTAAAGGAAATTTTTCACGCGGTGTGACTGCGGTGCCTGCCATGAATTTTGGGACTGCTGCCAAAAAAGCCTGCACATTAGTCCCACTGATAATTGAACCTGAATGTATAGAGGTTAGATATAGGTAGGTGAGGATATAGGGCACTTGGGAATTGAGAATACCATGTCCTTACCAATTTGCGTAAACCTATGAACATTATTTTCCAATAAAACTAGGGCAGTGTTCCCGTGTCTTTTAAACGTCGTTTCGTTTCCATGTTTTGTTATTTTTCTTAGTTCCACTGTTCTACACAATAGAAAACTGATTAAAGTTACTGAACTGTTACAGATTTCAAAATATGAAACTTCAGTCACTTTTTTTGTTCTTTCGATAGGTCACTACAGTGAACGTGTTGGTACAGGTTTATGTTTACCTATTTACTGACTTGACTAAACATTGAGATTTCTCTCTCGCCCAGGTACTGTGTATAATAGTTTACACAGTACCTGGGCGACCGAGCTCTGCTCTGTAGATAGTTCATACTAATTCCATGTATAGTACAGATAGTGCAATCCACGACGACGTGCCCCACTCCGCGACTGTTAGCTGTACTTTAGTAAGACGCGGAGCGGAGTGGGGCGCGTCGTCGTGGATTGCACTATCTATACCTACATACAAATTACATGCTGCCATTATAGTAGGTACTTACTTATTCCACGCTTTTTTTTTTGGGTGGGAAATGATCAAATGACTTTTCCCGCTCTGTGCGGAGCGGGAGGGCGTGTCAGACTCTTACTGACTAAAACCCACCCATGTTCCTTCGGTTGCCTGTACGTTGCCAGGGGCCACGGTATCCCTTTCGGACTTTCCCGCAACCCCGGCAACTAATTCCATGCTGACATGATAGTAGGTACCTACTAATTCCATGCTGCCATGTCATTATTCTAAGGTAGCTCTTGTTCTCTTTGGGCGACTGATCTCTGCTCGGGTGAAAATACGGAGAAAACGAATTTTCCCAGATATAAGACCTAGCTAGATCGATTTTCGCCGCCATAAACTCCTATATTGTAACGTTTTCGAAAACGTGATTATAGAATACAGAATAATATCGGATACATAGTTACATAAACTCACGCTTGCTTCCCAAGGGGGTAGGCAGAAACCACAGAATGCCACCTGCTACAATCCTTACATACTCCTTTTGCCTCGTTTACGTTCATACATCTGATCATACACGCACGCCGGTTGCGAGTACTACGCACCTGACCTTTCTCAAGCACATGACCAATAAGGTCAGTATAAGTTCTTTATTATATTATGTTTAATACTGGCTCGTTGGTCTAGTAGTCGCAAGCGCTACTACTGAGCATGAGGTCCTGGGTTCAATTCCCGGATAGGGCAAAGTGTTATTGTGTTTTTCTATCTGGAATTTCTCAGTAGCAGCCCGGAGTCTGGATTTGTGCCCGGTTGATGGCAATAGGCTCGCCCCCTATTACATGAGACTTAAACATAACTGGCGAAATGTTGGTGTACACCTATACTACAGGTATACCTCTGCCCAACCCTTCGGGGAAACAAGGCGTGATGTTATGTTTAATATGAATAATTATAATATACCACATCAAAATCTATTGTGTAGTTAAGGAGAACATTCGGTCACACAAACAGACACGAAAAGCGACCTTTTTATATATTATTTATTTATATTTATAGATCTAATTAGTTCATTTTAGTAATAATCACCACCTCATTTAGTACTCTAAATATGGTTATTTAGAGAACCACTGATTTAACACGAAACATGGCATTATTAATAACTGATGTGACATTACTGAAATAGAAACATATTTTATATAAAATGTTTGCTCAATGCTGCAATGACATTTACAGATAACATCGGTGTTTCAATTCATTTGTGAATGCTTCGTCTTTGACCTACTGCCTACTCCGGGTCATTTTTATTTAGACTTATTCAATACTAGCTGCGCCCCGCGGTTTCACCCGCATAAGTTTCGATTCCGTGGGAATATCGGGATAAAAAGTATCCTTTGTGTTAATCCAGGCTATAAACTATCTGTCTGCCAAATTTTATCCAAATCCGATCAGCAGTTTTAGCGTGAAGAAGATACAAACATACACACTCACAAACTTTCGCCTTTATAATATTAGTAGGATTTTTCAAATAGTTTGTTTTGAGTAGTTTTTCTGTCTGTGCATGCGCTACTGTTAATACTGGCTCGTTGGTCTAGTGGTCGCAAGCGCTACTACTGAACATGAGGTCCTGGGTTCGATTCCCAGGTCGGGCAGTGTCATTGGGTTTTTCTATCTGGAATTTCTCAGTAGCAGCCCGGAGTCTGGATTTGTGCCCGATTGATGGCAATAGGCTCGCCCCCTATTACATGGGACTTAAAACATAACTGGCGAAATTTGGGTGTACTGTAGGTAGATACACCTCTGCCCAACCCTTCGGGGAAACAAGACGTGATGTTATGTATGTATGTATGTTATGTTTGTGCCTGACTTAGAACATGGCCTTGTTTTCATTTCAGAACTCATAAACTAGATAAATTTACGGGTCGGTTTTTCTCTTGATTTCTGGTTTTTACGATGTATGTCACCGATTCACTACTTACAGGTTTCATTCAGTGTCAAATCTTTGGTCACTTTTACTTTCTCATATCTGTAATAGACGAGAAGAAGTCTTTGGTAGCTAAAGGATTTTCTACCAGAAGAAGGGCAGAAATTCTATCGAAAAACGACGATCACTAAATCGTTTGATGAACATAATATTAGCTAGAGGAGCTCGTGGCTAAGTAATAACAGCCGCACGGGTCGATCCTTCAGGTTAAGCTACGCTTGCCAGGGTTGGTCTGTTGATGGGTGACCATCTTTACATACCGAGACTCCTCCGTGCCTCAGAAAGCACGTTTAGCTGTTGGTCCCGGCTGTCATTCGTCGATCTTTGGCAGTCGTTACGGGTCGTCAGAAGCCCGAAAGTCTGTCAACCACTCTTTCCAAGGGGTATCCGTATTAACCAGTCACTGGGTTCTGGAAGTCAGATAGGCAGTCGCTCCATGTAAAATACTGGTACTCAGCTGCATCCGGTTAGACTGGAAGCCGAACCCAATATAGTTGGAAAAAGGCTAGGCAGATTGATCTGCCAAGATTTAACATTGAATGATGGAACCGCATTTTCCAACACTCAAATTGTTCTCCCTTTTTCTAATTTTAACCCAACATTTGTCACAAAGTAGATAGTAAATAAGGTGCAATCTTTGAGAGTGTAATAACGACATTTCCACTCACGAATATTTTTTCCTCATCCACGTCTAATGAGGCTCCTTCCTCCTTTCTTCAATACTTATCCCAAGTTTTTCCTCGGAATCGTGATGTCCATGTAAGTAGGCTCACCCTTGATAATAAGTAGCTAATGCTGCGTTATTATCTATCATTGCTTTTATTAGATATCTGATACACGATAGATATAATATAATCTATTATTTTCCATAATCCGTAATTAATGACTAATGAAGCATGGATGGTGTGTTGGCAGTGGAAATTTTAGGTAGAAATGTACAGGAAAGTATTCCCCTGCCTTCTGTAGGTAATCATAAGATCAACAGTCTAGAAAACTAATTAAACAATAAAAAAACATAATTATACATATTTTTTATGCACTGCATCATTAATCTTTTTTATTGTGAAATAAGTTTTCTAGCATTTACGTTTTACGATTTTCGCTTTAATTATTTATTTATTTTTTTGATTTTTTATGAGTTATTACGTATTACGTAAACTAAAACCATTTTTTTTCCTTTGTGTGTAACTACAAAAAAAGAAACAGTATCTTTATGAATATGTGAAAAAACTAAAGTGCACTGGTAAAACAGCAAACGAAAAATCTTCATTAAACGCTAAGCTTTGACTCCCTCAAAAAACTCATAATGAAACTCACCGACAAAGTTTCTGTGCGAACTGCCCTAAAATAGAGTGGTTCCAAAATGAAGCAATTAAAAATAATACAGGGTAGGTATTATTTCACTGAAACTAAGTAGCCATATATAGTTGACAGCTTTTAACCGTTCGCAACTCTATCCAGGTGGGGGAGCCACCCCCCGCATTAAAGCCACGACGAAAGTCTAAGAACCCGAACAATAAAAAAAGGAAACGCCCCCCCGCGTGCGTGACCACAGGCTCAATGCAAATTATACTTCCATCCATTTTATACAATAAAACCAAATAAGCCCTTTTAACGCAACATGAGAAATCGATAAAAAATACACGTCCGAGCTTATGCTTGGTACTTTCGAGTATTGTAACATAAACGTTTTGTAATGGGTATTATTAAAACCGTTATTAATAGTTGCGGAACGCCGTATGCATTTGACGGGTTGGACGGGGTGAGGATAATAACAGGCTCTCTAGTAGGTAAGGCTCAGGAAGGAACCTACCTACTGAAGATACCTACAATGATAAAGTGTTTCAGGGAAATCTCTGAAAATCTGATAGATTTTAGGAAGAGTTTTCTAAATCGAATCTTCTTCGAAAAAGGTTTCAGTAATAAAACATCTTACCCTTGACTGTACTAGACATGTACCAACTCCAGTATCGCTCTTCTTTTCAACCGCTCTGTCACTGCTGAGAATCGTGACTACGTAACAAATTGTCAACGGTCGTGTTCCATCTGTTACGATCAGTGGCCTGGTGTAGTGCGGCGCTGATACTCGGAGGTCGTCAATGGTCGGATATTTGTTCCAAACACCTTTTTGGACTTCGGCCTCTGTCTTTTGCCCTCTATTTTTCCAGTCACCATTAGACATTCATGTTGTTAGTACCTCTGCGAGCAATGTGGCTAAAGTATCTCACAGCACGTTGCAGGCAGGTTGAAGACAGTTGTTGTGCTTTCTCTAATTTGAGTAGTTTAAGGATCGAGACATTTGTGCGGTGGGCTGTCTATTGTCTGAATTCTTTGCCCGTCGGTAGACTTGATCGTCCAAGTCTCTGCTCCATAGAGAAATATGGAGAAGACAAGTGTATCTTTGTGCAATTGGTGATACTTTTGTCTTTCCAATTCGTACTCACTACAGTATCTAAGTAAAAGAAATATAGAACAAAGCTTATTCACCTCCTAACATCAGCCAAGACAAATTCGCCCAGAAAAAAATCATAATTCCCTAGAATCCTAAGTAAGACAAGCTAAATTTGTTTGTCACAAAACATCTGAATCCGTAAGCCAAAAGAAAGGATGTTGAGGCACATTCTCACAAAATACTCGTTGGGTCTACGTCTGTAACGGGCCGAAAATATATCCAGCGTAATAAAGAAGTGTCCCCTGGGCCTCCCCTGACCACAGCCCGATCATAACCCAATTACAAGTCAACCGCATTTTTATGCTGCCGTTACACCTTACGGGAACAAACCGATGAATTTATTTTATTTTTATACTCCACGACCAGTATTTATTGTGGGTATAACAAATACATACAGTTTCGTACCCCGAAGGGTTGTGGTGTATTTGTACATTGATTTTGTTCTGTAGTGGTTATGTTTTCAGGGTAGACACTGTATTATATTAGTGTTGCGCACACTTTTTTTATTTCCTTTTTTTTCTTTTTTTTTTTAACGTTGCCCCACACTAGGAATCTCTCCTGTATTGTGCGGAAATCGAACCCGCGACAGACAGTGCAGCATTCAATCGCTTAACCAACCATGTCATCGAAACAAATCAAAAATGTCTATAAACAATGTAAAAAAAGAATTGATTTAAAGAAAGAAAAGAAACAAAGAAATATTAATATTTATTTGGACACAGTTCGTGAAACACAGAAAAACAAAATAATCTTATAGCAATAATAGTGTGTGCCTCATGACTACGCCAAAAAGGTTCGATTAAATAAGGAAATAATTCAAATATTTAGTAATAACTCTCCTAGTTATTTTTATCTGTGCCCGACAGGGTCCATAATTGTTTATATTTATTTATTCTTAAAACCTGTCTATGTAAATTATGGATTTAAATAACGATAAATTGAAATTGATAAAATAAAGTAAAATGTAGGTCATACATATTCGCGCATAATTTTGTGTCCGGATGGAAAACTATGTGAAAATTATCGTGAAAGCGATCACTTTTTATCCACCCTATAGGGAACACCCTATAGGGCCGCACACTATAAGGAATCCTATGAAATCTATATACCAATGTGAATGCACCATCCTTTTTACCCGACTGCCAGGAAAGGTTATGTTTTCAAGGTGTTGATTTAGCGTCGAAAGGTCGTCAATGAAATATGGAGTATATTTCATTGTATTGTCAGATTTAACAAAATATTTTTAATCAAGTTCAGCCTTTATTTCTCCCCTATGTATCAACAACACAACAATCACCTTAAAGCGAAACTAAAGCGTCATTGAAGTTTAAACTTTAAACAAAGCACAGAGCTTATAAAGTGAATAAATCATGGAAACTCATTCAAGACTGAGTAAACCAATGAGCTAGGCGCTCAACAACGTTGCAGGATCACTGCACCGTACGCGGACGAGGAGACAGCATGCAAACTAACTAGCATGACGGGAACACTGTCGTAATTGTAATTACCCAGTGTGAAGGTAATTGCTTTTCCTCGTTCCCTTAAAAGCACTACTTATGTAGGGAACTAATACCTCTAAAACTACATACAAGCTTTGTGAACTCGTATTTCTTATTGAACGTATTTTGCTATTCAACAACACAACTTAAAGGCTCCATCGATGTATCTTAGCGAATGACCTAAGTAGGGTAGATAAAAAGATAGAATATGCTTTATTGTACGTCAAAATAAGTATAAATTAAAGTAAGGCCATTTTAATAGGTAACATTTGACGTCTGTCAGTTTAGTGAAAGCAAATCGTAAAATTACTCGTATCGGTCATTATTACAATAAATATGTAACCGTAATTGAAAACGGTTAAGCAATTGTGCAGTTCTAACAAAACAAAAAAATATATTATTTTATGCCCGGCGTACAAGGTTACGTTGTTGAATTTTGAGGAATTGTCAAATGTTACCTATTAAAATGGCCTTACTTTAGTTTGTTTTTACTCCACACACGAGTTTGTTAAACGTTCTTAAGAGCGTTCATTATTAATATTGTAGTTCGCTAGTTAGCCACATTTCATATTTCCATACAGTAGTAATATTGCCAAATTAATCAAAACAGGTAAATAATTGACAGCTATTTGCGACTTTGCCAACTTTTAGAACAAGCGCTCTTAACTTCATCAATTCCTGCCTCAACCTCAAGATACAGTAGTTCGTAAGTAATCGTGTTTGACGAATTTTGCCGATGGATCCTCGTCCTAGCAACACATCTGCCAAAAATTTGGGAACGTTAACTCCGCGTGCTTTGTTTTTTATGAAAAATATGCGACGTAGTGCCAACCAGCTATCTACATAATTAAGCAACACATTTTCGTCAACGATTACGGAAAAGGACACGGAAACGATTACATACAATCTTGGACCTGAATGTAACGAGATGGAAATAGTGTGAATGAATAGATTTAAACTTATCAGTCCCTCGCGGTCCATAATTTCAAAAATATCCCATCCAAATTCAGGCGGCGCGGCGGTAAAATCCAAAAAAAAAAACAGGTCAAACGTGTGAACGATCTTCGGTGTCCAGTGTGAAAGCAAGGGTCGTACAAGGTAGGCAGGGTCAGAATCCGTAACAGACAAAACAGTGGTCGTTGAAAATGAAAAATAATCGGGAAAGCACACAAAATGCATCGAAAAAACATGAAACGAGTGAGCAACCAAGAAGCAGTCGGCAACTGTCTTGTGTCAATGTCAGTCAGCTTTCATGCCAGTGACTAACTATATCTTGGACTTTATGACTAAAAATATAAGACTGATTTTAATCGGTATGAAATTGATAATTATTATATTGGTTTTTCAGTAATGAATTAATATTTTATTTATTAATATGACTGTAATTAAATGCACTATAATGTAGCTAAATAAATTATAGTGCATTTAATTAGTTTGAGTTAATTACCTAGTAAGTTTTATTTTTGTGATTGTGTAATCGATTACTCAATTAATCGATAATTTCACAAAAACTATCTTTTGCTTATTTCTCAGCTTCCAGATTGAGAATTGAGCGGATTTTTTATGTTTTAAGACAAATAAAATATGACATTTTTTTTAGATTATATCTCAACTTATTACATTTCGAACTTATACTGTAATGGTTTAGCAATTTGTTTAAAAAATATTCAAATTCCGATTGATCGTGTATTGCGTAAATAGGGTACTCATGGTAGGGTATTCATGTGTATGTGTTTCATAGGTAATTTAAAAAGCATTGCAGCAGGCGTAATCACACTGAATTTTCCGTCGCGTAATTTCCGTGAATAAATACTATGCATAAGTGTCAATTGTAATATATGTATATATAAGAATGCTTCGAACGTTCGCCTGTGAGAACAGTTACTTGCAGTAGATAAAGAGAAACTTCTTCGAAAGTGAAAACTTGTTCCGTATTCTAACGTTTTCGTGCGCTATCGGACGAGTTCCTTTTGATTAAAGCAACTAGTTGAGCTCTTACTACATACTAAACGCATGAACTACTGTTTCATCTAGCAAGTTTCTGGTTGCACGTGTTCTGACTATTGTCTGACCTCTAGACTCAAGTCACCACACTTAAAACTTAAGTAATGCCGTTTAAAGATACGTTTTCAGTCCTATTATAGGATTTCAAGTACCATCACTTACCACGTTGAGTTTTTGATTAGGTATGTTTATGTGGCTTACGCAAATATCCTGCAAATCTGGTGGCGTTGAGTGACGGGTCGTTGAGCTTCCTTAAATAGGGTTGAGCTACACGATGACTGATGCATGCCATCTGTCGAGACAGGTCAAGGCAAAGCTTGCAGCTTTTTCTTCAAAAGCCCCTTCCAAACATGGCCTGCATTGTTAGAGTCACATAAAATCTTAATAATATAATATTTGGACTTTAAACGAGACCATGCCCTCTGAGTTTGTTTTGACATTTCTTCTCTGTGATCAGTCACCTAGGAAATGCCGGCACCATCTAGATTTTAAATATTTATCAAATAATTTACGTGTAAAAGTGTCTTAAAATATAGTAATTCCATTTCACATTTGGTCAACAAATTGGTAATCACAGAAAGTATAACGCTACTGTGCATGCTCTTGACTTTGCTCCAAAGTTATCTTTAGTTGTCATGTAACGTATTCTTTGCAGAGCTTATCAACAGATTTGATTTAAAAACACAGGCAGGAAAATTAATTGTTTATCAAATTAACACACCACGTCAATTTTGTTAAAGTTTCGTATTAAATAATCTTACTGGCTGTATGGCTATGAAAAGTAGTTCAATATTCGATCCATTTTGATAACGACTTTTGAGACTCTGTCAATGATTTTTTTCTGTAATGTGTGCTTATATACAAATTCTTCCAACCATGTTTTAAAAACGAATTACAGTTGTGATTCAAATATACGGTCGAAATAATTAAAGTTGGTTGTCAATTTGTGATTAAAAAAAGAAAGGTTTTGTCGTGTTTCAAGAGATGTGCTTTTCAAGTGATATTTTTCATAACAGTTGCAAACTTTAGGGTCCATGTATGTACACCACTTCTTGTTACTAGGTAGGTACATACAGCCAAGCATATATAAATATGGGAACTATCATTGTCAGCGGTTCTTTCATTGAAATGTGACATTTCTTTTGGCTAGTTACTTCATCATTTACTAACCAAGACAAGAAGATTTAAAGTGTTTTTAAACAATTATGTATAACTTAAAAAACATGATTTTAAATGGTTTTCACGCTCACAAACCATGTAAAATACAATAAAATAAATATACACGATCCAAAAATTATGTAGGGAACTTCTCATAAGTACGAACCTACGTAATACAGAAGTTTTAACAAAATATTTTCCGAATGGACTTTTTTATTACGAGTTGCGTAAGTCGTAAATTTAACCTACATATTTCATCAAGTAAAACGAGAGATGGGCTCATTGCGTGGAACTTGCGAATATAGTTAGCTCAGCCATTATTTTTCTAGGCCTCGCAGTATTTATATCACGACATGCTGCCGACGGAATTTGGGTCTAAATTCCTCAGTATGAAAATAATTTCCTCATTTGTTTTTACTGTGTATGGTAGTAGCCTACTAACACAGTAAAGTACTAATATGTCATAGAAGAATATTAGCAGTTGTGTCCTTATCTAGTGGAAATCGAGAAGATACATCATTATGTACTACTTGCAAAAAACAAAACGTATTGCTCACATAAATCGGATCGTCCTATTTTTCTGCCTCAACTACTTGCTTTGTTTGCAAACCGTAACTTTTAGTAGTATTCATGAGCAGGCACAGTTACCCTCGTAATAAAACCAAGATTATCAGTAAATAAGGTCTGCACATAAATAAAGTTGATTCCCCCGCAAATCAGGCGGATGCTACAAACGTTCGGAGATCTGACAGAAAGGGTGGGTACACACGACCTCGCTGGACTATAATTTCACATGACACGTGACGACTTTGTTCGTTCGTGTGTACAGTTTATTTGTCGTGAACAAAACTGGAGATCTACATATTTATCAAACATTTTTACTGGAAACCTTAAAGGGTTAAACAGTTTATCGCTACTTATTTGGTGGGTGTTGAATGTTAGTCGTATTGGATGTTAGCACCTAACGCACATTCGTGTTGAACAAAACGCGGATTAGCCACTGTGACACGCGACAGTGTGCGCGTAACTTAACGTGTGTTCATAGAAATGATTATAGGTAGTGAAAGTAATATAATACGTGCGTCGACCCAACATTGGAGCAATAGTTGAAGGAAATCGAGTACAATATGTGATCAAGTTTTTGACGTTGCAATCTATCGTTAATTTCCCTCGAGGTTCACCTGCCGCCACGATAAAGAAACTATTTTATTGTTACCATATTGTACTCCACTTCTAAAGTATTTCGATGCGTTATTATGACAACATTATGAAAGGTCTATAATATTGTCGTACCGATTGTTAGTGTTCAGTTCTCAGCAATAAAACAAATTAGTATAGTCATATACGACATGTCATTGCCATGTCATGTTAATGACGACATGGTTGGCGCAGTGGTTAAGCGATTGACTGCTGCGCTACGTGTCGCGGGTTCGATTCCCACCCGGAACAAATATTTGTATGACCTACAATTCGTTGTTACAATACAGGAGAAATTCCTAGTGTGAGGCAATGTTTAAAATATATATATATATATACTCGCTTTACTTAATAATTGGCCGGTGTGCTTAGAGTACTCCCAAAGCTACAAAATAAATAAACAAAAGGAGTTTTCATTATATTCTAATTAAGTTTGTATTTTCATTCAATTTAAATTGCGACGAGAACTTTGTAACTTTGTAGGTATAACCTATAAGAGCACATTTTTTTTTTATTACCTACTTATGGTTTCTTTTTTCAGAAATTTTTATAACTATAGTACCTAAGTTAGCACTTATCTACTAACTAGCTGTTGCCCGCCACTTTTTAGATAGATAGATAGATAAATAGTTTATTTAGTGCACACAAAAAACAGCACAAAATACAAAAGCACGATTAAATAAATACTAATTAGCTATTAGGAAATAGCTGCAAGGTGCCAATATACAAACATATATAAAAGGAAGAAAACAAGACATTGTGAGGACACTATTGGCTATGACACACTTTAAAATAATGGATCGACGAACATAAAAAAGTGCGGTGTGCGCTTCAAGGTTGCACCAAATGGGAGTCCAGCTCAGCATGTACCAGGCAAATATACCCGACGCTGATATTCTGCTGAATTTCTACAGTGACATACGGACGTCGAGTAGATGAGATAAATATGCAATCCAGGATGAAAAGTACTTCTCCAAGTCATGGTCTGCCCATGTGCCAAATTTCATTCAAATCCGTTATGCGGTTTTAGCGTGAAAGCGTAACAAGCAAACATACATACAAACAAAAAAACTCACGCACTCACGCACTTTCGCATTTATAATATTAGTTAGGAAGTTGCAAGTAGGCAATATAACCTGTATCCGATTAAGAGTGTTTAACCTAAAATTTGGCAACGTCACAAATAGCTGTCAATTATTTACCTGTTTTGATTAATTTGGCAATATTACTGTATAGAAATATGAATTGTGGCTAACTAGTGAAGTAATAGTTATTTGTTATACAAGAGTGCAAAGTAGCTTTTTAACCGCGTGTTCAATTTTGATGACCGAGCAAGCGAAGGATTCTAAAATTGAATCACGAGCGCAGCGAGTGATTCAAAATTAGAATCCTGAGCGTTAGCGAGGGAATCAAAAGAGCACGAGGTGAAAAATCTTTGCACTCGAGTGCAACACGTAACTTTTCATTCCACCTCAGCGAGGAAATGACTAAATGCAAAAAAAAAAACGTTTACAATCACAAGATAGGTACACTTTTATTTCAGTTTAGGTATTAATTACTACATTATGACAGGTAAGTATTACAGAATAATCTTTAAATTATAACAAAATAATACTAAGGTATAATTAAGAAAATTTTAAAGTAACGTTGCTACAGTTATTTAAATTGAGTGTAATATTTTTGTTTGGTACTGTAATATTGGTGTTAGTCACTTGTGTACTGTTTTTCGGTAAACTATCTGTCATACTTAATAGTTGTACCGATTCATCGGATTCCCTTGGCGTGAATGTTGGAGAGAGAGGGAGATGGTTAGGTGTTTCATAACGGCTTATTTTTGATGTAGAAGGGCCAGTACAAGGATCCGATTGAGGCTCTTTCAGTGTAATGGCTCCTACGATGCCTTCACATATTTTAGACTTATTTTGGATGGAATCCTCTATGTATCCCTCTACAACTGCATTGGACTTCCAGCCTCCGTGGCGCTTAAGGGACAGCAGATCAGCTCCGGAATCAGCCAAAAGTGTGGCTGAAGTTCGTCGGAAACAATGACCCGTGTACAACAGGGGTTCTGGAAGTTCAAGAAATGTTGCTATTTCTCGTGGGATACTGCCAATTTTATTAGTACCCATAGGCTGTCTAACACACTTTCCATTGCGATACTGTAGAAAAAATCGATTGATTGGAGTGTTAGGCGGGCGTAAGGCTTGATATTTCTCAACAATCGTTACGTATTCCTTGCGAATGACGAAGTTGCGGTCTCTTTTTGTCTTTGTATTAGGTAAATTAATTAATAGTAAGTCATCTGAATGTTTCTCAATGTTTTTGACATTAAGTTGTGTTAGTTCATTAGTTCGACATGCTCCGTTTATTCCAATAATAAGAACAACCTGTAACGTAAAGAGTATTGTAGTAGATAAATGAATAAAATTGATATGAACGCATAATTATGCCTATCAACATCTACTAAGTATACTATTTAATTGAGATTAATATACTTAAGTAGATACTGAATGTGCAACTGACTTACTTTTGCCGCCAAATATACGGAATCGGGTGCTTCGTTAAGAAACTTTTCAATATCAGATACTGTGAAAACCTTCGATTTTTTTGGTTGATGACCAGATGAGGCTCTTTTTAAAAATGCCACTAATTTAGGATAGGTATCGATATGTTTGTCTTTTTTCATCTTTATTGTTGCTTTTAGCATCGAATACGTACTCCATAGAGTGCTTGCTTTCTTGTTCTCGGATAATTCTATAAAATATGCCAGCAAAACGTTTTCTGAGAAAGTTTTGGCTCCTTTTGCTAGTCGCCACGTGTTGAACATATCGTACTGTTTTAAATACTTCTCGCGTGATTGTTGAGGGAGAAAGCTCATTTGCGCATTATTAACAGTTTCAGTCAATTCTGTCGGCGTCAAGCAAACTTCCTCGTCGCTAGAATCACTCATTTTAGTTTTTTCACTTGTTTTCAAGTTTCTTGTTTTTAATATACCTAAGGTTTAACAATGACGTGAAAAAATGCCGCGTAAAGAACCGCGTACAAAGCAAATTGAAAAAAGAACACCAAGAAGGTTCCGAGTCTGAGTTTTTAACAAATTAAAAAAAAGTTGTATGATATATTCGGCACCATAGAGGTAGCAGTAAATAGGTTTAATGTTTTTTTTAATTCACAAACTTAGTGCACACGATGTTCTAAATTCAATTTACTTTATCCTCTAGAGAATAAAAACGGCTTTTCCACTCAGATACTGAAGATTAAAAATACTCTTTCCGAGATGGTGGGATGAAAAATATTTTTCACCACTCCCGCACGAAAGAAGTGTCTTTCCTCTACGAAAACAGTGAGGAAAGTTGGTTTTTCCTCACTGTTTGAACAGTGAGGAAAGTTGTATTTTCCTCACTGTTTGAACAGTGAGGAAAGTAATGATCCCGTTCAGAAACTAACCTTGCCTGATTTTTTTGTGTTTAGTTTTAAGGATATTTAAAAAAAAAAAAAATTGATGCTTAGAATAGAAATATTTATAAGTTAAGATTAATGTTTTTTATTTATTTACCTATGATGACTGAATACTTTCTTGCTGGTCGTGGTGAAAAGTTTTGTATGCAACATGTGAGCAAGTTCATTTGCTATTCGTTTTGTTGAGTCTTGAGCGAACGAAGGATTGAAAAATAGAATCACGAGCGCAGCGAGTGATTATAAATTTCAATCCTGAGTAAGCGAAAGACTCAAAATCAATACTCATAGGAAAAACGAACTTTCCGCACATGTTGGATAAATAACTATTTTTTGTCCTTACTTAGTGCCTTTGTTATTTTTAATACCTACAAATATTTCCTCCTCATCCCAACACAAAAACCACAAAAAAACTTCCCACATTTCCATAACCTCTCAGAAACAAAAAACTGAAGTCTGAAATTCTGAATTTCATTCAAAGCGAGGTATCGAATGGAATAAACATAAGGCGTGAGGCACTCCGCTGTACAGGAGGGAACTTCCAAAAAGTCCTTATTGCGTGCTCACGATTTTCCCGGCCTTAATGGGCAAGCGCGATTTTGCTGACAAATAAATATGTACCGCCCTTCCCAGCGAGAGTAATTGTAACTGTGTGGCCCTGAAAACGGGCTGTTAAGGACCCTGTTTAGAGCTAGGAAGGAATGTGGAGTACTAAGTAGATAAGAACCTTTTTTTAGATAATTAGGTATTGACACATCTAATTATCTAAACAAAAAATCATTGTTTAGCTTATTCACTACCAACTCAAATTGTCCATATATTCACAACTGTCTAGTTGTGATATGAATATACGGACCATACAACTGTCAAAGAGGTCATTCTTTGACAGTTGTATGGTCCGTATATTCATAAAAAAAAATAACAAATGAAATGGCTATATCACGGCAAATTGACGTAGTGTGTCAATTTGATAAACAATGAATTTCCTTACCTATATATATATAAAAAAAACACTTTTACCATACTCATGCATGAGACTGGAATTATCTTAATAGTCAAAACTGGGTTATATGTTTAATTAAACTTTTCTAATAATACATACCTACATTCAATAAATCTGTCAGTTCTATAACCAATAATACTAAAAAACACTACAGCGCAATTCATCAAACGAAAATAGTGATGTGACATTTATTATTTTAAAATACCTAGAATAACAGTTTGCGGGGCACTAAACGCCCCCAGACTTAATAACAATAAAACTTCTATTGTGTCTTGTACAGTGTCCTATATCCGATTAACTACAAAGAAAATTGAAGGTTTTTTTTAGAATTATATATTATAGCAAGCGAAACAAGCGGTGCGGCGGCAACGGACGGCGAGCACTACTTCCAAGTTGCACGCAGCTAAGCAGGCTATTTAGTACTATCTTAAGGTTTGTTACGTCGCAAGCAAGTTTGATACCAGCCGGTCTATTCTGTAATAATCTCACGGTGAAAACTTAGGTGAAGTGGACGTGAAGTGAGCTGTCATTCCACCTGCTGCTAGGGACTGACAGCTCACTCCAAGCTCACTTCACCTAAGTTTTCACGGTGAGATGTTTACAGAATAGCACTGCAGTTCAGTTAGTTCAGTTTGTCGGTTTCCCATGGATAGATCATAAACTATCGAAGAATAAAGGCTCGTGCAGACTAGCGCGACGCGACTCGAACACTACAATTTCTAAGAAAACTTCACGGTATAACAATAGCCGGTGCCACGTCGCGCTGTCGCGTCGCGCTAGTCTGTACGAAGCTTAATGCGTGGTTTGTTGCAGCTCACAATATTAAAGTGTGTAATCTAACAGAAATAATACCGATAGATTATAGACTAACGAAGTTCATAATTACACACAGTATTCCCCGAAGGGTTAGGCAGAGGTGTGAGTGATGTTTAAGTCCCATGTAATAGGAGGTGAGCCTATTGCCATCAACCGGGCACAAGTCCAGACTTCGGATAGCTCATAATTATACGGTGACAAATCCTACCTATATGACCTATATTATTTAAATATCTTAATTCAATATTTCTATCGATCCTTTTAACGATGCATGGTGAATGCCACATTACAGCCACGGAAGTTCCATACCGCTGTTATTACAGCCCCACCACCAACCAGGATGGTTCAGTGGCATGAAACACGATAAAGCACCAGTTAACATAAAAGGAGCAGAAATTTTCTTGAGTAATAAAAAGAAACGCCTAAAGTCGTGCGTGACCACTGGAGCTCGTGAAAAATCATATTTTATATTTGTTTCACAAACTAAACACGGCAGCCACTGTTCCGATTCACTTGATTTTTGATTCAAGATAAAAGTTATCTTTTCCACGAAAGATAACTGTTCAGTGTTCCGTAAGATATTCATAAAGATAAGCACAGTTCAATTCTTTCCCGTCTGAATTGGTTTAAGGAAAATGTAATGTATGAAAATGTTTCGTTTTCTTAAAACCTGGGGGCCAACCACGATCTCTTTAAGCAGTATTATTTTGATGTTACTTCAGTACGAGAAAGAAATGGAGCTATACAGAACGTCTAGCTCCATCTCTTTCCCACGCTCAAGTAAGATTAAAATTTATTAAATAATACTGCTAAAAGGTGGTGGTAGGACCCCTGTACCTACTTCCTCAATCTGGTAGAAAAAGTACCAAAACAATGCAGGAAAAACCCGCATGAAATACCAAGTCTTTAAAATATTCACAATTAAAATTCAAGTGGCCATACAATAATAAAATTACATCCAAAAATCTTCAAGAGGAATTCAGGTCATAGGAAAATTTTAATCTGTATGCTGATATGTAAGTTTATGTGCATAGCAGCCAACTACCCTATTCCAGTTTGATTCATTGGCCTTCATTCGCAACACTAAATTCATAGTCCCGTCTCCTCAGATTCGCACCTAAACTGAAATAAGAGTAGATTGTGTCAATATCCTGAAACCGAGATCCAAGCTGGGTCAACCGTATTTTAATACAGTTAACGGTGTACGAATGTAAAGAATGCGTACACTACTGTATTCCGACCCGCCTCGATTCGTATCAATCGGTCCGTAATTTCCCACGGGCAACTCTGCGTGACCGCAAACAAAGGTATTCCTGATCATAAATTTATTGGCAATACTTCTGTGAAACTATTCTTCTGAACATTAAAGTTTCATTAAGAATTTCAAGATGCAGCTGACATTTCATGCAGCTTATAGTATTCATCGCGTTAAACCATACGTTGAAAGGAGTTCGAGAACTACTCTTACATGCGCGGAGCCGATGTAGGTACCTAACTCGGGAAAACTTAGCGGTGTACATTTCCAGAGTTTCCCCGTTCTATCGCTAGTTCCGAAGTAATCAACGAGATAGGAAGCAAAACATTTTCAAACTGTCTTTAAACTCTTTCAGAACCCTTTCGTTTCAAAATTATATTGCAATCGAGTAGCTTGCTTTACTATAAATTGTTTCACTTAAAGCTATCCACTTAGTATAAAGACTTGCTGTGAAGGAAATTGATGGTAGTCTAACAGGATTAAATAAAATCTGGGAAAGTGCTAGTCGGGCCTTGCATGGTGTTCCGTGCTGTGTCCGTCAAAGTAATCCCCTATTAAACGACCATTTTTATAGGACTTTCTTAGAAGGAGACAGGCATTCAGGTGTGGAGCAACTCAAGAGCGTTTATTATGAAAGTGGGCAACGTCGCGAATAGATGTCAAATATTTCGCTGTTTTGATTAATTTGGCAATTTTTTTTTAATGGAAATATGAAATATAGCTAGCTAATGAACTAAAATATAGTAACTTAATACTGTAATTTTAATATCTGCGTGAAACAAGCTCTTTATTGTTTTGCTTACTTTAAGAAAAACATATGCATAAAAAGTTCAGATTTTTTGGTAAGTATATAGTTTACTTCAATTTCCTGCTTGTTTTCGAATGTCAAATGCCCGATAGCTAAATCCCCGAAGTCATCAGATTGAACGTTCGAATTGCCAAAATTCCATAGCATCGATGTACAACAATTTCGAATAGCCATTAGATCGAGCGTCCGTTTCGCCGAAAACTCTAACACATAGACACTAAGTGTGTCGGCGAATACGCAGTCATAACACAGTATCTAAATTTCATTAAAAAGTAATGCTTTTCGGAAAAACAAAACAAACGCAAAAAAACTTGATCATTTTCTTTGCGTTTTGATGGAGACGTTTCCTGAAGTAGCTGCGCGGTGCGGGAGGGGTGACAGTTGACACAATTTGACGAATCACTGAGCTCTCGTACCACGTCACCAAGCACACCCCTACGCCCGCACCGCACAGCTTCCTCTGGAACCGTCTCAGTCAAACGATCAGCTGTTGCAAACACGGGTCGTCGTAACGTTCAAGACCACGTGACACTGTATCGTGTGCTTGTTGTCGTGGAGGTAATCGTGAAGTTACAAAAACGCAATCAATATCAAACGCACACTCGTTTGATATTGATTGCGTTTTTGTAACTTCAAATGCGTAATTTGTTGAGAAAAATCGAAAATTCTGGTAATATCTGTTAAGAAAAAAGTTTTGTAATAACACTTGGAATCCGTTTTCGTAAAAAAGTAAAAAAGACCAGAACCAGTGGATTCCCAGGAATGGTATAGTGGAAAAAAATTATCCAAATAATGGTTAAAATATGTGGCTTTTGGCTTCGTAAAGTGTGATTTTACACCCGATATATATTGATTAAACCCTGTTGGTTTGTTTTTACATTCCTTCTTTTACTCTTCTTGAATATTTTATGTAGAATAGCTTTCGACTTACTGGCACGTCGAGCCAATAGATATTCGATGGATAGGACTATCGTTGCATTGGCTTTTCGGCGGAACGGACGCTCGATCTAATGGCTATTCGAAATTATGGTACATCGATGCTATGGAATTTCGGCAATTCGGACGTTAGATTTGATCACTTCGAGGAATTAGCCATCGGGATATGACGTTCGAAATCAAGCAGTAATCCAAAAAAGCTAGTTTTGCCATAGATTGACAATAATAACAAACAATCAATTGAATAACAAGCGTCGACCAATAATAAAATATTAAATAATTTTCCTTATTTACTGCAAAATTTAACAAGAAATATCTAATTTGTTCGAGCGAAAATCATCTCAGCTGAGCATAATCAGAGGCGTGACGTCATCGTCCCTGACCGTTAACATTTCCAGCTGACATCATTGCTTATAATTTAATAACGCCAGAACCCAGAACACCATTTACTACACCGTCAAAACATTTCCCCATCAGAGTAAACAAGGCAGTGAATACAAGGGTAGTCCACTAACGGAAAACAGATTTCTGAGTCAATGAATCGAGAACGTTTATACTGAAACTTTCTGGTAGAATCACGGCAAGATCGCCCAACTGTAAAAGGAGAAGTTATTGTATTAGTTGTGTCTTATCCTCACTGAATTTATGTAGGCCGAAGGAGGACTGAAGCTTTGGCGTTTAATATTTACTTAAGTCTGGATTCTAGGTCGAAACCTTTACAATATATTGGTTTGTCGTGTCACAACAAACGTGTTTCAAACTGTACAGATTTGTTTTATGGTTTGAATATTGAACAACTGGTGAGGTTTATCATTTGGCTTGTTACACTAATCGTTTAGACAAATCTATGAGCAAAATAGTCAGCCTAGTTTTCGGCCATTTATGCTGAACTAAGCCTATTTGGCGCAGCCGTGAGGAATAATACTGTTATAATTGAGTATTATGTGTGCCTTAACCAACCTATCAAATAAATTTATTAACTTTCATTCTTTATTTACAAAAAAAAACTGGTTGCTACAGCAATGTCTCTTGTACAGACGCCAGCACGTCTACCTACCCGGAACTGTCAAATTTTCTTAATCAACTTTGAACCTTATGCTTTAGGGCTAAAGTTGAAAATCTATTAAATAAATTTGACAGATTGTAGTAGGTTGATGTGCTGGCGTCAGTACATTATCCAATAGCTTAACAAATCAAATGCACTGTTTGTCTCTGCATCACCCAAAGGTTGACTGATAGAAAATGTCTATGGCATTAAGTCCGCCTCTGTAATTTTTTGTGCTTTTTTTTTATTTATTTATTTAATACTACATATTAAATAAATAAATAAAGCTTAAAATACAACTGGGTAGTGGTTGTATTTTCGCTCCCTTCAAATTTAATATTCCAGGAAAGATATAACCCAAAATTATACAATTATTTCACTAATCAGCTAAATGTTTCTCAGAAACAAAACTAATGTGCTTTATCTGCTTTTATTACATTACAGGATTTCATACTGTATATTCTTGTTTTTGTATTTATTTGTATAGTTAGTTAGTTAATAATTTAATTTAGTGTTATCTTGTTAATTGTATATAAGATTTGTCGTAAATTACCTCAAAATAGAGACTGCGGATATTTAAAAAAAAAACTTGTTAAGATCATTAGCATGGTTGCGTTTGGGTCAAATTCTGTGATAGTCGACATAACTGAACTGGGGACCAACCACGACCTCTTTAAGCAGTATTATTTTGATGTTACTTCAGTGCGAGAAAGAAATGGAGCTATACAGAACGTCTAGCTCCATCTCTTTCCCACGCTCAAGTAAGATTAAAATGATGTTCATAATTAATGTTCATGTTCATAGTGGTATCTAATATTTTGGTGTGGTATTATGTAACAGTGTTTTTAGATAATAATAAGTAAGTAGTTATAACTTTCTAAACACTGTCACCTAATATAGAATATGTTACAGGCGAAATAAAAACTCCCCAAAAATAATACCACAAATAATGCGAATTCAGAAGATGTTTTCCGCATAAAACACTTTTATTCAAAGAAAGCCGGGGCCATCTTTAAGACTATAAATTAACAAGTTAAAAATTATTGCCAAGCCGAACTGGCTTGGAAATAATTTTTTCCTTATTTATTTTCCCTTCAAAGGGATGAAATGAACAAATGGTATTATCGTAAAATCTTTGTAGACCGGTACCTAATAATTGTACCTGCATATGTGGTATGCGGGAGCTCAGTATATGGAACAGCTTACGTTGCCCGCTATTAAACAACCCTTTGGAGACATTATGGGCTCAAAAATGGCTTGCTGGTTACAGGCTTTTAGATCCGTAAAAAAACGGAGCGCTTCGCTACTAAGTTGCCAGCAAAAGAGCTCGAACAGCGTCCTGAAGGTATTGTCCGAGCAGTGGGATCTACCCTTGTTATAGAGGTGGATGCAGCTTCATAGTAGCGCCTCCCCTCGTGTTGTGTAAACATACACATGAGTCATGAATGTAATTCAATTTAATTTGTTTTGTATGAGATTTGTATCTATTTTTATTTCATTGGTTTGATTAACTAATTCGGAAAAACTACTAGAAATATTTTAATATTTCTAGTAGTAAAAACTTAATATTATTCGTTAATTTATTTAAACTTAATATAATATAATTTAGTTTTAAAATAATATACTTACCAAATTAATTACTCTTACAATCATTGAAAATATTGTATCTTCTTTTTTTAAATGTTAATTTGTGAAATGCTGGCCTGAAACACAGGTTTTCATAAACCTAGATCAGGCAAGTCTACTTTACATCTAGAATTAATTTTTCCTCAATTGCAATTAATGTAAATCATTATCTTACTTTATACTTGAATAATTTTTTTATTTTATTTGTAATTGATTTGAATGAATTGAATGTTATAGTATTATTTTATTGCATGTGTATGTGTTTTATATTTTAATTGAATGCAATGTCATTTAATGAACTTTGTCTTAAAATAAATTAGTTAATTAATAATAATTAAACGAGAAGATGCATTCATTTTAAGAAAAAAAATAGGCTAATAATATCAGAGTACATATAATATACTGAAATGAAAAACTAGTTGTTTTTTCATCAGATTAAAACTACTTCATAGTTAATATACGTATTTCTACAATAATCAAAGTGCACATAGGTACGTACCTAGTACTAACTCTCTGTGAATAACTGAAATGGATGATTAAAATAAATAGAGTGGACTCTATTTCTGTGAACTGTATTAGTACCTGCATCATAAAGGTTTCATATCGTTATATAAGTTGGTAGTTAGTAGTTCGTGAGCCTGTACAGTGTACATACACCGTTTCATTGACCTCATTTTATTTCGAATACTTCTAACCGTATTTGGTAGATGGGCCATGGATTAATGAATCCTTTAATTGCCAGCCATTATATTATATCACACAAACGCTCAGCGATAAACATAAATTCAAACATTGTTTTTTTTTGTGTTAATACGAAGATACGATAGGTATTTGTGCTTCCTACGCAAATACGACTCATTTATCAATACATTGTACTCGTATCAAAGGTCATTCTGCTTACGTGTCACGTTTTTTTAATTCGTATAATTGACATATCCTTTTTTAAACCAAAAAGGCTTTCGAATGCTGATGTTGCCAGCCCGAAAAATCTTATCGGTGTATAGATTTTAAATGGGGAACGGGTAAAAAAGGTGAATTTACAAGATAAATGGATTAAAGGGTCGCATCGTACCGATTCTGTCAGGATTGTATTAATCAAAATAGCAGAAGCTGGTGTGCGGTAATGTAGGAATTGTGTTAACTGTCAACGATCGCACATAGAAGGGCAAAGGGGGACCACGGTTTGCCGCACAGTAATTGTTTGTCTTTTTTTACCGTTAAAAGTATTTTTTTATCTGTCATTAATTATTCATCTTCTAGAAAGGGTAACACAATTGACCCGTTACGGCTCGGCTAGTCTAATGCGGGTTGTTAGGTGTGAAGTGTTTCCATTTTAGCATTCAGCGTCATAAAGCTGCAGTGTCCTGTACCCTAATTACGTAATGCAAAATCAATCCGAATCTGAATCGTTTTGAAACAGATTGCTAATCCATTGCTCCGTAAGTTCGAAAAAAAAACTGCAGAGCAACGTAAATAACGCAATGAATGTTGTTGAACTGTCAAAATGAAACAGATTTGTCTTTATCGTTTACGAAAATATGTTGCGTAATTAGAAAGCAGGTTAAGATCTTTTAAAATTAGCCTCATTCAGAAACCATGTAGAATTAAACCAAACCTTTATCTACTTAGTATTTTCAAAACATTCGGTTAGTAATGGATACTTGAGAAAAAAATCCAGTCACTGTCTAACATGTGAACTGAACCTGGAACTTAGTTCAAGATAAAAACACTAAGCCACTACGAGTGCCTTCAACTAGAAATAATATAACAAGAAGTTATTCAGTTTTCTGTCTGAATTCATAATCATCAACTTTTTTCCACCATCGAGTTCAGTTTAAACCGCATTTAAACCACGAAGTTTCCAATTAAAAGCACAGTTTACACATTAAACAAAATGAAAATATGTTATTGAAACAAAATATTTATTTAGTAAAACAGAATAATAATTATACGTTGTATGTACTGTAAACTCTTCGGGAGCCTACGGCACCGCGAATTGAGTAAAAGTACATAATATATAAAGTTTAAGAATTTAATTATTAGGGGTTAAAAGTATGAAATTGCCGATTTATACTGAAAAATTTAAATTCGTTTTTTTTAAAGTTAATATATTCATTTAATCAAAATAATTACCATTATTATCTATACATTGCTGCCATCTAATAGGAAGGTCATTTATGCCTTTGCGATAGAACTCTCGTGATCTAGATTCGACAAACTGTGTGAAAGCATTTTGTACTGCCTCCTTTGAAGAAAACTTTTTATCACGTAGAAAATTGTCCTAACCACGAAAAAAATGGTAGTCCGTTGGAGCAAGGTCTGGCGAATACGGAGGGTGACGAATGGTTTATAATTGCAGTTCCTGTAGAGTTAAAACAGTTTCTCGTGCTGTATGAGGTCTCGCGTTATCATGGAGCAATAATGGTGAAGATCGATTCATGAGTCGGGGCTGTTTCACTGCTAGTTTTGCTATCATTGTTCGGAGTTTGGCACAGTAGACATCTGCCGTTATTGCTTGACCAGAGCGGAGAAAGCTATAGTGAATAACACCATGTTGAGACCACCAAACAGTGACCATTAGGTACCTTTTTATTGGTAAGCTTGGCTTTACACTTTGGACACTGTTGTGGCGTTTGACCTGGAGTCAGCTATTGCATTTTTCGCTTACGGTTATCGTAAAGAATCCACTTTTCATCACATGTCACAATTCGATCCAATATTCCTTCATTTTTGTATCTATTCAACAAGGCAAACAAGTTTCAACACGCGTTTCTTTCTGCAGATCAGTCAAATCATGAGGAACCCATTTCTCATATTTTTTTATTTTATTGATTTGACGCAAATGAGTCAATATTGTTGGTAAAGTAACGTTAAACCCAGCCGCTAATTCCTGGGTAGTTTAGCTCGGATCAGCTTCCACCATCTCTTTCAACTCATCGTTATTTACCTGTGTAGGCGGTTTTCCACGTGGTTCGTTCTTCAACGCAACATTGATATTGCGAGCTGTTTCTGCCGCGTCAGTTCCGCGTCGGAACTCGTATTCAAAAATAACTCGAATATTCGAAGTATCCTTCTTGTATAAGATGAATTAAAAAAAACAACTGAAAGTCGATAATCGAATGTAGCACATTTTTTTAAAGAAGAACTTCATAGCATGTTAAATAAGTGAAAATAAAATGTGAAAAAAGTTTCACTCACAAATCTCAAACCATGAAGGTTCTATGTCAATCCGAAGTACCTATTACAATAAAACGGCAATTTCACTCTTTAACCCCTATTTTTATATAACATTTTATAGCTAGCCTACCTTTTTTTCTATTGTAAATATCGTATACCATTTTTTATTAAATGTTTATCTCGAATTCATGCCATCTACTTGAGCTCTCCGAGGTTGCATGCTACAAACTTGTTAGACAGTCTCTACAGTACTTCAAATTATGAGAAGAGGAATGTCCAAACATTTTACCAGTCGATTTTATTACATAAATTGTTCCCTAAAATATTTCGAAACGAGACGAGATGTTAGATTTATTAACTGGCTTAAGCACTCTATCGGAGTTGGGGCACTTTGATGATATGTTATAATATTTGATGATTCAATTAACACCACGAACCCTTTACTCATGCATGTAACGCGTCAAATAAGTGCGTTATAAATCTAACTTTGTGAGAAAAATTAAAAGTTTCAGGCCAAAGTTCAGTATTTATGAAACGGCTTGTGGCAGTTACTACTTTACGAGGTCATTATGGAAACCATTAAATGTATGATTACAGGGGGTCCTGTTTCGGGCAGGGCATTTGTATAAGCACATCAACTTTCCGTAAACGACCTGTGCCCGAAGTATTTTAATTCATTACGACCGCCGCCGCCCTGAACTTTAAACCAAGCCGCGGGATTTTATTACTTCATAAAGTATGGTTCGTTCGGTGGTGTTTTATAGCAACAAGCTTGTTGTTAACCTGTTTCGATGAGCCATTGTGATATACGCTACTGCGAATAATTTTATTATCCATTGTTAAGGCATCGAATAACTGCAAACGGCAGATACAAAATTGTAACCGGTGATAACCTTAAACCATAAACGTTATTATTTTATTATAATTATAAATTACAAACATATACTTCAATTTAATTTATTTTTATAGAAAATAAATAAAATTGAAGTGTATGTTTATAATTTCAAAATAATAACTTTTTATTAAATGCATATGAAAGTTTACACGGTACTTCTAACAATTTTGTGTTTTTGTCTGTCTGTCTGTTCCGACTAATCTACAATATGGCTAGACCGATTGTGACGGGACGGATGTTGTAAGGAGTAACTTAGGCCACTTTTATTTTAGAAAAAGATTTAGGGTCCACGCGGATGAAACCACGGCCAGCAGCTAGTAATAATTATTAGAGAATGGGATAAGGTTGCAGGAAGAAAATACTTATTTGTAGTGCAACAGTAAAATATATAATTTTTAGAACAATGTTACTTCGGTTGCTAGGACACATCAAAAGCAGTAGACAAGATGTAGTTTATATTAAACTTATAGGTTTGCAACCTCTAACACCGCCCTTTAAACTTATCTTGTAGACATACATCCGTAGCTAGACCTAACTCGTTTACAAAATACTTATGTTTCTCTACCGACAAAGGTTTAGTTAAGACATCCGCCGTCATTTTGGACGTTGGCATGTAATTTATTTTTACTGCACCATTGCTAACCGCCTCCCGGACGAAATGATGACGTATGTCTATATGTTTTGACCTACCATGAAACATACTACTTTCAGTCAATTTCAAGGCCGACTGATTATCATTGAAAATAGTTATTTCAATGTTACTACCTATACATTCGTGCAAGAAAGATTTTATAAACAGTGCTCCTTTACAAGCATCGGAGAGCGACATGTACTCCGCCTCAGTACTCGATAACGCAACGGTACGCTGTTTCCTACTTTCCCAACAAGTAATAGAATTCCCGATTTTGAAAACATATCCCGTATAAGAACGTCTATCAATTTCATTAGAAGCCCAGTCTGCATCAGCAAAACCTGTCACAGATAAGCCAGTTTTCTTATAGGTAATGCAGTAATCTATTGTACCTTTAAGATAACGCAAAACACGTTTAGCTGCTTTCCAGTGGACATCGGAATAACAGTTATTGAATTGGCTTAATACGCTTACAGCGTGACATATATCAGGGCGCGAACAGACCGTTACATACATAAGACAACCGATCAATTCCCGATACTCCAAACTGTCATCTTTTTTTTCAGCTTTGTTCAATTTTTGACACTGCATTGGAGTTTCAACAGATTTGCAGTCTTGCATTTTGTATTTCTCTAATATCTTTTTAATATAGGCACTTTGATCTAGAGTGATCTTGCCATTCTCTTTCCTGATTCTTAATCCTAGAACTCTTTCTACAGGACCAAGATCTTTCATCGCGAATTCTTTCATCAGCAATGATTTAGTTTTAGTTTTTTCCGCATTACAATTGCTAAAAATTACTAAATCATCAACATACAATGCGATAATCACAAACTTGTCGCCATTTCGCTTTATGTATACACATGGTTCAGAGAGCAATCTCTTAAACTTGAGTTTGTTGACAAGAACATGATTGATCTTTTCATTCCACGATTTAGGCGCTTGTTTTAGACCATAAACAGCTTTGCGTAGTCGATACACTTTATTATTGCCTCTACCTTTTTCAAAACCTTCTGGTATTTCCATAAAAATGATTTCTTTTAAATCACCGTTTAGAAAGGCTGTTTTTACGTCCATGTGGTCAATCTCCATGTCATACTCCATAGCCAAAGCTAATAACATTCTTATGGTTTCGTATCTCACTACAGGTGAAAAAGTTTCAAAATAATCCACTCCATACTTTTGTGTAAATCCTTTTGCCACTAGACGTGCTTTGTATTGTAATAGTTCACCATTAAGCCCTCTTTTCTTCTTAAATATCCATTTGGTCTTTATTGGCTTTGCACCTTTCGGCAAATCGGTTAAGGTAAAGCACTTATTGTCCAAAAAGGACTGATACTCGTCTTTCATAGCAGCTCGCCACTGCTTGGCTTCAGGACTATTCAACGCTTCTTCAACTGTTCTTGGATCATCACTGCTACACGCCTCCCCCGTCAAAAAACCACACAGGAAGGAGTTCTCATCAGCTTCCACGTATTCTGCTCTCGAGTCATCTGTCTCAAATGAAACATCTGGAACATAAGTAGCATCTGAGTGATGATCTGTGACCAAGCTACTGGTCGAAGCCTCGCTATCATTAGCATCATCAGTAGTCACAGAAGTTTGTTCTGACTCTGTTCTATTCTCGGTTACACAAGGAGTCTTAAGTTCTATTACCACATCTGATTCTACTTTAGTGAAGTTCAGATGCTTGAGGAATTGATTCTCAATGAACTTAACATTTCTCGCTATTGTTAGCTTATAGCTCTCAACATCCAAGAGCCTGTATCCTTTTGTGTTCTCACAATATCCCGCGAATATGTAAGGTTTAGATTTGCGATCCAGTTTATTACGATTATTTTGTACAGCATATGCTAAACAACCAAACACACGTAAGTTATCTAAATTTACCTTGTGTCCAGTGTAAATTTCTTCTGGAGTTGCACCTCTAACTGCCTTTGTAGGTGAGCGATTTTTAATGTACACCGCAGTGTTCGCAGCCTCAGCCCAAAAACGTTGATCCAAACCTGCTTCCAGAAGCATACAGCGCACCGCCTCCATAATCGTTCGGTTCGCGCGTTCGGCAACTGCATTTTGCTGTGGACAGTGAGGAACAGTAGTATGATGCCGGATTCCACACTTACTCAAATACTGCTTAAATCTCGTATTGATGTACTCGCCACCATTATCGCTTCTCAGGATTTTAATCTTTTTATTAGTCTCGTTCTCTACAAGAGCTTTAAAAATAAAAAAATACTCAAAAACTTTGTCTTTCGATTCTATTGAATAACAAAATGTCTTCCTAGAAAAATCGTCAATAAATATTAGCAAATATCTCGCACCGCTTATAGATTTCATTGGCATAGGGCCGCACACGTCCGTGTGAACCAGTCCTAACACCTCACTTGCACGTGAAAAAGATTTCTTAGGGAAAGGTAAATTAGTAACCTTACCTTCAATACAAGCGATACATTGCTCGTATGTAGATACATCATAATCGTTCGGTTCGCGCGTTCGGCAACTGCATTTTGCTGTGGACAGTGAGGAACAGTAGTATGATGCCGGATTCCACACTTACTCAAATACTGCTTAAATCTCGTATTGATGTACTCGCCACCATTATCGCTTCTCAGGATTTTAATCTTTTTATTAGTCTCGTTCTCTACAAGAGCTTTAAAAATAAAAAAATACTCAAAAACTTTGTCTTTCGATTCTATTGAATAACAAAATGTCTTCCTAGAAAAATCGTCAATAAATATTAGCAAATATCTCGCACCGCTTATAGATTTCATTGGCATAGGGCCGCACACGTCCGTGTGAACCAGTCCTAACACCTCACTTGCACGTGAAAAAGATTTCTTAGGGAAAGGTAAATTAGTAACCTTACCTTCAATACAAGCGATACATTGCTCGTATGTAGATACATCATAGTCGATACCAGCCGCCATACCACTCTTGAGTAGGTTCATGCTGCGACTATTCAGATGTCCAAGCCGACGATGCCATAAACCCTGAGATTGAACATCTGCCTGGGTACTCAAGGAGACGCTTACTGGCATACTGTGTTCGCGCGAAACGGAATTTATAGACGCATCCCCGGTTTCTAATTTATAAAGACCGCATGCATCCCGTTTTGCTACAGCTACTACCTTTCCGTTTTGGTAAATTTTACAAAAAATCGATATAAATTTTACTTCAAAACATTTTTGTGTCAAAATACTGACAGATAACAGATTACATGACAAGTTCGGTATAAAAACTACATTACTGACAGTTATCCATTGGTTTTGTAAAAAGAGTTTCACATTACCACGAGCACGACCCGACGTAAAAAGTTTTTCACCGTTCGCAACGCTTATTTCTTTTGGCGTATCACACACAAAATCATGCAAAATGTTTCTATTATTGGTCATGTGGCAAGTTGCACCACTGTCGACGTACCACACATCTCGATCCAGCTTTACCGTCAGAGCCGACAACATAGTCGTCCTGCCAGGAGTTTTCTGAACCTTCTCCTCCTCTTGACAACTGGCACTAGATGGCTTATCCTTATGCGGAGCTTTCTGTCTGCAATCTCTAGCGTAATGGCCTAATTTTTTGCATCGAAAGCACTTGGGACGCTTCGAGATCGAAATCGAAGTCGTTAGGGCATTCTGTTCCGTACCTTCTGCATCACCTCGTCTCTGTGCCTCCTGGAGTAGTTTAGTTTTCACCAGTTCACTTGAGAGAGAAAGGCTACTATGCTCTAACGTCATAATGAGTGGGTCAAACTGCTTGGGGAGCCCACTGAGCATTATTATAGCAACGAACTCGTCTTCCAGAGAAGCATTTATGTCTTGCAGTTGTTGGGCTGTATCTAGAATTTTTGTAATATACGCCTCCATACTGTCAAACTGCTCTAATTTTAAGCTAAATAGCATTCTGAGGAGACCTAATCTTCTACACAGACCTTTGTCCTCGAACGAATTCTGTATATTCTTCCAGGCCTGAAACGCAGTATTGCAATTCCTGACAACGGAGTAAACAGATGGCTGAACACTGAGGCAGATTCGTGCTAGCGCTTTTTCCTGTTTCTTCTTGTCTTCGCATTCTGGTTTATTTTTCTTATCGACCTCGTTGACACATTCAAACAAGTCTTCATGAATAAGCAACATCTTCATTTGAAATTTCCAGTTGGTGTAATTTTATTATTTACTCCGGAGAGTTTTTCAATTGCGATGGATTGGTTACTCATTTTCGCGATTTCTTACTTGATAATGTAATTAATTATGATTATCATACGCGTTCTGTTTCCTCACGCTCTGCTACCATATTAGAGAATGGGATAAGGTTGCAGGAAGAAAATACTTATTTGTAGTGCAACAGAAAAATATATAATTTTTAGAACAATGTTACTTCGGTTGCTAGGACACATCAAAAGCAGTAGACAAGATGTAGTTTATATTAAACTTATAGGTTTGCAACCTCTAACAATAATAATGTATTTACTAAAGGTACAATTATAACAAAAATGAAAATAAATATTGTTTACAATAATTACAAAGTGCAATTACATATATAATTTGGAGATCACCAAATAGGAGTTGCCTCCGCGCTTCCGATTAGCAAGATCTATTAAATTGAATCTAAACAATGTAACAAAACTAAAAATAAATATTAATTATTAAATATTTTTTACTAAATTTCCTTTTAAATTAAATTTCCTTTTATAATGAAATTACGTTAATACCATGATAATCCAAGCAGAAAAATCCTTCACAATTTGCAAATGAAAAGAGAGTTTATAAAATACACTTGTTTTCACGCAGGTAATTTTACTGCTAACTTCAAAAGATGACGGAAGGAACTTCGCTGACTACGCAAACAACATTCCGTCATTTATTAAATTGAAGGTGTTAAAGGAAAGACAAAGTTTTGAACACCCTTTGAACCCAAGGTACCGTCGGAAGCAGTGGCATTGCTCCCTTCGTTAATTATGCAATGTTTTTATTCAATTAGTCGTGTGGTGTACCCTAATTACGTCCCATAGGGAACGCTGGGATGCAGAGACAAGGCAAGCTTGGCGCAAATGGAGCGATAAAAAAGGAAAAAAAATACAGACGGAAAAAAGAACATTCTCGTCTCTTTGAGAACAATACAGGGTGTACAATGTGTTATGCCCATAGGTACTGCCATTTGTCTTTCTGTCTGTCTAATCTTTCATGATGACGATGTTGTTTCACGATTTGTGTTTCCATTTTTACTGTAAGTGTGTCAAAGCGGCCTTTAGTCGGTTCTATTGCATTTTTCGCATTGTGCATCAATTTGCTTATGAGTTCTAAGTAGGGTTGCCAACCGTGCTGTTTTCCCAGGACATGTCCTGCTTTTTGGGACATCCTGAAAAAGTCCTGTATTTTAAATTTCGCGCCTTCAATCTTACGTTTATTGGTCGGTAACGCGGGCCGCGGGGTATTTTAAAAATAAAGATGTAACGTGCACTTAGCTTGTTGTCTCATTCTCACTACTATTTTCGCGCACTAGATATAACGGTTAGATAGAGAGAGGTCTTGTGCGCGAAAATTGAGTTTCATTGAACCTGTTTTCATTCAATTGCGTATTGCTATATACTGCGTCCTGTTTTTCATTCGAAATTTCCGGGTATTTTCACCTTCTAATACTGGTTTTAATAAATTGGGGATTGACACAGCATTATTATGGTGTGTTTTGATTTATTGCTTCGGATAAATTACTAGGTAACATAATGCCTGAGTAGTTATTTTATGTCTATAAGGAAGTTCACTACCACAAATAGCTATATATATATATAAGCTGATTTTTAAGGCTATAGGTTATTTATTATACTTATACGTACCCACTAGGTACTCATAGTATCATTGTAGTAGGTAAGGTACGTTGTAGTTTGTCTTCGGTTTATACTTTGCAGTACCTAGTGCATTATCGGAGACAAGCTGCTAACCCACAACCCGTTGAATCTGTTCTCAAAAAAATTAAAGTTATAAAACTAAACTCAACTACGACAAAAAAGTCATTTAAAAACAAATAAAAAATCCGGAGTCACACGTGCCCACGTGTGACTCCGGATTTACACGTAAACTGTTCGATTTATGCCCATAAATCGAACAGATTACGTGTAACTCCGTTTTTTTTTTTGTTTTAGTTTGTAGCGGTTACACCGCCGCATACGAACTACGCATCAAAGACATGACTTCACACAAATCCTGCATCGCGCAATTAGAGTTTACCGCTCAAACGACATATATAAGACTATCCGACATCAACAGTCGGGCAGTTGCCCGCCAGACACAACACCCGTCTGGTCGGAGGATCCTCCCTTTTCTATGGTGGATGAGTGAACTTTACACCCTGTTCTCCATACCTCTAAATTGGTGACCCCTAGTATGAACGTCAGCGCAGCCTTCGTGCAACTACTTCAGCGTGACGTCATTATCATCATCACTCCCGCAAGCTTTCGTGAGGCGAGTCACACAGCCAGCCAGCATCCACGGCTTCAACGGGTATGCTGACCTCCAGAGTGCAGCGAACGCGCATTCCTGGTCATCACCCTCAGCCTCATCAGCAACCTTGGCACAGCACCTGCACTTTCGGCCGGTCTCACAAGCAGAGCTCTTTCTACCCTCTCCTGGTCGACGCTAGCAGTCAGCCACAACCCGGCGCTATACCACATCCGACTCACTGGATCGTGACGCAGCGCCCGCCACCCCGACTCACTGGAGAATCACCGCAGACAGTTCCGACTCACCGCAAACTGTGTGGCACCCGGTTCCGACTCACTGGAACCTCCACTGGTACTTGGAAACATCGCAAGATACAAGACTCAGCCCACTATCGTCCTCCGGTCTCCGGAGGGGAGTGATGTTGCGGTTACACCGCCGCATACGAACTACGCATCAAAGACATGACGACACACAAATCCATATTCAATTTAATGTGACCAGCGGACGATCGAGACGCTTCCAACGATACCTCATTTATCAAATTATGATGAGTAGTTTAAAAGTTATGAGGAAACAGATGAACATACATACATACATACCGTCAAAATCTTAACCCTCCTTTTTGCTTCGCCGCAGTTGGGTAAAATAAACTAAATTGATAAAAATTATGGAACATCGCACCTAATAAATATCATCAGTATGGAATTCCCAATGGTCTGGAGTCTTGTTGAGAAATGAGCTTAAGTATTATTTTCCCGGAAACATACAGGGCACACAACATAAGTGGCAAACTCACCCCATCGCTATTTCGTTTATTTTTTTTAAAGTTGTAAAGTACTCATCTCATTTCATAGCGATCTTTACATCCGAATATCTCGGCAACTTTACATTTTAGAGCACCATACCCCTGGATTTTTTTTGTTCGTTCAAGTACCTTCTACACATAGGTACATGTATATACCTAACGGAGAAGGTATGTGTCTCTTTCGTTATTATCAGGCATAATTTAACTACTGTGGGCGTACTGTGGGTAGTGTTAGTTATTGCGCAATAGAAAAACCGTTTGCAGTTCAGATCACATTATAATTAACGATTTCACACACTGTAGGTACACGTCGCAACTTTTCGGAATGCACGACAGTTTCTAACTATCTTCACTGCTTGACCGCCACCCATGAAGTCTGCCTTGCTCCAGCCGCTCCGAGCGTCATGTTGTAGACTCTGTCGAGCGCCGCCGCTGGCGTTCCGATTATTCAACTCAGTAACGTATTTCCGGCACCAATATATTATGTAAGTAGGTAATGTATACCAGTTTCATGGTGTGCTGTAAATTTTCTGAAAAATCAGACCAAAAATACGTAGTGACCTTTTTGGTGATGTTCTCCAGAAAGGTCTGGTGCGTATAGCCCTGCTATCCAATTGCGTAACACATTTTCGTAAATGAATGACTATTCTGTTTCATTTTGACGGTTCAACAACATTCGTTGCGTTATTTACGTTGTTGGGTTGATTTATTGGGGTTTGGTTGATTGGGGTGTTGTAGTTCTCACCACCGGCGTGCATACGAGTATATGTCGCAGTCATCTGGTTAAATTAGCCAGCTTATTGGACGCCTAGGCCGTTCATTAAAAGCCGGCATCCAATTGGATGCCTAGGCCGATAGTTAATTATTGAAAGTAGTGATAGCCTAGTGGTGTGACCGTCAGACTGACAAGTCGTAGGTCTCGAGTTCGAACCCAAGGCACGCACCTCTGACTTTTCGGATTCATGTGCGTATTATATAATTATCATTTGCTCAAAAAACGGTGAAGGAAAACATCGTGAGGAAACCGGCATGCCTGAGAGATATTTCTCGACGGCATGTGAAGCCAAGACAGAGGCCCGTGGGCGGCTTTAAAACTCTGACACCAGGTTAGTCACTATCCACACGAAAAGAAGAAGATTGAATTAGTATCATTCAACGTTTAACAACTTGGCGTATTGAAAGTCAGCCCTTTGAAGATGACTGACCAAGACTCAGCAAAGTGGGTCATAGTTCTAACCTAACCTAACCTATTTCACCCAGTTTAACTAAATTACTACACGACATTCAGCCATCTGGTTAAACGTTGTGCTCAATGACTTGGCTAGATGTCTTTCAGCTATTTAATTGGATGCCGATTTAATGAACGCGCTAGTCCTTCAATCAAATAGCAGATTCAACCAGATGACTGCGATACATATGACCAGGGGCAATACAAAAGGAGTAAATCGTAGCAGGTGGCGTTCTATAGTTTCTACCTTTTCCCATCGGAAGAAAGAGTAAGTTTATGTATGAATGTGGTGACTATGCTATGTGACTGCCAGCTTTCATAGATAAGGCGATTAACACACTGCCACGCACCACGCAGCGTAGCGCGTGAATGCGTGTTTTAACGTTGCTTGTAAGTATCTCCGTTTGTATAGAAAACACGCACAGTCCAACACACAGGAAATGCATCCACGCGCGTTTCATTCAGATCACAGACACGCAACATGCAGCGTGACCCGGTGCAGTGTGATAATCGCCTTAATCTTCAAACCTCTTTTGTATGAATTGTCCACAACTTATTAAATACTTCCGATAACTTTAAACAATGATATTAGAAGTAAAAAGACGTAGATAGGTTACCTACCTAACATTCTATCTTCAAAAACGGCACTATGTCACACTATTATATGACACGTGAAAGTAAGATGGCATGTCGTAATTATCGGGAGCGAAAAAGAGACAAAACGACGAAAATGTGGCTAGTTAGCCAACTTTTGACGTGCCACTTGCGGAACGTTTATAACCTATTTACCTCTTTCATTCCTCTTTCTTTCTTATCATTGCCTTTAAACCTGGTGCGAATAAAAAAAAAGCTAACATCGACCTAAGGGCTCTAATAATAAACGTAAACATAATAGGTACTAAGCAGTAGCAAAGTAGAATACCGTGTATTATGGGCCCGGTGACGTAGCGGAACACGGCCCGAAATAAACGCTTGTCTTGACATTACGACATCAGAAATGTTTGTAGACAATGTTTTGTGTGTGTAGAGGGTAAAAGACAAGGAAAATGACTTCAGTTTAACACAATTAACGAGTTTGTAATAGTTATTTGTGCAACAAGAGAGCAAAGTTGTTTTTTGCTGCGAGTGTTGATTTTGAATCCCGAGTAAGCGAAGGGAGTGATTCTAGGTTAGAATCCTGAGCGCTGCGAGGGATTCAAAGACACGAGATGCAAATAACTTTGCTCTCGTGTAACACATACAACTTTTCACCTCAGCAGCGAGAACATACAACATGTTAAAAAAAACCCTGTCCGTGTCGGTTTCCGTGAGGATTTTGTTAGGTATCGTACTGTGAGCATATACAGGGTGTTTGGCGCATGGACCGACACAATTTTTTGGGGAGTTGAGAGGGTCATTTGCGAAGTTTCACCCAAAGATCCCATGTCCTAAGTGTCACGGTTAATAAGATATGATTTTTTTAGATTTTTTCCAAAAATTATGAACATAGTTTTATTTAAAAAAGTTCTTTATTTATTTAGAATAAGAATACATTGCAGAATACAATAAAAGTTATTTCGTGCAATTAGAACAATAAACAAAAAAGTAATGACTATTTAAAGGCGAGATTTCGGGTAATTTTGTGAAAAAAAAAAGAAAAAAACATCTCAATAACCGTGACACTTAGGACATGGGGTCTTTGGGTGAAACCTCCCAAATGACGCTCCCAATCCCCCAAATAATTGTGTCGGTCCATGCGCCAAACACCCTGTATAAGTGGAAATTTTCAGGAAAAAAGAATCCCCACCTTTTTTTCAATGGTGAATTTTAACGAATTTTACGTTTGGTGCGGGCGGCGGCCGTCGTTTAGCGGGTGTCTAAAAGTCATAAGTTATGAGTTTTGCAATTTTTTTATGGATTTGGGGTAATTTTGGAACTAAAAATGTGAATTTTAAATACCAATAACTTTTTTATTACCAATAATAATAAAAAAAATACTCTTTTGTAATGTTACTGCAGTACCTGCCCTTTTCGGATCGGATAAGGTTTTTTTTTACACATAATCTTCATCACCTCGTATTCTACAGCCACCATCTTAAATCCAAGAGGGTGGCTGCATTTTGACCACACTATCGACTTAAACACCCTCAAAACTATGAAAACGATACCCATGGTAAAAACTTGAAAATTTTCACAGTCGCTATCTTGGATTTACATTTTTATGTCATTATCGGCTTTAGCACCCTCGAAAACTATGAAAACGACACCCATGACGAAAAAAGTGAAAAATTTCGCAGCCGCCATCTTGGATTTACATTTTGACTTCACTATCGGCTTTAGCAACCTTGAAAACCATAGAAACGATGCCCATGAAGAAAAATTTGAAAATTTTCGCAGCCGCCATCTTGGATTTACATTTTGACCTCGCGATCGGCTTTAGCACCCTTGAAAACTACACCCATTATGAAAAATGAGGAAATTTTCGCAACCGCCATCTTGGATTTTCATTTTGACCAAATTCACACTTAGTACTATCTCACTTCGTCTTTCTTTCTGCCAGTGCACTCTTACCGCAAGCCGCCTAAGAACCTCGTTCTAAAAATTTAATAAAACAGAATTGAAATAAAATCTTAACAGATGATTTGCATTTTTAAGGTTTTATGTGTATCCGAACGTTTTATTGTTTGTTTCTTTGTAGGCCTAGTACGTAGGTATGGAATTTTGAAATCGAACTTCGAATCGACTTGTTTCTATCTCTCGCTTTTTTCGTATCGAAATGAAAGTGACAAAACTAATTGAAGTTCAAATATTTAGAATTTTGTGAGTAGACCCAACACTGCTTTCGGCATTTAAAAAAAAAAAAAAAAAAAGTTACTTTGTCTCACGCTCGCAGCAAAATCGAATTTTGCTCACTGTTTTTTGACAGCAAAACCTGCTTGTTTGAGGTGCTGAGGTGAAAATAGATTTGTAATGCAAAGAAAACCGTCGTCTGTTCCAAAAGTTTTTTTTTTGTGCAATGAAAATAAACGTTTATCTTTTAAGTACTTAATATTTTTTTTATGTTGTTTTATTTATTGATCAAAGCACACAAATGACAAGGATAGTAACAATAGATAATGTACATCACTTATTAAAAGTTGAACAACTATTCAATTAAATAAAAAATTGATACATAATAAAATTACCAAACTTTCGTCACATTGCATGAAAGCAATACAATCATACAAAATCACAACAAAATATTCGCACGTAAAATATGGAATAAAATAAAAGTAATTAAATGACCGGCCGCAAGAATCCGCTGGATGAGGGAAACACAGAACCGGTCGAAGTGGCGGTGCTTGGGTGAGGCCTATGTCCAGCAGTGGCCGTGGACGTATTTCGGCTGAATGATCGGACGTGATAAAAGTTAAAAGACAAAAAAAAAGAAAAATATATCGTAAGAAAAGTAAATTAAAATAAATTCAAATGAAATTATTATTTTTGATAACTTTATGAAATTAGGTAAAACTACATTACGATCCCATAGTCGTACATCCTCCTACGTAACGCACATAAAATTAAGTATAATATTCGAACTAAAATAGTAACTGCAAATGCCATCCAAAAGTTTAAACCAAATCATTTCTCAGGAACTACAACCGCAAACTCGCTCGACAACGAATATACGTAGAACATAACATTATTTAATTTGTAAAGCATGTAACCACGTTCTTGTACGTTTCTCTAATCTAGTTTACTTCTTTGTCCCTCCTGTTGCAACGGATTAAAGCCGTCTGCCACGCGACGTTGGATTAAAGGAAATTGGCTAAATATTTCTCTTTAAGCTTTTTATTGAGTTTTTAGCGCTTAGATGTTAAAAAGACGTTCGTCCAGAACTACCAACTAGTAAGTAGCCAATATTAAAATAAACACTGTATGCAACAAAAAATACCAAAAAATACGAAAACCAGCAAGGTCAGAAAACTTTAAATATAATTTATTCTTTTCAACTTGTTTCATTCGAATTTCGAACGGTGTGGCGACAAGGACGCAACTCCATGTTTTTGGAACAATCTTTTAGTTAGAATTTCAAAATATCGCACACATTGTATTTAGTCTGAACAGCCCAAAGCAAATGGACCGCGGGCCATTCGACCGTAAACAAAACTACAATATTATTTTACTAAATGTCGGTGACCTATTTGATCAATGGAATAATTAATTATTGTCTAAGTTAATTTTACAATATTGTTTATCGCAGAATACAATGATTTCAAGCCATGAGCTAAGCAGTCTGTGTAGTTTGCGGCGGAAGTAAGCCCGACTGCGGCACCGCGCCGTCTCATCAAGATTCGGAAAGGTAATCTTGGTGCTAGTGTCGTCACAATGCAGGAATAGGTACCTACTACTGTTTCGAAAGTACCTATCGCCTTGCTGATTATTATTCGGATTTTAGTCATCTATTTATTTATTTATTTTATTATTTATGTACACAAATAAAAATAGATACAGATAAGACATAATCATAATTATGAGTACAAAGGTACTGCTTATTTCTTAAGAAATTTCTTCCAGCAGACCTGCGACAGGAGAAATGAGAAAGAAATGTAGACAATAGTGTGTGAGAACAAGAAGAGAAAAAATTATAAATATGCGAAGTCTTAAACTAAAATATTGAAATAAACCTACACGTATAACGTAATAAATTAACATATACTTAAATAAATACATAGAGCTTAAATATATAAACATACATACTATAGGTATATAAATATAAATACTCACGGTTGAGAGGAAAGGTAATGCTCTTTTACTCGATATTTGAAATGTGAAACAGTTTTTAAGTCACGAATGCTAGGCGGTATCTAAATTATGATAACATATTTAAGCTTACTTACTTACATAAATTGCGTCTTTTTCCATTATGGTGGACGGAAACTACAAAACGCTGCAAGCTACTTATACGATTCTTAAGTACCTACATTATCTACTCCTTTTACTACGTCCACTTTCATAAATCTAGTTAAACTCCCGTTACGTACCTATCCTGCTGATTTTCTTGAAACACAATAAATACTACGATAAAATCGATTTTTATAACTGCGCTTGGAGCTGTCATAGTCGTAGGTTGTTAGTATCGAATTCACCCGCCCGGTTACCTCCTCAGTGCCCCGACGCCGACGCCTCTTAATACGGTCTACACAACTCGTGTCGTCTCCGCAATTCTGTCTTATTATTCGTTAATTTGTTATTTTTATTATTTAAACCATGCACAGTTATAAAAATCGGTAACTTAACTAAACACAATAAAAAACTTTCCTCCCCACAATGAATTGTTGCCTTTCACAAAAAATAAAAGAAAAACGCGCCAGCCAGTATCAAAAAAATTAAAAAAACCATAGAAAGAGGGAACAGGGCCCGCGATTCTCCATACAAACGTATTCCCCGTTTTTCTTCCTGAATACCTAATGCCTCTAGAGCTGTCATTTTTTTAAAATAAAATCTGCGTCTCTATAGGCATGTTCCTGTCATTTCCTTTTTTTCAGCAATTAATAAGTAAGGAAACTATGACCCTCCAAAAATTACATTTTTGTAGTTTTTGGAGGGTCATAGTTCCCATTTTTTCCGCCGTGATTAGAGGACTACCAGACTAATTCGGAAAAGTTTTTAGCATAAATGAAAACAATAGGAACCTAGACATACACTTTCTTAAAATTTTAATGTAAAAAATTATTAAATCGGCTTAGTTTTCGAGGAGAAAAAAGGAGAATGCCAAACGTCGTTTTCGTCAAAATTTTTGTGATATAATCGGTCTTAGCTGCAGTTGTCCCTATCGCACTTTACGGGGTTTAACTCGGTTTTTCGGGCGCAGCGCGAAGGCAATAGTTTCTTCAAATACCTATTTTTCTAATTCCTCGCAGCCCCTGTTCCCTCTTAACATCATCATCACAAAACGTAACCGTATCGCATTCGTGTTCGTACAATTAAAAAGAAAACACGGAGTACAATGCTCCGTTGTGAAGATGTCAAGGGTCACTTGACGGCTAGATCGTGTCCTATCTCGTTTATACTGAGACCGACGTTGCTAGGACCGGAGTGCTACCGCAAGTGCATCCCAGTACTCGCCACTCGAAAACGTATCGAGGAACCAATGCAAATGGACCAATTAGTTTATTAGAGCCGTCTTTGAACAGAAAACTTTGATTCTTTGATGTTGATTGATTATTGTCTTTGGTCGTTCGTCTTGTTCTACATACTGCTTCTATTTTTTCATTAATTACTTTACATAAATTACTTTTTATGTTATTTTTGGCATACTCATTAGTGAAAAAATACATAAAGTAAAAATATATCTCACACAGTGTACGGTTTTATTACTTTTGCCATCTTCAATTGAAACAAACAAGAGTCTTCAATTTATTTGTAAGTATAAAATTTGTGAAAAATCGTCTAAACTAATCATAAACGAATAGTAGGTAATTTTTATAATATATACAATATAGGTAGGTAATGAAAAAAAACAATGAGCATTAAAGGATGCATTTCACCACTAGGCTGTATGGAGCATCGCGCTTTGGTCTACGTTCCGAAAAATTAAAACGTAATTAAAAGAAACAAATTAAAATACAATGCGCGAAGTGTGGTTATAATAATTCTTTAATTTTCTATAATATTTTTAACGAGTTCTATGTTCAATTTACCGTTTCTAACGAGATTATTTGGTAAGTCTAATACGATAATCTTTATTATTGAAATGTACCTACCTGTTTTAATTTAATCACAGTTAATTTAAACGCGTTATGTAGAATTTTTACGTCTGGTGCCATGATGTAGTAATCATCATCAGTATTTTGAAACATAATTTGTTTAATTTATTCGTAAATTGTTGTTGTAATTAGAATGGGACTAGTAATAAACTGCAGATAACTTGTATATCAACGTCGTCTGTCCGGTCCGTCAGCGCGATACCAGTTAGTTACATTTATTCGGTCAAAGAGTACAAAATCAAGAGATGGCATTTATTTCAACAGGGAGTATTATTAGCACTGGGTTGGTATTTCATGGTAGCTTTATCGAAATCATTGTACCTACTATGTTTTCTAAAATCACACAAATCCAGTGTAGGTTAGTATTTGATATTAGTTGCTCACAAAATATTTGATCTATAATCGACTTCTACCTACTTATTTATAAACGCTGCTTAAAGTTAAGTAATGATTAGCGCCTGTTTAACCATACATTTTTGACGATTAAACGTTTCTTAACTTTGAACAGCGTCTATGAAAAGAAGGCTAATGCCTAGCGCGCACTGCTGTGCGTTTTTTTTACCGCAAAATCTGTCAAGTATGCAGTTAATTCACAGTGGACCTCCCGTTGCGCAGTATTATATTATCTGTGGAGGTGAGTCCACCGCACGTATTTTGTAACGCAATAATAAGAGGTAATTATATAATATGAAGTACCGCGCACTGCAGTAAAAAAAACGTACCATACACCGACCAAGTAGAATATCCTTTTATTTTTTGGATACGCCCATAAATCTTTATATCTTACGATAAAGTTGACCTTAATACCGACCGTCAATGGATGCGCACAAAACTGGGTACGAAAAATGAGCATTATTTCACCGCTGATGCGCGGACCCGTGACTACGTTTGAAACATACGACAGAAATAACGCACCACATTCCACCGCACCGCAGAGCGCGCTAGCCGTCACGCCCAGTTTCTGGAACGAAAATGATCGACGCGTCAAAATTAAACGCAAATGACTTCAAGCAAGACAGAGCAGTGGTGTTGGGGGTGTTGTAGTTCGTGAGTTCGAACCCAGTCAGGCTTAAATAATTTCTCAAAACGGTGAAGGAAAACATCGTGAGGAAACCGGGATGTCCTAGAACCACAAATTCAAAGACATGTGACATCTACCAACCCGCATAAGGCCCGCGTGGTGGATTACGGCTCACGCCCTATCACTGAGAGGAGGCCTATGTCCCAGCATTGACAACATTATAGGCTGATTATGATTATGATGAAGATGAATCCAAGCAAGCAAGCAATACAGTTCATAATTGTTTATACGCGCTTGAAAATTTGTTAGCAACTTTTTGTTCACACTAATACCTATTTCCAACTCTATGCTCTATTAAATCTATGACAGTTACGAGGGCACATGCAAGTGATGGAGCCATGTTATTGCCCGCTGGTTTGCCCAACTGAGTACTCCGAACTGATGGCAGCGACAGAACTATTCAGCCAGTTCTCACTCACCATTCACTGTGATAGATTAATTGCAACTTAGATATATGCGAGTACTGTTTACGACTTACTAGTCTGGCAAGATGTCTACTGCAGAATTTATCCGCACTGCTTGATTTTATGGAATGTTTAGTGCTGGCAGCTGAGTCTGAGTCTGTTTTGTAGTTAACGAGGTTGAGCATGTCAAGATTAGGGGATTAAGGTTTATTTGAGTTGACGATACGAGAATGTTCTGGTACACAGTGTAAGCTAATTAGAGTAGGTTAATTGCCTGCTCTCAAAACGGTGAAGGAAAACATCGTGAGGAAACCGGCATGTACTAGAACCCAACATTTGAAGACATGTGACATCTACCAATCAGCAATGGGCCGGCTTGGTGGATTATGGAACATTATAGCCTGATTGGTACTTAAAGTAGATTTTTAATCCTAAATAAGTACTTATTTATATTAACTTCACAGCTATAAAAAATATATTCAAGTTTTACAATGTTCTTAGGTACAAAATGCCTGAAATGGAATTCAGTAAAGTTAATATCACACAGTTGTAAGGAACTCATCAAGTATTGAAATTTCATAATCTATTTGTAAGTCCGAGGCTCTAACGCAGATACTTATGGTAGATACAATAGCGAACTGCCTGCCAAAGGTCAGTCTGCCAAAACTTCTTCGGCTTATCTTATTTATAAAACAAAAGGTTTAATTAAATTTCAAACTCTGTTAATTAACTAGATACGACTTAATAATCGATGAAGAAACATTTTTGAAGCTAAACTAGGTTACTCTGTGCGATTATAAATGATTGATTTTCAATCGCAATTTACTTAATGACTTTTTGCTTTTTAATTAAACCGTGCTTCAAATAATGGTATTCAGCTGCATCCGGTTAGACTGGAAGCTGTCCCGTCATCGTTGTTAAAAGGCAGATGATGAAGTAACCCGTACTTAGCCTAGAAATTGATTGTCATATTACTCATTATATTTATAAATGTGAACAAACAATCATTTATCACTTGCTTCTAAAACGGTGAAGGAAAACGTGAGGAAACCGGCATGCCTGTGAGATATTTCTCGACGGCATGTGAAGCCAAATCAGAGGCCATATAATCGGGCGGCTTTAAAACTCTGTCTCCAGGTTAGTCACTAACCAATGGAAAAGAAGATTTAGCAAGAGAATTAAATTGGTCAGAAAAAAAATATCTAAAGGCGAAATATGTACTTACGTAATTAATTCCATCAACGAGTCGAAACTCAAGATCGGCGTCGTTTATAAGTCTTCGCTCGATTGTCTTAGCTATTGTTTGGATTCTTGGTTTTAATTACACACTTTGTTAGATCCTGTTCGATTACTTTCCTTCCTCGAGATCTAATTGCAACCAACATCCCTTTCAATTAGTCCTTACGAAAACGCACTTTGATCTTTGCTTAGATCCTTTATAATATCGTAATAATATGTTATACGTAACCTAAATATGTAAACCTTTTAATTAATATTAATAGCTGAACAATATTAAATATTCGTCTCGCAACGTTTTGTTTACCTAATATTAAGCTACTACAAAACTCGATTAAGAAATCCCGGCCAAGTGCATGTCGGATCCTGTACAATGAAGGGTTCCATAGTTGGGATGAATTAGTCACAAAAACAAACTTAACTTTGTAGTTGAAAAACATGGTCTCCCATACATCGATATACCTCACGGTCAATTCTCCAGGTGCAAATGTAGGTTTGTAATCGCAATTTTTATTTTTTTAATATGATTTAACTACAAATTTTCGATTTTTTAACTTTTTCCTTTACTGTGTGTGCTGTGAGACAGCTCCTTACCAAATTTCATGATTCTAGGTCAACGGGAAGTACCCTGTAGGATTTGATGTATTTGCGAGTATCAAAATATTCCGTTTTCTCTTTTGAGGGACGGAACCCTGAAACACACTCTCGAGTATGTTTTCTAAATGATTACGAGTTTATTTACAAAGTAAGATTACAGATTACAAATATCATATATAAATAATAAACCATATCATTAAACATTATTAACTAGATATTCCAGTCAACTTAAAACACGCGTCGTTTAATAAATTATTTAGAAAATTCCAACCTTTCTTTAATATAAAGATACTATACTACGAGATCATTGAGGTACTATTGCCTAATACATATAATACCCGAAGGTTCAAAAAAAATACTGTGAAAAATAAAGTTATTACCAATTACTTAAACTTCACCTTATTTATCACTTGGCGTCATCTTAATAACCTTCCTGAAACAAGTGAAAGGAGCAATCCCTCTTAATTAGAATCAAAATATAACTCTCCTGAACTTTGAAACTCGCCACTTAATGAGAATTCGATGGAGTTTCAAAATTGACTTCCAATCTTGAAAACCTTTTTTAGCCGACTTCTTGAAAAGGAGGAGGCTCTCTTTGTCTGTATATATATATTTCGCAGTAAGATGGTTATAGCCGTAATATAGTTATATGAAAGCGGTTTATACTATCGTAGTTGAACACAGTTCTAACCTAACCTAACCTATTTAGTATTAGGAGTGCCCTAATAGTTATATTACCAGATCGTGCTCGTATCATAGTTATATTCCTAGGTAGTTATGAACCGCTTTCATATAACTATATTACAGTATATAGCTATATTCCTAGGTATATAGATAACAGTAACACGGCTGTAACCATCTTACTGCTACATATGTACAGATATTTTTACGTATTCATTTCTGTGTTTGATTTTCGTCGGTAAAATTGTGGACCGATTTTGAAAATAGTCCTTTATATATTATATAGTTTATATATATACTTTTTTATGTCTTTGCTTTGGTAGTTTTTGAGTTAGCTTCAATAATAAGTACTTTTTCCACTAAGCGTATGAGTGAATTAATGAACTCCTGCGTTCCTGCATATAATAGCTAATAGCAAACCGCTGATACACTGATTGTTGCATTCTTAAAGATTATTCCTGACGACCAGCTATCACTAAATTAATATAACAGTACACGGGGTAAGCACACGGGATTTCTCATCAACAATCACTTAACCATAGTTACAAGTAGTGCAATCCACGACGACGCGCCCCACTCCGTGATTACTGTACTGTAAGCTGTACTTTAGTACGGAGCTGAGCGAAGTGGGGCGCGTCGTCGTGGATTGCACTATCTATACCTATTTATTTTTATTATAACCATTGATGATAGAAGAGTATAATCAAGCCTCTTCTTGATTTATTTGAGAATTGAACTTTGGTTAGAAAAACAGTCGCCGAACTACTGAGCTGTTTGTTTTGTTAAAAGTTGACTAAAATAGCCTTTAGCTCCTTATAGGTATGATAATCATTTAGAAGGGTAACTATCCGCTATTTTCGTCTACTATTCAGCCCAGTCCAGCGAATTTTCTCAAACCTCATTTGGTCCAATAAAGTTTTTTTGATCCTTAGAAGAACTAGGATCGATTGGCATCAAAAAAAGTTTTTGTGAAAATTGACAATTTTCTTAACGACTGTCATTTCAAAATAATTAAAAAGTGAAGTGAAGTCTCCTAAGATCGTTTTCTTGTAGCGACAACGGTTAAGGTACTTGCCCTTATTGCCCCATCTCAAAAATCAACCCTGTAATGTCACGATTGACTATTAATCCGTAACTATCTGTAATATTCTAACCTTTTGGCTCGTCTTTTTACAATTACTGTAAACAATAGAAATAATACGAACATTAAGCAATATTGCTCATCCCCGCTTGATAATTTATAGCCTTATATATGCAAAATTTTCACGAAATCTATTTGGTAGTACCTATTTGCGTGATTCTGGAAGTACATTCAGACAAACAGTCAAAAATCATAAAATCTTTATTTTCGGCATTCGAACCGTTCCCAGACCTCGTAGCAAGTACTTTATTTCAAAAATATGAAATTATATACTTCGCTACGATTTTATAATAATTATGTATCTACAGATTTCTAGCTTAGGGCTAATATAAGTTTTTTTTTCTTAAGAACATAAATTCATGAACTAATTTACTTATCTGGATAGTTTTCTTTTTTTTCATATTTAATTTTGTATATTTTTATAGATGTCAAATATTTACCTGTTTTGATTAATTTGGCAATATTATAATATTTGCGACGTTTCCAACTTTTAGGACAAACGCTCTCAATGCCTGAGGCATTTTCTACAGTCAACCTTAGGTTACCTTAATTTAATTTTACTCTGTATATTCTGAGTGCGGATGGATGCCTAGACAAAACCAATTACAAATGCACTTCATGTCTATGATTATAATATTGTCTACGTAGCGGATCGAATATTGACTGATATTGACTGAATTAAAATCTAATAAGCCGATTCAAGTCACGAGTTCGCTTCATACCAACGTGAGCTTAGACAGATGCTAATCATTGAATCACTCTAATCAAACAGTCTCTTGTATCGTGATTGTATTTTAACGAAAACTCTCGTAACAATCCCAGCCCCTTACAGAAACGAAGGAATTCGGAGTTTCATTTTCCACATCTGTATAATATCATTGCATTGTAGAAGCGACACAGCGACAGAGCGGCGGGCGTGGCGAGACATCTTGCGGGAGGCAATTGGAGCTCGCCACGTGACAGGATAATGAGCTCACGTGACCCGTCAGCTACAGCCCTACAGCCATCGCCGTCGACGAACCAACAATTTCCGGACTCTGACGAACGCGTTTCCAATTTCAGACCTCGGTAAGCACTTTCCCATCACTTGTTTTTCCGATTTCTTGCGTTAAAATCCTATCAGAATGATGTAAAACATGTGCTCGCAAAATTCACTTTTACCTGAACGCTGGAGGCTATTGTGCAATTTGTCTTCCTTGAAATTGAAACTTAATGAAGCAATCTAAGGTAAAGGTAAATATTGATCGTTATCCTGAGTTTCCTAAGAAAAGAGATAAATTAAATGTTTATTTATTTTTACTCGTGACTCTTTTAGTTCATACTCTAAAGTCATCTCTTTAATCACCAACCATTATTAACTTTTTATGTAAAACACTTCTGACACAAGTAGGTAGATTACCTATTTCATTAATAGTTCATTCTTCGTCATAAGAAAACTAAATGACGTTATTTACAAAACATTATTCCTCGGTGAAGGAAAATAAAATGTCTTGGGGAAACCTATGAATAGTTTTCTTAGAAATCCAAAGACGAATCCGACATTTGTTGTGGAGAAACGTCACGACACCGTGAGACCAATCACGTTGGAACCATAAAGATGATGCTAAAACGCGTTACGTGTTCTGAATATCAAGAATGTAGGACTGTACCCCGTAGGAGACAGATGCTAACCCATATTAAGATTAAAAAGAGATATGTCTTGAAAACCTAACGATTTTACGATCGAATCGTCTGTTTTTGGTACTCAAAGTAATGACAGTAATCTCGGCTGGAGTGTAAATAAATACACAATCGACTGTTTAACTATAACTAAGATTACAACTTTCTTTAGTATTATCTCTTTAATTGCTCAGAGTATTGCGATTCAATGTGAAAAATTTGGAAACTTTGATCATTTTGCAAATATCTCACAATAACTGGATACCTAAAAGATGCGGTTGGATTAGAAGTGTTTCAATTATGATTAATTAGCATCTGTCTTAACTCGCGTTGGTGTGAAGCAAACTCGTGACTTGAATTGGCTTATTAGATTTGAATTTAGTCGATATCGGTCAGTATTCGATCATTATAATCATAGACATGAGGAGTATTTGTTATTTATTTTATCTAGGCACTCAGAATATACAGCGTCAGATTAAATTATCAGGCGAAATATCGCAGACGTGATGAATTAATATTATATAATTACTGAAGACAAAAAAAATATTTATACTGATACTCATACGAATAACTGTGCTACCAGCGTCCGTTGACCCCGTAATCAACTGAAGTTACTTGAAATTATGAGCTAATGAAGTTTCGCCAGCGATTTTAGTTTGAACCTATAATTACGAATGTTACTACTTTCTTACGTTCTTCCTTAGGCTGGTTTCACAGCTGTCCAGGAGACCCGTACGGATAACACCCGCAGTGCTCTGAAACGAGGGAGTAGTACGATACGTTGTACCTACGGGCTCTACCCGGAGTGGATCGCGTACAAACCAATCCGCGTCGCTGTGTTCAACGCATAACGTGCGACTCCATTCCAGGAGCCCGTACGGGCCTCCCGGACAGCTGTGAAACCAGCATTATTACAACAATAGTAGGTACCTATAATAGCAGAGGATCTGCAGAGGGCCGACCCTCACCCATCTGTTAAATGGATGAAAAGTATTTTAAATAACATTTAGTATATTAGAAAATATATCGCGAGTGGGTTGGCTAAAAAAATCCCGGCCAAACAACAATAGTAGGTACCTATAATAGCAGAGGATCTGCAGAGGGCCGACCCTCACCCATCTGTTAAATGGATGAAAAGTATTTTAAATAACATTTAGTATATTAGAAAATATATCGCGAGTGGGTTGGCTAAAAAAATCCCGGCCAAACTGTGATTAATTAAAAATTCAAAAATGTATTTTTTTTAAACATTGCAAGATACACACCAATTGAAAGAGCTTTTCAAGGAGAACCTTTGCTACTAGCTCGACTTTTGCCAATACTCAATACTTTATTTGCATTCCAAATTGTTAGTCAATTCAGAGTTAATGACCTAAATAGGTAACTACTTGACCACCTAAACTTAGGAATGTTCTTGGCGCCCAATAACCATAAGTGATAAATCAAGGGATAGTGCTTTTTAAGAGAAACATTTGTTACATATTACGCATGAGTGCAATTTTAGCAAAAAACACATTTTTGAATTTTTTATGAATCGTAGTCTGGCCAGGATGTTTTTAGGCAACCCACTCGCGATACATTTTTTAACATACTGAATTTGATATAAAATAATTTTCATTAATTAAACAGATGGGTGAAGGTCGTTACTCTGGGCGCGTTCGTTGAGGCGGCGGCCAGTCCGCCGATTGAACGCGTCCCAGAGGGTCATGGCCACCCGGCTGGTCCGGGTATACCGCACGGTCACCGGTCGATTGCCGATTGTCGCAACCCAGTGCTGGGCTCGCCCCTATTGCGGCGATAAGTCCCCTCTTTGAAGAGTGGCTAGAGAGGCGCCACGGCGTCCTCACCTTCCGCCTGAGGCAGGTCCTCACTGGACACGGCTGTTTTGGGAGGTTCCTGTTTCGGATAGGGCGGGAGATAACGTTGGAGCATACGGTGGAGGTCTGCCTGGCTTAGGCAGAGAACCGCCGTGTTCTCGTGGAGGCGATTGGTGGCGGGGATCTCTCACGTCTGGCCCTGGTCCAGGCCATGGTATGGAGCAAGAGGGCATGGGAGGTCGGCAAGTCATTTAATGATTTCCCAGCCAAAAAAAAAAAGGGTTGATCCTCTGCAGATCGTACACCTTAGACCACAAATACTCAATATTGCCAGTAAATTCCGAAAAATCATTACAGACTAAGTAGGTACTTGTTCATAAATACATACGAATGTTCAAAATAATTGGAAGTAGATATACTACCAAATTGATTTTCCAGCAATAGTTATAGCTGCATGAATTTTATAGGTAGTTGAATGGAAAAACCACAATTTTATGGTAGGCAAGTTATGGCAGAATACATAAAACAATCAATAAATAAAGCTTTCTGTTAGTTTTGAGTACCTAATTTTCGAGGTCTACGAAAATGCAATTGTGTCAAGGTCCCTAAAATACTTAGGTTTGACTTACACGTTAACTGATGATCACATTCATGCGATACCATCCATACAGTCTGTTCAACGATATGCTTCTTCACGTTGTTACATTATACATATTTACTTAATTCTGTATCACGATACCTGAACTTTAGAACCTACATGATAAAGTACCTACACGACGCCGCGCCCGCGCCTGTGTTCTTCCACCATCATTCTACCAGTCCAGTTTCCCGTATCAGTTTGATAAACTGATTCGATACGGGAAACTGGACTGGAACTGGACAAAACACCCGCGCGGCGTCATGTAAGTATGTACTTTTCAATCTATATAATATATGCCGTGGCCAGATCTTAGAATTGACCATTTCATGAAATGGTCAGCTAACATTGGCCATATCGTTAAAACGTCAACGTTTAATGATATGTCAGTCAACGTTTGGCCATGTCATTAATGTAGGGTATCCATGGTGTAAGGTGTAGTAAAAATAGCCAAGTAACTGCAATCAACTAGGAAGTAGCGTTCGCCGGCCGCTGCCACGGCACCGCTCGCTGCGCTCGCTCGGCTCATGCGCGTTTGGTCACAGTTCTAACCTAACCTAACCCATTTGGTCGGGGTTCCACTAAAGCGGCGTATTATTTTTTTATTTTTAAAAACTAATTTTAAGTACTATGTTGCATTTCCATAATATCATATTTGGAAACCCAATAAAAGTACATCGACATTTTTTGAGTGGTCACCCTACTTTTTTTGATTTGTTGTATGCCGCCGCCATGATGCACAACAAAAACAGAGCATCATCAATGCCTCTACCGGTGGATAATCTATTTTACGATATGATCACTAATGTTTGGCCACATTATGAAGGAGTCGTGCGTTTAACTGTTCATACTTATCCTTAAGCGTTGAGTATTCAATGATCTGGCCAGGCCACATCATGATGTGACCAGTGGTCGATGTTCATTTCATTAAATGATCAATTTTAAGATCTGGCCACGACAACCTAGTCTTGCCATAAATATAGTCACGAAGATTTTATTTTTATTGCTAATAATATTAATTACTTTCACAGTGTGTTTCACAATTGTTTTATATTTATGTATTAAACTATAATACATAAATATAAAACAATTTAAAATATAAAAAGCTTATCCGAAGTGGTCTCCATTGGCTGCAATACAGTCCTTTAAAAGTTGAGGCCAGTTATCAATAGAAGCACGCACTCTTTCCATGGGAAAATTCTTCACTGCCAATCGTATGGATTGTTTTAAGGACTCCAAATTATCATGGCGTTTAGAGCAAGCCGTACTCTCTAAAACTGACCCTAAAACATAATCCAGCGGATTAAGATCGGGACTAGACGACGGCCAGTCTTCAGCTCTGATGAAGTCCAAAACGTTCACTACCAACCAAAACTGCGTGGACCGAGCTTTATGACCCGGCGCCGAGTCTTGTTGGAAGGACCATACTTGGTTATTGAATATGGTGTTGTTAAGGGGCTTAATTAACTTCTCAAGAATGGTATCTTGATACACTTGTGCCGATGTTTTGATACCGTTTTCACAAAAATATGGCTCTGTCACTCCTTCATAGCTAACACCCCACCAAACTATCACTGAAGTCGGATAATGCCCACGTTGTAATTGAGAAGCTTCCTTAGAGCTTTGAGCATAAATACGGTCATTTTGTTTGTTAAAATGTTGCTCAATTGTAAAGATTTTCTCATCCGTAAACAAAAAAAATCTGTGGCCTCCCTTTGCGTACCGCTCCAGTAGTTGTTTCGATTTTACCACCCTATTCTTTTTTAAATTATCAGTTAAAATATGACCAGTGCTCTCTTATAGGCTGCAAGTCCTAAGTCATCTTTTAAAATACGCGACATGGTTCTGGGTGCTATCTTCATCTCCCGAGATAAAATCTTTTGCTTTCGGACAGGATTTCTTCGAATTCTTTCCCTTACTACTTTGACCTTTTTCGTACGAACACTACGTGGACGGCCAGATCTTTTTCTGTCATAAACAGGGGAGGTCTCATTGTACCTATTAAAAGCCCGGTACATAAACATTTGGTATATTGGCGTGTGCTGTCATATAGCTATTAATTTATAATTTAAATTGTGTTTTGCGTAATGTAAATTATCTTGTATACTATTGTATAGATTTTTTTTTCTAACTGAACAGACAGCTGTGCTGCTGGGGAGTTTGCGCCACTTCTTCTTCCCAGCAAAAACACTAGGAAGTGGTGAAGGGTGGGTGTTTTGGGGGACTGTCTTATGTAATTTTGACGTTCGAAAAGTGCTGATTCTCAGCCTAGTTTGAATAAATGACTTTTGAATTTTGAATTTGACTAATACCAAGCGTATGGAGAGTTTTAAAAATTGCATTTGGCTCCATACCAACTTTGTGTAATGCAATCACAACGATTCGGTTCTCTTTATCACCCCACTCCATTTTGATATCGCAAAATATTGTACCTACAATGTATTGGCGCCAAAATTAGAAAACTCAATGAACAATCGTATAAAAATGACAGATTCCAAATTCAAATGTAATATCTTTCTAATTTTTAATTGTAACAGTATTTATGGCCAGAATAAGTATAAGAAATTCGTGTTAGTTACACCATGTATAACTCAAGAATGGCTGGCTTTTTATGATTTTTCATTTGTTGGATTTTTCTCTGCCCCGAATAGCAAAATAACTATTAAAATATAGTTTTTTTTTTTTTTAATTAACAAAAATCTTGTTTTTATCAATTTTGCGCTAATGATATCCCTGTGTAAATGCCAAAGTATTCAATCATTATGTTATGCTACTAATAAGATTTGGATGAGGCAGACAGATGCTTAAAACAAGCTTTAACACATAGGATACTTTTTATCCCGGTAGTATGTACGTTTCCATGTAATTAAATTGTCTAATAGTATTTAAAAAATATAATTTTTTTTTTTTTTTTTTTTTACAATTTGCCGATATGTGTAAGTTTGTGTGTTGATCAAAATATGATTCGCGACCGTAACAAATATGTATTTACAGAATTATGATCATTAGAATTATTAATAAAACTCTCGAAGTTAGAATTAGCCTTAAATGTCATAATTTCATGAAATAGTCATTGAATAGGGTAATTTGATGTTAGTCAATTAGATTGATTACGAACGCAAAACATAAATTAATCAACATAAATTACAAAAAATTTAAGAAAATTTTAATTTAGCGGGCTACCCTTGCGCTTTTGCCTTAAGGATATTCTTGTAGACTCATAGATGCTTTGAATGGTTGACCATTTGACAGGCCCACACTACCCTCCCATATCTAATAACAGTGTAATTTGAAAACATTGTCAAAGCCAATTATTTTTAAAAGAGTTACCGTGTAGTTTCTTGCCGGCCCTTCTTCATATTAAACGACCAATTGGAACCGTGCACCCAGCTTCTAAATTTTCTTAAGTGCCCATGTAGGTTTATGTGAAATAAAATATTTTTAATTAAACGGAATCTTATAAAACTAAAAATCACACCTCATTTCGTCAGTTATAATTAAGTACCATCAAAAAAGGAGCAAGCCTATTTACCTTCAACCGGGCACAAATTCAGACTGGGGACAGGGCTGTTACTGAGAAATTCCTAATGATAAACCCAATAACACTTTGCCGACTTGGGAATCGAACCCAGGACCTCATGCTCATTAGTAGCGCTTGCGACCACTAGACCAAGTTAGTTTACGACCACTAAACTAACGGAGAAACCAAAAGTTAAAATCGTTTATCACTTTACAAGTTTTGTTGGTCTCATTTGTGTAAGTATTTTATTTAGCGATGCACCTCCATCTTGTATACGAGAAGGACGCGTAATTCCCTATAACTTATTTTAAAATTAAACATAGTTCCATCCATATCCTATGCAAATCCTGAATGTAGTAATATTATTATAAGTATATATAATAGTATTATTAGTAATATATAATACCACCAACACTTTCGTGAAGGTAATAGATAATTAAATATAATAAATAAACAAATACTTTAATGATGCATAGCCATGCAACATTACGTAAAACTTAGTAATTTCATCATAAATAATAGTATAATAATATTATAAATGCGACATGGAGTTAGTTTGTTACGCTTTCAAGCTAAAACAACTGAACGAATTTGGATAAACTTTGGCGCATGGGTAGACCATGACCTAGGTTAGGATGTAGAATATATATTTTAATTCCGATATTCCCACGGGATTGAGACATATGCGGGTGAAACTGCGGGGCGCAGCTAATTGTATAATAATCTAAGGTAATTTATTAACTAGCATAGCAATCAGGAATCTCCCAAACTGTAAAAACCTGTGTCTTGGTATAAAGCACCTTTTATTACAACAACTATTTTTTTATTATCTGATTGTCCGTATTTATTTATTTGTATTTCCTTTGCAATAAAGCATATTCTATATGTGCATCTTGATAATTAATTTTCTGTGAACGCATCATACCTACAAGTAGCAGCAAGTAATTAAGGAGTTTCCCTAATTACGTAATACACGATGTCACGATCAATCGGAATTTGAATCGTTTTGAAACAAATGGCTAAACCATTGATTCATAAGCTCAAAAAAAAAATCTGCACAACAATGTAAATAACGCAATGTATGTTGAACTGTCAAAATGAAACAAATTTGTCGTAATGGTTTACGAAAATGTGTTCCGTAATTAGATCTGATCATTTGGCAAGATTTATAAAAAAAAAATATTTCCTTGTAATCAGTATCGCAAACGTCACTAATTTTGGAACGTTTTACTGGTATTTATTCCATTAATACTTACTAATTATTAGAAGCAAACACACATAATCTAAAGAATTCAGCGAACTGTTGATGTACTTTGAGAATACCCACTTGAATCTGGCTAGGTGGCATTAGGTAGTGACCACATCGTGACTAAAGTCAACAAATTGTATTATTTAAAAGAGCATCGCTTCGTTAACCGGTTAGTGTTGATCCAGCGTCCGAGAGACGCAGCCGCAAACATGAAGCTCTTTATATGCGGTAAGTCTTTAATAAATATGATATTTATAAACATATCGCACTGCTTAACTCATTATTACATCCCTCCGAAGATAAGAGAAACAATTAGAGGTTCATTAATGGATATACGAATTTACTTTTGCAACTTAACACAAAAATATTAATAGTTTTATAACTTTTGTCTCATCTTGAAACATTCTGATAAAGCAAAATAGTTTCCAATAATAATCACGCTTTTGTTTATGATAATTATTACCTTCAAGTCTGTCAAAGTTATCTCATAATTTATAACCTTTGCACTTTGAAATAAGAGAATTATTATCACAGTTTTTTTTCCTGTCTGACTTACAATGAATGAATATGATATGGAACTGGATAGGACGGAAACACGAGACATAATTGAGCTCTGAGTTGAGCTCCACGATTACTGAACTGACAAATGCTTGCACTGACTGGACAGGTCGACGCATATCTGTGTGGTTCTTTCCTCAAAACATTTCAGAAACTAATCTACATGGTCCTCATATGGCCTGACCAAGATTATAACTGGACTTTAAAAGAGACTGTGACCTCTGAGTTTGTTTCGGCCTTTCTTCAGATAGGAAATGCTAACCTCATCTAGCTTATTCTTTTATTTGACGTGTAAAAGTGATTCTGATATCCTATTTACAGAATAAACAAAATCATTTCGTTTACTTTAAAATTACATTGATAATTTGTTAAGTAGACAAATACTTAATGATGTCACATTTCGTTTTATTATCATCGGGAAACTTGATTTCTTGGCCAGTAAAGGTTGACTGGGATTCCCTGACATCAAATAGCAGAAACATTCAAGTTTACAACCGGTTTTCCTTATGGCTTATTGTTTATGTTATGGATTCTGTTTGAATAATATTTTAACATACATTGAATGTCTGACAATAGGCTGTTATAACCGTTTACTGATCTAAGTAGAAACTATTATAGTAATTGATGATAAACTTTATACCTAATTATCATTTTACACAAAACAGGTTTTGTTAATCGGGATGACTCTGTGATTGTTTTAGTACAATTCAATGCGTTTGTATTAGTAATAAAAACTTAAGCCATGTAATAATAAATACCTATTCTGTTCGCCTTAATTTATGCAAAAAATAAAGTGTGTTGTAAAAACTTGTTCTGATATTCTTGTATAAAAACTCGCAAAACACATTAGCGATTTTTAAAGGAAAACTATTATTATTATCTTTAAAAGTTTATCCATACAAATTTTATGTAAAATGCGAAAGTAACAGTAACTTTTCACGACTTAACTTACAATTTCAAAGAAATTTGTCACCCAGGTAGACCATGGCCCTGATTAGGACATAGAACTTTTATTCCGGTATTACATTCCCGTGGGTTTACTTCCGACACCCACGCGAGTGAAGCCCTGGAAAAAAGCTATTAAGTACTGAAACAAATTCACCCACAAAAGAAAATACACACGCACACCAGTCGGCAGTATTAAAAACTTTCATTAAAAGGCATTTCATAAGGGTACATATTTACTTAGAATATTTTGTAATGTTTCAGTATTGGCCCTTGCAGCAGCAGCAATGTCGGAAGAATCTAACGTAGAACTTCTGAAAAAAAGTAATGAGGTGTTTACCGCTAACATGTTCCAAGTAAGTACCAAAACAGACCACAATATTCTACAATAATAACACTACGTCATACCTTATCGTACTCTTTAATTAGCAGCACGTTTCAAATTAATTATAGGTACCTATAAAATCAACAAAAATGGATAGTTCTACGAGATAAGTGATAACCTAAAACCAAGAACGCATGCTATTAGATAACCATTATTAAATATTCTTTGACTTTCAGAGATGTTGTTGTAAGTTCAATACTTTGAACACTTAAAATACTTTCAATTTATGAACAGAGTAGCTGGTATCAGCGGCAGGCTTTACCGTATTCAGGGTGTCATAAAAGATGTAATTGGCTGTAGTAGCGGCCGTAGATATAACAAAAAAAAGATAAACGCTTATTTGGCCACAGTTCATCAAACACGCATGGCACTCCAACAAAAGAATACAAAAATTTAATGCAATTATAGTGTTGAGGCAAACTGCAATAGAGTCATACTAAGCGAACAACAACTAAATTATTGTTGAAATTAGAGCCGGCATTGTTATCGATATGGTATATATCGAAAAATCTTTGAATAAAAAAAAACTATAGGCAGCTTCTCCGTGACCTTACCTATTATAGATTTGAGTCACAAAATCGACACACTTGCCACAACCTCATAACAAATAGACTTCACTCCAAAGTCAATGCTAGTTATTGAAGAAATGTTTTTAAACTTATCAGTAGTTTTATAGATTACTCCTCACGAAGAGACCTACAGACATTAAAAAAATGAGGGTCGTAAATTCCTGAAATAACTTTGAATTAAACATGTTGTAATTTCACAATGTATATCTAAGAAGTTGGAAGTTTACGACCGAACCTAATATTGCCAATCATCTTATCAAGATTATAAACTAGTCCTTGAACACATCGCTATACGGAAACAAAGACCGTGTCGCAATCAACCGAACATGCAATACAAATTTATGTTTTCCTTTATTAGACATGGTTTTTCATAATCAATATATGTATAAGTAGGTATACAATCAATAGCCTATAATAAAATAGGCTTAGGACTTAGTATCTAAATTTTACAGAAATTCTCGTAACTTGCCAGGCAACAAGAATCCATTTCATCTATAATAATAATTCTCATTAAGAAACTGTTAAACATATACCTAATACTGAAATTATTTTTAATCTCCAGGAGGTAGTGAAAGCCCACCCAGGTGAAAATGTAGTGCTGTCCGCATTTTCCGTGCTGTCCCCACTAGCTCAACTATCTTTGGCTTCGGTAGGAGAATCTCATGATGAAATACTTAAGGCCATCGGTTTGCCCAATGACAACGTGGTAAGTGTACTTGACTTTATAATACACCCAGGCGTAAATAATATGACACTGCGATTTTGTTGGAGGAGACTGTCTGACAGACGCTTTACGAAGTCGAACTTTTTCTATAACTCAATGTGCCATATTAACGACCGGTTACTGTAAGTCTTAAATGGGTATTTTCAACAGCAACTGTTAAATCTGATATACAAAAAAAATAAAAATCGAATGTTTCTTACAGACGAAGGAAGTGTTCACTGATGTGACCAAGCAACTGCGATCCGTGAAGGGAGTCGAGCTAAGTCTAGCAAACAGAGTGTACATCCGCCAAGGTGCAGTGTTGAACGACCAATATGCCGCCGTGTCCAGGGATGTCTTCAACTCGGACGTGAAGAACGTTGACTTCGCTAAAAATGTTGAAGCTGCACAGGAAATTAATGCATGGGTAAAATTCATACTTTTGATATTTACGTTTTTAAAGTCCTTTAAAAGAAATGGTAAGTGCCTTACCAATAATAGTGAGCAATTACTCTATGATATTGCAAGGGAACTTTGTCGATACAAGTACATTATTTTTCTCATGGTCATCTTAAACCGTTGCAATAATAAAACCATATTTATGCTACATGTATATACAAACTTATAAATATTCCTAGAGATTTAAAATACGATGTTAATACTGTAATTTTGTGAACACTATTATTTGCAGGTTGAAGATAACACAAATCACAAGATCAAAGATTTAGTATCTTCAGACTCAGTGGACGCAAGCACAGCCGCTGTCCTCGTTAACGCCATTTACTTCAAGGTTGGTTACTCGATTTACTTTTATAAAACACAAGTTTCTTATTCTTCTACATAATCTACATGAATATCCGCGTTTAGTTTTAAAAATAAGTACTTTCGTGGTAATAATTTGGTTATGTTGCAAACATTAGAATGTTGTAAAAAATTGGCACTCATATTTATTTTAATTCAGGGTAAGTGGAAGCAGCCGTTCGATGTAAAGGCGACCATAGATAAAGATTTCTATGTGAGCAAAGACCAAACCATAAAAAAACCTACCATGCACAAATCTGATGACTACAAGTACGGTGAAAGTAAGGAGCTCGATGCTAAGGTAAATAATTTTAAATTAATTCTATAATTTATACTACTTAAAACGTATAAAAATACAATATGATTAAACAATACTTAAAATGATAAAGGCATTCATAATGTAATCTAAGAACCTAACCCTATAAACGAATAAATAAAAAAAACATGCTACAACTGTTAAAATTATTGTGGTGTTAATAACAAAAATAGTTTAGGATTTTATTTCTGAAGTAATATAAAAAATTTAAAAAATAATATATATAAAGAATTTTTTTTTGTTATCTGTTACATCGAATAATAATGAGTGTAAAAATACCCATAACGAAGCCAAAAGTTATTTGTTCTTCCCGTTATTATAATCATGTGTTTTTTACTAGACAATATCTGGAAACCTGTACCCTAATTACGTAATACACGATCAATCGGAATTTGAATTGTTTTGAAACAAATTGCTAATCCATTGCTTCATAAGTTCGAAAAAAAAATCTGCTTAGCAACGTAAATACCGCAATTAATGTTGTTGTCTGTCTGTCAAAAGAAACAAATTTGCGTTAACGTTTACGAAAATGTGTTGCGTAATTAGATAGCTGGTTACGGATATATTGTAGGTTAAAGTTCTTTTTTTTTAAGACAATGTTTTATAACCTAACTTTAAGCGATCCCTGTATCGTTGCAACTGTACTGAAACAATGGGTGCATGTCTGTGTTACATTGCGGACTACCATAAACAGCGAATTTTCATACAAAAAAAAAAGTTGTTTCCCAGCAATTACTTTGCACAAAATGGCTTAGATGACGGCTTCGTAAAAGGTCTTTTTACACCCTGTACACCTACGACACTAATTTGTAATACCTGTGTTTAATATGGTTTTTTTATATAATTACAGCTTTTAGAACTGCCCTATGAAGGAGATCAATCTTCACTTCTTATCGTACTTCCAAATGAAATTGACGGCATCAGTTCGCTTGTCGAGAAACTAAAGGACCCATCAGTTCTATCAAAGGCAGTTGAAAGCATGTATAACACCGAAGTTGTCGTTGAACTTCCCAAGTTTAAGATTGAAACTAAAACTGACCTTGCCGATGTTCTGAAAAAGGTTAGTTTTGGGTCTTTAGCTGCAGGACTCTTAACGCATATAGACGTGTAACAATAAAACTTCTATTGCGTCTCGTTAAGGGATCTCGCGCACTAGACGGCCACGACTCCGGCCAGTCGTGGCCGTCTAGTGGTATTGTATGCTAGTTGGCCGTTGGGACCAAGTGCGCGTTTCGTATTGATTTGTATAGTTTACCTAGTCGCTGCGACCACTAGTCGTGGTCGTGGCCGTCTAGTGTGCGAGATCCCTCAGTGACTGGCTTCCCCGTCGAAAGCCCGAGTATAGCTGTTCTTATTTTATTTTTTTGTTAGATCCTTTTGAATCAGATAAAAATCAACGTTAAAGTGTTGGATAGCCTTAAGCTAGACCATACATTCCAATATAGCTAAAACCTAGTACTTGGACTGGAAGATCAACCAGAAAACTTTTGGCACACCGTTTGGGCTTAGGACGCTTGTCGGGCTGACCTTATCCTCTGCAATTTAGCTGTCTGATTAATTTATTAACATTACTTTATTTCAGATGAATATTGTTAAGTTATTCACAGCGGGCAAAGCTCGATTAGATAATTTGATAAAGGGAGAGTCGGACTTGTTCGTAAGTGAAGCAGTCCAAAAGGCGTTCATAGACGTAAATGAAGAAGGCGCCGAAGCGGCTGCAGCTAACGGTGAGTCTAATTCTACGACTGATTCGAAAACTGCGTTGTTAATTAAAACAGATAAAAGATTATTATCTAAAGTCAAAATTCAATTTAATACATATTTGTAATTATTTTCCAATGTTAAAAAAAAAACATATAATATTATATTTAATTCTTATTGTGATCCCAAACAGTTAGATTGTATTAAAATGTTGATTGTATTGCAGCTTATATCGTCGGTACTCGGTCGGCTAAAGTAATCTATAGAACTCCTTTCCGTGTTGATAGGCCTTTCTTTTACGTCTTAAATATCGCCTCTGTGCCTCTATTCAGCGGAGTACTTTACTCTTAGGTATTGAATTTCATATGTTATTATGCATGGGCTTTGGTGCATTCTATTTGGAAATTTAAGATAAAACGCGCATAAAAATGTCAGCTTTTATTCCGTGATACATGGTTGGAAATATGGTTTTACATGTTCATATATTTAGCAATGAGTTCTTTATTCAATTTGAAATGAGTTGTGTTCATCAAAAAACATCAACATTACAACAACAACATCATTTATATTTGTTTACCCTATTTTACGGACAGCAACAATTACCTATTACCCACAAAATATAAAATAACGGTTTTATTTATATATACGATATTTTAAATTGTTATACAGTCATGTGGGATATCTACCGAAGCAATTCAGTCCCGAATTTCGTTTTGCCTTTTTTTTAAACACTTGGAATTTATCCTGTATCGTGGGTACAAACATTTATACCTACATATACAAACAGCCAGACCCGGAACAACTACTTGTAGGTTATACAAATATTTTTTCCGTGCGGGAATCGAACCCGCGACACGCAGCGCAGCAGTCAATGGTTTAACTACTACGCCAACCGTGCCGTCACGTTGCAAGTAAATTTGTTATTCATTACTATATTGTAATGTTACAGTACAATATAGTTCCAGTTAGTCAGTCAGTATAAAGTTAGTTGTATTGTTGTTTTATTGTATTATTGTATGTATTTTTTTTTTTTGCAATAACTATACATTTTGGTGTGGTTATCTACTAGTGTGATACGATGTACCATCGTAATAATCAACAGCACCCCACGCTCCCCTTTTGCGAAGGGAGTGAACGATCATCGAGGGCTGGTGGTAGGTCTGCCACCGCCCGCCTTACCCTCAGGGCACCGCCAGGTCTCGTCAACGTGACTTGTGAGGACTCACATAGTGTGAAAGTCTCGAAAAGATCTTACGATAGAAATTATCCTATGAAGGAAGGTTTTAATTCGAAATACAAAATCCGATTCACCTCATTTATTGGCGGAGACACCGCGATTCATAAAAACGCTTCATCGGCACAGCGACCCCTAGTGAATCATTTCAAAACGTTTAGTTCTTATAGATACCGTTTCAATATTTTTTTTCTTCTACTACTGCCGCCTTCCACCACCCCTCGTACCCTTCGTTTGCCCGGTCTACAATGCGACAAATTCTGAATACAATATTTACTTTACGTGATACAATGCGTCTGGTCATTAAACTAGGCAGAAACTAGATTATAATAGATTGCGTATCCGTTAATTTCATTCTAGTAGAATGAAATTATCCTCTTGGCAATTTGATCAGTATCTGTTAAACAAATTGTCGTCATCTTAACTATTATTTTCATAACTATACGTTCTTTTAGTACTGTAGAAAATATTTTTTCCATGTATGTGATTTGCATCTTCTTCTTTAGTTAATTTCTCCCCAAAAATGTAGTAATCGTGAGGACACCATTTTCTCGGCCTTAAGTTTCCTTGTCAACCATGCTCCGTCTTCCAGTAGAGTCTAAGATATCTAAACAATTTAAAAGAACCCTGTTCGATCGTGAGAGTGTTGTTACGTAACTTGCTGTCTATTCTAGGGTAATTTTCAGAAAATAAAATAAATAATTACAAAAATTAAAAAACTCCAACTATCCTGCCAAAAAACGAAATAAAGAACACAAAACTAAGTTATATTAGTTAATCTGTGTATACAAAGTGAAAGTTCAATCACTTACTTGCTGACTAAGCAGATAAATAAAATTGTCATTGCTGTCGGAGGACCGTTGAGTCGTTGTATGGACACACTTTCTAATCTTAGAGGTCCCCCGAATTCCTACCTTCAACCACAAAAGGGAAAATAATTGTGTTTCTATTTGTACAATTTCAGCATTTGTTAGTTTCGGAGCGGCCGGACCGAACCCGGATAAAAAATCATTTTCAGCTGACCGGCCATTTTATTTTGCACTGATAGTTGACAACAAAATCACCTTCAATGGAATCGTTTACACATAGGTATCAACTTGGCACTTTAAGCCTTTTATAGTTACTGTAACTGTTAGGGCCAGCGCCAACTGGCGCCATGGAACGAAAGGGGATCCTTCGTCATCACTACACGCAAGCGCATACTGCGCGGCAACGATGCCGCGATATGCTTAGGCATGCCGCAACGTCTATAGGCATGATCATTGAAATTTCAATTTTGTAGTCACACTATTAAGTTATATTTCTATTCGTCGCATAAAAATCCCTTGCCGTGCCATGCCGCCAGTAGGCACTGGACCTTAGCCTGCATCTCACTCACTCCTGGGCGTAGCCCTCTCCCCATGACTTTCATAGTTAGTTGTATAATAATGCGACTTTTTGAAACAAGACAAAGGATAACGATATTATTTATACGATATTTTATTATAATTGTTATACAGTCATGTGGGATATCTCGATACCTATCTACTGAAGCAATTCAGTCCTGAATTTCTTCGCAGAAACCGTCTTTATCATTATTTAACGCTTCTGTTATCATGCCCGTATCTAAATTCAACAGTTGTCAATAATTGTGTGTGATTTGCATCGTTTTCTTTAATTAATTCCTTCCCAAAACTGTAATCGTCAAGACATCATTTTCTCGGCCTTACCTTTCCTTGTCAACCATGCTCCGTCTTCCAGTTCAGTCTAAGATATCTACAACATGTAAAAAAAATCCTGTCTGATCCGTGAGGGTGTTGTTAAGTATCTTGTTAGGAGTATATTCTGAGGTAATCAAAAAAAAAAGCGGGTCAATAGCGGTATAACATATGACCTCTTCTGAAAATTTGGGTATATTTGGAACAAGAATCTTAGTTTTTGGTAATGTTTGTGACCCTTTCGGATCGGACAAGGTTTTTTAACACATTGTAAGTAGGTGTATGTATGGTTATACCGCGTCGAATTTCTTTTAAACATGGCAAAAAAATAAGTACTTTCTATTTCGTGTAACTAAACCAGCGCCGGTCACTATAGTTACCTTTTTCTTTACCTTCGCATTAACGTTAGATTTTAGATAATAATTTGGTATCTGTTTATTTTTGCGTTTCAACTTGACATTTTCATTGATATTTCAGCATTGGTTCCATTCTGAAAGTCCATGATTACTGTGTTCTGTAAACGTTTGTAAAATCGATAACCGGACATATAGAATGCATAATATTTTGTTCTAATTCTAACAACAATTTATTATTGTGATTATTTTTATTTCTTGTATTGCAGCATTTTTTATAAATAAGTCGGCCAGATTTGTATTGAATATTACTACTTTCAAGGCTGACAGGCCTTTCTTTTACGCCTTAAAAACCAACTCTACAACACTATTCAGCGGTGTACTTTACTCTTAGGTATATAGTATTGTGTTTTATTATGCATGGGCTTTGCTGCAATTCAAATCATTCTCAAAGGAAGCGACTCGCAAATATGGTTTATATGGTTGAAGACGAATTTATATATTTTCAATTTTCATTTTTACTTGGAGTGGGTCTAATAATGTGCGAATTATTAGAATTAGGTTACTAATCGGTTGTTTGTGGATATTATATTTTGTCTTCTTCTTTTTGAATTGAGAGTACAACATTCGTCTGGTTAACTAGATTACTATGACCTATGTTTTGTGATTCATTGATGATGAATTCTAATTTCCAATGGTATTCTGTACTACTACGTTACGCTTAGATTCCTATACCAACGATGATATAGTATTAACTTCATTGCACATCAAAGTAACATTCGACTTTTCAAAAATTCGTTCCCGTGTATACTACCAATTTTTTAAAAGATCTTTATGTAATTCGAAGTTTCGTTTCCTCTTAAACAGAACCAATGTCCCTGCTTGTTGCATACACATTTGAAATGTTTGTATAGCAATTTTGGTGGAGACTGCGTGCAATTTTAAATAAGACTATCTGTATAGTGTATATGTGTGGCCATACTGTCTAAAGCTTCGTGCAGACTAGCGCGACGCGACAGCGCGATGCGACACCGGTTATTGTTACACAGAGAAGTTTTCTTAGAAATTTTATTGTTCGAGTCGCGTCGCGTCGTTGCGTCGCGCTGGTCTGCACGAGCCTTCAGAGTAATGAATTTCTTCTAACCATGGCAAAAAAAATAGTGCTTCCTATTTTGTGTATAACTTACAACCGGTCATTATAGTTAATACCTATTTCATTACCTTCACATTAACGTTTGATTTTAGATAGTGATTTGATATCTGTTTAATTGTACGATTTAAACTACCTATTGAATGTTGATATTTCAGCCTAGATGCCATTCTGAAAGTTCATGAGTACTGTGTTCTGTAAAACCAGACATATACAGTGTATAATATTTTGTTCTGATTGTAACAACAATTATTGTGATTATTTTTATTTCTTATATTGCAGCATTTCTTATAACTAGGACGGCTAAATTTGTACTGCATATGACTTTCAAGGTTGACAGGCCCTTCTTTTACGCCTTAAAAACCAACTCTACAACACTATTCAGCGGTGTACTTTACTCTTAGGTATATAGTTTTGTATTTATTATGCATGGGCTTTGCTGTAATCCAAATCCTTCGCAAAGGAGGAAGCAACTCGCAAACATGGTATATGACGACTTTTTAATTTATTTTGGGTGGGAAATCATCAAATGACTCCTCCCGCTCTGGGTGGAGCGGGAGGGCGTGTCAGACTCTTACTGACTAAAACCCACCCGTGTTCCTTCTGTTGCCTGTGCAATGCCAGGGGGCCACGGTATCCCTTTCGGACTTTCCCGCAACCTCAAACTCATTTTTACCTGGAGTGGGTCGAAATATGTGCGAATTATTAGAATTAGGTAAGTAATAGCTTGTTTGCGGAAATTATACTTTTTTTTCTTCATTTCGAATCGATGATGGTACAACATTCGTCTTGTTAACTAGATTACTTCGACCTATATGTTTTGTGATTCATTGAAGATGAATTCTAATTTCAAAAGGTACCCACTCTATTCTATAACGTCATAAGGTTGATTTGATTCCAATACCAGCGATGTTATAATATTAACCTCATTGCACATCAACGTAGCTTTCGACTTTAAGACATAACTTTGTAATTTAACTATTGACATTGATATTTCAGCATTGGTTCCATTCTGAAAGTTAATGAGTACTGTGTTCTGTAAAAGTTTGTAAAACCGATAACAGGACATGCATTGTATAATATATATTTTGTTGTAATTCTAACAAAAATTATTGTGATTATTTTTATTTCTTGTATTGCAGCGTTTTTGATAACTGAGTCGGCTAGTTTTGTATTGAATATTACTACTTTCAAGGCTGACAGGCCTTTCTTTTACGTCTTAAAAACCAACTCTGCAACATTATTCAGCGGTGTACTTTACTCTTAGGTAGGTGGGCTGGGTTTATATTTTATTATGCATGGGCTTTGCTGCAACCCAAATCCTTCGCAAAGGAAGCAACTCGCAAAAATGATATATGACGATTTTTTAAATTATATCATACAGTTACATAGTATAAATATATATCTACACTAATTTTTATCATGAGTGGGTCAAAATACGTTCGAATTATTAGAATTGCGTAACTAATTGGTTGTTTGTGGAAATTATATTTTGTCTTCTTCTTTTGGAATCGATGGTACAACATTCGTCTTGTTAACTAGATTACTTTGAACTATAGATTTTATGATTCATTGAAGATGAATTCTAATTTCCTTCCTTGCTTAGATTTCTACTAGCCAGGACATCTGGCTCGTAGAAATCCAATACCAACGATGATATATTATAATATTAACCTCATTGCACATCAACGTACCTTCCAACTTTAAGACATAACATTGTAATATTGACATTTCCATGGCCTGGCCTCACCACTATAACAGCAAAATTGTTATTCGGTCTAACAATTTAAATTGGTATTACCTATCATGGCGTATTCAAATCACAATTTACTTCTAACCAATGATATTATATGTAAAAAGAGGTAGATAGGTTATAAACGTTCCGCAAGTGGCACGTCAAAAGTTGGCTAATTAGCCACATTTTCTTCGTTTTGTCTCTTTTTCGCTCCCGATAATTACGACATGCCATCCTACTTCCACGTGTCATATAATAGTGTGACATAGTGCCGTTTTTGAAGATAGAATGTTAGGTAGGTAACCTATCTACGTCTTTTTACTTCTAATATCATTGCTTCTAACTAGGCAATCACGATCAAAACCAACCTAAAAAATACAAATAAAAAATTGCAACTCATCAGTTTCTGCCATTTTCGGTACCTACCTATTTTTTACACAAAAAAATGAGTTCCCGTGTATACTACCTGTTTTTCACAAATTTATAAGTGGACGTTTCGTTTCCTCTTCGAGCTAATGGTGAACGTCAGAATCAACTGTCGTATTTAGCTTTGAAATTGTGTAGACTTTTCCCCTATGTATATCATAGGGAAAATTCTTTTTTTTCAACCTGTACCATCCCACTGATTGGCAAAAGCCTTCCCATAGCCTTCGATTTTCGACAATTTTTTTAATATCAAAATGTTTATACAATATAATAGTTTATTTATTTATTTGTACAGTTTCAGCATTCGGACTTATTGGACCCATTTACAAACCGAGACAAAAATTATTTTCAATTGACCGGCCATTTTATTTTGCACTGATAATTGACAACACAATCACCTTCAACGGAATCGTTAACAAATAGAATAGGTATCAGTTTTGTACTTTACAACCTTTCTGTAATACATTGTTAGAAAAACCCAAAATATCTAGATGTAATACTCAGAGAGTTTTTGAAACAAGACAAAGGATAACGCTGAAGATGTTGTATAAATTGAGTAGGTGGGTTATTAAATTGTATCCGTTTTCTTCGTATATTTTCTTTAACAGCTAGAATGTTTAACACTCTTTTACCCACCTACTAGCAGTGATAGCAGAGTGGTGTGACTGTCGGACTGCCAAGTCACAGGTCTCGAGTTCGAACCAAAGGCACGCACCACTGACTTTTCGGATTCATGTGCGTATTGTATAATTATCACTTGCTTGAAAAACGGTGAAGGAAAACATCGTGAGGAAACCGGCATGCCTGAGAGTTATTTCTCGACGGCATGTGAAGCCAAGTCAGAGGCCCGTGGGCGGCTTTAAAACTCTGACACCAGGTTAGTCACTAACCACACGAAAAGAAGAAGACCCACCTACAATGTTTATATAAATTAATTTGGATTCACTTTTAGAGTGTCATTAGAACAGAAACCCTCGGGTAGCCCAGATCCTACACAGATGTTCTGAACAGACCAGGAGATTTAATTATCTTCAGGAGGGAGGTGGGCTGGTTGGAATAACCACCAAACGGCCGCTATGGCCCACGCACAATGGTCCACCTGACGGAGTGCGGAAACCAAACCCTATAACACAGAACAGAGTGGCCATACATAAACAACCACTACCTTGACTTCTGGCCATTTCACTCATCTACTTTATACTTTTTATGGTGATCTATGTACAATTACTTACATAACGGACGGTGGACATGTAGCTTTGTCATTTAAATTTTCAAATATAATTTGGCATCCTACCAGACACACTAACAGACCACCGACCACCTCTCTATAACCTACATTTACAGGATATGAAGTGATTCTGAAGCAATTTGTCAATAATTTACCTAAACTTCTTGTTTTGTCTTTTTATCAGTGTACCAAATACAGTTTCCCAGTCTGTATTTCTAGACGTTTTCTTGAAGTGATTAATTATCTACTTAACTTTTTATATTTGTTTATGTCATTTGTAGGATAGGTACCTTAGGTAAGTAATTGGCAATTTGATCTTGAACTGAACTTTCCATCTTTCGTTGAAATCGGAAATATGGTTTCGTTTATAGAATATTCATCGTCATTCGTGTTAAGAATCGCTTCAGCCAATCTATTTTGTAAAAATCTCACCGTGAAAACGTAGGTGAAGTAAGCTTAAAGAGAGTTTTCAGTAGTGTTAGTTCCTACCACCAGGTGGAATGACAGCTCACTTCAGGCTGACTTCTCCTAGTTTAGGCGACAATAACCGACTTTTAATGATTTTAGACGATCACGTCTAAAAGAGTAGTGAAATTAGAGCATTTTCTTAATAACTTAGACCCGATTTCACCAAACAATTCTTAACGAGCCATCAGCAAATGCTCTGTTAAAATTGACGTAGACATCAAAAAGTTTTACGTTCTATGGAGGGATCTTAACAAGGCGTTGCTAAATCAAACATCTAGCAGATGTTATCTATCATCGAGTGAACAAAAACGACCGGTCTGACTTTTCATTCACTCTCGTTTTTATGCAACCAAATTAAAATGTCATGGCGTCTAAGCAAAACGTTCTATAAACAGTGTAATTCTCTATTAGTCGTTTTAAACGTCAATTCATAAAAATGTTTTCAAATGATTTTGTCTTGTGGTATTTTTTGCTGGCTGAGCTTGCTAACAATGAAACTAAGATATCATTGTAACACAGTGGTTTAATAAAGTACATTTTATTATGACACAAATTAACTTCATTTGTAAAACACAGGATGACAGAAACAACAGTTGCTAGGCAACAACTAAAGAAGACTACTCTTAATTCATAGTGCATTTTAAATAACCTTTATGGTACTTACAACAATTTTTGATTCTTCTAAATTGTAATTTTTACTTATTTTGTGTGTTAAAATGTCGAAAAAAAGTCGCCGACCCAATTTCAGCGCAAGTGAAAAAGAAATTTGAATAGGACTCATTACAAAACATAAAAAGGTAGTTGAAAACAAAAAAACAGATGCAGTGACGAATGCTCATAAAAATGAGGGTTGGAAGGTGCTCTCTGTGATGATGGGGCGGTCCTATTACTAGTGGGAACCACTGTGAGCTTTTACACTACGTTAGGTAACAAACATTTCTAATAATATTAAACATCATGGGTGGGTACCTACTTACGTAAGAAGTTGTAAGTTGAATCATAGGCATATTTTTATTACAATTCACATACCTAATAAGGCAATTTTAAGGTAGGTACTAACAGATTTGATGGATATTGAAGTTTATCTTCAATCATTTGCAAGACCTCTATATGTACAAGATTCTTTCGATAAACGAAACCTTGTCCTGAAATCTAGATCGTCATATTCTTCAAAATATAAGTCACGTCGATCTTTGTATATTTTAGGACGTTGAACTTTATTGTCTAAAAGTTGTAAATTTTCTAAAATATCATCATTTCCGTGTTCAAAAATAAAATTTTACGCTGCTTCCATTTTATTTGACCAACTGACAACCAATTAACAGCCGTTAAAAGCATTAACGGACCTTTGGAGCAGTGATTAAGTTTGACGCCTTGTTAAGAGGATTAACCATTCGTTAATTCTTGGTGAAACACTCACTACGCTTAACGGGCCGTTGTCTATTTAACGGGACGTCAAATCTAACTAACAGTGTATGGTGAAACTAGGTCTTAATAGATTAATATTTTAGATTATGTTTATATTACACAGTGAAATTTATTTGTTAAGTTATGTCTAACGCGGATAAAATACTGAGAATCACGTAAAATCTATCAAGCGTATTTTTGAAACCTTCACCATTTAAAAGACAATTTAATTATTGATCTTTAAATATACGTATTTCATTAAAATACCTTTCGTTTTATGTATAATAATAAATAAATTAATAATGTGTCTAATTTGGGACAGCGTTCCTTGGTGGCGAGTCCTACTCGTATTACTGGCTGGACGTACGACGCGTACAGAACACGCAGGCTAACCAGTCAAGGTCACATCTGTGTGTCTTAAGTTGTCACGATGACATTTTTTACAAAATATACCGGCTATTATCATCATGATCGACAGTGTTAACGATCACTGCTCTTTTTTTGTGTTGACTGTTTTTTTGCACATGCCTTTGTAGTCCTTCCCTCGTGTTTTTCTGCTGTTAATTTCTTCAGACCAATCATCACAATATCATTTGCTCGGCCCCGTGTGTTGCATATCGATTACCTAGAGTGGCGAATGTCTTCAAAACTTTAGCGAGTGTGGCTTATACGAAAAAAAAACTTACCTATAACATCTAGTTCAGGAGGCAGAGCTTTTGTGTAGGTAAAGGCGTGTACGCACGAACGAACAAAACATGGTGAACACGATTCGATCGATTTGGGTCATACTTGTGGACGTACATTAGCAAAGAGAACACGAACACCACACGAACACAGTTCGCTTGTGTTCACTCTCAACCGCCCCGCTCTTTTTAGTAGCCATAGATTCGAAATTGGGTCGCCACGACATTTTTGACGAACAAAGTGTTCGATGTTCGGGTTCGTCATGTTCTGTGTCGTTCATGCTTACACGCCATTATAGTCTCACTTGAAAAACGGACTGACGAATGTATCTACACTTGTGTCATTTGCTAATTTGAGAAATTTTACAACTAGGTACCTTGTTTAACAAAACATATTCATTTGGTTTTAGATAATAATTTTTAATCTGTTTAATTGTATGCTTCAACGATTAATATAAACTTATCTATTTATTAAATATTGCGTAAAGGTGCATGCTTAGAGATGAGTACAATAATCTTTTACACCCACTGGAAAAAGTTTTCTTTTAATACTTGATACGGTTTGAATAATAAATATTATAAAAGATTCAGAGTCCATGAAGCCGATACAATGAAACAATTAGCAGTGGCCATAGCTCAAGGAATTGTGAACCGCATATAAGTAGGTATAATAAGTGCACACCTTTACAATGCAAATCTACCTGTGTTTAATGTATACATTCGACGTGTCCTAAGCACCATTTCCGCCGTTATCGTTGCAGCATTCGGTATCGCGTATTTGAGCGCTTTTGTATCGGAGAAACCCGTAGTCAAGGCGGACCATCCATTCGTGTTCTTCTTAATGGAGGGGAACAACATTTTGTTTAACGGAGTCTTCCAGTCTTAGGTACATACGCGTACGTTGGCGCATCATTTGCGTCACGAGCATGACCATTTTAATAATGTATAACAACTTCTCCTCTGCTCTGCTTTCTGTTTATCTGGTATTTATGATACAAATTCTGGACATCTTATGTCTTCTACCAAAACGCTTTTTCTAACCACAAAAGACTCTTTCCCTGGCTTTGAATTATTCTTATGAATATTTTCCATGACATTGCAATACAGGTTCAGGTGTTCTTCTTTTCTTGAACAATAATTTTACTCACCACCTTTATGTAAAACTAATTTTAAAAACATAAATACTAAAAAAATAGTCGTCTTCCGGGTTTTAGCATTTTTGCATGGGCAGTGCTTATCAAACCTACATTGTTACCGCCTTTGCCAGTAAACTTCTCTTACACTTCGTAAATAATATCTACTTCAAGATGTTTTCTGAAAAGTATGACCTTTTATATAACCCTGTACCTACTTCACGATCCATAGCATTTTACAATAATGAGTGCATGGATCTGTTATTGCAAAATTCCGGTTATCTGTAGTCTGGACACTAATCATTTAATTAAGTTACTCATTAGTAATTTTATAGTAGTTTAATTTTATTTACATTTTACACAAATATGCAAACACATTTGTTTTTAACTCATTCATAAATTAATTGAAATAAACATTTCAGATATTAGCCTCGATGTCAGGGCCGCATTTAGATCGACCGCTGAATTCGTAGCAGACCATCCGTTTGTTTTTGTGATACTATGTAAAAGTAGCGAACTGAACAGAAAATTAAATACGTTCACTGGAATATTAGTGAGATAATACTTGAAATTATAGTATGTATAATAATAAATATAGCATGAGGTTAAGGATAGATAACATACTTCTGCAGTGCAGCAACTTCTATGGAAAACTTAACGGAGGGACCACCTTTAATTTTAAAGAATGTAACCACACTAACCACTCAGTTCAAAAAGTTATTTTTAGTTGCCACATACCTACACATATATTACATACCTACACACATAGAATTTGTGGCATTACAACTCTAGAAAATATCCTGATGGAGGAAAATTTGAAACTTACTTAGAAAAATATATGTACTTAGATACATTTAATTTTAACAAGGTAGAGGCTACGTAAGCATGTTGAGATCTAACTGGCAAACATCACATAACATAACATTGCATGAATCACATTAGTTATGGTGCATGTTACAATTTATTACGAAGTGAGTCCCAGAACCTAATGACACCTTTAATAAAACCTAATTTCTCGTTAACCTTAGTTTTGCGGTAAAAACATCTGAATTAAAGAAAAAGTATAAAGTATTTTTTACAAAAAAACAACTTTTATCTACTTGAAATTCTTGAATACCCAATAATGTTATGACAAGTTACTCTATACAATTAATAATACTTTTCTTTTATGTTTCAGGTTTATTAAAATGTGAGAATAATAATTCCGACCGAGTTGAAATCAAGCAACCGTCAATACTTGAAATTAATAAATTATTTCTAATTTCAAATTGTCGTTTCTTTTGTATTGCTTTTAATAATTCAAATATGAAGAAGACTATGTGGTTACGTATCAAGTTATCACCTTTATACTGACAAGAAGGAGATATTTTTTCCCAATTCTTGGGAAGATGAATTTAAAACAGTCTACCAATCTCTTCACATCAGAGGTCAAAGTGGACCACTTCTTCTCTCTTCTTTGGATAAAGATACAGACGACCGCAAGCCAGTGGTAAACACTTTAGCCTTGAGCTGGTCTAGCGTACTACTGAGTTTCAATACAATACGAGGCCAGCTTAAAAAAACGAGCGAGCCCATATGATGTGTAACGTCTGACATCTCAGCTTGGTAATAAGAAACATTAAAGGGGCGGGGCCTCGTCAAGTCGTTTCTGACAGCCGAAACTAGCACCGCGCACGCTCATTGGTCAAATCAAATAGCGCGCGCTTTCCCGGCTTGCTGCAATACACTTCCGGCCCTTTTCACGAAATCACTCCCATAGACTTCCCACTCCATATATTCCAGGAAAGTACACATAACATAACATCAGGCCTGTTATCCCCGTAGGGTTAAGCAGAGGTGTACCTATAGTACACCCACATTTCGCCAGTTATGTTTAAGTCTCATGTAATAGGAGGCGAGCCTATTGCCATCAACCGGGCACAAATCTAGACTCCGGGCAGCTACTGCGAAATTCCTGATGGAAAAACCCAATAACACTTTGCTCGACCCGGGACTCGAACCCAGGACCTCATACTCAGCAGTAGCGCTTGGGACCACTACACCAACGAGGCAGTCGAGAGGAAAGTATACATATCAATCATTGTGTTACCACTGACGTTGTAGTCGACTGTACTTAAAGTTTTGTGTGAGGTAATAAACCTGTTGCTGGAATTTTATGTACAACCATTGATGAGGACCATTAGGTAACTTCTGCGAGAGTTGACATCGAGAGAACCCAAACCATTCCTTCGTAAACCTAAAGACACCTTGAAAATTCTAGCAGCAATAGGTTGATGGGAAATAGTATCTTGCATCTCTCCTCAACCGCCTCTTTAGACCACGATAGACTCACAGAAGGATACCTATGCTCTAAAACCGATGTCTTTGCCTGGTGGTAGAGACTTTGGTACAGTGGGCAGTGGTTTCCAAATAAAACTACAAAGGACAACGACAAATCTTACACTATCCTATCGATCAGGACCCGGCGCATAGAGTCAGCAATATCCTGTATTTGCGTAACACATTTACAATGAAAATGCCTTTCATTTTGACAGTTCGGCAACATCAATTGCATTATTTACATTGTTCAGCAGATGAATTTTTCAAACATCAAGCAATGGATTAGCATTTTCCTACAAAATCTTTCGGAATCCGATTGAAAGTGTGTTACACAATTAGGGTGATGGTCGGTCGTCGCAGTGGTGACAATTCGATGTGGCTTCGATGCTTCAAGGGTTATCACCGAAGAAATCGTGCGGTCAACACCGTGATAATTTGTAACTAGTCAAACTTTATAAAGGGCATTTGCCTTGAAAATGCAATTGTAGCCTATATAACCACTTTTCTCTCAGTTCGTCTCTTCGGTTTGAGCGCCCATTGCTGCATTTGTCATAGAATTATGAATGAATGTTTCAAACAATAATTATTATTGTCATCTTGGTTATTTTACGAAATTAAAAATACATAGGTACTACCAATAAATAACACAGTAGATAGTTAATTAGTTTCGCGAGTCGATCTGTTTGTACACAGTTTAGGTATATCCAATTGTCGATAAGACATGCTAAATATTTACATAAACAAGGTAGAAACACAGTATAGTAAAGTTACCCTATTATGTCTCGACAGCGACCTTGAAATAATTACCTAGGGTCGCTAGGTAAATAAACCTTCAGCGTTCGTGCGTAACTTGCAAGTTGCGTACACAGGCCCTAGTGTGAGTTTCATTTAACCATCTCGATTTTACGTATCGACCGCGTTTGGCGCTCCGATTGGCAGCCGGCCCCAGCCTTCACCAGTGAAGGGCCAATCGGAGCGGTCGAGATGGTTAAAAGAAACTCACACTAGGGCCTCTGATATACACTGAGATTTAGAAGCGCGTCGTTTCGGCCGTTTTCTATGAAGACATAATACTGTTACTTATTTATATTAGTGGAGGAGATGACAATCCGACAATATATATATTTATATATTATATATATGACGGCAGCCATATTGTTTAACAGCTGCGAGAGACGGCGACTAGATGGCGCTAGTGGAACGTGCACCAGACGCATCATAGACAAATCATTCACTCTATCGATCATTTGGCTTAAAGGACTTGAAGTACAATCGAGTAAATATTGTAACGTTTCCCCCCACTAGCGATTGCCTTTATAAGGAGCTGCGCTGTTGAGTCGGACCCAGAATTCGGTCCAGTGATCGAATCGATCGCTGAGAAACATCTTCCCCCCGATCCTTCAGATCAAATTGAAGCATTCAGTGATGCACTCACAGCATCGCAATCCGTTCCGTCCACTAGTACCATGATGGATACTAGCGAGCCCGCTTCCTCAAAGCGCGCCCCCACTCCCTTCCCCTCCGATACCGAAGAGCATGCCTCTTCCTCAAGCTCGCAGTCGGACGATGACGGCTTCACAGCTGCTACTCCCTCCCAGAAGACAGACAGATCCGTGTGGTGATCAAGAGGATCCCCAAGGAAATCTCCCCATCCGATATTCTTGCAGACCTTCAGTCGCAAAAAATTCCAGTTGACGAGGCGCACCGCATGCACCGTTCCCGCGGTAGAGAGGCATACGACATGATTCTAGTCGTGTGCTCCCCGACCGAGGGGCATCACCCCATATTCCAGGTCAAATCAATTTGTAACCTAATGGGCTTCACCATCGAGAAGCCCTGGAAAAACAGCGCTATAGGGCAATGTCATAATTGCCAGCTGTATGGTCATGCGCAGAAGAACTGCCATGCCAAACCCAGGTGCGTCAAGTGCCTGGGCGACCACGGCACTTCAGACTGCTCACGGCCAAAGGATCGCAACCTCTGCGATAGCCCACCTAGCTGCGTGCTATGCGGGAACATAGGGCACACTGCCAACTATCGCGGATGCCCCAAGGCACCTAAATTCAACCCAGGCAAACTGACCCAGCGTCTCGACGCTCGGCAGACCAAACAGAGGGATTTCCTCATTCCCTCCTCCCAAATCCCCCAGCGGCTAAGTCCTCAAAGACCTAGCCCTTGGAATCAACTTCACCACCAGCAGGCTTTTCCAGCCATGGCCACCGCGAGGCCCGCGCTCCCTCAAACCCCCATGTACTCACTCATGGATCCGCGCAACCGTATCCCTCCGCCCTCAGCGGCCACCCCACCCACCGCGCCCACTGCGCCTCCCGCGCCCTCCGCGCCTACCATGCCTTACGCGCCCCCCGCACCCATAGCGCCCGCCTCGAAACCCGTACGTGCTCCTCAAGCACCGCACCCCGCGATCAACTATAATATCGCTGCGCAAAATATCAACATCATTGCCAGCGCCTTCGCCATATTCAGCACGCCCCGGGCGGCTCAAATGGCAAGCGATATCGTCGCCGCTAAGCAAAGTGGCGACATCCAATCTCTCCTGGCCGTATTAGTCGCGAACCAGGACATCACCCAAGCCCTTTCTGTTATCTCATCATGAATAACACGGCCTTAAGTAGATTCAAACCCAGATCCCTCAACCTCGGCGTCTTCAACGCAAACGGCATCCAAGGTCAACGAGATGAAATATCGGAGTTCCTCCGTGATCATCGAATTGACTTATTCCTCATACAGGAATCCTTCCTAAAACCCAGTCTCCGTAATCCAGCCATCGCTAATTACCGTGTAATTCGTAATGATAGGTCGCGAGCCCACTTGGGCGGCACACTAATGTATTACAAAAAGGATCTGTACTGGATCCCTATTGACCCTCCCCCGCTAGCACAATTAGAAGTCTCCATCTGCCGACTAGCTATGACTGGCCATCAGCCGGTCACCGTATTATCGGCCTACATCCCTCCCAACCCCGCAGGGGGATTCCAACCCATCGCGGACGACCTAAATATTCTATTCGGCATGAGTGGCTCTGTTATCATAGCAGGCGATCTCAACGCAAAACATCCCTCCTGGAATAGCTCCCTTACCAACTCCAGAGGGCATCAACTGTACAACCTCTCCTTCGCTCAAAACTTTGACGTCATCGCTCCGATGACTCCAACCCACTATCCCCACAATATTAATCATGCCCCCGACATTCTTGACGTGGCGCTCCTTAAGAACGTCAACCTAAGACTAGACGCAATAGAAACGGTCCACGAGCTTACCTCGGACCACCGACCAGTAGTCATACGACTGGCTTCCCGCATAGGTCCCTCTGACCCCAACCAACCCCCAGCCACCAAAAGGGTGACGGACTGGAGGCAAGTAGGCGATAAGCTGAAAACCAACACATCCCCCCAATTGGACTCCATCCCAAACATATTCGATTCAATCGCGGACACGACGGCTGCAATCGACTCGCTCACTGACCATGTGCAAACCGTCCTGAACGACTGTTCAAGGGAGGTCCCTGAAGCGGATAACCGCTACTTGAAACTCCCGGACGATGCGCGTGCTCTGTTGACCGAGAAGAACGCGGCCACCCGTGCATACAGCAACTTTCCCTGTCCCGCCAACAAAGCCCACATGCGCTACTTTCAGAGATCTGTAAGGACACGCATGGCGGAACTGCGTGACGCGAGCTGGGATAAGATGTTGAGCGAGTTACAGCCCACCCATCAGGCCTTCTGGGAACTCCAGAGAAAACTCAAATCCAAGCAGATAGCTGCCATGCCCCACCTAGTACGCTCCGACAAAACCATAGCCTTCGACGACATCGACAAAGCTGAATGCCTAGCCGACAGTCTCGAGGCTCAATGCTCTCCCAGCTCCCTACCAGTAGACCAAGCTCACCTCTCAGAGGTAGACGCTGAAGTCGAACGTAAAGCTTCTCTGCCCCCCGTCGAAGACCCCGAAAGTCCTCTGCCTCCCGTCACTCCAGACGAAGTGCATGACATTATCAAAGGTCTCCACATCCGTAAAGCCCCCGGCTCAGATGGAATCACCGATAGGGTGATCCAACTCTTCCCCGCCCACCTTATTATGCTACTGACCACCATCTTCAATGGTGCTCTAAGCAACAATATCTTCCCCCAAGCGTGGAAAGAAGCCATAGTGATAGGTATCCCAAAGCCTGGCAAGCCCAAAACCGAACCCTCCAGCTACCGCCCCATCAGTCTGCTCAAGGTATTAGGCAAAATCTATGAGAGGCTTATTTATAAGCGTCTCAGGGACTACGCTGAAACCAAAGGCCTCATCCCCAATGAACAGTTCGGCTTTAGAGCCCAGCACTCTAGCGTGCATCAGGTCCACCGCATCGTCGAATTCATCGGCGGCGGCTTCTACCGTGGCATGTCGACAGGTGCGGTCTTCTTCGACATAGCGAAAGCATTCGACAAGGTCTGGCATAACGGCTTAATCTTTAAGCTCTACAAACTCGGAGTGCCCGATCGTCTCGTGCTCATCTTACGGGACTACTTGTCGAATCGCACTTTCCGCTATCGCATCGAAGGAGCCCTATCCTCTCCCCGCCAAATCCGCGCCGGAGTCCCTCAAGGCTCCGTGCTCGCCCCGCTCATGTTCTCGCTGTTTACAAGCGACATCCCCAAAAGCAATACGGCGCAGTTGGCTCTGTTCGCAGACGACACGGCCATATATTGCAGGGGCCGGTCGCAGACCCAGATCCACCTTCTCTTACAACGGGCTGTCAATAACCTTGGCGCCTGGCTTAAGAAATGGAGAATTGAGGTGAACCCCGACAAAAGTCAGGCGGTTTTATTTATAAAACCGCGATCTAGACCCCCTCACATTCCCCGACCACTCACCTTGTTAGGCAAGCCTATCCCCTGGGAGAAGCGAGCCAAGTACTTGGGAGTCATCCTCGACCACTACCTCAACTTTTCAGAGCACATAAAGTCGGTTCGCTTGCGGGCCGCCTTCGCTCTCAGTAGATTATACTACATAGTTAATGCACGCAGCAAGTTGTCACTCAAGTGCAAATTGCGCATCTACACAGCGTGCATCCGCCCCATCATGACCTATGCGGGTGCTGTCTTTGCACACACATCCCCCAGAAATATCCATAGGATGCAGGTGATCCAAAATAGATTTCTCAGAAGAGCCACGGGCGCTCCCTGGTATGTCAGGAATATTAACCTCCACCTCGATCTTAAAATCCCCACAATCCATCAGTTTCTAAAACGCATTTCCAAGCGTCACTTTGATTCCGCCGCCAATCACCGCAACCCTCTGGTTGTTGAAGCGGCCAATTATACCCCCTCCCGTATTAGTCGATTTCGCCGTCCTAGGCATGTCCTCTCCGATCCAGATGATCCCACCACTCTCCTCCAGGAGAGCAATAGGGCCACCAGTACAGTGAACAAACACACCCGACACCCGTCGTACCGACCTCGCCGCCGAGGTCCTCCGCGATCGCGACCCTCACGAGTAAATAATACTCCCCCCCGACCCATGTCCGATGAAGCGCCAGCCCGCGCCGCAGCTGAGCGCGTAGCTTTAAATTCCCCGTATAATAATAATATATCCTTGATCCAGCCTGTCCCATCTTGCTGTCCTCCCCTCAGCGACGCCCTAAGCCGAGGTTCGTACCCCACAGGGGGTGCCCTTAGCGAGCGTTCGCCTAATTTTAATTTAGAATAGTTTTGCTCCTGGCTGGAGGCTTTGAGTGTAGTGCTTAAGGCAGCCACAGGATTGTTCGGTTGAGCAGTAAATACCTTAGTGGTATACCTGCGAGATGCCATAGTAAAAAAAAAAAAAAAAAGAGTCGGACCCAGATGACCCTATAACCCTCCTCCAGGAAAGCAATAGGGACACCAGCACGTTACAAAACAATAAAAAAAGACCCGCATTCCGACCTCACCAACGAGGTCCATTGCGATCGCGACACTCCCGAGTAAATAATACTCCCCCCCGACCCTTGCTCGCAGAAGCGCCAGCCCGCGTTATGCTGAGAAATGTAGCACTAAATTCCCCAATTAATAATAATATTAATATCTGTTTGATCCAGCCTGTCCCATCTTGCTGTTCTCCCGCCAGCGACGCCCTAAGCCGAGGTTCGTACCCCACAGGGGGTGCCCTTAGCGAGCGTTCGCTTAGTATAACATAGAATAGTTTATGCCCCTGGCTGGAGGCTTTAAGTTAGTAGCTTAAGGCATCCACAGGATAGTCCGGTTAAGCAGCTGCGACCTCAATCTGAGAGTCAACTGCGAGATGCCATATCAAAAAAAAAAAAAGAGTTGGTACGCATTTCGAACGGATGCGTCTTGGTGCACGGACCGCTGTCTCTCGACAGTCAGTACTGCCCGGTTATTGGATGTGGAACGCTGTCTCCGACAATTAGTACTATCCTTATTGCGGTGGGTGCATGGACCACTGTCCCTGACAGTCAGTACTGCCCTATGTGACCGCGGCTCACTGCCATTATTAATTATTTTATTTTATTTCTATATTTTCAAGATATAAGATCTGATTGTTCGATTAAAATAAATTTGTGTATTGCCATATCTGAGTTTTACTTCTGATGTCTGGACCCAACCCGACATATATACATATATATATATATATATATATATATATATATATATATATATATATATATATAGTGCGTTTACAAACATTTAAACTCACACACATACAAAAACAGCCAGACCCGGAAAAACTACTTGTAGGTCATACAAATATTTGTTCCGTGCGGGAATCGAACCCGCGACACGCGGCGTAGTAGTTGTTCCGGGTCTGGTTGTTTGTGTATGTGAGTTTAAATGTTTGTAAACGCACCCACGATACAGGAGAAATTCCTAGTGTGGGGCAACGTTTTAAAAAAAAAGAAAAAAAAAAAAAAAAAAGTTGTTTTTCAGCCACGTCTTCGAATTTAAAAGGAACAAAAACTGCATTCAAATGCATTTGATAACACTTGGGTAAATAGTTGGCCTTGCGCTCTTAATTGCATTTAATTTACACGTCTGTGTCATTCAAAACACATTTATTACCTAAAAATACTTGAAATATAAAGAATTACATGCGCATTGCTCTCATTATCAGTTAGCACGCTCAATCCAGAAGACGAGTGAACCGCAAATATGAAGTTCCTTATTTACTGTAAGTCATACTGTTATCCTTTAACCTATCAAGCTACACAATTACAATTAAGACCCCAGGGGATCAACTTGCATCAACGAATAAAAAAGCGCTAGCTAAACCTAGGTGAATAACTATCTAACTCAGCTGGGATATGAATAACCACAAAAACAATTTTTTTTAATATTACTTTCTCTCAGGTGAAATAATACCACCATATTTCATAAAAAACGTATTTCTTCGTTTTCTCCCTGAATACAATTTATATCTGGTACCTCGACCATGTTCCTATGTTTTTTTTATTTTTCCGTAAATTAATTTTAGGATGTCATGTTCCTGTTAATTATCATTAAAACATCTCATTAGAAAAAAGGACTTTTTTAAATATTTAAGTAAATTATTGGCTCTAGTATCATCCACAATATAAAGGAAGAAAATAGAATACTACGTATGTATAGACAATACGCCGCTTGCGTTACATTGAGATTTACTGACTGGGAAAAATAGATGTGGTTTCTATCTTGACGTCTCTAAATAGTAGGTGTAGGTACCTACTATCTACTTAATAAATTACTGTTTCAGTATTTGCCTTTGTGGCTTCAGCTATGTCACAAAACTTAGACATATTGAAGGCGAGTAATGCCAATTTTACCGCCGATTTCTTTCAAGTAAGTACAAAATGAAAACTGATAATAGTTGGATAACCAACAGCTCCTATCTTAGAGGTAGCAAACAATTATTTACTCCAGCATACATAACAACATTTATAAATCACTTAAACGTATGCTTTTATGGAAAACTTACTCAATCCGAACTATATACACAGCGTCTCAAACGTAGTGGCCCAAAGACAAATGGTGTAAACCGGAGGCCACCTATCATTAAAAAAATGGGATATTCTCCAGAAAATTTCGCTAGCTTATCATTATTATTTTCACACTTTCATTTGGATTGACCATTTTTTTGCCGCAGCGAGTTCAAATCTTTCTAAAAGATGCCTTGATAATGTGTGTACAAGATTATGTTCCTATGTACGTTCAGTGTGGCTCTGCAATGCTTCAGATTTTATTTTTACTTGTCCGTTCTAACTTTTTATAAAACATTAGCGAAAGTTTCTAAGCCCAGATTTAAAGAAAAATTTACTAACGAGTACGTACACATAGCTTTAAAGAGTACCTTAATTATTGATAGTTAGACTGGGGAAAATTTCATAAAGATAGCTTAAATGGGTTAAACCTTTTTTTTTTAATGGGTTTCATAACAAGGTCGAAAAATACGAAAAACTTTTTGCTTTTACCAAAACATTTGTGAAAAGTGTTGAGTATTTAAATGTAACACATTTCATGACCTTCCTCCTTTTCATTTTTTTTAACTTTCGCTTTTGACGCGTAGGCCTTCACAACTTGTGCCATTTGCAAAAGCAGATCAATCTGCTTTTACCCTCAAAATATCTAATTTGTTTGGACAAATGAAATATTTTTAGGAGGTCTTTAAAGCTACGTGCACGTACTCCGTAGTACACTATTCTTGAGTCTAAAGCTATAAGCACATACTCGGTCGAAAAATCGAAGTGAAAGTGTAAAATTTCTGGAAAATGATTAAATTAGCGAAATTTTCTGCAGTGTCGATAATATCCCAACGTTTAAAAATTTAAATGATGGGTGGCCACACTGGCCACCTCCACTTTAACCCATTTTCCTTTGTACCACTACGTTTGAGACAGTCTGTATATAATATTATAAATGCGAAAGTGAAACGGCAGAACAGATTTGGATTAAATTTGACACAAGGTAGACCATGACTTGGATTTGGACATAGGATACTTTTTATATCGATATTCCCAAGGGATCACGACTTATGCGGGTGAAACCGCGGGGTGCAGCACTAGTACTCAATATAAATTGCACAATGGGAACTTATGTGGTAGGTTGCATCATTGGGACCCTTTCGGGTACAGGAAAGTAGGAGACGAAGAAGGCTTTAATTTGAATAATTTGTTGGTAAACCATGAATTATTTAAAGTATTTATTTTGTGAAACATGTATGTAGGTACCTCCTTTAAAATTTGTCATTAAGATATTCATTGATAATATAAACAGCACATAATTTAGAACTTAGTACCTATACAGTATTTAAATGGCAATAGGCTCGTCCCCTATAACATGTTACTTATCCAAACTGGCGAAAAATGTGGTTGTCCTAAACACCACTGCTTTTCCCTTAAGGCCGATTTAGACCAAACGAGCGAATGCACATTCTATCCCCACTCTACCAAATTCATTTTGTGTAAACAGGGACAGAACATTCGTTCGTTGGTCTCACCCTACTAAAATGTCAAGAATATCAACAAAAGAATGCTCTAGCTCGTGTTCTAGTTCTATGTTCGTTTGGTCTAAACCCACCTTTAGAATAATATAAATGCATGATGATATTATATTATCTACTTATTAGGAGGTGATAAAAGAAAAATCAAATAGAAGTATTGTGATGTCGGGATTTTCTGTGCTGTCTTCGCTAGCTCAGTTTATTTTAGCTTCACGAGGACTTACCCGTGAGGAAATCCTGCAAGCCATCGGATTTCCTAATGACACTGACGTAAGTATTTTGTTGTTACGTTATTTAACACGTTGAGTGCTGGGAGCCCTATACCGGAGGCCTCTCTCTAGTAGCATTTTGGAATGCCGGGCTCGTGGAAGACTCAATTTAAAACTGGAAGATGGTAGACACTACTTTTACTTGTGTTGACTTGAAAGAGCAGTTGAGAGTATGTCATGCTCACTCAACATCTCGTTGATGGTGGCGTGTGTGTTGGATCGTTCGGTTCCCTACAAAATGGTTGAGCTGGATGGTGCTGATCCATGCGTCATGTTCGTGAACGGGCCCCGTCAGTTGAGACTCTGGTCATCTCTTATCGGCCAGGGCTTATTCTTATTCTTATATTTTGAAGTGTTTTTGATTATTTTTTATATTGTTCTCACATATGAATAAGAATAATGTACCCAGGATTTTGTAATATCGATATTTAAAAGAGTGTCTTAGAGCTTCTTGCCCGTTTTTCTCCATAGAGATCTACGTTTTGGAATGGGCAACTAGCTTCAACTTTCTGACTAACTGACCGACTCTTTGACAGTTCAAAAGTGCCTGTAAATGGTTTAATTGAAATAAATGCTTTGATTTTGACTACTTAACAATCAATTTTCAAAAGAGATTATTTATTAACTCCCACAGGTGTTAAAAGAGCAGTTTGGCAATGTAAACAAGCAACTACAATTAATAGAAGGTCTTCATTTAGCAAATAAAGTTTATGTCGGTAAAGGTGTTGAGTTGAACGAAGAATTTGCTGCTGAATCTAGAGATATCTTCAATTCCGAGGTTGAGAATATAGACTTCTCTAATAATGTCCCGGCTGCCCGAAAAATAAACGCGTGGGTAAGACAAGATTTTGAAATTTTATCGTTTTAATTATACAATTAAATTGGCAATAACAAAGGGTCGCGACAGAAGAAGAAAACTTTTTTATTTATTTAATTTAAGAAGTTAAACTAATACCAATAATCATACTTAGTTAATTAAATTACTTAGAACACATTCTGTTTTCGTCTTTGGACTTTACCCATCGCAAAAACTTACTCTGTATGTCATATATAGGAACTCATGGTCTTTAAGGGTGTTAGCAAGGTGTCCAAAAAGGTACCACCTAGGTATTAAAATTAACGACGTGTCGATTCGTCTAGTAATAATAATAGCCTTTATTCAACAATCTTATAAAACATGAATGAAAGTAAACTACACTCTATAGTAACTAATTAAACTTAAATAATCATTATTTGACACCGGTATCGCGATCCCCATCGGCCGGGACTCGGCCTTATCGGCCGGGGGTCGGTCGGGATTTTTATCGGCCTCCGCTAAAGCTTACCATACTTTTCGATTATGTGTCATCCTCCTCCAAGCAACACCAGCTATGCAACAGCAACTCTCGAGCGCGCGACGGCGCGACGCATATGCATCCGATGTACTTACGTCACAAGCACACTACGCGAGTTTTTTGTGAACATGAGTTCTAACTAAGTATGAAACAAGTAACGAATGTGGAAACATGGAGTCAATGTTGTCTTGGTGCACTGCACGGGCCTAACCCGGTTTTGTGGTAGGTATAAGTTTTGTTTTTGTCTGTCTCATGGTCGCAAGCACACCGCCTTTAACTCCAAATGAAAATGATAGCAACGAAAGTAGAAGAAAACGAAGTTGACGAAAAACATGAAGACGAACCGTTTAAGCTTGACTAAGGATACCTATATTTAAATCACAAATCTGTACAGTTTTTTTAAAAATTAATATCTAGTATCACTAAACTTTGTCTTTCATTCGATGAACTTGCAAAAACGCGAGAAAAATAATTAAGACCGGTTTTATTACACGAATACTCCTATGTGCGTCCTTTAAAATAATTATGTGTCCGGTACAGACCGTACCGTACGGGACGAAATTATCTTGACGTATGACTCAAGATAATTTCGTCCATAATTGCACAGTCAAAACCCTCAGTTTCCCCATAAAGGTCACCAAAACGTAGCCAGGATACGGACGCTATGAAAACTACGCTGAGCTCATGAAGACCCCGATAAAAAGCGCTTGCTTTGCCACACCTCCTTGCGGTCTTCTGTAGTAAATAATACAAGTTTGCACCAGTTTTATTTAGCCGTGGGGGTGAGCTGCGACCACATTACGGAGTATACCCACTTCGGCTTTTAAAAAATATTCCCTGAGGCTGCGTACCTCCTCCGCTGCCGCGAGAAATCACGGCACGGCGCACAGAGCTCCGGTGGGATCTCATGGCGACATGGAGAGTGCGATTGTCGCAACCCAGTTCTGGGCACGCCACAATTGCGTCGATAAGTCCCCTCTTTGAGGAGTGGCTAGAGAGGCGCTACGGCATCCTCACCTTCCGCCTAACGCAGGTCCTCACTGGACACCGTTGTTTCGGGAGGTTCCTGTTTCGTATCAGGTGGGAGGAAACGCCCGGATGTCATCACTGCGTGGATCGCCCGGAGGACACGGTGGAGCAAACGGTGAAGGTCTGCCCGTCTTTTGCCGAGCATCGCCGTGTCCTCGTGTAGGTGATCGGCGGCTGGGATCTCTCGCATCCATAGCATGGGAGGCCGTCAACTCCTTCTGCGAAGTAGTAATACTCGCGAAGGAGGAGGCGGAACGCGTTAGGGAGAGGCAAATTTCACGCCCTCACGTCGAGAATCTCAAGCCAATTCCCGGCCACCATAGGCGCAAAGCCTGCGCCTACGGTGGCAAAGGTGAGCAACGGTGAGCAATGGGTAGCTCGCCGTCCGATAAGGACCAGGCCCAGTCGCCAGCGCGTTGTGCTCGAAAGGGATACCGTGGCAACGCACAGGCAACTGAACCTCCACAGTTATGGAGGGTCTGCTCATTTAAAAAGGCTCGACCCCCGCACCTCGACCACCATTCCATGGTATGTACAGTGTCATCACCGATGAACGTGGGTGATGCATCCGGTTTGCGGTCAGCAGTGTACGGATCCTCCTATCCAGGACGTAAAGTTTGAGAATATAGTACTAACTCTACGATATCATGAGACAGTCGTTGGCCTGCAGGGTGTCCAGGACGTCGAATTCGGGCTGAGTCCATTTGAGTATGCCGAAAGAGTACATCAGAACATGACCCAACCGTTGAAGGCACTCTCCTTGTTTCCGAAGAAGAAGAATACCTTCTCCAGGCGACCAAAGAAGTGCTCCTTCAAAGATTGCTTCATGTCAGCAACGTTAATGCCTAACGCTTCCGAAATACCTAAATACTTATAAATAAATAAAATAAAATATAATCCACTTATTTCGGGTTCTCCCTCCCTATTCAAAAAATCACAAATTACAGCACACGAGATAAATACAAAACACAATATAAAAATAAATACAATGTCATCAAATTATAACAATGTCAAAATCAATTTCAAATAAAAAATTAAAATTAATCGGATTTTAATAATATAGAATACAAATAAAAGTTTAGGCAAAATTTTGGATAAAAATAATAATATAAAATAATAATATAAATTAATAAAACAGCAAATCGCTCGTTAACATGCCCTTGCGTTATGCCTACTGCAACACTTCCTAATATAAGGGCAGTCCAATTGACCAGCAATCATCGCTAGGATAGCATTGGAGCTGACCCGCACCCTGCGCACCAAGGACGCGCACCGCTTGCGCATTGTGGTGTGAAAACAGTCGATGCGCGCTTCCACAAACATGCCCGAGGCACTGCAGAAGCGGGGCAGCCCCAATACAGCCCTGAACGCGTTGTTGTACTGGACGCGGAGGGCACTGTAACTCGCTTGTGTTTAGCTAGCCCACAGGCTACACATGTACAAAGAAGTGCAGTATGCTTTAAAAAGTGTGATCTTAACTTGATCAGAACAGCGAATTATTACTATTATACTTTATGTTAAAGTTTTGAAACAACTAACGCAACGACAACACATACAAGGTATAGAGAAACAAAACAAGACAAGAAACACATGACAAGGTTCAAATTCATTCCATTGCAACCAAATTTTGGACCTTTTTATTATAAATTGACACCCAAAAATCATCCTTGAATACAATATCTACGCTAAAGTAGATCGGTAGTGAATTAGTTGAGTAAGTGGCGATTGAATGTAAATTATCCGGGATTATGTTTTGAAGTATAGACAATTTATGTAAGTGTCGTTCAATTGTCATGTTGTTATTTCAGGTCGAAGATAACACAAATCATCAAATCAAGAACATAGTATCTCCTGGCTCACTGGATAACTCCACAGCTGCTGTTCTCGTTAACGGCGTTTATTTCAAGGTATAGCTTTAAAAAAAACACCACATGAAACTGGCGAAATGTGGGAATACTGTACAGTCCCGCTTAAAAATATATATACAGAGTGAATTGTTATTTTACGTTATCCTTCCAGGACGTAATCGTGTGCTGCGTAATAGAGTCCTGGAAGGATAACGTAAAATGGGTCACAACCCATTTACAACAATTAAGCACCCCTTAAAGCCTAGGCGATAATTATTGGGATTCGATCATAGCCAATTTTTATGTATTTTTGAAAATAGCCCAGAATTCCTCACTGATCACTTTTCTCTAAACTATCAAATTGAATGTCCTTCGTTGATATTTCATTAGATACCTAATCTTAACAAACCTTTCACTAATATTTTCTAAAACATCAAACAGTTAAAAGTTAAAGAAAAAGTTTATTAAACATTTTCAAAGACCATCTACGTACATGAACTTTGACACCAGCTATCTCCAAAATTTTAAAATAGAGGCGTAATAATTACAGGTACGACATCATAATTTAACCAGCTGTCTAACAAGGTACAAACGTTATGACAATATTTAGAAGAGCCCATGAAACAGTCGATAATGCTGACAAAGGTAGAATTTGCAAAACGTTGAAATATTTAATAATTTTGTAATAATGAAATTAATTAACTGGTTTATGCCATCCTACTTTCTGCAAATCCTAATCTCCCAGCAATCCATCACACGTTAGATACTCAGGTCGTCATGGCATGACCACAAGTCGTCATTACTCACGGTCTACTCGCTGCTCACGGTTGAGATAGCTGATAACGGAGATAATATTTGTAAATAGTTTAAAAAAGCTGCCAATAACTTTTTACTGTTTGATGTTTTAGAAAAAGTTTAGTGTACAATGGAATAGCAATGAAAGCCATTCAATTTGAGCGTTTAGAGAAAAGCGATATAAAGTAACGAATTCTGGGATATTTTCAAAAATACATAAAAATAGGGTTTTCTCAAATTCCATGAATTTTCACCTAGGCTTTATGAGGCTTTATGCGGCTTAATTGTTGCAAATGGGTCACAGTATCATGTCCAGGATGGAATACAGAAGGAACCCTGTCCTTCAGGGAATAAGTGTAATAATATTAATATATTATAATATCAATAGGGCAACTGGTCAAAACCCTTCAATCCACGATCTACTGTATACGGCAATTTTCATGTGAGCAGAGATGAAAGTATCTTAATGCGTTTTATGCACCAAACAAACACTTTCGAATATGGAGAAAGTGAGGATCTTGACGCTAAGGTATGTTTGAGTACTATGTAAAAAGCACCATAACTGTAACATTCTTCTTATTTTACATTAAATTTCGCTTGGTAATTGTTTGATCTGAGTAAATTGAATAAGAAATATATATATATATATATATATATATATATATATATATATATATATATATATATATATATATTTCTCACTTTTTACGAAAAGACAAAGTGAACAAAAACGTAACTTCTAGATAATAATTCCTAAAAAGATCGATAAAAAATGTGTGCCGTGAATTATGCTACCCATTAATAGTAGATTATTCACCTAGGGGATAAAGCAGTGTATTATGTCACGGACGCTATATTTCATCCCGAGCGTAACGAAGGATCCTAGTGCTCCCAAACGCAGCGGTTTAAGACAAGACTCCTGAGTGCAGCAAGGGATTCAAGCTCGTCCAGACGACGACAACTTTATCCCCGAGAAGAATACTCTACTTTTTACACCTCCTAGCTCCTGCGTGGTAGTAAAAAGCTATTCCATTTACGAATAATTGACTACCTCGTTGGTCTAGTGGTCGCAAATGCTGCTGCTGAGCATGAGGTCCTGGGTTCGATTCCCGGGTCTGGCAAAGTGTTATTGGGTTGTTCTATCTGGAATTTCTCAGTAGCAGCCCGGAGTCTGGATTTGTGCCCGGTCGCTGACAATAGGCTCGCCCCCTATTACATGCGACTTAAACATAACTGGCGAAATGTAGGTGTTTACACCTTCTGCTTATTCTTTCTAGAAATAAAGATGTTATATAATGTTATGTACTAGCTGCGCCCCGAGGTTTCACCCGCATGTCTCGATCTCGTGGGAATATCGGGATAAAAAGTATCGTAACCAGATCATGGTCTACCCATGTGCCTAATTTCATCCAAATCTGTTCAGCCGTTTTAGCGTAACGAACAAACAAACAAACTCACTTTCGCATCCATACTATACATACTAAGCCATAAATTCGAAAGCAACGCTGTCCTTCTGTCTGTCTGTATGTTACCTTTTAACGGCTAAATCACTAAATAGATTTCGATAAAATTTGGCAAGGAGATAGATGGTATCCTGGAGAAGGACATAGGGTACTTTTTGTCTCGAAAATAACCCTTAAAGGGGTGATATAAGGGATGAAAGTATGTATGGGAAACACAGCATTTCTTAAGTTAGGGAAATGAAAATATGCTTTTTGTAAGAAATAAAGAATTACGCGTTTTTGTACAAACATCAAAGGGGTAAAATAGGGGTTGATTTTAAAACTAACATGTAATATTGTTTTTTTTTCGTCTTCTTTTCAAGAGATTTAAAAGATTGGAAATATAGTCATAGTCCGTATCTTGAATTCATATTTAGTCTTTATTAAATCAAAATTGTAAGTCGTAATATGTACTTTAAGGTCAGGTTTGCATGATATAATTTGGCATTATCGAGCAGGCGGTGTAAAAATCAATTTAATATGCAGTACTCATTCAAGAATTGTATTTTCCAGCTTTTAGAGATGGCGTTTGAAGGAAATCAAGCTTCGTTTCTCGCTATACTTCCTAACAAATATGATGGCATTAGTGCACTTGTTGAAAAACTTAAAGAGCCTTCAATTGTGTCAAGGGCGATGGAAAATATGCGATCTCAAGAAGTCAGAGTGGTAATCCCAGAGTTCAAAATTAAAGTCTCTACGAATCTTAAAACAATTATCATCAAAGAGGTAATATGATTTTCTTTCAATTAGTAAATATCATTTTACCGGTATATAATTCAGGCATTATATAGAATATCTAATGATTCTATGCAATGAGTGTATGTGAATGAGGTCGTCTAGGAATTGTATAAAATATTTAATCTATCGTTTATCATTAGGTATATACGCTCCCTAGAAAATGAATGCAATGCCTCGGTATTATATAGAATGCCACAAGAAGATTAGGTAAAGTATAAAATGAAGGACAAATAAAACAACTTTCGTTAACTCAAAATCAACTTTCCTGAAATTAACAGGTCTTAACTAAACATAATGTTTTAATTTAAGCGCTCTGAGTATCACAAACTTCGTTAAATTGACTGTACTGATAGTGATACACCATTATAACCTTATAACGGAGGACTTTTTTTACCGTCTCGAAAAAAATGGGTTTAAAGGTGAACAGAGTAGCCTATGGCATTTTATTTTTTTAATTTTTCAGTAACCTAGGTTGAAATTGATCTATCCATAAATACAACACATTTGAAGTAAACTTTCATACACCTTGATGACTTGACCATTATGACTTTATTATTATGACTTGACCAAAAAAATTGTTTTATTGTTGAAATTATTTTTGTTTTATCATTTATTCAAGCATAGCAAACGCGCACGTAACTACGATTTTTAGAGTTCCGTACAAAAAGAAAAATCTACACCCGTAAAGGATCACTTCGTTGTCTGTCCGTCAGTCTGTCAAGACCCATTTTCTATCATGTTTAAATTAATTTAATATCAACTACGTAGATCTGTTTCCTTGGAGCCCTAAAAAAAGTTAAGCTTCTGAGTCAATGCAATAAAAAATTCGGCAATTTATGTGACATATTTTGATACTCGCACATAAACCAAAACCTACACTACTTCCCGTTGACCTAGAATCATGAAATTTGGCAAGAAGCAAGGTCTCACAGCACTATTAAAGGAAAAATACCGAAAATTGATAATTTGTAGTTTTATCAGTTTTTTTGCGTTTATAAACTTACATAATTCAGTTGGAGAATTGACCGTGACGTATATCGATGTATGGGAGAAAATGTTTTTCAACTACTAAGTTATGGTTGTTCTTGGGATAAATTCATCCCAACTACGGAACCCTTCATTGTGCGTAGTCCGACAAGATTTGGCTGGTTTTTTATGTTGTTTGGTCCCCTGAGTGAGATAGTGTTTATACCCAAGTTTGCGAAGATAAATTTTAGTCAAATCGAAAATCTAGCTACAATTCAGTCAGAGCCATTATGGCGGGAATCGGGATACTTCAGCTATGTTTGCTACCGCTTTGGTAAAAACGTAGCTAGTTTTTCGATTTGACTAGCTATATCTTCGCAACCAATAGTAACAAATTTAGCTTGCTTCACAAAAATAGAAAACAAAGATATATAAACTATAAACACGTCCTTATGGTATATTTTCAAAAAATCTGAAACAATTGCCTGAATACGCAAATTTTCGAGCACCGTGGGAGTAGCACAAGGTTTTCAGGGTTACATTCTTGGGTATAAACTAATCTCAGGGGACCGAACAACATTTTAAAAAAATCGTAGGTACATGCGCTTTTGCGATATATTTGCATTGTTTTGTGTCGATATTGACTGGGCGAGAAATACTATGAAATACTTACCTATTTTTGCTGTCGATGAAATCTATACCTACTGTGCTTGCGTATATATTACGGAACCCTTTAGTGTGCGTGATCCGACACACACTTGGTGGTTTTTTTTTTTCAATAATATTTCATTTAATATTTGAAAAAGTTGTTCGTTATCATGCGTCTCTTTAAATATCTCTTTAATTAGGTAAATATTATGTTCGTTTACCTGCCATACTTTATACCTAACTATGTATATAAATACTAGGTAATTCTGTAATTTTTAGTCTATTGCTGATATATTCAGTGACAGCGCTGACCTGAGCGAAATAACGGGACGGCCAGATGTACATGCAAATAAGGCTGTACAGAAAGCCGTTTTACATGTGAGCGAGGAAGGATCTGAAACAGCCGCTGCTAACGGTAAATGATAAATGATGCCTAATTATTTCTGTAAATTGATTTTTTTAATAGGTACAAAACTGAACACTCGTTCAAAATTCAGTATTCGGCGAATAAGGGTAGTAGGAGGAAGCCGAGTCACTATTTCACGTGTGTATTTTGATTAAATTTGCTATTAAAATTACAGAATTCACGATGGTCACTGGGGTGAGGCTCCGCAGACAATTGAATCTAAATCTCAAATATTTCAGAGCTGATCATCCTTTTTATTTTGAAATACAAATAGATAACATGGTCGTTATCAATGGAATCTTCGTTAAATAGGTACCTGTTTATTTATAAAAATATACGTACAGGGCGTAAAAAGACCCGTCACCAATTCTAGATCCACGTTTTATTTTTGGTATGAAAAACGTCTGTTTTAACTACTTAGGTACTTACGTGAGCAGACTGGGGCCGGGTACGTGGGGGTATTTGAAGTTTAGTTACAGAAAACCTTTAAAAAAAATAAAAGAAAGTTTTGATTTTGACCTTCAATATCTTCATAATCAGTAGGTTACCAGCACTTCTCAGACAAAGTGAAAATATATCGCAATGTCGAGAAGAATACGTGACTTTTAGCTTGGTGATGGGCACCCTATAATATAATATAATAAACAAAAATATAAAATAAATAATAAATATAATAATTATAAACCCTACAATACAGGTTAACCTGCATTATGGGGTTTTTAACCTAACCCGAATAGGTAATAGGTAGGTTCGAACCCAAACATGCGCTTTTCTTTATGTAAATTATTTCATCACCACTGCTCTCAAAACGGTGAAGGGAAACAACGTGAGGTCACAGGCTTGTCCTAGAACCAAAAAACTCAAAGACATGTGACATCTACCAAACATCGCACTGGGCCCGCGTGGTGGATTAGGTACGGCCCACTCCCTCTTGCCGAGAGGGGGTCTGTCCTAGCAGTGGGAACATGACAGGCTAATTATGCTATGCTAACTTTACACCCGTTATCTAAGAAAATGCTTGGATATTTGATAAAATGTTATACCCAATTACCTAGTTCCGTTGATAAACTTATTGAATTCTCATAATTTCATTTCCATATTTTCTTTTTTCAGGTTTACTGCCAAGTAAAATAGCAACATGCGTTTAAATGGGACAAACGTCATTATTTGGAATCAATAAAATAATTATGTCAAATTATATTTTATTTATGTATTGCTTTGTGAAATGAGTTATTCCACTCAGAGCACCAATTTCAGATATCACCTACATTTATGTGTTTTCTTTTAGAAAGATGTCGAACTAAAGCCTCTTGCGCACTTGGGCACATTTGTGGTCTTGTGAAACAATCCATAAAATTAAAAACGAATAGTGCAAGTAAAACCATGGGGACTGGCACTGTACTCCCTTATACAGGTTACTCTATAACCTAGCTGGGAATGCAGCACCTCACCACCACTCAAGTTGTAGTTTTAGTACACTAATTTTGTCAACCCATTAAATTACCATGTGCTACAATGCTGTTATGATGAAATAAACAATTTGATTTGATTTTGATTTTGAAACATTCGCTTACTAGGTAAAATTTACCATAACTGCCCCATGACTGGTAAGACAAGTAAATACTAGCCTCAGTAGTTCCATTGAGACGCACTTCCATTGTCCAGGCGCCTCGCACATTACTCCACCAATTTGTTAAGAAGGAACACGACCGCCACGGAAACTGCCTGATAGACAACGCTTTTGTGCTTTAATGAATACTGTCAGACGAACAAACGTTACACCACAGGAAGACTAATGTGGGCCACCTTCCACCCCTGTTATCTTTATAGCCGTACCTATTGTTTATATTGAGCGATGTCATGATTTACCGCTTGCCCCTTTCAACCAGTTCTACAGGCTAATAAATATTTAAATTATGAAACTCATTGTTTTAGTGCAGTTTTCCACAGTTTTCATTTAATTATGTGTAGCATTTTTCTGTCAGTAATATAATTAAAAATTTCGTTTAATATTATCGCACTTTATATTACGTCGATAATTCTAACATAAAAAAGGAATTATTAGTAACAGGATATTATGAACTTTTTAATAGTTATTGGTGTTTTATTACTGTGGTTAGCACTTGAGAAAGTCGAAAAGTAATTATTTAAAATTAATTAGTTTGTTTAAAACTGAAAACATTGAGCAAACCGCTGTGGTGTGCGGAACTGATGGCATTGCACCAGGAACAAGTTCAATTAACGAACAATGCAGAGAAATCTTAACAGCGTTTTCTTGTTCAGCGCTGCATGAAAGAGAATCAATTAGCCCGTAAAGTGAGTGCCAAAGAGACAAAGGAGAGTATTGGGTTCCGCGCACCTCTCTTTACGAACACCGCGGTAAAGCAAGCTCAGATCGACAAAGAATTCACAAAATTGTTCTAACCTATTAACATGTAGAACTTCTAATGTGCATTATAGGCTACCTACCAAGATTCTTTTAGGTTTTTAAGTTTTTAACATAGTTTTAGGTGAAAGTTATTTTGTCCATCAACGACTTTCAAAATGAAGGCTACCTATTACAAGCAACATGTTCGATCAAAATAAAATTTAAAAAAAAACTTTTTCACAAAAAATAAAACCGACTTCCAAAAAAAACACTACAAAGTGAAAAATAACTTTTATTTCAGAAGTCGGTGTCTTTGGGGTTTATTTTCGTTTTTTTGCCACCGACTTCCGAAATAAAAGTTATTTTTCACTTTGTAGTGTTTTTTTTGGAAGTCGGTTTTATTTTTTGTGAAAAAGTTTTTATTTTTCACTTTTTAGTTGTGGTACCTACACAAAACTCCCACAAAAATTTTAATACCCATTACCTGCTATGTAAATTACAGTGTCAGGAACTATTAGAATATCGTCCACATATACTAGATGGGAAAAATACGTATTATTGAAGCTAACTCAAAAACCCCTCATCAGATCTTGACCAAATTTGTATGGGACCACTTCTGAAGTATGCCCTACCAAACAGAAAAAGAATCATCAAAATCAATTCATAATTGGCGGAGTAATCGCGTAACAAACATACAAAAAAAAAATACAACCGAATTGAGAACCTCCTCCTTTTTGAAGTCGGTTGATAAAAGCAATAACAACCCGAACATTTCCACGTTCCTATACCTAGGTACATACCTGCTGTACGTCATGTGTAGGTAGGAACGTGGGAAGAATGGATGGGAGTGACGACAGCAGAAATCTATACTCTACAGGAAGGCAAAAGTAAAAAAGCTGTTGGAAATATCGAGGAGCATTGCCTCACCGGCTGGGTGGACAAAATAGACTTTTTCCGTACTTCATTCTCCTATTTGTAAAATTGCTGTTTTGAAACTTCGATTCATCTCGTAGGTTTTATTTTCATCTTCGTGAGAACACTAAAGAATCTCTTAAGTACTTTTACTGGGTATCACCGAAATATTAACCTATAATTTTTAAAGCTTCATCTAAAATGAGTAAATACGTGACGTTTATTAATTAAGTTAATTAATAATGACAGGTACTTTGAATGAGCAAAACAAAAGCCTGCCATTATACATAGTAATTCATTAAGTAAGGATTCATTTACTTAATAGTTGGTATGAAAAGATTTATTGTGTGGGACCGGTCCCTTGAGAAGCAAAAAATAAACCAAAAAAGGTAACCATAATTTATTAAAGTCAGCAACGAAACTGAGAATTAAATCTAGTGCTAAGTGTTGCCAGATTATTTAAGAGCACTAAGTTGGTTAGTTAATTCAGTAAGTTGGTTCCGTACCTAATACCGTATTAGGTACGGAACCAACTTACTGAATAAACTCAAAACTACAAAACCGATTAAAAAAATATTTCACCAGTAGAATAGTGATAGCCTGTGATGTGGACTGCCAAGTCATAGGTCTGGAGTTCGAACCCAAAGCACGCACCTCTGGCTTTTCGGATTCATGTGCGTATTGTATAATTATCACTTGCTTCAAAAACGGTGAAGGGAAACATCGTGAGGAAACCAGCTGCCTGAGAGACATTTATACATGCAGTCGGCATGTGAAACCAAATCAGAGGCCTATGGGTGGGTTTAAAACTCTGACACCAGGTTAGCCACTAACCACACGAAAAGAAGAAGAAGACCAGGAGAATGCTATATTATCACTGAGTAACATGGGCAAAATTTATAAAGATATCACGAGGGCTTACCCGCTGGCGAAAGCTAGTATTTTATAAAATAAACTATAAAATGATATTTGGGTATGATGGCCCCAATAGTTAAGGCCTTGCCTCACATCACGTGGTTGTGGGTCCAAATCCGGTCAAGTACCAATGTGACTTTTTCAATTCATATGGAAAACATCGCTGTATCGTAAGGAAACCTGGACTTATAGTCAATATAAGACTGAAATCGCCAACCCGTCTTGAGCAAGCGTGGTGATGCAACGTGATGTGGAATACTCACGCCTTCTTTGTATGAGAACAGGGGGCCAAGTCTGCTATTTTATAAATTCGTCATTCCAACACGATCCCATTGTCATTTTGCTAAAAGTTCGTAATCTGCTAAATTCATAATGGTCGATCATTGGTTGGTCATTGTATTCCACAAACTCGATACTCGTAACGAATTAAAAGAAATGACTGCACAATGACGTTCTCATGGTAGGTCACTGATCAAAGGAACTGTCAAAATTTTAGCAGATTACCGCATAAGTCAGTCATTCATTTTTCAATATGTACGAGATTACCTATAGGCCCCTGCCATAAGTAACAGTAATAAGCTAGTATTATTATTATTATAAACCTATGCTGTAGTGAAACGAATCGGTAACATAAATTCATTTGCAATTTATTGTTAGTTATGGGTGACTGACTAACTTAAAGGCTTGTTAAATATCAAACGTTTCAATTTGAAGTTTGAAATTCATTATAACTTTATCTACAAATTCAGTTTAGTAAATTGATAGTGAAGTACCGATGGATTTTAGAAACCCAATTAAAATGTTGTTTTCGCTTGGGACTTGTTCATTTAGTGATCACCTTTTGATATAGTTTGACATGTTATAGGTACCTATCTTATTTTATTTATATTAAAAGTTCATGTAGTTAGGCTTAAGATATAGCACTTTGTCTATTAAATAAACCAACGTCATGTTATTATTTAGTTCCTGGTCGACCGAGCTCTCATCATCATCATCATCATCAGCCTATAACGTTCCCACTGCAGGGACACGGCCTCCTCTCAATGAGAGGGTGCGGGCTATAATCCACCACGCGTGCCCAGTGCGGATTGGTAGATGTCACATGTCGTCGAATTTTTGGTTCTAGGACATGCCGGTTTCCTCACGATGTTTTCCTTCACCGTTTTGAGAGCAGTGGTGATGAAATTATTTACACAAAGTAATGCGCATGTCTGGATTCGAACCCAAGACTTACTGTTCGTAAGTTCGACCGAGCTCTGCTCGGGTGAAAATAGAGAATGCTCATTAATAATATAGGATAGTTCAAACTAATTCTATGTACCTACAGTACATACTAACTCCATGCTGCCATGTCATTTTTCTAAGGTAGCCATCTTATTATTTATTTATTTAAATCTCCCTTACAGCTATCATAAACTGAACTGGTTGTTCTAAACTTTGGGTCACCGAGCTCTGCTTGGGTGCAGATACGGAGAAATCGAATATTCCCAGATATGAGACCTAGCTAGATCGATTTTTCGTTCCCGTAAACCCCTATATTCCAACTTTCATCGAAATCGTTACAGCCGTTTTCGAGAACGAAATATTGCTCGTTTAATATTAGATGATAAGACAAAAACAACGCTGCATAAATCATGGTGGCGGCCACGCGAGCGCAGGCCGTCACGTACCAAATACTTACTTCTGAAACAAAACCACACAGAGCTTACAACGCAAACTTCCATACCACACATTAACTATTAATCCTCTACATGGAAAATGCAATACGTTCTCCCTACTGCCGACTGCCGAGCTATTCGTGAAGGCTGAGAAAGCAATATAAATATACCTTCATATGTACTGGGTGCCGAACATTGACACAGAGTAACGAGAGGCCTGTGGCATTAAATTTTCAGCGCCCGCCCGCATCGCCAGACGACATGGGCTCAAATTGAAGTAAATCTGACAACATCTACTCGCTGCCCGAGCCTACATTATGTATGTGTCTGCAGATAAATGACATTATTGATGCGTTTGCCTGCAATCAAAAACCATCCATATATTTTTACCAAGTCTATCATCACCGTAAAACAATAATGAAAATCTTAAATTAACTGACAGGCAACGCTCAGCATAAACCGCTGTGTCTAGAAACACTAAAACCTTATATTATTTTAAGGTGTTAAAAAAAATGCTTAAAAAGATTTAAGGACTGCTTTAGACCAATTTTTGTATGGAACAGCTGATTTTAATTTTCGCGATTTCGATGTTGGTCCCATAGTACCTAAAAGTTATTCAGTTCGGTGGTCTATAGAACTCCTTAAAAAATGTAAGTCCATTATAAGGAAAATGAACACAAACGAAGATTTTATGAAATTTCATCTGTGTTAGACAGGGGATGAAAGTTCGTAATTTTTGGCCGCTGGTGATCCCATCGGGCACAGGGCGTGTAACAGAGAAATTGCTAATTGTTAAATAACCAGTAAAATTTTGTCTCTATCATGTTAGTTGTAAGTCTAAAGTCAAGAGGTTCTTTTAGCTTAGTATAAAGCGTAACTGAGAGTTCAAATTAGCTCTCACGATCCACGGCGATGATGCACACAGCGCACGTACCGCGTCTAATCTCGAATGCATTGCCCTGAACTGACGATTATCTTATATCTCAGGTTTTCTCATACCTTTTAAGATGAGTAAGCAACCAATAAATTATGCACATAGGTACATTTAATTGGCTGAATAGTGGATAGAAATTCACACATTGGCTAATGTGGGATAATAGGTTCGACAAATTGAGCGCATAAATTAGGCAGTCGTTCCAATATTATAAACTGGTGTTAATTCAGGTTAATATGCGAAGTGTAATTTTGAATACAGCGTCGGTGCAGTGCTGGTGGTCTCATGAATAAAGAATCCGATTAAACTGACCTATCGTGGCGCGCCAGCCAGCCGACCGACACGGGAGCTGTGAAAATTTTACTAGTGCCAATCATAACCTGGATTACCATTTTATAGCGTGCAACGCAATTGTACTTGACTTCTTTGCCTCTACTGCTAGTCTGATGTCAGTGTGTTTTTAGAAACATTTTATAAAATGTACTTTAGGTTGATTTATTATTTATACGACGCTATATACGTATTTAAATAACGTATTTAAAAGTGCCAGTGTAAAAACAAACAAAATATCACAGCTAAAGTGAACCACATATTGTTATAAAGTGCATCTTCTACAATCTGATTGATCTATGGAGCATAGCAACGTCGACTGCGGTCAAGCTTTAGATGGCAGATCATTTGTTGCACATAGAGACCCGAGCCGCGGTCGGAAAATCATGTCAATATCTACGGAAAGATTAACAGACAACTGTTTAGGATAGGCCACACTGAATACAGTTGCAGGTTGTAGTGCGTGTCACACTCAACGCACTGCTATGACATCTCTCGAGTTACAAGGCCTTCTGCATAAACGGTGTGGTCCTTTAAAAATATCTGGAAATTGTAAAGAGTACCTATATTCTTTTGAATAAGCAGAGATTAGAATTATATTATTCAGTAGGTACATTCTAGACCCTTTTGTCGGTTATTAAAAAATATCTTCTGTTTCATATAAAGTTGCAATAGTGTACTTATTGAACAGAAGATTTTTTAAAAAGAATTTGATCAATACCTACACGGTAAAAATGTATGAAACAGCTTTTTTTATACCCGGAGATTTTTTTTTAAATTCATGGTTTCAGCTTGCTCATCGATGTCCTTTATACCTACCGTGTATTAGTTACAGCTCATTCACACGAGACCCGTCATTGTCAATTCGTCAAAAAATACGATACGTCATGACGGGTGCACGTTCACACTGCATACGGCATCGAGTTTTTTTTCGCGATTTGTCAAAATATCCAAATAGATTTTCATGTTCACACCCGATGCGTGAGTTCAGTCTTGAACGAGCGCTTCAGCGGATCCGTCACAAAAAAATCACGACTATTGTTTTTTGACGAACGTGATTTTTAAAAGACGATACGTGATTTAAGACATGTCCGTAATTTTTCACGATTCGTGATGCGTGAACACGAGCATTAAAAAAACATTGCCGCCGTCAAAAAAAAAAAAACGAATCGTGAAAAAAGACGTGTGAACGAGCCCTTACGTGTAAAATATACGTAAACGTAATAACATTAACTGTATCTTATTTAACTGGAAATAGATGTCAAAACGCAAAGGAAAAGCCTATAATGGTGACGATGATGCTAACACAATGAGCAGTTATAATCCTATACTAAGAGTACGCCCTCGCGAGTCGGTTCGCATCGACGCGGAAGTAATATGTCACACCATAAGGTTAACTTAACGGAAATTATACGAACGTAATCTGACGCGTTTGTTCCGCAGTGTCAGACGTGCACGGTTGGGCCTCGTGATTGTCTGTGTTTCTTGCAGTGTTCGGATAATTCGGGGTAGCTATGGGGGTATAATGGTACCTCTTGTGAAATGGAATGAAGTATTACACGAAATATTTATCGTAAGTCTAAAATATGAAGAAAGAACTCCCAAACTGATAACCGATAGACAACAAGATAACGCTTCTGTTCGATCCTTGTCTGTATAAATAGCCTGTTCCAAAAGTACCTCAATCTGCTTAGCCTTTTCCCAATTATATTGGGGTCGGCTTCCAGTCTAACCGGATGCAGCTGAATACCAGTATTTTACATGAAGCGACTGCCTATCTGACCTCCACAACCCAGTAACTGGGTAATACCATACCCCTTGGTAAGACTGGTTGTCAGACTTTCGGGCTTCTGACGACCCGTAACGACTGTCAAAGATCCACGAATGACAGCCGGGACCAACGGTTTAACGTGCTTTCCGAGGCACGGAGGAGTCTCGGTATGTAAAGATGGTCACCCATCCACAGACCAACCCCGGCAAGCGTAGCTTAACCTGATGGATCGACCCGTGCGGCAGTTATTACTTAGCCACGACCTCCTCTTCTGTTCCAAAAGTACCTATCTAATAAAAACTTAAATAAATCCTGTTTAAATTCTTACACAATCACTCACTATAGGTAGAGAATGTACCACCTTCAGCTTCTATCTGTATTTAAAAGGCTTCTACTTTTTATCTCACCACTTTTACCAACAATTATTGTTTGAATCACTTTATTAAATTATAATTGAAAAATCATCAACCGAAATTGGGGTTATAAAGTTGACTTGAGATTTCATCTAACTCGCAATTCGGATAGGAACAGTCCACTACTATTCTTAAGGTGTTCCTTCACCTAGATCATTCGCTTGTAATGTAACATTGGTGTTTCAAGTTGTATCAAAATAGTACAGACATTGCGTAGGTACTATAATGCTCTCTCCTCCCTCACCGATGTAATGCTCGAATTCTATCATTATAGGTTGCGCACTGTAATGTTCGGTTCTCCCCCCTCACTGGTGTGTAACGTTACATTACAGTTGAAAGCTCTCGGTGAGGTTACCACCTTTAGGCCGCGTTCACACCAATCGTACAGTTGGTGGCCGGATACGAGTACGTACTTAATTTTTTTAAAGGCGGACAGCTTCTTCAAACCAGACCAGGGGCACTAGTAGATGTCTTAGCACAGAAACCTCTCTGTGCTAAGTACCTGTCACAGAAAAATCGTGTATTTCAAACGGACATGTTATCATGGCTGGATAGTTTGGAACCGTTAGTTCGCGACAGTTTGCTCACATAACTACACACTTCCGACTATCCGGCCTCACCCAGGACACACAGTGTCCGATGTGTGCGGACACTAACGTTCCAATTGGAAGCTGTTTGTGTACTCTGCCATCTACTTTTATGTCGCTGCTTTCAATCGTTTTGAGCAATCGCGTTTATATGTGTTGTTATTGAGATCTACCTTCGTTATACGATACTATACGTATGAGATATATTAAGGAACTATATTTAATGCCACCTGCTTGACCTTCTTTCTTCGCTCAAAAATTCCCACATTGACTTTTATCTAATGCCTACCCTTCTAATATAAATTTTCAAATTAAGTATTACTAAAGTTCAAAAGTTTAACTGAGAATTACATCAATTATAATTAACTTTAAAAGTGACTATTTCGAAACTCAAACAGAACTGGCAGCGAAGGTTACTGGGTGTCAACAAAGGCGGAGTTTCTTTTCAAATCTGGTTTTGCGGAGAAAACTCGTGGAAATTCAATAGGATCTAAGTTGCGACGAAAGTGTGCGGTAGCTAATACCCCAAGCCTTTAGGGTAAAAGCTACCTGTAACTTACTTCACATTATAGCTTTCGACATAATTTTCTCGGCGTATCACGCCCGAATCTTGTTAATATAACTAGATACACGCTTACAACGCACCTATTTCAGACGAAAAAGTTCAAAAACATTTAAGCTGAACTTTCATAAAAAGATTGGAAGATTGTTTTCGTTGGATTTCAAAACTCAAATCTAAGTAAACTGCGAAAAGTGTGGAGATATTAATTCTTTTCTCCTGGTTATATTTTTATTATCTTATTAAACTGTCAGAAAGTTAAAGATTGTACCATTTTCGTTCCCTATTCTATTCGTTGGTTAGAAAGATTTACGAGAGCGGGAAAGAACCTTTATTTTATTATCCGGCTCTTTGTGGTGAATGTTCATTTCATTTCTTTAAAAAAATTAGTTCCGTTCCTGGTTTCCTTACTATCGCTGTCCAGACGTACGGGAAATTCTTTTAAAGACAAAATTTATATGTCACGAACACTCTTGTTGCGAACCAAAAGAATCCACGGAATAGTTTAACAAAACATTTCTGCTACAAAGGTTGCGGTTCTGTTCTTTTTATATTAAATTGATTTCTATAGTAATTAATAATGTTTAGTTCAAGGTTTTATATTGTTATAGATGCGTTTACATTTTTACAGTTTTATACGAAACATGCATGTTTTTATTTAAACGTTTTCCTATCATGAGCCTGGGTATTTGTTAGCTTGTTTTGGACCCAGATCCCTAAACGTCCTGCTTGTCGTCCTGATTGTTCCATACGGGGCAAAGACGCGACCCGTATCTCATCTATCCCACTTCACCAAACGTGGATTCGAATTTAGTTAGCGTTCCTTTTTAAGGTTCCGTACCCAAACGGTGCCCACGGGACCCTATTACTACCGTCCAGGCATCCTGTCCGTCCGTTTGTCACAGGGCTCTATCTTTTGAACCATAATACAGGGACCAATTAGTTCAACCAGGTTTCAGACTGGCTAAAGTAGACTCATCCTTCATGGGGTACTGTTTAAAATGTTACAATAAAATACCTCCCCATATACTACAACTAAATGAAACGAAATTTAAATCTTGTATAAAACGCACACTATGCTGCCAAGCATATTATAAGCTTGGGGATTATATCGCTGACAAAAATGCTTGGCTTAACGCTGGTCCAGCTCCACAAGGGCGCATAAACTAATTGATTAGCATTCGAAAATATAGTTGGAGCTGCTGAAGATTGCAAAAACTATCTTTGAATTGTATAACTTCAATCTCTTTTTTTTATTGTATAATTGCATAGCACATGTGTGAGCACTGTGATGTACCTTCTACGAGTATAAAGCTACCATTTAATGGGTACGTCTTTCATTGACTTGTTATGCCCTGGCGGCTAAGAGTATGTCATGCTCACTCAAATGTCTCGCTGGTGGTGGCGTGTGTGTTGGATCGTTGAGTTCCCTTCAAAATGGTTGAGCTAAACGGTGCTGATCCATGCTTCATGTTCGTGAACGGGCGCCATCAGTAGGGACTGGTGATCTCTTATATGTCACGGGTTATTTTAATTTTTGAATTGTTTTTATCTTTTTATACGGACGCTTTTTTACGTACACGTCTTTCTACATTGTTCTCACATGTATAATTTCAACATGAATGATGTAAACAATATTTTGTAAGAATATTTTTTTTTTTTAAAGAGTGTCCGTGGAGTTTCTTGCCCGTTCTTCTCCATAGGAACCTACGCTTTGGAATGGGCAACTAGCTTCATATTTCTGACTGACTGACCCCTTGACAATTCAAAAGTGCCTGTAAATGGTTTAATTGAAATAAATGCTTTGAGTTTGAGTTTGAGAATAGAAATCTAAAATGAAATTCACATTATACTTGAAATTTTCTGTGTGCCGCTATAACAACAAATAATAAAAATAAAAGTCCCACTCCCCTGACTCCCCTTAATAAGAAACGTGTATAATTTACTAAAGTATTTTTTTAATGACATGTAGTGTTAAATATTGTACGTTGGTACGGAACCCTGCCGCTGTCTGGCCGCTTTCTAAATAAATGCTAACTACATCAGTTTTTAATATGAAAATGATTTTAATTAATTTTCAGCATTGAGCCGACATGTTAGAGCCATTATAAGTCCTTCTTATATTCCTTACACACTTCTTATATTCAACTTCCTCCCGGCAATATATTACGTTACATCATAATAATTTGCATTCAATCCTATATTATTAATACCAACTTTGTTTTTGCATAGTCTGGGATACATGTGAACTCTTCTCAAGTCTCCGAAGTTATCCGATACCTTGCAAATAACTATGTAACTATGTGCCAAAGCTGACACAAATTCTAGTTATTTCCATTTTATTCAAATAAGTCTCGACCGATCCATGTATCAGAGTGAGTCTCCAGTAAAAGCATCATTTGTAAACGTGAGAACCCGGGCCATGAGCCATTTAGCATCCAGTTTCATTTTAAAGAGTTCCCATTTTAATCCTAGGTCATCAGGTCGTTTTTATTACGGCACGAATTTCTAATTAAATGTTAGAGGTGGTCGTAAATTTTGAAACGCAAACCTGCAGGACCCTTCGATTCCCCTTTCATTAAATCGATTATTGCTCGAATGTTTGCAGTTCCTTTTATGGAGGTGAGGACTTTGATCGCGAAATTGCTTTAAAAACAAGAGCTTGACCTCGTTTAACGTGTCGATGAACTCTCACAGGATCTTTCCATTAGCCCGCTCGTCCGTCGACACATTTAAAAAAAGTTTAACAAGTTTCAATCTATTTACTCTGTGCGACAAGTACCTACGAGCTGTGTACATTGTAAGTACTTGACCTTTTACACGTGTTTTTTTGTATATCTACTTATACATTTTAGATTTGTATGTTGTGTATTCCTTTCAAAGAACCTTGTCCTTGTTAAGAGATTGGTAATATCTAATTACCGATCTCTGGTCTTATCCCTCTCTTAGGGACAGAATTCCAAAGTTAACATTCTTTGTTTGGAATAGGTAGCTTCGACAATAAAACTACTCCACTATAATCATTAACATAGTTATTCGAATACTGAAATCATACAAATCTAGCCATTAGACAAGCAACAAGCTCTAATAAATTCCTTGCTAATTAATATAAATAAAGCTCATAAGTCACAGGGAAAGGGTCGAGCGAGGTGGCAGGTAAGCTTGTCTTATTGAAATAAACGACTTGTGACCTCCCCAGGCACGGTGGTGTCTCTCCGATATGACCCCACCCCGACATTGTCCCTATAATCATTCATATTTACTTCACACGCCCATCATACACGCTCGCATTGTTCGCAAAAGGGAAGTGAGCGGTGGGTGCGTCGAGTAGCGTTGTGTTCGTAAGTGGACTTGCGATGTCTTTTCTAGATTAGTTTTTAACCGACTTCCAAAAAGGAGGAGGTTCTATGTTCGTAGCGTATGTTTTTTTTTGCTTATAAATACTAACTTTGCTTGGATGGTTTTTGAGTTAGCTTCAATAATACGTATTTTTCCCACTTAGTCTATATGTATGATACTCGAACTACGATGATATTTTTAATGATGGTCTGGCAGTTTGAGTATTTTATGCGGCCTACCCAAATGTCCTTTCTTTGGTATTATTCGTCGAGTTGAGCTCCTCAAGTTCTGAGTTGAGCTTCACGATTACTGAAAAATGCTTGCACTAACAGGACAGGTCCACTCAAATCTGTGTGGTTCTTTTCTCAAAAGACCATTTCAGACTAATCTACATGGTCCTCATATGGCCTGACCAAGATTATGTTTGGACTTTAAAAGAGTCTGTGACCTCTGAGTTTGTTTCGGCCTTTCTTCTCAGAGTAGTCAGATAGGAAACGCCGAACTCATCTAGCTAATTTTTAATTATTTTTTTAAGATGACGTGTAAAAGTGATTCCAATATCCTATTTACAGAATAAACAATTTCAATTCATTTCATTTCGTATATAAGTTTATGTCATTGTTATTTACAAAGCAGTGGTTTTTGAATTTCTGTGGGGTAGGTACTAAAACTAAAAAGTGAAAAATAAAAACGTTTAAAAAAAAAACTGTTAAGTTTTTTTTTGGAAGCTGTCTTGTTTTTTTTTTTTTGGAAAAAGTTTTTTCTTATCTGTTTTTCTGTCCTCATAATTGGAAGCGCCATCCTGGCCGCGTGCGCAGGCCGATGGGATTCGGTACTGCTGGCGCACTGGATAGGCCTTCACGCGAGGACAAGCGCCTAATTACCTATCCTATCGTTATTAAAATTGTTACTTTTACTAACACTAGGCTAAGAACATTGTTACTAACGCATTTATGGACAAAAGTCTGAAATAAATTTCATAATAATAAAAAATTAAAAAAAATGAAAAAAATAAAAAAAATCATAATAATAATAATAATAACCCCACCGCCGTATCTCTACGTTGACGTTGTGGTGGGGCTTGCGCGCTCCGAACTCCAGGTCTATGCCGGTAGAGTTTTATTTTTGCCGGAATAGGTCTGGGATGAGGAGCCAGACCAAGAGAGATACAGAAACCCGCAGGGCAGCATGTGGCGAGCTGTTGGGCAGTAGCGACCCCACGGACCCTATCTCCCGGGAGAAATCTTGTTCCTCATCTCTGGCTTGCCTTTATTGGCCGGCTGGAGTGAACACTGACGAGGAATAGAGCTCCCACCTCTTTCTTGCCTTTATTGGCCGGCTTGAGTGGAGATTCGCAAGAGCAAATGTGCTCGGAGGAAGGAAGTATTCCAGTAAGATGCTGGTAGGGATCTTGACCGTACTTCCGGGATTGTCCTGATAGCCGTGGAATACCGCTCCACTCCTTATAAGCACCTCAGGACATGTTGCTCCCTTGTCACTTCGACACTTTGTGCTAGCGACCGTTTTCGGGGGCCCATTATTGAGTGTGCAAGTCACCCCCTGAAAGAAAGAAAGAAAGAAAGAAAATACGTTTATTTGCGGTAAACATGACGCAAAAAAGAGCTTACACAAAAAAAAAAATTTAGAAAAGGTTGCGGGAAACATGCGTCACATCCACGCAAAACGGCTATCGCAATCCCTGCAATTTTACCTGTCTATTTTATATAAGATATTGGTCAGACAGGGGCCATAGTCTTTCCATAGTTCTAGATAACCAGTTCACTTAGCCACCCAAACCCATAATCCAATATCATTGTTTCCATATCTTGCAATAGTCCTGCACTAACCGGGGCTTGGCCTTGGGTGCACTAGAATAGTGCGTACAGGGATAATCGTCGGTTAGTGCCTCGTTTCATTAGACACGTCTAACGGGCCTCTGCGAGTTGGCTTCGGCCCCTCGTACGCCTTCCAAAGGTCCGGGACCCCAGGATCCCGAGAAATTTCAAAGAAAATAATCATATAATAATAATAATTATTTTTAATCATACCTACCATTCGATTAGACATCTTTCTGAGTTTGTTTCGGCCTTTCTTCTAAGAGTAGTCAGATAGGAAACGCAGACCTCACATAGTTTAAAAAAATATGATGACGTGTAAAAGTGTTTGTACAAATGTACCTACTAACGGAGACAAAATCATTTATCATTTGAAAGCATATTTAGAAAATGGATAGCTATTTTCAGCAGTTATTCGAGAAGATGGGCTAGGTATGGTATAAAATGTTTTATCTATCTATCTAAGGTATAGTACTAGCCCAACTTCTCGAATGTGACTGTCTTCAAATAAATATAACATCATAATTTCACGTTTGCTTTCCCCGGGGCAAACAAGCGGGGGCAGAAGCAGAGGTGTACTTATAGTACACTTACTGTTCACCACTTATGTTTAAGTCCCATGTAATAGAAAGTGAAATGATGGTGAATGATGGTGAGATGATGATGAATAGGGGCGCACTTATTGCAAACTCTGACTCCGGGCTTCTACTGAGAATTTCCTGATAGAAAAACCCAATAACACTTACCCGACTAGGGAATTGAACCCAGGCTCAGCATATATGCTGGCCATATAAGGGTTCAAATAAACTCTATACAATTCGAAATGACTATGAACCCTGGAACAAAACATATAAACAATTTATTCCTCCATAAAATATCGGTAAATCCTGCGAGCACTAACAAGGAGTGGACTTTGTGCTTGCAACCACAAACAACAGGTTTTGTTGTACTTTCAGAGTTCAACTTATAGCCCTATTTAACTTAGCCTGTCCACCCTATTATTCTTTGTAATCTATGTTTATAGAATCAAAATAATCTGAACACTTTTTTTTCTGCTTTAAAAAGAAATAATTTTAATTTATTTATTTAATTTTAAAGAAATCTTACAGACTAATAACAATCATAAATGTCATGCATAATTAGTGACATTTGCTAATTAAAAGCTTCCACATGTATATATCTAATTAGCTTTGAGTTTCTTGCGTTGACCAGTTACAGCGATTTGAGTAAGTAAACACTACTGTACAGTACTTATTGCCTGATTTACTTACTGTTACAGTAAGTAAATCAGGCAATAAGTACATCTGCATCTTTTTTTATTTACTTTCCTATCACAGGTATGCTGGACGAGATTCCTTTAGAAATAAGCATCACCTTCGTACGTATTTCTCAGTTCTTTTCCTCTCGACTGTTCATATACTTATGTACAAAAATGGTTAAATAATTAAGTATTATTTACTAACCAAATAATAGATGTGTTGGTGTTTCAAGTGACATGATGTCCCAAACTAATTAAATACAATTTTTTTCAGTCACTTGCTTTTCTCCGAATTATTTTGAGCCTAAGATCTATTGGTTGAGATAAATGTGAACATTTATCTCAACCAATAGATCTCGTGTAACAAAGTGGAACGTTAAATATCATAGTCATCACCTATCGTAACACATTCAAATCGTTCTCTTTTCAGACGAATATCAAAAGGAGAGAAATTCTCAACGTTTTAAACATGCAAGTAGATATCTCGTGGAGTAACATTATTCGTGGTACCTACATTATTCATGAAGCTTTGTCTTGGTAACGAGCCGGATTGAGAGGGAAACCTACTGTCGATAATGAACTAACGTTTTTATTACGATACCAATTCATTTCATTGCTTTAAAATTACGAGGACGATCGGCTCTCGTCTTTATTCTGAGGCATTTTACTGGAAAATACATTCATATATGCGTCCCTGATGTTTTTTTGGTCTTACATGTTAAACAAAGGTTATTAAAGCTTTTGGCGACCTTAATTGCTGGGTGAGAGCGTCCGCCGTACAGAAAGCATAAGTACATACTCATTACTGTCGCGTATGTGCTGTTGCTGCCTCGAGGTAAACACATATTTATTTCAAGTACATCTAGGTACTCAGTGTTTTGGTAATTCACTACTTGGCAGAGGATTTTTCGAAAAAAAAAGGATTGTTCGGGTATTCTGCCAGCTCTTTCCCACTTAGGCTGCGTTTCCACCGAGGTGGAGCTGGGCGATGCCGAGCGGAGCAGTGAAAAATGGTGAGTGTTTCCACTGAAATAGAGCCGAGTGAAGTGGAGCGGAGTGGAGCGGAGTGGAGCGGAGTGGAGCGGAGTGGAGCGGAGTGGAGTGAAGCGGTGTTGAGCACAGATGCGCCGATCAGTTGCACTCAATCTCTGAGAGAGATCATACGTCAGGTTGTCGTTAAAAAAAAGCAGCGGGTTTTTATTTTTCTCTACCTACTAGAAGACGAAAATAACGAAGCAGATGAAGTAAGATTGACAGCCACGCTGCTCTGCTCCGCACCGCACCGCCCCGCTGCCCTCCGTTCAACACCGTTTCACTCGTCTCCGTTATATCCCGCTCGAGATCGCGTGCTCAGGATATTTGTGTGTATATATGACTGAAGCGGAGCGGAGATTTAGAGCATTGTCATTGGTAAATTCATGCATCGCTAAGGTCCGCTCCGCCCAGCTCCGCTCAGTGGAAACGCAGTCTTAGGTCATGACATGTACTTATTATCGCTAAAGAGAGTTTAGATATAAATAATAGGTACATAATCATAGCTCATTCAATTATTAATTCATAGCTAATTGAAGATATTTAAGCCATTTACACGACTCAAGTTTCTTGTCTGTGGCGGACAATAAAATAAAAGGACTAAACTCATTTAAACAATGTTTAAACGGTGTAACTTTTTTTTTTTACTTATGATATGCCACAGACAATTAAATCCCAACGGCAACGTGTAGATCAGACTTACACTTTTCATGCCTGAAAAAAAACCCTCGAACCCGCTCTTTCAAAAAGTTAAAGTAAACAATATTTCATTAAAACGTTAACTATCCTAAGTTATTACAAGAAAGGGCATATAACAATGCCCCGGTTGCACATGACTTCAAAGAAACCACGAGTCTTTGACGCAAAGGTCTAAAAGTTGAATATCAGCCGAGAGCCGAGAGCCACTATGAAAACGTTATATTGCTTCAATTTATGCCATTATTTTACTAAACCGCAGTGTGACGTACTAACCTGTTCATAAAATTAAAAGTAACTAAACTATCCTAACTTAAAATATGTTCGTTTTTGTTTTTTAGAACAAAACTTGCTCCGTCGATTGAGGTGTTCAAGTTCCCTCACTGCAGGCTAAATAAGCTTGCCATTGGTGCTGTGGGGCATAGTTACATCTCTTGCTGTGCTGCTAAGAGAATTTATTCCGTAATAACTGATCAATTCGTTAGTAATAAGAATCAAGTTAAAACCAATCCAGGCTCTTGTTTTGACAAAAAGCTACCAAATTTATTTTAATTTTGCAGAAAGAATCACTACGAGGCTAAATTAAGTAAGTTAATAAAACAATAGAACAGTTAAATATTTTATAATAATTAGAAACGCTCCGACAAAACTCCGTCCTCCGTCTTACGGTATTCTGCTTTGGGGCAAAGCTGCAGATATTCAAAATATATTTGTCCTCCAAAAACGAGCTATTCGAGCAATTTACCAGCTAGGTGCCAGAGTTTCTCTGAGAGATTTTTTCAAAGATATCGGTATCCTCACAGTGGCATCACAATACATCTTCGCCAACATCTTATATATTAGGCAGAATATACACTTATACACTAAAAACAGTGATATTCACAACGTTAACACTAGAAGTAAGGATAAACTACGTGCTCCCTTTCACCGGCTTCATAAGGTTCATAACTCATTTGTTGGGCTTGGTATAACCTTTTATAACAAGCTACCCTCTTGTTTGCTAGATTTGCCTTTTAATGCGTTTAAAACTAAAGTAAAGTCCAACCTTTGTTCAAAGGCATACTATTCCATCAACGACTACTTAAATGATAAGAATAGTTGGTCGCTGTGCTTAACTCAAGACAATGTTTAAATGTTCTTCCTCCAGAATTAGTTTACCTACTGACAGGTTTTATGAGTTTATATAAAAGTCTATAATTTTACTTTTTATGTACATTTATTTAATTTTTATTTATTGTTGACATAATCTACTTTTTTTTTAATGAGTTGTATTACAATATGTGGTTAGCTAGCGACCTCGACAATTATTTATTTTACCTCGATGGTCCTAGTTTATCAATATTATTATATCTTCTAGTTACAGCTCTATGTAAGCGGGCACGCCCTTTATGCCTGGAGGCTTTATTTTCTTTTTTTTTTAGATATTGTTTACGTTTAGTTATTTTTATTTCTGCTTGAGTATAGTTCTCGATGTTTTTGGTTGGTATATTGGCGTGTGCTAGCTCTCATATGGCTATTAATTTATAATTTAAATTTTATTTTGCGTAATGTAAATTATCTTATAAATTATTGTATAGAATCATTTTTTTTTTCCTAACTGAACAGACAGCTGTGCTGCTGGGGAGTTTGTTGCGCCACTTCTTCTTCCCAGCAAAAGCACTAGGAAGTGGTGAAGGGTGGGCGTTTTGGGGGACTGTCTTATGTAATTTTGACGTTCGAAAAGTGCTGATTCTCAGCCTAATTTGAATAAATGACTTTTGATTTTGATTTTGATTTTAAAACAAAAGGTACAAATTGCTTTACAATTTTGCTATAAATAAAAACAAAAAGTATTATTCCTCAAAAATCGTTGGCATTAAACCGAGCCGTATTGCGTGTAACTCGCTAATTAATTGGAGAATAAACCAAAGGCGAGTCTACAGAGGATCTTGAGGAGCACAACGTTAAGAAGCTTTGCAACGTTTATATGCGAATAATTCAAAGGGTTTGTGCGTAGGGTCTAATTAATCAACCTCCCTCGCGGCGGAGGGTATGCACCTGAGACGACCAGCCTTAACTATGTTCATTACACGGGCCTATTTATTTTATGGCCTAGTTGTAATATTTATTCATTATCAGGGAATTGCTCTACGTCAGTTTATTTATGCAAGAAAACCCAATAATAATACAGTATCCCATTTCATTTGGCACTACGCCCCGTGGCCTACTTTCTGATAATTATAGATGTTTTATGCTGTGGCTTCTGTATTATCAGGTAAATGCTAAAGAGATCGCTGAAATTGTATTGACTTTAATACCCAAGTTATCAATACCTACGCATTTATAAGGCTTCGATTGCAAAAGGTGCTGTTATATAACCGATAAACTTTATGTCAGATCAATTTATAACAAATATATGTGTAGGTAACAAACAAATACATTGCAAGATAAAGCCTGCGGAAAACACATTCGGTTTCGGTAAGACAGTCGAAATAATTGCATGTGTGGCGTAACCACACGCTTCGGCTCCAGTATTATTCAAAGAACCACTGATTTAAAATAAATTTGGAACTAATTTGCTGGATCTAAGGCTACGTGAAATCAATTTTAATATAGTTTAAAACATGGGAGTGTAGTTAAACGGGCCGCCACTTTAGCACATAGTTTCAATCTAAATTTAATTCCCGACTGACTGTCTCGTTGTAAGTTAATCGAGTTTCCTGTTAGATTCTTTTCCGCTACATTCTGCTCCGCCGGGTCCCCTTCGGTCTCAGTAATCTAGCGCCGTAATAGATACCCGTTTGCTCACTGATTGCATTCATATATGTATTCATGCAAATTCACACCCTTGTCCTTTGCGAGAGAGATAATATTGAGTTATCATGTTATCATACTTTGTATTATGTCAAAGAAGCAATAATTGTGTATTTATATGAACAGGTAATCTGGCTTCTAATAAAATAGATGCATTCAATATAACTTCTCACTATAAAAATTAAAAAAAAAACATGTTTTTACTATCCCGACGACATAGAAAGATTGTGTTTGACGAAAATTTATGTGCGATCATTTCCGTAAGTTGAAAAGTCGGTTCGATGAAGCGAACAGTTTGTTTTCGACATACCTTATTAATATTGCAACCTTTATGGCTACTGAAAGAGAAAACTGGGGCATTTTCTGAAGGTCTCGTCTTGTTTCATTTTTAATCAGCCTATAATATTCCCACTATTGGGACACAGGTCTCCTCTCAGTGACCGGAGTGAGCTGTAATCCACCACGCGGGCCCAGTGCGGGTTGGTAGATGTCACAAGACTTAGATTTTTTGGTTCAAGGACATGCCGGTTTCCTCACGATGTTTTCCTTCAACGTTTTGAGAGCAGTGGTGATGAAATTAAATACGGAGAGTAAAGCGCCTGCTTGGGTTCGAACCCACGACCTAAACTTGTAAGTCGGGGCCGTTACCCTCACTGTTTCACTTATATTTACTTTACAATATCAAACGCTCATCCTTGTATGCCAGAGTAAAATAAGACAAGTCATATCATACTGATAACAACTACATATAATGGAGTTTACAGCTAAACACACGCATTTACAGCTAAAAACTAAGATGTAGTCTTTCAGGCTCACTGAAATACTTCTAATTAACCGTCCACGACGTAGTTAAAAGTTTTTAAAAACGAATTAGACTTGCGCTAGATAGATGACAAAGAAACTCTAACCGTTTAAAAACTATCCCCCGGTCCAAGGGACCATGAAGCCGACAAGATTAAATTGTCTCACCCGACTCGTGTCTCTTAGTCCACTTAAACTTACAATAGGAAACTTCGGACGCGATTATCTTGTTATCTTTGTAGTTTATTCTCTTTGGTCGAACCAGGTTTGCACGTGAGCTCTGCCGTTTTCCCAACACAACCTTAGAAAAATAAGACGGCAGAGACACCAATAAAGGCGATAGGATACACAATAACCTCCAATGTTATCAGACGCGCTTACAATAATAGTTTAGTAAACGGAAAAAAACAATATCAACAAGAAGACAAGCGCAATATCCTTTTACTTTCGTAACTACAGAGGGAAAAACTCCATTATCGTGCTATAAAGGAAACAAATACATATAAAATGTAACGTTTATTGAACTAGGTATTATTGAATATGGAAATATATTATTACCATATTCTACTATCGTGTACCGGCGAGGTTTCTGCTAATCAAGATTTTGAATCTATTGAATGACAGCGCATGCTGTTTGGCCACGGAAAAACTAGCAATGTGCCGCTTCGTACGCTGTGAAAGTTGGCTGCAGTTATTTATTAGGGATCGAGGCAGTCGCCGCGATCACTCTGTGTCCCCGGCTACCAGGCCAGGCTATAAATTCTGCCAAGGCCCCGACTGCACTGCAGTCGACTTCCGGCCCAAGCACCCCTGGACATAAATACACGATGACTTTCAAAGGGTTAATAGTGGTGTCGATGTTTACATCAAGCTAATTACAGTCTACCGTACGTTCACGTTCGTAGATAGCTCCTCAGATTCGTGAGTAACAAGTTAATTTGTTTAAAAATGTGCTGCACTCAGCTTTTACGAACAAATAATCTTATTTTTGGGTGACATGGAGCTTCCTTTTCCAATATTCTTTTTTTGACGCCATGTTTATGCTGCAGGGAAAACTCAATCAAATCCGCTCGGTTGTAAGTGACGAAGTGGCCGATGCACCTTCAAAATATATGTTCTGAAAAAGAAGGAGTTTTTTTACTTAAAAGACCTCTGTGTAATTGGGCTGTTCGTATTAAAACATGTAAGGCTTATCACCTATTTTGCCTCCGTTAACATAGATAAGAATTCAATACAAAATTCTCATAGGTACTTACTTAATAGTATCATCAGTTACTATTATTTGTTCTCATGCCTATGCACTTCACCGGGTAAGTACCGTAAAACATTCAGGTAATTTCCTCTTGAATAAAAATATTAGCTAGACTAGAATCTAGAAATCAATATCAGTGTCTACCACTAATTCAAGTCAAACTAAATAGAGTCCGGACCTCCATTAAACTACCTTTAATAACAAGCTACCCTCTTCTTTGCTAGATTTGCCTTTTAATGCGTTTTTAAAACTAAATTAAAGTCCAACCTTTGTTCAAAGGCATACTATTCTATCAACGACTACTTAAATTATAAGAATAGATGGTCGCTGTGATTAACTCAAGACAATGTTTAAATGTTCTTTCTCCAGAATTAGTTTACCTACTGACAGGTTATATGAGTTTATATAATTGTTTATAATTTTACTTTATAAGTCAATTTATTTTAATTTTATTTTAATTTAGTGTTGACATAATCTACAATCTACAATCTTACAATGTTTTTTTATGAGTTGTATTGCAATATGTGGTTAGCTAGCGACCTCGACAGTTATTTATTTTACCTCGATGGTCCTAGTGTATCAATTGTAACTTCTAGTTACAGCTATATGTAAGCGGGCACGCCCTTTATACCTGGAGGCTTTTTTTTTTTTTTTATATTGTTTACTTTTAGTTATTTTTATTTCTGCTTGAGTATAGTTCTCGATGCTTTTGGTTGGTATATTGGCGTGTGCTAGCTGTCATATGGCTATTAATTAAAGCTATTTAATTTAAATTATTTTTTGCATATTGTAAATTGTCTTGCATACTGTTTTATAGAATCATTTTTTATTTTTATTTCTAACTGAACAGACAGCTGTGCTGCTGGGGAGTTTGTTGCGCCACTTCTTCTTCCCAGCAAAAGCACTAGGAAGTGGTGAAGGGTGGGCGTTTTGGGGAACTGTCTTATGTAATTTTGACGTTCGAAAAGTGCTGATTCTCAGCCTAGTTTGAATAAATGACTTTTGAATTTTGAATAAACTAAATGGACCTAAGGTGAATGGTAAGGGACATCACATTACTTATTCCTATGAGATCTGTACTGGGACATAATAAATATTTTACTTGCTACGAACCTTGCTCCTAGTTTATTTATTATAAATTAGGTTCTTTCACTTAAGGTAACTTAACTGATCACTAAGCAAAAAAAATTAAATGAAAGTACCAAAGAAATGTGAATACATGGTCTTTGAGGTCAGCGGCAAACGCCGTGGAGAGGGACCCGAGTTGCTTATTAATGGGTCACCAATTAATAGGGTGTCAACTTTTAAATACTTAGGGCATTGTCTTGCCGCCTCAGGGACGATGTAGACATTGAGAGGGAGCGCAGGGCTCTAGCGATCCGGAATAATATGTTGTCCCGTAGATTTTCGCGGTGTACAGACCAAGTTAAAGTAACACTTTTTAAGGCTTACTGCCAAAGTTTGTACACGGGCAATCGATGGGTCAATTATACTAAGAGATCGCTGGATGCCCTGCGCGTCCAATATAACAATGCTTTCAGGATGTTGTTGAGGCTGCCTCGATACTGTAGCGCGTCTAATATGTTTGCGCAAGCCCGCACCGACGGCTTCTATGCTCGATACGCAAAAAAACTGCTACGCTTCTGAGGAGAGTGAGAGGCAGTCATAACAGCATCCTGAAAACTGTAGCCGAGAGCTTCGGCTCTCCGATTGTACAGCAGTTTGTGCGGAGGTTTATTCTCAAAAAACTCAAAGCATTTATTTCAATTAAACCATTTACAGGCACTTTTGAATTGTCAAGGGGTCGGTCAGTCAAAAATATGAAGCTAGTTGCCCATTCCAAAGCGTAGTAGGTACCTATGGAGAAGAACGGGCAAGAAACTCCACGGACACTCTTTTAAATAAAAAAATTGATACAAAATATTGATTACATCATTCATTGAGAAATTATGCATCTGAGAACAATGTAGAAAGACGTGCACGTTCGCAAAAGCGTCCGTAAAATAAGAAAAAAATAAAGAATTGTTCAAAAACTTAAAACAAATTAAAAATTAAAATACGGCGGCCCAGCTGATGGCGCCCGTTCACGAACATGACGCATGGATCAGCACCATTCAGCTCAACAATTTTGAAGGGAGCTAAATGATCCAACACACGCACGATTGTTACTAACACTAGGCAATAAGTTATTTTTTGTATGTTACTAACACCATATGGATTTGTATGTCCGAATGTAATAGATTCTATTCTATTCTATTCTACTAAGCAACCTATTCACGACAGAAAACATTTAAGAGCGATATAAAACGAATAAAAAAATATAGTTTAGAATAAAAAGTAGAAAGCGACAGCCATTGCGTCTACGCACGTCCTTTGCTCGTAGCACTTGGGCTACGGCGTAGCACGCATTGGCTACGGTCACCGTATCTCCACAAAATTGGAAAGTATTAGCTATTTTTTTCAACTGTTATTAATTGAAGCCATAGATAGATTTTTCTTTAGACAATTTTTTTCCATACAATTTCTCTATCATTCAAATCTGGCCGAATATCCAACTTAAACCCCATATAAACAAACATCTTTCAACTGCTAGTATACCTCGTAATTTAAACAACAACAAAAGATCAGCCACGCGCATACCCGTGTACCTAGGGAGCGAAAATATAGCGCGCCTGACAACAAAGCCAGCACATGATTATTTTTAAATTGCTCACAGCATATCGCCCGCCGCATTATGTATCAGAATCATTTGTCAACGGGCTTTCTTGATCGCGTTTTACGGTGCGCTTTACACCTGCTCGTAAACGATAAAATATGGCGCTGAAGATGGACTCCAACTGTATTAAACTCCTAATACACGAAATACGACGTGTGTAAAGGTTTTATATAGGTATAACAGAAATTGCGTCAGGTTTGGTTGTTATAGACTGCTTTCTTTGGCTTTTGGTTGGTATTAATTTATTATGTGGACCTATTTTTAATGTGTAACATCTTTCTTCTCACTCTCCTGCAATCTGCGGGAGTGGTTTAATGAAAAGAGACGGAAGTGTGTAGCAGCTTAGGAAGCTGGAGAAGCGCCCGCTATTTGATTTGATCAATGAACGCGTGTGATGCTAGAGTTGGCTGTCTAATGGTTAAAACCCATTTTCCGGGAGGATAGTACTGTCAGCCAAGATGTCACGCTCTTTAAAAAAAAAAAAAAACTATTTTTTTGTTTTTTTTTTGTTTTTGTAAAAGCCCTCCCTGTATGGCGATCCCCATAAAGCACCAAGCGATATTGCCTCATATTTTTATAATACTAGCGATAACATGTGAAAGCCTTATCTATCTTGAATAGAATTCACCTATACTCGTACTCGTATTACTTTAACCTGAAATTCACAAAGAGTAAATAAGCGAACCTTTCCCGTGTTTGTCAACATCAGAATTTCAATGTATATCCTCCGGGGAACTCTTTTTATTTAAATCGCGTCCATATCTTTCACTTTATTTCACTTTTAAACGTTTTGTACTCAGTAGAGTTTTTAAAACTCGCTTATTTGAGGTTTTGTAGTTGTTTTTCGCTGTTACATCGGGGTCGTAATTGCGATCAATGTGAATAAGCACTAACCTAGGGTTGCTAAGGTAACGCAGGTACCTTACTTTGGCTTGACTACACATTTTTATACAAGGAGTAACGCTTCACACTATCAAAACTTCAAAAAATCACCAACACCAAAAAAAATTTTTTCGTTTTAACATAACATTCTCATATTTTCTTTACATATTTTCTTTGCATTCATCATCTAGCAGTTTATACACAGTAAGGTTCCTTTAGTTGCGGTTGTATCTTTTGTTGATATAGAGTGCAAGCATGAACGCGTAGGCAACACTCTTAACCCTAAAATGTGTTGTGTTCGGAACACAGCAGCCCTGCAGCCCTGAACTAAGCTGTCGAGCCAGCCAGCTGCATCGTTGCAATTTTAATCCCTCTTTATAGCGCAAGTCGGGTCGGGTGGGGCAAGGCGCTGGGCACAACGCTATCATCGATGTTATTGATTGTAGAAATATTATGATCCTCTAACACCAACCGCAGTTTGGGCCATAACTATGATATTCCTAGCTATGGCAGTATATTTTGTAAACAGAGTTTAGCAGGGGTGTAGTTATAGTACACCCATATTTTGCCAGTTGGGGTGAGCCTTGTCACCAACTGGACACAAATTCAGACTCCGGTCTAGCACTGACAAATTCCACATAGAAAACTCAATAACAATTTGCCAGACCTGGGAATAGAACACAAGACCCCAAGCTCAGCAGTAGTGCGTACGACCACTAGAAAAACGAGGCAGTCAATATAATTATAAAAGCTTCATAAACTTGTCCCAGCTGATTAACTAAATCACATTGATTAAATTTGAAATATCAACACAGCTAGGCTGTTCTACATTTTAATGTCAACGGCATTATTATGCAGATCCAGTTTAGATATGTATGACGTTTCCGATTATGAGCCAAACTAATCGTAGTAATTTCAAATTTCACTAAAATATGCTGACAACATTATTATATGAATGTTTAGCGAATTTTAGTTTAATATTTATGCACTATACACATAAACCTTTCGGAATAGATAAATTGTCTAAATGATGGTGAAAAAAACAACGTGGTCACAGACAGACACGAAAAGTGACTTTAATTTATAATATAATTAATTTAGCCTCGTTGGTCTAGTGGTACTGCTGAACATGAGGTCCTGGGTTCGATACCCAGGTCGGGCAAAGTTTCATTGGGTTTTCTTTCTGGAATTTCTCAGTAGGAGCCCAGAGTCTGGATTGGTTGATGGCTATAGGCTCGCCCCCTATTGCATGGGACTTAAACATAACTGGCGAAATGTGGGTGTACTATAGGTACACCTCTTCCCAACCCTTCGGGGAAACAAGGCGTGATGTTATGTTATTTTATGTCATAATTAATTTATATGTAAGTAAGCTTGTTTTTTTTTTTTCTGTAAAATCTTATAGAATTCGTATTTGTCGCAGATGATTGCTATAAAATTAAATACGAGCCCTTAAACTAGAAACAAATTAAAAATAAATACCGAGAGCCCAGCTTAGAACTGCGTAAAAAAACAAAGAGTGATAGAGCAGTTCTAATTTTAGGAAAACATCTTCAGTTCATGCCTGTTCTAACGGTATGCAATATAAACAATTTTTTTATAAAACAACTACAATGACTCACCAATTTTAAGTGCCTGGGTCTTTTTAACGTATTATATTCTACAATTATTTTAGACATTCTAGGACACGACGTGTTGCCACACCAAGCGTCGAACGCAGAGACAAAACGTCGTGTTCGGGTTCGCAACCAGTCAATCGTCATCCTGAGGATACCTCTTTTAGAGGTGAAACACGTGTCGATTTCTGACAGGGTTCTTTATGACTCTTTAAGAACAGTTACACACTTTAGTCACGAATTTTATAAGATTCTACAGTTATTATAGATGAAAATAAAAATAAAATGTTAGCAGCTTTGTTATTTTTAAATTAATTTTGATGTTTAAAGTTTGAGCAGCGACGAATTACGAATAAATTTTAAAAAAATCTTTTGGTCTGGGTCTTGTTATTGAGCCTAAACACGTAGCAGACGTATCCGCCATTTTCGTATGTTCAAATGTCTGCTAAAAACCCTGTATATGTATATAAATAATATGTATAGATAAAGTGGCTACGGACGGTAAACGGTTTTTTTATTAGCTTCTACTCAAATAACACAAAAATTGACATATTTCTGTCTCACTGTACTATGTAAACAGCTCTATGATATTGGCTTTAACTATAAATAAATGCGAAACCCGACCGCAGCCAACGTAAATATTCTTCCGAGTGAAGAAATAAAGATGGCGCAGGTAAATACGACTTGTATTATGGGTTTAAGGCGGAAACATATTTAGTTTATGTTACGGCATCCAGCCGGACGGTACAAAATGTACGGCGGTTACTTCAGTCCTAGGAATATTTTCCAAATATCAGACAACACTAGAGAATCGCAGCAATACACGTAAGTCAAGACAAAAATAAAGAAATGTACTTAATTATGAAATGTGAAGGAATTTTTAAACAGAAAAATAAACACTTGTAAGGTATTTCGTGTAGAAATCGCCTCGCTTAGTTTTATCGCGTTATAATACAATATTCTAGAAAACAAACAGTGCCTAGAGTAAAAATCGCCGAAACATGAAATAGAATATTGACTAGGTACATAACAAGGCTAAAAAGTTGCAAAGCAAAAATATTATCGAGCGTGACCTAACATAAGCTAGAAATAGAACACAAACAGACTAGCCCGCAGAGAGTATTGGTCCTTATCATTCTATCCATTGGACAGACACCGACACTGGAAGCTGCGGAGATCTCACCAAGCTTTTTTACTGGGATTAAACTGACATAAAACCTCTGACGTACAAATACGTTTGCCGTTCCATATGCAAACATTTTTGCTCGAACCGATTTACCTATGAATATGCGGAACATTCGATTGTCGCGATTATTCGAATTCACGAGCATACGGCTAAGCCACGATTAGTCCGACAGACATTTGGATGAGGGACCTAAATCCTCTAAACTTCGGAGAGTATGTTAAGCTCTCAAGTGTCTGATGTATGTAGGTAGTCTTAGCTGATTGGCTCTTGGATATCCTGAAAATCCTTACATAAGTACACGATGTCATCAGTCGCGTGTGTGAGTTTCTTTGTGTAAAGAGGACTCTAAAGCCGTGGTGAGAAAACTGTAGACTTGAAAATTAGGTACAAGACTTGTAGTGTATTTAACATAGGCTCTATATCCGTCACAACCCTGCGTCATTTCACTCTAGGATACGACAATGAATCGCAAAAGAGAAAAATTGTTTTGCCTTTTAATTGTAAAACATTCAAAGGAGTAATTGTCCGTTTTCAAGAAAATAGATGAAAACAAAAGAAGAAAGCTTCACTGAACTATGGAATTAGTGTTTGAGAACTTGTAGAAATGACAATGTATTCCGAGAAAAACATTGTCAGTAAGTTGGGACTAGAGACAGTTTTAGTCCGAAACCGCAAGTAATGTGTGCGCGGACAGCTGTTTAAGGTTCATTCCTAATAATCTTGGATGATTATATGCAACAGGATCGTTAACTATTCCTAAAATTAACATACCCCGAGTATTTTAATGGCAGCTAATGTATGCATGCTTACCGTGTCCGTATGTGTATTTACTTAAACATGTGTGTGAAAATAATTTATTCATCGGCCGGTATCTCGGACCGAGGCTGCGCGTCGGACGCGAATTTACTGCAAGGATCGCTTTTAAATTTTCAAGAACAGCCAACAGAACAAAGGACTGTCGGACTTTATCAGACGATAAAGAGAGTAAAATGTGTCCATTGCAGAAGCGCATAGAACACAGTTTATAGCTTACAAGGACACCGCAGCCACCTGTTTTGTAGTGCAGCTGGGAGTAAGCTTTTAAGCAATATCCCACCCCCTTATTGCCTAGTCTATTCAAACCTATCATTAGTTATTAAACATTATAAGTACATCGATACGCTTTCAATAAACTTGTTTGTTTTGTGGAGTTGGTTCTATCTCTCATACTATAATATATCGGTTTACAAACTAGTTGTTTTGTGGAGCAAAACAGTTTGGGTGGTACTTTAAAATATTCATGTAACGACATGGTAGTTTCTTCTTTCTGAAAAACTTCATCCGTACAATTTCAACACCTGTTTATCATTATTCTGCCTACTTCAAACAAACTGAACTCAACATGGTATTTGTCCATGATAAATCGCTGTGAAAAAAACGTGATCTTCTCAGCAATTTAATTTTAATATAAACATCGTAATTAGTGTCTCGAGACAACCAGAAATGAGAGAATGTTAATCACGTGCCAGAGTATCATGGCATTTAAACGGCGACAGACCTTAACGCCCACGATAATGGTTTAACGACCGGTTGAAACATGCAAAACTTGGGAACAAAACTCAAATGAACGCTCACCTTTCGTACGCAGAATTGGCGAGTGTAACATAAGAATAAATACTTTTTTTTCTCTTTATTTATTACTGATTTGCACCATTAACAGGTCATGTCAGCCCCAGTATTTCTTTATCTAAGTTACATAAAAAATATCTTAATAAGGCTATTATAAATTTATAAATAAGCTTAGCTTTATTGCTTGCATGATAAGCTAGAATATATTGAAATTTACCTAAATCCAATGCATTTAATTTTAATTTTTTACATAAATATTGCCCATCTTCTGATTTATCACAAATGATACAAGGTAAGGTGAAAGGGATTTCTTGATTAAAAAGGTGTTTTTTTAGTTTTAAGTATATGCCTACCTAGTTTAACATCGGTAACCCACGGTATCCGAGGAGGCTCACATTGCATAGTTTTGTATATACCATAGTTCTTTTTCTCGTGATCTGATGTCAAAATGTACTTTCCACTTTTGTTGCCATATTGTTTTGTACCGTGAAAAATATTCGGAGTAATCAGGAATTATGAATACCTCGCTTTCGTCTGTACAAGATCTTTTAGCCAAAATGTCAGCCTCCTCATTACCAGGATAAATACTTGAAAACAAAGAAAAATATATCCAATATACACAGTGTAAGGGACAATTATAGAGAATTCATGGTAACCATCTGCACGTCGATGTAGGTATGTATATCGTTACGCTGCACGCTGTATATGCTCTGAAACCACAAAAAATACACAAGTAGCTTGTAATAAACTAATCAGAATCACTTGCATTTCTAAATATAAAAGAGGTTTTAGTTCGTTTAATTTGTGCCATTTTCCTGCATTTTTTTTTGTCCTTTTCCCCCTGATGCTCTGACATATGATATCAACTACAAATAACAATATCCACAAAGTTATGTAACATTTCGCGACAGGAGTGTTGCACAGCTAAACTCTGAAAGCGGATTGTTAAAACTTGTAACGTTGTATCCAGTTTGCGTAGCCCACCGAATTAAGAGGGAACAGGGCCTGCGAGAAATTTGACAAATAGGTATTTGAAGAAACTATTGCCGTCGTCTTGCCTCAAGTCTGCCTGCGTAGAGTGCGATAGGGCCAGATGCAGCACAGACTGATTATATCAGAAAAAAAAATACGTTTCGTATTCCCCTTTTTTGTCCTCAAAAACTGAGCCGATTCAATTACTTTTTCATTAAAATTTTAAGATAGAGTATGTCTAGGTACCTATCATTTTCTGGTAGTCCTCTAATCTCGGCGGTAAAAATGGGGCATTTTTATAATTTTTGGAGGGGATATTTTCTTTACCAATAAGTTGCTGAAAAAAAGGAAATAACAGGGACGTGTCCACAGCAGAATTTGATTTTATGAAAAAATATGATTGCTCTAGAGGCATTATTCAGGAAGAAAAAAGGGGAATATTTATTTGTAAAGAGAATCGCAGGCCCTGTTCTCTCTTAACAAAGAGCAGTAGACTGCGTAGTCTTTCGAATTAAACTTCATAATTAGCAAAAAGGTTTTATAATTATAAAAACCTTGGGTAAATGTTGCATACATTTTAAAACAAAGTCTGTGTGCATTAAACTCTTAACATTATTATATTCCATATTTTAAAATTTTACATATTGCTATGAAATGTTGCGAACTGTTGATACAAAACAACATTCGGAGTTAAAATAAAATGCTATCATAGCTCGTAGTCCGCATTAAACCCATCAACATTTCAAAGAATCGTTAATCTGATACCCTGGCTACGCACTGCATGAACTTATCAATATTGTTTATAATAATCGAATGCTGAAGACTTTAACTCGATTGCAAATACAAGGGGCTTTTCCAACGAAAATGAAAACAACGAGTATATGCAACCAAAAGTAATGCAATACACATACATACATACAAATGTGGACCTAACAAAGGTGTATGAAAACTTCATGTAGTTATTATATTTAGTGTATTTGTTTTATGGAAAGTTAAGAGTGTTTATTCTGAAAGTTGGTAACGTCGCAAACAGCTGTCAAATATTTACCTGTTTAGATTAATTTGGTAATATTTACTTACTGTATGGAAATAAGAAATATGGCTAGCGAAGTATAATATTAATAATGAATTGCGATTATAACATTGAATTTGATGCTGTAACTGTTTTAGGTGTAAAAAAGGCATTTGGAAAGTTTTTAAATACTTTTTTTGCATCTAAAACTAAATATTCGGTGTAACGATCTTATCTTAACGATATTCATGATTGCATTTCATAATCAATATTTGAGTTAACTAGTTAGCCACATTTGATATTTCCATACAGTAATATTGCCAAATTAATCAAAACAGGTAAATATTTGACAGCTATTTGCGACGTTGCCAAGTTTTAGGATTAACGCTCTTAAATAAAAAAAAACCTAGCAAACATTTATACCCCTACATACGTACCTACTTATTTCATAAAACTTTTTCAAATATCTTATGTAAAAGAATTTCTTTTCTCAGAAACCGCAAAGCTGAAAAAGAATGTTTGGCCGCCGGTATAGCAGTAAAGTTTTTTTGGTAATTTCAATGAGTTTCACAAACACAAACTTCCTTCGGCTTATTTAATTTGGTTGAAAAGTTTCCAAAGGATTTTGCTTGTTAACTCTTGACGCACATTACATACGGAATAAAAGTTCATTGACAACCCAAAAGCTATAAAGGGTGGTTCGGACAACAGGACAGTAACTACAATTGTAGGTTGTAAAGAAACTTGTAATGTGCTGAAGATAGTAGCTAACGCTAAAAGAAAGTGCTTCTTACAAACTACTTTCGTTAGGCTATCTAAGTTTTGTGAAGTGTCGGCATTCTTCGAAGGTGAGCCATCGGGTTAAGTTGAAGGCTTCGACTACACGGCACGGACTTCCCGCTTATAAAATCAATGCGGGCTTAACAGCTTTGTACTAGTTAAAATGTCGGAAGTTCGCGTGCCACTGGCAACTTCGGACGCGCTGCTTACTCGTTAAGACGCATTTGTAAATGACTTGTTCGAGGGAAAACTCCATGTTAGCTTAGCCTTTTCATAGAAATACGAGCAAATATTTTTTTTTAAATCTAACAAATTAATTATTCATCCACTGAGTAAGTACCTAGCTGGTACATTGACTTCGTGGCAAGTAGGTAGGTACCTACTACGTAACTGGTTAAGTGTCTTATTTCTTAAGATGGCCACGAAAAAGCGTTATTCATATTTAATCTTAAATCCGTTAACGACGCCAGTTATAATGATTAGTTAATAAGTATCATTAGGTGTCTTCTCCGGAATTACAAATTAACTTGAAACGATTTGTAATGGAGACGCCGAGCAATCTATTTAAGGGGCCAGTGAATAATTTATTTTAATTAACCACGAAAGTCATGAGGTCCATTTTTCGCTTCCATCTTACTTTGCGGGTTTCATGATGCCGGGTTCTTAAACTGCGACATTCATTCAAAAAGTTTGAAATCGAATTAAATTCGCCCCTTTAACTAAACTCAATTTTCTTTCACGACTTCATTAAGCGAAGCCATTCCGGTGAGCCTCAGTAATGACCTCAAAGGACGTTAAATCAAGATCGAAAGGGAAAGATAAAAAGTAACTGAAATTTAATACTTTTATCAAATCGCTATTGACGTCAACCTTTGTAGTCTTTTTGTCTTTTTTTCTGAGGAACACAAAACCTTTTAGGTACGCTTTTAATTAGATCTCTCGTCGACGACATAATTTTTCCTTTACATTTAATTTAAGTCTTTTCAATCGAAATTCTGTTCTCATCATCGTCTACCGTCGACGGAATCGGAAATCGATATTGGCGTAGTTATTCAGCTGAATTAATAATTTAGGGCTTCGGTTCTCATAGTCATTTTGTGAGACATAGCCGTTTGTGACCTAGACATATTAATGCGTTCACCAGGGCCATCTCTACTCTTAGTTTATGGCCACACACGTGAACTCGTACCTATCTACACTGCACAGATCCCTTCAATTCACTCGAAAAATAAGAGTAGGTACCTACGTTTAAGAGTTGACAATCCTTTTAGCTGCGAGTTCGTTGTGTCCGTGCCTCCCGACATTCGCTTTCAATTGGACAAGATAGAACGCCTGTACCAAAATAAAATGGCCGACGCGAAGGTTCCGGAATACAAGAAAGAATGAAACGAAAAACTTTACTTCATTAAAGCCGACGCGTAACCGTGAAACCTTCAATTTGGGAATTATCCTAAAACGACTACTGAATTATTCAAACCTTGAATTATCGACAAGGATCTTCAGGATACAGTATTCAAAGATAATTATTTATGGTAATGCGACTTACTGGATATCTCTAATATACCTACTTGAAATTTTAACCGCCCACGCTCAATGCTGGCTTGCAGATCTAACCTATATTAAAAGTTTGGAGATAACTCTGAAAGATAACAAACACGAAATTACCGGGTTGTTAAAAACTCTTTTACGATTTAGGAGTTACCGAAATCCTGAAAACAAATACCCCTACCTACCACTTTTTATGAGACGAGAACAAATACCAACCCAAAGTCCCGATTTTCTGCATGAAGTTTTCGGCAAATTAGAAATAAAAAAGTTTCTAAAGTTGTTTTCCGAATTTTATAGGCAAGAATTCTAATGACATTAACCACACTGATGTTAAATACAACGTTATAAAAAATAAGGTGGGTGAAATTTTGGAGTTCCGTATAATTAAAATAAGTGTAAATGTGTAAAAATGGTAAGTGTGCAGGGTTATGTAAAAAAAAAGCTGTCTCCATTTTAATTTTCGTAAATATTTGTTAAGTCACGTGTGGAATACGCCAACTTGCCACTGATATAGCTTCTTTCGTGTACCAATAAATTCGATCATAGTAAATTGATGCTCTGTGGTAAATTGCCTCGGTTCATCGTACCGTATCACCCTGTGAGATGTGTGAATTTTAAAGACTCCATCGGGACTCGGGAGCTGTTGGTACAAATTACATTTGAAAATAACTCTGTATTTCTTATACTCGCACTAATGTGATTACAAATCACTCAAATTTAAAGCGGATAGGTATGGAGTGCCTAGGTAAGAGAACATAGAAATAGGAATTAAAAAACGAACAATGTTAGATAAATACCTACGATTAAAAAATGCAAACCAGCAATCTAATTACAAGACTAATCTGTTTCATTTTGACAGTTCAACAACATTCATTGCGTTATTTACGTTGTTGAGCAGATTTTTTTTCAAACTTATGAAGCAATGGATTAGCGATCTGTTTCAAAACTATTCAGATTCTGATTGATCGTGTATTACGCAATTAGGGTCGCAGTCTTTGCAATGCAAAGATACGGGAAATATTCTACAGTACTGCCACACCACATGGGAAATATCCGTAGCAACGTCTACGGCTGCATCTCGGCGTTCAATAGAGGAATTAGTTGAACAAACAAAAATACAAGCATTATCAAAGCATTTCACCCCCATACGATGTCATAATGTAACAAGCGTAGGAACAAAGGTGGCCCTTTGAGCAGCGACATTATAACGCAACAAATCTGACTCCTTTGTTGTTAAACTATAGGGATAAATGTCACTGGCATGCTGTCACCCCTTCACCCCGCACGCCGCAACCCTGGCCCGGGGCGAACGTATCCATATCATGTCATAAGTACCAACAGTAATGTTATTTTAGAAAGGATTACAGTTGAATTTCACGCGGATCTTTGAAACAAGATAGGTCACGATGCTCGTTGTTTTAATCGTGAACCAAAATGGCCTTGTTTCTGTACAAATATGTTCAGATATAATGTAGGTAGTTACTTAGTTTACTGCGTTATACACGAAAGTATCAAGAAGTTGGTTCTTGTATCGAATCCATAGAGATGTCCTCCCTCTGACGTTTTAAATTAAAACTCCACCCTACACTCCACCAATATCTAGGTACGTTATAAAGTAGGTACTCAGTCGTACAGGACTTTGGGAGTGATCTTTTGATGATACATGTAACAATGGCAGATAAATATTTCAGCTCTTCGAAAATATTTGCACTCCAAACGTCATACGTAACATTGAATGAATAAATTAAATTTTATTGACCATTAGTTACCAAAGCAGGTGTCTTCCTAGAGCTTTTCAATGACATTATTTTTAAAAAATATTTATCAATTAAGTATGTTAATACAAAACCATGCAAAAAATACATTATCAATGAAAAAATATCAAATGAAAACGCGGCTCACATGATTTACATGGCACTTAAACATAACTGGCGAAATATTTCTGAGGTGCACCTCTGACTTAACCTTTGTGGAAATACAAGCGTAATGTTATGTTATGTGTTCTCTATAACATTTGGATCTATACCAAACACGAAATATTACCTATCCCAGGACCTAGGTACTTATTCACCCTAAGGTTTTTTAGTACATGTTTGCTACGCATTAAATATACGAAAATAAGTAGGTAAACTATTTTTAAATAAATGTTGGTGTAGGAGATGTATGCAAAAGTAACAAAATCCATTCCCCGTTTGAGAATCTCACGGCACGTTGTTTTTGCAAGTCAACAAAACAAGCTGTTTGGCATTCGATTCCATGCCTCATTCGGAACGCAAAAAGAACAATTTGGGTCTTTTATGAGGCCGCTACACCTGTGAATATGTCGACGTGTGATGACGAGCCTGGATTTCGTTTCACAACTATAAAACCTGTTTATATCTCTTCTGAGAGATGTCAAAGAAAATGATCTGCTGTGTTATTAAAAATAATCTGTCGTAAATGTGATGCGTGAATGAGCTGAATCTTCGCTACGAAAATAGCAGGCAGTCAGTAGGTACACAGTAAAAAAATCTCTTTTCAGTTTTTCTACATGTTTTTAATAAAAGGACACATCCCTAGCACATCAAAGTGTGCATTACATGTAGGTACTTATACCTGACGTCCGCAGTGTTTTTTCAACATAAAGGCGATTAATATGTATGGCTCAATGCGTTCACAAAGGCGTGCGTTGTACGTAGTCTTTTTATAAAGTTTTCATAGCTGCTACTCTGTTGTCGCTGTATCTACGAGCAGTAATAAAGAAAAATACATGATACAAATTCTAAACCCCGTGACACATCGAATGGAAAAATAGTCAATTTTCCTCCACTATGTTTAGTAGCTGCCTACTTTGTGTAAATATACGGGTACTTACTGTTTAAATATTTACACAAAGTAATTGCGTAATACACGATCAATCAAAATCTCTGATTGTCAAAAGAGAGATCTCTCAAAAGATTGTGGATGATTTCTAATCCACAATCTTCATAAGTTCGAAAACAAAATCTGCTCAGCAACGTACCTAAATAACGCAATGACTGTTGTTGAACTGTCAAAATGAAACAGATTAGTCGTAATCGTTTACGAAAATGTGTTACGTAATTAGATAGCAGGTAAGCATGGACAGACAGTCTCAGTGTTCTAATCAGGTAAATATTAAAGCTATGTTTTAAGTCCTAAGCTTAACCACTTCAACCGGCCTTAGTTGCCGAGACATCTTCGGTTTATGTAGGAAATGTTTCTACTTAACTAAGTAATTACCTGGGTATTTTTCTTTCGTTATCTTTAAAGCTTTATACGAGTATTTTTCTTGAAAAAAAAAACCTTTTTTCAGTAACAAACAGTGTGAAGAGTGAAGATTAAAGATGGTATCGCGGTGAATATCCCGAGCCCGACATCGCACGCACGCGACCGACGACGACGACTAACGTTGCCTCTCCACTTTTTGTGTAGACGGATACAAAGGATGAGATACTGCCTAGGTACCTGTCTACTGTGCCCTATAAATCTTATTTGGTCTTTCAGCCGGTTGGAATTAGACGATTATCTCTTATCTCCTTTGTTGTAGGCGTGTACCTAGTTGTACACAAACACTTAGCTTCTATTCTTGTCAGGTACCTAGACAAAGAAGCTAATTAATAGTAGATTTTACAACTAGTGCACAAAACGAACCATTTTTATCCGAGACTTTTAGCAGCCCGAGACTATGGCGAGGGCTGATAGTAATGTCGAGGACAAAATGGTTTTGTGGACGAGTTATAAACTCTGCTTTTCACTTCGATTGCGAGGAAATAAAACAGTAGTATAACATAACATTTCTTTAATTAAAATTCCAAGTAAAATTAGTATAGTTTTGAATACTGATGGAAATTGTTTGTCCCATCATTGATATTAGGCTTGGGCAGCAGACCTATACAGCCTACTATTAAATTAACTTTGTAATAATCATTTTCTTAAATTAATTAAATAACCTACCGTACTTGAATTTAAATTTTAATATCTTTTATGTCTTAAAAAACACATAAGGCAAATAAATTAAAGTAAATATTATAAAATAACAAATTCTATCTATGAACTTCTTATTGTGTTTGGCTGTATGGCACATTTTCTTTGCCTTAATATAGATACATTTATGAGTAGATACGTTAATGCACTTGTGCACAAAATTTGCAGCCTATAGCCTGCACAAATAAGGACTTTCAGAGCATGAGAAGTGAAAAGATAATTTTATTTAAATTACACATTATCACACAACACACATGCTATTACATAATATAAAAATGTACTATTTGTCCTTAAAGTAAAGTAATGCTGATATTGATTTTATTTAAATATTAGTACATAATAGTAGAGAATAGGTACCCCTGCCCTTAGAAAACCACTTAAGTACCACCGTGTGTCATTGTTACGTCTAAAACCTACGAAGGGTTTGGCACAGCTGTAGCTCTGTAGGTATTACGGTACTACCACAAATCCCCGATGATAGCAGGATTAGGACCCATCTGGATCACGAAGGAAAACTTGAGATAGGTTACTTACTCCCCAACCTGAAAATTGTAGCTGAAACAAACGAGTGCTTTGATCATTTTAAACGTGTGAAATAATTTTGGAAAGACGTTCCTTAACGCACGTTCTTTTTTTCTTTTTGTGTTGTTAGTGACGAACCTGGGTATCAGGCTTTCTATGCCGCCCATGGGCTTCGATATGACTTGGCTTCACATCAATCAATCTGCCTAGCCTTTTCCCAACTATATTGGGGTCGGCTTGGCTTCACATGCCGTCGAGAAATATCTCAGAGGCATGCCGGTTTCATCAAGATGTTATACAATACGCACATGAATCCGAAAAGTCAGAGGTGCGTTCCTGAGGTTTGAACTCGAGACCTGTGACTTGGCAGACACACCACTAGGCTATCACTGCTCAAATCGCACGTTAAACACTGCACAGTTGGCGAATAAGAGCTAGACCGAGAACTGTAACAATTTGACCGTCACGACACTATTGATATTGCATTATTGTATTTTAAAATAAAATCATCGTCTTTTTCCTGTCCTCATCCCAATTCATTTGGGATCGGTGCAATATCCTTTACTATTAAATGAGCAATATTTGTAATGACGTTCTCTAAAACGGCTCTAACGACTTCGATGAAAGTTGCAATATAGATGTTTACGGGGCGAAAAATCGATCTAGCTAGGTCTCATATCTGGGAAAATTAATTTTCTCCGTAGTTTTACCCGAGCAGAGCTCGATCGCTCAGTTTAGAACAAAATGTTTACCTTTGAAAAACTGACATTTGACAATCTTCTATATATAATAAAACAGTAGAATCCGGTATCTGTCTGTTTGTTTGTTGACGCACATCTCCGGAACTACTGAACGGATTTTCATGTAGTTTTCACAGGTAGACAGAGATTAATTTGAAAGAATTGGCTTTGTTTCATTAAAATCGGATGTTGCAAAAAAGTTATCGTCATACAAGACGGTATTTTCTGTTCACGACACATTGTGCACAATTTCTGCGAGGAACCTTACAAAAAGTACTAGGCTTGTATGAATTCAAGATAGTATTACAATCATTAGTATTATCCCACTAATAGGATTTGTATGAGATTTGGCGCACAAATAGATTATAATAGTTTTTAGTTTTTCTGTGTTCTTTTGTATAAATGTTTTTTTTTTTTTTAAATTAAAAAAACTATTAAAAAGTACTAGGCTTGCATGAATTCACGCTTAGTTAATTTTGAGTACATAAAAAAATGCTATTTACTTAGTCTGGCCATAAATACTGTTACAATTAAAAATAAGAAAGATATTACATTTGAATTTGGAATCTGTCATTTTTATACGATTGTTCATTGTGTTTTCTAATTTTGGCGCCAATACATTGTACAATATTTTGCGATATTAAAATGGAGTGGGGTGATAAAGAGAACCGAATCGCTGTGATTGCATTACACAAAGTTGGTATGGAGCCAAATGCAATTTTTAAAACTCCCATACGCTTGGTATTAGTCAAATATTTGTGTACCGGGCTATTAATAGGTACGATGAGACCTCTGTTTGTGACAGAACAAGATCTGGCCGTCCACGTGTTCGTACGAAAAAGGTGGTCAAAGTAGCAAGGGAAAGAATTCGAAGAAATCCTGTCCGAAAGCAAAAGATTTTATCTCGGGAGATGAAGATAGCACCCAGAACCATGTCGCGTATTTTAAAAGATGACTTAGGACTTGCTTAGAGACGCACTTGTCATTTTTTAACAGATAATTTAAAAAAGAATAGGGTGGTAAAATCGAAACAACTACTGAAGCGGTACGCCAAGGGAGGTCACAGAAAAATTTTGTTCAAGGATGAGAAAATCATTACAATTGAGCAACATTTTAACAAACAAAATTACCGTATTTATGCTCAAAGCTCTAAGGAAGCTTCCCAATTAGTCGAAAGAGTGCAACGTGGGCATTATCCGACTTCAGTGATGGTTTGGTGGGGTGTTAGCTATGAAGGAGTGACAGAGCCATATTTTTGTGAAAAAGGTATCAAAACATCGGCACAAGTGTATCAAGATACCATTCTTGAGAAGGTAGTTAAGCCCCTTAACAACACCATATTCAATAACCAAGTATGGTCCTTCCAACAAGACTCGGCGCCGGGTCATAAAGCTCGGTCTACGCAATCTTGGTTGGAAGTGAACGTTTCGGACTTCATCAGAGCTGAAGACTGGCCTTCGTCTAGTCCCGATCTTAATCCGCTGGATTATGATTTATGGTCAGTTTTAGAGAGTACGGCTTGCTCTAAACGCCATGATAATTTGGAGTCCCTAAAACAATCCATACGATTGGCAGTGAAGAATTTCCCCATGGAAAGAGTGCGTGCTTCTATTGATAACTGGCCTCAACGTTTAAAGGACTGTATTGCAGCCAATGGAGACCACTTCGAATAAGCTTTTTATATTTTAAATTGTTTTATATTTATGTATTAAACTAACACACTGTAAAAGTAATAAATATTTTTTGCAATAAAAAAAAAATTCTTCGTGACAATATTTATGGCAAGACTAGGTATATTTAAAAACCTATTGCCGCATGTATGGAAGGAAGATCATCACTAGAGAATGGCTCGACCGGTTTGGCAGTTTTTTTTTTTGTTGTATTCTTAATTATTTGGCAAGGTTTGCATGAAAGAAAATTTCGGAAAATCCCGAAAAAAATCTGAATACACCCGGGCGACGCCGGGCACGAACCACTTAGTTGATAATAATTGACAGACATGGCAGCATGGAATTAGTATGAACTATCCTTTAATATTAAATGAGCTATCTCTATTTTCACCAGAGCTCGTTCGCCCAGGTACTGTCATGTAATATAAGTAAGTGTCTATGACTACTAAGTAAGTTGATACATAATAGTTTGGTAAGTATTTCTATAATGTAACATTATAATAATTAATCATTATTTATGCGCTGCGCGGTTTCACCCGCATAAGCCTCAATCCCGTGGGAATATCGGGATAAATCCTATGTAACCCAGGTAATGGTCTACCCATATGCCAAATTTCATCCAAATCCGTTAAGCCGTTTTAGCGTAAAAGCGCAACAAACATAGGTAAGTACAAAGTCACTTTCGCATTTATTATATTATATAATTGGGGTTAAAGTATGAAATTGCCGTTTTATTGTAATAGGTACTTCGAATTGACATAGAACCTTCATGGTTTGAAATTTTTGAGTGAAACTTTTTTCACATGGTACCACCTATGAAGATCTTCTTTTAAAAAATGTGAAACATTTGATTTTCGACTTTCAGTTGTTTTTTTTTTTTTCAACTTAGATAAAAAAGATGGATACTTCGAACATTTGAGTTATTTTTGAATACGAGTTCCGACGCGGAACTAACGCGGCAGAAGCAGCTCGCAATATCAATGTTGCGTTTGGAGAGGGAACTGCTAATGAACGCACCGTGCGATTTTGGTTTAAACGCTTTCGTGATGGAAACTTTGATTTTAAGAACGAACCACGTGGAAGACCGCCCACACAGGTGAATAACAATGAATTGAAAGAGATGGTGGAAGCCGATCCGAGCCAAACTACCCAGGAATTAGCGGCATGGTTTAACGTTACCTTACCAACAATATTGACTCATTTGCGTCAAATCAATAAAATAAAAAAAAATGAGAAATGGGTGCCTCATGATTTGACTGATCTGCAGAAAGAAACGCGTGTTGAAACTTGTGTTGCTTTGTTGAATCGATACAGAAATGAAGGAATATTGGATCGAATTGTGACATGTGATGAAAAGTGGTTTCTTTACGATAACCGTAAGCGAAAATGCAATGGCTGACCCCAGGTCAAACGCCGCAACAGTGTCCTAGAGCAAAGCTTACCAATAAAAAGGTAATGGTCACTGTTTGGTGGTCTCAGCATGGTGTTATTCACTATAGGTTTCTCCGATCTGGTCAAGCAATAACGGCAGATGTCTGCTGTGCCAAACTCCGAACAATGATAGCAAAACTAGCAGTGAAACAGCCCCGACTCATGAATCGATCTTCACCATTATTGCTCCATGATAACGCGAGACCTCATACAGCACGAGAAACCGTTTTAACTCTACAGGAACTGCAATTAGTAACCATTCGGCACCCTCCGTATTCGCCAGACCTCGCTCCAACGGACTACCATTTTTTTCGTGATTTGGACAATTTTCTACGTGATAAAAAGTTTTCTTCTCAGGAGGCAGTACAAAATGCTTTCTCACAGTTTGTCGAATCTAGATCACGAGAGTTCTATCGCAAAGGCATAAATGACCTTCCTCTTAGATGGCAGCAATGTATAGATAATAATGGTAATTATATTAATTAAATAAATAAAAAATACTAATAATAATTTATTAGTACAAATCGGCAATTTCATACTATTAAAAGGTACTTTTAATGTTGAGCTTTATATTATGTAAATTATGTTAGAGCGATTCTTATTCTTATTTTATGATTAGACGACGTTATCGCTCGGATTTATTATCATCATCATCATCAGCCTATAACGTTCCCACTGCAGGGACATGGCCTCCTCTCAATGAGAGGGAGTGGGCTATAATCCACCACGCCTGCCCAGTGCGGATTGGTAGACGTCACATATCTTCGAATTTTTGGTTCTAGGACATGCCGGTTTCCTCACGATGTTTTCCTTCCCCATTTTGAGAGCAATGGTGATGAAATAAATTACACAAAGTAATGCGCCTGTCTGGGTTCGAACCCACGACTTACTGTTCGTAAGTCGGGGCCGCCACCACTGGGCCACCGCTGCTCACGGATTTATTAAGCATTATATAAATTTCGATAACAGCGTAACTTTAAACACTAAAGGCATATTTAACGTACAAATATAAGGTAGGTACGCATGCTGTAAGCCATAAAGTATTTTTTTACTGAAACGTTCCCATATTTCTGTAAAATGCATGTCCTAGGTAAGTACCGTACCTAGTACCTACCCACTTGGGCACAAGAGCTCATCTCAACTCAGTCCTCGCAGACAGCGAGCAAGACACACAGAATTTGTCCCGCCATTACAAAGTATTAAAGGAGCTCGAGGAGGTTTTAGAAAACAAAGGACTAAGCCCCGGGAGAAACAACAAAGTGCTGTGATACTTCTGCGGATTGTAGTCCTCACGGATGACATTTTAGTTTAGAGAGAAATCTCTTTGCGGGAAAACGTTTAAGTATATCCGCCCGGAAAGCACATGTTTGCAATGCATCATAAATATAAGTATCTAATAGTTTACAAAAGGGACAACGTAATCCTACAAAATTGCATTGTTTTGCTGCTTTGGTACTTAATTATATTTGCTGGAAATTCCAATTTCCTTTTTTCAATATAATATTCACATAATTTAAAAACTTAGGTAGGTACCTACAGATTTATCTGTATACAGGGTGTCCAGTAAATAGCACGACATAGGTACTGCAGGGGGTGTTAGCTAGGGTCACTACCTATCAATACAACACAATATAATGTTCAGCAAAATCTTACGGATTTACAGTTTTACAAAATTGAAAGAAAGAAAATTGTTCTGTGAAAATTTTAACAAAAAAAAACTTATAATGAGTAGAGTAACTATTCACGAATAATTTGATGTAAAAAAAGTTCTAGAAAAAGATTTTTTCATTACGAGATGCTTAAAAATCTGTTTCAAGGTAGAGATTTTTCGATATTTCGGAAATTTTTGTAAAACCGTAAGATTTTGCTGAACATAATATATTGTGTTGTATTGATAGGTAGAATAGTGACCCAAGCTATCACCCCCGCAGTATGTCGTGTTATTTACTGGACACCCTGTATAATTATAAAAATCAATAACCGTGCATTAGTCTCGCAAAAACTCGAAATTTGCTCAACCGATTCGAATACAATTTTTTTTTTTTTCGCCTGGATGTTTCCTAAACCAACCAGGAAAAAAGCGTGTCGCAGGTTCGATTCCCGCACGGAACAAATATTTGTATGACCTACAAGTAGTTGTTCCGGGTCTAGCTGTTTGTGTATGTGAGTTTAAATGTTTGTAAACGCACCCACGATACAGGAGAAATTCCTAGTGTGAAAATAAATGGATAATCTTAAGTCGAAATTGAAATTTTGACAGAACAACGGCTGATTGCGAGGTTAGCTTATACTGGAAATGTATAGCTTGATGTGTAGCCGTGTGTAGGTACAATATTTACATAAATTACAAACTACAGACTTAAAAGAATAATAATGTACAAGTACCTACTTATTTAAAAAAAAAGGGGAAATAATCATAGGGCATCAAAAAATTCATTTGCTTTTAACTATTGCTTTTTTTATGAAATCTAATCAGTCTTCGGTCTTTTTCTAATGTTGTATTGTATAGTTGTAGGTTGAAGTTATTGGTACTTCATAAGACCTGCAATCTATCTTTTATCCGACCCAAAAATCTTTTAACCATATAGAAGGGAATAACTTAGATAGACCTTTTTTTTGTTTTTGTTTGGGAAATCATCAAATGACGTCTCCCGCTCTGGGTGGAGCAGGAGGGCGTGTCAGACTCTTACTGACTAAAACCCACCCGTGTTCCTTCTGTTGCCTGTGCAATGCCAGGGGCCCACGGTATCCCTTTCGGACTTTCCCGCAACCCCGGCAGGCAATGGTCTCATCGGACCCCTTCACTCGCTGACACTCTCTGAGGCGCGCGTGGAACACAACGCGCCGTAGACCCGGGCTTGGTCCTTACCGAACGGCGAGCTGCCCATTGCTCTCCGTCCGCAAGCCCGCGCCTACGGTGGCCGGGAATCAGCAATTGATTCCCGACGCCCAGGGCGTCTGATCCTCCGGCGGCTAGGGGCGTGAGGGCGCGAAATTTGCCTCTCCCTCACGCGTTCCGCCTCCTCCTTTGCGAGCATTACTGCTTCGCAGAAGGAGGTGACGGCCTCCCATGCCCTCTCGCTCCGTACCATGGTCTGGACCAGGGCCGGACGCGAGAGATCCCCGCCACCGATCGCCTCCACGAGGACACGGCGGTGCTCTGCCCAAACCGGGCATACCTCCACCGTATGCTCCACCGTGTCCTCCGGGCGATCCACGCAGTGATGACACCCGGGCGTTTCCTCCCGCCTTATCCGACACAGGTACCTCCCGAAACAGCCGTGTCCGGTGAGGACCTGCGTCAGGCGGAAGGTGAGGACGCCGTGGCGCCTCTCCAGCCACTCCTCAAAGAGGGGACTTATCGCCGCAATAGTGGCGTGCCCAGCACTGGGTTGCGACAATCGCACTCTCCATGACGCCATGAGATCCCGTCGGAGCTCTGTCCGCTGTGCCGCGATTTCTCGCGGCATCGGAGTCAAGCCCCGGCGTTTCGCCTCCTCGCGCCACTCCCAAATATGCGCGAGGACTTTTGCTTCCAGATCCCATGGCGGCAATCCGGCAAGGAGGCTCGCCGTCTTACGGGAGACCGTGCGGTATCCCCGGACCAGCCGGGTGGCCATGACCCTCCGGGACGCGTTCAACCGGCGGGCAGGCCGCCGCCTCAACGAACGCGCCCACACTGGTGCCCCGTACAGGGCCATGGACCGCACAACTTAGATAGACCTAATAACTAATTTACGCCCTACTACTAAGTTACCACGTAGGTACATACTAGGAATAAATTTCACCAAAAAACTTGAGTAAGTACCTACAGTCAGCAACAATTAAGTCGATTAAAACTAATGTAATTTAAATTAACACAAAGTGATTAGATACATTTCATGGTTTTATGCATATCATTTCCATAGGTAATGGTGCCGATTCTCTTGTCACAAATGCGTCTAAACTAGACTAAAAATCACCAAAATTTAGTATACTCCTGTCAAACGATGATTTCCCATTCTGAAATAGACTAAAGTGGCACAACATAACTATACTTTAGTTTGACAGCACTAAGATTGTACTGAGATTTTAATTTAGTGAAATTGGTGCCGATTCTCTTGTACACCGAACTAACTAAACTATCACTAAAATTCCTTACTTTTGGCTATGAGCTTAAAGCTATTCTGTAGTAAAAAGTCTCTAAATTTATAAATTATTTTGACACAACTAAATCGAACTTGACAATTGCGACTCCATGTGGTAGGTACATACTTGTTTGCCCTACCCCGTGAATTTTTTTAGAGCCGGAGGCGCGCAGTGGGGGCTGCCTCGACGTGTTTTATAAGGAATTTTTCACTTTTTGTATGGAAAATAATAAAAAATATTACCTACGTGTTGAGTATTAGGGGTATAAGCGTTTTATAAAGGGGGTCGAAATTTTCATTATTTTTGCGATAGGACACACCATTTTCGAGATATAAGCAAAATAAAAGAAAAAAACGTCGTCGTGGATTGCACTATCTGCAGAATTTGCTATATCGAGCTTCCGAAAAGCTGCTCACTATGATTACTATGACCCAAAATAATCTACAAAATAAACACAGAGTACATTATATTATTTAAGTCACGGCGAAGGATAAACAATGAATGAAAAAAAATGAAAACAGCTCCTAAAACCTTCTTCAATTTTAAATTCCTCGAATGTACCTAACCCGTATAGGTAGTCTCGAGATAATCGCAACCCGCACCGTGAAAAAAAGGAAGTCTCACAATACGCAGCGTTTATTCAAAAGAGCGCGTCTTTGAAGTAATGGCAGCGTGACGTGTAAAACGCACTTGTAACTGATACCATCTTTAATCTTCGCACCTTTTGGTGTGGTCCGGGGCTAGCCAAGCAGTTTATAAATAGGGGCAGAGTCCGCTTTGTGAGCTGAAATGAGACTAGCGAGAGATAAGAATCTTGAAAGTGCTCCAAGACTGCAGTGAGCGGCACAACGCGACGTCAAGGGCACTGTGATCTATTGCGCTTTTCATTATCTACCCACGTCACACTTCCATATTTGTGAATCTCTTGGCGACTTTCTTTGTTTAGTTATTATAATTTTATTGAAATCATTTTCTGTAGATGTTTGTCGCTATAAATGGTAAGAGTAACAAGGTACACACGGCTACTCAAGCTACAGTTTATGCTGATCTCGCATTGTATAGGATTTCTGAACAATGAGAAGTCAGCTTATACTGGAAATGTATAGCTTGATATGTAGCCGTGTGTATACAGGGTGTTTGGCAGAACGTTGAAGATACGAAGATGGTGGATAGATGCGGTCATCTGCTACTTACTCAGCCAAACACACTGTATAAGCATCTCATTATTCGTGAAAGCGTATGTGAGCAAGTTTTTCATACTTATATGCACGTTATTATGTAGCTACATTACATATATTACACAATTTGCATGTAGGGATATAGTTGCTACTGATTACTGAAATTTTGAATGTAAATATTTTGAAATATCTGCTGTGTACTTTAGTTTTCATAAAGCTTTCACGGAGATGTATATTCTGTAGTCAGTCGATAAAGTAGTTTGGCGAATAAACATCATGTATCGTGTACAGATGTGTGAGTATTTTAGGATCGTGCCGAAGAACTCTAGCACTACTTGTAAGAAAAACAACGTTGTTCAATTAATAGTATATTTATTTGTAAATAACTAAATCAAAACTAACATTTAGCAATAAATTGACTCAGGTAGTACTTGCCAGAAGAATACCTATCATTCAAATCTTTGAAATTCCCCAGCGGCGTCCTGAGCCCATAATAAATCGAAAATACGTGAACATCAAAATATGTTAATTTTAACAATAAAACAATGCACCTACACATGCGAATAGTGTTAGAAAGCTAAACCGCATTAAAAGTTAAGATTGAATGTCACATACATAATACTAGGATTTTGAAAAAAGCTTCGTTTTATACGTGGCGGTCACAATAGTGAGATATTTAGGATTTTATTTAATTATACATACATATTATTAGGTAACGACAAACATACATTCGAAGATTGACTACAGATAAGATAAAGTAAGCGTCGGTTTATACAAAGCATTGGATGTTGGTGTTATTCCTTACATTGTGCCGTTCACAACGGCGGTAACTATAAGCCAACTAAACCTATGCGCAGGGGCCGGAAGGTTGCAAACCAAAACAACTTGATGACGATTACTATTCATTACATACATTTTATGTACTAAGTTGCAATTTACTTTAAATCAGGTGCCTAGTTACTAGACATTTACTCACTAACTAATAATATCTCATGTACAGTATCGATAAGCGAAACTATTGTAATGGTAACAACCGCACTTGCAAGCGAACAATTGTGTGAAAGTGTTACGGCCAGTGTGTCAAATAGGACAAAATTACCGGACATTAGTATTGGAAAACACCATTTATTGGTAAATAAATGTATTAATTTATACATTTGAAGTAAAACTTCTTTAGGCGCGTTGAGCTATTTTTGTTATGGGATAAACTTAAAGATTCGCGTCACCGACATGCTCGCGCCGTAGTGCGGAACTATAGAATATAGACGGCGCTAATAGCAGTTGTAAGTTTTCACTTCTGTCGGCAGTTCCCATAATTGCCTATTTTTTGTGTTACAGAAATACTTACATAGCACATTTACAAGCTTTTGTTTTTTTTTTTTCTGTCAATCATTTTTATTATATACACCTCATTAATAACAAATTCGGCTCAGAATTAAACAACTATACAATGACCTCTGCACAGTTTCAATCAAAACCGCTATTTTATTTGTCAGTTAATCACATTAACTAATTGGTACGGTAATGATGAATACGTTCCGCCAATTATATTATTGACACGTTAAATACGCTGGCCTTAACAGATTCGTGAAGTGAATTCGATGTAAGTATGATTATGTGGCAAAACACTACAGTATCACGAACGTAGGAGTAGCGGGCTATTGGCGTCAACGCCCTTCATTCCGGTGTTCAAATAAATCGATCAAACTTCCATAAAGGATCCCTCATCACCTCTTCACGTAACCACGCCCATAGACAATAAATATTATTATCTAATATATCTATCGCTCGCGAAGTGCGATTACTGCGCTACGTAATAAGATTACCAACTCTATGTACGTATCCTAGACTAGCAAAAGGAACGTTTTAACTTCAAATCCGTTAACGACAAAAATATCGAATAAAGAAGAATAAAAAAATAAAACATCAATTTATGTACATGAAAATAATACAAACAGCGTATTGCCGCTACTTTGAATTAATGTACCATTTTGTTTCTGAAGTAATTATTATTATCTAGTACGCTACATCTTACAGTGGAGACTACGTGAGACTTATCACGTGTTATATTGCTTTTACAATAAAAATAAATTATGTAGGTTCTACAGATCACGTATGTTACATTAAATAAATAAATAATAATTTATCTAACTAATCTACCTAAACATGAAGAGAATTACAACAAAATACTGAGGGTAAGGAGAAAAATAATATTTTTTAATATTATACAAAAATAAATTTCGTTCGACAAAAATAAATGATAATGTCAAAGATACAAGACATTACGTTTCAAGATAGTTTTACGTAGTTATTTAGATTGTATTACATGTGTTTTATTTAATATGGCATACATTTTATTTGTTTACATTATATGTGTGTACGTTGACCGTGTTGATTCATGAATGGCTTCTATTTGAATTATTTCTATGATTAGATGGTGTGTTGGAGTAAAAGCTAGCCATTCAGGATTGCCATCGTGTATGTTCGTGTGTGGATATGGCCGTTTATAGTGCGATGAACTCTTCGAGAAGATTCCTGAGCTCCTTGTTGTGAGCTGCCTTGGAGCCGGTGGCGGGCGCGGCGGCAGTGGCGCGGCCGTGGTAGCTGGAGCAAACACAACATTGTATGATTTGATCACGTGTCATAGTAGCAAAAAATATTAAATAACACAATAGCTTAATAATAATAGTAATTATTCTGGTTTCGTGCTCCCTGCAGCTTGAGTTCCACGAGTTAATAACATTAAATATTTATTAGCATGAAAGCTGAGCTTCATAGTGCCTTCACATGTGTTGCGGTTTATCACCGCATAGACGCTGCGCAAACGAGACCTTTTTTTTTTTGGGTGGGAAGTCGTCCTACTGACTAAGACCCACCCGTGTTCCTTCTGTTGCCTGTGCAATGCCAGGGCCACGGTATCCCTTTCGGACTTTCCCGCAACCCCGGCAGGCAATGGTCTAATCGGACCCCTTCACTTGCTGACACTCTTTGTGGCGCGCGTGGAACACAACGCGCCGTCGACCGGGGCTTGGTCCTTACCGGACGGCGAGCTACCCATTGCTCACCGTCCGCAAGCCCGCGCCTACGGTGGCACGCCCTCCCGCTCCACCCAGAGCGGGAGACGTCATTTGATGATTTCCCACCCAAAAAAAAAAAAAAAAAAAAAGGCTCGCGTTTGCGCAGCTTGCAATTTTGCTACGTAAATGTGAAAAACTTTCGATTCAATCACGATTCCGCAAAGCAAGCGCAGCGTTGTCTTTACGTAGCGTCTGCGCGATTTCAAAGCGACATGAATGTATACGCAAGGCATGCGCTAGTACGTAGACACTATGCCAAATTTAAAGAAAATCGGATTATGTTCCAGTAACCCCTAATCTTTACCAAGACTTTTCACTACTTAGGAACCCTGTATAATTTGGGTTACCCAACCTAACTAACACTCACTGAATAAATTTAAAAAAATAGGATTTGACACACATAATCTAAGTTCCCATTAAGCAGTTACCAACATGTTAAAAAGCACAAGATTTTTGAGATTTGGAAGAAAAAATGCATCTTAATTATAATTTTATTTGATTAATTTATAGACATTTTAACCAAACTCAAGTCGAGTATTAAGGCGCCTTTAGTTATCGTTAGGTTGAGACTGCACTATCACATCGTAAAGTGAGTTTTTATTCTGCTGACTTGAGTTTAGTTGTTGAGCATTATAGTGAAGCCAACATTCAAGGTGTTTGACTACTATTAAAATGTGGAAAATTATGTTGTTTTTCTTAAGATTGACCGAATACGATGTCATGCTATTATCGATAAAAAAGAGCATCACTATTGCATATGATATGATGTTACTATCTTCAATTTTGTGTTGCCCTTTACAAAATACAACACCCATGGTTATATAAGTATATTGCTTAGTTACGTCAAATGAATTCAAAAATAGTCAAATACCCTATTATAATTGCTTTTATGAATGAATTAAATGATTCAAGTATGATTCAAGCGATTTAAAAGGATCGTGCAGGGAAAAATACAGGCAGGAAGGTATGGGAAGTAGGGGGACGCCATATGCCGTTATCTCACCTAATGGTGCGCGGCACTGTTTCATCGTCACCTGACACAGGCTTCTCTTCCCGCCCGAAAAGCTGGGAGAACCAGTTACCCTTTTGAGGATTAACACTGCAACCAATAGCCAGTTAGATTATGGCAGTACCGCACCGTGTTAAGGAAATATCCACCATTATTTTTTGATTGCGCGAAAATGAATCAAATAGGGATCTGAAATGTTACCGAATGAACAGCCCACACATGCAAATTTGAAAACCATGCAAGCCGAATTTGGTAGCCTAACTGAAACTCAAGCTGCATTTTTTCGAACAAATACAGAACAGTTAAAAAAATCTTATTTAAGAAAATACATTTCATGATTTTCTATTTTGAGAAAGAATAGAACAAAAAATACAAAAAAGTTTCTCATTTAAAAATACAATTTCTTGTTTTTTTTTTCTATTCTGAGAACGAATAGAACAAAATACAGATTTGTAAAATCCATTTCTTCAGAATGTACCTTTTTTATTGCTTAGTAGTAACCTAGTAACTATGGACAGTCTATTTTGAGCGTTGGAGTGACGTCATCGCACGTTTTTCTGTTTTTATTATTTTTTGGCATTTCGATGTCAGGAGTATGGATTCAAATTTTTATAGTTTACAATACAACGGATTTCAAAGATAAATAAATAAAAAAATAGATAAATGAAAACAACTTTTTTTTAAAGATACAGATGTCTTATTTCTAGATTAAAGTTCATAATTGACAACATTTAACATTATATTGTGTTGATAATAACACAACATAACGTGTCACCAAACCATGCATGGCAAACGTGCTCTGCTTGCAACTTCAGAGAATTATTTGGTGCAATGTCTTAGAATTAAAGCTCTGGCCAAACTGAAGCACATCTCGCGCGTTATGCGGGACGAAATGCGCTCGCGTCGATTGTGTCAACTATAAGTTAGTTGACACAATCGACGCGAGCGAATTTCGTTTTTCTTGTTTGGAAATGTTAAAAATGACGCAAATAGTCGCGTTACTTCCTAATCATTAAAACAATCGTCGCGCGCAGCGTCCCGCATGGTATTCGCCTCAGTGTGGTCAGAGCTTGAAAACGACAGTATTTCGTTTTGCCAATCACTTTATACAGTGTTTATTAGAAAAGCTAAAATAAGCTCTAATATTTATTAAATAAGTGAACCTTCAAATAAGAGCTACTTATAAATACGGACCCAAATCCAGAAACCAAGTATCTATAAAATAAAAACTACTTCAAAATTGATACATACGCAACGGTCTTCTGGTTCTGCAATAAGGTGCGGAACCTGGGCTCGACGTACTGCCAGTAGCCGGAGTTCTTGTGCTCCTCCTGGCTCCACACGATGGTCGCGTTCGGGTACTTGTCGACCTCGGCCCTGATCTGATCGTACGGGAACGGCGAGATTTGCTCCACTCTGGAGAAAGAATAACGGAATTAACTTATGATATAGTGAAGGGTTGCAGTAAGTGCCCAACTCGTGGCCAAATTCTGAGCCGCCCGTCTTCGAACAAGGGTTGTGACCATCAGAACACCAACTGTTCTTCTTACTTTGCAGTTTCAAACTAGTACTTTTCTCAGTTTGATAGTATATCGAGTAAATTATTTATAAGCAAATTGACTATCGCCTTCAATAGGCCTTAAATTCAAATCACAACTGTCATTCTTATGAACACTGCAAATTGTCGTAATTTGTCAATTTGCTAAACAATTAATTTCTCTGAATACATACGTAAATAGTGTATATCTTTACAAAGTTTTTGATGGATATTTTTTTTAGTTAACATGCCATTTTTCTCATAGTATCTTAGTAAGAGTGTTACAAATAATCATAAAAGTCCAAGTGTGTATTTAATTTTTCAGAGTTAATTACCTGACAATAGCAATCTCCTTCTCGAGTCCCTTCTCGCGCCTGTGCTTGAGCAGGTCGTAGTACACGCGGCCGGAACAGAACGAGATCTTGCGCACGCCCTGGGGATTCTGAGCGGCAGGGCCATCCTCGGGAATCACTCTGATTGAGGAAAAAGGAAGGTAAAATTTTTAAAAAACACGGACAGATAACTTTAGACCTATGATACTCCAAAGGTTTAAGTAGATTAAAGGTAAGCAAAAAATCCACGTGACATAAAATAACCGACTAAACGTAATACCGTATTTGTTATTTTCGTGTTTATTTGTTTGTTTTTTTTTTTGTTTGCTTGCGTCATATTTTACCGCAATTAGACGTATTTTCATTCTTTTTCTTTTTTTACCTGTCACTTCAACTGTCTTGCTACGTCACAGTTGTGCTCTTCAATATAGCAACGTTATAATTCGTTGACGTTTAGAGTTTGGGCTCCTTACAATAGACAGATTACAAAATATTATATAATTATTATAAATCTAACCAAAAAATTGTGCTCAAGTAGTTACATATACGAAGAGTAGTTTATGAATAAATGATAAAGTTTAACACACATTAATAAAAGAGGAAACTATTGTAAACATCTAAAATAAATTTAATTTGGTTTATTGTATTTTTGAAAAAGAAAGTGTCATCTATAAAAACTCTTTTTACAATTTGTTTACCTTTATTTAGCTATCTAAACCTATGCAGTATAGATTAAAATTATTTCTGATAAACTTCGTTGCAAATTGTATGGCCTATTGATATGTGTTATTTGAAGTAGGTGGTTAACCGAAAACATGTTAAGACTAGCTAATCCTTGCCTTCAACTCTTGTGTGATAGCCCTGAATCCATACTCAAGGATTGAAGCTTGTTAAGAGGGAACAGGGTCTGCGAGGAATTTAAAAAATAGGTATTTGAAGAAACTATTGCCGTCGCGCTGCGCCCGAAAAACCGAGTTAAACCCCGTAAAGTGCGATAGGGACAACTGCAGCTCAGACCGATTATATCACAATTTTTTTGACGAAAACGACGTTTGGCATTCTATTTTTTTCTCCTCGAATACTAAGCCGATTTAATATCTTTTTACATTAAAATTTTAAGAAAGAGTATGTCTAGGTTTCTATTATTTTCTTTTATGCTAAAAACTTTTCCGAATGAGTCTGGTAGTTCTCTAATCACGGCGGTAAAAATGGGGCATTTTTGTAATTTTTGGAGGGTCATAGTTTCCTTACTTATTAATTGCTGAAAAAAAGGAAATGACAGGGACATGCCTATAGAGACCCTGATATTATTTTAAAAAAATGACAGCTCTAGAGGCATTTTTCAGGAAGAAAAACGGGGAATACGTTTTTATGGAGAATCGCGGGCCCTGTTCCCTCTTAAGTTCTACGAATGTTATCATTATCACACATCATACGTAAATAATGTATAGCAAGTCTCGTATCCTTGGTTAAACAAAAATGGGGACTATTGTTGCAACAATATGTATTTGTGTTGAAAAACATGCTTTTGTTTTTTTTTTTATTATTGGTAACCTTTTCTTTGTGTTTGGTCTTCTTGGGTCACTCGGCCAAGAATGAGTCCAATGGACTGCGCTTGAATACAGGTGTGATGTTATGTTATCTTTTCCGAAGGTGTATCTACATAAAAGATAGTAGCTAATAGTTCTTACCTCTGGAAGCACGATCCGTCCTTCATGTCATCGAAGGAGGACTTGGCCTCTGGGTGACGCAGCAGCGACTTGGGCGTCATGAGGATGAGCGGCTTGCGGAAGGGCAGCGCGATCTGTCGGCGCAGGATGTGGAAGTAGGAGGCGGGGTTCGAGCAGTTGGCCACGATCCAGTTGCAGTCGTGTAGTTGACGGACTGTGGGTAAATATGGAGTTCGATTATTGAAGTTATGGCACAGAATAGTACAGAAGGTGCACTCCGCATTTGAGGTATGCAGCTACAAGTACGCGGAGGGCTGGTCCTGTCGGGCCAACAGTGAGCGCGTCTAGGTGAATATAACTGTAGGTAATTAGCGCTGTGCGAACTGAATTGCACTTTGTGTCGTAGCTAGAGGTGGTTAATAAAACGTTTAGCGCCAAAACATAAAACGTTACGTGTACAAATCATCTAGCGTTTGCTAGATTGACTCTAACTTCGCGCTAGGATATAAAACTTCAACAAACTAAACATCTAAAAGTCTTAACGCGCACAGCGGAACCAGAACGGGATAGCAATATAGTTTTAGTCTTACACAGCGTCGGGTGGACTCGGGCGGCAGTCGACCCGCAACGTCTGTTATTACGTAACGCGTATGGTATATATAGTTTTTTTTTTGTAAACACAATTATTGATCTTTTAAATACGAATATAATAAATAATAGTCTCAAAAAACTTTTATAATAACATTTAATCAATTTTATTATAGACTAGCGTGTTGCCAAATAAATTGATAACGTTTTCGCATTGAGACTGCGGCCGAGTTTTGTAACAACGTGCGATAGCGTATAAAACAACGCGCTTGAAAGATATGTTATAGTCTATAACACGTCTATAGTTTATTAGATAGCGAAAGTGACAATCACTAGTCGTAGCAAGAGACGCTTTTTATTTAAATGAGATTGTGGAGTGAACCATTTGCATTAATATGTGGTGATGGTTAACTTTTTCACAAATTGTTTAACGGTGGTGATCGATCTAACGCCTCAAGATTAGGGCGCTGCTCCCCTCTGCCTCAAAACTACTGATTTAAACTGATGTCATAAAAAAGTGAAGGTATGTTTATGTGTTTGTAAAAGGTAATCTCTAGAAATACTGATCCGATTTCAACAAATCTTTTACTGATATAAAGCTATACTACTTCAGAGTGCCCAAAGGATGTGTTGTTGCAGGAACACGCGGACGGTGTTTTTAAATTTGATATCGAACGGACTTTCAACTGGCTTCAAAAAGGCTGTGTAGCACAGATGGTACACAGCCATTGTTCATTACTGTATTGTAAGGCGAGGCTGTGCGGAGGCTTTTAGATGTGTTGTGGCTTTTTGATTGTCGAATCCGCTGTTTTACAAAACCGCTAGTTGTTTTAAAAAACAGCTCCGTTATGTCAAATTGCACAACAAAGTTTAGTGATTTTTCATAATTATTTAACGTTTTGTATTTATTAATGCAGCAGGTCAATCATTAGAGGTTTATGTTTATGTTTACTGCGTGAAATAAAACGTCAGATTGTAGATTTTAGTTCAACATTTTGTCGCTCGTAGCTCTTTGTGCCATAAAAACAAAAATAATGGCATCCGAAACAGAAATATATAAAACGAGTAATATACATGAAAATGACCCTTCCCTTATTCAAGTGATAACATCAGTTTTATAAAATTCAGTCTTAAGAATACTAAATAGCCACCAACTAGAACTGCGACCAACTTAGTAGTCGTGGCGCTCGCTCGGCTCACGCGCGGTTGGTCACAGTTATAACCTAAACTAAACCAATTGGTCATGATGCCCTAGCTTAGTTACTGCAACCAATTTGGCATTAGAAGCCTGCAGATAACCTATTCTGCATTACGTCTAAACGTGGGTAGCGGTATTGTCAAAGCAGCGTAGCAGCAACATTGCTAACGGAGCTGTTTTGTAAAACAGCGGATTCGACAATCCATCTACGACAGATACAAGATTACCTTGAAGCGTCAAGCACAAGTGATCTAAAATATGGGTATTCTTTTACAGATTTCACCACCCATAAAACTAAGTGTGACAGCCTGACTGCTGGTAGGCTATCACGTTTAGTTTAGATACAGAAATAATCGATAATATGATCGATAATAATAATAGAAGCCCAGTGGTTAAGGCTTCACTTCTCACGCACGTGGTTGTCGGTTCTAATCCGGGCTGATTTTTAAATTCATAATTTTTACTTTATATTGGACTTTACCGACATTGGTGAAGGAAAATCATCGTGAGGAAAACTGGGCCATAATTAATATAAGTCTGAAATCGCCAACCCGTCTTGAGCAGGTGACACAATACTAGACTGGTATTATAATTATAATAATGATGTATAAGGGTAAACTGACCTTCATAGTCGGGGCTCTCGGGCGGCATGTAGTCGGGATCGTCGGCGCACATCTGCAGGAACCTCTCGGGCCGGGCGGACGAGTGCTCGGGGCCCTGCGAGTTATTCATTTGTCAGAATGAAATTTTATATAGTAGTAGCGGCCCGCTCTTGCTTGGCACGGTTTTTAAGACTTGACAAAACATCAAGATTTCTATACGATTAGAGATTTTTATCGATTTATTATTATTTATAAACCTTACGGGATAAATTCTCTAAACGATAGTGAAAACCTCATCAAAATCGGTGGCGTGGCTTAGAAGAACAACGCGGTCAGACACATAGACAGACACGAAGAAGCGACTTTTACAATATGTAGGTATAGATGATGTTGACAATTTAATAAGTTCTGTACATTCTATGTGGAACTATTTACTATATTTTAACAGCACTCGATATAAACACAAAACTACAAAAAATAGACACTGTTTTGATATTTGGTGACTATTGAAAATCATTTACTGTGGAGGATAACGCGGTTGTCAGCAGCTGTTTTCATTTCATATGTATTAGAGCTAGCGCGCACTGCGAAAAAAAAACGAAAACGGATTTGTATGCAGGTCGCGGAATAAAATCGGACAGAAAAAAAAATCGTACGTATTTTATTCGCAGTACGCGCTACCTCTACGTCGTTGATCGTTATTTTTGAGGTTCATAATAACTCATCAAAATATGCTTTTCCATTTTTTGTATAATAGCACCTTGTAGGTATTTTCTTAATAATTATTTAGTTTTTGTGTCTTGTGCTATTTCTTTTGTGTGCACCAAATAAACAATTGATCTATTTTTCACATAGTGTGTATGGTCCCTTATAAGGTCGACTATACAAAACTGAACAATAACATATAGCTCAGTTTCGTATAGGTGCCCGTGTGTTGCGCCCGCTCACCATGCCCTCCATGCCGTGCGGCAGCAGCAGCACGAGGCCGGACTGGCGCACCCACTTGGCCTGGCCGCTGGCGATGAACTGGTCGATGATGCACTGCGCGCAGTTGTTGAAGTCGCCGAACTGCGCCTCCCACAGGACCAGCGCGTTCGGGTTCGTTACGGAATAGCCCACCTCGAAGCCGAGGACACCTGGGATATAAATAATAGCGGTTTCAAGTTTGGTCTTGCACTTCAATTATATACACTATTAAGCTGGCACTTTACTTGGCGTATTTGCCTAAATATTCGCGTTACACGGGCAATCCTACTACTATTATAAGCGCAAAAGTTTGTGAGGATGGATAGATGGATGTGTGTGACTCTTTCACACAAGAACTACTGAACGGATGAAATTTCAGTAATAATGCTTATACATCAGAATGTCTATAGTTTATAAATTCTGCGCGAACGAAGTCGCTGGCAAAAGCTAATCCAAAATATACCTTATCTCTATAAAAATAAAGTTAATGTTGAATAAGCATAAAACTCGAACATTTGTACAAATATGCAAGTGTAGCTATATCTGTGCTAGCATTATCAGAGGCGAAGACTCGCTCGTCCGTAGAAACGGTACGGTTCGAGGAGGCGAACATTGACTCTCGGCGCATGCTGACACGTGACGTCGTATAGTCCGGTTAAGCAGCTGCAACCTCAATCTGAATGTCAACTGCGAGATGCCATATCAAAAAAAAAAGACACGTGACGTCGCGCAGCGCCGACACGTACCGTACTCCGACAGCGAGCTGTTGCACACGGTGTAGGGCGCCTGGTCGGGGTACAGGTGGCACAGCGAGCAGTACGTCGCCTTGTCCACCTTCTGGTGGTGGAGCACGTGATGCCTGCACAGGAACACATACGACACGTACCGTACTCCGACAGCGAGCTGTTGCACACGGTGTAGGGCGCCTGGTCGGGGTACAGGTGGCACAGCGAGCAGTACGTCGCCTTGTCCACCTTCTGGTGGTGGAGCACGTGATGCCTGCACAGGAACACATACGACACGTACCGTACTCCGACAGCGAGCTGTTGCACACGGTGTAGGGCGCCTGGTCGGGGTACAGGTGGCACAGCGAGCAGTACGTCGCCTTGTCCACCTTCTGGTGGTGGAGCACGTGATGCCTGCACAGGAACACATACGACACGTACCGTACTCCGACAGCGAGCTGTTGCACACGGTGTAGGGCGCCTGGTCGGGGTACAGGTGGCACAGCGAGCAGTACGTCGCCTTGTCCACCTTCTGGTGGTGGAGCACGTGATGCCTGCACAGGAACACATACGACACGTACCGTACTCCGACAGCGAGCTGTTGCACACGGTGTAGGGCGCCTGGTCGGGGTACAGGTGGCACAGCGAGCAGTACGTCGCCTTGTCCACCTTCTGGTGGTGGAGCACGTGATGCCTGCACAGGAACACATACGACACGTACCGTACTCCGACAGCGAGCTGTTGCACACGGTGTAGGGCGCCTGGTCGGGGTACAGGTGGCACAGCGAGCAGTACGTCGCCTTGTCCACCTTCTGGTGGTGGAGCACGTGATGCCTGCACAGGAACACATACGACACGTACCGTACTCCGACAGCGAGCTGTTGCACACGGTGTAGGGCGCCTGGTCGGGGTACAGGTGGCACAGCGAGCAGTACGTCGCCTTGTCCACCTTCTGGTGGTGGAGCACGTGATGCCTGCACAGGAACACATACGATTTATTTATTGTCAGGTAAGTGCATTCATGACACATTAGTCAGCATCGTACGCGGCGCACGCGCAGTACGCTTTATTGGAAACGAAAATGTTACTAAAATACTGCACGTACAGTGCGCGTGAAATGTGCGAGGTTCTATAAGTAAAAAAACTAAAATGATGAATGTAATACGCTTGAGATACTGACAAATGTGCGTTCAGTTAGGAAGTGTCTAGCCTACAATCGAGCCTGGACGTTTGTCGACCATATACGCAACGCCAGGTTTCTTTAAATAATTACTTCTACATGAGCCGTACGAATTCAAGAAAACGATAAAACGCATACCTGTGTGAGAAAGTTCCTCTCTCCACATCCTCTCCTGACAATCTCACGTGGATGCCTTCCTTCAGAAGTGATCCAAAGGCCATCGCCTCTCCGAGAGCCCAGTCCACCTGTCGGTTCTCCACCATGGCCATGCGCGCCTTCAGGATACGAAGCAGACCTTTGTGGATCTCGAACTCAGCTGCGTTGGGAGGAGGCGACGAGAAACGTTTGCCGATGTGTACTAATGTTTCTTCTACCACGCCGGTAGAAGACATCTGTGGAGATTAGAAGGTCGTCAAATATTGTGAGACTGTGGCTGACTGACTACAAAGACGTGCGCCGCGGCGTATTCTACTATTTTGAAAATATGCTTGAGGTGCCATTACGTTTTTGTTTTCCTAAGAAAGCGGTGTCGCCGTATAAAGCCGCAAAATGACGGCAGCCCATATAGAAAGCGTTTACTGACACCGTAAAAGCATTTTGCTGTCGCTATATGAAGGCACTGCTTTCTTAGTAAACCCAATTTTTACCCAGAATTTAGTGCTCATTTACAATTTTTATTATTATTGCACTAGTAAAGTAAACGTACAATGGCGGTCTTAATGCGTATAAATAAAAAAAACTAACGTGTAATGAAAAAAATAATTAAAGGAAATGATAAATTTTAACTAGACAAGGGTGAAAATTTTCTATCTTCAATATTAAAGTACTTTCTCTCCTTGATCCGCTCGGTTTTTCCACCTTGTATAGTAATAAATTTAGTAGCTTTATAATACGACAAGTTGGCTCGCTAAACTATACTCTCATGATGGTCTGCGGTCTTATAGCAACGGGAATGAAGGTACACAGGAGTATTGAAGCGCACCGTTATCTAAATAATCTATTAATATAATATCTAAATAATACAGGAGTTCAATAACACGTGTAATAATTTTCAGCTCGTCACACTTTATAGTTTGATATAGTGTATACCGTACATAGGTAATAATATTATTATAGGGTACATAAACATAACATGTCATCAGAATAAAATCCATCCAGTATTACGGAACTTAGTAAGTAAAATGTAAATAACAATGGAGTGCTGATAATAGCGGTAACGGACCAAGATTTTTGTTCCCGCTGCACCGTGAGACGCGCACACTACGATTGTCAGCGATAGTTCGAACGCACACAGACACACTGCACTCCGATAGTTACCTAAACTAGTAGCGCGCCGAAATTGATAGGGGCTCTTAACATACACCACCCGTTCTTCTTCAACTATCCAAATAATCTACCTTAAGCGGGTCCTTGCCCTCAAAGAATCCGGACCAGGGCGAGTCGAGCCAGTCCTTGTACTTAATGTGGGTCTCTGCTTTAGCCTGGGTGTACGCGTCTTCGCAAATCTTTTCGTATTTGTCCTTAACGTCCTTCACTTCGGAGGCGGTAACGACGCCCTCGGTAATCAGCTGGTCAGCATACTTTTCGAGTACTGTAGGTAGAAAGAGGTTATGACAGCAAAAAAATATTTTTTTAGCTTAGTTGTTTGACTGCAAGTTATTATAATACAGTAATTTGGAATAGAAACTACTAGTTAAAGTTTAGAATCACTATATTTTTATACTATAGTGCTTTTGTTTTGTAACGTCAAATGCTAGCAGTGCTGTCTCTGCCTAGCATAGACGATAGAGATAATGTTAACAACATCACCATAGAGATTAAAATAAAATAAATAAGTTTTATCAATTTTCTAAGCTTCGATAAATTATTTTAAAACCCAGTCAAATACAGTTTGCGTCAAATAACTGCCGCTCTGAAGTTAGGTTGCGCATGCGTGCGCGCTACAGTTTTATAAGTAAGATTGACTACTGCGCAGTCATTTGTAGTCTACTTCAGAGCGGAAAAGTTATTTGAGGCGAACTATATAATAATAATAATAATAAATCGTTTATTTATAAAAAGGAGTACATTTACAATAAGTATCTTAGTAATTAAAATAGAGCACATTTGCTTAATTGCCTGAACTAGGTTGAACCTGTGCTTCAGGCTAGGAAGTGCATAAATACTAACTGTACCCTATCAAACCATTTGTCTTTATTTTTTTCTTACCAGGCTTGGTCTTGTGAATCTTCTGGTACATGAGCGGCTGCGTGAACATGGGCTCGTCGATCTCGTTGTGTCCGTTGCGGCGATAGCTGACGATGTCGATGACGACGTCCTTGTGGAACGTGGCGCGCCACTCCGCGGCCACGTTGCACACGTGCATCACGGCCTCCGGGTTGTCGCCGTTCACGTGGAAGATCGGCGCGTTCACTACGCGGGCTACGTCTGTAACGTTCATAAAAACAACTTGTAAAACATCACGGCTGTCTTTGTAGGGTTAGGCAGAGATGAATATTACACACTTCTCCAGTTACGTTTGAGTCCCAAATCACATAATACTTTTCATTTTTTTTTTTTTTTAGGGCGTGTCAGACTCTTACTGACTAAAACCCACCCGTGTTCCTTCTCTTGCCTGTGCAATGCCAGGGGGCCACGGTATCCCTTTCGGACTTTCCCGCAACCCCGGCAGGCAATGGTCTCATCGGACCCCTTCATTCGCTGACATCTCTTTGAGGCGCGCGTGGAACACAACGCGCCGTCGACCCGGGCTTGGTCCTTACCGGACGGCGAGCTACCCATTGCTCACCGTCCGCAAGCCCGCGCCTACGGTGGCCGGGAATCCGCGATCGATTCCCGACGCCCGGGGCGTCTCCTCCTGCGGCGGCTAGGGGCGTGAGGGCGCGACATTTGCCTCTCCCTCACGCGCTCCGCCTCCTCCTTCGCGAGCATTACTGCTTCGCAGAAGGAGGTGACGGCCTCCCATGCCCTCTCACTCCGTACCATGGCCTGGCCCAGGGCCGGACGCGAGAGATCCCCGCCACCGATCGCCTCCACGAGGACACGGCGGTGCTCTGCCCAAGCCGGGCATACCTCCACCGTATGCTCCACCGTGTCCTCCGGGCGATCCACGCAGTGATGACACCCGGGCGTTTCCTCCCGCCTTATCCGAAACAGGTACCTCCCGAAACAGCCGTGTCCGGTGAGGACCTGCGTCAGGCGGAAGGTGAGGACGCCGTGGCGCCTCTCCAGCCACTCCTCAAAGAGGGGACTTATCGCCGCAATAGTGGCGTGCCCAGCACTGGGTTGCGACAGTCGCACTCTCCATGCCGCCATGAGATCCCGTCGGAGCTCTGTCCGCTGTGCCGCGATTTCTCGCGGCATCGCAGTCAAGCCCCGGCGTTTCGCCTCCTCGCGCCACTCCCAAATATGCGCGAGGACTTTTGCCTCCAGATCCCATGGCGGCAATCCGGCAAGGAGGCTCGCCGCCTCACCGGAGACCGTGCGGTATCCCCGGACCAGCCGGGTGGCCATGACCCTCTGGGACGCGTTCAACCGGCGGGCAGGCCGCCGCCTCAACGAACGCGCCCACACCGGTGCCCCGTACAGGGCCATGGACCGCACGATCCCCGCGTATAGCCTCCGGAAATCACATAATACTGCGTTCACCTGAACTGGGCGTATAATATGCACGAAGCTGTAACCTATTAGTGCTATATTCATCGCGTTCGAAGTAAATGATATACATTCAAGCTGTCAGATTGTACCCGCTACAAAACAAGCTGGTTAAAAAAAATCATACGCTCCGATACTGTATATAGCCACTTCTTTCTTGCATAAATGAAAAAAACATATCGGCAGAAAGGTATAGAATACGGTAAAATGAGATTCTGGACGGTTAGGTCAGGGTCAGTCCTAAATACCCCTTTTTTTAAGTATTGTTTACTTTCTTTTCTTTCTTTATATCACAAACCTGTGCAGTAAGCGGACGAGCGCGAGTGCCGCGGGTCGGTGGTGAAACCGATCTGGTTGTTGACGACGATGTGGATGGTGCCGTGCGTCGTGTAGGCCGGCAGGTCCGACAAGTGCATCGTCTCGAATACCACGCCCTGGCCGGCGAACGCTGCGTCTCCGTGGAGGAGGAGGGACATTACCTGCACATTGATAATACATTAATATATATAGTATAGCGTTAACCCTGTAGTCCCCAAAGGAATAGACAGTGGTATATTGTAACCATACCAACATTTAGGTACCTATGTTTAGGTTCCATGTAATAGGCACGGATTCGGGTTACGGAGCTGCTTCTAAGAATTTCGTAATTGGAAAACCCACTACTTTTGTTCCCGGCTCTGAGATCGAACCTTGCGATCACTATACGAACGAGGCGGTCAATACAAAGAGTCTATAATAGTTGTCAGTCTAACGCCTGTATTCTTATTACTTATTAGTTATGTATGTTACTACAGCAGGGTGCTGTAGTACATACATAACAGTAAACTTAAGAAGTGTTATACAGCAGTTCAAGATTTAGGAAAAATATCACCCTATAGATAGAGCGTCGTCTCTCCCTCATACCTATCTGACAATCTCTATCAAAAGCTTGTTATGTCATATTTATTTACGTCCACACACTACTTGTTTTTGTAAAACGTCTTCGACCGTATCGTATCACAAGTTAAGATAGTTATGTACGTATCATACCTTCTTGCCCTCATTATCACCGCGGTAGAACTGCTCCGCGCGACACTTGCCCTGCACGATGGCGTCGACAGCTTCCAAATGAGACGGGTTGGCGCACACGGCCAGGCGAATGTTCTTGTTGGTGACGCGGTTCAGACGCTCGATGTATGTACCCAAGTGGTACTTCACATCGCCGGAGCCCTGTAGAGTTAAAACATATTTTTAACACTATGTTTAATAATAATAGATCGCAGAAAGCGATAAGGTCACCCATTGTATGTTTCGTAGTGTTAAATTTATTTTTTGCTATGTCTTTTCTGATATACATGAAAGTATATATAAATAAATAATAACATAAATAATTATTGCGTACCCAGGAAGGCCGCTGCAAATACGACTTGCCGAAATATGTGACAGACCCGTCCGACACCAAATGTGAGTGCAATGCTGTTCAGATCATGACCCACTAGGCTGTCCCAAGTGTCCGTACACCTGCACTTTTGAGGAATGAACGTTACTGAGGCTGCTATTATCGTGGCCAGTACTGGGCCCAACTAATTTAAAAAGCTCCATCGACTCGAAAAGAAGAAGAACATAAATGGGTGTGCGATTAGGACAGACCTATACGACCGGATAACATTTTCCCGTAAATCTATCTCTTTCTGTCGTTCAAAAACATGCATCAATAGAGCGAGAGAGAAGCCGATACAGATGAGCGCGGGCGTTGCTAGCAATCTTTCCTTTGTATTCGCCTAGGAATGGCATCTTGTGGAAAATAAATACTTACGTCATCTTCGGCTTCGAGTGCAGCAAACTGAGTGAACAGCTGGTGCAGAGGTTTTCGGCAAACGTTGGCGACCACGTTCAGACGACCTGTGGAATAAAATATACATATAGAATGTAATGTTGTCCTTATCTACTGTAAGTAGATTAAACAACAACACATACAAGAAAATATTCATGAGTATTTTTCAAACATTTACAATACAGTCTACAACATTAAATACGGTATTCAGTTATGTAAATACAGCATGCAATTATTACAATTACTGTTTTATTTATGAGCATAACTCAATGTTCATAAAATACCCTCTGCTTTGAAGTAAGTGTTATGTTTAATAAGGCCTCGGTGAGGAAAGTACAAGTAGTAACAGTTTTTATTTATTTTGTACTAGCGACCCGCATCTGCTTCGCACGGTTTGTACGATTTGACAAAACATCGAAATTTATTGATTACATAATATATGTAAGTGTAATATGAATGTTTTATACACATAAAACTTCTTGAATAAATTCTCTAAATGACGGTGAAAACTGCATCAAAACCGTTGCAGCTGTAATGTGCGCTTGGCTTAATTAATAGGATATAAGTTACCTCTGTGAGGCATGCCCATGATGATGGACTCGACGCCGAGGCGCGTGGACACGTCGATGACCTGCTTCATAGCCGGGATCAGGATCTCGCAGCCTTCCAGACCGAAACGCTTCTCGGATGACCATTTCTTTGCCAAGAAGTTCTCGAAACTAAACATAATTAAATGTTTGCATTCGTTAGAAAAGTATTACATTACATACAAAAAAAAATAATTAAAGAGCTGTTATAATCATGTTGTGATGACGCATGACGGCTTGAAAATCGAAAGATACTTTTATAGTAGATTTTACAACAAGTGCACAAAACGAACCATTTTTAAAATGGTTCTGTGCACGAGTTATAAACTCTGCTTTTCACTTCGATTGCGAGGAAATAAAACAGTAGTATACCATACCATTTCTTTAATTAAAATTCAAAGTAAAATTAAACGACATTGATATTAGGCTTGGGCTGCAGACCTATACAGCCTACTATTCAATTAATTTTGTAATAATAATTTTCTTAAATTAATTAAATAACCTACCGTACTTGAATTTAAATTTTAATATATTTTATGCCTTAAAAAACACATAAGGCAAATAAATTAAAGTAAATATTATAAAATAACGAATTCTATCTATGAACTTCTTATTGTGTTTGGCTGTATGGCTCATTTTATTTGCCTTAATATAGATACATTTATGAGTAGATACGTTAATGCTCTAGTGCACAAAATTCGATTTTGTGCAGCCTATATCCTGCACAAATAAGCACTTTCAGAGCATGAAAAGTGAAAAATTATTTTATCTGATTATAGGCTCATGGCTAATTTAGTGTGCGTTACCCCAGCCAGATAATGTCGAAAATCGTCATCTAAGTGCAATAGATAATTAAAATTTGAAATAAATGGTACAACTTAATTTGTGTTTGTATTTGCTATGGTTGCCAAGATATTTAAGACAGTAATTATCAATATAACGTTTAAGTTTAGTCTTTGGGGCGCATAATGGAAGTGCTAGGACCTATTGAAGCAATTTTCTATTTACTAAAATAACTTCAAAACGGTGCATTACAGTGAATTCGTTTATTGCGTAACAAATTATAACAAATTAGCCAGATCTCATGTACAAATATTACAATCATCCGTATAGTCAATTCCGAGATACAGCAATCGTGCAAACGTTACTCCAGCAGGATTTTAAATATCTTCGCAACCATAGCAAATACAAACACAAATTAAGTTGTACCATTTATTTCAAATTTATTTCTAATTATTTAGATACAATTTATTTCAAAATATCCATTAGAAAACAAAAGATCTGGCTGGGGTAACGTTACTCCAGCCGGAAGTGTTTTATCACATAATTAAAAAACTATCGGCTTACCAAATTTAAAAATCTGCTTACCAATTACAGAAGCTGTATTTCTAATTATCTATTGCACTTAGATGACGATTTTCGACATTATCTGGCTGGGGTAACGCACACGCGAATTTATAACAGCAGGAAGGGTGGATCTAAGGTTAAGCTACGCTTGCCACGGTCGGTTCGTGGATGGATGAACAAGATGCCTCCGTGCCTCGGAAAGCACGTTAAGCCGTTACGGGTAGTCAGAAGCCCGATAGTCTGACAACCAGTCTTACCAAGGGGTATCATATTACCCAGCTACTGGTTGGTAGAGAGATCAGATAGGCAGTCGCTCCATGTAAAATACTGGTGTTCAGCTGCATTCAGTTAGACTGGAAGCCGACCCCAATATAGTTGGGAAAAAGGCTAGGCAGATTGATCTGACTATAGAAATCGATACGGGGTCTTCGAAATCTAGATGAAAAAAAAACTACGCATTTTAAAAAAGTGCAATTTTCTTAGGACCATTAGAAAACAAACGATAAAAACATTTTTATTTCGCCATATTTTGCATAAATGATCATAAGCATATAATATCGATTTTGCATATATATAATATACTCTGGTATAAAGAATCCATAAAATTTCTAAGGCCTCTCTTATCTAAACCTATTTACTGTATGCATTGTCGTCAGGTAGCGCATAAGTGACTATTTTAACGCCATTTTCCAACGCACAAAGAAGTCAATCTTGATGTTATTACACAATATATGCATTTGCAATCATTGACAGTAATGCGTAGAATATACCACTTATATTTATAATTGTTTAAGTTGACGAGCCCGTCTATAATTGCAATTTAAACCTTATGTCAATGACATAAAAGACATATGACATCCGCTCGTGATTTGGAACGACCCATAAACGGTTAACCACTCCACAGAAGTGCGTAATAACTATAACATTAATGAATATATTGTGCTCTGATTGCGGAAGGGAGATAGCTGTCCGAGTATTCGGTATTGTATGTAGCCATAACAACGTTCATGAATCGCTTGTTACTAACTGATTATTATATAACTCACAAGAAACTATAATCTATATATATAAAAGAAAGTCGTGTTAGTTACACTATTTATAACTCAAGAACGGCTGAACCGAATTGGCTGAAAATTGGTCGGGAGGTAGCTTTGAACCAGGAGACGGACATAGGATACTTTTTATCCCGGTAAGGTAGGTATGTAGATAGGGTAGGTAGGTAGTTAGGTAGGGTAGTTAGGTAGGGTAGGTAGGTAGGGTAGGTAGCTAGGGTAGGTAGGGTAGGTAGGTAGGGTAGGTAAGTAGGTAGGTAGGGTAGGTAAGTAGGTAGGGTAGGTAGGTAGGTAGGGTAGGTAGGTAGGTAGGTAGGTATGTAGGTAGGTAGGTAGGGTAGGTAGGGTAGGTAGGGTAGGTAGGGTAGGTAGGGTAGGTAGGGTAGGTAGGGTAGGGTAGGTAGGTAGGTAGGTAGGTAGGTGCACCGTAAATAAGTACTTAGTGCTACCCGTGCGAAGCCGGGGCGGACAGCTAGTTATATATATTACTAGCTGCGCCCCGCGGTTTTACCCACATAAGTCTCCATCCCGTGGGACTATCGGGATAAAATAGAATCCTATGTCCTTCTGCAGGTCATTTTTACCCATGTGCCAAATTTCATTCAAATCCGTTAAGCCGTTTTAGCGTGAAAGAGTAACAAACAAAATCATTTATTATAAATGTGAGCTTTCACATTTATAATATTAGTTAGGATATAAATAATATTTGAAGGACCATCTGTCCTTGATAACAGACGGTTAAATCTACGTACTACTATGACTTTATATTCGAACTAACTTGTGTTTTTTTTTATATGTATGTGTGTCTGTGACAAAATAAGCATTTTTTTTTTCTTTCTTTCTAGGTATTATTTCACATAGGTTAGTAACTAAGCAACAGAACTTTTTTCGGTATATCTGTTGATGAACAAGAAACTAAAAAAAAAAGGCCTGAATTTATGCCAAGAACAAACTTAACATTGTAGTTGAAAAACATGTTCTACCATACATTCCAACTGCAAATATAAGTTTGTTTGCACAATATTGAGAGATTTACCATGTTATTTTAAGACCATAGACTTCTTATAGGTTTTCCTGTAATCTATGAGTAAAGAACCATTCGGGGGGGAATGGTCTATTTTCATCTATTTTATTAAATATCTTTAAAATACAGTGACTGAGAGACTAATGACTGCCTCGTTGGTCTAATGGTCGCTAGCGCCACTGCTGAGCATGAGGTCCTGGGTACTATTCCCAAGTCGGGCATAGTATTATGGGTTTTTCCAACAAGAATTTCTCAGTAGTAGCCCGGAGTCTGGAATTGTGCCTGCTTGATGGCAATAGGCTCGCCCCCTATTACATGGGACTTAAAACATAACTGGCGAAATGTGGGTGTACAACAGGTACACCTCTGCCCAACCCTTCAGGGAAACAAGGCGTGAAGTTATGATGATGATCTTTAAAAATATTTTAAAAATCAATGATATGAATGTCACACGGTACAGTTTACGAAACTTTTTTTTTATATTTTCCCATTTTCCCCGATATGTGAACCCCGTATTCAAATTTCATTTATTTACGTTACACGTCTGTGTTTGAGTCATAGAAATTCATATGTGTACCAAATTTCAACTAAATTGGTCTATTAGATTCAGAGCAAATCGGCTGTGACAGACGGACAGACTGACACACGAGTGATCCTAATAAGGGTTCCGTTTTTTCCTTTTGAGGTACAAAACAAAACCCTAAAAAAGGTGTGTCTCTGTCTTTCGTATCATTATGATGCGATAGAACAGAAGTCATCATGACTGATGATTTTTGTATGGCAGTATTAACGAGATAAGATTTATTATGTTAATAACCACCGTGCGTGTAAGACTAGCACCCTTATAGCGTAACACACATAAATAACAAGCCCTTTCATTTTAAACTCCCTTTCAACAATTTAATTTTAATACTTGTTACATTTCGCCAGATAAGTTTAAGTACCATGTAATAGGGGGCGAGCCTATTGAGATCAACCGGGCACAAATCCAGGCTCCGGACTGCTACTGAGAAATTCCAAATAGAAAAACCCAATAACACTTTGCCCGACCCGAAGTCAAAGTCAAATAATTTATTTCAAGTAGGAACAAAAAAGGCACTTATGAACGTCAACATTTACAAAAAAATATATAATAACTGATTCTAGTCGCCCATTCCAAAAGGTAGTTTTCGTATGGAGAAGAATTTGCAAGAAACTCCACCGTTACTCTTTTAAAATATTTTCACAATATCATTAATTATATAATAATATGTGAAGACGATGCACCTAGAATAATATTACTATACCACGATAGGTAAAAAGAATGAAAAATTAAGGAATGACATAAATTAATTATGTGATAGATGCATGGTGCTCACATATTTACAAACACAGTAAAATTATACGATATTCCTAACATTTTAACAATACTAATAATAAGTCAATCCCGGGAATCGAACCCTCATGCTCAGTAGTAGCGCTTGCGACCACTAGACCAACGAGGTAGCCCTGTATATCATGCAATGTATGTATCAGTAACTGATATGACAACTAATAGAAAAGTATAGAAGCATTAAAAAATACACTAACCCGAAATAAATTGGAAAAAGGGCAAGATATCGATGAGGGCTTATTTATGAAGGATACCTTACCCCTGGAGTTTTATAATGTCTGAAGTTATCCCCTTTCTAGCCATATCATCTTTTACACAGTCCATCTATCATTTATTGGTCTTCTCCTACTCATATAGCCACAGAAATAAAACCTACAGTATGTTAAATCTGAGTATCGCTTACCCAGCAGATCTTGTAAGACGAGCGAGGATCAATCTCTTCTGGTCGGGACTCATCTTGCCGACATTGGGCGGCTCGATGCGCTGTCTGATCCAGTTGCATTGCTCCAGAGAGTTGATGAACATGAACTCAATGCCGATGTTGTTGCAGTACGCTTGCTCTAGACGGTTCAGGATCTCCCTAGAATATAAAAAATGTATTGTAGTACTCAGTGACATATACAGGGTGTATGGGACAACGACACGCAAATCGTCGAAATCGCGCATGAATTCAGTTCCATGACCCCCAGAAATGTTTCGTCCTTTTTTCTGTTCCGTACATTTTGACCACACGGTTTTACTTTTCTTTGAAACAGCAGATTTTTTAAAATAAGAAACGACGAATTTTGTTTTTTAATGTTAAACGACATGGCGGTAAATGTTGGGCCTGCACTGGCACGCGTGGCGGATTATGGCTCATTCCCTCTCGCTGAGAGGCCCGAGTCACTGCTTTGGGAACATTATAGGCTGATTTTAAATGATGGGAAAACAAAGCAAACCTAGCAGTGTTTCTGTTCATTCAGGGATTTAAAGTGCAGCCGTTCAGCATAACATCAACCGGCTTTAATAGCAATTAGAAGAATATGTAAGTATATAAGGAGATTACATAATTTTCTATTGCATACTTCGACACGCCTGCAGCAAATAGTTTACATCAGACGCGGAACTAATTTCAGAGCAATTAAAATAGTGTAAGTAGGTATCGTAAATCTTATTTCTGAAGAAATCAGGGTTAATAATAACCTTTGTATTATTTTATTTACTCTGATAATGATCCAATCAGCTGTGGCAGTCGTTATCGAGAAGCGAAGCGAACTTTAAACGTCGTCGTAACTTATAGGCGTGTACAAAAGACAAGGTGAAGGTTACACAATAACACTGATAAAGTTTCTTTATCAGAATCACCTACACCTGTAGACTGAGACAAACATCACTATTAGAAGTATTAGTACAAAATATTGATTGATGAGTAAGATATTATTACAGATAGTGCAATCCACGACGACGCGCCCCACTCCGCGATTACTGTACTTTAGTACGGAACGGAGCGGAGTGGGGCGCGTCGTCGTGGATTGCACTATCTATATAAGCCTATACATTCCTATTGCAGGGTAAAGGCCTCTCTACTCTCCTTTTAGTTCTCACGGACAGGGGCCCCTTTATCAAAATCCAGCTCATCCCGATATTACCACCTCATACATAATGGTTTTGAAACTTACCTTAACGGTAACGCCTTCTCTTTCTCACCAATAAAAGTAGTGGATGGTAGTTTGAATACTCTGTCCATATCAGCTTCATCTAAAAGATATAAGGCGCAATCAGAGTACGAACGTTAAAAAAGTAAATGTGTTGCTTAAATACCCAAGTAAGAGATGCAACATTACATTATGAATAATTCTAAACTTCCGACAAAGCACAAATTAAAGCAAATAGTTTATCATATCCCTTTACTAAGATTTTTACATATTTCCAATCAACATTTACATGATCCCACAATTTTACGCTCTTACAGAAATGACAAATTTACATTTACAAATACACATTACATTGAATATTTATATAGTTATGCGGTGCATCAATATAGAAATGAAAAGAAACATTGAAGTGCAACAAAGTGTTCTTGAATTTAACGTAGCTATATATTTTATTTAGAATTGTTGAGCAATTCTCTGGCGACTATCCAACCCCGATCAAGAAAAAATAGAGCATCTTTCAATGGCAAACAATAGTAATAATGTACTTTTCTATTCGTATAACCCATCGCCAATATATTTTTATAATCTAAAATACATATTCAATACAATATAGTAAATAGATATTAAATACATAATAACAGGCAGTTTCATGCATAGATACATGCTAATGCTCATACAATCTAGTTAATACGGGCATGCAATTAATATTATAATAAATAAACCATATGGATAATCGTGCAGATCATGAATACTTAAATAGGTACTGAAATGAGCAAGTGTGCGTGCGAGCCGAGGACCTTGTGCGTTACATCCACATTTCATATGAACTTGTAGTTATGGCTACCAGCTTCCGAGTCGATTTACGAACAGACATATTAAAATTAAAAAAAATAAACGCAAATAAAAATAAACACGTCTATTGACATTGTCTTAACTTTGCTGATAAATTCTGTTCATAAAAAGTCCAAATAATCCGACTGCAACAACAAAATAATAAAACTTAATGGTTTTTTGCCAATCCGCATAATTGCCGCCTAAGTATGAACTGATATAGGGAAAATCCACCTGAAATTGCATCATATCAATCAGTAAGATGTAGGTAAAGTTTTTGAACGTGTTGCAAATGGAAAATTGTTAAGGAATATTGCTTCGCCGCCATAACTACCTACTTATAAAACAACGAGCGACCACGGTGCTTTCAGTATTTCAGGTTCTCGCGTGTTCTTACCAAACCTGTAGCTGTTGTGAATCACCTCCCGTTTGTTTTTACCGATCAAAGCGCTGTTCATTATTTCCAAGGGGTCGAGATTGGCAACGTGGTGTCCTCGAATCTGTTTTTTAGTGCACAACATTCTCATTTAGCGTGTATTGAGTAACCGGCAATATTTCGATTAGTAGTAGTTTAAAACAAAAAAAGTAAGAAGCAAAAAAATAAATAAATATTCATGTCTTTGGCTATACAGATATAGTTTGTATATTCCCTTCATTAACAATATTGAAGGTTTTAGGGGATTAGTCAGTTATTTCGCAAAGCTTATCAGCAGCTGGTTAGAATACAATACATACATAAAGTGCTGATCAGGGAGCAACAGAAAATTTCCCCGTAGATAAGCCAGCGATGTATAAAATTTAAAGTAAGCAGTTAAGATAGTTGTTAAGTTCTATCTCCTACGTCAAAACCTGTTAGTTGATTAAAACTAAAAAAAAACACGCTGTATACCGACGCATTTTTTTAAACCTAAAGATGTCAACCTATTCAAATATATTAGATATTTTAAAAATATATCATATTCTTATATTAAACAAAAATTGTGCATTACATAAATATAAAACGTTCTCAGTCAATGAATATTTACAATGTAAAGAACATTAATTAATCACACGCTTGGAAATAGGAATTATAAAAGTTAACGACAGTTATTTAGTAAGATGCAATACAATTAACTAGAGTTCTTAACAATCTCCTAGTTTCTAAATTATTTATACCTACTTCTAAACACAATAGATTTTACTTGTTGTCATGTAATAGTAAGGGGTCGTCCATGAATCACGTGAGGCTCGAAAGTGGGGGAGGGGGTTCGGAAAAATCACGAAACATCACAAGGGGAGGGCTGTTGTGAGATATCACGTGAATTTATTTTTTCGTTTATTTCTAAACCGAAAAGCGCCCCCCAAATAAAATATTTTTCTTTCTATTTAAAGACATAATATTCTGTAATTTTTTAAGATACTTTGCACGAAAAAATATACATGACTTTTGGTAGGGGGGAGGAGTTATTCTAAAACCTCACCACGTATCACCAGCAGGGAAGGGGGGCGATAAAAGTTGGAAAAAAAAATCACGTGATTAATGGACGACCCCTAAGTACAACATCGTTTTTGTGTATTTGCGTATGTGCAAGGTTAAAGTGGTCAAACTTATTCGCATTATTATACGTTAAAAATACCGTTTATTACGTCTTATATTCACTGTCTTAACTTAAAACATATCTCTTAAATATAATCATTCTTACGATGCATTTAATAATTCTTTATTTACAATGAATCTTCTGGTATATACAATCTCTAGTAAAGGAATATGATGATTAAGCGATTAGTCTGATGTAGTTCCTCCATACCTCAACCTCGATTATTTATTAATAATAATAATTATTATTATTATTGCTCATCTACGTTGTAACATACAATGGTAGATCAAACAGTCATATTCAATGAATTAGTAACATTTTAGTAGGTATTATAAATTTATATGACCGATAATTTCAAAAAGCTAGTCTCAATTATTATTTACACTCCAATTAAAATTTGTACCGATTGATTTCAATCATGTGTTCTGTATAAAATATTTGCTAAAATTAGTTCTAGACAGATTTTAATACACTCAGGGGTACATTTAACGGGCACACACATTTTGTCAATTTCTTCAAAATTCTATCGTAATTTAATAAATTTTGTTATAATATTACATTGGGTGAACCTTTACGAAATAAAATGAAATGGTTTAATAAAGACCAAAAAAATAAAATGAGAATATGCAGTTTTTATTTGGAAAATGTTAATGTAAAAAAAAGTGTGCTCTAAATTATCGGATTAATAATGCGTGTTCTCTCCTCTGGCTCTAATGACCTCTTGCAACCGATTTAAAAGCCCGTCCATTATGTCTTGGATGTTGCTTTGGGGAATGTTCTCCCACTCCTCAACAGCTGCAGTTTTTAGCTCACTGATAGTCGTAGGAGCTGGTATACCACTCCGGATCCATCTTTTCAGGTTGTCCCATACATGCTTTATCGGGATCAGCTATCTAATTACGCAACTTATTTTCGTAAACAATTACGACTAATTGTTTCATTTTGACAGTTCAACAACATTCATTGCGTTATTTACGTTGCTCTGCAGATATTTTTTCGAACTTACGAAGCAATGTGTTTCAAAACGATTCAGATTCGGATTGATTTTGCATTACGTAATTAGGGTACAGGTCAGGACTCCGAGCTAGCCATGGTAATCGCTGAATATTGACGGTGTCCAAGTAATCGGAGACAACTCTCGCGGTGTGGGCACGAGTGCTGTCGTGCATTAAAACAAAATTATCGCCAATGAATGGCGCAAACGGAATCACATGTGGTTCTAGGACTTCTGTCACGTACCTGTGAGCAATAACGCTGCCTCTATCGAAGATGAACAACTATGTACGGGCGTCGTAACAAATGCCACCCCACACCATTATCGAGCCTCCCTCGTAGCTCACTGTTTCAACCACAGCACATTCAACGATCCTTTCACCACGGCGTCTATACACGCGCTGACGTCCATCAGGACCTCGTAAAGCGATTCTTAATTCATCAGAGAAGAGAACTGCCATCTATTGTTCCGAAGTCCAATTTAAGTGTTCTGGAGCAAAACCAAGTCTCGCTCTTCTATGGGTTGTGGTCAGTTCTGGGACTCGAGCTGGTCGAAAAGCTCTCAGATCCATCTCTGCTAACCTTTTTCTTAGTGTTCTTAAGCTCACACTTACATTTCGTACGAAGCCGTTGTGAACCGATTTCGAAAAACGTTCGAGACGATGTAACGATCATCTCTCTCTGATGTACACCTTCTACGACCGTGCCCTGACCTTCTTGTGTAGGAACCGGTCTCTCTGTAACGCCAGATAGCATCTTGTATAGTGGTTTGTGGATATCCAAGCATTCGTCCAATCCGACGCTGGCTAAACCCAGCGTCTGCAAGTGCTACAGCCGTCTGCTCCAGCTGCGTCCAGTGGCATTTTTTTGGTGTATATGGAATCACGGCACCCCAAGACCAAGGTTTTATTCGAAGAAATGGTATCACAACGTCTTAATACAAATGTATCCTTCATACAAAACGAGCGGCGAGAATGTCAAATTTCGACTTAACTTATTTTTGTTGATAAAAACCACAGAAGTAAACAAAACGCGAGTATGATTGTTTTATTTAATGCAGATATGAATATGATAATGATTGATATGGCTTAACTTGTGAAGTTAAGCCTAATAGTTAAAGCGTACGATATGGAATTTAAGATGGGTGGAAGGTTAAATGTGCCCCTGAGTGTATATCAAAATCATCTCCTAATGGATATGATTTCAAAAGCTACGAGGTCAAAGTTCTACAAACCAAGCACCACAAAGCATCTAACTACAAACGATACAATAAAAGTAGGTGTAAAAGTACGCGTGAGTACGCTAGGACATATCCGCAAACAGCCGGTGCCAGGGGTGAAACCGAAACTAACCCCCCTACTAGACCCAAGAACAAGTTGCGAGTAACGTATTACTCAGCACTTGAACTGTGTTGATGTCAATTGGACAGACGTACGTAGAAAACTAATTAATTATTTGTTTGGGTTTACAATCCACACATCCATTATCTTATCACTCATTAATACTAATGATGTATAATTGCGAAGTCCATTTGACATCAGTGGCGCCCAACCGAATACGTGATAGATTTTAGTCGTCCATACCGAATCTGACGTGTTCTCTAATGACTGCCTCGTTAGCGAATGCTCGCATGCCGCCGTGCCATTCGCCGCTCGATATCGGGTCCCCGGTGGCGATGCCCAGCGGGTCTAAGTGCGCCACTAGGTGACCACGTGACTACATCCAACGTAAAACAAAATCTTCGTACAAAACAATCAAGTGACTGCCCCATCATACATCCCTTCTTCAGATATATAACATATAAAGCGGTTATACATAAGTAGGTATCTGTTGCATATTGTATTCATGGATAAATATATACAAAATATTAATTGTATATAAGTAATTTGAGAAACTGGAAATTTTATAAGATTGTTACGCAGCATACTTATAATTGTGATAAACTAAAATTATATAATATTAACCTCAGTATTCCCATAAACGTGCATAATAATTGTCAGTAGGTACCACATCGAAAAATGTGTTAAATACGACATAGCGAAGAAAAATAAGGCAGTAAATTGTTACTTTTAGTTTAAACTTTTGCATTTTTGTATCATTTGAGACTAGCATTTTATGTCGGTCTGGTTATTTTGAATGAACCAAATGTTGATGATATGAACGTCTGCATGAATAACGATACTATTATTTGCATTCACATGTAATTAATAATCTTCCGGTAAAATAATATTATCTTTTACAGATTGGTTATAATTGTTAGGATAATTTGGGTGACTAAAACTGCTTCAAATTAAAAACTACAGCAAATAAAATCTTTGGTAGTAATCGACAGCGAATATTATCACACACATGCATATGCAAGAACAATTTCCTAACAAAAATTTCTATTACACAAGCAGTGTAGCTGGAACAAAGTGTGTTATCTACAATAAGATACGCACGTCTGATACACAATAAATTAAACAATTCAAGTTTGAGGACAACACTATTACTGTGATATATTAAAGATGATGCATCATAAGTCTATATGTTAAGTGGTTTGCGTGGTGTACAAGCTACAACTATCCACAGACAAGGTCACTTATCAGCACTCGTGACCTTTCTCCCATAAGCATGACTAGTTAAAAATATGTATGTGTGTTATAAAATCGCTTACGAAACACAACAATCAGTGACACGCAATGCAATTTTGAAATAAATAACGAAACGATATACGACTGTGGTTGCGTCCATAATTACGACAGCGACATTTCTCCTGTCTCCTGCGTACCAAAATTGAAATATTTCCTCATGATGAGCTCGGAGCTTGGCCCGCGCATGCCTAGTTGAGGCAGGTTCGCCGTGATGATGCCGAGCGGGTCCACATCGGCCGCCAGGTGACCGCGAGCCTGTCACGCACCCGCCACCACATCACATTTTAGCCCAAATTGCAAACATCCACGACCAAGCGACTACAACTACATATTGTATTCAACACAAAGCTATTAACAGCATCTACTGTGATGCCCACTAAACAGTGATTCAAGGACTTATATTATGTAGGTAGATGTTTTTGTCGCTAGGTCGTGTAACAGAATTTAGACTAGTTGAACGAATAGTCTTGAAACCGCTATGCCAATTGTTCCACACGCAGTAACAATGACTGTTTCTTGCATAATGTACTTTTTTCATAAAACAACATACAGAGAATTCATAATTAGGTAGTCTTATAAAAATAACAAAAACAAAATAACTTATCATAACATTTATAAAAAAAAATGTCATAATTCTTCAATGTTTAAATAAATAAATAAAAATTACGGACAAGTCTACTCTGCCTAAGGTAATTAATCATTATGAGCGCGACCTACAATCATAATGCTAGAAAGCTGCATTTGTAGAAATCATAGAAAAAAATGTGTAAAATAATAAACACTACCTAGACCTGACATAAACATTTCTTTAGTCAACATGTTTCTAACTGGGAATAAAACAAAAAGGGGAAACACGTTTAGTATTGGAGCTGATGACGAGAATAATAAATCATTTCATAATTCAAACAAAAGGATGTGGATCATGACGTTTGTACTGCGAGCAATGAAAGTTTTTAGTTTAATTTAAAAAATGTTCTAAAAAAACAGATGATTTATTCTTCCCGTACATGAGCTCCCAAACCATTGGGGAGGTCACGAGTAGGGGTCAAAAAAGTGCAAACAATAATTAATGTAGAACATGAATCATAACACCGATAACATAGGAACATTCGTCACCTGGTAACTCCTGATGATAGCCTGCACAGCCAAATGGTCGTCGATTATCTTCTCGTTAATTGGAGATCCTGTGGAAAAGCACAATGATTATGGTCCAAACGACAGCCAAGTAATCCTGTAGGTTCCAACGATTATTATTATGGGACATCGCAGGTTTAGGAATACAGGGAACACCATTTCGTGCGTACTAATCTTTTGTTATTGAGAAGATCACCGGAAATCTCTTTGTAAATAAGTAAATAATGAAGGCTACTCCTTGTTAAACACTGTTGTTTGAGAGGACCTGTTGTCAAGATTCTGAAGCAATATTCATGTTTAATTGTCAAAAACTGGATGATCGAAACAATCTGAAGAAGAACCTTACTCCGAGATATTTAGTTTAGACCCAAGTCATTTACGTGAATAACGTACCTAGGTGTGAAATGTATGGGGAAAGTTTTTTTTGTGATTTCTAGTACTCAAATCTCAATTGGTTCTACGGAGTTATGGTCCTTATAAATAACAAAAATCATCAAAAAAAGTTATGTGAAATTAGCTCATTTTATTTTACAATTTTTTAAATCAAAACAGAGAATTTCCTAAGACCGTTTTCCCGTAACAACAAGATTTTTGAGTTGAGGTTGTTTTGATGTGTTTTCTTTCGATTTTTGACTGGCGAAAAAAACGATTTTTTAATGGTTTTTACTTTAAACTATAAATCAGTTCTGGAAAAATCGATAAAAAAAATGTGAAAATAAAACATACATTATGTAACAATACAACATACATATTTTACAATTAAGTTAATTTTATAGGTGTTATGTTTGTAATTCTATTGGGAATTTATTTTGTAATAGTATATTTTGTACTCAACTATCGCATTAGGGCAACCTGTAAAGATAGATTTATATTTCTCAAGTGACAAACCTGCAGAAATGGAGGGCATGCCGCCGCTAGCCGGTACCAGCGATGAGAGAGGTACTTCGTTCTTGTTGTAAGGCGAAAGGTTCGGCGGCGACGTATAGGCTGTGCCGGGTTGGGCGCCAGCCGTCGCATTGCGGAAAAACGCATCCCACGACTAAAAAAACACAACTTCTTTAGTTATTGGATCAGCTTAAAGCAAATGCAACGATTTATTCATATAACGCTAGTGTCGCTTTAGAACGAAATCTTTAAATACCAATTTAAAAGCTTAAATAAAAACTTCGATTCGTTTTTGTTAAAACTAAAGACATAACGCATAAATGCATGATCAAATCCTACGTTTTTTGGCCCCACGAAACTAGTAGAATCGACAATCAGGCAGGGAAAACCCCAGGCCACGAAAATCGATTACACTGCATGCATATGTAGGTATAACTGCAAAGTTAAACCTTCTTATTTGTACGCACATATACCTCTCATTATTTTCCTGTTCTTTCGTCGTTGTTTTATTTACGTAATTTTGGCCAGTGTTTAGTATAGATAGAAAGAATATGCTTTATTGTACACCAAAATCAACAAGCAACTATCTATCTAGATATTATCGAAGAGGATTTATTATGATGGGACTCTCTCTAAGAACAGTTAAGCGGATTAGGGTACTTAATATACGTAGTCTATTGTATTTTATAATGGATTTCCGCAGTCACGCCAGAATATCTATGATGAAGCATTTAAATGAAACAACACAGATATGGGTATAATCAAAGGAAAACTTAATTAATTAGATAATATTAAGCCATTAGATTACTTAATGTAAAAAGCATTATTTTGTTTCAATGCATTACTTATTTGTTATTAATTTGCTACCATGCAATTTGCATGATAATGATAACACAACACATTTTCCATATCTTTATACATCCTGACCATGATTGCATTGATGAGCGATTGAGAAGTGCTTCGATTATGAATGATCAATCAAAGTAAACTCTGATAGTGTTCACACATTATCAGCTAAACCTATCTTAACTGTCATCATTTCTATTTATTTTTAAGGTTGAATCATTTTTAATATATTCATGTATCGATTCTGATATGATCGCTCAAGGAAAAATCATCGTTGAATGTGCGCGTATGTATGTTTTTTTACTTATGTGGGTTTTCACAGGTCAAACCCAAGGGCACTGTAGGGATCCGTAAAACAGATTACCAAACAGTGATGATTCGCTGCATATTTTAGTACGAAACACAGACAGGACCTTAACTCAGCTACACAAAATAAAATGTGCATTTTAAGTTTCTATTTTAATGAAGAAATGATCCCTAGATCCAAGTTGTTGTAACAATGACTGCATGCTAATTTTGACTTAAGCTGTGGGCGGAATGTTCGCTCATTTTGTAGAGATTCAGTTCTAAACCGGATTTTTCAGTTCAAAGCAGATAACGCCATGCGAGGTACAACTGACTCCATTTAGTAATGACTAGCTAATTGGCATTGCACGAATTGTCAATTCACACTCGTGAACATCTCTTTTCCTTCTGTGTTACGTAGGCTATGTCGTTGGTGCCCATGAGGCGTGACTTTCATTATAAACCTGTAGGAAAATGTTTGAAAGCAATAATTCGTTTTCAGCTTCCATGAATTATCCTTACTCTGATTTGCTAACGACCGAACGAAGTCATATCACTAAAGGGTGAGACATAGACAGACTATAAAGCCCACGATGAAAAAAAAAAAACATGACGGAAATTTCTTGCCTGTGGCACAATAAAATTGAAGCAACAATAACTTGTATCATCTAAACAGAACACCATTTAGAGTGCAACTTTTATTGTGTAAACAGGCTTAAGAATGCTGACGTAATCAAACTAAGAAATCAATTGTCTAGGCCTCGTCTAGACATAGCGAACCAATTCACCTTTCCGTAATTGGAAGTACGTATTGGTTAGCACGCTTTATCACTCAAGTGATTATGTCAACAACTGCAACGGTTTTTCTTATGAACAACGTCATAAGGCTCGAGTTCTTTCGTCATTTATCACCTATCTATCATATGAACAATCGTCACATAAAGCGGTTATTTATTTGTTATATTTTCCACATAGCGATTGGCCTCAATGTCTGCATGTGTGAATTTAAAATCTCTTCAAAATGTGTGACCTAATGTGGATCTGGACTTACGACATTAAATTAAAACGAGCACAGTACTAGTCCATAGAAACATTTTAAAAGACGAAGATTAGTAGTTAACGGAAAATTGAAAAATTGCAATTTTCAAACAAAATAAATACCAGAATCAACTGCATAAAAAGTAAACACGCTTTATCTACGAAAAGTCACTAACCTGTTGCGCGGCCCGATGCGGGACGCGGCGGGGGGCGGCGCCTGCGCTGCGGTGCGGGGCGTAGGTGGACGTGGGTAGGTAGTTTAGTCGGAGAACAACAAATTAACGGCATAAACTCACTAAGTTGCGCGTTGTTAATTAAAAGATCACTGATTGAATAATTAATCACATAATATCACATCTCAATCAGAATTTACAACAATAGTCAAATTTATAAATTTTCAAGGTTTCCACCGTTGTTCATTATGCACAAGCGACATCTATACCTAATTAACTAACTAATATTAAACTAACACTGAACAATAAGTCACACTATATCGTCTTTAATCACAAATAACAACTAAATTTTTTCACAAAATCACAACAATGCGCGCGCGGCTCGTCTCGTGATAAAAAAGTAGCCGTGTGCGCTCCTCAAAGGGCGCCGCTATGCACTGACTGTGACTGACATAGTGACCGAGTCCCGAGACTTTTTGCCGAAAAAATTCCGCTCACACACACACTCGCAATTGTCTATGCAGTGCACCACTAATGCATAATTTGCGTAAGTAATATTTCTTTTTCTTTCTAATTGTAGTATTATTTTGTGGGACTGGGCGGGGCGCGTCAGAGTGGAATCGTATGACACCTTTCTCTGTCTCTCAAGCATATTGAGACGTAGAGGATAGAATCGTACGTTTTGCACAGGTTCTTGACCTTACAATGTTTACCTATTATTACGGACTCAGATCTACATCATGTTGAAAAATAAGAAAATGAAAAATAATTTCCTGTGGCTAAAGTATTCATTGGATTTGATTGATTTTTTGTATACGGGTAAAGAACATGACACTCTTTATGTCGTTTTGAGGAATGTCAATCGTCCTGCTCCACATTGTATATAGTCCTCCAGACCGTATTTCGGCCACGGCGGCCAATCTCAACGGAGACTAGCCTTCGGCGCGGGAGATATTATAGTGCACAAGTGTGTGCGCAGACACAGGTGCACTCTCTCTTCCCTCACTCTCATAGTCCGATGGGACGGCAATCCGACACGACCGGAGAGAGATCAGGCGCAGGACCAACGGCTTAACGTGCTTTCCGAGGCACGGGGGTATAACACCGCCAACTTCCAAACTCCGGGCTGTTACTAAGAAATTCCTAATGGAAAAACCCAATAACACTGCCCGACCCGGGAATCGAACCCAGGACCCCACGCTCAGCAGTCGCGCTTGCAACCACGGGACCAACGGGGCAGTTACAGTTATGTGTGACATAGAGAGTCATCAGAGAGATTCCGAACATAGCTACACAGTGCCTCAAGTATTATTTAGTAGAAATATTATTAGTAATAATCCCACAATGAATTTACTTCACATGGCAGCCAAAATCCATCGTGACATATCCGTCAAGATGGATATTGGCTCCCATGTGAACCGTTTCCGGAACAGATTGATTTTTGACATTGTAGTATGTTTCCAAATGACGCATTGCATTGGTCTAATACGAACCTCTTTGGATTGTTTGATAGCCGTGGTAAACTAAGATAATATGTACGTGGAAACTTGTTAAAAATATTGTTATCTTATCTGGGACGCCGGTAATGTAATGTCCGCAGTGCTATCATCAAAAAAAATATAGTGGTAGACACGAAAAATAAAATTTACAAGCGCATCTAAATCTGCTTTTAATTCCACAACATACTTAGATGTTAGTAAACATACACTTCATGGAAACTCAGGTATTATTATAAAAGAAAAACTTGAGATAACTCACGTTTGTTATACATTGACGATCATGTCATGTTAAGTCATGGAATCTAAACCATTCATTAATAAATAAGAAAATTTAAACAATGCACGGATATAAATATAGGGTTATTGGTAATTTGTCGGCAATCCGTTAGGGGCTGTAGTAATTTAGACATTTTATATTTTTATTTCATACGTTTTAAAATTTAAAATGTCTAAATTATTCGAAAATGCTTGACAATTGCATATGGTCATATTATGGGGTACATCCCCTTAACGGATCGTCGACATATGACCAATAACCCTATACATATATATCCGTGCATTGTATAAATTCATGTACAGGGTGTACATGAATTTATACAATGCACATGAGTGTGTACATGAGTAAAGAACTGTGTTACAATGTTGGTGTACAATAAAGTATATTCTATCTATCTATACCTAAAACACATGCATCTTTTTATATCAATTAAATTGCTTTATATTCTAGAATCTTGATTATTATTTATGACCAAATGAATTCTGCAAAGCAATAATTTTCTCTGGTTATTAATTTTGATGTCAAGGAATTATTGTAGACACAATAGATGTCTAGAGCTATTGTTACTGGTCCCGTCACGTAAAAAGAACGCTGGCCATTTACCTGTATAGGTCTGCAGCCCAAGCCTAATATCAATGTCGTTTAATTTTACTTTGAATTTTAATTAAAGAAATGTTATGGTATACTACTGTTTTATTTCCTCGCAATTGAAGTGAAAAGCAGAGTTTATAACTCGTGCACAAAACCATTTTATCCGTCGAGGGCTGATAGTAATGTCGAATGAATGAATGAATGAATGAAAGGCACCGATCCCAGCGTGGTTTAACCAGACTCGATAAATCGAATGAACCCCAAGATTTGCACTAGCCCATGAAGTATCATGTTTCATGGGGCTACAAAGGCCATTGCATATCAAGGAGTAGACCGGGGGGCGCGGTAATGGTAAGGAAGACGTGCCGTCGAGGGCTGATAGTAATGTCGAGGATAAAATGGTTCGTTTTGTGCACTTGTTGTAAAATCTAATATATGTATTATACTTTATGTTAACTAAGTATATTACACACATGTCCTTCACTTTTACTTCCACTTTATTGCGTGATGCATTCGTTAGAACATTAGCTTTCATTTTGAAATTTCAATAACATCCATTGCGCCTTATGATCTAGAAATCTGTTTTCACGATAACCAATGCAATGAATATTGTGGAACTGTCAAAATTATCTATCAACTATTTACAAAAATGTTCTATTATGATTACAATTACCTCTCTTAATTTTCCTTATCAGCGTAGTTTAAATCATTCCTAACAACTGGAGGATTAAAATAGCTATATGATTCATGCATGAAGTTTCTGAAGGTATAATTATAATATGAGCAAGAGACGTTATTAAACGTTATGAAAACTTACCGCATGTACAGAGCTGGAATCTGCCAGCCAGGTGTTGTACATGGTTTCCACATAGGCGGAGCTGGAGCCATTGAGGAACGGTTCAGCGGCTGCCGAACTTTTATGCCTATAGCCAGTCGCTGGTCCAGCAGTGATCTGTACAAACAAAATGAAGGGTCAATAAACATCATGTCTGTATTCCCCGAAGGGCTGGTAGGTAGTTCTTTTTCTCAGTTATTTTTGTCAGATATTGTTAAAGCGGACGGCAAGCGGAGTATAGGCTTCCTCATCAAAATCAATCCACGGTGAATAAATCAAGACTCCGGACTACTACGGAGAAATTAATGAGGGAAAACCCAGTCAAACTTTGCCTGAGCTGGGAATCAAACCGAGGACCTCACGCTCAACAGTCGCTTGTGAACTATCACCAACCAACCTTGAACAAAGGTTGCAATAAAAGGAGCACAACATTGTGTTGTTATTAATTTTTAAAGTTTTTAATTTTTTAAATGGGAGTCAGAACTCAGTTCAGCATCACGGCAAGGTCTATTAATTCGTGTATAGTTAGTTAGTTCGTTGGTTAATTTCTCCATCACCAAACGAATCAATAGAATTAGATAGCAATCACTTCCGTCATGGCCGTATCCATCCTGAAGAAACAGCTGAAAAGCGTGACTTTTATTAATTTTACATACAATTTACTGACGTAGCGACTATAATACCACTAAAGGTGGTTACGTCGCATGACGTCAACATGTACAGAATACCATCGTTTGTTTTTAAAACACATTTCCAACGTGAAAATATATCTTTCCTGGCATACGCATTTCGTTTGGCTAACCTCCAATTTGTCTTTGTAAGCCAGAATATTTTCTATATGCATTAGCGTAGATATTAAACTCATTCTTTAATTATTGTTACCTATATTTTACTCTCACCAATTTAATATAATATTATGTAATAATATGAAAGAGTGGGTTAAAAAAACAAGTAGGTAGAGCTAAGATAACGATGTGGAACAAAGTTTATCAAAGTACCAAAGGGGCTCGGCCGTCTCGTCATAATATAACCAGATACAGCAACTCGGAGGCGCGACTAAAACCGGTTACACAACAGACAGTGCTTCTAACACGTAGGAACTAGGAACAGTTTGTTCGATTGCGTGCTAGAAATAGAAGTTTGCAGCTCTAAAGTGAACTTTATTTATGAGAAACATTTAATGGGGATCCACACGCAAAGCAGATGTCGCCAGCGCAGCGGCGGCGGCGGCGGCGGGATAGCCGCTGTCAAATCATTTTCGGTTTGTTTACATCAGTGTTTTTTGGTATTTTTTTGTATTGAAACCGATCCACCATCGTTATTGCTAACATGTATTGTTCCTGTAAGCTTATATAATTTTATTGAAAGACGACCTAAACAAACGAGGAGCAAGGATTACTGGAATGAAATCAGATCTTATTGAGAGGTAGACTTCGATACAATAAAATATTTTTCATCAGTGCTAGGCTCTAGAATTGGATCATTTTTTAGTTGTAACATGTCAATTGTTACTTGACTGACTCATGGTAGCATAATTTACGATACGAGCATAAGCTAAGAGAACATTACTTTTAACTATAAATGGTACCTATTCTTAATTTTTTAGATTAGGTTAATTTTTCATCACGACTAGGCTCTAGATTTGGATTTTTTTTTTTTGTTTTAACGTGTTAATTCTTACTTGATTCATGGTAGGAAAATTTACGAAAATTGAGAGAACATTACTTTAATTATAAATGGTATTCTTTATTTTTTAGGTTACTTATGACCGAAATTTTTATTTCGGCAATCAAAGCCCTCAAACGTCTGAAAGCCAAACAATTGACGTTCCTGCTGTAGAACTTTACCAAGACGTTAATAGCTCCATCATATTGCCGAAGATTACCAATCAACATAGGTATTCAGTTACTTTTAATTTTACTCTTACAGTTTCCTACTTTTTTTTTGCGTAGTATCTTTGGGAAATAAATTAACACCAGGGCGCACAATGCGCACCAGTACTTTAGTACATCCTGGTACAGCCCACTTATGCATATTTCGAGAAAATTTAAATTTACTGAATGATAGGTTACAAAATGTATGGAATTGACAGTTTTCAATGGCCATGTCGACGATGCGCCACCTATCGTGATAAAATGGCAGTACAGATCCTCATTGTTACTTTTCAGGCTCATTTAAAATTCTCTCGTACTTTTTTCCCCGATAGGTACTTATCGTGGGATAAGTACCTATCGGGGAAAAAAGTACACACGGCTAAATATCAAACTATAAATTTCCAGTATTAGCTGACCTTTCATTGTAGGGAAATCCTATACAAAGCGAGATCAGCATAAACTGGAAATGTATAGCTTGATATGTAGCCGTGTGTACAATAAACATGTTTTCGTACTTCCCGTTTGTGAATTTTTTTGTTGAACATGTCACCTTCACCTTGGAATTTCACGAAACAGATAAAAATATCGACTAATATCAATCAGACACATCACTGTTGATTTTATCAGTAACAAGTTTGTAATGAGAACTGACTGCCTCGTAGGTCTAGTGGTCGCAAGCATTACTCCTGAACATGAGGTCCTGGGTTCGATTCCCAGGTCGGGCAGTGTCACTGGGTTTTTCTTTCTGGAATTTCTCAGTAGCAACCCGGAGTCTGGATTTGTGCCCGGTTTATGGCAATAGGCTCGCCCCCTATTACATGGGACTTAAACATAACTGTCGAAATGTGGGTGTACTGCAGGTACGACTCTGCCCAACCCTTCGGGGAAACAAGGCGTGATGTTATGTGTAATAAGAAAAAGGCTTAACAGCTGTATAAATAAACGCTATCAAGCCTGCTTAGAAACAATAGGTTTTAAAATAATATTACGACATACAGGCTGGTCACACTGGTCACCCCAATTGGTTACATAAATAATTCATAGCAACATTACTTTCGTTTCTTTTGCTTGCAGAGTAAGCAAGCTGAAGTAGGAGGGGGCTGGCTATGCTTGTCGAAGGACCGATGGCCGGTAGAGCTCGGCAAGCGCAGTGCGGAAACGCCCCAGCTAGATGGACCCACGATATTAATAAGGTGGTTGGGCTTGGGACAGACTGGATGCAGAAAGCGGAGGACAGCCTGGAAGAGGCCTATGTCTAGCATTGGACTGTGCTGTGACTTTTTAATTAATTGGCAAAAGTAATGTTGCTATAATATATTAGCGATTTATTATAATGGACATGATTTGAGGGAGACGAACAACGCTCGCAACTGCAAATCGAGACGCGTGCGAAATTCTTTAGAAATATTCGTGAGTGCGGAGCCGCGTGAGTGTGTATGAGTGGGTACTTATCTATTATTAGCTGTACCTAGTTGCCATTCATTAATAACGACTCGACGGCATTTATATTTATTAGTAATTAGTTATGTTCAATATTTGCTTTATTTCTGTTGACTACTTTGGGGAATCGTTAGTGAATGTACAGACTAAAGTAAGGCCATTTTAATAGGTAACATTTGATGTCTGTCAGTTTAGTGAAAGCAAATCGTAAAATTACTCGTATCGGTCATTATTACAATAAATATGTAATCGTAATTGAAAAAAGTTAAGCAATTGTGCAGTTCTAACAAAACGAAAAAATATATTATTTTATGCCCGGCGTTACAAGGTTACGTTGTTGAATTTTGATGAATTGTCAAATGTTACCTATTAAAATGGCCTTACTTTAGTAATGCGTTTTTTGGAAATATCTTTACCATGCCGACATCTCAACATATTAGGTTATCTCGAGTTCTAGGCCTTGTAGAGAAAAGCTAGTAATTAGGTACGTCATACAAATAAGGTAGGGTACCTACCTATATAGTTATTTTTATTTTTATTTATGCAATTTTATGTTCATTTATTTCCTTTATGGTGGTCTCATCTCTCATGTTTAAGAACCCTACTTTTTGCTTCGCCGTAGTCGGGTAAAAAACAAAGGCTTCTTCTGTCTTATTTCAGTATTCCTTTTACTAAACTTTAAATATTATTATTACTAAAGAGTCAAGTGTTATGCAAAGTATTAAGGCTCGTGCAGACCAGCGCGACGCGACGGTATGACGCGACTCGAACAATACAATTTCTAAGAAAACTTCACTGTATAACAATAACTGGTGTCGCATCGCCCTGTCGCGTCGCGCTAGTCTGCACGAAGCTTTAGTTGTAGTATTAGTAAAAGACAAATATTCCAATAATTCATATTTACACGATCTCTGTAAATTCAGATTAATAACAGCGTTCCGAGATAAGAATAATCAAAATAATAAACAAAGATTAAGAATACCCATTTATATGTAGTTATGTTCTTACTACAGAGCTGATGTTGATATATTCATCATTTAAAAAACGAAGTCGAAACGTCGTGATAAAGTCGTGTTCGGTGAACATATTGTATAATACTGACCGCATTCAAATGAAGAAAAAAACACAATTATGGTAATTAGAATCACGACTGTATTCCCCGAAGGGTTAGACAGAGGTCTCCCTATAGTACACCCACATTTCGCCAGTTATATTTAAGTCCTGTGTAATAGGGGGCGAGCCTATTGCCATCAACAAAATTTTGCTATCTTTTGTTATTGGTACAAATCCAGGCTCCAGCCTGCTACTGAGAAATTCCAGATGGAAAATCCCAATAACACTTTGCCTGACCCGGGAATCGAACCCAGGACCTAATGCTCACCACTAGACCAACGAGAAACCAAACCGTAAATAAATATATCTAAGTCGGTAAACAAAACAAAGGTCTTGTTTATACTTGCTTAGATATATTTATTTTGTTAGAATGTAGGTTACTCAATACCAAATGAAAAGACAAACCTAAATCCAAGTTCATAGGAAACGTCTCAGTTAAGCGGTAGGCCTACAATACTTTTCGCCTTTGTTTTGTTTTTTTTTTCGCCTTTGTCTCTCTCTAAAAGTCAGTGTGTATTAAATAGATGTATGTCACACTGTATCCAGACATATTCTTTTAAACAGCCTGAACGGAAAACTGTTGAATTTGTGATATACGAACTGATAGTTGCATATAATATGTATGTATGTAATTGTAATGATTTAATAAACGTATTGTAAATAGCATAGGTTGAGATTCCTGAAATCTGCAGCTAATTCCAATTCTATATAATTTTGTCTTCTTTTATCTAATTTTGTTTAATTTATATAATTTCAACTAATTTTGTATCTTTATGTAATTTAACCTAATTTTATGAATGTATTTACTAGTATTGGCCGATAAATTGTATGTGTGGTGCAAACTGTAAGTATAATTTGGTTATTAATTAAAAAAAACCTGTGCGGTCTGGGGACCCCCGTCATGAACGAAGTTCTTTTTCACGTATAATTTAAAACAAAAACAAAATTTTCGCAGCTGTCCTCTTGGATTTACATTATGACCTCACTATCGACTTTAACACCCTCAACAACTATGAAAACGACACCTATGACGAACAATTGGAAAATATTCGCAACCGCCATTTTGTTTTTCATTTTGACCTCACTATCGGTTTTAGCATTATCGAAAACTATGAAAACGATACCCATGATGAAAAACTTGAACATTTTCGCAGCCGCCATCTTGGATTTTCATTTTTGACTAAATTCACACTTTCTCAGAGAAAAGCCGCATGGACCATAACGCTTTTTTCGTTACGTGACGATTTCTACCAATTTACTCCGGTTCCAATAAAAATAAAATAGGTCATTAGTGTCAAAATTATTACAGCACAGTAAAGAACAGACGCGCACGTCAACCTACCCAAAACTGTCAAATTTTCCCAATCGACTTTGAACCGTATACTTTCTCAAACTCAAAGCATTTATTTCAAATAAACCATTTAGGCACTTTTGAATTGTCAAGAACTCGGTCAGTCAGAAATATAAAGCCCATTCCAAAGCATAGTACCTATGAAGAAGAACGGGCAAGAAACTCCACGGACACTCTTTTAAATAAAAAAATGGGTACAAAATATTGGTTACATCATTCATTTTGAAAGTATGCATGTGAGAACAATGTAGAAAGACGCGCATGTTCGTAAAAGCGTCCGTAATAAACAGAAAAAATAAATAAAGAACCATTCAAAAACTTCAAATAAATTAAAATAAGCCAAGGCAGCTGAGAGATGACCAGTCCCAACTGACGCCGCCGCCCCTTCACGAACATGACGCAGGGATCAGCACCATTCAGCTCAACCATTTTGAAGGGAGCTAAATGATCAAACACACGCGCCACCATCAGCGAGACATCTGAGTGAGCAACACTCACAGCCGCCAGGGCTCATTCAAGTCAATGAAATACATATTACCCGGTAAATGGTAGCGATTTAGCACATAGTAATCACACCTGTGCTATGCAATTATACATATAATACAAAGGAGATTGAATTTATACAATACAAAGATGGTCTTACAATATTCTGCAGCTCCACCAGTATTTTTCAAATGTTAATCAATTAGTTGTTGTTGTGGAGCAGGACCAGCAATATAAAGATAAAGTTGAAAATCTATTAAAGAAAATTGTCTGATTGTAGTAGGTTGATGTGCTGTCGTCTGTACCTAATCGTCTAATATTAACAAAAAAATACCCCTAACGAACTCCAACCAAGCACGTTGCGATAGTGTGAGTGCCTGTCTGTCGGACCGATATACACCTACAGTCATTGATATACATAATAATATATCAATGCCTACAGTGAGCATTAAGACCACTCACACATTGACAATTATGGCTTGACGCGATAGCACTACTAGCTATCGAAAATGTATGATAAATTTGAATGTATTACCAAAAATGATGAATAAAAACTTAATGCTTTTCCATTTTTTTTCGATAGTTTGTATTTTGATAATTATGCTTCTGCTGAAACCATATTAAAAATATTGTTGTTTATATAGAAACGTAAAGTATACAGAAAAATCAATATGAAACATGTCACTTATGCTGTAAAAATGTGCGAAATTCAGTTCGCTTTAAGTTTATTTGGAAAAAACTTACGATAAAACTTACTTAAAAAATACTGTCTAAATCCGAATATCGACATAATATGGTGCAAATATGCTCAAATTGAAAATTAGTTATGTATTATGTTTATAAGGACAATTCAACGGTCGCCGCGTTCTTATGAGGCTATTTTATACTTACAAAGATGTGTAATAACAAATGCATATTACAATTTAAGTTTTTATTCTGTCGAGCCATGAAGGTAAACAGCTTGTTTTCTGGGATCAATTAATTTTATGGTTTAGGTATTTTGTAGCTAAAATGTAAATTTGCATAAAAAGGCTACCTTATAAGGGTAATGTATTATAAATTTATAACTACAAGGAAAGAATGAGTCACCTTGTTTCCAAGAAACTTTATAGATTCTGTTCAAAAAGTATCTGATTAAAATGTAAACAAATGGAATGGAATGGGATTGCTACTTACAAATTGAGTTTTGATTATTTGAAAACTTATAAGTACCCGAAATTATAATTTTAAATCACCTCAAAGATGTTTTTAATTTGACAATTGAGGTTATTTTATTCAACCATTTGTCAATTATAAATTTATAATTTAATAATGGTATGGAATTGTAATTTTTTGGAAAAAGTGGTGATATAATATAAAGTTGAAACCTTCTTAATACACATGAATGTGTTACTAATTCCATTTAGTGAGAGATTGCGTAGAGAAAAAAAATATGCTAGCTATATTTTCTTAGTAAGGTCGCCAACTTGATTCTGTTCAAAAGAGACATAAAACCCTTGCGACTAAAATACGTTAGTCTACCTTTTTGGCCAAGGTCCACTAAGACTTACATGACTGATGCTTACATAGAGTAGTTATTTTAACTAGTGGAATCGAGTATGCACTACCGGTCATGGGACACGTGATTGTGACTCATACATTATCGTTGTGACGCCATCCACACCGTGATAGTGCGTTCAATCCGTCACCTTCAACTGACTCCTATCTTTTCCTAAAATACATCTTAGACCTGTTTTATCTGCACAGGTAACATTTTTTTTGTTTTTTTTGTTTTTGTATTTAAACGACACTTCGAACAGTTTCTTTATTGGACAAGGTCGTAAGTTACCGTTTAGTGACCATGACCGTTCAGAAGCCTTGAACTTATTGTTTAATAGCCTGCGAACATTTTACACGCACCTTTTTTGTCGCAAGACCACAGAATAGACAGGTAATAGTACTACAATACCGACACGAGCCTTTTTTTTAACACTATTTCTATTTAACGGAAGAAACTGTGAAAACTGAGAGTAATGGTTTTACTTTTGTGAATAATGCTGTTTTTTTGCATGGGTCGCATACTCGCATCCATTTCGGAAAGAACAAAAGCATGGCCAAGTCTCACTAATGTTTGTTCCATTGGTAATGGAAGAACCCACAACCCATTACCAGCCCCTAATGAAGTTGTAATGTTGTTTTGAATAATTAAGTATTATTTTAATTTTAATTATTGCATAATCTATAAGATTTGATTTTCAATTGACTAAATAATGCTGAGCTCTATAACCAAATAGATGCATCCTGAGTCCTGACTTTAAACAAAATGTTTTTTGCAAATCAAAATAGATCAATTACCTGTGGTTTGTTGAGAAGCCATGAGGCAAATCTGTCGTTACTCCCAACTTTATTTGAGAGTTGAAATATTACTCTTGCGCGATGCATGATTGTCGCAGTCTAGTGTCTGTAAATAAGAAAAAAATCAATTAACTTCCAGCCATAATTATTATATTTGATATTATACACACATAACATCACGTCTGTATTGCCCGAAGGGTTGGGCAGAGGTATACCTCTATGTATAATGATATTATCTCGCCATTAAATACAATTTTAAAGTTATGTTAACATTTAGAAGATAGCCAGTTAGCGATTTTTGTAACCATGTTTCACATGGGAAAAAATCCAACAGTAGGTATTAATTTTTATTCCTGTGAAAAAAAAAAAACTGTTAAGGGATTTTTTTTATTGCACCAAAAAATTTCAGCTGTTGTTATCATGAGTGTGTTACAACATTAAGGTGCAGGTTCTTATGCACCTTACTGCGCGTTTGCACTGGCGAAACATCACAACAAAACATGTTGAAATCTCTAGTTCCTGTCAAATATTATAAGGAACTTTGACAGAAACTAAAGATTTCAACATGTTTTGTTGCGAATGTTTCGCCAGTGCAAACGAATAGTTACTGATCAATTAATTTTATATTTTATGAAGTAGTTATGCACTACAATAACATACTTACTACATTCGACCATCAATTTTTCAGAGCCATACAAGCTTATACTTTTAAGCTTGTATTGCCCTGTAGAGAGAGTACTAAGATCTTTTCAGTAAACTATTACATAAATGAAATAATTAGCAATATATGTAAATTAATCCTTAGATTTATTCTAAAACAAAGTCCTCCCGCCCTGTCTGTCAGTCTGTCTGTCTGAACTCAAAAACTACCGAACGGATTTTCAAACGGTTATCACCAATGGACAGTGACTCATGAGAAAGGTTTTAGTGTATAATTAATTAAGGTGTTGTGTAAATTGGCTGAAATTTATGACGATTATTGTAGAAGATGTCGGAAAAAATCATGCCGACTGGGAGTTTTACTGGAATGCGCCGCGTAAGCCGTGAGAGATAAATGAAATGTATGTTCTACAGGATTGTATATTTTAAACTTTTTTAACTTGCAGTTTGATAAAAATGCCAGTTATTCCCGAAGCTATTTTGACCGGTATTATATTAATCTTCTTTATATCAAGACTTCTACTGTTAAATATTCTTAAGAATTTAACTGTCCTTCAATCACCATAAAGTGAAAGCTCATGCCCCCTGTGATACAGGTTTATCCTAGTACAGGCATCTAATATCATAATTTAGCTCGGAAGTTAGCTACTCGCTGTGCAATCCTCCACCCCTCAATCCCGCTGACCCATGAATTCGTTACTGCGCAGCGACTTGCCTCATGCTCCGAGCCGTCATTAAGTTTGAATCGGGGTGTACCTTTGTAAAATATTTCTAATATTTTATATTAATATATTACGAATTTTAATACTGAATAAATATTTATTATTATTATTTCGAGTTCTTTCATTTTCTTTAAGAGAGTACAAAAACCTCGCACACGGGCCAGAACTAAGTGTGTAAGGAGGAATTTAAATAGAGAATGTTGATGATATTGTGGAAGGAAGTTCCGGGTGATGCAACAGGTGTAAGAGATTTTGATACTACACTATACTACTACTATAAGGTAAACTGCTTTATTAGTTTTGTTGTGAACGGTTAATCTGGTCTAATGAAATGTATACTTTTATCGACCGATCCCAATTAGATTTTCTGATTCCCTAGTATGATTTTGGGTTTATATTTATAGTACCGTATCATCTCACTTATATATTTGTATGTTAAATGTTGGTGTATAATTGCGGCAACTTGGTCATGTTGGTGCTTATAGGCAGTCTGTGCAAGTAATTTGCAGGCTCCTGTAATATGTTGTTATTATCATAATCCTTATCTAATAAAATATGTTTTTTAAATCGGGCATTTTAGATTAAAATATGCCTTGACATCATATCATTTAAATTATTTTTTTAAAAGATATCACTGATTCAAAATTATGCATGACACAGTAGTTATGGTTGACGGCAACAAGGGTGCAGAGGTAGGAGTCAATGACCTTTTCCTCAGCTATTAGGTATGAAATAGTAATATGTTCCCGTGGGATATTTTCCGACATCCACACTGCCGAAGTCGCAGGCAAAAGCTGATTGTTAATATATTGCAATATGTGTTATAAAAACACTATCATTGATTTTAGTTTGTAGCACAGATGTTAATCATCTGCTTAGCCTTTTCCCAACTATGTGGAACCTCCACATAGTTGGGAAAAGGCTAAGCAGATGAATGCAGCTGAATACCAGTTATTTTACGTAGCACAGATGTTAATAAACATGATAAATTCACTAAACAAATATGCCCCAAATGCGATGGTACAAACAGAAAGATAATATACCCACTTAAGAATTTAGGATACAAGATTGTCAATGTCATAGTAACTGGCACATAAAAATCTTTATTATACATTTGTTTTTTTTATTTTTACATAGTTGGTAGGTAAAACATGGAGAGTATTTTTGACCCAGAGAGAAGTCAAAAAGTTAGTGATCTATTCTTAAAACTTGATCAATATAGTGTTCAGCACATTTGAAATCACTGTGCAAATAAGAATGGTTGTCTAAAAATATACACAAATAGAAAGAAAGAAAAATTAACAAATAAAGGATTCTCTTCTAAACCCATTTAGCTTGTCATTATTTATTGCAAAATTATAATCATAGTTTTGTTTTACTGATACTAAAGAAATCTTAAAATTTTTATGCAGATATAATATAGATAAGAACAATTAAATAACTATCTTTCCTATCTACTTTCTAGTATGTAAAAAATTGGCAGGCAGTCAACTGTTATATAGATGCACTACACTTGCTCTGAAATTATTTATAGACCTGATTAAATAGTTCAAGGCCATCGGAGAAATTACTAGTGTTTACATAAGCCAAACTTTATTGTTTTTTTTAATATCTAGATTCTAGAACATACCAATAACTAGGAAGGTATGGATTTGGAAAAATAATGACAAATTAGTTTTCTTTTCTATGGAAAAACATTAAATAAAAAAATAAAAAAATAGGGGCTTATATGGGTATATGTTTCAGCATTGATTTGGCAATCTATAACCACATAAACCCTATAGAAATCCGTGTGAAATATCATTCATGAATCAAATAGTGTATCAGCTGTGTATAAAACATAAACTGTATGGTAATTGTGTCACCTCACATTAAAGTAAGTCATCATTAAAAATGAAAACAGATGTCAGATTAGAAAAGAATAGAAAGGAGCTAAGTAATTCTGCAATAGTGTCATGGTGCCCCAAAGAACACTGGTTACTTTCTAATAGTATGGTTTAAATATAAGACAAGATTATATAATCATCAATTCGGTAACAATTATTGTTTTACTTTATTGTTGATCTAGCACTACAAGGTATCAATGGTACACTAGTTAACCTAACCTATTTTCACTCGTTGCGTCATTTAATGCGGATTTTCGTTTACGTTACAAAAATTATAGTTACATACCTGATAGGTTTTACCCTCACTTGTTCACAGAAAATAAACTGATCAATACTGAAGTCTCGTGATTCAAGGTTATGTAACTCACTCTTTTCACGTACCAATTTGCGATAGGTATATTGCAACGAGAAGCTGCTGAATCAAATGTATATCCGTTCTTTCATCCCACTCGTTAAGCTATTGTTCCCTAAGTTTCTATCTTGATAAATTTACCTTCGACACTATTCGAACGTGTAGTAAATTGTCTTGTCTGGCAAGCACAGTCAAATTTGATTGTAAGAATAATTCAAAAATTCATGCTTTTCGCTGATTCGCTGCCGCCGTCAATTGCCTGTTCTCGAAAGCCGTGGACTGTCAAAGTTGAAGTTGAAGTTCCCTGTTCACAGATTATTGATAGCCAGTTTAAAAGCAGGCTATCGATTATTTTGACGGCTCAGTTGTTATTCTCAGTTGGCGTAATGATCACAGACTACATAGGGATACTGGTAATGATAGGACTTGTTCACTCAAAAAATTTCAATTCAAGTAATTTATCAAACTTGGCTGAGAATCAGCACTTTTCGAACGTCAAAATTACATAAAACAGTTCCCCAAAACGCCCACTTTTCACCACTTCCTAGTGCTTTTACTGGGAAGAAGTAGTAGCGCAACAAACTACCTCGTGGTTCCATGAGTCAGATGATCCACTTCTTTTATTATAGGAAGCGGTATCTTATCAACGTTGAAATGTAATTTAAATAAACATAATTATTTGCGCTTATATAGCAAACGCGGCTGAATCCTACGAGATAGATCAAAATAATGTACTACAGTATTGTACACCTTAAAAAAGTCTACGATGGTATATTGTTATCTCTTAGGGATAACCATTGACATAAAAATTTATAAGTCAATGGGGATAACTCACAATAACCATTTTTGATCCTTTACATTTTACGAGAAATAATGGCTTATTTACGAAGCGTTTTTAAGCAATACAGCATTAATCACTATCCAATTATGTACCTTAAATTCATTGTGCATTTAATATAGATCATGGCCCTTTACAGCATGCAATGTATACAGGGTTACAGTATGCGCAAAACTTTTTGAGCTCTCGGAAGTTGCACGCGAGTGGCTGCGCAGTAAGTAAAAAATGTTTCACAGCTTACAATAAATGATTTTGCACTCATTGTGTCCTGCGCGGTTTAGTACTCGGGCCTACGTTCAGAGGGCTCATAAAGTTTTGCGAGAACTGTACTGGTAACTCGACGTATTCCTTGCAGGACGTCATAGTAGGGTTAAAATGCAACAAATTAAGCCACCAAATGTTCTACCGAAGTTCAGTAGTTTTTGAGCTTGTTACATTTTCAATTTTTTTTTTTCAAAAAATCCCATATGCTCCCATATCCAGCGCAACTGTACTGAAATTTAAGTTAAGTAAGTTAATTTAAGTTAGTAAAGTTCAAAAATGCCAGAAACCTTGGCAAATATCACTAAACAAACTTTTTATTTTTTTTTGTTTTTTTTCTTTTACTTCATACAAAATGTTGTCTAGTGAAAAAAAAATACTACGCCTGATGTACAAATTATTAGGAAAATATCCTTGTCTTATCAGCTATTTAGAAAGGTATGATTGTCAATACTTTTGCACGTGTGACAGGGAAGGGAAGAGTTTTATGGCGAGCAGGTAAATTGTGAGACGGTCAACCTATTGTTTCGTATTCCTATTATTCGATATTTTTACCTGCGCTTGAACTCCAAACACTCGGCAAGCTTTGTGATTGGTCACTATTGTTCTCTCAGCATGACGTGGGGTGCGACTTTACAAAATCTGGTTGCCAGCGGTAGTTAGTTTCAACTCTACGTCGCGCAAGCTCGTGTTTTGTTATCTAGCTATTTCCCTAACTGTTGCCGTGTATCTTGCTCTTGTGCTGTGCGGTGCCTTCGTAAGTGCTGACTATGGCTGCATATTCAAACCCTGAATACGCTGACATAATGTAGGTACTGTTACGGACTTAGGTGACGGTAACGCTGCTCAGGTGCGGAGAGAATATCAACTTCGCTTTCCCAACCGCCGACTCCCACACGTTAGTGTTTTTGGATCGACTTATCGGCGATTATCTGAAACTGGCAGCGTCCAAAGAAGCAGGTAAATTGACACTGGTCATTCTTGGAGATACACGGCTGAGGACGAGGAGCTGATTCTTCAACGTTTTATTGACGACCCCAACATCGACAAACATGGGCTTGGTATGTCTCAGTGGAAAGTCTGGTCTGTCGTTCATTTATCAGGCCGACATCCATACCACTATCAACCTGTCCAGTCATTAGAAGAGCGAGATCCGCCGAGACGGCTTCAATTTTGTCGTTTTATGTTAAGTGCTGACGCCGAAGGCGAAAACTTAAAAAAAACATTCTGTGGTCCGATGAGTCATGTTTTGACCGTGATGGTATCACATATTACCACAACTTACATTACTGGGCACCGAAAGCAGAAGCAAATCCTATGAAACTGAAACCAACCGCATCCCAGCGTAGGTTCTCGCTTAATGTTTGGATGGGTATTATCGACGACAAATTAATTGGCCCACATTTTTTACCCCGAACACTAAATGGGGAACTATATGAAGATTCCTCGAAACATCACAACAAAACATGTTGAAATCTCTAGTTCCTGTTAAATATAGTATGGAACTTTGACAACTAAAGATTTCAGCATGTTTTTTGTGAATGTTTCACCAGTGCAAACGCACAGTTAGAAATCATTTAACACCACTTCTCACGGATGTACCGGAAGACAGAAGAGCAAATATGATCTACCAACATGACGGATGTCCAGCCCACTTCCGAATCACAATTCGACCATTGATTGCTGGATGAAACCTATCCAAACCGATGGATAGGGCGCGGTGGGCCGATTCCGTGGCCTGCACGAACACCTGCAGTGCTATTCTGTAACCATCTCACCGTGAAAACTTAGGTGAAGTAAGCTCGGAGTGAGCTGTTAGTCCCTAGCAGCAGGTGGAATGACAGCTCACTTCGACCTCACTTCACCTAAGTTTTCACCGTGAGATTATTACAGAATAGACCGGCTGATCTTACGCCGCTAAACTTTTACTTCTGGGGTCATATGAAAGACCTAGTTTATGTGACCCCAGTAAATTCAATTGAAGAACTAAGGGAGAGAATAACCAGATGAGGGCAACAATCACATCAAGAATCACAAAAACCGAAGTGAGGAAGCGAATAAGAACATCATGTCGATTCCCGTAACCACCTCACCGTGAAAACATGTGAAGTGAGCGTGGAGTGAGCTGTCATTCTACCTGCCGGTCGATTCTGTAAAAATCTCACCGTGAAAACTTAGGTGAAGTGAGTTTGGTTTTGCTTGGAATTGACACAATTGACAGCTCACTCCACGCTCACTTCACCGAAGTTTTCACGGTGAGATGGTTACAGAATAGCCCTGCTGCTGGTATTTGAAACCGAGGGCAGCACATCGAACAAGACGTGTGAAAGTGTAATTAAAGTTTTTAAACTGATATTGATTAAAAATAATGCTAATATTCACGAAATTGTTTTATTTGATTTTCCGAATAATCACCTTTTTGTGAGACGCACATAATTTAGTATTAACTTTCATACCTTTTTGGATAGCTGATAAGACAAGGATATTTTCCTAGCAATTTGTGCTGGAGTATTTTTTTTTTCACTAGACAACATTTTGTATGAAGTAACAATGTAATAATGTTTGTTTAGTGATATTTGCCAGGGTTTCTGGCATTTTTGAACTTTCAATTATGAAAAAAAATTTGCTACGGCATCAACTATGATGTTAACTTAAATTTCAGTACAGTCGCGCTTTAAATCATTTTTAAATTGGCTCAATAAAAAAACTGAAAATGTAACTAGCTCAAAAACTACTGAACTTCGGTAGACCATTTGGTGGCTTTATTTGTTGCATTTTAACCCTACTATGACGTCGTGCAAGGAATACATCGAGTTACCAGTAACCCTGTATATTCGAAGATATTACAGATATAAAATGCAGAGACATAGCGGTTGCGGCGGAATAATTGGAAAGATTAAGGGGCGATTTTTCAATCCTCAGATATAGAATAAGTAATATAACGAAGTCCCCTGCCGCGTCTGTCTGTCTAAACGCGATAAACTCAAAAACTACTGAACGGATTTTCAAACGGTGTTCACCAATAGACCGAGTGATTCATGTGGAAGGTTTTTGTGTATAATTCGTTAAGGTATTGTGTAATTTGGCTGAAATATAAAGATTATTGTCGAAGATGTCGGATAAGATGATGCCTGGGAGCTTTACTGGTGTGCGCCGCGTAAGCCATAAGAGATACATCAAATGTATGTTCTACAGAATTGTAGATCTTAAAAAGTTCAACAAAAAAGTCCTCGATAGCATATGATTGTCTATCTTCTAAGGATGACCTACAGTAAAAAAAATATATCTTTCAGAATTTGATAAATTTTTCATCATCAGCCCTTAGCTGTCATAATCGTGATATCTAAATCGGAACGCAAATTATCGATGTCAGCGCTATGAACGATTATGTTCTAATTTGGAAAGCGGCCCATGTTGTGCCGTGATTGTGCCCAAAAAACCAATGAATCCCCGCATTCCGAGTTACGATGTAATCGATTTGAACGTGCTAACAGCCGTACCGAATTAACGTGGAAGTGATACCATTGCGTCTTGAATCGTCATAGATGACGTCATGACGTGCGCCATCTTGCGATAACGCCGACCATGCCTTTTACTAATATCACCGTGAGCGCTGTCAGAAATGACAGTTGTGCTGTTTTGTTTTGACTCGCATTATATTTTTTAAGCACCGTCAATATTAGTAGAAAAGATACACGCGCGCATGCACCTTCACTCACACACACACACCCTCACACACCCACACACATACCCTCACCTACACCCACAAACACACATACTATTTTAGTTTTTTTTTTTAATTTTATTCTATTATTTTTTGGTACTCCTACCTTCTACTATTTTGTAATTTGTCATTGAAGAGCGGGGCCTCCTAGCACAGGTATATCTTTACTTAAAATGAGGTCCCTATGTAAGATTTACTGTAAAACTTGTACATGTTACTGCAATAAACTTTTTTGTATTTTGTATTTTTTTGTATATCTTTAAACTAACGTGGCATTTTCGAAATTGTGTTTCTGACTACCGTTCACTACCTAACCATAGAAGAAGAAGAAATGTGTGGTATATACACAAAGAAATATGATATGCAATTTTGAATTTTTGACGTTGAGCGAGTACTGTCAGCGCGTTCACGAGCGTTCCGAATTGTTGACAGCACTCAGGTGTCATACTTGTGATATCTTAATCGGAACGCCAATTACGACGTCAGCGCTGAGAGCATTGACATATAAACATATGGACTTGGCATACCTACAAAAAAAACGTGCCATACCTACACTTTTCTGAGAGGATAAAATGGCGTCTACTAGGGCAGCCCTTATCGATATTTCTATGTTATAATATCGATAAAAGATTGTGAGAATGTTTTCATAATGTCACAGTACAATATTTACGGGTAAAAATACCTACTCCAAGTTTTCTGACATATGCCTTTCATTTGTTTGTTTTTAATTTAATTGCTTCGTCATTCTTTCGCGGCTAAACCGTAGAACTTATTTTGAAGTTTCCCACTGTAATAGGTTGAAACCTGGATGACAGATATATACTTACTGCTTTTATCGACCTAGTATTCTGTAACTGATTTCACTCCATTTTATACTATAAGCAACAAGTTCATCTCGTTGCCGATATATCTATGTGGGAAGCGTGCGATGACAATTACGCGAGTTTCAAGCTTTTTGTTCACCCAAAAAGTACACATATATACACAGTATACATATAGCTCTTGGAAAACGTCCGGTGAAGATGACGGGAATTCCATGATTTTTGCTCACCCAAAAAGTGCTCAACGCGCCTAAAGTTTTCATTTCAAAAAAACTATCGGGCTGTTGCCCGGCAGACACGACACCCGTCTGGTCGGAGGGTCCTCCCTTTTCTATAGAGGATGAATGAATTTTACACCCTGTTCCTCATACCTCTAAAAGGTGGCTCCGCCAATGGCCCGCAGATGGTAATTTTTAAATGAAATATTATAATTTATATTATTATTATTTTATCATTTTATCTTTGTGTATCTCATTTTGATCAACATACAAATTTGAATTTCACGGATAACCAGTGAAAAAGAAATAAAGAAATTTTGAAAATTGGCGGAGCCACCATAATTAATATTTTTGATGCTAAGTTTCTAACACGCAAATGATTGTGGGTTTTAATTAAAAGTCAACACTAATTATAATAAAGTTATATTAAATAAATCAATCTCATTCAGTTCTGAACAATACAATTTTGTTCCGGTAATTTCTATGTTATATTCTTTCAGTAGATTTCTTCCCATAATATTTGTATCTCAATTTCATCTATATCTCTTTTACATTGTGAGTTTGTCTGATTTTGATCATTCTTATTTAAAATGCCAGACATATTTGTTCAAATCGCAGGCTGTAAACAAGCAAAAAAAAATTAGTATTTTTATTGTTTCTTGATTTTATTAATACAATTTTTAATTGATCGTAAGTCTTAAGACCACACTCAAACACATTCTTTACATCACTCTTTGTTTCCATTAAACAAATATTGCAAATACGGACATCACCAGTTTCAACACCAGCCACTAGTAGAGAATCATGTTGGACAAATTTATAACATGTTACTTACCAATAAGGTTCGTGAAGGTAAAGCATCGTCACATAATGTTACTTTATTGAGTATCGGGTTGAAATATGATTCTTCAAAGTGAAAAGAACCAAAATATGAACAGTTTATGTTAACATCTTTAAATTTTCCACACCAATTGTTTTTTTCTTCTTTCGTTTATTAGCAGGCAGCCTTGAAAGTAAAACATAAAACCAATTAAAAAAAACATAAAATAGCATTATCGATAAATAAAAGGTCTAAATGCACTACTCTATCCCTTCAATAACAAGAAAATGATTTCGTGAAGTAAAACTGTTGAAAATAATGGCAAAAGGGAAATTATGAATGCTTTACTGTTGAAGCTCTTAACGAATGCAGAATCTTTTGCTTATCGTCTAAATCTAAAGATAATTCAGCTGAAATTTGTGTACGTACTGGTGCAATGTTATTTTCGGGTGATGTCCGCTTCTTTTGATGCCACATCCGATTATATTGCAATTGGGCATCTTGCTATTGATGATTTCCACCATAGGGCCGAGTTTAAACGCATTATCACAGCAAATAACTCCAAAATTCACAAATTTTAACCACAACTCAAGATCATTTGACAGTTGACGTACCCAACTTTGGTACCAAACACCGAGAGGATAAAATGGCGAACCGGCCGCAAGTAGGTATTTCAATGTCTAGAAAATGTAGGGCTGCCATTATAGGAACTGTCAAAAACACTATTATCCTTTTTCACTTAGGCAAAATTATTGAAGTTAAAAAGAGATAGCAGTATTTTTTTAATTTTGGCGTCGATATGCCTCGTATTTGTATAACTGTTTTTTCTATAGTCAAACATTTCAAGTCCATGTTATATAGGTCAATGGCTGAGAGCGATTATATTCTAATTCGGAAAGCGGCCGTCGTGACGTCGTAAAAATGTCAATGTCATTGTCAATGTCAGCAAAAACTATGAAATTGGGGAATCTGTCAAAAATGTTAACTTTATGTAAAAGTTATTTTTAAAAAGCGGAAAGCCTGATTGTTTTTCAATTTATCTATATAAATTATATCAAAATGTGCAGTCTTTCTTCACGTCTGCTAAAATTTCCAGCCGAAATTGCTACGATACGTAAAGTAAGGTGTATTGGTACAACATCTAGGATACTTGCATCACCATCTAATCAAACATTCGACTTACAGCGAAAATGTAGTACCAATAGAAACTATGATAAGCACTGGAAAGCATATTCATATAAACATTTATGTTACTCGGTCTTATTTGGTGCAGCCGCCTATACTTCGTATAAATTCTGGTGAGTGTTACTTGATTTACCTAAGACGAAAAAAAAAATTAGTTTAGCTGAGGTCCACTACTGCTGAGAACTCCTACACAAATCCGGTGTTGTGAGTTCAAATAGAATATTATGGAAGCACTGTACTTTATAGACCGGCGATTTTATATAGTAGCTATATTTAAAAATTATACTATTAATTTTGTAACTATTTTAGGGCACAGAACCAGTTATTGCCCTCCATAAATGCTGCTGAAGAAATTTCTGAAACTGATTCAGATAGTGAAATTGACTCCAAGAAGAAGAGATACAGAAGAGAAAAAATTGGTTTTCGAGACAGGAAGGTGTGTTGATATTACTTGAACAAAACATTTATGTTTATTAATTATTATTTTAGTAGGTACTTATTTTTTTTATTTTTTGGAAATAGTTCAGTGTTATTTTATTTTTGTTTATTTACTACAGATTATTGAATATGAAAATCGTATGAGATCATATTCAACCCCAGACAAAATATTCAGATATTTTGCCACAGTGAAATTGACAATTGGTGAACACACAGAGATTTTCATGACACCTGATGATTTCTTACGAGCTATCACTCCTGGCATGAAACAGCCTGATGGTATTTCTTTTACTTTATTTTAGTTCTAAGGCTCATCTATACAGATGCAATAAGACTTTTGCAAAAAATTGCAAGTATTAGAAATTTTGGTCAACCTGTGCACAGCAGCAACTTGTTACATCAACTATTACTGTTTCTCAGGGTCTCAGATTGCACCTGTGTAGAGTAGTCCTTTCATGTTTTATTTTTTCTACATTTAACACACTCCCATAATTACAGCATAAACCTATAGAAATAGAAACAGTATAATGATTTAGCATTAAAATAATGTTCTTTTTATCCCGGACGCTGCTGGATAGATTATTGAGTATGAAAACCGTATGCGTCAGTATTCCACACCAGATAAGGTATTTCGGTACTTTGCTACCCTACAAGCACAGCATCATGACCAGCATGAGATATTCATGACCCCTGATGACTTCCTGCGCTCCATGACACCTGGTGTCAAGCAACCTGATGGTAAAATTATGTACAACACAGCAATTTTTGTAGCAGCCCACTGCTGGACATAGATCTCTCCAATCACACATCTTTGGCTACTCTCATCCGGCTGCATTTTACCATATCATTTATAGGCCTTTTTGATATTTTAGCTCACGAGACAAAGTGTTCTGGATATAGACCCGGTTGATAGCACTACAGATAGTGCAATCCACGACGACGCGCCCCACTCCGCGATTACTGTACTGTAAGCTGTACTTTAGTACTGTGCGGAGCGGAGTGGGGCGCGTCGTCGTTGATTGCACTATCTATAGCCTCCTATTAGATGGGACTACTAACTGGCGAAATATGGATTCTGTACACTTCTGCAGTTCCGCCTACTATACATACTGACTAAACATTCATAGTCCACTATTTAACCATACCATTTTGTATGTCCTAAATTTGAATTATTAAAAATAATAATTGTTAAATTAATGTGTTTTTTTCTTTTACCAGGTTTGGGATTAGACCAGTATAGAAGATATGACCCTAAGGTATGTTTCTCTTCATAAAAAAATAATGATTTGTTAATACAATACATAATTATGATGTCCATAAACTATCATGTGACTAATTTAATTAATCATACAGTAAAGTATATTGATTTTATAATTGTGTGCAACAAAATTGAGTGCATTAATGTGCATTAATCTTACTTAATCTTCACTGCTGTTTTAAGATATGAATCCCACTTTACATTTCAAATAAAATTAATCAAAATAATAATAATATATTATATATGTTTTGAATAAAATTTTCCAGTTGAACTATGACTGTACATACAATAATATAAAAGTTATAAATAGCACTTTAACAGAAGATTTCTTTATATTATAGAGGGAGCAGATAATCTTCAAGAAGAATAAAGAAAGTTTACAAAAAGTATTTCACTTATTTTCCATATTAATGTTTTCACATATACAATCTTTAGGAACACATTACCCAATCACAGATGTTGTTTAGTCTACCTATTGCTTTATAGCAACCTAAACTGTCACTGGACACTTGCACAGTTAGCACCATCTCTTCAGCCACTCACATCACTTTCTTGTGTCTTTTCAGAACGTCGATGAGGTACTGTCTTTCTCCTCTTCTTATTTCTCTACTCTCGACTTCGTAATATATTTATTTATTTCAAGTGCACTTCTTTGACTTGGTATTGTCCCTGTCAATGTTCATGTCATCGCCGTTGGCCACTTTGTGCCTCAATCTAGTCTAGATCACTTTATAGATTTTAGGAGGATCTTATTTTTTCACAATGTTATACTCTGCTACAGACCTAAGCTCTGCGCTGTTCAAGCTACTTCAGGCGTAATGGGTCTTAGATCCCGCAAAACAGTTGCATACACAACCATTCTCTCCATAGCATGCTGTGATTTTATCATATTTATTGCATTTTAATGAATAGACTTATTTGTTAGCATTAGCGCCACCTTATTATAGCTGATTTTCACTACTTTCTTTTGTTCACGTAGAAATTTTATTATATTTAATTTTTTTTTGAGAAGTCCTAGTAATAGGATTTATCCTAATAAAATTTGATAAATCTCTAAATAATAATAGGTAATATAATTACTTTGCAATTAGTTTTACTCCATTAGTTTTATGTTTTGGTACATATAGAGAAATTATGTAATTAGCTTTTCATTTTCATGTTTTACTGCTGCATAGCTAACTACTGTGTTTTCTCGCAGAGCATCAGTCAACGTCTGAACCTCGACCTCGGCGAAGATTCCATTTTCTATAAACTCGGCTCTTCGGGACTCATCACATTCAGCGACTACATATTTCTTTTGACTGTTCTGTCAAGTAAGTACCAATTTATCATAAACCATTTTTAAACAGGGCTGGCAGGGGTGGCAACGTTCGGGCTTGCGGACGATGAGCAACGGGTAGCTCGCCGTCCGGTAAAGACCAAGCCCGGGTCGACGGCGCGTTGTGTTCCACGCGCGCCTCAAAGAGTGTCAGCGAGTGAAGGGGTCCGATGAGACCATTGCCTGCCGGGGTTGCGGGAAAGTCCGAAAGGGATACCGTGGCCCCCTGGCATTGCACAGGCAACAGAAGGAACACGGGTGGGTTTTAGTCAGTAAGGGTCTGACACGCCCCTCCCGCTCCACCCAGAGCGGGAGTCATTTGATGATTTCCCACCCAAAAAAAAAAAAAAAAGGGGTGGCAAGGTTTCAGTAGCAGCCCGGAGTCTACGATTCTGCCCCGTTAACGGCAATAGGCTAGGCGGTTAATACATGGGACATAAACTGCATATAACTTTCGAAATATGGGAGTACTATAAATCTCTTCCAAGGGACTTCTTCGAGGAATAAAAAAGGCCAGATGTTTTTTTCTTTTTCTAAACAGAGATATCTTTTGTTGTATTTCAATACAAAGTAGAACTTACTAATAATTCGAAATTAATTCGATAGTATAAATATATATTTGACGGCACGGTTGGCGCAGTGGTTAAAGCAATTGACTGCTGCACTGCGTGTTGCGGGTTCGATTCCCGCACGGAACAAATATTTGTATGACCTACAAGTAGTTGTTCCGGGTCTGGCTGTTTGTGTATGTGAGTTTAAATGTTTGTAAACGCACCCACGATACAGGAGAGTTTCCCAGTGTGGGGCAACGTTTAAAAAAAAAATATATATATATATATATGTTTTGTGCCCACTATGATGGCAATAGGCTCCTGGCTCGCCCTAACTCAAACATAACACTGATGACATATGAGTCAATAGTACACCCAAGCTCAAGCAGTATGCTAGCGTGAAGTTATGTAAACGGGTAGTTCACATGCTTAACTACAATTCTAATAAAAAACGTTTTATAGCAATTTTTATCAGCTTTCTTTGAAACTATAGTAAATTATACATTAGTAACATTTATCTTTTTTTAGATTTAAATCTAAAAAAAGATAAAACAAACAATAAAAATAGCCATTTTTAGCTTAGTGTCATAAACCTCAATTAACATTTACAAGTATGTTTTACGTGTTATTTATTTTTGAATAACTGGTATTGCCTCCTCGGGCTCTGCTTACAGCTTCGAGTCGATTTGGCATGCTGAACACGAGGTTTCGGAGCCGATGTTGGGGAATATTCTCCCATTCTTCTATCAGGGCCTGTTTGTGCCCTGAGGGTGATAGGTGGTGGTCTGCGGCTTCTGACTAGCCTCCCTAGCTCATCCCAGGCGTGCTCAATCGGGTTGATATCAGAACTTCTTGATGGCCAAGCCACCACGCTGATACCAACCTCCTGAATATATTCTTGCACGACCCGAGCCGTGTGTGGCCGGGCATTATCATGCATCAGCATCGATCCATCACCCATATTTACTAAATACGGCCCTGCATACTCATTGAGAATCTTCTGGGCATATCTTTCCCCAGTCAGAGTGCCATTTTCTATGGCCACTAACACTGTGCGACCTTCTGAAGATATGCCAGCCTATACATTTACACTGCCTCCACCGTACTGGACTCTTTCTGAGAAGCAGGCTTGAAGGTATCGTTCATCAGGTCGCCTGTAGACACTTAGCTGTATCCATCAAAAGTGTAAAGTGAGAATCGAGACTCATCTGTAAACAAAATTCTTGACCATTCTTCTTGTTCCCACTGTATGTGTTCACGGGCGCAGTCTCGCTACTCGATGCTCTCTCTCGAGTTTGGGGCCACTCGCTGGTCTTCGGGGTTTCAGGTTTGCTTCAGCCAGTCTTCTTCTCACTGTACTGTCACTAATGTAGTCCCTTCGGGTCTGAAGAAGCTGTTGCTGGACTTCAACTGCATTAAGGTGGCGATTTCTCAACACAGTGGAAACAATATAACGGTCTTCTCAGATACTAGTACACCTGGGTCTGCCATTACCAGGTCTTCTCAAATGGTTTCCAGTCTCTTCGTACCTTCGCTTCCCCTTCTGGACCGTTCGTAACGTCACACCCACCATTCTTGCAGTACGAACGACGCATACTGACCTATACACATATGCCTAGTTCCAGAAAAGTCATGATCCTAGCACATTCTTCAAGTGAAAGAGGCATGATAAATAAGTTAATGTGCTGTTGTCTAACTTAGCTTTTGTAACAAGACTCATCGATCAAGAAAAAAAATTAAAACAAAAATAGAAACAAAAAATGAATGGTAAAATTGTAATTCGAAAAGGATTATTTTTGATTTTAAAGTTTTTTTCAGCCATTTCTTAAAGAAGGTTACCTTCTATGAAGTTTTTATGTACAAAATTAAACTCTTTTTCGAGTCCTTTTTGCTTCGAAAGTATAATTATCTTGTGTACTTAAATATTGCAAATTTCAAAAGTGTGATACCCACTTTTTTCTCAGGCCAGTGTATTTTCCTGCCATTCTTGTGTATCTCTCTCATTCATAACTTTAAGTTAAACCCCTGCACCTCCACTGCTCTCTTTTGACTTGTTCTTCTTCACTTACTTTGCCAAAATACTTTATTTGTTAATATTATTATGTCAAGTAAGTTTTTAAGGAGTGAATAAATTATCCAATTTAGATATACGTAATAATTAAAACAATCGTTTAAATTGATAAACATTTTATTTTTTAACATAACTTTTATAAACAGTCGCATCATATCCGAACATTTCGAAATCAACACCATATATTTCCAACAATTTATTCAGCAAATTTCCATCAAGTTGACTAAAATAATGCTTTAACAAGGCAGTCGTGTTCCTCCCATCGCGAGATTGATTCATTACAGAACGTAGTTGTTTCCTCCTACGTTCACCAACCTTTATGCTTAACAAATGGCCAAGTCCTAATTGTTGTATTACATACATTGAATCTTTTGCCAATGTTTCGACTTTCGCTATTACGCTGAAATACACTGCACAAGGTGAACAAAACGTATGATACGGAGCCCAGTGTTCATTAAACACGTATCGTGGAGAATTATGTTGATCTATCAAATACTGAACAAATTCGGGGAATGTAGGTCCAGAAGCTTTAGGCGGCCCGGTAAGATGTTTTGTTTTTTTCCTATATTTTGAGATTATCGCTCGCGCTAATTTTCTATAGTATGGTTTTATTAGAATCTCCAGCTTATCGCGATACGCTGATAATAACCTCGCAAAAGGATCCCGCACTACTAAAAGTGATATTACACCTGGTGTATTCAATGCTTCTTTAAGTTCTTTCACACTGGGCCGTGGAAACTTTTGTCTGGCTAAAGTCAAGGGTTGTACCTTACTTTTTTCCAAAAACCTTTTGTCGTATCCCCCTGAAAAATAAATGAATTATTGTTTTGCGTAAGTAGGTATCTACTTTACATTGTAACAGTGAATCAATTTTCACGCCTCCCCCTTAAGGCCTTGGCCCCGAATTTTGCGGGCAGCGGGGCGGCGGCGGCGGCGGCGCGGGTGGTCACCGTTTGACTGGAGTGCACCGCTCGTTGCCCGCCCCCGCGCCGCTGTTTTCGAGATTCGGTCCATTTGATTTTACGCATAAGATCCTGCCGCTCCCGCGCCGCCGCCGCCGCCGCTCCGCTGCTCGCAAAATTCGAGGCCGAGGCCTAAGACCTAGGCCAAATATTTGGGATATTCGGATAGCTCATTACCTAAAGAGGTGCCATATGGAATATAAAAAACATCTAAAAAGAAAAAAAATATACAAAAAATTATAACATAACATCACGCCTTGTTTCCCCGAAGGGTTGGGCAGAGGTGTACCTGTAGTAGGTACACCCACATTTCGCCAGTTATGTTTAACATGTAAGTCCCATGTAATAATAGTCGGCGAGCCTATTGCCATCAACCGGGCACAAATCCAGACTTCGGGCTGCTACTGAGAAATTATATAAGTACTTATATGTTTATAAAAATATATTCTGGTTACTAACATTACAAATTTTCTTAACTTCTTCTCACCATAAAGTTTATCGTCCGTGCCCTCAAAATTAAAAACGACCATTGAATTTTAAATCGTTGAATCTGAGACTTCCAAACGCGAATAATTAACTGCACTGAAAATCTTACCCAAAATATTAAAATAGTACATCCAAGAAGAACTAGCAGCTTTGAAAATATTGCACCATACTAAGTTGTGATTGTGGTCAACAAAGAACTCTTTGTTATTAATTGGTTGTGCGAGGAGTTTTCTCTTGTGACACACTTGATGAACTGTTTCTGTGCGTTTCTCCAGTTCTAACAGCGTATCGTTATCTGGCTCCGACCACACAACATTGCTGTCCGATTCCAACTCATCTTTTGCTAATGTCTCTGCACTCTGCAACTGTTATAATGACACTGTTAACACTATCACCACACTAAACAATTTGTCTGTAAAACTACTAGAAAATTGCACATTACCATCCACTTGCTGTAATTGTCAGGTAGTATGGACCAGTCCTTCACTGGGGTATTCACACTGCTTTTGAATATTGTCATTTTCATAACAACCATGTAAAGTGTCGCCCAAAACAAAAAGGCTGCGGTCTTTGCACCGCATCTCAAATATACAAATGCTTTTGCTTTCATCCTCGACCGAAAACGTTTAATTGAGAATAACATTTTGCCGTGTTCAGTAAATAACAAGTTTCAGGGAAACTTAACGTTTATGTGATTCCGGTAGTAGACATTGTCACAAAAGTGTTTGTGTGGTTGGTTCGTGTTCGCTTACGTATCGGAGCTAGATATCTATTTACGCAGCATCCGAGGGGTTGGGGGATCGTACGGAGCATGAGCGAATCTAATGATTTTCTGTTCCTGCGGGCGCGAGTTTTAACAGTGTAGGTACTTACCTACTGAAACTTTCAGTTTATAGTGTAACGAAAACTGAATGTAGTATAGGAGATTAGGTACCTGCTGGCATTCTAAGCGTCAAATAAACCATAAAAGCTATAGTATAATTAAAAAATTGGTTACCCCTTTGCAGACGATGTAACCTATCCTAACTAATATTATAAATGCTACAGTGGATTTGTTTGTTTGTTACCCTTTCACGGTTATACGGCTTAACAGATTTGGATGAAATTTAATTAAATCATAATAATCATTTAATTTGATTTCGGTAGTAACAGAGCACGTATGGTTTATTTCGATGTCGAGCACTACAATAAGATATCGTTATAGTTAATTAGTTTTTTCTAAGCAACATATTCATGCATAATAGCCTTAAGGGGAGGTTTTACGAATTTGCCTGTTTTAAAATCAATTTTAAATGGTCAAATTAGTGTATTTGGGTCCTGGAAAAAAGATATGTCATAGATACATTCTTGTTTGAGGGACATTAAAGGTTAAAAACACGATAAATTGTAATTTGCTCGATCGAAAAAAAATCCGAAACAGGGTCGATTTCAAAACCATTTTTCGTTTCATTTCCTAATTACAGCACAAAACAATATGAAAATTGCATGTATGATGAGGTAATCGTATTTTAGAGGTTATTTAAAGATTGGATTTTTAAGTTTAATAGTTTTTTTTTAAAATAAACCCAAATATAGTAAATCGGGTTAAATCGGCTCGCGCTCAGAGTCCTGCGGGACGTCATCGGAGGTGGACCTGTGTCATTTTTTTTAAAAATACGCTCTATCTGCAGTTGTTACAAAAAATCTAATAAAAGAAGAACACATTATATATGAAATTGCGACAGCGCAGAAAAAATATTTCGTTATTTTATTATAGTTTTAATTCATAACATTGTTTTCGAAAGTGAGATTATTTCTATGCGATATGATGACGTTTAACTGTCATCTTACAATAGTGCTAGACACATTACAAATTATTATCGATATATAATTTTTTGTCGTCGTTTATGAAGAAGTCTTTTTTTGATTTTTAATCAGATTCATCAATGTTACTATATTCACTCTCTATCGAATTGTCTTTGCTAATATCAAATCCTACATTAATAAACACATCATATAAAATTTGTCCGGTTGTCGGTTGCATATGGAATATTTCAAACAACTATCACTCTTGCAAGAACAAAGAAAATTTAAAAAGAAATGGTGTTTCAAACAAAAGTGCTATACTAACATGAACAAATGTATGGAACACGATAAAAATCGTAATTATATTGTAATCAATTAAGAAGTAAGGAGATTAAATAAAGCACAGTGTTACTTTTCTTATTTCGTCGTTGTATTTTCTCAACAAATATACTAGCACTTGTTATTATTACTAAATAATGTTTAATTTGCAACGGCGCCATTTCTATTTTATTTATTAAAATGCGTAACTTCCAGAATCACTCATTTTACCAACACTTTAAATCAATTGATCAACTGGTATGAAACTGACACAGATAAAACATAACACTCTTAATCAATTGAGAAACTGATATTAAACGTAAGACAAATAAAATATAACAATATTTTTCGAATAGCGGAGCCAGCAACACAATTTTTTTCTTGAATCCGTGATTTTATCGTATTGGCTCAGTATGAACAACTTTCAGTTTTGAATACAAAAAGTCACTGTTTACGATATTTTATACGACACTACTGTATACGATAAAATGTCGTTCTAAAATTTCGATGTCCTAAAATAATAGATTCGATAAAACTGTCCATACGCTTGGTATTAGTCAAATGTTTGTGTACCGGGCTATTAATAGGTACAACGAGACCTCCTCTGTTTGTGACAGAAAAAGATCTGGCCGTCCACGTAGTGTTCGTACGAAAAAGGTGGTCAAAGCAGTAAGGGAAAGAATTCGAAGGGAAAAAATTGTCTTACTGTTTCGAAAATAATAGGTTCGATAAATTATAGCTTGCTACAGCTATAATTTATCGAATCTATTATTTTAGGACATCGAAATTAGGTACGTCACTTGACAATAAATTATGGCAATTGTTACTTCGTAAATAGCCGTCAATATTTACGAATCTTCATGAACGGTGGAAAATATCCAAAACAAAAAAATATGGTCACAGTATAAGCGAAACAGTAAGACAATTTTTAGCCCATCCAACTTAACAAAAATCCCGACGAAATAAAGATGAAAGTTTGTATGGAAATTCGCCATTTTTTTTCTTAAATTCACTTGATAAAATTCTTAAATTCACTGACAGACAATGCACAACCTAAACCGCTGGGTCTAGAAGCATGCAATTTTGCACAATAGTTCTTTTTATAACGAACGAAATTATGACTTTGATATTTTCTATCAAAATTACATTTTGCGTGACCGTTGAGATACCCAGTAGCACTATTATAATTTTAAACTTTCACCTTACTACCGCAAAGTCATGTTTATCTGAAACTAGTTTCTGTCCGTGACTTCATTCGCGTGAAAGTCATAAGACATCACAATATACTAAAATAACAGCCACATTTTGTAAATCTTCACTGTACACGGTTTGTAGTTTTGGTCTCGGCGACCAAAATATACAGAGATTTAGGACTGGTGACGCGACTGGCTGGCTAGCTGGACTAGCGAGCAAGTGACAGAGTTATCCGTGTGAGAAGCAGCTCCTCCTGAGGTCGAAACGCGCAAGTAACACTCATCAGTAGCAATTTCCCATTGTTTGCAAAGTTTTTCGTTTTAAGTGAATTATTAAACGTCTGCGTTCCTTCATATACTACCTAATGGCACAACACTGATACACGAACTGCTTCTTACAGATTATTCATGACTACCCCAGCTATCACTAAAAAAATCAGCAGTTTGTACAAGGGTGGCTATGGTTAGGTGACTGTTAATGAGATTTTTTTTATTGATTTTTATTAAAACCATAGATGACAGAAGAGGCCTAAACTTCATGTTTTTCGTTGTACGTTCTACGATCTCTCCCATAACACTAGGTATATGAAAAGGAAAAAATGTTGTTTATTTTATAAATAAAATGAATTGATAGTCACAAAACAAACACACGCACGCACACACACTACACGCTAATGTATTGTACATTAGCCGATAACGACACCGACCCGACATCGACACGATATTGGCGATCAGATGATCGGATACGTTTAGTGCCTTGTCTTGTTATCGTAACCTATATCGTCACAGACAGCGACGAAACGGACTGAAAACGCCCATTAGGTACACAGGACATTTTAAGTAATCATTTTAGTTCATGACACCGTAGGTCCCATAAAATGTAAACTTATTGAAAAAATCGAATCTAAGAAAAACTAGTTCAGTTGATCAACTGCAAATATTTCATGCTGTGGCATGGATTTTCCGTAAAATGGTCGGCGGTGCATCGTAAATAGATACGTCACTCTGCATTTGGGGGAGGCGAAGGAAGCGTTTCAAAGGCCTACAGACACGGAAAACCTCGCCTTAAGTTCGAAATAAGTAGTAAGTAGGTTTAAAGTATATCACATAGGAAATAAAACAATTGACAATAAAAACCATAGAAAAGCAAAAACAAACCTGTACGACTTCAGAAAAGGCTCCCATCATATAATACATATGTTAATTTATTACTTTGGTTACACGGATAAACTTAACGGCTAGACATAAACAAGTTGTTGCTATGTACACCGAGCGACTTGGTTCGGAGGGAGCCTGCAAAGAGTTTTGCTAGAATTGCACAAGTGAACTAAAAAAACTTTTTCACAAAAAATAAAACCGACTTCCAAAAAAAAACATTTTCGTTTTTTTGCCACAGACTTCCGAAATCAAAGTGATTTTTCACTTTGTAGTGTTTTTTTTGGAAGTCGGTTTTATTTTTTGTGAAAAAGTTATTATTTTTCACTTTTTAGTTGTGGTACCTACACAAAACCCCCACAAAAATTTGAATACCCATTACCTGCTATGTAAATTACAGTGACAGGAACTATTAGAATATCGTCCACATATACTAGATGGAAAAAATACGTATTATTGAAGCTAACTCAAAAACCCCTCATCAGATCTTGACCAAATTTATATGGGACCACTTCTGAAGTATGCCCCACCAAACAAAAAAAGAATCATCAAAATCAATTCATAATTGGCGGAGTAATCGCGTAACAAACATACAAAAAAAATACAACCGAATTGAGAACCTCCTCCTTTTTGAAGTCGGTTGAAAATGAAATCCAATTTAAACACCCTATGCACTACAAAGTGAAATCTTGGCCAGAGGTAACACAATCCGTGTCCGTTATACACCGTGATATTTTAGTCGTCTAACAAAAGCAGCCCACTTCATGTATCCATGACTGCTAAACAAACATTTATAAAATAATCTTCCAAAAAATTAAAGAATAAACTTTAATAGTAATATAAATTCATAAGACAATCGACATTGTTGTCGATAGCCTACGTTAGTGAATCTGCACAAGCACATCACTAACTCGTCGCAAGACGTCGGCCGTACTTCGCGATGCAACCGCTTAAATAAAGTATCGTTTTGTGATTTTTACATTGCTTGTCCATTCACTTAGCGACATACTTAGGTAGTGGCTAAGAAGCAATGTATTTACTGCAAAAATAGTACAGTCGTTGTGATATATGAAAACAAAAATAACGTAAAGGCAAGAAATATTATACGATATGTTGGTTTTCATGATTTTCAACACATACTCGTACATTATATAGTAAAATACTTGTGCTGATATATAATAATAATAATATCATCATAAATACAAAAAATGATAGAAAATACATAATAAAAGATAGTACAGTAAGAAATGATTTATGTAGAAAATGTCACAGCAAACCTGAAACAATACAACATATCACAGGAGCTTGTATCACACTAACCCAAAACGACTATACGCATAGACATAATCAACTTGTTAATATCATACACCAAAAACTCGCAACTAAACTTAAACTCATGCAAGATCCTTACACACCATATTACAAGTACACGCCTAGACCGGTTTTAGAAAACCAATTCTACAGAATATATTATGATCGCACTATAATTACAGACCATACCATATATAACAACAGACCTGATATAACACTAGTTGATAAAGTAAGCAAACACACATTTATAATAGATATAGCAGTCCCAAACACTAATAACATACAAAAAACTATCACAGAAAAAAACAGGAAATATACAGAACTACAAGAGGAAATTACCAGAGTTTGGAAAATGAATAGAGTCACTATAGTACCAATAGTAATATCAACAACAGGTGTTATCCCGAAACAAATATTCAATAGTTTTAATGCACTCAATCTATCCAAATACACATACCTAACACTACAAAAAGCTGCCATATTAAACACTTGCCGCATAGTAAGATTTTTTTTACAAATAGACTTAGATAATAATTTCACTGCAGTACAGAGCAATTTACCTTCTTAGAATAATAACTAGAATCTCACCTTGGTTAACACCCGTGAGATTCTGAAAATACCAGGAACTTACCTGAGAAATTAAATTTAAAAACTATAATAATAATAATGTTGGTTCTGCTTGGCCCAGAATCCTCTAAGGACACTGCTGGAGGATTCAGGACTGGGCTATCGATTGAGGAGAGGTGGTCAGGTCATATCTCACCTCCTCTACATCGATGACTTGAAACTCTTTGCCCCCAACAAATTGCGACTGATGGAGCTACTGAAGGTAACTGAAACATTCAGTAGCGCCATCAGGATGGAATTTGGTGTGGACAAATGTGCAGTTATGCATGTAAAGCGAGGGGAGATTATGGAGCCCGAGGGAACTCAACTCACGGACTCCATACACCTTAGATCCCTCTCCTCAACCGAATGCTATAAGTATTTGGGTATGTCGGAAGCGTTAGGCATCAACGTTGCTGACATGAAGCAATCGTTGAAGGAGCGCTTCTTTGGTCGCCTGAAGAAGGTATTAATTAGTCTTCTTTCGTGCGGAAACAAGGTGCGCGCCTACAACGGTTGGGTCATGCCGGTTTTGATGTACTCTTTCGGCATACTCAAATGGACTCAGACCGAACTCGACGCCCTGCCCCCCTAGCCAAGTTGCAAACGATAAACGTGAACGCTTAGTAATCTCCAATAGATTTTCAACTTTATACCTGAGAGCATAAAGTTGAAAATCTATTAAAGACTACTGAGCGTTAGCGACCGGAACGAACGAAATCACTATGTAATCTTCAATAGATTTTCAACTTTATATCCAATAACATAAAGTTGAAAATCTATTAAAGACTACTGAGAGTTTACGTTTATCGTTTGTGACTTGGCTAGGGGGGCTGGACAGGAGAGTCCGTACACTCCTGACCGCAAACCGGATGCATCACACACTGGTGTGCAGCCTCAGAGAATATTTTTTAAAAGCCGAAGTAGGTATGCACCATGATGTGGTCGCAGTGGACAAGGGGCTTACCCCGCTCTCTATGGCTAAAGAGAACTGGCGCAAACCAGTGGTACTTATTACAGATAACCGCAAGACAGTATGGTAAAGCAAGGAGCTTCACGGGCGCTTCTATCGGGCTCTTCATGAGCCCGGTGTAGATTTCCTAGCGTCCGTATCCTGGTTACGGTTTGGTGACCTTTTCGGGGAAACTGAAGGTTTCGTCTGTACAATTATGGACGAAGTTATCTTGACGAATAACTACCGGAGACATATTATGAAGGACGGGACGGTTGACGTGTGTCGGGCATGCCACCCTCCGGGTGAGTCCATCAGACATATTATCTCTGGTTGTTCTCGTCTGGCTAACGGTGAGTACTCACAAGCATGCATAACCAAGTGGTCAGGATTATTCACCAGCAACTTGCTTTGAAATATAAACTTGTGGATTCTGAGGTACCGTACTACAAGTATGTGCCCGACCCAGTTCTCGAAAATGACCATGTCACGTTGTACTGGGATCGGTCTATCATTACTGACAGGATTATTGTTGCCAATAAGCATGATATAGTGGTGATAGACCGATTAGCGCGCCGCGCAATGATAGTTGATGTTACCATTCCACATGACGAGAACCTCGTGAAAGCTGAGAAAGAAACAAATAAAATATCTCGACTTAGCACACGAGATTTTCGACATGTGGAATGTGTGCTTGGCTATCATTGTGCCGATTGTCGTAAAAGCCAATGGCCTGATTGCCGAAAGCCTCGACCAACATATCTCGAGGCTCTCGTTAGGCGGTTGGATCAAGGGCCTGATTCAGAAGGCAGTACTCCTCGATACGGCTCGTATTGTGAGGTGGTTCCTATCTCTGCAGCCCTAACCACCGGTAGCTTGGACCCTGCTCCCGACACCGGCGGAATACTATTTTTTATATTTTTAAATGTTTTTTATACCGTTTAAAAAAAACAAATTAAAATGTATTTTATGTGTTATAAATAAACGAAATAATAATGTTGCCACGATCGCGGTTGAAAGTGCACTAGTTCGCGGAGACGGCCATTTGCCTATGACATGAGCATCGTGATCACGACGCGCGGACACAGATAGTAGACACGCCCCCCATACCACTTCTCCTGTTTTTTATATTTCTATGGTTTAATCAGATTCTTTTGGAACAGACAAAATTAAAATCAATCTGCCTAGCCTTTTCCCAGCTATGTTGGGGTCGGCTTCCAGTCTTACCGGACGCAGCTGAATTCCAGTATTTTACATGGAGCGACTGCCTATCTGACCTCCACAACCTAGTTACTGGGCAACACGATATCCCTTAGTAAGACTGGTTGTCAGACTTTTGGGCTTCTGACTACCCGTAGCGACTTTCAAAGATCTACGAATGACAGCCGGGACCAACAGCTTAACGTGCTTCGCGAGGCAAGGAGGGGTCTTGATATGTAATGGATGGTCAGCCATCCACGAACCGGCCGCGGCGAGCGTAGACCTTCGATCGCCCCGTAATATTTAATAGGTAAAACGGGCTGGGTTCCGCAAATCCACGTCAATGCGCGTATTTTGCGTACGAGTGGGAAAAATCGGTTATTCGATCCACCCCAGCTCCTCAAAGAAGGCCAGCAACGTCTTGGTGTTACTGGCAATCTCTCGTAGGGTACTTGGGTTACCGACACAGATATAATAAAGTACCGAAGTACTTTGCCCTGTAAGTGGCGACCACCGGGCAGTTTAACAGCACATGAGTTGCTGTCTCGTCGTCCTCCGTGCAGGCCCTGTAGAGCGGACTGTCTGTGACACATATGACAAAGAGCTGGTTATTAAATGACCCATGGCCAGTTATAGCTGCTGTAACCGTACGCAGCTGTTGTTTAGTTAATCGGAGAACCTGTTTCGTGAAGCGGCCATCGATTGAAGGGAGTGCCTCCTTACCCTGCCTGCACTCACCTTAGTCCAACCATAGATTGTGATGCTGATCCTAGTTCGTTTCCTTACCAGAGTGCGTAGGTAACCGAAGGAGAATAGCACAATGGTTTCGGCCCCACTGGTGCCATGCTCGACCCCCTTCTGGCAAGTTCGTCGGCTGCATGGTTCCCCAGCGAACCGTTGTGTCCTTTGATTGGTTATATTATTGAGGCCACCCACTCGTATATCAGCCCAGAGTCCACAGTGTGACCATTCCGCGCTTGCAGAACAGCCATGCTCTCTGAGAGTATTCGTATCGAGTGGTCCTTAACTTCCCTAGCGAGGATAGCTGAAGTGGCAAGAGACATACCCATGCATTCGGCCTGGAACACTGTGTTATGGACTCCCATTGGTGTAGCTATGTGGATGTTGAAGTCCTAGAAGACTCCACCACCTGTACCACTACCTGTTTTGGATCCATCCGTGAAGATGCGCAGCTCTGTTGGGTGCAAACCCTCACATCGGCGATCATGGGGCGGATCACTGCGGTGTACAGCCATAGTATTATTTTGGGGGATAGGCCCCACTTCTTACCTATCATTTTTCTGCACTGCCAGAAGGTGATGCAGGCCCTATTAAGCTTATTGTCTAAATGACTGCTCCAGTTTAACTTACTGTCTAGAGTGACCCCGAGGTACTTGACTTCGTTGGCTAACTGTAGCTCTGTATCGAACAGTTTGGGCAGGCGGAAAGAGCCCAAAGTTCGTTTTTGGGTATACATGACTATTTCAGTTTTAGTGGGGTTCACTGATAGATGAAATTCCCTGCACCAATTTTCTACGATACGTAGTGTTGCTGAGTGTTAATTTCAATGGAATTACAAAGTAGCGCGCGTCTTTATTTGAAGACATTCATAATAATACGGCTTTTAATGTCTTATCTTCTTATCACCGCTCACGGGTGGAAAACATCACGATAATTTACACCGTTTTTTAAATATTTTTCTTTATATTTACAGCTTCTCGTCGCCATTTCGAGATTGCTTTCCGAATGTTCGACCTGAACGGTGACGGTGACGTCGACTGTGAAGAGTTTGAGAAGGTGGCACTCCTCATTCGACAGCAGAGTAGCATCGGCTCTAGGCATCGAGACCACGCCAACACTGGCAACACTTTTAAGGTAAAACACCGTTACTACCGTGGCAATACTGACATAACTTTTAGGTATTTGTGAAATTGAATTGTTATTTTGCAAAAGTAAATTCAAAGTTTGGCCAAATATTCGTTCCGGTTCCTGTTGGTGGTATTTGACACAGACATAAATAACAGTGAGAAAACAGTATATCCTGCTAAGTTATCTTTTTCTCATACCTAAGCAGTAGTTTACTTAACCTAAGCAGTAGTTTTCAACTGCACTTCTACTACCTACTACTAACTACTTGGCAGTCCGACGGTCACACCACTAGACTTGGTTGTGTGACCGTCGGACTGCCAAGTCATAGGTCTCGAGTTCGAACCCTAGACACGCACCTCTTGTTTTTCGGATTCATGTGCGTTTTGTATTATAGAACTTTTGGTAGGATGTGGTAGAGGTTCTATTATGTGATGAAATTGAATGTTCATCTATACATATTATAAATTAAAGAAGCTTTTCGTGTCTGTCTGTATGACCGCGTTGTTCTTCTAAGCCATGCAACAGATTTTGATGAGGTTTTCACTATCGTTTAGAGAATTTATATACTACGTTAATATTAAAGCAACATGAAACTAAGAAATTCGATGTCGTAAAAACCGTGTGAAGCAGGAGCGGGTCGCTAGTTCAATATAACAAAGTGAATTTAATGTGAAGTTACTATAACTAAACACGGTTTATAAACAATAATAAGAGTAGGCAAGATAATATAAAATGACGCGAATGACGCGGGACGCAGTTAGTGACTGCCTGTGTGTCGTATTCGTATCGTACTCGAACTGTATCTGAACTCACAGACAGGCGGCGTACTAAGTAACTGAGTTCCAAGTTTGTGTGCATGTGTGGGTTACCACTACAGTATAATTATCACTTACTTCAAAAACTGTGAAGGAAAACATCATGAGGAAAGTACCTGAGAGATTTTTCTCGACGGCATGTGAAGCCAAGTCAGAGGCCCATGGGTGGCATAAAAACTGACATCAGGCTAGTCACTAACCACATGAAAAAGAAAGAAGTGTGTGTGTTTCTTAGAAAACTTGCTGGTACATATTACGCATAAATTAAAGTCACTTTTCGTGTCTGTGTGACCGCGTTGTTCTTCTAAACTACTCAACCGATTTTGACTCGGGTTTAGCCATAATTTAGATAATTTGTACTGGAAGGCTTATGTGTGTGTATGCAATAATATTAAACTTACGTATAATAAAGAAATCTCGATGTTTTATCAAGTCGCAAAAACCGTGCGAAGCAGGGGTCCCTTGTTATGTTCAATACAAAAGGCTTTTTAAAAGCCAATGCCTGAAGGTGGCCATTTGTTTTTTCCTCGCGGCCATCACCCAAATCTGTTATGTTACACTATTCTGTAGTAGAAAAACAAGATTTAGTTGATGGCCGCAAGAAAAAAAAGACGCCGCTCCGCTTTCCATACTAAAATCGCCATTGTCCTTTTACAGGGTATCAACTCAGCGTTGACGACATACTTTTTCGGACCCCATCTCAACCAGAAGCTGACGATTGAAAAATTCTTAGACTTTCAACAACAACTGCAGAGAGAAATATTATCTCTTGAATTTCAAAGAAAACAGCCGGGTAAGTTGGTATTGTGATTAAATACGGCTTAAATCATTAAAATTAAAAATTGTGCCGCGCCGGTGTGTAAAATACAATAATAAACTTATTTCTGTTTTGCAAATATTATCGTAAATTACAGTAGTAGTGTATTAGTTGGGCTTTCGCTGATGCATAAGACCCAATAATACTCTCCTTGTACTTTTCTATCTATTAATGCTCTTTTTTACTACACATACTCTTGATTATGCTATTCTAAATAAATAAGAATTCTCTAAACATTGTGTGTTAGTTACTAATGAAATGTTAATAAATTGCTGAATATAATCTTACTTACTACTAATAATCTATCTTACTCGTTACTGCTGAGCATGAGGTTCGATTCCCAAGTCGGGCAAAGTATTATTGGGTTTTTTCAACAGGAATTTCACAGTAGTAGCCTGGAGTCTGGAAATTTTCCCGGTTGATGGCAATAGGCTCGCCCCCTATTACATGGGACTTAAAAAACATAACTGGCGAGATGTGGGTGTACTACAGGTACACCTCTGCCCTACCCTTCGGGGAAACAAGGCATGATGTTATGTTATGTGTTAATCTTACTTAGTTTTTTAACCAAACTATTTCAGATGAAAGTGGTCGCATTACTGAAGCGGACTTTGCCGAACTTCTGTTGGCGTACGCAGGTTACCCAGCCAAGAAGAAGGCGCGAATGCTGAAACGTGTTAAGAAAACGTTAGCTTTCATTTTTTATTTAATAATATTTTTTTAGACATCCTTTCCATTTTCCTTTAATATTTACCATCAGCCTCCTTCATCCTAATGCTGGGCAAAGGCCTACACGATAATTTACAGCTATTTCGGATTAAGGATAATGTGGACCACTGTGTGTTGGTATAGTCCGACTCTTTCCACCGTCCACCCCCTTCGACATGGTCTGCCGCAACGCTTTCTGGCTTTGTCCGAGGCTCCGAGCTCCACAAATTAGTTACTCAGACCTACAGCTCAAAATTCAAAATTCCAAAGTCGTTTATTCAAACTAGGCTGAGATTCAGCATTTTTCGAACGTCAAAATTAATAAGACAGTCCCCCAAAACGCCCACCCTTCACCACTTCCTAGTGCTTTTGCTGGGAAGAAGAAGTGGCGCAACAAACTCCCCAGCAGCACAGCTGTCGGTTCAGTTAGAAAAAAATTAATGATTCTATACAATAGTATGCAAGACAATTTACAATACGCAAAAAATAATTTAAATTATAAATTAAATAGCTATAATTAATAGCCATATAATTATGACAGCTAGCATACGCCAATATACCAACCAAAAGCATCGAGAACTATACTGAAGCAGAAATAAAAAGAACTAAACGTAAACAATATCTAAAAAAAGAAAATAAAGCCTCCAGGCATAAAGGGCGTGCCCGCTTACATATAGCTGTAACTAGCTCATTTCACATAGCTAAATTAAATTAATTTGAAATGATTTTATATTAACCCGGTAATTTAATAGTTATTTATGCAACCGTTATAATAATAAGGGGTATTAAAACACGAATGTGGGTTTATTGTATCACATGAGTGTTTTAATACCTAATTATGTACAGTTGCATACAAGACTTTATCTACACCCATGCCATGATATGAATCCTCTATAAAAGGTTCTGAAACCATAGGGTGTTGTACAGTGTTGTAAGAACTCTATGTAAATTTATGGATAGTTTACTTGCAGAGAATCTAATACAAACAAACTATGTATAGGTAATAATAGAATTATTAATTATTTACGTTTTTTTAATTACGGCGCTGTGGTAGTGAAGCACGCGTACTTGTCAATGTTCTTTTTTTGACATTCATAAAGATACCACGAATTGAGTAGTGAGAATGTGGCTGTTTAATGAGTAAGGAAGGGATTGAAAAAGCAAAGGAGTTACGTAGTTAAATTTAGTACAACTTTATAATATAACACTCGTTTGGATGATATTATGGTTACTATGAGAATGACGCTGGTGATTTTAATGTTGGTAATAAGCTAACTGTTTCAGAAACTTTTATAGGAGATTTATAACATGGGTGAAGATAAAATATATTTGAATAGTAGGAGTAATTATTTCATTTTTATTAATAGCAACGGCATTTATAATTATGTAATATGTTTTACTTTTAAGTCAGTTTTTATGTCTTTCCTTAGTAAGGTTAAATTATTGTAACCACCGCCCAGTTATTCTATGCTTAAACCATTCAATATTATTTATTTTTACAATTGCAGTTTTCGCGACCACGGCGTAGGTATAACAGAGGACGATTACCTGAAGTTCTTCCACTTTCTGAACAACATCAACGACGTGGACACGGCGCTGACGTTCTACCACATTGCGGGCGCGTCCATCGACCAGCCTACACTTAGACACGTGGCTCGGACAGTAGCTCACGTTGATTTAGATCCTCATGTCATCAATGTGGTCTTCACTATTTTTGATGAAAACAGTATGTATTATTTTGTCTTTTTTATGTATTACTAGCTCTTGCCCGTGGCTTCGTCCGCGTGGAGGTCGGAAATTATCCCACGGGAGCACACTACTAGGAAAAAAGTATCAATAAGTATAACAATAACCTAAGGTCCTAACCCAGGCCATGATCTACCCTACCAGGTATGCAAAATTTCATTGCAATCCGTTCAGCCGTGAAGGCGTGAAAAGGTGACAGACAGACAGATACAGTTATTTTCGCAATTATATGATTATAATATGGATAAGTTTTAATTATGGCTAAAAAAACGTGTCGTCAGTGTGACAAATGACGCTGACGCCGCTAGGGAGGTCGGCGCGCAGCACCCAGTCGTATCCGATGTCCCACAGATGCGGCCCCAGGATCGATCCCTGTGGGACACCGCCGTAGTCCGCATCGTCCGATGTGGTCCGCATCGGTCCAATGTGGTCCGCATTGGGCACCGCAGTAGGCGGAGCCTTGGGCGGGGAGGCATGTTCCCCTTTCGAAGGGAACAGAGCGCTCATCACGTCCACCTCAAGCTGCGACCGGAGCTCTGCGTCAGCGGGGGAGCCCATGGGTGGACTTTCTCCCGTACCATCTTGTATGGGCATCCCCACGGGTCCCTGTTCAAAGTCTCCAGCGACTGCGACCTGATCTCCGCTTGGAGGGTGGTCTTCGCTGCTCTGTACCCCTCTTACAGCTCCGCCTGAATGGCTTCCGTATCCGGAGGTCGAATACGGAGCCTGCGGTGCCTGGTGTACCGGCGTCGCGCAGCAATGCACGCATTGCGCAGTGTCGTCAGCTGTTGGGACCACCAGTACACCTAGCGCGAGGCACGTTCGGACTGGACCCAGGGCATTGTCACGTCACATATTTTGGACATGGCCTCCCGGAACCACTCCGCCTCGTCGTTGATGTCAGCAAGCCTGTCTGGTGATAACACCCAGGCCTGCACGATCGAGGCTTCCAGGAGGAACTACCGGTCCAGCTGCTTCAGCACCCACCATGGACCACGTCAAACCCGATGTACCGGTGATCGGAATAGATCTCCACCCTCTCCATGACGCGCCAGTCAATGACACGCGGCGACAGAGCGGGGCTGGCGAACGAGATGTCCACCACTGATTCACCCCGCATCCGCACACACGTGGGGACAGAACCCCGGTTTAGGACGACCAAGCCTGTCTCCAGAACCCTGTCCTCCACCATCCTGCCCCGTGTTTCCGTATACCGGGAACCCCAAGCCACATTCTTGGCATTGAAGTCCCCTAGAACGAGCACGGGGAGTGAACAGAACCCGACGACGACGACGCTCAACTCCGCAAGGGAGTTGTGGAACTCGGCGAGAGTTTGGGTCGGGGAGAAGTATGCCCCTACCACGACAATCTCCCCGAACCGTGCTGCAACTCAACCCCGTCCTCTCTTAACAGCCTCGAGGGACGGGTTACCGGTGGCGGCCGACGAAATTAGGGTCACTGAGCAGGTCCTCCACCCAGTCATCCCTGGGCGGGACAAAGTACGGCTCAGCGACTACAGCGATGTTAATCGACCACTGCGCCATGCTCTAGAGCATCAGATCCTGAGCTACGGTGCAGTGGTTGATGTTCGCCTGGATGAGGCATAATGGGGCCTTTATTGGCACTCCATGTCAGCCCCCTCCCGAGCCCTCCGTGAGGGCCCTGCCGTGGCGGCTGCGGCGGCTATAATAACGGAGGTGGAGGTGGCAACGGCGGCGGTGGTTGCGGCAGTGACGGCGGTGGCGGAGGACTTGCCTCTGGCTTTGGCGGGTGGAGCGCAGGCCTTGCTGCCGATCCGGTGATCGGCTGGCTTGCCAGCCGCTGCACATACGAAGCGATGCGGCGTGGCGTCACACGACCGCCGTGATCGGGCTGACCACAGCGGTAGCAGCAACCGCTGCGGTCCACCTCTGAGGTGCATTTAGATCCCACGTGGTTGCCCACATGGCAGAAGAAGCACCTCAGAGGTCTGGGTTCCAGCAGATTGACCTGCGTGGAAAACCAGCCCATCAATAGCCTTTGGCCTTCCCCGGCTATTTTCTTGGCCGCCGACACTGGGCAGATCACCGTAACGGCTCGCATCCCCGTAAAATCAGGACGGATGGTGCCTTTTTTTTTTTTCTCGGGGTGGAAAATCCTCTTGGATATTCTCAGCCCTGGGGTGGATGGAGGAGTCTGTCAGACTCGTACTGACTAAAAACCACCCCGGTGTTCCATCTCACACCTAAGCCGGGGGTCGCGGGAACGTAAATACTTCCGCAACCCTCGACTGGTGCCGGCCCGCCACGGCGGGCCTCTCCTCGTATCGAGGGGGGGAGTGAGGTGTTTGACTCCCCTCGCGACGTCTTAGAGGGGCGCGCGTGGAACACTACGCGCCACCACCTCGGGTCCGATGTATGGGGGGCGGCGGCCGTCCCCGCGTCCGAGGATGGATGGTGCCTGCCCTAACCTGCTCGGCAGAGCACCCCCCCAGTCCTAACGACCACCTGTCCCTCCGTCAGTGAGTCGTCCAAGCCCAGAATACAGATGTCAGCGCATTTGGTGGGCCTGGACATTCGGGTCTCGTCCGCATTTAGGGACGCCCTAAGCCTTTCGGCCAGAGTCAGTGACCGGCCGCAGTGACCCTCACCCAGATGCCATCAGCGGCGCCGATCTCCTTCAGGTCCACCGCCGCCCCCATCTTGGCGAGCACGTCGCGGTAGAACACGCCCTTCTTCTCCGCTTCTGGCTGTAGTGTGATCACTACAGCTGCGGACTTCGGGACGCGGAGCCTAGCCGTGACGCTTCGCTCCTTGCGCTGCTGCCGCCTCGCTTTTCGTTTGGCCGCCTTTACTGCCTTAACCGCCTTCCTCTTCTCCCCGGCTACTTGCCATTCGTTCGTCATTTCTTAAGCTGACGACACGTTGGTCCTGGTGCAGGGGGTTGCATCAGGCGGCGGCGGCGGCCGAACTAGCGACACATGGGGTTGCGACAATCGTCGACAGAATCCGACAATTGGGACTCGAGGTGACCCTGCACAAGTCCGAGGCCATGTGTTTTCATGGTCCTCGGAACGCGCCACCGTCGGGTTCCCAAATAACGGTAAGGAGGGGTTCACATCGGCGTCGAGTTGACGATGAAGTAACTAGGACTGGTCCTCGACAGCCGGTGCAGCTTTGTGGATCATTCCCGACGCCGCTGCCCGGAAGGCTGCCCTGAAGCGGCTCCTGCCCAATCTTCGGGGTGCAAACGCCTCCTGCCAGAGGCTCTACGCGGGGGTCGTGCGGTCCATGACCCTTTACGGGACACCGGTGTGGGCGCGTTCGTTGAGGCGGCGGCCGGGCCGCCGGTTGAACTCGTCCCAGAAGGTCATGGCCACCCGGCTGGTCTGGGGATACCGCACGGTCTCCGGTGAGGTGGCGAGCCTCCTTGTTTCATTGCCGCCGGGATCTGGAGGCAAAAGTCCTCGCGCACATTTCGGAGTGGCGCGAGGAGGCGAAACGCCGGGGCTTAACTGCGGACAGAGCTCCGGCGGGATCTCAAGGCGTCATGGAGAGTGCGATTGTCGCAACCCAGTGTTGTGCTCGCCACTATTGCGGCGATAAGTCCCCTCTTTGAGGAGAGGTTAAAGAGGTGCCACGGCATCCTCACCTTCCGCCTGACGCAGGCCTTCACCGGACACGGTTGTTTCGAGAGGATCCTGTTTCTGATAAGGCGGGAGGAAACGCCCTCATGTCATCACTGCGTGGATCGCCCGGAGGAGACGGTGGAGCATGCAAACTTCGCGCCCTCACGCCCCTAGCCGTCGCAGGAGATGCCCTGGGCATCGGGAATCGCAGGCCGATTCCCGGCCACCGTACGTTGCGGACGGTGAGCAATGGGTAGCTCGCCTTCCAATAAGGACCAGGCCTGGGTCGACGGCGCGTTGTGTTCCACGTGCGCCTCAAAGGGATGTCAGCAACTGAAGGGGTTCGATGGTACCGATGCCTGCCGGGGTTGCGGGAAAGTCTGAAAGGGATACCGTGGCCCCTGGCAACGTACAGGCAAATGAAGGAACACGGGTGGGTTTTAGGTAGTAAGAGTCTGACACGCCGTCCCGCTCCGCCCAGAGCGGGAGAAGGATAATTATTATTTGATAATTTCCCACCAAAAAAAAAAGCACCAACTGAAATCTTTTTCACAATGCGATTTTTTTCCGTGGCCGCATGCCGGCGCTATTCCGTGAGCTCTTTCTTAGACTCAGGCGATCTATTACTCTTTTTCTTTTTGTCTCCATACAATGTATTATTTTTTAAATATCTTATTACATATTTTTATTTATATGTAATTGTATTTAGCATACCTGGCTATAAAACTCATTAAAAAAGAAAAACATAGGTTAAACAAGATAATATTATTAGAAAAGTATTTTGTATAGATTTCAAGGAATAAACTAGCGAATCATTCCGTGTCGCGTAATTAATCTGTGATTTACAACCGGATTCCTTCCAGAAATATATAGTAAATAAAAATTACCAAACAATTATTTTTGTACGTTTATGTAAAGTCTTAAAGTAATAGATAGTCGAAATTACCTTATTTTTAGGGTTCCGTACCAAAAGGAAGAGAAGGAATATTGGTGAGACTTTGTTGCGCGTTTCATTTGTGTTACACGTTAAAACTAATTATCCCTTCTCCATTTGATTAGTTTAATAATACCGTTTAAGAAGTATTTATTCCTGTATTTTTACATCAAAACAACATCCAATCCGGTCATCCGATATTGTTTTTTAGCAAGTATACACACACAATCACAATGTTATTTCAAGATTATCCATTCTTTACCGGACATCCTGTATATTTAATCTCATTTATCCTTCCTTTTTATACATTGTGGCATTGACCAGTAGATACGTAGATAATTTACTGATATGTATATACCGTGTACTTGATATGTATATCCTTTTTCATTTCGTTTCGGCTTTCGTTCTACAGTATCCTTAAGTAACCATCAAAATGTCTACGATACCAATCAAATCTTTTTAATTTGTAACTTAAAACATTCCACCTTCGATCAACAATAGCACTAGATTAAAGAGGGAACAGGGCCCGCGATTCTCCATACAAACGTATTCCCCGTTTTTGTTCCTGAATAATGCCTCTAGAGCTTTATTTTTTTTATATAAAATCAGCGTCTCTATAGGCATGTCCCTGTCATTTCCTTTTTTCAGCAATTAATAAGTAAGGAAACTATGACCCTCCAAAAATTACAATAATGCCCCATTTTTACCGCCGTGATTAGAGGACTACCAGACTAATTCGGAAAAGTCTTCATAAAAGAAAATAATAGGAACCTAGACATACTCTTTCTTAAAATTTTAATGTAAAAAAATATTAAATCGGCTTAGTTTTCGAGGAGAAAAAAGGAGAATGCCAAGCGTCGTTTTCGTCAAAAAAATTGTGATATAATCGGTCTGAGCTGCAGTTGTCCCTATCGCACTTTACGGGGTTTAACTCGGTTTTTCGGGTGCAGCGCGATGGCAATAGTTTCTTCAAATACCTATTTTTCAAATTCCTCGCAGCCCCTGTTCCCTCTTAAGGATTAAGAAAAAAAAACTCTACGCTCACGTGGCCGCGATTGCATGTAACTTGATTATAAACCTTAACACTCAAACATAAAGATTAATATCGTTTGCAATATAATTTACTATTTCGATTTAAAAAAAAACGTATTTTTTTTAAATAAGAACAATAATATTTATGGAAAATAAAACATAATTTCTAAGCAATAAGGTTTATAATGCATTTATCGGAAATCTAGTTCTATTTATTGTTGATCGAAGCAACCTACGTATAGCTAGAAAAATGTTAACACGAAAGACTCACTAACTTTCACTGACCCAAGCACGATAATATTAGATTCTAATATAATTAACGTATTTTCGCAGTGGACGGTCAACTCAGCAACCGCGAATTTGTCGCAGTTATGAAGAACAGACTTCTTCGCGGGCTTGAAAAACCCAAGGACACAGGCTTTGTCAAACTTATGTATTCGTTAATCAAATGCGCGAAAGACACCAAACCAGCCATATTAGACTTTTAAAGATAATTTGTTAATAACGACCCTGTTCGATTGGACTACGGTAACAGGTTGTGTTTCGGCTAAAAGGCACTATAGAAGTATACACCTAGGTTTAACCAGAGATAGATAATCAATAAATTAGAGGGAAAAAAATATATAAATGCGTCTCCCTGGGCGTTGCCATGTCCTATGCCATGAATCTCACCATGTACGCTATCAATGTACAATCTGGCAAACGGATTGTTTTGCAAATAGACTATCAATTTAAATCGACCGGATATTCAAATCACAAATTTCATTCTTTTTCCGTGAAATAGCTAAAACAAGTATAGAGGTATGAGGAACAGGGTGTAAAGCTCACTCATCCTCTATAGAAAGGGAGGATCCTCCGATCAGACGGGTGTTGTGTCTGGTGTGCTAAATCCTGCATCGCCCAAGCATAATTTATCGCGCAGCTAGCATACAATACCGCCCGTATTTTTCTGAATATTCATAAAAATGAACGAAAATTAACTTTTAAAGGGGGTCTATCTTTAATTTTTTTCATGTTATTCAATTTTAATTTTTTGAGTAGCATTTGTCACCGTCCTTTACATTTTTGCTATATCTCCGATGTTATTGGCTCAATTTGGATTCTGTTTATTATTTCTAAAAGCTTATGAGAACCTTTTAGAAATAATAAACAGAATCCAAATTCAGATATGGCAGAAAATATTAAAGATAAACCCCCTTTAAAGTTAATTTTCGATCATTTTTATGAATATTCAGAAAAATACGGGTGGTATTGTATGCTAGCTGCGCGATAAATTATGCTTGCGCGATGCAGGATTTTGCGTGAAGTCAGTGTGATGCATGTGGCGACGTAGAAACTTTTCATAGTGTCTCAATGTGGCAAACGATACACTTTCCTGAATGTACCTAGCTGTAACCCTCCTAAAGAAGGTCTACACGACTAACCATTAAACCTAGGTGTATTTGACTTTAAGCTGTAAAGTGCTCAATCAAAAGACAACATTGATTACAGATAGTGCAAACCACGACGTCGCGCCCCACTCCGCGATTACTGTACTGTAAGCTGTACTTTAGTACGGAGCGGAGCGGATTGGGGCGCGTCGTCATGGATTGCTTATTACTTTAGGTATGTGGTAAAAAAAAAAACAAGTTGTAAGATCCTGTTTCCAATATTTAAAAGACCTTCATGAAATGATACTACGCCAAATATTTAGCTCAACAATGGAAAAATAACGATCTACATCTGATAATTATTTATCCTAAATAATTAAACCAATCGACCGAGTATAAACCTATTATTTAAAGACATCAGCAGAATGTCTGAAGTATGTTAAAAACAAAATTTACTATCGGGTGAACGTCCCTTTGATCAGACGTCCTATAAAGTCTTGCCACTGTGCCCGCACAGACTCTTTAGATGTAATTTATTTGCGTTTATTTATGTATTTAATCGATTTAATGAAACGATACGTCAGGCATGTATTTTTTATTAATATTCTCGTGAAGTGTCATAGTAAAGTTTTCATCCAGGAACATCACTAAAATATAGACAATGCATGGTTTTATACAGGGATCAATAGTATGTATTTTACGTAAACATCAGGTCTTGTAAACATTTTTATAGTTTATTTAAGGTTCTTAAAGTTGCATACTTGTAATTTAATTTTTTGTATGATAATTTTATAAATTCTTACCATTTATTATTAAAGCCTTTTGTTTTACCTAATCCATTTACGTAGGCACTTTTGAAGAATTTGCAAAGAGTCGGTGAGAGTGTTAAAGCTAGTTGCCAGTTCGAATGCGAAGTTTCTTATTGAGAAGAACAGGCAAGAAACTCCATGGTTGCTCTTCAAATAGATAAATTACCCTCTTTTATCGTATCTTTCTTGAATCGGTTAAATAATATCTAAGTTAAATTGTTTTTAAGCTCTCTATTCTGGTCATAATATAATTTAATTATTTTTGTTAGTTAATAAGGACTTCAAATTTGACTGAACTGTTTTCTAATTTTAAAGTTTTTATTGTGTTCAATCATGCAGTTTTTAGTCAAATTAGTCTTATGTTGATAATTATTTCGTTTAAGTATAAATACATATATTTTGTAAGTAATAGTTAACTTTAACATGTTCTAAAATAATGAAATAATTATTACTATAGTTAAGAGACATTTTAGTTATATTTCATAAGTTTAATATTGTTACAGTCTACACTACTCAGTATTTATGATCTTTTTCTTTAATCTCAATCAAATAAGTAATTTATGCTAACGTCACAATTTTTTGTACAATCCCGTACTAATAACTCATGTTTTTACTGCTTTAACCTATTTTCACAAATCACTAACGAAACTTCCAGTTACATTAAAATAATCTCTTGAGGGTAGTGGTTAAATTGTTTATTACTTATGCATTAATTATGCAATAAGAACATATTAATAACATTAATTATTCACACATATTTATCGATTATCGCAACTAAATGGAAAGTTATTGGTATAGAACGCATCTCTTCTTGCATTTTTTTCTTATCTATTTATTTGTAAACCATCACATTTGTAACACAACGATTTAAGTATTTCTTGTACCTACTGATATGTGATTTCTAAGAATAAATTCGTTTTTTGACAGTATTTTTTATTTTTAACAGTCAATTTAAAACATAATATTCACCTTAACCGTTAATATTCTCCCGAGTTTAAGAATTGTGTTTGGTTATTGTTTGGTTTAAGAAAGTAATCAATTTTACTTGATAATTATTTTATGTCTACCGAGCTGGATGTTTATCATGTAAATAAAAGATATTGTTTTTTTTTTACGAATGAAATAAACAATATAATTTCCAAAAACATAGAACCGATGCGGATACAATATTTTTGTGTCAACACAAATACTTCAGTTCGAGTTCAACGTTCTGAAACTCATTAGCGAGTCCCGTGTGTCGTTACAAATGCTGGGTCTCCTAGAAACGTCGCGAGATCTGACACAGACGGACTCGGGAGCATTGAACTGGATTCGAGTGTTCCCGACTTCTCGCCTCAGTTGCCGCAGTGTTGCGGATCTCTGTATTGGCCCAGAAACAGCTCGAGTAAGCTCCGGCTTGTAAATCACTCGAAGCAAGAGCCGTCGAACCGACGCCCGCCGCCACGCGAAAAATAGATATAGTTTGATGTTGCTCCGGAATTATTCGAGATAATAGAAAACGGCACTGGCCGAACGACTCCGCGCAAGCAACCACGCCCCGCGCCCCCTGGTGAGTTAGCCCTTATATTCTATTTCTTCCCCCACTCTGCTGCGCCCACGTGGCGTCTAACGTGTAATTTTTCCCGTGCGCGGCCGTCCTTGTCCATAGAACAGGTGATTTATGCATAGAAATGTTGCCAAAACACCTACGTTTATGCATTATGAAATGGAACTGACGGCCGATTATAAAGAGATTGTTATAGTATGCACTATCACTGCAAGTGTAATGCTTTTGAACTGCAGCTGAATTGTAATACGAATATTTTTGTGTCAGTTTTGCCTGGAACCGATACTGAGAAGTGACGATGCCGGTGTACGAGCGGCCACCGTTCTGGCGAGTGCCCCATCAGCGGATGGATCCTGGAAATGAGCCCAGGGACTTCGGACAGAGGCGAAAAGTAAGAATATTTTGCATTATTATTATTATATCGTTGTAGTAGAATACCACTGGGATGAGGGTTTAGAATAATTATAAACTATGATTGTGTAACGAGACCGAGTTATTTGCGGTGCTAAATCTTACACTTACTATTGATTTGGTTCATGACGTATAGGCATTTAAATTTTTGGTTATTTCGTTTTATAGGCAGTGATTACCTAGATGTAAACTAATTGCAGGCAAATATTGGTGCAGAAACTCAGATTTAACTTACGTTCTTAAGACTAAATAATAAAGCTAGACAAGTTAATAGTATTTGGGTTGTAAGTTGCATGTATAGACAAATAAAATTATCTTTAAGTTATTTATTTGTCATAATATTAGTTGATAGCGTAAAGTTTAGTTTTACACTTTATACTCAAAACTTTTGTTAATCAATATCAATTCATTTGTTAATGTTACACAAAATTGAATTGCTCTGCTACACTAAAGACAAAATTAAATATAAAATTCCTGCTTTACTTGCAATGTGTAGAAGGGAAATGTATATTTTAATGACACATCACAATAGTTTAGAAGTCACATGCAAATTCCTTCTATGTTTTGGTTACTACTAATCATGATCAATGAGCTAAATATACGTCAATAACTTTATGTGATGCCAATACAAACTCATTAGGTGCCTATTTATAGTAAAACCGACGTAGGAAATAGTGATTAGTAATTGATGGCCTCTATTGCATACCTATCTGGTGAGTTACCCTTATAGAGCTAGGTTTTTATTATTAGATGAACTTTGTATTTATTTCTAAGAAAATATGACTTGATGAGGCTAATGTAATTATTTGATGCAACATGATAAAGTATTGATGTAAGAAAATAATTAAAAAATATGGGTCATGTCTAATGCGTCGATATATTGAGAGTAAACAAACAATTCGAAGACTTGCCGGAATGGCTGGGTAATCAAGCATCGATATATCCCAGAGTTTCCGTAAATCGAATTAGGTCGATTGCGAAGGCAGGATTACATGCAGTGCAGATCTAGGGGGGCAGGGGGCGGTGCGGGTTTGCGGTGAGGCTTATTTAGAGCGCACTACGTCGCGTGTTCCCGCCGCGCACACACCGCGTCTCGTGCACCTTGCAGTGACACCGTGCGACACTGTGCCACACTGTGCTACACTCAGCAGCATGGGGCGGCTGCACACCTTCGTGGTGACGCTGCGCCGTGACTCCCGCGAGGTCAACTGGGGCCTGCGCCTGGTCGGAGGCGCCGACCTGGCCACGCCGCTCATCGTCACCAGGGTATAGCTCTCGTACTGCTCGCTAGCGCAGGCCGCGTCACTCGCGCGCCGGTGTAAACATGCCGGCGCTCCAGTCACCGCTCTGTTTGTAAATAAGACGCTATCCAGGTTAATCATCAATGCACACCAGCCGTCCTACTACACGTTTTAGATAATTATCTCAAGAAACATTGAACATAGAATAATTGTCTCCTTCAAAAATATCAGAAGAGCCGACTTGGATTATTTTATCATTTAAATCCGGGACACAAAAATATTTATAGCGTTGTCAGTCAGTCTGGGTATTTACCCGCAAGCCGACAATTTGAAACACTTCAGCTATTTTTGTAATTCTAGTATCTGCTGAGCCGTTTTAAAATATCGGGAAACGGCCGTTGTTTAAACATTATCTAGAACATCATTAAAATACATCTAGAGCGTGGACGAACTCTCTTTATAACTGGTATATTCTTGGATGTATCGTGTCGTTCGACAGCTGCCGACGACGAGGCGACATGACCCCGTTATCTTAATCTCTTTAATTTAATATTTTTAGCTAGAGCCCAAAACTATATGCATAATTTGTTAGTATAATGCGCAGCCCGAAAATTGTGCACTATCTTTTTGCTGTTACGCATACCAACCAACTTCGGCTGACTTACCAATGACCTTCGTAGCGCGAAGTGTGCAGAAATGCAGCTTTTGTAAACCGAACACAGGAACCAAAAGCTATCAACTTTGATTTGTGTTCATAACATATACAAAGTAGGAGTAACCTTGCTTCAATAACAAACTTTGAAGCAAAACTAAACTTGCTGCTGACGTTATTATACGTAAACCGCGAATAGGCACTGAAAACTGTACCATTGTAATTATTTAATTGAACTGTGACAAAGATCTAAAATGAAATTATAGGTCTTAAAAATTTTCAAAGTTCAAAGTAATATCAATCACTAGGAAGTAGTTAATTTGCACATTAGGGCTGGTTTCTATGTCAACGATAGCTGACGCTTCCGAAGCCCTTCCCTAGTCTTCCTGTCAACCAGGCCATCCTAGGTTATGTCCGAATAGGTATCGCTTACATGTAGCGTTCTTTAACGCGCATCAGATTTTTAACCCCTCAACTATCTTCATAATCATCCACAACCCGACTTTACCCACTGTTGGGCATAGGCCTATCTTTTCTTGTGCACATCCCCACACTCCTGTGCCAGCCTCATCCATCTACCCGCGGTGACAACTTACGTTTTTTTTAACTCCAGACCAACTTGTCATAAAAAATGTTTTTAGATGACAAGATATCCTTAATATTACCTTGGCCGTCTTTACAGTCGTTTTTACGTTATCAAGGGTCAAGTCTGACACGTTTTCACTATAATAGCCCTCAGTATAGTGCCATATAGTGGATGAAGTTTACCTCTTCGTTTACGTTGATTTCTGTTTGTGGAATCGGTCAAATAGAACTTCTTCTTCTGTTTTGTTGATGTTTATGAAAATTTGTATGATGATGCATCTGTCAACCAAGAATCACATCATATATATATTTACTCATCATTTCATATATATTTCAAGATGCAAAAAAATATAGCATTGATATAGATGCTTGAACTATTTTTGCTTATCGCTTGCTCAAATTATGTATGTACTGACGTAGGAATGTAAGAAAGACTGAATCACAGCACTTCGAGTAAGATGTAGGAGGCTACTGACTCATAGATCTTGAGATTGCATTCTGGAAAGGTTGCCAGGTAGATATCTAATTAGTAACAGAACAGATAATTTTGAATTCGTTCAAGAACTACTCTGAAACCCAATTACAATGCAAGTTTCTTGCCTTTGGCATTCAATAAAATTGAAGCCACAAATGACTTGCATCCTCTAAAAACGGTGCAACTATTATTTATTTATTGTTGCTGCAAAGAATGATAAGCTTTACTTTAGAGCAGCTATGCTATTTGCTCATAGCTATTAGTGTGAGCATGGGCCTTAAGTGATAGCACCTCCAAAATGTTTTCAAACTGTTTTGTGACACTACGAAACTCATGGCATTCCATTCTCCTTGTTTTCGAGTAGATGAAATTTAGGGCCCAGTAGGTAACCACGTTAATCGCGGTATCAGTGGCGATTTTAAAGGTCCGCAAAGTGTATGGACACATGGTATTCCTTGAAATTAAGTCTCTTAAAAATCTAGGCGACGATTTATCAGTGGCTTATACTTAAATTTAAAGTGATATTGATTAACATTATTAAATGTTTAATCATTAACTGTGCTTTTACTGCAACACGCGCATATGACGCAAATCATAGTGGAAATATTCTAGACGAATTTAAAGTTCAGTACATTTATTTTTACATTATGTATGTCGAGTATAATATTTTTCTAATGAATCAGGCACACTCAGCGTAGCCAGGGGTACTCGGGTTGATTTGCTGTAATTTATAACGAAAAGTCTGCTCTATCTACCATGTTTTAGTTCGCAAACAGATAAACAAAATCGTAAAATATTAAGTTATCTCTTAATATTTTACGATTTTGTAGGGCAGGGATCCTAACTAATATTATAAATGCGATAGTGTGTTTTTCGTTTGATTGTTACGCTTTCACGCTAAACAGCTGAACGGATTTGGATGAAATCTGGGAAATGGGTAGACCATGACCAGGGTTAGGACATAGGATAGTTTTTATCTCGATATCCGGTGAAACCGCGGGGTTTTTTAGGTTTTTTTGACCGTAAATTAAACGGACACCTGGTAAATATTCGTCCCCATAGAAATAAATTATTTTAGTTTATTTATAGCTAGATTCACTAGATCCTCTACGGTGCAAATGCTCAAAATACATCCTTTGTTATTATTTATTATGCATTGCATCATAACATTAATTACGTACCTACTAACAGAACATTTATTATAATTTATTACGGATTCAGCCAAAACGTCAAACAAATAGTTTTTTAAGACAGATGCGCGCACAGACTGCATTAAGTCTGCGGCGCGTGAGTCGCCGATGACGGTACGACATGTTGCTATTTTGAATATTATATTTTATATATTTAGGACTAACTATTGTATTTATTTTATTTTTGTCTTATTTTGTTATTTCTCTATATGCTGCACCGGTTGACGTCATCGCCGGCTGTCGCTGAAAATCAGCGCTGGGGCTCTGTCTCACATAGGGTCGCAGCATTATGCTGAGCGATGGCCGTTTTGCGTGGATGTGACGAATATTTTCCCCCAATTTTCGTGTTTTGTTCTTTCCTTGCGTCATGTGTACCGCAAATAAACGTATTTTCTTTTTCTTTATTTTTTTTTAGTTAAGCCAGACCCTATTGAACGTTTTTTTTTTTAATTTCCAACGTGACGATTTTATCGTTGACGTCCACGGCATCCAGTAACACAGTGAAGTAAAATGTATGGAAATAACAGCTGTTGCCCGCGAATTCACCTACGATCCAAGATCAAAAGCCTATGTCCTTCTCCTGGTCAAGGTCTATCCCTGTGCCAAATTTCATCCAAATATGTTTAGCCGTTTTAGCGTGAAACCGTAACAAACAAACAAACTCACTTTCGCATTTATAATATTAGTTAGGATAATATATGGAGACGCTTTTTTTTTGCCCACGATAACGTTTTATAACGTGCACCTATTTCCATATATGTTATAGACGTAGACGTCTACGATAATATCGTCACTTTAGAAATGATAAAAGCGCACAGAATTTGCAGCAGTCGATGTCATTAGCATAGTCCATGAAAATAATCTTTAGTACCCGTATTTCAGTATCATGGTTTTGAACTGCCTACTTTAGCACTCTCTTATGAAGGGCCTTATCACACTGGCGATTTGCGAACGTGTTTACAGCGAGGCAATTTTTCATCGAGCCTCGCTGCATGTGCGTAGCGAGCACGTAAGTTTACGTAAGGCAAGAGAGTGTACAATTTTATGAAAACGCGGAGAACACGTCGTCTAGTCGCGGCTAACTCGCTCTAAGACAGGATTTGGGCACCTTATAAGGCAGATGAACAGCATTTTCAAGAGAACTTTGATGTCTTAAGACTGCAAGAGCTATTATAATTCTTCCCAAGACAAGGTCGTATCTTTCTAAATTGGTAGAATTTTGAAGGGGGAGGGGTAGTGGTTTTTCTATTGGAAGGCAACAATAGTCGCGTCTAATCAAACAGCTTTACAAAAATGATTCACAACATTCTTGGTATTTTACAGGAAAACCTATAAGAAGTCTATGGTCTTAAAATAACATGGTAAATCTGTCAATATTGTGCGTACAAACTTACATTCGCAGTTGAATTGTGTATGAGAACATGTTTTCAACTACAATGTTAAGTTTTTTCTGCAGATAAATTAATCAAAACTATTCCGTAGCTGTGATTAATTTATCCCTTCATTGTCCGTGGTCAAACACGCACTTGGCCGATTTTTTTTACTCTCACTTCTATTGCTAGCTCTAGTACCACAAAATTCTGTTTTTATTATAAATCTGTTAATAAATGATGTTCAATTTTATATCGAGTGAATCTTGACACGGTTTATTCTAGACTGGACGTCATATTTGGCCTACATAATATTCAGGCTTGCCACATAACATCTCGCATCTGTTTCCCGCCTTGAAACCGCTGATCGAGAAATGCACTTAGCAAATAATCTCCCGGTTGACCTTGGCTGCCATAAATCTTTCAATCGCAAACACAGCCTTGAGCTCGTTCTTTTATTTAACGGAGCCATTAAAATGCCTTCATTACTTCCCCTCCATATGGCTAGGATGAGGCAATCGGTTCGATACATTCCAATAGAAAATTACGCTACAGATTAGAAAAAGCATAGGTAGGTAGGTATATACTTTTTTTTTTTTATAAAAACGGAGCATTAAAACATTTGAATAATTAGCAACTTCAAAACACATGTCACTTCTTGGCAAAGAGTCCCAGCACTGCTGATTTATGTGATTTCAACGATATGTAATAATTTAACAATTTTATTTAACGTCCGTGTCGTATTCGATATGAATGTCGAGGCCTCCATAGACCTCATTGAGACGATAAGAGAGACATACGCCAACTGAGGTATTTGTATGACTGAAAAAAGCAAACTTCAAAAAACTCTAAAAATGAATTGCGTGGGCTACCTTAGTGCATCCCGCATAAGGTCTGATATTTCAATCCTGAGATAACTTTTATCCGTGAACTTAAATTGACGTTCGACAGTTTTTCCATACAAAAACTGTCAAAAATTCCAAATTATTCCTCGGCTAAAGATATCTAGCGTTTGTAAAATCAGCCCTAAATCTATCCGTGTTGTTAATTACTTTTAAAAATCGTTAAGTTTCTAAGAATGTTTGTTACCATAATGCATCTTCTTCAACCTGGATAATTTTGTGACGTACGCACGAATCGTACGCGTCACCTGCGTATGAGTGTAATGCGGATGGACATTAGCCAGCTGTAACGTTGTAAAAAATCCGTCAAACACAAATGACTACAACGTTTGACGTCTTCAGAAAAATTTCACCACGACCCACGGTGATGGATAAGAGTAAATATAGATGTATGTCCTCGCCATTGACTCGAGGAACAGTGTGATGGATTTGCGCAGGTCGAGCCGTCGATGCGACGCGGCCTCCATCCGATCCGTCGGTTGTTTTCAATAAAAAATGTCAGGTTGGCGCGGCGTCGCCGGCGGACGCATTTAGCCTGGCCATCGGCCAAACTCAGTGCATACGTCCCGCGCCTCCCCTCCTCTACCCCAGTTACAAGGTCGACCTAGTATACTCTATGCAATATACTACACCCTTCATTATGAGCACTCCTAAATGATGAATCAGCTGGATCTCATATTTCTGCGTTTGTTAACGGTTGCCTGAACTAATGAAATATATTCAACGAGTATTTGGTTGGTTTAGTAATACAAGATTAGTTGGTATTTTGTTTCTTTCTTCTTCTCCGTTCTTCCCTCACTGCTGAGGATCGGGACCACATAAGACACATCTCCAAGTAATGCGGCCTTCCGAAGTGTGGTCCACTCGGTAAGCCAGGTTAATTCCTTTACAGTTAAATTCCTAAAACCAACAAAAAAAAATCTCTGAAAAATATCATAGATATTCTGGAAAGTAAACAAGGTGGCTGAAAACATGTTGACGACTTACCATTGAAGGTGACCGAACCGAATGGACGCTTGGTTCACACTTCAGAATGTCACGGCCCGTCTGCTAGCCAGAAGGCTGGCACACACACTTATAGAAATATGTGTCGCATAACCTGTAAACATTATATTATAACACAGGCAACACCTATGCATACGTCACTAACTATAGATTCTTTGTATTTTTTTAACACTACTCAAACGGTTGCCAGTCGTAAAAAAAAATAACCTAGTTACGAAGTTGTAAAGTAAGCCCGTAAAATCAAACAAACCTTTGATGTCCGATGGTTTTTCCATAGAATCCCAGTCGTGGAGACTTCAAACACTTACATATTTTCAGTTCGCGTTGAGATTGACGCTCTTTGAACTATACATATAATAATATGTAGAACTGAACCGGAACTCTCCGAGTAAACTTAAGTGCCCAACAGACGGCAGTACACAACACGACAGGCGCAAACAAGAGGTTTTAAGATGTAGCTGTTGCCTTCGGTTTCACGAGCGTCTCCTGAAACTCTTAATGTAGGTGATAAACCTGATTCACCTGAGTGCCAAATTTCCTGTTATCCAAATCCGTTCAGCCGTTGTAACCTGATTGATTACTTAAGAAACATCCAACAACACAAAGTTCTAAACTTTCACATTTATGGTATTAGTAGGATAATTCTGTCACTAAGACTTACTCATCTCATGAATTCGTAGCAACATATTAAACGTACGTTTTAATTTCCAGGTGACACCCGGCACTCCCGCGGGCAGGGACTTGGTCCGAGGAGACATCATCGCTAAAATCGACGATTATGACACACGCGACGTAAGACACGAAGACGCGCAGAATCTCTTCAGAAATGCGCCCCAACAGATCAAATTGGTAGTACAGAGGTAATAAGTCCTATGCACTAAAAGATTTTGGTTTAATAACTGATTTGTTGCCAGTGATTGACCATAGTATAATTATTAGTCTATAATGTCCCCTCTGCTGCCGCTGGGACTCAGGCCTTCTCCTCTTCGAATTGTTGGTTCTACGACATGCTGGTCGTCTCACGATATTTTCCTCTACCGTTTTGAGAGCAGTGGTGATGAAATAATTCACACAAAGTGAAGCGCCTGAAGCTACGACCTACAATGGTCGTTACCACTGCGCTCTCCTCACTGGTGATAGACCATACCTGGACGTTGATCTGGCACATCGGGGTTTAGAAAAAGACAGTCACATAGCTATGAGTGACAGAGGCAACGTTCTCTAACTAAATATTTTTATAGTCGATGTGTCATATTTACGACCGGATATCGGTATCTAATGTGAGGAACGATAGCGTGACGGTTAAAAGAGGAAACGTGTTGCGCAGACCTTGAGTAACACGGGACAAGGGCAGGAACATGATGACCGGTACTATCACTCGCATCAAATGAATTGGTAAACCTGATTTCATTAGAAGTTTTGTTGATCAAATTTGATCAAAATGCTACTAAAATCATTACAGAAGTAAACGAATACTTAAATAAGTTATCTCATACATCAGTAGAGAAACCTTAACTAAAAATCAAACTCGTGTTATTGAGGAGTACCAAACCTCGTATGTTTTTACTTACACTGTTGCTTCGAGCCGTTGAAGAGACCAAAACGTATACTTTGATCTATATCATTGTAATCCGCCGTCTTCCGAAGAGACACGTAAAGAATTTCTTGGTAAAAAACAAGCAAGGTGTAACCACAGGGGCGGCGCAAGCGCACACCTATACTCGTTGCCTCGCTCTCCGGGCAGCTTTGTAGGCCGCGTGCCCACGCCTACCTTCTATCACGAGCTGGCTGAGTAAGACCTGCACTGGGTGTCATCCATGTTGCCCTTCACTTACTTTTTGATTGATGTTGCTGCTGATACTGAATATTCTAGATTTATTTTAGCTTCGTCTAAACATTGAAAATCCTCACTTTTGAAATAGAGAGATGAAAGGCAGTGCAGATGTTGAATTTCATGAACGCGCGTCAACAATGCTAATTTAGATTATACCGTCTTACAATGACATGAATTTCACATGACGCGATCATGAATAGCATTAAATATTATAAATTTTTGAAAATTTTTATGTCACTGTTTTTTGTAAAGGTTATGCAAATGAACTAAATGCGTAGAATTTTTGCCCTTATTGTATAAAAATGTAAAATGAAACATTCTGAATACATTACAGACAGCGTATTATTCAGTATCACATTGCACTTTGAAAGAGTTCGTCGTAATACTTATAAATGTATGCCTGTTATATTTAGCCCTCTTCTATCTAAATCTTTATCCAAAAATATTTAAGCATGGGTAATGTATCGATGTTGTAAACAATCTTTGCAAATAACTATAATATTTATACACCTTGAAAAATTATTTGCTGTTAAACAGACGTTCATTAGTTAGTTTCAGTTCTGTCAATACATATACGTAACATCCTGTATGCTGTCGTCAATATTACATGCATGAACTGTTCCTATCTATGTTATGATTTCTTTTCTATTTATGTATTGAGGAAACAGTTTCTTTTATATGTGTCTAGGTTACCAATTTGTAATAAATGCATTGCATCCTTCCTTAAATGTTCACATACACACTACATTACAACCTCTGGACAGATTCGAAAGCTGCATCTACACCGAAGTTACGTTTTGTGAAGCAACGTTTGTAAGAGTTAGTGGGCAACAACGGATAACCAAAACTTATTTAGTACACTTCCTAAAAGTTACTTAATGTTATCATGTTTCACAATGTTGCTCTACAAAAAGTAACTTCAGTGTGCATGCACCAGAAGATTTTACAAGTTGAGCCATGAACTAGTTCTTGGTTATTTTCGAATCAGCCCAGTGGTGATAATTTGATATTTGATGCCGTCAATACATCATAACGTTGGCACTGCACCGTATTGACGTAATTCCATGTTCCAGTCATATTCATGTTGCACGCTGTGTAGGGACGTGGACCGCGACGCGCCGCGCGACTCGGCCGCTGCGCGGGCGCCGCGCTCGCCCATACCCTTCGCTGCAGCACCATACAGGTATCATTCACATTACATTTTAGGTATATTTAATAAACTTAAGAGCAATTCACCACAATACTCTATCAGTTTTCACTATTTATCCAGCTTATCAAGAAGAATCGTTGACTCCATTCATATGTTATCACTCACATCTGTTCAAATGTGACTGTCTTTAGTATAGAATGTCAACTTATCATTAAACTCAACAGCTGGTGCATAATAAATAACGTTATATAAATACTGCAATTAAAGCCAAAATAAATTATGATGCATCGCAACCAGAGTTGCCAAAAATATAAAGTCAATGACACGACCTGTCTGAAAGAGTTTAAATTCCACGATAAACTTGATGTGTCCTCGACAACTAAAACTTAAATTAGATCTCATTAAATTTATGAAAACATCAAAGAAAACAAAATGTCCCAGTGAAATAAAATGCCAAACGCAGTGACGGCATACCTAGCTGAGAGATTGAGCCAAAGGTCAGTCTCTCATTGATTCTATTAAAAGCAGAGTATACAAAACATTGAACTCGGCAGTAAGACTTAACTAGATAGAATTTGGAATGAATGTTAGTTATATAATTATGAACTTGCACATCAGGGTCCTAACTCTAAAGCCCCATTTACACGATGCAAGTTTTTTACCTGTGGCTTACAATAAAGTTGAAGCAACAAATGACTAACTAATAACACTGTTAAAGCTCAACACACACACAAAGCGGGTGCGTGCCGGCGCGGAGCGAGTCGGGAGCGGGAGCAGCGCACGCGTTTCGTTTGCTGACATTCATATAATACAAGGAGTTAATATACAGGGTTACTTGTAATTTGACGTATTCCTTCTAGGACGTGATAGTGTGACTCATTTGCAACAATTAAGCACCCCATAAACCCCAGACAATAATTTATGGCATTCGAGAAAACGCCATTTTTAAGTATTTTTGAAAATTTCCCAGAATTCGTCACTAAATATCACTTTTCTCTAAACTTTCAAATTAAGATTGAGAGAGGCCAACATTGAGATTTCATTAGGTACCTAATACTTTGATGAACCTTTCGATGTAACCAAATTTTCTAAATAGTTAATGGGGTGCTTAATTGTTGCAAATGGGTCACACTATCACGTCCTAGAAGGAATACGTCAAATTACAAGTCATGCTGTATACAAGCCTGCTGTACTGCAGTCCCGACCCGCGCCCGACACACCCGCGTTGTGAGCTTTAGACGACGTAACTTTTATTTTTGCTTCAACTTGTAGAATGCCGCAGGCAATTTAATCGCACCGTGTATATCAGGCTTTATCTTGAGCTTTCTGCAATAGTTTACTGTCTCTCAAATAGCTTAACACCGACAGTCCACACGCCAGTGATTATTAAGGACACCGGTATCAGAACCAATCTGCAATAAGTATAGCAGAGCTGGTTTTTCCCATCGTCAATAATCACAGATTCCTTAGTGACTTCAAACAGTGCACAGGTACCTCTGCACTCACACACATCACAGTATTTTACGATACCCTATCTAGAAGTTTTATCTAGGGGTAGGTAGCATATAGGTACCTAGTCATATAGTAGTCAGGTGCTGTATACCGTGTGGATGTTGGGAAAATTTGTATTTCCCCGCAGACCTGTCATAGGCATAGCCCAGAAAGGGGATACTGAAAAGTTCAATGGAATACTCGGAGCCCGTTTCGTACGTGCTGACGATGGTCACCAAGCGGTTAGGTTAGCCGGTAGAAGTCCGACATAATCCTCCGCCTTACCGAGACGGAGCGTATCCACGAGAATTTCCACACGACATAAAACAATGAAGTGATCTTAGAAAGGTTCCGTTTTTCCTGTTTAGGTCGAAACCTTAAAAAGGTTTCCCGTCTGCACTTTCTATTCTGTTTAGGCCATGTAGATACCGAGCCACATTCCTTGGCCTGTTCTTAAGGCGGCGCCAGACATAGCAACAATATTTGAACACTTGTTTGGACACATGTGAGACACGGGTGTTTGGGTATTTGCTCATAGTTTGAAACACTTGTTTCAACTTCGGTTTTCGAGCACACATCAAAGCGTTCAAAGTACAAATTAGTGCGTAGCACATAACAAAGCGTTCACAGTTCTTGCAAGTGTGTTTAGTCGCAAGTCGCTTTGTTCAGTCGCAAAATGGACTGGAGCAACGAAAGTGTCCTGGAATTTATTGATTTACTTGAAGGAGAACCATGTATAAGGAACCCTAAAAGTAAACATCATGAAAATAGAAATTTGATCAATGACGCCTGGATCAGGATAAATAGTAAATTGTCAGTATATTGCTTTAACGATGAATTAAAAAACCGGCCAAGTGCGACTCAGACTCGCACACGAAGGGTTCCGTACCACTGTACAATATTTCGCAAAAAATGCCGAAGAAAACATGTTTCTTCACGTTGTTTCATGTTTTTTTTAATTTTTATTTTATTTTGGGAACCCTAAAAATATATCGTGTTAAATATTGTACGGTGGTAAGGAACCCTTCATGTGCGAGTCCGACTCGCACTTGGCCGGTTTTTAGTTCAGTTTAATGAAAAAACTAAACGATATATACTTTTCGGAAATCCCCATCTTGGCATAAAATTTTAAGGCATAATATTGTTTAGCTTAACGTTTTCGCATAACTTTTATTAGCATAATAATAGTGTGGCATAATAATACTTTGGCATAATGCAAAGGTTAGTAACTGTCATTTGGTCTCATTTGTTTAGACATTATTTGCAAATGCATAAATTTTTAAGGCATATTTATTCGTCTATTAATCATGAGCCATAAATATACACATTATTTATTATAATTTGGGAATTACTCTAATAGTCTAATGGATTAGGTTCAGGTGCGGCGGTACCATTATGCGTTTATAAAATTATGCTTCATTATTATTATGCCAACAGTATTTATGGCAATAAACGTTATGGCAAAACATTTATTTATTTAAACTTTTCACACTCAAAAAAAAGTACAAAGGTGGACTTTGCCTTAGGCATTCTCTACCTACCAGTCAACCAAGGTTGGTGAAGAGATTAGATGGCAGGTGCTCTGTCATCTGGTGTGTCTTATTTATGCCTAATAATATTATGCGTAATGATTATTATACTGCATTTCGTTATACCAATCAGTCTGGCGACACGGTTGGCGCAGTGGTAAAGCGAAAATATTTGTTTGACATACAATTAGTTGTTCCGGGTCTGGCTGTTTGTGTATGTGAGTTTAAATGTTTGTAAATGCACCCACAATACAGGAGAAATTCCTAGTGTCATCGTTAAAAAAATAAATTTAATAAATATGACAATATAGTTTATGCTTATCAATAGTAAACGATATATTTCATATCAAATTTTAAAAATCACAGACATTTGTAATTCTCTATTATACTGAATTACAAATGTATTTTTGCAGTTGCAGAAAAAAACCCATATTTAAATTAAATAAATACCTTAAGAATCGTCATTTTTAATATTTGTTGTATAATCAACAAACATTAAAAACGCTGATTCTTAAGGTAATTTATTTTAAATACGAGTACGGGCCGATTTACAATTTGTAAAAAAAAAATGTCCGCTCCGAAAGGGGTACATAAGTACTGCAATAACATTAAGTAGGCACCAAAAAGTAATAGTCTTATTCTTATTGAAAATAAAAAAGTTACTGCTTTTTAAAATTCACATATTTTGTACCAAAATTACTCCAAATACAAAAAAACAGTCATTACTTGTGTAGACATCCGCTAAACGTCGGCCGCCCGAGCTTATTGTAATAACCCGGTAAAATCCCTAATTTAAACAAAATGTGGCGCTGTTAGTTATCTATTTGAAAACTGTAAAAAGCGAACGTGCTGCAAAGCATGTCTGGCAGGTAAAGCTAACATGTGTTCAAATGTGTGAGCAGTCTATGAAAGTGATTGATCAAATATGTGACTGTGTCTGGCGCCCGACTTAGAGCAATCAGCACATTTTTATATTTACACTTGTTACATTTTTCTCAGGACACCAAGTCCGCAGCAAGGCTGGCGCAGTCAAGAGTCGCAGCAGAGCTGGCGTGGTCAAGAGTCGCAGCAAAGCTGGCGTGGGCCGGAATCCCTCCCGCGAACGCCAATCCCCCCCTCGCATGGCCCCGCGGGCCCCGCCGGCCTGCCGTACTATAACTCCTACCCGCCGCAAATCGAGGGAGATTACAGGATGCTACTGCTCACGCCGTCGTCTATACGCACCGATGATACCTTTGACGAGTCCATTCAAAGCCAGGTGAGTACCACGACGAAAAAGGACGTCTTCAAATTAGATGCAAACATTCAAGCGACAGCAACGCCGTCGCATTCCCTAAATTGTAAGAAAACATAAAAACATTAAAAATTCATAAGGTGACAATAAAATGCAAATAATTGATATATAACATTAACAATTGATTTAAAACGTGGGTGTTACAAAAAAACGCAACGTGGCGGTGTACCGTGGTGCAGGGCTCATTTGAAGGCACATTGTAATAGTGTTAGAATGTAAGCCAGAAAGCGTAGCGTGGGTAAGCCCCCCATAAGGTGGACCGATGACCTGAAGATCGCGGGAATCCGTTGGATGCTTGAAGCACAGGAACGATGTGCAATCCACGACGACGCGCCCCACTCCGCGATTACTGTACTGTAAGCTGTACTTTAGTACGGAGCGGAGCGGAGTGGGGCGCGTCGTCGTGCATTGCACTATCTATACCTGCTCTTATTTTTATGGAAAGTGTCAAAGGAAAATTTTTCTTTTGGATTTTAGGTTCACAGACGCATCCTCGGCCGCGCCCGCCGTTGTCTTTCGGGCCTAAAACATTTTACTTTTTGAACCTTACGCTCGATGGCACACTTATGCTTAAAACCTTCTTACAGTAACAGCGTTTTACTGATTACAAAACAGCTGAAACACAGCAGGTAAAAAGTACAACAACAATATCTAGATTGCGGTTGATCGACGACAACTTGGCGTTATGGATCGCCTCAAAACACAATCGATGACTTTGACGATTAATGGTCGACTGACCATACTTGTATGCTTGTAATTACAACTCGTTATAATAATTCGATTTTTAGGTTTCCGTACCCAAAGGGTCAAAATGGAATCCTATTACTAAGACTTCGCTGTCCGTCCGTCCCGTCTGCCACCAGCTGTATCTCATGAAACGTAATAGTTACACAGTTGAAATGTTCACAGATGATCTATTTCTGTTGCCGCTATAACAACAAATACTAAAAACAGAATAAAATAAATATTTAAGGGGGGCTCCCATACCACAGACATGATTTTTTTGCCGTTTTTATAGATATGCTGCCGGTTTTTTTTTTACGCACGTCTGTCTGAAACAAATCTTTCTTTCAAAGTTTGTTCAAACCTACACCTCCGATCGACGTCGATTAATGTCGATCCTTTAAAACAAAAATTGCTTCCCAACAACCTTTTTTTATAAAATTTTGACTCGTTTTTTTAGACTTCTACTTTCTACTTTAATTCAGGATCGTAAACTCAGATACGCGAAAGCATACATAATTATTTTAATTCGAGATCGTAAGATTTTATTAGAGTAGGTATTTAAAAATTGATAACCATACCTACTTCATCATTCGCATTTTGATGCTTTGCCAAATGGTAGGCATTTTTCTATTAAATTTCATCGCGTTACTAACGTCGACACTTTATATCGGAATGCATAGCATTTTTATTAGGTATTCGTACAATAACTACTCAACCAGCACCGTGAAAATTCTTTGTTTAATCAGTTGTTAATATTATTCTACCGCATTTGTGTCGACGTTACATGTATCCTTGATTTTCAACAATTAGGTTAACAGTGTTATGCTAAGCCAAACGCGTGACGTACCTTGGAGACGCGCCAAAATGTTATCGTCTAATGATGTTAACTTATTAATTAGAACCACTCGGATTAGAACACCGGACAACATTGCCTATACACAACTTTACAGCTACATTGAAACGAAGTTACTGAAATGTAGCTATAATTCATCGAAGTTTTAGAACGTTCCCGAGCTAGCTAAATCTGTTTTCTGAATCATGAATCACAATAATAGACGATAGTTGCGGTCGTATTTCTTATTCAATTTGCAATGGAAGTAGGCACTGACTTCATCGTCATTGAATTATTTTGTATCGGAACACATTAACGAAATCGGTTAGAATGCGGTGTGATTGGTTGAAGCAGGCATGATTCGACGAAACTTTGCTGTTGAAACCATGACATTCCAAGTTTAACATACACACACAGCAACTATAATATTATAGCCCTATTATTATTGCTTATAAATGTGGAAAAATGATATAAATTATGTATATTTTATGTAGCGCAAGGCTCTGCTGCCGCTCGGGAGGTTTTCGCCCACGCTGACACCTAATTTCCCGCCATATTTCCAAAATAGAATGCATTGAAATCGCGTTGTTTACTCGGGAGAGGACGACTGGAGCGGCAGTCCGCGATCATACTCTGCACGGCACACGTCCGCGCAACTGAGTGCTACCACGATGGCCGTCAATCCTAATTTCTTCCCCAACGGGTACCAGGATCCCATGCACCCTGAGGACGAGGTCACCACCAACTGGGTGCGTTCGACTATTACAAATAATACTAGAACCTCCTAACTACTAAAATCGTCATAAATCATGGTAACCAAAATGTGTTGTGGTATAACAGTTGATATTAAATTGCAAATCATGTGAAACGTCAGCGCTTCAGCCGTAACATGGGATGTTGAAGCATAATCTAAATTGGGAGCACTTGAGACGCGTGTTGTGTTACAAAATATGTGATGTAATAACCGAGACGAAAGGTTTACGATGTAATTTTCCAGAAAAATTGTAAGTGATTTCACAACAGGATATGCGTTTTATGATGTTATGAAATATTTTATCAACAAAAGCTAGAAGTGTGCTTTTGAATATAATTTTGTCAAAAGTTACTTTTTGTTTTAATGGGCCTCTGTAGGATTGGCCAGATATTCAGCGTTAATATACTGTCTATTCTGTTTAAATTGCTTCCCAAAACGCCCTTAACACGGTGCTCTTATGCTTCTCCACAATGTTCCGTTGAGCTTATTTTGCACGTCAAAAACTAACAATATTTCCATGTCATTACAACTAAATGTAATTAAGCTACTAAAGAACCTTTTGCTTTGTACTTAATTTAATTGCAATATTCAAATTAATATTGCAATATTAATTAAGCAGTAATAGATAATTTAACACATATTTGAAAGGAACATCTATAAAAAAAAACTATTTATAATAGGTAGGTTCTTTCCTATTTTTTCAAAATTATGTTTTGGTCGAATTTTTATCCTCGAAGATTCGATGACCCTCTTCGTCGACCCTTTTGATATTAAATAGCCAGTGAAGTTATTTTGGCATCAATGTCGCGTTACATTTTTACACCCACTTGATCTTTCAACACGAATATGTGACGTGATTGTTACCATATGCAATGTTGACGAAGATTAGTCTCCATGCCAAGATACAAAACTCGATACTAAAACTGAATGTAAAATGAGTGTAACTATGTATGTTGAATCACATGAGCAAATGAGAACTCAGAGGAAACTTTACCTAAATACACTAGCAGTATTAACCTTTGCTTCGTCATCATCTACAAATGCTTTAACTGTTATACGTAGTCGTTAGCTGCTTGATTGCAACACAACACTATCACAACCCTTCTTCTTCCATTATTCTCTTGCTAAATAAACTTCTACCTACTTAATCTTCTTTCTTCCCTATAACACGGTTAATCACACCTTTACAAGATTACCTAAGATCCCTATTTTATCATCTTTAAATCAAGTCGGTTTTAATTTAAGTACCGGACACTTTATTGTGTTGTAGATATTCATTTGATTCCAACCACATATTCCATTTTAGCACTAACACATCTGTTCTCGTTAAATATACCGAAGATAGACATTCATGGGCCCTGAACGGGCTATCTCTTTCAAATTATTGGTCTTGTTAATGAATGGAAATCATTACTGAAATATTAGCGTTTTAGTCAAACCAACCAAACGTATTCGACCAACATAGAACGTTGCGTCAGTGGCGAAAGCCCCCGCTTTTGTAAACATCTCCGCAAATAAACGAAGCTTGTTGTTTGCTCATTGGCACATACATATATGATACTAACGAATGCTTCGTTGAAGTATGGACTTTTCCAACAAACTATTACTACTGCTGGGTCCACGTGGCATCAGCAGTCTACCGGTCTGAAGAGAACCATCGCTGGCCATCGGAAACTAACCTAGGTGCCTTTTGCTACCTTAACAGGATTTCATCAGCCATATTTATATCATATCAATCTAGTTACAAAGAGTTTGAAACATGACCACGGCCCAAATATCACATACCAGTAAATATAACGAAATCGTGTCAGAAGTCATATCATAACCCACATGGAATAACCTCGTGTTATAATTAGACGCGACGCCAAGTACGCCACGGAGTTTAGCGGTTAATCTTTGCGGAGATATCCAACATTTTTTAGAGAAATAGCGTCTGATTTCTGTCAGACCCCGACTGATGTATGCACGTGCCGTTTGAAGGAAAGCGTTGGTATTTTGATTGCTTCGTCTGCGGCCTTCCAAAAGGTCACTTATATGTGACAAACATATGAGTTTATTTGAATATGCCTAACGTCAGTTAGCCGAAGCAGTAAACTAAATTACAATTTACGTTTAACGCCGCCGCGCCGTTTGTTTTACGCTGTTGTGAAGTTTATGTGCCTACTACGTGAACTATTATTAGCGTGTGATGTGAGCCAACTATTCTAGATCATGGTTGTATATTTGATACAAACATCATTCGACTTTTCCATTTACAATCGTATTACAAGACTGGATATAAATTGACTGCCTTAAATTATCTAACGTATTACGACATTGTATGGTATGTAGGTTAGAGAGTTTAATGTAAATAAGTATCTATGTGTATCTAGTATCTCCATGTGTAAGTGCTGAAATTATGTTTCAGTATGCGTAATATTTATTTGATATGAAAAATCCAACTCTCGCAAAAGTACAAGGTGGGGCAAAAGTAATCACCCGATGTTGTTTTGCTGTAATTTTTTTTAAGAATGAAAAATGTTGGTGCACTTGTGGATTATGTTTATTTAATGAATTACAATTTTTTCCATTAAGTCGAGCAAATGATATCGGTCAAGTGGCCACCGTCAGAATTGATGACCATACGGGGTCGTTTTGGCATTTTCCATCACTTGTGTCAGAACTTCGGGATATAGGTTCTCGTATTCATGTCGGATATTCTTTTTAAAGGCTTCAAGAGTCTGAGGCTAGTTTACATAAACCCGGGACTTTAATTCAGTAACCCCACAAAAAAAAGTCTGGAGCGGTCAAATCGGGTGATCTGGCCGGCCAGTACAAATCGCCAAAGCGAGAGATTAGACACGAGGAAATGCTTTCTGAAACAATTATTCCGTGTTCTTGAGGAATATAGCGTTCCATTGCTTACTGACGTGTATTCTGCATCGGTTTACTTCACAAATGTCAAAGCAGAATTGAAATTTGCCGCCATTTGCAAAAGTTATAGCGTCTTCCAGTAGGGTTTTACCCCACCTGTTATAGGTGTCGGTGTCGGTTGTCGTGTTTGGTGGTAGGTTTCTAGTGAACTCCTACCATTAATATGTTCCTGTCAGAAAATACTTCTGCTAGTACTCATAAGAATTCACATAAACAAACCACGTCTGAACGAAATAATAACTGTCGAAGAAAAAAAGACATACCAGGGCTTTACACAGCTGTTTTGAAAAAAAAAAATCGACTATGATGATGACAATGACGAAGGTTAACTCACCGATGATATAAAATAGTTTGTAGCAAAATCGTTTATTCTTTATTTTGTGTGTCCTACTATAAGCAATTACTTGCTTAAAAGGTGTCTCCAAACGTTATTGAAATTTATAATTAAATTTTTATTTATTTAATTCTTTTAGCCGTACCGCACGACGCCCCTTGTGCTTCCCGGCGCGAAGGTCCGCCGCGAGCCCGGCCCCACGGAGAGCTACCTGCGCCACCACCCCAACCCCGCCATGCGCGCGCCGCCTAGCCACGACTACCGTGAAACCCTCATGAGACAGAAGGTACCATCTTCAAGCAAATACAACTTTAAACATACACAGTACGTGGAATCACGGGAATGTGGGTAAGGCTTTTGATACAGTAGCACAGACTACTTTTCAATTTTGGTGCAGATATCTTTGAAATAAATCGGTTTAATCTCATTTCTACGAAATTGCTTGAATCTAATTTAAATCTAATCTAATCTCACACTCCCGTGGTTTTACGTACTGTTGGTTTTTAAGCCAAAAATAGTTTTGGGGTTCAATTAAAATAAGGAATGCCACTAGGAACCATTCTCGGTCACACTTTAGTTTTGTAAAAGTTTGAGGAATCATTACGTCTAAGGGATTTGTGGTTTTAATGTGAATCTAAGTTGTTGGCATTGTTTCAAAACTCCAATGTAAATTCGAAGTTCAAACAATTTTCGTAAAAGTTCACTGTAAATGATTCAAGCACAAACCGATAAACACTGAACCCTAGTACATAAATGAACACTCGTTCAAGAAAAACTACCTTTTGGAAGGGGCGACTAGAATCAATTTTGTTTTTTTGTAAATTTTGACGTTCAAAACTGCCTTGTATGTGCCTAATTGAAATAAATTATTTGACTTTGACTTTGAGAGCTTTTCAAAAGTATTGTGAATTTTGAAAGCATTTGAACTCTCTCTCTCTCGCTAGCCATTTGGAAATATTTATGAGGTTATAACTGGAATCCCTCTTGGACTGCTGCATCAAATTATATTGCTAAAAATACATGTTACATACTACATGAGGGCTATATTTAATTCTCATTTAATTGTTATTTGTACGGTATGTACTGGTAATGACAAGGACCGTTTTCAGCAGTAATTGAACTATTCAAGGTATAATTATCAGGATAGTGGAAATAAAGTAATATTCTCCTTCCAGATGTTTCAGTAAATTGACATTTTCAGTAAAGAGACAGTTTTAGTTGCTCTAGGACGTCTAAAGAAATAATTTGTAGACTTTTTGTAGATACATAAGATGTTGCACGTCACACGAAACACGCACGAACATTGCACGCACACACACACACTAAAACTGTACAAAGCAGCTTAAAAATGACCAAAATTAGAAATAAATAAATAATACACACTCATGATAAACGAATAAGAAGGAAACTAGCTAGTTAATAAAAAAAATATTGTGTAGTTACTTAAAAAAATAAGTGTTTTTTTTTTTTAGATTGGGAAGAAAATAACTGTAAAAGGTGTTTTTTTATATCCCTTATCTCTATGGTATTGATGAGACCATGTCAAAGAATCACTAGCATATAAATTATTTTTCTTTTTATGAACAAAAATAGTCTGAATTACTTAAATGTTTTTTTTTATTTCACCTAAGGGTTTTTTACATAAATAATCGTGACTGTCGAATTATTATTAATGAAAAATGAAGAGATAAAATACATGCCGGTTGATTCTTTGATATGGTCTCATTCATACGCTGAGTTATGGGATATAAAAAAAAACATGTTGGATATTTTTTTAGGGATTAAAAAATGACTAGTTACATATTTTTATTAATATAAATTGCTTTAATTTCTTCCTTCTTATTCCCCCACATACATTGGTATAAAATTAACGTTAATGTAAAGTAGCGCACGGATTGTATAGTACAATAGTATTTTTCATAAAAACTCAGGTGGCAGAGTCGGTGTTGCAGCGAGTGGTTGGCGAAGAAGCGAACAAGGTGGTGCACTAAATGATTGTGTGAACAGTATCAGCTTCAAGCATGACAGCGACAAACTTCTGTTACGAAGCCGGTCGACATAACAAACGATACCTTGCAATTGAATTAGCACAAATTATTAATTACGACTTTTTTTTATGTGTAACATCTTTCCTCTTGCTTTCCTGCAATTTGTGTGGGACGGAAGTGTGTAACAGGAAGCCGGGGAAGCGCGCGCTATTTGATTTGACCAATGAGCGCAACAACGACAAATGCGCGGTGCTAGAGTTCGCCGTCAGATGGTACCAACCCATTTTCCGAGAGGTTGGTACGGTCAGCCAAGATGTCAGATGTTACACATCATAAGCGACGACCGTAAGGCTCGGTTGTTTTTTTTTTTGTGTGTATGTATCGGTACACACGTTCAAATATAATTTCCCCTTTTTTAATCTCTTGCAAAGTATCGTCGATCTCATGAACTCATATGTCTATACGTCATCTTGTTTGAGCTTTTATGACTTGAAAGGGTTTATTTTCTGTCACGAATAAATATAAGAGAGTAACTACTTACCCGTTTATTGTACTAAATGTAGACCGAAATCTTTTGTTCCTTGACTCAAGTGCTTTCGCATGTTATAATTTGCTAGTCATCTAAAAATAATTGGTCATAGAGGCAGTTGAAATATCCTTAAATTTTTATAAATTGTTAACTTTGCATTTGAAATTAAGCCCATCCCGTTGATTGTCAATCGGATTACGGTCTACAATTTTACGAAATTCTAAAATTTACATACCTAATTCTTTTTCTTTGAAACTTATCTGATAACTGTAAAACAATTGGTGTTTAACTTTTTTTAGAATGAAATCTTTTGTAGATGCTCTCTCACAAATTTATTGTACTGTCTAAATAAGTATACTATGCTAAAAGATTGATCAATGTTCGTATCGCTTCAGATGCAGCACAAGCAGTTCAACTCCCCAATCAATCTATACTCGGATCAAAACATCGCTAACTCTATCAGGCAACAGACCTCGCCGTTGCCGTGAGTATCTGCATAGGCACTGATATTTAAAACAAATAGTTCAATAAATCTAGACTAAAAATAAAAATACTAAGTTGGTCCACACTGACCCCAGATATAAGAATTTGGAGATAATGGAAGAGGTCTCTGCCTAGCAGTGAGATAATACAAGCTAACATGTAGCTAACGTTAAGTAAATCTAGCAGTCATCTCACACCACACATATCTTGGCAATGAATTTGAACAACATGGACGAATGCCAAAGCCAGTGTTACATAACAAAATCCACTCGTCAAAGTGACGGAATTTCTGTAAATACGTTTTCTTTAATTTAATATGATATGAAACAAAATATCCCCTGCTTTAACGCAACACAATACAGTCCAATAAGACTTGATGACATCTCCAGGAATAGTATTTTCAGTGTGGTTTAATACCCGTTATATGAAAAGTTGCAAATACAATAAATTCATCGGAGGCATAGCGGAGGTGTTATGTTCAAATAATAATGAAGTATTTCTCTGCTTACTTAGCGCTAACGGCCATTACGGGCGGCCGCACGTTGTCAAGAGGCAAGTCTTTTACTAGAACGCCGCCAAAACAACAGTCGACGCCCATCCTCATGATGCATTAATGCTTTATTTTATTTTTATTTGCTCTTTTCGTATCTTGCCAACTTGGTATCTTTCACTCCACGCTCAGTTCTTACCGCCATGCATGGTGCCGACGTCGACATGTTGACAGCTATTCTTCGTGCAGGAGTGCCGAACATACATGAATGCGCCTCCTCATGCGCCCCACGTTCACGAGACAACATTGTGTGACCACAGTGTGGCGATCACTATTACACAAAGTAGTTGTTAAGTTATTTATACTTTATTTATATACTGGAACTAAATTATATAATTAAGGTAGAGGACTTATTCTACATAATTAATGTTAGTATTTTTATCGACCTTTCCTTCCTTAAAAACAAACAAAACTAAACTTCCGTTCGTACTAACCGCTTCCGCGTCCCTCTAACGTTGTACGATTCGTATCTAATGTATTTTCTCTCTATTATTGTGTTGCGCCCGCTAACCGACTAAACCCTAACGCCCCACCTGCCGGCCTGCCGCGCCCGACAGTCACAAGCCCACGACGCTCTACGACCCCGCCAAGTCCGAGACGTTCCGCGCGCTGCAGGAGGACGGGCTGGGCGACGTCGTGCAGGAGGTGCCCACGCCGGCCACCACCAAGGTGTTCACCGCGCCGCTCAACAAGGTGCGTCTAACAAAGGTGCCATCCAGGCATTGCTATATTAAAAACCCTAAGGTATCTTAGGGTCTGAGGGGGAAGAATGCAAGAGTCAAAATTGAACACTCATTTCTGTTTTATACAGATTGGTGAAAAGTAATACATGTTGAAACAAATTCGCCTATAGTTTGACCGACACCGCCGTACTGCGGCGAGACGGGGAGGGCAGTGCAGGCCGCTCATTCTTTTACGCTCACAGCGTCACCCCCCCCCCCCCACCCCACCGCGCATTCCTAAGGCCCGGCACAGCGTTATCGGTCAAACTATAGTTGTTACGTTTCATGAATTTGTTAATGATGAAATCTAAACTAATATTATAAAGAGAAAAGGTTTGATTTTTTGTCTGTTTGTTTGTAATGAATAAACTCAAAAATTACTGCATCGATTTTAAAAATTCTTTCATCACTAGAGATGTTCGGACTAGTCGGCAAAGCTGACTATCCGGCCAATTTCGTAGTCGGCGACTATTCGGCAAAGAACGCCGACTAACCGGCTTCTTGTTTTGCATGTATTTCACAATCAAATGTATACAGGAGGAATTAAATTAAATAAAAAGCTTGATTGTCACACGGTTGGATGTCGGTATTTGATATAGTTGTACATAATCATAGTATTTGCTGTTTTCTGCCCACCAAGAGAAATTATCATTTGTCACTGATTACACTTGACTTTACGGGAATCATTGTACAATTGGTCAAAAAAATCCATACACGGAACTTTCTTATTGATGATATGATTAAATTGTAATTGAGCTCTTTCACTTTAATGAACAATAACAGTATTGTCTTAATTTTTGTACAAAAAAACACGGATCTGACCCGTGCAAAACCAAAAATCAAGAAACAATGCGAAGTAAATAAAACAGGTCCCGTCATGCCCGTTGACGGCGGTTGCGACATTCACGCGAAGCGTCACGGAAATTGTCGAATACCCCTGAAAGCGTGATCGTCTTGGCCGACTAGTCGGCCTCTTTACAACCGACTAATCGGCTAGTTGACCAAAGTCATAGACTGCCTCGTGGTAGCAAGCGCTACTGCTGAGCATGAGGTCCTGGGTTCGATTCCCAAGTCGGGAAAAGTATTATTGGGTTTTTCCAACAGGAATTTCTCAGTAGTAGCCCGGAGTCTGGAATTGTGCCCGGTTGATGGCAATAGGCTCGCCCCCTATTACATGGGACTTAGTCGAATTATTTGACATGCCATGAGAAAACAATGTTTACTGTTTCGGCTGCTAACGCTTCAAAAATCATTCCTACACACATAAAATTAATGATTCCAGAGGCCAGCGCCGATTCCGAGACCGAAGCCTGAAGAGAAACCGAAAGGAAAACAATCGACCTTCGTAAGTGTACCATGCGCATTAACTAATGTGTATTAATGTGATCAAAAAGTTGCCTTCTGACATTTAGTCAAACATTAGTCAGTGTCTTTTTCTACCAAATAGATACTATTATGGATTATAGTGTTTTAACGCCAGCACGCGTAGCATGACCACACAAAATGACAGTTAAACAATCACAATCTGTAATTTTGTCTATTCTTCCGTCGACAAAACTCGTTTCTACGGTGGTCATGTTACGCGTGCAGACACAAATAGAACCGAAAAGAAGTTCCTTTTTATTAAAACAATCTTTAACACGAATTTTTTATTATTACCATTTTTATATCTAGGCTAGAATCCAATCTTCCAGCTGTAGTCTATTAAATTTTTTGTAGTACATCATTGTTGTGCAGTAAAGTACCTACTATTGTGTTGTTTCAGGTGAACTCCTTACACGAAGAGCACATCCAACAGTCGAACTCGTTCAAGCGCCTCATGTACCACGTGCTCGGTGACACTGATTTCTAGCGGCGCAGCACTCTAGACATACTATCTGCCGTCATAGTGCCCATCCGAACCATTATGGCAAATAATCTACGAAACATACACCCCCTGTGTCAATAACTTAGTCATAACTGAAATCATGACACTTTTGACAACACAACAGTCACACTACGCAGTCATGATTTGCGTTCCGTGTAGACTTTGATATCAAAATTGCAGTTTGTCACATCAACAATGAACTGATTTTTAGAACGATTTTTCGGCGGTTTGCTGCAGGCGCCAAATAATAATAGACGTAATGACTTGTTGGGTTAGCAACGAATAAGACTAACAAAATTAATTTTAGGAAGCTATTATAATAATGCTCCTGGCAGTGTGTAATATTATTTTTCGGTGGATTTAATTATTCTAATACTCGAGTATTAGTGATATAATTTATATTTACATTAAGTAGAAATGTAATGTTTATTACTAAGTGTTGATTTTCTGTTTGAACAGAAATATATTGTTTATGAATACTTATGAGAAATGTTGAGTGTACAGTCTAGTCACTGCGACCCGAGCTCCGGTCGTACCTACGAGAATGAAATTCGATCAACCTTAAATAAATAATTTATTTTTATTTATTTACTTGTTTTATTTTATTGCAAGTACCATCAGGGTCAATTAATTGTTTTGCAGATTGTCACACTTCGTCTATTAGCCGTGTTTTATAGCAATTACTCGCGACTGTCAAATAATGATATTGTTATTTGTATTTACGGATAATTTAAGTTTATAGACAATTTGCTAAGCAATTATTTTTCCTGGCTTTACATACACAAGTTAAAAGGTAAATAAAAACAAGATTAATTTCAAAATAACTATATTCGTAACCCGAAGTTTACTAACGATGTTTACACAACAAAATAAAATACAGTCTTACAAATTTCATGAACCATAAGTACACAGATCGAAAGGAGAAAGTAATTTTGAGCAAACAAATAACACTAATAACTTATATCACAAATCACATTATACAGACAAGGGTGACGTCTCGTGCTTTGGAAATTACATCTAATTAAATAAACTGTGTTCACATCGGTTATCGTAGGCGCAACACTGCGCAAACAGCTATAAATAATGATGGTTTTGTTTCCAAAGAATTAAACAAACTTTCAAGTAGCCATTAAATAATGTCTCACAGTTCTAAGTCGTTATTAAACATAATAAAAGTTTCAATGGACATCAAATAAGGCACTACTATATTTTAATTCTGAAACAAACTCTTTGGAATCAGCATACGTAGCACGCGAGACTATGGAGATGAATACATGTTACAAGCTTTGAGATCGTATATTTATAATTTCCAAGCGAATATTTACATGAACGTTAGTCCTTAATCTTCGATTTTATAATATGTGATATGTAAACACAACGTAAGTACACGAAATTAAGTGCATAACTTGCATGTAACATTATGAAACATCTCCAAGCACCCTAAAAAACATCACTTATTATTTTTACTTACCACACACTGACCGGTCATCATCATATTTTAGTTTTTATTAGCCATTATACAATTAATTTACAATATATAACATGAAGAATAATGTATGAGTAAAGTAGCTAATAAAAGAGACAATTTGCATTTAAATATTAACAGAAACAGGAAAGTATAGAACTGCAGTGTATATACAAAAATATGAAGGAAAAATACCAGTTTGTAGATTTGTATCGAAAAGTCATACGTAAATCAAGTATTTTCAATGTTGATACTAAGAGAATTAAAATAAGTGAAATGCATAGTTATGGCATAATAGTATGCCGTAAATGTAAACAGTCCGGTTTTTGTGTTGAGAGCATCATATAAAAATAATTTCACGCTCGTTGACCAACTGTTGTTAAAATCTGGGAATGTAACACGACACGTCGTCATGAAATACAGACATAACGGAAAATACGACTTTATGACATTTCAGCATACGACTTTATGACATTTCACCAACTATTTTCGTCGTACTAAAATATTATGTTACCTAATTTTGGACTGATATTCATTTTTTATTTAGCACCAAAGTCCGAACTATTATATTTAAACACTAACTATCTAAAATTCAATTAGCGATGTTTACATTTAAATTAATGTCAACTAAAAGACTGGTTTGATTTTAATCTCGTTAAATAACAGGATGTACTGATGTCCAACATAATCGAACGCAAATAAATAATAATGGATACTCAGCTAACTATAGTAATTAGTATTAACTTAGCCAATTATGTACGGCTAACAAAAGGTTGTTTTGGTTATTTTAGGATCATATCTTAGGTTATCTTATTGACGATGATAATGTTCAGCCATTTATGATACTAATAAAAATCTTTTATAGATAGAAAAGAGATGCTTTACTGAAAAAAGAAAGGAAAATAGATGATACATGGCACCATTTTAAACCTCAAGTCATATTTTAGTGACTTTAAAACAACATGATATTCGTATGTGTACATACATCCATTTACATTATATCAAAGAAACACAAAAGCCTAAGACTAAAATAAGAGTCAATAATTTAAAATTACAATAATGCTAGCATGTGTGTATTGTTTGAGATTGACACCTTGGGACAGACTAATAACACAAACAGATCATGTCCGTGTCATGGTTGCGTTTATCATTCATTATATTTTTTTCTTTTTATTGAGGGGAATTAAAAATAAGTTAACATTTAAATTAATTCCTTAACTAAACGCACAGGCAGTGCTGAATATACAATACCTATTTTCAGAAAATGTATTAACATAAAAACTGAAATGAACATTATTTTATGATGACAGTTCACAAAACGGTTCATATTTCAAGTTATCTTTCGTAATTTTTGGGCCACTATAAGTTCATTCAATATTATGAGCCTCTTTAAAATGGCTCGCTCGTATAATAGCGAATATTGCACTTTGATTTTTAAACTAAAACAAATCAAAACTATCGAGTCTCATGTGACCGCAAATAATGCTTTTAAAAAAAAAACTGCTGTTGTATTTACATATCGGCGGGAAATAAACAAACACGAATTGAAATCATATGACCTGATAATCCGGTTAAGTTATCTGGGAGATAATTTCATACAAAAACTTTTTTTTTTTTGTCTATTTGATGGGTGTATCCGGACACTGTAAAAGAGGCCCTTGCATCCATATGGTAAAAATCGATGAACTATGATAACATGATTTTATATTGCAATTATGACAAACCGCTCGGAAGCTATGCAAAAAAATAAATGTATGGTTCACCTAATGAATATACTACGTAATTTAAACGTTCCACAAAGTCAATGACCAAAAATGGTGCAATTTTTTTTGGCGGCTGTCGTCTAATGTTATTAATTAGATGCAGAATAATATGAGGACCAAATGTTAATATGCAGAAACAACCTAACATCAGTCTGACAGAACCGAGATAAATACACTGGATCGCAGAAATTCCGGGTCGCTAATAAAAACCGTGATATCTCCATAAATTACATACCTAGATCGCTAGAATAAATAATATGTAGTAAGCAGGTTACTAATGCTTGTTCTTAATCTCTAAAGAGGTTTCATTTGTACAAGTATATATTTAAAAAAAACTGCCCTGAAAATTTTTAAAATTAGGAAAATAATATTTTTTCTGCTTTTATTTCAAAGCGAGCTTGCATTATAAATGATTCCTTGGATTGATCAGAGTATTCAGTGCAATATCATGTCGTTAACACCAGAAGAATGTACACGGATTATTACCATGTTACATGAAGGAAGAAGCCAGCACTGCTAGAACAGTAGGAGTATCTTTATCAACGGTCCAAAGAGTACTCCAGCGATTTCAAGAGACCGGCATGAACGCGAGAAGACCGATTTATCGTGAGCACTATGTTAAGAAATCGACATCTCACGGCTTTTCAGGTCTGAAACAGTCTTTGAGTTCTGGTACGATTCTGCGACGTCTTCGTGAAGAAGATATAAAGCCTTATTATAGACCAGCAAACGGCCCCAAACTGCTCAGAGAACATCGAGTTGCCAGGTTACGGTTTGCTCGAGAACACATTCGATGGACAGATGAAGATTGGTCCAAGTTTATGTTTTCCGATGAGTCCAGATTTTGTTTATTCACGCACGACGGGAGACGAAGAGTATTTAGACGACCAGGAGAACGGTATCATCAAGCGTGTTTTGAAGAAAAGGTGCCATTCGGTGGAAGATCAATAAATGTTTGGGCTGGGATATCTTCAGAGGATCGCACGGAGTTAGTGATCATAGAAAACGGTTCTCGGACTGCTGTCAGATACATATAAGAGGTTTTAAATGAGCATGCTGGTCCTTTATTAGTGAATATGGATGCAAATACCATTTTTATGCACGATAATGCGCGACCACATATTGCTCGTTTGGTCAATATGTATATTCAAGACGTCGGTATTACCTGCATGGAGTGGCCAGCTCGCAGCCCAGACTTAAATCCCATAGAACATACATGGGACGAGCTCGGGAGAGACAACGCTCTCCTGCTCCCGTCTTCTTCTTTTCGTGTGGTTAGTAACTAACCTGGTGTCAGAGTTTTAAAGACGCCCATGGGCCTTTGACTTGGCTTCACATGCCGTCGAGAAATATCTCTCAGGCATGCCGGTTTCCTCACGATGTTTTCCTTCACCGTTTTTTTTTGAGCATGTGATAATTATATAATACACACATTAATCCGAAAAGTCAGAGGTGCCTTGGGTTCGAACTCGAGACCTACGACTTGTCAGTCTGATGGTCACACCACTAGGTCACTGAGTGCTCCCGTTACCTTACACGGGTTAAGGAATGCGCTAGTGGAAGAATGGGCAAACATAGACCAATTTCGAATTAAAAATTTGGTTTACAGCATGCCACAGCGTCTTAATAAAGTGATACGGGCTCGTGGACGAAATACAAAATATTAAATTGACAAAAAAAATATTTTATATTTAAAGATTTACTGCCGAGTGTATTTTTGTTTTCATAAGTTACAAGCGAAATTTTCTTATTTTTAGTATTTAATCTAGTTATATAGTGTACAAAACGTGTTACACATTTTTTTATATATCAGTCATCTACAATATACTATAGTTTCGCAAATTAGTCTTATGTATTTAAGAAACTATCACGCCATTTTTGCGATCCAGTGTATAATAGAAGAGATACCGAGTTACATAAAAATTCAAGTTCAAATATATCATCTCGAACTGCATTTGTAAAAAAATCGTTTATCTATTCATTTTTGTGATAGGTTTTGCCAATACCGACTAAGGTTTCAACGATGGCAGCGGTATAAAACCAAATGCGCCACTTCCCATAGTCATTTGGACACTGACTAAAGTTAAAAAGTGAAGAGATCGATGAAGATATCCATAGGCTGATGAGTTTTAACTTTTAACGTTCTCACAAACGCCATTCTTTTCAATGACCAGAGAAATCAGAAAAGTTTAACAACATCTCTGGCCTTCTTTCTTGGGGGATTTGTGATTTATGCACGCGGCACATATGTCTTTGCCGGCTAAGCAACATTGCAATGTGATATCTACGTGACAGTAGTTCGTAATCAAACACGAACTTCCAAAAAATGTATTTTAAAAGAGAGATCTTAGGACTTAGGACGTTTGGTTTTAAAGTTTATTGAGATTCCATATTTTAAAACTTGAATATTTTCGCAGCGATATTTCAGCGTATGTCGGCGCTGACAAGCACTGGTTGTCAACGCTGGTCTGGTCGGCGCAGGCAGTTTTCATACTTTTTGCTAGGGATGTAACGATACATAATTTTCCCGATACGATTATTGTAGTAAATAAGCGGCGATACCGATACCGTTGCCAATACCGGTGGCTTAGTAGTATCAAATAAATAATCAAGTATGTACTTTGGGCGTTTGTATGTCTTTTGAATTTTGTATTTCGGGCACAACTGTTTAATAGTGCGTTATAGTCCTCATTTTACGACGAATAGCAGCAACGTGAAACAGGCCCGAAACAATACATCGCTCAGACAATTAGACAAACAAACTACGGCAAACTAGACATGGGCAAAATGTGTCACTAAAAAGAAAAGATTGAAATGTATCTTTCGATCACTGGGATATGTATCACTCTTTTATATCTTTATATCCTTATGTATCAGTAGCTCACGCTAGCGCGCACGACACGCACGGCGCGAACTCTTCACTGCGCTGCTCAGCTTATGACTCGCTCCGCTGTTCGCTCAACTCAATCCAATAAATCAGTAGAGCGATAGATAAATACCTATAGCTGTTTGCACTTTGCTTGCTTAGTCGTTACATTAGGTTTCTTCCTGATTTATTAGGCTGCTGTTTCTTTTTATGTATCTATTAGTTAGGATTGAAGTAAAAGGCCGTGAGTGAATGAATTTTAAAGATACACTGATACATTCGGATGTGAATGGATATAAAGAGTGATTGATGGAAACGGATTGATTCATATCTTTTTTATCTATCTCTCCTGAGTTACCCATCTCTACAGCAAACTGCAAACACTGACGTTTGCCGTGTTGCCATGTCGCTAAGCATGTGCTGCGCGGCTCTTCCGCCAGTTCCGCCTGCGACGGAGCAACAATGATGCGCGCGCGTCGTCGTTTAGCGCGCTTTTCGAACTGTTTGATATCGGTTGCATATAATCGGCGGAATCGGAATCGTTACATCCCTACTTTTTGCCAAAACAGCGCGAACCATCGCATCAAAAACTGCCTGCGCCGAGAAGCGCTGGCTCTCGGCGCCGGTTTACCAGCGTTCTACGTAAATAAGTACTACTACCACAATTGACAATGACAGGTTGGAATTTCTAATAAAAACAATAACTTTGAATAATCTTGGAAAGCATATAAATTCATGGTCGACATAGCATTAGGTACTGCTCTATCACAACTGACTCTGTATATTAAATAAAGACATAAATGTATTAAAGAACCTTTTGTTAATTTTCCTTGATAAAACCCGACAGGTGATAAGTTATCAATTGGGTTTGGATTATAGCGATAACCTAAAATAAGCGTCAGGGCAGGAGTGCGTTAGCCGTGAAGTCGAATAAGACGATTAAGTATGTATAATTGATATAAAAAATTAACGTAATTAACTTATTGAACTTAGTGTGTGAGAGTTGCTTCATTTCAAAACAAACACACAAATTCTCATGGTAAATTTATTTGGAATTGTTGACACATTGGAAATGCTCTTTTACAGCCGTCAGCCCAGCATCTAATTTGGTTACTCTAGCAGATTCATTAAGATCCTAAAGACTTATATTAATATTATAATGTTAGCACAATAAACGAACAACGCGAGGCATGTGGCTAGAATAACTTGAATCATGTGAGTACGTGAGGTACAGTCTCAGTCAAAATACGTTCGTCACCTTAACGGCTATTTTTGTCTGCTCATTGCACAATGGAATCTGCTTTAATGACTCAACATTAAGAATGGCATATATTTAATCGAATCCCTAATAATACCCATTTTGAGGTCCTAAAAATACTATTGTACACTAATATAATCGCTTCTTTTTGTGGACGTCAAACAAATCCAAAATCTTTATTTTGATCAATTGTTTAATTGATTTGTGCGTCCGAAATAAAACCAGTCGTCTACAGGTAAAACTTTATCAAATCAGAAACTCTCTGCAATTTCTGAATTTGGTAAACTCAAAACCTATCTTGTTCCACTGGAAACATGGAATGTGAATTATACTATGTCACCCTTTAAATCTATATTGATTCATTAAAATAATCAACAATGAGATAATAACAAAAAAACATTTTATTTTGACATTACTAAGTGATGGTGGCGGCTACGAATACATGCAATTTTTTTCTTCATGCCTATCGTTTTCATGGTTTTCGAAGGCGCTGATGCCAATAGTGAGATCAAAATGAAAATTCAAGATGGCGGCTACGATTTTCACATTTCCCGCCATGGGTGTCGTTTTCTTGGCTTGCCAGGGTGTTGATGCCGGTAATAAGGTCAAAATTAAAAACCAAAAATATAGACCATACCGTGAACTATTTGGCAATTACTAGAAGATATATTTAAGAAGGCAGATTGGATATAAAGAGATATAAATAGTATAAGAGAAGTGCACAGTTTATTGGTATATCAATTAAAAATCAGAAAGATCTATTAGACTTAGGTTAACAACGTAATAAAAAGATCACAATGGGAATTTTCCACTGACCAATTTTAAAGTACATATAGTTTTTAAAAATATAAAAGAAGCGCAATAATTTAGAGAGGTATTCGTCATTCGATGTTCAAAAATGTTGTCGGCACAGAGTTAAATATTTCTCATTCAGAATTATTTACAACTATTTTCTTTACATCTATCACACTGTGTACACAGATATAAAATGAAAATAGATTTATGTGTCATAAAATGTCCAGGCCATTAAAAAGGTTTTAGGTTGATGTCAACTTAACATTGTTCATTGTGTCTGCTATTTTGATCTTCGTTATCTAGTAATTAAGTCTGCTCAGTGCCGTAGCTTCAAAATGTTTCCTGACTTGATAAAGGAAAGAATTTGAAAAAAGACGAAGGTATAAAAGACTGTACATGAGCTTATGAAAACTTGCGGCACATGCTTCGCGATATTTGGACATTGTCTGACATTTAGGTCACCAACTCAGACTCGTGATTTTGATGCTGAACTTCAGAAGCGTGGTGTTCAAAATATGAAATTGTTTTTTGGAAGGCGGAGTATCTTTACAACATTAAATATGGTTAGGATTAAAGTATATGGATAATTTTCTACTAGGCATAAATTATTACCTCTGGCAACAGTATTATACCCTATTTTGCAAGCTGTCTACTACCAAATCTTAATTTAGGTACTTATGTTGCTATTACGAAAAAAACACGGAGTAAAATTTGTTTACGCTATGTACACATATGGACGTAACGGTACAAAATGCAAAGATAAGGAATAAGTATCTAACGGGCGGTCATACGGTGGCTTTAAACGAGCGACGCCTGAACTATTATTATGATAATTACTATTTACATTATCCACGTCACTATGTACACGCAACACCGTCGCATAACGCACAGCACCGATCACAAGAGCGCGGCCGCTAGTACACCGTGTCGTCCGGGTACAGCAGCAGCGGGCCTCAGGAGGCGGCGGGCGCGGCCGGCAGCAGGGACTCGCGCGACGCGCGCAGCTCGGGCAGGGCGGGCAGGTCGGGCAGGGCGGGCAGGTCGGGCAGGGCGGGCAGGTCGGGCAGGTTGGGCAGCGAGCGCGCCGCCCGCGCCGCGCGCCGCGCCTCCAGCGCCAGCAGCGAGCGGATGTCGGCCTCCAGCGGGTCCACGCTGATGTGGTACACGCCGCCCTGCGGACACGGGAGCGTCAGAGCGCGGCGCGGCGGGCGGGGCCGGGCTCACCGGGCACTCACCTCGGGCGGCAGGCGCGTGTCGGACGAGCGGCGCGCGTCGTGCTCGCGCACCAGCTCGTCGGCCAGCGCGGACAGGCGGCGGTGCGGGTTGCCGCGGTAGGTCTCGAAGCCGCCGCTCTCGTCCTCCTCGTGGTAGGCGGCGGGCGGCGGCGGCGGCTCGATGTTGGCCACGACCTGGCCGCGCGCGCTGCGCTCGCGCCGCTTCACGCGCACCGGCGGGGACCCGCCGCCGATCGGGATCTTCTCTGGCGCGTTTTGAATTAGCAATATTCTAAAGAAAATAAATCATTTCAGCTATTTATTTCAATTTAATTAAAAAAAGTTTGTTCATATAATGAAATGTATCGACAGAAATACCTGTTGTGAGCACGCCAACGGTTACAGAGATGCAGATATTGACGGCATTGTATATACATAAAAACGGCGCCGCCAGTGAATCCCACAGCTACAACTACCAATTTTGTCCAAAAAGGCCATGCTGAAACACGTCATATTTTTATTAAAAACTAGTCAACATGAAAAATTGTTTCCTTCATACATTCAAACGGTAATATTAAGGTTATTATTTGATTTAGTCTTTCCAGTAGTTGTTATAGGCCAAGCAAATTAGAATGTTTCGAAGAATTAATTCCCAGCAAGCTGGAAATCGTTTTAATACCTTCATTTGATCCTAAATACGTGTAATCCGAGTTTGCAGGAGGTGTGCATAACTTTGGGACACAATAACCGCGAAATTTTTGCTCTTTTTTCAGTTTTTTGCATGTAGCACAAAAACGGTACATCGGACGGAAAATGTATTCAGTTCAATATTAAAGAGGGTCAAATTTTGCGTCGAATGAATATCTAAAACTTCAAATTCGGTTCAGGTGTATAGTCGAAATCAAAAGATAGAAACTGTGAAAATTTCTCTTTGAGGTGCAAACTTACATTTTGCGACTTTTCAAGACCTTTGTTTGATACAAATATACCTTTTGAAAAACCCATAGAACAAAAGATGTAGAGAATCAAATCTCACATTATTTAGATATCTCAGTTTTCAAATTCAGTCATTTTGAAAGAAGAAATTAGGCACCGCAAATGCAGCCACCGCCCAACATATTCTGCGGGTCTACCTCCAAATCCAGGGCTGGTATGATAGACCAATGGATCCTCTCAGCTGGGGTTGGAAGAGGGCGTATTTTTTTCACCTTTTGGCCTGCTCCCCACCATGACCACCAAGGATCCAGCTCCAGCTGAAATCCTTAACACAGTGTCCTGCAGATGTAAGAAGGGGTGTACAGTGAAGTGCAGCTGCCGTAAAGTAGGTATGAAATGTTCATCAATTTGCCCTCAACTGCCACGGCCAGTCCTGCTCGAATGAGGCACCATTCGAGGATGAGGGTATATCCCACATGCCGATTGCCGTGGAAGCAGAAATAGGTGAGGACAGTCCCTTTGAAGATGATCCCGATGAAGACGGGCTCGACATGCCGCCCCAGTTTGAGGGCTTCGTAAGAAATGCGAGCATGAAGGCTGCCTTATTTTCTGCATTGATTTTTATAGCATGTTTTTGTGTATACGAGGTGCATTCAATAAGTACCTAGCCTCATCGCCAGAGGGCGCTGTAGTTTCAAAAGAGTTTTACCACAGTGTAGCACATTCTTTTTTAATTCTTTTTTCAAATTTTCATTCCAATCCCTTCATTTGTTTTAATTTGACAACTTATGGAAGCGAACGTGTCGATCGGTTTTACAAAAATGGAAAAAGAGCAATATCGTTCGGTGATTCGATTCCTATTTTTGGAAGGGAAAACGCGCATCGAAATCAAAGAGCGCTTGGATGCTGTGTACGGTGACTCTTCTCCATCGATGGCCACCGTCAAGAATTGGTTCAACGAGTTTGCACGTGGCCGTACGTCGGTTTTTGATGAACCACGTCCAGGTGCACCGAAAACAGCTACTACGGAGGAAAACATTAAAAAAAACCATGATCTCGTATTGGCAGATCGCCGATTGAAGGTTCGGGAGCTAGCTGAGACTAGGCATTTCAGAAGGAACAGTGCATCATATTCTTCACGAGGAACTCGGCATGAGAAAGCTGTCGGCGCGATGGGTGCCGCGTTTACTCACACCAGAAAACAAGCGCAACCGTGAGACCACATCGGAGACGTGTTTGGCGCTGTTTAAGCGGAATCCAGCGGAGTTTTTGCGTCGTTTTGTGACCGTCGATGAAACCTGGATCCACTGGTACACACCAGAGACCAAGGAGCAATCAAAACAATGGATCCAGACCGGGGAACGTGCTCCAAAGAAGGCGAAAACTGTAAAATCGGCCGGAAAAGTTATGGCCACCGTTTTCTGGGATTCACAAGGTGTGATCTACATCGATTACCTCGAGAAGGGTAAAACAATTACAGGGCTTTACTATGCCGATTTATTGGGCCGATTCGACGCCGAATTAAAGAAAAAACGACCCCATCTGGCGAAGAAAAAAGTGCTGTTTCACCACGACAACGCACCGGTTCACACGTCTGCCGTTGCCATGGCCAAATTGGTCGAATTACACTACGAATTGCTGCCCCATCCACCGTATTCTCCAGATTTGGCCCCTTGTGACTTCTTTCTGTTTCCTAATCTGAAAAATCACTCGCCGGGAATAGATATGGATCGAATGAGGAGGTCATCGCCGCCACGGAGGCCTATTTTGCAGAGTTTGACAAAAACTATTTTTCGGACGGGTTAAAAAAGTTGGAGCATCGCTGGGCTAAGTGTATCGAACTAAAAGGAGACTATGTTGAAAAATAAATTGCCACTTTTCCAAAATTTTCGTTTACTTTTTGTAGGCTAAGTATTTATTGAATGACCCTCGTATTTCATCTTAGTGGCAATATAGATCTTTGTTATAATTAAAATGTTTTTCATTCTTACTACTTCGAATCTCTACTCAGGGTGTGAATATTTATATACTTAACTAGTTTTTTGATTGGGTAAATCTGATGATGATGATGATGATGATAGGAATTTACATTGAAATGTTTTTAGCCGTAACGATGCATTAAATGTGGGCCTCACACCTCATATTTATGGAAAATGTGCAATTTAAAAGTCTTGAAAAGTCGCAAAAAGTAAGTTTGCACCCAAATGAGAAATTTTCCTGTTTCTAACCTGTGATTTCGACTATAACACTGAACTGAATTTGAAGTTTGAGATATTCATTCGACGCAGAATTTGACCTTCTTTCATATTGAACTGGATACATTTTCCGCCCAATGTACCGTTTTTATGCTACATACAAAAAACTGAAAAAAAAAGCAAAAATTTCGCGGCTATTGTGTCCCAAAAGTTATGCACACCTCCTGCAGGGCTAACATGACAAGCACGAGAAAGCTCTCTATCTCGTTTTGTCGAAATTTGTCTACAATTCTGACGTCATTCTAATCCCTAACATGACCGTAAACGACGAGATATCTCGAAAAAGGCACTTTGACACTTCTATCTCGCGACGAGAAACCGATGTTGCAAGTTATTAAAAACAAATTATTTTTTTGATAGCAACATCGGCTTGAGATTCCGTTTCATTCATTCAATGTTGCCGATTTTCTTTTCACAAATGCCTCTAAACTAGACTAAAAATCACCAAAATTTTGATTATTCCTGTCAACCGACGATTTTCCATTCTGAAATAGACTAAAGTGACACAACTTAACTATATTTTAGTTTGACGGCACTGAGCTATTAATTTAGTGAAAATGGCAATTTTGTTATTCAGAATTTTACGTTCTTCACCTAAAATGTTGATTGTCTAAGTATTTAATCGCGATTAAAAAATGAACTAAAATTCACACCAACACCTCGAAGGTGCAAAAACAATACTGTCTTTTTTTTCTTTTCTCTTGCTTTTATCTCGAAAACGGTGTGTCCTATCGCAAAAATAATGAAAATTTCGTCCCCCTTTATGAAACCCATAAACCCCTAACACTCAACATGTAGGTAATATTTTTTCATATTTTCCATACAAAAAACGAAAAATTCCATATAAAACACGTCGTTTCAATATAAATAGTAGTTTAAAACTAAGTATTTTCATTATTAATATATTGTAAAATAAAATGATGACTTAAATAAGTACAATAATGAAACTGCCATGTTATTTTGGAGTTTTTTTTTTTGTATCATATTTTTGTCTACTCTTCTCGTCGTCAAAATCGACGACGAGTAAATACGACTAAATGATAGAAAAATCGGAGATTATCTCGTGTTGAATTGTCAAAAATCGAGATAACTAAGGTGCCATGTTAGGGTTTGTCGAGTAAACATCAATTTTGACAGAAGGAGTCGACTATTTTGTATGGACGCGCTGTCAGAAAACGAGAAAGTGACCGAAATAGACAAAAATTACTCACGCGAGAGCGAGTAATTGTCGCGTGTGTCATGTTAGGCCTGCTGGGTTTGGGCAAACTCGGATTACACGCATTTAGGACCAAATGAAGGTATTAAAACGATTTCTTGCTGGGAATTAATTTCTCGAAACGCTTTTTTTGGATCTGATTTGACTGGCCTATTAATAAACCCGTTACAAATGATGACAGCAGGGTCGATAATCTTAAATAGAATATTCCATTGACCGACCGTGACCTTTATGATTACGAAAATAAAGTAAATAATCATATTATGGTGTAGCATTTCGTCTTTTTTCTACATAATATAATTATTATATAAGCATATTAATATACATCTTAATTTTGATTGGACTGTGATTGACTGATTCTATACAATATATTTTAAACACTATTTTTATACAATCCAATTAAACTGTTGATACTTAAAGCTATTCACAAACGGATCTCTCGCGTATGTCAAGGCTAAACTTACTGCCGATGTATTTCATAGCTAATGTAAGCTCTTTTTTGTACCATAACCAAAAGTATATGTGTAAACAGGTACGTCATTATTGAGTAACACATATTCGCCTTCATTTATAAACGTTACTAAATGTATGGTTAAGCAGTCGCTAACCATTACTTAATTTTAAGCACCGTTATGACAACACGATAAAACAGATTTTATCAACTCACACTTCAAAACAACACTACCAGCGGTCATTGACCCAAAAAAAATAATTTGTATTTTGTCGTGCTTACATATCGATACCCATCATGTCTGCGGAGTGCGGAGTTTCCCTAGGTAATTTACTTTGACCCTGTATAAGCTCCATTTAATAAATAGGTATATTTTAGACGAAAATAAACCACAAGGAACATTACTAATTGGTTTCTCAAAAACTGAAAAACAAAATATAAAAATGTAGTAATGATGTTTGTGAATCCATACCGATCATGCCGCGGTTCACCTCTTCCACAGCCCGTTCAATAAGCACAAACAGTGACCACATGACGCACAGCGCGGCAACACAGTGGAACAGCACTGCACAGCACAACCGACGACGCTCCACACCCGACATCTCCAGCAGTCGCCACTGGAAACAAACACCACTCACATGACATAAGATAAAATCGCCCCAAACGGTTGGGCAGAGATGTGGTAAAACCCACATTTCTCCAGTTATGTTTAGTACCATGTAATAAGAGGCGAGTTTATTGCCATCAACTACTCACAGACCCTGACTCCAGGCTGCTTACTGGTAAATTCCTAATGGAAAAACGTAATAGCACTTTGGCAGGCCTACAGATCGAACTCAGGACCTCAAGCTTACCAGTCGCGCTTCCGACCACTAGACCAACGAGTCTGTCATCATTGCACATCAAAGCATTATATAAAAAACAACAGGATTTCGTATATGATTTAATTATTCTGCTTTTTGTATCCACAGTACAATCAAATGAAGAAATAATTATACAGGCCGCTTAATTGAAACTACTAAACCATGTTATGAGTGTGCTGAGTACTCAAATCTTTTACATCACTCTTTTTAGTGTGTGTCAGCTTAATACATACACAATAAAAGTGAATATTGGCAGTGTGTTCATTGATATATAGTATATCAATGAGTGTGTTGGAAAGATGAATATTTTTGCTTATTAATAACTCTTTGGTGGACTGTACTACTTATATTGTTTGGACTCAGTAAGTGGCTATAACTATTTATAATTGGTTGAATAAAATGATGATGAAAAATGATCATCTTTACATTCAAAAGAATAAATAAAATTGGCTGGTATATATAAATTCAAAATAGATTGTGACTGTATACCTCATTAAATGGCTTTATTTTGGTATGCATGATAAAGTTAAACTTGCAGAGTTCACAAGACCTCGTCTCCGATGCAGTCAACCACTGTTGTAAACAGCTCTGATGAACATATTTCAAACTTCCTGCAACAACACACATCATTCAATTATAATTACTGAACATAATATGAAACACTTAAGTTATGTAACAAGTTATTTTTATTTCAATGTCATTTTCATCATTATGTATGTAGATCACGTAAGTATTATTATTAATTAAATATTTTTGAGTAAAGACTCATAAGTCATAAGTAAGAAGACAAAAAGGTAGTTTTTTTTGTGTAGGTTTTGCAGTGTTCATTATGCAAATGTAACACAATTTAGCAATGCTATCATCAGACCATGTCAATGTCATATGAAACATACATTACTAGATACAGTATTTTTACAAGCAGGTGAGACCTTCAATACAAAATATCTAAGTAATTGGTTGTGGAAATAATGTGCTCAAGCTTCAGAGTTCAGTTCCCTAATTTTTATAGGCTCCTTGCATGAGTCAGAATTTAGAATAAACTACTGATCATCCATGTTTTTAATTATCAGTAAAATTTGTTATTCTTCTTTGCCACTTGATCCAATTTTCTTTCTGACTCTGACCTCTATCAGAATTTTAAACCCACTCTTTCAAAATCAATTGATCTTTTTAAATAACTTGTGCCCAGTAGACAGCTACATTCATCACAGCATTGGTGTTGTTCATTAGATGCTCAAATATGCAGGTGCACACTCCAGCAAGTGGGTCCCCTGATGCATCAAAGACAACAATGTCCCTGATTCAAATTATGCTTTTACATTAATGAATTATAATGCAGAGTATGTAATCAGTACCTAGTCACAAAAAAGCTATATTATACTGATTGCTGATTAATGTCAAGTACTAAAAATTTCTTTGTAATGAGTCACCATATAAAAGCTTTACTGAATACATAATATATCAAATATTTGCCTAAATATGAAATCATAGAAAACTTTTACGGTATTTTTTTCTTGCTTTGTCATTCGGCGGCATACCTTGTTGGTATTCAATCTGCCTAGCCTTTTCCCAACTATATTGGGGTCGGCTTCCAGTCTAACCGGATGCAGCTGAATACCAGTATTTTACATGGAGCAACTGCCTATCTGACCTCCACAACCCAGTAACTGGGTAATACGATACCCCTTGGTAAGACTGGTTGTCAGACTTTCAGGCTTCTGACGACCCGTAACAACTGTCAAAGATCCACAAATGACAACCGGGACCAACAGCTTAACGTGCTTTCCGTGGCACAGAGGAGTCTCGGTATGTAAAGATGGTCACCCATCCACAGACCAACCCTGGCAAGCGTAGCTTAACCTGACGGATCGACCGGTGCGGCAGTTACTACTTAGCCACGAGCTCCTCACCTTGTTGGTATTAATACTTGAATTTGTTGTCCATTGATTACTGTGACATACATTACCAAATCTGTAGTCTATTAGGTATACCACACGAAACTACCTTTTGGAAGGGGAAACTAGAATCAATTCATTCTTTTTTGTAAATTTTGACATTCAAAAGTAAAGTCAAATCATTTATTTCAAATAGGCCCTTGTAGGGCACTTTTGAACGTCAAATAAATCATTTGAGTTTTATAACATCGTTTGTTATTTAGTAATGCAACATGTCTGAGGGTGCCGTACGCAAAATACGCTCTTTGACGTGGAGTTGCAGAAACCAGCCCGTATTACCATGTCTGAGGGTGACTCATTCAAGTGACAAGTAAACAGGACTAGGACTTTCTGAATATTTCCCAAGGTTCTGTAAATGTTTCTTCCTACATTTTACCCCTGAATAGTGCAATTATTTCTAAACATTTTTGAGAATGTATGATTGAATGAAGTAAAATAATAAACAATGCATAATGTAATTTGCCGAGCAGTGTACACATATGTAATACTGATAGTTTCAGTAACTGCAAAGTTCCAAACATTGCTAATTGTTGGTATTAGCGATGATTATGCATAATGCACCTATATGAACTTATTATTCTATTTAAAATAAATAAACAAGTTTTAGATACTATAAACCTGACATTTATGTCACAAGAGGATAATTTATTTACCTAAGTAATATTATTGCAATGTATGTGTAGGATGCACACAAATGTATTTGCAACAACAAAACCAACAAATGTATTTTTGTGTGCATCATTAAATTATTAATTATTGGAAATATTGTATTTGTATTCTCATTAGATTTGCCTGTTGGCTCAGAAGTATAGTAGGAAATAACAATTCTCCACAATTTACCTCAAAAGTAGTATCATTATGTTATAAGGTTTTCCTTAGTAAATTATTGTAAAGAGAATGAGTGTGTATCTCAGGATCTTTTCTTCTAATTATTTAAAAAAATACCTAAGTAAAAAAGAATGCTTAGTAACAATATCCATCCCTTTAAAAAAAAAAAAATTAACTAGTTTATGCATATTTTTATCAGAATTAAACTTGATTGGTATATTCAACTTATGAATGAATGTTTACAGTAAAATAGTATGCTATTATTGGTTAGTTTTAGAGATAATATAATCTGCTAAACTTTAAGCACCACCCACTTTGTTTATCTTGCTTATTTTAATGCTATTGATTTTCAAATATTCTTACTAACATCTAAACATTTGCCCTTCACAGTAATTGGTTCTGTTCTTGAGTAAAATTTTATATTTAACTGTGTCAAATAACATATGTAAACAGAGAACAGCTGTGTAATTCGCTTGATCCTCGCTACATGTAGGACTTCTTGGTGAGGTAGGTACATGTAACATGTAAATATATTTTCACTGACCTGAACAATAACATGGTGCCAGTAGGGGGTTGTGAGGTTCGCTTTCACAATGACATATGCGGCAAATATCCCCGCTGGAGTTGCTACATGACGTGCGGCTGCTCCCTGACCCCGTCCGTATCACCTCTCGGCCACATCCACCTCCCCATTCCCAACTTTCAATATCCGACGAGTTTTTCACATTAATTTGCTGAACAGGCATTGTGGTATTTTTTTTTTTTAACGCTCAATTGAGCCTACTTATATTCACAGATTTTCTTCGGATCACATTGGACATCGACAAAGCAAACATCTAAAAACATGTCAGCTCACATCGCATTAAAGTAAGTAACTTCTGATAAGTACGATTTTAAATTAGTATGTACACTGTTGATGATGACTGGTTATTCACATTCCTTCCTACATAACACACAGCAATTAATAAGATAATTAATTAAAAACAAAATTCATAAAATAAATCGTCAACCAAAGTTATCAGTGCTGGTGCTGCTACTTGTCATCACATAAATAAAATACAATACACCAGTAGGCAAAGGCACACAGATTCACATTTAAAATGAATGAGAGAGTTGAGACATACGAACGAGTCCGACATGGAACTAAATGGATGTGGCGAAATAGAGAACTAAAGCTCAAACAAAACAAACACAGACTAGTACTGAGGGAGGAGTACGGCAGCGGGTCTATATGGATGACAATCTATACTGATCCATACTTTAGGCACTATTTATAATAATAATAATATATTATACATTTATTTTATTTTATTTTTTGTGATTACTTGAACTCACACACTGACTTATTATTATTAGTATTACTTATTATAATGTTAGAAATATAGTTTAATTTTACAATGTTTGTAAGTATGTGAGCACCATGCATCTATCACATAATTAAGTCATTTCTTCATTTTTTATTATTTTTACCTATCGTGGTATAGTAATCTTATTCTAAGTGCATTGTCTTCACATATAATTATATAATAAGTGTATACAAGATAAAATGATTTTTTTAAAAGAGTAACGGTGGTTTCATGCCCATTCTTCTCCATACGAAAACTACCTTTTGGAATGGGCGACTAGAATCAGTTTTATTATTTTTTGTAAAGTTTGACGTTCAAAAGTGCCTTTTTTGTGCCTAATTGAAATAAATTATTTGACTTTGACTTTGAATACTATTCTCTGTCTGTCTGTCTGTATGTTTCCCTTTCACGCCTAAACCACTAAACAGATTTCGATAAACTTTGGCAAGGAGATAGTTGGCATCCTGGGGAAGATCCTATGCACTGCATATTTAGTTATTGTTTTATTAGTAATTTTGATATTATAGATAGGATCTTGACATTATAGATATGATTTTCACATTAATATTGATTGTTTTGACATTAATTTGCCAAGTATTACACTAGTGTTTAGATGTTTATGTAATTACTAACAAATTGGATTGTATGATCTGAAAATAAAATTATTTGATTTGATTGATGCAACTTTTTGTTTGAATCGCTTTGACGGACGTCCGCGTTAAGCTTCGTTCAGACTAGCGCAACGCGACAGCGCGACGCGACACCGGCTATTGTTATACCGTGAAGTTTTCTTAGAAATTGTATTGTTCGAGTCACGTCGCGCCGTCGCGTCGCGCTGGTCTGCACGAGCCTTTATTCACTATCCACCTGCATGACACTTGCAGTGGTGGGGGCGCTTGCTGGATGCAAGCAATTAATAATAATTATGACGTACAGACGCCAACACATCAACCTACTAAAATCTGTCAATTTTCTTTAATAGATTTTCAACTTTAATATAAATGCTTAAGTTTCAACGTTGATTGGGAAAATTTTACAGTTTCGGGTAGGTTGACGTGCTGGCGTCTGTACGTCAAGACTATTCACCAGTGATGCCAGGTTGGGGGGAATCCCCCCAAACTTGTTTTTTTTATAGTTATGGGGGGAGAATAATTGGTGGGATAATATTTTTAGGGAGATATTTGGAGGGAGAAAACTGGGTGTGGAGGGACTAGGGGGATTTTTATTAACATATGTAGTCTGGGCAAAGCCGCGGGCAGCATTTTTTTAAGACCGTCTGAAATTATGTCGACTTAGTGGCAGTGGTACAAAAATGGAATGGTTTGCATCGTAAAGACGTCGCACGTCAACCTACTACAACCTGTCAAATTTCTTTAATAGATTTTCAACTGCCGAATCCATCTTGAGAATAAGATATACATTGCTAGAAGGATGGTTAGATGATGATTATGATGACAGATTTAATCCAGAAAAAATTTACGTAACTGCAAACGACGCGAGTGAAGAGGCTGATTTAGTAATGGAAGCTATTGTTGAAATAGTATAAAATTGTATCTTTCATTAATCCTAAGGAAAGAAAATTAATTTTTAATAAAAAAAAATTGAGGGGTTTTTTTTTTTCTAATACTCAATATTTGACAGGAACTAGAGATTTCAACATGTTTTGTTGTTATGTTTCGCTAGTACAAACGCACAGTTTTGCGTGGCCTTGGCAGGACGTACAACAAGATGGATGGCGAATATGGTGCAAAGCCCCACTGCAACCAATGGGGACTAATAAAACTGAAAGCTCATGATGATAGGTGGCAGCACAGTTCTATTCTATTTTTCTTTAGGACAATGACAATGGTGCCGATGTCGACAATGGCAGGTAATCTGTAAAGATCAACGCAGATGGCGCTTGCTGTGTTGGGGGTCATACGAACTATCAAACATTGGTTATTTCTTTGGAGCGACGAAGTTTCACCCAAGTTAGTTAATTTTCTTGTAATGAAAATGCGTCAGTGTTGTGTATAGATGCGCAATCCACCCATCGGGTTACCGGATTTAAACGCAGGTGTGCTTAAACCGGGTAAATTGGGTTTAAACTCGATTTCCAACCTTTCGGGGTAAATGACTTTTGTATAAAAAAAATATACCTACCTAACTTTACTTGTAATCCCTAAAAATTTGGTGAGATAGACGTACCTTTTAAATTAAAATTAAAAGGAAAACTATAAAATTAAAAGGAACGAAATTAAAAGGAAAATTATAAAAGCTAGTGTAGGCAATAATAGTCGACCAACTTACATTTGCGGTTGCAAAAACATGTTCTCCCATACATTCCGTATGGGAGAACTTGTTTTTCAACTACAAAGTTAAGTTCGTTCTTGCAATAAATTCATCCAAAGTATGAAACCCTTCATTGTGGTCCGACACGCATTTGGCCGGTTTTATTTCAAAATACTTATGCATTTTTATTTCAAAGATCATTCTTCAATTCTTTCACATCACAACCACCGTATTTAAGTCATTTTTTCATCAGTAAATCCCGGAAATTAAATCAACATATGAAAAAATTTCAAATTCCCTTCGAGAAACTGAACTGTCATGACCGCCAAACACACCAGCGCGCCAAGTGGGAGCAATGGCGGACATCCCTGCCATTCTGCCATTGTCAGGTGTGTTACGAGAAAACGTGCGAAGGAGAGAAACAGTTGTACATCTTTAAACCGCCATTGTTAGGTTTATGTTTACTTTTGTATGACGATCACAAATTATACGAAAACTAGATAAATATGTATGCGACTTGGAGTGTAGCACTATTAAAAGACGAGTTAAGGGCAAGGGAAGCCCCTACCACTAGTAAAAAGCAGCTTTAGTGGAAAAGTCAATAAATTATAAACTTTCTATAATTTAAAGGTTATTTTGTGTTTGTTGACTTAAGTTCTATTTTTGAGATGATCGAATTGGATTTATTTTCGAGGATGATCTTTTTGACTAAAAAACTTCAGAGATTATAATTCTAGCACTGCTCTAATATGATAATACAAAACAACACAAGTGCCTGTAGGTAAAGAAAACACAGTTATCTTGGGAGCATCACGTGTGTATGAATATCTCCTACAAAGTCTTCAGGTTTCAAAAGAATAGCACAATCTCGAAATATCGGACTGCCAATTTTTTTTTGGAGTTTTCTTCCTTAGTTTTCATCTTCTAACATCTTTGGCAAATACATGGGTGACCGTATTTCTGCAGTTACACAACTGCGTAAAGGGGCTTATTAAAAGAAGTCGCTTATTTACAAAAAAATGTACGGATAATGACAGCCAGCTGTCAAATTCGGAGGCACTGGGTAGTAGCAACATCTGAAGTGAGCAAGCGGCAGTTTTTACCCCATTGGTTACGATTTGTACGTAGTATATACTAGTTCCATGGTTACGATACGCCCGGCTTAGTCTTTTTTTTTGACAAATAAATGGTAACACTGTTTCTTGCATTTTCGCATTAATTTGCAACCCAGTTTACATGTTCTCTATTTTATTTTTAATCTGTGTGTGCGGTCTGTGACAAACGGCGGCGTTGCGTTGTCGTGCTACAATTTTTTATTTAAAATTGCAAAAATGGGGGTCCCCGCAGAAGTGCAAGCTGAAGCTATTTCAATAGTTCATCAATTTCTTCAAAATATAGACAAATCGCTAGCTCAAGAGTTTTTGAAGAAAACGAAAGCGGTACGTTCCATCATCAGTCATCACCAAAAAAACCACGTGTGGCCGGCCACCACACGTGTTCGACAACCTCGCGACAGTGTTTTGCCTTAGCAGATTTTTTTTATTGTTCGGTTCATCTAGTAATTCGATAGCAGTTTGGAATATTTAATCTACGAATTAAAAATCTATCGCCACATGACGACGGACATTTTTATTCTTCGACGTTCGACGCGACATTTTGTCAAATCTAGCTCCTTCAGTTCGAAGTACCCTCGCGGTATATTTTGATATTTTAACTAGCAGATAGTGATAGAAACTTATATTTTTGTCTCCTTATCGTTAAGACTAAGGCTAGCAATCCAAGACCTCTTGAGACTTAGAAGATTCGTTTTTAATGTTGGGCATTGCAATGTTTTTTTTTTCTTTTAGAAACCTCGTGTCAAGGGCCTGCCTTCACTTACAGATGTAATCCAAGAATTTAATAAACTCAAGAAGCTAAAAAAACCGGCAGCTGAAAGGTGATTACAATATTTATGCTTTTTAAGGTTATGATCACATTATTTAGTTTATGTTAGGTTAGTAGTCAGTATAACCTATCACTGTTGAAATAAAGTGATACACTTACAAGTGCTGGGGAAGTGCCTTCCAGTTTATAAGTTTCGACAAAATTAATCATCTGTCTTATCCATCCAGATTATAACATTTTGCTGGGTTGTTTCCTGTATAATTTAGTTGAAATTTTTCATGAAAGTTAAAAATCTAGTATGTATTGTAATTAATTAAGTCCTCTCCTATTAGTTCTGATGACGACTCCAGTGAAGATGAGAAGCCACAAAAACAAACAGTTGCACAAGTTAACGGCAAGGCTGCCGCTGCAAAAAAAGCACAAGACTCTTCAGACTCTGATAGCTCTGAGGATGAAAAACCAAAAACACAAGTAAGTTTGAACTATTAAAATAAATTTTGCTTTGGTAATCTAACACTTATAATGATGAGAACTTGTGAATGAATCACTATGATTTTAAATTTTACTTATTCGTCACTACCTCTGAATACAATTAAAAATTCAATAAATTCAAAAGTATTTAATTGAGATCAAATTGCAAACAAAAGTGTGTTTTTTTAGGTCAAGCCCAAACTAGCAGCTACTCCAGCTAAGAAGGCAGAATCATCAGATGATAGTGACAGTAGTGAAGACAATGCTACATCTAAACCGAAAAAACAACCAGTAAAACCTAGTGTAGCAGCACCCAAAATTGTTAAGAAGCAAGAATCTTCTGATGATGACAGCAGCAGTGAAGATGAGAAACCAAAACCTCAACAGAAGACTCCAGCAAAGGCACCTGCTCCAAAACAGAAGCCAGACTCATCAGATAGCGATGACAGCAGTGAAGATGAAAAGCCAAAGGTTGCTGCAAAACCTGCACCTAAACCTCAAGCTAAAGCTACACCAGCCAAGAAACAAGAGTCTTCTTCTGATGACAGTGAGGATGAAGCACCTGCTCCAAAGAAGGTTGCACCTACACCTGCAAAGACTCCAGTTAAAGCAGCACCAGCTAAGAAACAAGAATCCTCTTCTGAGGATAGTGACGATAGTGAAGATGAAAAACCTAAGGCACCTGCTAAATCTGCTCCAAAAGCCACCCCAGCTAAACCTGTAGCTAAGGCTGCACCTGTTAAAAAGCAAGAATCCTCAGATGACAGTGATGACAGTGATGAAGATAAAAAAGTACCACAGAAGGCTCTCCAGAAACCTAAACCCACACCTGTGAAACCAGCTATTAAGGCTTCAGCTAAAAAAGAGTCTTCATCTGATAGTGATGATAGCAGTGAAGAAGATAAGCCTAAAGCAGTTCAAAAGACACCAGCTAAAGCTCCAACAAAGGCACCAGTTAAAAAGGCATCATCTTCAGATGATAGTGATGACAGCGATGAGGAGCCATCCAAGCCTGCTCCAAAGACACCTGTTAGTGCAGCTAAACCTAAACCTGCTGCAAAGAAACAAGAGTCTTCAGATGATGACTCAAGTGATGATGATGAACCAAAACAGAAACCAGCACAAAAACCCGCAGCCAAGAAAGCTGAGTCTTCTGATGACAGTGATGATAGTGATGAAGATGGTCCTCCTGCTAAAGTAGTAAAGAAGGAATCCAATGATCAGGTAAATATGTAGAAAAAAATTAAAAGGCATTATTCAGTATCATGTGACTGAGCGGTGTTTAAAGTAATGTAGTTTTAACACCACGCAATTAGATGACTAGCATCTAATAAAAAGTAAAAATACACAAAAACATTGTCATCATTCTATTAAACTATGTTCCAGGCTGAAAATGGATTTCAACCAGGGAAAAAGAGGAAAGCATCAGGAGGAGATTCAGGTGCACCGGCCAAGAAGCCCTACAATAATTTTGTAAAGGTAAACATTCAAATTAAATTTATGATACCTACAGGCTAGTTGGAGTGACATTTATCACCAGATGGCTAGTAATGAATGGTTAAGTGGCTGAGGTTCTCAGTTCGTGTGACTTGCAACTGGAGAGGCCTTTGTCCATCAGTGGACTGCTTTAAGGCAAGGAAGGAAGTTGAAATCATACCCAATTTGTTTTGTATCTTTTGAAATCAAGTCTAGTTTATGAGTACTAAGTAGTATTTTGGGTTGTGAAGATTGTGACAGGTTGCCATCAAATATAGCTTATAATTTTACTTCATACCATGTCTTTTTTTAGGGTTCCATACCTCAAAAAGAAAAAAACGGAACCCTTAAAGGATCACTTGTTTGTCTGTCTGTCACAGCAAATTTGCTCTGAATGGAATGGACCGATTAAATTGAAATTTTGTACATATGTATTTTGGTGTCCCAAACAGGAATGTGTAACGTTAATAAATGAATTTTGAATATGGGGGTCACTTATGGGAGGCAAATAAAGAAAAAAGTTTTGGAAACTACCATGTGACATATCAAATGAAAGGGCTTGTTCCGTATATCATTTTTTTTTTTTAATAATTGTTTGATAAATACTTTTAAATATTCCCCCCTTATCTCCGAAACTACTGATCCGAAAATAAAAATAAAACCCTTAGAATGGTTCTTTACTCATAGATTACAAGAAAACCTATAAGTTTTACACTTGCATTAGAAATGTGTGGTAGAACATGTTTTTCAAGTACAATGTTAAGATTGTTGGGATAAATTCATCGCAACTACGGAACCCTTCATTTTGCGTAGTACGAGACGCACTTGGCCGGTTTTTTGCTATTTTATATGGATTTAAACACTGAAATAAATTTTAGGGTACAGTTAGTGTGTCAACCCCCAACGAAAAAGAGAATGGATCGGGTAAGCCAGCTCCCTTCCGCCGAGTGGCATCAAAACCTGTAGAAGTTGATCCTAGACTTAAGGATAACTCATTCGACGCCAAGGTAAATGCCCCAAAGTTTGAGAAGCCAAGGCAACTCTATGTTATGTCTAACTTGGACATTTTCGCCCATGGCTTCATTGCCAGTGGCTTGCTATAACATTTTGGGCATTTACTTTATGGAATAATTTGTTCATCAGCATCACATAAGGTTGTCTTGGTTATAATATAGTGCTTCTCTCTCAATCAGGAGGGTGAAAGCCAAGAAGGCGGAGAAAACGACGAGGAAATGGAAGGCAATCAGTCTGGAGGTTGGAACCAGCGTGGACGTGGCGGATTCAATCGGGGTCGGGGTTTCAATGATAGGGGTAGAGGGGGATTCCGAGGCCGTGGAGGAGACCGAGGAGGCCGCGGAGGGTTCAATGATAGAGGTGGACGTGGCGGCAGGGGCGGCTTTGACAGGGGTGGTCGCGGAGGCTACGACAGGGGAGGACGCGGCGGGTTCGACAGGGGAGGGCGCGGCGGGTTCGACAGGGGAGGCCGCGGTGGAGATCGTGGAGGTAGAGGAGGCCGTGGAGGTCGCGGGGACCGTAACTCCTGGGGAGGAGACAGGGGAGGGTTCAACAAAGGAGGTTTCAATGATAGAAAAAGTTTTGAGGGTGGGGATTCTCAAAACAAGAAAATAGTGTTTGATTAAATAGGTGAGGCTAAAAAATAATTTCTACTTAATGCTAGACTACTCTGAATACACATGTAATTTTTTTTGGAAATTTCACCTAAAAATAATTCATGGATAGTTTTGTGTACAGTCGGCGACTGGGGTAGCTTACTGTACAATCTATTATTGCAAATTTAATATTGGAAAATTATTTTCTAGAGTGGTTCACGCGGGTCATGGGGTGAGCGTGCTAATCAAGACTTGAAACACACACGTGGCAAGTCGTTCAAGCATGAGAAGACTAAGAAAAAAAGGGGCTCATATCGCGGCGGCGCGATCGATACAGGGGTTCACTCTATAAGATTCGAAGACTAGACTATGTAACTCGCGCACGTAAGTGTGTTCCCTAGGTTTTATAAACATCTATTCTGTTGTTCGACGATTTCTAATGTTCAAATTATTAAAAAAACACTCAAGTGATAGGTCGACACGATGCTGCGCATTCCAGCCCCTTTTCTACGACGGTATTTATTTTATTCCGACATATACGCAAGCTGTATTAATTGATGTATTGCAGATGGTTTTTCAAACTTCGTAACATAACTGATTCAGACTAAGGTACTTATGGACTAAGTTAGTAATAGTTATGCTAACCTCTTACCGTTGATTTTAATGTAAATTCTGGACCATAGCTTAAGAATAGATTTATACTGTAATAGCGCTATGTTGGTTTACATCGGTATATTCGTCTGTATTTGTTAATGTAGTGCATGAGTGAGTTTGGCTCCAGTGAATCTATAATGGACATGTTTTTTTTAAATATTTTTTGATAATTTTATGTTGAAATGTTTCGTAATGTAACGAAAGTATGATTTTACGCTGACATAATATTTATCGACATCAGACGATTGAAGCTGACTCAAGTGGTAGAAGCTTATCATACAACTTTACTTTTTATTTTTTTCCGATTATTATCAAGTAGCCAATAATTTTGATGATTTTCTTCTTTTTTTTTTTGTTGGGGCCAATACCTTGTTTTTATAAGTTTGTAACATTACCACTGATAACTTGAAATGATTCTGAATATTATTATTTTCTTAAGCGTTGATGTAAATAGGCTTTTATTTTACGTACTTTACTGTGTACATAAGTTTATATATAAGATTCTAATTAATTATATCTAGACGTAATAAATTAGTAAGTAACGAGATCAGGTATGTAAGAGATACAATGTTGTTGTATTTTTGAAATACCCGTTTGTTTGTAATAGTTCGTTAAGCCCGCCTTTTATTATAAAGTTGGAGTCATAATTTATTTTGAGTTTTATTGTAGTGTTTTCCTAAGTTAAGTCTTTTTGTGAGTATTGATATCTATGGTATTGATGACAAATAACTAAAACAAAGGACGTTAATCGAAACGTGCATGCCGTTTTCGATCTATGGACTTTTATTTATAATGCGCATATTGGACTATTTAGACGGGGCCCCCCGTCTATCAATCGCCGAGACAATCCATTAAGGCTGCCTGTCCACTGGAGTGGAGAGGAGCGGAGCTGTGCCAACCTTTTCACCGCCAGCATACACAGAACGCGATGCCTCGCCTAGCGCCAAGCTATAAATGTATAACGTAAAAAAAAACTGTGATATACAGTAAATTTAATTTTATAACATAGTTAAAATTAAGAGCTAATGAAGTCGTGGCGCTGGTGTGGCACGAAAATCTGGAACTTCTGTTGATGTCCGTGGCGGTGAAAAGGTTAACCAATACACATCTCGGTTTGCATCTTGACTCGACGCTTAGCTGGCAACGCCAGGTCTCTATAAGTTAGTCAAAGGGTCAACGGTACTCTGCGATCCCTGTATCGTCTGAGAAACTACCCGCTAAAACGAAAACTATGCTTGTGCAGACATTGATTTTCCCTATCATCGACTATGGTGACGTGTGCTACTTTGACTTGAATTCGGTTTTGCTGGATAAGCTCAACAATAAATTGTATCCGGTTCATAATCAACCTCAGGAAATATGATCATTTGTGTCGAGCTATAGGTCTGAGCTCAATTGGATGTTCATCCGCCAAAAAAGAAGTTTGCGCGTTTTGACCACGCTTTTCTCCCTTCTCAACTCTGGGAGAGTTCTCCTTCTTATCTTACGTCTCACTTCCAATATCTATGTTCTTCACACACTAATAATCTGCGTTCTTCTAACAATCTTCTCCTACTTTGTCTTTCTCATACTTCTGACTTTGTGATATATTTTGATAAAAATGTTTTTTCTTTGTTCCTCTCAAACAGGGCACCTGCCATCTAAGTGTGACTGACCCTGGCAGAGCCACCATCAGGGATTTTAATTTTGATAACACAAAAATTTAGTCGCCGAATATCAGAATTAGTCGGTCACTGGTTCAAAAGATATAAGGGTTTATAAGGTGGCCGATATGGAGAGTGCCTACCCCAGGAGAACCACATCTATATCTCGAAAACTAGGGCACCTAGCGAAGATCTGTTTTCTCCCATATTTAGTCGCAATGCGTCGCCAAGTTATAGATTCAGCCGGTGTGTCATTAAAAGATATTAAAGAATTCAATTTCCCCATAAATTGGTACAAGCAAGTACAAAATACTTTTAAGTAGTTTCTAGACAAGTAGGTATCTATGACGTCTGGAGGAATGTTTGATTCGAAAAATATAAATTTATTTTATAATTTCAACCCAGCAAAGGAAAGCTGTATTCATTACCTATAAACAAGTCTACAATAAATATAATTAGGTATGTAATTATTTGTCGAACAAAATGTGTATACCTATTTAGTCGCTGGCAGATAGATCGCTGCGTTTACGGTAAGGTAAGAAAGGGATAGATGCGCGTGTACAGGCGAAGTACCTACTTAGAACGACTTGCTTGCGTAAGTTAAGGGGATTACCTCGCTCAAATCCTAAATATACTGTAGGTTTAAAGAAGATTGTAGATGAATCCTTTTGTGCGTTTTCCATGTAAAAAATATATATTATACTTAAGGTCATCACAAATACATTGTATTGTTTAAAATTTTAATAAACTTTCCTAAATTTTGGGAAAAAATCTTATTAAATAGGTCCTTCTTCAACCTAAATTGTAAATTTTCTCTGTAACGGCTGAATAGTTCGGCATGAATTTTCTACCAAAAATATATAATGACGTATTGGACAATTTGTATTGTTTTTTTTTTGTTATTTCTTTTAATATTTTTAACTATTGAACAAAAACCCGAAACTTCACCAGTACCCCACTGGAGCACCCCCGCTAAGGCCTGTGACGCGTACTCGGGACGCGACACGTCAGTGTCCTGATGACTCTTGTGACGGAAGGACTATACGCGCGTTATTTTTTCCAAATAAAATCTAAAAGTTTACGTTTTGAATTATTTTTGAATGAAATCATATTTTAAATAGTACAAATATAAATATTTCGTAAATCAACCATACAAATTAAGTTTGTAAATATATGTAAAGCAGTTTGTAATTTCGTTTTGTTTTTTGAACCTGTCATAGAGTAAGCCTGACTATGCCTAAATATAAGAATAAATGTAAGGTGAAGCGTGGCCGAGCTCTCCAAAACTATTGGTAAGTACCTAACCTATTGAGTACATTCTAGTGTGTTTATTTTTTATCGTTTTTAGTTATCTTGAGAATTTCGTTTGGCGGAGGATGGAGACCGACCGTGTCTAGATGATTAATGATGTCACTTACCTGATGGTGGGCTGATGGACTCCGAAGGTGGGTATAGGATCTCATTGACGGCACTTCGTAGAACCATCGTGTTTGGACTCATTTGAAAGGTCTCTTAGAGACCTTAGTGACTGATGATGTCACCTACCTGATGATGGACTCCGAAGGTGGGTATAGGATCTCATTGACGGTACTTCGTAGAACCATCGTGTTTAAACTCATTTGAAAGGTCTCTTGGAGACCTTGGTGACTGATGATGTCACCTACCTGATGATGGACTCCGAAGGTGGGTATAGGATCTCATTGACGGCACTACGTAGAACCATCGTGTTTGGACTCATTTCAAAGGTCTTTTGGAGACCTTGGTGACTGATGATGTCACCTACCTGATGATGGACTCCGAAGGTGGGTATAGGATCTCATTGACAGCACTACGTAGAACCATCGTGTTTGGACACATTTCAAAGGTCTTTTGGAGACCTTGGTGACTGATGATGTCACCTACCTGATGATGGATTCCGAAGGTAGGTATAGGATCTCATTGACGGCACTTCGTAGAACCATCGTGTTTGGACTCATTTGAAAGGTCTCTTAGAGACCTTGGTGACTGATGATGTCACCTACCTGATAATGGATTCCGAAGGTAGGTATAGGATCTCATTGACGGCACTTCGTAGAACCATCGTGTTTGGACTCATTTGAAAGGTCTCTTGGAGACCTTGGTGACTGATGATGTCACCTACCTGATGATGGACTCCGAAGGTGGGTATAGGATCTCATTGACGGCACTACGTAGAACCATCGTGCTTGGACTCATTTGAAAGGTCTCTTGGAGACCTTGGTGACTGATGATGTCACCTACCTGATGATGGATTCCGAAGGTAGGTATAGGATCTCATTGACGGCACTTCGTAGAACCATCGTGTTTGGACTCATTTGAAAGGTCTCTTAGAGACCTTGGTGACTGATGATGTCACCTACCTGATGATGGACTCCGAAGGTGGGTATAGGATCTCATTGACGGTACTTCGTAAAACCATCGTGTTTGGACTCATTTGAAAAGACTCTTGGAGACCTTGGTGACTGATGATGTCACCTACCTGATGATGGACTCCGAAGGTGGGTATAGGATCTCATTGACGGTACTTCGTAGAACCATCGTGTTTGGACTCATTTGAAAAGACTCTTGGAGACCTTGGTGACTGATGATGTCACCTACCTGATCATGGACTCCGAAGGTGGGTATAGGATCTCATTGACGGCACTTCGTAGAACCATCGTGTTTGGACTCATTTGAAAGGTCTCTTGGAGACCTTGGTGTCTGATGATGTCACCTTCCTGATGATGGACTCCGAAGGTGGGTATAGGATCTCATTGACGGTACTTCGTAGAACCATCGTGTTTGGACTCATTTGAAAAGACTCTTGGAGACCTTGGTGACTGATGATGTCACCTACCTGATCATGGACTCCGAAGGTGGGTATAGGATCTCATTGACGGCACTTCGTAGAACCATCGTGTTTGGACTCATTTGAAAGGTCTCTTGGAGACCTTGGTGTCTGATGATGTCACCTTCCTGATGATGGACTCCGAAGGTGGGTATAGGATCTCATTGACGGTACTTCGTAGAACCATCGTGTTTGGACTCATTTGAAAGGTCTCTTGGAGACCTTGGTGACTGATGATGTCACCTACCTGATGATGGACTCCGAAGGTGGGTATAGGATCTCATTGACGGCACTACGTAGAACCATCGTGTTTGGACTCATTTCAAAGGTATCTTGGAGACCTTGTTCACTCATGATGTCATACCTAGATAAAATACGTTTTAGTTTTTTTTTGTGGTGTATATGCTTTTACGAGACTTATAGCAAAAACATTACCTTAGCTCACTCACGCTTTGCTCATTGCTTCGTTATTATTTTTCAGGCAATTAAGAAACCAGCAAAACTCCGAATTGCAAAATCAGGAACTTCAGCCGTTAACAGAAACTTACGGTCTGTCTAGTATGGCAGTCGATGAAGGGGCAGAGCAAATTATGCCGGTAACTTATTCTGTTTGCTTACACTGCGGTATTTATTAGATAGTTTCCCTAGCTAATTTGATTTGACCCCGTATTGTTAAAACGTTTGTTTTAGGTTGAAGAAGATGAACATTTACCAGATTTGATTATTGAAGAAGAAGAATCACAAGCAGAAACAAAAAATATATCTGGAAGACGAGTTATAGATATAGCTTATTTTTTTTCCAAAATACAAGAAATAGGCGGCCATGGTACTTTTAACTGTGGTATACAAAGTTTGAAAGTTATAGGAGAGAAACGTGTTGGACTTGCTTCTAAGTTTACAGTAGAATGTTTGATGTGTAAAGAGAAGTTTTCTCTTTGTAATGTCACTGGTGACTTAGATATTAATACAGCAGCGGTCGCGGGTGCAGTTTCAGTTGGTATAGGGTATTCGCAATTAGAGGAACTGTTATCAGCATTTGACTTGCCCGTGATGACTGAGCCTGTATACCAGAAACGGCACGACATTGTTTCCAACGCCTGGGATAAAGCACTCAGTAAATCTATGAATGAAGCTGCTGAAGAAGAAAAAAGAATTGCTTTAGAAAAAGGTCGTGTCAGCAAAGAGGGGATACCTATTATAGATGTGGTTGTAGACGGATGCTGGAGTAAGAGGTCTTACAAAAAGAACTACTCAGCACTGTCAGGAGCTGCTGCAATAATTGGAAGACACACAAAAAAGATTTTGTTTCTTGGCATTAAAAATAAATACTGTAGCATATGTACGCAGGACTTTAATAAAAATCAAAATCCGAGAACTCACCAGTGCTTTAAGAATTTTACGGGATCATCGACTGCCATGGAGTCAACAATAAATTGTGGAAGGGTTTAAAGCATCTATCGAAATGTATGGTCTGATTTATGGTCGTCTCATTTCTGACGGGGACTCTAGCACGTATGCGAAAATATTGGAAGCAAGACCTTATCCTCAATTTACTGTTGAAAAGGTAGAATGTAGGAACCACCTTCTAAGAAACTTGTGCAACAAATTAGAAAACCTGACCACTGATACGAAATATCTTATATGTTTTAGAAAATTAATCACAAAAAAACGCATCATGAGCATTAGGTCAGCAATACGAAAATGCAGCAAAAAATACCACGACTCGTTAGACAATTTAGATTTTAGTACTCAGAGACTTTTTGAGGACATTCAGACTGTACATTTACATGCCTTTGGGAACCATACTAAATGTAAAAGCCATTTCTGTAGCAGTCCACAAAATATTGAAATCTTACCGCAAGCTTTTTTTACAAGTTCCTTATGGCAGAAAATATGTTTTTTCATTAACACTATTGCAGGGCATTCCAGAAGTCTCGTTCATGATGTTGACAGTAACATCGTGGAAAGTTTTCATAGCGTGGTAGCCAAATTTGTGGGTGGTAAAAGAGTAAATTACTCGTGCCGGCGTGGATACCAAACTCGATGTTCAGCGTCTGCAGTCAATTTTAATACTAAAAGAAAACCTGTTTCCATGTTGTATAAAACAATTGTCGGGCAAAGTCCTAAGGGCAAAATGAGCACCTTAGATAACAAGTATCGCAGAAAAAGAAATTTGTTGAAACATATCAATTACAAAAAACGACAGACACATGGCGCCGTAAATAAAGATTATGGAGAACAAACCTTAAAGCCCGATGTGAGCGATGCGATGCTAGAACAAATGAAGGAGAACTTTCTATCCAACTTAGATAAAAGTGAGGAAGAAAGAAGTCAAATTGAAAGGCAAACAATTTTGCAGAGCGAGTCGAGCGAATGGCTCGAACTCCGGCGCTCCTTGTTGACAGCCTCAAACTTTGGAAGAGTTGTTAAAATGAGGCCTGATACTAGTTGTGCCAGCATAGTTAAGCGACTGCTCTACAAAATAAATATAGATGCTGCCCCTCTACAGCATGGAAGAGAACACGAAAAAAAAGCACTAGATCAGCTATCTATACAAGAAGATGTTGAAATTAGACCATGCGGACTTTTTATAGATCCCGAGATTCCATATTTAGGAGCTACACCAGATGGGCTTATTGGAGAAGAAGCGATAGTAGAGGTGAAATGTCCAATCTCAGCGCACAAGATAGGACTAGACGAAGCCATTGCTCAGAAAAAAGTAAATTTTTGGGTTAAAAATAATTCGGGCACTTTGCAGGTTAATAAAACCCACAATTGGTATTACCAAGTTCAAGGGCAATTGCATGTGACTCGCAAAACAAAATGTTTATTTGGAGTATGGTTCAGTGAGTCAAAGCCTCTGAAAACAGAAACAATTATTAGGGACGATGATTTTTTTGAAAATAAAATGAAATTAAAATTATGTACATTTTATTTAAATTGTATTTTGCCGGGTCTTTTGGATCCGCGGCATAGTCGAAATATGGCAATTAGAAATCCGCCATATATTTTACAGGCAATAAAGAACAAAGAAAACCGCAAAAAGGTGCATAACCAACAAAAACCAGAAGACGAAAATATGTGCGTACTTCAAGAAAACCTACATGCTCCATCATCACCAACACCAATCCCGATAAATGACCAACCGACCTGTTCACGGTATTTGAATTTCAGTGACTTTTAACGAGAATTAAGAGTTTGAGGCTGTGTTATTATTGTATTTAGTTTCTCTGAGAGATTTTTTCAAAGACATCGGTATCCTCACAGCGGCATCACAATTCATCTTCGCCAACATCTTATATATTAGGCAAAATATACACTTATACACTAAAAACACAATGTTAACACTAGAAGTAAGGACAAACTACGTGCTCCCTTTCACCGGCTTCATAAGGTTCATAACTCATTTGTTGGGCTTGGTATAACCTGGACTTGGTTCTTGCTTCAGAATTAGTTTACCGACTGACAGGATAGGTGAGTTTATATAATTGTTTATAATTTTAATTATTTTAATTTATCGTTGACACATCAACACAACATGACATCTATTCATTTTTTTTATTTTTATTAGTTGTATTGCAAGATGTGGTTAGCTAGCGACCTCGACAATTATTTATTTTACCTCGATGGTCCTAGTTTATCAATTATAACTTCTAGTTACAGCTATATTTAAGCGGGCACGCCCTTTATGCCTGGTGGCATTATTTTATTTTTTTAGATATTGTTTAAGTTAAGTTATTTTTATTTCTGCTTGAGTATAGTTCTCGATGTTTTTGGTTGGTATATTGGCGTGTGCTAGCTGTCTTAAGGCTATTAATTTATAATTTAAATAGATTTTTGCGTAATGTAAATTATCTTGCATACTATTGTATAGAATCTTTTCTTTTTCTAACTGAACAGACAGCTGTGCTGCTGGGGAGTTTGTTGCGCCACTTCTTCTTCCCAGCAAAAGCACTAGGAAGTGGTGAAGGGTGGGCGTTTTGGGGGACTGTCTTATGTAATTTTGACGTTCGAAAAGTGCTGATTCTCAGCCTAGTTTGAATAAATGACTTGATTTTTTGTACAATTAATTAAACAATTTAGGAACAGTCACAGTGGCAACATTAAAACAAAATCAAAACTTAAATTATTTTTTTATTTATACCAGTCGATATCAGACATCCAACTTTATTACTGGTGGGAATGATGTAAAAAAATGGTCAAATTAATTAGCTGGCGATACCCATCACGTCTGTGAAGTTTTGCCAGCTAATTTAATTTGATCTTGTGAATAAGGTGTAAACAAAATACCCGGACAAACTTTTATAAAACATAGTACTCATGAATAGGAGTAACTTTTACCATGGATGGGACCAAGTCTGAAATATTAAAAAAAAAACAGCTTTCCCATATAATTATTATGATCATGTACCTATTTCACTTTTGTACAGAACTGCTATTTTTTTTAAATATTTTGTTTTCACAGAGATAATATTGTTTATGGCTCACATACAAATATACCAATACATACCTATATCCTAATACATATGATATTACAAATAAAGAATAGGGGGGTATAAACACCTAACTATTCCCGATACTGAGAACCGATAAGTACTTACCTGGTCATCATCAGACCTGCAGAATGTATCATGTAGTAGCACCCGTGCACAATTAGATTAATGTTGAAAACTAGATCATTCTAACTATTCCCGTTACTGAGAACCGATCAGTACTTACCTGGTCATCATCATACCATCAGAATGTACCATGTAGTAGCACCCGTGCTCAATTAGGTACATGTTGAAGACTAGGTCATCCGAACTATTTCCGTTACTGAGAACCGATAAGTACTTACCTGGTCATCATCAGACCTTCAGAATGTATCATGTAGTAGCACCCGTGCACAATTAGATAAATGTTGAAAACTAGATCATTCTAACTATTTCCGTTACTGAGAACCGATAAGTACTTACCTGGTCAGCATCATACCTTCAGAATGTATCATGTAGTAGCACCCGTGCACAATTAGATAAATGTTGAAAACTAGATCATTCTAACTATTTCCGTTACTGAGAACCGATAAGTACTTACCTGGTCAGCATCATACCTTCAGAATGTATCATGTAGTAGCACCCGTGCTCAATTAGATAAATGTTGAAAACTAGGTCATTCTAACTATTTCCGTTACTGAGAACCGATAAGTACTTACCTGGTCATCATCATACCTTCAGAATGTATCATGTAGTAGCACTCGTGCTCAATTAGATAAATGTTGAAAACTAGATCATTCTAACTATTCCCGTTACTGAGAACCGATAAGTACTTACCTGGTCATCATCAGACCTTCAGAATGTATCATGTAGTAGCACCCGTGCACAATTAGATTAAAATGTTGAAAACTAGATCATTCTAACTATTGCCGTTACTGAGAACCGATAAGTACTTACCTGGTCATCATCATACCTTCAGAATGTATCATGTAGTAGCACCCGTGCTCAATTAGATAAATGTTGAAAACTAGATCATTATAACTATTTCCGTTACTGAGAACCGATAAGTACTTACCTGGTCATCATCATACCTTCAGAATATATCATGTAGTAGCAGCCGTGCTCAATTAGATAAATGTTGAAAACTAGATCATTCTAACTATTTCCGTTACTGAGAACCGATAAGTACTTACCTGGTCATCATCATACCTTCAGAATGTATCATGTAATAGCACCCGTGCACAATTAGATAAATGTTGAAAACTAGATCATTCTAACTATTCCCGTTACCGAGAACCGATAAGTACTTACCAGGTCATCATCAGACCTTCAGAATGTATCATTTAGTTGAATGAAAGCTATGTCAGCAGGCATAGTGCATCGTGTAGTACAAAATAAATTATAAAATTATGATGTGGTAGATACTCGTACCAGACTATAAAAACTAGAGGAACAAAAATATGTATTAGAATCTCTTAGAGAGCGAATAAAATAGGCAAAAACAATGACAACTCTGCGACACATCTGTGTTCTTCTTTAATCTTCAGTCCGTTTTATTTTAGTATGGTCGTTGGTCGGTAGGTGGCGCCAAATAAACAAATACTAGTACAGAGGTCAAATCTTTAAGGTCAACGGGCAAGGTAATACCCTTAAAGTCAGCCAGTTTATAGTGAAACATTTATGAATAGTTAGGAACTAAGTAACACAGACATGGTGAATAAAGTTTGAGTAATAGTAATTCATAAATGTTTACAGCTTTACGTTCCATAACGTGTGAGTAAAGGCTATTGAAATAGCCAAATTCTGAATAATATTCTCTTTCGGCCTTTATAACTCTTTAGGCTTAGTAAAAGTTGTGCTGTCTATTTTTCTGAAAGCTTACTTATAACTTCTATACCGCATTTAACACACAGGATGTTATTAAGCCTACAGCATTACATATGACTTTAATTTGAAAATGAGTGCCTGGGACGTGTGCGTTACTCCAGCGGAATATTGTCTCTTTTCAGGATTTCGGCTCTACAGATAATTAGTACCCCATCTCGTGTAAATGTGTCCGAAATTTAGAATTTGTGCGTCCAGCCGATCCAAAGATATTCACGAAAAACAGATTCCGCTGGAGTAACGTTACCCCAGCGGCATATTTTTTAACCGGTGGTCGTAGCTGAGTACAAACTAGCTACTTACATAGGGATGATAGGTACTTGGGTCAAAAAAAAGAAATTCTATTTAGTCCGTCAGTCAGATAATAAAAAAATATTAGACACGTATTTTTTGCTTTATCGTATTAAATAAAAGATGACTTAGATACAACGCATTAAAGTTGGGGAGTGGGGGTTGATACGTCACAAGTGTGTATAAAATCTACATACAAGTGACGTCATGGCACCCTCTCACGATTAGAAGTCTCAATCTGCCGCTTAGGCATGACCGGCCATCAGCCGATCTCACTAGTATCGGTCTACATCCCACCCCTCAATACTTCGGAGAACTTCCAACTCCTCTCTGACGACCTCTCTATCCTACTCGGCATGAATGACTCTGCTATCTTAGCGGGCGATTTCAATGCCAAGCATCCCGCCTGGAATAGTTCCAGAACCTGTACCAGAGGGCGACACTTGTTCGACCTCTCTAATTCTCTCAATTTTGACGTCATCGCCCCGATGACCCCGACTCACTTTCCCCACGTTACCCATCATAACCCCGACGTCATAGACGTGGCGCTCCTTAAGAACGTCGCTCTAAGGTTAGAATCCATAGAAACGGTGCAAGAGCTTAACTCTGACCACCGCCCAGTAGTCATAAAAATGCCCCCCCGCATAGGTCTCCCCGACCCCTCTCAACCCGCTCTCACCAAAAGGGTAACGGACTGGAAGAAAGTAAGCACCCAGCTGAAATCCAACACGTCCCCCCAATTGGACGCCATCCCCGACAAATTCGACTCTATCGCGGACACGACGGCCGCGATCGACTCACTCACGGAGCACGTACAATCAGTCCTGAGCGACTGCTCTAGGGAGGTTTCAGCGTCGGGCGACCCTCGCTGGAGCCTGCCGGACGATGTACGCGCGCTGCTGACTGAGAAGAACGCGGCCGTTCGTGCCTACAGCAATTTTCCCTGCTCCGCTAACAAAGCCCATATGCGCTATTTACAGAGAACTGTAAAGACACGCATACAGGAGCTGCGTGACACGGGCTGGGACAAGATGCTCAGCGAACTAGAGCCCACCCACCTGGCATTCTGGGAACTTCAGAGGAAACTCAAGTCCCAGCAAGTGGCCTCCATGCCCCCCCTGACCCGTCCCGACAAGACCATCGCGTTCGAGGACTTAGAAAAGGCTGAATGCCTAGCAGACAGTCTAGAAGCTCAATGCTCCCCTAGCTCCCAACCGGTAGACCAAGCTCACCTCCTAGAGGTCGACGCCGAGGTCGAACGTAGATCCTCTCTCCCTCCCGTTGAAGATCCTGATAGTCCTCTGCCTCCCGTCACTCCTGACGAAGTGCATGACATCATCAAAGGTCTGAAAACCCGCAAAGCCCCCGGCTCTGATGGAATCACCAATAGGGTGATCCAGCTATTCCCTGCCCACCTGATAATGCTATTGGCCACCATCTTCAATGGTGCCCTAAGCAATAACATCTTTCCCCAAGCATGGAAAGAAGCCACGGTCATCGGCATACCGAAGCCCGGCAAGCCCAAGACCGAGCCGTCGAGTTACCGCCCCATCAGTTTGCTCAAGGTACTCGGCAAAGTCTATGAGAGGCTTATTTATAAGCGCCTCAGAGATTATGCCGAAACCAAGGGCCTCATCCCCAACGAACAGTTTGGGTTCCGAACCCAGCACTCTAGCGTGCATCAGGCCCACCGGATTATTGAAAGCATATGCGCGGGCTTCCAGCGCGGCTTGATAACCGGTGCAATATTCTTCGATATAGCGAAAGCGTTCGACAAAGTCTGGCACAACGGCTTATTATATAAGCTCTACAAACTCGGTGTGCCGGATCGTCTCGTGCTCATCTTACGGGACTTTTTGTCAAACCGCACCTTCCGCTACCGTATCGAAGGAGCGATATCCTCCCCTCGTCCTATCCGCGCAGGAGTCCCTCAAGGCTCTGTGCTCTCCCCCCTAATCTTCACGCTTTTCACCAGCGATATCCCAAAGAGTAAAAGGGCGCAGTTGGCTCTGTTCGCAGACGATACGGCCGTTTACTACAAGGGTACCAGCACTGACTCGATAGCCCACACTCTCCAGACCTCAGTCGACATGCTCGGCACCTGGTTTAGAAAGTGGAGGATCGAAGTCAACCCGGATAAAAGCCAAGCGGTTCTCTTTAGGAAACCGCGCAAAAGGTTCAAACCCCCCCGACCCATCACCATGTTCGGCAAGCCTATCCCTTGGGAGAAGCGAGCCAAATACCTAGGTGTCGTCCTAGATCAGCATCTCACCTTCAGTGAGCACATAAAGCAGGTCCGCTCGCGAGCCGCTTTCGTTCTCGGTAGACTCCACTCTGTTCTGAATGCACGTAGCAAAATGTCACTTAAGTGCAAATTGCGTACGTACACGGCGTGCGTTCGTCCCATCATGACCTATGCGGGAGCCGTATTTGCACACGCAAAACCCCGCCATATTCATAGGATGCAAACGCTCCAAAATAGATTTCTCCGGAAAATCACCGGTGCCCCCTGGTACGTTAGGAACGAGATCCTCCATCTCGACCTAAAGATCCCCACAATCCACCAATTTCTCAAACGCAATTCCAAGCGTTTCTTTGAGTCCGCCGCCAAACACCGCAACCCTCTGGTTGTCGAGGCCGCCAATTATGTCACGAGTAGAATCAGTCAGACCCGCCGCCCAAGGCAAATCCTTACCGACCCAGACGACCCCATAACCCTCCTCCAGGAGAGCAATAGGGCCACAAGTACAGTGCACAAAAAACACAGACACCGACCCGCATTCCGACCTCGCCGCCGAGGTCCTCCGCGATCGCGACCCGCCCGAGTAAATAATACTCCCCACCGACCCTTGCTCGCAGAAGCGCCAGCCCGCGTTTTGCTGAGAAATGTAGTCTTAAATTCCCCGATTAATAATAATGAATCATCTTTGATCCAGCCTGTCCCAACTTGCTGTCCTCCCCCCAGCGACGCCCTAAGCCGAGGTCCGTACCCCACAGGGGGTGCCCTTAGCGAGCGTTCGCCTAGTTTTAATTTAGAATAGTTTTGCCCCTGGCTGGAGGCTTTAAGTTAGTAGCTTAAGGCAGCCGCAGGATTGACCGGTTAAGTAGTCATCACCTCAGAGGTGAGCTACGAGATGCCCTATAAAAAAAAAAAAAAAAAAAAAAAAAAGTCATGGCACATTATAACTCAATGTATCGCCGTAATCTTTTGATGACGTAAAAAAAGAAAAAATACGTGTCCGTTATTTTTTCATATTCTACTTTACGGACAAAAAACATTTTTTTATTCATCATCCCTATTGTGCCCAAAAAATAAAATTTGTGCGTCTTGAGGTTTCAGTTATTCAAGATGCCGCTGCGCTGGGGTAACGTTTAGCAAGTTGCTGGAGGTACCTCTAACCTTTTCACCGCCAGCGTACACAGAACGTGATGCCTCGCCTAGCGCCAAGCTATATGTATATTGTATAACGAAATATATAGTAAACAGTAGTGATGAGGGTAGCATCATATCGATGAATGAGAATTATACACGTTAAGTTATGTTTTATTTATAATTTTATGGATATAAATAAGAACTGATTAAATATTTCCATATTTTTTTTATTTCACAGTATCCATATTAAGAAAAAACAATACAAAATTATAAGTATCAAAGAAACAAATACATAACTCAATTAGAGCCTTAAGAAATGAGGTACATCTCAAATTGTTTCATGACGGCATTCTTTGACTTCATTTCAAGTCCTTGGCGCTCAGAGCACGTTAAATTCAATTCTGATTAGGGATGTGGTCTATAGTCTTTTTTATTTATTTATTTATATATACTTTATTGTACACCACAAAAATACATAACAAAAAAATTATTAAACACTAGAAAATATACAATGGGCGGCCTTATCACTTTCCGCGATCTCTTCCAGGCAACCTTGGAATGGACAGTGATTTGCGTGGACATCAAATGGGGCGGTCGTTGGTGCAAATAAAAAGTATACAATATACTAGAATAGATACACATATATATACATATCCTAAATAATAGATACATAAATACATACATACTTACTAAATATATAAACAACAAAAATAAATGAAGAATATAGATAATTACAGTTACGAGAACAAGATCACAACGACAAGTAATATTCCTTCACAAGTCTCTTAAATATTGGTAACGATTGCGCGCGTTTTATTTTTCTATGTTTGTCTACTCCCGTGTTTTATTAAACTAAATCAGTCAACATTTTTTACCTAAGCGGTAGAACTTTTCATTGTACCTATTTATTGTGTATTTCGCCGTGTTATTCGAAATGGAAAGTAAGTAGGTATGGACCAGTTATAACACACTTATCACAGCACTGTTTAAGCTTTGTCTCTATTCTTTTCTTTACTCATGTACCTAACGGTAGCGTTTACCTACCCGTCAGGCTGGGCATTCTAATGCTACAGTCCCACGACCCGTTTTCTCACATTCCACACCTTGTAGAATGCTTAAAAGCTCATCCGTATCCAGTTCTTCGTTCATGTCAATAACCTACATATTTCTTTACTTATTAATAATGAAGCAATAAAAAGTGCAACAAATAGTGCTGCAGACTGCACTATGCCAAAGTGACCTTGACAGCCATACGTTTATGACGTCACAGAACGTCTTCTTTAAGGCCTGTTCAACTTGCTCTTTTGGGATTAGAAATAAAAGTGGACTGTATAAATATATAGGTTTGCTGTATTGCCGATTAAGTTAAAACTGTCCCGGATAAACATAGAATGTTATGGCGTTTAGAGTGTCGTCCGTCGCGGTGGCCTCCGAGAAAGCGAGTGGTCTGCCGGCGTCCGGCCGGCTCCCCACGCCGCACTCCGCTCACTCGCCGACGGTGATGACGCGTAGGTCGGTCACGCCGCCTGCGCGTGCTGGCTGCGTATATATTGGGTGCGATTCCCAACAGGCCTCTGCCTCAAATTTTGCGGGCAGCGGGGCGGCGGCTGCGGCGCAGGCGATCACCGCTTGACTGGAGTGCACCACTCGTTTCCCGCCCCCGCGCCACTGTTTTCGAGAACCGGTCCATTTCATTTTACGCATAAGATCCTGCCGCTCCCGCGCCGCCGCCGCCGCCGCCCCGCTGCCCGCAAAATTCGAGGCAGAGGCCTAAAAGTCCGTGGCGCCCGGGGCACTGACAACCATAGACCTATAGCTGACAACCAATTATTTTGTAGAGATAGGAATATAATTATCGATAAGGATTGCCAACAACTATATAATTCCGGTTCGGCACCTATCCGACGGTCGAAATTCGTCTATTTTCCCTTTGTTATAAAGTAGTTATCTAAGTTCATATTTTACTGACTTCAAATTGTGTTCGATAATAATATTTTTAAATATTTCAACGGGTGAAATCAAACAGTGTTACCTTTCGCGTCACATCACTGGCCGACTATAATTATATAAAGTCCTTGGCGTTCTGGGGATATTACACCTCTCCGATCCAGATGATCCCACCACTCTCCTCCAGGAGAGCAATAGGGCCACCAGTACAGTGCACAAATACACCCGACACCCGTCGTACCGACCTCGCCGCCGAGGTCCTCCGCGATCGCGACCCTCACGAGTAAATAATACTCCCCCCGACCCTTGTCCGATGAAGCGCCAGCCCGCGCCGCAGCTGAGCGCGTAGCTTTAAATTCCCCGCATAATAATAATATATCCTTGATCCAGCCTGTCCCATCTTGCTGTCCTCCCCTCAGCGACGCCCTAAGCCGAGGTTCGTACCCCACAGGGGGTGCCCTTAGCGAGCGTTCGCCTAATTTTAATTTAGAATAGTTGCTCCTGGCTGGAGGCTTTGAGTGTAGTGCTTAAGGCAGCCACAGGATTGTTCGGTTGAGCAGTAAATACCTTAGTGGTATAACTGCGAGATGCCATAGTTAAAAAAAAAAAATGGGGATATTAATTACAGTGCACAAACACACCCGACACCCGTCGTACCGACCTCGCCGCCGAGGTCCTCCGCGATCGCGACCCTCACGAGTAAATAATACTCCCCCCCGACCCTTGTCCGATGAAGCGCCAGCCCGCGCCGCAGCTGAGCGCGTAGCTTTAAATTCCCCGTATAATAATAATATATCCTTGATCCAGCCTGTCCCATCTTGCTGTCCTCCCCTCAGCGACGCCCTAAGCCGAGGTTCGTACCCCACAGGGGGTGCCCTTAGCGAGCGTTCGCCTAATTTTAACTTAGAATAGTTGCTTCTGGCTGGAGGCTTTGAGTGTAGTGCTTAAGGCAGCCACAGGGTTGTTCGGTTGAGCAGTAAATACCTTAGTGGCAGTGGTATACCTGCGAGATGCCATATTAAAAAAAAAATAAAAAAAAATGGGTATATTAAAAACTTTTTCACAAAAAATAAAACCGACTTCCAAAAAAACACTACAAAGTGAAAAATAACTTTGATTTCGGAAGTCGGTGTCTTTGGGGTTTTATTTTCGTTTTTTTGCCACCGACTTCCGAAATCAAAGTTATTTTTCACTTTGTAGTGTTTTTTTGGAAGTCGGTTTTATTTTTTGTGAAAAAGTTTTTATTTTTCACTTTTTAGTTGTGGTACCTACACAAAACCCCTAAAATTTGTATACCCATTACCTGCTATGTAAATTACAGTGAGAGGAACTATTAGAATATCATCCACATATACTAGATGGGAAAAATACGTATTATTGAAGCTAACTCAAAAACCCCTCATCAGATCTTGACCAAATTTATATGGGACCACTTCTGAAGTATGCCCTACCAAACAAAAAAAGAATCATCAAAATCAATTCATAATCGGCGGAGTAATCGCGTAACAAACATACAAAAAAAAAAAAAAACATACAACCGAATTGATAACCTCCTCCTTTTTGAAGTCGGTTGAAAATGTACGGAGTTTTTGTTTTTGCCCATTTTAAGACAATTATGGGCTTCTTAAAAAACAAGATATTAGACAGTGCTATAAAATAATAAAATGAAAGAAAACCTGTTAAATACAGTAAATTTAATTTTGAACATAGTTAAAATTAAGAGCTTCTAAGAGAGTGTAAAAGTCGTGGCGCTGGTGGCACGAAAATCTGGAACTTCTATTGATGTCCGTGGCGGTGAAAAGGTTATACGGCATGACATACAAATACGATTTTTTTTTACTATGGTGGGTCTTAATTTGTGCTTATGCTGTGCAATTTTATTTTTTCTATACTCGACAGCGTTGGAAAATAAAAAAATGATTTTCAAAAACCCTAAAATCGATCCTTGCGCTTCAATGGTAAACCCTAGAAATTTACCAATTATGGTGATTTGTACCTTTTATGAACTCAAAGCATCATGCGAAATTAGATGTTTCTATTCCAACTCCTCAGAGCTATTCTATTTTAATTAAAATCTGGCTATGCTTAAATGTAACACTCCATTAAATGAGTTATTATTTAATGACGGTAATTATGATTCGGCAAATAATTAGTACCTTTATTCAATTGCTTATCCATAAAGTTTCAGCTGAAAAATCCTTGTAACTACACAGATATAAGAAGAAAACCATAGGAAAAGAAATTTCACGATTAACCGAACAAATTCGAATGACTGTATAAAAGCGGCCGCGCAGTACATTGTGCTAACCTTCTTTGTAGTATTATAATTAAATTTTAATGGGTACAGGTGCGTACAAATGGTTAAAATAACTATTTACTTCCTTTTATTTTAAATATGTAACGTAGAGAGTTATCAGAAAGTAGGGACTTTATTGACGAGATTACAAACATAATGAGAGTTAAGTTTAAGGGGGTAAGAAGTAGTCTGTGGTCCGGACTGTAATGTCAACTTACAGCTTCCAGCTGTTACTGTCATTTCAATCAATTTGTTTACAAAAATAAATTGAAACAGAATTTTATTTTATTTGACTTACATAATTACTTGTAAAAGACATGTTGCGGAATTTTAAAACGACAACAATACTTAGTCAAAGGACGTTCAAAAATTTTGGACATAAAAGACAACCTATACCTTTTGTGACCACAATGTGGCATGGTTTTCTAACATTAACATTTATTGGATTAGGAATTGAATGGAAGAGGTAAACATGTCATTATTTATTTATCAACACTTGTCTGAAAAGCAGTCCCTTTGCTGTACTTTCGTGCAGACATGAGTTAAGCATGTAATTTAAATTAAGTATTTTTTGAAAATGTAAACTTTGATTTAGGGTTTGATTATTTACTAAAGCCTATTTTGATATCTAACTTGATAGTTACTAGGTATATGAGCAGATAAGTTCAATAATATTGTATGTTCTTGTATCCTCATCATCCACCAGTGTTTGGTCGCTTAGCGGAGAACTGACTGAGACTGAAATTGATTATGGAGTGTTTGGTAGCTCCTACTGCTTAGGGTTTACTTGTGGAATGCGGTAGTTTATTTCATATCTTGATTGTGTTACATTTCTACTATACTCACATTATTTTATTTCAGGATTAAAACATTTTTATTTGGTGCAGACGGGGCAGATGTTTTTATCAGACCGGACAATTCTATTGAACAAGAAAACAAGTGATGCCAGTTTTATGCAGCTTAAATAGGTATTAAAAAATAATTTATTAAGTAGGTAACGTATAGTTAAGCATTTTAAATACCTCGCTCACAACCCTTTAAGAGTCATATCTTCAAGGGATGGTATGCTTTTAGTTAAGTAGGAAAATTTCAGTTAAAATAATATACCATAAATGCCTACAGTGTTTTACTTTAGTTGTTGTCTGAGCTGTAAAGGGTACATGCTAAAGTCGACCTTAAGTCATACAGGCTGATAGAAAATAACTGGTTGCATTCGATCATTCACACGAATTTGGAATAAATAAAAAGAAAATAATGGTTTTATTTAAGAAAAAAACGAGACTATGAAAAATACGCGTAGAAGAGCGCACACAGTTTCTCTGAGAAAATATGACAAATATTACCAAACACTATTATCTCCACACAATATTGATCTACAAGCCATTGCTCTTCAAGTGCTACAGTACTAGATAAACCATTGACTATTTATGTGATAAAGAATGCTAATGATTGAGTAGTTGTAAATATAAATAGTCTAAATTTTATTGTAATTTTTAGAAACATGTTGTAAATAAAGTATAATTGCACTTGAAAGCAATAGTTTTATTTTTTTGTTTTGCCTGTACCTTTCCCACAGCTGGGCAAAGGCCTCCACCAAATCCTTCCAGGAACTATTTACCGGTGCGCGGCGCCACCTAATAAAAATCATAAATTAATGCATAGGTCATATTATCACAAACTCAATACATACTCGTAAACTCGTGCGTAAATTGTTTGCTTGGATGCTTTATGTCTATAAATGGGTATCTTGGTCCCAGATTTCCGAAAAGTCACCATTTATTTATCTATATGAAATAGAATTTGTTTTTTTTTCGTGTCCTTTTTTGTACATACCATACCAAAAAAGTCCATGAGCGGCGCCTTACGTTACGAAATGCATTTTAGTTTAATAAATAATAGTCACAACAGATACAATATAAAAACCAACAAATAGGTACATTATGTTTTTTGACAAAGCTTTCGACAAGGTAAATTACGAATTGCTGCTAAAAAGAATAGAATATACTGGTGTCTGGGGTGATTAGCTGAGCTGCTTTCTAATTACGCAACATATTTTCGTAAACGATAAAGACAAATCTGTTTCATTTTGACAGTTCAACAACATTCATTGCGTTATTTACGTTGCTCTGCAGTTTTTTTTTTCGAACTTACGGAGCAATGGATTAGCAATCTGTTTCAAACCGATTCAGATTCGGATTGATTTTGCATTACGTAATTAGGGTACGGGTTTCCATTGTACAGACTTTGTCAACTTTGAACCTTATGTTTTAGTGATAAAGTTGAAAATTTGAAAGATTGTAGTAGGTTGATGTGCTGGCGTCTGTACGTTGTTAACAGACCACAGAAGGTTGTCATCGAAGGGTGTTACTCCTCTACTGTAAGCGTTACATGTGGCGTACCACAAAGAGTGATTCTGAGGTCCCTTTTATTTACCTATTCAAACTCAAAGCATTTATTTCAATTAAATCATTAACAGGTACTTTTGAATTGTCAAGGGGTTAGTCAGTCAGAAATATGAAGCTAGTTGCCCATTCCAAAGCGTTGGCTCCTATGGAGAAGAACGGGCATAAAACTGCATGGACACTCTTTTAAATCATAATATTGTTACAAAATATTGGTTACATCATTCATGTTGAAATTATACATGTGAGAACAATGTAGAAAGACGTGCACGTAAAAAGCGTCCGTAATAAAAAGAAAAACAATTCATAAATTAAAATAAGCGAGTTCTGAGTTTCAGTTAAGAGATGACGATGAAGGTTCAAAAAGCCTTCCTGCGTTTTTTATATAAAAAGATTTACGGATATTATCCATTTATGTATCCTACTCATTTCCTGCTGGGAATGTTAGGATATAATTCCCTTTCAGTGCGTAGAGCCAGAGATCAGATTTTAATAGCCATAAAAATTTTAAGGAGCATGGTAGATTCCCCAGTGCTACACAATACTTTGTGTACACTTTATGTGCCTGACAACTACCTGCGTCATAGGCCTTCTCGACGACACCGACTGTTCGCCACATCCCATTGCCGCACTGTGTCACGCGCGCAATCCCCGTTGTGTCGCATGCATGGTGCTATAAACTCCCTAATGGAGACCGTCCCGGAATGTGACATATATTTAATGACACACTCAGAGTGATCATGTCGAATTGTCTACTGTTTTGTGAAGGCTATGTTTGTTAGATTAATATTGTATGTTGTTATCAGTATATTCGGTTTTATTTAATTTTCTTTTCTTAAAGTTATTGTTAAGTACTTACTTATATTTGATCTCTGAATTGTTTGTTTTTTAATCGTGTTAATTAATGTAATATGTTTAGTTTTAGGTACCTGTAAATTACTGTTATTGGCGTAAGCCGTTGTAATTATAAATAAATAAATGACGAACATGACGCATGGATCAGCACCGCTTAGCCCAACCATTTTGAAGGGAACTTAACGATCCAACACACACGCCACCACCAGCGAGACATTTGAGTGAGCATGACATACTCTCAGCCGCCAGGGCACATTCAAATCAATGAAAGACGTACCCAGTAAATGGTAGCTTTATAGAAGGTACATGGTTACAGTGCCCACACATGTGCTTTGCAAATACTAAGAGATTGAAGTTATACAATTCAAAGAATTTTTTTGCAATCTTAGCAGCTTCAACAATATTTTCGAATGGTTTAATCAATTAATTTATGCGCCCTTGTGGAACTAGACCAGCGCTGAGCCAAGCATTTTTGTCAGTGATATAAATCCCCAGCTTATAATATGCTTGGCAGCATAGTGTGCGTTTTATACAAGATTTAATTTCGTTTCATTTAGTTTTAGTAAGTGGGGAGGTATTTTATTGTAACATTTTAAACAGTACCCAATGTAGGATGAGACTACTCTACTTTAGCCAGTCTGAAACCCGGTTGAACTAATTGGTCCCTATTTCTAGTACTTTAATTGTGTCTTTGACCTCTTTTATTTAAAAGATTAATATTTTTCCTGATGTACATGATGGTTTCATAGATATATTGAATTGACTATGTAGGTACCGTCATGATGTTAATATTAAAAATTTTATTTGATCAGCACATAGATAAAATCAAAAGCATAAAAAAACATCAAAAGCATCAAAATCACTGGGGTTCATTTTGAGTCTCGTCTGAGTTCAGGAGCATCAAAACCATTAAAATTCTCTACTGTACTTTTGTTCGCAGTCATCTCGAAGTTTGGAATCCTAATTACAACATATACCTACATCAATCGATTGGAAGGCATACAAAGATTTTTTTTGAGGTAGGTAGGTATATTCAATTCCGGTCTAAAACTTACTCTCCCACTTATCTCCTATGCTGTAAAAGATTTCATCTACTTCCTCTTTCTGAACGTAAAAGAATTGCGGATTTGGCGTTTTTATTTAGAATTGATAACGGTTCAACCGAGCTTCCCGAATTGCTGAACAAAATCTTCTGCTTTTCTGCGCAATCCTTATCTTTTGCATACTTCTACGGTAGGAACGAATTACAGACGGAATTCATACATCAGAGCGAATCATATTATACGTATAATGCGGTTTGCCGGGACGTCAACATCGACGTTTTCAATACGGTATCTCTAAATTAAAAAATACCAGTTATTTATTTTTTGTTCACGTAAAGTAATTGCTTACAGTTTACGCTGTTTGAGACGTATGAGATACTGTCTTTACTCAACTGTATACCTTCTCAAATACTTTTTGTGTTCTCTTATAACCGTGAAAACTTTTAATTGGCCTTATTTTGTTACTCTCAATCGTGCAAGTGTCTAGCTGTAAGTTTTCCAAAAACTATAAAATAAAATAAATAAATATTTTTAAACAGTTCCCTTATAGAATCGCGCCTGCGGAGTCAATATCTCTAGTGGCTCTTTTCTGCAGAATCAAAATTGCGCGACGCGCCGGTGCAACGCGACTCGAAAAATACATTTTCTAAGAAAACTTCACGGTATAACAATAGCCGGTGTCGCGTCGCGCTAATCTGCACGAACCTTAAAGGCAATGCTTGTGCAGTCCCTAATCTTTCCCATAATAGACTATGGTGATGTGTGTTACTATGAACTGAATGCAGATCTCAATAAACTTGACCGCCTTCTCAATAACTGCATTCGATTCGTTTTCAATCTTCGTAAGTATGATCATGTCTGCGCATCGATTGCTTTTAAAATGGTTACCCATACGTCAGACCAGAGAGTTGAGGACTTTGTCAATGTTGTATTCTATACTCGACAAACCCACTTCTCCCCTATGTTCTGCCCATAGCAAAAATCTTCGTTCTACCAACAATCGTCTTCTACGATGTCCTTCTCACCGCTCTGGTTTTATTCACTCTTCTTTCTTTGTCCAAGGGGTATTTCTTTGGAATGCGCTTCCTCTGAACATCTGGATGGCAACCAGTCGGTTATCTTTCAAGTTGAAGGCACGTGAACATATTCGTGAAAAGTTGGCAGAATCTTTGCAGCGCTGATTTGATTTTTTTTCTCCTCTACCTATCGTTATTTCTCCTGACAAAGTTTATTCGGTGTATATGTAAGTATCTATGTATTAGTAGGTATTAATTTTCAAGATATCTGTCACTTATGTTGCATCTGCCATGTTTTTTCTCTGCACCACCCTGAGGTTGACTGGTATAGAAAATGCCTCAGGCTAAGTCCGCCTTTGTACAGTATTTTATTTTACCTGTGCATAAAGTATTAATAAATAAATAAATAAAATACCGTAAGACATGATACTATGAAAGTAACTGAAATAGGCTAGCCTTGCGGTATCTACTCGTATATCAGTAAATTGACGGATCTTTCTTACAGCATATGCAGCTAAACTTAGCCGTCCTGCAAGAGATGTTAAATGATGACCCCATTGCAGCTTCGAGTCGTATCGTGATCCCCAGGAAATCAATTTTATCTGCGAATTCTAGTTTATCCTTATTCAATACTATATCACAATCACTACTTTTAACATTCTGTAAAGAAAATCTTATGCATTTAGTTTTTTTTCTTCCATTTAATACTAAATTATTAGCAGTAAACCAATTTTGGACCTGCAGTAGGGCGTTATTAACGTCAAGATTTGATGTACGTCTATTTATATTAAAATTAGGGAAATATCGTCAGCAAATAACACCATTTGTGGTTGGTTTTTAAATAAATGGGGTAGATCATTAATATATAATAAAAAGAGGACCAATATCGAGCCCTTGTGGAACACCCATTTTTACTTGTAGACCGAGTGAATTGACACCATTCATTTGAACTTGCGGTTTTCCATCATTTAAATATGATTTTTTACTAAACTGAGCGCAGGTTTACCTAATCCGTAATGCTCACGTTTCAAGAGTAAGGTTTCATGATTTACGCAGTCAAATGCCTTGGAGAGGTCCAGTCAAAAGATTCCTATGGCATCTAGAGCCTCCTCCCACGCCGTAAATATGTGTTTTAATAAGGTGACACCGGCGTCAGTCGTACAACGTCCTTTGGTGAAACCATATTGCTGATCGTGTAAGATTTGGTTGGTGTTAAAATTATTAAGCATTTGATTGACCTTACCTTTTCGAACACTGCTGAATACCGGCAGCACGGATACTGGTCTATCACGATATGGCCATTTCTACGATCATACCATGACATAATTATATCATGGTATTGTCGTAGAAATGGCATGGACACACAAACAGGGCTGTTTTATTTGCACTTCGCAGGGGGATAAATTAAATCACCTGCATAAAAGAAAATACTTTATTTAAGCCCACATATTACTTATGTGTTATGCTAATTGCAATAAAGTAAGTCTAAATAAATAGTTCTTAAAATTAAGATTATTACCAACTGTAAATATATAAGATCGCGAAAGTTTTATTCATCTACTTTATATTATTACAAATAGCAGGGTAAAAAAGTAATTAAACAATGTAATGCATGATAATAACATAACAATTTCGTATAAACTTATATGAGTACACATTCATTACTTTATTCTAATTATCTTGTATGTTGGTGCACCAATCAAATTGTATTTAATTAATTCGGATAATATTTTCTCCGACTAGTACGCTTTGTTGATTTTCGAAGATTAAGGACTACTGTTAATGTTAGTAACAGTTTACTGCAACATTCCGGAAGCTGTATACAAAGCCTTATTTAATATGTGAAATATCACAATACTGCCAGCAATTTAAAGAATAAGTAGGTAGTGAAAAGCACCAAATTGTTAATTATATTGTATGTATTATTGATACACAAAATACGCAAGAAAGACTTGTTACCTGTGCCTATTTACAACTTATGAAATTGGTAAATACAAAGAAACAAAATGTCCCTGAACTCAATGACTAGTTTAATATGCATTTTTTTTTCGAATTTCTCTCGATTTATTTTATACTACCATGACAGTTTTGTTTTACGTATTGATATATGAGATTGTATATAATTAATAAGAAACACAGAATCGCTGCGTGATAATGTATAGGCATATTATAAATAGCACTCATCACTCCAGGTTGTTTATCACTGCTTAATTTTGTCACATTGGTTAAAGTATTCTCAACAAAATAAGGATCTGGTGTTACTTTTTCATGACGATAAAGTGTGTCATCCTCGTGCTCGCTAGAGTTCTGATTTTTACTTGAACTTTGACCCAATATCGTCGTGAAATGTACTGCCTTTTGTTCATGGCAGTCGTCCACATGGGAAACCTTTTCTGTATTTGCAATCAGGCCCGTTTTATCTCCTTCAATAATAACCGGTATTGGAGTAGACCGATCTTTGACTCCAGAACATACCTCTAAACTCTCTTGCAAATAACTGTCTATTTTAGTTAAGTGCTCAGAAATGAGAAGATTCGCCAGTGGACTTGGGCCTCTCTTTATTGGTTCAAAAATATCAAGTCTGTTTGCAAGTTTGCCCTCATTATTGAACCCCGGTTCTAAACTATCTTTTTCTAAAAACTTTTCGTTACATATCGAACTAACAAAAACGTCACGGGTCTCAGAGACTCTGCCCTCATTGAACACTGGTTCCAAGCTATCTTTTTCAAATAACTTTTCCTTACAAACCGAACTTACAATTTTATAGCTCTGCAAGTCTTCAAAATTGTCCTTGATGTACTCAACAGGACTTTTTTGTCGGGCTCTGTAGATCTCTGACGGGGTCAGCAATCTCGGAGAATCAAGTTCTGGTGGCACAGGGGTGAATTTCACCGTGAAAACATTTTCATTTGAAATTGTTTCTGTTTTAACGATGTCATCAACGTAGTTATTTCCATCGGTAACCAAGCTCGGAGAATCAGTGATGTCATGTCGTGACGACCTTTGAACTCGATCTACGGTCACCTTGCTGAGTAACTTGCCATCTGTACTTCTTATGTCGGAAAACAGTCCTCCATCAAAGTGGAGGGGTGTTTCCAACTTTCTTGTCCTTTGCGGTGAGGGCGTGTTTAGAGAGGGCGTGTATAGAGGAGGCGTGATGGGAGAAGGAGATACGGGACGGAAAGTGGTAGTCGTGTAAACAGTGTCAGAGTTATACATTATGTGCTGAGGACTTCTAGCGGGCGTGTGTCTTACAAAAAGGTCGACCTCCCTTGGCGAAGAAACTCTGTCCTTCGAGGTTCTTTTTGCACACCTGTAAATACAAATAGTTATAAAATAAATTAATTCACATCTCTTCAGCAAGTATTATGAATGTATTTATTGATTCGTATTATTTGTTATAATCTAACCTGGCTATTTAAATAATGATAGAAGTATCAATACTTGAATATCTTGACCTAAGTATATCTCATACAAAAAACAACTACAAACAAACATAACAACACGAGTAATTATCAGTTAAAACATAATTAAATTATAGTAATCAAATACATAAAATAGCCAAAACTACTCAAACCGTTTCATGAAAGCATTTCTACAAGCAGATTATGTAAGGTTGATAACTACATGGATCAAAACACGCTATGATGAACTTCCTGAACTTTGGGAAGTTGAGTATAATATATTATTAAGTAGGTATATATGTACATGTCTCAGTTATAAAACATACAGATATGATAATACAATTTTAATTAACGCACACACAAGGTCACGGTTATTGGTAAAGGGGCAGCAGACTGGCAGCGTATGACGAGCTTTGTATAAAGACGTGGGTAAATCAATATTAGTTGTTATGCTTCAGTAATTCTTGCTTCATCATTTTTGGACTTGTATCAGTTTATTTTTATATTTGAATGGAATTGTCAGTAATATTTTAAAGTAAAAACTTTAAATGGATTTTAAAGTTATACATTTTTGGATAATTATTTTGATGGAATGGTTACTGGGCAAATGCTATAATAAAATGAATCAGGTTACGCGCCTGAAATGTGCAGATCAGTTTTCATAGAGGAGTCAATAGCATCTAATGTAATTTATTAATTAGTGATGTACCTGAATGTCTCATCTTGATATTACATAGGCAGTTGTTTTACATACATTATTATTGCAATGTGGGTAGGCACGCCAAGATAATACTTTAGCGCGTCATGAGAATATTGGACTATTTTATGTATTTAAAGAAGTATAGGAATAACAGGAAGAACAGAAAATATTTTTTCAATAATACATATCTAACAAGTAGTCGTTCGTACAGTTTGTGTGTGTTGTGTGTAAGTGTATTTTAGTAGGAGTCTCATCATACGCACCGTGCAGTTGAAGCACTGACTGTGGTAGTTATTGTTGAGCGCCTCGACCCACCTGTCGCCTGCCTCCACCGGGAAGCCGCAAGCGAAACATTTTGTCGTGAACAGGTCATTCCAATCTGAGAAATATAGTCACTTTGTAATATCTACCTTATCAGAAAGAATACAAGTAAATAACAATTTAAACGAAAAATATATTCTGCATACCAGCTTCGCAATACGGCAAACCGTCTTCTAGGAAGAAGGGATTATTCCCGAACAGCTTTCCACAATAGACGCAGTTGAAGCATTCTGGATGGTAGTGCTTGCCGATAGCGTTTAAGCAATCCTGTAATTGGAATTTTTTAAATGAGAAGAAACATATTAACAGACACATTACTTATTTAAACATTGCAAAGGTACTTACGCCCTTAATTTTGGCGTGGCACTTATCGCAAGCAGGCGCGATGTACTGTTCGAAACAGAATTCACAATAGAGTTGGCCATTTTCTTCAACGAAACCGATGTCCTGAAGCGGACGCCTACACGTTGCGTTTACGCAAATGAAGTGCTCTGGACACCAGATGCGGCCCAAAGCCGTAATGAACGGTCCCCTGTTCAAAATACATTATTGTTAGCCTTATATCAATCAGAATTTAGGTTTGAACTTGAGGAAATTGAACTGAACAACATAATTTTGAAAACAATCGGTTAATTTTGTTAAAAAAAAAAAAACAACATTCGTGCTTGGGTTACAAAAATCACAATCGGTTCGATAAACTTACTTGAAGAACCTAGTTTGTGGAATAATATTGTATGTTTCCATAAAATTACATTACCTCGTTATAGCTTTGTCACATATGTGGCATACAGGAAAAAGTCCTTCTGCTACGTCTGCGCATTGTATTGTGCTCAGAGGACGTGCGATTATGTGCGAGTCCCTTCTACCATCATCGTCTCTTGAATTTTTTTTTTGTCTACGTCTCACCACAACTTCTTCTTCTATTTTTTGTTGTTGCTTTTCATCGCAATCGGACACGTTTTTTATTTCTTCAGTAAATGCAATGTCTACATAATCGTTGCTTTGCTCATTACCGTTCGTGTTGGCTTTATTATTAGAAGTTTTTAATGTATAAAGTGAATTATTATACAATTGATCAGGAAGTTCTTTCTTTTTGATGCGTTCGTCTTCTTGGTGGGTAGTTTGTGTATTCTTTCCGGTCTCAGCCTTAGAAGCGTGTTCAAACGTATTAGTCCTGTTCCAAATGTTTGTTTCGCATACATTGTTAACTTTATCGTTGGATTTAGTTAGATTGTTCATTGAATGATAGGAGCCAGTCTCTGGTTTTTCAAATATTTTTCTTTTGTTAAGAGTATTGGAATAAGAGTTGTCAAATTTCAATTCAGATTTAACATCATTATTTGCATTCGTACCAGTTGAGCCATTCATGCTGTTAAGAAAAGAAGATTTTTCTATTCCAGTCTTTCGTAATGTACCCATGAAATTGTTTTCCGTTTTATCTTTATGCAAGTCTTCACTACTTGAGTTACTACTACCATTATGAAACTTTTCATTATTATTCATTAAACCCTCGTCCAAAATTAGACTAGCTTTTAGGGTTTTGGGCATAGTGTCATATTTCTTTTTGTCACCGTTAGTATTCAGCGAATGACCAATTGGTGTACTGTGGAGATTAAATGTAGGTATTGGAGAGTTTGGCAATGGTGGTGGTATCAAGATGTTGGGCTTAGACATGGATTCATTTGTTGGATGGTTATTTGGCAGTGGTGGTGGTATCAAGGTGTTGGGCTTAGACATGGGTTCAATTGTTGGATGGTTATTTGGCAGTGGTGGTGGTACCAAGATGTTGGGCTTAGACATGGGTTCAATTGTTGGATGGTTATTTTTAATAGTGTCTTTGATTTTATCTCCAATGCTCTGAATATTTTCATGTGTCTTATATCCCCTTTCTAAGGTTTTAATCAAATTGTTATCTACTGAAGGCAAATTATCTGTATTCATTGGGTGTTTAGTAACTACGGTGTCCTGAATTTTATCAGCCATTGACTGAATGTGGTCAGCCGGTTTAATTTTTCTTTGTATGCCAATTTCATAGCCATTTAATGCCATTTTCGCCATTTTTCTAATAAGCCTCTCTTCTGCTGGACTTTTGTATTCAATTTTGTGTGGACTGCTTGTAGACAGCGGTTCGTTAGCTGTTAGAAAATCAAAACAAACACATATACAAACAAGTTAAAAGCAGTTATTTTATGATAAATTAGTGCAAAACTAGTTTAAAGTAAGTTTCTAAATACGAAATAACAAACACAAAAATTTGTATTTTCAAAAATACGTTATTGTTAATTTTCAAATACAATCATACAAAAATCACGCATGTTTAAAACTTTACATTCATGCAACACTCAAGTACAGTAATACATTCTTTTACGTTTCAATCACCTAATATTCCCATTACAGGAACCACATAATGGCACACGGGAGCCGGGCAGCGCAGCTTTATTCAAAACTCCCCTTCCACGTTTTGGGGCAGATGATACACCGAAAGTTTTGCCACGAGCGGCAGCTCCTACACTCGAACCTGTCGATGGGGTAGGATCACACACTGGACCTTGGTTAGCACCAGAAATCGAAGGTTTTGGATCGTAATTGTCTATTGTTCTACTGGCGGAGGCCATATTTTGATTAGTAAGGTTAAAAGATGAACTCTGTTGTTGTGTTGATGGCACACTCATCATAGGAGGTGGAAAAACTTGCTTTGTGTTAATATTAGAAGGCCGAATGTTACAGTCCATAGTTTGCTCGTATGGCCCTACAAATGATAAACCTCCCTTTCTGATCTCCACAACTTTGGCAGATTGCGTTCTTTCGAACTCTTCAAAAGTTTTTCTGGTAGTTTGAACAGTGGTATTTCCCTGTTCAACAACATTTTGAGACTGCAATTGTCTTTGACCGTAATTTTCTTGAACAACAGAATCTTCTTTATATTTCATATCGCCCTTTGTGTAATTTTCGCTTTTGTATCCGACATTTGAATGCCTTTGCTCTTTGACAACAGACGGTTGAGTTGATCCCCAGTTTTTACTACCACTTGTATTATATATCTCTGCAGCAGTCTGGAAATCTCTTTGATCCCTTTCATGTTGCTTTCGCAAATTTGTAGCGTCTTGTGGAGTAAATGAGTCCATTGAATAATTTTGTGGCGTAGATTCTTTAATACGTGGTGCATGTGCTTTTAAGGGGTTGGGAGGAGGACCTTGGGCAGGAGACCGGGATCGGTTCGGTTTCGGTGTTGGGGACCTGCTAGGTTCGCGACTAGACGGCTCATATAAGTGACTCTCGGGGGCTGTATGCTCTACTGTTACTAAGTTCATCTGGTAATGGGGTATTATAGGTGCTGGTTTGTTAATTAAACTAGGTGTGGTTGGGCGACTGCGTGACGGTGATACTCTCATTAAGTTCTCATCTGCTATTACTGGTTGAAATGTCATCGTGATTGGAGTATCTTTATGAAATTGTACAGGAGGCTGTTGAACTGGTGTTTTTATTTGTGGAAACTTTGGGGTCGGTACTTGGGGAGTTTGATAAGATGTATAGGATGGATTTGGTTCAAGAGATTTTTCTTTTGACTTTCGTGGTGGACCAGTTGACGGTGTAACTGGTCTTTGCAAAACTGCTGGTGCATTATACATATCTGGAGAAATTCCTCTCTGTGACGGTAGTTGCTCGAAATTTCTCTGGTAGGGTGGAATACTGTCGGGTTTATGTAGTCCAGATTTTGATCTCACTGCAGTTGAAGTAAGACATTCTTTTTTGTCTAATTGTTCAAAGTAATTTTGGGCGGTTTTAACAGATGAATAACCTTGAGACGCCATACTAGATGAAAGCGAAGATTGCTGCATCATCATTGACTCTGAAAATGTGGTCTCTTGCTTTGTTTTGGTAGCCTGTGTGAAACTGGTTTTCAATTCATTGCTGATAGGAGGAAAGTTTGTTAACTTACAAAATTCTTCCGGTTGTGGTGGTGGGAATACTTGTTTAGGGACAGGTCTAAATGCAGACATTTCTGAAGACGTCTGCAATTTACATGTATTTTGCATTGCTGCAAATTCAGAATTTAGCTGATCAGTCATTTGAGTTAATGTTTGGGTGGCAATTGGCTTCATTATATCAGATAAATTTGTTTCAGTCACATGTGTAGTACTTGTCATATATTGGTTTGATTGAGTAGTACTAATAGTGCCAAAAGGACTGTAAGGTCTATCCGGAGCAATAGTTAAAGCATCTCTTAGTGACCCTCTGTTTATTGATTGATTTTGATCATAAGAAACTCTTCCCATTGATTGATTTTGATCGTATGACCCTCTTCCCATTGATTGATTTTGATCATATGACCCTCTTCTCATTGATTGATTTTGATCATATGACTCTCTTCTCATTGATTGATTTTGATCATATGACTCTCTTCCCATTGAGTGATTTTGATCATATGATCCTCTTTGATTTTGATCATATGCCCCACTTTCTATAGATTGATTTTGGTCATATGTCCCTCTTCCCATTGATTGATTTTGACCAAATGTCGATACAGGCGTGAATGGCCTATCAGGTGCTATTGTTAAAGCGTCTATTAAAGGTGAGGATGTTACTTCACGCGGGAGGGGCTCTTTAGGTTCAATAATTATTTTAAAATCAGGTGGGATATACGGTTTTGTTTCTGCAGGCATTGGTACAGGAGGTGCAACTTTTTCAGGAGGATTATACGTCTTTATAGGTGGTATTGGCGAAACGGGACGCTTTTCCTGTAAGAACATTGGAGACTGTTGCGCTGGTAACTGCATACTCTTTATTTCGGTAGACTCTTTTAATTTGGAACTTTGTTCAAAATTTTGTTGAACCATTTTTTCGTCAACAGTTGTTTGCCCAATATTACTAATAGGCGGAGTTGGGCTAGGCAAAGGTGAATATGGGCGATCCGGTGCGGTTGTCAGTGCATCTACCATGGATCCTTTAATATTTTGATTATTAGGGCCGGGATTCGTGCTTGTTTGTAATGTTTCCATTGTAGCAATCTCTGCATTTAGATTGGATTCTTCAGTCATGTTCATTCCTGCTTTTGTTTTAGTCTGAGTGTCAAGTGACACATCTTGTTGCTTCATCATGACTTCCTCGTTTTTAGTTTGGATGAAAGCCTTATTATCACTTTCATGCTTTATAGCATCTTTGTTTTTAGGCGCTTGTATAGCATTGCCTTTATCACATTCAATGTCCTTATCGGTTGTTTGAAAGACCTGCGCTTTATCTTGTACTTTTGGATGTTCCGCTACGTTGATGGATTTTGCTTCTGTAGCTGATTTTGATTGAATATTTTCTTTTGATTGAATCATTTGTACTTTATTGATATTTTCAATGGCATCCGCGGGATTTTCAAATGACTTTGGTGGACATGGTTGTGTTTTATTAACAGTTATACTTTTGCATTCAGAAGATTCCTGAGTTAAAGACTGGATAGTTCGACTAGTTGATTCTTGCATCACTTGTGATTGTTTGCTATGCACTACCGATTCAGATTTAGACGTTGCTGTCACAGAAGATATAGCAGCAGAAGCATACGAAACGCTAGAAGAGAATTCATCCGTTTGTTTTGAGGACGCAAGAAATTGTTCCATAGATTGTTGTTGAGCATCTGCAAACTTTGAATCGGGATTGGTTTTGTTTACCGCCCGCGTCACTTGTTCTGTGCCACACGCGGGGCCCGCGGGTTTCACGCTTGGTTCATATTTTGGCAGTTCATCGTCAGAGGGGTTTGCAGGTGGGGGCCACACAATGCTTTTTACATTTTGTGCTGTTAATCAGTTACAATGTTAGAGAGGTTATTGAAGGAGAGAAAATAGATGAAAGTAAATATTAGTAAAATTGAAGAAGCCACTTAAAGTAGATTGATGTAAGCTAATCAACTAATAACAAACAGTTTAAAAAAGCCAGAAAGTTAAAGATTGATTTGATAGTACTATTAAATGACGCATTACTCGACAGTGCAAGGGCAGTAGTTATTTTAATGCGGCGGCTGCTATTGATATCGGCTTTCCGCGTAGCGCATTCACACTATGTTTGTATATTATATACATATTATCAATTAATAGCTAAAAGAAGCTGTACTCCACCTAATTATAAATTACCTTTAAAAAGGGAAACTGGGGTCTCTGTCGAAAATAAATAATTTCCTTAAATTACTTAATCCAAATTGGTTCACAGTATACATAGTCTTTTGAAGTAATACATATTATCGTTCAACTAGTAATAAATTGAATACAATATTCTATATCACGATGAGTTTGGTATTTAACTGTAAATATGACAATAAATAGTAAAATTTAATGTAAATATCTAATCGTGTTAATACTTATAATGCAGAGTAGATGGTTTCCATAAAAAAATATGATTCTAAGTAGTAGGTATGTCCAAAATTTAAGTGATATCTTTTTGTAAGGTAAACACCATCGGTTTTGGTTTTAAGACCTTTGGGACTTTCCTTTGAAACATGAAAATCATTAAATAATTGCATTTCTGGTTTTGCATGATTAATTTATGAAATTTTTGTCTAAATTCTCTATAAATAATGTAAATATTACATAAAAAATAGCATTTTATCGAAGTTAGGTACATTGTAATATGTTATTATGGATTGTGTGTTCTGTTTTCATACTTAAATCCATAATTCAATATCCAAAACTTTCACAATGAAGTCTCACAAAATTAGTAAATAGCTAGTAGTTATTTATTGAATTAACGAATAGTATTAGGTATATGAAGTTCTAGCTACAGAAATTGTCAATAAAACTTAGAAAGTAAATGAAGCATTAATTAAAACAATAATAAAGTGATTGACTTCATTGTGATAGTTTTAGAAGTCATATTTTTTGTAGTACGGCAAAGATTATATGGCAAAAGTAACTCTCTTACTGGGTGCGTAGGGTGCCGCTTGTTGTGGAGCGGAGATGGGAGCCGGCGCAGGCGCCGTCACTGGCCGCGCTGGAGACATCGGGGCCGAGCGAGGCGACAACGATGGCGAGTATGCCGACCCGATAGACGAGCCGAAGGGCTTCGGACCCGATAGGTTGCTTGATGGCTGTCGAAAATATATTCATCATTGATGGGAAAGAATGACGCGTAAATCGTGATGAGGTTGGTACTTAAAGGACTCTAGAACAAGAAGGAATTTAGTAGAAGAAAGAAAATGCGTATTCTACAGCGGTCCATAAAACTAACTGAAGAGACTGAGTGACAGACAAGACACAAAATAACTAGTGTCATGGAAATCGAACATAGTTGAAATACTTACGCTAAAGAGCGATGACGATCCGTTCGTGTAGTTGTTGGTCGCCAGCGGCGGAAGCGGCGTCGAGTATGCGTTGGTAGGGATCCGGCTACCACTGCACATGAAAAACGTTGGATGTAAGTTGTACTTATTTTGAAGAACACATGCTGAGTCGAACCCACATAAATTGATATAACTGCAGGTGGATGATGATGACTTATTATGATGAAAACAATTGATTAATTTAATAATTAGATGAATCGAATGCAGATCTATAAAATATGGAACAGAATCAAAAAGACTCACGGAGGCACGGTAACAGGTTCAAGGTTGGGCGCGGGCGGGTTGTTGCGTGCGACAAGCTTAGCGTGGATGTCACAATAAAGCTTCCCGTTCAGGTTGTAGTAGCCCTGGTTCTTGAGCGAAGAGCCGCAAGTTGAGCACTTGAAGCACTCCACGTGCAGGTTCTTGTCCTTGATGCGCACGAACACGCCGCTAGTACATACAAGCAGTCGTCAGTCTACAGCAGCTGGGCACTAACGCACCAAACATTATGGATGATGCAGTCTAACATAAGCATTAAGATCCAAATGTCATAAACATTCGTTTCATATCACATTGGAATTCTTATTGGAATATATACAGATGTAAAAAAAATACATTGAATTTCTATACTTTGTTTGTTACTTGCTACATACATGCTCACCGACTTGCTCGTGCTTATCCACCAATCTGCTACAAAAAATTACATTGGTGCTCATCTAAATAATATGGACTGCGAAGTGAGAACATGCTTAGTGAAGATATACAGTGGCATTGACACATTATTTCATTCTGCGTAACTACTAAAGTATGAAAGTAGAATAGATGAAGACAATTAATAAATGAATGATGAATTGAACTTTTTAGCACAAATATCGTGACGAGAACGAAATAAGTAAGTACGAGTAATGAAATGGAAAATAATCGTTTCGTTAAAACACGATATGTGTACTAACTTACATGTCACGTCTCCCTGGGATGTCGTTTCAATATTTACAACAAAAAGAACAGGAGGAGTCGCAACACGAAGGAATCACATCGAATTATTGTAATCTACACGAATAGAGCTAGTGCACAGGTCGACACGGTCGCAAACACGTCAAGACATTCAGTGGGACGTCGCTTACATAATGTAGCGATTACAGTCGGAGCAATAGGGGGTGTCGTTGACAACGGGGAGCGCGTCCCGCGGCTGCGGCAGCGCGGGCGCGCCCAGCGCGATGCGGCCGTCGGGGAGCACCTCGTGGCAGCCCATGGGGATGCTGGGCCGGTGCGGCGGCTCGGGCGCCAGCTGCTCCTGCGGCGTCTGCGTGCCCGTGCACACGCGCGCCTGCGCCGGCGCCGGCGGGCCGCCCACGTGGGGCGTGCGCGAGCGCGAGCGGTGCGTGCGGTGCAGGCTGCACGGCGTGCCCGCGCGCGCCACGCTCGCTCGCGAGTAAAAGTGAGAAGGCTCTGCTGGCCCGCAATATCGGGTTATTTCTATTCGCAACTCGATCACATAACTTACCAGGTTACCCGAGATTTCTGTGTTCGGGAAATTAATCGCAAATCTAAATTAGAACTGCGCACAAGAATATATTTCGTATCGTAACCTGACTCCGACATCCTAAAGTTACTGTTGGAACCCTATTCGCAAAATCAAATTTAACTTGCGATATGTGCTACCGTGTCGGCCCGCGCGCATCATCCGACTTACGTGATGAGTCTTTCGCACTCCTCGCAAATGTTCTGGCCGGGGGGCAAGCCTCCGGTATTGAGCGGCGCGTCGGGGCGCGTGACGGGCGCCGTCACGTGGCGCAGGCCGCTCACCGGCGCGGCCGGGGCGGCTGTCGGACCCAGCACTGGTTCGACTACTATGCCAATTCAGTTTCATTAATTTCGACACGTTCTACTTTCCATCGTTAAAGTTTGTTGTATGCGTTTATGAAACCTTTTGCAAAATTAAAGGTTATTACTTAGACGCATTTACAAAAGACTACAAAATATTGTTTTTTATCTAATTGCTTTACCAATTCAATTTTTCGTCAGATTATTTTTTTGAATTACTTATCAACAATTTATGATGGTATGCTGTCTATTGATGTATCTCCAAAATATTTTCTCGTGTAACCCGATCAACTTGTTGGTTCATTATCAGCCTTGTATGTACCTACTCAAACTTAACTCAATTTTAAGTCACATTCTGTCCCTGTCCTTTGCAGACATAGTGACAGAAAAACTATAAAACGCGTCTGAAAGTTAAGAATCGTTGAGAATTTAGAGGCTTTACTAATATAATAAAGATATTATTTATTCTTTATACCTGGCTCGGGGTCGTTCTGTTCTTCTTGCAGAACCTTGAAAACAGCGCTTTTCTCAGAGTCATAAGTCTTCTCATTCTTCTTAAAGTTCACTCTGCCAATCACAGGATAACTCTTTATTATTCAAATACCGTAACATCATGTTTTAGTACTTAGCTATGCCTAAGTACTCGTTTATTTATCATTATCAATTGAATGAAGGATTAAACATAAGTTAGCAATGTTATCAAATATATCATCTTGCATTTTTCAAAAGTGGAACGCGACATCAGAGGAGCGTTCTGGACATAAAATTCAAATTCTGCGCTTTTAAAACAAAAGTACAAGTCTCATGGAGCAGTTTCTCGATTTACGCGTTCTTAAGCAGCGAGCTGACTTTCTGAATCCTCCTTCCGATTCCTTTTATTTTTTTGTCTGTGTCAAGTCAATATACTAAAATAGTTCCAGTGATACTAACTTTATGAGTAATGTGCCTAAATGAAAGATATTAAATCTTTCATTTATAATAACAATAAAAAATTAAATCATTTTGATGTTAAAATTTCACTGCAGTAAAGCATTGAAGAGGTCACTTTAGAATTTTGTTCTTGGTCTTGGAGAGTTCATAGCTGAACTTTAGCAGCATCAGCATATTATGCTGCTAAAGTCGCCTTTATAAGTGTAAACTCTTACCCGAGCACGCCTCCCGCAAGGACTTCTGTTTGTGCCGAGAGAGTCTCCGCGATCGTTTTGTCGCTGTACATGTTGACTGGAGTATTGTACTGTTTGTTCACTATGCTCTTCACCGAGTCGTTGCCGTTCATCTATAACCAACATGTTTAGGTTTAGGTTAAAATTATTATCATTAGCAACAACTAAATATAATGTTGTATTAGTTCGATTTCGGATCGTGATCATCATTCATCCTCCTGCCTTTTTACCTACAATTTGATTTGAGATCGGCGCAGTACTTTTTCTTCTAAAAGTACTACTAAGTACTAGGTATTATTAGAAGTCATCTCAGTGTTAAATTTCTTCCTAGACATATCATCTAATCGATCCATTCGTTACTTTGTCTTATCTCTCTTCTTTCTTATTGCTACAATGCTACGACAAAGTGATATTGCAGACATTCGCGTCTGGGCTGGTACAGTATCAGCTATGGCAGCTCAGAACTACTTTAGAAAGCCACAAAAGCAGACCCCAAGAAGCATGAACCTATTTTTGTTCAGCTTCTTTTACGAAGCTTTAATAATGAGAAAAGCTTTGATAAATTTGAAGTCGTCTTTTTTATCTGAATGAAATGAATTTTATTTAATTTTAATTTTATTTATTTATGGAAGTGTCTAGAGCCTTTATTTATTTATTTACAGTCCCGAGTTCCAACTGTGGGTAAATTGTAAGTTGATTAGTGTCAATAGTAGACTGCTTATGAAACTTACGTAACCAAAAGGCTTGGCGACATTGTTGTGACCAGAGCCGAAGGCGCGCGAGGGTTGCTGTGTGGCCTTGAGAGAGGTGTTGGTGACAAGGGTCGGGGCGCCGCCCATAGATCTCGAGCCAGGTCTTGGCAGGCTACCGGTTGGAGTCACGGCAGGACGCCAAGTGCCGCCGCCACTAGGAAATGAACAAACAAGGATTTATTAGTACCTAATCTGCGTTCGCAATTTATTTGCCATACATGTAAACAAACACGAGTTTTAGAAAAAACAACTGTAATGCCAATACATAAGGTTCAGTTTGCGCTACAACTTCATATTTTTTTATGACTTTTTCAACAGTACTAGTCAGTCTAAAATCGACTTTATTTGCACTAGCATAAAGTTGATGTTTGTTTAAGTGGAAATAACATTAATTGGAAACAAGGTTATAAATAGACCTTAAATATGAATGAAGATTTCTTGAGTGGCGCCCTCAGGCTAGCAGCTTGATGAGAGAAGCCGAGGATCGACTTGCATGTCCAGCAGTTAACTGCTAAAGACTGATAATGACAGCTACAAAACTGAAGGTTTACCGTTGTACGGTGAGCTCAAGATTGCCCCCGGCTGCGCGGATGGCGTCCTGCGCCTCCTGGTGTCTTAGCAGATATACTTCGGTGGTGTTGACGCGGATCAGCGCGTCACCCGCTTGCAGACCTGCGCGCTCGGCTGCGCTGCCACCGTTCACCTGATCGACAAGAGAAAAGCAAAATGAGAAACTGCATCTTAAATAACAAGAACTGAAAAGACATAAGCAAAAAAAACTACAAAGTGCAAAATAACTTTTAATTCGGAATTCGGTGTCTAGTTTTGTTTTTCACTTTGTACATACATACATACATACATAAACTCACGCCTTCTTCCCATGGGGGTAGGCAGAAACTACAGAATGCCACCTGCTACGATCCTTACATACTCCTTTTGCCTCGTTTACGTTCATACATCTGGTCATACACGCACGCCGGTTGCGAGTACTACGCACCTGTCCTTTCTGAAGAACATCACCAATAAGGTCAGTATATGTCCTCCTAGGGCGTCCCCTCCCGGCGTTTCCATTCACATCTGCCTTGTAAATACATTTTGTTAGTCGCCTTTCATTCATCCTCTCAACATGACCAAACCATCTCATCATACCCTTTTCAATTTTTGTCACTACATCTTCTTTTAACTCACACCGTTGTCTTATCACATCATTTCTCAGCCTATCATTCAGTTAGACCACACATGCTTCGCAAGGAACGCATTTCCCCAGCATTTATCCTACTTTCATGCTTCTTTTGCCACACTCAGCATTCACTTCCATACATAAGCGTAGCGTATAAGCGCGTTCACTTTGTAGTAGGTATCTTTTTTTAGTAGGTGGTTTTTTTTTAAGTTTTTATCATAATTTCATCCACATACTAAGTGGGGAAAAAATACGTATTATTGAAGCCAACTCAAAAACTATCTAAGCGAAGTTAATAAAATGTATATGGGACCACCTCGATATCAAAATCGGTCCATGATTGACGGAGAAATCGGTGGACATACTGGATACATACGCTACGAACAATAAACCTTTCCCTTTTTGAAGTCGTTTAAAAAAGAACTCTCTGCTCCTCTCTCAAACTTAATTTGGCATTTGGATCACCTACGGTTAGTTATGATTAGTTTCTATTCATCATTTTATTGTACCTACCGTTTTCGTTGTTTAAGCGTCAATATTATTGGATTACCAATGCGTCAATCTTTTACACGGCAATGGTGTTAATAGCTATTCTCATTTTGTCCTAATCAATTTGTTAACATCATTTTAATACGTAAGCTGTAGTGGAATTTAATTAACCGTCTTCATGTGCATACAGTCCTGTGTTACGACGACGAGACGAAATAGTTTGACCCTAATTACGTAATACACGATCAATCGGAATTTGAATGTTTTTGAAACAAATTGCTAATCCATTGATTCATTAGTTCTTTGGGGGCATGAGGAACAGGGTGTAAAGTTCACTCATCCACCATAGAAAAGGGACGATCCTCCGACCAGACGGGTGTTGTGTCTGGCGGGCCGTCTGCCCAACTGTTGATGTCGGATAGTCTTATACAATGTCGTTCGCGCGGTAAACTCTAATTGCGCGATGCAGGATTTGTGTGATGTCATGTCTTTTGATGCTTAGTTCGTATGTGGCGGTGTAACCGCTACAGTTCGAAAAAATATCTAGTCAACAACGTAAATAACGCAATGAATGTTGTTGAACTGTCAAAATAAAACATATTTGTCGTAATCGTTTACGAAAATATGTTGCGTAATTAGATAGCAGCTGATTCCTAGTACCTACGAATATTTCAATACCTACTAAATAACCCACTATTTGCTTAGTACATACCTACCTACCTATGTATTAATGTATTTACTAAACGCCATTGTCGATGCCTAATACAGACGCCAGCGGGTCAACCTACCCGAAACTGTCAAATTTTCCCAATCAACTTTGAACCTTATGCTTTAGTGATAAAGTTGAAAATAAATTAAAGAAATTTGACAGATTGTAGTAGGTTGATGTGCTGTTGTCTGTACCCTACCTATAATCCTATAGTAACGTATGGTACATTGAATGTTGAGAGCAGGGTGTGGAAGGAAGCGAAGATGACGTCATACATGAGATCAGCGCAAGCGTGGCTTGTCTGGATCATTATGTAAAATAAAATAACTAACAACTTTTTTCCTTCACCTCCACAAAACTGTAGTAAGAGAGGGACCCATAGATAAGTGGAATTTTATACATTTTTACAAAACAGCTGTTCGGCTGAATGCCAACTTGGCACAATGAAAACACCTTAATTATTACGTAGGAAGTTTTTTCACCGTTTCACATTTTTTACCTTATTATACGTCTGATGTTATTGAAAGAATCTTCCTTTCTATATCTACCCAGTTTAATGTTTACAAAATAAAATAATGTGTGATAAAATGTCGTTAACCGTTTATGGTTAACTACATTTATATCAAACAAAAAATTCCAGCATATGAAATAGCAAACTTTGATTTGTCTGTAGTTTGGTAGTTTGGTACTTCGGTACGTCTCGCTCGCGTGCAAAGATTTATTAAATAAATAAAAAAAAATAAAAATCTTTATTTCAGACCAAATCTTCAATCTTTGAATCTTTATTACTTAGCTGCTTTTTATTATTTAGTTTTGTGAGCCCAATATGCGTAGCACAGTTTGACCAATGTCAAGTGTCTAAACAACTAGGCTAAATTCCAGCTCGGATATGTTTATAAAGGGTTATTGTACGTTCGCCACAAAGTAAATTCATCACGGAAAAAAGTATGTGTAAACTCGCCACAGCTCTATTTTCATGAAAAAAAATCCGCCATATTGTTTATTTCCGTACAGACAGCAGAAAAATCAAACAATAAAGACGTTATTTCTTTATTTTTCATAATCAGAAATTCACATAAAAACCACAGTTCTACTTACAGCTAAAATATACGCTAATACTGTCTGGTTTTGCTCGTTTTTAAGGCCGCGTTGTCAAGGACGGCGTGACCTGCGTGACACGCCTAATCCTAAATAAACATGTATTGCAAGTGGCTGATTTGCTTACAACATTAGAAATTATAAGAAAAATAATAAAAAGATAATTAAATCACAGTAATTATCAGGTTTTTTTAATGTTAAAATCATAGTTTTACTTAAAACTAACATTTATATTTTTTGCAATAAGCTGATTTGCCTGCAACATTACAATTATAACAAAAACAATAGAAAGACAATTAAATCACAGTAATAATCATTTTTTTTTGGTAATTTGCATCTACATAAAAAAATCACAGTTTTACTTACAACTATATTATATAATTATATTTATTGCAATAGGCTGATTTGCCTGCAACATAACGAAACATAAATAAGTTTAATATTATAACATTATTATAATTTCACATCTAATTAAAACATATATATATTAATAAGCTACTTTAGGAACTATGTCCGCCACCGGTGGCTGGCGACAAGCTGGTACAGGAGAAAAGAAAGATTTTAGAAATTATTTTCATTTCGAGCGCTAAAAATCAATAACTTTGTTTTCTAACAGTACTTTATGCAAAAAATATGTACGTTTGGAGATTTGTGACGAATATACACATATTTTTTATGCATGTGGCGAATACACTTTCAATGTATGGAGTTTACAAAATGTGACGAATTTACTTTGTGGCGAATGTACAATAACCCTTTATAAATTCTAGAGAAATTGAGTATCTACATAATTATGAGATATCCAATAGCTATACTTACACCTAATCGTGGGTACAATGGTGCCGATACTCTTGTCACAAAATGCCTCTAAACTAGACTAAAAATCACCATAATTTTGTTTCCCATTCTGAAATAGGCTAAAGTGACACAACTTAACTATATTTTAGTTTGACAGCACTAAGATGGTACTGAGATTTTAATTTAGTGAAAATGACAATTTTGTTATTCTGAATTTGACGTTTTTTACCAAAAATTTTAACTGTCTAAGTAAATCTGACGATTTTTAATCGGGATTAAAAATGGTGTGGAATACTATTAGTTGTCATGAACTAAAATTTACACGAACACGTCGACTTCAGGTGCAAAAACAGTACTGTACAGTAGGTACTATATTTTTGTCTTTTCTTTTGCTTATATCTCGAAAACAAATCACGGGTAGGGTAAACAAGTATGTACCATGTGGAGTCGCGATTGTCAAATTCGATTTTAGTTGTGTCATTATTTATTGAATATTTTTATTGCAGAATAGCTTTAAGATTCTCATAGTCAAAAGTAAGGAGTTTTTGTGATATTTTAGATTAGTTTAGTTCTAAGTATTTACTTACGGAAATATATCAAGCTAAATAGAACTTATTTAAATGAGAATCGTTGTCAGTCGACGGAAAAATAATAGTTTAAAGTTAGTTACCTACGTAGTATTATCTGCTCACTGCTGACTTGCTGAGTCGTAGAAAAACAGATTAATCATAAGGCGACAATTCGATGAACAAATGAGCACTGAAACTTTTAACTACGCTATTAATTATTTACCACTCGAAACAAATGCGTAATTAATGGAACACCGTGGCAGCCGTTAATGTTATTTACTATCTGACGGCACTGATGGCAATCCCTAAATTAGGCAATAGATACTACACCACTTATTCTGTGAGTGTTGATGACGCAAATCGGCTATGAAACGTAAAAACCGTATGTAATAAATCGGTAGATTATCTAACTATGCATGTCACATGTGAGTATGACTCATCAAACCGCACTCACAGGCTTATATTTTATGAGTATTTCAACTAGGTACTAGGTAAGGTAGTACCATAAGAAAGGACATCGATGATAAAGTATTGGTCGTTTGGTAGATACTTATATTATGTATGGTTATCTATGAAAGTACATACTGTATCTCAGGGGCTATCGCTGGACTAAGGGCAATCTCTCTACGACGACGAATAGCTAGGCATGTAGGTACCTAATTCTAATTCCATAAAAATGTACTAACAAGTATCATTAAGAGCGTTTTTCCAAAAAGTTGGGAACTTCGCAAATAGCTGTCAAATATTTAGATACAGCATGTCGATTCCCGTAACCACTTCACCGTGAAAACAAGTGAAGTGAGCGTGGAGTGACCTGTCAGTGTCATCTCACCCTGTTGGAATGACAACTCACTTCACCTAAGTTTTCACGGTGAGATGGTTACAGAATAGCACTGCTGATATGTTTTGATTAATTTAGCCTATATATTACCTACTTTATGGAAATAAGAAATATGGCTAACTAGTGACATAGAATTTTAATAATGAATTGCAATTATACACTGAATTTGATGTTGTAACCGTTTTAGGTGTAAAAAAGGCATTTGGAAAGTTTCCAAATAAGTAGATACTTTTTACTAAAACTAAATACTTATTAGTTGTTATGATATTATTTTTTTTATTTATTTTTCAAAATTAATATTTTAGTCCACTATTTAGCCATTATTTCTTATTTCCATACAGTAATATTGCCAAATTAATCAAAACAGCGAAATCTTTGACAGCTATTTGCGTTGTTGCCCACTTTCTGTATTAACGCTCCTAAGTATAGGTATATAATTTTTTCTAGAAGTGCCCAAGAAAGACACATGTTGTGAGCCTCACCCACCCAATCTATAGGTAGGTACCTACCATGTTTAGTTACTTCTATTACAATTAAGAAACATAATTTCGTGCACCTCAAAAAAAAACGTAGGTACTTAATAATAAATACTGTATTTGTAAAATATGTACTGTATTTTTATAAGTATTTAGGTACTTATCTATTATAATGTAGGTAGGTACGTAAATCTAATTTAACACAAACGCTTACCTACCGTTCTTTGCGTCGATATTGAGTCAATTAATCACACAATGCACTGACACGACATTAATACTGACTGATACGATTCACAATCATTCACGTAGAAACCATAACAAGAACTGGCAAAAAGTGACACATGCATCGCAACATAATAAGTTGTCAAGACATTTTACTGATTAACCTTACCCTTCCCTCCCTCCCCCATCAAGCGTCAGACATGTTTCCTTCCGCTTCGATCACTACCGGTAATTGGTAACTTGACCCTACCTGCCAAAGAATTAATTTTATACATCTGCTACATACACGGCGATGGCCAGACACTTGTAATAATTTGCGCGCGCAAAAACTGGCATTCCGAGAGGGTCGCTAGCCAGGTGGAACTGCATACCACCTTGTCATTGTCCGGCCTATATATTTTTTTGTTTTGTAGTTTCATAACGTACTCGTACCTATGTAATCATTATGTCAATTTATCTCATCTGAATATTTATTTTATACAGGACCTTTAGAGGAAAATGCATAGATACCTAAGTACTTCTACTGGCATGTTTATGTTATGCAAGGTGTTGCTTTAATTATGACTTTCGTTTTTCGTTGAGTAATAAATGATACAGGTAACGTTCGGATTTTGAACTAGCAGACCCAAATTCTTTTTCTAAAATAAGTAGCCTTACTCGATATAACATCAGCTATCTCAGTTAGTGAAAGTCCCGTCAAAATCGGTCCAGCGGTTTCGGAGATTAACCGAAACAAACAGACAGACAGACACACAAAAATAATAGTGTTTTTGTTATAAGTTATACCTACCGACTTTCTTACGCATCTAAAAGCTGTTATTTTGACACATTACAAACAGACACTTCATTTTTATTTGTTTGTTTGTATGTACCTGTGTATGTATATTATGTTTGGAGTATGATGTATAGAGTAGTATAGAATTAAAGAAAGAAAATCGGATCATCAGTCTATGGAAATTCTCAAGTGGCAAAGCAATTTTAATTTCCATCATGCTTGGCATGCATAATTGCGTAAACATTTTCGGTAAACGATCAAGACTAATCTGTTTCATTTTGACAGTTCAACAACATTCAAAATTCATTTAGGTAGGTACGTTGTTGAGCAGATTTTTTTTCGAACATATTTTATTATGAAGCAATGGATTAGTACTCTCTTTCAAAATGATTTAGATTGTGATTGATCATGTATTACGCAATTAGGGTGCAGGCTGCAGCAGCTGGTATCGATAATATCAATAAGAAAATTGGTGCAGTTCATTAGTTTTTTAGCTTTTTGTAGCATACATGCACACGTGCAGTCTATGAGTGTCCTCAGACCGGCCGCGGGCGCCGCACGCGCTCCTCCCATATACGGCAACAGGAGTACAAGAACAAGAAATTAAATGCAACTCCGCCGGCCTGGCCGCGCGGCCCCGGTCGAGGCCGCGTCGTATTATGTTTTCTTTATTGTCTCCCATTCTTCTCTCGAAATAGGTACGCAGCCGGTGAACACCACGACTTGCACGATTATCATCCTTTCATTTTTTGTTTAGCGAGCTTTTTAGCGGTTCTCATCGAAACTAATCTTCTGTTAGAAGACCTTTTTTGGTCAAACCGCATTTTTTTTTAGAGTAGATATAGGTAGTATAGTAGGAGTATTTGTTTGCAAAATGTTCTCTCCTGAAAATATTATGATGGCACTGGCAGTGGCCCAAGTTTTAACAACCGACGTGTCTACTAATCTGTCCGTCACCTACGATTTCTACTCACCTCTAATATCTTCATTGCACTTGACACTTGCGCATCTAAAATCAGCAGTGTGTCAAGAGAGACTGATGTGGCGACGAGTACGACAACGGTGAATTGTTGTTATTTATTTATTGATTTTCGTCGTTGTTATTGAAACTGTCTATTCATTTATCTCTACATTATTTAATTAGATTTACATTATTGGTAAAGTGTCATCAACTTGCGTCTATGTATTCTTATTACCTATTCAACGTATTGTCCATTAGAGTCCTATTTGTACGCATACGATAATAATTATCGCTAGAAACCAGTGTGGTATGTAATTATAATTGACAAATAGCGATAATCCACAGAAGGCGTTGTAGTCGTTGGTCGCCGTTCCAATTTCAAAACAAATCCCTGCCTGTACGTGACTCAGATTGTGTTCCATATAAACGACAGAACCCGAATAGTTACGCAACAACCAATGGCCAGCACTACAACTCGACGCGATTCCGGTTAATAAGAGTGAAACTGGTACGTGGCCGTGGACATAAACACATCAGCAAAAAATAGGGATTGCTGCCTTAGAAATAGTCTACACACATAGGACCAGTACAGACGTGAGATGTTGCTCTAGAATGCAGCACGATTTTAAACAATTGAAACATCAAACAAAGCTATTATATTCCAGATTTAAGTTCACAGCCGGTCCTAATTAGGTTGAGCATTTAGACAATAGCTTTACGAGCTTTTGTTACAACTATATTTGGCTTATTTATTGTCAATAAAACTACATTAAGTACCAAAATAATTTGAATAAGGTGCAAAGACTTGTAAAACCTTAGCCACCACTTGACTGGACATGCAATTAAACTTGTGTCTGAAATTCTGAATAGGATTATCTTTGACAATTCCCTGGAGAAACCTTAAAAAATTATTGCGAAGTACCCACAAAACTTTAATTTAACTGTGCATATCCAATTTCAGCTTTAATACAAGAAGGCCAAAACGGATATAATCGCATAATTTTCTTTCTTTGTCTTCAAGCGTCAACAAAACACAGGAAAACAAATATTAAACGTTACACGGAACCTTTATGACCGGTTTAAAAGGATGGAGGTCAAATATTATTTTTAACTTTTGCATAAAACGAATATGCACGTATTACAATAACACGGTAACTGAAAATCGTTTATTGTTTGGGAGCACCCAAAGCACTAACATTAGGTACGGAAATATAAATTTATAAATTATGGATCGTAAAACTGTTTTACAAAGTTCAAAATTACTGCAAACTTGCGAAGAACTATAACAGTTTCAGAATCCAGTCCAAGGCTTGGTCCCTAAAAAATAGATTAACCTAACAATCAGAGTATTATTTACGAACAAGATCACAAATCAACCATTAAATTAATGACAATCATGGCACTAGCATGGCAAGGCACTCAATCAATTTGCAATTTGATTGTGAATTAAAATCATAAACTCTTCGTTCGACCAAATCAAAATATAATGATATTTGGTCGAACGAAGAGTTTATAATTTTAATTCACAATCAAATTATAAATTGACATACCTAATACAAGTTCAATAAACCATCGTACATGATTTGCTTGACATCTATTTAGCTAATCACGGATCATGATGAAAGTAACGCATGAACATGAAGAAGTACCGTTGGTAATGTTGGCATCAGGCAGGCCAATACCATCGTTTGCTATCTACTATTGACATTGCTAAACGTCATACCGATACGGCCAAACGGTTCATGGCTAAGATAAAAAAAAGCAACAGCGTTCCACTCTATGCGATAATAATACAGTATGTTAACTAACGAAGGGCGTTCCCGTTAACCCGCAATAGTATATGCAAAAAAAATATGTAGGTACCATTAAAAAACGTTTTATTTATATTTTAATAATTTTATTTATTTGTATAAATAAACCCAGACATGATGTACGAAACCGGCATACCTATCTACATGCGTACGGGTTCAATAACATTTATTATTTCACTTCCATTTAAGCTAGTATTTTAATAATCGCGATTCTTTAATCTTATGGTTGAATCATTCCATACGTTTACAGCGCTATTGTTCAATGAATATTATTTGTAAGTATTATTAATCACAGTTCAGATTTGAATGACAGCATTAGCACTTGCTACTGTTAACTGCAGTAATTACATACCTTGGTAAAAGATTTAAGGAAAGTAAGAATTTTGCACCTTCCTTTGGTTTCAACCCATTCCAACTCGCAATGTTAAAAAAAAACGTTTTTTAAATAATAAGTAAATATAATGCATGTTTACAAAAGCAATAAATTACACATTCCTACTTATACAAAAGTGCTTTAGGACTTTCCTATAATATTTGTTGTTACTTAGTGACGAGTGTCAAGCAAGCGCCAACGGGGTCAGCTAACAGTTAATGATTTGGTAAAAGCTCCTTTAGATAACTTATCGTGCATTAACTATGTATCTTGCTTGTACTGATACATGGGTAGGTACTTATGAAGACCTGCTAACCTGGCTACTATAGGAACGAATCGGCACCCACTTTCAATCACAATCTGAATGATTTTGAAAGATATTGCGTCATAAGTTCGAAAATGTCAAAATGAAAGTCATTGCTACTGTAAGATAATCCCGCAGATATGTTATTGAACACAATCATTAAAAAATTGGACTCCCTAAACCAAAATCCTACCTGTTTTAATTTTTATCGCCACGTACGGGCTCTTCACATAAATCTACTAATTGAAAGCTTACCTAGCTCGGCAGTTTTATTGGCTCTCTTTATGTAGCTAAAATATGCATTTGAATCGACCATAAAGTCTAATAAAATTATAATGTGTATTTGCTATTCTACAATCGTTTAAAAATAGGATGAATTCAAATGCACATCTATAATAACAGGAAACCGATGTAGGACAACGCTGATGTGGTTACGTAAGGGAATTAAAATTGTTTATAGGTACGTTAGTTAGTAATTAGTATACTTGTTATTTTTAAGAGCACATGTACCTATAATTTGTATATCTATTCTTATAGAAACCATCGGGTGTCGTTGGCGCTGGTTATCGTCTTCGTCGGTGCCCGCTGCCCACCCGCCACGCGCGTGGGCGGACGAGAGCAAATAATATCTCTACTTGTTTGTGGACTTTGCGGCTAAAAACACGTATTGTTATATTAAAACGAGATCAAAAATATAATCGTTTCGACTTTCATTGTAGAGGCTTTCATTAAATGAATAGTTTCGTGTTCTTATTTATATTTCGTTATGAATTTATGACTCATTATCATTTCACATACCACCTCCATAATTATATGCACTCGGATCTAGACTAGAGCTCTTTATGATCAAATGAAGAAGGTACGTTCATCTTATTAAATTGATATCAGACAATGAGCAAGGTCTCCTAGTTCGAAGTTCTTTTCATCGCGGTTTTTTAATGTTTGATTAATTTCGCTCATCCAAAAAGTAAAAGAGCCAGGCGCCTACCTCTCCTCATCCTATAAAATTAGATAGTTATAAGTATCTACTGCATCTGCATACCTACCTAATTGATTATTATCTTGATATCACTAAAAGCTATTAGCTAAATATTATATTGCTATTTCGTGGTTCAGCTGCAGGCTGTGATCACAGAGGTTTAATTACAAACTTAATGACTAGTTATTGATTCGAATCCTTTCGTTCACTGACCTTCTGAACGACGAGGGGCGTGCCGAAGTCTTTGCCGCCCTGCAGACGGAAGCCCAAGGGCTGCTGGTCGGCTTTGTTCAACCGCACAGTTAACAACTGTGCCATCTGTCAACAAAACACAAAACACATTAGTCCATGTAATAAAAGCAAATAGGTAAATCCTTATCATCTTAATCCTCATTTGAATGTCCCTATTATTCGAAATGCCGCAGACTACAATGTATAAATCCAATGTAGTTAGTTACATTGGATTTATGCAATGTAGTTACATTGGATTTATACATTGGAGTCTACCCACCTACCTATGTAGAATAATTTATTTGCCTCCTTTTTCGTCAGGGATAAACCAAATACAAAACACAACTAATATGAGCTGAAACTAATGAACACGCAATTATTTGTCAATTTATTGCGTTGGCAAAGATCCGCTTGTGTTTGAAAACACGACATCTACAGGGTGTCTCAAACGTGGTCCAAAGGCAAATGGGGTAAAGTGAAGGTTTTTTTAATTAAATAAATTATAGTTGGGATATTCTCAACAATTCAGAAAATTTCGCAAATATAATAATTTTCAAGAAATTTTACACTTTCACTTAGATTTTTCAAACCGGTGTTTTTTTTTAATATATGAAGTGATTTCAAGTCTGGCTGAAAGATGCTTTGATAGTGTAGGTACAAGATTATGTTCCCCCCGCCCCTGTATAAACGTCCGCCAATTAAAAGTCATTATCATTCCCGAAAGAATGAAATTGGAAAGTGCGTACAAATAATGATTAAGTAATCCGCTGTAGGTACCATTAGCCTGGTATTTGATCGACCCAATTGAAGATTTATTTTCTGTCGGGCCCAGCCCAGCCTCACTGACCGCGTACTGTAAGTATGCAGACATCTTGCGATCTATTTTATCTTCGATCAAGATCTAAGTGCAAACCAAAAGACATCAGTGAAAGGAGGCTGAGAGCGAAACTCGTTTATTTATACAAGGAATAAACAATAATCAAATCATTTATCGGTTTTCGGAGGTTTAGATTTCTCTCAGTGATATTTTAAATTTGATTAAAAAAGTACTGATAACATCGCAGTTCTCTAATGCTACATTACTGCTCCATGTTGTGAATAACAAACGCGGAACGATACACATCAGCTGTACAGTGTACCGTACTTTATTGTATGGGAGAATCTTTCGGTAGGTAACAATAACAATATCTAAGTAGGACCTAAATTCAGTCATACAAGTAATTTTTATGCATGAATTATAGTAGAACTAGAACTAACAGGATAAAATTAAACCTAGACTAGATATAGGCACCAACATCAAAATATAAAGATAGGTATTTATGTAAGTAGGTACCTACCTAATCACAAGTTGTCAATGTTGTCATCCTATCTAATTACCTTTGCCCTCGAGTCGCAACTTAATTAAAAGATAAATGGCGGCGTTGCTTTAATACCATAATCATTACCTACCTACTGCAATTCTATTTTAGAGTTAACAACTATGCTACGGCCAGCTCAGCCAGCATCCGTAGTTTTACGAGGAAGCTTAAACATCCATCGTCCGAAACGAATCGCCGCCGCCGCCGGCTACGTTCAGCAAAATATGTTGAAAACTGAAATGCCACAAAATTTTCAAGTGTTTTATTAAATATCTATCGCAAAATTGTTTAAAAGTTTAAAAAGTTGGCAATTATAGAGTATCTGGCGCGATTTGCAATAACAAAGTAGTTGAGACCAAAATAAAATGCAATATATAAATCCAATTGTTTTTTTTTCAGTTCTGATTGTTGTGGCATTCCTCAGCCTTGCCCGCTGCATCAGCGCAGCGCCAATCAAAAGGTCGCGACACTCTTCAGCTGACACTCACGTCTTAATCAATTCGCTTCAATTCATAATAAAAAGTGGTAACTACTGGTAACTAAGGAACTAAACAAGCCGTTTGTTGTTAATGAGGCGACATTCATCCACCGATTTCACAATTGCATAAAAATATTTGATATTGCTCATGTTTAGCAAGATTTTATCGTTGTTTAGGTTCGCTTCCATAGGAGTCCTTAGTATCGGCTGAAAACAATGGAAAATCTAGACACGATATAATTAAAGTTCCTACCTACCTAACTACTACTCTCATAGGTAACTTTACATAGAAAATTTACAGCATCAAAGAACATACATTTCGACGTAGCTGTGTGGGTGGGAGATGCTTATTAAATGCCAGCGTGAGAAAAAATTTAAATAAAACCTAAGCATAAAATAAACATTCTTTATTTACTTACAAAAGATAAAATAATTAAATTCAATAACATATCTCTAACGCAGTGATGCATCTCTATTAATTACCATTAGATGACTAATTTCCTACCGTACTCAGCTATCAACTTACGCATCACATTTTCGTAAATTTATTTCATTTTCACAGTTCAACAACATTAATTGTGTTGTTGTTGAGCAGATCTTTTTTTCGAACTTAAGAAGCATTGAATTCAAAACGATTCAAATTCCGATTGATCGTGTATTACGTAAAATTATTAGGGTAAGAAGTACAGATTATAAATGAAGTATTCAAACGAAATACAAAGAAAGGTTATGTTAAGTTAGAATCAGTTGGATATTTCAATAACATTAAATAATCCTTTAATAGTCCGCTCCTCATTATAATTTCAAATAAGTTTATTTTGTATTGATTTTCCTGCAACCATCTCGCATCTTCACAGCATTGTTGGCGCTGCGTTTACAATGTCATCTCGAAGCCTTTGTTCGTGATTGAACGTAGTTTACAGGGGACTGCCTTATCTCAAGAATGCTGTGTATGATAATTATTATAGCTTCTTTACGACTCAGACGGGCTTAATGTGTTTTTACATTCGAGTTTAGGTACTAAGCATTCCAATAGGAATTCAAAATATTAAAGATTATAGTTAAGTATTTGGCAGAGGAAACCGGCTTTTTGAGTTTAAAATATTTTATTAGCTTGTCCTACAACAGCTAATTGTAGCCTACCTATTAACGTTGAGCAAGTTAAGTATGTAAGTAGCAGATACCTGCACCAGGACAATGCAATTAAACATAGGTACCTATTATTCCGTTACATTTTTTTATAGATAGCTCAAGTACTTAATCGATATTGTAAAAAACAGCGTTTTCACTAAGTACCGAGCTGAAAAAATAGCAGGCAAAACATGTTGTTTGTTGACCGTACCTACCCAACAAAAGATAAACAGGATAGCTTGAATGATTTGATAACAGGCGTGGTTTCTGCTATTTGTGGACAGGGACAACACCACCATACGATTTCCGCTAATACTCTGCAGTACTTCCAAGAATTAACAATGCAAACATATTGTTCAATATATTTCATGTTTGATTTTTTCTTCGGATTGTTAGTCACGCGTTAATCGATGACGTCAGCCTCAGCGGTGGCGGTGAGTAACCACGAAAGCCCGTGTCCGCTGTCGGTCACAGAAACGATTACCTTGGTATTTAGGTGAAATGGAGTCTTTATGATATGTTATGATTTCATCTCCCTTGAGCCCAAGCCGATTGTGTTACATTCATTATCATAATTTCCAAAAAATATTTTCTTCTCTCTGTAGACCAAAATTGAGAACGTAATAGTAGAAATACGACTATCCAAATTATTTACATATTATAATTAAGCCTAAAAGCACTGTCGGTGAAAACATAGAAAGCTAGCAGGCATCGGTCGAACATTAAATCATTTTCTTTGCCGAATGAACAGAACCAGTTCTTTTAAACTAACCTCGCGAAGATTGAAACCGGTAGCATATATCAATAACGTTTATATGCATACAAACAAACGCCTTTAATTGTTTTAATGAATACATTTTACATGACTACATAATAAACTAAGTTTAAATGAGCGATTGAAAGTTTGTAGAAGATGACAGTTCTGTGCGAAAAGTTGGAATAATGTTCTAGCCAACTTCTAGCTTAGTTTCTCCTACTGAATTACCTATGAACTGAAAGTAAATGTAGGTACGGGAATAATCGCAAATAATTACCTAGTAATTTTGATAGCTAATTTAACGAGTACCTATGTCTTGTGACAAGTTACCTGTATAAGTATTAGATACAATGTTCTCACACCTGCGCAAGCGCATGTCGGATAGCGGGAGCTAATGTGGGATGCGTGGGAGTCTCATTCCACAATATAAATAGAGTATAAATCTACCGTTAGGTACTTGAAACATTCATAGATTACCTACAAATTAAAAAGGAGGAGGGAGGAGCTAGGTGAGGTAAGATCATAACTTAGAAACTATTTATATACAGAAGAAGTAATGCCATTCTGTTTTGTAATTACAATACACATACGTGTGTTCAACATTGTTTACTCAGCTGTGGCCTTGTGAGGTCGCGCTGTCGACGATACCTCAAAGGCTAAAAAGTCGATCGATACTGTTAATAAGTGCGAAACGATAAATGTCGAGAGCGTGATCAATAAACCGACGTGGGTGTACGGCGCAGCGTGTGCACTGGGTTGTGTATGAGACAAACGCATATTGCATGCCAGAGCAGTCCGGTCAGGCTCAGGCCGCCGAGGTGCCGAGGTGTCGCAACGTTCGCTGCTGAACTATTCGAACCAGCTGACGCGACATGGCGCCGTCAAACCGTTCGTGCTGCGACTCGACTCCCCGATGAATGATGTTGCATATTTTATTCATTTACATTACACTATTTTTACTCATTAGTTTGGCTGAAAAAAAAAAGCCCTTGTGATCAATTTGGACTGCCAGCGTTTATTTTAATTAATGTTTTCATCCATATTTAGTACCTACGGTGCATGAAATCGAAAGTGTCGAAACTACGCTACTGTCAGACTACTTACAAGGAAATCTCAGTTTTCTCGTTTGTTTATGTGGTAGGTACAATTATGTCGATCTGATACCTATTTGAATTGATTGGCGTGCCTAGTATAATTTTCCACTGAAATCTCATGCCTGTACAAAGGACCTACATTTCTACAACCTTCCTCTTATCGACCATGCGGGTGGAGTTACAGAAATTGCTTAATGAATAATAATATGGGATAGCAGAACATCATTCCTATATTAATTTAGGTTAAAAGGCCATAAAACTATATGGATGTTGCATACCATTTCTGTCACTTTGTGTAGTGAAGGTATTAATTAATTAGTACCTATCTTACATTCAATTTTTTTTGCGTTTTGAAAGACGTAAACCGTAAGCTCTTGGATATCAAGCCCAGTTTGTTTCTTCCCACACAAATAAAGAAATTGCTTTAAAATCAGTTCTGTAGCAGGATTTTTTGCGTATTTTTCATTTGGTGTTTAAATATAGTTCAGCCTCGCGTTATTTCTGTATAAGCTTGGTGTCGGTTGCGCCGACTTGCGCCGCTCGCGCAGGCGTAAACTTGGCACTAACACTGCCGGTCGGCTGTCATCGTCGCCGTCGCACGTCGCTCTCCAGGATTTAACGTGTTTCAACTTCTTACAGCTATATGAAGTAACTTGTTGTATAACTGTGTAGGTATTAATGTCAATAACCCCCAAACTGCAATGTAAAAACCTTGGTGCGTAAATATAGAGCGGTTACCGAAAGAGTTGGCGATCTGCCATCGCGTCGTTCGGACGCCTCACTGATAACGTATTTAACAAACATAATAATTTTCGTAATTATTTGATTAGTATCCTAAGATTAGCTAACCAGTGCAGAAGCAGTGGTAGTAGCTCAGTGATAGGTAATGGCCTTGACTTACCGACCGAAAATTGGTGTTTGGAATTTCGATTATCAAACATGAAACACGTGCTTCAGGATTTATAAAAATTCTTCCCCAAAAGGGGATAAAATAGAAGAAGCAAGTTTGAATGGGATATTCCGAATCTACGCGGACAAGTCGGTGGCAAAGTGTAGACGACATCCCATGAGTTCATCTACTTATATTAGAGCTAAACTTATACGTTGTAAAAGATGGTAAGTATAAATAAACAACAGACTTTGGCATCATCGGTTAGTCTAGTATTCGGTAGTTTGGTCTTTCGTGTCGCGGCACCATAGGCAAAAAATAAAATGGGGTGAACAGCTTGTTCGATTTAGGTTCCACATTAGGTATCTTTTGCTCGGATCTTTTTGGAGCTCGTGGCTAAGTAATAACTGCCGCACGGGTCGATCCATCAGGTTAAGCTACGCTTGCCGGGGTTGGTCTGTGGATGGGTGACCATCTTTACATACCGAGACTCCTCCGTGCCTCGGAAAGCACGTTAAGCCGTTGGTCCCGGCTGTCATTCGTGGATCTTTGATAGTCGTTACGGGTCGTCAGAAGCCCGAAAATCTGACAACCAGTCTTACCAAGGGGTATCGTATTACCCAGTTACTGGGTTGTGGAGGTCAGATAGGCAGTCGCTCCATGTAAAATACTGGTATTCAGCTGCATCCGGTTAGACTGGAAGCCGACCTCAATATAGTTGGGAAAAGGCTAGGCAGATGATGATTAGGTATCTTTTGTAGCGCAAGTTAAACACTAACTCAATAGTTAAGAACATGATTCAGTTTATAATTTGACTTTTAAAAAAATCTGTCGAATTCCATTGGAGGTACCAAAGGAATTCGACTGAATTTTTAACTACATAACGTGGCAAAGAAAAAACAAAAAGCTTAACATGTTGCGTCTCCTGACGTCTCCAAGTCTCCACTTTAATGGCGCGCATTTTCAGATACGTAGATAATATAATAAAAATAACATTCATTGATGCGAACACCAAGTTCAATGTTATTGTGCTTAAAATACTTTACACACAACATTGCACTACGAAATTACTTTTGTCATTGAAAATACTTAGCGTAACAGCCAGGAGAATTTTTAGAATAGCACCGGCTGTTATGTATGAATATGTAGCATCATATGTGTCAAGATAAAGAGAAGTTTTGGCAGACCACCAACAATATTAAACTATCTCTATCCAAGAATCTACGAAATTAGACGAGACCGTAACCATGAAATTAATTTACCTACTGTCATTATACGTCTAGCTAATTCAAGATTTTAATAAGTAATTTTTTACTTTGAAATGTGATGCAATATTATTAGAAAAAACCCAATTTAGGATGCGAGACATTCATGGGAGTAGATTTTCCTTTTTCAGAGTGCTAACAATCTCACACATGATCTTGACACGGCGGCACAGATTCATTGCATTGTATTTGCAGATATCTCCTTACGAGCATTTTGTGGTCATTCCGAGAAGTTACATACATGTATGGGCTGATGTTGACGTCACCTCGTTCGACGCATATGAGTAAATAGCCACGTTATTGTTCTGGACCATTTCATATAAGTATCATCAAAGTATGTATGAGTTTAAGCAAAACGGATGTGCACGACTGATCCCGGTGCCATATTGACATCTTTATGAATGACACACAATTCAGTCTGTATCTAACCAGCCGACATCAAAAGTTTTATATTGCCTACGTCTTCTGCTGACCTGATAAAGTGATACAGACATAATACCGACACATTTATTTTGAGTAAAATTGATATTTTGTATGAGTATGACCTACATAATGCACTACGAATAATAGTTCAAAATGTCTTTACAAAAGTCGGCTAGGAGTGCAATATTCTACCATCATACTAGCTAGACCCATCTAGTGAAAGTCCCATCAAATTTTATGGTGCAATAGAATCGCAAGCGCACACAAACATCGAAATCAACAACGATCAAAGAAAAAATCTTTAAGTTCAAAGGTTAATGGAGGCTAATTGTGAACCGATACGAACAAGTTTTGTTTATGACCCACTTTGAAGGAGGAAGACGCAGTCGCGCATTTTTCATTCACAGTTCATTCACAGAGCAGTCGAAGGTGTTTTAGTCTCAAAAGTAGGCGGATCAAAAACTTCATGGGTGACGTAGGGATGGGGCAATGAAAAGTTAAGTAATTTAGCAGAAATATCATTGTTTGTAATCGGTTTTGTTGCTACAATTAACAGACAGTTATCGCCAAATATTGTTTATTGTTTAGTTAAATAAACAAGGTAAGCGAAGGACCAAGAATTAACTTAAAGGAGTTATTAAATTACCCAATTAAGATTGCTGCTGTTTTTTAAACAAGTAGGTACCTAGACATTTCTTGGGAAAAGAATCTCGATCGCATCGAACACAACATGAACAATTGTGGATATTCCATATTTGATGAATACAATGTCAAAAGGCGAACTTTATTTTTGCAAGCACTTATTGGAGCACCTTACCACACATAAAACCTTTTCTTCACCTCAACCTGAACGATGAGTTCACCACAAATATTTGTATAAAGTATAAAGAGCACCTTGGACAACAAGTAAAAATGAAAATATGTGAAATGTAAATATGGTATCATACCTACGTATCAACATAACTTATGCGTAAAACTGCAACAGAACACACAGTGATGTACTTAGAAGAAATAAGGCGCGATCGACTATGAGTAATCAAAACCGTACCCAGACAGACGACCCTTGTGATTCATCGCTTAAGACCCAAGGATTAAGAAACATGAAAATAAAAATCGAGGTGAGGAATGTCAGACAAACAAAAAATATTTGAGGATGCAAGCGAAATGCCGAATGATCTTCAAAATTCTTAACCGCTTGACCTCGATTAATCTGTAGATACAATTTAATTTATACTCCAAATAACAGTTTTGCAAAATTTTGAGAACGTCTGGAATTCAGACGCTTCCTCCTTGTCAATATAAACAAACCTACCCAGATAAACACTACTCTTGCCTTGTATTCCTCAGTTTTACATGATGATAACAAATTACGCCTTATTCTAAATAGAAAACAAGTTCTATCGATAAATGAACTTGACATTTGCATGTAAATTGTTGTGGAAAAACGTAAACATAAGGTGTGAAGATTATGAAAACACAAAGAAAATTGTGGAAACATACGGTCGTTTAGATAATTCCTCAGACCTATCAAGCTGCAGTAAGTAGGTAATACAGTGACGCCTATGTAGTCGATTACAGTAATATAAATAGCTATTAGGTCTAAAATCACTGTTGTGTTGTGGATAAGTATTATAGATTATTAGTAAAGTTCAACGTTAAAACACCGGTCGTTTTTCTCTTGGGTATCCCATACTTTATATATCCCATACTTCGCATAGGTCACTATATTTTATATTGATGATAACAATTTAAAGATTTGTGCAAAAAAATTCAGTTCTGTGATATTTTGGAGGATGCTATTCACGCGTTTGTTAATGAGTCTTAACTACGTACGTATAATTTGATTAAATAAACGGAAATATAATGAATTAATCATGAGCTATGCACCTTGCACTATTTAAGATGGTATCGGGTCCGTATTTAATTATTCCTACTATTGTCTACTGAAAATAGCTAGCATTTTCCTTCAAATTCATTAATGACTCAATGTCTAAGTACGCATATTAGTTGGAAATTGGTTGATTCGTAACTTGGTCAAGTAGGACTGGTATTAGATATATAACAAACTGGTTAAATGTAACAGGAAAAATATAAATAAGTAGGTACTAATATAGACATTTACGTACTTAGTTATTTATTTTCATGACAATAATGCGGGCTGATGATTTCATTCAAAAGCTAATAAAGGAAAAACATCTGGAATTGAATATGGATGATAAAATAATGTTACATCGAATTTTGTTGTTTATGGCTAAATGGGATTTTTGCCATTTAGCCATAAACATAACATAATTCGATGTAACATTATTTTAGGAATTGCATCTAAGAGCCTGCCTGCATAGTCCTTATTCCTGAAAGATCTAATTTCTGTAAGTTGTTGTTGATGTTTGTGTTTTACTGACTGGGATACATACTTCATTAAGAGTTAAGTAGGTATTAAGTTCAAGAAATCTGTACCTACATAAAACACCAGTCGGTTTTGTTATAAGCTTTTATGAGCTCAAATATCTATACAATATTGCAAATCATCTAAAGAAACGTCAAACAAAGTGAGTCGTCCGCAGCGAAAAATCGGAAATACATAAAATAATGATGCAGCAAAGCCTTGCATTATAAAATCAAAGGGCTTCCAAGTATGAACGTTTTAAAATTCCCTTAGTTTGGGCCGTTGCACTCTGGCAGCGGGACTCGTCTAACCGGCCCGCTATCAGTCCGCGGTTCGATTCATCGCGCGCCCGTGCCCAATGTGCTGGGATATCACCAATCGTAACTGCAGGCCATATTCAAACTCACTACCACGGAAACAGCTCTACTGGTAGGTACTTACACTACCCATTGCACCGATAGCTAACAAAGTAGGCCCCGAAGGACTCCTTGTTAGAATATAAAACTAATTTTTTTGGCGTTCCTTAAAAATTATATAGGTAGCTAAACTTCAGGACAAATTGACATAATTATAGGTTTACTGAGAAAGATCGATCCTTCTTTGTTGATAGTCACCATTCACCACGGTTGCTCAATGCATGATGGTGTTTTCTAGACCATTATGGTGATGAAACCCGGTTTCATCCCGATTTTTTTTCTTCGCCGTAAGTGTTAAGATGGTTTTTAATCTGGTTAAAATAGTTCAATGAAATATATAAATTTTTGATAAACATGTGTACCTCACATAAACATTTAGAAATATTCTATTGTTACCAAGCACCCTAACACACACCCTAGCACTTAATTAGAATTACACATTGAATATCATTGCAAATACTCAGCTAGACGAGCTCTACAATTCAGTCTACTAGACTACTCTTTCTCGGATTCTCAACATAAACTACCCACATACTATCATAGGATAAAATAAACATATTCAAGGCTATCGCATTACCAACGGTACAGAGTTCTTTTTAAATAGACCAATATTTTCTGGCTATTTTTGCAAGAGGATGTTTATCATGAGATATCAATTGAACCACCTGCTTCGACCACAACAGCTTAACTTGATGGATGGAAAAACGTTTTGAAAATATTTAACAGCCTGTTTTATGTAAATATTCGTGAGATCTGATTGTATTTAGATGGTTAGGTAGATTTAATTTAAAGATACATCGAAACTAAATTGAACTTCACGATTGTTGTTAGTATACAGGAAATCGAGTCGTTTGCCGAGATGTAGATAATTACTCTGACAATGAAGCAAAAATGCGGTAATATTGTAAGGTGCAGCACCTCATGCGGTCTAGTAATAACTCCAATGTTTCCCGCTTCGAATCTTCAGTATAATTGGCAATTAGATTTGCAGTAGTTGCCAACAACTCTGTTAGTAGGTGTTTTTATCGACAATCGCACACTGGACTGACTCACTGGCTGACTGGCCGCGACACCCCGGCCAACAATTGGCGCTTATGCAACTGACCAGCTTCCAACATTGATACTTCAGTTCGGTTTGTGCCTAGATTTTAAACTTAAAATTTGGTACGCATGCGTAGACTTGGACATTCAGGCATTTTATAGAATGGCTGCATAAACCAGCCTGCTATAAGCACTATAGCATCCGGTGCTAATAGGATAATTTTTATAATACTTATTTTCATAATTAGTCATGATTGGCTAGGCGGTATTATCCGTCAGTCAGGCAGTCTGTATAATTTATCCCGAACCTAATTTAGTTTTGTCCGACTTTTGGTCGGTGTCTCCTCAAATCCTGGCTCACTCCCGTCATGTGACAGTAGAAAGTCCTCCTTGAACTTTCACGCTAGTTTTAAAAATAACGGACGAGCCAATCATCCCTCGACTCCTGAATATTAGCAGGGTCGGCATCGCACGATTTATTGTTTGGTAAGCATCCGTTAGTATCTACGAACATCTCGAATTTCCCACAACCTCCACTGGAAGCGTACTCCCAATTTAGCATGTTACTAGCGCTATAGATTCTGAGAACAGCTGTTTATTTTAAATCCGCGATGCGGTAATACAATATATACAGGGTCCTCTCGTCCTCTAGACTATATATAAGGGAATACTCACTTCGGCGGCCGAAAGCTCGACGATCGGGGTAGTATTCTTCACTTAGCACTGTCAATCACTGGTTCAAAACAAGGCGCGCGACTGTTTCTAAATTGGCGATCGCGCTCGCGAGTTATATTTAGAGCGGTAATACGACACCGGGCGCGGGCGAGAGTCGTTCGGTCGTGGAGCTGAGGCGAGCGGCGGCGCGCGAGTGAGCCGCGGCCGAGCGCGGCCGCCCCGCCCCGCGCGCGCCCGCGCAGCCTCCCGAGGACGATACCCTCGCAAACCAGCTACGCTAACATCCCTTTGTGCAGCTTAACACACAGCGCTACATGTAACACTGTACCGACAGCCGACTTACCCGAGGGCCCACGTATCGTCGAGACCCTTGACTTCGGACTTCACCGTCTTCAAACCGAACTAGGCTTTATATCGGGTGGTGCAAGATGCAATACTTAATGACAACATTTTCGCGAAGGCTTTAATCCATAATCCTCGAACACTGATGTAAAGTTGTTGACTGCAGATGTTTTATAAGGATGCGTTTCGGAAAATATGCGCAGACGCAGACTACGTCAGATAATGCCACTTACACATTAACACCACCTGATGTCAGATGCAAGGACTCCATACCTCAGTTGTTGATATCCGTCTACTTCTCATCATTCACTTTATAGGACTGTCAGTGAACCTTGTTCTGGGGAAGATGTATAGGGGAAAATAAAAGTGATGCATACGTTTGGATATAAAATATTATATTCACTCGCTCTCAGACCATACAACAACCGATCCGCAAACACCTCAATAATAAACTCTATAAAAATAACTTAGTTAATCTTCGACTACTCCTCTTCCACCTCGTCATCTGTTGTAAATTCACTTTCGTTGGCTCCCTGTGAAAAAAAAGCTCAATTATTTTTTTTGTTTTAGAATCCAAACTTATACCATAATAAATCCAAAAAGGTTTCCGTTTTCGCCATTCGGTTAAGGAAAGTGGAATTGCATAACAACGGATACCTTTGGTTGTAACTTAAATTTTTACTTGTTGTGATTTACAAAACAAGGAGAATGTTATTTTAACGGGTCAACTACATACCATAGATAACTTTTCGGAATGTTTATAATGTCCCGGGCTTTACACCATCCAATAAAAAGCGCTGTTTGATACCGCGGTTCAGAAATAGGGAAGCAACGTTTTTTTTTTTTTAATTTAAACTAATAGTGGTTCAGATTATAATGACGTAAATGATCTAATGCATGAAGGAAATTAAAAATTGTTATGAGTTAGCCACTAAACTTTCAATCTATTGTCAAGTCAAATCTGATGCCAACTGAATTAATTGGCTGTTTTTATTTCGGTCACCCAATCATATGGGTGATAAATTCATAACATAAAAACAACAGAGATTTAACAGCTTTACTGATTACAGGTTTCATTAGCCTTTAGGAACCAGGGGAACTTTTTTTATGATAAGATTGCGAGCTCGGACTAGACGGGGTCGTGGCAGATCGGGGAGACTGATGGCTGGACGTCTGAGAATGATTCCCTCAAGAATTAGCAAAGCACAATATCGAGAGAAGTGGAAGAAATGAGCGCGACTACTGAGCATGAGGTCCTGGATGCGATGCCCAAGTCGGGTTATTCCATTAGGAAAGTTTTAGTAGCATCCTGGAGCCTGGAGTCTGAACTAACGCTTGGTTGATGGCAATAGGCTCGTCTCCATGGCTACAATAACTGGCGACAAGTGGGAGTGCCATACATATTTTTCTTTTTATTCTTTATCAATCATACCTGATCATCTTTATCGCTGTCGGAGTCGCTGAGGTCCCACTGCGGGTGCTCGGCGGGCACGGCGGCCGCCTCCTTCACGTCCAGCTTCATGTCCTGCTGCTGGTCCATGCCGATGTACGAGTCTGTGCAATACAATAGCAAGTTAGCATACAGTCAGTCTAACTGGTGTAAAAAGCCCAAAGCTTAAAGTCACTGGTTTTCCCATACATATCCACTTCAATAAGGCAGAAATCGAAAAAAAACTTAAGAACTTGTGAAAAGGCAGAAATCGAAAAAAACTTAATAACTTGTGAACACATTTTTACTAATGTCCTTTACTTAAGTGATGAACAGGTCCTTAAAACAGATTTTTTTATTATTTAATTGCTTGCGCCGTTATCAGTCAGTCTTGAGAAGTTATTTTGGCTAAGTGCGGTTTTTTGAAAACAAATCAGGATAAGTGCTGTTTTGTACCAACTTCATAGGATAGATGTGTGGTTTTGAACGTTTTATCATCATTTTCCATATCAAAATGCGTGACATTTTATTGTTTTATTTAAATAAAAGCAGAAGAAAACACACAACCGCCTCTGTGGTCTAGTGATTGTGTGGTTTAGAACCAATTTCAAAATTAATATTTATTATCCAGATATGTTGAGGTTTTGAACTAAACGGTAATATTAGACATCATTTTACAAGGGAAAATATGCTGTTTTGAACGACATTTTTGATAATGGTAGATTTTATCATTATCAACACAAGTCGCGAAAAAAAACGAAATTGCCAAAAGTGGCCATATATTGTGGTTTTGATCCTAACCACCTCGTTTGTTTGTACCAAACCTGGGAATACACATAATTACTTAACAACTTAAAAGGTCCCTAATTAGCTTAAATTTACTAATATATGTATTATTTTAAAATGTGGATAGTTATCTATGAATTTATATTTGTGTGTTTAATGACTGTAATTAGCTTAACCTTTTACTTTATAAAAAGCAATGTTTTTCACTTTTATCCATTACTGTAATGTTAATGAGAATAAAATATGTTAAAATTAATTAATTAATTAATGATAAAATTAAACAAGCGAAGTCAAAATGTTATCCAAGGAAAGAAGACATAATCATAACTGAAGAAGGAGCTGATATTAAACTGCAAGCTTTACTCAACTTGGCGGTATCTAGGCTTTTAGATGCTTTGGATTTGGACTCGGCACCACCAAGTCAACAGTGGCAACTATAAAAGCTAGCATAACACAAGAAATAGAAAGATTTCAGCCATCAAGAATCAATCAAGTTGAAGTTAAGCATCAAATCAATTGCACATAACGATGATAGACGGCAAAATATCGTCATATTTGTCAGACACATCTTCAGCTGTCTGTGATATTTGCAAAGGAAAACCGTCAGTGATGAACATTTTAGAGTTTACTTATCGATGTAGTCAAGCAAAGGAGTAGGCACAACCAATGATGGCAATACTGCCAGAAGATAAATATCTGCAAACTTTAAAGTTAGGTATGACAAATTATGTTTTGTCGCCATAGCCCATCTATGACGTAAAAATATATGTATGACTAATAATAACTCAATAAGAAAAGTGGTAAAAAAACAATGAATCTAATCTGACTGGAAGCCAGTTGTGAGAGTACCCAGGAACTTCTAACCTTCCTAGGATATTTATAGGTGTATAACTATGCATAAATTAGGCATTATAGATCATTATCTATTCAATTGTATACAGGCTTATTCTTGAGACGTTCCTGCAAAAACACTTCATCTACGCCGAAGTGCGTGATGTGCATTAATTGTGTTAAGAAATGTCACTGCGTTTAAAAGTTGTCGTTTTCCATAGAAATATTGTCCCGGTCCAAGGAGTTTCTGACACTTTTGTCAAGGAAAAAAAATACAAGGCAGTGTATAGTGCCGCTAGTGGCACTCTTCCCTATCGGATAAAGTGCCGGGCGGCGAACTAACCTCAACAATCAAACAAAAAAACAAGTGACAGTGACAATGCAATGCTTACGGCAGTTTAGCCGGGCCGAGGCAGCCGCACTATTATGCCGCAAATAGCGGCACTCTAATCACTTACCAAAAATCAATGTCTCTTGGAAGACCGAGAACAGGCTTGATCAAAGGGTTCATTCAGGTAAGTACCTGATTTCCACGAACTTTCGAACCGAAAATATTTTGTATTACAGTCGAATCGACTGTTTTTTTTTTAATATGAAGAAGTTTTCTTCCAGTTTTGCAAAAAAAAAAGTTCTGGATATTGAATTCCAGTCCAAACCGCTCTTTTTTGTATTCACTTATTGGTTAAAATCAAGGAAACTTGTTTTAACTTATCGGTACTGTACGCAAAATACGCCTTTGGACGTGGAGTTGCGGAGACCAGCCCGTTATACTCATCGGTTGTAGCATACCTGATCTAAGGCAGCAGGCGAGCGTGTAGAGGCCGGGCCAGCGCGGCGCCGTGAAGCGCAGCTGCAGCTCGTGCGCGTCCACCAGCGCCGTCACGTGCGCCGGCGCCGTCAGCAGCGTGTGCGACTTGCGGTCGCAGATGTAGCACCACCAGTACTCTTGCTTCTCCTAAGAAGGAATAGGCTTTATTGTAAGTGTGTGAACTGGTGCGATTTTTTCAGCACTGACCTGGATGTGGATGTGTTATTTTCTTGAATCGATTTGGGTAAAGTGACCATATAGGTCTCAAAGTTCCCAGTGCCAGGGGCAATTATCAATTCAATTCTAATTTTTAGGGTTCCTTACCTCAAAAGGTTAAAACGGAACCCTTATAGGATCACTTCGTTGTCCGTCTGTCAAGAACCTTTTTTTCAGGAACGCGTGGAGATATCAAGTTGAAATTAATATCAAATACGTAAGTGGACGCAATAAAAATATACGGCCAATTATGCGGCATATTTTGATACTCGCAAATAAATAAAATAATAAATTTGGTAAGAAGCAAGGTATCATAGCACAAGTAAAAAGTCCTAGAATTGTTAATTTGTAGTTTTATCACATACAAATTATTATTTTTTGCGAATACAAACTTACACAAACAACATTTGCAGTTGGATAATTGACCGTGTTGTGTACGATTTAAGAGAGAACATGTTTTTCAACTACAATGTTTAGGTTGTTTTTGAGGTAAATTCATTCCAACTATGGACGGAACCCTTCATTGTGGGTGGTCCGACACGCATTTCGCCGGTTCTCTTTTTGTAATTGAAATAAATGATTTGACTTTGACACACTTTCTTTCCTACCTGTCATGCACAACAACCTTACACCCTTCAGGATTTAAACGAGGCAAAAAACAGAGTTGTCCTACATGGTAAGACAAATTTGAGAACATTATCGATTTACACGATAAGATTTAGAATCCCAAACTCCCGAAGTAACACATTGGCTGAAATAAATATAATCAGAGTAGAATACTAATACGTCTACTACACGGGAATCCAATCTTGATATGATGAACCACAGAAAAAAGATTTGAGGAAAAGAAGATTCCAGTAATACGAAATAGTTTTCAAAGAAAAGTTATAAAGTGACGCATTTTATATGAACTAAATTAAAAGACGTAAGACTAAATCTCTTTGAAAGTCTTTTTAGAAATCGGTTACATTTACACGGAGCTATGAGTCAAAAAACCCATACCAAAGCCACTACGTCTCCAGTTATATAAACACTGTCTACTTACACCTGACGTACAAATGTCATGTATGTCGTAATTGAGGTCAACAAAAAAACGGAAGCTGAGAACAAGGTTAGGCCAAGGTCAAAGTCACCCGGCACCATTCATAGAAGCTCCTACGGGAAAAGTATTACGTCTGAGGACAAAAAATAATCTTATCCACTATTTAATAGCGAAGATTTTAAGCAGTTGGCGAATGCGATACTTGTCGCATTTAAAAACACTAAGGTATCTAGTTCTCTTAATAAATCTAATTGATTGGCATTAAGGATGACACCCAACGGACACAGTCTATAAAGGAAATAAAGTTGGCCTATGGAAGCTCGATGAACTGTACTTTTGCATAATTCGAAAAGATGACTCAGCAGTCTCAATTTTTGAATCAAATACATATTATAAGGAAAAATATTTCCGTGAGGTTAATGTTTTTAAGAAGTTTTCACTAGCCTAGACCACTAAAAAAGATAAGATAAAAACCATAAAGCGTGCTTCTGTCACAATTAAAGACATTTTGCAACTGCGTCGACGCAGGGTCACGTCTTATTGATTACTCACAGTTCGGACGTAGAATAAAAAACATGTACCTATTTACTTGATTGCATCAAAATCATGCATGCGTCCGATTAGTCAGCAGTGTTATGTAAGGAGTCGTTAGCTCACGTCGATTGTTATTTAGCATCTAAATGTTTTGATTAGACTCGTTAATCGCGTCGCTATCAGTTAATAAATAAACATTAGTGGGTGTAGGCGGAAACTCCGATTATGTGCAAAATCTTGTATTGTTGAATTTTAAAATGAAATTTCTTAGAATGTGTTACGAAATATCATATACAGATGGCAGATCAAAATTCTATTATTCATAGAAAGTACAAAGTTTGCTATAATAAGAGGTAATCCGTTCATAAATGATGTTACAATTAAAAAAGTTATATAGCACACCGTACAGATAGTATAGTGCCAACCCCGAAGACGCGCCCCACTGTTCTGCCTAATCGATTACAGTACAGATAGTGCAATCCACGAAGACGCGCCCCACTCCGCGATTACTGTACTGTACGCTGTTCTTTAGTACGGAGCGGAGCGGAGTAGGGCGCGTCGTCGTGGATTGCACTATCTATACAAGTGTGCAACATACTGCTAGTGTTTTAATTTTGTCGTGTTTACTAATTACCCACTGATAGGTAATTAGTGTCTAACGACAATACTAAAACACTAGCGTAATGTAATAATAAACTCTTGTACTGTAAGCGTTTAGGAAGAAGAGGGGGGCGCGTTTTCGTGGATGGCACTATCTGTAATATTGTGACGAAGTAGTGGCCGTATAACTGACATTACTAACGCATATCACAGACATAAACATCCGAACTTTAAACAATATCTGCCATGTTGCACATTTTTATCCGTCTGCCGTAACGTGAGAATTGAACCTGCACAAGTGCACAAGTTGCAATCATACCAATTTGTACCTATACCCACATTTCACAAGTTATGTTTAAGTCCCATGAAATAAAGAGTGAGCCTAATGTCATCAACCGGACACAAATCCACATTCCGGGCTGATACTATAAATTCCTGATGGAAAATCCCAATAACACTGTGCGACCTAGGCATTGAACCGAGGACCTCAAGCTCAGCAGTATCGCTTGCGACCACTAGACCAACGAGGCAGTCAAGGTGTTAAGTGTTAACATCTTACCCTGGTGCCTTGTTTTATGGACCAATTGACAAACAATTATTTAAAAAAATAAAAAACGAACGACGCTGAAATCTGCAAATCCCAAACTTAACTCTTACAGACAACTCAAATACTATCAACAAAACCGGCGAGTCGGACTAGCACACGAAGGGTTCCGTACGAGCGACGTACGTACGTACTACGCACCTTACAATATTTAGCAAATAACGCCGAAAAATACACGTTTCTTATATCGGTACCCCCACTTTATCTTATTTATAGCGGCAAATAGAAATACATAATCTGTGAAAGTTTCACCTGTCTACCTATTACGGTTCATGAGATACAGCCCGCTGAGCTAGACGGACGGACGCGGGGCGGACGGATGGACAGCGGAGGCTAATATTAGGGTCCCGTTTGGCACCCTTCGGGTACGGAACCCTAAAAACAAGTTTACAGACGGAAAAGCTGGTGAATGTGCATTCATTGTTCTTTCCTTTGTTGTGCCTTGCTGTCAGTTAGCACTGAGCCTGAGCTAATATTTGAATTACTCATTTTGTGATGAATTCCTCATTTTGTGATGAATTCCTCAGGCCAAAAAAACCATCCACAAGCATTATAATGGACAGCGGTAAAACGCTTCATCGAAACATTTACGAGAAACAAACTATGACAAGTATTTAGTTATTATTGGTATCTGCAAGGCCAAGAAAGAATCATTAGCAAAACAAAAGCCACTTCCGCGATAACTCCCGACTAAGAAAAATTGCAAAAATATTTATTTATTACTGTGACGCATCACGCATCCTGGAAGTAAATAACGTCGAATAATTTTCCTCGTCTCAACAACTTTTCTTTTTTCTCAACAATACAATTTTAGACAAGTGACATGAAGGTGAATATCAGTTTTTTAAATAAAGTTACTGCTATTTTGATAAGTACCTATGTAACGTCACGAAAGTCAAATTTTCTTACGTTTTTCGCAATTTGCAGGTCAGACAACCACCTGATAGGTTGTGATATGATCTATATATGATTCGCGACCGTATCAAATGTTTATTTATAGAATTATAATCATAGAAATCATCAATACTTTTACTTTTATTACTGCTCATCATTCATATCCTCTAAAAAGAGCAGGTATTTTGAGAAAACTCTAGTTGTAAATGATGGGCAAATCATGCATGATGTGACATTGAATTCAATTCTCATTCAAAATTTACAGTACCCTGGGAGCAATGAATTCAATTCTCATTCAAAATTTACAGTACCCTGGGAGCAAATCAAGTTTTAGAAAATGATAGACGACGATCTACGAACTAGAACATTTCCTCACTCATATTATCGGAAATCAACATACCTGTGGGTAATATGGACAATGCACAGGATGCGAGCTCTTGGACCGTCCCTCCAGTCGCTCTCTCTTCTGTATCCTCTTCTGGAACTTCTCCCACTGGTCATCGTCATCTTCTGCCGCGGATGACTTGTCACGCGACTCGTCCTCCGACGCGTCGCTGTGGGAGCCTGATTCGTCGGAACTGCCCACTTCGGAATCTTCACCTGGATGGGAAAAAAGATTAATATAATCAAGGTTTTTGTAAGTGACAAGAATTGTGCATCAATAGCCAATGAGAGATATTTATCATCAAAGTGAAGGTTATATAACCGACCGTTCTTTCTAAAAAAAGTGCCACCATTGGGGAAGTCTATAAATGAGGGAATTTACTCGTGACAGATTTTGACGCCGCTGCTTAACGCCTGCCTGAGACACTTGGGCCAACAAGTTGATGTATTTTCTTTATTTCTCTTTCATTATCCTATTATTTTTCAACATTAGAGCCTGTTATGGTGTCACAGTAAGTAAGGTACTATAATTTCACTCCTAGCATCTTTGTATTTTATTTTTCTTTTCTCTTCTGATAGACAGATAGACAAACAGTAAATAAATACTCAAGGATAAAATTGGCAATAAAATATATATCTATTAATAAGTACCTGTTTATCTATTTAAATGCATCCTATTACATGAGCAATACTTGTAAATAAACAGTGGTGGTCATATAATTAGAAACAGTCACTTGGCAGTGTTAATTACTTTTTACGTTATTATTACAATTAGTTGGAGGTAAAAGATTCATTAACCACATTAATGAATCTTTAAAATGTACGGTAAATGTACACTCTTAACTCTTGTTAAAAACGATCGTTTTCATACAGAGACGTGATAAAACTCATTTGAAAATGGAACGTCATGGTTTAACTGGGCGAATAGTAATAAGAAAAAGAAAACATTAATATTTTGAATGTTGTATTGAAAAAAAAGGTGGTCATTTCGAAAACTTACTAAAATAAATTAAATAATATGAAAACAATGCATTTTATTCATTGTAGACATCATGTTTCATAGTAAAATTCACTGCATAAGACCTACACAATCGATATCTAAATAGAAATAGTGTTAGTTTTATTTTTCAAAATGTCCGGGTTCGATTCCCGATCTTCGTATGTCTTATAGTTTCAGACTTTCCCGTACTGACCGATCTAAATGTTGGCGCAGTGGTTAAGCGATTGACTGCTGCACTGCGTGTCTCGGGTTCGATTCCCCGCACGGTACAAATATTTGTATGACCTACAAGTAGTTGTTCCGGGTCTGGCTGTTTGTGTATGTGAGTTTAAATGTTTGTAAACGCACCCACGATACAGGAGAAATTTAAAAAATAAATGTGCCATCCTGTATATATTTAAATTTGTAATGACGTTCTCGAAAACGGCTCAAACGATTTCAATGAAAGTTGCAATATAGGTTGCTTTATAGGGGTTTACAGGGGCGAAAAATCGATCCAGCTAGGTTTCATATCTAGAAAAATTCGTTTTCTCCGTTTTTTCACCGATCGCCTAAAGTTTAAAACAAGATAGCTACCATAGAATAGTGACATGGCAGCATGGAATTAGTATGTATGAACTATCCCATACTAGTAAATAAACATTGTCTATTTCCAACCGATCAGTGCTCGGTCGACATGGTTCTTATTACAAATAAAACAATAAGACAGAATACATTGCCATTCGGAAATCAAACTTAACAAAATTATGTACCCGTCGGATCGCAATCGGAAAACAAGTCTTCTCTTCTAAAACTTTTTTTTAATAAAGTTAACCCATATTGAATTAATAATTAGTTATTAAAAGATTGTATGATTTATAAGTTCGATTTAATAATAATTATTAACGGTTAAACAACGTCGCTTCAATAATTTACCTTCCACACCCACACGACATAGAGATCAACGGCCGGGCAGTCTAAATCTAGAAGTTTCGTCAAAAAAAACTTTAATACTGTTCTTGGTATTTGCTATCCCCGATTCCCGAATATTGGCACAGAAAGCAGTAAAATTAGCACTTTTAATAAATCGTAGTTCCTCCTTTGAATATTTATCTGAAACGTCATGTTTTGGAATACTTATTCTCAAATTCGGACAACTTCAAAGACTTTATTTTTTATTTTTTATCAGCAGATTAGTGGTGGGGCTAGTGGTGTGACCGTCAGACTGACAAGTCATAGGTCTCGAGTTCGAACCCAAGGCACGCACCTCTGACTTTTCGGATTCATGTGCGTATTATATAATTATCACTTGCTCAAAAACGGTGAAGGAAAACATCGTGAGGAAACCGGCAAGCCTGAGAGATATTTCTCGACGGCATGTGAAGCCAAGTCAGAGGCCCGTGGGCGGCTTTAAAACTCTAACACCAGGTTAGTTTACTAACCACACGAAAAGAAGAAGAAGATGAAAACAAGAAGGAATTTGAAAAGGTGATTCCTGACGATTTAAAATAGTCTTAAAGCTAAATGACCACTATACTGACGTGACAGGTCATAATAATTATTATTGAGCTATACTCACCGTAAATGTATAATTTGTTATTTGGAGAAAAGATGTCTTTTAGATACTATTTCGCTAAAAAATATTATTATTCACACTATTATTTTCTTTATTTAACATTATTACATAAAAAATATATTTTTAAATATTAGAAAGTGTATGATCTACTCCATTTATTTAAAAATCAACCACAAATGGTGTTATTTGCTGACGATACTTCCTTAATTTTTAAGGTAGATAGACGTGCTACATATTTTGACGACGTAAATAACGCCCTACTGCAGGTCCAAAATTGGTTCACTGCTAATAATTTAGTTTTAAATGGAAAAAAAACTAAGTGGATAAAATTTTCTTTACCAAATGTCAAAAGAGAAACTAGAATTTATCGATAAAACTGTTTTCCTGGGGATCACGCTTGACTCAAGGCTACAATGGGGTCCTCATTTAACATCTCTTGCAGGACGGCTAAGTTCAGCAGCATATGCTGTCAGAAAAATCCGTCAATTTACTGATGTAGATACCGCGAGGCTAGTCTATTTCAGTTATTTTCATAGTATCATGTCTTACGGTATTTTACTTTGGGGACGGGCTGCAGACATCGAGTCTATTTTTATTCTGCACAAAAGAGCGATCAGAGCCATTTATTATCTCCGCAGGCGCGACTCTCTTAGGGAACTGTTTAAGGATATTAACATGACGTCATGACGGTACCTTGTCAATATATCTATGAAAACATCATGTATGTAAGAAAAAATGTACATCTTTTTAGTAAAAGAGGTGATAGACATAATTATAGTACAAGAAATAGGGACCTATTAGTACAACCAGGTTTCAGACTGGCTAAGGTAGACTCATCTTTCATGGGGTACTGTTTAAAATGTTACAATAAAATTCCTCCCCACATATTTCAACTTAATGAGACGAAATTCAAATCTTGTATAAAACGCACACTATGTAGGCAGGCATATTATAAGTTGGGGGATTACATCACTGATAAAAATGCTTGGCTCATTGCTGGTCCTGCTGCACAACTAATTGACATACACACTGATTAACATTTTGAAAATACTGTTGGAGCTGCTGAAGATTGTGAGACCATTTTTGTATTGTATAAACTCAATTTCCTTTGTATTATATAATTGCACAGGTGTTAGTACTATGTACTAAAGAGCTACCATTTACCGGGTAATATGTTGTATTTCATTGACTTGAATGTGCCCTGGCGGCTGTGAGTATGTCATGCCCACTCAAATGTCTCGCTGATGGTGGCGTGTGTGTTGGATCATTTAGCTCCCTTCAAAATGGTTGAGCTAAATGGTGCTGATCCATGCGTCATGTTCGTGAACGGGCGCCGTCAGTTGGGACTGGTCATCTCTTAGCTGCCATGGCTTATTTTAATTTATTTTAAGTTTTTGAAAGATTCTTTTTTTCTTCTTTTTTATTACGGACGCTTTCACGAACGTGCACGTCTTATTACATTGTTCTCACATGCATAATTTCAAAATGAATAATGTAACCAATTTTTTGTATCATTATTTTTTTTTAATTAAAAGTGTCCGTGGAGTTTCTTGCCCGTTCTTCTCCATAGGTACCTACTACGCTTTGGAATGGGCAACTAGCTTCATATTTTTGACTGACCGACCCCTTGACAGTTCAAAAGTGCCTGTAAATGGTTTAATTGAAATAAATGCTTTGAGTTTGAGTTTGAGAATTAAAAAAATATAAAAACATTTAAAAATATAAAAAAATAGTAGCCCACCGGTATCGGGAGCAGGGTCCAAGCTACCGGCGGTCAGGGCTCCAGAGAGAGGAACCTCCTAACAATGCGAGCCGTGTCCAGGACTACCGCTTTCTGGGTCAAGCCCTTAATCCAGCTGCCCAACGAGAGCCTCCTTAGGTGTTGGTCGAGGCTCTTGGCAATTAAGCCATTGGCAGATACGACTATCGACACAATGATCGCTGAGTCCACATCCCACATGTCGACAGCGTCGCGAGCCAAGTCAAGATACTTAATTTGTTTATCTTTCTCGGCTTTCACGAGGTTCCCGTCATGCGGGACCGTTATGTCAATGATAATTGTGCGCCGCTCACCTCGATCCACCACCACTATATCAGGCTTATTGACAGTATAAATATGGCCCTCGACAGACACAACGTAGACCCGACCCTGAGTGGCTGGATCACCAACATGCTCAAGCGAAGGGCTGTACAAGTCACAGTAAATGACACTACGAGAGGAGCAAGGGGCGTCCTCTCGCCACTCCTATGGAACCTAGTAGTAGACAGCCTCATCAAAATACCCAATTACAAAGGTTATTTCACCGTAGGCTACGCCGATGTCATAACCATAATAATCAACGGTACCCACGAAAACACTATGCAATCTCATGCGTCAAGCCCTAAAAATAGTAGAGGAATGGTTCAACAAGCACCAACTCTCAGTGAACCCAACATAAACCGAACTGATTCTCTTCACAAAAAAGAGAAAACTGATGACACTACAATTACCACGATTCTTTAGAACAACCCTAAGCCTTTCAACTGAAACCTGGACATCTATTTGGACAAACAACTGAACTGGGCAAAACACACGAACTATACTATTACGAAAGCCAGCATATCCCTGTGGCAATGCAAGCGACTGCTTGGCAGAAATTGGGGGATCTGCCCCAAAGTCACCTTCTGGCTATACACCACAGTCATCCGACAAATTATCACATATGGCTCACTGGTCTGGTGGCCCAGGACAGACCTGAGCACAACCCAGAGAGATCTCGAGAAACTGCAGCGGTTTGCTTGTGTCGCAATCACTAGCTGTATGAGAACTACAGAGACCGCTGCCCTACAAGCAATGCTAGGGCTGCCGCCTCTACACCTAATCGTACGGGAGGAAGCGGCCCTGGCCGCCTTCAGGCTCCACTTATCGGAAACCCTAAGTAATGACTCCAGAATTAAGCACACACGCATAAAGGAGGATGCGATCAAACGAAAGCCAATGATGGCATCACCCTGCTACAAAGCCCCGAAAACAATCCACTTTCAAAGGCACTACAACATATCACTCACCGAAGAACAGTGTGACTACTCAGGTCCCAAAGAAATTAGAGTATTCACCGACGATTCGAAGACCGACTCCGGCACCGGAGTCGGAGTCTTCTCACATGAACTCAACATAAATATATCCAGACCGCTGGGAAGGTTCAACACCGTCTATCAGGCGGAGTGTGTGGGCATCATACATGCGGTTCACGCCCAAGAAGCCAGGAGGGTTACGGATACACACATACGTATACTCTCCGATAGCGCCTCAACCAATCATTAAAGAAAAAAAATATTACCTCAAAGTTAGCACTAGAATGTCACAAGGCATTAGAACGAATAACGGTCTCTAGCCGCAACATGGTGACACTGCAATGGATAAAAGGACACAGCGGGTCGCTAGGTAATGACGCAGCTGACGAACTTGCTAGACGAGGATCCAGCACGGCAGTCTGTGGACCCAAGCCTATCGTACCTATCCCTTTCAACCAAATACGCAGGTGGTTACAGGAAATAACCCACACACAAGCAGGGCAATGGTGGTCCTCGATACCGGGCTGCCGGCAGTCAAAGGAAGCTATGCCATCCTTGGATAGCAGGCTGACCAGGCGTTTTTTACGCCTGGACAGGAACGGCCTGCGCCTGGTGACAGGAACCATCACGGGACACTGCTCGCTAATTAAAGACTTCTACACAATAGGCATAACGGACAGTCCTCTGTGCAGGGCGTACATGGAGGCTGATGATAACGTTGCGCACGTGCTCTTTGAATGCACGGGCGTTACGAGTACCCAGATCAGAACAGAAACCCTCGGGTCACCCAGATCATACACAGATGTTCTAGACAAACCAGGAGACCTAATTGCCTTCTGGAGGGAGGTGGGCTGGTTGGAATAACCCCCCCAAACGGCCGCCATGGCCCACGCACAATGGTCCACCTGACGAAATGAGTGCGGAAACCAAATCCCATAACATAGAACATAGACATCAGGCTTATTGGCAACAATAGTCCTGTGAGTGATGATGGATCGATCCCAGTACAATGTGATATTTCTATTTTCGAGAACTGGGTCGGGCGCATACCTGTAGTACGGTACTTCCGATTCCACAAGGCTGTATTTCAGAGCAAGTTGCTGATAGATAATCCTGGCTACAAGGTTGTCTATGCAAGTACTGTTCGTTAGCTAGACGAGAACACCCACACCCGGAGATAATGTGTCGGATTGATTCTCACGGACTATTATTATTCACATTATTATTTAATATTATTATTTACATTATTGACGATATTTAGTTATTCGCTAAATATCGTCAATAATGTAAACATTTCTCTTTGTGGCATCATCAAGCAGTTCATTATCATACTATGGGCAAATAAATGTATAAAAATGATGTTATACATCATATTTACCTTCTTCATCTTTCTTCTTTGGTTCTTTAGTTTTCTTGGTATCGTTGCTGGGCGGCGGCGTGGACGTGGCGGGGGGCGCGGCGGGCTTGGCCTGCGCCTTAGCCGCGACTGGCTTCTTGGATTTCTTAGACTGCGCATGCTTCTTAGTCTGCTTCATCCAAACGGGCCTCTTGAACGTTTCCTTCTTATCTTTATCATTCTTATCATTCTCGGTCTTTTCGCCGTTTTCGCCGCCAGCACCTTCATCGTCGTCTCTGTTTAAAGAAAATTGTTGGTTCGTGATCGATGTGCCCATACACACTAAAATACAATGCTAAAACCCTTGCGCACCATGCTTTTTCTTTCTACTTATTACGCGTATATATAACTGTTTTGTACCAATCTTGCACCTTATTACATGGTACTTTTAACTGGCGAAACGTTGGTATACTGGCACATGAATAAAAAACCGAACAGAAGGAAAGCTTCCTAACAGAGTTCAACATTGGTTGCGATATTTTCCCGAGACACCGTCGGGAGATTTTTAGTGAAAGGAGTTTTTGTAGGTAAAATAAACCAAAAAAGAATTTGGGATATATTTATTTTTAATTGCTGAAGATAAAATCGTTCTTTTTGTCAGACGATTTCATCTGGGACAATAATTGTCGGTAAACTTTTATGAATCTATAAAATTCTTCACAACCCATGTTAAACCTAGCCAAGTTAAATCTTGAAATAATCAAACCAAATTGTGTTTTAATTGGCTCCCATTTTCACACATGTATGTTTTTGATGGGATTGATAATTATAATTACTTGATAAGATCCTTTAGTTATACAAAAAAAAAAAACTTAATATTTCTACCATAATTTGTACACAGTAGCACAGTTTGGCATCTTTAAAAACCAATAAAACTAAACGTCGCCGTCGGTCGGCGTCGCGACGCTGCCAGTGTGCACACACTAAACTTTGTCCACGTACTGAGCTGGCTCAAACCGGTTTGTTCTCTAGACGGGCCTAGCGGGAGCCGGTGCACCCCCCGCGCGCCTTGTCGGTGAACACGTAGCTGTGCGTGTAGTAGTGTTCCCGCGAACGGCGTTAGTATGCAGCTTATATTCTGCTCCTTATTTAGTCTGTACTGTACTGTACACCTCTACCTGCCCTTTGGAGGATTCACACGTAATAAGTAAATGTTGTGTTATCAATTAAAAAGTGGTAAGCCGTCGCCTTGGATTAGGATTGGATTGGATTAAGTAGTTTTAGATTTTTTTTTATATCAAACAGTATTTTCGAAGCCGATGCCTGTAAAAATATAGTAAATGGCGAAAATTTTTAAAAATAATATGAAGTATGAATGTTTTAAAAACATTTTTACTCTTTAAATGCATATTTTTTGCTACTTTGAACTTTATGAACAGGTATTGTATTAACAGTTTTTTATTATTATTTTAAGTAACTTTTTTTTTCTGTTTTATTAGTTTTTTTTTGTGTGAATATTGTGTGCCTTAACCTGAGTCAAATAAATTTATTTTCTTTCTTTCTTTTTTTATTTCTCATAACTTTTTGTACACTCGTAACTAAATAAAGTATACAAACTACCATTAATTTAGCTTTTATGAGATTAATACTGGCCCTATTGCGATCATCTTGTCACTTTGTATTGAAATAAATATATGGTAGTTTCGCCTGTCGCCTACTATATTTTTTCTTTAGAAATATAATATTTAGGCCTCTAATATAGCAGGATACTATATTATATAGTAGGGTTGGTAACCCTACCTTGAATATATGCAAACTAAAGTATAAACCAAGTTGACAGTTTCGGCGACAAAAATGGATCTACAGAAAATGTAGAGAAGAGCCTCGTTCGACAAAATAAAATCTCCGATCACAGTGTACAATAGTATGTGTATGTTAGTAGTGCATCATCTGTTTGCTTTGCGTCACTAGTAGGCTATCAAAGTCAAACAATAGAAACAACTTTGACAATAATAAATACAACGTTATTATTAGAATAATTTCAAATTATAACAAAACAACATTGAAGTAGAAATGAAGGAAAGTACTTAATTATCGTCGACAGAATTTATCACGCTAAATTAAGTTCGTAACGCGTCAAGCATCTAAATTAATGTAACGGTGCCACATTGATAAATTAATTTGGAATGAAAGTAGCACAATGTACTACAATGTCAATGTCGAATGTAGGTGTTAGCGGTGACGTGGTTTAGAGCCTTTTAAATTACGTATGTATTTTGAGCACGATTTCTTCGATAGTGTCAACTGACGCCTGAAATGCTGCGTTGTCAACGAACGAACTTTGTTTTCTGTGCCATTTTTCAATTATTCACCTAGGACGATTATGCTCTTGTTTGATAGTTGAGGTCCTTACCAAAAACTGAATTAAACTAATGATGTATACGACTTGGGAACCAAACATTGTCAAGTTAATGTTTTTCTTTAGCAGACTGCAGTAACTTTTCATAAATTACTGCCAATTAAATACATTCGTTTCTATTTGGTCGAGCTTGTTGATAAGAGTTTACTTTGCGCATGTCAATTTAACATGCTTGAAATTCGTATTTTCCATTTAAAAATACAACTTTGCTAGGTACCTCGTTAAACATGACATGGTTTTGATGGCATTTTATAAAACAGCATTTAGAATTAACAACACCATCACATTGCATTTATGTAAAAGGGTAGGCTGAAGTAAACAAGCATATAAACGAGATAGTTTGTTGTTGATTCTGACGTCCCATTATATGGGTTCTTAGCTCTCATCGGTAGCCCACCGACAAGCAGTTCACATGCTTATTCATATGTTTTGTATGAATTCGTCGCACACGTGTGGCGGGTGGCGCCTTTAATCTTTTATTTTACTAAAGCCCCTTTTTTCTGTACCCTTTTTTTTGGGTGTAAATTATCTAATAACTTCCTTCCGCTTTGGGCGGAGACTCTTACTGACTAAAACCCACCCGTGTTCCTTTAGTTGCCTGTACGTTGCCAGGAGCCATCCAGGGGCCGGTATCCCTTTCGGACTTTCCCGCGAACCCGGCAGGCATCGGTCCTATCGCACCCCATCAGTTGTGCTAACATCTCTTTGAGGCGCGCGTGGAACACAACGCGTGCGGCGGCTAGGGGCGTGCGGGCGCGAAATTTGCCTCTCCCTCACACATTCCGCCTCCTCCTTCGCGAGCATTACTCCTTCACAGAAGGAGGTGACGGCCTCCCATGCCCTCTCGCTCCGTACCATGGCCTGGACCAGGGCCGGACGCGAGACATCCCCGCCACCGATAAGAGGACACGGTGATGCTCTGCCCAAGCCGGGCAGACCTCCACCGTATGCTTCACCGTGTCCTCCGGGCGATCCACGCAATGATGACACCCGGTCGTTTCCTCCCACCTTATCTGAACCAGGAACCTCCCGAAACAACCGTGTCTGATGAGGAACTGCGTCAGGCGGAAGGTGAAGACGCTGTGGCGCCTCTCTCAAACTACTCCTCAAATTTCTGTCTCCCCTAAAACGGCGGCTAAAAATTTTGCCAATGGAACCAGCTTAAATTAAGACCAACATTCTGTCATCAATCACTATGACATGTTGTAAGATGTTACTTACTTTTCTTTGATTTCCTTTTCTTTGATAGTGGTGTCTCCGAACAGTTCCCTCATGTTGGTTCGTCGCAAGAACACAGTTACTGTCACTATCGCACCCGCCGTAACCACTGTTGAGTTCTCGTCGTCAATTACTAAAAAGAAAAGAAAAAAAGATTTTAAGACTAGTATCAAACCAGAGAAATGTTGGGAAAAAAAGGGTCTGGACAAACTGACAACAAAGTGATCATAACTATAAGGGTTCCGTTTTTTCTTTTGAGGTAGGTATGGAACCCTAAAAATGACATCAAATAACTTGAGTCTACATGTAAAGGTTTTCAAATAACAGTTAAAAGGAGCATCGACTTTTTAATTCATAATAACTATGCTATGCTAAATTAATTAATTTAATCAATTCTTTTTATATTACCTTCAGTATTAACTTGGAAATGTATGTAAGGCATGTTGCCGAGCACCTTCATGAGGTCATCATACTGCTTGTCATTCAAAAACCTCAGCACTTGTCGCCTCTCTTCGCCGGGCAACTGAGCCAGCTGTAGCAGTGACTTGATGTGCTTCTTCCTGTTCGTGAAGTACTTCAGATGCTCTTCGTTGATATATGGTAGTTGTAGCAAGGGTGACTTGTACTCCCACAGGCCTTGGACGGTCATTGGGGACAGCTTCATACAATTTTCTATTGTTTCAATAGTCGGTAGGCGCGGTACTGAAACGAAATTAGTCAAAATTAGAAGTTGGGTTACATAAATAAGTACCTATATCCATACTATTTTACTATTCATAATAAAAATGCGAAAGTAACTTTGTCTGTCTGTTACGTTCCACGTCTTGACGGCTACACAGAAATTGATGAAATTTGGCACAAAGTTAAACCAGCCAGAAACCAGGCCTGGGTTAGAAAATAGGAAACTTTTTATCCTAGTAGCACGTCCCGCGGGATCATTTCTGACCTCCACGCGGGCGATGCCGCACGTAATAACTAGTCTTCAATAAGTTTAGTACTTATTGAAAAAAAAAAAAAAATCTACAAACTTACTTCTCCTAGCATAAGCTAGAGCAATGAGTTGGTTGACACAGTTGACCATTTCGACGATAAGGTCGGGGCACCGCGAAACGATGTACCTTCGGTCGCACTCGAGTGTTTCCGGCGGCAAGCGCATGCGCGACAGGTGCGCGTGAAGTAACGCACGCGCCTTTATACTGTACGGACGACACAGAGGCTGTTCTTTGTTCTTCTCACCTAAGTTTGGTAGCTCACGCAGCAACTGGAGTTCAAATGAATAAATCAATACAAAATAACAAACTCTTCTTTATTTTAGTAAGTTCACAGGTCTACACTAAAGGCCCTCACTCAATTAACAGATCAACAGATTTGAAGGATTGTGTAATTGACCATTTAATGTTGGCAGCCCAGAAGCATGATTAAGGAGCAAGGCATGGGGAACCCTGAGGCTGTTATGATAGAAATATATATATTAAATTGATAATTATGTAAAAAATAATAACAAGCATACATTAACATTCTTACTCAACTTATGTTAACTTTTGACCGTTATCTTATGGGTTAACAATGTTTATTGATATACATACCATAGGAACTTCTTCATTATCCGTAATTCTCTCAATAATTTCAGAATTATGCCGCTTGTCAAACTCACAAGAAGCTGCAAGGATCATGAGAGCTCTCTTCAGTGGCATAGATGGTGTTTTGTGACAGAAATAGAAGTACATCTGAGTAGTATCTAATAACACTTGCTCCCCTGAAAACCGTATAGACCGGTACCACCAAGTACCAACCTGAAAATAAAAATATTATTACCACTTCACAAAACTAGTTTCGCCTTTAGGTTTTTCGCCTTAACTGTTATTGCTTCCAAAACTTAAGGATTTCATATTCATGTTTCATGGTGGAAAAGAGTTTATGTTAATCAATTAACAATCTTAAAAATCATAATTACGTATAAAATCCTGTTACTTTTAAATGATTTCATCAACACAAATATAATTATAGAAATAGTGCGATTAATTTATTAATTAATTATTGGTGTGCAACATGCTGCAGTAACAAAATGTAAACAGTCTAGAGTACTAAATGCAATTTGAAATCTGTGAGCAATCTTACAGCTACCAAAAGATAAGGTATGATAATCTAATTCTGAATCAGATTTTTCTTCAGCTATAAAAGAAATAGGAGGCTTATTGTAAACTCTTTTCATAAATTGTCATAGATTAAAATTAGAACAGGATTACTATGAGTATTTTAATTATTGAGCCAATGTTATACTAGAAGAGGAAAAAAATACTTACAGCAGTTGGCAGGGCAACCATAAACACTAGAGCATAGAGTCCAAGCACCCATACACTGTTCTCTTTTTCTACTATCCAGCTCGGCAGAGCAATACCAAAGCTCATAGCACCAGGGCCATCAGGGTTGCCATACTTCTCCCAGTTTCTGCGAGCCTCGTCATCTGTAAGTGCCTGAGTAACACATCATTCTTTATTGTGGTGTTTACAGTTTTGTACAGTCATCAATTAAATAGGTAAACCTCTGCCTAACTATTCAGGAAATACAGGAGTGATCTTTAAGTCAAGTTAAATAAAGATTCAAATAAAGTTTTATCACAAGTTTTCAATGTAGTTTTACCTCTGATATTATAAAAATAGGTAAATAGGAAGTACTAAAGTGAATGCTCACCTGATAAGCTTTAGTAAGCCTCATGAATGCTTTTTCATCACCAGTCTCTTTGTCAGGATGCAGGATGAGTGATTGTTTGCGGTATGATTTTTTAATCTCAGCTTGTGTGGCACCCGGTGGTAGGCCCAGTATATCATAAGGGTCAAAATTGGACATTTCATAGTCAAATTGTGACACCTTGTATGCCAAGAATCCAAGTAGTACCCATCCCGATATTATAGCTAACTTTATGAAGAAGTTTTTTACACCCTTGTAGGGTTGTGATTGTTCTATTATGATCTGTTTGTTTACACAATTTGGACACTGACATAGTTCTGCACGTTTTGCTGGATCTAAAAAAAGTTAAGGCTCATTACGTATTCTTTCCTGTTCGTTTATACACAGGGTTTTACTATCGGCGACAGCATGCCGCATCGTCATCGGGAAATTACTGACATAACGGTATTAACTTATTTCACGAATGTACGGTTAACATAAATATAAGAAGAATTTATAACGAGACAAGTAAAAACAACACGGTTAACTATTAATTACTAAAGAGACAAAATATTATTTTCAGACTGTAAAACATGAATGCCTTACCTTCTTTTCTTTTTCTTGGCCAGTAATAAAATGTTGCAGGTACAAGTATCAAAGCAAGGAAAGAAAGAACAAAGTAAAAGAATGTAGATCCACTTTCATCATATTCGAATTTTTGGCCACCCATTGTTAATTTTTAATACATTGAGAATGAAAAATCATTACACGCTACACAAGTACGATTGGTAGGTAGAAGACGTGTCATTTAGTGATGGGCTGCATGGATTAATTTTGACATTTTTATCTTTATTGCATGACATAAAAATTTCATTATTTTTTTCATAAATCATGCGGATTGAATGTAGTTAGGGTCAATTATTTAAGACTGATGCATGGTTTCATTGAATCAACATGAGGAGATTTATGAATATTCCTCTTATTCCCTGTGATTATACGGTGAAAGCAAAACTATCGATAAAAAAATCACAACACTGACAGCACTAGTATGTATAGCAGTGTATTTCTATTAGTGTAGTATCAGAAATGTCACATTATAACCATAGAGCATGTACATTCGTTGTTTAGATTTTATGCAAAGGTTTTTACAATACAGTATCTCACGAAATAAGTCTCACAACTCTCACAAAGCAGCGCGCGGCGCTACAGGCGCTATGTGTGACGGAATTATAAATCTTTATTTATTTATTTCAACGTATTACATGCACCGGTTAGTAAAATACACAATCAAAAATAGGGAAAGGTGTCTAGGTATGAGGGTTGTTCTTACAACCCTTGGGTTTACTTATACGCCAATGTTTAATTATTTGTATGCCAATCCATGGCGAAACATGTAAGATCTTATTTAATAAAGTAATAAAATACCAAATTATATATTTATTCTATTCGAGACACAGTGGTCACGTGGGAGACACAAGTCTACGTCATTACATCTGTGCTACCAGTAGTGTGTAATAATAACTCTCCCCAACCACCTTTATTACCTGTGCGAATCTGAAAAAACAATGAGGATTAATTTAAATAAACAAACGAAACGACAATTTAAACGCTTTTTATAAATTTTTAACAGAATGGTGACTGAAAATCTTTCCTGTTTTGCTGCATTAAAGTGGCAACTGGATAGTGACGTACGCATGTGTCACTCGCGGAATGCCAGACCTTGATAGCCCCACATTGACTTATAAAACATAAGTCAAAGAAGCCCCATTCCATGGTTTCCATACGTAGTATCCTTAAGTAGTCTGTGATGGTTTCACCATCACCCATAGAACTAGTATTCTAGTTTTAATTAAACATCTATGGTTTCACCTCAATCTTTAAATATCTGTGATAATCTTCTCTTGACATTGAAATTTAAAATTTGATTTTGACATTGACAAAATAAAATAAATTGGCAGCCTAAATCGTAGTTATGAAATAGTATTTGTATTTCAATGAAACAGAAAAATAATTGCGCGTAAAAATAAAAACGGTATGTTTTAGAAGTCTTTGCTTTTGTAGTTCTGTCTGTATCTGGATGCTGGATGGTGTCGCTAAAATTGATCTTTATTTCTATTGATTGAAACCTTTCATCATAACATTAATTTCAGATGGCCACTAAAGTTGTTGCAAGTGCTACTGTGAGGGCGGTTAAGAAAAGGTTGTTGCCATCGCGGACTGCACTTGTCTTAACTCCTTCCGCAGTAAACAAAGTCAAAGAGATAATGGCGAAAGAAGAAGCGAAAGGCTTTGTAGGCTTAAAAGTTGGTGTTCGCCAGAGAGGCTGTAATGGTTTATCCTACACACTAGACTATGCTAAAAGCAAGGAAAAACTTGACGAAGTAGTCAAACAGGATGGTGTTACGATAATTATCGATAAAAAAGCACAATTAACATTACTAGGTAAGTCACTGATCAACCACAATGTAGCCCCTACAACCTGTGACAAAAACATTATATTTGAAAATTGCTTCTACTTTCTAGTTGGTCTAACAAAGGTATGCATTATAGGAAAAGTACTAATAACAAGAGTATGACATGTTAGCATGCATCTAAAAATACCACAAGATATTGTGCTTCAAAATGTTGTCATATTATTATGTAGTAATAAAGCAGGAAAAGAAACTAAAAAGAATAATTAGGTTCCAACCAATACACTCATCAGTACCTACTTAATAATAAACATAAATGTTTTAAATATCATTCTTATTTGTGTGGCTATTTCCATATCTGTACTGGTTGCCAACTCCTCATATTGTGCATCACAACTATGACTTTCTTTTTAGTATTAGGTCATGGAACTTTACCTTATTATATTACTGTACTCATTTATATATTTTGCTTATGTTTGTATGTGAAACTGCCTCACTAATGTTGAAAAAAATTAATGTAGTTAGTAAGTGCTCCATCAACCAGCCATAAAAAATGTAAGCTTAGATAATACTTTGTGCTGGCTCAATCAACCACCAGTATGACCATTACTCCTATCCTAATTGATTTTCACTACTTATTAATTCTTCTTCTTCGTCATGTTGCTGGCACAATTGTAATATTTGACCTTAGTAATCAATCAATCTGCCTAGCCTTTTCCCAACTATATTGGGGTCGGCTTCCAGTCTAACCGGATGCAGCTGAATACCAGTATTTTACATGGAGCGACTGCCTATCTGACCTCCACAACCCAGTATCTGGGTAATACGATACCCCTTGGTAAGACTGGTTGTCAGACTTTCGGGCTTCTGACGACCCGTAACAACTGTCAAAGATTGATTTGACCTTAGTAGGGTAATAGGTAATACGGGCTGGTTTCCGCAACTCCACGTCAAAGCGCGTATTTTGCGTACAGTTTGACCTTAGTAATATGGTATACTATTTGTAGGTGGCAGAAAACCAAACCTCTTGACACATTTTACGAGATTGATGTGTAAATTGCTAACTGTAATACGGGCCCGTATCACAGAACCTCACTCAAAACTCAAGCATTACTTAAAACTCGTTTAAACCCGTTTGTTTGGTTGAAACTAGTTTTAAGTAATGCTTGAGTGTTGAGTGAGGTTCTGTAATACGGTCCTTAGACTGGAAGCCGAACAAAGTTGGTAAAAGGCTAGGCACATGATGTGTAAATTGCTATTATGTTAATAGTGTTACGAATTTACCTATGTTTTATTTTCCATTGCAGGGACAGAAATGGATTTTGTTGAGAACAAACTTTCAGCTGAATTTGTATTCAACAATCCCAACATAAAAGGCACATGCGGCTGTGGAGAATCTTTTAGTATATAAAATTAGTAGTTGTTGACTAGTCTATAATTTAATTTGAACATCTTTGAGGTTGCTACTGACCAGTTCAATGGATATATAACTTCACTTATTCAGAGCACTTTAAACAAGAATATAGAATAAATTAATTTCTTAATGCACCTGCACAAATATCAATATATATTATAACAATGCTTGTGAATAATTATTTTACTATGCATAAATATTCAATGAAGGTGGTGTGAACTGGTGTGGAAATAAGTTTTGAAATAGTGTGGAATCTGGCTGCAACCCTTTGTAGAAGAAGCTGTGTAGAGTGTAGATAAATTGAAAATGTATAATACTGTAAATGTTGACTATTATGTTAGTTAAAATTATAAAAATAGAAAATAAACTGTATAGTTTTGTAAATTATGTATGGCTCCATGTAGTAAAAAAATACATTGGCTATGATTATTTTTTTGTTACATTTTAGCAATTATTAAATATTTCATTATTGTGAAATTCAACTTATTTGTTACTAGCTTTTACCCGCGACTTCGTCCGCGAGCCTTCCTCGAGAATTAGGCTATCCAATGCAAAAATAATTTTACAAAACCGACTGGTAGTTCCGGAGTTTACTCCTACATACAAAATTTGAAACTTTTTTTCGATGTTGACTGTACATCATAAGGGTCAGTACACACCGAAACATGACGCGACGCGACGATGCTTGAAGGCCGCGAGACGCAGCGCGACGTCGCGAGGCGCACCGTGTAAATAGAGTTATATTTTGCATCACTATCTTAAAAAGTGCGCGCAGCGTCGCTTCGCGTCACGTCTCGGTGTGGACTAAAAAGCAAAAAAATACTCTGTGGTGAACTGACACTGACAAAGCTGAAGTAATTCCATTGACTTCAACATCTTATGATATAAGTCAATGAGTAATTCTCGTCTTCTTCATAACGTGTGGTTAGTGACTAACCTGGTGTCAGAGTTTTAAAGCCGCCCATGGGCCTCTGACCTGGCTTCACATGCCGTCGATAAATAACTCAGGCATGCCGGTTTCCTCACGATGTTTAGTAATTCTCGTCCCTCATTTACGAAAACGTAAATCCACAAGTGTATAATACACACGACTACACATCAATCTATACATATCCAGTTTATGCTGATCTCGCATTGTATAGGATTTCCGTACAATGTGAGGTCAGCTTATACTGGAAATGTGTAGCGCAGATAAATTGTGATTTACCGGGATAACACAGGAGTTATCACAATGGAGAAGGTAGATAATAATTTTAAATAAAGGACAGCCGAGCAAGGCGCTTTAGGTCCTTTTTCTACTAATGCAGACGAGTAGACGTTAGCAAAGAAATTAATTGACGACGACCAAGTTGGCTGGAGCCACAGAGCATGAGCTAGGATGCTGTACTCGGTTGCCAATACTACTCTGTTCACCTCTACGACACCCAAGAAGAAAAATGGGGTAGGTACGTCACTCATAAACCCAAGTGCTTTTACGCATATGAGATGAGATATAGTCACTTCAGCTCATACCTCATAGCGGTGTTGAGTGAGAGCTGCGGGTGTCTCTGATGCTGTAGGAAGTAGGTACCTAATAAAATATTGAATAATTATATTATCTGTAGAGCACAGAGCATGTTACTCTGTAGAGTATATCTGACCCAAGTATCTATTAATTGGGTCCTAACGTGGAGTTAGGACGAGTGTGAGAGAGAACATGCGCGAAAGTTCGTAGTGCCTTTAATCAGAACTTTCAAGTTATATCGACCGTATTGTATATTCACCCTTTTCGACCCACATTCGCATGCGCATGAGCTCTGTATTGATTAATGCGGATGCGGAGGTCAAAATAATTTACTAAATGGTTTAAGATCCAAGAGCTTGGTTAGGTCAAACCCAGCCTTCCATGGATGTGGATGATAATCCACATCCATGGAAGTATCTTGTGGCGAAGTATTCCGCTCCAAACCGGTTTATTATTTTTTGGAAAAATAGTATTCTTGTAAGTTGTATTATATAATTAATTACTCATCAAACCAATGTATCAAACTCTTTTTTACATTATTTCGTGTATCGAGCAAAATTAAAAAGTAACCACTCAATCGAGAATCGATTTTTAATTTGAAAATTACCATCGATATCGATTTATGAATGTCCGTGGTCCATGGGTTTTTCTGGCTTGAATATTTAAGAAAAAATACACTTAGATAAATGTAGTACATAAACATAATTTATATCACGAAGCGGTAGTAAAGAAACGCGTCATGATCATGATGACGATTAAACGATTTTTAAGATTCCAACGCTATGCTATCGTCATGGCTGGTCATGGGTCATTTATAAAATCATGAAGTGAAATTTATAACGTAAATAATTTAATTATTCATAGTATTATCTCAATAAACGTAATTATTTAAAATGTATTAATTTTTATGTTAGAAATACATCCCGAGTTGAGCTGAAGATTTTTTAGGCTGTATAGATTTTTATACCTTTGCCTGACCACAACACATCTATAGTAAAAAAAGCAATCTATCTCCTTCGTTCAAAAGTAACATGGAGGTTGTGCTGTGAAATTAGTAGCGAAGTCTAATTTTCTTTGTTTACGTGTCGAATCTGTAGAGCTAATAAAAAGCATACGAGATTTAGGATTATATTTTGGGGATTTATGGATATAAGTCAGAGAAAACTGTATACAGAGTCGTTGTTGTGTAGTAAGAGTTAAAATGAATAACGGTGAGATCGGTGGGCCAAGAGGCAGAGGCCGTGGATGGCAGCAACCCGATAATCTACCACGGGAGCTCCGTAGGCCGAAGATTGTTGGCGAGGAATCAAAAGGTAACAAGTATAACGTTGAATTAGATTTATTCGACACTTTCACACACCGATCTTATGCTGTGTGACGTCGTCATACTTGGCCAGTTTATAACTGCGTTCTTCGTAATTATAATACTTCAGGTGAAAGTAAGGATTTTCATTTCTAATGACGTCGCTGTAGTTTGACAGTCAGCCGCCGTGCTTAGAATTGATTACGAGGCAATAATTTGTTTTTGGGTCAACTAGTTGTGGTATGCAATTATAATTTTTTTATATAATCGAACATACTTTTACTCACTAAAACTCTTTGTTTCAGTTCAAGAACCTCCCAAATCAAATCTGTCGGCCGAAGCTAAGGAATGGTACCCGCCTAACTACACCCCGCATGCAGTACCCACATACAACCCTGATCCTGCACCTTACAGACCTCACCGGTTTTCTGTGCAAGATCGTCTTCGTCAAGCTCAAGATCAAAACCCTTACAGCTTAGAAGAGATGTCCTATTCACTGGATGAAGCTGAAAATATGGAATTAAGGGTTTGTATAATGTTAGATATTTTACATTGAAAATGTTTTATTTTATCATACAAAATATAGTAACATAATTTTATTCTTCAGTCCGCAGTTCCGCAGGAGAACATAGCTAACTTGATAACAGTGATGTGTGAGATAACATTTGATCCTGGTAAATTCGATACCCTGTGCGGCCCATTGGTTGATGCATTTGCAACAACCCTGCATGACGTGAGCTACACTAGGCCTCTAGTGGAAGCTATTGTCAATCAGGTAAACAATTTTTTTTTTAAATTCTTTGTTGAATTATTATTATTATTTGTAACTAAGTTATCTTATAAAATGTGTTTATTACTAACAAGCATGCAATAATCACATGTTATTGATTTGGTAAAGCTAATAAACTTTGTATAGGCAGCAGATTAGATAAACAATTCATTCAAATGTAGAGAAGCTGAGGATGTTTCATCTTTAAAATTTTTATTTTTAAAGATGAAACATCCTCAGCTTCTCTTCTTGTGTCTTTTTTATATCTTCATTTTGAAACAAGTTTTTTTAATTGACCCTACATGACTGTTTTGTTTTATAATCTATATATGGCTTCACCTCTCAGTTTTTAGGGGAAGGTTGGTTTCATGATTCTAACTATCCAACCAGACAGCCTGACAGTTAAATATAATTACAATGACTTAGGGTTTAACAATTCATTAACACACAGTCAGTGTCATGTTGCCCACCAACACTCAAAAGTGTACATCAGAACAATATGTATTAAATGACAAGAAACTGATCCACTATGGTTTTCTTTGTCTGAAATCAACTTGGAAATTGCCAAACAAAGTTATTTGCTTTCATTAATAGTTACTTATCTACAGGTCATTCAACTGATTTTTAAATGACACATAATGTTGAGGTTATAATAAAAAAAAGTGCTAAAACATAAAATAAAACATGATATACTTACTAACCTATTTTGACTACAATATTTATTTTCCAACCACAATATGCTCAACAAGTTCCGAAATGACTGGCATGCTATTCAAAATAACATGTGCTCATTTTTTGTAACTGCATGGTGTTGAACATTAAATGTATAAATAAATACTTAATTAATTAATCCATCTGTTTTATCCATTAGTATCTTTCAAAACATTAAATGCAACATGGAGATTTTATTTATGTGTACTTAATAAAAAGATTCAGAATCAACTAAATGTTCTAAACAAATTATGTGTGTGTTTTACCACACCTGCAGGTTTCAGTGTGTTAATAAACTTAATGTTTTTTACAGTTTCTTGGAATTCCTAAATTTATTTTACCAGCACATTTCATGTAGGCAGCTAAATTACTAAAGTACACACTTGTCACGCTTTAGAAAAATTGTTTATGTGAATGTGTAACTCATGATTTCATGAATGTAGCTGTCTCTACATAGAATGTTGTTGGTATGAACTTGTTCTCAAACATGTAAACTTTTGTGACAACAGTCGATAGGCGAGCCTAACTTCCGTTACAATGGTGCGCGCCTGTGCTCGATGTACGACTCGGTGTCGCCGCCCGAGGAGTCCACCTTCCGCGCGTGCCTGCTGGAGCGGTGCTCCACAGAGGAGAACAAGATCATCAGTGGCATGGAGTCCTCAGAGGAGAACATGCGCGGCTTCGCCATGTTCCTCGCTGAGATATACACCCAACTGGAGGATAGCCAGGTCAGACATTATTAGGATTTAGGTAGAGAAAATTGTTTTTTATTTGTAGATTTGATTCTCTATGATTCGCCAATGACCTCTTTTTTTTTTCTAGTAATATTGTGAAGATTAAATTTTCTGCTAAAATTTTCATCACCATCTTGCAGTTAAAAATATTATAGTTAGTTGTGGTTTTCCAGTTCAAGTTCAAGAATGCATAGTTTTATTTATAGGGAGGAAGAATCAAGACTCTAGGTGAAAGCTTGTGCAAGGTGCTGCTCCATCTGCTCAACACTGACAAGGAAACTAACATCAAAGCTGTCTGCCAGCTCCTTAAAGTTAGTACCTTCTTTTATTATAACAAATATGTAAGTACTTTTATTAGTATATAGACGATTTTATACTTGAAGCGGTGGGCAGTTACTTATTCACTCCATTCTTGAGTGATTTCTCTTTTAGGCACAATGTATCCACATTAGCGCTATGTTGATTCTAGAATTGTTTTTAATTACTTTAGTATTCATGACACTCAATTTGAAAGCAATGTTATAAAAGGAAATACCATCTACAAACACTAATTGCTGTCAAAAACTGATGTTCATATAACACGCAATAAAGAAAGATAGTCCGCGGTGAAATTAAAACCTTCTACATTTTATATATTGACGTTTTTCACGGCTCGTTTCGTGCAAATTAAAACAACAATAAACCAGACTTGTGTGGGTGTTCGTGTAAAAACAAAAACAACATTCAAGTGTCTGATTCTTGACATCACAAGCCAAAATTTCCAAGTCGTAATCTATGTTCATTAGCACTGACATTTACTATCAACATTTTCAGGAATAGTCGTTGACTTTTTACTGTAAAACATAATGGGATCATTTATTGATTGGTTGATAATAAATAATAATTTGACTGATTAAAGTTATCGTAATATTTTTGAGAATCTTGTAGCAACGCTCTTTATGCACTGACGCTCGTTAGTGCCACTATTAACGTTTTTGTCTCTGTTAAAGCGACATTAGCCCTACAGCTCAGGAGTTGGACTGGCGATCCAGTGGTTGTGAGTTCGAACCCACTCACAGCACCACGGAGAACTCGCTCTTGACACAAACATTATTTAGTCTGTTTTGGGGTTAACAATTTAGAATGCAATGAGTATTACAGTATTTTTCACATAGATACAGACAGAATACTGTTTATTGTACAGTACACACCATAGAAATTACAATTAGTAACGAATTAGTTCTAGGACAGATAGCAACTCATGAATCATAGTGATAGGTTCAGTGAACTCTATATCTATAGATATCTACGTGAAAAATACTTTGAAAATGTATTCAACAAATAGCTTCGATTGCTCTTTTTCATGCCTTTCCAATCACAATCTTTGACCCGCGCTAATCGGTTAAGGTTTTCAGCTTTTTTGTTCCAGTTGACTATCTTCTGTATCTTGGCATGCCGTTTTTACCTTACTAAGTTCCTTTTGCTTTCCATTGTTTCTGTCACTATAATTTGCAACTTGTCCCAGGTAAGTAAATTCGTTCTCGTAATGGATTTCACCTAGAGATACACTCATTGCAATGCTGTGATAACAAAGGTTAAAGCTAGTCGAATGTTAGTCCACATTGGTGTTCGGTTGATCAGTTTACACGCGTTCGTATTTTGGGAATGCCCGCCTCATGCTGTGTTAGCTAGCCAGCTCGTCGCGTGAAAATTTCATGCGTTTGGTTGCATTTAAAAATAGTCAGGTATTTTCAAAAAACGAACATGCGTAAATTGTAGAAACTAACAACATTCTGTCATGTAAAGTTACGCAGCTACTTTGGTATTGGAGCGTACTGAGCATATGGATTTCCTTGGTTCGTATCGATTCCTAAAGAACTTCGTTGTTAGATCGTCAAATCTTTTAAACGGAGAAAAACGAATGCGAATCCGATGCCAATGTGGAACCGCAACTTACTCGGAAAAAAGGTCGGAATGTTTCCGCTTGCGAAATTTGTCGGTATTAACGCGTGGTTTGACAGCTGTCGGGCATAGCGCTGGACGCGGACTACCCGGCGGGCATGCACGAGGCGTTCGAGCGCCTGAAGCGGCGCGCGTCGCTGGCGTGCGTGCGCGCCGTGGTGGCGCTGCGGGCCGCGCGCTGGGGCACGGCCGAGCCCGAGCCCGCGCCCGCGCCGCCGCCGCAGCTGCAGCAGCAGCAGCAGCAAGACACCCGTCGCCGGTACAACTATGGCGGTGAGCTACTTTTTTATTGTTTTCGGGAGTAAAGGTGCCCGGGCCTTGGGGATAAGACCGGGGAGTGTGGGATTTTTACCTCACTAAACCAGCCTGGTGGTCACTATCTGTACATGGAAGGGCACACCGTTACCTCTCAAAAGACCGATCCGAAACCCCCCCTGTGCGAAACCTGTTGGGCATGTTCCTGGGGACACTATAAACTAGGCTCACCAAACTCTAACCGTACGGCGGCGGTGAGCAACTACACGTCATTATTTCATAGAACTAACTGTGGTCGTCAAAACAATACAGCTTTTCGCTGTACAGGAGAGTTATCCCATAGTTTTTAGCAGGGTTGTTGCAGAATCGTATATCTACCGTCTACTATAATTTAAGCTTGGGCTACCTTATGTAGCGTTGGCGATTGTCATGAAAATGGCAAGTTTGGTAGAAAATGCCTATGGTATTAAGTCCGCCTCTATACATTTGTGTACTTGAAGTATTCAATAAATAAATAAACATGGCTAAATGGCTGTGCAGCTTAGCCGTCTTTTAAATTCTGCCACTATGTGGCGGCACCGTTTCGTAAAGCTTGGGGAGCCCAAGCTTACAGCTCATTAAGCACTAGAAACCTTTAAAGCAACTTTAAATTATATTAATCTCAGTCATAACTCGTAGTAGGTACAACATCAATATCCCTCCAGAACATAGGATTTAATCATTAATTGCGTGGGTCACGTTTTCAGTGAGTTCGGCTTTAGTCACGTTCCTGCTCTCGCTTCGATTATAGTAAGCCACGTGATTCGCTCCCTTCGCGTCGGACTTGCTTGACACCCGCGCCCCAAACTATGCACGTGTCGAGCGAAGTCGTTCGCTCAATAAACAATAGACTGGGGGGAATGCGATTGGAAGTCCACACGAATTAGGGTTATTATTATTCAAATCTGAAAACAAACCAGTTTTTTTTTACTTTATTAGGGTACCATTCCCGAAGTGTGCCAAACGGAACTAAATTACTAAGCCTCCGTCGTCCGTCCGTCTGTCTGTCAGCGGGCTGTATCTCATGAACAGTAATAGGTAGACAGAATTGAAGGGGGGGTCACTATGTAACAAGAAACGTGTTTATTTCGGCGTTTTTTGCTAAATATTGTACGGTGGTACGGAACCCTTCGGTGTGCGAATCCGACTCGCACGTGGCCGGTTTTTTTTTTTAAATTTTCATATTACACAACAAACTGCAATAAAAATACGTACCAAACAAACAGTCATAGTTAAATGTTGTGTAATTTTGGTAAAATAAACTGTAACGGAATAATAATTATAATCAGGACTAAATTATTAGTTAATAAGTGGCTGTTGACAGTAGGTAATACAAATACTTTCTTTCACATGTAAATTGCCTGTCTGTAACTAACTAAATGAAAATCTGTACAATTTTCTGTCTGTGTCGGGTTACTTTATTACCTTACAACTTTCTGAGAGTTTACGAATGTTAACGGTTTTACTCGAGTAATTTCAGGTTTGACGAGTAGTTTTGGACTTATGACGTCTGTTTGAATCCGAAAGTAGTTGAGCAAACCTGACTGAAATCATTAGTCATCCTTCCAAGGGGTGAAAGTACTAATAAATATGAACAACTGTTATCATGGCGTCATCTCTGAATTGAACTCTCTTTTATTTCGCTGTTTGAGTTGTTTACATTCACAAGTACTTTCACCTGAAAGGATGCTAATAAGTTAAGTCATTATTTAAATGCATCAATTAAGTGTGATAAGTTGGTGTGTAACAGCGATGAACGGTGAGGTGGAGAGCGGGCCTAGCGACGGCGGGTACCTGGCTGACGGGCACACCCTCACCGCTGAAGAACGCGCCTTCCTGCAGAGCAACCTGCCGCCCGGCAAGAACGTCGCGCTCGATGAGGATATACTGTGAGTAGAACTTCTTTTCTTCCGACTGCGCGAAATCAAAGACACGGTTATGTTTTTCATGCGTACTTATTATATGTTTGTATGTAAGCATCGAAACGGCTGGATGTATTTTAATAAGTTTGAGGTGTCTGTCGACTCGTCTGGGTTGCGCGATGGTTATAAGCTAAGGTTGTTTTTATAAAAATCAAAATGGTGGATTTTAAAAGTCAATAAGTGAAGTCTTCAATTTTTTTTTGTATTATGAAAATGTATCCTTGAGGAGACGATTCCAAAAATATAATACTAGCTGCGCCCCGCGGTTTCCCCGTATATGTCTCGATCACGTGGGAATATCGGGATAAAAAGTCCTAACCCAGGTCATGGACTGTCCATATGCCAAATTTGATCCAAATCCGTTCAGTCTTTTAAGCGTGAAAGCGTAACAAACAAACATAAAAATCAAATTCTCTTTATAATATTAGCTTAGACTAAAAGGTTGAAAAAAAAAAACTAAATAAATCAAAAACCCTTCTGCAGCTAAAAAGTTCATAATATGCTCACTTTTCAAGCATTCTGATTGCAATTGGCTTCAAATCTGAGATTGAATTAACTAACTTTTAGTTTGTTTTTAATTACACAAATCCTACCCGTGGTGCACATTAACTCGAGTGCCTAGAAATAACTTGTAAGCTGGCTATTTGGGTTGTTATTAATTTCTCCCTTTTACAATCTAATAAAGCACCACTATGTGGAAGTAGGTTGATATCTGACAACAGGTTCGCCCCCTGATTTCCCATTTTATTTATCATAATATGTATATATCTACAAGTATATTACAATATTGATGGTTTATAGCGAGGAGCTGGAGAACGACGCGTGGGACACCGGCATGGATGCCGAAATGCAGGCCGGCTTCTTGGAGTTCCTCAAGATGTCCAATCAAATCAAACGATAACCGCACGTTGCGACGCGCCCCTTCCCTCGCGGGGCACAGACCAAACTGCGTCTACTATGCTAGGACAATGGTGAAAAACTATAAAAAAAATATAAAATATATAAAACTATAAAAAAGATTTAATGGGAGCGATCAACCTCGTAGCCATCCTATCAACGATTTAAATATGAGTTTGATGTAAGACCTTGGCGTATCACCGCACCGAGGCGCGCGTCGCCGGTGCACGTCGCGAGAGCATACGCTGACTGTTAACTATAGCATCCTACTAACAGTTTTCCACCTTACCTACTTAAAGGGCAATAACAACTTTACTTTTAGGTGCTCCATCGTAGTGATTTAAGTGTCAGGATTATATACCGACTTAAAGCTTTTTAATTTTAGATTTGATATGCCTTTATGTATGACCAAACTAGAATATTTTCAGTAAAAAAGTCTTATAATTTTTAGTGTGATATTTAATCTTTTGGTCTGTTGTTCCGGAGGGTCTTACTGTGTTTACGTGTAAGCAAAATACAATGTTGAAATTCATTAATTATTGATTATGTTAAGTCATAAATTGCCCAGTTATTAATTTTCAATGTTATACGTAAACACATCCGAATTACAATTACATGGACTAAATGTAAACAAGTGTAGGTAACTAAGTGTTTTATTTAATGAAAAAAAGTTTCGTTGTTTTCTTGTATTGTTAAGCTGCTAATAAAATATATTTTATTCCCACCACTAAATTTGACGGCCATATGTTAGACTCATTGTCTTGTTTACATTTCGTCTATAATCTAATGTTTAGCGATATCATAATTTCTTCATTATTTTTTTTCTATTTCATGTTATAGAAAAAAACATTGCATTAATTTTGGGGTTTCTTCACATTTCCTCAAACAATACAGAAAATGTTGAAATAAACCTGAGTAAAATAAATATACCTTCTGTATGCAAAAATAAGGCTAATTACTTCCATTCCATTGTAAACAATGCCCACTGGAGAAAGATGTTACATAATAATATTGCATAAGTTAGAAGGCTGAAAATTTTTTTATTTACTTAAATGACATTTTGTCCATTTTACTGATGAATTAATTATTATAATTATTGTATGTAATTTTTAATTGATTGAACTACTTTGGTGGGACGCAGTAAGGAATACAATCAAGATACATTTTAATTGCGTAATACATTTTTTTGGCACAAATTTCTTTAGTTTAGTGCAATAATTCACAATTCAGTCCAAGTACTTAGTCATCTTAAACATTTGACAGTGTATGCATTTTACACAACTTTGCGTCATTTTTACTCTTTAAAAGTAAACTGATCTATATAAGGACCTAGATTAAAACAACTTCTAGAGCATATAGACTTGTTCTATCGATACTTCCAGTTGCATTTTCTCATAACTTTTAAATGGTTTGTCGATGTGAAGTAGAACAATATGTTTTGCCAAATTCGTTACACTTGTGTCGTGTGTTGTTGTAATTATATTTGCCTATTTGAAATGAGTGAGACAGTGTGACAGATGCCTTGTGTGTGTAATGGATTTAAAGCCCAATGACCCTAATTGCTGATCGATATACTACAGTGATCTAAGATAGTTTAACAATTTACAAAGCAATAAAATAGCTACCTGCTAAACTAAGCCATTTGTGCTGATTATTGAAGTAATGAATATCTTTTTCGAATATATTTATGGAATACAACATTTATTTATTTGAAGCAATTAGGAAAATGTTTATAATATTCCATTGTATTTTTGTTGCAGTGATATTATGAATGTTATAAGAATAAATGGATATTTTAATAAAAGTCATTTAAATAAATTGTTTTTCATTTATTTTATCTCATTGCTCCCGTTATCAGTGCAACTTACAAGTGTCTTATGGCATATGACGCAACTCCACTATCTAGTACATTGTTATTGTCTCTTGAGATATTATGTCATATTATTATGTACTTGAATAGCGACAGTAAATAGTATTATAAAAATAGTATATGTACTAATAAATTACAGGTACACAATGTAATCTTATCTTATGCCTCATCAGGTAAGACCTTGTAAGGGTTAAGGATTCCGTTAGGATCCATCAGCTGTTTAAGATCTTTCATAAGTTGTAGTGCAGACGGATCCTTGCTGTAGTGTATGTACATCGGTTTTCTGAAGCCGATGCCGTGCTCTGCACTAATGGAACCATTCAGTTTGCTCACTTCTTCAAAGATGTACGGCTCCAGAAGAGATGATACCTCTTTGGTGTATTGTGGCACTGTCACATTGATGTGGATGTTACCGTCCCCTGTATAAAAATGTTTCTAGTAATGATATTGTTAATTGATTGTACAATTGATACATGTTAATATATGCAAATACATTGAGGAAAATGAGTTTTTGGGTGGTGACTAGTCGATATTGTGTCGCCAGTGTCCACTTACAAAATAAAAATATATTATGTTAAGTACTAACCGACATGTCCGTATCCGAAAACTTTAACGGCTTTGTCGCCGAGTTTCTTTCTCAAAATCGGCACCAGATCGTAATAGTTTTTTAGCGGTATGGAGACATCATACTTGAATACGTAGCCCCCTACCAAACCCGCGCCTGCGATGCTTTCGCGAAGGTTCCAAATTGTCTGTAATTAGAATAAAATATTGATGTCATAATAGTTTTATTTTTTATTCAGCCTTATTCGGTTAGACTGGAAGCTGACCTTAACATAGTTGGGAAACGGCTAGGTAGATGATGATGATTACTGTGATTCGTTTTATTTTATTAATCAATCAATAATAGTTGAAGTGGGTACCTATTTAGCGCGTCAAAACGTTCTAAACCACTTGATACCCAATAGAGCTTTTTTATCATATCACCTGCATTTTTGCGGGCTCTGATGTAACAGTGCCGTCGACAATAAGTCCTGTCTCCATTTCACTGGTCAGGAACCTTGTCAGCTTCTCACTGTCATGAGCCTCGTCGCTTCCGTGTGTCTCTACCAAAACGTAGAACGGATATTCTGAGATTGGGTTCCTGTTGAAAATATAATAATTCATAACTGGTTGTTATTTCGATGCTCATAATATAATGCACTGCAGTTACTTACGGCAGTTTAAGATTCTTTACAGTGCAGTCTATCGAATCAAAATCGGCCATTTCAAAAGCCGATAGAATCTCGCCTAGACTTGATTTGGCGCTTTTGTACAGTTTCAGAACATTTTCAAAGTTTTTGACACCTGCAAGATTGAAAAATAATAAGGTTAGGTATTTTACCTGAGCCCCGTATGCCCCGACGATATGTAACGAAATATGCCAATGCCGTGGATGGATGGAGATAAACAATAGCATCTACACCACAGGTGTTCCAGTACCTAACTGATGGATACCTGCGGATAGGATTCGGTACTTACCAGTAAAACAATAATAGTACAATAAAAAGCTCAGTGCTTACCAAAGAAACCCAAATTCACAGCCTTCGGTAACACCGGACAGTGTATAGCGACTTTGGTGACGAATCCTAGCGTTCCTTCAGATCCTATAAAAAGATGCTTCAAGTGATACCCTGTGTTGTCCTTCTTTAGTGCTCTGAGGCAGTCTATGATAGTGCCATCGGCCTTTACCTTGAATACGAAGAAAGATTAAATGGTGAAGCAGTGAGTAGGAACGAAAAAAAGTGATACTGACGGTCTCGGCATAATTTGCATAGTGGCTTAGTTTTGAATTTGCCGTTCGATTTCCTCATAAGGCCACATCTTTTTCAGACGGACGATCCCAAATTGTTTGAGAATATTGTGTTTCCTGCATACGAGAAAGCTGGCGTGGTTATATGAAACCGGTTTCGCACCTCCCACGAATTTGTCAACAGATAGGTACGAATTTATCCGAGCTAATGGAAAAAAACTGGGACTCGGTCCGTAACTGCTTCCACAACTACCTAATTGGACGTAGTTATGCAAAATGGATCCAGCCACAAAAACTTACTTTTGAGAAAATAGGAGTTTTAGTAAAATTGATATACCAAAATAACAAGACCATAGTTTGTTTTGAAGTTCCTCTTAAATAATGGGTATTTTTATCTACTTCCTGTAAAATATTATTTTAATAAGTTTCATGTGAATAAATATACATTTTTTCAGTAAAAATCTCTCTGGTTCTTTTTTACATTATTAAAAATGTGGGATGGATCTTTTTGTTTTAAGTTGTGGCAGAAAAACGCTTGTATGAATAATTAGGGCATTTAATTAGAAAAACATAAAAAGTCTGTTTTCTTCTTGATCAGACATGACAGTATCTGTTTTATAGTAAAAAATCGATTTAACATACAGATCTAAAGTAGTTTGGATCTTTTCAAACCCGATATCTAGGTTACCATGACACATGGTTCTATTTTAACTCTGCGAAAATGCTTTAGATTTTGTTGGTATCATTAACATCTGTGTTTTTCATTAAAAAAAAGGTACTTTGCGGCTTGGATATTTTTTGCATACACTAAAGTTGATGTGTAGATGCCATTTATGACTGTAACTCAAAAATCGGTTTTTGTGGGCTGGATCCATTTTGCATAACTACGTCCAATTAGTAACGACGTTATACTTATTTACAACATACCTACATCAGGCTTTTATCAATATAAACAACTATGTATTATTATTTAAGTACATAACGTCACTCCTATTTACTTGATTTAGTACATTTCCATATGTACAAAACATCATAGTTTAGTTTATTCGAGATAGGGCAATGAAGACACGACAGATCTCTTGCTTACATTTTGAGAAAACGGGTTTTGTGTGTGATGCTTGTAGACAAAGCACCAAACCTGTTATTTATGAAAGTGCGGCTATCTATAATATAATTATGTAAGTACTTTATTCACAGGTAGGCAGGTAACGGTTTCTCGACACAGTCCTCCAAACAATAGCCTGACTGATGCTAGACGTGTGAAGTACAAAATCTCGTTTAAAATGTTAAACGTATAGAATAAAGGACGAAAAACTACATAATGTATTATCAGTGCATTGACAGAGCCACTCGGTAGGCAGAGCGTGCGTGTTGTTCAGGGTCACGGGTTCATCCATACTACCTATTTATCACTGTTATCATAGGTAGTTACTTACCTACACAGAAAATTGAATAAAATATTGCGATATTTTATAATAAATAATCAATGTTTATTTCTTATACTTACTGCCTCAATTCCTAGCATAGATCCGTGCAGGTTGCCATACCGTAGTAACCTCAGACCCCCTGCATTAGTGCTGGTGTTACCACCGATGTGACAGGTCCCCTTGGCACCAAGGTCCAAGGGCATAATGAGACCACGCTCGCGTACATAGTTGTCCAGATTCTCCAGAATACAACCAGCTTCACAAACTAAGGCCCCTGCAAGTGATTGTCAGGTTGTAGAAAAGAATAGAGATACATTCGAGATCCTTGTCGACAGGTAGGTACCTGACTGTAACACCAAAAAAAAAATGGCTACAGCAGGTGATTTATTGTTACGCAGGGTCGCAGGTAGTTTTATATGGATTCAACGTACATACAGTGCAGCAATTTAGTTAAACGAATAACCATTACGTGTGGATTAGGTAACCAAGTAAAATCAATTGAGTAACGTGTAGGTACCTACATAAGCGTTGACTTGTTGTATTATGTTGTATAATACCTCGGTTGGTTAGAACTTTACGTTAGCTAACGTTGATTTAGCCCAAAGCTGCCCAACCAATTTTGAAGGCGGGCTATAATTTTGTTTCCGTGACAGCCGGCGGCGGGCCACCCAGTAAATAAAACTTGCCTACAGTTATGGTGGATACCTAGCTATAAAAATTAAACACAACTTTAAGTTACTCATAGTTTGAATAAACTAAAAAAAAACTTTACTTTTGGCGACAGTAATTCTTTGGTCGATGATAAAATCAAGTGTGAAAATATTTGATTGTTGGCTAATTGAGAATTAAAAAAACATTCAGAAATGGTTTAAGAAGAAAAATATTTTTAAGACCTGGTTTGAAGTCCTGAAATCTGTTCTCAAAAGACTATCGCCAGCTGATAGCTTTTGGCGGGCCAATTCGAATGTGTTGGCGGGCCACCGTGGCCCGCGGGCCTGGGGTTGAGCAGCCTTGATTCAGCCCATTTTAGCCACAACAAGTTTTCGGTCAACTGCTTGATTTTACACAGTAGGTATCGTTGGAATGAAATAGGTACTTATCAACCTTACTTACACAAGCTGACTGGAACCGATTGTGGTCGAGTCGAGGCCAAAAGACCATAGGTACGAATATTTATTCCGCATGGGAATCAAACCCGCGATCCTATAAAACTCCGACGAAATTCTTATCACAGTAGTTATGCTGTGAGTGTGAATTGTGATGTTATACTAATTACTTCTTACAGTTTAGATAATATTATGAGACCATGCGAATAATCTTTGTTTCTATTAGTAGGTTCCTAAATATTAACCTGAGAGCTCATCAAGGGTAATTATTTTGTTCATGAGTGCAAAGCTGATGACGATCTCGTCGAACACCGGCACGGAGCCGCCGACAAGGCCGGTGTTGCCGCCCTGAGGACATACCGCCAGTCGCCTGTCGTTACAATACTTCAGGATTGTGGACACCTCTTCTGTACTCCGTGGTTTTAATACAACCCTTGATTGTCCTGAAAATTTTAACTCATTATATTGTAAGTACCTTCCTACCTGCGTGAGCGTTTTTCTTATGCTAGGGCATGCGACGCACCGTGTCGATCACACCTTAGATCCCTCCTTAAATCTCATCCTCATAAAACAAGCTACTATTCCTATTCTTTCTCTGTCCATGCAGTAAGGTTGTGGAACTCACTACCGCCTAGCATTCGTGACTTAAAAACTGTTTCACAATTCAAATATCGAGTAAAAGAGCATTACCTTTCCGCTCAACTGTGAGTATTTATACTTATACCTATAGTATGTATGTTTATATATTTAAGCTCTATGTATTTATTTAAGTTTACCTATGTTAATTTATTACGTTATACGTGTAGGTTTATTTCAATATTTTAGTTTAAGACTTCGCGTATTTATAATTTTTTCTCTTCTTGTTCTCACACACTATTGTCTACATTTCTTTCTCATTTCTCCTGTCGCAATTGAATGAATGAAGAAATTTCTTAAGTAATAAGCAGTACCTTTGTACTCATAATTATGATTGTCATACCCAATGTACTCTGTGTACTCCTGTATCTATTTTTATGTGTGTACATAAATAAATAAATAAGTACGGCTGTTTATTATGCACTTTATCATGTGGCAGTATTTAATCACTCAAAACCTATAGAAACTTCGTAACTTTATACCTTTCTTATAAAAGGTTAGAGTAGGACCTACCTCTGCAATTTTTTATCCAGTCAATGTTATATGGCAACACATCACTTTCGTCAGTCAACACTCGTTCTTCTCCAAGTAAAGACTGAAAGTAACCAACATCTACTGGCTCGATCGTGCTGAATAATTTCCTTTTTATGTTGTATTTTTCCTGAAAGTAGAGCAACTAAAGTCAAGGGTCCATTTATCAGGCAGCACCATATCTCCTGCATTTTGGACGATCCGAAAAGCGACTCTGGCGCAACTGTTTACGTGGCACTGATGGCCATATTATGGTATATTATGGCCCAATGCCTCTAGGTGTATTAGATAGGTATAGGTACTTATGTGAAAATAAAAATATCAAGTCTAGCTACCATGGGCGTACCCAAAGTGGGGCATAATCTGCCCCACCCTGGTCTCCGATTCGAAGCTAATGATTACTACATGGTTAGGTTTATAAAGTATCAAAATTAATTATTTATTTGGTAACATTTTGATAATTAAAATTTTGGTAAAATTCAAAATTACTGCGTGAAACAATACAGTATCCATGAATCCAGCGAGCATGCGTTGTTATCGAGAGAAATGAGATTATTTACTTCTGCCCCACCCCTAAAAAAATGCTGCGTACGCCCATGCTAGCTACATCTTCTGCGCAATATTATTAAATTAAGTTGGTAAAGTAGCTAGGTAGGTATTTAGTAAATATTTTGGTTGCTTAACATTAAGATGTTGATGTATTTATTTAACATAACATAACATCACGGCTGTAATCTCCGACAGGTTAGGCAGAGGTGTACCTACCTATAAGCCTACATTTCGCCATACTTCTTAATGACAACTAAACAAATAAAATTGGTAGAAGGATGATGATGACAAGCCGTATAAAGTTATAACCTTAGAATAATTATTCTAAGGTTTTAAGTGTTATAACTCACTTTAGTTATACCATAGACGTGCTAATTCAAAGTGCAACAGTATGTACCTACCCCATAAAAAGCGCAATGGTTTAGGTGTTAAAATTAATATGATTAGCCTTAGTAAATAGGTAACCCAACATATTTTTATGTCCACAAAGTACATTCAAGGACAAACACTGCTCTTCCGCTGTAGATGTTCCTCTTACCGAAAAGGGTGTAATATAGTAAGATTTTTTTTCATCAGGAACCTAAATTATGAATTAGGTTTGAAATGGATAATGTACCGAGTTTCATGAAAACAATAAAATGGCACACGTAATGCGGGAAGTATTTCTTTCTTACCGAAGACAGCTGTGGTAGTGCTTGTGACGCATATCTAACTTGTTCCAAAACATTATTCTTACTAATTAACTTCACAAACAACGTTACTGATTTAATCATTTTAAATATTTTTTCGACGTATTTATTTATTAAAACACAACGACAGTAGCGTCTTACACTAAATAAAAAATGATACTGATAGATTGTGAACAAAATCTAGCCCCAGTCATATTGTTAGAATGCTGCAAACCTATTACTTACTAATAATTATTATGTAACTCCCAACGGTGGGCAATTTAGAGCATAAGCATATTTGGTAGAGAATAAAATAATAATAGAAGTTCAATAGAACATGTTATTCTTATGTTTAAACTTAGTACATCGTTCGTGTGGAGGTCGATTCCATCTGATAACAATGATTACGTAACTGTGGGTAAAAACAGTCGAGTGTTGAACGTAGTTAGATCTAGGTTGCTACTATTTTTTACCTATTCATCATTTTACTTTTCCATAAAAACTAAAGGAAATTGAAACTTTACCAAAGGATACAAACATACTAATAAGACCTATGAACGTCTTGATTTTGTATTCAGCAGGAGGAAAAAATAATGGCGACCATCTGTAAGCTGTAACGACGACGTACTTACTCGTCAAGTCGTGAAATCACCATCTCACCCATCTCACCATTCTTGATATCAAATTATTCTGTACTATTCATCAAATTATTATTTTTTAACAGAAATGTTTTCTCCTTGTCTAGTAGGACATTACTTAGACTTATAAAATTCAAGGAAAATGTAGTCGAAAATCGACTACATTTTCCTTGAATTTTTTTTTTTTTTTTTTTTTTTTTTTTTTATGGCTTCGCACGGTTTGTGCATTTAGCCAACGTCTTGAATTTTATAAAGGGATGCAGGGATGTCAATAAAAATGTTCATATTTCAGTGCTTTTTCAGTGTTGACCACTGATACATATCAGAAGTAGTGATGGGCGTTGAATCAACGAATTAGTTAATTCGACTGTTGACATACTGTGAACGAATCGACGGATCATTCACCGAAAATCGATCGACTAGTCGAATCCGTAGACGCCTAAACTGAAACTCGCAACGCGACGACCGACGCGAGAACGTAGTACAGACGCCAGCACATCAACCTACCCGAAACTGTAAAATTTTCCCAATCAACTTTGAACCTTACACTTTAGTAATAAAGTTAAAAATCTATTAAAGAAATTAGACAGATTGTAGTAGGTTGACGTGCTGGCGTCCGTTAAAATAAAATAATCAAGCTAACAAATTTGAACTCTAAATCTAGTAAGAGGGAGTTGATATTTGTATAGACGAATGAAATTAGTGAAGAAAAGGAAGGCGAGGTAGTTTCGCTTGTGCGAAAGCTTATGGCGATGGACTGGTCGAACAATGCGAGATAAACCGGTTTGTACTTGTTTCTGTTTGATTGTTGTTCATCTTGATATGATTTTTGAATTTTTGATGTTCAGTGTGCGATTCAGCCAATCCTAAGACTGGAAAAGTATGAAGGAAAATTCAAATTAATAGGTACAGACGCCAGCACATCAACCTACCCGAAACTGTCAAATTTTCCCAATCAACTTTGAACGCTTTAGTAATAAAGTTGAAAATCTATTAAAGAAATTTGACAGATTGTAGTAGGTTGACGTGCTGGCGTCTGTATCTACTACACGTGGGCCTACTACTAGGCACGCGGGAGACTAGTCTACCATCTACATACTTGGCTGCAGTCGTCACCGTTGACTTCGTTGCAAAGTTAATCCAAGTTGACACGTAAACTAGTCGACGAATTCAACTAGTTAATCGACTAGTCGATGAACGAAATTGGATGGTCTAGTTTCGTTAACGCCAAATACGTCGACGACCCATCGCTAATCAGAAGTGTCAACTTGACAGTGGTTGACATTGACACTTGACTGACAATACTGACATGAAATTAACATTTTGACAATCACCCGCACGCACGGTGTTTTTTTCGTTCGTGTTTTCAAGTTACACACGTGTTTGTAATCTAGAAAAATGGTGAAATTGAAGTCAAAAAGTGGAAAGAAAAAAGTACCTGTAGTGCTTCAAAGTAAAAAAGATGACCAAAATGAAGTGACTTTGCCGCCTGTTCGAATGTCTGACGATCCGGCACCAAGACAGGTTATAATTTTATATTGCATTTATTTACGGATATCCAAATTCACTACACCTAATGTGGTATTTCTGTACAGTAAAGTTGCTAGTTTTGTTTAAATACACAGGAAATGTAAATATAACCAACATAACTTTTCATTTCAGGTAAAATGGATCAATAGGCAAAGAGTTTTAGTTTTCGCCGCACGTGGGATTAATCACCGTCATCGGCATTTAATGGAGGACATAAAGAAAATAATGCCACATCATAAGACAGAATCAAAGATGGAGAGAAGTAAAAATTTGTATGTAGTCAATGAGATCAGTGAAATGAAGAATTGCAACAAATGCATACTCTTTGAAGGGAGAAAGATGAGAGATCTCTATATGTGGATGGCTAACATACCAAACGGCCCAAGTGTCAAATTCCTGGTTGAAAATAGTATGTTGTTTCCTGTGTGAAATTGTCTAACACTGGTACCTACTGTAAAATGTTTTACATTAATATTTTTATTTAATTCTTTTCAGTCTACACAATGGGTGAACTAAAAATGACTGGAAACTGTCTGAGAGGATCCCGGCCTCTTTTATCATTTGACCCACAATTTACAAAAGATCCACATTATTCTCTGCTAAAGGAGTTACTCATTCAGACATTTGGTGTTCCATATCACCATCCCAAGAGTCAACCATTCTTTGACCATGTGTACACCTTTATGATCCTAGATAACAGGATTTGGTTCAGAAACTATCAAATTCTGTCTGAAGATGGAGCTCTGGCTGAAATTGGACCAAGATTTGTATTGAACCCTGTATGTATACAAAGATTGAATTACACACACATAACTGCCACACTTAAAACTGTGTCCAATAAAACTTTTGCCATCTTTTCAGGTTAAAATATTTTCTGGTTCCTTTGGAGGTGCAACTTTATGGGAAAATTCTAAATATATTAGCCCTGCAAAATTGAGACAAGCTGTATCCAAGAAAGCTGGAAGCAAATATGAAAGGAGAATTGAGAAGAAAGCGGTTTATGAAGCTACCAAGCCCGAGACTGGGTATCCTGATATAGAGGGAGCTGACTTCTTCAAAGGCGATCCCATGGAAAAGGCTCAAGAGGTTGTTGTCAAAGGTAAATTAAGATCATATATTGTGTGAACTTGAAAAAATACCCTAATATACCCTTGAAGTTTCCTGCAGAGTATGAAAACAGTACTTTTTATCCCTGGGAAACAATTTTCCCTGCTGTCAAATGTTTTTAATAAGATGCCAGCCATCTCTCAACTATTTATACAGCCACTCTGTTCAATTTTGTAATGACTTTATACTTATATTTAGTTTTCACTAAATAATTATTTAATTTATGTACATAGATTTGAGCTATATAGTTACCATCATCAATAATAAAAAAATACTGGCCGGTAGAATGCCACAGAAAAAGAAACAAAAAAAAAAGGAAGTGTATAGAGAAAGTAGTATTTATTGGCAAAGTGCCGCTAGCGGCACTCTCTCCCTTTCGGATAAAGTGCTGCTATTTGCGGCATATTAGTGCCGCGGCAGCGGCCGACGAGTGCCAGGGTCCGTTTAGGTACCTACAAGAAAATGGAATGTTTTGGGAATGTGGTGTTTTACAGCGAGCTAACCTCAACAATCAACCAAAATAACAAGTGTCAATGTTATTGCAATTCTTACGGCACTCTATACACTGCCTAAAAACATAATTGTTCCTTGGCAGTCGCGTAAAAAAGGAAGTGGCATTAAGATCTTCAGTTGTTTTGTCAAGAGTTCATCAGATTCATATAAGGATTTGTTATGTGCATTTGGATTGAGTGATCTTGTTTTTATTTCGTGACACAATCTGATCATACATTTATTCAAAAATAGTCAAAACTCATAGCCCAAAGTAAAAAAATTGTCACTCTCAAGGGTGTTCAGTTATTGCCTAAAATGTGGATCACTCAATTCAGACATTTAGCAAAAACGGCTTTGAGCTAAATCTCAACAAAAACTTGCTCTGCTAACTAAATTTATATCTCAAAAATGTCTCACATCACATTATTTTTTAAACCCATCAAGGCATTTCAAGCTTCTTCCAGGTATCTTTGGACAGTATCACTTGATCACTCGGTACAGACACCATTTTGTCTGAGAGATTGTTGTAATAAGGTTTCGGAAGACTTTTTCTATAGATCTTTGTTTTTCCTAAAATGTACATGTTCCGAATATATTTGTACAATAAATATCATAACACAAATACCTTTTGTTAAAAATTTATGAGTAACTCAATTGCTGAACTGAGTGATCCATAAGAATACAAGGTAACTTACCTGTTTCGTATTGATCTAAACAAACTACGATTAATATTTGTACAACTTTATGACTAAAGATTAACATAAAAATAAATTACCTAAACAGCTTCATTTACGAGATAATACATTTTTAATTTTATTGTTAGGGAAAAGTGCAGTAGGGTGACCCTATAATATGAGATCATCGGAAATATAAATGATACAGTAAGTACCTACCTACCTATACAGGGTGTTTGGCGCATGGACCGACACAATTTTTTCAGGGATTTGGGAGGTCATTAGCTAGGTTCTAGCTAAGTTCAAAATAGCTTTTAGTTTTTTTTATAATTAATTTAGAAGTTGTAAAATTTCATTAATTAAATACAAAAATTAACTTTGGAAGCTTGTAAGGAATTTTCTTGAAACCAGTTGTATAAAAAAAAGATGTTTTTAGATTTAAAGTACTTTGGAGAATGCAACAAAATTTGTTTTGTGCCACTACACCCACAAACAAAAAAGTTATTTCAAATTAAAGGACACATTTTGGGAAGTTTTTTCATTTTAAAAAAATAATCATATGTAACCAACCGTGACATTTGGGACAAAGGGTGTATGGGTAGAACCTAGCTAATGACCTCCCAAATCCCTGAAAAAATTGTGTCGGTCCATGCGCCAAACACCCTGTATAATCGTCAGTTCTAATATCAATTAATGTAACCAACACCCTAGTTGCGTAACACACTATCAATCGGAATCTTAATCATTTTGAAGGAAATTGCTAATCAATTGCTTCATAATTCGAAAAAATTGTCTGCAACACGTAAATAACGCAATGAATGTTGTTGAACTGTCAAAATTAAACCGATTCCTGTTGATAATGTGTTGCGCAATTAGAAAAAGAAAGAAAGAAAATACGTTTATTTGCGGTAAATGACGCAAAAAAGAGCTTAAAGCTAAAGAGCTTTGAGCTTAATTAGGGTGCTGGTTACTATTAGGCTATTAATTGATATTAGAACTGACGATTATATAGTTAGGTATAATATTTGCCATTAAATCCGACCCGAGCCAAGAAATCTCCAGATCTCTTACCGACGCGCGTTTTTTGACATAATATCTCCTGGAGTCTTTGTAACGGACGGGAGGATTGATAAAAAATATAATAAACACAAAATAGTGTTTACTGTGCGTTTGCACTGGCGAAACATTCACAACAAAACAAGTTGAAATATTTAGTTTCTGTCAAAATTCCATACAATATTTGACAAGAACTAGAGATTTCAACATGTTTTGTTGTGATGTTTCGCCAGTGCAAACACACAGTTAGACTGATCGTAGTGTTGTCGTATGTCGAATGTTTAGTTAGTATGGAATTATAAAGTAGTTGGCATAGAGAAATATACATTCAGTGAGAATCCGCAATAATAGAACGCCAAAGTTACAACTACAAACAAACGCCAAAACGCAGTTACAACTCTTTTTGTGAATAGAATTTAATTTTTTTGCCTCTCCTGTAAAGTCAAGTTAAGTCCTGCGGGGCAATTGCGCAACACATTATCAATAGGAATCGGTTTTATTTTGACAGTTCAACAACATTCATTGCATTATTTACGTGTTGAGCAGACAAATTTTTCGAATTATGAAGCAATTTGCTTTAAGAATCCGATTGATAGTGTGTTACGCAATTAGGGTGCTGGTTACATTAATTGATATTAGAACTGACGATTATATAGGTAGGTAGGTGCTTACTGTATCATTTATATTTCAGATGATCTCCTATTATATGGTCACCCTACTGCACTTTTCCCTAACAATAAAATTAAAAATGTAATATCTCGTAAATTAAGCTGTTTAGGTAATTTATTTATATGTTAAACTTTAGTCATAAAGTTGTACAAAAATTAATCGTAGTTTGTGTAAATCAATACGAAACAGGTAAGTTACCTATAAGTATTCTTATGGATCACTCAGTTCAGCAAATTAAAACAATTGAGTTACTCATAAATTTTTAACAAAAGGTATTTGTGTTATGATATTTATTGTACAAATATATTCGGAACATGTACATTTTAGGATAAACAAAGATCTATAGAAAAAGTCTTCCGAAACCTTACTACAACGATCTCTCAGACAAAATGGTGTCTGTACCGAGTGATCCAATGATACTGTCCAAAGATACCTAGAAGAAGCTTTAAATGCCTTGACGAGTTTAAAAAATGTTGTGACAAATTTTTGAGATATAAATTTAGTCAGCAGAGTAAGTTTTTCTTGAGATTTAGCTCAAGACCGCTTTTGCGAAATGTCTGAATTGAGTGATCCACATTTTCGGCAATAACTGAACACCCTTGAGTGTTTTTTTTTTACTTTGAGCTATGAGTATTGACTATTTTTGACTAAATGTACAATCAGATTTTGTCACGAAATAAAAAAAAAGATTACTCAATCCAAATGCACATGGATTTGTAACCTTCATACCGCACCGTCCAGGGAGACGGTTTGGTTATGTGAAGCTTGCACCCACTAAAAAACACCGCCGTGAGCCTACTGTCGCCTTTGCAGATGGGCCGCGAGAACTGCTACGCATGACGTTCGCGACCCATGGATTTGTAACCTAACCTTTCATCCTCTGTATAAAAATCTACAATTTCACAACAATTAGGTAGTTATTTTCTTAACTTATTAGGTGGTTGGTATATTTATTTTTCATTTTGTTTCTTACAGAAGAAATAGAAGAACAAGAAAATTCAATGGAGGAAGAAAGTGACCATGAAGTGGCCAAGCCAGCATTCAGCATGTTGATGAAGAAACCTAAAACAAATCCAGATAAAACAATCAGGCGCAAGCAACTCAAGGCAAAGAGTAAGGCAATATCTGATCAAATCAAGAAGAGGAAGCAATTTAAAAAGAAAAAACCTGGTAAATCATAATAATAAAAATTTATTTTTCACACAGTTGATTTTTATTTCATATAATTTTTATGGATTTGCTGGATGTTATTATGGAAGAGCTAGGTTGAGGTCAACACTTAACAAATTACTAATACTCAGTAAGTGTTCATAAAATATTGCATATTTTTAAGATCATTTGCTTCGATGATTGCATCATTATAATGTACAAGAAATTTGTAAGAAACAAGAGAAATATTGTAAAATTAAAATTCTAAATAATATACACCGTGACATTTTAGTCGTCTTACAAAGGGCCACTCACCCGACATAAAATACCTCTAGGAGCAATAAAAAAAATGTTACAATATATAATTTTTTTTTTAATGAATTTGTAGTAGTCGTTGGATACATGAAGTGGGCTGCTTTTGTAAGACAGCTAAAATGTCACGGTGTATAGGCTGTGCCATTATTATTATGCAGTTCTTAAACCAGAATGGAGAACAATATTACTTATTATATTTTAGCCCCACTCTAAGATCTTGTTAGAGATTTCAAATAAAGCTATGTACTATTTTAAAATATGGACGGTCAAGATTATATTATGATGCTATAAAAATAATACTTTAGTAAAATTATGCTACAATATTATGCATTATGATTAAAAGATCCATGTTTATGACAAATTATGCTCTTGTTTAAAACATTAATAAAAAAATGTATAAACTAGATTTAAAAATTGAGCACCCTATATGAAATTCTGGTAAAATTGGAATGATAAAAATTTGTGCATTTAACATTTGTGTCAGAATATAAAATTTAAATATCTGTTACAGTTTGTAGTTAAAAAAACGAACATTTATCACTTATAAAACTAACTAGTTAAAAAAAATATAAAAAATGTACTTGAAATTAACCTACCTAGTAAAACATATTTAAAAGCTTTTAGTTCATTTGCGATTGAGATTACTTACTTTATTAAGCTTACGTCAAAATAATGTAAATATTATGAAATTCTTAATGGGATTTAATGGAAAATATTATAGTACCTATTTAGCAACATACTACTTTCCAACTGCAAACTGCATATTATCCTATAGACAGACGAGAGTCAGTTCATCACAATTGTTCCACAAGCTAACTTGCTTGTAGAGAGAGGCAAATTGCATCAAGCATTTGGGGTTACAATAAGTATGAGATTTCTATGATTAGGAAGAATTACTGGATCATTTCTTTTCCACACCAATCACACCCAAACAGAGTTCCTGTGTTCACAACATGATTAAAATTACAGTGATATTTCAAATATTACGAAACACCTAGTTTGCAAAATTACACAAAAATAAAATTTCTAGTGCATATTATAAATGTTTCTAAAATTCATGTAAACATTCATAAAACATACATAGTAAGTATTATAATTTAATATTAGCATCGAGATTTTTTTATTAGATAAATATTATAAAAACACGGAAAACCATGACTTATGTTTATGTACTTACTAACATTGCACCATCGTCGATTATTATGAAGAGTTAAAAGTCACAAAAAGTAGTGACACAGAACATGCTAAAATCTGGTGCTTATATCAATAATAAATAAAAAAATGCATTACTGAGTCTGAATAAAAGCGTACGATTCGTCTTAATTCTAAAAGCTGCCAGTTTCACCTGAAAATAAAATAGATAATTTTATTCAACTGATCTTGTTCATCAAACAAAACTATGTTCGAAGGCTCATTTTCTGTCGATATTGGAGTAATCAATAGTTCAGTCGCTTGTGTTTTAGTTGGATCGATAACCAAACGAAGGTGACCTTTTCGAAGAGGTCACCTCATCACATGACAATAGCTCATAGTTCGTAAGCTGAAATTTGTCACACAAAATGAAGGTCTGACATAGCATTTGTTTTAAACAAGCACCATTCTTATATCAATCACAGACAAATTAGGTATTCTAGGAATACACTAAAATAATATAATAAATATTATGAACATACCTAATACTGGATAGAAGAAAGTAATTTAAGTAGGAAAAAGAAGAAAGCTACCACCACATATCCATTCAATATTCTACACACGGACCAAAGCTTTTTTTTTAGTATCATACACAAACACCATTATCTGTTAGCACTCGCAGTTGCCACCTCTGCCGCAACCACGTAGGGCTGCTTGCGACATGTTGCACATGCTGATGCAGTAGGTACCAAGGGATGTGTGTTAGTCATCATCATTCCAATGCGAGAAAGAGATGAAGCTATTCCGAAAGAATAGCGCCATCCTTTTTTTCGCAACGGTACAATGTTGGCTGTTACATTTTTATATATAGCCTCACAGCAGAGTATCGGCTAGCTGGAAAAGAGAGTAACCAAGTGTGTATAGATCTTTACAACACCAAATAAAGCAATAATAAATTACATAGGAATAATCTGCAGCCTGTAACCACTATAAGGCACTGAACGGACATGCAAAAGCCCCAAACACAAAAGGGTTCGAGCTTCAGTACTTGTCTGGCACATCCTGCAACTCAGCGCCATCTTCGTCGTCATATTTATCTTGTTTATGGCCGCCCAGTTCCGCTAGACGCGTGTTCTTCCATCGGCCATCATTGGCGTTCATATTGCGGTCTTCGCATACGCAAAGGAAGAGGGAATCAACCACCATCTAGGGAAGAAAATAGTTAGTTTCAAACGTAGATGTATAATAAATTATTGTCACTTTTAGCGGTAATTTGATGTTTTTGTGCCTTTACATAGTGGACAACACAGATAAAAAGAAAAAGGTAAAATAAACAAAAATAGGAACATACCTCATAAAGAGAAAGTATACAGTGTGCAATGAAGAAGGAGAAGATGCATATCACTAGTGTTGGGACAGCAAAGAAGTGCAATTCAGTGTTGCGTTTGAGGAGTAGGAGACCAATGATGCCGGTCACTGCCGTCACTATGCACTTGCCCAGGAACAGAATGAAGTCACCCACGCTGTTTATTGTTGCCACTTGAAGTGCGTTGTTCACGATTGTGCTAAATGCCTGAAATATTAAAATATATTAAAGGTGGCATGATTATTTGGACTTCACCAGTAGGTACTAAGATTTGAGTTGACAAGCGTGAATAATAATAGAAGAAAGGTCTCGCTATTTCAAGTAAAATTCCAGTTAATTACAAACCTCCTTACTAATAAACGTTGTATATCGTCTGTGTAGTTACACAACGCTTTGTCTTCTTCTTTCGAAAGTCAAATTACTGACGACTGAAAGAGAGAAAACGGTGTGTAACTATTCACCTGATATAATACGTTTATTAGTAAGGCAGAAAGTATTTATAATATCAATTAGACCATTTACAGATATTGTTGTCGAGGAGTCCTACAAAATGTGAGAAAGAAAAATATTTGCCAATTAATTTATTTATTTTGTTAATTGCCAAGCTTTCCCTAGTAATCACAGATATAGATAATGCAAGAGCAACCACTTCGCGTGCCCAGCTTATTACCAAAAATCATAAGCTAAAGCCACTATTTTCGTGCTCAGTCTGCATCGGTGTGCGCGCTACATGGACGTCGATAAAAAAAAAAAAACAATTGCGCTGTTATAAATTGTAAAAACTGTACAAATGCGAGGAGAACAAATAAAATAAACGTTTCCTTCCAACGTTAAGTCATTTTGTGATTAATATTATGCGTAATTCATTTTAAAATCAATTATTTTTAATCTTATATATAATTTGAGAAAAACATAGGTCATCAAAAGTAAGCTGCTTAATTGTATTACATTGCGGCTTTTACTTGGAGCGGTTAATGCGACTTTTTGTTTTAAAAAGTGATGAATATCGAAACAACTATCTTATAACGCTTCGGTTTCGTAGTACAGGCGCTTTTATAATTTTTCTGACAATTTTAGCGATAAGTGCTGTTCGTCCTATGCAACACAATTCGATTCTCGAGAATCGATTTCGGAAACAGAGGAATTATTTTGTATTTTATAGGTACTTATTAAGTAGACAATTTTAATAAATAATCGAAACGTTTTGTGTTTTTTTTAGTTTTCCACATGAACCCAGTTTAATAGAAAAATGGATTGAGGCGACGCGACGACGGGAAATAAAGATTGATTCCCAACAAAGCATAGCACTATGTTCAGTTCATTTTGAGGAAGAAAGCTCTGTCTATCTCCATTACTCCACAGAATCGAATTAAGCGATTTTTAATAAATCTTTACTGTACCACAATTACTCTATAAATAGTATTCGTACAGTAATTGAGAAATTGTTTAGACAAAGGCCAACTATATTCAAAATTGAGTTTTCACCCAGCAAATCTTTGAGTGATAAAGGGTTTAATCCCGTTGCTTTTTGTAAACACTAGGACTAAATTGAATATAAGGTGTCACCGAATATTCACGTGTTTATAACGGTAAACTTACTTGAAGTTCTCACTACGAAGACTTTCAGCGTACTGCCTGCTGGATGAGCGCTCGCGCTGGCGCTAGGCGGGGGTTGGGTCGAGACGGGTACCGCACGCGGTCTTTGAATCGATTTTCCCACCACTAAATCGTGCTTGTGACGTCATAGTAGGTAGTCAAAAAATGGCACGCTTGGTTTTCATACAGATTGTGATACTTGCGTTATCTGTCTATCTATATCTGTGCCGTAATACTTTATATGCCTAAACTATTTTCGCTTTTGGTAGCCACTAAATGGACATGAGTATATTGTGTATAGGACATACTCAAAATATGTCTCTTTATGACTCATTATATTGACTCCGTTATAAACACACTTTCTACAATTTTGACACAACTGTTTGCAGATCTTTGTATAATGATTTTTAATTGTACCTATTTCAATGGAATTTTAAAATCAAATCATAACATAGCATCACGCCTTGTTTCCCCGAAGGGTTGGGCAGAGGTGTACATTTTGCCAGTTATGTTTAAGTCCCATGTAATAGGGGGCGACGAGCCTATTGCCTTCAACCGGGCACAAATCCAGACTCCGGGCTGCTACTGACAAATTCCAGATAGAAAAACCCAATAACACTTTGCCCGAACCGGGAATCAAACCCAGGACCTCATGCTCAGTAGTACCGCGTCGCGCTTGCGACCACTAGACCAACGAGGCTGTGCAAAATCAAGTAAAATTATAATAAACCACAAAACTATTATATTAGACATAAATGAATAGGTATGTTAAGTTTTACTGCATAATAGTAGGAGAATGAGGTCATTAATGAAATGTGAACATTGATTGCATACTTTGTTTAATTTATTTTGCATATCAACGGATAATCTGGTTCAAACCAGACTAATTAGTTTTCCAGTATTTTTTTCCTCTGGTAAGTGACCTCTGTTTAACAATAGCATAATAAATTGATAGGTGTAATCATTCTCACGCCTGGTGATCAAGAACAACAGCTAGCAAAAATAATACAATAAATAAACCTATACATACATCTGAATTATAGTCTAATAAAACTGCCGATTAACCGTTGTAGTTATACCTAACTAAATGCTTTGTAGAAAAACTAAAGCTTCTAGCTTTAAAACCTTCAAGCCTTCGCCAATGAGGAGTGAGTACTAATATGCAAAAAAAAAAACAAAAAACTTGTCCTTGAAAAATCTTATAAAAGAAAATACACATGAGAGCAATAAAATCGCACACCCCTTGTAATTTGATTAAACTGATTGTTTTCTAAAATCTAAAGATATTGAGTAAAAATCATTAGACAAAATTAAAGCATACAAGCTTAGCTTTACAAAAACATAAAATTAAAATCATTGACCTTCACGTAACTTACAAAAACCGACCGTACACCGAATTCCCCAAATTCACGCGTTTGCGTTGTCACTACTTGCACCCTTAGCCGCAGGTATAAAAAGGTCGATTTATTGGAATTTTTAATCACAGCGACGGGGCGCTCAAGTATGTAGCGGAGGACCGGGCGGAGGTCTTCGCCGAGCACCTGGAGCGTCAGTTCCGCCCTAACCCGACCGCCGACATCGAGCATGTCGCAGCAGTCGAGAAACACCTAGGAGACTACTTCGCATCGCCGATAGCTCCCGAGGAGGACCCTGTATTCTTCTCGCCGGGCGCAGTTAGACGCGCCATCCTAAGGACGAAGCCCAGGAAGGCCCCCGGTGCTGACGGTATCACCAACGCAGCGCTGCGCCACTTGCCGTTCCGTACGGTAGCGGCACTGGCGCGCCTGTACACGGCGATACTGCGCACGGGGGTCTTTCCCACCCCGTGGAAGGAGGGGCGCGTCATAATGCTGCCCAAGGCGGGGAAGAATACAGCGAAGCCGGAGAGCTATCGGCCTATAACGCTGCTGCCGACAGTCTCCAAGGTGTTTGAAGCACTCCTGCTGCGACACCTCCAACCTCACATCGCGCCGCGCCCAGAGCAATTCGGGTTCAGGGCGGAGCATAGCACGACGCTTCAGTTGTCAAGGGTACTGCACCTACTGACTTCTGCGCTAGAGAAGAAGGAGTACTCGGTGGCAGTATTCCTTGACATGGAGAAGGCCTTCGACCGTGTATGGCACGAGGGCCTCATACACAAGTTGGCCACGTCCGACGCGCCCCGTCGCGTTGTAAAGGTGGTCTCCTCTTTTCTGTCCCACAGGACCTTCAAGGTGGTGGTCGAAGGGGCGCTATCCAGCGCCCGCCCGGTGATGGCTGGCGTGCCTCAGGGCAGCTGCATCTCGCCGGCGTGTTACTCACGTTACACCGACGACATCCCCACCACTCCCGAGGCGACGCTCGCGCTGTATGCCGACGACGCCGCGTACATTACTACCTCGCTAAATGCGAAGTACGCGGCGGTCAAAATGCAGCGCGCCCTCGACCTGCTCCCCGAGTGGCTGTCAAAATGGCGGCTCTCGGTTAACGTGGGTAAGACGCAGGCGCTGCTCACTGGGTATGCGCCCCTCCCACCACCCTTGAAGCTACAAGGAGCCGCCGTCGATTGGTCGCCCCAGGTCAAGTACTTGGGTGTGACCATCGACCGCCGCCTCACGATGGGGCCACACGTCCGCAAGGTCGCCGCGCAGGGCGGGGTCGCCCGTCACCTGCTCAGACCAGTGCTCCAATCCCGAATCCCGGCGCGCGTCAAGCTGAGCGTGTACAAGATGTACATACGCCCAGTCTTGACGTACGCCGCGCCCGCTTGGTTCGCCCTCACGAGCGAGTCGAGCAAGAAGCAGCTCCGCACGCAACAAAACCATGCGTTGCGGACCATCGTAGCCGCTCCTCGTTTCGTGAGGAACGATGTCCTACATCGGGATCTCGGGATCGAGAGCCTGGATGAGTTTGTGAGGCGACTCGCGACGGTGATGTTCGCGCGTGCCGACGCCTCTGCCTGGCCCCATGTCAGGCAGATAGCGCCATTGCACGCGCGCCCACCTGACGCGAGACCCCTGCCCCGCGACCTGGTAGCGGACGACTGACCCCATCCACCGGATTGACGCCTCGAGTGAGCCGCACCCAGGTAACACGCAGCTCACTCGAAATAATAAGACTCTACAGATGTACACATACATCTGTTGCGCGGCGTGTTCTAGGTTAATATAGGCACGTCGCGTAACTAAACACAGACAACCACAACTACACATGCATCTATACACAACACGTGCGACCGCGACGCCACGCGTCGCGACGCACGTAGACGCCGAGCGGTGTTACACTACAACACAAACCGCTCGTACATACATGACTGTTTATCCCTCAATCCGTAAACGGCTAGATCTGTAAGCGGGGCGAGGGAAAACTACATATCTACCTGTAGGTGCGTCGAGCCGGCACCACTGTCGCTGGTCGTCTTCATCGGGCCTCCTCCAGGTAACTGGAGGTCTCACCTGATGGGGACTGACCGCCGTGGTGTCGTGAAGAAAACGACGCTATATGGTATAGCGTCGTGGCGCGCCTACAGAAATATTCATAGCAACCATTACACAGACGCAGCTTTGCTGCGTCAAATTACCTAGGCCGCATTAGGCCGCCCCATCGAGAGGACCCGCAGTGGCGGGCCGCCGTATGGCCTCCGCGGGCGAGGGGCGACGCTCCGACCCCGCTCGCCACGCCCCCTTGCGGGGGCGTCGCGACGACCAATTGATTTTTAATCAGTTGCATACCGAAGGTCAACGTGATAACATCTCTACTGGAAGCATACGGATTTACTGGAAAAATATGGATACCACGCCCGCAGAAGCTGCTCAAGTTATTGCCTTGCTCGAAGCAGGCCATAACCAAAGTGAAGTTGCTCGACGGCTAAATTTGGAGAGGTTCCAAGAGACCGGTGGCTACATTCGGCGACCAGGATCTGGCCGGCGACGCACAACATCAGAGCGTGATGACCGCTTTCTTGTGACAAGCTCTTTGAGAAATCGGCAACTGAACGCGGTTCAACTGGGACAACAGCTTCGAGAAGTTCGCAATGTCAGTATAAGTCGGTGGTCAGTTCGAAGAAGTCTAGGTGAAGCAGGAATGACTTCACATCGCCCAGCAAATGGTCCCAAATTGACCACAGCTCACCGACAAGCCCGGCTACAATTTGCTAGGGAACATTTAAATTGGACGTATGACCAATGGCGGGCTGTTATGTTCTCTCGTAGAATGACTTTACATGGTTATGATGGACGCTCTAGAGTCTACAGAAGGTCATCAGAGCGATTTTCACAATGCTGCATAAGCGAACGTGTGGCTTTTGGAGGTGGATCGTGTATGTTTTGGGGTGGCATAATGTTGGACACTAAAACTGACATTGTATTCATCACTACGGCGAATACCGGCCCGAGATCGAGAAGTTTGACGGCTGCACGATACGTCGAAGAAGTGCTCATGTGAGGCCTCTTGCGTGGCTTATGGGAGAAGATTTTCTCTTAATGCATGACAACGCCAGACCGCATGTCGCTAGAACAGTTTGCGACTACATGGAAGACGTTGGAATCACCGCGATGGAGTGGCCAGCTCGTAGTCCTGATCTCAATCCGATTGAGCATGTCTGGGATGAGCTAAAAAGAAGAGTTCGAACAAGAAGCCCTGCTCCTACGCGCCTCCAAGAGCTTCAACTTGCCATTGAAGAGGAGTGGAACGCCATACCACAAGATTTCATGGTGAAATTAATACGGTCCATGAAAAACCTATTAAGAGCTGTAATCAAGGCTAGGGGAGGGAATACACCTTATTAAAAAACAATTTGATCAAGAATTTTGAGTTTTATTTTTATTCTTTCTTAAGCGAAATTGGGTAATTTTATCCGTATGTTGGGTTTTGTGCCCTAAAACCCCCTATGGGTATTTTTTTTACACTGTATTTGATAGCATTAGAAAGATACTGAAGTAAACATTCAAATAGTGTAAGTTTTATTTTAATATGTATTCACATTCATGAAAAAAACTGCTTTAACAACAAAAAGTCAACCTGTGCGATTTTATTGTTCTCAAGTGTATATTTATTTTGTAACAACATAAGTACAATACATGTGCATTGTGGATGGAATTAAAAATAATAAAATGAGCTATATGTTTTGCCAGTTAAAGCGTACAAAAAAACAAGTACTTACTGTATTAAAAAGTAAAAAAAAAAGTAGTAACAAGTAAAAGTAAAGTGTGTATGAGTATGTATATATGTGTTTATGGAGCAAATCTTTGTATATCATCTAGAAATCGCGTCAATTCAGTCCATGCGATGATGATCTTTAATAGGAACTTCATTTCGAAAAGTTGCATACTTACTCCCTTTTTGTAACTTTTGTGACAAACAACTCTTGCCCATACATACGGCCCGTGTCTAGTGTAAGGGTTGTGGCCATATAATGCGTATCAAACCATGATGTATAAATATAAGAAAATCCATAAAAACAGTACACCTACCTTGCCAGCAGCCTTGCAAAAGTGGCATCTCTCAATGGTAATTATAGTGTAGGCATTATGATTCAAATAGCGAATGAACTTCTCAAGGCAATAAAAGCAACATATACCACATTTCAGGCCACACTTCGCGCATTCTGATCCTTTTTCTGCTCTAGATGATAGCCTGAAAAGAGAAGACAATACTTATTAGCAGAAGAACTGACGAACTACGAGAACTGGAATCTCAAACAATATAATTTAAAACAACTTACCTGGCATGTAAATACGTCAAAATGAGGCGAGGTACCTTGAACAGCGTAATCAAGAACGAACCTTTGGCCACTGAACCTAAATGGTATTTTATCAGCTTGCCGATCGAATATAAAACAGGCGAGTGAGCATTAGGTCCTCTGAAATAAATAAAACATAATTAAAAATTATAGTTATATAAAGCTGTTTGTCCCGAGTTTAGGACTGCAGTTTCTACCAAAGCAGAAAGGATAGATGATGTTCGTTTTTTTCACATCTGGGTGCTTACGCTCAACGCTTTACAATTACATAAAAGGTGTTTACTAGACATCTGTCTTCTGCGCTATGGTAGAACCGCGCCCCTTATACGAAATGCGTCGTCACGTGGTCGTGCGTACTTACCTAAAATACCAATGTGATACGGCCCCAGCGATCGTCATCTGTTGACACCCAAGAATGAACTCGCTGCCCCAAACCAAACAGATCAGACATATCCACCACATACTCTTAACCCACATGGGATCAAACTCTATATTGTCCAGGGTAAAAGCTGTAACGAAACTCGAGTTAGAAAATGTAAATAGGTTTTATTTCAATTGATTCAGGAAAATAGTATCAAACTAAAGCTCCCTACAAACCGGCCAATTGCGTGTCGGACCACGCACATTGTAGGGTTCCGTAGTTGGGATGAAATTATCCCAATAACAAACTTAACATTGTAGTTGAAAACATGCTATCCAAACATGTTTTTCAAACTGCATATTTAATTTGGTCGATTTATCGTTAACCTGTAAAGCCTACTTAGCTGTGATAGTTTTCCTTTTAACTTCGTTATAATATATACTACTGCTGTGAATTTTTTCACAAATCCAAGTACAACCATTTAGCTGGCAGTGGCAGGGGGGGGGCAATAGGCAAAACTGGTTTTCACACACCCACAATATTTTTGAACGAACTTTCCAACGACGCCCACCATGGGATAGACGAGAAAAAAAAACATCCCCACTTTACGTGTAGGAGAGGTACCCTCAACTTTTTTTATTTTTATTTTACCACTTTCGGCGTGATTGGTACGACCCATGTCAAATTACAGCTTTCTAGTGCTAACCGTCTCTGAGCTAAGCCGCGGACAGACAGAAGGACATGGCGAAACTATAACGGTTCCTTGTTTACTACGGAACCCTAAAAACAGAACATAACATCACGCCTGTAATCCCCTAAGGGTTAGGCAGACGTATACCTATAGTACACCCACATTTCGCAAGTAATGTTTAAGACCCATGTAATATGGGGCGAGCCTATTCCTATCAACCTGATGGAAAGACCCAATAATCTTTGCCCAACCTGGGAACTCAATCCTGGACCTCATGATCAGTAGTAGCGCTTGCGACCATTAGACCAACGAGAAAAATAATCAGCAACAATTAATTAAATGCAATTATATAAAGGTGATTGCATTGTAAGAAGTTGGTAGTCATGTGATTATTATACATTAATAACTTACTTTTAAGACTTGAGTTGTTGTTGCGATTTTGTGATTCCATTGCTGCTTTATTAATTGTCTCAAACCCAGTGCTAGTAGATCCATTGATTAGGAAGTTGGTTTGAAGTGGTATACCAGGGTAATTTGCTGTTGCCAAACATACCTGAACAAATATTTTCAATTAGCATACGCTTGGCTGGCAATAAGAGAACAGTACTGCATCTAAATAATACTGAGACTTACCACAACTATGGACCAAAATGCTAAAAATAGCACTAGGAAGATAAATGTTATAATAGGTTGTAAGAAAAGGGCGGGAATGGACCCGAGGCAGTGAGCAGTTTCTCTGAACAAAGCTGCCAGGAACGATACGCGGGATCGCATCACAAATACCAGCAGCAGCAGAATCACCTGAAATTTAAACCTAAAGTTAATTAATCTTTTAAGTTAGTGCAATTGTTATAGGTACTTGATCGACTTTAACTAGAAAGACAATTTAGTTTTTATCTTTTTTTGTAAGTTTTTTTTAAAAATAATGTTTAAGTATTCATTTTTTAACAGAAAAAAGAAATTATTTATCAAGCTAGGGCTAGCTTTATATCTAGGTTACAGTTAAATATTGACTATCAATAAACAACTAAAAAAAAAAAACATCCGAATATGAAACCTCCTTTTTTAGAAGTCGGTTAAAAATAACAACAATGCTTACCGTAATTACAGTGGCTATAATTGAGTACCACAAAAACGCAGTTTCATTCTTCAGGGACTCCTAAAAAAATATATATTTAATTAAATATCGGGGTCGACACACTGTATACATTAGTAACAAAATTAATCGTATTATATCACGCCAGTAGTAAACCCAGTTTGCTTGCTATATTTTTAAATCCTAATTTTATTTTATTGGGTGAAACATTTTGTCTGACCTGGGAATTGCAACCCACAACTTGCTACACAGCTGCCGTGCATCCAAGCACTAGATTTAACCAGACTAAAAAAACCGGCCAAGTGCGTGTCGGACCACGCACAATGAAGGGTTCCGTAGTTGGAATGAATTTATCGTAAGAACAAACTTAACTTTGTAATTGAAAAACATGTTCTCCCATACGGAATATATGGGAGAACATGTTTTTGCAACCGCAAATTTAAGTTGGTCGATTATTACTCGTAAACTTGTAAAGCCCACTTAAGTGTGATAGTTTTCATTTAAACTTCGTTATATATAAGTACTAATGCCGTGACATTTGAATTTCTAACTACAACCGTTTAGTTGGTAGAGGGGGGGGGGGGACACTTGTCTAACGAAGATTGGTACTTTAGAGCTTGATAAGTCACAAACGGTTTACTTAATCAAAAAACGGTTTTCGCAAACCCCTAATATTTTTGAAAGACCTATCCAACGATGATGTAGGGGAGGTACCCTAAATAATTGTTTTTTTTCAAAAATTTATTTTACCACGTTTTCGGCGTCATTAATTTGCATACTCATGCCAAATTTAAACCGCGGACAGACATACGGACATGGCGAAACTATAAGGGTTCCTTGTTGACTACGGAACTCTAAAAACAAACATATAGTATTTATATCAAGAATGACAAAAGATAGTACTCACAGACAAATATGCAGTGTCAATAGTCTTGTGCTTAGTACTCAATTCATGGTATGTATACCACAATAGTGCTGTACCCGCCACACTAGCTACTGACACCAAAATCATAAAGATCCATGATACCAGAGTAGCCAGTAAATGCAATATTGAGACCATAACAAGTGAACATACTGAAAGATGAAATAAAATAATTAATCTGGAATACATGAGGTAGGCATCAAACACTAAACTGGGAACATAATTTGCAGCAATCTAATATATTAGAAATATGCTGCAGAAAAGAATGTGGTATGTACCCATTGTATAGCATGATACATAAATACATTACTAATAACTTCCTAAGTTAAGTCTAACTACTCTAATATAATTAGCTATGTACTGCTAAGAATTACAAAATAATGAAAACATCTATCTTAACTGAATATAAGAAGCAAATCTTCACAAAACAACCTTAATAATTTACTTTCTAGCCAACTTTGTTACAAAAATATTAAGCAAGCTGCTTACTGCTATTTTATTTGGTGCTTAGTTTTCTTGTGCCTAGAAATAAACAAAAAGTTAAAATATTTGGTGTTACTCAAATACTGATAAATTATTATCCATTGGTCAATAACAATGGATAATGTTAATGGGTTTAAAAAACTACAAACCCCTCAACTTAGGCTATACATTGGTATAGACTAAGTAAGTCTATTGATTTTCACATAATTATGTCAATGACCCACTTATTGTCATTGTCATTGAGGGGGAGCAGCCCCCAAGCCCATCCTAAATGTAATTTAGATTATATTCCTCACCTTATGTGGCCACTAATGTATTAGTTCAGAGACAAACAAGGATGTTTGTAATTGATTAAATATTTGTTATATGACATTTTAATTATTAAGGCAATTAATTTAATAATTATGTATTTATACAGGAAAACCACAGGATAATTTTAGATATATTATGAATTTTTCCCCACCAAGACTTTATTTTTTGTAGAAAAACAATATTGGCAATAAATGAAAACTATTAGCTAGAAATAAAATGCAGTTATATTTTATTTAGGTATTTGATTTAATGGAATAGATTTTAAATTCATATTTATTAATTTAAGATTATCATAAAAATAAGTGCTACAAATTGTGGACCAAAACAGTTGTCTAATAATAAATAATATTAATAATTTTATTCTAATATTTAAAAATATAATTTATATGTATTAATGTTAAGTAAAGGAAATAAAAATACTATTATTTTATTATAAAACTGATTTATCAACCGAAACTGAACTCAATAATATTGTTAATACTCAAGAAGTGAGGTGGAGAACATCACATAATTACAAAAGGTCAACTGAGAATGACCTCACTTCCTTGTAATCTTTTTAAGCTGCATAATCAGAAGAGTCATAGTCAATCAGAATCTGCATAAAGAGTTAGACCATATTATTCATAGAAACTGCAACTGTGCTAAGCAATGCCTAGGTGACATCACCTGTTAAAGTGAGTCAGTGTCTTTATTACTTGGCTCCCACATAATGCTTATTTATAACACAATGACCCAAGTAGTGCAAGCGCAAATAGAACTAATTTGTTAAAAAAATATTTCATTCAAGGCCATGCATATTAAAAAAATATTTTATTAATTACCATGTATTAATTAGTATGCTTCCCTACTTTGCAGTATTATAATTTATTTCAACTTTTAATGAAAAAACACAAGACTTTTTTATTTTTATTAATCTTTTCTGAAAATGTCTGTGGGACAGTATGGATGAGTAATAAATTAGTAGTTTATAAGTATACTTACTAAATGCTATAATAACACATATTATCATCTCTTTCCAAGAAGAGTACAGATCTGAAAGCATCTGCTCAATAGTATCCCAGCTGTTCAGTAAATCATAGAAGTCATTGAACACTTTTTTAGTGAGTTCCTTTGCTGACTTAGGGAAGCATCTATTAAGCAGGGGAAATGTCTCATACACTGGCAGTGTAGGGCATGGTCCAATGTAACTGTTTCCAATGACCTGGTTACTAGCAAGTGTATTCAAATTTATGTCATAGCGGCAAATATTAGATCCAGTTTCTTTGTGAAAGTTTTGTATATCAGCCATTGACTCCAGCTTTTTATTAGGACACTCCTTCACACATATTTTAAGAGATCTTTGTAGTTCTTTTACATCCATGAAGAATAAGAATTTTTTATCCACAGTACTAATTCCTGACACAGGAGCTGGTGTGAGTTTGTGATTGCTTTTCACTCCACATGTATTACCAAAAGAATCAAATCCATTAATAACTCTTAGAGGATTTCCATACACAAAAGATATAGCAGCCACAATTATCTGAGAAATAAATACATCATTAGATAACTAATAATAAACAATTGCACATAATTATAATTATTTATAAACTACACTTCGGTTTTCTCCCCAGCTCTTATTTATAGTAGGTATTTTTTTTTGGACAGTAGACCATTTCTATTGTATTTTTTAAATCCCCAAAACGAGCAAAACCATAGGTGCCGAGAAAAAAATTGCCAGTTTAAAAAAAATGGCCAAAAATCGCCGGAGTATCTAATAGCGGGGAAGATCACGGCGGGTCTAAATTAGTTTCCAAGCAATACCAAGGTCAAACACATAGTCAAGGTCAAGGTCAGCACCCAAAAGTCAAGGTCATACACATCAAAAGTCAAGGTCAAACCAAAATATGCTCAAATCTTGGAATATTACCTTGTAACAATCAAAGTTATTTTTAGTAAAGCGTTCTCGACGGACGGACGGACGACTATTACTGGGTGGTTTAAAAAAAAATAACCACGAAGGAGATGGCGGGTCCCCTTCTAACCTAACCTGTCCGTGTCGGGCACAGACTACATAGGGATACTACGTATGAGTCGGGGTGCCCCAAGTCCCGAGCTCGCTTCGCTGACATTGTATTACGTTAGGTTACAAACAATCTTTTAATAGTACAAATAAAACTATATTTTTTAAATTTAATTTATTATATTATTTACTTTATAATTAAGTTAATTGCGGTAGCAACTATTTAAAAGTGAACGAAAGTTAAAAACTTACAATATTTATACAAAAAACCATAAGAGTCCGCTGTCACTTTGTCTGAACGTAAAATGGAACAACCTAGGAGTGAAACTCGTACATTATCTGTGGTAAAATGACAATTTTACGTAAATTGGTTAAAATTTCTGAAACTAGGATTTTTTTTCTCAAAAACTAGGCGTTCGCTCAGTGTGAAATTTTGGGAAAACGTTTTATTTGAAGACATCTACACACTATAAAATTCTGAAGCTCCGCACGATTGGGGAGAAAAACGAAGTGGAGCCGTCCAATTTATAAAAATGATTTCTTTGCTCCTCTACATTATAAAAGGAAGCCGTGTGAAAATTGAAAATTTCACGTCGCTAGTCCCAGTGCACTGTGCTTTGATATAATATCTCAGTCTGTCACGGTTTCCTTTTATTTATTTAGTTGTTCACGCCCGGCGTCGCACGGGTGTATTTCCGACTTTTCCATGGATTTTCCAAGTTTTTGTTTCATACAAACCTTGTGTATAAATAATTCGAAATTGAATAAAACGAGTATTGAATTTAACTTACCATTAATATCCAAAACAAAATATAAATAATAAGCCACAACACATCAGTGCATCCTTTTCTTGGAGTCTCATTTTGAGGAGATATTTCACTTTGAGTGCAACCCATTGTGCATTTAGATATTATGCGTTATATCAAAACTTCATTTCTACTTTCAGTTTCAGGACTAATATTTATTAACAAATACAACCATACGCTCTATGAATACAACCAACAACAAACTCAATACTCAAACAAGCCAACGCCAAGCCCAGATTAATTAAATTAGCCAAGCCTCAGTGTGACCATGTTATAAATGGCGAATCTGCCACAGGGTGGGCAAAAAATCTGCCAAAATCACACACTTGACGCCAAAATTGCCAAAAATATGCCGTCATGGAAACAGAAAACAAATACACAACCAATTCAATGAAATTTCTTTAATCAAAAAAAACATTTAACACTTTTCTTAAGCATTATTTTATCTATACACTACTTACTCTACGTATCCGCATTTGCCTCCAAATTTTCGTCATTTTCGTTGTACAGACGCCAGCACATCAACCTACTACAACCTGTCAAATCTCGTTAATAGATTTTCGACTTTATTACCATATGGTAAGGTTCAAAGTTGATTGGTAAAATTTCATAGTTTCGGGTAGGTTGATGTGCTGGCGTCTGTACATATAATTTGACGACATCTTTTTGATCATAATTTTAGTTGGTTTAAAAGATACTCAGTCTCCCCTCTTTTGTTGTAATCATAGCTGACACAATGTTGATTTAAGAACCTATTCCTTATTTTTGGTTTATTTAGATTCACCTGAGAGAAGATTCTTTCGCACGAAGCGTTGGACATCGGCAAATATAATAACGCATTCGCGAAATTTGTAATGTTTGGATATTTTGTAGCCCCATTCGCGTCCAGGATTTTTCCATCGCTCCTAATTTTTTTTTTTTTAAATCTGGTAATTGATATAAAGTTGCAAGCTTTACAGAATGCAAGGTCCTGGTCTTCCTTAGACTTTGACAACCAGGAAGAAAGCAAGGGATCATGCTCAAACTTAGGTCGATAAGAACGCTCGTATTTACACTTCATAATTAATTATTCGTTACACAGAACCGTACACGATACACATCAAAAGAGAATAAGGTAAAATCAAAAGGAGATTGAAAACCAAATCAATAAAGAAGATAAGAATATGAACACTATTCCAGTTTGATTACGGTTCATAATCTTAGTACATACAATGTGTATAAAAACAGAATAAGCCGGAAATCCCCGTATAATTTGGCCATGAAACAAGTTGCCAGATCGGTAAAATCATTTTTGTAATCTAATTATTTATAAAACTAGATGTAATTACTTTATTTGTGATGAATTCATTGAACATTCAAATTAACTAATGTGAATTTTCTTGAAATATTTTAAATCTGCCACTTTTGTAAATCGTCAGCATGATCTGCCACAAACAAAATTTTGGAGCGAAATCTGCCAAAATGGCAGAAATCTGCCACAAATGGTCACACTGCCAAGCCTTATTTAGCTAGGAGTGAGCGTTGCGTTGCGGCGACGAACCGTTTCTATAGACCGTTTTGTGTTCTGCGACGACGATGAATTCGATGAAACGGTTGTACGTCCCGGGTTCAAACAGTGTTCGTTGCACAAACCAGTCCTCTTATTACTTGGTGCGATTTTTTATTTTACACGTATGAACATACAGTCGAGAACGCAATAGAGAACGGAATAGCTTTACTATAAAGTACTCTGTGGGAATGGCAAATGGACGACGCGACGACGCGACACGACGAACGAGTGTGATATACAGGGTTACAGGGAAAGTCGTACTGAATATTAAAAGGATGTTATTATTCAGGTCATTTCGGATGAATTTCATTCTGAAATAAAATGTCCGAAACTTAACCGTTATGGAGATATTAAATTTTAAAGATTATTTTTTAATCCTTTATTTTTTGGCTTTTAGTCGTTTTCTTTGGGATTAGAGCTCCTAGAGTCGGTTTTTTTGATGTATCTAGTTAGAGGACATGTCCATTAATAAAAATGATCAACAGAAACTGAACCTACTACTAACAGCTTAAAAACTGCTCGACAACGGTTAGCATTATGAATTTTCTAATAGAGTGTTCTTAATTTTGACAGGCTTTTAATAAAAAAAATTGTATGGAACTTATTCTGCAAATAATTTTATAAAGTTCTACGTCTCTTTAGCTATTCAAAAAGGTATATAATTGAACATCACACTCGTTCGTCGTGTCGCGTCGTCGCGATGTCGGTTTCGCGTTCATTTACAAAACAGTCCTTACAATAAAAAATTAACTTTTCGTCACTGAAATACAGTCGATAATCTATTACTAGTTGTCAATGCAGTTGTTCGTGATGGGACGGTCAAACCCGTGCAACCTTATGTTTGTCAACTTAAAGTTCAAAGTCGACTCGCATGAACGATGAATTGGGATAATTGCTTTTCCTGAAATTCGCAATATTTCATTAAAAAAATAAAAGTCTATCCCGGCCAGTCCTAAGCCTGGAAAAATAAGAAGGAAAATTCATTTAATCGTATACTTAGTAAAGTCGATCGATAAAACGAATTATGTATTTAGCTAACCATTTCATAAATTTTGAATCGTTGATAGTTGTAAGAACTAACGAGCTGTAACTATTTCACTCGACGAAAACCTCGAAAACGCAATTCTATTCCGTGTTGGATAAGTTTCGTCCTTTACGCCGTCCTGAAACCAGTTGCAACGACGCGCGACGACCGTTTTCTGCAACCGTTATCGTCATCAAGAAAACGGTTGCGTTTCCTTCGTCAAAAATGCGACAACGACCCACCACTAATATTATCTATAATATCTATGGCCATTTGACCACAGACTACATAGGGAAACTGCATTTGACCAATGGCCAAGCCATGCCAGTTGCGAATTTGTTGCATTAACTTAAAAAACATATGGACTTGAAATGTTTGACTATAGAAAAACAGTTATACAAATACGAGGCATATCGACGCCAAAATCAAAAAAATACTGCTATTTCTATCTTAATAATTTTGCCTAAGTGAAAAAGGATAACAGTGTTTTTGACAGTTACTATAATGGCAACCCTACATTTTCTAGTCATTGAATTACTTTACGGCCGGTTCGCCATTTTATCCTCTCGCTCTGTTTGGTACCAAAGTTGGGTACGTCAACTGTCAAATGATCTTGAGTTGTGGTTAAAATTTGTGAATTTAAAAGTTATTTGCTGTGTTATTGCGTTTAAACTCGGCCTTATGGTGGAAATCATCAATAGCAAGATGCCCAATTGCAATATAATCGGATGTGGCATCAAAAGAAGCAGACATCACCCGAAAATAACTTTGCACCAGTACGTACATAAATTTCAGCTGAAATATCTTTAGATTTAGACGATAAACAAAAGATTCTGCATTCGTTGAAGAGCTTCAACAGTAAAGCATTCATAATTTCCCTTTTGCCATTATTTTCAACAGTTTTATTTCACGAAATCATTTTCTTGTTATTGAAGATAGAGTAGTGCATTTAGACATTTTATTTAGCGATAATGCTATTTTATGTTTTTTTTATTAGTTTTGTTTTACTTTTAAGGTTGCCTGCTAATAAACGAAAAAAGAAAAAACAATTAGTGTGGAAAATTTAAAGATGTTAACAACTGTTCATATTTTTGTTCTTTTCACTTTGAAAAATCATGTTTCAACCGGATACTCAATAAAGTAACATTATGTGACGATGCTTTACCTTCACGAACCTTATTGGTAAGTAACATGTTATAAATTTGTCCAACATGATTCTCTAGTGGCTGGTGTTGAAAATTATGGTGATGTCCTCATTTGCAATATTAGTTTAATGGAAACAAAGAGTGATGTAAAGAATGTGTTTGAGTGTGGTCTTAAGACTTAAGATCAATTAAAAATTATATTAATAAAATCAAGAAACAATAAAAATACTAATCATTTTTTTGCTTGTTTACAGCCTGCGATTTGAACAAATATGTCTGGCATTTTAAATGAGAATGATCAAAATCAGACAAACTCACAATGTAAAAGAGATATACATGAATTTGAGATACAAATATGATGGGAAGAAATCTACTGAAAGAATATCACATAGAAATTACCTGAACAAAATTGTATTGTTCAGAACTGAATGAGATTGATTTCTTTAATATAACTTTATTATAATTAGTGTTGACTTTTAATTAAAACCCACAATCATTTGCGTGTTAGAAACTTAGCATCAAAAATAATAATTAAGGTGGCTCCGCCAATTTTCAAAATTTCTTTTTCACTGGTTATCCGTGAATTTCAAATTTGTATGTTGATCAAAATGAGATACACAAAGATAAAATGATAAAATAATAATCTGCGGGCCATTGGCGGCGCCACCTTTTAGAGGTATGAGGAACAGGGTGTAAAATTCATTCATCCTCTATAGAAAAGGGTGGACCCTCCGACCAGATGGGTGTCGTGTCTGCCGAGCAACTGCCCGATAGTTTTTTTGAAGTGAAAACTTCTTTAGGCGCGTTGAGCACTTTTTGGGTGAGCAAAAATCATGGAAGTCCCGTCATCTTCACCAGACGTTTTCCAAAAGCTATATGTATACTGTGTATATATGTGTACTTTTTGGGTGAACAAAAAGCGTGAAACTCGCGTCATCGTCATCGCACGCTTCCCATGAGCTATATGTATACTGTGTATTATGTACATAGATATATCGGCAACGAGATGAACTTGTTGCTTATAGTATACAATGGAGTGAAATCAGTTACAGAATACTAGGTCGATAAAAGCAGTAAGTATATATCTGTCCTCCAGGTTTCAACCTATCACAATGGGAAACATCAAAATAAGTTCTACGGTTTAGCCGCGAAAGAATGACGAAGCAATTAAATTAAACAAACAAATGAAAGGCATACGTTAGAAAACTTGGAGTAGGTATTTTTACCCGTAAATATTGTACTGTGACATTATGAAAACATTCTCACAATCTTTTATCGATATTATAACATAGAAATATCGATAAGGGCTGCCCTAGTAGACGCCATTTTATCCTCTCAGTAAAGTGTAGGTATGGCACGTTTTTCTTGTAGGTATGCCAAGTCCATATGTTTTATAAGTCAATGATTTGTTGCAATACACGCTACGACTTTAGTCGCCGGATACGTAGTATCCACGGATATCTATGGTAGTATCCCTAAGTAGTGTGTTCACTAGCTATTTAAAAAACGGTGTGTGTACGTGACTTAATTACATACGATACGACCGTCCTCCAAAACGCCCACCCTTCACCACTTCCTAGTGCGTTCGCTGATGGGAAGAAGAAGTGGCGCAACAAACTCCCCAGCAGCACAGCTGTCTGTTCAGTTAGAAAAAAAAAAATCTTTATAATAGTAGGCAAGGTAATTTACATTACGCAAAAATTAACCTTTGTTCGGTACTGGACAGATTCTTTGATTGGACAGATTAGTTAGTTCGGCAGATTCTCTACTCGACTGATTCGTGGATTCGTCATATTCTAGGGTTCGACGGATTAGCTATACGGCAGAAGTACAGGTGAAAACAAAAACAAATAAAACGCACTTTAAATAAATAGATAGACTGGTGGGAAATCTTTTTTTTAGTCTCGCATGCCACCCTTCAATTGGGTTATTTGTACGAAAATTTTCATTATAACAAGTAAACACATTCTCGGTATATATTTCCATCCACTGAGTTGAGAAATAATTATTAAATGTATTATATTCCGGTGACTCATTAACCAGTTCTCGGCGGAAGCAACGGCAGTTGCATATAAAGGCGCATGATATACTCTCCATTTTCAGTTTTATCTAATCCAATATTTTGGCTCTTTTTAAGTATCGCTTTCCAGTAATGAAAGTAGTAGCCAGTTACTTTTACACCAGGATAAACTGATTTCACGGCATGAATGATCGCTATTTCAAAGTCGCACTTATAATTTTCAATTATCACGGAAAATTGGTCCCTTAAAATAGTGAACTATCGTTCATAAGTTGCCTGCGTTTTATTACGTAGAAGTATGTAAAGCACAGGAATAAAATTTATGGTATTGTCATCGTGAGAAATATTTATATGAAGACTGTAGACTTGATAAAAAGGAGTGGGGCATGTTTTAGAGGTGCCATCCCCGTATTATTCTTACTTTTTTCAGATAGTCTTTCGCCAATCTTGACCCAAAAATCAAAATTTTGTCTTCGATTCCATCATCAAATAAAAAGAAATCACCCACTAGACTGTGCGGTAGCTTCAGAGATTTCATATATTTACAGTTTTTCGTATTCATTTTCAGGTAATTACATCTCATCTAGCTATATACAACACATCCTTTTTCTGTACAAATGTTGGTTTATCTTCATCATTTAATTTGCAGTCGGCAGTGTCCATAAAATCTTCAATTTTTTTTGCATACTAAGTCTTTACATTCGTCATTAAACTGTCTACTACGTTTTTGGTAAAATCGGGCATGCACATATGACTAGACTCTCTAACAATTCGGTTTAGTTTGTCCAAAGTGATAGAACTGCTGCATTTTGCCTTATTTACACATCGCCAGTTTGTAGTACCACATTTGTTATTTTATACAAAATTGTATCTGTGTCCAGCATGTAAAACTACGGGTTTTCCCCTTTCACTTTTAATACATTTTAAAACCACTACATCGGTGCTCGAGCCGGCAAGATCCATTTCTTGCAATATTTTTATTCATGTCTCTATGTCACTTCACAACAAACAGGAAAACAAATGCCAGTGAATTATTTGAAGTTGAATAGGTAGGCATAGGCTAAATGACAATAACTTGAAGTGACCTGTTAGATAATTGAGTACCTATTCAAGGAGTTTACATACTTAACCATACGAGTAATATTATTTGTAAAGAATAGATTTAGAAAAATTATAAATAAGTAGGTATACTAAGGCTGTTTTTTGTTTAATATTTTTGTGCACAACTGTTCATTTTCTGTCGTATAGCTAATCCGTCGAACTCTAGAATATGACGAATCCACGAATCAGTCGAGTAGCGAATCTGCCGAACTAACTAATCTGTCCAGTACCGAACAAAGGAAAATTAATAGCTAACACACTCTAATATACCAACCAAAAACATCGAGAACTATAGTCAAGCAGAAATAAAAATAACTAAGCGTAAACAATATCGCAAAAAAAAAAAAAAAAGTCTCCAGGCATAAAGGGCGTACCCGCTTACATTTATAGCGGCGCCGCGCCGTAATTTTCGTGCCCGAAGCGATGAGACTCAATGATCAATATTGCGTACTTGACACTCCTGCCCCTAATGGTTCTGCTGATCGCAATGTCTATCTGCGCTTACTTTATCAAAATGTACGTGGGCTCAAAACCAAGCTACCCATGTGGAGGTCGAGGTCAAATTTATTACTATCTGAACATGACTTGGTAGCCGTGACCGAGACAAAGTGGAGGACTCCGGAATATCGGCTGGAGATTGGCGTACTCTACGAAGAGATAGAGTGACCTCTGGTTGTGGTGTGTTGCTTGCTGTGCAGCCTACAAGAACTCGAGACGGCCTGCGGGGAAGATTTGTGCGCGAAATAGTAGATTATTAACCAAGGGGATAAAGCAGTGTCTTCTGTCGTGGGTGACGATTTAAATCGCGAGTGTAGCGAGGGATTTAAGTTCACCCAAGACTAAGACAGCTTTATCACCGAGGAAAATACTCTACTTTTCGTACCATTTGCGAAAAAAATTACACAATAATAATATGAGATAAGCATTTATTAAAAATAATGACAATTAAAAGTAAAAGTTAACATTCGAAACATTGGTACAATTATTGATAGAGAGAGTTACATTTTTGTTTGGTACATTTATTGTTGATGAGTTGATTTGAGTATTTCTCTGTTCTTGCGTCTGAGGAACTTGCGTTTCGTTGTACATAGTATACGTCGGAGATAGTGGTGGTGGTGCATCGTGAGTTACGGACGAAGATAAGATGCCGGAAGTTGATGGTTGTGGCTCTGATGGATTTAGTTTTATATTTTTGTTAATTTGACTGCTTATTATGGTTTTATTCGCCATTGAGCTTTCGATATAACCCTCAGCTACTCTATCAGAGCTCCAACCACCGTGTCTTTTTACTGACGTAATATCCGCCCCTGAATCCGCCAAGAAAGTCGCCGAAGTTCTTCTAAAGCACTGACCGGTGTAGAGTTCAACATCTTTAAGTTTTAAATATTTAGCAATTTCCTTTGGCATATTGCTAATTTTATTTTTGCCGATGGCTTGTCGAGTACATTTCCCATTCCGATAGTTTATAAAAAATCTATTGTTTTACATGTTGGTGGGATGATTTTAGTATATTGTCCTTGTACAATGAATGACCGATTTTTCTTTGTCTTAGTTTCCTTTACAGCAGCAGTTACTCATTGGAATGATTTTCAACGTCCTCCACCTAGTTCACATCCGCGGCAAGCACCATTGAGTCCAAAAATTAAGGCCACTTATAACAAAGATAAAAAACAGGTACCTAAATATATAGAATAATTACCATTACTTAGATACGAAATATTCATAGTTAAATCATGTCTATGCACTTACTTTTGTGGCCAGAAAAATTTCGTCAGGAGCTTCATTAAGAAATTTTTCCACATTTTGAGTCGTAACAATTTTAGACTTCTTTGCGCAATGCCCTTTTGATTTTCTTTTAAAAAAAGCCAGTAATTTTGTGAATCTACTTATTTCAATGCTGTGTTTGATGCTTATTGTAGCTTTCAGTTTTGAGTATATGCACCAAAGTGTATTCGGATTCTTTGTCTTGGATAAATAATCAAAATAGACAAGAAGTACTGATTCTGAAATTGATAGGCCTTTCGCACTTCTCCACGTTGAAAATTCTTCATAAGTTTTTAAATAATTTTCCTTGGATTTTGTTGGAAGCAAATTATTTATAATTGCGGCAGCATTTGCACTGATAGAATCCGACAATTCACTGTCACTGTCGCTTTGATTTAACTTATTTATAAAAATAAATTAAAATAAACTAACGTTTTTATATTTGAAGAAAACAAAAACACGGCAAATTCCTAGACTAATATTTTTTTTGTCGGAAAAGTAAAGGCATCAAGCTCATACGGCCTCTTCGGTTTCGTAATTTTATTAATCCTATCTGCATATTAAATGCGTATTCCTTTTTCAAAAAGATGTATAATGCGTTACATACAAACTCAATGATGTAATCACAGATGTAGTTCAGTATACATTTCGGTAAGCATTCCAAATTTAAATCACGTTCTCCCCTAGAGGTGAATGAAATTCAGTACAATTTTCTTTTCATCCCACCATCTCGGAAAGAGTATTTTTAATCTTCAGTATCTGAGTGGAAAAGCCGTTTTTATTCTCTAGAGGATAAAGTAAATTGAATTTAGAACATCGTGTGCACTAAGTTTGTGAATTAAAAAAAACATTAAACCTATTTACTGCTACCTCTATGGTGCCGAATATATCATACAACTTTTTTTTAATTTGTTAAAAACTCAGACTCGGAACCTTCTTGGTGTTCTTTTTTCAATTTGCTTTGTACGCGGTTCTTTACGCGGCATTTTTTCACGTCATTGTTAAACCTTAGGTATATTAAAAACAAGAAACTTTAAAACAAGTGAAAAAACTAAAATGAGTGATTCTAGCGACGAGGAAGTTTGCTTGACGCCAACAGAATTGACTGAAACTGTTAATAATGCGCAAATGAGCTTTTTTTGCATTTAGTCATTTCCTCGCTGAGGTGGAATGAAAAGTTACGTGTTGCACTCGAGTGCAAAGATTTTTCACCTCGTGCTCTTTTGATTCCCTCGCTAACGCTCAGGATTCTAATTTTGAATCACTCGCTGCGCTCGTGATTCAATTTTAGAATCCTTCGCTTGCTCGGTCATCAAAATTGAACACGCGGTTAAAAAGCAACTTTGCACTCTTGTATAACAAATAACTATTTCACCTCAGCACCTCAAACAAGCAGGTTTTGCTGTCAAAAAACAGTGAGCAAAATTCGATTTTGCTGCGAGCGTGAGACAAAGTAACTTTTTAATTATTTTTTTTAAATGCCGTGAACAGTGTTGGATCTACTCACAAAATTCTAAAGATTTGAACTTCAATTAGTTTTGTCACTTTCACTTCGATACAAAAAAAGCGAGAGATAGAAACAAGTCGATTCGAAGTTCGATTTCAAAATTTCTAGTAGGCCCAAAAATGAAACAAACAATAAAACGTTCGGAATCACATTTAACCTTAAAATTGCAAATCATCTGTTAAGGTTTTATTTAAATTGTTTTTTTTTTTTTGGAACATAGTTCTATAGGCGGTTTGCGGTAAGAGTGCACTTGCAGAAATCGTCACGGGAAAAGGCGCTTGCGACTGTCTTCTTCTAATTCAAAGAGAAAGAAAGACGGAGTGAGATAGTAATAGCTGTGGTAATAGTGTGAATTTGGTCAAAATGCAAATCCAAGATGGCGGCTGCGAAAATTTTCACATTTTTCTTCATGGGTATCGTTTCTATGGTTTTCAAGGTTGCTAAAGCCAATAGTGAAGTCAAAATGTAAATCCAAGATGGCGGCTGCGAAAATTTTCAAATTTTTCTTCATGGGTATCGTTTCTATGGTTTTCAGGGTTGCTTAAGCCGATAGTGAAATCAAAATAAAAATCCAAGATGGCGCCTGCTAAAATTTTCACATTTTCGTCATGGGTGTCGTTTTCATAGTTTTCGAGGGTACTAAAGCCGATAGTGAGGCCAAATACACACATCAACACGGTCTAGGGATATTTCATACTCAATTAAATATCTCGAAAAGTACTGGCCGCATTGGAATCTTTTATACACCGATTTGTTTGTAATTTATCTCAGACTAATACCAAATTAAAATTTTTGAAAATTCTTTTGTTTCGGTGGCATAAAAATGTCTTGATGTATAGGAGAGGGAATTTTCATTTGTGCGAAATTTAGAAAACAATACGAATTACGTTTAGTTACAGTTTTTTTTCATTTTTAAACGAAAGATAAAGTTAAAATTGAGGTATTGTAGCCATGCAACGCCGACATTTGACGAGGGCGGAGATGTTACGAGCTGTGGGAATGCTGGAAGCTGGATCTGTTCAGCGTAATGTTGCTGAGGCCATAGGGACCCATCAAAATGTAATTTCAAGATTGTGGACACGCTATCGTGCCACAGGTGAAGTAGCGGAGAGGCACCGGGGGCCAAGTCGCATCACTACCCCCAGACAAGACCGTTTTTTGCAAATTACTGCGCGAGCTCAACCAAATGCAACGGCGACTCAATTGGTCCAAAGGTTGCGAGTGGAACACCAAGTGCTTGTGAGTGACCAAACTGTAAGAAGGCGACTGCATGAAAGCAATCTACGCTCTCGTAGACCACTCCGGGTCCCACCTTTACGGAGAGGCAATCGTGGACGACGATTAGAATGGGTTCGGAACCACGTGGACTGGGGCCGTGAGCAATGGTCCAATGTGCTGCTCACGGATGAATCCAGGTTCGGCTTCCATCCAGATTCACGAAGGACGCGTGTTTGGCGAGTTCCTGGACGATGGAGCCGTCTCCAGAACCCTCAGGAAGTTCACCCATACCAAGGAGGAACAATTATGGTTTGGGCAGGAATTCGTCTTGGAGGACGGACGGATCTCGTTTGGGTGCGGGGCAATATGACGGCAGAACGATACGTCCAACAGGTGCTGGGGCCCGTAATCTTGCCCCACAGAACACAAATGGGGCAAGATTTCCTGCTCATGCACGACAATGCCCGGGCACACACGGCGAGAACGATAGCAGCTTGGTTACATACACATAATGTTAGGGCCTTAGACTGGCCTGCTCAATCGCCAGATCTAAATCCCATTGAGCATGCGTGGGATATGCTGCAAAGAAGAGCTCTGATGGAAGTTCCTGAAAATCTGGCTACAGAAGATCAACTTTTTGCGCACCTCAGAAGGACATGGGACAATATTCCGCAGCAAGACATTGACAACCTTGTTCTGAGCATGCCGAATCGTTGCCGATGTGTTATGAACATCATGGGCGCTTTCTCAGACTACTAAATTCAAGTTTATAAACACAAATTAAATGATTTTTCTATTTTTTTTCAATTTTTACTCACAAATTAAAAGTTAATTCATATACGGTTTCCGTCTATGCTTCATTTTTTTTCCATAAAATCCTGAAATTTTAATCTAAGTACCTTAACCATTATTAAAAAATGGTAGAATATTAAATAACGTATCTTTTAAATATATACATGTCATTTAAATAATTAACACATTGATAGTAATTCGCTTTTTTAAAAATATCCCTAGACCGTGTTGATGTGTGTATAAATCCAAGATGGTGGCTGCGAAAATATTCAAGTTTTTAAAGTCAAAGTCAAATAATTTATTTCAATTAGGCACAAAAAAGGCTCTTTTGAACGTCAAACTTTACAAAAAATAATAAAACTGATTCTAGTCGCCCATTCCAAAAGGTAGTTTTCGTATGGAGAAGAATGGGCAAGAAACTCCACCGTTACTCTTTTAAAAAAATCATTATATCTTGTATACACTTATTATATAATTATATGTGAAGACAATGCACCTAGAATAAGATTACTATACCACGATAGGTAAAAAGAATGAAAAATGAAGGAATTACATAATTATGTGATAGATGCATGGTGCTCACATACTTACAAACATTGTAAAATTATACTATATTTCTAACATTATAATAAGTAATACTAATAATAATAAATCAGTGTGTGAGTTCAAGTAATCACAAAAAATAAAATAAAATAAATGTTTAAAAAAAATAATTATACAATTAAATTAGCAACCAGTTCGATTTTGTCTAGATTCTGAATTGTCCTATGGAGCAGGACCAGCATGTTTCCAAGCACTTTTATCTCGGATATAATCCTCTAATTTGTAATATGCTTGTTTACAAAGTGTACTTTTTATATGATTTTTAAATTTTCTTTCATTTAATTCTAATATATCACAAGGTATCCTGTTGTAACATTTAACACAGTACCCCATAAAAGATGTATTTACTTTAGATAGTCTGAAAAATGGTTGATCTATTTTATCTTTATTTCTAGTATTAAAATTATGTCTATCGCTTATTTTATTAAAAAGATGTAGATTTTTTCTCACATACATAATATTTGAATAAATGAATTGGCAAGGTACCGTATCTTTTTAAATAGTTCCCTGAGAGATTCGCGACCACGTAGATTATAAATGGCTCTGACAGCTCTTTTTTGTAAAACAAAGATGGATTCAATGTCAGCAGCCCGACCCCACAGTAAAATGCCATACAACATTACTGTGGAAGTAGCTAAAATAGACCAAACGCGCGGGTTTTACATCTGTTAACTGTCTTATCTTTCTAACAGCATAAGCGGCCGAGCTTAGCCGCCCCGCGATAGATGTTATATGGGGTCCCCATTGTAATTTCTCGTCTAGCGTGATTCCAAGGAAAACTGTTTGATTAATAAATTCCAGTTTTTCTCCATTCAATATGATGTCACATTCGCTACTTCTAACATTTGGTAATTTAAATCTAATGCATTTGGTTTTTTTATTATTTAGTACCAAATTATTTACCGTAAACCAATCTTGGACCTGAACAATAGAGCTATTCACGTCGTCAAGATTTGGTGACCGTCGGTTTATTTTAAAGATCAATGATGTGTCATCTGCAAATAACACCATCTTTGGTTGATTTAGAAATATTTGGGGTAAATCATTAATATAAACTAAAAAGAGGAATGGACCCAATATCGAACCTTGAGGAACGCCCATTACCATTTCAGACCCTAATGAGTTTGTGCCGTTGACTTGAACTTTAACCTTTCTATCTTTCAGGTACGATCTTAACAAATCATGAGCTGTATTCCTAATCCCATAGTGGTCCAGTTTCAGCAGAAGTGTCTCATGGTGTACGCAATCGAACGCCTTCGAGAGGTCGCAGAAGATTCCAATGGCATCTTGTGCTTCTTCCCAAGCATTAAAAATGTTCTTTATTAGGGTGACACCGGCGTCAGTGGTACAGCGCCGTTTGGTGAAACCGTACTGTTGGTCATGAAAGATGGAATTTTTATTAAAGTGACGTAACATTTGATTGAGTATCAACTTTTCAAACACCTTACTGAGAACTGGCAGAATATCATGGGTATCGTTTTCATAGTTTTGAGAGTGCTTAAGTCGATAGTGTGGTCCAAATGCAAATCCAAGATGGTGGCTGCAAAATACGAGGTGATGAAGATTATGTAAAAAAAAACCTTGTCCGATCGGAATAGGGCATGTGGTACTGCAGTAACATTAAAAAAAGAGTTTTTATTAGTTATTGGTATTTAAAATTTACATTTTTTGTTCCAAAATTACCCCAAATCCATAAAAAATTTGCAAAACTCATACTACGACGGCCGCCGCCCGCACCAAACGTAAAAACCGGTAAAAATCACCATTGAAAAAATGTGGGGATTCTTTTTTCCTGAAAATTTCCACATAAATATGCTCACAGTACAATACCTAACAACACCCTCACGGATCGGACAGGTTTTTTTTAACATTTTGTATGTTCTCGCTGCTGAGGTGAAAAGTTGTATGTGATAAACGAGAGCAAAGTTATTTGCATCTCGTGTCTTTGAATCCCTCGCAGCGCTCAGGATTCTAACCTAGAATCCTTCGCTTACTCGGGATTCAAAATCAACACTCGCAGCAAAAAGCAACTTTGCTCTCTTGTTGCACAAATAACTATTCCCTGTTTTTAACAGATTAAAAATGACTATTGTTATGTTCGCTTTTTGTGGCATAGAATGTCACTTTTTTGAGCAAGTGGTACGAAAATTACTATTTATGGCCTAAATATGTATGTGTGTGATGTCCAAGCCTACTGCAACTGACGATGATTATTTGGTGTGGCTCTGCAAGGTAGAGGACATTATTCACACTTTTAAAGGAAATTTAATTATTTTATGCGACCTAAACCTAAAAAGTGCGTCAGTAAATCTAAATAATTATTACTGTTATTTCCTAAGCTTTTGTAGTCTGGTAGAGATGAATTAGGTGATGAATATGCGTGGGAGTAAGTTAGATGTAGTGTTGGCTCGGGAGGGTGTCGCTGTAAACTGTGAGTATGTCAAGGGAACGGAACTGGTTCCTATCGATCTAATGACCTAAAACTAGCTGCGCAGATCAGAACTGAGGTGGATTGGCAAACTCTTACAAAAAAATATCGAAACCGTCTATGAGTGGAGCATTGCGAACAAGTTATTGTTTAATATTAATAAATGCTACGTTATGACATATGGTCAAGGGTTGAGACCAATAAAATACGATTATAGTTGGGGGGGTACAGTGGTCACTCGTGTCACCAGCGTTAAGGACTTGGGAGTGTCTTTCGACCGCAGGATGACATTTAGAGATTACGTGTCTGCCCTTGCAAAGGAATCTTTCCTGCGCCTGGGATTTGTCTTGAGGAACGCTCGTGGCTTTTGCAATCCCAGTGTTATTGAACTTTTATACACCACTTTGGTTCGGAGTAAACTCGAGTCCAGCGCCTGTGTCTGGCATCCGCATACTGCGTCTCAGACTCTGACGCTTGAGAAAGTTCAGAAATCCTTCCTGAGATTTTTGTATCAAAGGCCATACCATTACCATTTACATTGTCATTACCATTTCATCCCTTTCATGTACCCAACCAATTATCTACTAGGGGTATTAGGCTTCAATTCGTTGGAGGTAAGAAGGGGCTTTGATCAGCTCACGTCACGTTATTTAATGAAATTGGACCTGTGTCGTGTTAATTAACTATAAATAAATTAAATAAATAGCTGTAACTAGAAGTTATAATTAATAAACTAGGACCATCGAGGTAAAATAAATAATTGTCGAGGTCGCTAGCTGATCACATATTGCAATACAACTCATAAAAAAACATTGCAATAAGTAGATTATGTCAACAATAAATTAAAATAATTTAATTCTTGTCAACTTTAAAAATAAGAGAGTATCATCTGCAAACATTACAAATTCACAGATACCCTATAAATATAATGGTAAGTCATTGATATACACTAAGAACAAAAATGGACCCAGTATTGAGTCTTGAGGTACGCCTAACTGAACTGGTAGCCCGGAAGACTTCACACCACCAACATCTACACATTGCGACCTATTATGTAAATACGAATTTAAAACGTTGAGAGCTTTGTTTAGCACACCGTAATGAGCAGTTTACGCAAAAGCGTGTCATGGTGTACGCAATCAAGGTTTTTTCAAGGCTTTGGAGGGATCACAGAAAACTCCAATAGCATTTTGAGAGTTCTCCCATGCGTTAAATATGTGTTTCAGCAGAGCAACACCCGCATCTGTATTTGAACGACCCTTTGTAAAGCCATATCCTTCCGTCCTCCGTTACAAAGACTCCAGGAGTTAGATAACAATTAAAATTTTATTGTGTCTCATTAGTAGCAGTTGAACTCTTATGAAGGAGGCTATTTAAATTAAAATGTCTTAGCAACTGCTTGAGTATTAACTTTTCAAATATTTTGCTGAATGCTGGTAAGATAGAAATAGGCCTGAAATTGCCAACGTCATTTTTATTACCTGATTTAAATAATGGTATGACTTTTCTACTACTCTTCATGAGGCCAGGAAAAGTTCCTAAATCAACACATTTATTAAAATTAACAGCTAGATAGGGGGCTACGATGTCTATTATATTACTTAAAAGTTTAATGGAAATTCACCAGTAATCACCGCTGTTTTTAGACTTGAGTGTGTTAAAAACATTAACTACATCACGAGGCGTTATATGTTCGAAGCTAAATAAGCGACTACTTTTAGACACACTATTAGTAGTGTGTCTAAAAGTAGTCGCTTTAGATGGGGACGATTTAAAGGAGCGAGTCGTAGTTACAGTAACTAATTTACTGTCGACCATAATCTCAAGTTGTTTATCTTGCTTAACCGATTTACCCGTTTCATTGTTAATAGAGTCTGGCTAACGAAAGTAGGCCTTGGAATTATTTGCGAACTTTTTATATAGCAACTCTGTATGAACGTCAACGTCAATTTGACAAGGTTGTCGTTCGGTATCTCTGGTGTCAAATTGTATGCGTTTGTGTAAATTGTGATTCTAATTACGGTTTAAAATGAACAAATCTATCAAAAGTGGTGTACGAAAGATGTTGTTTTGCATGATTGGCAAGTTCAACGAAAAACAACAACAGCGTGATGCCGCGTTTAAACAAAAACAAGATTGTCTACGTGTGGTGTTGAATTTCATAGGTTAGTAGACAATATTATTTTGATACTTTGAACACCTACTTATCCAGTCGTCTTAATAAAATTTTGATTTATAATTTACGTATCCTTACAAATAAGTTACTTTCGCTTTTTCGTATTGAATAAAACTAATTATATTCATTCGTACATCGCATCAGTCAACGTATTCATTTTAATAATATCACCTATGTTTTACGTATATACTCATAATGAATTTTTGCTGTATTTTTGTTGGTAATTTATGATTTATTATATGCTTTATTGTACATACAAAACGATATATAACAGAGGAAAAAAAAACAATTAAAATACATACAATGGTAATTTTAAAACGATAAACTTTCTTTAACAGAGAATCTGCAAGATGTCGAAGGATTTGATGAAATAGTAAGAACTATTGAAAATCTCACTGAATTAGAGCAGAAAGATAGGATAATAACCCAGAATCAGTACTTAGAAGAAATAACTTCAATGACTGGTAAGTTTTTACTATACACTGGTGTTTTGAAATTATGCCGAAAAAAACCTTTGCATTTACGTAAACCAAGAATTAATTACATATTTTGTATATCTTCTTTGCAGAAGTGAGTGTCAGAACACTAAAGAGAGTAAAAAGGGAAGGTGCAGTAAATGAAGGTGTCTGGAGTACCCCGGGGAAGAAACGCCCACGGAAACCTACTGTGTCTAACCTAGAGAACTTTGACATAGATGCTATGCGTAACAAGATAAACGAATTTTATATTGTTAAAAAACAAGTTCCTACACTGAGGACACTGTTGGTGGAGTTAAAAGAAAGTATTGATTTTAACGGATGCAGAGAAACTCTGCGCCGCTTGTTATTAGCCAATGGCTATGAATTTAAAAATAATAAAAATGAGCGTTCTGTATTAATAGAACGCTATGACATATCTGCTTGGAGACATAGATTTTTAAGAACTATAGCAGGAAAACGTGCAGAAGGCAAGCCAATCATTTATTTAGATGAGACTTATGTCCATAGAAACTACAAGCCTAAGAAGTCATGGCAAGGTCCTTCAACTAGTGGTGCAATTGAAAATGTTTCGACCGGGAAAAGGTACATTATAGTTCATGCTGGATCAGAGAAAGGCCCCGTACCAAACTCTTTGTTAGTGTTTAGTACTAAATCAAAAAATGCTGATTATCACCATGACATGAATGCTGAAAATTTTAATAAATGGCTTAAAGAAAAACTTATACCAAATTTGGAAGAACCAAGTGTAATCATAATGGATAATGCTAGTTACCATTCGGTAATTATAAATAAGGTTCCGAACACACAAACACGTAAAAGTAATATAAGAGAGTGGCTTCGTGATAATGGAATTCAATATGAGGACTACCACACGAAAGCAGAGCTGTTGTGTATTGTAAAACGAAATACGCCTAATCCAATATATGAAGCTGATGAAATTTTAAATCAATGTGGTCATGAGGTGTTGAGACTTCCACCCTACCATTGTGATTTAAATGCGATCGAGCTTGTGTGGAGTTTGGCAAAACGTAAAGTGGCTAGCAAAAATATTGCAGTTACTACAGCTGCATTAGAAGAAATAATTAAAGATTCATTTGAAAACGTAAGTTCACAGGATTGGAAGAAAATTACTGATCATGTAATACATGTTGAAAATAAATATAAGAACGTGTTATAATAACAGAAGAAAATTTAGAAAGTTTTATTATAAATGTTGGAGACAGCGATACTAGTGACAGTGATGAATCTTTTGGCATTGAAGTGTTAGAATCTGATTTTGATTACGATGAATAAAACTAAGTTATTATGTATGGAATATTATCGTATTTTATTTGTCTATTTATTTTCGGATTCCGCTCATATTTACCTCATATACTAACACCTATACCAGATCAATAAATCCTTAAAATCCCGTTACAAATCTGATACATATCAAAAATTAATACATGTGTAGATAAATTCTGTTTCTTTATTTCCCTAACATAATGTTCTTATACTGTCTATTTATAGGGTTTTTCATTAAGAGCGCTCGAACTTTGAAATGAAATAAAACAACCTGTTTAAGTGATATTACTACAATTTTTATAACATTTTAAAGAATATTCAATGACATTATGTGTGGAAAATAATATCAGCCAAATGGCCAATGGCCTTTAGGGCAACAATTGATCTGCGTACACTAAAGATTTCATGTAACCCCACAGAAAGTAATCGAGCGGTGTTAACTCACACGATGAACGCCACAAATTGAACACAACGCACAGAACGTAGGCGAATAGACAACTGGTTTTGATAATAAATTTTACACAATTTCTACGCGTTGTTGAAGCGTGTAGCGTTCCATGGTGAAATGTCACGACAAAATATATATTCATGCCAAATTTGGTAGCAATCGCATTACCGAAATGGCCGATAAGCGCTGCTAAAGTTCGAGCGACCTTATTGAAAAACTATATATATGATATTTTTAATAATGAATTACCAAGTATCAAAGTAGGTTATTCCAATTTTCATAGTATAATTTTAGTGTTGTCATGCATGTATTTTTTAAGTTTGCCGCCAATATTCTGGGGCCAACTTTCGTTAGCCAGACTCTAATTTTCCTAGTGGTTTTTACTTTATTAAAGGAATTTTTAATTGTATCGCTTAAAAAATACGATTTTGCAAAATCACTAACCTTTCTAAATAATTTTTGACATATTCTAAAAAAGGAGTACTTGTATAAATACCCGGAGTGGCCCATTGGTTTATAGCCAACGGAGGTGCCATTAATTTTGGTTTTAGTCTTGAAAGTAGATTGGTACTCTTTTTGCACAACATCAAAAAGGGCTCCATACATTTCATTAGGATTCTCGTGTTCTACTAGATGGTGTAATTCTATGAGCTATACAATGTTTGACAGGAACTAGAGATTTCAACATGTTTTGTTGTGATGTTTCGCCAGTGAAAACGCACATTAAGAAACAAACTTGCAACAAAAATTGCTTTAGTTTCAGCGCAATGTGTAAAAACTCAATTAAAATAATGCTGTTATGTTTTAAAACCTTATCAGTATTATTTTGATTGAGTTTTTGAAAAAATAAAATGATATTACTTTTTAATTCAAAACTTCTTTCAAAAATTCCTATAGCGATCTAGCTACGCGCTCCACGCGGCTCCTGGCAGTTGTTGTACGAGAATTTTTCATCTGGTACGATAATTTTCTTATATTCACTTGCACTAGTCTGGCAACCCTTTTTTTTGGTTGGGAAATCATCAATTGACTCCTCCCGCTCTGGGTGGAGCGGGAGGGCGTGTCGGACTCTTACTGACTAAAACCCACCCGTGTTCCTTCTGTTGCCTGTGCAATGCCAGGGGGCCACGGTATCCCTTTCGGACTTTCCCGCAACCCCGGCAGGCAATGGTCCCATCGGACCCCTTCACTTGCTGACATCTCTTTGAGGCGCGCGTGGAACACAACGCGTCGTCGACCCGGGCCTGGTCCTTACCGGACGGCGAGCTACCCATTGCTCACCGTCCGCAAGCCCGCGCCTACGGTGGCCGGGAATCGGCAATAGATTCCCGACGCCCAGGGCGTCTCCTCCTGCGGCAGCTAGGGGCGTGAGGGCGAGAAATTTGCCTCTCCCACACGCGCTCCGCCTCCTCCTTCGCGAGCATTACTGCTTCGCAGAAGGAGGTGACGGCCTCCCATGCCCTCTCGCTCCGTACCATGGTCTGGACCAGGGCCGGATGCGAGAGATCCCCGCCACCGATCGCCTCCACGAGGACACGGCGGTGCTCTGCCCAAGCCGGGCATACTTCCACCGTATGCTCCACCGTGTCCTCCGGGCGATCCACGCAGTGATGACACCCGGGCGTTTCCTCCCGCCTTATCCGAAACAAATAGGTACCTCCCGAAACAGCCGTGTCCGGTGAGGACCTGCGTCAGGCGGACGGTGACGCCGTGGCGCCTCTCCAGCCACACCTCAAAGAGGGGACATATCGCCGCAATAGTGGCGTGCCCAAGTCTGGCAGCCCTGGATACAATACAGGGTGCATTCCGAGTTACGATGTACTCGATTTGAGCGTGATAACAGCCGTACCGAATTAATGTGGACGCGTTAACGGTGTGTTTTGAATCGCCATAGATGACGTGCGCCATCTTGCGATAACGCCAACCATGCATTTTCTATTCTATTTTCCTTTTACTAATAATAACAACCGTAACAAATAATAATAAATAACCGTGAGCGCTGTCAAAAATGACAGTGGTGCTGTTTTGTTTTGACTCGCAATATCTATAAACTAAAGTGGCATATTCGAAATTGTGCTTGTGGCTACCGTTCGCTACCTAAACAAAGAAGAAGAAAAAAAAATTAAGTATAAACACAAAGAAATATGATATTATGCAAGTTTTAACGTTGAGCGAGTACTGAGGTGTGTGAGTAAAGGTTGGCTGTAAAAGATCGGTCTAAGCGATAAGACCGCCCATTGTGTCATGTCACCCTATGTAAAAATTCTAAATTTATGTCTGTAATTTTTATGGTGTACAATACTGTTATTCTGTGAGCAAGTTCACGAGCGTTTCGAAAATTGTTGGCAGCCCTCAACTATAATATTCGTGAAATCGGAACTCCAATTATCGATTTCAGCGCTGCCTGTGACCGATTATGTTCTAATTCGGAAAGCGGCCACAGTTGGCATGACATTGACATAATAACTGCCATCAACTGCCATGATTAATTGGTAGTCTGTGATTAATTGTGTGTCATTTGTTTTTAAGGTTAGCTTTACGAGTCGTGAAAATCATAAAAATATAGAAAAATGAATGCAAAGATCCTTTTAAACTTAAAATCTTCGCTAGTAAACCATTGTTTCAGAAGTTACTTACATAACAATGTAGCTCTCGTTACAAAAATACACAGGGATCTGTATTCTAGAATGTATCCTACTAAAGTTGTTCTACCAGACGGAGCTTCAATCAATATTAGATACCATGAACCCAGGAAATTAATAAAGGTAAAATAATAATAAACCAGTAGAAAATGGGCTACCTTCCCTGCGAGTTATTTTACAATACATTCAGCTTTTCTCAGGCTACTGTTAGGAAAATGAGTGTGGTTTGTTTTATATAATTTTATTGTAAATATCATCTAGTCTAGTACTTATAAACTGATTCAACCAAATAAGAAAAGCCCTAAACCGAAAGCCCTAAATCTTCTTCTTTTTGTGTGGTTAGTGACTAACCTAAATAAATAAAGACCTCTGGATTTGTGTGTTAGAAATTCTAACACACAAACTCGAAATTGGTGGTATTCTAAGTTAGAATCTGTACCACCAATTTCGAGAATTTCCAATACCAACAGCAAACAAAAATGATTGATTATTTTTGTGTTATAGTTACCTCTGGATCTATCCCAGTTGACTGAAGAAGATCGAAAAATGAGATTAGAAAAGAGGAAGCCAAAGAAGAAGGTTAAAATTACTGATGATATTGAAGATGACTTTAATGCCAAGAAATATTTAAAATATATTAAGAAAAAGTAAACAGCTTTAGTATAGTAAATAGTTTTGTTTGTAATAGTATTTAAAGAATTAGGTTAACACACCTAGCTTACTAAATATTATCTTTTATTTCCAAAACCTTACTATACATTGCTATAAACTTGGTAGGTACATTTCAATGTACTACAAGAATTGGGCACTAATATTGATTGACAGATTTTCCAATGGGTTTCTTAGATGCAATCCTGAGATTGAATCAAACTACTCATTTAAGCCTGTTTTGATTGAGCTTGATCAGATAGACGGGTCATTTTCAGAAAAAGTACAGTACGATTCACGAAAGATGACCACAAATGGCTGTTCATTCCCAGTCGACCCTGCGGGGATTGCCACCGGAGGCAAATGGAAATAAAAATTCCCAGTCGCCACTGCGGGTGACTGGGAAATCATTGCCCCCACTTCAGGTTCGCTGTACTATTAAACAAAGATAAGCATACTCACTTAAGAAAATATTCCTGCGAGAGCGCAGCTAGTGACAAACCACACCCCTTCCTAGTTTCCCCCAATTAGAGACAATATGCATTTGTGTGAGTAATGAACGAGTAACATAAAATTATAAGTATTAAACCAAATACAAGGAACAACTGCAAAACATTTGAGATAATCCTAAGGTAATAAAAAAACGTATGGGCCGTCCTCTCATTCCCACTAAATAACAATGGGACTTAGATAATGAACTTATTTTTATTGCAGTTGCAAGAGTTGTGCGGCTTGCGGCCTTGCGGCAGCTATAAACAAAAAGCTCTGATAGCATTGTATGAACTGCGCAGAGTATTGGTTCAAATATTACTGTAATTTCCAAGTATTCCCAAATTGCCCAAGTATAAACAAACACATAGAAATTTAGATAGTTATTTACTTTTAATAAAGTCGATTATACACAAAAAAAATCAATATAAACATTTGATACCTTCATGCAGTGCCGGTCAACGCACTTATACCTACCGTATTCAGGGAGCCGTGAGATAAAAAGTAAACAAACCATAAATGTCCGTTCAATCGATTTTGAATGCTATTGCCTTGGTGGCATGACAAATGGCAGCTGCAGTAAACAGTTGGTATTGTAACCACTTTTTTGCCTTTAATGCCATCCATAAGCCTACGGAATAGAAGTCAAAATCGGTGGATCGGACTGTAGTAAAACGGTTCGTTTCAATGTCTCATCTTATTGTGAATGGAATATGGTGCGGTCGCTGCGGCATGCGGCATCACATAGGATATGGTGAAAATTGGAGAGGCAGTGAAAGTGTTCATAAATAACCTATATCTATAGACCCGATAGAGAGAGGAAAATATTAAAATGGATTAATACATATAAATTGTAGTTTGACATATTTGTTATTAGTTATTACAAATTATTTTTGTAAATACTGCAATACCAATAATACATTTTGTAAACCAAACAAACAGAAGATATGAGTACTAAAATTAATTCTTGTCAATAATAAAATAACATTCAATTCAATAACAAAGAGCTTACGCCGCGCTGGCCGTGCCCATTAAAAACTCGTCTCTTATCAGAAACAAGTGAGCATAGTACGCTCCTAGTGTGAGTGTCACACATTCTATACATGATTATACTAATACGAACACCACTAAAATACGCTTTGTGCATCCTATTGGTCAAAACTCGTTCATTGTGCGATCGAGTCGTGAGTCGTGCTATGCGATTATCACCTTTAAGGTGAGCATGCGGAAGTTAGGCTGATTGTACATTGCTTTCTCCATCGTAGAGAATAATAACAGGATGAGGCAACTTATCCTAAACCAGGCAGGTTTAGGATAAGTAATCTCTAAAAAAAGACAAAGTGAATTGTTTTTTTTTTTTTTTGATTTTGAAAATCTTGTTAAAATTAAACTGGTATTTTGTATCACAGATAATCAGACTCTTAAGGACAGTAATTAAATTAGAAAAGTAATACATAGTAATCATTTCTTAATAAATACGTATTACAAACAAGGACAATATTGTCCTTGTTTACAAACATTACTATGTATTACTTTTCTAATTTAATTACTGTCCTTAAGAGTCTGATTATCTGTGATACAAAATACCAGTTTAATTTTAACAAGATTTTCATATCAAAATCAAAATAAAAAGATATTTCAATGCACTTTGTCTTTTTTTAGAGATTATTTATTTATTTATCCTTTTATTCTCTACGATGGAGAAAGCAATGTACAGCGAAACTGAAGTGGGGGCAATGACTTCCCAGTCACCGCCGGTGGCGACTGGGAAATTTTATTCCCATTTGCCTCCGGTGGCAATCCCCGCGGGGGCGACTGGGAATAAACGCAAATGGCGGCCGTTTGCGCACGTACACTCATGAAGAAAAGACTTAAGACAAAATACGTACGTCGTCGTCATTTCATCACTAGGCGTCGCTCCGGTCTTGACGCATTCCGCCCGCGCCTCACCTCGCACCTCCAGAGGGACCTAAAATATGCCTTCTGCGCCGTGGTCAACTGGTCATCTTTCGTGAATCTTACTGTACACTATTAAAAATATCACACTAGCCGGGCCGAGGCAGCACCACTATTATGCCTTCTTTATTATACTCTTCTCCAAAACATTTTCGACAAATAAAATCAATATTATTATATACCTTCACTGCATCTAGTACAAAACCACTTTTTACATGATATACATTTTGTAACGTCTACCGACAGGAATTTAACAAAAATTCAAAATTCAAAAGTCATTTATTCAAACTAGGCTGAGAATCAGCACTTCGAACGTCAAAATTACATAAGACAGTCCCCCAAAACGCCCACCCTTCACCACTTCCTAGTGCTATTGCTGGGAAGAAGAAGTGGCGCAACGAACTCCCCAGCAGCACAGCTGTCTGTTCAGTTAGAAAAAAATTAAAATGATTCTATATAAAAAATAAAAATGATTGCATGCAAGACAATTTACAATACGCAAAAAATAATTTAAATTATAAATTAAATAGCTAGCCATAAGACAGCTAGCACACGCCAATATACCAACCAAAAGCATCGAGAACTATACTCAAGCAGAAATAAAAATAACTAAACGTAAACAATATCTTAAAAAAAAGAAAATAAAGCCTCCAGGCATAAAGGGCGTGCCCGCTTACATATAGCTGTAACTAGAAGTTATAATTATTGATAATCTAGGACCATCATCGAGGTAAAATAAATAATTGTCGAGGTCGCTAGCTAACCACCTGCAATACAACTCATAAAAAAACATTGTAATGTCAACAATAAATAAAAATAAATTGACCTAAAAAGAAAAATTATAAACAATTATATAAACTAATTTTTTTTTTTTTTTTTTTAATAGGTCATCTCGTAGCTCACCTCTGAGGTGATGACTACTTAACCGGTCAAATCCTGCGGCTGCCTTAAGCTACTAACTTAAAGCCTCCAGCCAGGGGCAAAACTATTCTAAATTAAAACTAGGCGAACGCTCGCTAAGGGCACCCCCTGTGGGGTACGGACCTCGGCTTAGGGCGTCGCTGGGGGGAGGACAGCAAGTTGGGACAGGCTGGATCAAAGATGATTCATTATTATTAATCGGGGAATTTAAGACTACATTTCTCAGCAAAACGCGGGCTGGCGCTTCTGCGAGCAAGGGTCGGTGGGGAGTATTATTTACTCGGGCGGGTCGCGATCGCGGAGGACCTCGGCGGCGAGGTCGGAATGCGGGTCGGTGTCTGTGTTTTTTGTGCACTGTACTTGTGGCCCTATTGCTCTCCTGGAGGAGGGTTATGGGGTCGTCTGGGTCGGTAAGGATCTGCCTTGGGCGGCGGGTCTGACTGATTCTACTCGTGACATAATTGGCGGCCTCGACAACCAGAGGGTTGCGGTGTTTGGCGGCGGACTCAAAGAAACGCTTGGAATTGCGTTTGAGAAATTGGTGGATTGTGGGGATCTTTAGGTCGAGATGGAGGATCTCGTTCCTAACGTACCAGGGGGCACCGGTGATTTTCCGGAGAAATCTATTTTGGAGCGTTTGCATCCTATGAATATGGCGGGGTTTTGCGTGTGCAAATACGGCTCCCGCATAGGTCATGATGGGACGAACGCACGCCGTGTACGTACGCAATTTGCACTTAAGTGACATTTTGCTACGTGCATTCAGGACAGAGTGGAGTCTACCGAGAACGAAAGCGGCTCGCGAGCGGACCTGCTTTATGTGCTCACTGAAGGTGAGATGCTGATCTAGGACGACACCTAGGTATTTGGCTCGCTTCTCCCAAGGGATAGGCTTGCCGAACATGGTGATGGGTCGGGGGGGTTTGAACCTTTTGCGCGGTTTCCTAAAGAGAACCGCTTGGCTTTTATCCGGGTTGACTTCGATCCTCCACTTTCTAAACCAGGTGCCGAGCATGTCGACTGAGGTCTGGAGAGTGTGGGCTATCGAGTCAGTGCTGGTACCCTTGTAGTAAATTGCCGTATCGTCTGCGAAAAGAGCCAACTGCGCCCTTTTACTCTTTGGGATATCGCTGGTGAAAAGCGTGAAGATTAGGGGGGAGAGCACAGAGCCTTGAGGGACTCCTGCGCGGATAGGACGAGGGGAGGATATCGCTCCTTCGATACGGTAGCGGAAGGTGCGGTTTGACAAAAAGTCCCGTAAGATGAGCACGAGACGATCCGGCACACCGAGTTTGTAGAGCTTATATAATAAGCCGTTGTGCCAGACTTTGTCGAACGCATTCGCTATATCGAAGAATATTGCACCGGTTATTAAGCCGCGCTGGAAGCCCGCGCATATGCTTTCAATAATCCGGTGGGCCTGATGCACGCTAGAGTGCTGGGTTCGGAACCCAAACTGTTCGTTGGGGATGAGGCCCTTGGTTTCGGCATAATCTCTGAGGCGCTTATAAATAAGCCTCTCATAGACTTTGCCGAGTACCTTGAGCAAACTGATGGGGCGGTAACTCGACGGCTCGGTCTTGGGCTTGCCGGGCTTCGGTATGCCGATGACCGTGGCTTCTTTCCATGCTTGGGGAAAGATGTTATTGCTTAGGGCACCATTGAAGATGGTGGCCAATAGCATTATCAGGTGGGCAGGGAATAGCTGGATCACCCTATTGGTGATTCCATCAGAGCCGGGGGCTTTGCGGGTTTTCAGACCTTTGATGATGTCATGCACTTCGTCAGGAGTGACGGGAGGCAGAGGACTATCAGGATCTTCAACGGGAGGGAGAGAGGATCTACGTTCGACCTCGGCGTCGACCTCTAGGAGGTGAGCTTGGTCTACCGGTTGGGAGCTAGGGGAACATTGAGCTTCTAGACTGTCTGCTAGGCATTCAGCCTTTTCTAAGTCCTCGATCGCGATGGTCTTGTCGGGACGGGTCAGGGGGGGCATGGAGGCCACTTGCTGGGACTTGAGTTTCCTCTGAAGTTCCCAGAATGCCAGGTGGGTGGGCTCTAGTTCGCTGAGCATCTTGTCCCAGCCCGTGTCCCGCAGCTCCTGTATGCGTGTCTTTACAGTTCTCTGTAAATAGCGCACATGGGCTTTGTTAGCGGAGTAGGGAAAATTGCTGTAGGCACGAACGGCCGCGTTCTTCTCAGTCAGCAGCGCGCGTACATCGTCCGGCAGGCTCCAGCAAGGGTCGCCCGACGCTGAAACCTCCCTAGAGCAGTCGCTCAGGACTGATTGTACGTGCTCCGTGAGTGAGTCGATCGCGGCCGTCGTGTCCGCGATAGAGTCGAATTTGTCGGGGATGGCGTCCAATTGGGGGGACGTGTTGGATTTCAGCTGGGTGCTTACTTTCTTCCAGTCCGTTACCCTTTTGGTGAGAGCGGGTTGAGAGGGGTCGGGGAGACCTATGCGGGGGGCCATTTTTATGACTACTGGGCGGTGGTCCGAGTTAAGCTCTTGCACCGTTTCTATGGATTCTAACCTTAGAGCGACGTTCTTAAGGAGCGCCACGTCTATGACGTCGGGGTTACGATGGGTAACGTGGGGAAAGTGAGTTGGGGTCATCGGGGCGATGACGTCAAAATTGAGAGAATTAGAGAGGTCGAACAAGTGTCGCCCTCTGGTACAGGTTCTGGAACTATTCCCGGCGGGATGCTTGGCATTGAAATCGCCCGCTAAGATGTGTTGGAATGGGTTGCGAGGGGGGTATGGGTTGAGACGGGGGTATGGGTTGAGAGGAGGGTATGGGTTGAGAGGGGCCTATGGGTTGAGAGGGGGCCAGGGCTGAGAAAGCTTGCTGGTGGTGGAGGTAATTCCACGGACTTGGCCTCTGAGGGCTTAGTCGCTGGGGCATCTGAGCTGAGGGTACTTTAAACCCTGAAGGAGCTTCCCTTTGCTGACGAGCGTCGAAACGTTTGGTCAGTTTGGGGGACGTGGATTTGGGGGCTTTTGGGCAGCCGCGGTAATTAGTTGGGTGACCTACTTGCCCGCAGAGGACACAGCTGGGTGGGTCGGGACATAAGGAGTGGTCCTTTGGCCGGGTGCACTCGGGAGTGCCGTGCTCGCCCAGGCACTTGACGCACCTGGGTTTTGCGTGGCAGTTCCATCGTGAGTGGCCGTAAAGCTGGCACTGGTGGCATTGGCCAATAGCACCGCTTTTCCAGGGCTTCTCGATAGAGAAACCCACGAGGGAACATAGAGACTTTAACTGAAAGATAGGGTGGTGACCCTCTACCGGGGAGCAAACTACGAGGATCATGTCGTATGCCTCACCGCGTTTGCCGCGGTGCATACGGTGGATCTCATCTACGGGGATATAAACTCATATAACCTGTCAGTAGGTAAACTAATTCTGGAGAAAGAACATTTTAACATTGTCTTGAGGTAATCACAGCGACCAACTATTCTTATCATTTAAGTAGTCGTTGATAGAATAGTATGCCTTTGAACAAAGGTTGGACTTTACTTTAGTTTTAAACGCATTAAAAGGCAAATCTAGCAAAGAAGAGGGTAGCTTGTTATAAAAGGTTATACCAAGCCCAACAAATGAGTTATGAACCGTATGAAGTGTTTCGGGTAGGTTGACCTGCTGGCGTCTGTACTTTGCAGCAAGGGTCAAGCATTGACATATAAAACATGGACTTGGCATACCTACAAGAAAAACGTGCCATACCTACACTTTACTGAGAGGATAAAATGGCGTCTACTAGGGCAGCCCTTATCGATATTTCTATGTTATAATATCGATAAAAGATTGTGAGAATGTTTTCATAATGTCACAGTACAATATTTACGGGTACAAATACCCCAATTTTTCTAACTGATGCCTTACATTTGTTTGTTTAATTTAATTGCTTCGTCATTATTTCGCGGCTAAACAGTAGAACTTATTTTGATGTTTCCCATTAAATCATCCTCCCATGAAAAAGAAATTTTGAAAATTGGCGGAGCCACCATAATTAATATTTTTGATGCTAAGTTTCTAACAAGCAAATGATTGTGGGTTTTAATTAAAAGTCAACACTAATTATAATAAAGTTATATTAAAGAAATCAATCTCATTCAGTTCTGAACAATACAATTTTGTTCAGGTAATTTCTATGTGATATTCTTTCAGTAGATTTCTTCCCATCATATTTGTATCTCAAATTCATGTATATCTCTTTTACATTGTGAGTTTGTCTGATTTTGATCATTCTCATTTAAAATGCCAGACATATTTGTTCAAATCGCAGGCTGTAAACAAGCAAAAAAATGATTAGTATTTTTATTGTTTCTTGATTTTATTAATAGAATTTTTAATTGATCTTAAGTCTTAAGACCACACTCAAACACATTCTTTACATCACTCTTTGCTACCAAACAAACAAATATTGCAAATGAGGACATCACCATCATTTTCAACACCAGCCACTACAGAATCATGTTGGACAAATTTATAACATGTTACTTACCAATAAGGTTCGTGAAGGTAAAGCATCGTCACATAATGTTACTTTATTGAGTATCCGGTTGAAACATGATTTTTCAAAGTGAAAAGAACAAAAATATGAACAGTTGTTTAATTGTTTTTTCGTTTATTAGCAGGCAACCTTGAAAGTAAAACAAAACCAATAAAAAAACCATAAAATAGCATTATCGCTAAATAAAATGTCTAAATGCACTATTCTATCTTCAATAACAAGAAAATGAGTTCGTGAAGTAAAACTGTTGAAAATAATGGCAAAAGGGAAAATATGAATGCTTTACTGTTGAAGCTCTTCAACGAATGCAGAATCTTTTGTTTATCGTCTAAATCTAAAGATATTTCAGCTGAAATGTATGTACATATTGGTGCAAAGTTATTTTCGGGTGATGTCCGCTTCTTTTGATGCCACATCCGATTATATTGCAACTGGGCATCTTGCTATTGATGATTTCCACCATAGGGCCGAGTTTAAACGCAATAACACAGCAAATAACTCCAAAATTCACAAATTTTAACCACAACACAAGATCATTTGACAGGTTACGTACCCAACTTTGGTACCAAACACCGAGAGGATAAAATGGCGAACCGGCCGCAAATAGGTATTTCAATGACTAGAAAATGTAGGGTTGCCAATATAGTAACTGTCAAAAACACTATTACCCTTTTTCACTTAGGCAAATTTATTTAAGTTAAAAAGAGATAGCAGTATTTTTTTTATTTTGGCGTCCATTTGCCTCGTATTTGTATAACTGTTTTTTCTATAGAAACATTTCAAGTCCATGTTTTATAAGTCAATGGGGTCAAGGGATTGGAGCCAGATAAAAATGGAAAGTGACAGGGGCAGCGGGCTCACAAGGCAACACTGTTCTGTTATGTCAATGATGGTGTGTCACTGGCATTGACTTAAGAACATTGACATATAAAACATGGACTTGGCATACCTACAAGAAAAACGTGCCATACCTACACTTTACTGAGAGGATAAAATGGCGTCTACTAGGGCAGCCCTTATCGATATTTCTATGTTATAATATCGATAAAAGATTGTGAGAATGTTTTCATAATGTCACAGTACAATATTTACGGGTAAAAATACCCCAATTTTTCTAACTAATGCCTTTCATTTGTTTGTAGCACAAGCTCGATCGCATTTAAATCACAATGGTAGGGTGGAAGTCTCAACACCTCATGACCACATTGATTTAAAATTTCATCAGCTTCATATATTGGATTAGGCGTATTTCGTTTTACAATACACAACAGCTCTGCTTTCGTGTGGTAGTCCTCATATTGAATTCCATTATCACGAAGCCACTCTCTTATATTACTTTTACGTGTTTGTGTGTTCGGAACCTTATTTATAATTACCGAATGGTAACTAGCATTATCCATTATGATTACACTTGGTTCTTCCAAATTTGGTATAAGTTTTTCTTTAAGCCATTTATTAAAATTTTCAGCATTCATGTCATGGTGATAATCAGCATTTTTTGATTTAGTACTAAACACTAACAAAGAGTTTGGTACGGGGCCTTTCTCTGATCCAGCATGAACTATAATGTACCTTTTCCCGGTCGAAACATTTTCAATTGCACCACTAGTTGAAGGACCTTGCCATGACTTCTTAGGCTTGTAGTTTCTATGGACATAAGTCTCATCTAAATAAATGATTGGCTTGCCTTCTGCACGTTTTCCTGCTATAGTTCTTAAAAATCTATGTCTCCAAGCAGATATGTCATAGCGTTCTATTAATACAGAACGCTCATTTTTATTATTTTTAAATTTATAGCCATTGGCTAATAACAAGCGGCGCAGAGTTTCTCTGCATCCGTTAAAATCAATACTTTCTTTTAACTCCACCAACAGTGTCCTCAGTGTAGGAACTTGTTTTTTAACAATATAAAATTCGTTTATCTTGTTACGCATATCAAATCAAATCAAATCAAAAATGTTTATTTGCTAGAAAATACATACCAATTCAAGGAAAGATCTTATGTCCTAAAAGTCATTGTATTCTGCCTGCAAGCAAGCGTGCAAATTATTAACTTACGTCTATTTATGTAATTATTATCATGCAATTAATTTTATTACAATTATTATAAACTCAATTATTCATTTTCATTCAATAGTACATACCTAACATTAATTTTTAAATTCCATAAATTCCTTAATGCTATAGAAACAGCTCTCTTGTAGCCAATCGGTCAATTTTTTTTTAAATAGATTACCCTGCAACAATTTTAAATCATTTGGAATGTCATTATAAATCAGTATGCACATATTAAACACATTTTTTTTATAAATATCTTTATGACTAGGTGGCTGATACAATAAGTTGCGAAACTTAGCCCTTTTTTGTCTTGGTAGAACCTCACTACGTTGCTTAAAGTAATGCGAGTGATTCTTGGTAAAAACGCAGATATCTCTTATGTACATACAGGGAAGTGGAAGAATGTTACATTTTTTAAAGAGAGGTTTACAACTATCTAAGAACCATGCTTTGTTTATAACCCGGATGCAACGTTTTTGAAGCTTGAAAACTCTGTCAGAATCGGTAGAGTTGCCCCACATTATAAGTCCATAGCTTAGGACAGATGACACATAGCCGTGATAAGCCGAAAGAGCAGCTTCTACAGATACATTTTGCCTTAACTTTTTCAACGCAAACACAAACCTATCAAGTTTCTGACAAATATGTTCCACATGGCATTTCCAATTTAGATGTTTATCTACAATAAGTCCTAAAAATTTTAATTCATCTACTTGATGTACTTTTTCATCTTTGCAATTAATGTCCAAAGGTAATTGTTTGGTATTATAGGAGTTACATTGTATTGATTTCGTCTTACTAATGTTAATATTCAAATTATTACTTTCCATCCAGCTTATTATATCTGATAGGGTCTTTTCGGTGACTGATTTGTAATCTTTTTTGTCGTGACATTTTATAATAACTGTAGTATCATCTGCAAATAGGATACATTTCTGCAAAATGGCCTCCGGAAGATCATTTATATATAGCAAAAAAAGTAAAGGACCGAGAATGCTACCCTGAGGCACACCACACTTATTTATTATTGCTATTGAAGTAAAAATCTCTTTGGTATAAGTTTTGTAATTTTTCTTTACTACTTTGGATATCTCGGTACACTGTTTCCTGTTTCTTAGATAGCTAGCTAACCATTCATGAGCTTTTAGATAGATAACTTTATAGATAACTACCTAGATAACTTTGACATAGCATCTATGTCAAAGTTATCTAGGTTAGACACAGTAGGTTTCCGTGGGCGTTTCTTCCCCGGGGTACTCCAGACACCTTCATTTACTGCACCTTCTCTTTTTACTCTCTTTAGTGTTCTGACACTCACTTCTGCAAAGAAGATATACAAAATATGTAATTAATTCTTGGTTTACGTAAATGCAAAGGTTTTTTTCGGCATAATTTCAAAACACCAGTGTATAGTAAAAACTTACCAGTCATTGAAGTTATTTCTTCTAAGTACTGATTCTGGGTTATTATCCTATCTTTCTGCTCTAATTCAGTGAGATTTTCAATAGTTCTTACTATTTCATCAACTCCTTCGACATCTTGCAGATTCTCTGTTAAAGAAAGTTAATAGTTTTAAAATTACCATTGTATGTATTTTAATTGTTTTTTTTCCTCTGTTATATATCGTTTTGTATGTACAATAAAGCATATAATAAATAATAAATTACCAACAAAAATACAGCAAAAATTCATTATGAGTATATACGTAAAACATAGGTGATGTTATTAAAATGAATACGTTGACTGATGCGATGTACGAATGAATATAATTAGTTTTATTCAATACGAAAAAGCGAAAGTAATTTATTTGTAAGGATACGTAAATTATAAATCAACATTTTATTAAGACGACTGGATAGGTAGGTGTTCAAAGTATCAAAATAATATTGTCTACTAACCTATGAAATTCAACACCACACGTAGACAATCTTGTTTTTGTTTAAACGCGGCATCACGCTGTTGTTGTTTTTCGTTGAACTTGCCAATCATGCAAAACAACATCTTTCGTACACCACTTTTGATAGATTTGTTCATTTTAAACCGTAATTAGAATCACAATTTACACAAACGCATACAATTTGACACCAGAGATACCGAACGACAACCTTGTCAAATTGACGTTGACGTTCATACAGAGTTGCTATATAAAAAGTTCGCAAATAATTCCAAGGCCTACTTTCGTTAGCCAGACTCTAGCAGTATTTTTTTGATTTTGGCGTCGATATGCCTCGTATTTGTTCTATAGTCAAACATTTCAAGTCCATGTTTTATAAGTCAATGCTTAAGAATAAGATTTCTTTATGGTGGTCATTGGTCAAGTGTCAATGTCTAATACTCGACTGTCACTGTCAATCTGATCTGAATTTTGAAAGGCAATGGCAGGCAATGGCGTGTTGTAATTGTGTGGTACGAATAGTGAAACTAAAAGTCAAGCTTTCAATAGTTCAAAGAAACTAATTACTGTGTTTGTTACGGATTAGTTCATAATTAATTACTGTATACTAAAGCATCTGTTATTGTAGTCCTAGAGAGGGACATAAAAAATATGCTCATGTTCTGCTAACCTATATAGTTTTATATAATATCATCTTACGTAAGACAATCGGTAAAATGGGAAACTCCGTGTCAGCTGAGGCTGGTGTTAACTTGCCGAACATTGGAAGTAATTCCAATCCACCGCCAGAATGTCCAATGCACAAGAAAGCAGACGCAAAACCTGAAGAAACCAAAAAACCATCTGAATGTCCTGTGCAACAAGGGAATGATGTCAATCCCTATAACATGGTAAGTCAAGGCCAGATCTAGCTCGTAAATGATATATACTACTTTCGTTATCACCCTGGAAATGATATCTAAAAATACTATGGACCATGTATCAAAATAAAATAACCTTCAAAGCCATTATACAATCTTGTTTCACATGCCATAGTGGCTATTATTTATTGTACATTAATATTATATTTACTATAAAATTTCCTAAGTGCTGGTCACTAACTACTTTGCAACAATCTTACATTTCTGAAATAAAATTATTGTGATTTGACTGTTTGCAATGAATAGGCCACAATATTATGTGAATACAATATGGATGACCTATTCATAACATAGATAGGTGGGTGAGAATGTTGGACAGAGCACCCTTTGGTGGATCAATAGCGACAACAGGTCAGAAGCCTGAAAGTCTGACAACCAGTCTAACCAAGGGGTATCTTATTACCCTGTTACTGGGTTGTGGAGGTCAGATAGGCAGTCACTCCATGTAAAATACTAGTATTCAGCTCCATCTGGTTAGACTGGAAGCCCACCCCAATATAGTTGGGAAAAGGCTAGGCAGATCAATTGCAAATGCATGTATTTAGAGAAAAATGAATAGTGAAAATGATTCTGCTCATTATACATATAAACAGCCACCAACAGTTGCCAACTATGTGCATGTAACACTACTACTATTATCCGTCTTAGAAAATAAATAAAAGTTTAGGTGTGACTTCAAAAAAAAGAATCTTATGATATATTAAAAAAAAAAAAAACATGATCATGATCTATAATATCATCTTATTTTGGTTTAGATGCCACCAGCCAACCAGCAACCTGCACCTGACCAGCCATTTGAACTTCCTACTCAACGTCAAGTGTCCACAATACCGCGAGCCATGCCAGATGGATCCACTGAGTTCTGGGTGTACCCCAGTCAACAAATGTTCTGGAATGCCATGTTACGTAAAGGCTGGCGCTGGAAGAATGAAGACATCAAACAGAAAGATATGGATGACATCATCAAAATACACAATGCCAACAATGAACAGGTATTTTTGCTAAACAAAAATTGTTTTCCTGTAAGTCAGTTCTAATTTGTCCTGCTTATTAGTAATAAATATAAAATTAATGAACAACAGAAGTTGATAGCTGTGTTTAGCTTCATTTGATTTATCTGAACAACAATTTTTATCATTGTTGTACAGTCAGAGAAATTGATTATTGACCAGACCAGACCAGAATTTAATAATTATACTATAACTATAAAACCTTAATAAAACACCTGTTGCTCGTCAGGCATGGCAGGAAGTATTGAAATGGGAAGCATTGCATGCAAAGGAGTGTGGACACCCAAGACTCAAGAGTTTTGGCGGCAAGGCTTCAGACTACAGCCCTAGAGCTCGCATACGAAATTGGCTTGGGTATGTTTTTAATTTTGATTGCAGCTGAAGATGTCCATAAAATTACAAACATTTAAACTCACATACACAAACAGCCGAACCCGCGACACGCAGTGCAGCAGTCAATCACTTAACCACTGCGCCAACCGTGCCATGAAATTTGTAAATCTGTCTGTATATAACGGAGTTATGCCCGAACATGCATAAAAAAAAAGTGTTAACATCCGAATTGAAATAATCTCCTCCTTTTGGAAGAAAATTGTTTAATCTTTGCACTTGCATAACAATTTTTTTATAGTGTTTTATAATTTGTTTTCAGGTACGAGCTGCCATTTGATAGACATGATTGGATTGTCGACAGATGTGGACAAGATGTCCGCTACGTTATTGACTACTATGATGGTGGTGAAGTTGACAACAGATACGAATTTGCTCTGCTTGACGTTAGGCCTGCCCTTGACTCATTTGATAATGTATGGGACAGGATGAAAGTGATGTATATGAGATATCGCTATGAACTTATTGGCTCCAAGGAAAACAATAAGCTGACTAATTAGATCTAGCGTACGATCATGCGTGTTGCATAAAGTTACAAATAATTAAGTATTTATTTTATTGTGGGGTTCTTCTGTCGGCAAGAGTTTGTCACTGTAGAAACTCTTTGTGATTATACTTTCTTTCAATTATTATTCACAAAGTTACAGTACCTGTTGTCTTGATTCAGACTTCATTTTATTATTGTTAGTTTGTTCCTAAATGATATAGTATAGTTAAAAAATTTGAGCATAATTTAGAAGTATTAGGTATGTACTTATTTATGCTTGTTGAACCCACATTTCAGTAACTAATTAACCATTGTATTATGGGGCTGAATAATACCCACAGAAAACTATGATTTAGGTACTTATTGTAACAGCTAAAGTTCCAAAGTTGATTCTGTAAGCAATATAAATATGGATTCTCACATACTTTACATTTACCATAGTTAACCATTGTAAAAGATCATGAATAAAGTTTTACACATAAAATTAAAAAAATGTTAATAATTATGAAGTTCTTTTATTTATTCTTACCAGTTAATATTGAATACAGAAGAGGGGGATTTGCTGTAATTTTTTACAGGAATATTCAAGAATTTTATTAATGAGAACTATATTTGTTTTAATTTATTTTATTAAAAAATGTCAAAAAAAAAAAAAAAAAAAACTTATTAGCTAGGTACTTATAAAACAGCATCAATGCACTTCAATTTAGTTTTCCAGAGTCACAAATTGATGTGATTCTTTGGTTGGTGGTAGGCCCATACATTCATTTTTGAAAAGTTCAACTTGCTGTTCAATGTAACCTTCAAAATTATTGTATGGACAGCCTGAGAGTATTTTATACATTGGTTTTCCTTTATTGCAGTGATATATTGATCTGAGAGTTAACACTGGAGGCTTATCTGGGAATTTAGCACCTGTAAATGAATTCAATCATCACACTACCATACCTAATTATAAGTTATTCAAAAGTTTACATTGAGTTATATTATTATTTTAAATAACATGGAAAATAAAAACGTAATGGAAACTATTATAATATATTATTATATTTAATATCACACAATAGAAACAGGTTTTGTCGATGGAAAAATAGACAAAATGACATTATACACCTTTGTATTTTTCTTTTTCTTTCTTCTTGTCTGTTTATATGTTTGTACATGAACTGTTAATAAATAAATAAACAATCACAATCTGTCATTTTGTCTATTCTTCCGTCGATAAAAGCTGTTTAAAACCCATTTCTATGGTTGTCATGCTTCCAGAGCAGGTTTCTTTTGTCCACTATGTAATTAACCTATTGCAGATAATAATAAGAGTATACAAACCAATATCTATCTGTAAGATCCAATGGTAGCTGCTCATTTCAAATAAGAAGGCTGCATTATTAGCATCATGCTCTAGGACAGCACCTTCATACTTCACAATCAGTTGTGCCAGTAAATCTCGCTTTAACCTTTCATTGTTTAGTAAATCATTAATCTGAAAAATAATATTTTGTCATTAATAAAATACAACAAGTTTTTAGATAATCTTATTTCATAATTATTGTAAACATTATCAAAATCTCAAGCGCCAGTGCAGTAAACATTGTAATGCTCAGAATAATGTTATTAAGACACTAAAGCAGCTCAATTAAGTAATGTATGGTACAATACCTTATTGTTCAATAATTCTGTCACCATTGGGACATAATCCATTAAAACTCCTGACTGATGCATCCTGGAAGACAAATATTTGAAGTACAATTTACAGGTACAAATATTGCTGGCTATTCTACTAATTGTCAAATATGATTAACATCTTGAGAGACACTAAACGCCCATAGGCGTTATAACAATAAAACTTGCAAAACACATTCAGAATATTATGCTGTTAATATGGTACTGAATAGAAAACACAAGTTTATATTTTTGTACCCAACTATGGCAAAGCCAAAGGAGGGTTTTCTTTAATAGGAGATGAGGCAGGAAATCTTCCATATGTTCTGGTACTGGGAGTTTGGGAAAAGATTTGTGAATAAATACTTACAAGGGTAATGATATATTTCCAAGAGACTTTGTGAGTATTGGTGAAAGGATTAATTCAGCATTTGTTGAATTTGGATATCTGACCAACAATAATGCAGTATCTATTCCAGGATTCTTTTCTATTCTGAAAATTAAAATAAATACTTTACAACTCCTGCTGGAACCCATAAAATTAGAATGTAAGTGAACATTAATTTATTTTGGATTTTCAAATACATCCATGGAATGTGAACGCAATTTGGTGTAATTTAAGATTTATCAAGTTTTTTATTACCTTATTTCTTGTAATGCTTACCCGTCACTATACAATTCTGGTAATCTGGATGTATCAACATTAAGTCTGATCAAGAACTCAACTACATGGCTACCAACCCACACTTCAATATCTTGCTCAGATGTTAGAGCATCACCGAGTAGAGCACTGTATTCAAAGTAGGCTCGAGAACTTTCATCTTCATTCAACTTTTTTATCTGTAATAGCAGTAAGTGTTAGAACAGAATGAATTAGTTTTCATATTTTTTTCCAACGAAATATATCTTATTGGTAGGATACAATATACCAGCTTTATTTTTTGTTATTTGTTATGTTACATACTATTTAGGGGAATAGAGTGCCTACTATAATGGGTTTTTCTTGTTTATCTACTGCATTTTCCACTTGTGCCAGTTTGAGCACTTTCAACAAGGAAGTAATGTAAGTTAATTTGCTTACTTGATGAAGTTTGTACAGATTTATAAGTTCTGAAATAACATCACTAAGTGCTTTTGGATCATTTTCGTTCCACTTTGATAGACTTGGCACTTTTTCTTCCAAAAACTGTTCATCAACACTCATAAGAAAACTGTCGTCATCGAATCTGAAGTCTGGCGCAAACCAAGGTGCTGTGCCATCAAATATTATTTCCCATTTCAGTTTCTTTGAACAATAAGGTAAGACAATCCGAATTTGGCATTCACCACCCTCGGAATTCCCGGATACTCGTTCAAAGTCAACTTTAGTCTTACATAAACCTGCAAGTTTAATTATTATACTATAGATACAAGATTTATAATCAACAGAATGTGCTAATACATACATTGTAGCAACATACAACTTACCAAGTTTCAAATCTTGGTACACATTTTCAATGTAGGGACGAAAAACTGGAGCTAAGTCATTTACTACACCAAAACTTTCGGACGACATCGTTAAAAACTCTTTACAAAAAACCGTAGCAATTAAAATGTTTACATGCAATGAATGAGCGAGGCAAAAATAATCATACAAATAACTAATAAACCAAGTCCAATTGACAACTTTGACAATGACAGCTTCAATCATTGCGTTCTTTTATGTTATATGTCAATGGTTCTTTTTCCTTTTGTTCCTTCTGGAACAGGCTAGGGCAGTATATAAAAAAGTACTCTGTGAGCCTAGGGTCTGAAAAAACCCGTACGCAAAATACGCGCTTTGACGTGGAGTTGCGGAAACCAGCCCGTATTACCTAGGGTCTGAAACTATGCTGCCTACATCCATCAATCATTGCCATTGAATATAAAAACATTAATCATTGATTGCTCGATTGTTTTTTTTTTTTTTTTTTTTTTTTTTTTTTTATGGCAATAGCTTTAACTTTTTGCCAACGACGATAAAAGTTAGGGAAACGAATAGGAATAATAAAAACAGCGAAACACGGAGAAGGAGTAAGGATCAGATAAGGATTATAATATAAATACAAGGAACATAATATTATTTATAATTTTACATTGTTGTGAAGAATAAAAGAAGATAATAGATTATAAAAAAGAAGTGGATACATAATTAGACAAGATATACGGGTAGGGAATGGAACTTTTAAGGACACCAAGTCATTAAGGAATGAGGAGCGATCAAGCAACGGACAGGAGAAGAAAATGTGATCTAGGTCACCCGTATCTGTGCCGCATTCACAAGTATCGCTAGACACAATGCCAAGTCTAGCCAGATGAACGGGAGTACATACATGGCCCAAACGCATTCGAATAATTATGGAACAAATCAATTTATTACATTTTGCACGGAAAAACCACGGTTTTGTAGGAATAGAAGGCTGCAGATTAAAATAGTACCTACCTTTTGTTTGGTTATTATCAGCCCAAAGCCTATTCCAGGAATCCTGAAGATAGACTCTGGGAAGAGTAACAAGATCCTGACAATAATTCTGGTATGGATGCCTGTCGCCATCGCTAACTGCTTGGTTAGCAAGTTGATCCGCTTTGTTATTACCAGGAATGTTTCTGTGGCTCGGAATCCACACAAAGTTCACTGAAAGACCCAACTGAACACATCTATATAATAAATCTCTGATTTCTAAAATAATAGGCGAGTTATTCTTTGACGTAAACGGAAATCTAATAAGAGCCTGCAAAGCGCTCTTGGAATCAGAAAATATTATTGATTTTCCAAGTTTCAGAAGTACTATGTATTCAACAGCTTTAAAAAGGCCATAACATTCCCCAGTAAATACAGTTGCTTCTGGGGGAAATTTAATTTTTTGTATAATTTTAAACTGGGCATGGTAAACGCCCACACCCACGTGGCCAGAAGAAGGGTGTTTTGATGCATCAGTATAAATGTGATGGTGTTCATTCCAAATACTATTCTTATAAATATTAAAAGAAACATTTACAGAACTGTCACATTTATCTAAGCTCAAATTCAAAAGAATATTAGGAGTGGATATTAAAGCATTAAAATTACATTTAAAAAGCGGAAAAATGATAGATCGATATTTAGGGGCTTCTATATTAATAAATTTACTAAAACTCTTGATTAGACAAGGATGCTTTTTACGAGCCCAGTAAGCAGATGACTCAATGCAGTCATAAAGTTGTTGAAGTTTGTCATAAAGGGGGTGGTTAAGAAATTGAAATGATCGAAATAAGAATTTGTCTGCCAAGTATTGACGGCGAAGATGTAACGGAGGATCACAACACTCTACCTGCAGAGCATTGATGGGACTAGATCGCATGGCACCAGAGACAATTCGCAGAGCTTTAGATTGTATAAGATCTAACTTTCTGAATGCCATAACATCACCAGGATCTAGTAAAAATGTACCATAATCTAGGATGCTTCTAATTAAGGCGTTATATAATAGTTTCATACAAAAAGGATGTGCACCCCACCACACTCCTGAGAGGCTTCTTAACATGTTAAGAATACGCTCGCATTTATTAACAATAAAGTCACAGTGAGCGCTACCTGTTAATTTAGAATCTAACATTACGCCCAAAAACCTGCAACTATCCTTAACTGGAATTTCATTTCCATTAAAAAATATTGAAATAGGAGGAGGAAGTCGTGACCTCGTGAATAAGACAATTGAACTTTTTTCAGGAGATAAGTCAAGTCCATTGTTGTCTAACCAAGATTTAAAATTAGACAAAGATTGCGACAGAAATGTACAAGCTCGGTCCACGGAATTGTCACTGCAATATATTAACAAATCATCAGCATACTGAAGAACACTTACATTATTTAAAGAAGAATTTAAATCATAAGCATATATATTAAACAGAATAGGACTGAGAACTGATCCCTGAGGGAGGCCCTTCCAGACCAGACGAGACATAGAATGCCCATCAGGAAGTTTAAGCACAATGCATCTTTCAGAAAGCATGTTTATTATAAAATTAGAAAGTAATACTGGAACATTAAGTAATAATAGTTTTCTTTTAAGTATAGTTAAAATAACATTATCATAGGCGGAATTTATATCAAGGAAAGCAGCAATAACTGACTGGTTATAGGAAAAGGCTAATCGTATATCCGACACAAAAATACTTACACTATCAATAGTACTTTTACCACGCCTAAAACCAAATTGGGACTCGCCTAGAAGACCATTATGCTCAACAAACCATTCTAAGCGATTTTTAACAAGATGTTCCGTAATTTTCATTAAAACGGATGAAAGAGCTATTGGCCGATAGGCTGTATAATCTGACGGACTCTTATTGGGTTTCAGAACGGGGAGAACTTCTTGACATTTCCAAGAGGTGGGGATATTACCGGATAACATGACAGAATTTATGATTGATAAAAAATAAGATAAAGAATCATCATTAAGATGAGAAACAAAAGAATACGGAATTCCGTCCAAACCAGGAGCGGAATCCTTAACGTGTGATAGTACACCTCGGAGTTCTGTGAGAGAAAAGGGACAATTTAAATCTGAAGGATTTTCAAGATTGAAGTTAGACAACAGTGGTGTATGAATTATTATATTCTCAGGGACATAAGGCGGGGCTAATTTATCTAAAAAATGATTTCCTAAAATAGGCGAGATAAAAGGTGGGTTTGATTCCTTAAAAGCTGTCCTAAATCTTCTGATGTTTTGCCATACAAGCGATGGTTTCACATCAGGAGAAATAGATAAACAAAAGTTTTTCCAACCTTCATATTTCTTATTCTTTAACAAAACAGAAGTCTCTGACATAATTTTTAACAAATTATCAAAGTTTTCAGTGGAGGAATATTCACAATATGTAATTTCAGCTTCTTTTCTTTTTTTAACAGCTGCCGTACAATCTTTATCCCACCAAGGAGGAGAAGGAATAAAACCTAGCGAACTATTTTTAACTGGGAAAATGTTATTAGCAACATCAATAAAGGCTCTGGCTAGTTCTTCTGCACAAAGAGATTCAGAACCATTAGTGACATTAGGTAATGAGTGAATTTTGAGTTCTAAAAGATTCCTATATAAATCCCAATCTACATCATTGAGTTTAAACTTTAACCGAGGAGGCAAGATATATGATGATTTGTTATTGTTACAGATAGGGAAAGAAATCAATATGGGAAAGTGGTCACTACCAAAAGTAGAACTAAGAGGATTCCAAGTTAAAAAAGAAGCAAGGTTGGCTGTAGTGACTGATAAGTCAGGGGCACTGGGCCCTTCTCCAGGACGAGACCTACGAGTAGGGCGACCGTCATTTAGAATACATAAATTACATGAATCAAAAACATTAATTAGATCATTACCGTAACTGTTAGATGAAGAATAACCCCAGGATTCATGTCGACAGTTGAAATCTCCCAGAATCACGAAGGGTTTGGGTAAAGTCGAAAAAATATGACTTATTTCATTAAAAAGAGAGGAATAAGGATGAGGAATGTAAAGAGATACAAAACAAATGTTTTCCACTATGTTCTATGTTATGGGGTTTGGTTTCCGCACTCAGTCCGTCAGGTGGACCATTGTGCGTGGGCCATAGCGGCCGTTTGGGGGGTTATTCCAACCAGCCCACCTCCCTCCAGAAGTTGATTAGGTCTCCTGGTTTGCTTAGAACATCTGTGTATGATCTGGGTGACCCGAGGGTGTTTATTCTGATCTGGGTGACGCCCGTGCATTCAAAGAGCACGTGCGCAACGGTCTCCTCAGCCTCCATGCACGCCCTGCACAGAGGACTGTCCGTTATGCCTATTGTGTGGAAGTGTTTGTTTAGCGAGCAGTGTCCCGTGATGGTCCCTGTCACCAGGCGCAGGCAGTTCCTGTCCAGGCGTAAAAGACGCCTGGTCAGCTTGCTATCCAAGGATGGCATAGCTTCCTTTGACTGCCGGCAGCCCGGTGTCGAGGACCACCATTGTTCTGCTTGTGTGTGGGTGATTTCCTGTAACCACCTACGTATTTGGTTGAAGGGGATGGGTATGGCAGGCTCGGGTCCACAGAATGCCGTGCTGGATCCTCGTCTAGCAAGTTCGTCAGCTGCGTCATTACCTAGAGACCCGCTGTGTCCTTTTATCCATTGCAGTGTCACAGTGTTGCGGTTAAGGACCGTTATTTGTTCTAATGCCTTGTGACATTCTAGTGTTAGTTTTGAGGTAATGATTTTTTTCTGTAATGATTGGAGGACTGAGGCGCTGTCGGAGAGTATACGTATGTGTGTATTCGTAATCCTCCTGGCTTCTAGGGCGTGGACCGCTTGTATTATGCCCACACACTCCGCCTGATAGACGGTGTTGAACCTTCCCAGCGGTCTGGATATATTTATGTTGAGTTCGTGTGAGAAGACTCCAACTCCGGTACCGGAGTCGGTCTTCGAGCCGTCGGTGTATACCCTCATTTCATTGGGGCCTGAGTAGTCACACTGTTCTTCTGTGAGTATTATTTGTAGTGCCTTTGAAAATGGGTTGTTTTCGGGGCTTTGTCGCAGGGTGATGCCATCATTGGCTGTCGTTTGATCACATCCTCCTTTATGCGTGTGTGCTTAATTCTGGAGTCATTACTTAGGGTTCCCGATAAATGGAGCCTAAAGGCGGCCAGGGCCGCTTCCTCCCGCACGATTAGGTGTAGGGGCGGCAGCCCCAGCAGTGCCTGTAGGGCAGCGGTCGGTGTAGTTCTCATACAGCTAGTGATTGCGACACACGCAAACCGCTGCAGTTTCTCGAGATCTCTCTGGGCTGTGCTCAGGTCTGTTCTGGGCCACCAGACCAGTGAGCCGTATGTGATTGTTGGTCGTATGACTGTAGTGTATAGCCAGTAGGTGACTTTGGGGCTAATCCCCCAATTCCTGCCAAGCAGTCGCTTGCATTGCCACAGGGATATGCTGGCTTTTGTGATAGTGTAGTTCGTGTGTTTTGCCCAATTCAGTTGTTTGTCCAAATAGATGCCCAGGTATTTGGTTTCAGTTGAGAGGCTTAGGGTTGTTCCAAAGAATCGTGGTAATTGTAGTGTCATCAGTTTCCTCTTTTTTGTGAAGAGAATCAGTTCGGTTTTCGTTGGGTTCACTGAGAGTTGGTGCTTGTTGCACCATTCCTCTACTATTTTCAGGGCTTGACGCATAAGGTTGCATAGGGTGTTTTCGTGGGTCCCGTTGATTATTATGGTTATGTCATCGGCGTAGCCTACGGTGAAATAACCTTTGCCATTGAGTGTTTTGATGAGGCTGTCTACCACTAAGTTCCACAGAAGCGGCGAGAGGACGCCCCCTTGCGGGCAGCCTTTCGCAACAATGGCTCTCGTGGTGTCATTTACTGTGACTTGTACAGCCCTTAGTTTGAGCATATTGGTGATCCAGCCACTCAGGGTCGGGTCTACGTTGTGTCTGTCGAGGGCCATATTTATGCTGTTGAACGTTGTTTTATCAAAGGCACCCTCGATGTCGATGAAGGCAGCCAGTGCTGAGCCTTTGTGGTCCACTGCACATTCGATCTTAGAGACCACGCTGTGCAGCGCTGATTCTGTTGACTTGCCTGTGGAGTACGCATGTTGTTGTTTATGAAGTGGTTTTACCCGGAGAGGTCCGTCTCGGATGTGCCTGTCACAGAGTCTCTCTAGGGTTTTTAGTAGAAAGGATGTGAGGCTTATGGGTCTGTAAGCTTTGGGTTGTGTATAATCAGTCTTGCCAGGTTTGGGTATGAATATGACTTTCACCTCGCGCCATGCAAGAGGTATGTGTCTGAGTGCTATACAGGTTCGGTAAATCTCCACCAGCCATGGTGTCAGACAATCTACCGCCCACTGCAGTAAGGCGGGGAAGATGCCATCCAGCCCTGCTGACTTGTAAGGCTGAAAGGTGTTAATAGCCCACCTTACTCGATCTTCTGTTACTATGTTGCGGGCGCTTGACCAGTCCTGATCCGTTGGGGCCCATTCTGGTTCCGCTTCCCACGTCCTGTCCTCTAGGACTCTACAACCTGGGAAGTGAGTTTCGAGAAGGACCTTACTGGTTTCATAGTCAGATGCTGTGTATGAGTTGTCGGGTTTCCTAAGCGCGCCTAGAGTTCGGTCCTGATCCGTTGATAGGATCTTCCTTACCCTTGCGGCTTCATTATTAGTCTCGATGGATTCGCAGAATTTACGCCATGCTGTCCTCCTGGCGTTTCTGATCTGCTTTTTGTATGTGTATTGCGTCTTTTTGTATATCTCCCAGTCGTCCGGAAGTCTGGTGTTTTTGGCTCTGTTGAATTGCTTACGCAGCGCATCTCTGAGTTTACTAAGTTCAGCATTCCACCAGGGGTTCCTCTCGTTCCTGTTTCGTGGTGCTCTCAGTTTGCAGCATGCGTGGTATGCTTCGGTTAGGTATTCTGAAAGTTTTGTCACGGTGTATTCTAGTTGTGTCTGGTCTTTTATGGTTACTTGTGTTAGGTGTCTAGTTTGTAGGGAGGCCAAGAGGCGTCTATATCCGGGGACATTAGTGCGCCTCGGGTTTCGCTTCGGCTCGGGTTCCCTACATTTGGTCATCAGTGTAAAGCGGATCCTTCTGTGATCTGAGCAAGAAGGCTCGTCTGACACGTGCCAGTTTGTAATCAGGTTTGTCGCGTTTTCTGTAGCAAGTGTTAGGTCTATAATCGTCTGTCCTCGGACCGTGACCCAAGTGGGTTCCGAGCCGCGGTTAACGATGTTAAGGTTAGTAGAGAATAAATAGGTGGATAGTACCTCTCCCCTGGAGTTCGGTGCGTCGCTGCCCCAGAGCGGGTGGTGGGCGTTCGAGTCAGTGCAGATGATCAGGTCCAGATTGGTGCACTCGCAGTGTTGCACTAGGTCGGCCATCTGTTTTGGTGGACAGTCTGCGTCCTCGCCAGGCATGTACACCGAGGCCAGTACAACATCTGGGGCGCTACCTTCGGTCTGGAGCCTGACAGCTGTCAGGTCTCTGGAACAGAATTGGGTGAGTGGTGTGGTAGGGATTTCTTTGGGTATATAGACGCAGGTTCTTGGTTTGTCTAATGTGTGAGTGTTGAGGATTATCTTACCTCCGATGTTACCGAGGCCACATATTTTGTTATTTCTGATCCACGGCTCTTGGATCAGTGCGATGGTTCGGGGCTTTACCTCCAGTGCCCTGCGTAAACTAGCCGTGGCAGCCTGGCTATGTTGGAGGTTGGTTTGGATTATATTTAAGGCTGGTGGCGGCGGTGGAGTGGAGTTAGTCGGAGATTGATCCATTGGACAGTCTCTCCGTCTCCTCCACTCTGATTTGGGCGTCGTTTCCATCGCCCGGCGACGAGGTAAGTAGTAGCTCGTTCCAGCCAGGTGATGCAGGGGGCAACGTGTCGGTATCATCGGCCATTGCCGCTCGGGCCATGACCTCCTCAAGTTGTGCCATGTCCGTGTCTGTCGTCTGTGTCGTAGTCTGTGTCGTCGTCGGTACTGTCGTCTTCCCGTCTGTGCTGTCGGTCTGGGTGTCAGAGGGTCGGGTCGTGGGCCAGAAGCGTACGTATATCGACCCAAGCATGTACGATATCCGTCGCTCTCGTCCCAGGACCTTTTCAGCTTCCTCCGGTGGCAGCCCTAGGGTCAGATAAGTCCCACAGTGGTCGCCACCGACGGTAGTTGCCCTGTATAACGACCACCGCGATATGTCGTACCAAGTGTTCTGACGGATCAGAACACTCTGGAGCTTGGCCACGTCACCTCTGTAACGAGGGACGAAAAGCGAGGCTCGGACACGGGTGGGCACGTCGGTCTGTTTCATTACGGTAAGTCTCTGGTTAGTGTCTGGGAGTCTGATTTTGGGCACATTCTGGGTCAGCCAGGTCAGGGCATAGTCGTCTTCACACCACATCTGCACTGTACCTTCCGCCACCCGTGGGTAACCGCGGAAGGCCGGGAGTGGTGCCGACAAGTCTGTGTCCATCACTAGGTTCTCAAGGTCCGTCTTTATGTAGTCTGCCTCTACCTTGGTCAGCTCCCTGCCGGGGTGGGGAAAGCAGATCGCTACGGCCAGCCGCGCCGGAATATCCTGGGTGGCCCGCGCGTAGGTTCTCTGCCCCCCCTGAGCAGAGTGGACCCTCACACGTTTGGCGTCCCCCTGAATCGTACTTGGCGAAGCCGTGTCGTCAGGTCGATCCCTCTTCGCCGGCCCTGTACCGCTCGGTCCAGGCTGCGGCTCAGAGGTGCCTGGCAGGGTGGTCGTTGCCGGCAACGCCTTGTGTGAGGCTCCAGACCGCTTACCCCTAGCACGTCTAGGTCGAGGTCGGTCGTGGGTTGTCTTGGTGTCTTGGGGTCGGTTTGCTGGCCCGGCAGACTCCACAGCGTGCGGAGGCGCTTCGCGCTGGGTTGCCCCTTCGCGTACCTGCCCCCGCCCGCTTGGTTCCACGTCCGGCCGCTTTCCGCGCTGGGTTTCCCCTTCGCGTACTTGCGGCTGGGCGCGTGGCTCCGCGTCCGGTAACTTTGCGCGCTGGGTTGCCCCTGCTGTGACATGTTTTCCACTATAACAGCGATGATAGAAAAATCATTGCTGTGAGAAGAGATAGGAAAAAAGGAAAAGGACAGAGGGTGTTTCACCAGTATGGCTACTCCACCATGACCATCTGAACGGTCTTCTCTGAGACATGAGTAACCACGAAACTTTAATAAAGAATCTGGTTTTAACCATGTCTCTTGTAAGGCACATATAGATGGTTTATATTTGTTTAATAAATGAATGAGATCACTTTTTTTACGAATTACACTCTGGCAGTTCCATTGAAGGACTTGATCCATTATTGTTTGATTTAAATAGTAAGGAAATTGCATTAATTACCAGGGCAGCGTTGGACGGTGAAATACCATTAGATTGACTAAGGGATTTAATGAGAGATATAATTAAATCAATTACAGAAGTATCATTTGAGTTTTCATTTGACTTAGAGATTAAAGCACACCCATTAGAAGGCTGAGGAATAGCAAAGTTACTAATAATCTCTTGATGGGCAATTTTATCATAACCTTTAGATAAGGTAGGAGGAGAGCGGGGTTTTAGTGATACTGTTTTTTTGTATGATATATTACTGGAGTTTTTAGAAGAGGAACTCTGAGGTGGAGAGGCGAAAGTAGTAGGGGTAACATCTGGGGATGATAGCAACGCATCAACATAGGAGATTTGTGAAACTGGAGGATGAACTTTAGAAGCTTCTAAATATGAAATACAGCTCTTAGCCATTGACTCCTTAATGGCTCTCTGTCTTTCATATTCAAGGCATTTTTTATCTGTGGCTTTGTGAGAACCTTTACATAAACAGCACGTGATAAAATCTTCATGAACTGAACAGTTATCTCCGGAGTGATCTTGGCCGCATCTAAAGCATCTGGGTTTTGATCTGCATTGCAGTTTCACATGACCAAACCTACAACAATTGTAGCACTGGATGGTAGGATAAATATATAAATCTACAGGCAGTGCAGTGTAGCACATGAAAATTCGTTTGGGTAGTACCTGACCATCAAAAGTTAATACTATTGATTCAGTAGCTTTGAGTTGAGTTTGTCCATCAATAATTATTTTTCTTCTCAATCTCCTAACCTTGAGAATTTGCCCACATCCTATAGGAACAGAAATATTTTCTTTCACCTCTTCATCTGACCACTCGGATGGAACCCCTCTAACTATGCCCATTCTGCTGACAGAAAATGATGGGATGAACGCTTTGAATTTTTCTGTTTCTAAATTTGGGTTATCGACAAAAGAGTTAGCATCTTCAAACTTTGAAAATGAAATGGACAGTCTGTTTCTTCCTATTCTTTTTAAACTTCCGTTGACAATGTTATTCACAGAGTTCCTTTTTATGAATCGACCGAAGGTAACTGGATGTAGAGTAACATTATCATCAGGAGATGAAAATTGTTTTTGGACGTGCACTACATAAGGAGCTGCATCTGAAGATTTATATAATAGACGAGTAACAGGGGGCTGAGGAAGCGGGCGAGAGGCATCGTTCTGGCTGTTAACAACAGCAGTAGTTTGATTAAATACCGGATTAATATTTTCTTGAATATTTATTTTAGTCTGATGATCAATACATTGACAGTCACTTTCTTTGAAATCTGTTACATCAACGCGGCTTTTCCTACGTTTTTTTTTGTTACAGTGTCGGCAGATTTTTGGACGAGCTGAAGCTCTTTTACGACCACTAGAAACTTGGGATATGGAGCAGTCTGTATCCATGGTACTTCCCTCATCATTATTAGATGTTATTGTTATTACGTGGCCAATATCAGGGGGTAATCCCCCAGGATCATCTGGGGGATCCATCCCAGGACGGGAGAAAATTAAATGTTATGGACTTACCAGTTATGCAGAGATATATATACAAATTACACAAAAATATACACTAACTTATAATATATATACAAACTACCACTTATCTGATCGAAACCACTAGAAATTTGTACAAATAATTTAAAATTATAAAAAGTACGCGCGGTTTGTTTGACGTTTCCCGCCCTTTTGCTCGATTGCTTATTTCTCTATCATTTGTTCGGTGTTGCCATAACTCTATTTTCAAATTATACAAACAGACCGTGACAGACGTTATACTGCCCAAACAGCGCTATCTACCGTCCAATTGTGAATCTAAACCACCCAGGGACCCAAGACACACAAAAATAAATCATCAAAATCGTTCCAGTCGTTTAGGAGGAGTTCAGTGAAATACAGACGTACTGAAGAATTTTAAACAGTGTGACGTAAATAGTGGTCCAACGTTATGGGGCCGAAACGCCGTATATTCCGTTATCACCTATTTTTCTTTAGATCTCACAATCATCTGGGTTGTAATTTATATAAATACCATTTAAAAAAATTATAATTGTGATGTGCTATCCACAAGAATAGCATTAACAATTTTCTATGTACTATACACCCTATTTATAAAGGACTATACTGTTTGCTGTGTAGCATGTTGCGGATAACACGTGACAGAAAGGGCAAATTAATTTAATTTACTACAGTTATTACTGAGTCCGTATTATGTACACAATCTGTATGTAGGTAAGGATCATAGTTGTAATACAGAATCAGGAAAAACAAGTAAATTATAATATATTTTACCCTTTCTGTCACCTGTCACCCGCACCATGCTACACCGTAAACAGTTAAGCAATCTGTTTTAGGCCAAAAGTACACTTCACCTATCAGCTCCGAATAGTATATAGTTCACAGTGAATGGAAAATTAGACGACCAAACCAGTTATTGAACTGCTTATACCATGGGTTAAAGTGCACTAATAATGGAATAAAAACATCATTACAGTGGCGAATTCGCGAACAAAATCTTGCGCACCCGACGTGAGTATAGGCACGTTCCCACTTGATCCCAATGTCACGCACAACCATTTCCAACACTATTCCAGTAGCATCAAAAGTACTTTGCGAGTAGCATTCTGATTCTCGAATTCAGAATTGTAATGAAGTTTTTATTCCAATATTAGTGCACTTTAACCCATGGTATAAAATAACTGGTTGTAGTCTAATTTTCCATTCACTGTGCCAATTTCGGCGTGACTGTATTTTATATATTAGAACAATGTAAAACACGCATTACACCTAAATAACGATTTCTTAAAACTTTTGGTAATATTACATCCCTACTGCTGTCATTTATTTTGTCTTCATTAGTCAAGCAAGTCAGTGAGTGACAGACGGACATTGTGGAATTTGCTGAACAAGGACGGGACACTACTTTAGCGTTTTTCGTTTAACGACTAACGACCGACTCACAGTCCTTTTATTGCTGATAATTTATTTTTTAGGTTCAAATAGAAACATTCGGTTCTTATAATTTGTATGAAACCTGTATGGAACAGTAATATGAAAAACATGTACTCGTCTGCACAGAACAACATTTCCGATCTACTCAAATTAGCCAAAAAATTCAACTGTTTTTATCTATCAGGTACGTGATTCAATTTGTGCATAGCTTAGATAGTTTGCCATAAACAGGCAATTAAGTATTAGTTTAGAAATACACGAGTGACTGTTTAGGCAGCTTATATAGTGTTTGTAATAACAAGCTCGAAGTCGAAGAAGCAACTCATACTGTTTGCTTACATATTTTGCATTGTTCAAGGCTTGCATCAGGGAGTATGCAAACCGTTTATAGTAGCCGGATATCAAGTGGGTTTGATTCGCCCTGATGTTATGAAGTACTTGATTAAATTCCCAGAGGTAAGCCTTTACTTTAATGTTTTTAATTTTTTAGACACAGTTATAGTTTCCCTCAAAGCATAAACTTTTCGATAGTGTTTTGGAACACTGATTAATTAAGTTTTATGTTATAGACAAAAACATCAATCGGTATTGGGTCAGAGGGTTGTCAATTGCATTACCTTACCTCTGTCAAAACTTAATTTCTCTATGAATTTATGAAGCAATTCATAATAATTATGAACATAACCTAAAATAATAAGTTATCAATAATTATAATAAACTAGTTACTACAGTCAGTAATATCTAGTATTATAATTTTATTGCCCGAACTATGTATTCCATCTTGAAAATAGATTGAGAAAATTGTATTACATTTGCAAATATTTTCTATACCTACATCCAAAATGTATTGTTGAAAAGAAATATGCAAACTTACTTATTACAGGTATTTCGGATCACCGGCAAGTGTGTAGAATTAAATCCAGCATTCAGAGATTATAAGGAGAGGACAACGAAGATAGCCGATGTATTGCAGAATTTGAGAAAAGAAAATGAGATATGTGCTTTAAAAGGATGGAGAGATGAGGTATAATGTGATTTCCATAATTGATATCACTTCCATTAATTAACACTATAAAAACATTTATTTTTAATGAAGTGTTCATGAAAAATGTTATCAAGTTTGTATTTGATTGATTATTTATTGATACTCAGTAGATAAAGCATAATAGTGCTTGAAATACTACAACAGGATGACAAGAATTTCATGTTATAGTTGTATTATAATGGGTGTTGCATCATACATGTTGTATGAGTTTCCTTATTTATTTATCAAGTTCTATTTGCCTTATTCCATATAACTAATAATATTAATTTGTAAGTATAACTCTGTCTGTCTCCCTTTTTTTGTTCTTACTTTTTCATGCCTAAACCACTGAACAGATTTCAATAAAATTTGGCAAGGAGACAGATGTCATCCTGGGGAAGGACATGGCTACTTTTTGTCTAATGATAATCCTAAAGGAAGTGATTTAGGGTTTGTATAAGAGACCCAACGTTTCTAAAATTAGGGATATGAAAATTCAAATTTATGTTTTTGGTAAGAAATAAAGAATTATGTGTTTCAGCGTTTTAGTTCATTCATCCCCCAAGGGGGTAAAATATGAGTTAGTTTAATGAAAAAATCACATGTGCAGCCTGATTCAAACTTTATGGTGGCTTGGAATGAGGAGAGTTGCAAATTAGTAACAAATTCATGTGTCGGTGGTGAGGTGTGGGGTACTGAGCAGCGAGTAGCGCACTTCAGAGCCGCCATAAAGTTTGATCCATACTATAATATTGAAAAATATATCATGCGGGCGAAGCTGCTGGGGGAAGCTAGTGCCCAGTATGGATTGATTTTCTGTTTAACCAGGACTCCATAGTCCTGACCAATAAAGTCTGCACTGAATTCCAAGTTTTAAATAAATTCAATTGAAACCTCAATTTAAATTCTATATTTTGTTCAGTTGAGTTTTTGGGCTGCTGAGATTTTGTTGTTAGTGGGTGGAATACTGTACTGTTCTTCTCGATAATCTGTTTTCAAGAAGATATAGTTTGAGAAAATAGTTATGATTGCAGTGTTTTGGGGTCACTACACCATGCTACCCAGAGAGCCTTTTGGAAATGGACAGGAGCGCTATGTGTCTGTTCGGCATCAGGAACTATGGAGTCAGTGTCTCTGGCTATGTGAACCACCCAACAAAAGGTCTTTGCATCTGGTTACAGCAGAGAAGTTTCACTAAACAAACCTGGCCTGGTAAGCAACAAATTACTATGAATTTTTTTGTGGCAAGTTGTGAAATATTTTTATCAGTCTGTTCAATCAAGTTTTAGTTTATTTTGCAGCATTGATATATTATTTTTAACTTGTACCTACTAATTTGTTTATTTGGATTGCAATTACAGTTTATTTTATTCTGATCTATTGTTACAATATTGTGAAATTTAATTTATGTAATATGGGTATTAACTGAATTATTTTTGTATTTTTTAAAATTTTCTTTTAATTTAACAATATTTGCAGTGTTATTTTATTAATTGGTAATTTTTTAGGCAAGTGGGATTGCTTCGTTAGTGGTGGGCTGGCTGTTGGTTATGGCATTCTGGAGACAACTATAAAAGAGGCGGCCGAGGAGGCCTCTGTTGAAGGGGAACTAGTGAAAAAGCTTGTGCCAGCTGGCTGTGTTAGGTATAATACTTGTTGACTTAGTACGAAATAAAATAAAACTACTTCATTATAAATTACTAGCTTTTGGTCACCACATCCAGAATGAAAAGCAGCCTGTCTTAGGCCACCTATCAGTTAAATTTCATAACACTCAGTTCAGAAGTTTAGGTGTGAAAGGTAACAGACAGACAGACACTTACTTTCACATTTATATTTTATTTGACAGACAGTGCTTGGAGGAGCTACTTATATATCTGTTATTATCTTTTCAGTTTCTATTTCGAAAGTGAAAGGGGCTTATTTCCTAACACAGAATATGTATACGATCTTGAGTTGCCACTGGACTTCATGCCTCAGAATGCTGATGGTGAGGTTGAGAATTTTGAATTGTTAACTGCTGAAGAGTGTGTTCAAAGAGCCCTCACGCCCGAGTTCAAGACAACGAGTGCCCCAGTGCTCCTAGACTTCTTGATACGCAGAGGATATATTAATCCCGAAAATGGTGAGTTAATTATGTTAATATGTATTATTGTCATACGTGATGGTGATGTATAATGTATATGTCGCAGCCATCTGGTTAAATTAGCCAGCTTATTGGACGCCTAGGCAGTTAATTAAAAGCCGGCATCCAAATGAATGCCTAGGCCGATAGTTAATTTTAATTAAATCATTCAACGTTTAACAACTTGGCGTATTGAAAGTCAGCCCTTTGAAGATGACTGACCAAGACTCAGCCAAGTGATTCAAGTGGTGAAAAAATCTCTGCGAACAACTTGGAAATAGCGCTCACCGTCCGCTGCCGCGGCACCGCTCGTTCCGCTCGCTCGGCTTGCGAGCGGTTGGTCACGGTTCTAACCAAACCTAACCAATTTCAATTTCACCCAGTTTAACTAAATCTCTAAACGACATTCAGCCATCTGGTTATACATTGTGCTAAACAACTTGACGAGTTGTCCTTTAGTCATTCAATTAAATGTCGTCATTCAATGAACGCGCTAGTCATTCAATCAAATAGCAGATTCAACCAGATGACTGCGACATATACATAATGGCATTTAGCTATTTTGCACATTCAGATTTATCTGGACTGATAGATTTTATTTTTCAAATGAAAATAATAACGTCGCCCTCATTTACGGAGACGCGACGCCTCGCGTCTCCGTAAATGAGGCCTAAGGGCGACGTTATTATTGTCGTGCGGCGTGGCGTCTCGCGGCGCGTCGTACGTTTTTTCTGTTTACGGAGCGGCGGCGCGTCAAGCAAGCGGCACTTATCATCGCACGCGTAAGCACAAACGTATGGACGTAAGACGTGGTTCATAGAGATGCGGGGCGGGAAGCATGGCGGTGCCCGCCGCTGCGCCCGCGGCGAATCCTCAAGCGTCTAGCAAAGCACGCGGCGGGCAACGCTGCGCGGCGCACGCGGGATACTCAATCAAACTGACCAGTTTGACTGGCAGAAGATTCCGCCGCGGGCATCGCTTCAACGAGAAGTGCCGCTGCGTGCGCCGCCGCGATAAACGCCGCTTATGATGCGGCGGTGGCATCCGCGGGCTCGGCCTCAAAAAACGCTCGATTTCAAGAAAACGCGTCTAAAATCGCTTCTCCGTAAACGCACTCATACAACGCCATATGTTTGAATTCAGTGCGGGCCGCGCCGCACAACGCGACGCGCGACGACGCCCCGCGTGTCCGTAAATGAGGCCTTAGAGTTAAGCTATGAAGTTTTTGACAATTAATGTTTCAGAGCCAAACTACAGAAACTTGGTGGAGTTACTCCATGTTCCTCTGCAGTCCATCTACACCTGGCCGTGCAACTCCGCACTCGTCCCAGTCGCCTCGATGGCCACTAACGGCGATGGCGCCGACCTACATCTAGCTAACTAAACAAGTCATCCCAATTAATTTTGAATTCTCACTTATTTTTCTAATTAATACTCTTCATAGAACTTGAGTACTAAAACATGTTTTGTGTATGAATTTTCTAGTCTTCCTTTATTGCAATGTCGAAGAGAAATTATGATAAATGCTTGTACTATTTGGGGTTATAACGCGATAACTGTGTTAGTATTATGGGGTTTTTAGCAATAAAATAAATATTCATCATCTTTACATTAAATTAGCATCCATTCCAGCTGTCAGTAGATAATTGAATAAGTTGTCATGCAGTGAGTTAGTGATCTGTTAATAAGTTTATTAGATGCAACTATCATGGTTTTTCTTAGATAGTGTATAAGTAGGGTTAGACGTTTCCCAGTGATGGCTAAACCATTTCATTACTGTGTTTATTATTTGATGAAATTGTAAATATATTTCCAATTTATTAAAATTTAATATTTCAAGGCCTAATCATAATTCATTTTAATTAGCCTCGTATTCAATATACTTTGGTAAGCTTTGAGTGTTACCTAAGTCTATCTATTTAATTATAATTTGTTTTTATCTTGGCACTTGTAACTAGTATATGCATTGTCGTAATATTTTAGTATACATTGACCAAATCTTGATGTGTTTCGTAATATTTCGTGATATGTATTATTGAGGACATCATAGTTTAGCTAGGTATGGTTAATTTCTGTGATACTTTACCGATTTGGTATAAGGCAATATTATATTATCAGTTTGATTTCCTGATTATCGTAATGAGACCAACAGAGATTGAACGTTAACTTGTAGCGTGTTCTGAATGCTGGTTCATAAAATGTCTGAACATTATGTATTATTAATATTATTATTTATGTTTTTTTTACGTAGATTAAATATTTTGTAAAAGTAAATTTATCGAAAGTAATAAAACTACTTATTGAATTAGTGTAATATTTATTAATCATATAAATTATAGCATATTTGTATCTAGGTGCTACTTGCAGATGTAGTACGAAAAGTTAAATTGAAATTCGTTAGTCTAGTCATTCTACGTCAGATATGGCGAATATTTAACATTAATGTCTTATACGTACTTACTTTAGTGCCTGTTTATAATTATATGGATTATTTTGTCTTAATATTTAACATACACATTCAGCTGAAATTAATTTGTCACAAGAAGATTTAATCCGGCTTCCCAGCTTCTAAAATCCAGTCTTCTAGCATTTGTACTTATCCTTTAAAATCATCATCATCATTTCAGCCGAAAGACGTCCACTGCTGGACATAGGCCTCCCCCAAGCGTCCTCACATTGACCGGCATCCATCGGATTCCTGCGGCCTTCACTTGATCATCGGTCCACCTTGTGGTAGCCCTTTGCGGTCGCCACTCCAGAACCTTTTGGCCCCATCGGCCTTTCGTTCTGCGAGCAATATGCCGTGGCCACTGCCACTTAAATTTGGTAATTCTTCGGGCTATGTCGGTTACCTTGGTTCTCCTGTGGATCTCTTCATTTCTGATTCCATCACGGAGGGAACTTTGCTCCTAGCCCTCTCAATTGCCATTCTTTAAAAGGCAGTAATTATATGTGTCTCATTGAAAAAATACGTAAGTAAATCTATTTTTTTTTTTTGCTGTTTGTGTTTGTTGAATCCAAATCCCTTCGGCGTAAGCTAATTAATGCTATAATTTACATGAAACATACCAGAAAAGTGATCATAGTCTGGCAACAGGCTGAGATAACCCTAGAAAGATCACGCAAGATTATTATTTATTAATTATATTATTCACTAATTTTATTGTGGCATATGTACTCCAAATTTTAAATGATAGAAGTTACATTTCTAATTGCCATACTTCCCAATAACGCGTACTTATCACAAATTGAAGATTCGCACTAATGAGATCATGTATTACCGGCACGTACCTAATTAGTAAACGATTAAGAGGCCTTTCAAGTGTTTGTATAGCATTTGAAAATAATGTAGACAGATTAGAAGAGACTGAATGTTGATTTCTTATTTGTCTTTTTTTACAGTAAGCAATATACAACAGGACTTTGTTTAGAGGTATCATGTATTCGCAAACGTTAGAAAGGAGTAGATGTTTGTAGTGATTGACAAATTGACAAGTTAATATTGGGTAAATGCTAGTGATATTCAGTTGTCATTACATTTTATACATTTTTATAAATCCGCTATTGGCGAAAGATTTTGTATCGATATTATGTAATACATACTTAAATTATGAATGTAATCGTTTATATTTGCGATAGTAATAAATTAGCGTTTTCCTAAAAAATAAAGTTTTGAAACATAACTAACTTTTAATTTAATAGTATCAAAATATGGGATTATTCTGTCTTGTTAGCCGGATTCGATTCCTATATTATATTGGGTATACCTATGAAATTGGCGTTTTTTTCTCACAAATAGAGAACCTCGACACTTCTATTATTTAAAATATTTATTAATTGCTTGATGACCATCGTAGACAACTACCAATAGTAAAAAACCTTTTTAATTTTATAAACATAAAAAAGTACCTTAAAAATTACTCCTATATTTGTTAGCAGAAATGACTAATATTTGTTTTAAAACTTAGCCAAAAGGCCAGTTGCGGTACTGAGCGCACCAGCCAAGGTATTCGAGATGGCTGTTCACAATGGCCCTCATTTGTCTGACACGCAGCACGGCTTCCGTCCTGGACGCGGTACTACGGGGAACTTGCTTCACCTGATGACACAGTTGGTACCAGCTGTTGACGCTGGGCTTCAGGTTGACGTAGCCTATCTGGACTTTAAGAAGGCGTTCGGCACAGTCGACCACGACATACTCTTGTCAAGGCTGGCGGGTATGGGCTGCACATTTCATACTGTTAAGTTTTTCGCCAGTTATCTTCGAGATAGACGTCAGTATGTGGACTGTGGCGGACAATTCTCGGAGACCTACTACACCAGATCGGGCGTATAATGCGGCATCATCTGGAATATAATCCGGCCGCCTGGAGCCCGAGTGAAATAAAATACAAAAATATGCTCGAACGGATACAGAACAAATTCGTCAGATTTATTTATTTAAAGCAGTATGGGAGATACCCGGGATACCCGTTACTGTGTCCTACCCTATTCTGTCTAGGTATGGTGGGCTACTACAAATTAGAAGTGGCACTGGCAACGTACATTTTCAAAGTTTTAAGAGGTAGTATACAAAACTCAGGTATACTATCAGAAATAGGGTTTAATTTACCGGATAGGTACTATCATACGTGGCGCGGCGGCGCAAGCCGCAGCTGCTGGTGGTGCCGAGAGCGCGCACTAATCTGCTGGGGCGCGCACCGCTGACTCTGCGCACTGTCAACACGGTGGCGGATGCCATAGACCTATTCACCTCTCTAGTATCTAAATAGTAGTCTATGTATTCACCTGTAGGTATACCGAGTGAGTTCACAAGGGCCACGTACTGTGTAGCATGTAAGGTATAGTTAAGTATATTTTAAGATACTTTGTCGCATTAGATTTATGATCTGTAATGGCAAAGGAAACATGTGATAAAATAAATAAATAAAACTTATTTTTGTCGCATGGCATACGTTATCCTTTTGACGAAATGGTTGGCGCAGTGGTTAAGCGATTGACTGCTGCGCTGCGTGTCGCGGGTTCGATTCCCGCCCGGAACAATTATTGGTATTACCTACAATTAGTTGTTCCGGATCTGGTTGTTTATGTATGTGAGTCTAAATGTTGGAGAAATTCCTAGTGTGGGGCAACGTTTTTATAAAAAAAGAAAAAAATCTTAGTTTTTAAACATTAGTGCATAAAAGTTTTAAAACATTAGTATTCATGGTTGTTAAATAAATTAAGAAAATGTTATTTACAAACATCATTTTAACAAGTAATACTACTATGTCAGTGTGTGAGTTCAAGTAGGTAAGTAATCACAGAATGTAAAATCAATATTATAAAAAATAATATTATACATTTAATTTAGCAACCAGTTTGATTTTGTCTACTCTAAATTGTCTTAAGGAGCAGGACCAGCATGTTTCCAAGCATTCTTATCTTCGATATACCGAGCGCCGCGGCCGAGAGCCCCTGTGCGACTCGAGTGAGTTTTCACTAATACTTAGTTAAAACTCTCCGAGCATCTGGCGAACCCAGCTGCGCCAGCACCATGAAAGGCGCGCGACGGCGCGGGCGGGCGGCCGGCTCTCATGGCAGCTCGACAGCGGGCCGCACGCCGTTCGCTATAATTTATCTTTGGCATGCCATTTTCAACCGTAGGTATGTCAGAAATTAAGGTTTAGTTTCAATTGTTATCTTCTCAGTCTCTTCGACAGTGTTTGTGAGCACTTCGTAATGTAATGTTGGTCAATAGGTCAGTTTGACTTGTTTTTCTGAATGTTGGCTAAAGACGGTCACAAATCCCATACAAAAAATATTTGTTCGGAGTTTCACAGCACTGGACAGGTGTGCGCTGGGCCTTAGATAGTGAACATAACGTAATCTAAAGATGGAGCAGGAATATGGTCACTGGAACTCTGCCTCACTCATCGTAGACGTAGAACCACCGAGTTCGACTTGTTGGATTGGTAGGAGTTGGTAGACAGACGGTGTAGGTGGCACTCGTGTGCGTTACTCCAGCGGAATGTTGTCGCTTTTCAGGATTTCGGCTCGACAGATAATTAGTAGGTAACCCATCTCGTGTAAATGTGCCCGAAATTTAAAATTTGTGCGTCCAGCCGATCCAAAGATATTCACGAAAAACAGATTCCGCTGGAGTAACGTTACCCCAGCGGCATGTTTTTTAAGTGGTCGTAGCTGAGTATAAACTAGCTACTTAGATAGATCATATTTGTGCCTAATTGTGCCCAAAAAATAAAATTTGTGCCCCTAAAATCGATCCTTGCGCTTCAATGAGAAACCCTAGAAACTTACCAGTTAAGGTGATTTGTACCTTTTATGAACTCAAAGCATCATGCGAAATTAGATGTTTCATATGTTGATGTAGTTGTAGATGTTATATGATGATACATGATTCATTATTAAGTGACGTTAATTATGATTCGGCAAATAATTAGTACCTTTATTCAATTGCTTATCCTTAAAGTTTCAGCTGAAAAATCCTTGTAACTACACAGATTTAAGAAGAAAACCATAGGAAAAGAAATTTCACGATTAACAGAACAAATTCGAATGACTGTATAAAAGCGGCCGCGCAGTACATTGTTTGAGAGGTACAGCAATTTGCTAAACGTTACCCCAGCGGCATCTTGAATAACTCTGAAACCTCAAGAAGCACAAATTTTATTTTTTGGGCACAATTAGGCACAAATATGATCTATATAAGTAGCTACTTTGTACTCAGCTACGACCACCGGTTAAAAAACATGCCGCCGGGGTAACGTTACTCCAGCGGAATGTTTTTCTTGAATATCTTTGGATCGGCTGGACGCACAAATTTTAAATTTCGGGCACATTTACACGAGATGGGTTACCTACTAATTATCTGTCGAGCCGAAATCCTGAAAAGCGACAACATTCCGCTGGAGTAACGCACACGTGGCACTCTGTAAATAGTGGAGCACCTGGGGGTTTTGACATCGGATTTTGTTACAGTGAATGAATTTTTTAAATCGAGGTGTGATATTGTTTTTTATACTATAAATTGCAATGTTTACCATTATTTTATGGAAGTGTATAGTGCCGCAAGCATTGCATTGTCACTTGTTATTTTGTTTGATTGTTGAGGTTAGCTCGCCGCCCTTTTTATTGATTGATCGTATTTGTTTTAGATAATTTATAATTTTGATAATAAAAAATAAAATATATAATAATTATATTTAACAGAAGTTACTACCTACATTATCTGAATTTACGAAAAATGAAGTAGCAAATTAAAATAGCTGAAAGGTAGGTGAGAACTGTGACCATACAACGCCAGGGTCAGTTTAGGCACTAGAGAATGTAATGTTTTGGAAATGTGGTGTTTTACAGCGAACTATCCTCAAGAATCAAACAAAATAACAACTAACAGTGACTCAGTGACAGTGAAAATGACAATGGAAATCTGACTGCACTTTAGCTGGGCCGAGGCAGTGCCATTAGTATGCCGCTAACGGCACTCTATACACTGCCATTTTTTTATGAATGTGGCATTTTGCTTGATTATGATGGACACAGTATGGATAACCCGAAATATTGGTTCATTCGCGTTAGGTACATTTTCATGGTAAATGGGAGATTCGAAGAGTTAAGAGTAACGTTTCTCACGTTTTATTTATATCCGTCCCATCAGCTTAGACGATCTGGTTTCCACAGTAAAACAGTTCGGGACAGCATGACGAGGCACAGCTGGGCGGCTTTTACCACAGACTACAGAGGGATACTAGCTATTACATACGCGACTTTGCCGCGGACAAATGTGTACTGTGTAGCACCCCTTATTCTTCATTCCATAAATTTTGCATTTTTATTGAATCATTATTACTCTAGGTATTAAATGAATTAGTGCCTCCAATACAAGTAGAACTTTATTTCAAATACGTTTATATCGACACAATTGTTATGAATACAGGTGTATGAAAAATACGAATTAACGTATAATTAGTAAAGAAATATCAATGTTACAACAAAAAGTGTATCGTCGCTGTAGACGACATTAGTCTAAAAAGGACAACTTATAATATAAAGCAACAAATATTTCATCAAACACTGCATAAGCTGACATTACGCAATGTTTGTTTTTACAAATATTGGTTTTAAAATGTATTTATTATGTTTGTCAGCAACAATTTCAATCGTAAATAAACATAAACCTGAGGTGATTTAAAGTTATTGACTTAATTAAAAATTCTTAAGTGAACAAGCTGGCTGCGACATGCAACCAAAGCGACTAGCTGTCGCTAGTAGTCATCTCCGCGTGATATAATTTCTTTGCAAGTAGGTCTTAGAAGGATTGTGTGCTCGAACTGTGCCGTATAGCAGCCCTTGATGTCGCACAGCGGAGGGTAGGCGTCCACTACGCCTTTGTCGCACAAGTCCTTGAGCGCCATGGCATAACGAGAAGCGCCCGCACGTTCAAGCCACCGCTTGCAAAATGCGAGAGTTCCGAAATTTTTGTTGATTAAGTTCAGCAGCTGTTTTGAAGACTGCAGCCTGTAATTTACGCATTTATTGTTGATTATTAGACATGAGAAAAGAATGCAGAATGAAAATATTGATCAATTTTAAAGTTGATTATGAACACATAATTACCTCAGCGGAACAAATTGTTGGTCGAAGTTTTTCATATAATGAGAGCATTCCATATCGTCATGAACTTGGCCACGTCCGGTTGAACCAAATGTTTCAATAGCATAAAACTCATTTTCTTCCATGCGTGTTGTTTCTCCGCCTTTCACAATAGGAACCGTTTTTCCAGCATGGATCCCTAAGGCGAGAGGTTTATGATTAGAATCTATACTACACACCAAGTTTGTTTGTTTTTTTGTTTGAACGCGCTAACCTCTGGAACCACCAGTCATTATTGAAAAATTCTTAAGAAAGGTTATAAGCTATTTAACATCATACTACATCATACTCTTAGGAGCCGAGCAAAAAGATAAAGTCAGAAAGAACGCTAAGAGAAAACGAAATAACAGCGCGGGCGGGAAATGTGGCTGTAATTTAAATATATTGTGGTGCCTTACGACTGCCTCGCGAACGAAGTCGGGGGAAGAAGCTAGAAGCACGAAATGTATGTGTAAACATTTAAATAATTACTGTTATACTTACTGTAGGGTCCAATAGAATGTCCATTGAGGTTGCGTATAGGTTTCACCTGATACACTTGACCATCGATTTCCACTTCATGTGATTCCATAACCTGAAACATAGATAAATTATTTGTAGCATTGTGATTAGAAATTACACAAGGTCAAATTAAATTAGCTTTACACACTACGTGATTTGTGATGAAATAATTTTCTTAAGTCATAAATTCAAGTAACTTAACTACCAGGCCATGTCCAGCAGTAGACTGCTGTAGGGTGATGAAGATTAGACTACGAGCGGCCGTTCACCCTGTAATCCATAGTTAATATACGACGACGACGACTTCGGAAGTTAGTATCATTTGACCTTGTTGAACTAGTTTTTAAAGAGCATCTACATGTATGTTTCAGTACATTTGAATGCTGTTAATTACAATTCAGGGAAGTTCTTTTAGGAATGTGTAAGTACCTCTTGTACGGCAGCACCGACGTCACACAGCCTGACATCGACCCCGGAAGCCTTGATCCCGGCCTCAGTGGCCTCCTGCACTCCTTTGACCAGAGGATCGTAACGCGGGTTGAAGCTCAAAGTGAACGCACAGTCGATGATGCGCCCATTGATGTGAGTACCAAAGTCTATCTTCACAACATCGTCATATTCCAGAACTGTCGTGTCACCTATATTAAAACATCGAAATTGTTAAGAAATTGCACAAGTGGTTGAGATTTAGCTATTAGAAAATACGAAATAACTAAGGCATTATTCACATTAGAACTTTAAACTACAGGAATTAATAAAAGATAGCAAAGCCAGCTTTTTATTCATCAGTTGCAAATTGTACAGATTTGTGCTACAACTTAAAGCTTTGCTTGTAAAAACCATAAGGATTCTTACCAGTATTTGGTGTGTAGTGAGCAGCACATTGATTACGGCTGCAGCCAGTGGGGAAAGCCAGCCCCGCCTTAAGTCCATCTTCGCCAATCAGACGTCTTGCAGTTGATTCCAGTTCTTCACAGATTTGAATCATAGTCATGCCTGGTTTGATCCAGTCACGCATGTATTTACGTGTCTGAAATTACAATTGATATACAGATGGGTCAAATTATTTGTTTTGCAATAAAATTCAATGAAGACCAAGGACATTGAAACATTGTCATTGTGAATTATTTGCTGTTTGGCACTGTATTCTTAAATGGACATGAAAGGATAATAAAAGTATTTTGAACTGGATTTCCTAAACCACCCTTTACAACTTCAAAGTAATAATTATTCTTATTTGATTAGTAATTAGTAAAACATCATTCAATAATTTACTTGTCTGTGTGCTTCAGCAGCATGTCTTATTTCCTGATAGATGTCCTGGTGCAGTCTATCTAAAGCCCTCTTCTCTTCGCTGGAGAAGCGCTGCTTAGCTGTTCGTTCATCAATTCCTTCAGCTGGACCATGCTCTGCTATCTCACCCTCAGGGAAGTTACCTAAACAATTAATTTGGAACGTAAGTTGAGTTGTTAACTTTATTGTGCATGCTGTAGCCTCCTACAAGTCAAGGAGTTAATTACTCAATACCTATTGTTGCCCATTATTTGTCATCTTGTGTGTTTTGTTGGAGATTCAAAATGAATAAATAAAGGGCTTATTCATTCACATGTTATAACATGTTTACTAAAGAAGTGCACTAGTAAAGAATGAGATGAGGTCATATTCACTAAGTGATTTGTTTTTTAGATGATTATTGTTGTTGTTTGGGATAGGTAATATTTTCATATAAAATTATACACTGAGAATAAGATAATATAAAGAGCAGGATGCTTGGACATTGTTTCTTGTCTTCAAAATATGATAATATTTAAAAAAAAACATATTTTTAGAATAATTAGAACATACCATCAGGATACAGGTCAGCAATGGGGATGGTTGGTGGATTAGTCTGCTCCTTAGATGGACCTTTGCCAGATTTACTTTTGTTCTTTTTTTTCTTCTTCTTTTTCTCATCACCCTCTGCACCTGCATCTTCAACAGCCGTTTCTATTTTTTCTGAAGCATTTGTCACTTCAGTTGTTTCATTTTCAGCATTTGCTCCATTTTCTAAAGGACAAAGAGAAAATGAAATAATTGCTCAGTAATTAGTGAGACTTATTTAGTTGTTTTTGTTAGCCATTACTCTAATGTTTCTGCCACACCTGCATTGTTACACATAAATGAGCACCTTAAAATAACACATTATGCACAGATGTGACCAATATTTAAATGTTAATGATTGAGATGTGACATTGTTAATGACGTTAGACGTTAAGTGATAAATAAGGTGTCGGTTTTTGTTAACCTCATTGGCTACATTAGCGCTGTGCCACTGTCTCATTATATGCGCCGCACGCGCCGACTAATGATAACAAAGTACCACAGCAGCTTCTAACTACATTTTTAATGCGGTTAACACCTAACTTTTGGAGTTGGAGGTGATGGGAACATCATTTATGTAACTGTCACTCGTTTAAAATGCTAAATTTGAACACCATAGTTAAGGCGCAGTTTGGATCAGATGTTAACATTAATGAAAGTGTAGCAGGAGCATTAGACAACCAATAGATAATATCAATATCATAGCTGAGATTACTAGTTGGAATGGAGAATAAATTATGTAAATCAAGTCAAGCTGGGATTCTTGTGATTCGTGGGATTCTTGTGTGAAAAAGAAAAAAATACCTACTTATATTAATGCTAAGTACTTGCCATGTCAAAAGCGATAATTCGTTAATTCACAGTACATTGGTTTCAATACGAATGTTTATTATATTAACCAAAGTATAAGAAAGCCAATACAATACCTAACTAATTAGGTAAAAACGGCGCAATATTATCAGCGCGTAGGCGCCTCGTTACTATGCACTCTAAAGATAAAAATAGACATTTAGAGGGTAATGTACGTTCGCAAGCGATGACTATGTTTGAATTAATATAAATATTATTCGCTCTAACCTGCCTTCTTCTTCTTTTTTTTCTTTTTCTTCTTCTTAGCGGGATCTTTAGTTTCACCCTCTTCCACTGCATCTAGTTCCTCTTCCTCACCGTTTTCAACATCATCAGCATCATTTGTAATTAATTCCTCATCCTTTTTCACGGCGGCCATTGCAACTGTTGTAGGACTCGAAAACAAAAATAATTGTAAAGTGGGCACTAAATTTCCATGCGACTCTAAGCGAGTTTTAACCTCTCGACTCTCTTCTGTTTCACAAACTAAAGATAGACATTTTGATGGTGACAGCAGGATAGCATATCGTTATTTACCCTATAAATGAAAGAGACAAAAGTAGAAACCATGTTTTATAGGTGTTACCCGATGAAATAAACAAAAGCACGAATTGTTGGAACAGATTATATAAAATAGTACAGTATCATATTTCCACAGATTAGGTAGGAAAATAAAGGAAGTTGCACATTGCACAGACCCCCAAGGCGACTAGCCTTGTCTCGCATCGCAATGACTATTAGAAAACGGTGATCAAAGAATTAAACTCTGAATATCCGCAAGATATTCGCTGAAGGTCGTACTGGAGCCCTACCACCACCTCTTTAGCAGTATTATTTTAATCTTACTTGAGCGTGGGAAAGAGATGTATAGCTCCACTTTATTCTCGCACTGAAGTAACATCAAATTATCAAAATAATACTGCTAAAAGAGGTGGTGGTTGCCCCCCAGGTCGGGCCAATTTAGTGAGCGTAAGGTAGACAAAAGATATAAGAGTTACGTGATAGAAAGAGGCCTCTCTTTCTATCGCGTATTTTTTATATCTTCTGAACTTCTAGTAGGTGATTATTACTGTAGGAAATTAGCGCTGTACGATCTGAATTTCATTGCGGAATTCAAACTACAGTGTGAAAGTAGTGAAGTTATTGTAATTATTGTACTATATGTATTCGTTATGTTTAAGTCCCATGTAATAGGGGGCGAGCCTATTGCCATCAACCGGGCAAAAATCCAGACTCCGGGCTGCTGCTAAGAAATTCCAGAAAGAAAAACCCAATGACACTTTGGCCGACCTGAGAATCGAACCCAACGAAGACCAACACAATAATAATAAGTATATACCACAGACTACTTAGAGATGTCCCTATATAAAAAGTACTCTTTGCTTAGTGATATGGTATCATGAAGTTATTTTTATCTTTATCTTCATGTATGGTATATACACTGATACGTCAACAACGTCAATTTTTTTTTCTCATCTTATATTTCGCTTATTTAATTATTTCCTTATATGGTATAGATACAAAAAGTTCAGAAAACTCGGCGTCTCCATAGAATTAACAATAAATCAATTTATAAACAAACATACCCATAATGAAAAAAACAAAGAAATATACATCAATCAAAAATGACGCTGTCAAATTCGGATTCCCGTCAAATAACATAACATAACATCACGCCTTGTTTCCCCGAAGGGTTGGGCAGAGGTGTACCTGTAGCAGGTTCACCCACATTTCGCCAGTTATGTTTTAATTCCCATGTAATAGGGGGCGAGCCTATTGCCATCAACCGGGCACAAATCCAGACTCCGGGCTACTACTGAGAAATTCCAGATAGAAAAACCCAATAACACTGCCCGACCCGGGAATCGAACCCAGGACCTCATGCTCAGCAGCGCTTGCAACCACTTGACCACCGAGGCAGTCCCGTCAAATATTCAACAAATTATGTAAGATGATGTTGACGAGATCAGCTACGAGTGGCTACGAGGCGAGCACGCCTATCACCTCAGGACTCGTCGCTCAGGTCCGCCTCGCCGCAACCGCACAGTGCAGCAGTGGTTCGATATCGACGCCCCGTGGACATTGAAATCAAAATTTCAGTAGGTGAGAAAAAAAAATCGGAATGGCTTTATTTCAGTATTATTTATAATATTTGGTAATATGACAGCTATAGACAGCACCATCTGCGAAAAAAAAAAAATTGTCTATGAAGAAAAACACAAGTCGTTTTTTCTCACAATTTAATAAAACTTAAAGCCTGCGGCTTACATGGGGTGTTGTCCCACATGAGGCGATTCCGAAATGCTATAACACGCACACCCATGCGCGCCGCTTCACTCACAGCAGACTGTTGAATTTCCAGAAATTCAGTTAGAGATTTTTACGTTGTTTTAGGTGTGATCTTGAAAATATACAAAGTAATTGACTTTAGTGTGCTAATTTTATAAAAAATAATGAGAAATAATGGAATATACAATATAAAAAAAAAACTAAAAAACTGACTGGAATCAGCCTTCGAGAATACGTATGTCCCGTGTCACAGAGCGCTTCGACTTCCTGAAGCTGAAAGTTTGTGCATGGGCGAGCCGTATTCGGCAGTATAAGCGGCGGGTTGATCGATACACGCAGAATCGCATGTTCCAGAGCGATGAGAGGTGGGTATATAGAGATTGGGAGCGACCTGATCAAAATGTGGCGGACGTATGTCACCCGGATGATGCCGCCACGAGTGAATTCTGGCGCAGCTTGTCGTCGGTGCCCGTCTGTTACGCTGAGGCTGACTGGATGCAGGATGTCAGGCGAGTGTGTGAAACTATTCCAGAAATGGAAGCTATACTAATCACGCCATCAGACGTGGCCAGAGCAGTCCGTCCGTTACTGAATTGGAAATCACCGGGACCGGACGGAATGCACAACTTTTGAAATGGCTGATTAGTTCACACACTCGCATCTCAATTCTAGTCATCCCTAGAGTCTGGGTCGCTACCGCAGTTTCTTACAACAGGCGTTACCCACCTGCTCCATAAGTCAGGTAGTCCCGCGGAACCCAAGAATTATAGACCGATCACATGTTTGTCAACGGTCTATAAACTTCATACATCCATTTTGAGAGCGAAAATTAACACACACATTGACAATAATTCAATTATGTCTGTCTCTCAAAATGGATGCAGGAACGGGTCTCGCGGTACTAAGGAGCTACTCCTCATCGGCATGATCATAAGCCAACAGGTTCGTCGATCCCGCAAGGATCTGTCGACATGCTGGATGGACTATAAGAAGGCCTACGACTCGGTGCCACATACATGGCTTATGAGGGTGCTGGAGTTTTACAAGATAGATGCAACTCTGCGCTCCTTCCTGAAGTCATGTATGGGGCAATGGAGGACGGTCCTTCGCTATCCAGGATGTCGACAGATCCAGGGGAATGATGAACCTGTACGGATTAAACGGGAAATATTCCAGGGCGATAGTTTGAGTCCACTTTGGTTCTGCTTAGCCCTGAATCCTCTAAGCACACTGCTGGAGGATTCAGGACTGGGACTATCGATTGAGGAGAGGTGGTAAGGTCATATCTCACCTCCTCTATATGGATGACTTGAAACTCTTTGCCCCCAACAAATTGCGACTGATAGAGCTACTGAAGGTAACTGAAACATACAGTCGCACCATCAGGATGGAATTTGGTGTGGACAAAAGTGCAGTCATGCATGTAAAGCGAGGGGTGATTATGGAGCCCGAGGGAACTCAACTCACGGACTCCATACACCTTAGATCCCTCTCCTCAACCGAAAGCTATAAGTATTTGGGTATGTCGGAAGAGTTAGGCTCGTTCAAGGGTAATTCGATATACCGTACCTGGACTCCATCAATGTAGCTGAGATGAAGCAATCGTTGAAGGATCGCTTCTTTGGTTGCCTGAAGAAGCTATTAATCAGTCTTCTTTCGGGCGGAAACAAGGTCCGCGCCTTCAACTATACAATGTACTCTACATCAAAACCAGCATGACCCAATCGTTGAAGGCGTTCGGTATACTCAAATGGACTCAGACTGAACTCGACGCCCTGGACAGGTGAGTCCGTACACTCGTGACCGCAAACCGGATGCATCACCCACGTTCATCAGTGATGAGACTGTACATCCCGCGGAAATGCTGGGGTCGAGGCTTTTTAAATGCAAAGACCGCGAGGTGTGCAGCCTCAGGGAATATTTTTTTAAAGCCGAAGTGGGTATGCACTGTGATGTGGTCGCAGTGGACAAGGGGCTCACCCGCTTTCTATGGCTAAAGAGAACTGGCGCAAATCGGTGGTACTTACTACAGATGACCGCAAGAAAGTATGGCAAAGCAAGGAGCTTCCCGGGCGCTTCTATCGGGCTCTTCATGAGCCCGGTGTAGATTTCCTAGCGTCCGTATCCTGGCTACGTTTTGGTGACATTTTCGGGGAAACTGAAGGTTACGTCTGTGCAATTATGGACGAAGTTATCTTGACGAATAACTACCGGAGATATATTATCACGGGACGGTTGATGTGTGTTGGGCATGCCACCGTCCGGGTGAGTCCATCAGACATATTATTATTATCTCTGGTGGTTCTCGTCTGGCTAACGGCGAGTACTTGCATAGGCATAACCAAGTGGCCAGGATTATTCACCAGCAACTTGCTTTGAAATATAAACTTGTGGATTGTGAGGTACCGTATTACAAATATGTGTCCGACCCAGTTCTCGAAAATGACCATGTCACGTTGTACTGGGATCGGTCTATCATTACTGACAGGACTATTGTTGCCAATAAGCCTGATATATTAGTGGTGATAGACCGATTAGCGCGCCGCGCAATAATAGTTGATGTTACCATTCCACATGACGAGAACCTCGTGAAAGCTGAGAAAGAGAAACAAACAAAATATCTCGACTTAGCACACGAGGTTGTCGACATGTGGAATTTGTGCTCGGCTATCATTGTGCCGATTGTTGTAACGGCCTCGACCAACATCTCTCGAAGCTCTTGTTAGGCGGTTGGATCAAGGCTCCAGAAGGCAGTACTTCTCGATACGGCTCGTATTGTGAGTAGGTTCCTGTCTCTGCAGCCCTAACCACCGGAAGCTTGGACCCTGCTCCCGACACCGGCGGAACACTATTTCTTATATTTTTAAATGTTTTTTATATAGGTACCTAGTAAAAAAAAAAAAAGTATTAATCTTAAAGTGTTGAATAAACGAAAGTATAATAAAGTCCCCACCGCCGTATCTCTACGTTGACGTCGTGATTGGGCTTGCGCGCTCCGAGACAGCTAAGACATACTTAAAGTAAAGAGATCTTGTCTTGAAATATAAATTCTTCGATGTACTATAACTTCATTAGTGTGTGGTTCTACGATTATAAGTATGATCTATTTAAGATTACTGCAAGTAATCTATGATTAATATTGCCAAGCCACACTTATGTACGTTAACTCACGTACCTACACATATTATTGCGCTAAGATAAATCATGTGTTATGAATGGACCACGAGTGTAGCAAGTGCGGCGCAAGCGTGATATTATCATGAAAAACGATACTGTCTAGGGCAGTGGTTCTCAAACTTTTTTGGTGACGGAACCCTTTTGGGAAGCAAAATACTTGATGGAACCCTACAATAAAACAATAGTTTTTAAAAGTGTATTCTTTATTAAATAAGCATAATAAAAGTAAACAGTAACAGTTACTAATTATTACTTACTTTACCACATGGCAAGTACAATAATAGAAGATATTAAAAAAGAAAAAATCTAACTAATGGGAGTTATGAAACTGTTTTTTATTTTTCATCAATTGGTTGATATCAGGTTTTATAGAAGACAGTTGAAGTCTCATATCAGGTTCGGCGTCCAGTCTATTGCGATATTTTGTTTTCGTGGCTGCATAGGTTGAGAATCCTGTTTCGCACAAATATGTTGTTGGGAACGGGAGAAGAATATTCAGAGCCATTTTGCCAAGCATTGGATACTCATCACGGATTCTGCACCAAAAATCGTTGAGAGGCGTCGTTTTGAACAGTGACTCCATACTTGTGTCTGATGACATTTCTAAAAGAGATTCATATATCTCGTTTGACATACTATCGGGCTTTTCCAAGTTGGGTAAAAAAGGATTATGAATCCAAGAATTCAGTTTCATTTTTGTATTCTGTTCTTCGGGAAAATACATTTCAAAAGATGCGCGCATCGAACTGAGATATTGGACCAATTCTTCAAACACATCATCTTGAAACATTTCTGAGTCGCTATCGCTAACAAACTCACTGAGTAACGTAAAGCTTTCTATTTCTTTCTTACCAACGCAAATAATCCAAAAATCTAATTTTCTTTTGAAGGCAGTTATTTTGTTATAGGTCTGAAACACTGTTGTCTGTTTACCTTGCAATGATAAATTCAATTCGTTCGGTTTTTGAAAGATATCCGCCTTAAAAGACAATCGGAACAACCATGGAACAACCAAGTTTTATCATACAAACGGTTCTTCAAATTAAAAGAAGTATCTGCTGAAAGAAACATTTGTCACTCGGCTCTAAGTTCAAATAGCCTTGTTAAAGTTTTACCCCGAGACAGCCATCGCACTTCTGTATGGAGCAGCAGTGTTTTATGTTTGCTGCCATAATCTTCACACAATAATGAGAACAATCGGGATTGTAATGGTCGTGATTTGATAAAATTAATTATTTTTACCGCTTCATCCATAACTAATTTTAGATTTGACGGCCTTTGCTTCATCGCAAGTGCTTGTCTATGCAGAATACAATGGCTGGAACTACAATTAAGCGCTTTATTTTTTATTCGTGACACTGCTCCTGCTGTTTTACCTGTCATCGCCTTGGCCCCATCTGTACAAATGTCAATACAATTGTTCCAACAGTGAGATTATTTTCTTCAAAAAATATATTTATTTTACTAAAAATTTCTTCCCCGGTAGTGTTTGTGAGCAGCGGTGAACACATAAGCATGTCTTCTTCAAAAGAACTTTCATATGGATATCTCACGATAACCAGCAAGATAGCCAAACCAGCGACATCAGTTGACTCGTCCATTTGCAAGGCGAATCGTGTTTTTTGTAGACGTGTAACTAGTTCTTGTTTGACGTAGCTTGCCAGATCATGGATTCGCCGTGAAACAGTATCGTTTGATAGCGGCACAGTAGAAAGTTGCTTTGCAGATTTTTCATCGAGCATACATTTTGTTATGTCTAATACACATGGCTTTATTAAATTCTCAGCGATAGTGTGCGCTTCACCTGCTTGTGCAATGCGATAGCTAACTAAATATGATGCCTCCGTGGCCTTTTCGTTGATAGTTTGTGTATGTACATGCATCATATTTTTTTGACTTTCCAATAGCTGATCTTTTTCACGAACAAAAAATTCTTTATTCTTGTCTTTAGACTCGGGGTGTATAGTTTCTAAATGTCGGCGCAATTTGGCAGGTGCCATGGAACTATTAGGAAGTAGTTTACTACATAACATGCAGAGAGGTGAGCCGTTGCAATCAACAAATCCGAAACTGATATAATATATCAGTTTCGGATTTGTTGATATCATGAAAAAAAGGAAGTATGATGAATCATATTATGATTCATCATACTTCCTTTTTTTCGTCTTTGAAACCGTTGAACTTGACGTCGTGGCATCATCGTCTGGATCGGTGATTGCTATATTCTCCGCGCATACTGATTTTGGACATTCAGCTTCATTAGAAGATGTTGTTGCAACACGTTTAACACCTTTAAGCCAACGTTCCATTCTTCTTTATTTATAATGTTACACGTCAGGATGGTGGGGTCAAAATAATGCACAATCGTTACTGCGTATAAGAGACTAAGTTTAGTACAATGAAGAAATGTATAAAACTGAGACAACAGAATACAGCAGGCAGTAGAACAATGAACACTAGTTTCTCGCTAGCGAGCTTGTAAGTAGGTAGGTAGGAACTTATCGCTCCGAACGCTAATCGTCAACTGACTGACAAGGCGCGACTTTTTTTTTTTTTTTTTTTTTAAACTATGGCATCTCGCAGGTATACCACTAAGGTATTTACTGCTCAACCGAACAATCCTGTGGCTGCCTTAAGCACTACACTCAAAGCCTCCAGCCAGGAGCAAAACTATTCTAAATTAAAATTAGGCGAACGCTCGCTAAGGGCACCCCCTGTGGGGTACGAACCTCGGCTTAGGGCGTCGCTGAGGGGAGGACAGCAAGATGGGACAGGCTGGATCAAGGATGTATCATTATTATTATACGGGGAATTTTAAGCTACGCGCTCAGCTGCAGCGCGGGCTGGCGCTTCATCGGACAAGGGTCGGGGGGGAGTATTATTTACTCGTGAGGGTCGCGATCGCGGAGGACCTCGGCGGCGAGGTCGGTACGACGGGTGTCGGGTGTATTTGTGCACTGTACTGGTGGCCCTATTGCTCTCCTGGAGGAGAGTGGTGGGATCATCTGGATCGGAGAGGACGAGGCGCGACGCGCCATCGCCGCTTTTATACTTAGTCCTAGACTCGATCTCGAATATTCTCGAAAATACTCGAGTCGGCGCCTTTGATAAACAAAAAGCAAAAATAAAAAGAGAAATATAAAAATTGCGTTGTAAACAATCTCGACTTTATTTTTTGAAGTTAGAGTCGAAAGTCGCTTGTTGACAACTATAGCGTCTAATTCAGAGGCGGCTTTTATCAAAGGGATTGCGCGCTCAAAAGTATACAAGTATACATGTTGATACCAAACTTATGAGATATTGTACCAGCTATTGTAACACATGTTTATACAAATACAAATAAATAAATAAATATACTTACCTACGCGCGGCCGCGGAGTCAAAACGCTCGACCAGAGAGAGGTGTTTTGTTTTTTTTTTCTAAATTCTTGAGGAACCCCTACAGAGGTATCGCGGAACCCTAGGGTTCCGCGGAACACACTTAGAGTATGGCTGGTCTAGGGGATAATCCAATAACGATAGAATGGTTAGGAGGGAATCTTGTGAATTACACCCATAGGTTTACAAATATATCGTCAAGGTGTCACTCGGTATTGTATGCCAGAGTGTGTCGTAGTGTTAGGTGTAGAAATGTGTCATTAGATACGTTTAAAATCTTTTATACCCAAATAGTTACTCTGTAAGTCATTGAACATAATATTATATCTTCTTTTTAATTTAGCTTCTAATAAACTTATGTCTTCTTTTTAAATGTTTGATGTAAATTGATGGCCTGAAACACAGGTTTTCATAAATCTAGATCAGGCAGGTAAAACAGGCAAATTCGGAAAACCTTCCCTTAAGTTTTACGAATTTGCCTGTTAAATGGACAAATTAGTGTATTTAGGTCCTGAAAAAAAGATATGTCATAAATAAATCCTTGTTTGAGGGAAATTAAAGGTTCAAAACACGATAGATTTTAATTTGCTCGATCAAAAAAAAAAACCGAAACGGTCGATTTCAAAACCATTTTTCGTTTCATTTCCTAATTACAGCACAAAATAATATGAAAATTGCATTTATGATGAGGTAATTGTGTTTTAGAGGTGATTTAAAGGTTGGATTTTAAAGCTTAATAGTTTTTTTTTTAAATAAACCCAAATATATGCGCTCAGATTCCTGCGGGACGTCATCGGAGGTGGACCTGTTTAATTTTTTTTTTAAATACGCTCTCTGCAGTTATTACAAAAAATCTATTAAAAGACGAACACATTAAATATGAAATTGCTACAGCTCAGAAAAAATATTTCGTAATTTTAATATAGTTTTAATTCATAATATTGTTTTCGAAAGTGAGATTATTTCTATGCGATATGATGACGTTTAATTGTCATCTTACAATAGTGTTAGACACATTACAAATTATTATCGACTAGCACTTTCCCGCGGCTTCGCTCCCGTGGTCTTTCCCGCGGAACCCGTTATTTTTCCCGGGATAAAAGCTTTATAATGTTAAAAGAAATTTTTGGAATCGGTCCAGTAGTTTCGGAGCCTATTCAATACAAACAATCAAATCTTTCCTCTTTATAATATTAGTATAGATAGATTTATTTATTTGCATAGAATGTAGGTAATTAATACAATTAGGTGTTACAATGTTTTGGATCATACATTCTGCCATATGGCATATTTTTTAACTTAATCTACAATAATTATTCTTTTTACTTATAGCTATTTAATTACTTAATCAATGAACATTGCAAGCTAAATAGTCTTGTCATTCAAAAAATCTGTTACAGAGTAATAACATTATTCAACTAGTATTTTTTTTTAAATACTTCTTAAATCAAACTCAAACCCTTTATTTCAATTAAACCATTTACAGGCACTTTTGAATTGTCAAGGGGTCGGTCAGCCAAAAATATGAAGCTAGTTGTCCATTCCAAAGCGTAGTAGGTACCTATGGAGAAGAACGGACAAGAAACTCCACTGACACTCTTTTAAATAAAAAATTTGATACAAAATATTGGTTACATCATTCATTTTGAAATTATGCATGTGAGAACAATGTAGAAAGACGTGCACGTTCGTAAAAGCGTCCGTAATATAAAAGAAAAAATAAAGAATCATTCAAAATCTTAAAATAAATTAAAATAAGCCATGGCAGCTAAGAGATGACCAGTCCCACGATGACGGCTCCCGTTCACGAACATGACGCATGGATCAGCACCATTCAGCTCAACCATTGTGAAGGGAGCTAAATGATCCAACACACGCGCCACCATCAGCGAGACATTTGAGTGAGCATGACATACTCACAGCCGCCAGGGCACATTCAAGTCAATGAAATACTACATATTACCCGGTAAATGGTAGCTCTTTAGTACATAGTACTCACACCTGTGCTATGCAATTATATAATACAAAGGAAATTGAGTTTATACAATACAAAGATGGTCTTACAATCTTCAGCAGCTCCAACAGTATTTTCAAAATGTTAATCAATTAGTTGTGGTTGTGGAGCAGGACCAGCAATGAGCCAAGCATTTTTATCAGTGATGTAATCCCCCAACTTATACGTAATATGCCTGCTTATATAGTGTGCGTTTTATACAAGATTTGAATTTCTTCTCATTCAGTTGAAGTATGTGGGGAGGAATTTTATTGTAACATTTTATACAGTACCCCATGAAAGATGAGTCTACCTTAGCCAGTCTGAAACCTGGTTGTACTAATAGGTCCCTATTTCTTGTACTATAATTATGTCTATCACCTCTTTTACTAAAAAGATGTACATTTTTTCTTACGTACATGATGTTTTCATAGATATATTGACAAGGTACCGTCATGATGTTAATATCCTTAATCAGTTCCCTAAGAGAGTCGCGCCTGCGGAGATAATAAATGGCTCTGATCGCTCTTTTCTGCAGAATAAAAATAAACTCGATGATTCAATACTATCTCACAATTACTACTTTTGACATTTGGTAAAGAAAATTTTATGCACTTAGTTTTTTTTCCATTGAATACTAAATTATTAGCAGTGAACCAATTTTGGACCTGCGTCGTAGGGCGTTATTTACGTCGTCAAAATTAGTAGCACGTCTATCTACCTTAAAAATTAAGGAAGTATCGTCAGAAAATAACACCATTTGTGGTTGATTTTTTAATAAATGGAGTAGATCGTTAATATACACTAAAAAGAGGAATGGACCCAATATCGAGCCTTGTGGCACACCCATTTTTACTTTTAAACCTAGTGAATTGATACCGTTTATTTGATCTTGATGTTGTCTATCATTTAAATAAGATTTTACTAAATTGAGTGCAAGTTTTCCAAGTCCGTAATGTTCTAGTTTCAAAAGTAAGGTTTCGTGATCGACGCAATCAAACGCCTTAAAGAGGTCACAAAAAATTCCTATTGCGTCTTGGGCCTCTTCCCGCGCATTAAAAATGTTCTTAAGAAGGTAACACCGGCGTCAGTGGTACAACTTCCTCTGGTGAAACCATACTGTTGATCCTGGAGGATTTCATTTTTGTTGAAATGATTGAGCATTTGATTAAGCATTACCTTTTCAAACAACTAGCTAAAAACCGGCAACATGGATACGGGTCTATAATTATTGGTGTCTTTACTGTCCCCGGATTTGAAAAGTGGTATTACCTTGCTGTATTTCATGAAATCCGCGAAGACTCCTTGATTTTGACACACAAATTAAATATTAAGGCTAGGTATGGCGCTATGGTCTCAATTATGGAGGTACAGATTTTAATGGACATTTCCCAAAGATCTTCGGTCAATTTGATCTTGATTTGCTTAAAAGCTTTTATTACAGTTATGGGGTTAATATGCTTAAAGTTAATCTCCCTAAAGGTTGCTCTTTGATTACTTTTGGTACAAGATATTGCCATAGTCTTTCCATAAAATTCAAAATTCAAAATATTTTATTTCACATAAACCTACATGGGCACTTATGAAACGTCAGAAGCTAGGTGCACGGTTCCAATTGGTCGTTTCCTATGGAGAAGAGCTGGCAAGAAACTCCACGGTTACTCTTTTAAAAATAATTGGTTTTTACAATATTTTCAAATAACAGTGTTATTAGGTATGGGAGGACAGTGTAGGTCTTTCAACAAGTACCAGGTACTTAACAAAATAATTATGGTCAGCAAATATACAGTCCACTAAGCCTACAGCGTTCTCACATTCACAAAATAGAAAATAATCTATATAAAAATGAATAAATTATAAAAAATAAAAAAGTATTATAAACGAAATGACGTGATTGCTATTACAATTCTGAATAATTATCATGATCACAAAAGCCACTAATAAAGATTTAAAGTTAAATTGTAGGTATATTATAATCCTCGCGCATATCTGGGAGTGGCGCGAGGAAGCGAAACGCCGGGGCTTGACTCCGATGCCGCGAGAAATCGCGGCACAGCGGACAGAGCTCCGACGGGATCTCATGGCGTCATGGAGAGTGCGATTGTCGCAACCCAGTGCTGGGCACGCCACTATTGCGGCGATAAGTCCCCTCTTTGAGGAGTGGCTGGAGAGGCGCCACGGCGTCCTCACCTTTCGCCTGACGCAGGTCCTCACCGGACACGGCTGTTTCGGGAGGTACCTGTTTCGGATAAGGCGGGAGGAAACGCCCGGGTGACATCACTGCGTGGATCGCCCGGAGGACACGGTGGAGCATACGTTGGAGGTATGCCCGGCTTGGGCAGAGCACCGCCGTGTCCTCGTGGAGGCAATCGGTGGCGGGGATCTCTCGCGTCCGGCCCTGGTCCAGGCCATGGTACGGAGCGAGAGGGCATGGGAGGCCGTCACCTCCTTCTGCGAAGCAGTAATGCTCGCGAAGGAGGAGGCGGAGCGCGTGAGGGAGAGGCAAATTTCGCGCCCTCACGCCTCTAGCCGCCGCAGAAGGAGACGCCCTGGGCGTCGGGAATCGATTGCCGATTCCCGGCCACCGTAGGCGCGGGCTTGCGGACGGTGAGCAATGGGTAGCTCGCCGTCCGGTAAGGACCAAGCCCGGGTCGACGGCGCGTTGTGTTCCACGCGCGCCTCAAAGAGATGTCAGCGAATGAAGGGGTCCGATGAGACAATTGCCTGCCGGGGTTGCGGGAAAGTCCGAAAGGGATACCGTGGCCCCCTGGCATTGCACAGGCAACAGAAGGAACACGGGTGGGTTTTAGTCAGTAAGAGTCTGACACGCCCTCCCGCTCCACCCAGAGCGGGAGGAGTCATTTGATGATTTCCCACCCAAAAAAAAAAAAAAAGGTATATTATCAAGGAAGACTGTAAAAATAAAAATGTAAATATATATATATATATATATAAACATGGTAATTTGGGAGCAGTTAATAGACTCTTATACAATTTGCCGTTAATGAGCTACCAGGGAAGCCACATGTGCAGAAGGAATTATTGCCAAACTTCCTTGTCTTCAACGTAGTCTTTAATTTTATAACATGCATTCTTGATAAGAACGCGTTTAATGTGGGTTTTGAACTTCCCATCGCTGAGTTCTGTAACCGACTTAGGCATTTAGGTTATAAAAGCGGATACTGTTTATAAGAAATGACTTGCTTGTTTTAGTTAATCTAAATTTGGGTATCAAAATTTCATGTCTACTACGTGTATCTATATTATGGAAATCGCTTCTTATTTTGAAAAGTCCTAAGTTTTTGCGAACATACAAAATACTTTCTAAGATATAAAGAGAAGGCAGAGTCAGTATATCAATTTCTTTGAATTTGTTTCGAAGGGATTCGCGAGGACCCATTTTATAGATAGCGCGGATTGCTCTCTTTTGTAAGATGAAAATTGAATCTACGTCAGCTGCCGATCCCCACAGCAGAATGGCATAAGACATAATACTGTGGAAATAAGCAAAGTATACTAACCTAGCTGTGGCTATATCAGTCAACTGCCTTATTTTTCTTACTGCATATGCAGCTGAACTTAATCTACCTGAAAGAGTTCTAATGTGGGCGCCCCATTGCAATTTTGAATCTAAAGTAATTCCCAAAAATATAGTTTCCGTTATTGCATCTAGTTGTTTGCCATCAAGTTTTAGATTTAGACCCACTTGAGGTACATTTGGTAATGAGAATCTAATACATATAGTTTTGTTCGCATTCAGTAAAAGATTATTAGCTGCGAACCATTTCGAAAGAACAGCTAGACTATCGTTAACATGTAAAACATCTGTATCTTTTCTATCTATTTTAAAAATTAGAGAAGTATCGTCAGCAAATAGAATTATATCCGATAAGTTAGCCATCATATAAGGAAGGTCATTTATATAGACTAGAAATAAAAAAGGGCCAAGAATTGAACCTTGAGGCACGCCCATTTTAACTAGAGACCCCGAGGACGTCGCCCCATTAACGTTTACTTTTTGTTGCCTGTTTGATAGATAGGAAAGAACAAGGTCAGCAGCTTGTCCACGAATTCCGTAGTGGTGTTATTTACAGATCAGTGTATTGTGGTCAACGCAGTCAAACGCTTTTGAGAGGTCACAGAAATCGCCAATTGCATCCTGGGAATTCTCCCAGGATTCCAAAATGTGACTGATGAGTTTTACTCCAGCGTCAGTTGTCGACCTACCTTTCGTGAAACCAAACTGGTGACTATGTAAAATCCCATTTGAATTAAAATGTGACAGCATCTGGTCCAGCATGATTTTTTCATATATTTTACTCAATGCTGGTAACACAGATATAGGTCTATAATTAGAGGGATCACTCTTACTACCCGATTTGAAAATTGGTACTACTTTACTATGTTTCATTAAATCGGGAAACGTACCGCTATCTAAACATTGATTAAATATGCCTGTTAGAACAGGGGCAATTGTGTCAATGATATCTCCAAGAACCTTAACGGAATATATCATAGTTCTAGATAACCAGTTCACTTAGCAACCCAAACCCATAATCCAATATCATTGTTTCCATATCTTGCAATAGTCCTGCACTAATCGGGGGTTGTCCTTGGGTGCACTAGATTAGTGCGTACAGAGATAATCGTCGGTTAGTGCCTCGTTTCATTAGACACGTCTAACGGGCCTCTGCGAGTTGGTTTCGGCCCCTCGTACGCCTTCCAAAGGTCCGGGACCCTAGGGTCCCGAGAAAAAAAAAGTATAATGTAATCGCGAAAAAAAATCGGCTGTTCAGTACATTTTGACGAATTAAACGAAAACAAATGTACTGAACAGCTGTTTTTTCTTTCACGATTTAAGGGTTGGTCCATAGTAAAAGTTTTTCAAAATGATGAGTACAATGACCCCTTAAGAGGTCTTGCGTTATTTACGTTACATCAGTATTTTCCTGATCCCACTGGCAGCCATTACATCAAGTACGGCTGCAGGATCTAGCGCTAATGTGGAATGAATTGACAATAAAGCAAACCCGATCAGCCGTTCACCCCCCATTCGTTTTCTCAGCAAAAATATATTCTCTTTAAGCACGAAAATGATCGCTCGACCGACGCCGTAGAAATAGGAAGATTGGCCAAAATATGGTCGGAAAGAAGTCACATGCATACAGAATTTGCATAATTTTGACTGGTTTCTTTTCTATAGGTATTTTGCCATTTGGACTTACTCCGACTTAGACTGTACTCCGCCTTTATTAATGAATCTCCAATACTATCATCCCAATAAATTTTAATATTTTCCAGCACGCATATTTTCCCTCGTCTCCATTTTTTGAAAGAATGTTTTCTAAAGAAAAAAGCAGCTCTCTGATATTGACAAATCGGTCTTTCATGCCAGAAATCAAATCATCTAAGCACGGTATAAAACTAGCCCTTCAAAAGTATTCCTCGGAAGTATCGCTAGGAGGGTTTTTTCGTACTGTTTGACGTCCAGTAGACGACGACGACGACGACGCTGGATTGCTACTTGCAAGACATCTTCTACTACTATCAGTGTATCGAGGTGCTGAAGTGTCTGTGCAAAAACGCCACTACATATGTCAATCGGGCGGGTCTCCCTTGTTTCATCGAAAAGAAATTGCCAAATTATCACTTCCCAAACAATTTTTCGCATAATTTCATTTGCCAAATTATTACTTAGCAAAAAAAATCTTTACAAATAATTGTAACGCAAACCTAATGTTTAGTATGTGAACGTTTATACAATAACTTGTTTACCAACTAGAACTTTTACCAATTTTTATGTAGTCAAATATTTCAGTTGGAATTACTCATTTTAAGCAAAAAAAAAATTGCCGAATATTTAGTAGATTTTTTTAAAATAATTAATTTCGTGTAGGTAACTAGTTCAGTTTCGGGTAGCCTGTTTCTTTCTATATAATCTAGTCGTTTTTGGCACTCGCCGGCCGCTGCCGCGGCACCGCTCGCTTCGCTCGCTCGGCTCGTGCGTAGGTCACAGTTTTAACCTAACCTAACCTAACCTTTATATTTTTGTCATACCAAATCGTATGACGAAACGTTTATTGTCTAAAGATTGTTTGCTGTAATAAATAATTATATTAAAGACCAAATGCCTAAATGACATTATCCTTGATAATATTCTGCCAAGTAAAAATTTGACCAAATGAAAATGTGCGTACTAAAATAATTCCAAACATTGCATTGGTATAAAAAAAGGTTGCAAAAATTTGTTTGGGTAGTGATTATTTGGCAAAATCTTTTCGGCAAAACGGCAGGATCCCCAATCGGGCTCCAAGACCAGACCTCGAAACCTATCCTTCTCCAGCGAGGTATGAGAGAGGGAGACGTTATATCTCCGAATCTGTTCACCGCTGCCCTGGAGGATGTCATTAAAGTTCTTGGCTAGAAAAGGCTATAGGCATCCACATCAATGGCGAGTGCATCACTCACCTTCGGTTTGCCGACGATATAGTAGTCATGACTGAGACAATGGAGAACCTCAGTACAGTGTTTCCGAAATAGTGGGTATTAAAATGAACATGGACAAAACAAAGGTCATGTCAAATAAAAATAAAATAATAATAAAATCTTTATTGAAATAATTTAAGTTACAAAACCTTTGAAGCCTCTGAAACCCAAACTAGGTAAAAACCTGTATGTCAGATTTCAGCTCCTTCTCCCAATTAAAAATTTACATTATATTCTTTATACAAATTAAGATTTTTAAATGATAATTTTGAGCATGCAGAAATTACAATAGTACTTTAGGGTATTAAAAATGAAGTGTGAAAGTAGTGTGTGGATGTGTAGTGTGGGTGTGTGTGTGGGTGTGAGTGTGTGTTCACTTTACCGAATAAATTATTTCTTCGTAGTTAAGAGTAAGAAGCCAGTTCTTAACCTTAGACTTGCATTCATGAAAAGAGAGCGGGTTAATTTTTAAGAATTTATTAATTTTATTGTAAATATGTACAGAAAGAAAACGCCCATGTAACACCCACTCTCATGAGGATCGGAGACGCTACATTCGAAGTTGTGGACGAATATGTTTACCTAGGACAAACTATCCAGTTAGGTAGATCCAACTTCGAGAAAGAGGTCAATCATCGAATCCGACTCGGCAGCGTTCGGGAAGCTACGCAAAATCTTCTCGTCCCACATACTGCAGTATCTCAAGACGAAAGTCTTTGACCAGTGTGTGTTGCCAGTGATGACCTATGGCACTGAAATGTGGTCGCTCACAATGGGCCTTATTAGAAGGCTAATAGTTCAATTCAATTCAATTCAATTTTTTATTGCATTCATGTGTACATTTTGTTGTTACAATATAAGTAAGTTCCAACATGAAACCCGGTTAGGGCACGGCAACATTATAATAATAATAATTTTAACATAATGATAATAATTTTTACATAATAATAATTTTAACATAATGATAATAATTTTTACATAATAATAATTTTAACTTAATAATAATACATTTAAAATAATAATAATAATTTTTACATCTTAATAATTATTTTATTTTAGAGTAGTGCGTTTTATATGTATGTAATTATTTATATAGCTATCATACTAAATATTTTGTTCTAGGTATTCTGCGACCGAGTAAAAGCATTTTTGTGTTAGATATTCTTTTACTTTCCTGTTAAATTTATTGAGTTTGGTTTCTTCTTTTATTTGTGCCGGTAATTTGTTGAAAATTTTTATTGCCATGTAATATGGGCTATGATAAAGCATTTTGATCCGAGGAGAGAATAGTCACCCCAAGGGCAATGGAGAGGGCTATGCTTTCAGTTTTCCTACGTGATCGAATCGAAAATAAAGAGATACGCAGGAGAACAAACCAAGGTAACCGACATTGTCCGAAGAATTGCCAAACTTAAGTGAGGGTGGGAAGCAGTGCCGGATTAACCACGTAGCAATAGTAGCAATTAGTACGGGCCCCGCTAAAGGGGACCCCGGGTATCCACCCACCTCCGCTTGATCGTAATTTTTTGAGTGAAACTTATTAAGACGTGTATATACTACGTCACGTCTTAATAAGTTTCACTTGTTGTCACAAAAACGTGAAACGTAACATCTTTCCGATTAAGACAAATCCACGTCAGATGATCGGTAACCGATTACTTCGTTGGAAAAATAATACAATAAAAAACTTTTTTACAAAAAAAAAAAACACAACCGATTACCAAAAAAACACTACAAAGTGAAAAATTACTTTAATATCTGAAAGCAAGCCTAATGCCAATATTTCCATCAACCAGACACAATAACTATTGCCAATATTGCCATCAACTGGACACAATAACTATTGCCAATATTGCCATCAACCGGATGCATTAACTATTGCCAATATTGCCATCAACCGGACACAATAACTATTGCCAATATTGCCATCAACCGGACACAGTAACTGTTGTCAATATTGCCATCAACCGGACACAATAACTATTGCCATTAGTGCAATCAACCGGACACAATAACTATTGCCAATATATTGCATTCAACCGAACACAATAACTATTGCCATTATTGCCACCAACCGGACACAATAACTATTGCCAATATATTGCCATCAACCGGACACGATAACTTTGCCAATATTGTCATCAACCAGGTACAATAACTATTGCCAATATTGCCATCAACCGGACACAACTGACTCGGGTCTGCTATTGCGAAATCATCATTCTCTTGCCCTTATCCTACCTGCTACTGAGAAATGCAATGCCTAATGGAAAAACTCAATAAACTTCCGATATCAAATCAATCGAATCCTATATCTTATGCTGAACTAACCGACTCAGTTTCATGTCATGGACCATTTCATTGTATTGGTGGAAAGGAATAAATATGGACAGCGGAAGAGGGTCAAATTAAATTAAATTGTGGCGTCACTTATTGTGAAGTTCCGGTTCCCGGAACTGATAAGTTAAGCAAAAAGTGCAAATACAATTTAGACCAATAACAACTGGCAAATTAAATAGATTCAATAGTACCCTACATAATAAGTTAAATGCTCTGGGCCATAATATGGACGATGCAAATAAATTGTATGAGGATTTCTTTTCAATAGTGCACACTGAATTCAATCAAACTTTTGAAAAGAAAACAAAAAATATTTGCCCTAATTTTATTTTTAGTGACTGGCAACTAGAGGTATTAGGATAAGTAGGGAAAGACTGTTCGAGCTGTATGGCCTTAAGCCTTACATTAACACAGAAACTTTCAACAAGTATGTTGCTACATATTCGAAAATATTTAGAAATACCTGCAAGACAGCTAAAGCTCTGTATATTAGCAACAAGATCAAATCAGCAGAAAATAAAATAAAAACGGTTTGGAAAGTAATAAATAATGAAACTAACAGGGAAAAAATACGAAACACTGAGTACACATTGGAGACTGAACGTGGTCCCATAAGCTCTAACTTAGAAGTAGCTCAAGAATTTGTAAATTTCTTTACTAATATACCATCAAAAACGACGGAAGCTTTAAATTCTTCACCCGATGTCTCAATTGATTTATTAAAAGCGAACGTTACAGGCTGCCCGGTTGAATTTCAATTTAAACGTATAAACCCTATGAATTCCCTAAATCAGGAATCGCACCGCAACAAGCATAACAAAGGGACACAAACTACTAATAGCCGTACTCAGACGCCAAATAAAGTAAAAGAGGTATCTACCCAAAGCAACAAACATAATAAAGAGACACAAACAACTAAAAGCATAGTTAGAGAGGCATCTACTTCCAAAGAGCAGATTTCAAACAGGTTATCGAAGCCTAAACAAAAAAACAAACTGTGTGTTCTGAGTTCTAACACAAAAAAGGGATCCTCGTCAACAATTGAAGAAGTTTTCTCCGATCACTTCGACTACTGTCACTACATAATGTCCAATAGCACAACAACACGGCTCGTAAATAATATCGAACAAAAATTAAAAAACTTCACCCTAAACGAATATTGCTTGCTTTTCATTGAAGGAAATGATATAAAAGAGGAGAGCAACTATATTAATATAATAAGGACAATAAATATATCTCTCAGAAAAGTCACACACACCAACATAATAATCTGTCTCCCTACATATATAACAGGAGCACCGATATACAACTTTAAAATTGACATGTTTAACAACCTCCTTTATCTGGACATACTAAATCATGAGTACCCATACATCTTCGACAGCAATCGTTACTTATCACATGAGATGTTCTCTTACTCTACAGGCAAAATTAATAAATACGGAATGAGAAATATATATGAAAATATTATGAGTAACATACTAGTCGATTTAAATCTATTTGGTCAGATCAACGTACAGAATAATAATCACATACAAGAAAGTGTTTCCGACAGAAACGAGCAAAGCGCAAGGAAAATTCAAAGTTTTTTCGTCTACAATAATATATAAATCCTACACCAAAATATTGCCGGACTACTAAACAAAAGTGACCTCCATTGAGGAGGTTTGGAAGAGCTGCAAAGTGAGAAAAAATCTATCGATGTTGTATGTATTACGGAACATTTTATGACGCCTGAGCAAGAAGAATTATTAAATATACCTAACTATAACATAGCTATAAGTTTCTCAAGAGAATGTAAAAGAGGTGGTGCATGTGTATTAACAAAAATTGGACATAACTATAAAGTGGTTAATTTAAACAATTATTGTGTAAAAAGTTTGATTGAATGTTGCGCATTTGAATTAACCGAACATGGTATTATTGTTGTGTGTATATATAGGGTCCCAAATTCCGACTTAAATACTTTTTATGACAAATTGCAAAATATTCTCCATTTAATATGCATTCAACGTAATAAAAAGGTTATCGTTTGTGGAGACTTCAACATAAATACATTAAAAAGAAATAAACAAACCCTAGATTTTGAATACATACTTTTAAGCTATAATTTACAATTGCAATTCTCACAACCAACTAGAATAAGTAGTGGGACATGTTTGGATAATTTCACGCACAATATCAGAGGTTGCAAGGGGGAAATTATTGAATTTGGATTGTCAGATCACACCACACAGGTTTTAAGATGCCCAGTTAAAAAAACGTGTGCTATTAAGTCTTGGCGTATTAGACGCAGAAACTATTGTCAGGAATATTTGGATAAATTTGTAAATTGCATGAAAAGTCTCTCATTCTCAGATGTATACAATACTTCGGACCCTAATGAGGCTTATGCCTGTTTTTTGGATCTATTTCAATGCTTTTACAATCTCTGTTTCCCTTACGAAACTATCACAAAGTCACTAACTAAAAAATCTAAGTGGATCTCAAAGGGAATAAAAAAATGCTGTAAAAGGAAACGTGTGCTTCTGTGGCAATACAGAACTAAGCCCAACCTCAAGAACAAAAATGCGTTCAAAGCATATTCACATAGACTTAAAAAAATTATAACTCTAACACAAAAATCACAAAATAACTATTTTATCAAAACAGCAAAAAATAAATCAAAAGCGATATGGACCGTAATAAACAATAATAAAGCCTACTTTCCTAAAGAAACTATAACTGAAATAAAAACTGACACAAAGATGGTTACGAATCCTACTGAAGTAGCAAACTCCTTTAACGAATATTATATTAACCAAGTATCTAATTCAAATCATAGCATAACACAAGAAATCCCCATTAATTCAAACACTTTGAATTCTTTATTTATGGAGCCAACTTTGCCGCTTGACATCATTAATCATATTGGATCTCTTAGGGATACAAACAGTGTAGGTAGTGATGGAATATGCACAAAAACAATAAAATCTGTCTCTAGATACAAAGCTCCTCATCTTAGTTACATAATCAATCTAAGTATTGAGAATGGTATCTTCCCGGATAAGCTCAAAACCTCCATAGTTACTCCACTATACAAAAAGCAAGACAAATGTCTTATGAAAAATTATAGACCAATTGCTTTGATACCTATATTTGCAAAGATATTTGAAAGGGTCATAAAGCACTTTATACATACTTAGAGAAATCAAACATTCTAGTTAAGGAGCAGAAAGGATTTCGCAAGAACAGGACAATTAACATGGCAATCCATGATCTGATATGCCCTATCTTATTGAATGTGGATAAAAGAAATGCTGTATGTGCTATATATATGGACCTTACGAAGGCTTTTGACTATGTAGATTATAAGATATTATTAAATAAATTAGAGAAATATGGTATAAGAGGAAATATTTTGAATCTCATTGAATCTTACTTAGACAACAGAAAACAGATTTTAGAAATAACACGAATATGCCCACGCACTGGAAACGAGAAAAAATACAGATCCAGTAGTAGGATAATTAAATACGGAGTCCCACAAGGCAGTGTGTTAGGACCTCCACTATTCTTGACTTATATAAATGATCTGCCTAGAGAAATAAAGCATCCTATGGTACTATTTGCAGACGACAGCACGGTAGTAGTAAAATGTGACGATCCTAATACATACGAAGCAGAGATAAATTTGACATTGAATAAAATAATTACTTGGCTAAATAATAATAATCTTGTCATAAATCTAGAAAAGACTAAAATAATGCACTTTTATCAAAGGATTCCTAATATAAACCTTGACATTGACTATTTGGGGACTAAAATAGAGTCAGCAAGTATGACTAGATTCCTTGGTGTTATTATAGACAACAACTTGTCCTGGAAACCGCAAACGGACGATATTTGTAAAAAAGCTAATAAATTTGCATATGCCCTCTATAAACTGGCTAAAATTGTAAGCTTAGAATCACTTTTAATGGCCTACCATGGCTATGTTGCATCCACACTAAGATATGGCATTATATATTGGGGCAATTCAGTAAATAAAGAGTATGCTTTCAAAGCCCAAAAAAGATGCATCAGAGCTATGTGTGGTTTACAAAGTACTGACAGCTGTCAACCTCTATTTAAAAGCCTCAAAATCTTAACCTTGCCTTCTCTGTATATTTATGAAGTAAATGTATTTGTTAAAACAAACATCACTCTATATGAAATAGCTTTTAAAAGCCATTATAGGAAACTACGTGATAAAAATAAGTTAGAGCTTAAAGTACCACATGCGGGTACGGCTTTAATGAGGAAAAGCTTTTTTTGTATGGCCCAAAGAATATTTAATAAGTTACCTTGCTCAATAAAAAGTCTAAATTTAGTAAATTTCAAGCATAAATTACGTACTATATTAATACAGAAATGTTACTATTCCCTCAGTGAATATTTTGATGACAACTCGTTGACAATATAATAATATTTGTCTCGTATTATAACATGACTAATTTTATGCATGTCGACTCTAATAGTAATTCTATGGACGATGTCAATTTTAAACATTTTTCTTATCATCATTTAACATATTGACATTTTAATTATTTAACATTGACATTATCGCATTTCGTTATATAATGACATTACCAAATACCTACTACCTATTGCATTTTATTAAATTACATAATATTTATATAAATTGACATTGATACTAGAATTATTATAAATGAAGATACCTTGACAAAAGCCTCCCTTAAATGTATATTTGATTATTTGTACGCCAAATGGCAAAACATAGAGAAACTATAATTATAACAATCGTAACATCTTGTACACTTTTGGAACCTATGTTTACAAATAAAGACTATTGATTGATTGATTGATTGATAGTTGTAAAAGCTTTTCGGCAAATCAAAATCAAATTGACTGAAGATCTATGGGGATTATCTATCAAAGTTTGTACATCCATAATCGAGACTATAGCACCATATTTAGCTTTAATATTTAATTTGTGCGTGGATCAAGGAGTTTTCCCGGATTTAATGAAATACAGTAAGGTTATACCACTTTTTAAATCTGGGGACAGTAAAGACACCAACAATTATAGACCAGTATCCGTGCTGCCGGTATTCAGCAAGGTGTTCGAAAAGGTAATGCTCAATCAAATGCTTAATCATTTTAACACCAACCAAATCTTACACGAACAGCAATATGGGTTCACCAAAGGACGTTGTACGACTGACGCCGGTGTCGCCTTATTAAAACACACAATTTACAGCATGGGAGGCGGCCCAAGATGCCATAGGAATCTTTTGTGACCTTTCCAAGGCATTTGACTGCGTAAATCACGAAACCTTACTCTTGAAACTTGAGCATTACGGACTAGGTAAGCTTGCGCTCAGTTTGGTAAACTCTTATTTAAATGATAGACAACAGCAAGTTCAAATTAACGGTGTCAATTCACTCGGTCTAAAAGTAAAAATGGGTGTTCCACAAGGCTCAATATTGGGTCCTTTCCTCTTTTTAGTATATATTAATGATCTACCCCATTTATTAAAAAACAAACCACAAATGGTGTTATTTGCTGACGATACTTCTCTAATTTTTAAGATAAATAGACGTGCATCAAATCTTGACGACGTAAATAACGCCCTACTGCAGGTCCAAAATTGGTTCACTGCTAACAATTTAGTATTAAATGGGAAAAAAACTAAATGCATAAGATTTGGTTTGCCGAACGTTAAAAGTAGTGTTTGTGAAATAGTATTGAATAGGGAGAAACTAGAATTCGTCGATAAAACTGTTTTCTTGGGGATCACGCTCGATTCAAGGCTGCATTGGGGTCCTCATTTAACATCTCTTGCAGGACGGCTAAGTTCAGCATCATATGCTGTGAGAAAAATCCGTCAATTTACTGATGTAGATACCGCGAGGCTAGTCTATTTCAGTTACTTTCATAGTATCACGTCTTACGGTATTTTACTATGGGGACGGGCTGCAGATATCGAATCGATTTTTATTCTGCAGAAAAGAGCCATCAGAGCAATATATGGCCTCCGCAGACGCGATTCCCTAAGGGAACTATTTAAAGATATTAACATTATGACGGTACCTTGTCAATATATCTATGAGAACATCATGTACGTAAGGAAAATTCTAAGTATTTTCAGTAAAATAGGTGATAGACACAATTATGGGACTAGAAATAGGGACCAATTAGTTCAACCGGGTTTCAGATTGGCTAAAGTAGACTCATCTTTCATGGGGTACTGTGTAAAATGTTACAATAAAATACCTCCCCACATACTCCAATTGAATGAAACGAAATTTAAATCTTGCATAAAACGCACACTATGCTGCCAAGCATATTATAAGTTGGGGGATTACATCGCTGACAAAAATGCTTGGCTCAACGCTGGTCCAGCTCCACAAGGGTGCATAAACTAATTGATTAGCATTGGAAAATATTGTTGGAGCTGCTGAAGATTGAAAAACTATATTTACATTGTATAAATTCAATCTCTTAGTATTATATAATTGCCTTGCACATATGTGAGCACTGTTTACCTACTTTAAATCTACTATTTACTGAGTACGTCTTTCATTGACTTGAATGTACCCTGGCGGCTGAGAGTATGTCATGCTCACTCAAATGTCTCGCTGGTGGTGGCGTGTGTGTTGGATCATTAAGTTCCCTTCAAATGGTTGAGCTAAATGATGCTGATCCATGCGTCATGTTCGTGAACGGGCGGCGTCAGTATGTGGGTGAACTTGGCAGATCATTTCCCAGCAGAGCCTAAAAAAATGTGAGTTCTATTGGCATGCGGGTGAGTTCTAGAGTTCCTTATACTTAAAAAAAATAGTTCTGGCTTTTTTACCTGAAAAAAGTCGAATGAAAATATGCTCTGCTAACTTCCGCTAGCAGATCATTTTTTCCAAAATTAAAATTTTATAACTGATTTAGGTGCGCAAAGGTGAGCCCTATAGTTCCTTATACTTTTCCGAAAGAGTTCTGCTGACCTTCATCTAAAAAAAATAATATTAAAATAGTGACCTGTTCACTATTTTAACTACTAGAAAAACACGATCATTTTGGACGCGACAGCGAGACGCGATTCTAATAAAACAATTTTTATGAAAACTTCACGGTAGAACACGTAACATGTTGCTCACTTTGTTGGGAGAGCTGATGGCGTCTTTGTTAGAAGGATTCACAGCTGTCAGTTGCGATAGGCTGGTAGTGGTAGGTAGTGAACCACATTATGTGGTTCATAGTAGAAAATAAAACGATTATAGAGTTTTCTCCCATATCTTTTTATTCTAAATACATTAATATTCTTTAATTCAACTCAAATATTCATTTAAACTATTACAAGCTATTTTTTTTATTTTAAACATAAATAATAAGTAATGCAAATGTCCAGCATTGCACACTTTTAACTCGGTATTAATATTTAACTAGGTATTATCCAATCTTAGCGATAGTTCTCCATAGTGACAAAACATATACACAACACTGAAAACCTTTGGTGAAATTAAGTATCCTACATGACTATTGAATAATGACATGTCCGACGCGCTATATCAACTCTCGTTACCTTGTTCGTCCGCATCAGAAGGTTTTTGGTAGTAGAATCACGAGTTATTTAGTACACATAACAAGGGTTTCATAGCATATCCGACCTGTCATGGTGGTTATATTATATACCATTTTATTGCATTAGGTACGCAATTAGATAAATCCATTGAAATAAGACAAGACAACGAGTACATTATCTAGATACCTATACATTCTGCTCAGTTATCCTGTTTATTGTACAGTTATTATAAAAGTAGTGATTATGACAATTCGGTAAAGGTACATGCAAATGTTCACATTATGTGAATTACCAAAGATTGGGTACGTACGATTTACACAGATCTACTGCAGTACGAATATCATATTCAACACAATTAGTTACAAATACGTATGTTTTAATTAGAAAATTAATGATTCTAAGCGTAATGTTTCTATTTTATAACACACAAGTAGTTAAGCGTATCCAATTTTTTATGTAGTAGGTATGTATGTATATATACGTTGACGTAGGTACCAAATATCTAAACTATGCAGTTTCAAAATCAGACACTTCGAAGATAGGCGATGCACACATGCTCGTAGTATTTGATCGCCGATAAAATCTTACTTTATCTACGAAAATAATGTACATTGGACCTTCCTTCTTGATGCTGATGAATGACAGAAATGATGACTTAGAAAATACTTTTCATAATAATACTAGGGGACATTATGATAGAAATACAAAACAAGTGAAGTGCGAGGAACTAAAATCATTTAATCAGTTTAAAACAAAATATCTTTTGAGTACATGAAGGAATAGAGACCAGCTCTTAAAAATCGTCCATTAAAAATAAAAAAGATGGATGATGAAATGCAAAAATAATACAGGTTCATTAAGTATTAGTAGTATACCCTCCTTATATTATTGTAAATGTACCTACACGAAGTTTATATACGAGTATGTTAGCTGAATTCTCAAATGGCAATGTGCATGCTAATTGATATAACATCGTCACAAACATGAAAAGGTCGCAACCGACGAATATGAAACTGGATAAAAACTAGATTTTCCATCCAATGTACAATTTTCAGACATCTACTTATTTATATTACATCTTTTACACAGTGGTTGTTATATATATTTAAAAAGTATCAGTTACGCTCTTTTCCTTACAAGAAAAATCTATGTAGGTACACAAATATTGTTATACATAGTTGAAATCAGATCTGCACAGCGATTCTGATATTGTTTGATATGATTATGCAGTTAAAGGAGCATATTTGGCATGAAATGGATGAAGTAGAAACAGTTGTGCGAAGTGTTTCAGAACTACCTACTACTATTGCAAGACCCGGCCCGCGCGCCGATTAGCTTGGACTTAATTCAGCAAATACAGTTATTTGAATCCACTCAAATACAGTTATTTGAATCCACTCAAAATAAAACTTAGTCGCAAACCACTCATTTGTTAGTACTTAACAATTTAATCAAACACTTCAAGCCGTTAGTTGCGTACACGAAAACTTTAAGATTCATGACTGTTTTTTTTTGTTTTGTATTTGGGTAAAGATAACTAGAATAAAATACGTAACATTACAAAAATAATAATACATTACTCTAAAGAGAAAAGTAAACGGATCGCCAGCGATCCTCCATAAGTAATGAGGTGCATTTAGGTTCACAAAAATCAAGTAAAGCTTTCTAATAGGATGAATTTGGTAAAGTGTCTTTTTGACCCCCGACCAAATACGAAGAGAGATCTTAAGTATGAATTCGACCTTCCTATGATACCGAATATCGAAACCTGGTTCGTGCCAGGGCTGGTATTACACGATACAATGACTACGATACAAAGTGTTGCCTGTGCAGGTTCTGTAACATCGGTTCGGCCGGGAGCTGTCGCAGTCTCGGGCACTACCGCAGAAAGAGGCTGGCCGAATATTATATATTCAGAAAAGACACAACAACAACTCCGAAAGGCAATTTTTAAAATTTACCTTAAAATAGATTTTATATTTAGGATATTTATCATGTTTAATATATTTTGGTGAATAACATCATTATCGCAAACCCGTATTAAATATGAGAAACGTGGATGATATGACAATATAAATTACCCTTTCATACCAATTAATAAGCGTTTTCAATGTCCTTACTTAGTCGAGCCGATATATATTATGCGGCATCGACAACTATAACTACTTACACGACTCATTAAGAACCGAATACTAACTACTTACAGGGATTATCGAACGTCTCCGTGAACGAAAGAACATTTCATATATCTTTGGTTAGACAAAACGAAACAATAGTAAAAATACTAGACAATCGAACGTTACAGTCATTGGAGGGACATAATTATTTAGTCGTTAGGTATTTCTCTAAACAACATTGCGTTATAATCACATAAAAATAATCATGATCGAAATGTGACGATGCATCGGGATCGTTCCATTTCGAGGGTAAGCGTCAACAAGTATTACTATTATCAACAAGACTCGCCCCGGCCCGGCCGGCGCCGTGCTACTGCCAGAGCTTCCACCACACTTGCATCTTCTCAGTGAGTTTCTTGCAGATTCCCAGTAGTTTCCGTCACATCCCGCCATCACCCTCACCCTCGCAGTCCTCTGAGCCTTCACCCTCCTCTAACGTCACCTGTTAACAAAACACATCATCATTAGTATCCGGTCCTTCTTAACCCTTATTATCAAGTTCGCTGCCACCCCCGCACCGGTGCGGGGAGGGGTGTCCATGCGAGAGGCCGACCACGCACCGGTGCGGTCTCGCGCCTTAGTAGATTCATACACTCAGTTTGGCGCCGGCACTGGGCCAAGAACGTTGTGTTTGAAGCGGCACTGCGCTTGAACGATCAAACAAAAAAAAATATTTGGCCTCCCGGTGACCTTCAATTTTTGCAAGTGGCAGTCAACCTGTTATTAGGTTATAGATGAGAAAAAATTATACAGTAATTATTACAGATCTTGGAATTAAAATTATTTTGTAAAATATTGAAAAATAAATTAAAAGTTTTGGTAGCAAGATTAAATGCTATTATAAATAATTAACGTATGATAGTTCAACTTACTTGAAAGCGAATTTGTTCTGGGCGGTCATCATCGGGCAGTGAGTGCTGAATGGGCGCTGGCGGCGGTGACGGAGGGATCATACTTTGATAATAGTCACGGTTCTCTTCTAGAGTGTCTAATATGTCCTGAGCGTCTGGATGTACTAGATCCGCCCATGTCTCCCACAGCGGGTGGACAATGTAGTCGATAAATCCAACTTGAGATTTTTCTATCGTCGCATTATGCCTATCGCACATTGGACTTATATCCATTCCCTGATCCCTCTCACGGTCTCCTTGTTGGAAGAATTCTTCCATAAGTAACGCTACCCATCGCTTGTAGAGTGGTAGCGGTTTAGTGGGATTACTCAGATCAGCACAATGTACGAGATTCTCCAACACCTGTATTCTGTCTGTATAATTGTCTAGTAATAGCACGCCACTGCCAGCTACCTTCTTTGTTTCCACCATTGTTTTCAGGTCTGCTAATAGACTCATGTGTTTTGACATGTCTGTGGAGAGAACCATGTCTATAACCATCTTTCGTAGCGTCTGCCTCTGTTTCTTTTGAAGGTTGATGAATATGTCGCACCCTTCATTCTGGAGAAGCTTGAACGCTACGGCGAGATGGTGGTTCTCTAAAACTGACTCGTCGTTATACATCAGAGCGAGCTCTGAGCTTGAGTTGACGAGGAACTGGTTAGTGAGGCCGGGGTGGTCGACGTCGTGCACGCACGCCGCGAATAGAGCGGCGCACGTCTCTATGGGCGTGAACACGGCGTCGAGCGCCGGCGTGTTGAGCAGCACGTGCGTAGACTGCGCCACGTCGGCGGCGTGCAGCGAGTTGTGGAAGGGGTTGTCGCGCATGTAGTGCTCCTCCAGCGTGATGGCGAAGGCAAGGAAAGTGCGCGCTGGGATCTGCAGCGTGCCCAGAAGCTCCCGGGATGTAAACGCAGCGTACGCGACGGCAGTCAGAGGTCGTCCACAAGACAAGTCGCCGATGCGGAAGATGTCCACACCCCATCGATCGATTTCACCCAGCTGACGACCCAGGTCTTCCTCGTGAGGAGTGTCTACTCCATATCTTGGCACGCGTTCTCCAGTGAAGCTATTGGTGTGCGTCAGTGTCCGCTTAACCCCAGTTATCTGTAGAAAAACATAAAAAAATTAGCAAAAATAACAAAAATGAATAAATGTATGTATGCCATATGCCATTGTTAAGTTTTTTTATATGGCATATTCAAATGGTGTTATACTTACTTGTGACATAGTGGTTGCTGGTCCGGTATGACGCGGTTTGTCCTTCTTCTTGGCACGCGCTTCGGCAACCTCATCCACTTGTAGAGATGGTAAGTCGATATCTTGTTGTTTGTCTGGAATATAAAAAAAAACAATTTTAAACATGCTTTAAAAATGACTGTTATGACGATTTCATAGTCGAGCTATCAACACTTTAATTATGGATATCAAGTAAAATTGGGTTGAGTCAGATATAGACACAGTGAGTGACCTGAATATAATATTAGCAGCACAGCTGGCATCTTATAGTTAGCAGAAGCTGGGCAAATACAGTAAGCTAAACAATATCGACCGATTACAATTTTTATTGCGTTTTTTAACTGTGTTACTGGGTAACGATGCCGAAAAAGTGGGTGAAAATGTGAAGTATCCATTAATACATATTATTATTATTGATACGATTCCAGGTCAACATGCGAGTTTTGTTATTACCAGATAAGTAATCAATCATGCCGATGGGAGCTTTCATATATTTCACATAGTATTGTTCGCGTGCCGAGCGGCTTTCATTATCTTATTCAGGACTCATCGACTGCAGCACTCTCGACATTATTGAGTACCATCATGAAGTTAGGTGTTGCATTGATTTGGGTTAAAATATGTAGAGTTTTATTAAAATGTTAATTACATATTAATCTTCATTATCTTTTCAGAATTAATAGAATGATAAATTAAGGCTTAAACAATTAAAATCTCACGTTTTTTGTGTTCTACATATTCTAGATCTTGAGTTTGTATTATTTAGATTTTTGAGTTTGAACTATACGGTTATTATTCCACGATCAAGATCATTTACTTATTCCACGTGACTTGGTGATTATTATCACGTTTTTAGTAAAAATGTAGATGGTATTTGAATGTTTAATAATCTCATCATTGTAATTTATTATACAAAATGGCGATGCGATTAAAGGGGGTCAGCGGACCAACACCATGATGGAAGTAGGTATAATCCAAGCACATTAAACGGATTAACTTGTTATCTACCTATGTGAAATAGTACTACGCGTCCACTGCCTATCTAATCAACGGATAAACAAACTCGCAGCTATTTTCTATATTTAGATGAAAGAAAATCCGATCAACTAATCGGAAATAGGAATGTAAATAATGTGTTTGCTCTATCCCGAAGGATAAATTAATTTCAGCTGCTAATGCAATATAGTTTGGAATTATTATTACCACTATAAATAAAGAAGTTGAATAAAATTATAGCAGTGTATAGAGTGCCGCTAGCAGTAGGTACTCTATCTCTATCGGATAAAGTGCCGCTAGCGGCATAATAGTGGCGCGGCCTCGGCCCGGCTAGAATGCTGCAAGCATTGCACTGTCATTGTCACTGTCACTGTCAATTCTTACGGCACTTTAGCCGGGCCGAGGCCGCGCCACTATTATAGCACTCTATACACTTCCTAATATTATTGCAATGTGGTAATTTATTTTAGAGATCGTTAACTATTGAAATCAAAAATCTTGAATGAAGGTTAATTTTGATAGCGAAGCATTTTCTCAGTAACGCTAACGATTCCAATGAAAGCTCACTTAAAGTTATAATCCGATGTTGTAACCATAAAGGTAGGTAGTCAATAATTTAGAAAAATAATGATAACCCTTATCTGATACAGAATAACAACAAAATACTAAATTATTAATTGATGCGGATATTATTGAAAACAGTGGCCCATTCTTTGGCTCCCGTAATCATTAGTCATGGTCGTTCAGAGCACAAACAAATTAATTTGTACTACGAAATTCCTTCGTTGCCATTTGGCAATTGGTTCAATAATAGCAAATGTTTGCCATTGGTTCAATAACAGCTCATATCAAATATGTCCCAAATGTTTGACGTCCTCAACAACTTCTTCTTGAATATTTATAATAAAGCTAATGCTGTCGCATTCATTTCAAATGCGAATCATAGTAAGTGGTATGGTTGCTTACTTTTTTAAACTTTATACAACAGTATCAATGATAATTCTGACGTATTTATGAAAAGTTTATGCAGAATGACAAGGGCTTTCCGAGAGCTGGCTTTATGTTCCAGTTGAACGAGGTTTAACAATCGATATGGATGTTGTTGTAGCGCGAGAAGTGCGCGCGCGTGGCTTGGGGTTATCGGATTTATCGCCAATGATAACGCTTATTTACATTTATTTATCATCCTGTTAGGTTTATTTACCTGTTGATTTCACATATCAAGGCTCCATTTATATACAGTCACTTTGTGACGCGACTTATAATGATAATGACATGTAATAAATAAGTAGATAATGTTCTGCATTTATGAATTGATGTCAGTAATAATGTGGCTTTTCTTTACTATACACGTATTTATCGTTTTAATCCCGGTTTTCCCAGGGAACATTATAATACGTACAAAGAAAGTCATTATGCGGAAGGTCGCTGTGTCTGTATCCCACTTGATGAATAATGGCTATTACTCATGTTGTGTACCTACTTCGAAAGAATATATTAACATGTATTATGTTATTTTTAAATAATTTAAATTTAAGCACATAGTATATTAAAGTACTTCAACTGGAATCAATTTAACAAACATAATTTTAGTTGTTATTCTGATTTACTTTAGGTATAACCTTAAGCGAGCTCCACCGCGAGCTAAATTAATTTAGTTTGCAGTTAGTTTAGTTTAGCTTGCCAGGTTTTCATACATGTGCGTCCCACATGCATTAAAAACTGACGAGCTAAACTAACTGCAAAATAACTTAGTTTAGATCGCGGTGGTCTTTCATGGAGATAGGCTACAGCGCTTTAAGAATATTTATTATGCCGGTCGAAATACTTTTTTTCACACTAGTGGGCGCGGGAGGACGTTCACACCATAAAGTAAGTAGGTCATGTACTTTAATATATTTCCAGACCACGTACTCCTATATAGGTACCTACTTATAGTACCAGAAATTAGCTTGTACTCAATTATGATCAAGTGCAGCATACAATTCTATAATACTTACAAGTATTGAACGTTCTATGATTTCCGAATGCTTTAGTATTTGAATGTTTAATTCACAATAGTAAACTTCTGACTCTAAATGCAAAATCATCGTAGGTAATTGTAGTTTCTATTCTGGAGAAATCATGAGCAGTTTTTGTTGGTCGTTGTACTTAACAAGTAGGTAGGCACCGATTGTAATAAAAAAGGTTACGTTGCATAACCTCGGTGTCTATGATTGATGACGGAGGTACTATAAGATTTTGACAGATTGAAGTGCGCTCAATCGAGTCTACATGACACAACACACGCGTGACTCATTTTTTCAGCGGGTAAGTTAATCTGTCCCTTTATCAAAGTTGCAAGTACGAGTATGTAGCAATTCGTAATTCATTTACTATCTATCGTTCCTATCTTAAAACTTGCGCATTATTTGATAAAATTCCTAGAATATAACTTATTCATCAAGTCATATTAAGTTATCAATACATAATTATTTGCTGTGAAAATATTTTAAAATAGTGCAGAATTCATAACTTGAATAAAATACTTGGGCCCGTTGTTATTTGGTAGTTATTACTTGTTAGTGATATTTACATCTAAGTAGGTAGAAGTTGCTATAATATTTTTTTTAAGTTTATGAACACTCACCCAAAAATGTAGAGCAGATGTACTCCGAGATCTGGTTGCCGGACTTGCTGGACTCGGAGAAATGGCTCAGCTCCTTGTTCAGCATGCGCTTGAACTGCAAGTGCAACATATCCATAGAGCGGGCCATCGTCACGGCGCGACTCCGCAGCCAACGGGCAGGCGCGAAACGAACGCTTTGTCTCTCGGCGCACACGCGCATTTCACAACACAAAATAGTAATACTTCAAACACAAAAAAATAATCAACTGCTAAGCTCGTATTCCGAACTTAAATATTTAATCCACGATATTACTTCAGAACGTCTATTATCTATGAGCGCTATCGTCAGACTGAAGCGGTCGCGGCGACGCGGCTCGTATTAAGCGTAGCACGACTATCGTCACAGCTCTGCACACTACAGAAATACCGCCTTCCCAGTAATGTGCTTTACATGTAATCTAGATTCAGTCGCTCGCGCTTCCTCTGACACAGTGTAGAGGGAACCGCCTTTCCCACTAAACAATTAGTAAGCAACCTGGCTCCAAGTCGTTCATTATATACGAGAATTGTTCGGCCGAATCTGACTCAACGGGATTGGGTTTAGTTGTTCTTGTTTGAGTTGCTTTTATCCTGATGCAACCTGTCTCCATTATTTTTCGACAGTTGAAATGTTTCAATTAATTGATTTGAATGGTCCGATTGTATCTGACGATATTATAGCAATAACCGGACAACGTGAAACAAAATATATAGCACGTGATAAGAGGTTGATAAAATTTTAAAGTTAAAGATTAGGTACTTAAAAGCACCTAGTAACATGATAGCGGATAGTGGACAGGGCTTAGCAGAAGGTTGGAACAGATGCCGTTGCTAACTGCTCAATTAAAATGTTTTTCAGCCATGAAATGACATGTAGATCCGGTGACAATTGCCCTTGACATAGTTTCTTATCGGCTTTCAATACTAATCTTGATCCCTGGTAGTCGGAGTGGATCCTAACTTTATATCCCAAATTAGGAAGTTGCCTTCGTGTTACAACAGATAATTTTTTAGTGAATACCGAATTTTAAGATAAGACATTATCTCGCGTTAACGTAACAGAGAGCGTCTTTGCAGTACAAGTCGTCATTGAACTTATTGCCACTGTCACTGTTCTAACAAAAACTGAGATTTTCTGTGAAAGTTTAGCATTGCTCGGAACAACGCTAGTTTTTATACAATCAGTCATCGACATTGCAATAGTTTTAAAAAAAGGCTGTCAATAGATAAATGCCTTGTAATTTATATAGATTTCTAGCTACATTTAGCTATTAACTAATGTAACTTATTTCGCTTTGATATTGATAGTTATTACCTATTGTTATATCAAACTGTTTTTCTTATATAAACAGTTATTTTGAATAGCATAACATTTTCATAAGGGCTAGTATGAGGTGCCACAAACCCTGACTGATATCAACTGACCCGAAATAGTTTTCAGCTAGGTACATAAACAGCCTCCATTGATTTTAAGCACGATTGATTCGATGAATTGTTTAAATGGACTGTGTTGGACGGAACATTCAAGATACACAAAACCATTACTTCAGAGAATTTGAAACGTTTTCCAATGCTTTTACCTTACCTACCTTTTATAAACCTTGTTACAAAAATATTTCTATTAGTTTAGTCATGAAATGGCACAGATATCTAGCACGGACTGCATGAAAATAGACAGCGTGTATAAATATGAATGTAAATCAAAATCATATAATGTCCTGAAAGCGTGAAGGAATTGGAATAGAGCAGCAGGTCACCAAGTGTGGGACCGTGGCATGGAACAGATAAAGCATTCCAACACATGCACGTGTCTAGTGAATCACGTGATATGGTAGTTAACTGGAATAACTATCCAGTTAACTACCATATCACGTGATTCTATCGATTGGTGATGCTGTCACCAATCTAGGGAGAGGCTAAAATAAACTTTTTGTGTCACTGAAATCCGGATCACGCTCTAAATATTTAATGAAGATCTCTTACACGAATACCGCCCTATTACCGAAATTATCTTTAAAAAGCGAATGGTTCTGTAAACCTATTAGTTAACGGTATTTTATATACAAAGTAAATCAATTGTTAAGTAAACTCATTGTTTTACTTTTTCATTCACGAAAAATGGGAAAACATTTCAAGTGTTCAAAATACAATTTACGGTGTTGTTTATTTTTCTCGGTGGAATATATTTTAGGAATGAATTCAGGAACCCGACCGTTGTGTTTACTTGTAAGTAAATTTGATATATTTTTTATGTGGAATCAAAACACTGTAATTTATACCTTTCATGATTTATGATGAGAAATGCCATGGCCATTTAACTGTTTTCAGCAAGACCTACAAATCTGGATTCATTTCCCAATGAAAATATTTCATACGGAAACAATTCTGGGTCTCAATTTCATTTCCGTATCTGATCATACCAATGTTTTCTTCAGTGGGTTCCTCAGTTCTTTTATTTACTACATTTAAGATATATAAATTTGACCTAAGGCACATATTTGAACTAAAACTCTATACAACAAATGAATATCTTCACTATTTAGGTAGTGTTTCCTGCTTTCAAACCACCACGTCCTATCCCTAAGGGTTTTTATGGAGAAATAAGTCTCTCAATTTCCCTGTGACGTCGACCGTGTGGGCGTGGGTGGATACAAATATGGTGAGTAAAAATACCTAAATTGATTCATGGCTAAACCATGACGTAAAACTAGCGTAGAGTATTGAAAGCTGAAAATGGTATATGGGGAATATTAAACTATTTTACTTGCGTCAGGGTGGGTACCTACGCAGCATCTGTTGCTACGAGTGTAATCTATAAGAGTTATGTACCCAACATTTTAGGCTGAGATAAACTGCGTCATTCATTGTGTAATAACTAACTTTTGACATGTGGATGATCACATCGTATACCTATGTATCTACTTAGAACATTTCGTCATATAGTGACACTTTAAATTTTCGGTTTCCAGAGCTTCTTGGATCTACCGTAAACAGGTGAGGTTGATTTTCGGGAAAAGTTGAATTACCTATTTATTCAAATAATGTATGACGTAGAATGACGCTCACGAACAGCGCTAATAAAGCTACCTGAAAATCGTTAAAATTCCGTTTTTATGTCGCCTACGAACCTAATGGCAACTGAAACTGGCGCGTTATTGTTTGGGTGATATTAGGTACTCATACGAGTATATGGTTGTAATATATGAACATAGTAATTAATATTTATCCTATAGGCGAGACGTGATTAGGGCGTGGGCGCGGCAATATGACGCGGTGATCAGACGATACTCGATAAATGCGTTTTAATGCCAAAATTGATCATCAAGTGTAATAGGATTAATCATTCCCGATGCGATTGGGTCTGCTCTCAATCATATCAGCTAACTTGGCATCGAGTTTCGTAATTGAATTGAATCGTATTCATCGCGATTCCCTTAACCAGTGGACAGATGACGGGTGGCTCTCATGACGTTTCTAATGATTAACGTGACATGTAACATGTAAGACAATGTTTTTTCTTTGTGTTAACTTTCATTGATTTATATCTAGTTACTGATTACCTGAAAGCCATGTAATGTACGAGTAGGTACACTGGGTACACGATATTTAATTAATTGTAGAATCTTGTTTAGATCAGCATTTCAACCCCACTTTGCAAAGTTCATAAAGAAAGATTAACAATGTTATGCTGTTGAAGAATTTCATGAACGAAACATTTTTTGTTATGACTGCCTTGTAGACGTAGTAAAAATTGGAAAGTAAACAATTTGGTGAATAACAATACGTATCAGAGAGCAGTCTATGCTCCACAGTAGGTATTCTACCTAAATAGTAATTTGGATGTGTTCCCGTGAGTTTCGCGAACTCATTTACTGTAACGATGTAGCAATATAGATGTTTTTGTGTACACAAAGCAGGCGCCTCGGCCGTGGCATTCCAATATTTTTATTTTCTTCGTTTGAAAGTTTTCACTCGTTCAATGAGTTGCATTCAAACATTGGTATGTGTAATTTTAGATTATAATGTATTTGAATTTATTTTTGTTTTTTTTTATACACACTGAATGAAAATATTTTAGTGCAATATCTAGTCTACATTGCGTATTGGGGTATGAAAAATTTGTAATACAGGTACAATATTTGTATAGTAAACAAGTTGGTTAATTGATTACAGCTTGTGGTTTAACGTAGTGGTTAGATTAAGTACTTGGAAAACATTGCAGACGTATTGTGGTATATTATGGGAATTCTTACGGGAACAAAGGTTAATTATTATAAATAACGGAACAAATTAATTATTTAAAATAAATTATGTTTACGAGGATCATTTGAAACGCGTGTAAAATTCCCTGAAAGATTGACGTGAAAATGCTGATGTGTAGTGACTTTGCAATTATTTTGGAAAAGCAGACTGTCGGTATCTGAGGTCTTTTCCCTGAATTATTTTCATTACCTCGAAAAAGTCAAGGGTAGTTCTGGATTATGGCTGAATAAAAAACAGGGTTGTTGATATCAGAATTTAGACCCATCCAACACAAAAGAAAAAACTAAACTTTTCTTATCCTCTTTTCGATAGTCTAGAGCGTCTAAGGAAATGAGGTATTGAAGTTTTCAAACGTTTAGTCATGGAGGTGTGTGCACGCAGTTAAACTTCATACTTTTGAACAGCGAATAATTTCTAATTACCAAATAGAACGCGTCGGTAATTCCCGCTCCGAAGTGAATATTTTACCTTATTGATTGATGGGTAGAGTTTACTTTGCCTACGTACTCTTAGCCTATGACGTAGAAATATTCGAGGACAGTAACGTTACTATCATTCGATTTCATCGCTTCGTTACTCACATCGAAATTTCATTAATAAAGTGAAAGAGATGGCTAGTGATAACACTCACCTTAGTCAATGAAAGTGTATTTTAAAACAATAGAAATTCATATACTATCTCACTTCCTACATTTAAAAACACAAGTAATTACATAAGATATTGATTTAGATTGTAACAATATTTTATTGAACCATTATGATTTGTATCACAACAACAACAATATCCCAACAATGATTAGCAGTGTTACATGCTTTATCAGTCTGTCTAATAGTTAAAATTAGTGATACTTATAGAAAGGAGTTGATTCCGCCAAGATAAGATTCATATGTATGATTAAATAGACGCAAACAAGTCAAGTTATATGTTCAGATGTTTCGACGATGGGCAGCCCTGGCCTAGATTATAATAATGCGCTTCGAAATCATTCAACTTCGAAAATACATATAATATTAAGATCGTTTATACTGAAAGTGGGCAACGTCGCAAATAGATGTCAGATATATCGCTGTTTTGATTAATTTGACGATATTACTTTATGGAAATATGAAATGTGGCTAACTAGCGAACTCTAATAGAATATTAAAAATGAATTGCAATTTTAACACAGAATTTGACGTTTTAGGTGTAAAAAAGGCATTTGGAAAGTTTACAAATACTATTTTACATCTAAAACTAATTATTCGGTGTTACGATATTAGTTATTGCATTTCAGCTGTTTCATGAATTATAGTGTGCTTGTATAAAACACAAGATCACCGACATAGGTAGGTACTTCCTTTACGTCATAATTATTTTATTTTTTGCGATATAATGTGACATGAATATAATTTCCATAAAAGAGAAGAATACATAATATTAAATATCAACAATGTAATTAGAATAATTAATGTTACGTTAGAAACAAAACACACTGTCCAAGGCTCAGTTTATTTGTTTAATGCGTAATAGATACCTATTTGTTTTTGTGGTGAATTTGAACAAGATCAACTGATTCTTTCTCAGTAAAATGTGCTGTCTAATACTTTCTATTTATAGATATGGATAGTAGAAAGCACATTTATACATAGTATAAAATTATGTATAGTCAATAACCTTACGAAAAAAAGATATATAATATAAAATAAAGTGACTTTTCGTGTCTGTATGTGTGAACGCTTAGTTCTTCTAAGCTGCACAATGGATGCGGTTTTCATCATCAATTACGAGAATTATTAAATTAAACTTGAATATAATTAAGAAATTTCTATATTTTGTCAAGTGACAAACCGTGTGGAGCAGGGACAGGACGCTTGTGTGTTATATTATGTAACTATACATAGTTTAATCAATTACGTAACGATGATGATAGTACACGACAGGGTCGACCGTGACAACTTCTTGAATCTTGTACGTTGCATTGACGTTACAGCGATAGGAAATATATCGGAATGTTTAAATTTAGTTCTCAATGACAACGTAACACATACCTACTGTAATTATATCTAATTAAATAACTGTTTGCTGTTCTACAATTTTTAAAGAGCATTTTTTTTCGCAATAATATCTGCACTTATTTTATGAGAACCGAATGCAATATTACCTACCTAAATATTATGTCACTAATTGTGACACATTACAGTAAAAATGACTCGCAGACAACATGACGACGAAAATTTAATTAGATTAGAACAATGAATCATAATTAAGCATACGTATAACTCACTACTACTTAACCGCACTAAGTTATTTTATCGCAGTTACGATTAGTAGTGACGTGTTTCCATAAACAAAATGGGCGATCAAAAGTTAAGAACACGAACGTCTCTTGTGCTTGACCAGTGCAAAATTACTACATAGTAACTGTTGGCATGCCAGATCTTATTTGTGACGTTGTAATTAAGTACGTCACAACAAATTAATAGGTATTTCTCATAAAATAGGCAGCAATTAGTTTGCTATCATTATTTCCTTATTAGGACATGATTATTACAGTAGGTACCTAATGTGTGCAGGCAAATGTGTGAATATGTATGTAGATAGGTACCTATTTAGTATTCAGTGATTTACCTATTCCAGTTTTACCGTTTCAGATCTTCCTGGATACGTATTGAATTATGCGTCTATTTATGGAATTAACTGACAAAGAATATGGAACGAAATAATTTAAAAAAACTGATTTGTATGGTCCTACACAGTGCAGTAAGTTTTTTTAGTTTGAGGGTGGGGTAAATCTAACTGAAATTCAGTTGGTTCCTCTATGATTAAAGGGTGGTCAATTTTCGGCATTTAGCACACAGTTAGAAATTTTATTTAATAATATTCAAATATTTATTTAATATGTTCTTATGCTTAAAATGCAATCTACAACATAACAAAACCTTTTTTTTCGTAAATTGTCTCATGCCTACTAATTTTTTAATACAAAAAAAGTTAATAGATATCTCATAGTTAAAATTTTATGATACCAAAGTGGTACTTAATAAAAACTAATACCAATATTATTTTAGATTAGAGAAATGTTTCATAAAGTGGTGTGATTTATATTTGCATAAGCAATATCGAGTTCGCTGTACTTACATTATCATAATTCTCAAAACATTATCAGATTATTTTTATTTTGTTTTGGGTATATATATCGAAAATAAACAGACACAAAAATATACGCATAATATTGTAAGATGATAAAATAATAAGATTTTTTCGAAATTATTTAATTTCTTGGCTTGTTTTCCGAAATAATTAAAAAGTTTGGAAAATGAGGGCAACAGTCAATTAAAATTTTAAATCTAGAACACTTAGGAACCTATTTTATAATATCGTTTTATTGTGGCGGGAAACACGTCAACCTTCGTGGTCGAGGCAACGGCGGCGGGCGCTCAGCCTGAGGTCGGCATAGACGTCACACGCGACCCGGGTCATTAGATAGGTAAGTGTTGCCAGATGCCCCATTACTTCATGAAACCTTCATATTTTTACAGGATTTAAAATACATGTAAACATCCGGCACTGAAAACTACCGAAAAGCTTCATCGAAACTAAATATTATGCTACGTTACTGTATACTTGGAATTTAGTGATTTGGTAATTGCGATGCTTTGGCATTATAATAGATTTATAAAACAATCTCATCATCAGTCTGGTAGGTTAATATTCATCTAGGTAGGTAGAAATTTAACAACCAATATTGTTATAAAGACTGTGTGACTGGTAAAACTAGCTCCTGTTGTATATAAATAAATTATATGTAACGATCACCCTCATTCTGTCAGATGCAACAACGACAGTGAAAGTTAGGATAACATAAACTATGGGCCTAAGGAATGTACATAATTCAGCTAATGAATAGCGAATACGGTGACGTAGATTAGTATAAAATAACATGTATTTTCTAGAAACGTAGGTATCTTTCAAGGGCTGTAATAATGTTTACCAATGATAATGTGTTCATAACATTGTAATATGTAGGTAAATAGTCATTTAGTTAAATACAAACATGACTATTTCCAATTTTCATATTACATTTTACAGCGTCAAAAGTAAATAAGATCTGATGTTTCATTCTTGAGGAAATATTAGAATAAACCTAAACTGTATGATTATCAAAACCGTGGCCGAACAAAACAGATTTTCTTTTGAAGATTGCATTTACATTCAATAATATATTTCAGGCGAAACATACCTTCTGTAACGTGTAGGCGGCTGTTAGCAGTTCAGCGAATTTTTATTCTATTTATCGTACGGATCGTGAGAATTGTGAAGGATGTAGACGTTTAATATGATGGAGGAAAATTTTCAGGTAAATATCAGAGTGACGAGAAAGTAGCGATAGGTACCATTGTGACGCCAATCATTGTTTTGTTACTATTCTTACGAAGATTTTCAGGTACTGGTGGTTGAGATAAAAAGTATTATCTTATTTGATTTCAGATTGCAATTGAAATAGATCTGATATGAAGCACAACTCTTTCTGTTCATCTGCAGTTTGACTGTAATAAGGAATTCGAGATATAAGTGTTTCATGAGACAATTGATCTGGAAAGGCGGGCGGCGTCGACTCAGCTGCGTACGTGACTGTGCGAGCGTAGGGATACCCGCCGTCCATGGACCTTACTCGCACACGACACACTACACTACCCAACTATTTTATCGCTCGTGATTGCATGATGAATCTCACTTTATAACCTTCCGGAATAGTTAACGCGGATTAATGTTACTAGCCGATACACATTCTGTCTAGCAGCCACATTCTATGTGACAACAGGCATGTCACTGTAAACCGCTGTCTGTTTTGTATTTCTTTGTATTTCCCAAGGATGCTAGCTGAGTTATAAAACCAGACAATGTAAAGTAGCTGTCGGAAGATTTAAAAATGTAATTTTACGATGCTGGTTTTTCAAATGTTACCTCTGAATCTGAGCTGAATGCTGAAGCTCGTCTTTCATAAATTGACTTGAGGAAAGACGGCTCTTTTGTGCTTTTAATTTGATATTATATTAGTTCTGCTTCTTCTTAAAATTTGATTTATATTTAGAAAGGATTCTGAATAAAATGATTAAGACCCGATTTTTTAACCAAAAACATCAAAGATAAGTGCTCTAATTTTTCCAGGAAGGTGTACCCAAATCATAGTTTTCACCAAACTGGTGAGGGAAAAGAATAAATAAATATCGATCCGTTAAAGTACCTATTTTTTAACAGTTTAAAAACTAGACGTTTTATATATATATCGAATTCGTATCAATGTCGAATAGATTTATGTTCGTGCATATCCGCTGCATCCATAAATAGACAATTTAGTTGTGAAATATTGATTTGTAAATGATACACGCATTATTTTTCGGACGGGATCTGCGTCATACGCGAGGGTACGGCGAGGCTGCCCTTCAGTTTTAATGACACAGCGTCACGCATTATGCTATGGCTACTAACAGTGCCAACTGCCGGTTACTGTAAACCCTCAGAGGAAGTTATCCAGGGTTTAGTAATCATTGCCACAGCCGTTAAGAAATTCATACCAGAATTAGTTGGTTACACAAAGCTCTGAAAGGTCACACAGAATCGACCCTGATATTTACATAGAGGAAAGGAAGCGCACAGCTGGATGGCTTGGAATGAGGTAATCAAAGAATTCAAATGAATATAAAGCCACGCTTTTGATACTACTGAAAATAAAATTTAGGTACTGAAGAACGAGAGAACCTAAGTGAGCAAACGAAACTCATCCATCTGGATATAATCGAAGCAGTACACGTATACCACGTACACTGCTGCATAGCCCGCAGTCATGCTTTCGTCACTTGTACAGTTACGTACGCATGTATCGTATCAAAAGCTACTTTAGCATTAAGTCTAAAATCATTGTGAGGCAGGCAAAAAATATTAAAGTGTTCGCGTCATTGTGACGTCAAACGCATCGATCCACCAGGAACTAACTGCTTCTCACTCAATATAAAGCGGTGCAAAGTGGTGCAATGCTAGCTAGCCGCGTCCTATTAAAAGTTAAAGCACCCCACTAAATAATAATTGAGACAGAACACAATGGCCTCCGTCCAAATACAGTCTCAAGTAACTTGATAGTTGAATGGGATCCTTTAATTAAAATTCATCCCTCAAATATTTGAGGCCTTAATGAATCTACGTATATTTAGAGCTAAAAGGACAACGAAAGTCTTAAATTTTAATTTGAGATGATGACCTTTATGTACAGAGGTGTGTACTTGATACTTTACACATGGAGCGTTTTAATTATATTGAATTAAAAGGTATATATTAAATAATTTTAGGTGTATGCTAATAAATTTGTGGAAAATAAATAACCTTGCTAACTTGACCAAAATTCCGTCAATTATGAAAAGTATATATGAATAGCAAGTCTTTTGGCTTCGAAATCATTAAAACTTTTCCGACTCAAAGAAGCTTTGAACGTTGACGTGCTATCGAAGGCGCGGAAATTTATATTTAACTTGAGACGTGATTCAAAATGTAAGCTAACTACCAAAATATATTTGACTTGTGGAATTTCAACAAGTTGTTGTATAGCTACAAAATTATAAAACTACATTTATAGCCACTAATTTAAAATACTTGTCGTGATAAAACTCTATCTGTATCGAATCACCTGTTCTTCAGCAGTGAACAGGATGTTGTGTATAGGTATTATTATAGCTTATTCATTGCATTATACCTAAAAGGTGTTAAACTAAACGGTTGCGCTTTTTATATGATTTACATCAATGTAAATTTTGTCCTTTCCCTCCAGCTGACAGGCGCGATGCGACGCCGGTAGAACATTTCCCGTGAATTTTCATAGAAATTGTTCCACCAAAGTCTTGTCGCACCTGTCTGCGGGAGCCTTTCAACAGATTATGATGACAGTCACAAATAGTCTGGAATATATCAATTTAATAATGATGACAAAAAGTTTTTAATTACATTCATATATTCCCGACTGCTTTAAAAGTATTTAACCAGAATTTAAATAATTAACAATTTAGTCAGTACATCAGTAAAATTTAAAGGTAAACCTTCAAAGTGTTCGCAGAACGCTACTCTTTGCACAAATACTTGAGAATGGGCTTTCCGTTATTTTGATTAAAACTATTATCTTAGGTCACTGATTAGCAAGTCACGTTGGTTGACACAAAACTGGTTCTCTGAAGAGGCTGGTCAGGTAAATCCCAGAACCGATTACACTGTATGATGTGGTCATATCAGTTAAGAATTACCGATGCATCATCTTTTAATCAATCTGCCTAGTCTTTTCCCAAATACGTTGGGGTCGGCTTCCAATCTAACCGGATGTAGCTGAATACCACTATTTTTCCACAACCCAGTTACTGGGTAATACGATACCCCTAGGTAAGACCGGTTGTCATCGTTTAGGATAATATGAAATTAAAAAGTCAATTGGAATAAGTACCTGTCGTTGTGCTGCATATATACTTACGAACAGGGATTCATGGTTGAATATTATAATAGCTGATAGCTTTATAGCTATTTATTTTAATAGCTTCCACACTGAAATTGTGTGACAATCAGTAGCTCTATCACGTAAAATAAGAACCATAAAAATTAAATAAAATAACATTTATTCAAGTATATAATAAAGTAAAATTATGATTTAGATCAGGGGTGTCAAACTCAATTTTGCAGAGGGCCATATATTAGATTTAGAATGTGTAGGCGGGCCAGGTTCAAATTAAAAAACTAAAACATACTGAATTATTTTAACATCTTTATTTTATAGTTGTTACAAATCATACCAAAAGTAAGAAAGACGGTAATTATTTTGAGCTCGAGGATCCGGATTCTCTTGTTTTTGACAATCTCATTGATGTCAGGTATCATATTCGTGGCAGTTATTTTAAGAATTGATATAATATATACGGCCCGCGGGCCGTATCTTTGACATGACTGATTTAGATTAATTACAATCGAGTAATATTTAATTCTAACTGTAATTAAGACCTGCCTGATCTAGATTTATGAAAACCTGTGTTTCAGGCCATCAATTTACATCAAACATTTAAAAAGAAGACAACAATACCTAAGTTTATTAGAAGCTAAATTAAAAAGAAGATATCAGTGAACGAATTTCGTTCACTGGAAGATATAATATTTTCAATGACTTACAGAGTAACTATTTGGGTATAAAAGATGTTAAACGTATCTAATGACACATTTCTACACCTAACACTACGACACACTCTGGCATACAATACCGAGTGACACCTTGACGATATATTTGTAAAACCTATGTGTGTAATTCACAAGTTTCCCTCCTAACCATTCTATCAGTAAGTTTCCATCGTTATTGGATTATCCCCTAGACAGTATCGTTTTTCATGATAATATCACGCTTGCGCCGCACTTGATACACTCCTGGTCCATTCATAACACTTATGATTTATCTTAACGCAATAATACGTGAGTTAACGTAAGTGTGGCCTGGCAATATTAATCATAGATTACTTGCAGTAATCTTAAATAGATCATACTTAGGTATAATCGTAGAACCACAAACTAATGAAGTTATAGTACATCGAAGTATTTATATTTCTTAAGATACTCTTTACATTATGTATGTCTTACTTGTCTTAGGGTCAATCAATACTAATGTAATAAAGCTGAAAAGTTTGTTTGTTTGTTTGAACGCCAATAATTGAAGTAGGTTATAGACTATTTAAGATCACGCTACGTTACGTAAAACGTCAGTAAGAACGTTAAGCGTAAATGAATGAATATCGCGGGCGGGCGATTTGATGCGACGCGATGACTCGGGGGACAAGAAATTACACGCCGATGAAGTAATTAGAATTTCTAAATAGAATTCTATAGAAACTTTCAACATAAAATCTGTGCCTACAGCTTCAGTCTTTTTCAGTGACACAGTGACCAATACTATAAGAATGTTTACAGTTTTCCTCTTAGGTAGGATATTCTGCGTAGTGTATTATAAATAGAAACAAAAGACAATAGATACGTGTTTTGATGTACAATATTCTGAAGAATATAAGATGAGCCAGTACGGATTGGCACGTCGCGGGTATTGCACCGTCTAAATAAATGGCAGTAATAATTCTCGTGAATTATCATCATAAATCATGATAAGACGTTTGATGAAAGTACATTGTCTCTTAAATTCCAAGGCTATTACCTATATACATAACAATGTGTGATACATTATGTACTCTAGTTTCGTAAGGACTATCAGCTTTTACAAGAAACGTTATATCGAATCGTTATCTGTTTTATAACCGTTACTGATTATGATATTTTACGCGTAGTTCGGTAATATTCTAGGCTTCTGTCCTAGTAAATTGCTTTTGTAATAGTAACCTATATACTATTAATAGCAACAATCTTAGATACATGTAGATAGTTAGTTTATCATTGACCTACATTGAATATTTAACGAGATGGCCGCAATTTTAACTCCTGTTATTTGCAATTGTATTTATGTAGATAACTTGATGACAAGAAAAACTCATTAAATTTGGTATCATTGGATTTCGGTTGTGAAATGCGCATGTCGTCGTTTACTTGGTATCCAGTTAAGTAGCTAAATACGTGGACATTCTGGTTCTGAGTAATACGAATATTATCAAAAATATGTTCTATTCCAAAATATCCATTCTTGTTAGCTACAAAACTAAGTGCACCTAGTTTGGAAAATACACTTTAAGGCCCAACGTCCACGACGCTACTCAAAAGTAAAGTGTTACAAACTGAAAACGACGCAACCAATCACAACCGAGGTAATAATTCGCGTTGTGTGCGGCATCATCAGCCCACATGTCCCCACCGCAGGGCCTCCTCTCTGTGAAAGGGAGAGGGCTATAATCCATCACGCGGGCTCTGTGCAGGTTGGTAGATGTCACATTTTTTTATAATGGACATACCGTTTTCCTCAGGATGTTTTCCTTCAACGCCAAAAAAAAATAGCGCCAAAGCGCCTGCCAGGGTTCGAACCTACAACCAACAACTCGTAAGTCACGGCACTGCTCTTACGCTATCAAAATTACTGTCATACACGGTCTGCTCCAATGTTGTGTACGGACCAGCATTGAAATACTCATACTGTGACATTCTACTTATTGGTGATTTGAGTTTGTAACTGTTTACTTTTTAGTAGCATCGTGGACTACAGGCATAAGAGAGACAAAGTTCAGTTTTCTTACTCATTTCAAGCACAGATTACATGATAGATTCAGTATTGACAGTGTTGAGTCATAAAACAAATATTTCTTTACCGGTTGTTTATCATTAACGATTCAATATTGAGTAAAGATCAATCACCTGTTTTACCTCCTGTCAATATAATCAGTGCATGTAAAAATATCGTTACAAAGTCGTATTCATTATGAATCCGTCCATATAAGTAACATGTAGTGTTACTGACCTTAAGTGAAGCCATGTCGGACACGGAGCGATGAGTTTGAATGGTCTCTAGCTGGTCGAGACACCAGTCCAGCTCTTCAACGGTTTCTAAGGCTAGCTTCATGTAGGCTTCGTCTGAAACAAGGAGAAATACATTAGTATATAAAGCATATTGGAAAGATATGTCTGTGTAGGATACTGTATGTGAGAACATGGTTCTGTCAAGCCAGAACCAGTTCAAGTATTGTCATTTGTACAAAATTTGATGCCGTGATATCTTGAACTTAAGATTGTGTATTTGTATTTTGAATTAGGTATAGTCATTATGTACTTTGGTATCATTTGAAAACAAAATCTGTGATCTCGGAAGTTATAAGTACAGCTGATAAAACGTTAATTTGATTGCACTGGCAATGATGTTGATAAAAATGTTCTTCATAAATTATTATGTTAAAATAATTGCCCGAATTTGTTCTAGACCTTGTAATAAACATAACAATGATTAATATTTATTTTACTGCAGGATTTGATGTGGACAGATTACGTTCACGCTATTTACGTGTGATCAGACGTGATCCCGTGCGTCACTTATTAGTGTCTCATCAGATACTGTGGGGTCTGACTTCAGTTTGACCTATTTGACTGTAAATATACTGATAGTGAGTGGCAGTCTGCTGGGGTAGCCGGATCAGTGGAATATGCACATTAATGTTACCGAGTAATGGGTTGATAATATTAATAAAACTATATAAATTAAACAGTGCCTCGTGTTCGCGATCCAGCTCGTCATAGGTCAGCTAAACCTTCACCTTTCAGTTTTTTTTTATTTTTTATTAAATTAGTTTGATGAAAATTCAATAAGTAGGTTTGCCAGACAGACGAATAGACAACGACTTGGAAAATTCAGGTTTTTTATTAATTATATTGGGACCAACTTCGTTCTTTCTAAAGTCTAGTCAGATGCGTGTGAATAGAAGAATACAGATAAATACTATCTGACCTCCACGACACTACTGGGTACTGCCGATATTCCAAGAATTATTTTTAATGTGTTCCGATGAGATAGCAAATGATTTTCAGACTATGATTGTTTATATTCTATTTGTTATAAAATAATAGGTACATTCTATGGAAAAATCACAACTTATGTACCGTACTTATATTGTGATACGGTATTTATACCGGCTAGATAATTTCCATTGTATAACAATTCAATGCATATATTTTTTTATGCAGTCGGGATAAATGGTGTTGTTTTCCTGTTTCCCGGTAAACAAAGCAATAAAGACTACCCACAAGAGCTCATATTTATACCCCATTGGTTAGAATAATCTAATTAGAATAATCAGGTTATTGTATAACATTTAAATAAAGATTGTTTTGATAAAAATAGCCTTCAAAATATTGCAGTGGACTAATTACTACTATAGCATGACCTGTGCACTACATTCACATGATCGCTCTATTGTTTATAATATCAGTGTTATCAATATATAAACAAAAAAGTATGACCAAGAGGTTGAGAATCTTTTTTGTTTTACATTCGGTGCAAATCCGGAAAAGTAGATACCAAATATACCTACGAACTACTGAACTAAAATAAAGAAAAGTAGAAATACTTTTTCTACGGGTTTGTTTAGGACGTTTATTACGGGTTCCTTAAGATACTGTAGGTTTCCTAAAAGGAGTCGTTACGTGGTCGCCGCAATGAGCCTGGCTTAGGCGAATTACCCAAGAGCTGTACCACAAATTGTTATGTAGAAGGGTAGGATGTGAGATTAAAAGGCGAGGAAGCATCGACCTCTGGACCTAACATCAGGTTAATAACCTTTCTATTTTTTAGTTCAGTGAGGCTTCTTTGTGATGCCGCGGACTCGCGGGTACCGTAATGTACTGAACAGATCATAATTAAGATTAAGTACCAGAAATCACGAATTTTTCCCTGTTGCCTTTGTCATCAAAGGAAAGTACTTTTTTCTTTTTCCCGAGAGAAGCATGAAAATAATGAACTATGCAAAAAACGAATCTTCGGTTCTAAATTCGTAAAAACCTTGATAACTATTAACAAATGGCGGCGAAGACACACTATTTGTTTGACAATAAGCTCGACAGTCTCAGTGATGAGCTATTACTGTTACAACATGACAAATATTTAACTGACGGAGGAAAAATTGTTTTCTGTACAAATGGCAACATGATGAAAAATGAGAAATTTCGCACGGAGTGATATAGCTCATGGTTACGGCCTCCAGCCTCCGGGGAAACTAGAGCATACTAAATTAACCAGCACTTCGTCAAAGAACTTAAGCGTGCAGAAGATAATCACAAATGAAAATATATATTTACATTACTTTGCATATTACAAGGATCTACGGTTGAAAATATATATTCATGATCTGTGGTTTCACATTACTTCTGCAGAATTGAAATAACACTTTAAAAGTGAAATGGGGTTGACTTTTCCATCCATAATGGTGTCAATAGCGTTTAAGAACAACAAAGTTAGCTTGTTTAATGACATACCAATAGCTGGAAGTACCAAAATAGTCTATTTATTGGAAGTCAATGGAAATAGGATCAGAGCTCAAACAAAGTTCACAAAAAACTGACTGGTGTGACATAGTTACAAAAATAAAATCGTTTCCGCATTATTGGTCACGGCTCGATTGAAATTATCGGTAGCTATTTAAAGTTCAGACAATTTAACTTTTCCCTCTGATCACTTAACCGGTGAATAATCGATTGATCGAATTATGAACGCGTTGATCCCAATCACGCGTTGAATATTACCTCGTGCACACATTCTTGCATAAAGATGCCATAAGAGGAAAGACATAAAACCATATAATTTGTATAGTAAGTCGATGCTAGGGATGTGTATCATGATCACCAGTGAGTACAGCGACAGTGGCCTACATTTGACATTTTTCGTGGAAGCAGTGAGTTGCGAGTGACAGCGCGCGTTCTGAATTCAATTCATGACGGGGCCAACATTGGCACTCATTAGTACCTGTCACGCTCCAAATAGAAGCGGCACGTTTTACTCATTTTTAAATTGTGAGAGCTTTGCAAACACTTTGTTTTATACTGATGTTCTTATGTGGACGAGCTCTCAAATTACAATTCAAGGGACTGATGGTTATGCTAATATGAGTTGTGGATGACTGTTAAGGAAATGTAAAGTTAAATCCAAAACACTAGGTACTCCAACAATTATGGTATGACATTCTGTGTCACACCCCTCTATTGCAAGAAAACACGTCAAACTTATGACGACATGATTAATGACGACACAATAGGACCTGCTCATAAAATTGTGACGAAATAGCTTATAGGTAATTTTATTCAAACTTTCAATATGACTATGCAGAGCTGTTCAAAAGTTCGGATCATCGTTTAATCTAGGTCGGTTGAAAGGGTTTTCCCAAGTAGGTATGCAATAATGTGTATTTTTCCTTTGCGGTGGAAAAATATTTAATTAGCATTGGACTTAACTAGTAACTACTCACATTCAGCGCTATAAAGCTCCGACCACAACTACGCAAATGATTATACCTAATTAATATCACAGAGACACGAGACACAGAACATTAGTCAACATACATAATATCACAGATTTTGCAGTCACATTGTTATTGATTGGAAGCACTTTACCACTTCAAAAGGTTATGTACATATATCTATGGAAGTGGTCTTAAAACACTGTACTTTCTTAATATAAACACAGACATACACAGTATGAACCCAAAGTGATGATTGCCGAAACACTGCAGCAGTAGTCGAGTTGCCTTCACCACGGTAGCAACTATGTCGAAGGTGACAATTGTCTTATCACGATCTATGGTCATTTTCCAATCGAAAAAGGGTACTGACAAAAAAACAATCTTCTCGTTATTTATAACTTTGTGGAGTGCTTGACACAAACGTTTGTGTACATAAAAGGTTAAAGGAGTAATGACTGCGCAGGGCATTGTGAGCTTTATATACTTAAGCGCTGATGCGTCATAAAGCCGCAGGACAAGGTCGTATTCTAGACCTCATACCTATCTCAATAATACCTAAATACTTGTACGGACAGTACCTATAGTTTTAGAAGGACACTGTCACACAAGCCTGCACCCTAATTGTGTAACACACGATCAATACAATCTGTTTCATTTTGACAGTTCAACAAAATTCATTGCGTTATTTACGTTGCTGAGCAGACAAATTTTTCGAACTTGTGAAGCTATGGATTAGCAATATCCTTTAAAATGATTCAAATTATGATTGATCGTGTGTTTACAATTAGGGTGAGATTGGCAGACAAACCGCTCTACTAAGCCAAAATTTTCTAAAACACGATGTGCCATATTAATCTGTGTGTAATTTTTGCCCTATTTGAATGTGTAATTTTTGTTATTAATTCACTGCGCTAGGGCTAAAGAGATTTAGGCTGGTATCAGTACAGAGGATGTTCAATAGAATTGATAAAGAAGTTTATTGCATCCTGTACTATCACATAGGGAAAACTGTATCTATACAAACTTTTAAGGTGAAATTACATGCAGAGCAAAAAGGTTATATACCTGCTTATAACCTTTTTTGTATTTTTGTTACCGAATAAAACCCGTTCCCATTTATATGAAATACACGACTGAGGAGCACTACACACGTGCGCCCGAGCAGAGGCAGACGTGACGATCATACGAAGCTCGCCGATTTTATATAAATCAGACATTGCTGGCTTGATGTAACAAATTATAAAAATATTATGCTATACCCGCATAAATCATATCAACATATATAACGTAGGTAACCAGAAACCTAATACAAATTCGGACAGAATATAAACACGTCCAATAGTAATGATTTCAGTGTATATAATAGCTGTATTGGAACGAAAACCGCAATCAAATTGTTTTAACACGTATAACGGTGACTGGGTTGTGTCAACTTTGCCTTAATTAAATCGAGCAAAGCTATGTAGCTTCACCAGGCTTTTGCTCAAATTTTCCTCCTACCTTTGGATGTGAACTGAGTGTTTACCTAACCTATTTAACCGTTTATCTATATCTAAATGTGCCAATCATTTTTAAAACAAGAAGCTGTCTGATGTATTTTACAGTTATCAGATTAATAAAGGATTGCTTGTTGACATTGTTCAGGCCATGAGACTAAGACACGTTTCCGAGAAAATTAGTTTTTTGCGTAATCAATTCGTCAATATAAACAGTTTTAATCGGCAGCGGAAATTATTTTCCGCTGCAATCTTTAATATTAAATAAAGTTTTCCTCATATACAATATGAGGAAAACTTTATTTAATATTAAAGATTCATGCACTACTCATGCATAAATCTGTTAGTGGAACTATTCGAGTAAGTTTTTCTTTCTCCATTGAATAAAAGAAAAAAAAAAATTCGCGGGATTATCGTGTCTGGCTTCTGCTAAAGGCGGCGCACAATCCAATCACGAAGGATTATGGATCCTGTTACGTGGTACGGAATAAATAAATATGTACCAACAAGATAAAAAATCTTTCTGAGAATTTTTGTTTGCATACATCGACGAAGACGGCGAATGTTATGTGACATTAAATGTCTGAATGTTTTTCCAATCGAATCGTTACGATTGGATGAGTACTTAGAGCTTAAGATTATAAATCCTTTCCTGGTACGAATATTACTAAGACCGTGACAGATCTGTTTACCTTGTGACATAATGTTCTTCGTAATCTCTTTATATCGCATCGGGGAATTGATCACGTTGCTGATAAAATTGTAAACAAAGCATGTGTAATATCTGCGCCGGTTGTTTACTCTCAGATATAGCTATCTATAGTTCGTAGCTACGCATTGTTTATGGGGGCGTTTCCCAGTCGGACCGGATATGAAGGAAAGTGTTCTGTTTTTCTGTTCCGACCGTAATCTACTTAGGAAAATTAGTTATTTTGTTTTCACAAGTGTTTACTGTTTGCCAATCACTTTACTGTCTTGTTTGACTAACGATTTGTTTAAGTTTGTTTCTGCAACATTTTAACCTAAAATTGATGGTATTGGTTTTGAAATATATTATGAAATCTTTACGCTCATAAAAAAAAAGACTATTTTGCCTTTATTTATATCATAGCCTACGACTGCCTCGTTGGTCTAGTGGTCGCAAGTGCTACTGCCGAGCATGAAGTCCTAGGTTCAATTCCCGAGTCGGGCATAGTATTATTGGGTTTTCCCATCTGGGATTGCTTAGTAGCGGCCCGGAGACTGGATTTATGCCCAGTTGATGGCTCGCCCCCTATTACATGGGACTTAAACATAACTGGCGAAATTTGCGGGTACTATACACCTCTGCCTAACCCTTCGGGGATACAGGCGTGATGTTATATGATGTAGTCCGAAGACTCACTTTCTACACTGAGCAAAGCTGAACAGTAAATTAAAGCAACGTGAAAAGCAGGTTTCAACAGCCACATCCCAATAAAAGGAACTCTATTTACTACTCTCTCTCGTCTCGATTTAGCTGCACCGCAGTAAGTGCTCTAACGCAATCATTTCATTCAATATTGATCCAAGTACTTGCTTTCAAACGATATTGCCGTACACTCGCGGCCACAACACATATTCTCCATTCGACGAAATGAATCGTGTCGATTTATATTTAAGATTCAATTGATTGTTTAACATAATGTTCGTAGACACTCCGAGCTTTTCGACATTTGTTAAATAAATACGATTAGAGAAAAGAAAAAAAGTTTGTGAAAAACTTAGGATCTTTTCCCAACTATGTTGATGTCTTCAATCTAACCGGATGCAGCTGAATACCAGTATTTTACAAGAAGTGACAGCCTATATCTGACCGCCAATATAGTGACAGCCTAGTAAGACTGGGAGTCAGACTTTTGGGTTTCTGACCCGTAACGACTGTTATACTAATAAATTAGCTGTTCGTGCCCGGCGTCAACCGGGTGTATTTCCGATTTTTCCGGTGGATTTTTCAAAATTTTCTTTCATACAAACCTTGTCTAGACAATTATGAATACAGTCATTCTCTAGTGATGATCTTTCATACATGCAGCAATAGATTTTTATACACAGCATTTTTTTTTATATACCCAAAGTAAGCTAAACGTGGATTAGGGCAAGCCCAGTACTTTTTGTTAGATTAAACTATTTGTGCGCCAAATTTCATCAAAACCCTATTCGTTGGATATTACTAATGATTGTAATAATAACTTGAATTCATGCAAGCCTAGTACTTTTTGTTAGGTTACTCTCAGAAATTGTGCACAACGTGTCGTGGACAGAAATAATACCGTCTTTTATAACTTTTTTTTGCAACACCGTTCAGTGGTTCAAACAAACAGACAGACAGAGAGACACCGGATTCTACTGTTTTATTATATGTATAGATACTGGAAAAAAGAAGAAAATGCTGTGGAAAACTTAGGATAAGCTCTTCGTTCATACATATTTAATTAATATATAACATTGTATGTCTGTGTTTTATGAAGGCTATTAACATGATATCGTGGTAAACAGACTGATAATATGACATGCTTACGTAGATAGAATCGTAGACATAAGGTGATTTTTTATCAAATTGCGCTTTTCACTTTCGATAGTTACGTGGTCGGTATTTTTCCGAGGGAAAGCACTACCTACTAATCATTTTTCGTGTGAATTTGACACCTGTCTTTGATATAAGAGCAGAGTAGCTTCAGAACTTGCTCGACACATATATGACACGTCCTCCACAAAGGACAGAGTGTTGTGGCGCATCCTGGTAGAGGCCTTTGTTCAGCAGTGGATTGCGATAGACTGAGTTGATTGATTGATTGATAGCAAAGATAGGACTGCCACTAAATAAGGGCACAATTTCAGAGATCCAAAATAAATAATCGTACGCGAACTGCAGCCTAATGCTGCGGCCGCATCTGCGACTATCGTGACGAAGCTTCGCACAGTGATACGATACACGCAGATGTGACCAACCATTATCGGTTATGGTTGCGATAGTTCGGGCTGCGTAGCACTTATCGCCCTGGTAGCGGTACATAATAAACGTGGCGAAGCCGCTAATGTGACCACCGCATTAGCGCGATAACTTTTTAGCGAGCAAAACATACGACAGTTTTACACTTTCAGACGACCCGTCATATTGCTGTCCGCGCCCGTGATATTGTATTATTATAACGTATTGTTATCATATCCTGTCAAATTATAAATGTGCGCATTAGCATCGATTGCGGTCTACCGATTGGTTATATTTAGATTGCGATATTTAGTCTATTACACGCAACACTATTGCCCGCTTACACTAACACTAGGTGACACTTAAACGAATGCCTAAATAAAAGCGCGCAGTTGGGTTAAAACTTTCGACGCTGAGCAGAGCGTTGAAAATCCACCAGGGCGCTCTTACTTAGGCATTAGTTTGGGTGGCAACCGGCGGGAATGCGTGTATGAGCAGATTTATATGAACGTAAACGAACCAAAAGGAGTCGTGTAAGGATCGTAGCAGGTGACGATCTGAAGTTTCTGCGGATCCCACGGCATGGGAAGAAACCGTGTTTTTATTTATGTATGTGTATGTAGTGTAGGTGTTGCCTGTAGTGAAAATAGATATTAGTCATATTTAGGCAAGATAAGAATAACCTTAGATAGACTTGCCACATCAAGGACAAATAATTTTCTCCCTCCTTCGGGCTAACTTATTGTGTTTACTAAAATACTTCTCAAAGACGTCATTGCGCTTTGTTTAACTTTCATAGATATTAAGTGGTTTTCTCTTGAAAATAGCTAAAGTTGTCTAGTTGATGGAAACAATTCATTAAGCGCTCCAGTGATAGAAATTCTAACTTTAGTCTCTTAAGTGCAGGTTATTACCATCTGCCCACGTCTGCAGCTAAGTATAATTTTGAGAGCGTTTATCCAAAAAGGTCAAATATTTACTTGTTTTGATTAATTTGGCAATATTACTGTAAGGAAATAATACATATGGCTAACTAGTGAACAAGAAATTTATATAATTATATTGCAATTACAACACTGAATTTGATGTTGTAACCGTTTTAGGTGTAACAAGGCATTTTGAAAGTTTCTGTGTGTGGAAAAGGCAAAAGGAGGCCTTTGCTCAACAGTGGAACATACAGCCTACATACATAGAAAGAGGATTAACAGCTGCTATAAGTGTTAAAACATATAAATCTTGGTCGACATTTTCATTGAAATTGTACGCACAATGTTTTGTTACGACAGTTTGAGAAAACTACTTCTGTGTTGGTATTATTAAGTGCTTAAAAGACGAACGGTGAACCGTTTGTCCCTTTAAATGAGTTTTGCTAAAGCGGAGACTTGGCTAAATCGCTTTCTCGTACTCGAAGAGGGTAGAGAGGGCCCTCCATCAAAATGCTTAGCTCTATCCACAAAATAAAACTAATGTAGGTATCTATCCTGCCCTTGACAGGGTTTGTTTGCTAGGAAAATTGGTTGAATCCAATGTTATGCTTTACATTCGTTGAACTAATCTATCTTTATACTTTAGGGGATCAGACTGTTTCTCCTTAAGGCTGCCTGTCCACAGGAGCGGAGCGAGGAAGCGAAGCGAGGAAGCGGCGTGAGGAAGCGAAGCGAGGAAGCGGAGCGGAGAAATACGCCAATTAACCAATAGGAGCGGAGCTCTGAAGCGGAGTTTTGATTTTATTGGTTAATATTGGCACATTTCTCCGCTCCGCTGCCTCGCTCCGCTCCTGTGGCCAGGCAGCCTTACACAGGTTATCATAACCTAGCTTGAAGAGTAGTGCTCACCCACACGATTGCAGATATAGTACTTGTTTTGTAAAAGTTATTATACAAAGTTACATACATAGGTATTGTATATTATTTATCATTTTACCACGCTATAGTGAAGATAAAGATAACTTTAATGTCTTACATGTCTTTAACGTCCTAAACAGGGTTTGTCTAGGTTATATTTTGTCATTGACAAAGTTAAAACTACGGCTGTTAAGTAATGCCGTCGATTTCGAAATTCCTTGAATGAATTTTATAATAAATTGTTATTAAAAAGGTTAACCGGCGTAATAAAATAAAAGAAATACATAAGACAGCCCTGACTGTAATTATACTAGCCTTGTTTTTGTGTATATTTGTGATTTCCTTTATAAACAGTGCGTAATAAAAATACAATATGATTACAAAATAAATCTCACCTCCTGGGTTTAAATTCTTGGGTTGTGGTGTAACAGCAGATGCTGCGCCCGATGACCTTCGTGATCTGAAACGAGAACAGCATAACATTACACACTGTATTATAAATCAACACAATAGTCAGTCTACAAATATTACACAAATCACAACTTGGACTCAAGTCTTTCTGATCTCTGTGAGAGAGAGCAGGCCATAATCAACCACGTGGGACGATAAAAATGTCTTATTTTTTTTTATTGTTGTAGAGTTGGGGAAATTAATTGTTTTTCTAATTGACTACCAATTTAAATTGGCCTTACCTATACACAAATCACAACTGTCATTCTTTGACAGTTGTATATAATGGCTATAACACGGCAAATTATCAATTTGCCAAACAACTACTTTTTCCGACTGTTCATTTCGGTTCCCTAACGATGTTTTCCTTCACCGTTTTAAGGGCAGTGGATAAATATACCTAAATGTAAAAATAAATTACATAGATGTCGTGTCCCTTTCTGACCCAAACCTAACGAAACTAATTTGTGATACATGAAGATGTAATAACGAATGAACGGACATAGTAATACCTTCGTCTGTCCGAGTTGGGTGTATTTAGAAGTAATCAGAACTAAAGCTATAAATGTTAAGAGTTGTACCAAATTTTTTATGTATCTGATGAAACTTCATTGATCAATCAGCTGCTTTAATAAGTAAAGTCTATTATGATTTTGATTCAAAATTGCTCTGAATAGCAAAATACCTTTAAACATAGACCATTAGACATCTGTAGAAACTAGTCTTTCATAGGTAAGTACAGACCTGTTTACTTTGAGAAAAGTTTCACTAATGATATTAAATTCTGCTTCGGTTCCAAATCGGATTGAAAGGCACAGGTCGTGATATTTTTTTTAAAGCTTATTCAAGTTAGAGGTAAAGTTGCACGAGCTTGAAATGTCCTGAAATAGTTGCTTCAAACTAGTTTAAACTAAACGAGGCTATATTGCACGCTCTTTGACCGCTATCACATAAGTCTACTGATTGTGCTACATAACAAGTTCAAATTCCTCAGATGAAACGTGTTGTTGTTATTACTACTTTTAGATTATACAACTGGTCTGTTGATAATTACAACAAGGTTGCCACGTTTAAGCTGTTACCATACCAAATTATAGCAGTAATAAAAACGATATAAACACAAATATGTAAATACGATCATTCCACTGCTCAAACTAATAAAAAAAACATTTAAAACTTTATAGTAACTTCAAAATGAAACAGATGAATGATGAAGAATTTAAATGAACGTTGTAGGCAACCCTGGTACAGTTGTAAAACCATTGTAGATCGTAAACAGATTATCACAATAACAGACCTATAATTAGAAAAAGCAAGCGTTTAGTGTTGCTTGGTCTGCGATGCTTGTAATCTAAATTTAGCGTCGAGACATGTGTTCGATAACTGTGGAGAGGTCATGTCAAGGGAACATGACAGATGGGATTTACAACTGTTTATTTCGTTTTCAGAAGTAGAAAATCACTTGCTTGCATTAATTACTCCATATATGTAGGTTTATGAATGAATTAGTCTTTCAAAATGTAGTAAAAATGAAAAGCGAGATGTATTACGAACGGAACGCTACTAAGGGTATACTATACAACATTTTCAACGAGTTTTTATTACTGAAGCCCGTAATTACAGTAAATGGGTGTTACAACTAATTCAACATGATGTGCCGTCCATCACATTAATTGCCTCTTAGATATGATGTTGACCATTTATTTCATGTTATGTGCAAGGACATCCTGGAGTAAATATTTGTCAGAAATATTAATAATACTGATGAGTTTTCGCTGTAGGCTTTGTATTTTCAAAAAACATTATCCATTATTGTGTTCGTTATACAACCAACGACGGATTTAAATAAAACAATTTTATTTGACGGGCCTGTTATTAGGCCAATATGTAAATTAAAGTTAATTTGCGTTTGGCAGCTTAATTTGTTTGAATAATTAAATATGAAAGACTGAATAGGTACTATGCGAATTTATTGCAAAGCTTATCTATAAGCAAGGTCTATTTATGCTCACAGAGCGGATAGGTTAAAATACTAACGGCTGCCAATTAGAATTTTAACTAAAGCTTCATGTTCCGATAAATATTTCAAGGAAAATACATACTCAATACTGCGATCAGTTACAAGTTACGCTGAAGTTGTAAGTGCAGGCTAAATTCGATTTATCTTTTGTTATCACAGATTTTAGCCGTCAGTTTAAAATGATTAAGACAATGAATTCTGAACAGTAGACGATAAATTGTGTATAATTTCACTCGTAAGTGCTCTTTTATATAAGTTATTGATTTGTAAAGGTTAAAGGTCCCGTAGGTGACGTCAGGCGTAACCTTTTAATTAGGCATCATTGTGCTTTATCTCGCATGTATCGTATTCTTGAGGGTTGAAAATTATAGCTAAACTAAAATATTTGCAATATCTTTTGATTTAATCAGAAGCAGGTCTTATTGTTTTATATAATGTTTATTAAACACATTGAGTTAAATGTACTTCGTAGTACATTTAACTCAATGATTAAACATCGATTTATCATGAGGCTTGCCATGTGTTGGGCACGCCGCGTGGGTGACGAGGCGAGGACGTCAACCCGCGCAAGCACCTGATTCGCCGGTCGCGTGCCAGCCGACAGCCGTACAGCCGCTGCCGACAGTTTTGTCATCGCGACGAAACGTCTACGTCACGGCCTACGTCATCGGAACCAATAATAAATGGAGAAGCCGCGTTTACCGTGACGTTATTTTTGCGTTACTATGTATAAGGATGAGTAATTAGAAACGTCTACCGCACGATCTTGCGGTGAAGTGTGATTTCAGAATGACAATTGACAAGTACTTGCATATTTTTTAAAAATGTATGAAATATAATGCTTACAACAAGAATAAGAAATGTTTTTAACTTTAAATAATTATGTCTATCAATGTAAGCTCCCGAAGCAAAATTAGCTTGTGCAATAGTTATTTAGCTGTATGCTTTTGATGCAACAACCACGCCTTCTTGCAACAAACATGACTCTTGTGTACAACAACTGCGTTTTCCCACATCATGACACTATCTATGTCTACCCTTCGAAAGCTTTTAATCACACCTCGAGTGGCGCGATAAGCTAAACTTATCAGTTAATTTACAACAGGTAGTATGTACATAATGATTATTATTACAACACTTTATTACGGTACTGTGTTTCAAATATTAATACAACGCATTCAATATTTATGAGCACAGTTACTTTGCGCATCCAAAGCTTCACACATCTTAGTAGGAAGACCTTGGAATTGTTCACGCGCATAAGATATCAACATTGATGACGAAGTCGAGATATTATAAGTTGTAAGGCTACTCGTACTACTTACACGGATATTTATGATAAATGCAAACTCGTGAACGGGTGATCTTTTGTGGTAATTTCGTCACAGATTTTCCATTGTTAAGACAGATTATATGGTCAGGTAGGTAAGTGACGACACGAGTTGTTATAAAGCAGTGCTATTTCATAGCCTGGTGGAGAATTCAAATTTTCTTACGTTTTTTGCAATTTGCAGGTCAATGTCAGGTTGTATCTTGATCAAAATATGATTCGCGACTATAACAGATATGCATTTACCGAATTAAAATCATTACAATCATTAATACATCTCTCTAAGTTAGATTTGTTTTTAATCTTGCGAATCCAATTTAATAGAAGCTGGGCTAAGGCACCTGCATGACTGCTCAAAGTTTGAGGCTACTGATAATATAAGACAACGTTCTAATCTGTTTATCACCGAGTAACGTAGGTACAAAGTTCGTTAGACTTTGTAAGTAGGTAGATGAAGAAATGATAACGTATCAGTTTAGACTAATTCAGGAAAACTTTTATGATCACTTCTAAACTTGACCATAACTATATTTCAAGATTTCGTAGAGTCATTTATAAATTGAATTGTTTTGAATGACTGACTGAATTCAAAATTCAAAAATTCAAAAGTCATTTATTCAAACTAGGCTGGGAATCAGCACTTTTCGAACGTCAAAATTACATAAGACAGTCCCCCAAAACGCCCACGAATGCGACAAAGGTAATTTTGGTTGACCAAAAATTAATCATAAAATAATCATAAGTTTGTATTAATCATACATTTGGGGTCACGTATTACTAGGAATGAACAACATTACGAAAAAAAAGAATTTTAGGAATTAAGTTAATCAATGTATTAGTCAGTCGAATTTACCTTTTTGAAGTGAAACATTCTTTAGGCGCGTTGAGCACTTTATGGGGGAACAAAAGTCCAAACGCTTTCCATGTACCTATACTGTGTATATATGTGTACTTTTTGGGTGAACAAAAAGCGTGAAACTCGCGTCATCGTCACCGCAGGGAAGCGTGCGTTACGATGACGCGAGTTTCACGCTTATGAGTTAGTTTTCACTTCTATCAGTAATCCCCAAATACTGCCCCGCATGTTTTTTGTATATGAATTATTAACAAAATTTGTATTACTTACTTAAATTAAACCAGTTCACGTGATTTGTATAAGACAACTTTATTATATTAAACATAGAAAAAAAAACATTTCAATGGTTTTAATAATGCATCAAAGAAATATTTACCGAAGACGAGATCAACAGTAAGGTTTGTGAAAACTTAAGGGGTGTGTTTATATAGTGACGTACGTAGGTAGTTTGTCGAAGAAAAACAAGGGAACGGAAGCATATTTGCAAGAAAATGACATAAAAAGAAGCTAAGCCATAGACTGTTTATTGATACGATCACACAAAGCAGATAGCGAAAAGATACCATATGTATGTAGGGCAAAGTCCTATATATTTCGATGTTTTGGTTTTCCAACGTAACTACGCACTTCTTCACAGGGGTTTACCAAACTAATTTATGCTTATCAAAAAGGAAATTATGTTTGTATATCCTGATATTGTGGTCACAAACCATTCGGACGTTATAACAAAAACTTTTTTCTTTGTTTTTGTTAGCCAATAAACGGTGACAGAATAATTGGAATATTTCCCAACGTGCAATACATAAGGAAGGACAATGTTAGCTTTCCTAAAAAATGTTGGTACCTAGTGTTTCCAATTTACAACGAATGCACGTAAGCTGGTTTAAAGCCCACTCTACGATGTGCAATCTTAAATTCTAATTATTCAGTAGCTTCAATAATCTAAATGGCACATAATTTGTTGTAGAGCGGAAACGCGCCTGAACCGAGAAACTAATTTATTATGTTAAAATGAATGTATATTTAGTATCAGTCGTATTACTTGTTTTGACAAACTGTAGTTCATACGGGTCTACACAGAGCGCCTGTCTGTAACGTTAACGCAAATATTTGTATTTTCAGCACTTCGAGCTTGTATGTAAGGTTTGTTGAGATTTTCATGTCTTTGTCTCTCAAACCTTCTGGTACTTACAATACCAGAATATGTTTTTTTTTTTTTTAAATCTACTTCATTCTTTGACATAAGGGATCGTAAGATTTCAATCCCTCGTGTCAAGTGAAGGCGTGGACAGAAACAAAAGAATACTTACTTGGAGACGGGCACGTTGGTGAGGCATAAGAAGTTGTTGCGAACACTGCGCAGGCTCGCCAGGACCTGCGCGAAGGGCGTCACGATCAAGTCTTCCCCGTGGCTGCGGACAAAAATAAACCTTGTAAATATACACCCAAGATGCAAATCGCTACAAATATGCTCAAACAAATCATGAGGCAAATCTATAATGAAAGAACTTAGAGGCGGCTTAGAAAAGGATTCGGTTTTGAGGCTGGAAATTTGATATCACTGCGTACATATTTTCAGCTGATAATGATCCTAGATAATACCTTCAGAATATAGCTTTTCCTAACAAGTTGCCAAGGTTAAAAAAATGAGTCGCAGTGTTTAAATATTGTTTCAGTAAAGGGCAACAAGGTCTGAAACATAAAAGTTTGCGAGTTGGAAGTTTATAAAATGTTCTTAAATATTTTACACTGTGTTCTGAATAGGATTTCTTGTTATAAGTTAGTACTTAAACGTTGTGGGTCTAAAAGGGGAATACATAATATATTTTGTTCAGTAACAACCTTCTCTGAGAGTGGTACTTTAAGTAATGCGTATATAGTAATAAGAGATTGATTTATAGTTTTGCGATAGTTTTATGGGATATAATAAAACTTTATAGTAATTTATCTCTTTAGTATTAAACAATATCCAAGGCTAAACGTAGAAGTGCCATGCAACTGATATAGTGGATTTATTTCACCAATAATCGTTTGTTGACAACAACCATAATGTTCTAGACAATGCAATTATTTTAAATTTCTGGAAATTTTGAGTAAGTAGATATGTTACACACATTTTCCGGAAAATTGGTTGTAGTACCTATTAACCAAAATAATCTCTGTTGACACTGTAAGTTTCCAAACTGTATACAACTATCACCATTTTGATACAAGGCAAAGAATCCGACAAAGCGAAATAATGGCATGGTAATCTAAAAATAAAGTAAGTCAAATAATTACGCCTATATCCTTATGTATAACGAATGAACATATAAGCACATTAATGCGGGAACTGAAAAATGAGAAAAAAACCTGAAGAACCTCCCAGCATTTATTCATCATGACTGAATAATAAGATGTTTAACTTACCTGATATACATAATAAATGTAATAAAAACGATTTTACTTCATGTTTCGCAAGTAGCTACCATACTTAAGTAATAATGTTTGTTTGTTGTATCGACAAAGGTTTGTCAAAAACATATTTGATTAAGGCAACAATAGTAAAGTTATTAAACAACTCACCAATGGGACCTAAAGGGTTTCTGGTCTAGATTTAAACGAAATTATTGCTTCTGAGGATATATTTTACCAGCTTACCCTTAATGTTATTTATAGAAGGGTGTGGCCCAAGACGAGGAAGATACTTCCACGTATTAATACCTGAACTTGGGAAACCCGACAAATTCAGTGGAGCGGAACTACGGAGACGTCTTACAGTTTCTATTTGCATTAAGTGGGTTGGTTAATACTCAAAGGAGGTTCAGAATCAATTTCATGTTTGTTGTTCAATTAATTAGCTCTTACTTTCAAAGAATCTTGGAGAAAAAAGTTAATACCGACCTTTTTAATTTTAAAATTTTGAAGAGAACTTCTGTGCGTGGACGTAGTTAAAAGTTATTCATGATTAGCTTGAAAATTTTACTGGGGAGTAATCTCAGGCGCATAGAGCAAGGTTCATCATCATTCTTTTGTCCTTATCGCAATTTATTTGGGCATAGAGCAAGTTTATACTGGTGTAAATATACCTAGGTAAACGGGAGAGGGTTGTTTATTTACACATTAATCAATACTGGCTTCATTAGCAATCGAGAGATATCAGGATCGAGAATTTCAAAGCTTATGTATTTAATGTACAATGACTCATTGAAGTAAGTAAGTAGGTATTTATTTCACAAAAAACATAGCACTTTGCACACTGCAGTGTATAGCACTGTCCATAATTATGATTTATTTTTTGCAATATTTGTCGTATTATGTTGCATTAAGCAGACCGTGATTTACATTCCTATTCACTAGGAAACATAATGTATTATGAGCTGTCTACGTTAAGACGAGTACAAAGCTCAAAATCAAAATATTTTATTTCACATAAACCTACATGGGCACGTACGAAACGTCAGAAGCTAGATGCACTGTTTGAATTGGTCGTTTCCTATGGAAAATAGCCGGCAAGAAACTCCACGGGTACTCTTTTAAAAATAATTGGCTTTTATAATGTTTTAAAATTACAGTGTTAATAGGTATGGGATGACAGTGTAGGCCTGTCAACAAGTACCAGGTACTTAACAAAATAGAAAATTATCTTTTGTAATGCATAAATCATTATGTAGGTATGCGAAATGGTTATATAAAATTCTGAAGACATTTCAAGTCGAGGTTCATTCACGAGACTAATCACCCCACGCAATAAACTGTCCAGATGTTAGCCTGCGACTTTCATGATAACGAATGTTTAACGTTTTATTTCGTAGTCACTATCTATTCTAATTGGAGTTCATTTTACGCGTGGTTTGGTCATAAAAGCAGCGTTTGTAAAGTTTTTTATGTGAACGAAACGACTACAGAAATACCTAGTATATGTAGGATAGGATATTTCCAGTTTGTATAAATGCTAGCTGACGTAAATACTACATTACAACATTATATATATGGAAGCGCTCAGAACCATATGCACGACAAAACTAACGTGGCGTTAACGCGACGTTTCACATACACCTAAATTAAGGCTTATGGTTGCTAAGTGCTGATGCTGATGTAAAATAGAGACTTTGGATGTAGAATTTAATAGTAGTTGCATTATTAGTTTTATGTTTGATGTGGTTGTTAGTATATGTAATAATTTACTTGGTATATGTATCGTCCTCAGGAGCAAAACTCCTATGTAGAGCTAATACATGCCTACATGCCATGCATGTGAAGTCGCACAAGCTAATCTCTCTATAGTTAGTTTACCTTGCACACATATTACCTTAGCTAATAGAAGTGACTTTATAGTACATGTTAGAATAAGTTACTAACGCTTTGTGAGTGCAATATAATTAATCAAATATTTATTAAACGTTCTGTTAACCTACTACTTACTAAGGTTTATTTTCTCAGAGAGTTAGTGTTAATTTTTTCTGATTTCATTGAACATTGAAAGTATTGAAAAATCACTTTGATATTCTTTTGTTTTCATTTTAATAGGATCGTTAATTTCAAGGGTTGTGTTTATGATATTTTTATAGACGTTGCGGGCGCTCTGCGGTGGGTAGCACTCGACCATAAACAACAGTTCATTGATGTGTAAATTAATGACACCTGCCAGTTTTCATGAGCCCCATTTTTTACAAAAACGCCCAAGGAAGGTATCTTTCCACTTTAGTATTTTCCTCAAGGTTATTCTTAACTTGTACTCCCGTTTCCCGTAAATGCCAATTACCATCATCCAACGTTTATCCTACGAATTTCATTATTTAAATTACTCTTAAAAGAAAAACAAAAGTAAAGACTATCAATAAAACGTTGTCTCGTATAAAACAATTTTGAATGGCTAATAAAATAATAGCCTCAACGCTTTAACATTCAAATATAACTGTGATAGTCAATTTTATACGGAGAATATAGGATATTTATTCATAAGAGCAAAATATGTATGAAGAGATATTTTCGAGTATTAAAGAGGATGGTGCACGGGAGTTTGTTTTCTTTGGCGAGTATGTTATGATGAGATGTGAGATAATATTAAGGAACAACATTTGAGCGTCTCGCGGGCGGATCGTCCGAGAATTAACTCGTATCTGTGTTATCATCGTAAACAAAATGGATATAATGGTAAATATTAAATTGCTGAACTGATTTAAAACAGAACTTTATTTGTTTTAATATATATGTGGGTATTTAAAAAAAATATAAGGGATTTAACATTGTCTGTGGACTGAGCAGGTGAGCATGGGCGTTTTTGAGACGAAGGCTCAGCATGTTCCTGGCATAGACGCTTCGTAAGCATCGTGCCTCGTAGCAAAACATATACGCTACGTAGGCGCCGTGCCGCGTAGCAAAACACATGACGCTACGTAGGCGCCGTGCCTCGTCATAAAATGCATACGCTACGTAAACGTTTCGTATGCGCTACGTCCCGTAGCAAAACATATACGCTACGTAAACGCCTAAACGCTACGCAGGCGCTACGCCTCGTAGCAAAACACATATACACTAGGTAAACGCTTAAACGCTCCACTGCCGTTATTATTCCGCGACGCTATTCTATTTTGATATAATGCATTTCGCTTACGAAACATTTATTATTATTACAAACTAAGAGAAAGTCATTGTATTATTTCCGGGTAACTCAAGCTATAACAGATCAATTCATAATTTTAGTAATAATCATTTTTTAACTTTTTATGTCTTGATATAACTACACTTTAATATTACTATCAATAAAAATCTGCTGTAAATAATTGCTTGCCAACTATATAAAACACAATATCACTAGTTAGTTGAGTTTCATTTGTGGATGTGGAAAAGTTTCCCAGTATATTTGAAGAACAAATATTATCTACAGGTCCCAGTACATACACACACTCGCAATATTCTTCTATTACTTTTACTTCAAATTAAATTGCGCTTATAATTAATATTGGCAAAAAAGCACACTGTGGTTTCAGGCCCCCTAGGACGAACTTTTCTTATTTTAAAATAAGAATTCATTTTTTATATGCTAGGTCAGTGCTATAGTATAGTGGTTTTATGTGCTAGGTATGTAGGTCAGTTTTATTGGAGTTTACTAAGTGTTAAAGTAGGGGAGAAAGCTAGCATCATAATTATTTGCAATAATAGCGTCAACCCATCATACGGCTTTTCACCGAAGCGTCTCTAGGAGGCCCAAGCTGAGCAATAGACTGTTGCGGAATTTTGTGACGCATTTACCAGATTGTTTTGTCTGCTACGAGTATTTGTGTGGTTTTCTATTTTATAATAATTACTGCTATGTGCAATCCACCAAAATAAATAGTGACAAACACCTACAAGAAGTGATTTAACTGAGTGTTGAATCTATTAGAATCGCGGGAATCATGTGAGTTGACAGTCATGTGAAGGTAAGGATGGCGTTGTATTTGGCGAACCGGTTTGGAAGCATGCCCAGTAGCGTCACGTGCCTGACTTACCGTGGTCTAACGAGCCAGTTGGAGTACGTGAGCGCGATATTATTGTATCATCGTGATATACGTTACCGCGGAACACTACACTTATCGTGACACACCTTGATATGAATGGACCTTATTCAGAACATTACGCTAGCGTTCACTGCCGCACGTGCACGTTCTCACATATTCAAGTAGTTGTTTTTTATGTATAAATATATGTGCACTAGTCGTGCTTATATAATTCTTAGTAATAATCTATTTCGTGTTGATTTTCCAATTTGTAAAGCGTGGCGTGTCGTGAATCAAAAATTATCTTCAGTTTCGAGAGAATACGGGGGAGAAATCTACATATAAAACAGGCTATTGTACTAAAACCCGGGAATACCTCGTTTGTTATAAGACTTAAGCTTAATGTGTATTCGTATTATGCAAGAACACTACTAGTGAACATCCAGAGTAACGATGGAGAGATTACAATTCTGTTTTTAGATAAACTACTATGTATTTTCATGTTAATTAATAACTAACGGCACATTCTCTCGTTTTGTGTATTTTAGTTTTCCTTATTGACATGAATTAGTGTTATTTAAAAATGCTTTATCGTATTTCTACTTTGTAGTATGATTACAATATTATTTTATTTTAACAGTATACGTTAGTTTAATTAACATTTTGCCCTCTTCCACGCTTTCATTTAAGCTTACATGAAACGCAATTCACACAGAGTTATCTCGAGTCATTTTCAGGGTATACGCACGATAAATAAGGAGCGTTTATCTCATGGAACCTTTTAAATTAAATGTGTAATTTTAGAGCCAGAGGGACTTAATGCGTATGCTATGAATATTAACGTATGTAACAAGGGAGCCTCGTTTAGACGAGTTCTCAACTCTCCGCTAGTCGTAGCGCCTAGTTGTAGCCGCAGACTATTAACTTTAACGAACGGCTATAGCGAGAGACCACTTTTCTCGTTTACTGCATCCTGTCCACGAGGACTAACTCAATTATATGGGATATAAAATAATAGCAGTGGAACTATTTTATACGGATGCACCGTATCAGATATGAATAGAAAACGGAAAAGCGAAGTTTAGTAAGTTGGAAACCATTTATTGTGATCCGAGAAACTGTAGTGAGTATATTATAGTAAACGTGTTTAAGATTTGACTGTCTTAAATTGTTTTAATATAAATAAACAGAGTTGTAGAACTTCTTTCATCGTTTGTCCGAATTGGATTAGCTATAACGAAATAGGGCCCATAACCTCGATTTCTTCAGAACAAAATTGGTATATGTATACAAGAAGGGAATAGTAAGTAGGTAATAATCCGTTATTCACTTAGACAAAGTACCTTCATAAACAAAGCGGAGCATTATTATTCCTAATAAAGAGGGTAGTGTAATAATATTTTCATTATGAAATGAGAACGGCGAAAAACTTCTTTTAGCAGTATCGAGAGAAAAGTTTTAACATTATTTATTAATTATTAATATTTTGCTGTGTTTATACATACTGTAGGCCAGTGTCGAATATTGTGATAACATCAAAATCGCTCTATAGTAGGCTAGTACCTGGTCGACCGAGCTTTGCTCGGGTGAAAATAGAGAATGCGCATTTAATAGAATTGGATAGTTCATTCTAATTCCGTGTATAGTACATACAAATTCCATGCTACCATGATAGAGGAAGTTATAATAATTCCATGCTGCCATGTTTTATTATTCTAAGTAGTCTGTGATTCTAAGGAAGCTTCTTGTTCTAAACTTGGGTGACCGATCTCTGCTCGGGTGAAAATACTGAGAAACCGACTTTTTCTATGAGACCTAACTAGAACGATTTTTGTCCCCGTAAACCCCTATATTGCAACTTTCGTCGAATTTGTTAGAGCCGTTTTCGAGAACGTGATTACAAATGTACCTATATATATATAAAAATATTGCTCGTATAGGATATCACAAGCCAAGTTCGCAACCTGAATTTGAACGAAGACTCATAATATTCTGGAAGCAAAAATTAGTTGGACTCTGTTTGTAATATTTATACGGCTGAACCGAATCTGGTGGTATTTTGTAGTAAAAACAATTTATACTTTTTGTCGCAGAAAATACAAATCTTTACGTGCCATTTGCATAAAAAATCAGCGTTTTGCAAAGCACATCTAGTAAAAACAATTTTGAAAGAAAACATAACTAAAGCATTCTATAAAACTAAACAATCAATAATAGGTACCTACTCTGGGTATTTTTTGTTGTGGCTCAACAAAGAGTAGCGAAATAGACAAGTCCAATAAAAAATCTGAGCTCGTTGCTAGAACAAACAAATTAAATCCACCCGCGTCCCTAGTATTTTTGCTTACAACGGGCTACAAAAACCGTAGAGCTCACAGGGGTCATGGACTTCGTAGGACATCAAGTTTGTTTCACACTAACTCTGCAGTATTATCCTTTCGAGTTCTCGACTGCTTACGACAGCTTTATGATACTCTATTTGTTAGACATGTAATACCTAGGTATCGATATCAAACGTACTCGCAAGTTTGAACTATCGATTGAAACTTGTATTATTATCTTCTGCGAACTCAGCTCCTACAGAAGCAATGTTTTCTTTGTTTTCAGTGTTGGATTCGGTTGCAATCTGTTCAACTAATTTGATTTTTTCACGGTTGGTAACAAGTTGGATTTATCACTTTGCTTAGAACATCCCAGTTATTTTTAGCATCTCAAGTTCTGTTGGAGACTGACATTATAATATTTATTGCAGGTGCATGTGATACGAAAGTATATTTGTTTTGTACACACCCGCACCCTATCCACACAAGTTTTCTGCAAATACATCTCCCTTATTAAGTACTTCGCAGAGTATTTATGTTGAGCTTCTCAAATACCACAGTATTAATTAAAGCGTCTCGCGTTTAGTATACTCGTACGTTTCGTATTTTTAGTTCCATTGTTGGAGTTATTTTTAAGCGGACAATTGGATCTAAAATTACTTCACATATAAAAACTCATAAAAGGTCTATTCATTATTATGTAGTATGAAGTTTTAAATAGAGCGGATAATTGATACGTTTTATGTTTTTTAAATTGGCTGGTCCGGAACAGAAGTACCAAAAACGTTTCTCTTTGTTGGGAAGGTTCTACTTTAGAAAATAAAGATAGCAAAGAAGGTAAAAAGGGTTGTTTTAAGTATTCCAAACCAAAATAAGTTTATTTACCGTCATAAGTTTGGGATCCGTGGCATTCATAGTCACAAAACTGGAAATGTTTTATTTAGTTTAGACATCACCGCAGCAGGAGAGGACCGTAAAGTTGTATTCGGCAAGTTTAAATGTCATTCGGCTGGAGCTTTCACAGTTGTTGGAGCTAAACCAAAAGCTCCACTAAAACTCGTAACCGCTACTGTCAATAACAGAATCGAAATTAATGTAACAGTAACGGTTAATTTTCACAACACTACGATAACGTAGAAGACATAATATTGATTTACGAGTATCTTCAATGCACGTTTATGCTGTCTCGTTTCTTCATATCAATCATTCAGCTAGAGTCAATTTTCATAGCTAATAATAGAGGCTAGAAAGAGAAACACTTTTATTGATTTTCTCTACAGGCTTCGTATCGGTTCTAATTCAAAAATATGGTGCGATAATAATTAAAAATGAATTGGAATTTTTCGTAGAATCTTGAGTATTCATTTTTTTGCTAAATATAAATATAGTGGGTACGTTGAACGTCAATAAATTTTTAAATAATCCTGTACTCTATGTTCACACGATTATTTAAGGTCTTAAAACAGTGGTCGACCTATAAGGCGTCAGCCATCCGTCAATCTATTTGTGGAGGCAGATAAAGGCAATTGCCCTCAATTAATAAATTACAACAGCCTAAGCAAATACTTTTACAGCAATTGTAGATACTTTGTCTGTTAGTTAAGAATGATGGAAGTGTATTTTTATATTTTCTTCATAGTTGTTTCATTATATCATTTCATTACATTATAGCTTTTATTATTGTTTTAGTTAACGGGGAAATTTCTGCTTCTTTGATTTTGTTACGCAATTTTCTTATATCTTGATCTTTTTTAAATATTTATATTAAAGGCCAAATCCCATCCTCTTATATTGTAATGCCGTTTTCTTTCTAATACTTTAAAAAAGACGTTTTAACAACTCAGATATTAGTACTTATCCGCAAATTGGTTTCGATACAATTTCTGTTTTAGTACTATTTTCTGTATAGAGGACCCGCGCCAAATCACGTACGGACGGTAAATTGTATAAAACCTCATTTCGAGATTACGATGCCACTTATTGTGTTACGTACCTACAATTCGACATGTAAACAATTTTATTATTGTTGCGTCCATTCGCCAGTTCCAGCACTGAAGGTCGACGCTTTTCCTTTAAAATGGGTTTGTGAAAACTCGGCGTAAACAGATTTACCTACAGATACAAGCAGCCAACGTGTGTGTGTGCTCATCAAATAACAACATGAGTTACGTTTTTTGTAAGTTAATTAAGTCTTAAGTCATTAATGGAGTATTTGTTTACACCACACATACCTAAGTGGATGTAATCCGGCAGTATGTTTAGTTTTATTTTACAAACACCGGCTGACTTTAAAAACAATTTATCAGAATATACCTAACTAAACCGCAGCAATAGTACGAGTTTTTTTCCTGTTAATAGGTATTTACATTTGTCTAAATTTCAAATTATATATTTGCAAGGATATACACACATATTAAAATTTGACCGAGATGTACCGGAATATTGTAGTAAAAACATTGATTGATGATTAAATAATAGTTTGTAATATCTAAAGATAAACAATCCGCGATTTTAAAAGTCAATTTTACTACCTACCTCATTATCATGTATCCTGAATGCAGCTTTAACTATTGAATCTGGGTTTTGTGGTAAATTACCACAATTTTATTTATATTATCAATTATCATACTATGAAAGACCTTCAGATAGTTATTCTGTTTGACATTGAACTTAAATTTTGCATTTTTGAGGTTAACATTTTGCCTTTTTTCTTGCGGTCTTGGGCGAGATTCTAATCTATGATAAAACTAAGAACAGAAATAGTTTTATTAAAAATAGGTTGTATTATGTGGCATAGTACCTAGTTACCTACCTGATCTCTATGGGACTTTTCTACAGTGTATGCAGAGGGAGGAAAGGTAGTAAGTAGATAACTTCAACTAACTTGAGTTTATAGCTTGACTTCGATCTTTGTGGCTATTTAACTTTATTCCTCTGACTAAAACAGATCACAAAAATATACAACGCAATTAGAACAATCTTGACACGACCCATCGATTTTCATTCGAAAAAGCGTAGCGTTAACATGCCCGATACGTACCTACTCATGTAAAATAAAACCCGTTGCTATGATTCCTAGCAGGCAGTCGGCAATAAATTAGAATGGAAAATAAACGGGATTGGGTCAATAAACAATTGAATTACACAATAAATCACAAAAGTTGGGGCAGTGAAAAATTAAATCCAGTTTTATCACGACTTCCATCATTTTTTTAACATTGTTTTTTCGTGATTTTGTATCAAATTAGGAATTTTGATTTTAAGGCCAGCTTTTTTTTGTTCAATACTTAATAGAAATGATAAGGGGGCTTCTAGCAAAGTAATAACAGCCAAACGGGTCAGTCGATCAGTTTAAGCCACGCTTGCCGCGGTTGCTCCGTGGATGTGTGACCATCTTTACATACCGAAACTCCTCCGTGCCTCAGAAAGCACGTTAAGCCGTTGGTCCCGGCTGTCATTCGTGGATCTTTGACAGTCGTTACGGGTCATCAGAAGCCCGAAAGTCTGACAACCAGTCTTACCAAGGGGTACCACATTACCCAGTAAATGGGTTGTGGAGGTCAGATAGGCAGTCGCTCCATGTTAAATACTGGTATTCAGTTTAATCCGGTTAGACTGGAAGCCGACCCCAACATAGTTGGGAAGAGGCTAGGCAGATTATGACTCAATAGAAATGATTGAAATGCGAAAATGGTTAAGAATTTGTCAAGCTTAAGAACTTTTATAGATCAGATTTTGAGCGATTCCTTTAAGTTTCAAAGGTGACGTAGACTGGAAAGGTCACCTTTGACTCCTTACAAAATAACAAGATTAAGCTTCTACAGACTACTTATTTTGTTATGTATAAAATATACCAATGGAATAGCGTTATTTTTCCTGTAGCCAAACTTGGGACGTTTACATTGTTTCGTTTAATTCAATTGTAGGGTCAAAAATAAAAACTTAAACGTACCTAGACCCGAGCCTACTCCTTACTAATATTACAAAAGCGAAAGTTAATTTGTTTGTTTGTTACGCTTTGACGCTAAAACGACTGAACGTTTTTGGATGAATTTGACAGATAGGTAGCCTGGGACCTGGAGAAGGACTAAGGCTACTTTTCATCCTGGAAACTGTTAGTAATTGATAATAGGCTATGGGGAAATTAAATCCCGGACTGAAATCAACATTTATAAATATTTGAGAGTACCTGAAGCGGTAATTCGGTACTTGTTTTATATTTGTTTATTATACAATAACCCGTGTTTTGATTTATTCGCTGAAAAGCTCTTAACAGGTTCTCTAGAGGGAGAAAATTGGTTTTACGATTCCAGCCGTGGCCGACGGAAGAGGAAATAACGTAGACATCCTCTGCTCACTGAACTACCTAAATGGAAATAAGTACCTTGCTTTCCTATATTACAGAGACTACATTTAAAAGTAAGTTGCTTCGACAAATACTAGATATTAGAAGTTGTTTGTAAAGCTAAACACAAAATCAACAACCCGCCGTCATATTTCTCAGCAAATCGATAGCTTTTAGCTACATTCGTTCAAAGAGCTGAATTATTGATCGCTCCAAACCAAACTTTTCTCTTCACTGATTTTATTTTTCTTTTGATCTTTGTATTTGTGAGATATTCACCTTTAACTTAATGAATTTTAAAGTAAAATGTTCTGGAAAGCTTAGCTTATTCTCATGTACAAACGAGTGAGCTTTGGTTATAAAAGTTTCACACATTTTACTACAATGCAATAAAACTCAGATTGTACGTTTTTTACTGCCTCTCATTCTTATTTGTTTTTCTTTGAAGCTTTTCTCAATGTGCACAGATTCTTGTCTCACTGTCAATGGTTTGTTCACCCCACTTTACCAATCAAAAGTTTTAATTTTAAGGCTCCTATAAGTTTGAAAGCAGTAATTTTGCAGTCAATAAAATATGATTTATGCACCACCTACGGAGTACCTACCTGTATCGTACAGTACCCTTGTCCCGCTAGAGTTGTTTATTTGATCGTTTGTCAATGAGTTTTCAACTTCGTTGGAAACTTTTAATAGGTTCGCCCGGTCCGTTTTTCATCTGATAATTGGGTAGAACCGGAATTTTCGGCAAATATGTTTGAAATATGACATAACATAACATACATAACATCACGCCTTGTTTTCCCGAAGGGTTGGGTAGAGGAAATCTGACATATAACTTAATAATGAAAAGTTATTGCAATAACGATAACACTGAACGTTGTGGTGTTCATTAAGAACTTGGAGGGATATATCTTAAGAAAGAACGTAAGATTATCGAAGAACGCAATAAGATTTCAGCGTACCTATCTGTAAACAATACAATAGCGTATATTGTTGTATAAATACTCGTAGTAATCCTAAAAAAATATATATAATCACTTGATCGAAAAAAAGAGAATTCGTTTCATGAAAGTAAAAGCTATGTAGAGACGATTGAACATCAATCCTATTTATTTTCTAAACAACATTAAAAATTCAAAGGATTGCAGACCGTTGCTGTCACAGACATGAAAATAAATTTTCTAGTAAAAATATTTATTGGTGCACAATGAACCATGTCATGAGTGGAATATCGCCCATGTTTCATTTGCAGAATCGATTGAAATTCAGCCTGCTGCACACTCGTTGACTATAAACTATATTACGATTATGCAACATCGAGTGATCGATTTCAAATCGCGATATCTTGCTTATTATTTACGATGGGTCTCGGTATCGGATACCTACCCGTGTTTTCTTATCCTTATATATTACGTTCCATGCGTTCGGATAACATCTCTACACACAATAGCTGCGAGGGGAAACATGATCAGTATAAAGGAAAGGGCATACGATATCGGCGACTGTCACAGACGTATGTCCCATTCTATTTTTGTACATAAAACAATCTCCTTACAGCATTGTTGTCAGGAAAGAAGGAATAAAATATAATATCTTGGTCGTCGGCAAGATACCGAACATCATATTTTTGAGGAGATGAACATTTTCCTCAAGTACTAGGGTTTTCTGTTGTGCAAGATCTATCATTGACGTCAATCTTAAATGCCAGCTCTTCCTGCTGACTCTTTTCTTGACCGTTAAAATATCCTCAAACAAGCTTTGGGGTGCTATAATTACTCGTACTAACAGACATTTTGAAGTGAGAATATTCCAGACAGATTATTACCAGAAACCTGCGTAGTTAGTAGTTGTTAGCCTTACACCTCGCTTTATATAAAAGCATGCACATTTAACAAACGATATTCCGAACAATATTGTTTCAAACTCATGGGAAATCCAATGCAAGCAACTATGGAGTGTGAAGTTTCTATGCAGTCTAGGTACGCTGTATAGCATGAAGTTTGAAGGGCGATGATTATTTCCCCTGACATGCTTCACGGCCTTGAGCTCATATGTTCGTTATCAGTAAGAGTTTGTTTCCACTGTAGTAGCTATCAACCCCATTAATGCTACCGAAGGGTTCTCGTATATTAAACTGAGAAAGTTATGGCACTTCACTTGGAGCGATAACTTCACATAAAGTTCAGGTAAAAGTTAATAATGAAGGAACATTTTCTGCGCCGAGACCACGTTCTCATACAATACGTAATAGGGAGAGTTCCAAGATTCCTGTTCTTATTTATATATGTAATTGTATACAGTCGTCCAAATGAATAGTTAATAGGTTTTGTGGTAATTGAATTTAGTAGCACAATAATAAAGTCAACACCAGACACGCTGCAGTTGATTTGTGGTTAGTTGAAGATAAATTCAGATAGAACATGGTGGAACAATGTCGTGCTTCCAACAAAGTTACTCGTATGTATTAACTCAATGAGGTTATCTCATAATTCTATAAAATTATTGACATATTTACGGTCTTCAGTTCACTAGAACCCATTCTTTTTTTTGTAGGTTTTGACGTTCAAAAGTGTCCTTTTATGTGCCTAATTGAAATAAATAATTTGACTTTGACTTTTCACTTTTCTTGGAAAATGAATGGTAATTCCAAGGTTGTTGGTGATCTACATCGCCACATGCAATGCAATGCATACGCATCAAAGACCTGACGAGACACAAAATCCTGACGTCACACAAATCCTGCATCGCGCAATTAGTGTTGACTACCCGACATCAACCATTGAACTTGCCCGCCAGGCACGACATCCGTCTGGTCGGAGGATCCTCCCTTTTCTATAGAGGATGAGTGAACTAAAGGACAATTTTTCAGTTTACTTTCCATTAGTGCGTACAAAGTGCCTTATTCCTGAAAATTCCGATAGATCTCGTGAGATTGATATATAAATAGCTGTAGCTATAACTACGGCACTTTTGTATAAGTAGGTACAAATATTTGTTGTATATACATAATAATGCTAACTTTAATAAGTAATTTCTCGTTTCATTGCTTGGCACGGATGATACAAAATCTGTTGGCATAGGTTTTAAAGCTTGCATATCTTATATAAATAATATGATATACCTATGTACCTGTTTATGGGCATCTACTGTACATATTCATATAAGAGTTTCTTTGTATTTGAGTAGAAACATGGTAAAGTCAGTAGATGTTTATAGATAAGTGTACAGACATGTTTGGTATTTGCTATGTATTTTGGCGGTATTCCATAATATTGCAAGCAAATCGTTTATCATTTTGACGTTTTAGTAAACAAGTTAGGTTTTTGAACCTCGGGTTCGTAGCTAGAGTACCTCCACTAAATAATCAGATCCCTTCATATAATGGTTTTGATACGAAAAACCTTCTTTTGTTAGTAGAGTTCAAAAGGCCACTCATCCCGTAAGGTGATCGCCCGTAAAGAATCTGCGGTGAACGCCAAACGATCACAATTTAAATGGCTCATGAGTTTAAATAAATTAACTCTATAATGGAGTATAAATAAATAAACAAAGGTCGGTCTGTGAAGTGACGTTTGAACTTTTAGCAAAATGTAGATGAATGCTCTCATCTCTTCCATTCTATTTGGAAGCTAGAGGCTGCTCGGTGCACCGGGCACATGTTTTCAATTAACGCCCACTCTGTTAACTAGGCAACGCAGCTAAGCTTTTATTTTATAAAAACAATTCAATACCATTCTACAAACGAAGTCTATTTTCAGCCGGCTAAATAGATTTACAGAATTTGCCTACCATACCCAACAAAAAGGGAATAAAAATGAGACTAACCAGAAAAGACCAAGATTAGAGTTAGGCTAAAAGATTCATAAAATATTCAGATACCTACATTACTTGAATCAAATGGAGGCATATTAGAGATATGTTTGATATTTAGCGTGTTATTCATTTATGCAAATTTAACCTTTACAATCTGATTTTAAAATTATATCTATTCTGGGTTTAGAATACTAAGGTAGGTATAACAAAGTTTTGGTCTTTCTAATCCTATCCTATACTATTAAATCAGCAATATTTGTATATCACGTTCTCGAAAACGGCTCTAACGATTTCGATGAAAGTTACAATATAGGAGAAAAATCGATTTAGCTAGGTCTCATATCTGGGATATTTCGTTTTCTCTGTATTTTCAACCGAGCAGAGCTCGGTCGCCCAAAGTTTAGAACAAGATACCTTAGAATAATCACATGGCAGCATGGAATTAGTATGGGCCCGTTCGAATTAGTAGAACTATCTATTAAATGAGCATTCTCTATTTTCACCCCAGCAGAGCTCGGTCGACCAGCCGGTCTATTCTGTAATAATCTCACGGTGAAAACTTAGGTGAAGTGTACGTGAAGTGAGCTGTCATTCCACCTGCTCCTAGGGAGTGACAGCTCACTCCGAGCTCACTTCACCTAAGTTTTCACGGTGAGATGGTTACAGAATAGCACTGCAGCAGGTACTTTATTGTTACACGCTTTTAATTTGCGTCTGCTTGTCAACGTTCTTATTATCCTTGTATCTACAAGAATTCGTATCTATTTATTTCGAATATCTATCGGTCAAAAGTAGTTTTTGTTATTTTTTAAAAGATTTCCTGTTTTTAACGAAGTCATTTATGCTATGACACAATACCATTTTTAGGTACACATGGAGAAATTTATGCTTACTCAAATGCTCAATCTACTGGCATTATTGGATTAATTTTCGCCAAAATCGAAGCGACCTTTTAAAACTGCGGCACCAGCCACAGTTCAAAGGGCAGCTTTTAGCTCTGTAAATCAAATAACTCGAATCGCAGAATTCATGTACCTACCTTTACTGAAAATTTAAATTAATTTAAATTCCAGACTTAGTCATTAGATAATGCTGCATAAAGTTGTGACGTCAAACTGAGCTATATAGTTAAAATTGTTGCTCAAATACCGTCAACAATGTTTTTGCAATTATTTCCTGAATCATAATCTTAGAATAACGCGTTGATTTACTTATATTCAAGCCTATTTCTAAGTTTAGTTGGCAATTATCGGGAAAAGCGCTTCCCAGGTGGGCGTAATCTATATAACGTGACAGGTAGGTGCACGGAGATCCGCTCGAACGCTATTACAGTTAAATACCACAGTGAAGGTGAATGCAAATTGCTATCGTCTATCTATTCTATACATGTTGCATGGAACAGGACGTACCTATGCATTTACCATTTATGATGACGTCGTCGGTAGATGTCTACATACAAATTCTACCGACAGTTTCAAAAATCCTACAATCTCTTAATTGTCTTATTTCACGCAAGAGTGGTTTGAGGCGTTATTGGACCCTCCCTGTAGCCAGCCTACCGTTCATTCGGTTAGTCGAATATTTTATAAGAAACAATAGATTTTATAGGTTTTGCAAATATAGTTTGTAAGCCCTACTTATTGTTGATATACTGTAGACTGCCGAGTAAAATAACAATTAGAATGAAGTCGTGATTTTGTTTATGATACGGTAATTGTTTTCCTAGTCGTTCATCTCAATGAAAAATGTACAGTCAGCACTTTATTGTCTGCTAAGGTAATATCATTAATAACAAACTATAGTTTACATTTACAGCCAAAAAGACATTCATTTCGTATCTTTACGTAACGTTATGGAAAAATTACGGATGCTTTTTTACTCTACACCGAGCATTTAACGTGTAGTACATTATATGTATTGGTCAGCCCGCTTTTTGGAACCCCCGCAACGGACGCTACGCTCGGCTCAATTAATTTACCAACTCCCTGCGCCATATATTGTAGTTAACTGTTCGCAAACAACGCTCATGATATTAATTGTTGCGAAGAATAATGTAGATTTGTTTTTACGGTTGTGAGCACGGAGGGACGCGGCTGACGCGGTCGCTCCCTGGGGAGTTTAGATAGTCGGCGCGCAATTACTCTAAACATAAACCCAGATGAATGTACCGATCGAGCAGCGAAGATCTTGGTGAAAATTCTTATTAAGGTTAATGCCTACGTACTCCGTACACACTCACTAGAAGTAGGTACAACAAAAACAATTACCGCGCAATGAAAACAATGAGATTTATGAGGCTATTTTCAATATAACAACAAACGAGAAGGCACGATGTAAATTCGATTCTTCGATTGATTTACAAGTTAACAACGAAGTACATTGTAGAGCAATTCTCATGAGGAAGATAGAACTAAATAGTTACATTTCATAACCTCGTGGTCGCGGCTTTTGTTTTTGACAGTGTCTAAAAATAAAGCGCTTGTTAAAAGGACATTCAAACATTTCGTGTCGATATTATTTTGTGACTTATCTCATTTTACGTAATGATTGGCTGTTGCTGGGTTAGGTTAGTTGTAATTGAGTAGGCACCATAAGAATTTTCCTTAAATTACCAAATGTTTACTAATGCGTGAACTATTTGATCATGCCGTCTGTTTCCCCAGATGATAAGCTATAGCGCTATAGCTAGATTTATTGCTATCGCGTAGATTTTGGTTGGCGATATTTTGTGTTCTGATGATGATAAAACAGCTAATTTTACTCACGCATCGCGCCTGGTGCGTTCGTCCCAGAATTTCTCCCAAAACGAGGATCTGTTTTTAATTCTGAGCACGCTGGTGCTGAGCGTGCGAGGCAGCGTGCCGCCGCCGCTGCCGGCCGCCACGCCGGTGGACATGCTGTGCTCCGACGCGGAGCTCTTGGCGATGAACGTGACTCCGGCGCCCGCGCCGCCCAGCCGCTCCGACTGGGACCCTGACCGCTGCATGACTGCCGCACTGTCGCTGTCCACTAGCACTGAATCACTACATAACACGCCGTCACGCACGTACACGCGACTGATTGACCTATCGCGCCCCGATCGTCATCGCCGTGACGTCGTAGTCTCCTACGCCGCGCCCGCGCCGCCGCAGCCCGCTAATGAATGTTGTTATTGTCGAGCTCAGTAAGATGACACTCTCGCTCGCGATTATATAAACACTCCTAGCTTCCCAGCTATGCAATGCCAATATATAAATAACAAATGTTTCAGCTAATCTCCTATTGGATTGAACACTTCGACATACATAAATGTTCAGATAACTTTATCACTTTGGCCTTATCGACACCAGTATTTAAGTGAAACCTGTTGTTTACAACATAAAATTTATATCACATAAGCTTCTAATATTTAGCTAGTTAATTGATAGTCGGTTCTCAAAATTAAAGGTATTCATAATGTTAGGCCTCATCCTTGGCACTGATTAATCAAAGTAGTTGGTGAAGCTCGAGCATTGCGTGCAGCGCTCAGCGGGGCCAACCTGTCAGATCAGTGAACGACCTCGACAATGTCCAACCGTTCAACCGCGAATCTCAAATACGCAGGTAAAATATAATGCACGGTATGTTTTTTTGCTGAGAACAATGAGTTAATAGGGGAGATCACTTCGCGTTTGAGTAGCACCGATGCTTTAAGTCACATTTTAGTTGGGGTTTGAGTGACGGTAGGGGTTAGTACGGCAGAACAAGAGCTATGTGCATCGCGTGTCGCTGGGCATGAGGTGGCGTGTCGCCGGCAGCCCGCGCGGACTATCAATGGAGCCGTGAGCCGAGAGCCGCGAGGCGCAGCGGGCGTCCCACTCGCTCGCCCGCCGCCGCCCGGCCGCCCGCGCCTCGCCTCGTACGAGCCCGAGAGCGCGCGACGCCGCCCGACGATAAATTTGGCGCTAATGGAAACTGGCGACGGTGGGCGCCGGTAATCAATGTTTGACTTGGAAATCGAGGGGCAGTAAGGGTATTATCAATATCAAAGACAAATCAGATAAACGCGGAGGTACTGTTAAGGTAAGGCTGAAAGACATCATGACGAGATGAAAAATACGACAGGCCGGGTACGACGTACTCTCGGTATCGATTATTTTACATCCAAGGTGCGAGTCACTTTCAAGCCGAATGTTTTACATGTCAAGTTACTAGTATATTTGTGATTTATTAATGATGGCGATACTACTACTTTCGAGAACTTGCTTATTTTAGTAAACTTTTACCGACTCTTAGTTTTGACAGTCTAATTAAGTTAGTACATAACTAGCTGAATTTGAAGTTTATATATTGTTCTGTGATAGAGATTTAGTCAGATTTTTTTAATGGCTAACTGAATTATCAACAGTCAATGAAATTATATGACGTGAGTTTGACAACCTATGAGCGAATTGTGTTTATAAAGCTGGCAACAAATTATCGGACGCGTCCGTATGCGGCGGTTGACAGTCGCGGTTTTTTTGTAAATAAGCCGCGATATAATTATAAAAGGTAGCTGTGGCAAAATTTCACGTTCCTAGTCCCAGTAGTTTCGTCTCTGCGTTGATATGTCAGTCAGTCAGTTTCTTCTTTTATATATATAGATAGGTATATATACTACGTCACTTGCCTCCATATAAATTACTAGCTGCGCCCCTCGGTTTCACCCGCATAAGTTTCGATCCCGTGGGAATATCGGGATAAAAAGTATCCTATGTCCTAGGTCTACCCATGTGCCAAATTTCATTCCAATCCGTTCACCCGTTTTAGCGTGAAATCGTAACAAACAAACTCACTTTCGCATTTATAATATTAATTAGGATTAATATATTAATGTTAATTAAAGTTAAGATGTTTGTTCATAAAAAGAATTTTAAAATATCGTATATATTCACACAAAAGGTTTCTTCGTGTATTAAAGCAATGAATGAAAGGGATGTTATCGGGAAATTTAACAATGTTATGCTATAAATAATCGTTTATTTAGATAATCCCGCCGGGAATTCTTCAAGGCTCCTATTTGTACTCAAAGTTTATACTCGTAGTAAATCATCTTCACATCTACAAATGGTAAAGTCTGTTTGATTCCTTTTTGTGATATAAATAAATTCAATTTATAAAGCAAACAATGTTACTTTAGGATAAATCATGGCTTTGCTTATACATAAAGATGTGGATAAAGAAGTCTAGTGCTGCGAGAATTTCTCTACCTACTCAATGTGATTGCAAATCAAGTGATTCATTTACCTACCGCCAAAGAAAGAATAAAAACCTTAGTTTTTTAAAATATTTAAAATGAAAAATAATTAGTTTATTCAATTATTTTCCGAAAGAAATAATTAAATTAATTAATGTACAAATGCTGCTCATACATATAAGTTTCAAAAGATAAGTAAATATAAGGTTTTAATTAATGGGATTGAAGTTAAATTCAATTAATATTTTCTTTAAATTCTCAAAAAAACGTAAAAAATATATTATCATAACGTTAATTATGATAATGATTAAGTAAATGACCCTCAAAAAATCTGCACCTAATTGAAGCACTTTTGTAAAGACAGTCAAGTGATCTTGGTACACGAGTAGGTAAGTAAGTATATATAATCCGACAGAAGATTCGGGATCGCTAAACTGTTTTTAACGATGTTCAATTAAGTCTCATTAGGGAGTTGTCAATCGAGTATCTCACGCAACGATCAATTATGTCTCTCTTGGGACTGCTTTATCAAAACCTTTTAGCGAATTCACCTGTATTATGGTATAATCAACTAAGAAAAGTGTATGGTCGATGTGCCTTTAAGTTATCTGCAAACAAAATTGAGTTGCAATTCGACTTTAAATAATTCCAATTGAATAATTGTACAGAACAATGTTCATTTCATTTCAGCCGGTATTTATTAAATGAAAGCCTGTGACGCCAGTATAATTTTTTATTACGGCACCGACAATAATAAAATTTACCTGTGCTATCAAAGGCTTCAATTATAAGTTTGTTCATGATCAATAACAAGCCGAACACCTATATGTGATTTTCATGAAACCTTTTACTCTATGATAAAGGGACTTTTAGAAGGAATAAATCAGATAATTACAACCGAGTTTTAGTAAAGTATCGAATATCCTCACACAATAACAAAAGTATCATCGATCTTTAGCATTTCACATCTCTGGGAGATTCACGTAAAATTATTTTAACGAAATCTAATACGCACGGCTGAAACAGAGCCGAACCCAATAAATTTCGTGTGAAACATGGCTTAATTTGATTCGTTGGTTTTCAAATAGGATCAGCTTATGTAGAGGCTATCAAGTTAGAAGTATGCAATATTCGAATTTGATAGTGATATCGAAATATATACAGATGTGCTACGGTACAGATATATCATGTTCTCTGACATGCTTATTTCCTAAAGTATTCGCATGAGATTTTGTTTATTGTATCGGTTTTTATTTATTTCCAACTGTCGTTTATTCTGTTTGGATGAGTTTTTTAGCTTATTGGAAATGTTTTGTTCGTATTTGCTGTTTAACGGCCGTAAGCACCTACTTAAATGAGTTTTTTTTTTTTTAATTTGAAATTTAATTCTAATAAAAAATAATGCCTATTTTCGAATATACTTATAAACTTTGCGAAAGTAAAATATTGGTAAATAATACAAAAAATATTGTGGGCCAATGAGGGCCGATATTCAGCTTTAATTTTCCTTGAATCCAGAATCAACAAAAAGTCACAAATAAAAACCCTTAGCATGAAGGCTAACTCCTGACACCTGTATCAAGAGTTGGAACAAACCATAGCACTACAACACACACCAACAACGAAAGCTCTAAACACAATGAAAGCGAGAATGGAGAGCAAGCCAAGAGAACTGAGACAGTTTATAAAGCGGTGTGGTGCTATTATATGTGCGTAGGTAAGTATACGTACGCTCTGTCCAGTTGTGCCGCCTCGGCCTCCTTGAATCTGCAAGCAATTAAAAAATAAGGAAAGAAAGAAAGACCGAAGATATCAGAGGACACATATTGTTATGCCACCTAAGCGGGTCAGGTCGCGTTTACAAGTATGCGGGGATCAGCGTCACACCAAGTTTGTGCTAGAGTAGTGTAGTGAGAGGCTCTGTAGAGGTAGCGTAGCAGGAAGTGTTCGTCGCTGCTGCTCCTGCGGTGCTGTGCCAGTGTGAGCAACAGGCGACGCGAGACGTCACACACGCCGCGAGCTCGTGTGCGGGCACCGAACGTGGTGACTTGTGAGTAAGCTGGCTACTTGTTAGTCGATCACAACATATACGGTTACATTTTACATAGAACATGATTATTTAGCTTACTTTGGTCCTGTGTGCGAAGCTGTGTGGCTTCGTTGATTGTATTGTTTCATGCAATTCAGAATGACGACAAAACCTACGGTGAGTAACAGTTATTGATGACAAGTGTAATGTCTTAGTTACATATCAGATAATATATCGAGTAGAATGTCTGAATACTACTGCTGCTGCTTCTTGGACCTTTTTCAAACAGTAAAGGGACATGGTCATACACACTCAAAGTAAATGAATATGTAAAACATAATGAAAGATTTTTATCTGTTAAACATGACATACTTGGTACAATTTCTAAACAAATTATCTAGAATCATCGCAATACTTAATGCGATATGAAAAGATAGCTGACGACGCGACGCGGCGTATCAAGTATTTTGTTGACAGTGATTATAGTAGTAATCTCTGAAAATTTCTCAATGCCGCCATATTTTGTGATATCAACAATGCCAATGGTCTCACTATCGCTAACTTTTATGGATATAATTTTTTTATGATTCTATTTGATTGTCAGTTTTATATCGGGGATTATATAGATCAGATCGAAAAACAAGTTGTACGCCGTAAAACTTTTCACAAATAAAATAAAATATAAACCAATTTAAACTTGACCACAGATGAACGTGGTGGCAGATTGATGTCATCTTAGTCAAATGAACTGTTAACTCTTACTGTTCCTTTTAGTTGGCTAAAGAATTTTCATCATGAACGAAACGAAAATCATAATATTTACATAATATTCTAATTGAACTTGAAGTATGAGATCTGCTTTTATTTAGATGTTTTGAAATATATGAATCAAGTATTTCTACCGTCGTACCTTGTGATAAATAAATAACATTAAATGGTCCAATTAATGTTTGGGGTAAATGTGTGCTGTGATCATGTTTATAATTAAATTACTAGTGTTGACGCATAATCGAAGAAAACAAGAATGTATAGAAATATTTTCATCTTAAGCACGTGCATTTAATAATAATAATTGTTTTTGAGAGTAACTAATGGAAAGAGATTTTGTATTTACAGAGATGACTTGTATTATGGTATTTCATAATTTGTGATACTTTTTTCATAGAAGTTTTAGTCTGGGCGATGTTTTTATAAGAAAGTTCGACTTTGTACTTTTCAAAGATAATGCAGATACAATTGTGTTTATTTACTTTAATCATATACGTTTAATGAAATGTTGGCATGAAACTCATAAGGAAGGTGTACCTATAAATAATCTTCCTGTAAAGATAGAGGCAAAAAATACAGATTCGGTAGGAAACTGTGATAAATTTGCCATTTAAATGACCTTTTCATAATAATCAATTAATACAGGTCCTTCCTCGATACCTAAACATCTATGACAGGAACATCCGACAGCGAAGTAAAGAAGTTATTTAAGTTGCGTCTAATTTACAAAATAATTCCCTTCATTAATTTGTCAATCAACTTCGAGTCAGCCCGTTACGAAGGCATAATGAGTTCCTGCAGTCCCTTTGAAATCGAAACAGTAAAGGGTAAAGAAACCTTTTAAGGTTTTTAATATAACCAAAAAGGTAAATCATGAGTCCATAAATTTAATTAAATCTGTAATAAAGTAAAATTCTATCGACTCACTTCACTCGTACATCACAGAATTGCCCAATCATGTGACTTTTTTGTGCAATGTAAAGCTCCTTTCATTTGCCCGCAGAGTGATGGGTGACGAGGCGAAATATGCATCGTGCTCGCCTGAAATGGTAATCTGATCCGACTATAGTATGAAAGTGTTGCTGTGGGCGGCACAATCCTACTTTAGACTGCTGGGAAAAATGATTCTGTTCGCACCAGCTGTGAAGTGTAAGGCGCTTACGTCGCCAACTGGATTTGTTGAGAAAGATTTAAGTTATATTGAGTGCATATGTGATATCAAGTCTCGAATATAGCGTTCAATCAGATCATGGATTGTGTGGGCGTGGCGCGTTTGAAACGGTCCGTAGCTCGCATGTAGGATAGGTAGGAATTTGTCTACATTTGTGTACTTTAAAAATAATCTTACCTTTCGCTGGCGATCGAGCTGTTTCTCGACATCGACTTGGGTGACATCTCGAAGTCGGAGTCTGACCGGTAGAGGAAGGACTCGCGGCGCTGCGGCATGGCCTGCAGGACGAGCGCGGTGGAGGGCGAGCCCCCCTCCAGGGGGGAGCGCGCACCCCCCGCGCCTCCCGCACCACCCCCATTCTCCACATCGAAGCTGAAACAATAGCACACAGTGATTAATATACTTAACGCAATGTCATGAATAGGTCTTAATCCTGAACATACGAGTACATAGGCAGATAAGCTCCGATAAGACAATCGCCACGCGATTTTTAAACTCGTCGCGGGCGGCGTACCTCGTGTGCCAGAGATAAATTCTAAAGCACTTAAATTTATAAATAGAATACGGATCTATCATATCGTAAGTATGATATTTTTTTAAATAAAGTTCAAATTACCCCAATAGCACCGGCATTTGTATGAAGCAAAACTCCTATCAGTTCTGAACAAAATTATTTAATAAACCAATATTTTCTACGCATGCTTTTTCTGTAAAATGAACAACGACCGCACAGTAGGAGAAACATACGTGAAGTGTACCCACGATGAGTCAAGACGATATCAAGTCGTGATAATTTGTGTTACGTAGTTTCTGCGTCTATTATTATCAAAGAAAACGATAACGAGTATTATAAAAATGTCGTAAATATTGCGGATTTCCCAATAATTTAAATGATTCATTAGAAAACGCAACACAAGTTTCATTAATATGGATTTAGTAAGTAAAATTACTTGGGAAAACCTTTTCCCAAGTGATTTAAGTATACTGTAAAAGTTTGCGGAAAAGTGACGGAGTGTGGCGCTGATGCCATCTGCAGGAAAATCTGAGCAACAGGCGCTCGGCAAGTTTCATTGTTGTGTCGCTGTCGGTTGTATAGTACGAATTGCCGCCGCCAGAGGTCTCTGTATAATACTGAACACAAGAGAATATGATACCACGACATTCGCCCCGCCTTAAAATTTCGATAACATGTTGTTCAAAATTAAACCTTTGGAATATGTTTTACATTAATTGTATTAAGCAAATAATATTATAACAATGGTTTTCCGGGTGGATTTACCGTAACTTTAATGGAACTCGTAACGCATTTTTTTATCAAGTGTATGAAACGTACCACGTATAACTAAGTACCTAAATAGTATTTTGAGATGCATGGAATTATTACTCAATTTAATTTATTTGTGAATTTGTGTCTTGAAGCTGCTTTTCAATAATTTTAATGAAAGGCTCAAAAGGTTTCTACTGAATTTCCATGACCTCAGTTTACTTGTTTACAAGTATAAAAGCTCTGTTTTAACGAACATAAAAGGCTGAGTCCCGGGTAATTACAGTAATCTGTCTTAATTATAAAGATTTCGCTACCTCAATCAGGGAGATCTACGCTACCTTCTCGGTTTTCTTACAAATACGGAGTTATTACACCAGTACCCTAATTACGTAATACACGATCAATCAGAATCTGAATCGTTTTGAAACAGATTGCTAATCCATTGCTTTATAAGTTCGAAAAAAAATCTGCTCAACAACGTAAATAACGTAATGAATGTTGTTAAACTGTCAAAATGAAACAGATTAGTCGTAATCGGCTACGAATATGTGTTGCGTAATTAGATAGCTGATTTTAAGTAATTGTAGATTTAATCGATATAAATGATTGGTATAATTATTTAAATTATTTTTAACAAATAACTGCACCATGCAAGTCCGAATCTATATTTATATATATTATAAATTAAAGTAGCTTTTCGTGTCTGTCTGTGTGACCGCGTTGTTTTTCTAAACTACGCAACGAATTTTACTCCGAAAGATTATTGTGTATCTGCATAGCCTTTCTAACACAAACGATTTATGTGTATTACACTTACAGATAAAAAAGAAAACTCCATGTTTTGCCAAGCTGTAAAAACCGTGCGAAACAGGGGTGGGTCGCAAATTTATTTAAAAGGGGGAAAATAGAAACCTTAAGAGAAAACTAACGCATATGTTTATAGAAATGAAATCTTTAACGCACTTCTACACACACTAGTTGTTCAAACAAAATAATAATATAGTACATTACTGTCGCGGCCTGCTATTGATGGACGATCGTGAAAATATGGGGCGAAGCAAAGCCGAGGCACACAAACGTGAGCCCATCAAAGCCTGGTTGCAGCCAAGGCTAGTAAAGTACTTTGCTCAAAAAATGCGCGAAAATTTAAACTAAGTAAATTAATTATAATTTACAGAATCAATGACGAACAACGATAATTTGTCACGCGCCAATATGTTGATTTGTTTCTTCTTTACTTTAAACAGCTCTATTTGCAAGCCAAATCGAAATTAAAAAAAAAAATTGATAAGTTCCTCCTTGATTGCCATGTGTTGAAGTAAAAAGTTGGTTTCATTTTTAAATAACACGACATAAACGAGTTTTCATAGTAATTTTTTTGGCCGCTAAACACGACAGTTATGGATTTTCATAGTAACATTCCTGGTCGCCTACTCACTTGTTTTTAATCAGTACAGCCATTTCGTATCTCAAAGACGGTTGTCAGAATAATGTTCGAAATTCCAAGGATCTTGAGAAAAAGTTATTTTGACATCTTTTTTTAAGTGCTACGCCTACGCTTGTAGTAAAATCTCCGTAGCGGATCCGTAGCGGATCCGTAGCGGATCCGTAGCAGGTTTGTAGCACCTCAAAATGAAATGACCATATGTTTACGAAAACTGTATTAAATCTCAATTGGTTAGGTAAACAAGTGGGATTTAATATACTTGGTGATAATTTATTATTTTTGTATAGAATGGGAGCGTACAAAGTCTTTTCGTCGAAAATCACAAAAGCACCTTCTCGCCTGTCTAACTATCAACAGTTGTATAGTTTGCATATTTTTATAATAGTATTTTCTTGGTTACAAAAGCTTAGCATAAAAGTTGTTTGTTATAACGAGGTCATTCACCTTTCATAGTTTTCCCAGACAGGAGATATTCATCGTGTTTTAAAAATAGTACGAGTAATATGAGACTGAGTACTACTCACTGAACTTGTTTTTGGAAGTACAATGTATTTATTTTACCATATAATCAAAAAAAAACACAAAATGGCATAAAGAAAACTCTTCTTTATGGCATTTTGTGTTTTATCGATTAAATAATAAAGGGTATGTTCAAAGGCCGCGAGTATCAAAATACATCGTAAAGTCATTCCAATTAAGGCTGATTTATGCTAGAGCGCGCCGTGTTCTGTCGTATGCATTATGCTACGAACATCTTCGCTCATCAGTGTCACGTCACGGTATTGCACGGTGCAGTATGGACATACACTATTCAGCAAATAGAAATTTAAGCAATGACTAACGTGTGCTTAACCAGCCTATTTTTTTAAATGTTTAAAGCAACTTTTATGAACAAAAAGGGATAGTCATATGTGTACACTATACAAATAAAAACCTATAAATTCATACAAAATGTTTGTTGATCTTTGCCCATGCCTTGTATTTGTCATGGCTTGGATTCGGCCCGTCATAGACCAAGAGGTGTCAGCTGACCTTTGGTGTTAAAACCAGCGCGGATAAAGCCAAGCCAATGACCTCACCAGATGTGTCCTCAAAGAGTCAACGTACCTATGTACCAGTTCCTGTTACATCACCTAATTACGCAACCTACCCATCATACCTATTAACAGGAAAAGGAACATCTTCCGATGTTGTTTTGTTTTGCACTTTTATGACTTAATAATAATGACGGAACATAATAATGACATGTTTGTGTATGTCATCTTTCTATCCATAGTGTCATACATGATACATTTATGACATTCATAATTAAGGAATGTCACACAATTAACAGGAAAATAAATATGTTTTGTTCTTAATGCTTATTGGTTTGCATTTTGATGACTTAATAATAATGACGAATGAAATACTTGGTAGGCCTATGTCATTATTATGACATGATACATTCATGACAGACGTAGGTATTTTTGGTACGTCACTGTTTAGTAATGTTTTGAGAATGCATATTCATGATGATGGATGTCGTATTCTCCCGAAGTCTTACTTTACAGGCAACTTACGTAAAAGGTGTGCTTATGACTATTATTGGGGTAATAATGTGTACAGATCACTGTAATCATTTGCAATGCACGTTTTTTTATTCTTTGTTAATATGGACGATAAGGTAACACAAAAAAAAAACGCGAAAGTACGTCTTCCGCAAAAAAAATCGGTACCACGGATGTTCGGATGCTGTCGCCTAAAGCCACTATATTTTCTTAAACAGTAAAATTACAGTAAAAGAACAAATTGTAAAGCGGAAAATAAAACGCATTTCCACATTTCTCATGCTTATTATAGCAGATAACATACTAATAAAAATACTAATAAACAAACAACAACAACAAATAACATATTAATAATTAATACCTACTACAATCAGTCACCATACACCTAATTGTTATTTCGTAAGATTTGCTTTATAAGTGATACCTAAGACATGTTTTATATTTACCTAACATCTGTCTTTATAAACTATGCTCCAAATAAAAAAAAATTGTGTTGATTTTTGATTTATAATACCTACATATTTTCTATTAAAACGTACTGTAAAGAGACTTGCAACTTAAAAGGATTGAAATCCAAACAAATCTAGGTAACCAGCATCCGGGAAAATTGACATAATCTTATCACTAATAGAAAAATCTTACACAGATCTTAAGTATGTTTGTTGTTTTTTAAGACGTTGTTTATCAATACTCATATTTTGTCATCTCATCGTATTATCTAGTGACAATTATTATTAAAACCCATGATAATTTATAACAAATATTATGTTGTCTTAAACTGCGGTAGAGTTTACCGGAGACCGCAAAAAAGAGGACATAAAGTAGAAAAATCAATGTTCTATAAATAAAGGCGCATCACACGAGTAATTTCCCCGCTAATATTATACCTGCCGGTGGTACGCCTCCGGACGGACACTGGGGTTCTTCTCAGCGGTCTGCGGGATGCGCCCCTCGCACTCCAACGCCGCGGGGCTTCGCTCCACCTGACCACATGCTTACTCGTCAGATACCACCAGCCAGCCAGACCAACCACCAAGACCATACATAAAGTTACCATCAGCTTATTTTACAGTTGCTTCTAGATATCCTTGTCGTAGATAAGTGAATATGGTAAACCTTTATGTATATTTGCGTGGTATAATTTTTTATGATTATGTGGGTTGATTGATAATCGATTGTCAACAACGGCAATTTTATTATGAATACCATCTGTCACTGGGCAACAGCTTAGTAAAATTACCTTCTACCAGATGTTTTTTTCCATCGCGCTTTGAAGGAGATGTTTATCTTAGTTTTTGCAACAGTAACATTGTTGCAGGAAGCAAAAGGCTTCTTAATAGATCTATTTAAAATTGAGTTCTATTTTCTCGTGTGCTGCCATTTCTCGCTTATTTGTTTACTATGTTGGAACTCTTTCGCCGAGCCCCTGTTTTCCTACAGGCCGAGAGGCGCGGTGTTCCCGGTAAATAATTGGAAGAACTTAATTACCGAGCGTAGCAATCGACGACAGAATAATATAATTATGGGGCATTAGTTTATCTATATTTAGAAATCTACTACTATAGTATCGTATTTGTTGTTTCGGAAGTAGTTTTGGGACAACAGGGTGTTTAAAAATTAACTATATCAGTCAAATTACCTTGAATATTTTATGGTGTGAAACAAACAGTGTTGTTGTATTGATTAATGGTACTAGATCTATTATTTTTCGTGACATTTGGTATGACCGATTCAATAATATCACATACATAATCAAAGTAGTAATCTAAAGTAAGTTCAGTGACGGATGTTCGTGGATATTCAAAACATAATACGATAAACACTGACGCATGCCGACTATGCGCATTCACCTTTTTCATCTTCCAAATATCGCAGACGGTTGGCATTTCCTACTATACATATGTAGGTATGTTATGTATAGCTTGTTGTATATGAGGATACCATCGAATATCGAACTGTTGCTCATACATAACACTTCAACGGGTGTTTACGAAATTTTCTTCGATGTTCGTTTATTATTGGTTTGGGAGTTTGCCAAAATAACTATGCAGATTTAAAACCACGTGTTTTAATGTTACAGTGCAAAAACATTATTTCTTATCAACGCTGTGTCCAGTGACGAGATAGAAAATTTTCATTGTATTATTAATGCAGTTATTTAGTTTTATTGATGACTAGAGCAGCTGTTTAATAATATTTGGGTGTAGAATAAATCTTTAGGCTCAAAATTATGAGGTCTTTGTCAGCAGTAAATGGCATACCAATTGGAGCTAGTGGTAAAAGCTGGTAAAAGGTTTAAAGGACCCTTTACACTGTACGTCAGCCTTGATTTACAATCAGTAAGGTTAATAAATCCGCTGTCGGCCTTTGTCAAGAAGGTCTAAATATTAAATTTTCTCGTGAAAGAAGTGAGACGGATAAAATTATTTGTTCCACGTTCCATTCAAACTTGTTTTTCATGAAAATCTTTTCATTTTTCATCATTATCTTTCAGTTCGTGAACGCCCACTATCGTCATTTTCCCATTTTCCCAAACAGTTTTTTGATTTAAATAAATTGTTTAAAATACTGAAGGTCACATTAAATTTTTGTGATAATAATAAAATATTAACGTTACGATTTAATTCCCCCTGCTGTATGTTGTAATTGTGTACCTATCGATAATTCTAAGCCAAGTTTCCATTATATTTAGAACATAATTTATCATTCATTGGTACATCATTTACTGCTGTCACAAAACCACTATAATTAAATATATTGAGCCGTACGTTGACACACAACAGTCGTAAGAATACTCATAAAAATATTCAAAATATGAGGATCTCATGTATTTTTATTAACTACTAGCTTCCCGCCTCGGCTTCACACGGGTAGCACTAAGTACTTATCTACGGCGTACCTACCTACCTACCCTACCTTTCCTACCTACTCTACCTACCCTACCTACCCTACCCTACCTACCCTACCTACCCTACCTACCCTACCTACACTACCCTACCTACCCACCCTACCTATCATACATACCATACCTACCATACCTACCCTACCTACCCTACCTACCCTACCTACCCTACCTAACCTACCTACCCTACCTACCCTACCTACCCTACCTACCCTACCTACCCTACCTACCCTACCTACCCTACCTACCCTACCTACCCTACCTACCCTACCTACCCTACCCACCCTACCTACCCAACCCACCCTACCTACCCAACCTAAAACCTTCTCCTGACAATAACAAACACAACAAAAATAGAATTAGCGAAATAGGTCCAGCCGTTCTTGAGTTATAAATAGTGTAACACGACTTTATTTTATGTATATAGATTTGTTACTCAATATAGAAATATTTGTAGATGTATGCAATTGAAGTAAAAGATAAATTATTTGACAAAAAAAAAAAAAAAAAACCTTTGATAAGACAGACATCTTGATACATTGATTGATAAAGAGCAGAGCTACATAGCTACAGTTGACAATAGCGATAGTATTAAATTGTTTCAGGTCAAACAGTTTAAAGGAATGTCTTTCATGTCCAAGATGTTCTGGTCCGTTGGCTCTTTTTACACCGAGTGCCACACATTGAATCTTTCTACTCTGGGCTGGCCTGTGTGCTACATATTCGAGTGAAAAGAATACGGGGTCTATTGTTTAGAGCCTATTTTAACTGATGACAATTTTGCAAACAAAGATAGAGAATGTACGTATTATGAAGGATACGAATTCAAATGTACCATTATTTGATTGTCACAGTTCTGTGTCTGATTCTACGTAGGTACAAGCTAAACTTTCTCGCTATGCAAATTTTATTCCGACAGCAATGACAGAATGGGGTTGAAAAAGTCCAGGTTTCGCGTCAAATATTGTATTTTAACAAAAGGAACGAAGGTACAGTTGCATCATGCGACGTTGAAGAAACAAGATTCGCGGGAATTGTTATTTCCCTGCTCTTTTGAAATATAATATCTCCACTGTTCTTTAAAATATTTCCTCATTATTTCGCAGAGCTTCTAGATTTATAAGTGCCTTATAAAATAAAATAAAATCAAAGATAAAACTAAATTTAATCAACCGGACTTTATCACCGATCAATGTACAGGTAGGTAATGTACATACGAATACGTCATGTATAATATAGAATAATCTCCTATCGGCGTATCTACATTGTGCAGATTTCAATAAGTACCTGTAGATTAAAACCATTGTAATCAACGTCATTAGAGATAATTAAATATATCTCAATTGCATCAACATATCTATGTCTCGTCAAACGATTTTATCGTGAGATATATCGTTATGATTAATGTTTTTAAAGTAATGCGATGGTATCTGATTAATGATTTTTTGTCGATAATGTACATGGAATTCATTGTTTGCTAAGTTGTTTACGACTGTTGTATATCATTGATTGTCCCTGTTCAGTAAACGTGCGTGGACCTCTTGGGGTGGTCGCCACTACTAGTCTGACTGGAGCTGGTGGTGGTTGTGCTGAGCGTGGACAGGTCGCTGGAGGCGCGCGCCGAGCGCAGGCGAGGCAGCACGGGCGCCTCCTCCGCATCGGGGGAGGACGCCGGCTCGCACGCCCAGCCCAGCGCGCGCGCCGCCGACCACACCGCGAACACGAATGTCAACATCGTCGGCTTATCGAGCCACGCGCCGCCCTCGACCCCTGCCCGCACCCCAACAACACTCTCGTGGAAACCAAAACATCGGTCCGAGTTCACACTTTCATATCTCCGCACAGTCTCAGACAGAAACAGTCAGTCACTGGTGCTGTTTTGCATGAGTGACAGCGGCAGCATGGCCGCACATGGGTCGCACGTGCACGCGGCGGTGGAGCGCGCTTCACACACCCGCGCGGCTCGCACTACACTGGGCTCGACGCCGAGCCGCCGACACGGGCTCTATACTATGCACTTGTGCTATCGTCATTATTGATAGTTATTAGCTTGACAAATACACGTTCACATCGTTAAATCGTACAACAAACAGTAATTAAACATTTTCGTGGCAGGGTTAAGTGCGAATTGTTTGCAGTTATTGTCACATTACCAACCTCGCTTTAGGTCGTCTTATTATAATAGCACAACAAATCGTGGATGGAGCACACGTTACGAAATATCACTTATAGTACAAGCGATCGTGCGTGTAGATATTATGTTGTGCATCGCGGACGGCGTGACGCGGCCGGCAATGTTGACGTTGCGCGGCGCGGGGAACGTGAGCGGCCGACGTCACTCACAGCTTGGCTCTCCCGCGCCGCCACTCACTGAAAGGGCACGTTCTATATTTATATGTGACCCACAATTACATCACTGCTAGAAAACAATGTCAATGCGTCATTTATTTGTACAGTTTTCGACACGGTATCACTTGTTGCACGCGCGTTCCGAGTCGGCAGCCGTGCCGTGTCGCTGCAAGCGTCGAATCGATCTCGACGGTAGTGTCTAAACGAATATGCGTGGCAAGGTGTGCAGCGCGCCGGTAGATCGTGTCGACGTCGTGTCGGACAGGAGCTCCGTCACAGAGCATCCTGCGGCTGCCCGGCGGCCATGTTGGCACCGCCATTTTGCCGGGGGTCGAATGGGGCGAGCCGCATGCGTACGCCGGCACGCAACTCTTGTGTAAGAAATGACGAAAGTCACCAACGGGGCCAAGCAGAAGTGGTGCTTATGCCGGCTACGCAAGAACCACTTTCAAGTACCATGCAAAGTGCGTTCGTATATAGGTCAAGCGAAAACCTAACGTCTTCACTGAAGCTTGCTACGAATCACAACCACTGAATTCGGTTTAATACATTCGTAAGGCTTCACAGATTACAGTTTCAGCAATACGAGTTACGTTTCACATTGATTTACCTGTCCACGAAGCACTGACACAAATCAACCCCTCAGACGATGAAGATTGCCCTGATTTTTAAGATTAACTAATATTATGATTGGAACTTCATACTTCAACGTTCTACGGAATGAATTAACACTTCATCTAAAATACTGAAGCATTCCTATCCTTTTTTATAAAGAACTGAAAATTATAAATAACATCCACATAATATAAACACATTAAAACTTACAGCACTTTTTCCATTGCAAATTGATTTTTCTGTCAGCCTCAAGTTTTCATGAAAAAAAATCCGCACGCATAAAGTAATTTTCTAAGCCATCGCGATGAGAGACAGTGGAATCATATTAGTTTAGTTTCATAGAGGTCGGTGACTTGTAATGTAATTAAAAGTCGGTAGAGTATAAAGTAGTTATGTTTTATTCGTTTGTCGCCTAGCTCGCCGCCTTGAACTTGACCGCGATGCCACTGCCCTTCATACGGGTGCACCCCATCACATCTGGCAGTACTTTTGCATGGATCTCTTGCATAATAAGAGAGAAATATTTTTTAATAGATGTAGAGGAATAATTTTATATGTCTACGGGACATTGATGCTCCTTTTTAGACTCCGTAGCTTCGTAGCCTCGTAGGCTTTTGAGATTACACAAGCAAATATTATTGTTATCATTATATTTTGTTTGCGTTTTTGTAGCTAGTTAGTTAGTCATTTAATTTTGTACCTAGTCTAAATAGTTAGTTGTGTATAATTCTATTTATGTAAACATTATCAGATCTCAAACGATATACAAAACAAATAACATAACCACCTGTAGTAGGTAATACCGTACCATATACTTAGTGGAACGAGGAAAACACATAATTATTCGAGAAAACAACACGCCATTAGAAAAGACACCTGTAATACAAATACATGATGGCTTCACTCTTAAATACAGCCCTAAGATTGACAGTGTATATTTCACGTGAGCCGGCACAATACCGTATTGTACCTACTTGTTACCTTGGCTCGTAATGGCCGAACTGTCCACCATACTATTACGCTTGTGGCCAAAGATAATTAGTGTGGGAATGCACGTATATGCAATTACGGCGCAAGTCTGAGGCTGATTCTACTATGTATTATGAATGTACTCTACTGCCTACAATATGCATATTGAATTAATTAGCTGAGAGGAATCTTGGTAAAGCTGGTTATATGTAACCGGATTGTTGGTAATTGGCTTTAATTTGGAGTGGTTAGGTATCACTTAATAGGCATAGTGCAGTATCATAACATACACTTACGTGGATAAAGCATATTATTATTATTTATTACTAGCCTCTGCCCTAAATGCCCTAAATTTCGGCCCCCGGCTCACCGCGTCGCATCGCGTCACCCGCCCGCGCTGTTGCTTCGTTTTCGCTTAGCGTTCCTTCAGACTTTTTTTCTTTCTGTTCGGCTCCTAAGAGTCATGGCGTGATGTTACATAGCCAACCTTCCTCGAGAATTGTGCTATACAAGGCGGAAATAATTTTTGAAAAAAAAAAGAAAAGAAAATGAATTTATTTGACTCAGGTCCAAGGCACACAATATTCACACACAATGACTTAGAATAGTATTGTGAGCTTCACGGCTGCGTCAAAAAATAAAAATAACGTTTTATTTTTTTTAAACACTAGATATGAAAAAAACTATTATTGGTTATACATTATATAAAAAGGGTGTCGTATGTGTATAAATACAATATTATATATGTGAGACTAGTATAAATACAATCAAGTTTTTGATTTAGGCGTAGATAGGTGATATTGCAACCCAAGCTTTAAAAATATACATTATAATAGCCAACATAGAAGATCTTCCTAGAAAGGAAATGCTATAATTTATTTTAAAAAAGGCGTGAGTTTTATAGATTAACTTTTATTGAACATCAGCAATATTTCAAATGTCTAAAAAATAATTAACATTAAACTGACGTATTAATTATAAGATACAATAATGAGAGTAAAGACGTACTCTTATCAAGCAGGAGTGAAAATAGGAGGTCTTGATAGAAATAATTACGCTAACGTCATTTAGTTGTTATTGTTTTTAGTTTATTAGGCGATATTGCCAGCAAATGTAACGCACAATTGCTTAATAGTTATTGTCAGTTATCAGTAACTCGTTAAAAAATGAGATATACAGTTAGCTGCTTTTGCCAGTTCACGCAAACGTTTATTTAAAGTCTATCTACGTAAAAAAAGTAAAATCTCCAAAATGTAAATTAGGAGTTCTTGCCACTTCATCGCCGATATGTGTAAAAAAATATAATATTAAACTCGATTAGATATTTGTTTAAAACAATTATAGCTAATTATATAGTGCTGTGTAGGGAAATAAATAAAATGGTATGGTTGGTAAGAAACAATGGACGGTCGTCAATAAATAATAGATAACTACATCATGGATTCATAGCAATGAAACATTCAAATTAATCATGTCTAGCTTCCGTTGCGCGTCCATGAGGTACTGCCGGAGGCGTCTTCTAAATGTAGGTATCGATCGTGATTTTCAAATCGGAATGGTAGTTCCGACGATTACTCCCTACATACAAACAAAAAAACAAATATAACCTCTTTATAATATTATTATTATATTAGCTTATATAGTATAGAATAGAAGTAAAGAGTAGTATATTAGTATATATATTGCTTGGTAGGTAGGTATTATGAATCCTAATTAGGAAGATAGTATTAAATTGATAATCAAAAATCTAAACTTTTCCTCTGTTTATACTTATAACTTAATAACTAGTAATCCAATTTACGTGATGTTGGATTTAATGATATCACAATTCATTTTCGCCAACATTCTATATATCTAGGCAAAATATACACTTGTACACTAAAAACAGTGATATTCACAATGTTAACACAAGAAACAAGGACAAACTACGAGCTCCCTTTCACCGGCTTCATATGGTTCATAACTCATTTGTTGGGCTTGGTATAACCTTTTACAACAAGCTACCCTCTTCTTTGCTAGATTTGCCTTTTAATGCGTTTAAAACTAAACTAAAATCCAACCTTTGTTCAAAGGCATACTATTCTATCAACGACTACTTAAATGATAAGAATAGTTGGTCGCTGTGATTGGCTCAAGACAATGTTTATGTTCTTTCTCCAGAATTAGCCTACCTACTGACAGGTTATAAAAGCTTATGTAAATTGTTCATTTTATTTGACTTTATAAGTCAATTTATTTTAATTTTATTAATTTTTTGTTGACATAATCTACTCATTAGAATGATTTTCATGAGTTGTATTGCAATATGTGGTTAGCTAGCGACCTCGACAAATTGATCATATTTTTTTTCCTGAATAGACGGCAGCAAGTTCGTCATGCTCCCTTAAATGTCACTGCTTGCGGTAGCGTTGGGGGTCGGGTTGCCTCCTTCCCTGAAATATGGCGAGGGGGGTAATGGCTGATCTTTGCTGTGTGAAGCTCGTGAACGGGTGACTGATCGTCTTGCTGATCATGGTTTTGTTATTGTTATTAGTAATTAACTGTTTATTTATTTTGCCTCGATGGTCTTAGTTTATCAATTATAACTTCTAGTTACAGCTATATGTAAGCGGGCACGCCCTTTATGCCTGGAGGCTTTATTTTCTTTTTTAGATATTGTTTACGTTTAGTTATTTTATTTCTGCTTGATATAGATCTCGATGTTTTTGGTTGGTATATTGGCGTGTGCAACTGTCATATGACTATTAATTTATAATTTCATGTTTTGTGTTGCGTTATGTAAATTATTTTGCATAAGTACTTATTGTATAGAATCAAGTTTATCTAACTGAACAGACAGCTGTGCTGCTGGGGAGTTTGTTGCTCCACTTCTTCTTCCCAGCGAAAGCACTAGGAAGTGGTGAAGCATGGGCGTTTTATGGGACTGTCTTATGTAACTTTGACGTTCGAAAAGTGCTGATTCTTAGCCTACTTTGAATAAATGACTTTTGAAAGATATGTTGTCTGGATAAATATATAGGATAAATGAGTCCACTCGAGCTGAGCGGGGGGCACAGCCAGCATACTATTTTTTGCTAACGATTCAGAATAAGTAGGTTAAAATCAAAATGTTTTCATAATTTGAGGAAATCGGTAAGCATGATACCTAAATGTCATAAGTTTTTCCTGTTCATTGTTTGCAATCGGAGCCTGGTTTTTACCAGGGTTCAATTAAAGATGCTAGGAAGGAAAAGTATTCTTAATAAGTAATAAGTGGTGGTTTCTAACTTTTCCTTATTATAACAAAGTTCCTCATAAATTAAAGATGAAGACAATTAGGATACTAGTTATTTTATATTATTAATGGATTTACCGCGACTTTCCTTTTAAATAAATCGTTACAAAAATGCCTGATGACTCTAACAAGATCTTTACCAGCATTTAGTTAAAGATGCTAGGAAGGAAAAGTATTCCAAATAAGTACGTGTACCTATTAAGTAGCGATTTCTACCTTTTCCTTATTATAACAAAGTGACATTATGAATGAGTTGAAGATATGTAATTCGAATTCTTGTTATTGGATTTATTATTAGGAGCGTTTATCCTAAAAGTTGGCAACATCGCAAATAGCTGTCAAATATTTACCTGATTTGATTAATTTGGAAATATTACTGAATGGAAATAAGAAATATGGCTAGCTAGAGAAATAAAATGTTGATTATGAAATGCAATATTTAATATCGTAACACCGAATATTTGCTTTTAGATGTAAAAAAAAGTATTTGGGAACTTTCCAAATGGCTTGCTAATATTCTAATGCATATATCGCGAATTGCCTTTAAAAAAAATCCTGAAGACTCAAACAACATCTGTTGTGTATGTGTATCAAAACAGATCGTTTATGAAGCGATTTGCACGCGATCGCTGAATAACATCATTATAAAGCGCTGCAGCGAACTATCATAGTAACCAGTCATTGTTTATTATGTGAGGTTAGGAGCTAATCGCATTGTCTCCGAAGCCCATTAGGATGCAATTACCCACTTGCCACCAGTGCTCAGTTCATCACACAAGCCGCTGGGGAACTCCTTACAGCCATTAGTTTGGTTTAGATACTGTGTGTTACTAGGTATCGAATACGGTGGCAATCGATTTCGTTTTCGTTATATCAGAATGAATAGCTCATGTTTACCTTATTTTTGGATTTAATAAAATGTCATAATGCTCATAGACATTATAACCATGAAATGGTCATAATGTCTTACTTAGGGCTGACTTTTCAAACTTCAGTTAACTGTAATCAGAGGAATAAAAATTGCGGTTTGACAACTTTTGTATAGAAAATTATGTCAAACCAATTGAAAAATCATTTGAAAATCGTGACTAAAAGTCGGTGTAAAAATTACATTTAGTTAAATTGTAATGATGCGTTTGTTTAATAATGAAAAGGCGTATTTGTAATAGTCACAACTTGAGTAAAAGTCAGCTTAAAAATATTTTTGCCAGTCAAACGACCTGAATTAATTTTAATAATTTTAGTAGAAGCGTTCTGTATCTGCAGAGATTTTAATTGGTACCTATGGTCAATTGTAAATTAGTACGCCTGTATTTAGCAAAGGGGCAGAGGACTATGTAAAAAGTCAAAATCAAATCATTTATTTCAACTAGGCACTTTTGAACGTCAAAATTTACAAAAATATTGAATTGATTCTAGTCGCCCCTTCCAAAAGGTAGTTTCCGTATGGAGAAGAATGTAAAATGTTTTACAATATTTTGTGTAAGTACATTAATTATAAAATTATACGTGTAGACGATCCTAGAATAAAGTTACTATAGCACAATAGGTAAAAATGAAGCAACACAGAGTACATAAATGGTAATCTTGTTTCGCCGGCTATTTTAAAGGTCCATGTAAATAGGGACGAGCTTGTCTTTAAAATTGAGACCTTAGTTGCTATAGAAAAAATCCTAAATGTAAACTTATAACTAAATAAAATCAAAATCCCAAGCAAATAACAATGTCCCAAATAATCTTAGAAACTATTAGTACCTAATATGGAAGAAGAAATGGGTGAAGATGAAACCTGTTCGAAATGATGAGATCCCATCATATGTAAATAGATACATATCCATATAAAAGTAAGATATATTAAAGCCTATATTTAAGTGAGATTTACTAAACAGATGTCGGAGTCAGAGTCTAATTTGTTTTAAAAAAAAATGATAAAATCCAGAAACTTAGACTAACTATCAAGATGAAAAATATGCGTATGCTAATTATTTAGGTAGGTGTTTTATCAATTTTCTAGACAACTTGTGTACTAATGGGGATATCCTCAACGACTAATATTTACAAGGCTATTAGATGTTTCTTTTGCTTTAAACCATATCCCACCTCAAAATTATTAGCGAATTTGATTCAAAATATACTTGTAGTTATCATATGACAAATGGTGTAGCGAGAAAGATTTTTTTTTACCTACCATTTAAAAATGGCAGGAAGAGTGGAAGAGGTCTTTAAACGTTCCAAATAACCCCATATTATGGTAGGTATAGGTACCTACCTACTTCTGACATATAACTTTTGTTATTTTCCTTACCTAGTCTACGTCAACATGGGTTAAGTTAATAATAGTAGGTACCTTTAGAAGATAATAACGACAGTGAAGTGGATACTATTATTATCTTGATGGCATTCAAGCAAGCGATCAAAGGTAGCAAGGTTCTATAGGTATCTACAACTTTACATATTATAAATTAAAGTCGCTTTTCATGTCTGTCTGTATGATCGTGTTGTTCTTCTAAACTACACAACTGATTTTGATGCGGTTTTCACCATAATTTAGAGAATGTATTCCGCGAGGTTTATGTGTATAAAAGGTAAAACGGGCTGGTTTCCGCAACTCCACGTCAAAGCGCGTATTTTGCCTACGGTATGTGTATAATACGTTTATATTAAACATTTATTTTTTATTTATATAGATATCACGATGTCAAGTCGTAAAAACTGTGCGAAGAAGGGACGCGTCGTTAGTACGGATGTAACATATGGCATAAGTTCATAGCACTATTTAAAATGGTTGACCCTGCCAAAATAAATAGGTAAGTATCATAGATATCCGTGGTAAGTATAGTTTTTAAGTAGTTTGAATCTATAGAAGGAAGGTTTGAGTTTTTTTTTTTTTTTTTTTTCTTATTACGTCTTAGATTATAATAAATAAGTTTTTAAACTAGCCTTGTCAGAATACTGGTGTGAAGTTTATGAAAAGTAGTAAAGTAGTGTTTGAAGTCTGTCTACCCCATTTTATTACTCAGAATACGCATTGGCTTTTGCGAGAGGCGCTGCAGATGAGAATATTTTTAACGTTTCAGTGCAAATAAAACTTCGTAAAAAACTGCACTGAAATCCACACCGGTGGTTTCGTTTTTGCTTGCACAGGCAAAACGCAAACATACAGCTTTATGTACGTCCAAATATACGCTTTAGTGTAAAAATTAAACGCAAGTTACAAATAAATAATAAAAATAATGTCGTATGTTTAAAAGCTTTAACTGTCACATTCCGATTACGTTTGAATATTGATCCTCAGTTAATCATTTATAGACAAACCAGGACCCCTGCTTCGTATAGTTTTAAGAGTTGACAAAACATCAAAATTTCTTCTTTCGGAATACATTATCTAAATAATGATAAATACAATGTGTAGCTTAGAAGAACTAAGCAGTCACACAGAAAGACACTGATAACGACTTAGTTTAATACTATTTATAGATGAAACCAAAATTGAGCAGTTGAGAGAGATCTAGAGGTTTTAAGGACTTATTGACGTATATAACTATACACGTCAATAAGTAACCCCGTTAGGAATCTAGAAAACAACCCAAGAGCTAGATTGACCTGACACTATACCGAAGACATTCCGGACGTCAGCTTGTACGAGATTAGGATGGCTCTAAAGCAGCTTTAAAACAATAAGGCGCCGGGTGATGACGGAATTACGGCCGCACTCCTGAAGGCCTTAAGGGTGCGTTTCCACTGAAGCGGAGACGAGCGGAGACATGTAGGAATCGACCAATCACAATGGCTTACCTTTCCTCTCAACTGTGAGTATTTGTATCCCTGTAATATATGTTTATATATTTAATCTTTATGTATTTATTTAAGTATATGTTAATTCATTATACGTTATATTTTGGTATTTTTTAGTATAAGACTTCTCAAATTTATATTTTTTGCTTTTTGTTCTCACACACTATTGTCTACATTTCTTTCTCATTTCTCCTTTTGCAGGTCTGCTTGAAGAAATTTCTTAAGAAATAAGCAATAATTATAATGTATGTCGTATTTCTATGTATTTTACTGTGTTTACATAAATAATAAAATAAATAAATAAATGGTTGAAATCCTCATCGCGTCTCGTTTCGTCTTTGATTGGACGATTCCTGTACGTCTGCGCTGAGCTCCGCTCGTTTCCACTTCAGTGGAAACGCGCCCTAAGGCCCAGCAGAAGCTGTTCGATTCCGTCATACTCGAGGGTAAAACGCCACAGGCATGGAACAGAGGTGTGGTGGTACTTTTCTTTAAAAGGGCGATAATGCAATGTGTAAGAATTATCGGCTTATCTCACTTCTGAGCCATCTCTACAATCTATTTTCAAGAGTCGTCACGAAACGTCACGCACGCAGGTTTGAAGGCTTCCAACCGGAAAGCCAGATTCCATGAAGGCTTTAGCACTGCGGCAGGTTATACAGAAGACCGAGGAGTATAACCTGCCTCTCTGAACAGAAGCTATGCAATATCTTCTCGTCCCACATACCGCAGTATCTCCAGACGAAAATCTTTGACCAGTGCGTGTTACTAGTGATGACCTATGGTACTGAAACGTGATCCCTCACAATAGGCCTCATCAGAAGGCTAAAAGTCAACCAAAAGGCAATGGAGAGGGTTATGCTGGGAGTTACCCTACGTGATCGAATCAGAAATGAAGAGATCCGCAGGAGAACCAAGGTAACCAACATAGCCCAAATAATTGACAAACTTTAGTGGCAGTGGGCACATTGCTCACAGAACAGATGGCCTATGAGGCCGAAAGGTTCTAGAGTGGCGACCGCGTTGGCTTCCCACAAGGTGGACCAATGACTTTGTGAAAGCCTCAGAAATCCGCAAGAGGCCAGAAGCACTAAACCCGTCGAAGTTGCGGTGCTTGGAGCAGTTGACGTCTTTCGGATAAAATGATGATGATAGATGAATCAACGAAATTCAGTTATTTTTGATATTCATTTAAAAGTTTCAGAATTCGGTAGGGGAACCCGGAAACGACACGTCAAATACGGGTCGTTTCCGGGTTTTTTGGTCGTTTCTCGAGCTATGTAGGTATAGACAGTGAGTACGTTATTTAATGTAACGTTGATTTGTGCCATTTAACACGACATGCGATTGTTTACAAATTAGGCTAATGTATATATTATTGGTATGGCCAGGGCTTTTACATGAACTAACAGATTTAATTATGTAGCTTTCGGTTCTTATAGTATTATTTAAATCAAGCAATTGTTTATTCAGAATAGCTCCGTATAAAATACAAACTTGTTACACAAATAAAATAAGAATCAGTTCAAAATTAGTGCTTCACTTCCCCTTTAGAAAAATAAATTTGAACTAATTGAAGGAATACTTAAGTTTTTCATAAATATGCAGTTAAAAATCCTTGAACCAAGAGTTTTAGCGCTAAGTAACGCTCTTGACCGTGCCGTTGGAAATAATGGGTCCTTGTGGATTTCGGAACTTTGCTGGATATTTAAAATAAGGTTGAGATAACACTAGCTTTCCCCCTGACTTGGATCGTACTGTCAATCAAGGATATATTTATCAATATAGAAACGATTGGGCAAACCATTCTGATCCCATGGGTATAAAAGGTGACTGAGTCTTAATCACGTTGTAGGGTTCACCTACGCCAATAGGAGACCCTCCAATTTATCACCAATTAGTACTATTAAACACAATTTTTCAAACACAGCGATTACCAAGACTAGCACTGTATATAACCCGAAAAGAAAAAAGAAAAATGTGAGGCCTAAGATTTCCCGGTGACTCTTTTAAAAGGTAGAGAAATAATTCTATTAGGATTTACGCTAATAATTAACTATCTAAATAGCCTAACTTATATTTACAGCATAGTTGTATTATTAAAACTAGTTTATAGCATCAAATGAAGGTAATTGGCGCTATACAACCTTTGTATATCCAACAAATTATCGATTACACGTTATAATAAAATTTACTTATTAACGATGTTGACGATGGGATACGAAAATTGCTGCTATAATTCAACAAAAGAGACTATTAATTGTGTACACAAATCATTATCACATATACGTTAATATTTTATGCCATTGTTGGGATTTGTATGAGTCTTAATTAAAAAACTGCAGAAAAATAAATATCACATATTCGCAGTTTTTGGTCATATATGGACGAATATTTTTGCCGTGGGAAAAGGTTTACAGATCACGTTTGCCTACCAACGCAAAATGAAATAAAATCGGACTAAACTAGATACGGGTCAGAGAGATTTCAACATTTTTGAAAGTTCAATAGGTAGCTTTGGAACTACTCGGAAAAATCGTCTGCGTCACGGTTCACATCTATTCTATAAGTGGACAGATTAATATAGATGCATTTGGATTCTTATTAGAACTGTGGTGGCATCAATATCACCACATGCGAACTACGCATCAAAAAGACCTGATGTCAAACAACATCTTGACGTCACACAAAACCTGCATCGCTAAATTAGAGTTTACCGCGCGATCTACATATATGCAAGCTCCCGACTTCAACCATCGGGCAGTTGCCCGCCAGACACGTCTGGTCGGAGGATCCTCCCTTTTCTATAGAGGATGAGTGGACTATACCTTACCTCACCTTACCTGTTCTGTTCCTCATACCTCTAAAGAACCTTTTTATACGGAACTCCAAAATTTATTCATAATTTAACGTCAGATTATACATTCCACTTTAACTTCGGCCAAATTTAGATTCGGTCGAACACTTTTATTAGCAAATTTTTATGAACAAAATTACGGCATATTCATCCATATTATTTCTTGATTGAAGTTCGAAATATTTTACCATAATGTCCTTCTGCTTTTCTTCACGTAATTTGATGGAGCATTTAGAAAAACATTGATATAAAATATTATTTTTTCATGAGCTGAAAATAATTATTTGGTAAGAGAGAGGGTAGCAAACGACATCTAGCTACCCTTAACGTAAACCTTACTTTACGCTGCCGCCAATGAGCACCCTAACCTACCTGTAGCTAAAAAGCGCTCACTACCGACAGATGGCGGTAGAATCGCTCGACATGATAAAATTAATGGTTAAACGAACTTACCTTAAGTGATGTTCGACCATAATTATACGAGACGTTACATCCGATGAGATTTAATTATTACTATGTAGTTTCACTTCTCAATGTACTAGGCGTCGCACATAATTTTTAGAGCTGTGAAAATAAAAATCAAATTATAAAATTCAACTACATCCGCCGACCGCAGCGCCATCTCCACGTAACTTCATTCATTTTTAGAGACGCTACTCTCGTTTGATGAATTGTTTGATGGGCTTTAGTTTATGGGTTCGGGAGGGACTTTAAATCTCATCGGATGTAACGTCTCGTATAATTATGGTCGAACATCACTTAAGGTAAGTTCGTTTAACCATTAATTATACTTACGACGTTACATCCTCAAGATTTAATTATTACTATGTAGATGTTTAGCGCTTTCATTCAAACGAGATTGGTTAGGGTTTTTTCGAAGAATGAACACGATAATATGAAATCATTAAATATAAATAACATTTATTGCGTAGGTACATACTTAAACCGTAATTAGGTATATAAAAATACATTAACCATAATAAACAAAAATTGCATCCTCTGCTTACCATTATCTAATGTTAGGTAGGTATTAATATTAAACAATCATTGTTTTTACCTTAAATTAACAATTATAAATTGCCTCCGCAAATGCGTTGTCCTCGTCGATTGTAATCGGACGATTATAGAATTTAGCGAAGGTTAAAGAGTTCCCTGACCAACCCGCGGTTCTTTTAATTATGTTTACTGAAACCCCCTGGCGACTAGCCGCCGAGGTTGAAGCGTGGCGGGTGCTATGAGCAGTAAAAACCCCTGTATCAATACCACTTTCAGTCAACACGTTTCTAATCCATCTACTTATGGTTGCGGTACTAGCGTTATGGATTGGTTTTTTGGTAGTAAGAATAAGTCTATCGGTTAGTGGTAAGCTCCTATAATTCTTGGTGGCTTCAATATACGCGGACAATGTTTTTGCCGGACAGATTTGTTCTCTATTACAGAAGAAGGGTATAATTAAATGAGGCGCTGATCTGTTAGGAGCCGAAGTTTTGATCAGATCATTTACATCAATAACTATCCTCGTGCTACTTACTTCAACACTAGACAGACGTATAAGCGATAGCGTCTGCACACGTTGTGCAGTTGACAATGCGAGCAGAGCTACTAATTTTTTGGATAAAGAGGCCAAGGTTTGGTTCTCATTTGGATAATAACTTGAAAGGTGATCTAATACAAGATTAGGATCCCATGTAGATTTATATCTAGGGAAGGAAGGTTTGGTTCTATAGACTCCTTTCATAAACCTTATAATTCGATCGTCTTGACTTATACATTTACCCAGTACTAAAGCAAGTGCGGAACGACAGGTGTTGAGGGTTGAATAATTTGCGCCTAAATGATATTCATTAACAAAAAATTCAAGAATATTAGGAATATTGTTATCAAAAATACTTATCGACTTTTTACTACAAAAAAGCCACCATTTTTTTAAAACTACATTATATTGTTTAAGGGTGCTGTCAGCTAACGATGATATTATTATTTTAATAGCATTATCTGGTAACGATTGTTTTATGTACGATTGCTTGATAATACTGACGACACCAGGGTAAGTCCTTTCCAAAGTGGGTGTGGGGTCCTGAAAGGTGATAAAAGCAATGAGGGACTCGGTTCCAAATAAATAACCTGGTTTTGAGAAAGAGATAAAAACAGAGGGTACCATGGCTGGCTAGGCCAATAAGGTACAACTACAATTCCAGTGGCATTATCTGTAACTATTTTTCTTAAGCATTTAAGAATCAGTGAGAACGGGGGAAACGCGTAGAAAAAATAAGGCGACCAGTCTATTGTAAACGCATCTATGTTATACGCTGAAGGATCTCGTTTCCACGATATGTATTTTTTACATTTTGAGTTCAATCGTGTGGCAAACAGATCTATTTGAGGATTTCCAAAAGTATTTGTAATTTTATCAAAAGCAGATAATGCTAAGTCCCATTCAATGTCGATATTTAATCGTCTAGATTCGTGATCTGCTTCTGTATTCTCTTTAGACTTTATATAAGAAGCAAAGACAAAGAGTTTCCTTTGCTCACACCATTGCCAGATTTCTCTAGCTATATTATTAAGGTGTGTATATTGAATTCCCCCGTACTTATTTACATAAGCTATAGCTGTAGTATTATCGATCCTAAGTAAAATCTCTTTATTATATAGATCTTTAGTGAAGCACTTTAAGCCAATAAGAGCTGCCTTCAATTCTAAAAGATTTATTTGCTCTTTAGATTCTGTGTCACTCCAAAAACCATGAGCACGCTCTCCATTACAATATATACCCCAACCTGTAAGGGATGAATCTGAGAAGATTTCAAGATCGTACCGACCACTACGTATTGGATTTTTTAATATTAAAATATTATTTTGCCACCAGGAAAACTCTGAGTTAAGACCGGGCGAAAGGTTCATGACACAATCATAATTATCTTTAGAATTACTCAAAGCTAGAAATTTTTCGCGTTCGAAACATTTCGTATACAACCAACCATAAGAAATTGCTGGGCATACCGAGCAGAGTAAACCTAGGTACTTTGCAAAATCCCTAATTGTTAAAGATCTTTTTTTAGCAATTCGTTTTGTTTGGTCGAGAATTTTTTGACGTTTTATATCTGGCAGCATTAGACACATATCTTGTGAATTTATTTCGAAACCTAGAAACTTTTGAATTTGTTTTGGTATCAAGCTACTTTTTTCTTTATTAATGATAAAGCCTAATCTCTCAAGAACTTGTACTGCTACTGCTGTGCTTTCTAGGCAACTATTAAAAGAGTTATTTATAAATAACAAATCATCTAAGTAAACAACTAGGAGTAACCCTTGGTTTCTCAGATAAGTTACCACTGGCTTCATTAATTTCGTAAAAACGAAAGGTGCTATAGACAAGCCAAAAGGGAGACACTGAAATTCAATAGTAGAACCTTGAAATCTAAATCGCAGATATTTTTTACTACAGTTGTGAATGGGCACTAAAAAATATGCTTCCTGTAGATCGATAGTTGTCATGAAACAATCTTTACTGATTAATTTAGTAGCAGTACGAATGTCTTCCATTTTAAAGTGCTCCGGACTGATAAATTTATTTAGACATTTTAAATTTAAAATGAACCTAAACGACCCATCGCTTTTAGGAATTAAAAATATATTAGAAATAAATTGTCCAGGCACATCACAGCATTTTTTAATAGCCCCTGAAGACAATAATTTTGAGATAGACAGCTTTAAATGTTCAAGCTCTGTTTTACTAAACCTTGGGTTAGATGGCTCAAATTTTTGAAAAGGAAGCTCATCAAAAGTAATTTTTAACCCCTTGACATAGTTTAAAACTATTGGATCTTTGGTTATTGCTTGCCAGTTGCTAACGTAGTGGCGCAATCTACCCGCATGAACTATTACCTCTACTGGTTCCTGCGAGTTCTGTAGTCCATCTTCCGGGCAGGAGGGGCTCGATTCGCAGCTGGCTGCCTCCGTCCTTGCTGTGTCGAGTGTCCTTGACTGGATGTGTACCTCGGCTTCGGCCCGCCCGGTTTGGTACCTCTGGTTGATTGAAACCTGGGTGGGCCTCTCCAGTTTCCCTGTTGTCTAGATGTGGAAGGAACGTTAGCATTGCTGCGCTTTATTTGAAGACCTGATTTTTCTGCTGTTTTTGTGGCCTTAATCTTTTCTCCAAGGTCAGCTCCGAACAGAAATGAATCTCTTTTTATGTCAGTTATTGTAGTGGTAAATTTTTTATCGAGTGAAGAAGTTATCAACTTTCTTCTATGTTGGGAGTTCTCGTAGTGTAAATCTAGAAATATTTTACTGACTTCTGACAGTTTTTTCAAGATTTCCACCTTTGGGTGGTCTTCTTTAATTAGAGACGAAGCCAAATTGCTAAGACCAGCAATGCCCAACCCAAGTTGGTTCTGAGCTCTTTCAAGGAGTTTATCCCGATGCTTGATGCTGTCACTTATGATGGCAGAAATTTCTAAATTAAGCTTTGGCGCTTTCGATAAAGTGAAGTTCTCGGGCGTTAAAGTTTTCTTTAAAGTGGCGTCCTTCACGTCTTTAGTTAACCCTTCTACAAGGATCCTACCCCAACGTTTAGAAATCTCCTCATTTATAGTCGGGCCTAGGACCTCTTCTTTGCCCGTTGAATCTCCTAGTGCCTCTAATATTTCAGGCGGTAAAACCTCACAATCCGCTATTGGGATCTCATTTGAGCTAGGACGAGGGTCCAGAAGGAGCAAATTAGATACGTCTGCATTATCTGTAGCATCGCCGGTACGCGGTGGACTAGCGGGCACTACAACGCCAGATCTGATTGGAATATTATCTTCTGATTCGTCTGAATACAAAGACAACCGTAGTGAGTCTGGTGTTGGCGACCTTGAGTGATAATGGTCATATTCTGTAAGTTAAAAGAAAAAGAACAACTGTTGTAGTTGACATTGTTGTCTTTTAGTCTTTGTACGTACTCACGTTACGCCTTTCGACTGTTATATTTAACTAGCTGCTGTATGCAGTCTGTATACTGTTTAAAGTCATTGTACGTATTCCCGATACGCCACTAGACTAATTTGTTATCAGCCGTGCTCACGTCACGGAGTATAACTTAATGTAGATGCAAGAACTCCAGCAATTTACAATCGTATTTAGGACCTATATTACACTTACCAGTCGAAAATAACAAAAAGTAACGCCAAACATGCGAACATAGTCCTTATTATGAACGTGATAAGCAACAAAGTACAATTTTCAACAAAATTAAAAAGTTACCTTAAATGAAGGTAGACAGCAAAAAAAAAAAAAAAAATCGCAAAACGACAGGACGAATAAAAAAGATATTTAGACAAATTCGTTCATAGTTATAATGATTCATAATTATAGGCACCAAGTATTTGGCTACGTTATTCAAATTAGGAACAACATGAAGATGTTTACGTGTAGGTACTAACCTTCTTCATCCTTACTTATTGACGATGAAACACGTAGTTTTCGCTCCAAACGCTTTATCTTTCGTCGAATTTTCGAATCACTACGTTCCCTTTTTCGTTTTCCCATAATAACACGTTTTTTCACGAAATACACACTATTTTTAACTAAATCAATATTTTTGAAAAACACGCGATGTTACGACGCCCGCACATAAAAAAGGAATGAAGTTACGTGGAGATGGCGCTGCGGTCGGCGGATGTAGTTGAATTTTATAATTTGATTTTTATTTTCACAGCTCTAAAAATTATGTGCGACGCCTAGTACATTGAGAAGTGAAACTACATAGTAATAATTAAATCTTGAGGATGTAACGTCGTAAGTATAATCGAAATTAATACCGCGACACAGCTTCACTGACGGGCTTATCCTCCGGTTTCTGAAGCCATGAAAAATTCTCTGATCAGTTAGTCTAGAGATATCTCAATGATTTGATTAGCTACCTCTAGCTTATTCGTTCAACCAATCATAACAATAAATATGAGATTTGACAGTAGATTTGTCAAATCAAATATACTTGATTAATGTTACAGCAACCAAAAGGCAAATAGTTAGAAAAATCTATCCGCATAGGCATCTAAGTTATCGATTTGTAGGAGAAGTTTATGCATAAAGTAGGGTAGGCATGCATGTCAACGTGTTTATGTTTACGATTTGACTCGCCATTTTACCACGATAAGTTTTCTTCTCTCTTGAATGAGGGCTTTTCTAAAACGCTAGGTGGATATTTAAAAAAAACACTAATACCGTACCGACACATATGGCATAAGCCAGGTAGGCCTCCCCAAAACAAGCTATGATCTGTTCCAAAAGTCACAAGCGTCAAGTTCACTAAAGCGAATTAGTAATACATTCATCTGTATTTTGTAGGTTTCCAACAATTTTTGTTTAATAACATTGTTTAATTGTAATTAAAAATCATCGTTTGAGGATATAAAATTAACCTACATTTTCAAATGAAAAACATCTATGTGATTTAAATTACTTTTCGGGTTCCAAAGTATTCAAATAATCAAATCAAAGTACTCAAATTGAATTGTACCTATGTCGTACCAGGTACGTTTTCTCATCCAATTGTTTACATTTTCATCAAATACTTTTGGAACGGACTGTAGACTCTATCATGTTGCTACAGTTACCGGGTGTGATGCGGGTGGTCCTCCTGACTGCTGCTGCGCTTCCTCTTGCGTCGGAAGCACCAGTCCTGGCCCATCGCATCACAGCGCGCGCGCCGCGAGCCGCCCCCGCCCAGGTCTCGCTCTACGCCGTACCTTCCATGCTTAATACTGGACACACAACCTTCGAGTGATACAGGAACACTGTTCGTCCATCACATGCTGCTTCTTAAGTAGTTATTTCGCTGAGTAGTGTCGTTGCTCGTTCAAACTTTCATTGTTTTAATTGATTTTGGGTTACCGTTGGGATTTCTGTAGTTTTAGATTTTTATTAGTTTTGTTAAAACGAGCTTCCGGGTTGATTCTTAATTTGAACGTTGTACGGGTACTTTATTTAATAAGTACCCTCTCTGACGAACGACGTGACGTGACTGCAGATATTGTGCTATGACGTTTGACGTTTGAGTTTTCAAAAAGATTTATGATTATGATTATTATCATAGTAAATGACGAGCATTAAACTACATTGATGATGTGTGATGACAATGAACAGTGGCAATTATGATATGACGCTATTTTCCGTATTTTATAAGCAAACTTCATGTAATAACTTCGACTTTACCTACCACAAATAATAAGCGAACCTACAATGTAAAAGCGCATACAAGTAACCCTGCTGGGCTATCGAGTCCTACTCTAAAGCTAACAACAGTTGTTATTGTTGAGCTGAGCACTAAAGTATGATCGTGAGTTGCTGATTAATGTTCTACTTAATGTCTAGCTTTCAGAAAGCCAGGAGGAGGTAGCTCCACAGTACTTTACTCCCTACTGTTCCCCTTCTAATATTACAGGGGCGTACCAAGCTTTTCCATTAACTTGCAACACTTCCAAGTACTTCATCTAAAAACAATTTACCCCCAGTTAATGGATAAAAGAAGTTTTGTATTTTGTAATAAAAATAAAAGAGAATTTTCTTCATGCTACCGCGATTGTTGATTGTGAAGATTTAATCTTAAATTAAGCAGTTGATCGATTTTTTATGAAATGGGGATTAAAAAGCCGTGTTTAAAAAGTATTATATAGATGTAGATGTAGGTTCAGTTCAATTAAATTAAATATCTCAATAATATGTTCTTGAGTCAATATTATCATTTGCTGTATAGTCTTCTAAAATGTCTCAGATAACATTGATTGATCGAAAACCACCAAAACATTTTATATTAAAAAAATAATGCTACACCGACTATGAATGTATACCAGTTTCACGCAAAAGAAAATGCGAATCTTTGAAACCAAGTGGCGAAAATATTAAAAACCAAATCAGAATTTTCCGTGGCTATATTGAAATAAGAAACGTGGAAGCGTTTTGTAATCACAAGTGCTTGTTCTGATTTAGTAAACTCAAACTCAAACCATTTATTTCAATTAAACCATTTACAGGCACTTTTGAATTGTCAAGGGGTCGGTCAGTCAAAAAAAATATGAAGCTAGTTGCCCATTCCAAAGCGTAGTAGGTACCTATGGAGAAGAACGGGCAAGAAACTCCACGGACACTCTTTTAAATAAAAAAAATTATACAAAATATTGGTTACATCATTCATTTTGAAATTATGCATGTGAGAACAATGTAGAAAGACGTGCACGTTCGTAAAAGCGTCCGTAATAAAAAGAAAAAATAAAGAATCATTCAAAAACTTAAAATAAATTAAAATAAGCCATGGCAGCTAAGAGATGACCAGTCCCAACTGACGGCGCCCGTTCACGAACATGACGCATGGATCAGCACCATTCAGCTCAACCATTTTGAAGGGAGCTAAATGATCCAACACACGCGCCACCATCAGCGAGACATTTGAGTGAGCATGACATACTCACAGCCGCCAGGGCACATTCAAGTCAATGAAATAAAATATAAAATAAAAATAAATAAATATATAAATAAATACATATTACCCGGTAAATGGTAGCAATGTATGCAATTATATAATACAAAGGAAATTGAGTTTATACAATACAAGGTCTTACAATCTTCAGCAGCTCCAACAGTATTTTCAAAATGTTAATCAGTGTGTATGTCAATTAGTTGTGGAGCAGGACGCATTTTTATCAGAGAGCATTTTTATCAGAGATGTAATCCCCCAACTTATAATATGCCTGCCTACATAGTGTGCGTTTTAAGTATTTTTAGCTTTCAGGGATTAGGCGCAAAAACATAAAGTCACACGTGTTTTTTAGGCACATTGTATCAAAGCACGTGTGCTTTTCAACAATGTATTAGGTCTATGTACAGACACCTGTATCAATTGGCACATTACCTACCTTAAAACCTTTAGAAAAGCGGTCACCAATTTATGCAAGCATTTGTACTAGAGTCACCTTGTTGGATACAGTATGCGTGTGGAACTTGGCACCTCTTACCTACAACATGTTGAATACTAATCGATTCCCTCACGTGCTTGCACGCATATTGTGTAGGTACTGTGAATGCAGTTTACTTTACTATTTGCACGAGTAGATTGTTCTACTTACAGTTGTAACTATGCGGCCGTTAGTATGGCACACTAGCTTTCGTCCGCAGCATCTCCCGTTTGGTAAAAACTAGCATTGTCCTTCCCCAGGATTTACAGTATCCCCATACCAAATTTAAACCAAATCGGTTAAGCCATTTAGTCGTCAAAGCGTAACACACAATACCTCAGTAACAGTCCCTTTCTAAAGTTCGATGTGTCATATTTACATCTGGGTTTAGTAAGTAGAGAGTATCTATTAGGAGAACGTGTAGTGGGTAGTCGGATTAGAACTACGTGGTTTTCTGTGGTTAAAGTTGCCTTAAAGCTGCATTTGTTTGGCTTTCGTCACACATGCTTGGCGCCATCGTGTTAACTTAGTAAAGTTAACACGAACAGTTTTGTTTGCAATGTTTCCCTGGTTTGTAGCTACGTATCGAGTACTAATACTGTGTCATTTATCAAATCATAATTTCAGCCGAAAGACGTCCAATGTTGGACGTTAGCATTTTTCAAATGCGCTGGTATAATATAGAATCGCACAACTTATAATACTTTTGTAGTGTTGAGTAAATTAGTTTTTTTATTTGTGGGTCTATTTACTATAATATTTTGGTGTTTATCGTGTCAACAAGTAATCTCGATATTTGATATATATATATACATTATAATTCACTACTGTGTAAATCTGATATACTCGACGACAATTGAGATGTACTGATTTATCGTGTGATAACTGGATAACTGATAGGAATAATAAAGTACCGTCGGACAGTCTTACTTAAGACAGCGCGCACAACAGAAACAAAATTATCTTGCCTCACACACAGAATACATAACTTACGTCACATCACGGCTGTATTCCCGAACAGGTTAGGCAGAGGTGTACCTAATAGTACACCCACATTTCACCAGATGTAACAGGGGGCGAGCCTATCCATCACACACATCACACAGAAAAGTTTTTTCAAAACAGGTATTTCAGTAGGTACCTACATTTTACTGTCTTTAGATATGGAACTGTTTTATTCAGAGTGCACTCCCATCACTGATTTCATAAAAGGATTGCTGCTTTATAGACAGTCTGGACTGAGGCCAACTATCTTGAACTTCTTGTAGTTTGACAGTTGTGCGACAGTGACCGGAATAACGCTTAGCCAAAACACTTGCTTAGTAACGTTCATAGATCTCGACATCAGTCTGCACAGAGCCTAAGGGCGCAAGCAGATTTTCGACATTTCATAGTGATCGTAATTTGTGTTGGTTGGATTTATAATCAAATCAAAGTCAACAAAGATCTCGTGGAGCGCTGTTTTACATAAAGCAATACAAATATTTTCTTAGAAACTCTACGGCTTTCCAGAATATGTTATCTTAAGTAAGAAGCTTAGTCACCTTGAATGTTTAAACACATACCTAACCGTTTAGAATGAATGTACGTTCCTTCAATGGATTTACCTTTTGATTGGCTCAATGGTCGTGTGTCCGAGTCTTTATATAAATCCGATCTTTTACAATAGTATAAATCTTATCAAAGCATAAATAATAGATCGCGGCTCTTTTATATACGTAAATACGATTGCTTGGAAAGTACTCGTACATTTATGATATATTTTACTTATTTCTGACGTGAATATTATATGTATTTATATATTATGTTTATATGAGTATGGCTTTAGAATTTTGGTATTTTGGTATAACATGTATGATGTACTAAATATTATAATTGTGTTCCTGATATTATATTACTTAAAAACAAAATTGAGAAAAGTGCAAAAAAATGAGTCAATGTGGCAAGTTAAAGATAGTACACACAAATCTATAAACAATTTTTTTTAAACTTTTAGTAAAAAAAAAATGTTAATAGATTTGTGTGCAGTCAAGGAAAATTGATTATCAAATTGACATACTACGCTAATATGCCGTGTTATTGCCATTTCATACAATTGCCACATATTTGATTCGTTGACAATTGTATGATATGGCCAACTTAAATTGTCCGTAAATTTAAATCACACCTGTGATTTGAATTTACGGAATATAAGTTGGTAGTAAATTTTGTAAACAGTCTATTACCTCGACTTCACCTAGCAATACCGTAAGTGACTACCATACACAAAGTACACCAGAGAAAATAAAAAGTATGTCGGATATAAAGTAACCAAGATTTTGCATGGAAGAATTACTTCTATTTCTTACATAAAGCTATTTTAAATAAACATATTGTTAAGTCCCACAGTCAATACATATTTGCTAGTCCAGGAGTCGACTCACGTCGGTAAATAATGTAAGAAAGGTACCCCCTTTCTTACATTATTTACCAACGTGAATACTGTAAGAAACGGAAACACGAAGTTTTCTCACTTCACAGACTTCAGGTGTCGCAACTTTTTGTATCCTACATTTCTTTTGTACATGAACTTTATTAGTCTTCCTTGTAAAGTCACAACAACCAATGTAAACAATATATACTTAAAAAACCTGTCGTGTAGCCCAAATAATTTAATCCAATTTGTATCATGGTTAATTTAATTACTTTGTAGTGCAATCAATTCACATCACGAAATTAATTAACACGAAAATAGCGTGGAGCGTCCACGGTCCACGAGTAGCAGTGACTTGAATAATTTTTCGGTAAATATTATATAAGTAGACGTTAGATAAAAAATTAGGTCCTCGAGCGTCCGAGGACATTCTCGTATGAGCGGTGCCCTGTGAAAAATTTGCAAGGCCAGTGCCAAAACAGTCAAGGGGTGGTTTAGCGTTTGTAACCCAAACGCAGACTATTCGTTCTGCTTACGCACGCACAAACATATATATAGGCCCGTCTTGAGCTTCGTAATAAGCCCAAGGGCAATGTGGAAGGAACGAAATTGGATAGAGTGATGAAACGAAAGTCGTCTCCCGTACAGGCAAGAAAAATATTCATGTTTTATTGAAGCTATAAAAGGAGTTTTGTTGCGATTTGAATAAAATGTTCTGCGCCATATGTAAGGAAACATTCAGATGGCAGTAAATAATTTCAGCGGAAATGATCACGTTGTTGGAGTAACGTGAACTTATAATGATACCATGTATCGTATTTAGGGATTTCACAAACATACTTTGTTGCCTTCTACATGTACAGTCAACTCAACTAAAGGCTGTTATTATCGTGGCTTGGGCCACTGTGTATAATCTATTAATGTATCAGAGTAAACCTCCCTCGAGATATGTCCTAGGAAGCAGCGATAACCCCATCAAGAATCGTTAAGTGATTTCGGCATTAGCCCCAACAGATAGTCTATAAGACTGATGGGGCTCGGGGACTTTATGTACTTGATAACAATATATTTATGGAAGAAATATAATATAAACATCTTCAAATTACAAACTTTAGTATCGAGGTGCCTATAAACATTGATAAAAATGTATATACCATTTCAAATGTCAATTGATGTTTCAGTATTTTTGTCGTGTGTGTTTATCAGAATTCTAATGTTAATCTGTCTGCTTAGAATTATTGTCTGAATAAAGAATCTATACCTAATTAGCAAGTTTAAATTCCACAACTAAAAAGTGAAAAAGAAAAAGTTTTTATTTTTTGCTTTTTAGTTGTGGTACCTACACAAAACCACCACAAAAAATTGAATACCAAGTAAATTACAGCGATAGGAACTATTAGAATATCATCCACATATACTAGGTGGGAAAAATATGTATTATTGAAGCTAACTCAAAAATCCCTCATCAGATCTTGACAAAATTTATAAGGGACCACTTCTGAAGTATTCCCTACCAAATAAAAAACGAATCATCAAAATCAATTCATAATTGGCGGAGTAGTCGCGTAACAAACATACAAAAAAAACATACAACCGAATTGAGAACCTCCTCCTTTTTGAAGTCGGTTGAAAAACGGAATCACGGAGGATGGCTAAAGGGAAGGAGGCCCATACTGAGCCGATGGTGACTCCGGGCTAATATGATGATGGATTCGAAACACGCTTTTAAAACGAAGGTAAATGGTGATTAAAAGGTAACCAAGGCGTTCAACATCCAATTAAATGATATCGATCACTGAATTCATTCACCAAAGGAGTAAATTTCATGAATCAATGATGGTGTATGTGTTTAAGTGTAAAAATAGATTTGTTTTTCTTTGTCATTGAACATCGAATAAAATGCTATTGACTCTTAGGATAGATGTCAAAGTGCGTGCACTGGGGATAATAATCCGGGAACAGTTACAGAGCGAATTGTTCTGTTTGTCTTTTAGTCAAAGGTATACATAAAAGCGTTGCGTCATATTGACACGAAGCCTTTGTCAGATGTAGCTGAATAGTTTATTGACTGTGATTTCATGACATTGGAATTATGATTTTACTGATGTATGCATAGCTTTTGAACTAGAGTGATATCTATGTTGGTAATACGGGTATTGCAATTTCTAAAGCAGTCTCTAACGTCGAAATTACCTAATTGTCAAGCAAAGTCAATCTGTCAGTCTTTGATAGTTGTGTGAAATGGCATAGCGATAAATTTTCCTGACTGTTCTAAAATTCAGCAATCGTATAGCTTATAATACAGACATCATTACAGCTAACTAATAAAATAACGCAAAGATAAAATTAAGCTATTACTTCCACACGAAGTATGCAAATCGCAGAGCTTTAAATGTTTCCATTTCAAAATAAATTAAAACACGTGTGAGAAACTACGAGTAAAGGAATATTGAATAACTAAAACCTTAAAAGCTTAATTTAAATAAGACATTATGTTCTATGAATAATACAGTAGTTTTAGTAACGCCCGCGGATCGATCTGTGGGTACAAGATGTTTCATTTATTATAAGTAGTGGTGCCATGCAGTGATCTCCGTTGTGGTATAAAGAGAATAGAGGAGTAACACAAATTTTACGTAACGTTATAATTTAAATAAAATAAAAATGAAATCAGTAAGCTCTGTGTTCCACTTTATTTTAACCATATCTTCCCGTAAATTGTCTCATTTTGGGAAGGGCCGCATGGCCAGCTGTGGCCTGCTTTGAACAGAATTATATATTTCCTACCTACTGTCTCACTGGGGGATTTGAAACTAAATGCGATAGCTATATTTTAATATGTATTCCAAAATCATTATTAGGTATGTATACATTGCTACATTGAGGTCATTGAACTGACTGTTTTCAAAGAATTTTTCCTCTTTCTATACTAGAACTGATCCTACCTGTGTAAAGGAAAGATTTCTAAATATGGATGTATAAATACAACATCAAAATCTTTAAGTTATTACTACCACGACACGATCTACCCAGGCCGATCCTTTTGTGTTCACTACGGATAAACCGATTACAAAAATGTAGCCCTTATACCCATAGCGGTAAGATCTATTTCGTCAGTATAACCTCTATACTTTCTTATCTTACGAATATTGTATTACGTACAGAAACGTAATCCTTGCTTATAATACTTCTATATATACTGTTACAGAAGCTTTAGAAAGTTTCACAGATAGAAGATACAAATGTTTGCATTATATTGTTGGTAAAAATGAACATACATTTTTATATAAACAGTGTGATATGTATTCAGAAGCAGTCGCAAATAGAGCTATAAATCATCTGACTAGATGTGTTAGGCCTTGTATTGTAAGTATGCTTAAACCCTTCCAATAATAAATAACGCATGTGTGTGTAATGTGTGTCGAACATACAAATGTTATTTTGCAGTATTCGTAGTGCTTCGTATAATTAACCCTATTGGCTTAAGTTTTGACTACTGTTTGAGTATCTAAATCATAGGTATTTCATGTAGAAGATGATGCAATTAAGATAGACTCACTTTACTTACAAGCTGAAGGAACTGTGGCCGAGCACTAGCATTTAATATTAAACGTATGGATGCAAAACTAGTTTACAGTCATCTGTACTGTGTAATGTGTATGTGTGTATGCAATATGGCTGCTTATCATAGCGAGGCAGGCCAAATAACAGTCACTATTCATCACTATCACACTGCCTCATTGTTGTCGAGTTCTTAGCATGCACTTTCTTCAATCAGTCCCCTTATAATTCAATTTAAACAGCCGTCTGTAAGTACGTCATCAACCGCTACACTATCTACATGTATGTAAATAAGTAGTTTGTATGGAATGGCCATAACAAATGTATCGCGAGAGGATCGGAGCACAGAGTGGCTGTCACGTCACGTCAGCACGTGGCGGCGGCCGGCGGCGCGTCCGGCAGCCGGCGGTAGCTAGTTTATGAACAATAACCGCTTGTTTATGATAGAGAATTAACATCGGAAGCTCGTGATCGTGTTTAGACGATTTAGGGCGGGAGTCGCGCGTGACTGATCGCGCGGTCGCGAGAGGCACTGGCGCGACGCCCCGGGCGCGACGAGTGACGTCAGAGCGTGCCCCCGCCCCGCGCATGCGCCCCGCACCCACCTCCAGCATTCTCCAAAACTCTTCACGAGAGCCCTCCACCTCGAGACCTCAACTCCGCTTTGGGACTTAATCGATTTTTGAGCTGCAGTTTCGCGGAATCGAGTACCTACTCAGGTATCCCAGCCCAGCATAGCTTTGTTTCCTTTTTATCGAAAACCAATATTTCACCGGGCTAGAGGAGGTCAAACAGATTTCAAAGTTATTTCATCAACATTTTGTGTCAGTTCGATGCAATTTTGTTGTGATATAAAATAAAAAACAAAGTCAGCTGTGATACAGTCAGGTACTAATAACGTCATGTTCCAACATTCAAGTTCACAAATGTAGGAAATAAAGCACTAAAGACTATTCTTCCAGTAAATTACTAGTCTATTGTCGATAAGATTTCAGAGTTGATGTCAATTTTATGGTATTACTGGCTATAATTTAAAGATTTACGATATCATAACGCCGGATAACAAAAGTTGAAGTTTTCCAATTATTGTAGGGAGTGAATAAGAGCATAAGTGTACCGCATGGTACAACAACACGAATTTAGCGCGAAATTGCCTTTTAATATTAACGCATCGTAGCGCTACGACGGGTGTCGCTACGCGTTGGCTACGCTGCTACGCACGTAGCATGTAGGCCGCATTCCTACGTGTAGACAAGTGTATACGCGGTGAGGTTTGCTTTGCTAAATTCTTTATTAATCTGTCGCGCGCGCAATTAGCAGACACAATAGAATTTTATTGTTATCTGTCTCCAATATGAGACACCAGTATTATAAAGGTTAATGAATGAAAATTTTCTTGTGATAAAAATATGTAGTCTATGTATGCAGTCAAAATGTTTTTATTTTGCCAAATATTTTTTTGTTAACTACAATGCTTTTCCACCGAAATACATGGTTTACAAACGGTTTTTCAAACGTTATAAAATTAAAATTTTCATTGCGCCCAATCGCATAAATGCATTTCTTGGTCGTTAATGAGAAATCGGTTGAAGAATTTATGGGGTTTTACTCGTTCATAAGCTTATTAAAATACCGAATACCTTTTCAAAGGGCCGTTCTTTGATAGTGGCTCGCAACCGATGTGTTAACCACACTATTTAATTAATTTCTGTTAAGTTTAACTATTCATAAGATAAACTGATGTTAAAGTTGTTTAACATTAAAATTCCTCAATATATGTATGTTATGCTGTTTTACATAATATCTTCGATACATGAAATAGGAATTTCTTCAGAGTACAAAATTTAAACTGGTATAAAAGTAATACAGTAAAGGATTCCTTTGGGCGTACTTACCACTCAAACCACCAGTTCAATTTCGTATACAAAATTGAAGGTCTTATGGTGGTTATGCTGTTGGGTATGTCAATAGAAGAGAGAAGAGGACGTAGGAACGTAGTATTAATACCTCCGCGAAGTATACAGCAATCACATGGTACTGTTATAATGGATCAATTATGTCACTTTTAGGTAAAGCAATAATTGATGGATTCATTCTCACGCCTCTCAATATCTTTAAATAAATGTTGACAAAGAAGAATGTTACGTTTGACAGTACAGACAGTAGTGTAACACCTATTTCAGCACCTCCTCACACCCTATCTTCCTTCCAGCTGATATAATTATATACAATTCCTGTTCCATTAAAGTAACACAAAATTAAACAAGTTACAGAATTTTATTGCAATTACGTTTCATTCTACATTGCCTCAAAAAAAATACGACGGTGGAACCGTGGTATAGTTTACATAAAACAATAGAGCTCGCCAGGCATACTTAACATCTACCAGCACAGCATAACATCTATTGAATAGACACAAGAATACCCTTTGTAATGTACCTGCGTCAGTGTGGTACTGTGAATATTTCAATAGGTACAGGGTGGATTCACTTTGTTGACTGTAGTTTCAGTTTCTCTTTGCAACACTCGGTTTGTTGACAATAACGTTACTAAGTGCGGCCAATAGGTATGATGCTTGGGTAAAAAAAAAGAAATTCTATTTAGTCCATCAGTCAGATAATAAAAAAAATATTAGACTGGTATTTTTGCCTTATCATACTAATAAAAAATAACTTAGATAAAACGCATTAAAGTTGGGGAGTGGGGGTCGCTATGTATAAAATATACATACTCGTGACGTCATTGGACATCTTAACTCAATGTATCGCCGTAATCTTTTGATTACGTAAAAAAGAAAAAATACGTGTACGATATTTTTTGATAAACTAGATGATGGACAAAAACATTTTTTTAGTCATCATCCCTATTATTTGATAGTGACGCAACCATTTAGAGGGATTTACAGTCAAGTGAATCAATATGTATACACTTAGGAATATTAAAAATAATAGGCTCACTTCCTATTACATGGGATTTAAATAAACACCGAAATGTAGGAGTACTATACGTACAACTATATCGGAGATCGCTATATCGTGATGTTACGTTATGTAAATGAAAAAAACCATTGCAGCTTTGAGTTATTTAGAAAACACTATGTTGGTAACACCATACAATGTCATTCAAGAGTTTCAATTTTACTGAGTATACGTTGGTGCACGTCGCATAGCTCACGCGCAACTTAATTTATTACTAACAATTATCTATAATTTAATTTTATGTAAAAACAATGATTGCGTATTACAAAAAAAAAATCATTAAAACAAGTTGTGCTTTTAAGATTCCTCCCATTATTGAAGATTCCTCAATTAATATCTCCATCTCCCTTTTACTTGAAGTACCTACATCGCCACGCTCGCTTATCGGATCAATTTTGTTTCAGGTTCCAGGTCAGTTTTACTTTTTTCAGACTACTTTACTTCAAGAGCACTTGAAAAATGCAGAGCTGTTTCTTGTGCTGCAACGACACATGATGTATAGATGAAAGAAACAGGGACTAGAATTAAAGAGCACACATTCAGTTTGTGAACATGACATAGCATAACATCACGCCTGTTTTCCATGACGGGTTAGGCACAGGTGTACGTATAGTACTTCCACATTTCACGAGTAATCTTGAAGTCGCAAGTAATAGGGGGCGAGCCTATTGCCACAAGTCCAGTCTCCGGGCTGCTACTGTGAAATTCCTGATGAAAAAACCCAATAATGCTTTGCCCGATGGGAATACAACCCAGGACCTTATGCTCAGCAGTAGCTCTTGCGACCACTAGACCACCGAGGCAGAGATTGTGATTATTTTTTATTTCTGTTATTTATTTTAACAATTGGCACAACATAATTTGTAACTTATATTACAAAAAAAATGCAATATTGTATTTATATTACAGAAGTTTTTTTTTTTTTGAATGGGAAATTATCAAATAACCGAGCGGGAGGTCGTGTCAGACTCTTACTGACTAAAACCCACCCGTGTTCCTTCAGTTGCCTGTATGTTGCCGGGGGCCACGTTATCCCTTTCGGACTCTCCCGCAACCCCGGCAGGCATCGGTCTTATCAGACCCCTTCAGTTCTGCTGACATCTCTTTGAGGTGCGCGTGGAACACAACGCGCCGTCGACCCGGCCTTATCAGACGGCGAGCTACCCATATGCCGCCTTTTATTAATATTATTATAAAGATCAGTAACTAACAGACGCTTGTACACCTATAATAAATTCAATGTATCAAGCTAGTTATAATTATGCATTGAGAGATCTGCACTTTGCCGTAAGCAAAAATTAGGCAGGCATATTTTTCAAATCAAGGAAAGAAAAAGTTAAGCATTTATGGATATAGGGTTCATTAGCAATTTCGATTACCTCAATTTTATTACAAGTACGAAGATGGTTCTTAGGATTATATCATAACTAGCGACCTGCCCCTGCTTGGCACGGTTATTACGACTTAACAATACATCGAGGTTTCTTTATAATTTATTTAAGTTGTAATATGAACGGACACATAAATCTACCGGAATAAATACTATAAATGATGTTGAAATCCGATGCGTAGTTTAGAAGAATAACGCGGTCACACAGACAGACAAGAAATGTAACTTTAATTTATATGTATAGATATGTACCTATATGGCTTTTTTATATTATCATTTATTATTGATGTGTTGATATTAACTACGACCTAAATTGCGGTAATGTATGTGGCTAAGAGTAGGTAGCCTATAATAATTAACATTATGTCATGATGTTCGTAGCAGTTAATTAACGACCAAATACATTGTATCATTGAATATAGCCTACATTAATTGGATAATAGTCGCAGAAGCAAATGGACAAATTCACTATTTCTTGTATGTTATACAAGGGTATATCAGGATTAAAATGAGAGCTCAAATTGGCGCTGTTGACAAGACACAGTCTCACTGTGTAACAAGATAACGGTAATTAGTTTTCTGTGGAAATAGAAATATGCTCGATAGCAAGAATTTACAGAAAAAATCGGACCAATATAGTTATATAATTAACGAGTCAATAAGGCCCAGTTCTCCGAAATATAACTGAAGAAGTAAAAAACCGAGATTTTCCCGAAAATCTTTTATTTGCTTTTCCGCTTTTCCCAAAGCCAACCAAGCAAGCCCGGTATTCTTATGTTAATCTAACGTAAACTCCATTTTGAAACTTCCATACAACTTTAAAGTTTGATGCGACTTATGTAAAATAAAGCAGAATGGAGGTGTGTTCGACATTGTAACTTAGGTACGATAGCATTTTCGAGAGCGCGTTTGCAGTTTTCGGGGGTGGGGCTCCAAATCTCTCCGCTCTTTGTGAATTTTCAACGAAGTAGATGTGTAAACGACGAGCATGAGTGACGTTGATCAACTGTCACTGTGTGTTGATCACTGTGTGTTGTAAAGCTATAAGCTGTTGTGTTGTAAGATATGCCGTAAATGTTTTGCGGTCAAATATAAAATCGAAATAAACACAGGGCTCCTAAGCTGTAGGCACATCATTTTCATAACTTTAATTCAAATCTTTAACCAGCCAGATAAAAATTCCGTATAATACTATGTCACAACTGAAAGGTACCGTCAGTAAAAGGTCAATATACACTTTAATAACAAGCATAGCAACGCATAAATTGAAATCCTACGTAAGTATACATAAAAAATCAAATTTTATATTTCGTTACTTCAAAATCTTGATTAAATCATTTTGCTGTAGGGGCCATGGCCCTGCAGGTCCCCGGATATTCCCCGGCCGGGGGTAGCGGGTTTGGGGGGCGGAAGCAGGTGGGCTGCTGACGTCACACGTGTGACGTCAGAGACGGAGGCGGGGCGCAGCGGCCGACGACCCACACTCTCCAGCCAAAGTCCGTAAAATGCAAACCAACGAGCTAACATTGAAAACAGTAACTTAATTCATATAGATAGAGTTTAAAATCCTGGTTAAATGTGTATCGCGGGCAGATATCGAGCTTACCTTAAGGAATATCTTTCAGAAGTAGTTTAAGTAGACTATATGAAATGGTTCCATTTAACTGACTTATCGTATTGGATGCATTTATATTAAACCTAAGAAATAACTTGTGTTTAATTATCTCTTCAAGACGATGTATGTACCTAAACCAGGTTTTGGTACCTGGTTTAGGTACATACATCGTCTATAAACAAAAAAAATATATTTCGGGGAATAATAATTAGTTGCGTGCGTGCACATGAGAAGAAGTATGGGGCCAATTACCACCATTAAGATTGTGTGACCTTAAGGCGCTTAATACCTTGTCGAATAAGTTCAAATAGGCGAGCTTTGATGTATGTAACTATGGTGCTCATAATCTATTGCTCAAATTCGCGGTGGGCCTTGCAATTGAGCCATGTTAATGAATCGATGAGATTTGTCCATAACATATTAAGTGTTATTTACTTTTGTAGAAAAAATGGTCAACCCTGATTATTATTTTTAATAATTATTCTACTTGCGGTTGTTATTCCTAGCAGAATTATCCCAAACCATAGCAGTTGTAACAGCGCCATCTAGGACGAGCAATGAGAAGTTGGACGTTTGCCACGCGCGGGCGGAAAGTTTTCAGGGTGGAACTCGAGGAAAACGCAGTCATTCGCTCAGTTTGTTGTCTCGAACTCTCTGTTGCGATCAAAGATGGCGCTCTATTCACTGTAGCAAAAGTAAGGCAAAGGAAAACTAACTTGCAGCCTAGGATAGAACCAAGTCGGGCCGTTGGTACTATTAGATCATGGCGAAACAGCAAGGTGGCGCTAGTCATCGCTGTTCCATTCAGCAAGGCTAAGTTCAGAAAAAGGAAAATGTTTTCTTTGTTTTTTAAGTAGCAGTGAAATTGTGTGTTTAGGATAGAATAACACATTGTTAAAACGCTTTTTATAAAAAGATATCTAAATAAAATATGATGGTATCGGTTTATAGCAAATACCTAGAATAAAATTGTTTTAATTGGTTGTTTTTTTTTTGTTTTAGACTAGTTTTAAAAGCACCTAAATTATTATTCCAGATGAAACTTGGATGTGGAAGACCGAAAAGTATATTGAAATATTTCTAGCTTTAAAGCTGTAAATTGTACACCCATGACTATCTTTATCTTTACATATTTTATATTAAAGTTGCTTTTCGTGTTTGTGTGTATGGCCGCGTTGTTCTTTTAAACCATGGAACAGATTTTGATTAGGTTTTCACCATCGTTTAGAGAATTTATTCCGACAGTTTAATGTGTATCATACCGTTACTATTAAAGTTACGTTTACCTAAGAAATCTCGATGTTTTTATCAAGTCGTAAAAACCCTGCGAAGTAGAAGCGGTTCGCTAGTAATACTATTCTTATTTTTTTTATAAATACGAAGCGTGATTAAAATAATATCCATTAGGTATTAAATTAGCGTTACTTAAAGTACTATTCTGTGGTTAAAGCTAGATTGAAACGTTTCTTTGAATAATTTTCTTTGACCAATTAATCAGTTGTTAAGATATCCGCCAGATAAACTGCTATAGATAGTGCAATCCATGACAACGCGCCCCACTCCGCTCCGCTCCGTACTAAAGTACAGCTTACAGTACAGTAATCGTGGAGTGGGGCGCGTCGTCGTGGATTGCACTATCTGTAATGAGCTTTTGTTGCATTTGTAAAAAGCTATTATCATGTTCTTTCAACATTCGGCGTAATAAAAAGACATTGGTTTACTAACTCCTTTAATTTGTTTTGAAAAACATTTTATAAAAAAGTTGATGACAAAAGGGATTTATATATTTTGCGGTGAAAAATGGATTCGATTATAACTCGAGCCATACATAATACCAATGCATTAAATAAGCTAAGATGAACAATTTATGACCCTCTAACGACGGGTGTCGGACCCACACGTTGAAATGAAAAATGCATGACGTATGGCTGAAATTTTTCAAAAAGGTTTTCTGAAATCTGTTTCAAATTGCAACGGAAATGTTGAGCTAGTGAAAGCAATAAACAAAATTAAGCGACTGTAAGGCTGGTATTGCAATATTTTCGTGCACTTTATAATTCTAATTAAAAAAAGTATGAATTAATACCGGTTTCGAGTAATAATAAAGCAATAATAATTATTCAAAGAAAACAAAAATACAAATTAATAAACATAATAATAATACAGTACAGGTATATAAAATAATCAAAAACATTTCAGTAAATTTTGCAGATAAAATAATACTTAAATAATAGATAGGCGAAATGTTTAGGTTTGTGGTATCTTATTCGCGATCTCCTGAATTGGATTATAATATGTAAGTTAAAACTTGATCCCACAAAAACAACTTAATTATCTCGTAAAACAGGAGTTCCTCTCTCCTACCCGTTTGCTGTGCCCTACAGGTTCCATAAGGATCTAAATTATATAGTTACCACAGAACACATTATGGTAAAGCAATACAGAGATTGAGTATTGAGTTTCCGTATATTTCACAAAGACTTTAAGTTTGGTAATGACGAAGTAGTTCTAATAGCTCATATTATTTGTATGCCCTTACCCTTACCCTTATATTGTGCAGTTAAAAGGTTTTTTAACATTATTACAAATACCTCCAAGCCATTGTCATAACGGCTGAGAGACAAGTGATCTTGCGCAACTTCAGTTAGATTTTCCTAGCTATGCTTATTCTGATACCTCTGGTTATTATGCAGATAGGACACCGATCAATATCCAATCAATCATTCCATTCTTAATAAATAGATTATCCATAATGGAAACTAAATCCTTTCTTCGCCTTTCATTAAAACTTTGCTTCCGCTATTCTGGTATCAAATACAATGGACAGTCGATTTAATTTCAGATTGTTTATTTATAATTTCTGCGGAAGAATTTCACTGTTCTGAAACCGAGAAACTTTATACCACCACTTTGTTCCATTGTTTCTGTTTTAAGCAATTTCTGAAAAATGTTCATGTGTGCTGAAATAGATGAGCACACTGTTTGCCTATGTCTGTTAATTTGTATGTTCATAATTTGAATAAGCCAATATAGTCGAAAGAGAAGATAATTATAATTTAATAATTTAAATTAGGTACTTATAATTATCTTCTCTTCCGACTTTAATGTCTAATAATAATATTCTTAATTTATAGATAATTATAATATTCGATTACAGCATGCCCTGGTTAACTTAATAATGATTATTACACTGTAATACTAATACCAACTTTCATGAACAATTAAAACTTCTCCGTGCACTGGTGTAAGCGTTGTTATAATATCAACTTACTTTAATGATGCTGGCTTCAATAACTTTTACTGCATTTCATGAATGTTCCTGTAGTTTCGCTGTTTTATGGTTACTGCACTAATTGTTATCGTGTATTGGTTTATTATTGTTAATTGTGGGGTCAGGCGGTCATGTGGACATGTGTGGTAACGCGCAGGAAAAGGTATTGTTTGTTTGCATGTAAAATTATAGTTACAAACATGTGGATGTTATGGCGTAGGGAAATTATAGACTTTTAAATATAAATTGCTATATACCTAAGTGATTATGAATGCGATGGAGCGAATATTTCTTTGGCGACCGTCTGAAATAAATTGGAATAGGAGATAGTGCGTTACTGATCTTATTTCTTCCTTTGTCTGAGGGCTTCGCATCGTAGCATAGACGTTTGACAAACTTATATGCCACGTTAACGTTCATCTATGCGACCATTTTCCGTCAATCAACGCAATATACGAAGGAAACAATAACAAGGGTTCACAAAATGTAAATGTTTTCACACAAATTAATCTTTTCTGATTGGACGGAGGCGTTAAGCTAGGTACTCAGTCTAGATCAGGGTTTCGCAAACTATGGCTCCACGTACCCCCATTAAAGTTTCCAGATGACAGCGAACCCCTAATTCCAAGATAAAAGTAAATAAAATGTATGTTGATGAAAATAAGATTTTTTATTTCTATAAAAGGTAACAAATACAGAGCCAAAAAGAAATTACTTTTTGATGTTAATGTGATTGTTGTCGCAAATTTAATAATTTTTTGGAATGTTTTTGGATAATTGTAGCCTTAATTCTGATTTAGCATTCAGTCGATTTTTATGTTCGTTTTTATCATGATTAGGTGGGAAAACCCACTCTCACATAAGTATGTTGTAGCAAAAGGTACCTATAAGAAAATTCACCACTTTGCGTGAGTGTTCATGATATTCTTCCTGTATAGCTGCCCAAACATCAATCAAAGACATCCTTTTTAAATCCGCGTTTCATCAATGGACGTTTCTAGTAATGACTCCTGTTGCTTAATACTCAAACTAGAATTTACTTTCTCGGGCGTGACCATAAAGGGGTTTCGAATCCAGTCATCTTCAGCATTATCAAAATCTGGAAAGTACCACACACCTGCCAGTCATGCAGCCACCCAGAGAGTACTTTGTAATGCAGCCACTATTACGTAAATCTTGTCGCGAACCTCCAACCGTCGAATGGCAAACCCCTAAGGGTTCGCGTACACCACTTTGAGAAATCCTGGTCTAGATTATCAAATCATACCAGTTTAATAAACGATTGGCCAACCAAATTATCGTAAATGATCTACGAGTATAGTTGCATAAATTTGAGTAAACTATTCGGTGACGGTTAATAATAACAACCATTCGCATGCAGATTGAGTAACCCGAATATTTGCAAAGTTATTGTGCATCATTATGTTAATACTGTACATCCGCCTGATACTGTGCTCAGATGAATATTCGGTACGCGATGTTTTATTCCAATGAATGTCGATATTTATTCACTGTTGCGTAAAGGGTGAATTACTTCCTACTGGTCCGAATATCCCTAGTGGGTGTACCGGGTTGCGGGAAGTAGTTACACTGTGCAGAAGTTAGTCAGCGCTGGTAATACGGGCTGGTATCCGTAACTGTACGTCAAAGCACGTATTTTGCGTACGGGGTAGTCAGTGCTAGCTCTAAGCTCTAACAGCAGGCGGTTACGAGTCGCGCGGGTTTGTGCACCCTGTCGTTCCATAAGTGCTTTTAACGAGCACTAACACGAACATTGGAACTACGTCACGATATTGTTACATGTTTTTCGATAGCTTTTCCATTTGCCCATGGATTTGTCAATAGGTAATTACTGGGTATGTCAAGTAATGTTGATAGTGACACGATAACGGAGACTGCAATCAGGAACATTATAATTGATTTTTTAAAGCTGTTTGTTGTGTTTGTTAGTGCAAAGTTGACTGAAAATCAGGGATTAATCATAAGACATTGTAAACAGATTGGTGATTACAGTAGGTTTGCACAGTGGGATTCAATATGCCTTAGCCTTTTCTCAACTATGTTGGGATTATGGTTCCTAATTTTCTATAACATAATATAAAACCCGTGTTATTCCAGTACGTACACAGTAAAAATAAGTAGTTACCTACAATTAATCGTAAACTTACAAAAGTTGGTTGTTTTTGCACTATTTCTATTTTTACTTATCGCTGCATTTATAGGTGTCAGCTCGCGCGAACTTTATTGTACGATTTATATCTGAGCTTGTACTCGATGGCAGTTGCATAGGTCGTTAAATACAGATATAAAAAATGCACAGCATTAAATTTTATACTGGCTTGCCTGTCGTGGTTTCACTTTGGATCCGATTTTCGAAGCACTTGAGCTCTATTTGCGACCCAAATCGATCTTTGATAAGTTACCTCTTTGGTTGTCATGTGTTGAAGTAAAAAGGTCGTTCCATTCTATCACTTGACAGATATGAGTTTTCATGGTAAAGGTACCCCATATCCCTATGTAGTCTGTGAAGGTACCATTCCGTACAGCAGGCAGCAACTGCACACGACGTGTCACCGCCGGCCGGGCGCTTGCATGTATTCAGCTAGTACAGCAATTCCGATTTATTTCGAATAAGATTGTCAAAATAATGCTCAAATTTCTAAGCATGTTAGAGAAAAAGTCTTTAATAAGGGCACTTAAAGTGCAGTGCGATTTGCAATGCAGTGTTACACTGGCCAGTACTGTTTATTATCATTCCAGCTTCACAGGTTGAACTTTCAACAACTCTTTACTAGGGTGCCATTTATCTACTTTTCACGCTAAATGGCGCGTGGCGTTTAAACGAGGGCTTTGGGGTCGTCGTCTATTTAGGTGGCGTTTCAATACTCGTAGGTCACGGGTCGCATGTATCGTAGATCGTTCGTTCAGGGGACGGTTTTTACCGTATTACCTACCAAGTATTTGAAATAAATAATACGTTACAAGATATTGAAGTGACACAATGCGTTTTGCCATTTCATAATCATCTGTATAATTTTTAGTTCGATTATCACAGTACTGAAACAAAATACTTAGTGAACTAAATCTGTTGATTCCTACTTATTTTGCTACAACACATTTATGTGTAAATCACAAGGTCATAGGAGAGAGTAGTGGTGTTAAAATAACGGTAACGGTCCCGACTTACGAGTTGCAGGTCGTGGGTTTGAACCCAGACAGGTGCGTTACTTTGAGTAAATAATCTCATCACCATTGGTCTTAAAACGTTGAAGGAAAACATCGTGAGGAAACCGGCATGTTCTAGAACCAAAAGTTCGAAGACATGTGACATCTAACAACCCGCCCACACCCTCTCCAAGAGAGAAGGCCTGTGTCCCAGCAGTGGGAATATTATAGTCTAATTAAGCACAAGGTCATTGTATTTGTTATACTATGTGCTGTAGCGGTCTGCATATAAATCGCAGTGGACGTTTCAGGATGATGGCGAAGGAATTCAAAATTCAAAAGTCATTTATTCAAACTAGGCTGAGAATCAGCACTTTTCGAACGTCAACATTACATAAGACAGTCCCCCAAAACGCCCACCCATCACCACTTCCTAGTGCTTTTGCTGGGAAGAAGAAGTGGCGCAACAAACTCCCCAGCAGCACAGTCTGTTCAGTTAGAAAAAAAAAAAGATTCTATACAATAGTATGCAAGATAATTTACATTGCGCAAAACAAAATTTAAATTATAAATTAATAGCCATAATTATGACAGCTAGAAAACGCCAATATACCAACCAAAAACATCGAGAACTATACTCAAGCAGAAATAAAAATAACTAAACGTAAACAATATCTAAAAAAGCAAATAAAGCCTCCAGGCATAAAGGGCGTGCCCGCTTACATATAGCTGTAACTAGAAGTTATAATTGATAAACTAGGACCATCGAGGTAAAAATAAATAATTCTCGTCGTCCCTAGCTAACCACATATTGCAATACAACTCATAAAAAAAACATTGTAATGAGTAGATAATGTCAACAATATATTAAAATAAAATTAAAATAAATTGACTATGATGCTTTTACATTTAGTTATGTACCTACTACATAAATATTATAAAAACACTTTGTTCATGTGTTGTATGTGTGACATTGACATTATTGTTACAAAGTGTTTTTATTATTAAATCAGACTCTAAGAAAGTGAAACGGACTTGTGTAAAGTGCAATAAACACTATTCTAAGTTTTAAAATAATTATCACGTAAAAATAAGTTAAATTAAAATTGATTATTAGTCTTATAGGGTGGATTGTAATTGATTAGTAGGAATCTGATTCCTTCTAGTAAAGCATTAAAAACAATTTTAAAAAAATATCTGGAAAGCTATGGCCCTCATTCACTAACTTAACTTGATATCATCATAAATAATAGGCCATCTTACTTAGTGATAATAGCATTCTACTGGTGAAATATTTTTTTAAAATCAGTTCAGTAGTTTTTAAGTTTATTCATTACAAACAAAAATACAAACCTTTTCTCTTAACAATATTAGTGTAGATAAGTAGATTTGATGTTTGTTAGTAAACCGTTAATCACAGCACAGTAGTGTGTAAAGTCAGCATTACAACTGCATTTTCATAATACTAGCAGCACCCCGCGGTTTCACCCATATAAGTCTCGATTCCGTAAGAATATCAAGATACAAAAATCTTATGTATTAATCCAGGTTATAAACTGTCAATACGTTCAGTAGTTTTTAGCGTGAAAAAGTAATAAACATCCATCCATCTTTAGAGGTATGAGGAACAGGGTGTAAAGTTCACTCATCCACCATAGAAAAGGGAGGATCCTCCGACCAGACGGGTGTTATGTCTGGCGGGCAACTGCCCAACTGTTGATGTCGGATAGTCTTATATATGTCGTTCGCGCGGTAAACTCTAATTACGCGATGCAGGATTTGTGTGACGTCATGTCTTTGATGCGTAGTTCGTAATTTAGTATGTGGCGGTGTAACCGCTACACATCCATCCATCCTCACAAACTTTCGCGGTGGGATCAGTAGGATTTATAGATTAGCTTACAAGGCCGTAAACACAATTACTTGGCGCTACTACTTATTCATGCGATCCCTGTTCAAATTCGGTAAATATTTAACTTCACAGTAATTGTTGAACTAAACAAACATTGATTTAATAAGACTACCTTAGAACAGATATTATTTCTATAGCTTTGTAGTTGGGTAGAGAGTCGTTCTGATTTTTGAGCTACTGGCCATTTAGAACAGTATTAGAATGTATAGTGAATCTCAAAATAGGTTGAAATTAAAGTATTTAGAAATAGATACCAAAGAAGATTAATTTTCTTATCTTCTTAAATGAATCTGACACACATACATAACATACAATCAACCATAATGATCTGTTAACACGTTAATAAAATTATTTTCAAGGGTCAATTTATAAACCAATTACCTGGGCAGATAACTTCAGTCGAGCTCTAGAGCCAATTGCGTTAGCAAAAGATTTAACGACCATAGCCAAGCTGGATGTTTGCAATAAAAATAAAAGTTGTCTATGGGCACAGTACGTGGGCTTGCCACCCGATGCCGAGATATCTAGTTTTAACTGCCAAATAAAGTGTATATGAGTCCTACTGGAGCCGGTACTTTGATACGCCAGTACTTTAGTTATAGAGTTAAGGTAATATAATTATAAACGACTAGGTTTCAGGTAAGGTCATATATAACGACGAGCTCTTGGCTAAGTAATAACAGCCTCACAGTTCGATCCATTAGGTCAAGCTACGCTTGCCGGGGTTGGTCTGTGGATGGGTGATCATACCGAGACACATCCGTGCCTCGGAAAGCACGTCCCGGTTGTCATTCGTCGATCTTTCACGACTGTGAAAGATCGACGAATGCCAGAAGCCCGAAAGTCTGACCACCAGTCTTACCAAAGGGTATCGTATTACCCAGTTACTGGGTTTTGGAGGTCAGATAGGTAGTCGCTCCATGTCAAAAACGGTATTCAGCTGCATCCAGTTAGACTGGAAGCCAACCCCAACTTAGTTGGGGAAGGGCTAGGCTGATAAACGACTAGGTTTGGTTTAGAAAACAGTACCTACTTCTGGATCAAAATCGTTAGTGTGAAAGTTCCTCTCTTTAGAGCCCTGACCACTCACGGCTTGAAGCCTGTTCATGATGCAATGGGCAACATTTATTTGTAAAATAAACCTACTAATGCCTAGTTTAAATGTATAAGTTTAGCAAATTAAACATAGACCAGGAATAAGTATCACAAATCATTCTAATACAGACATGTAATATAAACCTACAAAGCAAAATAACCCTTGAACATGCGTTTATATCACACACTCAAGATCTACCCGACGAGGGTTGAAGTGTGATTCTGGTAGGATAAAGTGGGATCATTCAGCGATCCCTTTAGCCATACGACTCTTTTATTGTCAGCGGTCGAAATCATGGAGAAATCAGTAACTTGCGTGCATAGTTTCTAAAAATAACGGTGCTAAATATGTTATTAATATTATTATATATCTATTTAAACGTTTAAGTTAAAGTAAAGGAATGACGTTTAATTTAAATGGCTCTAATTGCATTAAGTTAGTTGTTGTGTAAAACTGAGGGTGATAATCTTAGGGAATTCTTAATAGAATAATTGTTTGAAGAACGTAGTTTTGAGTTAATTTATTTTCATATTCAGTTTTGATTTGTGTTCGTTGGCTTGGCTGTGGAGATATAAAGCAGTGTTTTTGGGATTTTCTGCTAGGTACTTCCAAGTAACGTCTAGGAGTTTGTGATGCGTTCGGTTAAAGACAATAGGTTGTTCACCTTATAAAAAACTAGCTTCTGCCTGCGACTTAGCCCGCGTTTTATTCAAGTATACTATAAAACACATCTTAAGGCACTCGGAAATAACGTAGCTTTCTGCCAGTGACAAAATTTCCTAAATCAGATCAGCACCCTAATTCCGTAGCACACTTTCAATCACAATCTGAATCATTTTGAAAGCTATTGCAAAGCAATTGCATCATATGTTCGAAAATATGTCTGCTCAACAAGGTAAATAACGCAATGAATGTTGTTGAACTGTCAAAATGATACCCATTGCTACTGCTAGTGTGTTACGCAATTACCCCGTATTACTTCCAGAGATTACCTCCTACATCCAAACTTACAAACTTTACTTCTTCATTATTACTGTAGATGTACATGTATGATGTATGTACTTAAAACAATACCTGCGTGAGCAAAAAGTACCTCGTTCATATCTTAAGTGTTAAACTGATAGCATGCTGATTATCAATCACTATTCCACAAGAGAATAACGGGTTCAAACGGCCAATTTATAAAAGAAATTCAAACGCAAAGCTTGACACAAGAGCTACCGAGGCTGATGGCTGATGGCAGATAGAAGTCACGAACCAGCCATGTATCTAGATCAAAGACAGCTTTTTAAAGTTTTTAAATTCTTTGTAAGATCCCACAAGACCTTTTCAAAGTAAGTATTAATGTTTCAATCTGTGTGTGTCTGGAGAAAATTGGTTTATTTTAGAGGGGATTAAGGTTTGAGGGCGATGTATATTCAGCGTCCCTGTAACTTGAATTAACTACGCCAGTTTTTGAAAAGGATTGGAGAATCATCGTCGCCCTGTCATCTTTTTGAGTTTTTGTCAACCTGCTGTGGGATACACCTCCTTAATGCCCAGGATACACGAGACTAGTTTTTTAAAACTAGGATAGCAAATTAGAACCTTGGTATACTATCCTGCCTTGCTGAGCTGGCTAGGCACATGGTAGTTCTGTTTACATGATGCCAGATATTTTTAAATCACTACTATACAACACGTGGTTGCCGTCAGAAAATCAAAACGCGTCTGATTACTAGATTCGTCGGCCACATGAAGCTAGTAGACAAGCCAGGATGGTAAAATAACTGGTGAGGGTGTGGTGGGGGTGGGTAGCTCAAAAAATAGAACCCCATCAAACCCCCCATTAAACTATCCTAGCTTGAGACGCTAGCTTGCTAGCTTTCTCACTACCTTACTAGCCTAGAAATGAAGCTAGTCTCTAGCATGCTGACTTAATAACACTAGCTTATTATCCTGGCTTGAGAAACTAGCCTCGTGTATGTCGTGCATAAATGATAATGATAATAAATATGTTAAAGAAAGAAAAAAACGAGCAAGCCTTAGGCTAAGCGTATGCTGAGTAAAAACGGCAAAAAAATCATGTCTGTTGTATGGGAGCCCTCCTTAAATATTTATTTTATTCTGTTTTTAGTATTTGTTGGTAGAGCGGCCACAGAAATACATCATTTGTGAAAATTTCAACTGTCTAACTATCACGGTTCATGAGATACAGCCTAGTGACAGAGGGACGGATAACGAAGTCTTAGTAATAGGGTGCCGTTTTTACCTTTTTGGTACGGAACCCTAATTAAGAATGCCATACATCAAAATATTAAAAACCAGCCAAGTGCGCGTTAGACCACGCACATTGAAGGGTTCCGTTGTTAGGATGAATTTATCACAAGAAAAAACTTAACATTGTAGTTGAAAAACATGTTCTCCCATACGCAAATTCTAGTTGGACGATTATTACTCGTTAACCTGTAAAGCCTGCTTAGCTGTAATAGTTTTCCTTTTAACTTTGTATATACTACAGCCATTTAGCTGACACACTTGACTCTAACAAAAATTTGCACTTTATAGCTTAATATTTCGCAAACGGATCCCTGAATTGAAAAATGGTTGTGACATACCCACAATACTTTTGAACGACCTTTCTAACGACACCACAGACACCTCAACTTCTCAACTTTACGTATAGGGGAGGTACCATAAAAAAAGGTTGTTTTTGTTTTACCAGTTTGTCGGCGTAATTAATATGTACACCCATCCCAAATTACAGCTTTCTAGTACTAACCGTCTTTGAGCTAAGCCGCGGACGGATGAACAGACAGACAGATAGACACACAGACAGACGGACATGGCGAAACTACAAGGGTTCCTTGTTTACTACGGAACCCTAAAAATGGAGGAGAATAAGGGTCATCCAAATTAATATTTTTGGGAACGTTAAAAGGGCTAAAAGGTCGGTTAAGCAAAAAACACATCACTGACACAATGAAAGACATGAATCAAATAATTTTAATTTGCGAGCATGTTTACCTTACCACGGTTTTTTATTAGGGCCGAAATAATACAAAAAGAGCTATCATTTGTCATGTTATGATTCCATAAATGCCGAGGGGTAAATATTGCAGTACAGTTAAAATGACTCGTGAGAACCGTTTACAATTTTTTAATTAAATATTTAATGCAGAATTAAGAGCCTTGCTAGTGAAGGTTTTGTTAAACGTTTTTAAACAATTCTTTGCTCAGTTTTTCGGTCTTAACTGGGTCAACGGCATTTGTTTTAATTAGGGAAATGTTTACTAAGAATACGAAAAAAACTGAGGTAAAGAAAAAGTGAATTATACCAAATCTTTAAATCCTAGTGATATGAACTGAACTGACTGACTGTCTATCTATAGGTTCTGTCCTAATATTATTACATTGAGGTAATATTTGTGAGTCCGTATGGAGGGGTTAATCTTCAAACCGACTGATTCGATTCCAAACCTTACTAATGGGATATACTAACAGTATTGCTGGGTGTCATAGGATATATTTTATGAACAAACAAGGAATTTCATGCGGACGAAGTCGCGAGCAAAAGCAATTAAACATAAACTACCTATATATAAGCATTAAATGGTTAACTAGTTTTCTACGCAACCGGAACACAAAAATATCCATCATAAATACATAATAATAAGTTTTGTTATAACTATAATTTATCCTTTCAGGTTGGAAATCACTGAATATGATAGCGTGTAATTAAGGCTTCAGCTAAAAATAAAGAGCACAAACACGCTTGTTCCTTATTTTTTTTATTGTTGTTGAAAGGTTCGTTAGAAGTTAGTAAGAATATTTTCCACAAGCGAATCAGGTGAGGCCACTGATAACTTTTAAAAAGACGTTGGTAGCCCGAAGTAAACAAAATAATTAATTTCCACAAAAAAAAAAGAAAAGAACATTTAAAAAAAACTTTAGTCTGTCTCCGTAATTCTAATTTTCACTTTAGTTGATGAATAAGAAACTCTGCATTTGCCTTTTTCAGTAAGTTCTTTGTTAAGTGGACTCTTAACAAAGAACTTACTGAATACGGCAAATCTAGTATTTTATGAATAGTTAATAATTAGTTTGTAGCGTTAGTGTGACGTTGACAAAATGTTGTTTAGACATAAATAAAACGAAACATGGAAAGTTTAAACAAAGACAGGCTGACAGGTTCACTTAAGCATAAAACTCACTAAATCCAACATAAATAGAGGTTCAACATCGTATAACTAAGCGGGTCGAAACTTGTCTTTCATAAGTTGTAACGTTTGACCAAACTTGCTGGGACAACTTCACAAAAGTTTTATGAAACTACAAAAAATGTAACGTTTTGCTTGAAAGTATTATCAAAAGCGTTCATCTTCGCACTGATTAGATGAGATGTAGGTGAAACTCTGACTTTTCCTTCAAAATAAGCAGGAAAAATTAAGCGCGTAGTCGCGGAGTCTGGACCCCGTAGCACGATGTGCTACGGCGTAGGTCACATTGTGCTACGATATCGTGTGGTCTCTACGCCTGATTCATTATGATTTGATAAAATGAACTACGGAATAAATAAATTCCTTTAGTGGTGCACTTTTAACCGCAACCTCAATCTGTCAATGCTATTAATCAGGCTTGATCGTAAAGATCGATCTATCCACTTCATGGTGACTGTGCTGTTGATGAATGAATGCATTTTGGCATGCGGTTTTAGGCCTGCAGAACAATACAGTTATAATAGTCTGATTAAGATTTTGAAAACATAAAACATTTTAAAGATAAACATTTTTGTTTAAAACCATCTCGTTGTCTAAAACAATATTTTGCAAGTGATTGAATTTGTCTTCTTAATTGTAATATTAACAATTTTCTTGTTAAAATAAAAATCGTTCACAAAACATTCAACGTCGAGTCAAGGTTCATACAAAAACGTTGAAGTGGGCAAACGCCTTGCTACCGTCCTTCAAAGGCTCCGCGAGATTCGAATCGCAAATTGGGAACGAACTTTCTCAGGCTTTACTGGGTTAATTGCCCAATGCCCGAAAGCTTTAAACGCTTTTTATAATATACAATTTAGGGTGCCAACATTACATTTAAACCCTAACGAAATGTATTACACTTACAATTCTATTACATAATATTAGTTTATGAAACTGTTGCATAATGAGGGATATTAAAACACGATTGTGTGTTTAAAAACCGAGCCGTAGCCGTTTTTAATAGTATCAGACGTGTTTTAATACCTAGTTATGCGCAGTTTCATACACTACTTTATCTACTCTCATATATTGTGATTTAACCTATTAAATAAAAGATCAACGTTAAAAGAGTTAGAAATAGGCGCCCAGCACATACCCGCGCATGCGCTAAAGCGGGCGCTGCCACAGACAAGTAAAAATTGGAATCAAAACTTGTTTGTAATGCAATAAAAAAAATGGGGCGCCCTGCATATGCGTTCCATTAGAAAAAAATAATTGGTGCAAACTCCTTGGAACCTAACCCTCCTCCTCCTCCTTGGATATTAACTTATTGAAATGAAATGAAATGAAAAATACTTTATTGCATTTGCCCTGTATCGTATTGTTAAAAAAAAAGAAAAAAAGAATATTTTGTTAGAGAAAAATTGTCATACTGATTATATTTTTAAACGGTATTTTGTTTATAAAGCCTGCCAATATAATCTCGGTTTTGAAGTTTATACCTAATTCAAATTTTATGATATGAGAGTAGATAAACGTAGGCCGTGCTAACATATATACCGGAAATAGGATAAGCTTTAAAGCAAGCCCCTTATGTTCACTCACTAACAAAGCCTGAAGGACCATTGTCTGTTTAAAAAAAGCTGTGTAAAGTTCAAGCCTTTTTGTAACGTTTGCGCCAGGAGTGATAGGTTTCAAGGGGTTGTCTATATGTATTTGTTATAAATAGGAAGCTTACCTAAACACAGTGAAAAATGAGTTCTGTATTTACTCCCTTTGAATTCGTTCGTATTAGGTTTTTGTTAAAACAGTAAACTAATGTCGTATTTTATTCTGAAAAACGATTTGATGCATTCACGCTACAAGCTCATAAATACAGTTTTGTAATCGCCAAAGAGTGTGTAGTCCGGTAAATTCTATTTACAAGTTTTGCCTCTGGAAAACTTCATCTTGCGTGGACTACGTATTTACTTCGTCTTACAACACCGACAATTTTGTTAAACGGTAATAGGATTGGACAACTTGTGTTTACCTTAACAAACACAGTCTATTTAGTTGTTAGCAGCAACATATAATTTCTAATGAATTTACTAAATCATGTCCAACCACCTGGGGATCTAATAAATGCACAATTCATGGAATTCAATCATGAATTGTGCTTTTTGTTTAGTAAATGTTCTGTTAAAACTGCTGTTCCATTGACCGATTGCAGCTACGAGTACCTATGTATTGGACCATACAAAAGGTTTTGATAATGATGTAAATGAAAGGCCTGTTTTTATAAAACTTGAAGCGAGATCGAATTTTATCACGATTTATATAAAATTTTGTATTCCCCGTTGTGTTTGTACAATTAATAATAAAATTAATTTCGGTAATGCGAGTGAGAATCTCGTTTGAAACAGAAAAGTGTTGTTCTAATCGTGTAAAACTTCAAGCATGTACTAACAGTAAATTAAAAGGTTCGTTGCAATTGTTGCCAGGCTAATTTATCTTCTTAAGTATCCAAAACTTTAGTCCCCACGCAGAGTAAAGTTATACCTAACTTAATTCTTGAAAAATTAAAAATCCTTAAATTTACAGTAACTAAGCAATACTGTTGCACAAACCTTGTAGCCCAATTCACTGTTCTCAGAACTTTCGCGAAAAACCTATTTGTTCTTCCTGCATTTTACCTGACACAAAACTAAGAATGAGATGTATTTGTCTTCTTGTTCTAAAAACAATCGTACTTTGTTGAATACCCGAGACGCAGAGAACATTGGGTCTTGTTTATTCTTGTGACTTTTGTGGGGCAGTAAATTATTCAATTTACGGGCTAATCCCCCGAGATCTTTGTAGCTATTATTAGGACGGTAAATAAGTGGTTTAAGTACTTCGTTTCTGCTGTTTATTTGTTGTTATTCGCTTAATTTTGGTATCTTAATAAACTTTTATTGTTGATTAGGTTCTTCGTCTAACCTTCATTTGATGAAGGTTATTTAAGAAGAAAATTGTATTAGGTAGTCTAACTCAAAAAAATAGTAGTTAGGTAATAATTAAAGATTGTATCTCTAAACAAACTTTTATTGCTAACTCCTACCTACGACAATTTTATTTTACTGATGATTATTCAGAAAAGTAAATGATTCTGGGTATTGTAATAATAAATACGCAGGTATTACTTTTTCTTTTAATTGCTACCTAACAACTCAGTCTGATGATGCATTGTGCTCTTCATTATTCAGCCAAGACTTAATACTTCTGTAACTTGTTATTTATACTTGTCAGAACTTTTGTTCAATTGTGTATTGGCTTTTGAATAAACAATTAAAATTATTTATTTCCAACTTACATCTATTACATTACGGGACTACTACTACACTACTACATTACTTTCATCTATTACTAATTGATAGAATGTATAACGTTATGGTAGGTAAACTATCTCGCTAGAGGTGCTATACTTTGTGGAGTTATTTATTTACTTATTTATAGTTAATTAAAACGGTACAACTCCAATTACATTAATTAACATAGAGACAAAAATTACGTTAACAATAATATAATTTAAAACTAACATGGAACAGTGGACTCCCTTGTATACTTTCTTTCACAGAACACCAGACATTACGCATAATTTTAATCCATTCATCTGCAAACACATCACATTCTGGGTTGGCAGCCAGAAGGGCATTCAGCACCTTTAGAGTACGACAGACTGGGGATTCGGCTCTGGCTACAGTTTTGGCTGGTAGTTGCGCAAACAGTTATCAGCATGACAGCACAAATCCTACATGATCACTTTGATCGATTCGTGAAGTGCTATGAAACATATTCAAAAATCCGATAGCTTTCGGGCGAACTGCGATTTCAGTGATAACGAACTTATGTCGGGCTTTCATATCCCATTGATAGTGCCTATTAACCCGGCGCTGTAAGCCTGCTTCAAAGTTCAACGAAGGGACCGCTTCATTTTATTTTATACCAGAGTAAGGGGTTTTAACACGTACCTACATACTAGTATCCATTCCATATTATAACAGTTAAAATATCATATTTTTGATTAGATCATCCTACCTCTAGGCTATATTCTACCTACTTACTCAAGGATACGATATTTCCCCAAGTATTTATTTAAGTACCTACGTAAATCCCCTAGATATAAATTATTATTTTTTATTTTATTTTTATTTTTTATTGAAAGGAATAGCAAACAGTTACATTATAAGAACTTATAACTAATTTAAATAATACAATTTTAATAATAACATAACCCACAACGCTATCCACAGGTAGACATAAAAGTTTAAAGAGTAAAGAAAGTAATCGCTAGGAGCTTATATCGCAGTTCGAGCTGTTACAATAATGAGCATTTAAAAAAAAAAAAAAAGCTAAAATGTAGGCAAAGATAAAGATAAAGAGAGAGGCTACAATGCATGGGGTTTATTTAGTAAGGAGGAGCGAGTGAGGCTTTTAAATCTACTCATTGGACAATTAAAGATGTCAATATTCTCAAAATCATTATTATATGAGTCAACCATACGGCGGACAGGTGAGCGCTGGCCAGAATTAGTTCGGCAATGGTTTAAAGCAAAAAGAGTACCTGCACGCACCTGTCGCCTATGGAAGGTTCTAGGTACAGCGTAACAGATCACGTTATTAAGTTCTATACAATTAAATTTGTTTCTTACAATTTTATATAAGATAATGGCTTCAAGGTATTTTCTACGAGAGCTAAGGGACAGGAGCTTGTACTTGCTGAGTAATTGCGGGTAAGGTAGGTAGGACTTATGGCATCTGTAGTGCATGGCACGTAAGAATTTGTACTGAACATTTTCAATCATTTCAGCATATTTTTTGTAGAAGGGGTTCCATACTGAGACTGCATACTCTAATTGTGAGCGAACTAGGGCCTTATACAAGCATAAATAAGACGAGGTTCTCTTGAAGTCAAGGGTAGAACGCATGATAAAGCCATACATTTGGTAGGCTTTACTAACGATTTTGTTAATGTGTGAATCTAGGCATAGTTTGGAATCGAGTATTACACCGAGATCGCGGATTGAGTTTAATTTAGTGAGAGGCACATGACAAAGGGTGTACACGAAGTTAATAATTCGTTTATTTTTAGTGAACGTAAGGTAATTGCATTTGGGTATACTTAACTTTAGTTTGTTCCTACCACAGTAGTCTGTTAGTCTGTCCAGGTCTTGCTGTAATAGAATGCAGTCATTAATGGATTTGATGGATTTATATATTTTTAGATCATCTGCATACAGTAGAAACTTTGTGTTGTGAAAACAATTACCTATGTCACTAACAAATATGTTATATAATAGCGGCCCAAGGATCGAACCTTGTGGTACCCCGGACGTGACTTCGATGGTTTTAGATCTGTATCCGTTAATTACTACCCTTTGGCAGCGATTTGAAATATATGACGCAAACCACCGCAACAAGTTACCTCGAATTCCGTTGAAGGCTATTTTATCTAGCAACAATTTATGGTCCACCTTGTCAAAGGCCTTACAAAAATCTGTGTAAACTGCGTCTACTTGCAGGCCATAATCGAGACTATGAAACAGAAAGTTGGAAAAGGACAAGAGGTTCGTGGTAGTAGAACGCTGTTTCACGAAGCCGTGTTGTTGCTGTATTATGGAATTATGCAAAGATGGATATATTTCATTGTGGACTAGTCTTTCGAAGACCTTTGACAAGGCGGAGAGAATAGAGATTGGACGATAGTTCTCCACATTACCCCTTGAGCCACCCTTGTGTACAGGTGTGATGTTTGCACGCTTCCATTCTTTTGGAAATACTCCCTCAGAGATACACTTATTATAAATTATGTATAATGGTTTGCAGATGTGAGCAGCAGTGTAACGTAGAAAGTATGCCGGAATGCCGTCAGGTCCTGCACCTTTGGAAGGGTCCAGGGACTTTAGTTCTTTCAATATCTTATTTTCAGTGAAAAGTATGTTTGAAATTATATCATTCGCTGAGGAAGTTGCAGCAGGCGGTTGCCATTGAGACAAGAGCGGCGAGGTGGGTTCATAAACGGAGTGGAAAAAATTAGAAAACAAATCGCATATTACATCCGGCTCGCTGGATTGGGCATCTTTGTAGTGTACTTTAGCAGGGATGCACGGTTTGTCCTTTCGGTTTGCTATGTATTTCCAGAAGTGTTTCATATTTAGGTTTAAGCTATCCTCTACGGAGTTAATATACTTAGAAAAACACTTAATGCACATATCCCTAAAACTAACTCTATATGATGTGAATTTTTCATAATCAAATATATTTTTATATTTCTTCCACTTGATCCAGGCTTTCTGTTTCTTTTTAAATGTACTAATCAAGGGCCGCGAGAACCAGACAGGAAAAGTGGAAGATTTATGACTAGTCAGAGGAGTATATTGCTTAATAATCTGGTCTAGTTTGTCATAAAACAAATATAGAGCTTCTTCTGATTTTTTGTGTGTGAGAAGTTCGGGCCAATCAGTTTGATGTATCATATCATTTATTTTTTCATAGTTTGCCTTGTAGAAATTATATTTCTGCAGTGATTGCCTGTCTAAGGGAGAGTATTTTACATTTATATTAATATCACAAACAAAGGGGGGGTGATAAACGTCAACAGGTAGAAGAGGAGAGGCCTCTTCCTTCACATAACAGGGGCAGTTAGATATTAAAAGGTCCAGTATTTTACCTTTTGAGTTATGTGTGCTGTTATACTGAGCGGCATTTAAAAGTGACATGAAGTTGTTTAAATGGTCACAAGACGCAGTAGTGCCAGAACACAAAGGAGAACTTGTTGGTGGATTTATGGAAGAGTGCATATGCCACGTTGCTTCTGGGAGATTATAATCTCCGACTAAATAAAAGAATTCAACGTTAGTCTTACCCAGAACGTCATAGAGTAGCTCGAAGTGTTTTTCATATATCAGCGAGGGAGTCTTGGGTGGTATGTATGCGGCAGCCACTATATGGCGCTTTAACCTGTGTCCACTAGGTATTTCTACAGCAATTTGCTCAATGTAATCGTGTAACTGAGTGATATTAGTGGAAGTGATTAAGTCAATTTCAACTGGTTGAAGAGTTTTTAAAATTGCCACAAGTACGCCTCCACCGTCTTGTTTTTTTGTGCTGGTACGATCGCGATCACACCTGTACACAATGTAGCGCTGGTCAATGAACTCATTGTTATTAATTTCCTCAACCAGCCATGTTTCTGTGAGTATTATAACGTCATATGTTCTCGTGAGGATGTTCATAAATAAAGTCTGCAGTTTCGTACGGATACCCCTACAATTTTGATAATAAAAGGTTAAGTGTTTATCAGTCATTGATAATGGTTGAGTATGTTTGTGTATTAATATTATGTATCAAGAATGTTAGGATGCCAAGAAAATAGATACTGAGCGTAATTGATGATAAATATGACTGTAAGATAAAACTTAATTTTATTTCAATTAACCAGCAGCACACACTCATATTATTATACGGAAAACAAACTAGCTCTATTTTACAGAGAGAGCGTAATTTCTCAGATTTGAGTTTAACATAGAAGAAATATATTATGTTTTGTTTAAGGATTAAACTAGATACTCGTAGAACCAAAAACATATTATAAATTAATAATAATGGTAGCCTCCAAGCGGTTATGCTTATTTGAAGTGTACATAAGTTAGGGTTGGTAAGATCAATGCGTAACTTAAGTGTTAAAAAGTAAAATCTAAAAACTACAATAACTTTAATTCTAAAAATACTGCGAACATCAATGCGTAGTATAAGTGTTGAAAAGTACAAACATAAAAATATAATAATTCTAAAAATACTGCGAACATTGAAAGCTAGTGTTAAAAAAAGCTTACGTGCTGTGATTTTGAGTATCCAATGGCAAGGTTTTGTTACCGCTTTTGATTTTTCGGACGTCATCCAAGGTGCGGACTGCAAAAGAAGCCATGCCATCGCGTTCACGTACAAGTACTGTAGAGTTTTTAACCCATACGTACTTAAAATCGTGTTGTTTAGCGGCTTCTTTACATTTCCGAAATAACTGCTTTGCCTTCAGGGTGAGATGTTCATTTAGGTATATTCTAGTTGGATGTCCTGCTATACCAATTTGATCAGACTTCAGTTCCTTGGCCAGACGGTACGCACTCAAAATATTATCACGTATAATTCGTGTAGAGAATTTAACTATAATATTCTTCGGTCTGTTATTGGTTTGTTGAGCGTGCTGTACTCGATGGATAGAGATGATATCTTTCTGTGATGTTGGGAGATTGATGGCAGTTCCTATCAGCTCCATCACTCGAACCAAGTTTTCACCGCGCCTTTCTGGGACGTTGCAGATTTCAATGTTGCAGTTTCTCGCTTGTTGCTCCAAGGAATCAATTTTTTGTTCAAGACTGCTGACTAAGATTTGAGATTGGTCAGAGCAGTGACGGGCACTGTTTTCGACACGATCCTTAAGGTCATTATGATCAGCTGCTTGAGACTGTGCTGAAGATTTTAATTCTGCGACATCGTGAGCCACTACGCGAACGCGTTCTCCTAATTTCTCGTGTTCGCTTTGGAGGGTGTTTATTTCCTGTTTCATGTCCGATAAAGTGCATTTAATGCTGTCATTGAACTTGGACATGCTAGTCTCCATTTCCTCACGCCAGCCACTCAATGTGCCTTTGATATCTTGTGTGAACTTGGCCATGGCATGGTCCATATCGGTGCGCCATCCTTTCAATGTGTTATTAAGTTCATGTGATATTATATTCAGGCTGTCGATGGCGGTGGAGTGGGACGCATCACCAGTGACAATAGTTGATGCCGAGCTCGTCGACGACTTCGGTGATGAGGATTGTTGATCCAAGTTATCGCAGGACATGTTCATCGCATCAACGGGGATTGTGTGGCTGTATGTGGAGCGGCTCAGAGAGGCAGAGGTGGGGCGATTTCGCTGCGTGATGCTACCACAGGGAGGACACTTCCACTGAGTTTTTTGTTCTTGAGTAAGTTTAGAGAATTGTCTTTGTGTGATGTTGAGGCAATCACAGTGATACATGTCGTCACATATATGGCACTTGAAAAACAATGCCAAGGGTCCAATAACTCCATCGCAATGTCTGCACAGACCATTATTATTGCATTGACGTCATTGCTCAAAGGCAAACTTTAATCACATTTCGCGAATTAAATTAATGTAACGTGAGCAAACTACTCGATTAGTTTGTCAAGTCGAATATGGATTCCATTATCTTGTACGTTTCCATAATAGTGGTTTAATGAGAAATGCATACATATACCGTGCCGATGCAAGGGGTATTATGAGAGATACACAAATAAGTCAGGGAAATGGATTGTTAAGCAAACTGATTAGGTGTCTACTTAAATAGTCCGTATAATAAATAGACATGATTTAAAATATCACAACCTTTAACATTTAAATCTATTTGAAGCCGTATGAAATGGCTTTGAAACGAAACAAAAACGTAGTAGGTACCTACCTGTGGCAATGTGCTAATATTCAAATACATTTACCTGACTGTACAATAGGTACAAAATACAGTTACCGGTTCCTTTCAGTACTTGTACTTCTACCTAGTTCTGTTCAGCGTTCATTGTTTTATTCAGTAACAAAGTTAGATTGGGTGCCAAAAGCCAAATACCTGGAGCAGGGTAACTCTTTCACAGGAAGTTACTCGTAAATCCACAGCGGGTTCTCAACTTACCTGGAACAAAAAATACATATTGTTAGGAACGGTAACAAGGGGTAACTACCAGTAGCGAACTTCCGAATATGTACTGTTTGGTGTGCGCGTAACGATGAAGTATAAATTGGTTTGTGCAGACAAAATTTTCTTTGTGTGCGTGTCAAAAATAGGTAGCAGGTAAAATGAAGACGATTTACAAATTGTGTCATAAATAATAACTTTCTACTGTTTTCATTATTACCGTCGCCAGTTTACAAATGACTAAATGATTATGTAGCATATTTGACAAGGCTTTGTTTATGTCCATTCTATGAAATACTGTCTTAAACATAGGATTAAATTAACTTTGTTCGCCATACTCGGTCTGCAAGCGAGCATTGCTCAGCATGTGGATTCCTTATCGACCGCTGAAATTTAAGGATAAGAGGAAAAATATATCCAGTTTCGCTAAGATTTTATTACAGTGGGGTAGTCAAACTCAAACCATTTATTTTAATTAAACCAATTACAGGCACTGTCGAATTGTCAAGGAGTCGATCAGTCAGACAGAAGAAGACCTTTCCAAACTTATTAGGTTCCTATGGAGAAGAAAGGGCAAGAAACTCCACGGATAAAGTTACCTCCATGGACATAAGTGAAATGTTACCACATAAAACTCATTAATTTCCCTTATTCAACTGGCAATCATTTTAATTTTGAAAATCGGAGTTGAACAGCCAATTAAATGAGAGATCGCGAGCGTCCGATTGGTGGAACACACTTCAGATAAGGTGACAACTTGTGCTAATAAATCCAATTTGAGAGACGCTAGATTTTATCTAATTTTCGCGTTTTATTTCTCTGATTTTTGTTTGACCATCAATAAATTAAGGCGGGGCGTTGGTGCGCAATGTGTTCGGTATCTGTATTTAATTAAATGATTTTTCAATCACCCGATGAATTTTATTTCAAGAATAAATATGGCGATTTGACATATTTTCCATTCAAAAGTTGTCAAGCCGTCCTAAATGACTGAGTTCTATAATTATGTTTATTTGACCTAAATCCAAAATTACGATGAAATCGGAAAGTTGTTAATAGCCAGAAAAACTCAATATTATCGACGATACGAAATGCAAGAGAAATTGTTCGATACTGCACTAATAGCAACTGACTAGGATCCACATAAACAGGATTAGGTACATCAACATTAGTGCTGAACTAAATAATAAGGAAATTGACACGCAACTAAAACAAAACTGGGACTACAACAAATAACACATGGGGCTTAAACATAACTAGGCGAAATGTGGGTGTACTATAGATACACCTCTGCCTAACCCTTCGGGGAACATAGGCGTGATGTTATGTTATGTGTGAGAACTAGTAAACCAATGTTTAATAAATATTTGCCTCTATATAGGAGAAAACCGTGTTTTTGTACTGTTTGCACCTTTTTATATGTTTTAAGAAAATCTGCGTTTAATATTTAGTAGTAGGAAAGGAATGTCTGTGATCCAATACCTTGAACATTCTGTTCTCTTTTTTTTAGAAGCCTTGACGCCGCTTCTATTAAGCTTTGCCAGTGAGTCAAAGACCGTCATCGTAGCTTATTTACTGTCAACTTTTGTTTGAAGTCTGAGTGCCTCCCTACCTAATAAACATATTTAGTTAGCTATTACTCACGTTTGAGAATATGAGATGCAATTTAAGAAAAATATAAATGGAGTGGGATGGTTTCCAGATATGAGGGGTAAAAATACTTGCAGGAAAGTCATGATCCGTAGAATTTTTACGTAATATTGTAATACTTTGTTTCAGAAAATAAATAAGTTGTAGAAATGTTACTTTGAAAAGAAAATACAGGTCAGACGGCCAGCGTTCATTAGGCGAGAAGCTTTTAAGAACTTACAAGTCAACTCACAGCGCCATATTTTTGTCACTTTATTATCTACTCTGTTCACACATGTTCCACGCGTTTACATCGTAAAGGGGTTAAGGTGTGACACATCTGACCCTCAGGATTGGTAGGCTTTAGAGAATGAATATATACGTCAGGAGATAAATACAGCGGTGGGATCGTGTTTTATCTTGATATATTGTCCCGGGGACCGAGAAGTTCGACACGCAATTTGGTCCATTAATAACTAGTTTTTGTCTCTAGAGACTGAGAAACCGAAGGATAGTTTATAGGAACTTAGCGTCCAAAATTGTTGCGCCAATCAACGTTAATAAATTATTCGTTAAACCAGAAGATCTACCGACAGCTGCTAATATAATAGGCAAATACCTACAATATAACAAAACACATTAAGATTTATTTACAAGTTCACCATACTGGTAAATATTTCTGTCATTATGTTTGAGGAAATTAAGATACTTATTACGGTTTATCAATTCTTATGTAAGAACGGCAGTCCCTAAAGAGGAAATCACTTTGGCGTATATTTATGTGCGAACACACGGTTCGTGTAGGTACTGTTTATTACCAGCAAAGTAATGTAGTGTATCTAATTTTAGAAAACTGATTTCTGGTCACAAATTATTGTAAAATATGTTTATGTATAATTTTATACTACGTATGAATACCGCTAATTTATAAAACAGCTGTAATATCACCGGCTTTTATGACATCACAAAGAGCATTCTTTCAGTGCCATTATTACTCTTGCTTTTCAGAACAAGTTATAATAAGTAAACTTGCTTAACAAACTAGGTGGAATTCAGACGGCTAAGGTACCTACTGTCACTTTAATGAGAAGAAAAATACTCTAATGCTAATGTATTAGAATGGTCTCCAAGTACCTGCTTAGTAAGACGCAAGTAAATACAGTGGATTACACATCTTGAATAATGCACAAATTTCAGCTCCTTGAGACAAATCTTATATATCTTGGACATAAGGCAGTCGTCCACGACGCAAATCGAAAGTAACCAGTCACAAACACGAGTAGCCAGAAAGTCACAGCACTTATTTCAATGGCGGTACGAACACGACGCAACCAACCAGTCACAAACTACATAGTTAATAACGCGTTAGTAAGTCGCGATGATAAAACTAGTGTAATGATTAAAAAAACTGAAAAAAGTAATGTTTCAATATGGTTTTCCGTTCTGTCTTCCCCATAATTTTACAGCTAAAGCTCTCATGAAATGTTTCAGCATACAATTACCATTCTTTTTTATTTCCGTATTTGTCTTTCGTACGGTTTTTAATTCTTTTAATTAGTACATCTTTTGTAGCAGTAATGCTACAAATTTATTTGTTTTATAAATAAAGCATATTATAGCGGATGCTGGATCTCGCTGAGTTCAGAATTAGCATACTAGGAAAAGGTTTTTGAGAAAATTTTGCTGTTTGTATCCTAATTTGAAAGAATGGACTACAACTTCCTGTTTAAGTAATAATTGAAAAGGAGATTGAAGGATTTCGGTCACCAGCAAAATAATTATTTTATTTATAACAAAACAATTTTAAATCCAGTCTATGTTTCAAGATGGACGTGTATTTAGTCAAACTTTCCAAATTATCTGCAAGTAATAATGTCGAACACCACTAAAAGATTTCAAAATTGTCCGTAAAATAATCTCTACGTCAGCGTCGTCAAGAAAGTCTTTCTGCCTCACATATTAAGTAATAATTTCTGCGCAGTTGTCTGCACTCGGCCGTCGCCGGGCTCTTTAAGAAGATTACACCTAAGTGTGTTTCTGCCTGACGTTTATTTCCTGAAAATCTTCGTGACAAAATTTAAATTGCATCTCAAAGGAGGCTAACAATCTTGACTGTTAAACGTTGAAAAAGCTATTGAACAAAGTCAGTAACAGGGCGTGTTATGATGAACGATTGACGCCTGTCGTTTCGCAAAATTCTCCATTTGTTTTAGTCAGATTTAAATCGGGGCATCTTACTGTTCTGATAATTGTAGGGAATTAGGCTGATGATAAGAGAAATCGGAGAACCGATTATCCGTGGGTGTTAGTCCGATTATGCTTTATTAGTTCCAAAAATAGGTTATAAAAAGATGATAAAAAACTGATTGATGGATTTTTTTTGTCGTGTCTAGCGTAAGTACATTCGGTAAGAACCGTTGTTAATCTATTTGCATTGTGAAATCGTTGTCTTGAACCCTAAAATACGTGTTCATCATAATAATGTGTCAAGGGACCATAAATCGTTTAAAATCAAGCACGCCTTTTTATTTTTGATGGGTCTGAATTTGTCGTGATCTAATGAATGGCGATGGTGGGATGTAAAGTATTCAATTAATCGTACCCTTATATGTGTAATCAAGAAGCATTAAACACAGCTGTACCTAATAATGTTTTCCTATAGCGATGTATTGAGTACAGTGGCTCTCTGAACATTATTGTTAAGATTTGACATGCGGGTTTCCCGATGACCAAAGACGACTAAGTACCCAACTTATTATCATAATACAATCATTACTTGATAATTTGGTATTTCCTGGCATTGTTTTGTTTTGATAGTAATGCCATTAGCAAAGTTTTACAAGGAATGAAGTCTCTTGTAATAGAAAAAGTGGGTTTTATATGCGGTGTTGGAAAATTACACTACAAGGTATTACATGCCCAAAAAATGCTCTTTGCTCTTTGACACCTATGTCTAACTAATAACCTAAAGAAAGACAAACAATTATTCTTTTGCTGATTGTAATTAACATTTCGTCTCTAAAGCCAGTCTACACGTAAGAGAGTACGTTCATAGATAACATACACATATACGGATTGTCCGCGCTACAATTGGCACGTGCTGCTTCGTGAACCAATAAAAATGTTAAACGAGGTTCCCATTTCACGTAGGCACGGCCTATGTATACAGTGTACACCCGTTCATTATACTCTAGAGATTTAACAGGAAAACGGACACATTGATCAAGATCAATCATTTAGTTTGATGGCATCGGGAGAAGATCAATGAAACTTCATACCGGTTTTCCCCGGTGTATAGTATATTTCAATACGGGCTGTTACTGAGAAATTCCTGCTGGTAAAAATAATATCATTTTCGGAATCGAACCACAGGACCTTCAGCAGTTGCGTTTTCGACTACTAGACTAATGAGTCATTCAGATTATTGGTAGATACCTACTGTTTGTCTTTTAAATTGCCGTTTATATTACCATTATAATATAACAGACGAGTAACCACAAATATTGAATGTTAATTAATTGAGATCAGAAAGTGTTATATTTTCTGCCAATCGCGTAATTCATTGAGATTTTTTATTTATTTATTGAAATACCTATGGGCTTAAAATATTTACGTTTCACGCATACAGTTTTTATCTCGTAGTTATTTAAATCATTATTGGTCTCCATAGAGTGGCTGGTAAATAGTACCAACACAAACATACATATTAAATTTGGTTGATTTTTCTCTTCATTAATGGCCGTTGATAAAATATTTTTTTAACTTAAAGAACGTACATATTACTGACAACATGTACATAAGTTGGGCTTTCGGGATGTTTTAATCCATACAATTAGGGGATATTTCATGGATAGGCATATAATTTGAGGAACATATTTTAATATCTAAACATCTAAAGGCTCTATTCAAACCATAATATCTTAGTGCGTTTTATGTAAATTATTATGACGGTACGTTCTAGACTCGTTCAAGTTTCGTTGTTATATAAAACTATTTTGCATAAAGTCTCTTGGAACTTAGCGGTGTAGGGTTATGTAAGTTACAATAACGTACTATGTGGACTAATTACATACATTAACATGTTATTACGATAAGAGGACGATCGCGGTTCGGTGCCAGCGCGGCGTAAAACAACGGTCATATAATTATACTGTTTCTTGGTTTTCTAGCTGCACCACGAAGTTTCACCCGCATAAGTCTCGATCTCGTGGGAATATCGAAATAAAAAGTATTTATTTATTTATTTGATTTACACGGCTTAGAAAACCAATTACATAAATCAGAGTATATATAATAAGTAAAAACATAACACATAACGATTAACAACAATCACATACTATTATTCTCACATAAATGTAGGCACATAACCATTAAATTGGCGAATTTATTATGAAACAGATCACAGTCCGGATTGGCTTCCACAAGCTTATTTAGTGCGGTCAACACGCGGTAGGGGAGACGCAGCACGGGCTGCTGTCCGACACGAAGGCACGCTTAGCAGTTGATGTTTTCTGCCACGGAGATAATTATTCGGTGTATAGACTCATTATATGTCCCAATCCAGGTCATGGTCTACACATGTGCCAAATTTCATCCAAATTTGTTTAGTCATTTTAGCGTGAAAGCGTAACAAAAAAACAAACTCACTTTCGCATTTATAATATTAGTTAAGAATCACTTGATTATATATTTTATGAAGTGTAATCTTGTCAGGATAACATATATCTAAAAAGCCGATATTATGAGCTTCAGGCACCTGTCCAACCCTAGTAACTAAGGGAGCAGCGAGTGCGGATGGCGACGAGTGACGAGTCTCTCAGCGAGTTCAGCCCGCCAAGCGACCGTCGCTGCTGACCACCTGCGACAAACGAGTACTTGCCAGCGCGCGGCGGTGTGAACAGTCAGCGATTTACTATTAAAATATATCTCTTTTACTTACACGGGACCTACAATCTTTTGTAAGTTTCTTGAGCGAGCGTTGGTAGCTAGTCGCTTCCACGTCGGCAGTGGGACAGGAGCCTTACGTCGACCATATTCAAAGGATTGCATCAGTATTGGGTAATAGATACCTAACTGACAAGCCGCATCGTAGAACAGACAATGGACTAGCGATGTGGATGGCAGTGAAGCTTGCAATCTGTCCAGAATATGACTTTAGCATTACATCATAGATGCTCATAGGAGATAGCGTTTCATGAATATTTTAGTTCAGTGAGGTACAGTCACCAGCATAAATATACAAAACAACGCTACGCTTTATGCTTTTACGTAAAATTCAAAAGTTATTTTCTCCTTTAGGGTACATAGGAATTATGGTTTCATAAGTTCTCAAATCAGTCGTAACATATCGGTTAGTAAAAAGGAAGTCGTCAATAAAAGCCATCCGAAATGTCCATGTTCAATAAAATGTCGAGATGAGCCGATACCCGGAAAACTCTATATAGGTAAAAAGGTTCCCAAAATGGTCATCCGAATTCACTGATTGTTACATACACAATACCCTTATTTTTTGCTTTGACCAGACTGCAGATAATGATACTTATTTTGTCTCGAAACAAAATAAGGGATGATACTAATGGTTGATTTATAAGGTTGTAATACAATCTACTTGTTGGGCGTAGCAAGTTGCTACAGCGTGCTACGGCGTAGCGGGGAGTTCGTAACCGTAGAATGTTGAAAATAAAAGATACGGAAAATATTGGAAAACTGTTGCTTTATTACTTGGGTAAGGAAATTAGTACTGTATAAATAAATATCTTTATTTTATGTTTAATACCTTTTTTCCGCAGTTAGAACTAAAGGTATCTTTTTGGGCGGTACTCTTTCTGTTTATATAAAGGCTTTGTGTTTTTTTGTCAAATTGATCATACTAAAAAAATTCCACTTAGCAGCGTTACCGTCCATATTCTATACTTATTCCACACAGATTTTCAGACTTAAGCTGACATTTCACTAACACATTTGGTGTCTGAGCGTGGCACACAACGACGGTTTGTAAATTGACTTTATATCGATGGCCAAACAGAATTTGCTAGCACATGTATTCCTTGCTTTACGAGGGTTTTTCTAAAACATTTTACTGGTCGCTTCTGTATTTCCCTCGAGGGTGTTATAATGCATTACTTATGTCGAAATTGAATCTACCTCACGGTAATTAGCCGTGGACACTTTGGGAACGTTAAAATTGGGCCGCTTAGGTTATGAGATTAATTATTCCGCCTCTGATTTTAGGCATACGAGAATGTTTTTTAATGAGGAGAATTTTACAGAACATAATTTTGCAAAAAGTGCTCAGTTGGACCTGATTGGTTTGAATTTCATAGCGCAAATAAGCTATTTTAAAGCGAAATGAGTTTGCAGTGGCCTATTAAAACTCTATGATATGAATTCAGGGTAATAAAAACAGTGACCTAATAATCTTTAAGGTTGGTTTAATGATGAATATTATTCACAAAATAAAGACATTGGCAGTAAACTAAATTATGTTGAATATTATCTAGATGCTGTACTATAAATTGTGCACTGTTTACTAATACCATCAGTTTGGATCGTTTGAATTCACGAAAATCCGCTTTCATCCAGCCAAGAGTAGTAAATTATGTTGCTTTGTTTCAGAATAAACGATAAATACAATACATGACATTTTAAAGATCTTATATCCTTCACATTTTATACACGCCATTTTAGTTTGAGTATTTATTATTATTATTATTTATTTCAGTTATCATGAAGAGTTTATAAAAAAAACCTTAACTTAAGATCTACGCCCCGCAAAACCGTTTTCACGGTTTGTCTGTGGGAACAGAACAGAAAAAAATACACACTATAACATACATTACAACTTATATAACTACCTACTTAATTACTTATTTGCTCTCCATCAACAATCTGCAAACTACTTTCCTAAAAACATCGCTCACAAAATTTTTAATTGAATTTTAATTTTTAATTTTTTTATTTTAAGTATTTCATCTTCACGGCACTTTTAAGTTAGGCTATTTTTTGTTCTTCCTAAAATAAGGTAAATTGATCATATTTAAGTAATTCGAGCCGGTTCCTGAGTAAAATCATGGATACGAAACCTATTCGTAAAAAGTAAATTTTGGTAGATGTATTTTGTTCGTATCTAAAATACAAGCTGTTTAACAAACTCATTCGGCACACAAGTTACAGTTTAAATAAACAAACCCAACCAAACAAGGGAGACTAAATCATAAACTCTGGCAATTAAGCTTTCAAATCCAGTGTGAAATCCTCGAATTTATTGTTAAATCCAAAATCATCGGCGGAGTTAGGATAAGATGTGTAAAATGAACGGTAATATCTATTGATTTTTATATTCAGCGCTACTCCGCACATAATTTTGTGAACCTTGAACCTTTGTGTGAGCATGACGGCCAATATTTATTTATAAATCTACGGGTTACTTCCAAAAGCTCTTGAGGTTGTTATAAATGTGCATGTATCAGCAACATTTAGTACGCAAACTCATCCCTACATTTTTTTGCGATCGATCTAAAGTTTAAAATCAAGCTCCATTTTTATCAAGTTCAGAGGACCAATTGGTACATTGCCAGAGCTCAGCACAGCTAGGTCAAAGAAATAAATATATGTTTACAGTACAATAAAAACTCGCATCTGTCTTGTCCACAGCTGGTAAAACATACCCTCATGAAATAGCCCTCATAAAACTTCTAACGATCAGAATTAATTTACAGTAGGCACAAAATCTAAATATATCAAAACACTAAATATGGTAATATCGAGATAGACGAAGGTAGCTCAGTCTATACGTCAATCTAGGCTATGTTTAAGCTCTAGGGAGGCAGGGGTAGTTAAACAACGACTTGTAACGTTCCCGCCTTGGGCGCTTTGTTTAGATCGTATGTGCTTACCCAGGGTACAAATACCATCTAAAACGGCTAGAAAGTAGGGATAATTTTATATAAGGTACCAATGATCGCATTTTGCGAAAATGTGATTATAGGATACAAAAACATGTTCTACGCATAGGTTATAATTGATAATGTTTTATGACATAAATAAGCAATAAATGAGATAGTTTAAAACAGGCTGTTTGACTGACAGACTACGCATTGCCTAAAGTTTGGATCAGTAAAGCACTAAGAAAGGATTTTTCAGAACTCCACTCTAGGGCTAGTATATGAATATCTAGTAGGCTATGTAAATCCCTATGTACTTGTCTTATCCCATAAATTACTTAAAATTCTTCGACAATCACTAGTAACAATGTTTTCTTATTAAGAAATCAGTAAGAATTGATTGATTGATTGATTGTTTTCTTATCAATAAGAATTGTACACATCAAACACAAAAAACATAGGTAGGTACAAGGACAAAGTGAGCTTAAAGGCGAGCTTACCCGATATTGGGTTTTCTTACAGCCAACCAACAAAGAAAGGGATAGAGATTGACAATGAAGACAGAAATTAAGTGTGTGTGTGTAAGTATAGATTCTAAGAAAATCTGAGCCCTCTAAAGTGGTGCCTCCACCTGCGTACTCAGATTTCACAGCATCCCGTGACGTGTGGCGCGGTAAAGCAAGTGCTGTAAAATATTCAAGAGCATCGGTCGTTCAATGAATGAGTCGACACTAGCTTTGAATAATACTAATATACCTATAAAATCACAAAAAAAAAAAATACGAATTGTGTGTTGAACATAGCGTTACGAAGAGTTTAAGCCTTCTAACCCCGCGGTTTACACCCACAGACAATTTGTGATATGTTCTCAACAAGTATTTTAAAAGACTGGTCAAAAAATGTCATGTACTCGTATAAAACAGGTATCATACATGCTTTGACGTTGTTTCAGATATGTATTGTTAACTATTTTGTACATCTTTTTGAACGTTTTGTGTGCAACTATAGTCTACACAACTTGTTTTAGGTGTAAACGATAAAGAAAACAGTAGACGCAACTTATAGAATACATACTTCATATCTTGGTGTAAACGCAGCGTTTCCACCTAAATTTGCGTGCGCAGAATCACGCTACCGGGTGGTACGGTAAAGCGAGCGCAATAAAATATTCAGGAGCGTCGGTCGTTCAGTGAATGAGCCGACGCCGACGCCAGCTTTGGCTAATACCGCGTTATGTCCGCCTTGCCGACGATTACTACCGTGTTTGAAAATGCAGCTGCTATTAATCATACTTAACTTTAACAATGATTCATTGTATTATCGGTTTTATAAAGATACTGTTAATACTTTTGACGTTCTTCAAGTTGCGCCTTATCTTGTACAGACGCCAGCACATCAACCAATCCCGACAATCTGTCAAATTTCTTTAATAGATTTTCAACTTTATTACTAAAGTATGAGGTTCAAAATTGATTAGGAAAATACAGTTTCGGGTAGGTTGACCTGCTGGCGTCTGTACCTAAACAATTAAATCAACTCAACCGTGTCAGCCTAAATAAAAAAAAATCAACTGTCGCATATATGAAAGTTGCTGTGCCGAGGAGTTTCTTGCCGGCTCTTCTCCATTGGAGCCGACCATATTAGTTATTTATAACAGCTTAAACTACCATTACAGGGGTTACCCAAATGCGACAGTTAAGAACTTAAACTAATAACTAATACCAGATTATACAAAAATAAAACTAACACCATTAATAAATTGAATATAGTACAAAAAATTAAGTATTATTTTGCTTGTAGCATAATATAAATAGTAATACCCTTGCGAATTCACTCACATAACATGTAAACACATCAATCTGAGTTTGAAGGTCGTTGATGGTACGGAAAGCTCTGGTAAGGGGTGCCTTGGCAAGCAGGTTAGTTCTGGCTGTAGGTACCAGTAGCAGTGGCGGGCTGCGCCGCCTCCACACGTAGCGATCTGGCACACACAGACTCAAGCGCACATATGGAACCGTGCCCCTAGCTTCTGACGTTTCATAGGTGCCCATGTAGGTTTATGTGAAATAAAATATTTTGAATGTTGTTTTTTTTTTTTTAGATTTGGCTTCGGTACGCCTCGACTGTTTTTTTTTTGTTGTGTTCCTAGCTGTTATGACAGATAGTTTTTTAGTTTTTTTTTAAAGTCCACCGGAGATGTCGAAAATTTTAATGAAAATCTGAATAACAAAGACTGACAGATAACACAAAGCCTAAACCACTGGAGATAGAGTCATGAAATTCACCCGGGCGACGCCGAGCACGAACGGCTGGTCATTTATATTATGGTACCTATCGACAAAATTAAAAAAACAATGTCACTTTGTAAGTGAACCACAAATAAAATAACTGTAATTTTTATAATCATGTAACGGGAAATTAAAACCCTATTCCCGATTACGTTCTACAAAAAGCCTTCAATCAGGCTAGTAATTGAAGGTTAATTGCCGTTTGAACGAAAACTTTTAATCCCTGAAGAAAAATAGGGTTCGGCTGAGAGCCAAAGAATTAGAATCCAGATTGAAAAATCTGATGTTGTAATCCCGCTTGTTTAATTTGTGTTTGGGCGTTCTCTACGAAAATATCCCAAGTCTAATGACATGGTAGAGTTTTTTAAAACAAAAAAAAAAACTTTATTTCCCGCAGTCGGGTTACAGTTTTTTTAAACATTTAATTTTATTTTTTGCTATTCCGTTGTAACGCTTGATATTAATATGATTTGATTAACTGCGCGTTGGTAAAATTTTAATCATGCTTTTCATTGTATAAAAGGTATTAAATTTACAGCCGCGACGTACGTAGCGCAGTCTCACGTTTGCTTGTTTTTAATTAACAATTTAAATATGTTTCTTTACTTAGACAATTTAACAATATCATAATCGGTACCGGTATCACATATTGTTGCTTTAGGTTATATATCAGTTTGTCGCGTCCTCCATGCCCAGTTGATATGTGCGCCTGCAGAAGAATATCATAGTACATATCTGTTGAAGGTACTTGTACAACAGGAGAGTTAAGATCCTTTCTTCTCAGTATCAGAAGTTTTTCTTCACCTACACTCATCACGTCGTATTTTTTTGCATTTCTATACTGTTGTTGTGTTTTTGGTTGCTTAAGTACACTCGCAGTTTTAAATTGTTCAATTGAATTTATTACAGCATTTACGCGTTCTTTAGTCCATTCTGGTTTAGTTGTACCGTCAACTCTATTATAGTAAAACTTTCTTAACTCTATGTAAAATTTGTCTTTATCGGAGATAACCTCCAAATTCTCCGATTCTGCTGAAGGTTGAACATCATTCTCTGTCGAATCTGTCATAATTATATGAAAACCAAACCTCCTATTCACACCGTTTCTTAGTTCAAGTCCAATTTTATAGTCCACTTTTAACACAATGACAAACAAAACACCGCTAAACCAATCTCGAAAGCTTTGTTGTTGTTGAGTGGTTGACTAAGACTTTTATGATATATGACACTATGTACATCCGTGTAGCACTTTTATTTACCACTTTATTTAAGTCCAAGTAGGTACACTATTTACGATAAAAAACAAAACACTTCTGCAATTTAACTCAGACACAAACGTAAACAAATACCGTGCGGCAACAAATGATTGACATTTAAGACGTCAACCAATCAGAGACGATCTCTTATTGAACGCGCTGACCGACCAATCAGCGTTCTTATTTCATAACAGCCAGCGTTTCGTTTCGCAATATTGCTATAATAACGAGTATTTTCGCAAAAATCCTGACTTTGTCCAGTAAGATTTGATAATTTTTCGCCTATGTCTAATTATCCGCGTTTTCGCAAAACCCCTAGGATTTCCGCGAAGATTCGAAGTATCAAATTATCCTACGACATATATACATTTTTCAAATGTGCTCATTAAGACCTTTCTCCTGATACCAAAAATGTTATGATTATCTCATATTTTTTTTCGAGGTTAGAAATTTACGTGTAAAGTCCAGAATATTAAATTTTGGGAGAATTTATATAGCTTATGTCACCCGGAGTATTATTACGAATCTATTGATACCTCATTCATCAAAATCGGTTAAGTCGTTTGGGCGCTACGGTGGAACAGATAGCACACGTAAATACAAACATACATACATAAATTCATAGACTGCAACCTTTTCTTTTGGCTTTGCCGTATTTGGGTAAAAATAAACTCTTCGTTTAGTCATATCCCACGTGTGTGACGTGTGTGTACGGGTACTCAAGTTTTGGACAAATAAATTATATTATGGTTACAATGCTTTTAATATGGTGTGTCAGGATGTCGAGTTAGATTTATTTACAAGTAGCATTAGGGAAGTAAAGAAAACTTAATAATTGTTTCTTCAATGTTTAACCATTTTTGTTATCTCTTTATTATTGTATTTTTTGAGCGTGGGATTATTTTATGTGCGTATTGCTTAAGTCGCGCTGGTTTCGCGGATTAGTTACTCACATTAATCGTTAGTGTAAGCTTGTAATTGGCCATCTTTAACACACTGTACTAGATATTGAAATGTATTAGCTGTAAGCTTTCCGAAAATTTATAAAATAAAATAATCTTATCATATCTTCGCATTTCATTACTCAACTTTCTTTTATAAAACACTGGTACCATACCATCTCATCACATAAAAAAATATTTTAAAAAAAATTACAAAAGTCCTTAACTTCAAAGCATAAGGTAAACTTCATAACATGGCGGGTTGTGATGACGATGCATTCTTTTTCTTGTATTTGTTTTTCATTGGAAAAACATTAAATAAAATTAATAAACTGTTGGATGCCCTAACATAGATTTAGATTACCTATTATTACCTAGATTTTACGAGTACCTATGATAATTATATGCTTACGTGAAATAACGGATGAGTTTTTTAAATGAGACCGTTTTGAACAACGTCATATTATCTAGTTTTGTGCTTCGTGTAGGTAGGTACCTGTAATGTATAGCCTAGTATCTTACTATAAACTTGTAAACAGAAACTGAAACCCGTCCAACATTTTATTTTGAAGTGTGCTGTCCATCACGCCTATTGCACGACTTTCAGCGCGATTTTTAAAAAAGAAAAAATATTTATTGGAAGCAACAAGATTTCATATCACATCAGTGGTGATTAGAGCCTCCTTTTAAGCGTATAAAGGCTGTATTAGGAGACTCCTCTCTTCCATACATTATTAGTACTTATAAATACTTGTTTAACTCTATTTTACTATTTTTAGACAAATAAAAAAAAATAAAAAAAACCTTAAAACTATAATGGGTTACATTATTATACTCGTACGGCATTTTTTATATATGTTTTTTTTAAAATCTATTCTTTTATTGTGTACTAAATTCTGTTATGATATGTTGAGAGTTCTCCATAGTGCTGCCATTTCGAAAGCCTTTAATAAAAGACAGAAGACTACAGCCGTCAAACTCTGGGTTTCTGTGGAAAACGAGAACCTTGTAAAGTTATAGAAAGAAAGAAAGAAAATATTGTTAATATTATTATTATATTTTTACTTAATTATCCAACATAATACCCCAGCTTCCTTTTAAGATACCAGTGACAAAAAGAGGAAGTAGCTTTTATTTTAGCTAGGTCCGCATTTACTTGAAAAATATTTCCAAAAGTCTTCCTATAAACGCTATAACAAACAATAGGTGTTGAGCTCCTGTCGGCTACAATAGAGTGAACTGAGTTAATTAATACTACGTGCAGTAGGGAGGCACAAAAGAGGTTTTGAAGCCTGCTTTTGAACCTGAAGTGAGCTTATCCGCTCTATGTACGCCGCGCGTACTTACCTAAGTTATGAAATGGTTTGCAGCACACTTTATTGAAAATTCAAATGCTTGTAATACAAAGGTGATTTTGTTTGAGCGAAAGCAATCCGATGTTTCATTTACATACCAAAGTATTTACCGAATTAATGAATTGGAAAAATGATTTCTGTTCTCCAGGTTATTGAGATATGAAGATGTTTCAATGTTTGCGTTACTTGTAAGTAAGCGACAGAGATTATTTTGCAGTTGTGAATTTTTGTTGAGTAAATGTGATTGAAAGCTCGAAGTCACCTGTTGGTGCATTCCATATGTCAGATTCCTTCTGGCAAACTAGTTCAAATGTTCGTCCATTGTTGTCAACACGTACAAATCGGTACAAGTTTTTTTAAATTTAAAAGCTGGAATAACTCTTGGCACACTTTATAATGAGAAACACAAACGAAGCAACGACGTGCGTGTGATTGTGCAGTGTGTGCGCCGTATAATTTATGAAAACAAATTGTTGAACTGGTGCAACCATGCACAAAGTGTTGTGGGATTTTGAAATTTAGTTCTATGCACGTAAAGTTCAGAGTGGAATGTAAGGGTCTGGAGTTTAGAACGACAGTTTTAAAACGTCGCTTTAAATCATTCTGGGCTTTTTATTTGTATTTGCTTTTATGACTTCCGCTGTTTTTTTTCAGTTTTGTTCGTATTTTTAACTTTTACTCAAACTATATACCTACCTATAAATAAGTGTATCCTTTCATCTAAGGTCAATAGCTTATACAAAAAATCATATAAAATTGATTATAATTGAGAACATAGTAACTGTTCTACCCCACACGATATTGAAGCCTGATATGTATTACCGCCAATTTATTTTACTATAAATATGGCAATGAAAACATTTTTCTTTTTAAAAGGGTCAGCCAAATATTGAAACAACCGTAAATAAAACGAAGTAATGTATTCCCTCTTTTATTATACTTGCAAATCAAATTGATTCTTTTGCAAATAAAGAGGATTATAAATATTTAATATCAAATTGCCACCTTGAGTCCCCGGGTGGACACGATTGAATCGAAAACAAAACTCTCATAAATATGTACATAATTGTTATTTTTCAGAAAAACTGCGTATGTACGTCCTAAACAAAATTATCGTTTGTACGTTTATATGTCACTTTAAAGTCAAAGTCAAATAATTTATTTCAATTAGGCACAAAAAAGGCACTTATAAACGTCATCATTTACAAAAAATATAATATAATAATTGATTCTAGTCTTTTTTAACGGAAAACCGTAACGCGCAGTCTGTTGGCACGACCACGCGTTTGGATCTGCCGAGCAAAATGAACACGACAGTTGCGTGTTCGCGGGACGATCGCTTTGGTGAGGACACGGCCATACAAGGCTAATCTATCCAGGCCAGGCACACAAGATGGACCGATAACCTTGTAAAGGTTGCAGGAATCCGCTGGATGCGGGAGGCACAGAATTAGTCGAAGTGGCGGTGCTTGGGGGACGCCAAGATGATGATGATGAATAATAATTCGCCAAATTCCTTTAAAATAAATCTCCATTCAACTAAGAAAGAAAAAGAAAGAAAATACGTTTAATTGCGGTAAACATGACGCAAAAAAGAGCTCACACAAAAAAATAGAAAAGTTGGGGGAAACATGCGTCACATCCACGCAAAACGGCTATCGCTCAGCATTATGCTGCAACCCTATGCAAAAACAGAGCCCCAAAACCAAGACACAAAAATATAATAAAATATTATTTTCTTTGTGGGACATCATTACACTTTGTATCAGTCGGATATTGTGAGAAAACTACTCATTATTTCGCACGCTTTGTTAACTTCAAGAGATACTATCGGGAAAAATGTGATACCCAGATTATATCTAGGATCCTATTCTAAGTACGGTCCTACAATGTCGTGACCTTTAGGTATATTTGTAAGAATATATTCTCCCTTTTGTGTCACTGTATCAATGTGGCCAACCGAGACAAATGTATCTCGTACGTTATTCGAATTATCTCCGTCTCTCGAATGTCGAACTTCGTACAATAAATGTATGAGATTTTCCCGCTGATGTACCATCTTGCAAGATATCACAACATATCAAGAGTCTTATTCGTTGTCGTTGCAAGGATAGCTAGAATTTTCCATATCAAGCAATGTGTTATCGGATTTACAGATGGAAAAACTCTTAATAGCAGTTGCATGGATATCTCTGTTAGGTCCTACCTATTTATCATGTAAATAGGTAGTACTTAATAGGGATGTCCACTTTCCAGTATATAATTCATTATAAACCATAGTATGTAATATTCCGAATGTGTGTAAAACATGAGAACTCTTCCTTTTCCTTAGGAGTAAATAGGTGTGTTGGGAATCAAAGCCAACACCTTGCGCGCGTTCTGCATGAGCAGGCGGTGTGACCAACGCGACAATGGCAAGCTGAGGCACGGCGCGGCCGCGACACAGCTCGGCCTGATGACCACTCACTTCCACGGACTCCATTGCGATGGACAATTCTCCTCTCTAGATTAATCTTGAATTGTTTGTCCTGGACAGCTTTATAATTTGTGATACGTACGGCAATAAACCATTGCCTAAGAACAGTCCACTCTTTTATTGCTCTACGAGCTAACAGGTGAGTAAAGCCACCACATAGATTGCGTCTACCATCATGTTTTGCTGATTGGTCAGATTGTGACGACACGTGACGTCACACTAAAACACCAACAACACCATTGCGGCATTGCTTGCAATACATGACTTACGAGTTGTAGGTCGAACCTACGACATACAACTCAGACAGGCGCTTTGTAAATGTGTGTAAAATCTTTCATTACCACTGCTCTCACAACGGTGAAGAAAAACGTCGTGAGGAAACCGGAATGTTCTAGAACCAAGAAATTTCGAAGACATGTGATACCAGCACTGGGCTAACGTGGTGGCCCACTCCCTCTCATATTTTATTAGTCCCTTAATTGATTAACGATTACGGTTTTCTTTCAGTAGTGTAGTTAATAACCCATAGTTAATAACTCTGATCTTCCTAAAATATACAATAATAATAAAACATGTATGCAGTCACGAGCACAAATATGATACACGTAACGAGATTCAAAAGCACGCATTCAAAAGCGATTTTCTTGTAGAGTATCGATTCATAAATTTATGTTGAAATATTATTCAAACCACAACAGTTTGTGTTAAAAGATTCTGTCTGCAAATCACTTCGTAGTTTCGATCAACAGTTTCTCCTAAACTGTTGATCGAAACTACGAAGTGCTTTCTGCAGTGCTTTTTCGACATTTGTTTTTACTAAGTCTAGACATAGGTGATGTGTTTGGGACTGTACCTGTATATATAGTACGTAATTGTACACATAAAATCAACAGTTCCAGCGTTGAAATTCTGTTTGAAATCATAAGACCATTGTTTTGCATGTACGTTTACTGTATACACCTGTATATTTATTGTTCCAAGACGTTCTTCGGAAGGTACATACAAAACCAGAAGGATTAAGGATAATTACTCCCCTGCACGGTTGGCTGAGCACGCTATACCGTAGCTCACAGTTAATGTGGCTAGGTAGGTGTAGCTCGACTGTATGGCTTGATCACTGAGACAAAAGTAATGGGGGATTTGCGATCGCAAATGGGAGAGTCCGAGGTAATGCTGGTGTTCTTGCAAAACCTAATTTAATGCAGTGAGAGTTCTTTTATATTGTGAGATATAAAAATGATTCGTTAATCAATAAACAAATAGTTATGAATTTTATTTTTCATTACAGAATTTTTGTTTTTAACTGCGTCTTCATAAATTCACATTTCAGTGTAACCTGCAAACGAAACTACTACATAATAGATAGAACGGCTAAGTACTTATATTTAGCTACACTATAGATGATGCTTCATAATTAGTAAATGTAGGGAATATAGAGAAACTAATAACATAAGTATTCTAGCTTATACATGTTAGAATACGTGTGTCCTTTTCAAATGAGAACACGGTAGCTTTGTAATCTAACGTATCATCTTGAAAGCAATTAATATTCGGATTAAAATATTAATTTCAAGATGATACGGTAATTGCTTATTCATAAACATCACGACAATGAGATAACATTACGCAATACTGCTCAGAGATTTCAGTATGAAATTCTAAATATTTAGTCTGACAACAACCAGTTTTCAAAACAGACTGAGCTACAAGAAAAGCGTTGAAAGTAATATGAAACGTAAATAACTATCAACTTTCCGAGCGCATTAGTCACGAAACGCGTGATTCATACAACATTTCAGTGACGTACATTGTGGCGCTTATTCCAAATTTTGACGCATACTTTGGCTTCATTCCCTACAAACTGATAGACTTTATCCGAATGCATATCTTTATCTTTTATCTTCTTTTCTTTTTTTCTTCTTTATCTTTTTTTTCTCTTTCAGATAACAAAACACTTTCTGAAGTGTATTCAGTATGTTAACTTGGCAAAGGACCTGTCGGATGCAAATAGATTGCGTCAACCACCATGTTATTTACCTCGCCACTTTGTCCTTATTTTCCTAGCACCTGAGTTCCACATGTGCTACGTGCCACAATGTTCAGAATTCATCAATAAACTTTGCGCAGTCTGATTGACTGTATCAGGAGTTGCACTCGGGCTATCAATCAATTTGAATATCAATACTAAAAGTCAAATACAAACGAAAAATACTTGAATAAAATTCGTTTTCACGTATGAATGGTTGCAGGGACAAGCACTTGTTAGATTGTTTTTTTTACGTATCGGTGTTCATATCTACGTGTAAATTACGTGGACAGGCGTAATTATTAGTACACTCTCTTATCTATTGCAGATATAGAGATAATCCAGTACAATTTCGTACGAACATAATCAGGTAGTTTCCAACCTAGTTTGAACGGGTTATCACAAAATAGATAAGTAGATGCTGAGTAACATTGTTTCATAACCATATCAATTACAACTTCGATAGCTTATCAGCTTATCATTCAATATCTTTGCTAGTGTTATAAATCAATTTGCGGCAGAAATGTATGAACTCATTTCAATCAATCTGCCTATCCTTTTCCCAACTATATTGGTGTCGGTTTTCATTTATATCCAGGCAAATGTATGAACTCATTTGCCTGGGTATAATTGAAAATAGATTTCATAGCATTCGTCGTGGTTGGCGAGAATGCGTTTAATTTCTGAATTGAAATGTCAATTAGGTACATGTTAGAGGAATTTAGAACTAGTTTGAAATATAAACTGTTGATTGTACTTGCGAGAATCCTTTGCATTGCATTGCTTTAATTAAGTGCTTACTAATTTGTATAATAAAATAGCGTCTAAAAACATTTTCACTTGCAATCTTCTTAAATAGTTAGCGCTACTCCCGCTTCCTTTTTGTTTAATTACTGTTAACATTCGTACAAATAATCCATTCTAGGAATTAAATAGTGTTAGCTTGTAGACAATTGTTTTAGTGTAATAGTTCCCATTGTTTACAGCTGGAAGTTGTAGCTTCGGGGCTGTAAACAGAACAAATAAATAGAGTCCCATTTATCTCGTTTTCAGATATAATACCTAATTATTTATGTTTAGAATTGTATTAATTATTTTAACATTGTTTAAGAAAAGGTCATCTACGATTATACGAACAAGTACTTCTGTTAATAGCTGCTGTACGAGTACAATCAGTGTGTACTTTTGGAACTGATTTTATACCCACACTCCCTTTTGTAAGATTGACGACGTGCTAAATGTCATGTGGTAGTGATCCAAGTCGTGAAAGATGATTAGGGAGTGATCTTGTGACTGACATCATGACGATAATAGGTATATATCTATTATCAATTTATCACATACATTTTATCCTAACAGCAATCATATGTTTAATGACTTTGTTGTTCTTTCTACAGCTATTCTTCTAGCTGTCTAGTTTCAGTATTTAATCATTACTAAGGACACTGTGGAATGATCTGGATGATTTCCAACTATCGGTACGTGTATATTTATAGGTAATCACACAATAGACACAAGAATACGTTACATTGTTATATTTTCGTTCGTATGTTAGACATAGGTATTAAATATAATAATCTTCCTTTTTGTGAATCTTGAGACGAAGAAATACGTTTCGAGATAAAAGATGTTTTACTTTCATGTTATACGTTTGTATGTAGTTTCAATTTCTTTGGCTACGCGGACTTCGTGCTTGAGTTTCTTACGTTGAATGAGAGGTTGAAAGAGTAAATGAGATTTTCTGTTCAAAATTCTTAAGTAGCTCGACAACTTGAACCCGTTTTACATGAGCCCAAATACTATTATGATCTACATACAAAATATTTCACAAAAATATTTTTTTATGTACCTATTGTTTATATACAAAGCTACAATCATGTAAGTATACATGTATGTTCTCTTTGCTTAAAACTGAAACAGATATTACGATTGACGTTATACTTTTTTGGGGAAAGCCGCAGTGTAAACACCAGTAATACTTAATTTCGTTGGACGTACTGAAATAACATTGTAAAGTGAATTTTATCATATAAATAGCACGTGTTTGACTAGTCCATTCATTAGATTGATTAATAAGAGTGTACATGGAGTTTCTTGCCTGTTCTTTTCCATAGGAACTTATTACGATTCAGAACAGCTTTGTCTTTCTGACTGACCAATTCCTTAACAATTCAAAAGTGCCTGTAAATGGCTTTAATACATGCTTTGAGTTTGAGTTGAAAATTGACTGTGTGACCGTACCTTTTTATTAATAACTTATTAAAACAAAACGTAAACAGAAACATTACAATACCTACAATAGGTTTGTACGGATGTTGAAACACTATTAAGTTAAATGTACCTATTAACTAAATATGCTATTATAATAGGAGGGTTGTTAACACATTGTATAAAAACATCATACAAACCTATTGTACCTATACATTTACCTGTTCATAAGTGCATAGGTACGATAGGTTTTTAGGGTTCCGTACCTCAACTGGAAAACACGGAACCCTTATAGGATCGCTCGTGTGTTTGTCTGTCTGTCCGTCTGTCACAGCCCACTTGCTCCGAATCTAATGGACCGATTAAGTTGAAATTTGGTACACAAATCAATTGCTGAGACCCAAATACGGACGTGTTTGGGGGCAAAAGTCACTTTTCGGGGGCAAATTGAAAAATAAAAAATAAACTACTAAACCTACAATTATGAAAAAAAATACAGAAAATAGTTATAGATTACAAGAAAGAGATTATAAGAAGTCTATGGTCTTAAAATAACATGGTAAATCTCCCAATAGTGTGCATATAAACTTACATTTGCGGTTGGAATGTATGGGAGAACATATTTTTCAACTACAATGTTAAGTTTGTGTGTTAAGTTGGGACAAATTTATCCCAACTACGGAACCCTTCATTGTGCGGGGTCCGACACGCTCTTGGCCGGTTTCTTCGTTTCTATGTGGGTTGCGTCGAGTATCCGAATAGTAAGTCACCCAAGATGAGATTCACGTTGATTAATCTAAAACAGTAGCTTATGTAGGGAACGTAAAGGTAGTTTCTGCGTACTCATGGAAAAAGTCGCTTACGTAGGCATGTACGGCGACCAATCCGTGGCATTTATTACGTATTCGAAACTTTTGAACTTACGGTAGCCTTATAACTGAGGTGTGGTCTCCATGTCTTACTCCTTGTCATATTCGTTGTAAGATTTTGAGGTTGTAGTTTGAATTTGATTTAAAATGTCAGACGGACAAAAGTTAAAATTATCTCACATTTTTTCTGCTGTCATTCAAAGTCAGAGTGGATGTCGTAGTTGACGTGTATTTTTTTTTGTAGTATACTCACATGCTCTTCAGCTGTCTATGTCATGATAAGAAGACGTCACGTTATAGATTGTAAAAGTTAGAAGCTTCACGTATTTCAAATTACAAGTATTTTTATCAGCTATATCTAAAAGAACATGTTGTCAAAATATAGTTATTATATCTTTGATATTTAAGTCTGAAGGCACGTGTTATCTACGTCTACTTGAATATTACATGCTACTGAATATTTCATGCAGGAAAAAAACTACGAGAATAACATAAAATAAAGGTGAAGGCAATAAAACGTAAGCATCATGAAACGTGTGTCGTAGTCATGTCTTGTTTGAAAAATTGTGTTACGTACCACTTTTTCAAGCCTGTACAATCTGGATTGTACTGAAGTGTATTGTTCAGTACAATCCAGATTGTGAGTAGTAAAGACTGCCTGAGCCCTTTTAGTAATAAACATAAAATCACAAAATGAGCCTAAAAATACACATACTAACCTATAAATCTCTCGGTACGCAGTACGCCTAACAAAATAATAATTCATTGTGTTTGTAATTAACTTTCAACAAGCTTTTAATACAAATAAAACATGTTCGCTCAAAGTCGTATAAACATCGACCAGTTGTAAAGAGTTTTACTTTTACTTCGCCACTGACGCACGACGTACTTATTAAATGTATTTCTGTTGGCAAATACAATCTTTTGTGTATTCCAATTTTTGCCTTCATTTATTAACGAGTTTTGCAAGTGAACTAGACATTAATAATAAAATCAGCATCAGTAAAGAATGTGAATTTTCGCTTGTAAAGACTTTGAGTGGTGACGATATGCTCCATGTATTAAAACATTAAAAGGTTTATAAAATTTTAATGGTCTGTCAGTGTTCAACAAAAAAATTATTACGAGTAGAAAATATGACGTTGATTTGTGTTTGATTCGTAAAATACTCTGTAGCTGTCGGAGATAAAGTAAAATTTAGAATAAAAATGAGTATTAATAAAAAATGGGCACCTTTCTAAAAACACCTCCGAGGCATCCGAGTCGCTACGAGGCAGTATAAGTTTCGGTAGCACCATGCCTTTCTTTCGCCTCCCGCGTATACCGGAAGGCGAAGGCCACTGCAACTCCGTGATAGCCATGGGGCTGTGGGGACTGAGTATTGTGAGACGCCGCTCGGGGGGAGGCAGGCTGAGTTGTTGCAAGGCACGTCGCTCTGTGCTCGCGAACAACCCTCGTCGTTTCTCCGCGGAGCAGCCCATGTCCTCCCCGGACAAGGCGCGGCGCGCCGGCGCACCTCGCGTCTCCCGCACATCCCGCTCGCTCGCCGTGAGAAACGAGCTCCGATGTGCGCGAACGGTTGTGCAGGAGCTAGAGGGGCGCGCCGGCGACGTATCCTTGCTTGGACGGAGACTCTCCATAGAACGGGCGCTTTCCACCCGCGCTGCGACCAAATATTGGCCGCTAGTTATTGTTGTGTGTGCTACCTCACATTCTTCTTGGCTCGAACTTGAAGTACCGCTCCGGGAGAAAGTACTCGTTTTCGATGCAAAACTTCTATCACTATACTGAGCTGCCGAAAGACTCGAAGTATTTGCATCGCCAGATTCTGACGACGCTTGTTGCCGCACGTAGCCTTCCTCTAGCGAGGCATGGACCACTCTCGTGTTCAACGAGCTAAAAGTTGCGAGATTAGGCCGTCGGCTTTTTCTTTCATCATCTTCCTCCTCCATTTTTAAAACCTTTTCCTATAAAACCTCACTATCACATGTAATTCGAACACAACACTATTCAATACACCATTTATGCATTTAAATATATTTATTGCATACTTATCAAATTTTTTCTTACATAAATAGATAAAATAAAATACTTAATAAGGAACACTGGACACAGTCTTTATCACTATTTGAGACCACCATACACGCGGGATAAGGCAGACACCTGAAACAAAACGTACACATGAAACATACAGATTTAATTCCAACGATGGTAATAAAAAGCATGTGTAAATTGTAGGGTAAAAGGTTCGGAGGTTCGGAGTTCGAAGGACAGAAAAAATAATTAAGGATATTCGTGTTGCTCGAACATTAGTAAGAAAATGCCGAAATTAAAGATCGATCAATAAGAACATTTGGCTTCGCGGTTGGTTAAATTAGAATGTTGAAAATTTGTTTGATTACAGGCATGTTGTTAATAGCACCAGTTAATGCAGGGATTTTTTAATTACATTCAATTAGCAGCCTTGGAGTCGAGCGCCAGTTGTCCCGCCTCGTTCGCGCAGTCAGTCAGGGCCTTCACTTGCGCGGCGTTCAGGCCGGTGGCTTTCACCTTCACGTCCGCGCTCTTCGAGTGCTCTTTGCTCTCGCTGCTCGACTCCACCCTCTTTGTGGTCTCGTTTCCGAACTGATCGGTGAAGGTTTCCTCCTCGAACTCCTCCTCGTAGCTCTCCTGGTACTGCTCACGGAACTCCTGCCTCGCTTGGATGGTCACTTTTTCAGTGGTCTGTTTTTGTTGGATCAGTTCATCCATGGTCCTCTTGACGAGCTGCTGACCGGCTTCGAGTTGCTTGCTCTCAGACATCTTGATAGTATGGTCTACAATTATATTGGAAAATTTAATGTTATTGTGATGTTTTCCAACTGAGGTTATGTTTCCTAATCCTGATTAAACTCCTGACTCATTCAGTTCTTGTTATTGTTTGCGTGTTTACTAAGTTAGTTCTCATAAAACGCATAAAATTTACGGTTTAATGGTGTTTTGGAAAACGTAAAAGACAAAAAAAATGTAAGACTGTTTATCAATGTGCATGTAAACTCAGAAAGCTCAGTTTGATAGAAATTGATAGCGTTGGCTGGCTCTGCGCCAGACGGAATGTTTGGGCCGCATTTAAATTTACGTTGTTAGAGAATTTCTGTGTATAACTTCGTTTCAGCCGACTACTGCTGTTTTCTCACAATACTAATCAATGGAATTTTATCCCTGTGCATAAAATAATGCAGAATATCGTTGAAATTTCGAGGAAAAGAAGATAAAGAAGCAAAAGTTCTGTAACGTGAATTTCACAGAAATATACAGAAGCAATGTCGTATGAGTATCTATTAATGAGAGTGCTTTATTAATGAGTCGCCTGTTTCTGTTATTTATTCAAACTAAAAAAAAATACAAAGGCGGACTTAATGCCTTAGGCATTCTCTACCAGTCAACCAAGGGTGGTGAAGAGATTAGATGGCAGGTGCTCTGATAAGTCAGATAATTATAAGCTAATCACTTTCTAGAGACTTCTGGAAGATTCCCGAACTAAAGAAATTATGTTGTGTTATAAGTTTATCGAATTATGATTCCGTACTGGACGTTCTGTACCAAGACAAGAAATGCAAGTAACTACCTAATGCATAATTTCAATTAAAAATAGTGGCACATCATTCGAGGGGTTAGTTTTAGTTTAAATGTACTGAATTTGACACAATATTTTCAAAAGTTCATCAGCAGAAAAAGCCACTATGAAACGCACGGTTATCAGTGTAGCATTGTGGAATTTCGCAAATCAAATCAGTTAACCAGGGCTCTGATTGACTGCATGTCTCGTCAATTTAACAAAGTAATTTAAAATGTTTCGTGTCATTTGAGTCAACCCGTCCTTGTCTTGTCTCACCGGCCCAGCTACACGACAATAGGAATTCGAGTCTATTAAAAACTTGCGAATACCTGTGTGAGTTCACTTGACCTATATTGCGTCTCTGAATTCAACATTTTTCTGTGACTGTTGCGATGGAGAGTTTAAGTTTTAAACGTTTGAGTTAGAAAAAAGTAAAGTAAGTAAAAGTTCTTACCAACAATTTTGATTCAGGTGAAATCTTTATGAAGTTTTAAGAACATTAATACAGACTTTAAAAAAGCACGTGCCGTTTCAGATTACTTACTAAAAATCTACAATTTTTTTTTATAAACTTTCGGTGTTAGAGATGGTTTGTTTGAGAAGAAATTTCTAGGTAAAATATAAAATTGCGAAGGTTACAATATTTACTATTTACGTTTAAACATATTGAGAAGCTTAATAAACACGGTACACAAAGCTCTAATCACAGAAACGAAATAAATACCTTTTAAAGTGTAGAATGTAAATAAATTCCAATAATGTGGTACAACACTGTGAGTTTAAATACTGAGTTGTTTCCTTGCGCAAGCTCGCGAGTGAACTGAGTGGCGGGAGATCCCGCGTCGCGCTTTGTTGCGTACGCGCAGCTTCGCGTGGGCGACGAGCGCTACGTGGCACTGCGTCTGCGCCGCCCGCCCGAAATTTTGGCCGAAATAATACACTACATCTGTCTTGGCAAATTAACCATTTTGTTAATTCATTTTGACAAGACATATTGTGATTCATGAGTTTATTTATAACTCATAAGTTTGTTTGTCTATCATGCATGTCAATTCATATAAAGAAGTGCACACACTACATTATGACCGAGGACACCTAGATAGTTCTGGGAGACCAATTTGAAGTGTCTAGACTAAATTAATTACACATATCTGTCAAAATGAAACATTTTTGTAGGATTAATTACGCCAATCCACGAAAGCCGTACTGCCAACGTCTACCGAAAATAGCAATATGCGTCAGGAGAAGGAGATTCGCGAACCATGACTCCAAACGATGGAGAGGCGATAAACATACGGCGTTATGAATAATGATTGGCAAAGCTCCCTCTGACTAACTTTATCACTGCTGCACCGCGAATCAAAAACCCACGAGTTCTGGAAAATATATGGAAAACAAGAATTCGCTGAAATCATTGTTTACGGAAAAATGCATGACGAGTCGAATTGGTATTTTTATCTCATTGTGTCAGTATTTGTTTGGTCGCACCGCTGAATATAAACTCGTGTCATCGAATTGGCATTTTAACTATGTATATTTATTATAGAATGATGAGCTTTGAAATAGAATACCTGCGTACCTATGTGAGGTACGAGTACGTACATGTGGCTTTAGTCCAAGTATTAATCTAATCGATCTACATTGATCTATAACCGATAGAAAAAGAAAGCTTAAATACAACTCGCACTCATTTAGTAGAAAATTATCATTTCGCGTATTTTTTTTTACAAATTTAATGAAATGGCATTTTAAAAATAAATTATTTATAACTTTTGAAGTACGTTGGGGAAAAGGCTCTAGTCCACTCTTGAAATAATTTTAGAGTATGGTTTTTTTTTGTTTGGTGCACAGTAAAAGAGACGTAAGTGGCAATAATGTAAAATATTTTGGGGTTATTAATAATCCATCACTCATTATAATACCAATTACTTTGACACATCACATGCTTCGAGTTCCGAGCAAAGTTTATGAACCGTTTCGAATTGATGTAGTTAACGAGGATGTAATTTATATTTCACAAGCGCTGGAAGTAAAGGTAATAAATGTTAAACTAGATAAATGCTCGTAAAATATAAGATTTTAGAATAATGTTTGGCAGTTCAGCATTTGACAGTTTCGGATCACGCATGTCTTTAGGAATCTCTTAGATCTCATTATTTACCTAGACGTTTTTTTTTTACGGTTATGGGGTCAGTGATGGTCGGTGATGGGGTTGTGGGGTCTATGGGTAGAATTTCAATAGTATTGATTGTCGTTTTTGTCATTTATCGGTACTCTGAGGTCCCGGACCTTAAGAAGGCGTTCATTTAAGGGGCCGAAGCTAATTTGAAGCGGCCGGTTAGACGATTTTAATGAAATAAGGCACCAACCGATGATAATCTCTGTACGCACTATGCAAGCATAACTGCCGGTTGGTGTAGGACTATAGCAAGATATGTAAAACAAATATTGTAGAGTATAAATTCAATAGTATTGATTATATTATTATGATTTACACCACTCCACACACCAAGAACTGGTCAAAAGTTATGTGCTATGTGTGGGAACTACAGAATACGTATAGGGAACTACATTTATATGTGTTTATGTAAAGAGACGGCTGTCACACTGTAGTGCTTCGCTTTGGAGATAAAGCGTTTAGTAACAGTCAGGAGGATTCAAAGCCGCCTGTCATTTACTCCGTTACTCGTCTGGCGTGTGAATTTACCTTTGGTTGACCGGTAAGTTGATAAGAGTAAAGTCAATATACCTAAATCTTTTTGTTTATGATACGATTACTCGAGTAAGGCTTGAAGCGAATTTTACAGAATAAGCCTACCTACCTACTGAACGAAGCTTTTTCGTCGAAATTTACCGACATTTAATTTTGAGTTATTTTAACATTTTCTCAGTTCAAAATATCTGTTTCAAGTTTCAGCCGTGAATTTTCGAGTGCCAGTCAAGTGTTGCCTATTTTAAGAGTTATCAGATACTATCTCAAGATTAGAATTTGTTTCTTGATAATAAAACACTTAATTATTGTGTTTTGTTTTGTTTTTTTATTAAACTTTACTTATTCTTATTTCTTATCGCTTTACAAAAAGTGTTTACAATCAATTTTCTTTCATGCTATGCAGGCGCAATTGTAAACGTAACGTAAAAAACGACGATGCTAGAGTAGGCAGAACCTAAATAGATCTCATAAAAAAAAGAATGCATACTTATCGAAAAAAGCTTATAATTTCTATGAGGGTTGCAGACTTTTCGTTTACTTCACTCTTAATAAACTTTTAGACTTGCAAAAATTATACAAAACAAGTTTGTTTAACTTCGAACTTGTTTTGTTTAAGTTTTGCAAGTAGCAGAACATAAGTAATAAGTTAAAAGTTATGCCTATTGGGAATTGATTGAAAGTTTTTCTCTAAACCTTTCAAATGTATGAGGTAAATGTCACCTGCTTAATATCTAGTGGGCCAGAAGCCAGAACTTAAATTTACTCAAAAATAAAATGAGAAAAACAAACGACAGGTATCGTGGGACATCCGGTTAGAAAAAAGTTCCTTTTGATCTTGCACGCTTGGTGAATGAAAGTTAGAAAGAAAAAAAAACACATTTTGATCGTCTCGACACTTTTGTAACTTTTTTTCTGTCTTGCACTCATTCGGCAAGTGTGCAGAGTATATAACGTGTGATAAGGCACTACGTTCCAACTTACAATCAATCAATACAATCTGCCTTTTCCCAACTATGTTGAGGTTGGCTTCCAGTCTAACCATATGCAGCTGAATACCAGTATTCTACATGGAGCGACTGCCTATCAGACCCACAACCCAGTAACTGGGTAATACGATACCCCTTGGTAAGCTTGGTTGTCAGACTTCCAGGCTTCTGACGACCCGTAAACACTGTCAAAGATCCACGAATGACAGCCGGGATCAACGGGTTAACCTTTAAGGAAAAAGTGTAGTTCTGATCTGCCATGATAAGATATTATCTTTGTTTGATTTTCACAGAATGATGGAGCACTGATTAGATCTTAGATCTATATATAAAGCCGCCCATGGGCATGTGGACGCTCATACTTTTCTGAATATTCATGAAAAGTTATCGAAAATTAACTTTAAACGTTTTTGTTTTATCTTTAATATTTTTAATAAAGCTTTTGTTAAGCTTTAAATAATAAACAGAATCCCAATTCGAGCCAATAACATCGGAGATATGGCAAAAATTGTAAAGCAAGATCACAAACGCTACTCAAAAATTAAAAATACATGAAAAATATCAAAGATATATTATTTCATGAATATTCAGAAAAAATACACGGTCACATACCCATCGGTGGCAAGGTATATAAAAATCAATGTATGAGATTATTATATATGAGATTGATAAACTCCAACACTGTTTGACTATGAAAGTAGGCATACGTATTTTTGCATGGAGAGGGTTCATATATAACGTGCGACGGCACGTTTGGCGCAATGGTTAGTGCAATTGATTGCTGCACAGCGTGTTGCGGGTTCGATTCCCGCACGGAACAAATATTTGGATGACCTACAAGTAGTTGTTCCGGGTCTGGCTGTTTGTGTATGTGAGTTTAAATGTTTGTAATTGCACCCAAGATACAGAAGAAATTCCTATTGCAGGGCGACGATTTAAAAAAAAAAAAACCCCTCTTTCACGCAGGCGAAGCCAAAAACAAAATCAAAAGCTAGTAAGTTATAAATACAAAAGTTACAAGGTAGTAAAGAACATTTGTACTCATCATTATGATTATATCTTATCTGTATCAATTTTTCTGTGTGTACCTAAATAATAAAATAAAATAAATAATAAATAAATAAACATTAAAGTCAATGCTCCGCTCATTGCTACCTACTAACGAAAATTGAGTATCGATAATGAAAGGTGGAGGAGAGTTATACGCGAGCTGGCACAAAGAAATACAAGTAGACCACCTCATTCAAGTATCTATCTCTTCATCAGCATTTCATTAAAACTTTTTACGGAATACAACGCAAAGTTTGCAACAAAAACAGGCAAAAGAAAACAAGATAAAAACTTACAAAAGTAAAATACAATTCTTGCTTACAGCGTTAGGTATTACAGTAAGTACTGGGAACCGTATCTGTAACAGTGATGTATTTATGGAACCTGACCTTTGGTTGCGTCGAGACCTTTACTAACGTAGAAAATGTAAAGCCCGTAGTGCAGCGTAACAATGCAGGCACGCGAAGGTGGTGGCTTCCGTCCCTCGATGCCTATCTATACCACCTAATTCCAGCGACCTCCGCCCCTTACACGTAACGGACGACTCAACCGTGCGTGTCTATTCATTCCCTATCTTTGCCATGCAAAACGGAACATTTTCACGGCCTTCGTGTTCTACGAGGCCTATTTGCTCAACAATAGCCCCCAGAACGGCTAGAATATTCTAGATTACCTACTGTGTTTACTCGAAATTCGCAAGATAAACGCGCTTAATTTGGAACTGAAAATGAAATTTGAATAGAGCAGCCGGACGAAGGAGTTAGTTATTAAAATCTGGGACGTAACAGTTTGTGCAGTTTTCATGCCGTACTTGATTCGAGAGGCATACTCTCGAAAACCAGTAAATTGTTTTATTTTTATTTCTCTACTTGGTAAGTTGTACTTAAGTATTCTACATTAAGTATTCTGGGTTAGTTTATTTATATCATAGTTATGTTGGTACACATAAAAAAATTGCACCATGTCAACCTTTAGCATCTTGGATTTGGTTCTAAAATGATGTTATCGATAAAATCATCTAGGTATCGATAAAAATCACATTTCAAGGGGAAAAGTAGCGTGCTAAGCACAATTTCGAGGTTAAACATTATGATGAAACTTTCTGACGAAGTCGCAAAGAAATAATTTGGTGTTTTTTTTTATATTATCGTAATCTAAGGCTGACCTTTGTACACGCACAGTAATTTGTTACAACTTAGGCAAATAAGCATTTATTAGTTTATCGAATGTCATTTAACATTAATTTGTAGTTGAAATATAATGTACAAGCTTTAAGTTGAATATATTTCTTACCCACGAAAATAAAATTTAGTTTTGATTAACGATCTTCCATTTTTATATAGGTAAAATAAAATAATAAATAATTGTCTTGTAATGTAATGATTGCCTTTTCAACATACCTGTATCTTGAAAGGTCCATTACAGTAAAATATAGAGAGGCAAGTCACCAGTGTTTACGAGTGAGAAATATCACCTAGAACTTCGGAAAACTCGTTTAGAGTGTGAAGTGCAGGGCAGTAGTTACCCCATGGAGCTTACAGTTGAAATTTAGTACATATGTGTGTTTATACGAACGCGAATTCAGATTTAATAATAGCAGTAAAGTTTTAGCGGCAGAGTTTAATTTGTTCGCGACGCCATTCCTCTCCTTAACTTTCTTATTTGAGTCTCGCGACGCACATTGCGGGCTCATTTGTCACGACAGATGTCTCGATATATATAAACGAGAATGCGATAGCCGAGATACCCAAATTAGATTTCTGTATGCGTGTTTCACACATACAATCTCGAATCTGCTTAATCCAGATATAAAAGACTACTTTTGAGAGGGCGTTTGCCTAAATTGGGCGAATTGACTTCACATACGCACTCACAATCTTAGAGAACTAATATTAAACCGCCTGTTATTCCTCCCGAGGTATTTCGGATATCAAACAGGAGGGTATTATTGCCCCAACACAAAGAACGCAGGGCAATACCACCCTAACATTCCCGAGATTTCTGCCATGATGTACAATGCTTTTACCAATATTGCTTGCGTGTTGGTTCCAACTCATATTACTAATTCAAGTATGAAAAAGATTTAGGTCTTGAAGTGTATGGACCGCTATCTATAAGGGACCTCTGGGAAGTAGGGATTATGAAACAAAATGAACTAAGAGTAAAATATAAGCAAGTAATTTAAAGCTTCTAAAATGTTACGCGTTAGTGAGTAAAGTATTTATGTTCACTTATCAGTAGTTATCAGTTATCAGTGGATAGACAGGAAATTCTAAGAGACGTTTTATGCTTAGTAACTTTTTAATATAATTTATTAGGTAATATTTTTTTTGCCGCCGCAGGAGGAGACGCCCTGGGCGTCGGGAATCGATTGCCGATTCCCGGCCACCGAAGGCGCGGGCTTGCGGACGGTGAGCAATGGGTAGCTCGCCGTCCGGTAAGGACCAAGCCCGGGTCGACGGCGCGTTGTGTTCCACGCGCGCCTCAAAGAGATGTCAGCAAGTGAAGGGGTCTGATGAGACCATTGCCTGCCGGGGTTGCGGGAAAGTCCGAAAGGGATACCGTGGCCCCCTGGCATTGCACAGGCAACAGAAGGAACACGGGTGGGTTTTAGTCAGTAAAAGTCTGACACGCCCTCCTGCTCCACCCAGAGCGGGAGAAGTCATTTGATGATTAAAAAGTTAATATTTTTTTAAATTAGCAACATTGTTTTACTGTAGCATTTTTGTATTTACATTTGAAAAGCTTACCGAAGTAATTATATAAAACAATGAAACTCGAATACCGGATTAATTAATATTCTATGGTTTCGTTTATAATTCGAAATTACCTGGAAACGAAAGATTCCTGTTTTAAGGTTTTTTTTTTAAATATTTAATTTAATTAAATAAACATAGTGAGCATTTGCTGTGTAACTTTGAGGTATGTAACGTAGAAAATGAAGTGGAAATATACATAATTCATGCATCACAGTGAAGAGAATTTAATAATTTATTCTGTTTAATATTCTTATTTAGATATTTCAGAAATACGATTTGTATGCAACTGAAAATATCAAGAGAGCTTTTATTCCACATGGAATATTAAATAGTTTTTAAGCAATAATGTGATTAAAAACAACAAATTGTTAATCCCAATCCCATTTGTTTCATGCCTGCTAAAGATAGAGTTGGCTCCATAATTAGATTTAATAAATAATGAAGCAACTATTATAAGGCCGGTAATGTATCACCGGTCCCCAGAGAAACGTAAACATTCAGAACCACTTACAAAGGTGAACTTTGGGTACTACGCAATACACATTTGTGAAGGTCTTTCTTTTAAAACTGTTCATAGATTACAAAAAAAATTGGTAACAATTTTTTTTATCTATGAGTAAAACTACATTCTATTAATTAAATGCAAAAGTGTACTAAAAAGTAAGTGTCTAGTGTAGAATACCACTTTAATATAACTCACAGATACGTTTTTGCAAACTCCGTTCAACTTTTTGCTAGCCAGACTGATTGTGGTAGTCACAAAACATCATATGCATATTTAAACACATACCAATAATCATTTAGGTGAACTTTTATTGGATTTTTTCGTCAGGAATTTCACGCCCACCATTACATGGGACTTAAACATAACTGGCCAAATGTGAGTGCACTATAGGTACTCCTCTGCCTAATACTAACTACTACTTCAGGGAATACAGGCGTGATATTTTGTGTTTTCATTCTTATCACAAGTCTCTGTTATTTCGATAAACAAAAACATGAATGTCCATCATTTGTAGACTATGACAACACAATTTTCTTCTCGCTAATTTGAACTGCCGGACATTCCCGGGCCAGTGTTTACGAGCCCAGTCCATTTCCTTTCGCCTTGTCATGACGATACAAAACACTTTTTACGATCAGACTCCGCCTAATACGCTTAAAAAGTCGAGCTGAACAAAGCTGCCCGATGCACACAGATAACTTCATTATAACTAAAGTTAAAATAAACTGCTACCCGACGAGTGGTTGAGTTTTGCAAGGAATTATAACGTTTGTTTGTTCCATGTTTTAATATATTTCCTAGCAGTTAGTTTCAGTAGAAATACGTCCAAAATGTAGCCTTTTTATGAGCTCCAAATGTTTAATATCCGATGTTGATTTGCGGTTCCGTCGAAAAAATACCTGTGTAATTTTTCCTTTTATTTTTTTTCTTTCTGCAACCAACATTCCGTTGAGAATCTCTGTAACCTTCAGCGATTTAAGAAAAGAATACAGCTAAGCGTTTTCAATTAGCAGCTGAAGCACGCACAAGTAAAACCTTTCCTATCTAGCTAATCTTCTTTGGATCAGACACTCTAGAACTTTGATATTAGAGAAGAAAGAGTATTAAATAAAGTGAAGTTTGTTTAAGGGTTGCTTGTGAAAGTATAGAGTTGGTGTTAGCTATAACTTATTATTAAAAGGTTGGTTATTATCAAGATAATTATGTGCTTGTTACAAAGCTTGCGTGTGAGTATCAGGGTGGTGTAATTGTAATTCAGAATGATTAATGACCAGTGCTCTATGTGTTGATTTAATTGCAGCATAAAAATACTTAAATGAGCTTCTTTTTTTTCAGAGCTTCGGAATATTAGAATCAGAGTATTATTAGAGAATTTAAATCTTCTTATTTCAAGTATATTCTCATAATTATAAATAATATTATTTAACAGCAAATATAAAAAATATAGTCACAATTGTCCTTTATGTATTTACATTTACTTCGTTCAGTTTGTACAAGGTGCTAGAGAATCGAATAAAACAATAAACACTGAACGGTTGTGGACCAATAAACAAAATCGGATTCATTCCGTCACGCTCGATATATCGGATGCTTGTCAATACGTCAGCTGCCTATTGTAATACCAAGTTGAATTTAACGGTCTGACACCGTCCTACAAAAGGCTATATGTAGAATTCCTTTGTTTCATTTTTATCTCTATAACAAGCGTTGGTACCTACTGTGATAAATGAGTTAAAAAAAAAAAAAACTTTTTTGATTTGGGGTTTTTGATAAATGAGTTGTCTAATATTAAGCTCATAGGTACCATCGCGGACACTGGCAGTGGACCACTTTTCAACCTTATTACTAAGGGCATAGGGGTGAAAAGTAGTTGACAGCCATTGTCCGTGGTTGTACTAATTTGGCTTTCGCGAAGTGAATAGTGATCAACAATCACTATTCACTTCGCGAAAGCCAAATTAGGAGTCGGTCCAACCGAATCTTCATTTTCAACTTCAACCATGTCTTCTAAGATTAATTGAGCAAAGCTTAGTTGACGTCGAGATGTGATCCGAGAGAAAGATACTGTCTATAAATCACATTTAGTGTCAAAATCTTAAAATTTGTTATTTAAAATAATGTGTCATGGGACTTTCTTAACAAAGTTTTTAGAGAAAATTTGTTTTAAATTTCGGAACATTTGATATAGTGTTATCCAATTCTTTGAAAAGGCAAGTTTATTCGCCATGCTATTTCAATAATGTTTTTGGGTACTTTTCCCATTGACAGGGATGCGGACGAATTTTTCGATGTCCTATAGCCCCTTTTGATACATGTACTTACATGTTATTATTACTACCTGCGCCCCGCAGTTTCACCCCCATAAGTCTCGATCAATCCCGTGGGACTATCGGGAATAGTATCCTATGTTCTAATCCAGGTAATAGTCTACCCATGTGGTAAATTTCATCCAAATCCATTCAGTTAGCGTGAAAGCGTTACAAACAAACAAATAAACTCACTTTCGCATTTATAATATTAGTAAGGATTATTTTAAGCTTGATAATATTAAATTATCAATAAATCTTTATGAAAAGATACCTATTATGATTTTAAGTTAACAGGAGAGGTGAATCATCAATTTAAAGAGTTTTTTTTAAATTTTATAGCATGGGTGTTCATGTGGAAGGGAAAACTTAACTTAGTAAGTTGTATGGGATTTAGTAAGGCAAGTTATACATTAGTAGTGAAACGTTCAGCTACAAATCACTGTGGCAAAGGTTCTGCGATAACAGCGTGACACTTTGATGGATGCCCCGGCTGAACTTGGCCCCGCTTACCTATAGCCTATCAATTAGTCTTAGCTTTGGGTAATAATATGTATAGCTAGAGATAATTTTAGGTTCGACGTAAATTAGATTGAAAAACAAGTTGAAAAATGAGTCTAAAAATAAACTATTGGTAGGCACTTTGAATCACGGTAAAATAATAGGATGTTCTAACGTAGTTCTAGCGTAACAAAACTGATTGAACCTCCAACCAGAGGGCTTAAGTTTTATTGTTTTAAACGTTCACCATATCTGCGAGTTAGGTAAACCTTCATGGGCAATATAAGGTATCTTAATAGGCTATTAGGCAGGTTATCGCATGGCTATAATTTGTTAGCTACTAAAGTATGGTTTCAGAAGGTACAGCAACTTATACATCAACATTTCAACATACCCATATTCTTTAAATCGGTATAATGACTACCCTTTATTCAGGTAAGGAGAAGTTTGAAGGCATTATAAATATCGAGCGACCTTCGTAACCCTAACTTTGGTTTGTGGGCCAGGGTTGCTGAATAGACCACTTTAGACCCAATACATACGTGAGGCTATTCAAGTTCCGGAACTATTTAGAATAATCCATTCGTGAAGTTGAAGAGATGTTTACATGAACGAATAGATATTAAAAAAGATAAATCTCTGGCGCTTAAAAATGAAAATAAATTGTACGAGTATAGTCCTCGAATAATAATCACGTCAAAACGATTGCCTGACATACAAAAAGAGTTCCAAGCAAAAATATGTCTCTTACCAAATGTAAAACCAACACGTCTATTGAAATAATAAACGTGTGAAAAATAGCCGCGAGAAATATAATATTTCATGGGCTCTGAGAAAGATAAGGACGTTAGTATTCCAAGTGAGACCGAGCAGGCTATAAATAACTGTTTCATTCAAATATGAGCTTTGTACACCTTGAAAGAGTAGTATAAACGTTATTCTGCCTCCCACGCAATAAGGGGCCTATTATATTGCCATAAACCGGACAGACAAAAACTGACAAAATGCAAGTAGGTACCCACATTTCTCAAGTTTGTGATATTAATTGTTAAGGAAATTGATATCCTATGCCAATTTACTGTGTTATAGCAATTTCATACACATGCAAAAGAATAACCGTTGTGATTTAAATATTCTGACAATTGACGTAGGTAGTCAATTTGCAATACATTTCTCTGACTTTATTATAGACTCCGGGGTATACACGCATGATGTCATGTTATGGTAATTCTATCTCTACGCTTTACCATGGCCCATACGGGCCCTAATTCTAGGTTCCATCTAGGTTCGTTGCACACTGTATCTACAGTTCTACAGGCACCGCATGTTACCGCTAAAAGCTGAAGCATGGCTGCACAGTGCACATAGCTAAATTCGAGCAAGCCGAGCGTATAGCCAACCTATTTCGCGGTTTACGTACCCTGATATTGGTTCTAGTAGTCGCTTCTAATCTTGTGGTTAACGCACAAGTCTTTGAGTTTGCACCTGAACTGAGTAAATTGGATTTGGCGAAAAGGCTTAACCTCTTCGCCAAATCCAATTTACTCCGGTCAATTTTTGTCACAGTGTTGATGTAGCATAAGCAGCCTATAATGTGCCCACTGGTGGTGGGACAAAGGCCTCCTCTCGGTGAAAAGGAGTGGGGAATAATCCAGTGCGGGTTGGTAGATGGCACATGTCTTCGAATTTTTGGTTCTAGGACACAACGTTTTCCTCACGATGTTTTTCTTACAATACATTATACAATTCAATACAAAACATTTATTTGACACAGACACAACACAACAGCAACAAACACATTAAAAAAAAGAACAAAAAACATAACAATAAAATTGCAGTAAAATTTTGCTGAGCGTGCCCATACCGAAAGGGTTACCATCTTAGCATTTGCTGGGCGTCAGGCACCCAGCGCTGGTTTTCAGTTGGCACCCCGCAGTGACACACGGACGTAGGTAAATAAAATAGATACATACTTGAATATTAATAATAAAAAATGTTTAAGAATACGTAAATAAATAATGCAGGTAAAAGATTTTTTGTGTGCTACTTAGTTCAGAGTTCTTTTTTTAAAGTACCTACGAATCTACAATATAAAACAACGCCTGTCGCTCCGGTTCTTCACCGTTTTGAGAGCAGTGGTGATGAAATAATTTACACAAAGCAAAGAGCCTGTCAGGGTTTGAACTTATGACAGCAACTCCTAAGTCGCGGCTGTTAGCACTAACCACGGACCACCACTGCTCTCAGTGTTGACGTGTCAGGCTATCTCCTACTCAGATACCTTTCTCATAAATTACCTGTTCGATCGTTTGCCAATAAATCCTTGAAGATTTATTAACGGATAACATCTAAGAATGAATCGTTTCGGTTTGTAATCCTTCTATTTGTCGAAGCCTTTGGCAAGCATGAGGGTTGATTGTCTATCCAAGTTTGCTTATAAATCAGAGGGCGAAACTTCCGTGTTTCCCTTTACTACCCTATTGGCACTGTCAGTTTGATTTGACCGATGTAATAAAAGTTTATCGAAGTGGTCTATTTGATTCAGTAGAGGTCAGTTGGTATTTGGGTAATTATTAGTTATTAGTATAAAACTAAAATTTATTTAAATACAGGGGTAAATGCAGCTGTAAAAAATATAAATAAGTGATCTTCCTCTTCTATAAAAAAAATATCGTTAAAGCTTTACTTACAATGTAATATGCTAAAAGCTATTTTAAGTTATTTCCTAAATGAAGCGAAGCCTAAATCTGAGTCACTTCCTCATCAGCTGATCTATTAATGGTAAATGTATTTAATATCGATTAACGAGGTCCGAGCTCGACTGATCGCATCACCAGCCATATTGCATTCAATTAAAATTATACAGGGCGGAAGGAACAAATGCAACGGGAAATATGTGGAAAAAATATATATTTTCATCAGAGGGATATTGGGAACCTTAGCTTTCTCGACAGACGTGCGTGTGGCATACTAATAAAAACAACACCTTTAATATAAAGATTTTTTGCGCTTGAGTGTCAGTGACACAGCGATTGTAAAAGCATTTTTTCCCCATTTCTGTAAAGGCGGTTTCTGGTATGACAAAAAATTAACTTGCCAATTTGAATATGCGAGGTAGTTTTCTCATTCATTCGAGTGTGTTTCTCCACCCTGTATAGATTAAGCTTTACATCAGAATCGATAAATTAATCGGATTGATTGCCACAAGTCTGTTAGTGCAGGACATTGTGATTTCGATGAAATGTTCGTAGCCATATTATCGCTATAAATCCATTGTTAAAGTGCTATATTTATTAAATGGACTAACGATGATTTGTTGTAGTAAAAAGCTCTATTTTTAAATGAAATATTTTATAATAATAAAGTACGTAGCGGGTTCTCGGCTGTAGGTGCCTGTGGCAGTGTGGCCATTTTAGCGAACGATTTGTTTGAATTTAATTTCGCATATGGAACAAGTAATACTGATAAATTATGGATATTTTATTTGTATGGATATTATTTAATCGGATTTGAGATTTTTTTAAATGTTTAAAATTTGAATGGTTATTCCCAATTTCCCATTAAAATTAAAGTTGGAGTCAAAAATTAATACAATGAGGTATAATATAATAATAATGAAAAATAATAATAATAATTTTCACACACTCGCCTGGCATCGAGTCTGGGTCACTACCGCAGTTTCTAACAACAAGCGTTACCCACATGTCATGCTCCATAAGTCAGGTAGTCCCGCGGAACCGAAGAATTATGAACCAGCGATCACATGCTTGTCAACGGTCTATAAACTTCTTACATCCATTTTGAGAACGAAAATTAACACACCTATTGACAGTAATTCAGTTATGTCTGCATCTCAAAATGGATGTAGGAACGGGTCCCGCGGTACTAAGGAGCTACTCCTCATCGATATGGCCATAAGCCAACAGGTTCGTCGATTCCGCAAGGATCTGTCGACATACTGGATAGACTATAAGAAGGCCTACGACTCGGTGCCACATAAATGGCTCATGAGGGTGCTGGTGTTGTACAAGATAGATGCAACTCTGCGCTCGTTCCTGATGTCATGTATGGGGCAATGGAGGACGGTCGTTCGCTATCCAGGATGTTGACAGATCCAGGGAAATGATGAACCTGTATGGATTAAACGCGGAATATTCCAGGGAGACAGTTTGAGTCCACTTTTGTTCTGCTTAGCCCTGAATCCTCTAAGCTCATTGCTGGAGGATTCAGGTCTGGGCTATCGGTTGAGGAGAGGTGGTCAGGTCATATCTCACCTCCTCTACATGGATGACTTGAAACTCTTTGCCACCAACAAATTGCGACTGATGGAGCTACTGAAGGTAACTGAAACATTCAGTAGCGCCATCAGGATGGAATTTGGTTTGGACAAATGTCAGTCATGCATGTAATGCGAGGGGAGATTATGAGGGATAACTCACGGACTCCATACACTTTTGACCCCTCTCACCCCTCGAAAATGAAAATGGCTGAAAGGTAGGTTAGGTTAGGTTAGAACTGTGACCACACAGCGGTGCCGGGCAGCGGTCGGCGAGTGTTTGGGTCCGTTTAGGCACAAGAAAATGTAATGTTTTGGGAATGTGGTGTTTTACAGCGAACTAACCTCAACAATCAAACAAAATAACAAGTGACAGTGATAGTGACAATGGCAATGCAATTCTTACGGCACTTTAGCCAAGCCAAGGCAGAGCCACTATTATACCGCTCACGTCTTTTTATAAAACTTAGATGTATGATCGTACTTCGACCAAAATTGGCTGCATGTACTCCCAATTTTAAAGGACCAAGCCCAATTATAAGGCCTCCAATTCGTTTACATATCATAACACGCATCAGAGAGATATCTTGTGCCTTGTATTATATTAGTATACAACCTAAGGCTTGATTGAAAGAATGCCGTTCTAGGCAAAGCTTTGAGAGTAAACACAGTGACGACTAGAACAGTAACACTGAATAGCACAGGCTGTCTTTTCGACGTAAAAGCATCCGTGACTGGTACACACTGGTATTTAGATCGTAGATACTGAAAGCCAAGTCTAAATAGTGTTCGTGATGATGCAATAATGTTGCACGTTTTCACTTAACAGTTATCTTTATCTTTATGTTCAGAACAGATGGCTTTTCTATTATAGGTTTGCCAAATAAGAGCTGTTAGAGGGAAGTGATTGCCAATTTTAAGTTTGTTATATTGAATATATTTATAACAACATTAAACGATATTATGCTCTAGTGTTCAAATAATACTTATAATAACCGGTTACAATACTACCGGTTATAAAAAGTATTATAACCGGTACGAAGAGCTATGACACCGCACCTCAGGTCACATGGATGGCAGTGCTCTCAAAAGTGAAAGAGTGGTGCAGTTCAAGTACCTGGGCCACTGGGTCACCGAGGCCCTCACAGGTGATGTGGATGTTGAAAGGGAACGCAGGGCATTGTCAGCCAGAGCTAATATGCTGGCCCGTAGGTTTGCACGCTGTACTGCACAGGTAAAAATAACTTTATTCAAGAAGAACTGTCAGCCTTTATATACCTGCAGCCTATGCAAATAGGCTAAAATATATCGCAAAAGATTAGCGTCTCTGATGCGCCGCACACGGGGCAGCCCCAACAGCTTCCTGCAGCTTATTGTAGACAGAATGGATGTGGATTGCTCCTTCATGGAACATTGGACGAACCCACATATATGATTAGTGCGGTCCTGATCCAACGTTTCGATTGTTGTGTCATCGTGTGTCTATTATGTCTATTTCGTCATTGTGTGTCTATATTAATAAAAATAAATAAACGTGTATGGACGATTATTAGTCTAGCGATTGTAATTTATCTGAAATAAATTATTTGAATTGAATTGGATAACACTTAGACAGATGTGAAGCGATTTAAACAGCCATTTAAAACATACCTACCTAAGCACGAGAAGAAAATTAAACTATTCAGAATTCGGTTAAACAGACACTTTTTTTTTTGATAATACTTTAGGAGTCGTACCAAATTTTTACTTTTCAGAGAATCCTTTTTGTATTGTGTAGCCCCATTTATTGCTCACGTAGAAACCTTTTCGGTCTGCCGTTCAATAATGAGTAAGCGATCTCATTCATTAGGGTGAATGTGTACAGCAACTGTGTTCGTAAAATTGATAGTTCCGACATATCTGGTCGAGACAAATGTGTGCTGGGGAGTTTTGTTGAGCCGCGTCTTTTCAGAAGGACAGACGCTTTCTTGGAATCGACAAAAGATTGACGTTTATTGTTGTAAAATCAGAAAAAGCTAGTAGGGTTAGATCGATATTTTAATTTGATATAAAACTCTAAATACCTACTTGACATTTTCGCAAGAAACCAAACAACAGGCATACCCATACGGGTAAGCCTCTTAAATAAATCACTTGAATTTAATAACATCCTGTGTTTCATAGCGACGTCAGTATCAATTTATTATTCCATATGTGAAATAGTCAATTGAACTGTCTGTTTTTCCCTCGAGATATGCAGCTGTAATAAAGATACTATCCCCTGGGATAAAGTTATTTACTTGAATAAAATATATAATATTATCTAAAATTTTCTGCTCAAGACTAATTTTCATAACAGTTTTCGAACAAGAGCAACCTGTCTGAAACACGCTCGTTAGTTAATTGAATAAAAGCTTTTATTTCTTAGAACTTAGCTCGTTCTTATACTAAACTATGTTTTTGTATACTATATATGTCAAATCATTTATTTCAAGAAAAATTAACCTTAAGTTGCTCATTTTTATCAAATTATATTACGTAAGTTGTATTATTCGTTATGCGAAATCAATACGTAGGTATAATTAACGGTGGAGTATCAATCATTTACTGCTTAATTCCTTATTGTGCAATTAATCAGATTGCGACCGTTCTTTCAGTACTGTGTTACGAAATGCTTCATTAGTAAATTGTAATTAAGAGAATTGTATTGCTTATAAAACACAAGTTTTTTTTTGTAAAAAGCTCGTAATAAAAATAGAAGCTGCTCTTTGATCCTGCATCTGCTTATAATAAACTGGAATAAACTAGTGTAAAAATGAAATTAATTAAAATAAAACGTTTTAGGTAAAGTCCTGTAAACCGAGCTCTTCTTTTACCCTTGGAAGATTAAATTGAACTATAATAAGCTTGTGGTCTGAAAATAATATTTAAGCTGCTTCAGATTCAGCGAAAGCTTTCAGACTTTAGAGTCAAGTGATGGGAAACAGATCATAAATTCCAGATCTTTTAGGATTTCCAACTTTTTATTCGAAAAAATTGGTTTGATTGGGATTTGTGATAACCGATCTGCCTTTAACTATTACCTAACCGGTGTATAGTATATGGAGGCAGATTGTTCCATATGTAATCGACATTTCCTTTAGAGCTAAATTGGCGGCAGGTCCTTTGATTTACAGCTAGATCGTGAACAATGCGTGTCGGCGCAAACATATTACGATCAACAACGGTAACTCTGGTATTGGTAATAACCTTGCTAATATATTGGCTTGACTTCCCGTTTTCACAATAATAGGTATATGGAGAACTGGAGAAGCTTGTGGAGAAATTACATTTTGATCCAAATGATTTGCGGTTTATGAGATCAAGATCAGTTGGTCGCGATCGGTCCAAGATGGGTGGCTATTATATATCTTCGTGCTTCAAAGAGAAAGGAGTTGGGAAATGGTGGGCCCAAATGTAATAAGTTGAAATGTGATCTAAAAAAATAGTATTTTTTTTTATCTTAGATTATCAAAAATCAGCACAATTCTCAATCTGGAAGCTAAGAAATTAGAGAAAGATAGTTTTCGTGAGATTATCGAGTAATTGAGTAATCGATTACACAATTACAAAAAGAAAACTTTCGCACTAGGTAATTAAATGCACTATAATTTACATACAATAATTTAATTACAGTCATATTAATATATTAATTAATTACTGAAAAACCAATATAATATTTATCAATTTCATATCTATTAAAAGCAGTCTTATATTTTAGTCTATGGCATGAAAGCTGACTGACATTGACACTAGACAGTTGAAGACTGCTTCTTGGTTGCTCGCTCGTTTCATGTTTTCCGATGCGTTTTGAGTGTGTTCACGATTATTTTTCACTTTCCCGATTATGACCACTGTTTTGTATTTTACGGATTCGGACCTACCTTGTACGACCCTTGCTTTTACACTGGATACCCAAGATCGCTCACACGTTTGACTTGGAATTGTTACTTTAGATTTTATTGCTGCCTGAATTTGGATTGGATATTGTTGAAACCATGGATCGCGAGGGACTGATAAGTTTAAATCTATTCATTCACACCATTTTCATCTCGTTACATTCAGGCCCAAGATTGTATGTAATCGTTTCCGTCTCCTTTCACACGCGGGCCTAGCCGCGGGCAAAACCTTGTAGTAATTGTAGTAATTCTTACGTTCAGACTGTGAATATATGTACAAAATAAAAGAATATGTTTTTACAAGGAAGTTAAAATATATAATTTTATTTAAAAACCCCCGGTAAAATATTTATCGGTATTGCTCAGTAATAAATTGAATTGCGGGATCAGATGGCAGTCGTTCCATGTTTAAATATTGATATTCACCCGCATTTGCTTAAACTAGAAACCGACTCCAACAAAGTTCGGGGAAGACTACACCGATGGGTCTTGTAAGTTATTTTGGTTTAAATATTTACCGGTGCCTACTAATAATTTATGATATTGAGTTACCATGCTACGCCGGGAGGGGACGCCCTAGGAGGGCATCGTGACCTCATTGGTGGTGTTCTTCAAAAAGGTTAGGTGCGTAGTATTCGCAACCGGCGTGCCTGTATGACCGAGTTTATGTATGTATGTATGAGTTACCATGTTTCCGTAGTAATCAGAGAATGTGTCAACAAATATTTATTTAAAAAGTTCAGTGTCATTTCACAGTGTCGCTGATTAAATTATAATTAATGAAGCTACACAATTTGATTAATTAAAAGTCCGTTGCCTTTCAAACTGAGGCCATGAATAATTTCTGTGTTCCATTTCAGCAATGATTCATTTGTGACATAAATAAAGTGATGAAGACTTGTCGATATTAGTCACGAAATTAAAAATGTCTTATCAAATGATGTTACTTTACAAAATTTACCGTAATTATTGCAAGTGTCATTTCAGATGTTTACACCGGCCATAGGAAAAATCATGAATCCTCTTTAATATTAATGAAATATAAGCATTTTCTTCTTTCGCACTTAAGACATCTTTGGCATAATTACCAACGAAAAAGTTGTTATGTTGAGTCTGAACTTAGAACTTTCTTATCAAAACCTCTATTCAGAAAAGTTAGACAGTCAAGAAAGTTGTTACTATGCCTAGCTTTTCTGCGAAATCACAGGCTTGAACGAATAAAATATTGTATATAAACAGTTAGTACCTAACTTTACTATAACTAAAGGCAAATGAAGTTTTTAACTTACGTCAATAAATAGTGCCGTAAAGTTCCACAGAGCAGATTGTTTGCATTTCTATACCAAGATTAAAACGTGTAGAAGAAGTTCTAAGTCTTAAGTTATTTCTTTTTTCATTCAATGCTTAAAAATGCAGGCTGTCTATAATAAGGCTGATGACGACTAAAAAAATGTTTTTTTTGTCCGTTTTTTTTTTTGTACTTTGTACACATTTGCTCTTTTTTTACGTAATCAAAAGATTACGGCGATACATTGAGTTTAAATGTGTCATGACGTCACGAGTATGTAGATTTTATACCTACATACTTGTGACGTAGCGACCCCCATCACTCCCCAACTTTAATGCGTTTTTTTAAAATTAATATGTAAAGCTATAAATACGAGTCTAATATTTTTTTAATATCTGACTGATGGACTAAATAGTTTTTTTTTTTTTTTGAGCCAGGCATCATCCCTATTGTACGACATTTGCACTTATTGTTTTTTATTGTACTATGTACCTAACAATTTATTAAAACATATTTGATATAACGAATTTCTGGTCAGTTTAATACATTCATAAACTCAAGCCATCTTGCCAAGGGGGTAGGCAGAAACCCTTACATATTTCTTTTGCTTCGTTTAGGTGCACCAATGTGGTCCCACAAATGCGTAGTACTCTCACGCCGGTTGCGAGTACTACGCACTAGTTTTATTAATTGAAAAAATAACTAAAATATTAGTAAACTGAACTATGTGTATTGACAATAGTTAGGTGCCTACATAATTCCGTTAGTTTCCTCCATGCTACTAACCTACTAACACAACTGATTTTGACAAATGAGTTTCCTATCGATTATTCTAAGTGACGTGTGTAAAACAACGATGGAGCTACGGAAATGATTATCGGTAGTATGTTTACATTTATGCATTTGTTAAAAAAAATACTGTGCAAAGGCGCAGGCGGACTTAATGCCTGAAGCATTTTCTACCAATCAACTTTAATAGGGTGATGCAGAGAGGAAAAGGAAAGGATATGGCAGGTGCAACATTAGGGAAAGATAACACGAAAATAATTATCAAATACAAGAAAAAATACTGATACATAGATACATCCATACATACATTGTATAAACTATGTAAACTTTGTCAGGAGAAATAACAATCGGTAGGGGAGAAAACGAATCCAGCAAATCAGCGCTGGGATGCTTCTGCCAACTGTTTACGTAATAAAGATAAGTATTATAGATATATCATACGTATAACATACATACACTCCCTTACAATACCAACACAACTGACTCAAATCACACCACTATACATGCACTCTTTTTATACCTGTTTTAAGTTTTTAAAATTAATTTTAATTTTTATTATTTTTATGGATAAAATTGTGATCGGAACGAAGGAGCCTGGATCTCACAACACAGGGAATCCTAGTGTGAGGTCTAGGAATTCAAACTACTTGAATGTAAACTTTGAGAAATAAATTTATTCTTATTCTTATCAGCATATTATGTGAATGAGATTACAGCGTTTGCGCATGTCAGAGATCAAGATGGTTGTTACTGTGCACGTAATACCTACGAGTAAGTAATTACGATCGTAATGGAATGTTATCCATTATTACATTGGCAAATACATGTAGGTAAATAAATATAATGAAGCCAATGTTAATGTGACTTTTTTCGTCTTGGACATTGCTAACATCATCGGTGAAGGAAAAACATCGTGAGGAAACCTGGACTTATAGTTACTAATATAAGTCAAAAAATGCCAAACCGCCTTGAGATCAATGCTCGTGACTTCTCGTAATGAGAAGGGGTCTTTGGTATGCACTGGGACAATAACAGGCTGGTATTATTAATGTAGTGGTAGGTACAACATCTCGTTATAATATGTTAATAACATCTATGAATTTCATGTGGTCGTGCAAACCGCACCGAAATCCACGTACTTGTTAGGATTAGTTTGAACAATCTCATAGTTAAAGGCAGTTTAGTATTATGAGTTTAGTAGAACTCGTCTAACTGGTTAATAACCTGTTCGAGTACTGGTAAAAGAATGTGAGTGTAGAGTTATAGTTAAAAAAATACAGGTTTTAAGAGATATTGACGCGTATACTGTTACCATAAATTCAGTCCAAACATGACTCTAGACCCACAAGCGTCGAAATAAACAAAACAGTTGTTCTACGTCTTCCCGTACGCAAAATACGCGCTTTGACGTGGAGTTGTGGAAACCAGCCCGTATTACCTATTACCTAACAGTTGTTCTTTACATTTTGACTGTGTAAGTACCTATTGCACTTTTGTATGAAAAAGCAGATTTTTTACACCGTGTAAGTGTAGTGAGTAGTAATTTTTGAACAGCGATGTAACGAGGCAGCACAACACAATGATGTTTTTATGTTTGTAACTTTATGTAACTACAGTCGACTACTAGTTATACATTGTATTTTATGGGTACAAGTGAATCCTACAACTATTATTTTGTCTCTAAATTCAAACAATAGTTCGAAGCTCCATCAATATTGTGGTATACCCCTGTTAAAGCTATGAAGTAGGTCGCCATACAACGTCAACATGCAGCGTTACATTTACATAAACCATCGACGCATATGTGGTTACCGTGGTGTGACGTCACAATAGTGACCCGTGCCTATCAGTTGCCCTTTATGACTAGCGTTAGACATAACATGGTAAGTAAATAACCGGCAAACCATTCATTCAAGAAAAAATACTTTTGATATTCACATTGGGACTGTAAAGGCTTCATGGCGTAACGTTTTTCGTAACACATCATATATTATGCGCGTGGTGATCAATTTCAATCAGCCTTTTCTGTACAAGAAGAGGCCTTTGCCCTGCAGTGGGTCAATAATAGGCTCGTATTATTAATTTATTTATTACATTATTTACATATAAATATATATGTATTATTATTTATAACATTTTTATGCATATTAATTACATTTTTTTAAAAAATATAAAATACTAGTATTATTATTAATATTACCCTTTGCATATCAAATGCAATGGCCTTTATAGTCCCATGAAACACTAGTGCAAATCTTGGGGTTCATTCGATTTATTGAGTCTGGTTAAACCACGCTGGGATCGGTGCCTTTCATTCATTCATTCTTATTTTATAATATTACGCAACGAAATGGGTAAGTACCATTTATGTAGTTAATTTACTTAGCCGTATTCAACGCCTTATTTTTACGTTTGGGGCTTAAAATAGGCTTTGGTAATAGGCTTGACAAATACGAAAACGCTTCGAGTTAGGGACACCGGATTCATACAGGTGTAAAAAGGTTATAAGTATACTGAGCGGCTTTATCTTGACTGGAAGCCAACCGATGTTTTTCACCCAGGAAAGGTTAAATATTGTTACGACACCACATACGAAAAAGTAATCCTAGAAAAGACCGTATATTTAGTCAGGGATAACAGTTTTCTGTTAAAATAAAAAAACCGGCCAATTGCGAGTCAAACTTGCACACGAATACCGTATTAAGATCGAGCAAAAATGCCGAAAAAAATACGTTTAGGGAACCTCTTTAACTATTAACTTTATTAAATTTTTATTATTTGTTGTTATAGCGACAATATAAAAATACATAACCTATGAAAATTTCAACTGTCTACCTGTTACGATTCATGAGACACAGCCCGCTGACAAACAGACTGACGGAATAACAGCGGAGGATTAGTAATAGGGTTCCGTTTGGCACCTTTCGGGTACGGAACCCTAAAAACGAAACACTAAAGGGCACTTAGCGCACTGTCAACGATAATATGGCTATAGGACTGGGCTAACGGAGGATAGAACATACGATAAATTATTTTATGGATGTAATATAACAAGAACAAGATGAACTCGGAACGACTTTGTAGTAGTAGGAGTACATTACATAACGTAGCTTTTAACGTAGATTTGAGGAAGATTTTTTACGTTCGTACCCATGATTTACAAATTGTAAGAAAACAATCCTAAATACAATTTATTTTCACGGTTTTTTATTTGTTTGAGGTACTTAAGCGAAGAGCTGATTGCTTTGAGGAAACACATTGCTTGTCTTGCGTGATCGTATTTACCTATTCTTTACTCCATCCAAGGGTAGTTCCCACATTTTTCAAGTCTTTATTTGGTTCATTTGAACACAGCGGCGTTGCGAATTTGGGAATTCTTTTAGGCTTGGTTAGTTGTGTAATCTCAAATTATTTTTCAGGCAGAAAAAACCTTCTATGAATATTATACGTGCACCTTATTAAAGATTCTATGTTCTTTCACAGAAAAGTTTCAATATATACTTTTGTGGCATTAGGTCTGAACTAAGCATCTTGAGAGATTGTTCGTGAGATATTTCAATATGCTAGGTATGTATTGAGCACCGGTGTATTGAGCACGTTTGTGGTCATAGACTTGCACTGAAAGATGTTTGCGATGTGTTTGGACAGAAATACACAGACCTATTACATTTTTTTTTTACCATTTACCTCAGGATCATAGGTGGGATTATTTTTGTAACCCCTTTGGGTTAGATTTTTCGTACGGCCATACGTAATTCATTCAGAAGGCATAACAGTGGACATTGCGCTGTTTCGTTGCCAAAAATTGGCCGGGCTCATATCATGGGAAATTGCATAGGTATAGATAGGGAAAAAGAAAATTCGTTATGAGCTATCAATGTCGCGTACCGCGTACCTACCCTACTATGCTTAGTTTGGGTGCGGTAGCTTTAATACCAGTTATTTCGCATCAAAGTTTACGACCTGTTTCCACCCAAAGAAAAAAAAAGAAAGGGTTTACGATCTGCTTTACATCAACTTACAATGTTCTAGTCACCGGGAAATCCAACGAGTAGCTAGGGCAGTATCGATTTATTTATAGGTTACCCAGAACCTAGCAGAACGTTACAATGACTTTAATGAATTGTAATATTTTCTCTTGCTGTTGTGTGATTAATATTAATCGTAGCGTAGGTACAGCAATTTTAAAATCTAGCTAGCTTCTTTACGTAGAACAATAAATTCTCTTGTTGAATTGGTGTAAGTTTTCATCTTTAATGTGTTAATGAAAATCTGCCAATCTCTATTTTCAGATAATTACAATAGTAGGTATTCCTATTTTAAGAAGTGAAGGCCCAGCGACAGTGTCTGACAATGATCGAAATACGAGGAAATCCGTACAGATCATTTTGTTCGTACTCGCAAATTTAATATTATGTCTGTTCTCATTACACACAGTGTCACGAAAATATCTTTATTTACCAAAAGATTTTCTTCCCAATGGCTATCAAATATTTGGAATTTATCATGAAAATAATTAGAAGAGATAACTGTGCCAATGTAAGTTTTAATGCTTCGTTTTCATTCACCAAATTCTAAATGAGATCGTTTATTTTGGCGTGGTTGCGAAAAATATGAATTATTTTTCACTGAATTTTAAGCTTAGTTTAGAATTTTATATCCAAGAAAGTCAATTTGCAATATGCATAAGATAAAAATTCTCTCGGGAAATAATGGAGATACGGTAAGAAAGGGTTCGGAGTGCGAATCTCTGACACAATGGAGCCTGCAGACATCTACCTACATACACGGTCCGTCGTAAAAAATAATTAATCCCTTTCGTGCAGCCGAGAAAACGGAGACGGGGAATTTAATATCTTTAAACAGACATAAATACTGTTGAATAGTTTAACTAATATGTTATTTTAAGGTGGATGCTTCAGTCAGCGCGCGTAATTAAAATATTATTACGTTTTTAGAACACATTTTATGTAAAACATTTGCAATTACATTTTATTAGGATTAAGTTTTTTTTTTGCGTTAAGTAAATTAGGTATAAACCGTACCTAAAAAGGGTTTCCTTGCGCTAAGGTAATTATAAAGGGTACCTACCATTTTTTAAAATTTAATTTTTCGAAATTATCTTTTTTTTTTATCGTACCCCACACTAAGAATTTCTCCTGTATTGTAGGTGCATTTACAAACATTAAAATCCACATACACAAACAGCCAGACCCGGACCAAATAATTGTAGGTCATAGAAATATTTGTTCCGTGCGGGAATCAAACCCGCGTCACGCAGCGCAGCAGTCAATCGCTTCACCACTGCGCCAACCATGTCATCAAATTAACCACGATAAATTCGGTTATAAATATATACACGATAAATAGAGGAAAACCAACTATTTTACTGCAACCGCAAATAACAATATTCCGACACAAAAATGTTCCTACGTCGGTAAATATTTACCGAAATATATAAATCTGAAATAACCCGAGTTTCGCGGGCCGACTGTAGAATTCACTTACAAAAGTCTCGACCCATGTGTCTTAATTACTTTACTGACAACTGAAGAACATTTATTTTTACAATTTACTGAAATACAGCAGGTGTACGCTTGGTATGTATGAAATTGAAAACAAATACCAGATGATTCAATCGATGAATTTAACCAAAACTTGTCAATGCCATTAAATAAACTGTGAGCTCTTCTTAGTGAAAATGAAAGTTTCATTTGATATTTAGCCTTCAAAATCGACGAAATTCTCTTAAATCATATACACTATTTACGAGGGAAAATGTGAATGTTTTACCATACTCTTAGAAATACTTCGTAATTCATTAATGCTCTTAGATAGACTAGATTCGTAGGCGTGAGTAGGTAGGTAGGCTTAAATACAAATGTACTCATGAAAGTTTAATTACATAGATTGGTTCGAGACTGGAGTCTAGAAGTAGTTACTAAACAATATTTATCGCCTTCACTGGAGTTAGATTTTCTTTTTCATTAAGATCGAGGAAGATCGCAAAGTCATCAAACAATTATTAGAACATGTTTTTAGCTTTATATATAAAAGTTATGTGTAAATAATATGTCATGAACATTAATCACACAAATATCAAAATATTTTTATTTCACATAAACCAACATGGGCACTTATGAAACGTCAGAAGCTAGGTGCTCGGTTCCAATTGGTCATTTCCTTTTGAGAATAGCCGGCAAGAAACTCGACTGTTAACACTTTGACACTGCCCAGTGCATTATAATGCACAGCGATTCTTTAACTATTGTGTCTGCAGTTAACATGTTAATGTACTTTCGAATAGGTACTTCTAAAGGATAAGCCATAGCCGATGTGTCGTAGACGTCTTCACGTAGTGGTTAGCAATTATATAGCTCAATGAGACTATTGTTTTGTTTCAATACGGTTTGCGTTCGATTGTCCCTTGAGACTCACGTCACTTTCAAAAGCAATCTCTTTAACTGTCCACTGTGACGGTAAATATGTGCATTTATTACCTATCTGCTGTAACGAAGCTGACAAAAAGCGTTACTGTCACAATTAAGTGAATTATAGAACACCGATAATCGTGATTTGCATTGAATAGCGATGAACGTCCCTGTCACTCATTAACATATGCGCATAAGGTAAAAGTCGCTAACATTCACCGCGATCAACCAGCCTTTACACTAGCAACATTTTGTTGTCACGTTACTATCTTGCTCCTACATACAAGCAGTAAGGTCATCGCATGTATGAACAGGTGTAAGGTTTATAACACCTGTAAAAATCTTACCTCACACTAGTTACATGTTTTTGTTGACTAAGAAACTTTGTACTCGATGACTCATCTTTGAGCCTGATGTATCAGTAAACATGAAATTCGGGGAGCGTCCATATTCTGTGATGTTAGTAGTTACCGGAAAAGGAAAGTGATAAAATGTACGACCGTGTCAACTCTGACCCTGATGTCCATCCATCGGACGTAAACTGAGACATTTATTTTCCAAGACCTAGATGACAAAAAGGAATTCCCAATATGTGGGATCGGAGTCTTTTTACAGGTCACAAAGCGAGTTTTCTTTAACGTTTTATAAAGTCTGATGTGATCCCACAATTTACTTCATAACGAAGCCGATCATTTGGCAGTAATTTCGCGATAATGGACTCATTTCTTTGCTGGTTTGGTTAGCGAACGACAAAACCACGTGAAAATGAATATCATTAAAGTTCCCATACGAACTAACAAGCTCTTTGTGCACCAGTGGTAATGAAAAGTATATACGTATTGATGGTAATCAGCCTCATTTACATGTGTTTGTCAGCAGTAAAATATAAATACATATCATCCACATTACAGTGTAGTCAGAATTTTGTTTGCCATCGACAATTTTCTTTATAAATAGATTTTGCATAAGATATTGAATTCTGTTACCGAAATTGCAACTGTCAACATGAAAAAAAATCTGGCTAAACTTTAAACATTTCAGAGGGAATAAATTAAACGTTTCTACGCCATTGGACACAACACAATGAAAAAGTTTGAAGTATTTAATTCACAAGGTTATTTCACCGATGGCAGTATATTTTCATGAATGACACTTGAAAGCAACTGTGACAAATGCCGGGACAGTGACAAAAGGATTTTACGCTTGTTACACGATATTTTCAGTCATTATATTTTTTTAGTTTTATTATTGCTGTTTTATTCTGTTTGGCAGAGCTTTTTTAGTTATAAAAATATGAAGAAAATCTAACCGACTCTTAGAAGCATGGCTGCATTTTCATATCCGTATGTATAGTGGCATTTAAAATTCGTATTATGCAGGATCCTGAGGACTCATGTCAGTGCACCCTTGTCGAAGGCTCTGGAGAGATCCAGTCGTATACCGGCGTTCTACGATTAGTGTAATAATGGACCGTATGTTTGAGACCAACTATGGCGCTTTCCGTTGATAGTCCAGGTTGAAATCCGAACTGTGAGTTATGCACGGATAGATATTTCTTCAAGCTAGACTCAGCACATACAACATACAGCTACTTATAAATTATTTATATCTAAAATAAATGAAAAAATCTTGAACTATAATTGAACAAAGCGATTATTTAATGCCTACTTTTCAAAAAGTCAAAGATTTGGTATATTAAGGTAACAAGCAATTTACTATCAAAATTATATGAATTTAAATACGACCTATACAGAGAATCGTGTTTGAGAATCGTTAGTACAAAAAGTTAAGTATGTACCTGTAGAAGAAATTACATCGGGAATGTTCGGGAGTTATATTTGTAATTTATTTAAGCTTCGTAATTCTTTTTGAGTAAAGTGCTCGAGAAAAGACGAAAACTCTGTAATTGTTTACCTTATTCTGTACTACAATGATTAATAGATAAGCTGAATAGTAAGCCGAGGCGATAAGACGTTTGAAAATGGAATAGACATTCTATTAAAGGTAAAGAGAGCAATCTCGAAAGTGAAGACTCATCTGGGGGATTGCTTTCCATACCAGTATGCCCTACGGCAAGGAATCTGTACAATTATGTATTGTATTGTATTTTGACTCGCGAAAAATGTCACGTAAATATAACTGGTGTAATAACCCAGAGACAACACTCACGATAATTCAGCCAGCGATAAACATATGACGGGAAAAAAATCATTCAAGAGGTGATGAGCGGAAAAAGTAGGAATACGCATCACACCTACCAGAAATTGTATTCCTACGGATAATCACAGACTGAAAAAGCTACGTATGGTTATGTAGTAAGTAGGTACCTACATTCCTTTACTACTAAGGTCTATCAAAATATAATAGGCCCTCGTAAATATCTTCTCAACTATTGGGAAATGCGAAAAATGAGCGATCCCATTGTTTATTTTGACACAAATGCGGTCTGCGTGCGTTTGTGATGGCATTCTCCTGAGAATGCCTTCTTAAACCTTCTTGAATATGTATTATTATAGATATATTTTATACATGTAATACCTTTTTGTGTTTTAGGAGTATGAGGAACAGGGTGTAAAGTTCACTCATCCACCATAGAAATGGGAGGATCCACCAACCAGACGGGTGTTGTGTCTGGCGGGCCGACTGCCCAACTGTTGATGTCGGATAGTCTTATATATATGTCGGTCGCGCGGTAAACTCTAATTGCGCGATGCAGGATTTGTGTGACGTCATGTCTTTGATGCGTAGTTCGTATGTGGCGGTGTAACCGCTACAGTGTTGTGTGTTGGAGAAACCTATTTGATCGAGTAGAAGAAAATTGTGAGATTGATCCAGTGAAACCGTGAAATAGTTCCTACTTACGAGTATAAAGATTTGGCTTTAATTTTCTTTTGAATGCCATATAAAACTACTTATACAAATGTACATAGCTCACCTTCCAACAATCTTTGCGTTTGTTTTTTGCGCCAGAAAAACCGAAAACGTTTTACAAACATTTTAAGGTGAATATTAGGTATAAGATGAAAACACTTGTGTCTAGATAACTGTGATAAACGAAGGACCCAAAGCCTAAGCATTATGTCAAGAAAAAGCTATGTTACGCGATCTGTCGTAAGCGCAGGCCTCACTGGGAACGAAGCTGAGTTCGTTTAGCTTCGCTCATGTAGTTGCCGCGTGTTTGCATACTTTGGTTCACACCGCGAACCTGGTGGCCTGCGCTAAAGATTGCGATAACGTTAGATTAAATTAATATTAAGTATAAATGTTAAAGTGACTGAGTATTACTCATTTTAAATAAAAGGATAATAATAATATTTTGTCAGACTAAGCACGAAGATAGAAAGAAAAAGTAATTTAATTGAATTAGAATTTTTCTCACACAAAAAATGAAAGTGAGAGGCTCATTAAGTAGTAAGTAGATAGGTTCACTAATGTTTCACCAAAACACTATTGACCATAAAATTGTTTAGTTCACAAACAATGTTTCGTATACTATTTATTTTACAAACAACATAATCCGCAAATTTTTTATTTTATAAACACTCGCTTTACAAACATTTAGCAAAATCATACAAAATGTTTGTATGATTTTTAATGCTTTTTACATTTTTCATTTAATTTTAGATTCTTTTGGAAAAATCACGTTTGTAGGTACTAAATATCATTTTATAATAAATTTTCTAAACCAGTCACAAAGTGATCATGGTAGCAATTTCCATTTGGGTCAAATAGTTTACAGGCAAGTACTGAAGTTTTTAAACGTTTCTGGCATACTTTTTTTTTAATAAATATTTTTTGTCGATTTTTAAATGAAAATTACCCTTTTGCCTATTTAAAATGAGTTTCATTTTTAGAAAATTTCGTAATGCAATATGTAAAGCGTTTTTATTCCAAACGTTGTTTTATGAGCTAACATGAATAAAAAAATGAAATGTTTGTCAAATAATACGTTATTGAAAAAAAGTTTATATTTGGCAAACTTGTTGTTGTTTAATGATGAAAAAACAAATCATGTTTTGAAAATTTGTAAATTAATTTTTGGTAAAATGACTGGACACCAAGTAGTTACCTACATTAGGTAAGGTTTGGTAAACGATACACAAATTACAGATGGTCTTTCAGAGTCCAATAATGCTGATGAACTGAAATTCTAACCATAAATATATTTTTTATTGAAAAGGCTGAAACATTTGCAACGTCTGACATCTTTTAGGTCAAAGAGACAGTCATAAAAAGTGACTCAGAGCTTCAGCCACGTATCATATTTTATCAAAACTTCGGAACCGTATAGTTTGAAAATCTAAATTTGGACACGTAGTACCGATAGCGATAAACGTAATTAATTTATCGATGTTGTAAAATACAATAATCTACATTGCGGTTATAAATCGAACTAATTTGGAATTAACCATCGATGTTTGATAAGTTTCGCATCAACATAATTGCATATTGGTTAGGTTAGTGGTTTAGATAGCATCATTTATTAAGTGAGTTTATCGATAGATTTAGTTGAAAGGGGTGCACTTTTATTTGTATCTTAAAAGGCGAGTGAGTAAGCAAATCTAAGTGTTCTTGTCTTAAAAGGCCTTCAAGATGCTATGCTAGTTTTTCTTGTGAAAAAAGAGCCTTAAATAACGTCATAATGCTTACATAATGAGATTCTTTGCGCAAGGTTACTGTTAAAAGCTGGTTTGTGAAAATCAAAGTGTTTAAAATACAGTCGCAAATAATAAACATATTTGATAGAGGTTTATGTCTGCTATAGCTGTGATTTCTATTCGAAAACGTTTATACGAGATTAATTTTCCTTTCATGTTCATGTTTCGCTGAGCAAAATGCAATAAAACTTTGTTATGTGACTATTTTTGTTAAGTTAAGAATTATGGAAGATGAGTGTGTCGTGTCAAGGCCGAACAGCCGATTTTATTGCACGTACCGCCATGGCTACTGAAAAATATTGTGATACTTTAGACCGACTAAATTTTCATTGATTTTAACATGTAACAGCGTAGTAGGTATATAGAGAAGTAAGCAGTCAATATTGTTTTCTTTTGATATTATAACGGAATATAGAGAGAATAGTATACTTTAATGTAAGATCTCAGAACAAACAACATAACAAAATCACCGTGTTATCGTTTGATCCCGCTATATCTAGGTATTGTAAGGTTAAACGCGTCAACAGCCTCACCTATCAATAATAAAATTTACGATGTTAATACTACCAGCAATATGAATTTACGATCAATAAATCAACCATGTCCAGCCAACGTTTAGGAAGAGAACCAATCGCTTTTAAGGAATATTAATAGGCACTAAGCGATAGCCCATCTATCGCACCGTTATAATTATTTATCATTGTATTGTTTGGTAACCTTGTTTACCTATGTTAATATAACAAATGTTGATGTAAACTAGTGTTAATGTGAATTCAATCGATGTTATCAGTTCTAATTCTCATTGGCGATCGTGTCAGTATGTTTCAAAACAATGATAAACAAGATCAAACGGACTAGTAAACAACAGATTTGCATTCAATCGTGTACCTACTTATGTTTGAAAAGAAAAATCTTCTTTTCTTCGTCCTTTAATCCCAAAGTCGTTGCAGGCTTATAAAGTAAAAATGTAAGCCACCAATTTATGAGTTATTATCTTTGACCTACTTAACAGACAAAACGGAGGCAATTTGGAATGTTGGCCCCTAGAGGAGTAAAACAAAGAGCGCAGTCGAGAACACTTAGTAAATTAATGAACCTGATGAAATGTCATTGACTCTCACCATTGCAAATATGAAATCCGTCAGCCAATTGATGTATTGGAGCGCAAAGTTTGTGAGAAGGATTCCAGCTGGTGGTGGTTTAGATACATATTCAAATCACCTCACGAAAACCGATCCATTATTGAGTGAGTACCCTTTCGGCGTGACGAGATTTTCGGCATTGATTGCTCTACATTCCTTCTGAGTAACAAGATTTTGAGCTTAATGTCTGAGCTTACCGCCAATTGGTTCGGTTAAAATCAATTTTCTTGACATGGTCAGCGCGTTTGATGCTTATCAATATTATGTATAAATATGTACTTGGCTACAGCCTAGTGTTGTCAATTCCTCAGTCACGACATAACGACGGATTAGTGTCACATGATTGCTTTCTATTGACACTCCTTTTGTGTTAACTTGCTGTAGTTTTCCTTAGAATGTTGCATGTAAATACACAAATGCGGTGCGGAAATTGTATATTCTCTGTGTATTGTTAATTACACCGTTTGTCTGCAACGTTTTTATGTATGTGTTGTTATCGCAACGTAACATCTCATTAATCTTGATAAGCAGGTGGGATTCAGGCTCATCTCAAGGCCTCAGAACCGATAAGAGGGTTGTTTAGTCTTGTGACAAAACTAAATCCACTTTACTTTCACCTTTGTCAGATGTTGTTACAAAGAAATTCATCCTTTTATGTTGTGACTTTTTTCCATTGGCTGTATCTTTGTTTCTCGTTTTTCCTAAATTTAGAATCCTTAGAGATCCATTTCGTAATCCCTTTAACTTATGATCAGCTTCTAACTGAACATCCATGTCTTGTCTTGCACGCAGGTACCGTGCCTCGTGTTCTTTCGGTAACTAATTAGTTACAAAGCAGACTGTTGTTGGAACTTACTAAAGGTGAGCCATCTTCCTGAATTATTTGTAGATGTCGATTAGGTATGTCATACACGTCTATTAGTTGGCACTACAAAAATAAATCATCGAAAACAAAGCACTGAACATTTTTGTTAACAATCCAAACCTGCAACTGGCACTTAAAATAAATAAAATGTTTATTTATTTTTGTGGAGACAAATTTCGAGCACTAGAACTGGGTTCGGGGCTTGGTTTGGAGGGGTGATGGGATGTACTAAGTGTGTAGTGTGTTGAGGAGGTCACTGTTTGTTTACCTGTGTGCGACGCGGAGCGGGGGGGTGCGGGGGCGTGGGCCCGCGGCGGAAGGCGCGTGTGGCCGCGCGTGCCAACCGACTGTGACTGCCGCCGCCGCCGCCGCCGCAGCACAGCCACCATCGCTTCGCCCGGCCTGCGCTTATCGGCCGCGCCACCACTATGCACTTCGAGCGATAACGATTGAAATCCCATGAATTATCTTCGTTAAGTATCATTCAATTAAATTAAACTTGAGTGAAGCTATTTTTAATCGCGTCAGATACGCCAGCGCACTGCACTGCCGATACTTACACGATCCGCGACAGTTTTTGCGAAAGCAAAGCGACACCATGTTCGAAAAATATTTGATCCGTTCTTTGTTGTCGCTGCTATAATTAAATATAGGCCAGACGCAAATATTCGAGAGCTTCTTGATTATCTTGATCATGATAACCTTAAGATTATATTCAACAATGTGGGTATTTTGAAAGGAAAACCAACTTGGATTTAAATTAATTGTTTTGATTTAAATTAAATGATTGGATTGGTTCGTATCCAACCTTTCAACAGCTGTAGACAGGTCTCAATCAAACAAACTCGATGTTAAGACAAATTACTCACAGATCTTTCAATTTAATTTTGTTCAATGAAATACGAGCTACCGATTAATTTATTCTCCATCCGGACCATGAATTATATTAAAATTTTTGAATAAAAGATTTCATTCACTTAAAATAAAAAAATTGGTAGGTACCTATTTATTTTGGTTTATCGTCATCGTCATTATAATTATGAAATAAAATAAATTAATTTTATTTCATAATTTCATAAAAACCGGTCTTTTTTCATAAGTTTACAGAAATTGAGCGGACATGTCCATTGAATACTGATTGAAACCAACCTGGATTATCTTTGATCATACGTATTTAAATTAGAAAACAAATAACAAAAGTGTAATGAGCGCAAAACTTACTCGTTCGTTCAAATTGAGTTCAAGTTAAGTACAACTTATTATTGTTCAATTACAATAATAATTTTATTCAAATTAAACAATAACATTTGAGACTAACTTCAGTTTCCTTTTTTGTTTATTTATTAAAATCCTTCATCTGTGTTTAAGTTACGGCCTGTTTAATAATGTATGATCTAACCTTTGATACGAATTATGTAATCTTCGCAAACAGTTGGCTTGTGAAGCTCTCTGAATTATGAACGATGTTACTTTGTAAGGTAATTAACAATTAGTTTACTAAACATACCTTAATTACATACATACATCTTTAGGGGTATGGGGAACAGGGTGTAAAGTTCACTCATCCACCATAGAAAAGGGAGGATCCTCCAACCAGACGGGTGTTCTGTCTGGCGGGCCGACTGCCCGACTGTTGATGTCGGATAGTCTTATATATATCGTTCGCGCGGTAAACTCTAATTGCGCGATGCAGGATTTGTGTGACGTCATGTCTTTGATGCGTAGTTCGTATGTGGCGGTGTAACCGCTACACATCCATGAATGCGGCTATTTTGCTATTTGGTTCTCGAAATAAAAGAATCTTAACTTTTCACTCAGGTATCGTCGCGTAAGTGAGGAAATTTGTGTTTTTATTTTATATGTAGGTTAAGTCAAGCGATGGACTTACACGTGTCTTTTATAGGTAGGTTAAGTCAAGCGATGGACTTACACGTGTCTTTTATAGGTAGGTTAAGTCAAGCGATGGACTTACACGTGCCTTTTATAGGTAGGTTAAGTCAAGCGATGGGCTTACACGTGTCTTTTATAGGTAGGTTAAGTCAAGCGACGGACTTACACGTGCCTTTTATAGGTAGGTTAAGTCAAGCGATGGACTTACACGTGTCTTTTATTGGTAGGTTAAGTCAAGCGATGGACTTACACGTGTCTTTTATTGGTAGGTTAAGTCAAGCGATGGACTTGCTTGTGTATTTTATAAGTAGGTTAAGTCAAGCGACAGACTTACACGTGCCTTTTATAGGTAGGTTAAGTCAAGCGATGGACTTACACGTGTCTTTTATAGGTAGGTTAAGTCAAGCGACGGACTTACACGTGGCTTTTATAGGTAGGTTAAGTCAAGGGATGGACTTACACGTGTCTTTTACCAAAAATCTTATCTTGAAAATATGTTTCTTAAGCATAACAAACTTGTCCCAAAGAAGGAAGAAAACACGTTCAGAAAACTACACACAAAAAACTGCAGGTTTTGATGATACGAGTATAGTATTATTACTATAACAAAACCTGCAGTTTTTATCAACCACATTGAGGAAATACCAAATATTTGTACAGTGCCCACGTGCCGAGCAACGACCCTCTATGATCTAAGGTCCCAACCATCAAGAGAGACGTGACAAAATTGTCAGAGGTTCCAACACTAAAAATAGGCTTGAAATATTCACTTAGATAGAGAAATTGAATAAGGGATGCTTGCCAGAGTCAGTGAGCAGTGTGCGCTGTTCGTATGAACGCACACAGGAACACGGTCCCACCTACACACATGCATACACAAATCATTAGGTAGGAGTGTTACTGGTTGAATTTGCCTGTACACCAAGTCTGTATTGGGTGGTGGATTGAACCACCGATCAGGTTTCAGAGATTTTTTGGTCGTTGAGGTTTTTAACTGGTACGGTTATAATATGGCGAGAAGGGCTCGTGGCTAAATAAAAACGGCCGTACGGGTCGTGGTCGGTTCATGCATGGGTGACCATCCAGTACATATCGAGAGTTCGAGACCCCTCCGTGCTTCGGAAAGCACGTTAAGCCGTTGGTCCCGGCTGTCATAAGTAGATCTTGAGGTTAGATAGGCAGTCGCTCCATGTAAATTACTGGTATTCTAGCTGCATTTGGTAAGACTGGGAGCCAGCCCCAAAATAGTTGAGAAAAGGCTAGGAAGATTTATTTTTTGGTTATAATATGGCGATAGAGAAATTCCCCTTTATTACAAATAAGCCGATGACCTACCTGATGGTTAGTGCTCACCACCGACATCGTGAAGCAATCATCTGCAATATTATACTGCATAGGTTTAGGTAGTTAAATAATAGGAAACAAATCGTAAAAAGGGTTTTTATAGATAACACTTTCTTGTTAATAATACTAGATTTTTACAATAGTTTCTTCTTTTATAAATGCATGTTAAACTTTATAATTTATTATTAAACTAGATAGAGTAATTTTAAGAGTAGTTTTTTGAAGATTGAGCACATTTTCTTTTGTTAGATTTATAATATGAATGAATGAAATGCACCGATCCCAGCGTGGTTTAACCAGACTCGATAAATCGAATGATTATGTCCAGCCTATGTCCAGCTTCACCAGTGCATCTTTTGCCGGGGTTAACTGCTTTTTCGATTTTTTCTATGTCACTGCTATGCTGTGTAACACGTTGCTGTTTCCACTGTCTTTGTCTAGCTACTATCTGTTTCAGGTTTTTTGTAAATCTCGCTAGCAGCCTTCTTAATCTTATCTCAGTCTTCAGCCGTCTTGAACTTCACAAATATTTAAATATGTAAACTTAAATACTTCTTCACAAAAATAACTTTACCACCCAACTAAACACAAAACTACACTGGGCTTCGAAGTTATAGGGATCATGATCAAATGTCAGAGTCAAGAGCAATACAATCTAAAAGGAATGCTTTGTGTGGCAACAGCTACCTGCGACCCTCGACTCACTCACACCAAATATCTAACAAAAGAATGCGCACTCGCAAAAAATATACCATTTTGGAACACCTGCATATAATCACACACGTAATATAGTTTAAAGTTAGTCGAACAAATTGTAAATACGGCATTAAAATATTTTGTAATCTATATAATATTGTAAAAATCCCAAACTCTAATGAAATAATTAGAGATTTTCTTAATTTGAAGTGTACAACAGCTGTGACGTAACATGGCAACTGAAGTGACAGGTATTACGTTTAGTCGGTTACTTGACAGCTGTCTCGTCACGTGTTTTTTTTTTGTTTATGTTTATTTATCTATCTAAAGCATTGGAGTATTTAGATGTTTTAACTGTCACTGGTATGGCAAAAGCACTGATGCCTTGCCTTCCCAGTAACAGCTAATATGTATCATTGTTAAAGCTCGTATTGTAATAAGGGGGATTATTATATGCAGCAAACATCATCATCTCTTAAGTCCGGATAACAATACTTCAATGTTCATGTACGGAGAATGTAGGCGTAACGGCTATGAATGGAGCGAAGTTATTTTCAAAATTGAAGCATACCGGTCGAAGTTCGGATTTAAATACCTTTTACCCTAAAATCATTGTATGCGAATTCTGAAACCTTTCGTCATTCTACCTGATTCCAAAATTTTGTTAGCGTAAGCTTTGGTCTACATTAATACTGTGTGTAGGTTAATAAGCCACTGCGACCATGAACCCCTTTGCGGATATTAGACACGTAAATGGCTCAACAACTGTCATATTCTGAAGTTGTCGCAACTTACCGACAAGCTTTAGGCGCTTTACTGCCCATTTTAAGCCAAGCCATTTGGCTTAAAATGAGTAAGAATAAGAAGGTGCGAGAGTATTCCGTTCAGTACCTGAAACATCATTCGACCGACAAGTATTTAATTTTAATCTTAGAGTAATTACCTTAACAAGTTACTTATATTAATTACTCTGAAATAACAATAGAACTTATTTTAATATTTTAGTTACAAACGGAAAATACTTACCAACAAATATTGATCATGTCGATATAATTAATAAAGTTCGAAACGAAACACGACACGACTTTCGCGACCGCAACTACGCTTCTTCTTATTTAATGAGACAAATTTTACACGAACATAGTGGTATCGTTTGCCGCCCCTAGCAAATAAATGTCGTTCGGCCATAATATTGATGAAATCTGGAGGATTACTTTCAGATTTCAGACCATTAGGTCTGGAATTGTCAACACGCAGTAAGCAAGCGAGGTGATTAAAGCTCTGTTTTTTTATTTACGATAAAAGCTGTCGCCTTGTAGCTTTTATTGTTCCGTACCTCATCATCTGCCTAGCCTTTTCCCAACTACGTTGGGGTCAGCTTCCAGTCTAACCGGATGCAGCTGAATACCAGTATTTTATATGGAGCGACTGCCTATCTGACCTCCACAACCCAGTAATTGGGTAATACGATACCCCTTGGTAAGACTGGTTGTCAGACTTTCGGGCTTCTGACGACCCGTAACGACTGTCAAAGATCCACGAATGACAGCCGGGACCAACAGGTTAACGTGCTTTCCGAAGCACGGAGGAGTCTCGGTACGTAAAGATGGTCACCCATCCACAGACCAACCCCGGCAAGCGTAGCTTAACCTGACGGATCGACCCGTGCGGCAGTTATTACTTAGCCACGAGCTCCTCTTATTGTTCCGTACCTGAAAAATTAAAAAACGGAACCCTTATAGGATCTTTGTTGTCCGTCTGTCCGTCTGTCCGTCCGTCTATCTATCTGCCCGTCTGTCAAGACCACATAAATATTAAAAACAGCAAGACCCTGTTTCTCAGGAACGCATGCAGGTATCAAGTTGAAATTAATATCAAATACGAGGGTATACGGTCCCTTGGAGCTCTAAAAAAAATAAGTCTAAGTCAACACACTAAAAAATGCGGCCATTTATGCTACCTACATATTTTGATACTCGCAAATAAATCATAACCACTACTACTCTTCCCATAGACCTAGAATCATGAAATTTTGCAAGAAGAAAGGTCTCACAGCAAAAGTAAAGGAAAAAGTCCAAAAATTATGCGTTTAAAAAATTTAGATTTGCAGCTGGAGAATTGACCGTGACGTATATCGATGTATGGGAGAACATGTTTTTATCTACAATGTTAAATTTGTTTTGGGATAAATTCATCCCCATTACGGAACCCTTCATTGTACGTGGTCCGACACGCACTTGGCTGTTTTTTTAGGGTTCCGTACCATAAGGGTAAAAACGGAACCCTATTACTAAGACTTCGCTGTCCGTTCGTCCGTCCGTCTGTCACCAGGCTGTATCTCATGAACCGTGATAGTTAGATAGTTGAAATTTTCACAGATGATGTATTACTGTTGCCGCTATAACAACAAATAATAAAAACAGAATAAAATAAATATTTAAGCGGGGGGGGGGGGGGGGGCTCCCATACAACAGACATGATTTTTTTTTGCCGTTTTTGTAGATAATGCTTGCCGTTCGTGCGCGAGTCCGACTCGCATTTGGCTTTTTATAATACTGCAATACTACATATGTTACAGCGCATACTAACCAACACCCTAATGCCGTAACACACTTCATTCACAATCCGAGGGTTTTGAAGTAAATTCTTCATCCATTGCTCTGAGGTTCGGAAGATTCGTCTGCTCAGCAACGTATGAGTAAGTAACGCAATGAACGCGGCTTAGCTGTCAAAATGAATGGCATTACGATTGCCATCATATGTCTGTAACGCAATTACCCCGCGGTGTGTATAAACGAGTGAAAATCTTAAACTAAAATCTGTAAGTATATTCTCGGCATGTTTGTTCACAAGATGTTGTCTTAACAGTATTCTTATGGACCAAGCAAAGCAGTACGAATTTTGAATATGATACTTTGTTGACTTCCTATGTAAAACGTGTATCCTTGACTTTGTACAGCTACTGCAGGGGTGGAAACATAAATGTATGTTATGTTCGACCCTGTATTTGCGAACGAAGCATCGACATCGAGTGAATTCGATCCCCACAAACTGCTGATAGTACCGATTTGTATACAAAAGATTTATTTAAAGAAGATAGAAGGATCTATAAATACAGTACTTAGCAGAAATGTTCTTTTATAGTTGGAACTGGATTTTCCTCAGAGCATACTAACAGGATTTGAATTTTTCCTCCAGAAAATGCGTTTGGGTTTTCCTCAAAATTTTGTGCCTGATTTTCAGATAGATTTTGGTTCGTCTTTTTCCTTCTTGAGAAACTTAAGGCAACAAAGGCATTACAAGACAATGAGCAGGAGCACGCCAGTTAATTAATTGTTAGAATGTTAATTTAGATTAGAACATGGTTCTGCCCATAGTTGTTTCGTTGCGATCACATTTCGATTTTCAATGTGATCGCAAACTAAAATGAATGAATGAATGTATGAAATGGCTGCTTACTACGATTACCCAAAATTGGTAATCGTAATAAGTATAATCAGTTATACTTATTACGATTACCAATTTTGGGTAATCGTAGTAAGCAGCCATTTCATACAACTGTTAAAAATTACAATTGTAATTCGAAACGTACAATATAAGTTGGTAGTCAATTCGATAAACAGTTAATTTTCCTGACTGTAGATACCTAGATGGTAAGATACCTTTTCAAAACACAATCACAATTTTCAGCAGATTTCAAATATAATTAAATCAGTGAAACTGCAATGTTTTAGCATACAACCACCATTATTGTAAAATATCATACATAAGATATTATGTTTATATATTTAAGCGTGACGTCACACAAAACCTGCATGTGAAACATGTTATGTTATAGAAACACTGATCGTACACTGAAATGTGAAAACATTTATTCTAATATACTCAGTCTGTTGCGTAGTAGTTATTCTTTACATGAATATTAAATTATTTCACATTTGCTTCTCTGTTGGAAACCTGAAAACTTGTGTTTGGCTGGATTTGAAACTGAAAGATTTACTTTTACATTTTTATTACAATATGTAATTGTTTCTAATAGCTACCTTCGTTGTTTACCGCTTTAACCGGAGAAATTTCGCGAGTTGATATTATTCACAGTCAGGTCATGATTTCATGAGCGATTCGAATATAAAAAAATAGCCAAAATTTGGCCTAGGCCTTAAGGACGGCGTTAAAATTGATTCGTTGTTACAATAAATAGTAAAATGTTCAAAAGGAGCAAAACACATCAAACATAATAATAAGTTTGTCTGTCATAGTTTTTGCAATATTCGATCGTACGTGACGTTGTCATTATCAAAGAGAGAATCCAACCAAATAAGATAATCTCGGACAGAAACACGAAAAGGTCAGCCTCAAAATAATCACAGGGGTGGACGGCAATAAGAAAAAGTGAGGAAAATAATACAAGGCCGTAAATAAATCACACAGAGAAAATAATACATTTTTGTACTTATATCAATTTGACCTAAAATACGATGAGTTTGTTATTATGACATTTCCACACTAAGATCGAGGCACAGCTTTGCTAACTACTTAATTAGCACAATCTTGGGGTTTCGTCAACGTTTTGAATTTACGAGCAATTTGCGTTGAACACAGGCGCGCATATGAAATTAAATAATCTCATAAATGAGACCAACTTTTACTACCGTCTACCACAACAAAGGAAATGGCCCAATACCAATTCCACAAATAGGTACTTAAGGGTTTTTCGTACCAACAAGGTCAAATAAGTAAATTGTTTCAATACGTAACGTAAAAGATTTGAATATAGCGATTTATTTTAGTGTTAAGTATATCTAATTATTAACTATGAAGCAAGGCCTCAAATTTCATAATAAGCAGTTTTTTCAGTACCTACATTTAAACATTTATCATATTTTTTTAATAATTCGATTCGGGTGAAATTACAGGAAATGTCGAATGGGGACTGGAAACAGTCATGATAAGATTTATAAAAACAAGAAGTGACGAGAAGACATTATTTCCAAATTTTGGCAAGCTTGCGAAATTGACAAAATCACAAAAAACAAAATCAAACTGCTTTCTAATTTAATTTTATTATTAGATTACTTGAAATCACACACTGACTTATTAGTAATACTTGTTAAATATTAGGAATATCGTATAATTCTAGGCATGTATTTAACTCGGCGACAAACTAATTTGATTTAGGGTTTTAAAAATAATTAAAATGGGTAGAAAAAATAATAGATTGACAGCTACGAGCAAGTAGCATTTTAAGTATAAAGTAGCAGCTTTATATTGAGTTGTAAGCTTTAGTGAATTTATTGTTAAGCGAACATTAGACACTGGTACTCGCCGGACGCTGCCGCGACATCGCTCACGGAAACCACAGCTTTTTTATTGTACCAACTACCCTATTAACTTAGTTTTTACCTCCGCCCGTAATCGGTTCACATGTTTTAGCGCACATGTAAATCTCTAAAAATAAATTATTGCGTTGAAAATATCAGCGTACGGGGATAGTAAGGGGCCCTGAAGTAACTGTGGTCTCGCAGGTCGCCAGATTGTTTGTTCGTATGTGTTGTGAAAACTAATAGCCTTGCGTCGCGGTTGAAGACCGGTCAAATACTGCGCGCGCGGCCCCACGCCTAAATGGGCCCGATTTAAAGAGAAACGCTCTTAAAAAAACGCAAACGAACGCAAAGATAAGATAAGATTAAATCTTCGATACAAAATATCGATACAAACGCGCCCGTTAATTTATTGCACTAATTTGCAAAAACCATCATAATTTTTCAGAGCGTGCGTCGGTTCATTGGGTCTGTGTTTTTCAGAGTAAAAACCGTTCCCTTTTAAGCTCATTTAATTAGGCGACAGATTGAACGAACTGCGAGTTTGAAAAAATATATGGAGATGTTCAAAGACTTAGTTCAATATATAATACGAAAAGCATTTGAAAACATTGACAGTGCATAAAAAACGTTTAAAAAAACAACTGTTATTGGAATTCGATTAACAGTATGTTTTATTAGAGCAACAAAAGGTAAAATTCACAATCTAACGCAATATGTAGCAGATACACAACGTTGTCTTCTCCGGGACTTGATTGACTATGCGTATCGATTCTACCACAGCAGAATATAGGCGTAAGATATTTTGATTTACTAGATATTCTGTAATCGTGAGCTTACCTCAATTAAGCACCCCCTCACATCATGTGAAGATTAATTGTAGTTATCAGGTACTTACCTGAAAAAGAAAATTTATATATTTATAGACAGATCTGTTTTCTAAGTATAGAAAAGAGAAAATAGACATCGAACTTGTCAGATTTTCCAAGTAGGCATTGGAACGTCTCGTCGCTCGGTAAGATAAGCTGACACCTACACATGTTATGGATTTTTCTGACTGGCATATTTTTCCGCATAATCGGAATCCAAGTTTTGCCAACGTATTTATGTAGATCGAATCTACTTATCATCCGTTTTGGCATCGATAACCCTGAAAGGCTTTATATCCCCTAAAAAATTTGTAGAAAACTATCCGAGAAAGATAAATACGTATTTTCTTAGTTCTTTTGAAAGTACATTGAATGTAGGTGAAGTGAAATAAGTTATTTACAAACACAATAACTCAGCTCGTCTGTTCGTTGAAGATTCTCTCGGTAATCTCGTCGTTATAACTAAGATTTACAGCCGTAAGTATAATGAGGTCTTCTCACATGGATAATTCTTGAAGCAAACAACTTGGGAACTGTGAAAGCAAATCACATTTATTTTCTTTTTAGAAAGTTTTCTATGGTGTGTGAAGTTGTTTTTCGTGGTAGCGTAAAGGTGTCGATCGTGTGGGGAGACCCTTAGATACTTATTTCCGTTATTTTGAATTGGTTATGGATTGAGTGCCACTATATCTAGGTAGCATTTTGTATAGACAGGTATTTGGTAGTATTGAGATCATTTACTGCATACTTGTGTTAGGAATGTGACAAAAACAGGCTGTTGGAAGATAGTAGTTTAGCAGATAGTTTTCAGACTGTGGACTGTGACTATTATTATAATTATAATTTAAGGGTAGTTAGGTGTCCCCGTGGAGGCGATCGGCGGCGGTGACCTCTCGCGTCCGGCCCTGGTCCAGGCAATAGTACGGAGCATAGGCATAGGGCATGGGAAGACGTCACCTCCTTCTGCGAAGCAGTAATGCTCGCGAAAGAGGAGGCGGAATGCGTGAGCCCCCCATAGCCACCGCAGGAAACTCCCGATTCCCGGCCACCATAGGCGCAGCCTTGCGGACGGTGAGCAATGGGTAACTCGCCGTCCGATAAGGACCAGGCCCAGGTCGACGGCGCGTTGAGTTCCACGCGCGCCTCAAAGAGATGTCAGCATTACTGGTGGGGTCCGCTAGGACCGATGCCTGCCAGGGTCACGGGAAAGTCCAAAAAGGATACTGAAGGCAACTGAAGGAACACGTGGGTTTTAGTCAGTAAGAGTCTGACACCCGCTGCGCCCAGAGCGGGAGAAGTTATTTGATAATTTCTCACACAAAAAAAAGGATAGGTAGGAGTATACTTGTGCAACTCGCAAGGTTTAGAAAAGCAACGAAACGCACCAATGTCGAATTCTAAGTATAAAAAAAAATCTATTGATATAGTTTTTATTTCCATACCTAACATAACATAACATCACGCTTGTATTTCCCCGAAGGGTTAAGCAGTCTCATGTAATAGGGGCGAGCCTATTGCCATCAACCAGGCACAGATCCAGACTCTGGGTTGCTACTGGGAAATTGCAAATGGAAAACCCAATAACACTTTTCCGACCCGGGAATCGAACACAAGACCTCAAGCTCAGCAATAGCTCTTGCGACTACAGACCAACGAGGCAATAATCTTTATCAATATAAAATAAAACAAAATCAGTAATAAACTTTTGCAGGACGCGAGAGACAAGAAAACAATTTGGTGGAAACATTAACCCCCTATGGTTGATAACTGGTAGAGGGGGCTTCCCAAAACTCGATTGTGTTGAACTTGCACTTGTTGCTTTAAATTTGGCTTATGTTAGGCTGTCATTTTTGTATAATAATGTATTTATCGCAGTAAGATGGTTGTAGCCGAGATATAGCTATATACCGTAAAATAGTTATATGAAAGCGGTTCATAACTGTCTTACAAGTAATGATATAACTATTAGGGTACTTCGACAGTTATGATTCGCTTTCTATCGAACTATCTATCGCTCACAATCACTGCTCACGGCTTCAATCATCTTACTGCGACGTATAAAAAAGCCGTAACACGAGGAAGAATAGCTGTACAACTGTATACTGTATACTGATAAATAAGATCTGGCAACTTAATTTATATTTCAGGATTTTAGAATAGGCTTCCAAGGTTGGCCATCATCAAATTAAGTGTGGGATAAGGAACACCGCCACTTAATTATAATAAATTAACAGGCTAGGGAGGTAAAATAAAAAGGTATTAAGGGTGCGTTTGCATTCTGTAGAGGTAAGGTAAGGTATCTGTAGTATATTATATAGGTAGTGACGTATGACAGTTGTGTACCGAAATATAAAGACTATTTAGGCCTTTTCGTTATTCACTAGGACTAAGTTCTCATATATTGGTATTATATGCATGAATAAATCGGTGCTTCATCTAACTTAAAATAATTATAGATTGTATCAGCTTACAGGCACGTCAAAATATTTTTAGAATAGCTGTTCAAGAAAAAGTATTATTATCGTATTTCGATGGTTTCTGAAGTGAAGTATACGTAAGTATAGACACTTAATAAATGAACGTCTAATGGTTTTTCAGCTTTGAACATTATACAAGCTTTCGTTCGCTTTTATAAAACCTGCTTCTGAAGTTAAGGTTTTGTAATTTTCCTTTTTGATTTAAATTTGTATAAACCAGAGTATGTTTCCTTCTCGCAAAGTTCTTTGAACTTGTGCTCGTAACGTAACTGAATCAACAAATTGAAACTTTCAGAAACATGAACTTTCTCCTTGGAGGAACCAATGGCAGTGTTTTACTTAACTTAATTTGTTAAAATAACATATCCCAACAATTTGATTATATAAAGCTCGTGTTTTTACACGATTGGTTTTCGCGTTGCCATTGTAGCGTTTATTCCACCAACCACAATTATTGTATGAAAACGCTCAAACCCTTTCATGTTAATCGACAAGTATAAATTTGGACCCTGTCAGTCTAAACAGGACAGTTTAACAGCAATTCCTTTTTATTGGTGGTGGTGCTTAATTGGTTTTTAGGTGACGTTACTGAGTGTGGAAATTGTGACTCCATTGTTGTGATGGGTTCCCATCTGTAAAAGCAAATGTTGTAAGTGGTAACAGCAAATAAATAAATAAACATGACAGTGAAAATGCAGAACTGACGTGGTCTTGAATGGCCAACGTTGGTATGGGTGGTGGTATAGAGCAACGTAGAGTTATTAAAATCGCACTGTTCGCTAGTGTGTTACGCTGAGTAAAATAGTAATTAAATTATCATTTATTTATTTCTACTTATTTGTAAAGAGTTTACAGTAGTTTTGTTCTTAAAACTATGCCACACGAAACCCTAACAATAGCTATGTAATAATACGTTTATGACAATAATAAAAAAAACAATTTTGATGTTGATTCCAACAGCTTCCGGCTATTTTAACTTTTAGTAAATTTGATACGGTACTGTCTATTAATTTTTAGGTAAACATCTACTTTATTGAACAACATTAAAAAACCCTCGTCTTTTGATGTTTGCACACAAGAGAAGGCACTTAACAGCGAAAGCTTTGCAAGAAAACTGACGAAGAAATGCTTCCTTCCTTTAAAGATTATTTTTAATCGCTTTTGTTTCATGTACGCGAAGTATCTGCGTTTGTTACACTCGATTACACAGTGAATACAGGGATAAAATGTATTTAAATAATCGCGATTATCAGCCATGAATTTCATAACTTTTTAAAGGAAAATGTTGACATTTTATATAATTGAATGAAATGAATAAGAGCAACGTAGACTCAGTCTTGCCCAAGTCTCTAAGAGCAGTGGTGGCCCCGTGGCAACGGCCCCGAATTTTGAGTTGTAGGTCGTGGGTTCGAACCCAGACAGGCGCATTATTTTGTGTAAATAATTTCATCACCACTGCTCTCAAAACGGTGAAGGAAAACATCGCGAGGAAACCGGTATGTCCTAGAACCAAAAATTCGAAGACATGTGTCATCTACCAACCCGCACTGGGCCCGCGTGGTGGATTATAGCCCACTCCCTCTCCTAAAGAGGAGGCCGGTGTCCCAGCATCATAATAATACCCGTGTTATCAGCTCTTGCCGGCTAGCCGAGAATATAAAATAAATATTAAAATAATAATAATAGTATACCATTTATTTCAGGTGACACAGGCCCATAGAAAAATACCTTAACCTAAACATACATATTTTAATAACAGAAACTTGTGTTAATAAATAAGGCTTAGACTATGTTAGTAGCACTTCACTTTGCACAAGCTTGACTTTGTGCTGTCTTGTGGAACTTGTCCGCGGATGCGACAGAACACCACGTCCTGCGGCCAAAAGTCTTCTTCCACGACGAGGGGCAGATAACAGTTCTGTACTCGCACGACGAACGCTTTGAAGTTGATGTTCCGGTGCGATTCTTGGAATTGCACCCACGGCATGTACCTCGTCCTTTGGCGCACGTACTCCACGATGTCCTCCGCCTTAGTGGTGTAGTGCAGGCGGGATATGTACACCGGTGTGTTCGGCTTTGCGGCACGCAGGCTCACTTCGGGGTCCGTAGGAGCTTTGCCGCAGCAGTTCTTGCTAGGCTGATTATGCTAGAGTCAGTTTGAACTGACATGTTGGCGCCCTGACCATTGTTGTTGACCTAACCACAGTGCAATGAAGAGAACATAACATCCATCAATTGTCCATCTGTTTAACTACGGTTTCCTATAAGAGCGGTGGGCGCTACATAACGGCCACAGTGACGACTGCCATGAAAACGATGGCAGCGGGGTTTGACTTTACAACACAACTTACTTTAATTAATAACGTTGCACTGATATTCGCCGGTAAATTGTAGACGCTTTGTGGCAGCCGCCACTATAGCCGGGCGCTATTGGCGAGACCGACATTCAATAAAAAGTGTATAGGCTTGTACACTTGTAAACTCTACAATTAAAACTCAAAAATGTTCGTAATGGACGTAATTTAGAGCCGGAAAAAAACTTAAAGGGCCTTTTACTTATTCATGTTATTAAAATCATCAAAGAGTATATAACAACGGCGTATTGTTGGGATCCTTTTAAAAATAAATAGGCGGACTGACCTCTCATTTCCTTGTTACGGTTGACCCGATTACGCTTCACGTTTAGGTAATTATTAGTTAAATTGAGGTTTGTTGTTGCTAATTGCTTTGGGTAATTTAGTGGTGCGGTTAATTTGTGTATGTAGGAAACGTAACTGTTTATTATGTTAATGTGTAGCTGATTTGAGTGGATTGGATTATAGTGCCAGCAGTTAGTTACTGATTTTGTCCCGCCGAGCTACGCCACGCACCGTACTCTACTACAACCGACATCCATCCAATAAGGTGTATACTCACTTTGTTTTTACATAATTATATTTGTTTCAATCGGCTGAGTTGAACCGACGCGCTGACGTACAAGCATAGTTCGGCCGATGATGGATAAGGTGTACGCCAGCTGTAAAGTTGACGAATCCAAATACTCAGTGAATATTTTGATGAGCATTGTGGGTAAATTATGACATTCTATACATATACCAAAAACACAATAACAACAGCAGTGAATATCCCTATGCGGGATATGCACTGCTGTGTTGTTATCACAAAATGAATCATGTTTACAAACAAATTAAATAAAATAAATACTCAAATCAGTAATACCGATTTTATCATTTACACAAGCTTACACATTCAAATAAGTAGCTGTAGAGATAGATAACAACTGAGCATCGATAAACAACTGGTACTAAAGTACCTATACCTATCGGCTGATAACACGATAGTATAAAAAACAGTAATAAATAACACTGATAACATTATAATGGAAACAGTTTTCCACCTGAGCTTATGTAAATTGTACTTATGTGCTGTATTTACCTACTTAAAATGTCGTCATAAATATAAGTATTAAAGTTTTGGTACCCAATCACCTACGTTTTAGTATATTAATTTGAATTGCTCTACCGTGCTAACCTTTTGCTTTTAAAGGTCTCCTTTGTATAATATAATATGGAGATAAGGCAGGCCATACAATAATAAAAGTTCTCCTGAGCGTACTTAAAAATATAAGTCCGTATCCTGTTAGCCATAATATGGCACACCCATCTGTAAACGTAAATGATATAGGCGTAAGTTAAAAATAGATTACTGTGTTTTTCAGTTATTCAAAGAAAAAACAGTTCTGAAAGTCAATTAAAAAAACTGAAATCAAAGTGAGAGACAGATGGATTATTGCAGTGACAGACATAATGATAGAAGCTAACAATCTTTCACTTTTATGGGAACTTGAACCTTGTTAAAAACTTGACTTGGAAACTTGGAGACTTTCGATCTGATGTTGCATTTAAAACATTTTTAGATATTTGCTTCCCCTTTTTAGATATTTTAAGGAAGGTGAAAGGTACCCAATTAATGCAGATGTCTGTCCCTTTTCTATTAATTGTTACCTTTCAACTTGAAAAGCTCTTCCTCTATAATTTACGTTTTCCATGAGAAAAATGGCAGATGGGCTCTGTTTCTTTACAAAAATTAAAAGAAAACAACTAAGCCTAACCAAAATATTCAACTGAAAGCGTGTTTCTTTAGTAAGTTCCATAAAAGATTTCATTCGCTTGTAAAAATTGAGAGTTTGGTTTAAAAGATTGTATGAATCTATATTATATATATATCTACGGAAAGTATTATGACAGCTTTAAATGCTGAACAAATGGCAATGGACTGAAGAAATGTAGTATTCAATAGATAATGAAATGGAATCGAGTTGCCCAGTAAGTTAAGCTATCTTGATGTCTTTATTTTTAAGATGAGAATGCCACTGAATGAACGTAATATGTCACTCCTGTACTGCCAAAATATGTGCGTATTATGATTATGGATGGTGTATTCATAATGCGTGTATCGTCATTTCAGCCGAAAATCATCCACTGCTGAAAATCCCCCAAGCATCGCAACTCCATCCATCCGCCATCTGTTCTACGAGCAATGTGTCCTGCCCACTGCTACTTAAGTTTGGCAATTCTTGGGGCTATCTTGGTTCTCCTGCGGATCTACTACAAGTAATGCGTATATGCGTGTGCAAAAACATGACTAAAATGACAATAGTTACATAAATTCCGAGCTACCTAATACAGTAATTAAGATAGTTAGTTTAATCTCCGTAGTCGTTAGTACGGGGACATAGAACGAGGCGGAATATTAAAACTATCTGGTTTGAACTAACTTTGGCGAGTCTATGAATTCTGATAGTGTGAGAGTTAACTATGTTTTAATAGTATTGTTGTCTATCTTAAACTTAGCTGTGCCAGTGTTAACAAAGTGGAACTTGGATCACAACTTTGACCAAAGATTGAGGCAGGAATGTACACAAAGCTAAATAGTTCAGTATTGCTACAACTTGAAATTTTGTTGAACGATTTCCAAAAAAAGACAAATTACTTTAAACGAATGTACCTTTAACGATTTTTGATACCACTAAGCAATTCAGAAGTATATTCCATCATTCATCATTTTCCATTCAACATAATTGAGCTTCGTAAATCTAATGTTTTTGTATAGGTCATATTATTAATTTTATTTCTGTTTTGTGATAGGTCAAGGTGAAAAATAGTCATCATCATTCATGCATGTTCTGCGTGTAATGTTGCCCTGCCCACCCCTACTTATGTTTGGGGTTCCGGGGTATGTCGGTAACAGATGTCCGATGGGGCCGAAAGGTTCTAAGTGGCGACCGCGTACTGGAAGACGTGAATTCTTAGGCCTCCTGGCATGTCCAGCAGACGACTGAAATGCTATCTTTCAGATAAAATGATGATAATGATGATTCATGCATGAAATCAAAAGCATTGAAGTTAGTATGGAATTTTCCTATTTATTAAAGACGGATTATAGACTAATTCTCTTCAAGTTTTAATAAATTTCCTTTTTAGAATAAAGGGAATACATACTCACGAAGGAAAAATCTTGGGTAATAATCTACCCGATTTCGCTTATTTTGCAATATTGGAACAGGCATTGTAGCTTGCTATTACAAAAGGCTTGAGCTTTAACGATGAAAAGACCTGGTGAGCGAAAAATCGATTAGCGTGCGCTTTTCATCAAGTTATTGGGAATTTATTTATGACAGAGCTTTTGTAATGTTTGTTTTATTGGGCCAGTAATTAATTTATATTATATTACGCGAATTCATGCATCGGAAAGCACGTTAAGCTGCTGTTCCCGGCTGTCATTCACGGACCTTTGACAGTCGTTACGAGTCGCCAGAAGCCCGAAAGCCTGACAACCAGTCTTACCAAAGGGGAATCGTATTACCCAGTAGCGGGGGTTGTGGAACGGGTTGTGGAGGTCATATAGGCTGTCGCTCCATGCAAAATACTAGTATTTAGCTGCATCCGGTTAGACTGGAAGCCGACCCCAACATAGTTGGGCAAAGGCTAGGCAGATGAGATGGTTACGCCGAATATGAATTTAACAAAAAATCTGTACCACGGGAAATAAAATACAAATTCCTTGAACCGTCGGCGTCGTTCGGGTCGGAAACGGTTCATCTAGAGGTTGATGAAATTTGGATGCATACATAATCAGTTCCCCATAAAGAGCAAAACTATGCCGCATCGACATTATCAGATACCTGGCCGTCATAAAATGTAAAGAAGGATATTGCTACCTACACGCTTCCTTTACTACAACTAATTGTGGAATTAGTGGAGTTGCGAATTTAGTAGAGGAAAATGTATTATTCTGAGGCTTTTAGGAGACAGTGTAATAATTCATTTCAACTCAAACTCAAACCATTTATTTCAATTAAACCATTTACAGGCACTTTTGAACTGAAATATGAAGCTAGTGGCCCATTCCAAAGCGTAGTAGGTACCTATAGAGAAGAACGGGCAAGAAAGTCCGCGGACACCCTGTTAAATAAAAAATTTGATACAAAATATTGGTTACATCATTCATGTTGAAATTATACATGTGAGAAAAATGTAGAAAAACGTACACCTTAAAAGCGTCCGTAATAAAAACGTAAAAACAATAACCGTTCAAAAATTTTAAATATATTAAATCACAAATCAGCCGTTTACAACACGCATTAATAGTACCTAATTAAAACTATAAATGCAGCGTTTAGGGACGAAAGCACGTCTTTTAGGATTGCTCCTATTAGTGTACGGTTTGCAGAACGATGCGAACCGCGTTTGCATCATTTTTCTTATTGTTGTTAACACGCTTTACTACACTAATATTATAAAGATAAATGATTAGTATTTTTGTTTGTAATGAATAAATTCAAAAACTAGAGGAATGACAAAAAAAAAAACACCAGTAGAATGCTATATTATCACTGAGTAATATCTTAACTAATATTATAAATGCGAAAGAGAGTTTGTTGGTTTGTTACGCTTTCACGCTAAAGCATTTGGATAGACATAGGATACTTTTTATCCCGGTAAACGCAGAAGAAGCCGCAGGCAGAACCTTTATAGTTTTTATATAAACGCGTCACTTAAATAATGATGATCGACTTATGCCGCTGGAATATAAAATCGCTCAATGTGTATAAAAACACACATCACACACACATACACTTTCCCCATAACACCACATCACACGCGCTTACTCACACACAATTTGCTGCTGTTACACTTTTTAGATTTCCTAATTTTGTAAAAAAATCTTAGCGGACGAATGCATGGCCCCTATAACACAGGATTGTCCTAGCATCGGGGTCATTATTCACAAAAAAATGAGCACAAATGTAATAATATCATAATAACGTAACATGCATTGTATTACTTCTTTTTGCTAAATAAATTATTCTTATTCTTATTAAATGGCGCATTTCTAAAGAACAAAAGACCGCTGGCCGGTCCGTTATCGCAAGAAAAATAACCTGACAGTTTTGGAATTACAAATTCAGCTTAGGTAAATACTGAATCTACATAAACGGGCTGATCCCTGGAGCGTGGCGGCCCGTATGTATAAAATTTTCATACAATTCCCAGTTCCCAAAAGTATTAACTATGAAAAGTATTTTTATTACTTACAAACTAAACATTCTGTAAAAGCTTTTCAACTTTTTATGATTTTTATTAAATAAGAAACAGCAAGGAGAAAATTTGTATTCGTTATTTTCCTGAGAGTATTTTTGTTAATGAGTTAAATCTAACATAACACATACATAGCTGGCGAAATGTAGGTGTACTACGAGTATATAGGGTACACCTCTACTTAACTCTTTGGGGAATACAGGCGTGATGTTATGTTATGAGTTAAACCTTTATTTGAAAACGTTACGGGTTAATGTAAGTAATAAATTCCTACAGCACTATGAAACAATATGAATTTGTTATCATTAATGAGCAGTTATCCCTTAACCCGAGTTTATTAAACCTACGAGCATCACATTATTTTCAATGAAAATAAAACGAGCATCATTATTATATATTACCTGTATTTATACAGCTTTAATTTTTGTGGCAGTGACGCGGCAGTCGTCGTCCGAGCGCAACACAAACTAAAGCTGTATAATTACAAGCGCACGCACACATGGCGCCGCGCGCACAGTTGAGTTGAACCATCTGTACCTACCAACAAAGATATTCAATTTTCACATCTGATTTTCATATTTCACTGTGTGAAATTGTTTCATCCCTTTTTATATATACTGTGTTAGAAAAAACTCGGCAGAAGTCTCGAATTTCGCTTCTGTATTAATTTTACTGACACCTGGGCACTAAGCACCTGTCCCACCGCCGGCGAGGAACGACTAGCTTTCAAAGATTTTTGCATTCAAGAAATGTACAAAAGATCGAGGTGTAAATCAGCGATCAACTAATAATTTTATCTCATTTACTTGGGGTAAATAAGGTACAATTAATAATTGATCGCTGATTCACACTGCTGGCGATTACTCGTTTGTCGCAGCGACAAGAGCTATCAAAGAGTGTGACACTCGTCTCACTCAGTGACACTCGCTTGGCGGGCAGAACACTCGTTGAGAGACTCACGCTTGGTACATACCAGCGAGTAATCCTCGCCGTCACGCACTCGCTGCTCGTTGCTTGCCAACTCGTTTTTAATTGCTAGCTCTACTCGGTTCTCGTTAATCGCCGGCGGTGGGGCAGGTGCCTAAAACCGACACCTGGGCATTATAGTAACAAATGCCCGGGCGGGTCCGCCTGCCCGGGCAGCCCGCACGTCACAGATGTAGGTCACTAAACTTATTGGAAATATGATCGGAATTTTTGTTGCTTCAAACTTTGAGCAATTTATAAGGGTCAGATAAAATTCGTTCTTATACTTTTTCTCCAGCGGTTTTGTCTTTCACGAAAATATATATTTACTTACGTAGGCAACACCTCCTTCAACTCGGGGAGGTGATGACCAAAAAAAGACGATGCACCATACATTCACAAAATAAGGTTTTGGTTACTACAAAAAATTGGTACCTATAGCCATAAATCAATCCATTTGCTGAAGTGTCAATTCCAATCGTGGCCTCTTATTGTGTCAGCCAATTTAGGAGACCGTAAGTATTTAGAACAGATTAGAATTAATTTATGTGTCTGTCACAGTCCCGTCAAATATTTCATTGTAAGTAAGCAAACTGCGTTGTTTTTCTTATATTTCTCCTTGCGGGCTAAGATGTAATAATTTATTCAAAGCTATTGAGCGAGTTTTTCTAAATGGTAATTATTTACGACCATTGTCTACATAGTTTCACGAATAAAAATTCAGTGTTGAGGAACACAATAATTTATGTTTCAGACTTTGGTTTGTAAATGGGGTAGGATTTGTGCGATCCCTGGGGCAGGATTCAAATAGCCTGTCTTGGACAGCTCCGTCGTTAAAATCCACCCTCTTTACAGCCCTTCAACAAATTTAATGAAATGCTTTTTTATTTGCAAGCTCATTTGAGTAAATTGTTCATAAATTGGTCGTGTTTTAGTGATAAGTCAAGGAATGTAAAATGGTTAATTGATTATGCTTATCGCTTGATTCATCGTTAGCCTATTTTATTATTTTGTTGCAGTGTATAAATCTGAGAAAAATATGGTTTATTTTGCTGTCTTAAAAATTGTTAACGCCTTAATCGTTACAAGAATCAATCGTATGGTGCTAACATGACTAGCTTTTTGTTTTCTAAGCTGTTAATAGGATCCTCTAGGTACCTCCTTAGCGAATTTAAACATAATTGCGAAATCGACCAGATTAACAGCCATTTTTAAACCACATTAGTTTACAAAACAACGGCCAATTACAGATTTAACAGAGTGGCAATAACACTGCCTTTAAAACCTCCCGCTAACAATGTTCCTAACACTGACAGCCGCGTGGCAGGTACCTGTCAACCGTGCGGAGCCATCAACGGTGGATGACGTTAGTTAACTAGCTTTCTATGCGAATTTGCGGCACAAAAACGTGAATAATAATTACCAAATTATTGTACCGTTTTATTTCTATTTTGGACGCTAAAGTCATCGATTATGAGACGTCTAACTAAATAGAACAAAATATTTTAAGAGGCTGAGTGCTCAAGAAAATGAACGACTTTTACTGTCGGATCAACCGCGAAAAAGCGAAATTAATACATCTATTTCACGCATTTTAGTCGGGTATATTGCATCGTATGAAACAGTAATTTTAGGCAGAGTCCAATAGCTAATCATTTCCCTTGCCCTATTCCAATTTATTTGAGATCAGCGAGCGCTACATGTCTTTTTCTTCCATACCTCTATTAGACGTCATCCCGGTATTCACAGGGGAGAATTCTAGCTCTATCATCTTTCACACAGCCCATCCATCGTTTCTTTGGTCATCCCCTACTCCTAAATTCCAATAGCTAATGTTTTCAAATAATCGTTATTTCTACCACCCTTTAAAATGGGTTGGTATCAGAATGACTGGATCGAAAATTGAAAACGTCACTCTTAGTCTAAATCTGAACACTATTATTCTTAGACGTTATAATTTTATTGGAATGGAATGCGGAACGACGAGTAGGGTACCAGTATGATCTTAATTTATGTTTGTGTATTCACAGTGCGTTGCCCAAGTGGTGACGTGCACGTATGCCTACAATTGTTTATTAGATCTGTTCCCCAATTATTATATCAACTGTTATATTGATCTATTTAATTCTTAGTGATTGTTACGAAAGTTGTCGCTTCCAACCGGCCGATTTGGAAATCATTGGGGGAGGCCTATGTTCAGTAGTGGATGTCCTATGGCTGAAATGATGATGATGATGATGATGATTGAACCTAATTCTAGATTTCGCCTTTGATCCAGTTTGAAAAAGTTACGGGCTCAATACCTCTTGCTCTTTTCAACTAGCTATGTTTATCGGTAAAAGGAGCAGTGCAATGGACTCGAATGAACTTCGACACATTCCAGGTGGACGTGATCAACGAGGTATTACAGGTGTAAAAGGTAAAAGTTGATATTGAATTGTAGATGGGTCAAACTACACTAGATACACTGGTATCAATTTTCCTACACACAATAAAATACAGTTTTCAATAAATAAAGCACCAACAGATGGATTTCCCGATAAATTAAGAGCTGAAACAATTACGACACAACTCGTTGTCGTGTTGGTCCGCCCAAATCTTGTAAAAGCCCGAGAAATTCGGTTTGTTTTCTTGAAATTTCTGAATGTGTCCGGAACAGACGATGTGGTGACTCGTGCCAGTAAATCGTGTCTCGAAAATACATTAACACATATCATTTGCATGCACACCATTCGAACAAGTCTCAGGTCAATTTAGCATGTCCGCGTTCACTTCCAACAAGGCGCACTGCGCATTCAGATAATAGTTTAGTTGCCAAATCGTATGTCTTATCATTATCATCTTGCAACAATACTAATCGTTGAATTAGCCTTAGCTCGTTACTAATTGAGTTCGTCAACGCTTCATTAATGTTGATGAACATTTTATTTACTGAGGCACGGATTAATTAAGCAAGTATTTATTTTATGTAACCTGCGTTGGTACTGAGACAATAAGAAAATAATGTACAATAGAGCTCTTTTTATTTTGGGTGCTTTCAAATTGGGAAATAGAAAGCTGCGTGGAAATCGCTTCACAAAAACGCGACAGCAGTGCACCACAGTACAATCGTCAGCTGCATGCAGTCGCCAATATTGAAATCGCCCTTACAGTGTCAGACAGAATGCCAATTTTTCGGATTCCTTTTGGTATTCATTGTACTTTTGTGTGCTGTGTTCAGTATGACGTGGGTAGTAACTAGTGCGTCACAAAATTCAAATCAAATCAAATTGTCTAGTTGGACAAAAGCTATCTGATCCTGTGTATTCGGTATTACACATTAGATGAGTCGTCGTTGCAGTATAATTTTCTACAGACATAACTTCGTGTATCGAATAATTGCACTACATGAATATACAAATTACACTGAACTACTAGAACCCATGGGATTGGAATGAAAACTGGGTTCAATTCAAAGATTGCAATATTAATGTGTCGTTTATATATTTGAACTGTTAGCCGCGAGGGTCGCTGGGGGATTCGTTGCCATAAAGGGCAGATTCAACGATCACATACATTGAATATTAATGTCTGTAATTTGTAAGACAAAACTAGAATCATCTTTGAGACACTAGAACAATGACATACTAGGTTTTTTTTAGACAAACTTAATTAACTGCAAGGAGTGCATCCGTCTAAGAACAAAGAAGTTCTGACAATTGACAGATTTAGGCAACAAGGAGTGACAGAATTGATGGAGCTTATACATATATATATATATATATATATATATATATATAGCAGTAGTAGTATGGTAACAATAGTGTAATTACATTGTTCACAATCTAATCACACCTTTTTTTTGGGTGGCTAATTATTATATAACTTCTTCCACTCTGGGCGGAGCGGGAGGGCGTGTCAGACTCTTACTGACTAAAACCCACCCGTGTTCCTTCAGTTGCTTGTATGTTGCCGGGGGCCACGGTATCCCTTTCGGACCATCCCGTGACCCCGGCAGGCATCGGTCCTAGCGGACCCCGTCAGTTGTGCTGACATCTCTATGAGGCGCGCGTGGAACACAACGCGCCGTCGACCCGGGCCTTGTCCTTATCGGACGGCGAGCTACTCATTGCTCACCGTCCGCAGGCCTGCGGCTACGGCAGTCGCCTAGAATCGGCCTGGGATTCCCGACGCCCAGGGCATCTTCTGCGGCGGCTAGGGGCGTGAGGGCAAAATTTGCCTCTCCCTCGCGCGTTTCGCCTCCTCCTTCGCGAGTATTAATGCTTCGCAGAAGGAGGTGACGGCTTCCCATGTCCTCTCGCTCCGTACCATGGCCTGGACCAGGGCCGGACGCGCGAGATCACTGCCGCTGATCGCATTGTGGAGGCACAAGGACACGGCGGTGCCCAGCCCAAGCCGGGCAAACCTCCACCGGTCTAGTTTGCGTGTTCATCGGAACACACTTTGAGGATGACTGACTTGGTGGTGGACTAGTTGGTTTTAGTACATGTTTTAAACAAGCAGTTTAGTTTTTACTCGTTCTGATGGTGCCTGTTTAAATTGTTTTGTTTATCCCAAAAAACAGTTTTCTCTCTAAGCATGTCTATTAATTTATTTACGTACAGTCACGAGCTTTAATTTGGGACCCACCTAAGGTTGAATATCGTGTAGCAAACTTTCGCCATTTAGAGCTATTATGTTAACGCTGTCACTGCACAAACAATAAACGTCATAATGTTTACCATCGACAACTTTACGTTTCTAGGGGCTAACGTCAACTGGAGCGAGGGCAAACGATCATTACCGATTTCCGAGTAATAATTACTTTTTGGTCCTGTGGTCCCATAAGAAAAAAGAAACAAATAAAAAAGAACAAAATTATATTGTCAATATATGATAGCTAGTCAACTAACCCGCTTATTCTTCAAACCTATATTAGTTAAAAAGTTTTGTCTCTTTCTCAAACATAAATATCAAAGTGACGGACCAAAAGAACATATTTAAAATAAAATAGGTTTAAAGGCCGTTTATGATTATGGGGGCTTAGAAGATTTCAGCTAAAATATTGATTAATAAAATCTTTAGAAAAACAAAGTTATTTATTCTTTATATTTATTAAGACATTTATGACACAAACCTCAATCTTAACACAATTATATAGAAAGCATGGTTAGCGGTGCACAAAATAAACACTTATCACCGAAGGCTACGACTAAATTAATTTAAATCTCTCCAGTAATTTTTTTATCATAAATATTCAAAACCGCGTATATCCACCTTCATTGTCAATCACAGCCTGGAGCCGGTTACGCATGGATCCAATCAATTTGTCACATATGTCAGTACCCCTTAAACTTTCCCAGACTGTGAGGCAGTGATCCATAAGTGCTTCTCTAGTTCTTTCGTTTCTATTTGACCATTTTTGAACCATTAAGCCCCATAAATTTTCTATAGGATTTAAATCGGCACACTTTGCAGGCCACGGAATACGATTTAAATTTGCTCTATTATTGTCGAACCAAGTTCTAACGATTCTTGCCGTATGAATTGTTGCGTTATCTTGAACAAAGTTTATTGGAGCAACATCTTCTTGTGGATAATATAGTTGCAATGTTGGAAGGACACTCTCGTCTAATAAATCGACATAATCTTGAGCAGTGGCCCTGGGTGGTAAATTTATTAGTTCTCCAATGCCGGCTGAACTAATCCAGCCAGACATGTTAACTGTAATGTGACCAGACGCGTTGTTAGCTATGACGTGGTCTTCCGTGTATCGCGTCCTGTCAATTCGCCACAAATGTAGTCTGCCCGTTTGGGAAGATTGAAAAGTCTTTTCATCGATGAAAGCCGTCGTCGTCCAATCAAAATTTAGATACTGACGTGCGAAAATAAGTCGAGCAGCTTTATGGGCATCCGTCAACGCAAATTTTTTTGCAGGCCGCCTGTGATGCAGTCCCATAGCTTTAAGATGCCTGCCTTCTAACTGTTGAAGGGTGGACTTCAAACGCTTCCGCAAAATGCCTCGTTGGCGTAAATCCATTCATCAGGTCTTGCCTTTGCATCAAGCGGCTCTGCTCTTGTGTTATAACTTGCGGGTGATGGTTGTTTCGTTTTGTTCCCGTGGCGTCGAACCCAGCGGCGAACTGTGTTTCTTGTCACATTTATTCGTCGCGATATCTCGTGAATGCCTACTCCTTGTTCGTGCAAATCAATAATTTGGAGCCTTATTTGGTCACGATTAGCCGCAAGCATTTTATTAATTGGTAAATTATATTTTGTGAAAATATCACATTAAACTATTTTCTTAAATGACACTGACACGACACATGTTCGTAATTAGAAAATCGTAATGATAGCTTTTTGCAACGAGGTTATCATTTCATAGGTCGATTAGATAAGACATTTTATGTCTTAACTTGACATTCAACATTTCAACCTTAAAGCAAAGTTTCAAAGTTTCGACCTTATTGCATTATGATTGTTCTAACAACATTTAACGGAAATGGGTCCCAAATTAAAGCTCGTGACTGTACCTATTCATTTAGGTGTATAATAAAGCATATTCTATCCATCTATAATGTCCGTCTGTTCAAAGCGGGTATGTGATGCGACATACGCCGTAATTATTTCTCCGTCTATATCCGTTAGGGCACGCTGCCAACGCCCGGGGCAGTTGCTTATCGGCCGTCGCCTGAACTGCTGAAGCATGCGTGGTGTGACGAATCGTAGTAACACGTCAGGTATGACAATGCGAATGTCTCCTCAGTTTGAGTCAGATTTCAAGTAGTTATATGTTGGGTGGCTGAGTAATCGGTCTGTGGAATCATATGTAGAACAGACGGGTTATTCGTTAAGATGATATGGCTAGAAGGCGACGATATATGAATGTATAAATGTACCTACGTAAACTCAGATCTTATTAAAGGTGTGCTCCGAAAGGTCACTGGCGCTAGCTTAGTAGCTAATAAAAATATTCATCAAAGAAGAAATAAAGACGTCGGTAGGTACTTATGTCTACAACACGCGATGATACTTGGCTTTATTCTACCTTCTCTTTGGAGGAAAGTGATTGAATGAAGCGTATCAGCTACATCAGTTGTATCTCTTGAAATAAACAAAAACGAACAAAAATATCGTTATACAAACAGCATGGTTAAAGTCCATAAAACGAACATTCTGTGTAATCCCAAAATCCCATCGGCGCAAAAAATAAATCTCTTTAATCCCATTCGACAAATATACCCTGTAGATATAGGAAAACAGAAAAACCTTTATATTTTCATAACGACCTCGTCTAAAAATGTTTATTTTTTTAACCTTATTGGTTTGGCTGACTAAACCGAATACGAGTGTTTGATGCTCAGGTCGAGTAAATTTTCTGCAAATGTTCCGGGTTACTTAATTATTCGCTGTAGAACCGGATTTGCCACGGGGCGTGCATGTAATTAATGAACAAATTCAATTTAGGGATATGAAAGGCCCGCCACAGAACGGAAGGAACTGATGTTCCTCTGCCTGTTCTTCCGAAAACGTAGGTATTTCGTGTTTATAAAAACGAAAACATAAACAAGATATTGCAGTAAGTACATATAAAGAATACGAAGTCAGTGAACCGATGGCAATATCCACAAGATAAAACATTGCAGGGAAAGTTTGTAGCTGTTGATCGAGCAGGGTGTTACTTCGACCCGAAGACTTTATACCCATCAATTTCTCCGAATGGTACTGAATATAAAGACAAAAGAACATTCTCGTATGATCCGAGAGACTCGTGCATATATTTTTTCTTGTTTGTAAACAAGATATATGCTTTGAACGAAAATTTTATGACCTTTTTTAATATCATTCCGAGCTTTGACCGCTTCGAACCATGTTTATCCTTGTAGAGTTTTCTTATTTGCTCTTTAAACTGAAACACGCCATATTGGGAAGACAATCTGGTAAATGATATAGATAGTTCAACTCATCTGTGCGTGCGGCGCCATGTGTGCGTACGCTGTAACTCACAGCTTTAATTTGTGTGTCAGTGACGCGGCAGTCGTCGTCCGAGCGCAACACAAACTAATGCTGTATAATTAAACAAGCGCACGCACACATGGCACCGCGCGCACTGGTAAGTTGAACTATCTGTAAGATATTTTAAATTCAGAAAGTTGTTTCAATTTTGCATTATGCCTACGTACTTAAAAATCGATATCTTTATTGCTCCGTTTTTCATTCTATTCCGAAGTGGAAAGCTATATTCATTCTGGTTTTTTCTTATACGCATTCATTAATGATGTGTTAACGAATGAAAAGGTGCACGGATGTAACCTTACATGAACACAAATGTGAAATAAAAACGAATAGGTATATAGTATGATCATAATTCGACATAAAACCTTCTAAAGAGAAACTCCGCGGTTATTTTCCCGAATAATCTCGAGGTTATTCAAAGAGCAAAAGTTTAATTTACGAAACGAAAATCTCCTGCAAATGTGGCAATCAGGTGCGGGTGAAAAAATTATACTGCGAATAATCCACTCTCACTGGAACTTATACCATTTTGTAATGGAAATATGCGGTATAATTTTGGAGCTTGTGCGGCGGCAATATTCGGTAGTTTGTATTTTCACTGGCAAATATTAGCAGTGGATTTTAATTTACATATTTATTTAGTCGTTTAATTGCAAAGTAAGTAAATTAACATTTATCGGGAATCAGTAACGATCATTTGTATGCATAAAAATTATATGCTGGAATTATTTACCAAATTGCACGTGCGATTACGATGTGGGGGTGAATTTTAGGGTTCAGAATTCGTGACTACGTGACACGAAGAAGATTTCCGCGAATCTTGTTAAAAATAATTGTTTCTTAATGTTTTGGTAGATATCGCAACGGGCATGAATGTAATCTTGGAAGGCTGTTTTTCAGTTACCAAAATTTTAGAACAGTCAGTCTTCATTGGAACAATAGCGAAAATATCCAGTTTTATTCCCTACAAGCATATTTGCATTGGCGCAGAAACTGAGTGATTGGCCGGTAAGCAGCTATGGTTTGAATTGTTCAATTCCTACGCAGAACATATATTTGTACAAATTGCTTGGGTCCTTTGACCTCAATATAGTTGATCTAATTTGAATAAATGACTTGAATGCAGGCTGGCATTCAATTCATTGCTTGCATGGATTGTAAACGAAATCTGTTTACAGCAGAAATTCCTGTGATAAAAAAAGTGACCTGAACACTGAAACCCATTTATCTAATGGGTTTCAGTGTTCAAGTCACTTTTTTAAAGTAGTAACATAATTAACTAACATTATTGAAACATTGTTTCAGTGAAATGATTAAGTGCCTCCTGACCATAATCTTGTTTACGGTTGAAATAGAATATTTAGCCCTGCAACTTTTGTGCAAGGAAAAATTATGCTTTTTTGAACAGCCTCAAACGAAGACCAGAATTAATTAAATTGGGCAGACCGCAGAACTCCTGGCAAGACATATTGATGACAAAAAATATTGTAGACTACCTGTGCCCCGGTTTCACCAGCATAAGTCTCGATCCCACGGGAATATTGGGATAAAAAGTATTCTATGTTCTAACCCAGATCATGGACTACCCATGTGCCAAATTTCATTCAAATCCACAGTAACAAACAAACAAACACACTTGTTTTGTCATTATCTCGTAGTCGGGTAGATGCGTAGCAGTCTACGCGGCGAAGCAGCTATACACCGGCTACGCCGCGTAGGCTATTGCTACACGTAGCTAACTCTTTGTTAGTAACTTAGCAACGAAGTATTAAAACCTGACTAAACGGAAAGCAAGCACCTAGTCTAAGCTTGCCAATTAAGTTTGGTGGTGCTAGCATGCTAAATAACTGTCTAAAAGCGTTGCAGACACTTATTATGATATTTTACCTTAATTCAGATATTTTCACGAAAGACTTTTCAGTTAGTCAGTCAATCGCGCGTGGTTGGTCACAGTTCTAAGCTAACCCATTTGGCCCAGCTTAGTTACTGCGACCAATTTTGAGAAAAGGCAAGAGCTAAAAGGATGTTCATTAATTTTTAAAAAACGTCTTTTGACTACATGGTTGGAGCAGTGGTTAAGAGATTGACTGCTGCGCTGTTTGTCGCGGTTTCGATTCCCGCACGGAACAAACATTTTTATGATCTACAATTAGTTGTTCCGGGTCTGGCTGTTTGTGTATGTAAGTTTAAATGTTTGTAAACGCACCCACAATACAGGAAAAATCCCTAGTGTGGGGCAAAGTTTAAAAATAAAAAAAAACATAACAAAATTTTTTGAGAGGCTCATTTATTTAAAAAAACCGTACGTAATCAGAAGACCACAAAGATTTTAGAAACTCATTTATTAAAAAAGCATACATCATCAGCAGGTCACTAAGATTTTAGAGGATCAATAAAATTTTACCTTAAGATATTGCTTATATAACTGTTAAGGTTTATTTCTACTACCTGAAAGAGAAATCTAACCAACAAACAAAGCTGCCGCTAAACATCATGTTAGATGTTGCGAGCGATTGAAATTAATAACAATAGCCAATAAATCCATACAACAAGAGATTTAATTGAATACAGTTCCAGACACCGGGGCTCAGTAGGTTGTTTGTTAATTCATCAATTTGCTTTGTCCCGTCATTGACCTTACGGGGTTTAGTTACTATGAAGTTGTCAAAATTACTCGGTACTTGTTGTTTTTCACTATGTAGGGTTTCTTCCCCACATTATATGTTTTATTTTTATTTAACCTTTGCGACCCGCCCCTGCTTCGCACTGTTTTTAAGACTTGACAAAACACCGAGATTTCTTTACTTTATGTAAGTAAGTCTAATATTAATGTATTATACTTAAAAACCCTTTTTTTAAATGGGAAATTATCAAATAACTTCTTTCGCTCTGGGCGGAACGGGAGGGCGTGTCAGACTCTTACTGACTGAAACCCACCCGTGTTCCTTTAGTTACCTGTACGTTGCCAGGGGCTACGGTATCCCTTTCGGACTTTTCCGCGACCCCGGCAGGCATCGGTCCCATCGGACCCCTTCAGTTGCTGACATATCTCTTTGAGGCGCGCGTAGAACACATCGCGCCGTCGACCCGGGCCTGGTCCTTATGGGACGGCGGGCTACCCATTGCTCACCGTCCGCAAGCCCGATACACATAAACCCTCCTGAGCAAATTCTCTAAGTGATGGTGAAAACCGCATCAAATTCCAGCATACAAAATCATATTTTAGTTATTTATGGAAATAAAATTGTACCTACCTATTTCAATCCCGCAACCAAGAACAACTAAACAAAGAGAGAAAAATTAAACCTCTTTTACTTTTAATAAAACGGATCGCTAGTATTCATATCAAGAATGAAACAGGTGGTTAACCTCGCTACAGCCATTTTAAAATCAAAATTGCCAACGTTAATAACAGATTTTATAAAAATGTACCTACATAAACTAAAACATTAATAGCTTCTAACCCTTGGAAGTTTGGTAGGGTAACATGTCTTTTTCGCCATATTGATTTGAAGAATATAACGGTACCTATTCAAGGATCAGCTATTTATAAGTACCTACATACTTATAGGGACTGCCCTTAACAAAAAAATTAATAGCCTCTAGCCTCTTCGAAGAAGACCTATTTGCAGGTAGATGTTTATAGGATAACTGCCTATATTATTATAACTAAGCATTATCTCCATTTTACCTGCTAAAATGTAGCTTACCTTACAAAAACTTTCAGCCGGTATAATCCGTAAAAATCTCACCGTGAGAACTTAGGTGAAGTGGGCTGTCATTCCACCTGATGTTAGGAATTTAAGCCCGGACTCCATCAAGCGGAAACGACACGAGATGAGAGAAGATGTGTTTTAAGCCACCAATAGAATTTCGTTATTCACACATCTCGTCTCCAGTGTATACCACCCGTGTACACTCAGCTTCAGTGGATACCACTGAGCGGAGATATATCATATTCATCGAAGCGGAGATGTGAGCTGTGCATCGCAAGTTCGCAATGACGGCGCGCAGCGGAGACGAGAAGAGATGAGAGCGGCGGCGTGCAGTGACCGGCGCCGCTGGTTCCCCCTGCGTTGCACAACCCATCAGCCGCTCTAGCCAGCACATATTTCCGCTCCAGTCTAGCCGGATACACACTAGCTGAAAAACATCTCTTCTCGTCTTCACTTTGGACATCTCCGCACATCTCCGCTTTGGTGAAGTCCGGGCCTCACACTATTGACAGCTCACTTCACCGTAGTTTTACGGTGAGATTTTTGAAGTATATATCGGCAGGTTTAAAGTTTACATATTTAAATTCCCGCAGGATCTACTTTTTTTCTAACAAGAATCTAGTTTAACAAAACTTCTTCCCAAATTTATTCAATTCGATTCTCTCGACTGGTTTTCAATTCTCTTTATTTTCCTAGTAATAAATGGTTTCCTTGTATTTTAACAGTTGGTTTTGCTTTACTTGAATTAAGATTGAGTTATTATGTAATTAATTTCAAACCCGTCATCAAGCACTGATCCCAGTTAATAGATTGGCTGGCTTGGTCAATATTTAGAAAAAGTGTTACGAGTATCGGGTTTTTTTTGTTATGTTACCTATGTGTGTAATTAAATCCTGTATAGGAAAAAAATATTTCTTGCAAAATACGAACAATCCCGTAACACATTGGCCGATCTATGGGTCCAGCCTAGAACCTTGCTTTCGGAAACCGTACTGAACCTACCTAAGCTTTGAACGCTAGACAATTAGACAGAAGACAGATAATTATGCAAAGGGTTCTTCTCATATAGAGAAGGCACGAGCATTGATCACGACGGCGACGCTTGCTCAAGACGGGTTGGGACGGGTTGGCCTTAACCACTGAGCGACTCGCCTCTCATGCAGTTTGCTCATGAGGTTGTGGGTTCAAATCTGGGCACACACCAAAGTCACTTTTTCAATTCATATGTACTTTTTGAGTTTATCTTGGACATTATTTACGCTGAAGGAAACCATCGTAAGAAACCTGGACTTAGTTGATATAAGTCTGACATCGACAACCCGTCCAACCTACCTATTTTTTTTCAAATCCTTTAAGATTATGTGAAGTAATGCGTGTAATAACTTCGGCCTTTGTTAGATTTTTGATAGTTTTCTATCAAACGCTTTAATAATAATGAGGTCAAAGTTAGCCAGATTAATAACTAACTATGTCTGATACGTAGATAACCTAGTAGGTAAGCATGTATTTTCAAAGTAAATAAAACGGACTCATAACTCATTTTTTAAATGTATTAAATTTAAGAGGGAACAGGGCCTGTGATTAATTATATCAATCACAGGCCCTGATCGGCCACAGGCCAATAATTAATTAATTATAGAGTGTGATAGGGACAGCTGCAGCTCAGACAATTATATTTAAAAAAATTACGAGATCGATGTTTTGTATTCCTCTTTTTTGTCCCTAAGCGAAGTCCGTAGTTTCGGCCGAAGTTATGGACGAAGCAACGCCGCTCCGTATCACTTACGGTTAGTCTGTAATAGAAATAAGTCTTTATTTGCTTAGAATGTACATAAAAGTAAGTTGTTGAATTATATAATAAGATCCATGTACATTCTGCCTTAATATAGCATGCAAATGTAATACATAGCAGAGGATAATAAAGATATTACAATAACTTATCATCTAAGAAATCCTGTACGGAATAATAACGTAAGTCAGACGGAGCGCGAAGCGTCTGTAACTTCGGCCGAAACTACGGATTTCGCTTAGGAAGTTGACCCCCTGAGCCAATTCAATTATTTTTAACATCAATATTTTAGTATGTTTAGGTTCCTACTATTTTCTTTTATGTTAAAAACTTTTCGAATTTGTCTGGTAGTCCTCTAATCACGGCGGCAAAAATGGGGCATTTTTTTTTTTTGGAGGGTCATATTATCTTTATCAATAAATTGTTGAAACTAAGGAAATAACAGGGACGTGTCTACAGCAGATCTTGATTTTATGAAAAAAAAAAGATTGCTCTAGAGGCATTATTCAGGAAGAAAAAAGGGCAATACAGTTGTCAGGAAAATTGCAGGCCCTGTTCCCTCTTAATACCCATATGTACTAAAACATTGTTTCAACACTTGTTAAATTAAACACTAAAACCCCTATTTTCATTTCAAAGTTGTATTATCATAGAGCGCTGCAAATTGACTGTGTTCTTACAGCAAACAGGTATCTACCTAGGTCCTTTACCCTAAGATATTAGCCTTAATAATCTTTGCATAAGCATGTGTATTGCCCTAAGCGCAAACTACGTTGAACCGTGTAGGAGTCAGACTGTTATGGCAAACACTAAAGATAATGAAAACAAATGAACAGAACCCGAGAATAACAATCCTTGCTTCTACCCAGAATTTGGGCACCCCTTGTTTATGGAAAACCGATAAAATATTGACCCTGTATAAAAAGGGATTTCCAACAAAGTATCCGAAAATAATTAGAATAAAAAAAACAGAAAAAAATAAACAAAATTATATATGGCACAATTACGTAGACGGTAGTAGACCAGTAAATCCTTAACATTTAAGATCATGGCTATTTATTCTCTCAATGTGAAACTTTTCAAATAAACATTTATCGGATGAAACAGCTGTAGTGTGCTCAACATGCCCCAGGGGCCCAACTAATTGCCAATTATGAAGCTAGCCAAAGTAGCTTCAAGATAGGTAAAGTCGGACGTTGATAAAGAAAAACGATGTATTTATCTCACGCCCCATTTTAAATAATAAGCTAGCTTTATTTATAAACAACTAAAAATTAATTGAATATTTAGCTTGCGGGCTCCATTTTGTTAATATTTTTTTCCTCTTAGAACTCAGTGATGAAATGGTTATCAAATAAAATGCTGATCTTAAATCTTAAGAAAACAGTATACTTACCTTTCTCCATACTTTCCACCAACCTTTCTCCACCGTATTCAATGGCGCTTAGAGCTCAAACTTGCTCACGTGGTCTATCCTCTTCACAATGCGGCTGTCCACAACTCACAAGGTGTAAGTCCGTTAAGTATCTCGGAGTCTATGTAGGTAGTTCTTTGAGCTGAAAACCTCACCTTAGCAATCTCATATCGCGAGTCCGCAAGTGTATTTTTTTTTAAATTAAAGTACTCCGCGGTCTACTGTACCATTAAAACTGTTTATTATGCCCTGTGCCAAAGCTTAATAAACTACTGCATCACTGTGTGTGGAGGGACTTCCAAGACAACCTTACTGCCTCTGGAACGAGCACAGAGAGGTGTCCTCAAGGTTATGACCTCGAAACCTACCTACCCAAATGTTGTTTGCACATGAAATGAAATGTTATGTAATTGAATTGAATTTCTTATTAACTTCTTATACATTAATGATTAGTTATGAAGAAAAACATTCTATGTCAAAGTTAATACTTAGGTACTATATTTTAAGTTCAAAATGTTCTCAAGTAAGTGAAATCCTTGTAATTTCTTATTGAGAAATAAATTACTTAACCATAAACCGTTTAGATATCCCATCTCGGTTCTCTACACCTAATGTCAGGTAATCACTGTGAGACAGCTCTTTGTTCTTGGCACTATTCTGCGCAAACATCCCTCTGTGGTATACAAGCCGAATGCTGCTAAAAAGCGTAATACTTCGAAGTATACTCTAGTCGCGGATGTAAAACGGCCCTTGCTCAGCGTCATTATGATATTATGTATGTCCAACCATTTATATAATAAAATAAATAAACTATGCATCATTGCTCTCATGTGCCTAAATGGATGTAAGACCAAGGTCACAAAGCGGCTATTGACACTTAGTTACGATTACATTTAATTCTAATATGTATATCACAAGGTATTCTGTTGTAACATTTAACACAGTACCCCATAAAAGATGTATTTACTTTAGATAGTCTGAAAAATGGTTGATTATTTTATCTTTATTTCTAGTATTAAAATTATGTCTATCACTTATTTTATTAAAAAGATGTAGATTTTTTCTCACATACATAATATTTGAATAAATGAATTGGCAAGGTACCGTCATAATATTAATCTTTTTAAATAGTTCCCTGAGATTCGCGACGACTTAGATTATAAATGGCTCTGACAGCTCTTTTTTGTAAAACAAAGATGGATTCAATGTCAGCAGCCCGACCCCACAGTAAAATGCCATACGACATAATACTGTGGAAGTAGCTAAAATAGACCAAACGCGCGGATTCTACATCTGTTAACTGTCTTATCTTTCTAACAGCATAAGCGGCCGAGCTTAGCCGCCCCGCGAGAGATGTTATATGGGGTCCCCATTGTAATTTCTCGTCTAGCGTGATTCCAAGAAAAACTGTTTGATTAATAAATTCCAGTTTTTCTCCATTCAATATGATGTCACATTCGCTACTTCTAACATTTGGTAATTTAAATCTAATGCATTTGGTTTTTTTATTATTTAGTACCAAATTATTTACCGTAAACCAATCTTGGACCTGAACAATAGAGCTAGTCACGTCGTCAAGATTTGGTGACCGTCGGTTTATTTTAAAGATCAATGATGTGTCATCTGCAAATAACACCATCTTTGGCTGATTTAGATAAGATTTTATTTTGATTTCATTCTTTTTACCTATCGTGGTATAGTAATCTTATTCTAGGTGCATTGTCTTCACATATAATTATATAATAAGTGTAAGTATACAAGATATAATGATTTTTTTAAAAGAGTAACGGTGGAGTTTCTTGCCCATTCTTCTCCATACGAAAACTACCTTTTGGAATGGGCGACTAGAATCCGTTTTATTATTTTTTGTAAAGTTTGACGTTCAAAAGTGCCTTTTTTGTGCCTAATTGAAATAAATTATTTGACTTTGACTTTGATAAGACTGAAGATTTACTACTTGTATCGATCGCTTAACCTAATGTAGATAATGGTGCCGATTCTCTTGTACGCCGAACTAAACTATCACTAAAAATTCCTTACTTTTGGCTATGAGAATCTTAAAGCTATTCTGCATTAAAATGTCTCTAAATGTAAAAATTATTTTGATACAATTAAAATCGAATTTGACAATCGCGACTTCACATGGTACATACTTGTTTGCCGTACCCCGTGATTTTTTTTAGAGCCGGTGCGCTGGCGCGCAGTGGGCCAGCCTCGACGTGTGTTGGACTGAATGGATGGATGGAGTTTTTAACTTTTTGTATGGAAAATATGAAAAATTAGTATCTCCGTGTGTGAGTATTAGGGGTATAAGGGTTTTATAAAGGGGGTCGAAATTTTCATTATTTTTGCGATAGGACACACCATTTTCGAGATATAAGCAAAAGAAAAGCCAAAAATATACAGTACTGTTTTTGCACCTGACATCGAGGTGTTCGTGTGAATTTTAGTTCATGACAACTAATAATATTCCACACCATTTATAGCCGCGATTAAAAATTGTCAAATTTAGTTAGATAATTAAAATTTTAGGTGAAAAACGTCGCAATAGCAAAATTGTAATTTTCACTAAATTAAAATCTTAGTGTCATCTTAGTGCTGTCAAACTAAAATATAGTTAAATAGTGTCACTTTAGTCTATTTCAGAATGGGAAATCATCGTTTGACAGGAATAAACTACATTTTGGTGATTTTTAGTCTAGTTTGGAGGTTGAGTGTTGAGTTAGGGATGTACAACTCCCCCCCGAAGGGTTCCCGCATTGTCGTTGCGGGGGGGCTCAGTAGCCGTGGGTTGGGCACCCACGGTGAAGCTAAGAGGAACCCGAGGAGGGGCCGCTCGTCAGGGCTTTTTGATAAAAGCCCATGACGTAGCGGCCAGCGAGTAGGTTGCGGTGGCGACATCGCAACTGAGGCGGGCCGCGATGTCGTGTATCGGAGACATCGCGGCTGCGGTTTCGGGGCCGCGGCTGGAGAGGTGTATTGCGGTACAGCGCTCTCCCTCCCTGCCGCGGCCTTGACGGGGTCGCCACCGTCCGATGGCGAACGCGGTGGGGCCGCAGGGGAAGAGGAGTGTCGGTATAGCGTAGGCCGCTCTCCCTATCCTCTGCGGCCGAAAATTGGTAGACGGCGGGGCCAATGTCCTGACCCGCCGAAGAGGGGCCAAGGGCGCCTAGACAAGGGGCTGTCTGGCGCCCATGTGCTGGTTTGGTCCCTGGGTTGGTCACGGCGTGCCATGTGTTCTGGTGCGCCGGTGATGAAGGAGGAGGGGCCCGCTGCGGCGGGCTGGCACCAGTCGGGGGTTGCGGAGGATTTTTTCGTTCCCGCGACCCCCGGCGTAGGTGTGAGACGGAACACCGGGGTGGTTTTTAGTCAGTAAGAGTCTGACAGACCCCTCCGCTCGCCCCAGGCGGAGGACATCCATGAGGATTTTCCACCCCGAGATCAAAAAAAAAAAAAAAAAAGGGATGTACAACTGAAGGTTTTTTTCTATGTTGAAACAAACATTTTTGTTCATTAATTATATTCTAATACCGTTAATAATTTCAGATGTCCGATATAATTTTTTTTTTTTATCTAGGTTGTAAGAAATATTTTTTCCTACACAATTTTCTCTTACATGCGGAAATTGGTTAAAGTGACATCTAGTGGCGGAGCTCGCACTTACCTAGTTTCCGAGCCCACTACGGTCCATCCCCGCCGGCGTCGCACAGCGCGCATTTCAGCCGTGACGACGCGGTCGCGGGTTCGCCGGTGGCGCGCGTTCATCGATATTACGGTGGCGCTCTCGTCTGTCTCTGCGATTGGCAACATAGTCCCTTGGTTCGTTTTGAGGGCAAGAGGTGTTGGCACTGAAGTCTAGATGTCGCTGTTTTAAATCTCGTTACATTATGTCACTCAGCTTGCAAGAAACTAGTTGCAGAAAAGTATATTGTGGTAACTTAATGAGTAGCAAAATAACGTATTTTGGCGTAATTTGTAAAGACTTTGAATAACGATTACCTTGTAGAAATAACTTTAAAAAAATGTTGTTAGGTACCTAGGTATTAAAGTGTTTGAAATAGAAGTTAGACGAAAACCAAACAATAACGACGTTTCACTTTCTGAAAAAAAAAAAATTATTGTGGTCAAATTAATTTAGCAACTTTTACCAAAAAATCCTTTGTACAATTTCTTACGAAATGTGTTTAGATTTTCGTAGAAAACAGAAAATTAATTGGGTTGTTAGTTTTACTTAAAGCTGAAAATATAATTTATTATAATAGGTATCTCGTCTTCACCTATTAATAGGTACCTACCTACCTACTCTCTAAGATACAGAAACAACGTTAATATTCATAGTCTTATGTTTATTTTAATATTAAAATATACAGTCTTTGTTTACAGGAAATTCGAAACGAGGAATAGGTCCCAAAACATATTAGTTTGTCCCCTAGAGAGGTCGTTCCATTTCGGGATGAGACGTAAACCCAACTTTGTAAACAAACTATTGTAACATTATGGTTACATTTTTATCCGACTACGGCGAAACAAAAAGGAGGGTTAAGATTTTGACCGGTATGTAGATATGTATGTATGTTCATCTGTTACCTCATAGCTCTAAACTAGACTACTGGTCATAATTTGACAAATGAGGTATCGTTGGAAGCGTCTAGATCTTCCGCTGGATATAGGTTATGTGACGTCACATGAAAAAAATAAATGAAATTATAATTTTGTAGGTGTACCTACAGGCATGCGACCACGGCTTTACCTTGACTATTTTTGTACCTGTCTTGATTTCTGTCCGAAATATTTTCTTGTTTCATACTTTTTAGACCGTGATTTTTCAGTAGTCGAGTTTTAGTTTTTGAATTTACCTACTTTTTGTACATTGCGTACAATAAATACAATGAGATAGTGTTTTTGGAAAAACTGTATAGTCAGCAGAAAAAGTAAGTAAGTGTTAGTAAAAAGCGACCTTTGAAAAAAAAAGTGTTAAGTACCCAAATATTGTTTTTTGAGCTAAAATCTTATACAACGCGAGATCAGCAACTGGAAATGTATAGCTTGATGTGTAGCCCTGTGTACCTAAGTATAGTTAAGCTGTGTGTTGTATCATCAATATTAATATTAGATGCCAAATTATTTATCAATCAACAAAGCTTCTTCGTCACCCATTTATAGTTCATATTTGTACGTCGGTATTTATATGCATACAAATATGAACTATAACCCGTAATCTATTTAGATTACAGGTTCTCTAAGTACCTACCTATCTATCTAAATAGCGTCAGGCAAATGAATTGTTAAGCAAATTGACTAAAAACGTATAATTTTTCAGTATATTCAAACCACAACGTGCCACAACTGTCAATCTTTGACAGTTGTTTAAAATGGCTGCTCGGCAAATTGACTTAGGCCCACTTGCGCGTTCATGGGTTAGCTAAATAACTCGAAGTTAACACCTAACTCAGGGTTAATCTAAAGAGAATTAACTGTTAACGCGCAAGTGAGCCTAAAGATGTAAATTTGTTTATCAATTAATTACCTACCATGACTGTATTTGTTAATGTAATGTAAACTATAAGATAAAGGCTAAGTGTAACCTTATTGAGAACGTGTTCCTAGCTTGAGGGTAAGGATTTACTTATACCTCGATATATTGACAGACTTTATGCGGTTTTAGAAAAGGCTCGTCCTAGACTTCTAGCTTTAAATAGGTCTGTTAGTCTTCTGTTAAAAATATTGGTTAAAAATACTGTTGACCTACAAGTACCTAGCATCATTTTAGAGCTCCCGCCGCCTGTGATACAGGATAATCCTAGTACAGCCGGTCGATTCTGTAAAAATCTCACCGTGAAAACTTAGGTGAAGTGAGTTTGTTTTTGCTTGGAATTGACACTATTGACAGCTCACTCCACGCTCACTTCACCGAAGTTTGCACGGTGAGATTTTTACAGAATAACACCGCAGTTATCTACAGATAGTGCAATCCACGACGACGCGCCCCACTCCGCGATTACTGTACTGTAAGCGGTATTTAGTACGGAGCGGAGCGGAGTGGGGCGCGTCATCATGGATTGCACTATCTATAACACTGTACCTTTATCATTTACTAGCTTCTCCCAGTGGCTTCGCCCGCCTCATATCTTTATAAATTACAGCCTATGTTACTCAGTGATAATATAGCATTATACTGATGAAAAAAATAAAAACGGTCCAATAGCTTTTGGGTTTATTCATTACAAACGAACAAACATATAAAAAAACAAATATTTTCTCTTTATAATATTAGTTTAGATCTAAGATTCCGATTTATATTTTACTAATTTGGATTCCGACTAATATTTATTTATTTAAGGATACCACAATTTATTCGTTGGTGTTTGGACAAGGCTGGCAAAAGAGCGTGGGGATTGACAAGAGAACAGAGGCCAAATGCCCAGCTGTGGTTGTGAAGTCAGGCTGTGTGAATGACGATGATAATGAGGGGTTGTAGATTTTTCATTTCCAAACCTACGTCTTTATGAGTCGTCCACCACGACCCATATCAGGTTCCTGAGATAAATCTCGAGATATTACCTATAGCCTCTAAGCGTTTATTACAAAAAAAAAAAAAAACTTTGATGGATCATTCAGTGAGAAAGGTTCCAATAGAATTATAGTACTAACACTCGACAAATGATTTTCAACTCTAAACTTGGGAAGTTAGAGTTGGATTTTTATTGTTAAAAATGGGGGTTTTTCTTAGCTACGATGAACAACCCTGAAGAAAATCACCACGCTTGGCAAACGTCTTTATTATAGCGTATTGTTATTATTGGCACACCTGCGTACGTTCCTATCACCCAGTAGGTAAGTACCTACTTGTTTTACACGAGTGAAAACATAAACATAACATCAGGCCTGTACTGTGCCCGTACTCCCCGAATGGTCAGGTAATTTTAGGGTTTGAAACTCATGCTGGGTAAATTATTCTTGGGCTTTTATTTATAACATAAAAGAATGCCTCTATTCGCCGAAGGGTTAGACAGAGGTGTACCTATAGTAACACGCACATTTCGCCAGTTATGTTTAGGTCCCATGTAATAGGGGACGAACCTATTCACATCAACCGGGCACAAATCCAGACTTTTTTCAGTAATACTTTTCAGTAATATTTTTTCAATAGATAATACTTTGCCTGACCTGGGAATCGAAACCAGGACCTCATGCTCAGCAGTAGCGCTTGCGACCTCTAGACCAACGAGGCCCGTGCCCGGTAATTGGAAGTAGGCGTGCCCCCTATTAGGAACAATACGATTCCAGCACATCGTAAAGTACCTACACTATACAAAATAATATTCTCGTCATTTATTAATCAAGAAATAGTCTTTCCCATCTCATCATGCTAAAATAACCTTCAGAGTTTGAGTGTTGGTAAATAAGAACTTATTTAAAATTCATAATAAAAGTAATGCCATTTACCTATTACCATTAACCTCAGAAAAGTCGTCGACTGAGGTTCAAATTGAGTATCAGTGAAAAAAAGTGTAATTTGGCAGCGATGAACAAAATATATTTAGGCAATGTCAGCAGTATGTGATAATAATGTTCTTTTGATATATGTGCCCTGAAAACATCATTAATTTTCCAAAAAAATTCATTGTCCCATTTTAATAATTATTTTAGTCTTTATAAAACGAGTACTAAAAGTATGATGAATATAACATAGTTTATAATTAATCCTCATAGGTACATAGAATAGGAATGACGACATTTTTTTTTTGTTCGTCTTTTAGTTTATTAAACAATATTGGACAACTATTTTTTACGGCAATAAATTGGGTTAAAATGTGGCATGACGTCACGCTTTAGTAGATTTTATATTGAGTTGTGACGTAGCGAGCCCCACTTCCCAACTTTAATGCGTTTTCTCTAAGTATTTTTTTAATAATCTGATAAAGCAAAAAATATGTGTCTAATATTTTTGTATATCTGACTGACGGACTAAATACAATTTCTTTTTTTTTTATTCAAGCATCATCCATAATTGGTAAAGAAAAATGCAATATCTACCTACTTAAACGTTCAACCATTACGACGCTATGTTTGACAAATAGATTTGGCACCAAATCAGTTGTATGCTAGAGTACTAAGTATTACTTGCAGTATTTGATTCCCAGACTCATTCAGTCGATTCATTGTTCGTCCCACCTAAAGAGAGGTAAACAATTCCTGCGGGTTGTTTGTCATTCGGCTCCTGTTTTATCACCCTCGTATATAAACGAACAGCTCAAGTGCAAGAAAAAGCTTGTAAAAAAGGACCAATACTGACTTTATTTTTATTTATTTTATTTTTATTTTCTGTCAGATAATCAAACCAGAACTAATTCACTTATTCGGTAGGCTTTAACTCTTAATGCCTTCGTTTATCTCTTACCTACCACATGAATATATTAATGCCAGTTAAAAATCAAAGGTCAAATCTATGTCGTAATTTACGGTAGATAAGGTTCTCTTTCAAGAAAAGGTAGGTCTAATTTATATTTTTTACTTAGGTACAGCCTGACTAGATTTAGTGTGTAGGTTTCAATGGAAAACCGAAGCACTGTAACAGAATTATTATTTCTGTAATAAAATATTCAAAGGAAAATCATTCAGAAATTATGAAATTAGAGGTAGGTACCGCCGACTGAAAAGAAAACAAAAACACTACGTAGGTAGTTGATAAACTGTTTTCAGCATTGAGTATAAAGACGAGAGAGAGAGAAGTTACTTGTGTTTTTCGCCAAGGTTGAGAATACAATAAGATGTAAATATCTATAAGATGGTCAAAGAGGTGGAGAAAACCAATTGTCTTTAACATAACCTTTAGTAGGTATATCTAATGTTGTATAATCATCAGAATACGATTGAGCGAGAGACGAGCTTACGAGTATATTAAAATATAAAAAACCAAAAAAAAAAGTATTTATGTGACAGACGACATTTATTGCTGGCCTTAAATATTGAGCGTGGTCGGACAATATTTAAGGCAACATAGTTTTTATAGTTTTCACATTGGTTTTGAGTGTCCTTGTATGTAAATTGAGTTGCGAGTACCTACCATTTAACTGTAAATGTGTATAGGTAATTACATCAAATATTTCACGCGCCATCAGAATAATATCGCTTTAACGAAAATATTTCACAAGATAAATGGTGTACGAATACTTAATAGATTTATCACTCAAATTATTGCTTTCTAACTTATAGTATTCTATTAAGAAATAAGTGGAAAATATATTGTTTGAATTAAAAGCTATCAAATATCCTTGAAATTTATAAGAAATAATTTGGATATTTAATAACAAATTTTCTTTAATGCTAAAATGGCGTCCATTTGTTATCCAGCACAAATTCTCTATAAATTCTTCTGAAAAGTTATTTACTGTACAGTGGTGTTACCAAGTCTATGTAACAGTTTATAGAATTATGCTGGCTGAAGAAAGGTTTTATTTAAAGTGTATATACATACATATACTACATACGTAGTAACTCGTGACGTAATATAAACACCAATAATCTAGATTTACTCATAAATAACGCCGAAAACTGTAAAATTGCTGTCAGCTACACTTTATGCATTGGCATTAGGATGAAGTATGCCTACTCCAATTTACAACTCAGGGTGTTTAATGATTCTCTTATAAATGTAACGGCATTTGTAGAACTTCATATCCACTTTAAATCAGCCATTAACAAGCTCGTAGCAAGTAGAATTAGTGTACACCAATTAAAAGGCAGGGGCATTATTCGATACTTTAATGCAGCCCGCACCATTACAAGAGAGGTGAATTTTTCGTATTAAGCAGTGGTTAACAAGCTGTGGACTTCTAAACCAGCTAGTAGTATCACATTCAGCCAAAAGCTGGACTAGATCATTTTAAAATTCAACTTAAATGCTTTTAGTATACTTTTTCGCCATTATAAAGTCATTAGTTAGCTATACTGTTTAACAGTGTATAATCTTTCCTAAATACTGTCAAAAGACTCGTCCTATCTTTTAGTACATCTGCATAAAAGCTGTAGACTGTAATTAATGTAGCTTGTTTATGACCTAATTCATCGCTAATGTGCTACTTGGGATTGTTCTTTAAATGATCAATGCTGGAAAACTCAACTTTTGAATAAAAATGATCAATGATGGAAAACTCGACTTTTGAATAATAAACTTTAAAATAAGCTAGTTGCTTATTTTAAAGTTTATTATTCAAAAGTCGAGTTTTCCATCATTGATCATTTTTATTCAAAAGTTGAGTTTTTTTTCAAATGTTTTGCATTGCCATTATTTTCAAATGTTTTGTATCATCAGGTACTATCGAAGAACTTCATATCTAAGCAGTTTCAAAACAAAATTCCGTGAACACGAAGAGCACATCTGTTACCGCCCCGGTTCTATAGCGGCCGAGCGCTGCAAGCAGAAATAGTCCTTACGCTGTATAGATATGAAGTTCTTCGATGGTACCTGCCCTTGTCTCGTATTTACTTGGGGTCGGCGCAAGCCATTTTCTTCTTCCAGTGTGTAGTGTAATCACGCATCATTCACTCCCTTTTCTTTCATAACATTCCTCAGAAAATCCATCCATCATTTATTAATTTAGTACCATGGGTTTCCTCCCTCCTCATCGCATGCCCATACCAAGCCAAACGACTTCCTTTCTACTTTTCTGTCACCATCATTTTTTATGTTACCAAAGCGAGGTGATTGGGTCAATCATTTTTATTCCTTGTTTTCAGCAGTAGGTAGGTTTCAGATAGGTAGGTAGTGTTGCCAACTTTTTGTATACCAAATATAGTATTTTCGAATCCGTTGCCTGTAAAAATATAGTAAGTAGACGACGAAGAAATATAGTAGGTGCTGTTTCAAACAAATTTTGATTCTTTAAAATGCATATTTTTTGTTACTATGCTGCTGGCAATTTTTTTTATTTTTTTTCTGAACTAAGTATTTTAAATTACACTCTAAACTAAAATATGGTTACAAAATACCATTAATTCAGCTTTTATGAGATTAATACTGGCCCTATTGCGATCATCTCGCTATTTTCTATTTAAATAAAAACATTGTGGTTTCGCCTGCTATGTTTTCTCTTTAGAAATATAGTATTTAGGCCGCTAATATAGTAGGATACTATATTATATAGTGCAATGATTGAATGATGTTTAGCATCTTTCTTGCCTTGTTTTCATCAACGTCCAGCTAGACTTTGTACAAATATTTTCTCTTGAAAGTGGGACTACTTTATCAATAAACGGGTAAAGCATTTACAGGGTATGCTTGAATTATTGTAACGAATTCCATTTCATACATTTTATATAAAAACAACTGGAATTTAGGCAGCGGTATTCAGAAATATGACCTAGAAAGCTTATTTAAATTGTTTGTGGATACAAATATTTGAAACTAAAGAAATTATGATTAATAAATTAACAGATGCTGAGGGTAGGTATACATTCAGCTCATTCCAGAGCAAAGGGCTCATTACAGAGAAGTAATGACCATCTTTTGCTCAATGCATGAAGTCACGCAGGTAAGTTCAAACAGTTAAGTCTTGGTCCAGTCTGTAATGACCTTCCTATCTATGTTTTACACACTTAAATTAAAACTTTCTAGATAAGCTTATCGTAACTTATATCTATCTAAGTATGATGAGATCAAAGTTGCTTATCATATAATTTCTAAAACTTATCAAACTGAAGTCGTTAGTAATGAATGTTTTATTAAAATTAATAGTCTTACATCTGACACTGCTAAGGGTGACATAATTATAATTATTTTCATTGTGTTTTAATTTTGATTCGTGACAGGCTATCAATACTTAGTAACGTCACAATAGAAACCAGTTCTGCCTAACAGTAAGTAAATAATCATTAGTTTATCAATCATTAACGTAATTAGGACAATACCTATAGATACATGTTTGTAGTTGTACATATCTGTTGTCCCAATTACACTAATCCTAGCAACAAATACATATAGGCAAACACATAATAATAATATTCAAAGTAACCTTATAAAAGAAGAATAGTTGTTTTCGCTTACTAAAAGGGTTTTACACAACAATGGTCAATTTGTTTCTTGATTTGGATGTTATATTTGGTGGTTTTCCTACAACTCTATCTACTTATTACATAAATTACCTACTGAGCGTATTAAAAGTCTATTGTTGCCTTACATTATGTGGTAGGCTACCAATAAATTATTTGTTGAACACTGATAATATGGAGAGCTGGGCTGGCTATAAAGCCTGATTACATTATCGAACGCAATATCATTATTCGCTCTACAGTAAATTGCCTGTCAAACATAACTGATAATGTTGGCAGTAATTTACATTATTACGCGTTAATGGTAATGGACTCGCCTCTATTAAAAAGGACCTATTATTACCTGATTTAGATTTTTTGGTGTAATGCCAAATTACCAACCCCTTCGGAGAAAACGCCGTGATGTTATACGTTAAGAACAATGCTCAAAAATGTGTGGACACAGTCCCCACCCTTGTAGCACTTTAAAACCTATGTTGGTGGAAGGGATATAGCCATCGTATCAGTTTATTGTATGGCAGCGAAACTGAAATGTTTATCCGAAAAAAGTTATAACGACATGAAGAAACCGGAATTAGTCACAATGCAAAGAGTTGTTTGAAATCTCCGAACGAAGGTATTTAATCATCCCACAGTAATATGTTTCTCATTAGGAGAAGAAAAGCATAGAGAGTTTTTTTTTTACATCCTTACAATAAAATGATAAGATCTTATGATTACCAAAAGGTTCTTTGCGTAGCATGCATGAAGCTTGCAGATATCTTGTAAGTTTAAAAAAAAAGTATGTGAAGTCACAGCAATCTTTGTTGCGTCCGCGTGGTGAATAAAACTCAGTTGCAGATATGGGGGAGCTTCTGCTCCGACAGTGATAATGTGTATAGGCTGTGACATAATTGGAACACAGATCTTCGATTATTTCTTGCCATAATTTTAACATTATACGGCAACATAATTTTGACTAATTATTCTTACCAATCTAACTTTTTTGGATGCACATTTCAGTGTCGCTGTCATACAATAAAATGTTAACGGGCCGGCGGAGCATGCGTAGTTCATACAAACGTAATACCAAAATAATTTGTAAATCAAACATATTCTTAAGGTAGTGTGTATTTATTCCGATTGGATTACAGAATATCTATGCTTCCAAATATATATTTTTAATGGACACTGATTTAAATTCGAGATAAGAGAAAAATAAGTTTTCTATAGAAATTTTAAATTCCTCATATCTCGTCTTTATATCAGTGTCCATTCAAAATATATATTTGGAAGCCTAGATATTCTGTAATCCAATCGGAATAAATACACACTACCTTAAGAATATGTTTGATTTACAAATTATTTTGGTATTACGTTTGTATGAACTACGCATGCTTCGAAGGCCCCTTAAGATGGTTAAGGCCCTCCGATCAACACGGGTTTTAAAGTGCTACAAGGGTGGGGACGTTTTGCTCTAATGTAAATACATCTAACTAATGAAATGTGACCAGCATTTTTTTAAAGATATTACATTTTTTGCAATAGTAGCCCCCTTTCTTCTCAAGTGGGGGTCAAGTAAAAACGTAAGGTATTTTGTCCCAAGGATAACCTAAGGTCAAGGCAAGATCCCTTTGTCTGATAATAATAACGAACTGCTGTCACCAGTAAGACTGTTTGGGGTTGTAAGCATGACAATTCCCCCCAATAACGTTTGGGGACCGGGTACCCTTGTCCAGTGGAGATTTATGGGTAATATTTCAGAATTGACACAAAATTAAATTTATGGTCACTTTTTCTCTTTAACTTTTTCAATCGGTAGATTTCGGTTAATAAATTGGCAAGCATTCCGACCATTGTTTTGCTCTGCGAAAAATCGAGGCAATTTTCATACGCCTTTGTGTTTGGAGAAACATAACTGAATACATGTATTTTTATTGCCTTTTAAAAGGCAAAGTTAGTCATTCAAGTTTACATCGTTTTCTACATACTTTTAACCGATTTTGGAACACTGCAATTTATGTAATGTTAACTAAATTTTTACGAAAACGTATTTCTACTTATACATATATTCAGAGTAAATAATGGCTTGCTTCATAACTTTTTACAGAACAGATAAGATATTATTGTACTATGCATCTGTCAGGGCCTATTTTACAACAAAAAGTGTATTAAGAAAATATTATATCCCGTTAAAGTTTCTTCCAAAAAGCGTTTAATAAAAGTTTTGGAGAAAAACCGGAAAATTTGTGTTATAAAGGTTGATATTCACTGTCATTTTTCTTTGTTATGTGTCCAAGGCCATGTGGAGTTACGTAAATAATAGTGTTCTAAAGTGGACGGTCAATAAAGATGGAAATCCTGAGGAAGTTTATCAATAATCTTCTATATTATTTATATAATTAATATAAATTATAATAATTTCGTATATTCTCAGTAAACCATATTTAGCAATCAATTGCTGAGCAATCGTAGAACGTATTTAAAGACTTTGTAGTCAATTCTAATTTTAAATGGTTCAAAGTACTTATTTCTATCGCAAAGACTCAATTACTTTCATTGAAAAACACTCTTGAATTACAGAAATAAATAAATATTCCCACGCGTGAGTTGCCAGAAGTTGTTTTGCTACGTTACCATAAGCATATTACAAAATACTTTTCTATCACAGTATTAGCATTATCAGAGAGAACAATTGCACGATCACAGTTTCACGTCACATGTGTTCACAAAGTGCACTCACTCCACGAGGTCACAATCACGCAATGCGCAAATTCAGAAGTTTGGAACACATTTGTAATAAGATAAAGTCCCGCGCATACTTTCTCGTTATGTTTTAATTTCGATCGACGTTTATATTGGTCGAGGCGAGGCGTGGACTGCGCGTGCGTCTGGGCGCGTAAACCGTCACATCTTACATCAAGGCGCCACTTTACTCCACGAACAGCACATTGTCGCGATGCCGGTGACATATACCTACCTTACTTACAACATTTTTCCCAAAAATATGGACCATATTACTCACTGTCGTTGATACTTATGACTCATGAGGTAAGCGACGAAAATTCCGTGAAAATGTTTTTCTATTTCCTAAAATTAATCTCTGTTCTTCATTGTGTGATCGGTGTAATATATTTACCTATATCATATTTTTCTAAAATTTTGTTAGTGAGAAGCTATGATTTACGCACGAGAGCAGCAGAAACAACTTTGTTCGGTCGAACCTACGACGTATTCCATTTTCGACCGAAGTATGTTGTTTCAGTTTTCAATGTAAGCAACAGTATAAACTTTATATAACTACAGGAGTTTCATCAAAGTACTTACGTAGACTGTTATAGTTAAAGTTTAATTTGGCATCTCCAATATCAAGAGTTCCAATTTGAACAATGGCAGTTTTGGAGTCGCTTAATTTCAGAAGCGCTCATGAATGAAAGTATGTATATTATAGGAAACAATTACAGGGCTTTTTTCTTTATGCATCAGCTTTTTTTTTTATTAAGCTGAGCAATGAAAAAGAATAAACAAATATTTTATTAAATATGACTATCAAATCTCAATTATTTGCAATACCTAAACGCAGAAACTGGAACGGTAGCTATGGAGCTACCATACTCACCAGAATATGGTATTTCTATAATTGCTTATTAGCAGGATTTTTGTGGTAGTCATCGTTTAAACTATTAAGAGACTTTTACTACCTCTTTTATAAGTATTACAGGACAAGACATTAAAAATTATTATTGAAAACTCAGTTCTGTTCCATCAAATCTGAGTCATTTTTGAGAAGCTGAATCCTGTCCCTTGAAACACAAGAGTATTTCCAAGCTTTGGGGCCAGTACCTATTTGTATTTGCAACATGTTTTATATTAATAACTATGTATTAGGGTTAAAGTATGAAATTGCCGATTTGTACTGAAAAATTGAATCGTTTTTTTTTCATTTAACATATTTATTTAATCAAAATAATTACCATTATTATCTATACATTGCTGCCATCTAATAGGAAGGTCATTTATGCCTTTGCGATAGAACTCTCGTGATCTAGATTCGACAAACTGTGTGAAAGCATTTTGTACTGCCTCCTGAGAAGAAAACTTTTCATCACGTAGAAAATTGTCCAAATTACGAAAAAAAATGATAGTCCGTTGGAGCAAGGACGGACGAATACGGAGCACCACGAATGGTTTCTAATTGCAGTTCCTGTAGAGTTAAAACGGTTTCTCGTGCTGTATGAAGTCTCGCGTTATCATGGAGCAATAAAGGTGAAGATCGATTCATGAGTTGGGGCTGTTTCACTGCTAGTTTTGCTATCATTGATCGGAGTTCGGCACAGTAGACATCTGCCGTTATTGCTTGACCAGATCGGAGAAAGCTATAGTGAATAACACCATGCTGAGACCACCAAACAGTTACCATTACCTTTTTATTGGTAAGCTTTGCTTTAGGACACTGTTGCGGCGTTTGACACTAAAAGTCTGACTGTGACTGTGACTGTGACTTTAAAGAATCCACTTTTCATCACATGTCACAATTCAATCCAATATTCCTTAATTTCTGTATCGACTCAACAAGGCAACACTAGTTTCAACACGCGTTTCTCATATTTTTTTTATTTTATTGATTTGACGCAAATGAGTCAATATTGTTGGTAAGGTAACGTTAAACCATGCCGCTTATTCCTGGGTAGTTTGGCTCGGATCGGTTTTCACCATCTCTTTCAATTCATTGTTATTCACCTGTGTGGGGCGGTCTACCACGTGGTTCGTTCTTCAAATCAAAGTTTCCATCACGAAAGAGTTTAAACCAAAATCACACGGTGCGTTCATTAGCAGTCCCCTCTCCAAACACAACATTGATATTGCGAGCTGTTTCTGCCGCGTTAGTTCCGCGTCGGAACTCGTATTAAAAAATAACTCGAATTTTCGAAGTATCCATCTTTCTTAACTAAGCTGAATAAAAAAACAACTGAAAGTCGATTATCGAATGTGCACATTTTTTTATGTGAAAAAAGTTTCACTCAAAAATCTCAAACCATGAAGGTTCTACGTCAATTCGAAGTACCTATTATAATAAAACGGCAATTTCATACTTTAACCCCTATTATTTGCTTATTGTGTATGAAAAGTTTATGAATCCTCCATTATGTATACGTTTTTTGGAGAAATTAGCTTCCATGGCAACATTAAAATCTGATGATGTCACCTTCAAATCAGAAATGTCATTTTAATGTCATTACGGTCATACTCTGTTTTGTCTTAATGTGTGCTTATTTAAATGAGAAAAAATTAACAACCAGCTTCCAAAAAAAAACAACTAAGTGAAAAATATCTTTCATTTCGGAAGTTGTCATCAAGAAAAGACTTTTTTTGTAAAACGTTTTTATTTTTCTCTTTTTAGTAGTGGTAGGTACCTACCCCACCCAAATTCGAATACCACTACCTGCTATGTAAATAACAGTGACAGGAACTTATCATTTCATCCATATAGACTAAGAAAAATACGGATTATTGAAGTTAATAAAATTTATACGGGACCAGCTCGAGAGCATACCCTTTCAAAAAAAAAATAATTTTCAAAATCGGTCCACCGTGGACGGAGAAATAGGTGGACATACAAAAAAAACGTATATTATACGCTACGAACATAGAACCTCCTTTTTGAAAGTCGGTTAAAAATTAGATTCACAACTTTTGTTCGTATCAAACTCTATTATTTGAATACAGTTTGAAATGTTTTTATTATGCCGGTTAGCGATCGTCTTTGAAATTGTCAAAGTTGTAAGCCTTTAAGAAAGTTTGCGAGACTTACGTTGGAAGTTACAACTCTGAAAGAAGCTGCAGAAATTCAGTGAACGAAGAACGGAGCCACTTTAAATCGGAATTGGCATTCGACTTGTTAATAGCGCGACTGTTCTATATCTAGCCCACTAAATCTTGAAGCATTTCTTTGAAATTCTAGTAAAGATTATAATTGTACGTTACTTTATTAATGCAAGATATAATAATATCTACTAGCGCCCTCGTGTCGGTGTTTACGTGCGACCGGGGACGAGAATAGCTCGTGGCAGAGTTTCAAATATGTCGCCGACTCCTAAACCGCATCTTTGAAGAATCACGCACTGTCACATTTAATATACGTACCTGTAATTTATTTATCACTAATTGCGCGTTGATTACTCATAATAATGGAAATTATATTGTTCAAATGCTAGTATACAATTGTTATTATATACCCCACTGTTGCCAAAGAGGCTATCCATCTAGCATTCTAGCCCATCATGCTAGATTATGATTCAAAGATTGACAACAACTATTTCGAAATCTCATTATAGTCTAAGACGTGTACACTTAGTTTTATCACGCCTCTGCAGATACTCGTGGATAAGGGAAGCACTTTACTTTGTGTACACTTTACTTGCCAAGAATTTGCACTTTTTTAATAAGCGCTTTTCACGAACATCGTCAGTTTTAACAAGTGAAGACAGCATCGGGCGCCTTGACAAATGACTTACAAATTCTGATAAATAAGTTGACCTATTCTCATAATAATAATACCAGTAGCTAAGGACTTGTTGTGCTACAAATTATCGAATCGAATTTATCTGATTTGGACTAGAAAATAAACGCGATTTAGGGAATCCAATCTCCTAACTTAGTTACTCACTAGTGCCCACGACAGGGATTACATTAACCCCTAATTTAACAGGATTGCCAAAACAAAAGCCTTCCGATTTCATGATTGGATTGTAGGTAAACGCTGAAATTTCTATTCCACGTAATATTGCTCGTCATAATGTCATATCGTATATGAATAAAAATGAGCTTAATGCTCAAATCGTGATGTAATTTAAATTAAATGATGACTACAGCGGGTTTATAAGCGTTATCAAACAAAAGACAATGCACCCTCAGTTGATTAATGGCACTTTTCCGCTCAACCACTCTTTCTAAATGAGTTTACTATCTGAGATATTACTATTTTGCCAATAAGTTTCGCAGACCCTTTACAACTTAAACAGTCAAGTTTCTTTCTAGACTTTGCTTTGTTTATGAAATGAAAGGCCATCTATTGACGTTAGACAAAACCAACAATTTACGATCTCCAAAGTTAATTCTCTCGACGTTAAATTACCTACACTTTATTGCTTGTGGTAACTTTTTGGTGGAATAAAATTAATGAAAATAAGTAAACACATTAAACTGAGAGGGGGAAGTCGGGAGGCCAGAATACGGCAAGACAATTGAATATATTGTAGCACTAACAAGGCAGGCGTAAAGTCGTAAAGCGGGCCTGAAGTGGGTGGCACAGGTAAGTGAATTAAAATGTGGGTAGGTACTTACGTGAGTAGCCCACTGAGCTAACACACACGGCTCATATCCCAAATGAATTTAATGAATATTTAGGAAAAATAAATACCCAACCCTACTCGTTTTTTATCGTTATTATTTTTGATAAGAAAAGCTAGCCTTTCACGAATTTATTACGGATTATAGTAGACACGAAATCTCATTCTGAAAAATAATTAGACTGATAACCAATCTATCCATACTTAGAGCACGGCTATGTTTTATTCATTATAAACGCCGTGCGGTATAAATTTCTGTGGTCACGTATCTTTTCCTAAGTAAAACTCAATCTTAAAGGCGAAGTACATAACGAAAGGCTTTACATAATTCATACAGAAGGAAAATATTTTAGGAACGTGCAGTGAAAGTAAAGAGGTGCTACTACCCTCTTAGTTATTACAGCCCTACATTTAAGTACACTATCCAAGAGAAAAAGAATCACAAAGATCAGGAAGGTAATTTCATAGAAGTAAACATGTCTGAGTGTAATTTTTTTAAATTATATTTTCTTTATTCATGGCCACGTGAGATGCACTGCTTCTGACGAATTCATGAAGTCAGCGCGGTTAACTTTGATCAGGATAAGGGACACTTTGTGTGTAGGTATATGCGTTCAATCCACTTAGATCTTCAGACGGGATAATTTTCAGAGTAGAATGAATAGCACAAGTTGGCAAGTTGAATTAACTGGATAAACTTTCCAATAGAAGATTTGGCTTAACTGGATTCCTGTTAGTTTATCAAACTATTGATATAACTTCAAAATTCATAAGTCATTTATTCAAACTAGGCTGAGAATCAGCACTTTTTGAAAGTCAAAATTACATAAGACAGTCCCCCAAAACGCCCGCCCTTCACCACTTCCTGAAGAAGAAACAACAAACTCCCCAGCAGCACAGCTGTCTGTTCAGTTAGAAAGAAATGATTCTATACAGGGTGGCACATTTAGATCGGTCAGTGTGGGAAAGTCTGAAACTATAAGACATACAAAAATCACTTCTTCTAAGAACCATGTCATCGATTTTAGTAAGAAGGAAAACTGCATTCATACATTTTAAAAAAACTTGTACTCAGTTCGGGAATCGAACCCGGACGTTTTGAAAAATATAACTAACACTATTTCTATTTAGATATCGATTGTGTAGGTCTTAAGCACCAAATCTTACTATGAAACATGATGTCTAAAATTAATAAAATGTATTGTTTTCATATCCTTTAATTTATTTTAGTAAGTTTTAGAAATGACCACCATTTTTTTCAATACAACATTCAATTCGTTTAGGTAACGATCTTACTATTGCGCTTTGTATCTTCAGGTGGTGAATTTGTGATAAAATGGACTCTATGGCTGGTTTTAGGTATTCAATGGTGTCATAGCTTGTTTTGTACACTTCAATCTTAACGTAACCCCACAAGAAATAGTCTAGTTGGGTTTAAATCGGGTGACCATTTGATAGGGCCGTCCATTCCCATAATTTTTTGGGGAAAGTTCTCATTTAAAATATCTCTAGCTATGTGATCTTTGTGAGGCAGTGCTCCATCCTGTTGAAAATAAACTCGTTCTTAAAAGCTACAAACAACCATATAGACAATTTTATATAGCACCTAAGAGAGTTTTTCACAACGTCCGGGTTCGATTCCCGAGCTGAGTACAAGTTTTTTTTTAAATGTATGCATGCAGTTTTTATGTTACTTAAATCGATGACATGGTTCCTAAGAATAGATCTTCGAATGTCTTATTATTATTATTTATTTATTTATTCAGACAGTCCATAATTGTTAGTCACTTATAGCTTCAGATTTCACATACTGACCGATCTAAATGTGCCACCCTGTATGGTATGCAAAATAATTTATATTACGCAATACAAAACATAATTTAAATTATAAATTAACAGGCTTATGTCAGCTAGCACATGCCAATACGAGTATACCAACCAAAACCATCGAGAACTATACTCAGTCAGAAATAAAAATAAAGAATAAAACGTAAACAAAATCTAAATGAAAGCCTCCAGGCATAAAGGGCGTGCCCGCTTACATATAGCTAGCTATATATAGCCGTAACTGGGAGTTATAAATGATAAACTAGGACTATCGAGGTAAAATAAATAAACAGTTAATTACTAATAAAAATAACAAAACCATGATCAGCAAGACGACCAGTCACCACAAGCAGCACCCGTTCACGGGCTAACGCAAAGATCAGCCATTACCTACCTCGCCATATTTGAGGGAAGGAGGCAACCCGACCCCCGTCGCTACCGCAAGCAGTGACATCTAAGAGAGCATGAAGAACTTTCTGCTGGTTGCACAGACAAAAAATAATATAGAAAGAAAGAAAGAAAATACGTTTATTTGCGGTACATATGACAAAAGCAAAGGAACAAACACTAAAAACAAATTTGAGGGAAAATATGCGTCACATCCACGCAAAACGGCCATCACTCAGCATATGATCAATTGTCAAGGTCGCTAGCTAACCACATATTGCAATACAACTCATAAAAGAACATTGTAATGAGTAGATTATGTCAAAAATAAATTGACTTATAAAGTCAAATAAAATAAACAAATATATAAACTAATATAACCTGTCAGTAGGTAAGCTAATTCTGGAGAATGAACATAAACATTGTCTTGAATTAATCACAGCGATCAACAATTGTTATCATTTGAGTAGTCGTTGATAGAATAGTATGCCTTTGAACAACGGTTGGATTTTACTTTAGTTTTAAAAGTATTAAAAGGCAAATCCTAGCCAAACCTTATGAAGCCGGTGAAAGGGAGCTCGTAGTTTGTCCTCTTATGTAGATGTAGATATAGGTGTTCAGATTAGGTTACTTTAGGATTTATTTCCAAGAGCACTATCTTGAAATTTCAAATTCCTAAATTCCCTAAATGCACTAAATCTTCCGAGCTGAAACGGATGAAGGCCCCAAAAAAACTAAGTATTAAAATTACGCTATGAGCTTGTAAAAACTTATGAACATTATCCTTCATTTTGAAATAAATTTTTGAAAAGGAAACGCTATTATCTCGAAACTCGAACTCGAACTCAAAGATAAGACGAGAAGTAGCTCTGCTTTGATAGAATAAGCCTTTGAGTAGCGAACAAGAATATATCCAACGTTCAAATTAATATTAACTAGTTTAATTTTCAGTGAGCTCAGCAATAATTACTTAATTATTGTAATAGAATTGTTAAATGATTAGTCCTCACTCAAGTGTTTGTGTGTTAGCCGTTTAGATATTTGAAACACTATCCTATCAGTATCAAAATTACCTACTGAATTTAATTTATATCGCAACAAGTACCGTTTTGGACGAGAGCCGAAATACAGACCTATTTACGCAAAACTGGAAACATATTGTGCTTACAATACTATCATCACATAAAGTTGTACATTTGCCAGATTATGTAGTGAAAATCTATGGCTTTTCAGTTTTTGTCCAAAAATGACCCACAATTTTATTATGAAACACAAAAGCGTACGTTTTGACAATTGAACAATATATATTGGTCAAGAAGGTGGATTTCGAAAACATACGATATTTTGAATGTATAGGACATTTAACAAAATAAAAGCTTTGCAAGTGTGTCATGCAATTGGTCTGCTGGTCGACAGAGACTACTTCAAAGACAAGCCTTTGAGTTCACTCTGAAAAGACTGAGACAAAAGCGATGTAAAAGGCGCAACCCTGAGGTCGGGCTCACCGCGAGCTAAGCTCCTCAGTAAAACCGCTGTTACATTTCATTTTGTAGAAATTCTAGACATATGTGTGTATACTAGCCTAACAGCTTCATTAAGAAAGTTGTACAGGACTAAGAGCTAAGCAAGGATAAAAGTTAACAATGATTGAAAGTTTTTCAAAACATGTAGTGTTATATGTACGGTCAGAAAAATAAGTTAACACTACTACTTTTACATATCATCTGAAGTCTGAACTAACACAAAATGATTCAATAATCTGCTTTTTAGCATTTCACTTATTGGATAAAAGTTATTATTCTCAAAATTTTACTTCTGTTCCGGATTTAATAATAATTTTTGCTGAATAATAAAATTAAAAAAACTAAAGTTGTTGTTGACTGTACTATCAAGGCAAAGTTGGCTCCATACAGAATTTATAAGAACATAATTGAAATGAAATGAAATGAAATTTATTTGCAAGAATTGTAGTACATTACAGTTGGTAGGGTTATTTAACAGTTTCTAAAACAATTCGCTAAAACTAGTTTGCAAACATTACATGAATTAATTAAATGAAGCTAATAAATTTGGAAAATACATCTTAAAGTATATTAAGAATACGAATGTCAATCATTTGTCAAATTATTATAGTAAAATGTCAGTGTGAGTGTTTAAAGTTTAGGTACTCATTCACAGAATAAAATGATTTAAATTGAAACCGGACATGCACAGACCAGCTATCTAATTACGCAACACATGTTCGTAAACGATTATGACAAATTTGTTTCATTTTGTCAGTTCAACAACATTCATTGCGTTATTTACTTTGTTGAGCAGATTTTTTTTACGAACTTATGAAGCAATGGATTCGCAATTGATCGTGTGTTACGTAATTAGGGTACCGTTATGTACCGTTATAAATTTCCCGAGCTTGTGTGTGACAGTTTTGTTCACATTTCTGCACAAGAGCTACAATTCTGACCCACTATCCGAACTAATTCACATACGCCATGTGCCAAAATAGTAACTCAAGTTAGTAGTGGAAAGGTATTGATGGAACTTGCTTACCTACATGAAAGTGGAATTGAACTTACGGAAATTAATTAATAATTCTTGTTCCTGCCTTGTTAATAGTTTGCCGGGTGAAGAATTCATTTACATAAGTTATTTAAATTTAGGCTTTTGGAAAATAATGAAAATGATGGAAAATGGAAAATTTAAATTACTAAGATAAAAAAAAATGGATTTATAAAAAGACTCCTCGTATTTTTGTAGAATAGATCCTAGAATTTATAACAAAATACTAGTGAACATTAATAGGTACGCTTACTTTAAAGAGTTACTTTAAAACAGGCATTCACAATATCCGCAAAACAATTTATTTTTTATTTTTATTAGTTATTATAAAATTTTCGATGAAATTACGCGAAATGTACCGCCGACTTAACTTACACAATAAAAATAACGCTCTAATCGAATTATGTTTTTTTTACAGGAAATTGAAATTACAATCCCTGAATGTTCAGTGTCCTCTTTGACGATTTTGATTTGCATTAAATTAGCTATAGGTACTTAATATGTTCGTAGGAGTGAAAGACTGGCTTCATTAAAACGTTCACTGCCGGGAGCCCTCCTGGAGGGTTCACCTAGTCGCATATGGGATGCGCTCTCACAGAGGGCTAATTTTAAATGTAGATTTCCTTAGCGAATACAGCATTATAAATCGTGAAAATAAATTCTGATGGATTTTTATAACAAGATTTATTAGTAAGTATATATAATAATAATCATTTATTCGCAGACGTTAAAGTCCATAGAATTAGTGAAAAATTAACATTAAAACATAAGCATCCATTAATTACAAAGTCATCATAACAAAAATTACACAATACACACACATAAGAATCACAAATAGGCATAATAATAATAATAATAAGCCCCCTAAACAACCACACGTCCTGATTGACCATCTAATCACGTGGGGGGCGGACACACGAATGAGAAATTGCTGGCGTGGCTAACGTGGCTCTGGAAACCCATTAAACATGGAGACTAGATCGAAGAAAATACGTATAGGACCGCTACCCGAGGGCAATCGTCGGGGCGCACCTGGTGCCGATGCTGGGTGTCACAGCATGCGACCCATCGGCGGTGGGGGACTGAGCAGGCGGGTTCTCCCCGACAAAAATACTACAGCCGAACCGACAGACAGACTAGACAATAGTGATGAAAGTAGAGCAATTACATCCGCTTTGGATGTTTCGCAGGTGGCGTTAGCTACTCAGCCTGCGACCACCAAAGCGGGAAAACCTAGAGTGCGCATGAAATGGACTGAAGATATGAACATATTCATCATGCGCACTTACTATCATATTACGAAACTTGAAGAGGACAGAACCATGTATTGCACACAATTATTCGAAAAATTTAAATTACAATACCCAGAAATTAATGTAACAGAACAAAGAATAGCAGACCAAAGACGGGTTATTATCAGAAACAAGTTGTTATCTGACGACACTTTAAATAGAATTAGATTTGAAATTGCAGAACAACTAAAAAATGAAGAAGAAGAAAGTTTGAATCTCACACAACTAACAAACACGTTACAGATAACCCAATCGCTTACAATACATAATCCTTCTGTTGAACACAACACTGGATCAGGGACTGAATATTTTGCCACAGAACTAACCGCACCCACACAGCATAGCAATCAATCTACTACAGAAAATCTCACATTAATACCAACACAGAATAATATTGAGTTTGACCCTTCCTTAGTAGAATCATTAAGTAACGAATTAGAATCAAATATGTTAAAATACAACGGAATGGATCCTGCGTGTAGACCTTTATTGCCAAAAATGAGACCATCTCGTCAATTATCGTATATCATTAGTATGTTTAATGAAAAAATTATTCCTCCCAAAATATCACCCCTAGAGAATTTAAGCGACACACATGCTTTAATCTATTCTGTAGCTATTACAGTTGCAATTTACTTTAAACTAAAAATGAATATAGATAGAAATAGTAATAATAATAGAGTAATAAACGATCCACCATGGCAAAAAAGATTAGAAACGGACATAGATCAGCTAAGAAAAGACATAAATAGGCTAACACAATATAAAAACGGTAACACGTCAAGAAAACTTGTAAAAAAGGTCAAACTGATAATTAAAAATACTAAACAACACAGTTCATATGAAAACTTTAATAAGAGAATAGAAGATCACCTAGATACATTAAAACAAAAACTTCTAGTGAAGAGTCATAGACTAGCACGATACAAAAAAGCCAAAGAAAGAAAGGATAACAATAGATTATTTAAATCAAATGAGAAACAATTTTATAGACAACTTAAAGGCAACAATACGACTACCCTTAACCCTCCATCGCAAAAGTCCTTAAAAGAATTCTGGCAAGGAATCTGGTCAGACAGCACTGAACATAACAAAGAAGCTGGATGGATACAAAAAGAACGAGTCCGATCAGAAACTATAGACGAAATGCCGTTTGAAGAGATAGATGCTCTTGAAATAAATACAATTATAAATAAAACACATAACTGGAAAGCAGCAGGAATAGACGGTATACACAATTTTTGGATAAAAAGGCTTCACTCACTTCATAGAACGTTAGCAGAACAAATAAACGACATTTTAAAAGGCAATCAAAATATACCAGAATTTTTGACTAAAGGAATCACATATTTGATTCCAAAATCAAGTAGAACCCGGGATCCTTCACAGTATAGACCAATCACTTGCCTGCCAACCTTATATAAAATCATAACGTCCTGTATAACTAACAAAATTATTAAACACACTGAACAATACAATATCCTAACTGAAGAACAAAAAGGATGTAGGCGAGGGCATATGGGGTGTAAAGAGCAATTAATTATCGATTCCACTATTTTAAAATACGTCCAGAGATCTAAAAAGAACTTATTCATAGCTTACATAGATTACAAGAAGGCATTCGACAGCATTCCGCACTCATGGTTGATCGAAGTTTTAAACATATATAAAATCAATCCATTAATTATAAATTTCCTTAAAAATACAATGGAGTCCTGGAGAACGACAGTAAAATTACAAACTAAAACAACAAACTTATCCTTAGACGAAATAGCGATTAAAAAGGGCATTTTCCAAGGGGACTCCTTAAGCCCTCTATGGTTTTGTCTAGCCCTGAATCCACTCTCTCAAGCATTAATTGAATCGAAATTAGGCTTTGATATCAAGAACGGCAGGTCGATAATGCACCAAATTACACATTTACTTTATATGGATGATTTAAAACTATATGCTAATAAAAATACAGATTTACACGATTTATTAAATATCACAACAACATTTTCGAAAGACATAAGAATGGATTTTGGACTAGATAAATGCCGGAAACTAAATATAGAGAAAGGTAAGATTATAGAAGGAAACTACTCAACAGACTACGAGGAAGTAATAGAAGCGATGAAAGACGAAGAACTGTATAAATATTTAGGTTACAATCAAGCACGATTGTTAGAACATAGGACTATTAAGGATAAACTAACAAAAGAATACAGTAGTAGAATACATTCGTTATGCAAAATGCACCTATCTAGTAAAAATTTATTCAAATCCATAAATACATTCGCGATTCCTATACTTACTTATTCTTTCGGTGTAATAAAATGGTCTAACACAGAATTACATGCTCTCGAAGTCAAAACAAGAACCACACTGACACAACATAGATATCACCATCCGAAATCAGCAATAGAGAGAGTTATAATGTCCAGAAAAGAAGGTGGTAGGGGACTAATCGAAATATCACATCTGCATAAAAAACAAGTCATAAACTTAAAACAATTTTTCTGGCGGAAGAAAAACAACAGTCTATTACACAAAACAATTATAGAGATAGACAAACAGTATACACCACTGAATCTTAACGATGATAACAATATTGAGACACTAGATAAAGCGAGACATAGAGAAGAGATACACAGAAAATGGAGGCAAAAAGAACTACACGGAAGACATCCCAACGATTTACAACAAACATACATAGATAAAGAGGCTTCTAACAAATGGCTAGAGTTAAGTGAGCTGTTTCCTGAAACAGAAGGGTTTATGTTAGCCATTCAAGATCAAGTCATAAATACAAAAAATTATAGAAAATACATAATAAAAGATAGTACAGTAAGAAATGATTTATGTAGAAAATGTCACAGCAAACCTGAAACAATACAACATATCACAGGAGCTTGTATCACACTAACCCAAAACGACTATACGCATAGACATAATCAACTTGTTAATATCATACACCAAAAACTCGCAACTAAACTTAAACTCATGCAAGATCCTTACACACCATATTACAAGTACACGCCTAGACCGGTTTTAGAAAACCAATTCTACAGAATATATTATGATCGCACTATAATTACAGACCACACCATATATAACAACAGACCTGATATAACACTAGTTGATAAAGTAAGCAAACACACATTTATAATAGATATAGCAGTCCCAAACACTAATAACATACAAAAAACTATCACAGAAAAAATCAGGAAATATACAGAACTACAAGAGGAAATTACCAGAGTTTGGAAAATGAATAGAGTCACTATAGTACCAATAGTAATATCAACAACAGGTGTTATCCCGAAACAAATATTCAATAGTTTTAATGCACTCAATCTATCCAAATACACATACCTAACACTACAAAAAGCTGCCATATTAAACACTTGCCGCATAGTAAGAAAATTTTTACAACTAGACTTAGATAATAATTTCAATGCAGTACAGAGCAATTTACCTTCTTAGAATAATAACTAGAATCTCACCTTGGTTAACACCCGTGAGATTCTGAAAATACCAGGAACTTACCTGAGAAATTAAATTTAAAAACTAAAATAATAATAATAACATAATATAAATATAATAAAATTCACGTACAGCTATCTAGTCGAGCCGAACTGTGTGTGCAGTCTCACCCATCGACCAAGCATCGGGCAGTCCCACCGGTCACTCAATGCTCTCAACATGCCATGGGAGCTGATATCTGTTCTATGCCGGAGAGAAGCGCATCGTTTTCGAATAATGGCATAAAAATCATCCACTCTCGCATAACTCGCACTCTCGTATATATGCGTTGGTTTATAAATCCAAATATTGTTTTTTTTTTTCCACGGTACCAAATATTCACAAACAAATTGCATAGTGCAATTATGTATGGCGGCATGGGGTATGAGTTCTATGAAAAGTGGGTGGAGTCGAAAGTGTTAAGATTTTTTCATGTTCTCATTCGAGCTAGGAGTAGCACAGAGAGCAATCAGACATCAAAGTCGTGTTTAATTGGACCTATTTCCTGCTTCCAGATTGAGCTATTTCCCCGTGAGTGTATTGATTGACTCCACACACATAGGTACTGTCACAATAGGTTCTCAGAGACCAACCGATTAGCTTCATCTCTCCTCATCCCGAATGTGCAAAACAAAACAGATCTGCGCAATTTGTTTGAAATTCAGGGATATTTATAACTAAAACCACAGGTATATTGATAGGTAGCCTCGCCCGTTTTCTGCAAAATGTTATATTAATAACGTGCTATATCCGCCAAACAAATATTTTGATATTGGATCAAGCGTTGCGTGAGAAGAACGACGTATAAGCGCTGCCAATGTCAGATTAATAGCTTCCTTCAATATGCCGTCTAATGTCGCGATGAAATATCACTGACAGACGAAAGAAAGGAAAAAAACCTCATATTTTTGTGATTTTCCTTCGCCAATGCGCAGTTTCTGTACATATCTTTTACATTTTTGAAATTTATCATCTGCTTTTCAATAAAGAAGTAAGTATATGATGAATAATAAAGTTATGTAGGGGCCAGAAGGCAATTTGGGGAGAAGGCGGCGACTATATTATAAATAATGATTCATGGGACAATTCCAGTGAAAGCGTCGACGGGTATAATGGAATACAAAAACAGTTGAAGACAGTGATCTCAGTACAATAGTCGAGGTTAGCAAGGATGAGCGTTTACGTGGCGGTCATTGTTGTGCTAATTCTTGGGACAGACCATCGCCAGAGCCCCTCATGAATATTAACTGATATTTGTCTTACAGATAGCCACTCACTGCTGAAAATATCTATTCAATATAGACACGACACTCGAGCTATATTGTGTTGCTGTAGGTATAAAGCGAAACTAATCTAAGTGTGTTTGTACGCGAGAAATATGAATAATAATAATATACAGAGAGACTAAATGGGGTTCTGTTATCAAAATACAAGAAATAGCTATTAGATTTATTTATGCGTCTGGCTTTTTTATATTTGTTGCCTAACAGCTGTGCTAGTGGTCAAAGCTACATTATATAATCTATACTTATTATAAAACAAAGACGCTTTTCGTGTTTGTCTGTATGTCCGCGTTGTTCTTCTAAAATAGCCAACGGATTTGGGTGAGGTTTTTCACACAATTTATAGAATGTATTCCGGTAGGTCTATATGTTTATTACATTAATATTAAACTTATAGATAGTTAAGAAATCTCGATGTTTTGTCAAGTCATAAAAAACTTGCGAAGCAGGGGCAGGTCGCTGGTATTTTTATAAATAGAGTTAATTTAGAAGTTTCATATGTTTTCATTGACAAACTCATAACCCTCTTACTGCCGTGCAATAAACCCGCACATTATGGCGACTTTTAAGACTTCCCTGGAACGATAATCAGCTGATCCCATCTATATTTATCTTTTACAAGATTATCTGTAAATAAAAACACGGTGTAATTTAATCAAATAATGAATACTTGATTTAATTACCTGTTCTGAAGAACTTGAAAGATGTCAAAAGTTTGCACAAAGTTACGTTACTTTTAGCCTTTCAGAATAATACTAGGTAAGTTAGGTAAAGGTAAACATATTCGTGGTTAGGTTTTGCTAAAATGTAAATACATTTTTGTGGACTTAATTAGTAGGTAATGAAATGTGTAGGGTGGAAAATAGATAATTATTGAATAAAAAAAAGAAAACTTCTTCAAGCTTCTCCATGATATAGCAGGATCACCGATAAAACCTATTCATCAATAAAAATACAGCAGCATCCACGTCTCATTCACTTACCCGCATATCCAAGAGTGTCTCCTTCTCGGTATAGATGCAAGCGTTAGCGCGAAGGGGTGCAGCGCGGTGGGGGGGTCGTCCTCCTCCTGCGCCGGCGCACCACTCACGCGCACTTCCGGGACGCGCAGCTGGTGCCGACTCATCACAAACACTTATCTTTAAACGCCCTTAGTAAGAACAAATACCAACATTTTTGCGCTCTCTAAAACGTTTGTAGATCCAAAAATTGTGTATCAAAATTCAACAATACGCTTCGTAGTAATAAATTCGGTTTGATTGATGTACGTCACCTGAAATGGAAAGGAAACTTTTGTAATATTCGTCAACTTGAAACAAGTTGACAAAAATTACGATTTCATATTTTTGGAATGTGCTGCTGTATTCAGACTTGTACAATCAGAAATAAATGTTTTCGTCTACTTAGTTGCGCTGTCTGGTAATAGGTATGTCTCACTAAAACATCATTAATTCATACATCTTGTTATATTCAGACTAAGGAGGTCATTAGATGAAAAGATTCTATAATTTGTCATGTCTCCATATCCATTAGTTAACCGAAAATAATATTACGTCATAATCTGCGGTAAAACAAACGTTATTACGTTATTATATGGTTATTTGTAACTATCAATTACTTATGATTCGTTTTATGGGGTTCATAAAACGATCGTTAAACGGAATCTTGAATTATCTCTGTGCGATGAGAAGGGCACATTGCAGAGAAGCCTCATTGCTACATCCGCTTAGGTCTCGTGTTAAAGGGATTTGTTTTAGGGCCGGCACAGACCTGGCGAAGAGTAGGTTAGCGTTGTTTTCACTGCCAAACAAATATCGACCTTGCTGTTGTACAAATAAAGTTGAAAACAGATAAAACTTAATTTAGTCCGAGAGCAGACAGAGGATCGCGCCTGACGTTATTTATTGATGACTTTATTTTAAGACACATAATGTTGATATTTGCATGGCAATTAAACCCACGTTGCGCTGCGCGGCGCTTCGCCAGGATTGCGCCAGCCCTTAATGTCCCTCACCCTTGACGGTATTCTCTAATCGCTACTTTACGTAAGCACGACGTACCTACGAGATATAAACATTAAGATAACTTCATTAAAACTTATCACTATGGAGCGGTGAAAATAAACCTGGCTTGGGAGAAAATAAATGTTGTTTTTTTGCGGTCTGGTTTTTTACGAGAGTTTTATTATTGCTCGATGTTCTTTGTATGTTCATGACTAAGCGATATGTAGGTACAGTTCTCGCAAAACTTTATGAGCCCTCTGAACGTAGGCCCGAGTACTAAACCGCGCAGGACACAGATGAGTGCAAAATCATTTATTGTAAGCTGTGAAACATTTTTTACTTACTGCGCAGCCACTCGCGTGCAACTTCCGAGAGCTTAAAAAGTTTTGCGCATACTGTATAAGCTCCATATGTATAAGCTGCGTAGGTATAAGCTACGTAGGTATAAGCTACACACAAATTGGTCTAATGTAAGTCATTATTATTAAATTACCACATCAAAGATAATGTTTTATGGACAAAGCTTTGTTTCTTAATGTTAGGAAAGACTAATTACACGACAGGACAAGCCCTCTTGCTAATGATATGATAAACATTTTCTTTCAGTGGCTCGTTAATATTAGTAACATTTTTTTTGTCTAAAAATAAATTAAAATATTGCTTTGCAAACTCACATTTAATATTTATTAGGAATCATCTGTTTAATTGTTTTGTAATGTATGATAATACACAACTGATATTGAAGATTTGGTAGCTTGGCTTATGTACCTACATAATTATATGTATATACAGAGCTAGATTTACTTGGTAAGTTGGCAAGCAAATTGGTGGTCGCAGTATTACAAAGTTATTTATACACGCGGGTGAAGGCAGCTAATACCCACCTTGATAATATTATTAATCTCTGTTAGATATACCTACAGGATTTGCATAGAAAGCCATAGAGCCCTTTACTCTAAAACGTAGTTTAACGGAATTAATCTTGGTTTGAGGCTACTGTTTGTGACAGTTAAACAATACAGAATACGCTATCGTTAAACAACGTTTTGGAATCATGGGTCCAAAATTAGAATTTAGGGCCCTTCAGAACATAAACAGAAAACAGAAACATGACAACAACATTTTGAGGGCAATTCATATAAGAGCGCTTATCCTAAAAGTTGGAAACGTTGCAAATAGCTGCCAAATATGTACCTGTTTTGATTAATTTGGCAATTTTTTTTTGAAAATATTGTTTATGAAAATATTTAATTTGAAAATATTGTTTAAGAAAGGCAATAATTAATATCGTAACACCAAATATTTAGTTTTAGATGTAAAAAAAACAATTTGGAACCTTTCCAAATACTTTTTTTACACCCATTTTTTGTAGTCGAGACTATCTAGTGGCTACCAAAGTGGCTGAAATGGGTATTCAATGGTATAATCTTTCAGTAAGTATTTCAGTCTATTTAATTTCGAAATACGTGAGACAATAAACCTTCTAGCTGAAATAAACAATGGGTGCGTAAAGAAATATAGATAATCTCCCCACAACGCTTGAGCGGAACTATTGTGCCATCTGTTGGCGGAGTGCCGACCACCTGGCCGCGACGCGACCGCGACCTCTTTAAGAACGTTATTTACCAAACAACTGCTTATATGCCACCGAAATATACTTAGGTATATTTAAATGTTTTAAAACGAATAGAGAAGGAAAATGGTGGAAAACGAGAAAGACTCCTTTTTAGGGTTCCGTAGTCAACAAGGAACCCTTATAGTTTCGCCATGGCCATCTGTCTGTCTGTCTGTCTGTCCGCGGTTTAGCTCAAAAACTATTGGTACTAGAAAGTTGTAATTTGGCATGTGTATACACGTTAATGACGCCGAAAAAGTGTTAAATTAAATTTTGGAAAAAATAATTATTTATGGTTCCTCCTCTATATGTAAAGTGGGGATGATACTTTTTATTTCGTCCTTCCGATAGTGTGGGTCTTACAAAACTATTAGGGGTTTGGGAAGACAACCATTTTTGATTAAGTAAACCATTCGTGACTTATCGTAAGAGTCAAGTGTCTGCCCCCTTTACCAACTAAACGGTTGTAGTTAGAAATTTAAATGTCACGGCAGTATTACTTATTAACAACGAAATTTAAAGGAAAACTATCACAGCTAGGTAGGCTTTACAGATTAACGAGTAATAATCGACCAACTTAAATTTGCAGTTTGAAAATCATGTTCTCCCATGTGGAATGTACGGGAGAACATGTTTTTCAACTACAATGTTAAGTTTTTTCTTGGGATAAATTCATCCAAACTACGGAACCCTTCATTGTGCATGGTCCGACACGAACTTGGCCGGTTTTTAATTGATGATTTTATGTTTCTTGAGCGAGAAAAAATTGCAAGTCGCTTCCTCGTCGTTGGGTGAGACAGGTGCCTTAGTTTCTGGTCTCGGTTTCAGTATTTTGTTCGGTACCTAACAGTACATCGACGCTAATTTTGTTTTTGAACATAAAGGAATACAGTATAAGGATAAATATTTTTTAATAATATTTTTTACATAAAAGTCCGGTAATCGGAGCTTCGGAAAATTCGACTAAGTTAGTAGTAGTGGGTACAGATAGTGCAATCCACGACGACGCGCCCCACTCTGCGATTACCGTACTGTAAGCTGTACTTTAGTACGAAGCGGAGCGGAGTGGGACGTGTCGTCGTGGATCGCACTAATACAGAAGTATTGAGAGTATATAGACTGCTTAGCTACTAAGCCCTAAAGCTAAACTATGTACCAGGTAGACGTATCTATCTAATTATACTTTAGCTAAGACGGAAACTCTAATTTAAGTACTGAGAATTAATTTGAAACATTTTTTCTTTTGTTAAAATCATTTAACAAAAATATTGCTCTTCCCTCATTAACTTTGTTCATTCACAAATTCTATCCCGGATAGCAGTAAAAGTTTCTGACGCGTAATGTCCCTTGGGAAATTTAAAACCGCTTAAAAATCAAGTAATTATAGGATACATTAAACTTTACGACGAGGGTTATATTTAAACTTCGGACATCGAATCAAATTTATGGGAGCACCCAACTATTTCACCTTTCGACTTTGGCCCATAAATATTTTGTTCAGATGGGAGACAGCAAAATTTATTCATCTTATAGATAACCTTGGATAGTCTGACTCGCACTTTTTCCAGGCTTTATTTTATGAGAGATTCCATCAAAGGCTTACGACCCACTTTAAGGAGGGTCGATTGGAGATGAGATTTTTTGTGAAAAATCTGTGCACGTAATAGGGCGGGTGGCGAATGTGACCGGAATATTTTGCCGCTTTTAGAGACGGTCGCATTCAAATATGGCATCTGAAGCGGGACCGTGGTAATCTTTGTAAACAAATTCAGCCTTTCTATGAGCTATGACTGTAATCCGCACTATTCCAGATGTCGGTACGTCGGGTATTTGAAAAGGTGCGATGTAGGTATTTTCAAAGCGATTTATGTCGAGATATCTTGCGAATGATAGTGAATTTTTAAACGTTGGGTTTCTAAAACGCAACTGAACTAGTTTCTTGTAAAATTAGCATGAAAACTTTACCATTACTTCATTTAGACACAGGAACAGCACTTAAACTAATCCAATATCTATATTATTGAGAACATGAAATAAGCGTACAGGTAGAGTCGAAAAATACGATTTTCAAATGCATTTAGGAGTTCCGAAAGCACTCAACTTATAAATGAACCGTGTAACAAATCCTTTTAGGTCAAAACTTTTCACAACATCACACATTCATACTATACAGTTTGTTCCCTACTTTCATGTCATGTCAATCACCTGAACAAAGCGTCAACAACACTTTCAGCTGTGATTTCAGAGCGACACGCATGAAAAGAGCACGTCATATAAAAATAATATATTTTAGTCACATAACAGTGGTACAAATTGTTGTAATTCAGATAACTGAAACAAACCCGCCCGCCGCCGTACCGTCGTCTTGCTGATCATGGTTTTGTTATTGTTATTAGTAATTAACTGTTTATTTATTTTACCTCGATGGTCCTAGTTTATCATTTATAACTTCAGTTACAGCTATATATAGCTATATATAAGCGGGTACGCCGTTTATGACTGGAGGCTTTTATTAAGATATTGTTTACGTTTTTTTTTTTTTTTTTTTTGTTCTGCTTGAGTACAGTTCTCGATATTTTTGTTTGGTATATTGGCGTGTGCTAGCTGACATTATGGCTATTAATTTATAATTTAAATTATGTTTAGTCTTGCGTTAAGTAAATAATTTTGCATACTAATATACAATCTTTTTTTTTTCTAATTTAACAGACAGCTGTGTTGCTGGGGAGTTTGTTGCGCCACTTCTTCTTCACAGCTAAAGCACTAGGAAGTGGTGAAGGGTGGGCGTTTTGTGGGACTGTTTTATGTAACTTTGACGTTCGAAAAGTGCTGATTCTCAGCCTAGTTTGAATAAATGCCTTTTGAATTTTTAATTTTTGATCTATGTTTAATTTAAGTTGCTGATTTTGTTACAGCTTTCATAAATATGGCGTACTTATTTCTAAGAATATAATACATATGAAAACTGGAACCGTGGAACTACGACATTCTGATTAAGTTTAATTATTAAACAACGTCAATTTAGCTCAGAGGAAACCTACTCAAACGCTCAGCATCTTTACATATTCCGTTATAAACTGGAACAGCCTGGAAAAGTTTACACCGAAATACTGACATATTTGTATATTTTTATCTCTTAACCTCACTGGGCAAATATGTAGCATTATTAATTTGTACATTTTCTCGATTCAGAAATTTATTATAGTCAGGTTGATTTAAAGCAATAATTGTAAAAAAAAAACATTGCCAGTAACTTCTTAATCAGTTTTGCCTTCTTCGCTAATTAATAGCGTGCCGATATTCTACAGAACTAGGTATTTAGATTGCGTGATTGGATTATTCAGATTATTTGTGTGTACTACATATTTAAGGGGGAATATGTATATAAACACACTTTAGTTTTAAAATATAGTTCAACACTTTAAAATGTTCAGCTTTAAAATTAATTGAATGAATCTATGAAATTAACTCGCAAGAAAGGTTAGGTTAGAACTGTGGCCCCTCAAAAACGACTAGAATATATAGAAAAGAAAATACTTTTCGGTTTCGGAGTTGATTTTCGACACAGTTATAGTCTATCTCATGTGTCTATCAATTATTTTGTTTATGAAATTATTACTTTATAGAGTATATTTATTTTGTAAAGATTCATGTTTATTAAAGAGCTATAAAATACATCCCCGATAGAAATTATTATTTTATGTGCAAGACATTAATGGTCATTGTGTGAGCTAATTTACATTATGTGTCACGACACATCCGCTGATACAATTTAGATTACGAGACGCGAGCTATAACACCCGGATGCCTACTCCACTAATTATTTTAAATTGTACTCTATTAACTGAAGAGCTATTTCGCTACGCAGGTTGTTTATGACTAGCATTAGGGGAATATGGCAGTCGGTCAATAAAGACTATTTTCATTTAACCTATGGCATATAAACTTATGCTCGCGTAGTTACAAACTAATATCAATTAGTAATAGCAACATTAAGTAAACCAATGTACACAAAACTTGTCACTTTGAAACTTGACAGTTTGATGAACGATATTTCAAGAGTCCAGTCTCTGAAATTCAATAGAAAATAATTTGGGGTAGCCGAGAACAAAAAGCTATTCAAGAGGAGGTGGTCATGCATACGAACACAAGACTCGTCAACGCCTGACGTAAGTAGGACACGACATAATACTGTGTGAGGAATATAACAGCATTTTTGTTTTCTCGTTAAAGCTACTTATTTTTTGTGTCACTGTACCGTAACTGCTGGAAATGAATTTGTGGCTGTGCAAGGAATGCTTGGTTTTACTTTTGCGGTTTTTAAAGAGCATGGTGTACCTAGTTACTACTGGATCGCACTTTTTACTGAAGCCTTTCCTAACGATAGATAATTTGGAAGAAAGACATCTATCATACCTACTTACCTATTTATCCACTGTTTTTATATTCTGATTACGTACGTCATTAATCAAGTATAGGCATTAATAATGACACGAGCCTGTAGCCCAAATACCTCAAAGGTTAATTACGTAAGTATTTTTATGATTAATAATATAAACCCAGCCCACATCCCTCTGTTTATAATTTTCTTCTGGATTTTAACAACCGACCGCCGTTGATGTCAACCTTATATTTCTTGTATTTATTTATTTCCTAGCTATGACATATTTATGTGATTTTCAGACTTCTTTTATTGTTGGTTAACAAGTATAACAACAATACTTTTTTTAACCACATAAGTAGGCATTATAATTATCTAACAACTAAGATTAGGTAGATTATCTTAAGTACTAACAACTCATGTTAGCCTGTATTCAATTAGTCGGGTCTTCGATTTAGCACCCAATTATGTGATAATCCCGGTTATATGCAATTAATTCCTATAATTGCATTGTCACAGAATTATTGATTAAACTGATTACCTACCTATCTACTTCGGACATCATTAGTAAGTTAATGCAATTTTATCACGGCACGGCTCAATAAGCAAAGTTAGAACAAAATCTTATTAAGATCTCTAATCCAGACGCCGAAACTTTTGCTGAATTCTAAGTTCGGATTTGATCAAAGTTTCCTTAGCTGCGGATTATGGAGGAACCGGACTTATAAGGAGTTACGTCGTTTGACCTTAACATTGCTCATTTTGCAGGCACTCAAAGAGGGTGGAGAGGTAATAAAGGGCGGGTAGGGCAACCTCGGTGTGCTATTAATCGGAGATCGAGGCCTTCGCGTGCGCAAAGCGCCTGACAGTCACGCGGCACGAACACAAACGTAACTGTTTGCAGTTCGATATTGGTAGGCGTTTGAATACACTAATATTTTTTTCGGGAAACGCGAGATATTGCCTAACCCTGGTTTATTTTAGGATGGTATAGTAAGATTAAGAGCGTATATTTTTGTTTTAGCTACATCCGAGTAAGAAAATAGTGTTATTTAATTTGAAGTCAATACTTAACTATAACTCACGAAACACAACTGGTAAACATAACTGGCGAATGTGGGTGTACCTACTACAGGTACCTACATCTCTGCCCAACCCTCCGGGGAAACAAGACGTGATGTTATGTTATGTTATGTTACTTAACTATAAATGGTATACAAGTGGGTAAGAAAAATAAATTAATCAAAATGAACCATAATAACTAATCAAATTAGTTTCAATTATTATCTAACGAAAATGTTCGATGGCAACCGCCAGATCAAATGTTAGATTTATCTACCTACGTAATTTATAATTTTCCAGACATTAATTATCATTTCAATCTTAATAATCACCTAGTTAATAACAAACAGATGCAATTAAACGCCCACACGTAACCTTTTAATATCTGATACTTTATTAATAGTAACACAAAAGGAGATGGTCACACTAATGTTAAATTCACCATCATCATTCCATTTCATTATCTACCTATTTTAAATGCGAGCCTAATGAAAATGTATACAATAGACTGTCATGAAACCGGCGGATAAATTAGGAGGTCGCTGCTAGCATTCAGAGTGAGTTGGGTTGGGAACAATAAGTAATAAAGTGTGTTATTATCGTTGTGTATGGCGACCCCACACTGAGCGAAACTGTTTTGCTTAAATACCTCATGTATAGAAGGCTTAATGATGAGCTAGACTCTGATTCATATTCATTCATCATTTCTTATCTTTGCCCTAGATACGCAACGAAAATTCTGTTTAAACAAAACTAAGCAACGAAATCAACACCAATCATTGTAATATTTCGACGTGTTGCTAACCCCTTCGCAACACGTCACTTACCATAAGTGAAAACACTTTTTGGAAAAAAAGCCTGTCATTGACTAGCTGTATCTTCACAACCAATACACCTAGAGTGCTTGGGACAAAGATACCTAAAAACGCGTCCATAAAGTATATTTTTCAAAAAAACTGAACAATTGCCAGAATTTCGAGCACAAACTTGGGTATATACTACTCTCAGGGGACCTAACAATAAATATAAAAATCTTAGTGACATGCACGTTTGAGATGTTTGATGTTGTTATTGACAGGGGTAATCCTGGGATCTGAAAAGTATTAAATAATCATAAAGATTAACCTGGTCTAAGTCCGACGGAAAATACCGGCCCTTAGAAGTTACAATATTAACGATAAACCTCATTAATCACTGTCTTAGTTTCTGGAATATAAGGCCACTACTCGTAGAACTGAAAGTTTGGTATCGGTGTAGATAAACATCAGGTAATTACTGGTCTGATCATCTTTAAATACCCTTAATTATTCAAGTTAGTTAACAGTCGCACGGTTTGATCGGAGGTTAAGCTAAGGTTGCCGAGGTAGTCCGTGGATGGACGACCATCCATTACATAGTGAAACTCCTTCATGTCTTGGTTGGTTCCGGCTGCCATTCATAGATCGTTGACAGTCGTTACGGGTACTCAGACGAAAGTCTGATATCCTGTCTTATCTAGACGTATCGTGTTGCCCAGTTACTGGGTTGTGGAAGTCAGATAGGTAGTAACTCCATGTAAAATACTGGTATTCAGCTGCACTAGACTGGAAGCCAGGCAAGGCAGATAATTTTATTATTAACTTACACGCGTGATGACGTGATGTGTTTCAGTAAATATACCTCGTTGGGGGATAATAATATGATGAGCATATTGTTACACGTCTGTAGAATATGTTTAGTAATTGTTACTAGAGCTTTTGTTTTTAAACGTGTAGCCTTTTTGACCCAGACGGAAAAAGAGGGGTGTTATAAGTTTAACGTGTGTCTGTCTGCGCCATCGTAGCTCCCAAACAACTGAACCGATTGTGTTTTTGTTATTTTTGTTTGAAAGGTGACTTGATCGATAGTGTTCTTAGCTATGATTCAAGAAAATCGGTGTAGCCTTTTGAATATTATCAGCTCTTTTCTAGTTGATGAATAGATGTGAGCATCTTCCACAGGTCTGATCGATTTGAAATTTGGTATTCTGTTACTTCAATGACATTAGAAGAACATAGTAGTAACCTTGAACTGATGCTGCAGCATCACTTGGAATTTGCAGGATATCCAACTCCCTTAGCAACTTACAGCATAGTTATCGTATTTGTGCTCATTGGAATGGTCTCAATGAATAAGTTATAGATGTGATATAGATGGTGAACAGGGTCTGGTGATGGGGTAGGTAAGAGAAATTAGGAAATGTTTGTGTCGGGAACTTTTTTAATTTTTAAATTTTAGCTTGTTATTGTCTCTTTCCGTTCCGATAGTCGTATGGCTACGGTTTCGTAGGCGGTGGCCGCAACAAAATGGCCGCAGTGACGGCTATCATGAAAATGATGGCAGAGGGGTTTGACTTTCCGGGAGGTATAAAAAAACACATTAAATCCTAATGTACCTATGTCATGATGTCTGTCTAAAATATTTTCATGTCGTACTTTTTAGATAACTTTTATGTTTCCGTAGTCGAGTTACAGTTTTTAAAACAAATTTGTTTACAAGACAGTTTTCTTTTTAGTATCCGAGCCGGAAATTGAAACACCTAAACTTTTTTAAAGTTCAAACATTAAGATTCTAATATAATTCTACCGTTATGTGTGCCATACAATGCGGGGGTGACGTCTAGCTTATGACGAATAAGCTTTTAAATACAGGATATCATTATGCTAAGCTTATATCAATATGCAGTCACAGGAATCGACTGTTATTTAGGCCTAAAGTTGCCTAAAACCGGTCAAAATTCATGAAACCAGACGAGCATTCGGTACGGTAAATGATTTACGAGAACACTACAGACTAGCGAAAACGCGGTGACATGGTTCCCAAGCAAAACAATGTGCGTTGGATTGGATGGGCTGCTAGATAAGCTAGATATTTACAGCCAGTTAGCTGTTGTCACTTTCGCAGATTTTGGTGTCTACTTTTATAACCGATCGAAATTATTGGCAAAATCTAGTGAGCATAGAGAATCTAGCTGTCAGAGGCAAAAAGGTAAAGTTTGATGTCGGAAGGTTAGTTGAAGGCAAAAAAACAATTGTACGGAAATCCTATACAATGCGATATCAACATAAACTGGAAATGTATAGCTTGATGTGTAGCTGTGTGTACCTACAATAGGAAACAAAATCTGTAAAGGTCGAGTCTAATTTAGTCAGATTTATGATACTTCTGAGTGTACTGTCTCAAGAAGTCAAGACTGACAATACATGAAATCATTTGTCAACATCATATCTCATGCTGTCAAGTCACACCTAACATTTAAATAATGTCTAATGTTAAGTCTAATGTCTACGAAAACACGATATGTCACTTTGTCGGGATGTGTCATAGCCATAGCTCCATTTCTGTCAAATAACTGTTTTGTTTGAGCGCCACCTAATATACACGCCCTTTTAGGCTAGCAACAGACGTGGGACATGCCATGCCACGCGACGGGGAGCTGGCGTGTTCATTGGCAACATTTCGTGAATTGGCCAATGAGCATGCAAACATTGGCGTCGGGTGTTACAAGTGTGTCGTGGCCCTTACTATCTAACAATGTGTTATAAAGTTCAAGGATTTTCGTCACTTTTGTTAACTGAATAAAAGAAACGCGATATATGATACGTTTTTGTTTTAGGATAATGTCGAGCTTGGTGACTAAAATAGTCCCACGATTCATTCTACGGAGTGGAATTAAGGCGCTGACAACAGACAAACGGTAAAAGTAGGCTTGACTTAATAAAAAAAATAAGCCAAATCTATATAGTTTGTGGTAGCGGGAAAAATATATGTTAATCTTGAACATATTTCGCAGAACTTAGTTGTTACCAAAACACGTTTACAAAAAAAAAATCTCGATACAAATTAACGGTAAACTAACCTTTTGATTTGAGTTCTAATCCAAAATATCTATATTAAATATCAACAAACGTTGGTATTTTAATTAATAACAAGAATGTCTTATTTGAATGCAGAACTTGGTTGTTTTTTATTTTCGATTACTCAACTCATTTTTGAATAAATCGATAATCGCTTCATATTTTGCAATAAATTACAAGCGTTGTGTCATTGCGCTTCTCTTTCTTTTCTATGCAGTCCGACAATGACAAAAAAGAGAAAAAAAAAACTTCTAAATTGTTAGTTATTTTAAAGGAAAAGCGTTTCTACATAATTAAATTCAATGAGCACTAAACTATTGGGGATAATGAAACATATGTGGTCTTTCTTAATTAGAAAGCCTAAACGTCTTTACAAGAAAAGTAAGGGATTAAGGTTGGAAAAAGCGTTAAGAAAAGGAGTTCAGAAAATCGAAACATTCGTGACGCAGCTGCCTGGAAAAATTCGGGAAATTCCATACTTAATACAAGGACCTATCCTTGTATTAAGTATGGAATTTCCCGAATTTTTTACCGTTACTTATTGGGATCAGAAAATCCATCAATCTTTTACTATCGTTGGAGCTTGGAGCGGTTACTATCATGATAATTTTGATGGGTGATCCACCAAATTGTTTATTTAAGACTAGCTAAGCTCGCGACTCCATCCATGTAAAAGTTGCAAGACAAGATGCTTACAATATCTTGTTATTTTTCAGAGTCCGCCACCAGCGAGTCAGAGAAGGTTGAGTCGAGGTTCGAGGATCAATGAATTGAACCATGTGAAGAAGAAGAAGAAGATGGTGTGTGATGTTATTGAGGAAGTTTTATAGTTAAAGGTTATTTTGTTGGCTCGCTGCACGCTTTTGTGTAAACTGTAAGTTTGTATCATCCCACTGCAGGAAAAAGGCCTCCCTTTCATCTTTCCACTTTTCCCGGTCTACTTCCATTGCGGGCCCATCCTTTAAGAAGGAGTCCAGCTCATCCTGCCATCTCTTTCCGGGCCTGCCGCGTAGTCGTTTCCCGCTATTTGGGATCCACTGAATGGTGATTTTTGCATATTGCTGCTCCGACATGCGACAGTTGTAGCCAGCACAGTTCAACTTTAGTCCAGCAACTACAGCGGCCAGCGTCCGTTATTTGTGTTTTGTCATATAAATAAAGAAATGTGACGATAACAATTGGACAAAGCTTGGCCTGTCAGAGGGAGTTTGCAAGCAAAGCTTAATTGTATGTTAACGGTGAAAAACCTCGCTAGATAAGTCCATCATCAAGACCGTTCCCAGGCTCCCACATAAAATGTGAACAGTTTCGCTTCGCCATTAACTTGTTAACATTGTTAATTCCAGTAGTTGCTGTCGATTAACATCTGGGGCACAACACCGTGTAACAACTTTGTTCAACATATACCTCATCAGCGATTGTATTAGGATAGTTATTATGCTCGGGGAAGTTAGCAGCCAAATTATTGCGTTAACTGTAATAGCTAACACAGTAGTGTTTGACTTTCATAGAACTAATGGATTTACGTTCAAGGCGGAAGTAACAACAAAAACAAAGCAACAGTATGCAAATATGCCCGATTCCTATTCAACTTACGAACTGTTATAGGTTATACTGAGTTAGTCAAACTGAGGCAATATAAAGAATGATTTTTTAAATGGAATTTCGGTTGTTCTCAGGCAACTAATTCACAGAAAGCTAGAACATTACTTAAGTAATAGAAGTCCAAAAATATGAGATAATGCATAAAAAAGCACTATTAAATTGCGTGTTTTCCAAGGTCGAAGCCTAAAAGCAATCACAAAAATTACCTTATCTATTAATTCGTAACATATTGTCCGTAAAAGCGCACACTCGTGTATTTATTAATTAAACGGCTGGTAAACACGATAAGATTACGACCGCACTACTGTTCTACTGATTAGTTCGGTTTAGGCCTGTTAGACACAGGCGTAGGTATGTGTTTTGTCTTTTTGTATTACAAAAAGACAAAACCCTGCCTCGTTGGTCTAGTGGTCACAAGCACTACTGCAGAACATGAGGTCCTGGGTTCGATTCCCAGGTCGGGCAAAGTGTCAATGGGTTTTTCTTTCTGGAATTTCTCAGTAGCAGCCCGGAGTCGGGAAAGCGAAATATGGGTGTACTATAGGTACAACTCTGCCCAACCCTTCGGGGAAACAAGGCGTGATGTTATGTCATGCTATGTATTACAAAAAGACGAAAAACGTCCATGATTGATGTGGTCCGTCGTTCAGTTGTCATTCTGTCATCACTGGTCATTAAAAAGAGACACAGCGATATTTGTGTTAACAAAATGAATACTATCCTAAACAGGAGATTAGTTTAAGCTTCAAAAGATATTACAGCAAAGCCTATACGACCTAGTATTCGGACATGTACCATAGCATAATCAGCCTTGTTCCCACGGCTGGGACACAGCAGTGCTATTCTGTAACCACCTCACCGTGAAAACTTAGGTGAAGTGAGTTCGGAGTGTGCAGGTGGAATGGCAGCTCACTTCACGTTCATTTCACCTAAGTTTTCACCGTGAGATTACTGCAGGATAGACCGGCGCAGGTCTCATTTCTGTGAGAAGGAGTGGGCCGTAATCCACCACGCGGGCCCAGTGCGGGTTCGTAGATGTCACACAATTTTTAGCTCTAGGACATGCTGGTTTTTTACGATGAAATAAGTTACACAAAGTAAAACGCTAGTCAGGATTCGAACTAAGTCGCGGCCATTAGGTACCACTGGCATGTAGCGTGTATAGAATAAATTAAATGCACTACAGTGGTTGACTCTAATTGACGTGACGCGCTCTGACGATTTTTCTGACTGTCATACGTAACATGTCACGGCAGTTAAATCTGTATGATTGACATAATCCGTCGCTCAGTTGTCACAATTTGTCGCCATTCGACGTGCATTAAAAAAAGTTGTGACGTTATTTTTGACCCATACAAAAGTCAGAGAATAAAAAACTAAATGTCATTCTTAATTTTTTACAGACATAAACACTCACTCGGTTTAATTTGATAATTAATTTGATGAATAGAAAACCGTGAATATCATGATAAAACTATCGCGTGTCAAAATTAACCTATGCACGATTGGCTTAAGCTGCAGACATTTCGGTAACGCCCACGGAGTAAAGAACGTGCCCTTAACGCCACACTATTTAGCACCCAGTGACCTAGTGGCTGGACATGTGACGCGATTTAATTTAATTAAATGCCACCATGGTCGGCTAAAATTGAGGATACAAGAAGCCTTATTGCAATCTACTGGATATGCTCAATTGGATGGAATTCGCCATAATCCCTGATCTTGTTGCCTTGCTGAAGAATTCACAACTTTATTGGCTTACATAATGGGAGCTCTCTATGACATAAACCGATAAAACGCAAAGAATTAATCATGGAATTTTCAAGACGCTGAAAATAAGAAATCTATTGGGCAACAGGAAATTGCTCATTCAATAATTTGCCTGTTTTTGAAGTCCGTTTTATCCTTCTTTTATAGGTTATCAAAGAAAATATGTAGGTATACTTGAAATCAACGTGAAAATTTGCCGGAGAAGGTTGCAGAATGAATATCAATTCCCTGAGGGGTGCTTCGTAAAGTGAATCGCGAGCCCTGAACCCGCTTCGGTGGAGTTTCAAGGTTCATCGTTGCTATAAACTTGACTTAATATAATTTGCCAATCAAGTTAAATGGTGAAATGGAGCTTGAACATAGTATTTGTGGTATGTGTATGTACAGGCATCTGCATGGTTTAGTATTGTATAATTATGCTAGTCTATAGTAATTTATGCGTCGCATGAATCACCCGCGCGTGTAAGTCGCATTATTACTTGCTCAAGCAATTTGCACCGTGTACAAGCGCCCTAAACGCTCCCGAGTGTATGACAGATACTTGATGCATAAAGGGTTATCTAGCTATTATATTGTTAATACCGAATAGTAAACTCAATTTATTTCGCAAACTAGATTTTAGTTTATCATGCCACAAACTACAAAATTGGCCAGTTAATGTGAAAATTCATACATTGCTCAGTCACCTAGTTAGTTATTATTGGTTCATTTTCAGAATATTGCTTTGTTTATGCTGCAGGGAAATTACTAATGTAGTCCACCTCATAATTCCCAGTAAATTGAAACTGACTGGCTGAAACTATCTAACTCACTGTCATTTACACAAAAAGACCTGCCGATCTATTCTGAAAAAATCTAACCCTGAAAACGTAGGTGAAGTGAGCTGTCAATAGTGTCAATCCTTTTTCACGGTGAGATTTTTACAGAATAGACCCGTTGAAGTGCGAGTGACATTCATTCAGCGACTTTTTTGTACAAAGCATAATGAACTTCATGTCAATAGTGTAACGTACAAACTACACGAGACAATAATCACCACCTCTTTTATTTATTTATTTATACTTCAAGCACATAAATGTACAGAGGCAGACTTAATGCCACAGGCATTTTTGTACCAGTTTTTTCTTTTAGCAGTATTATTTTAATCTTACTTGAGCGTGGGAAAGAGATGGAGCTAGAAGTCCTGTATAGCTCCACTTCTTTCTCGCACTGAAGTAACATTAAAATAATACTGCCTAAAGAGGTGGTGGTTGGTCCCCAGGTCACGCGTTTTCTGGAGAAATCTCGCGCTTTCTCGGTAATTCCTGTAGTTACAAGCTCGTATATAGTTTGTACGTTACACAATAGGGTATTACTCACATTTTTGAAAAGTGTCTCAATTAGATTCTATAGTGCTAATGAACCAGAAAAAAAAATCACAAAATTTTTATTCAATCGTTATGTGCCATAAAAATGCATTCAAATTTTGCATTTTCAAATTTCTCGCGTAAAGGCTCGTGCAGACCAGCGCTACGCGACGGCGCGACGCGACTCGAACAATACAATTTCTAAGAAAACTTCACGGTATAACAATAGCCGGTGTCACGTCGTGCTGTCGCGTCGCGCTAGTCTGCGCGAAGCTTTATTTGACGAAAACGCTGGACGCAGTGGATGCCATATTGCTCTGTGGTCATGACGTTAGTTGGCTGTGTAAACAAATGCAGTGATATTTTTTAAGTTATAAATTTTGTTGTCCTCCTTTACAAAACCGTTCTCCATGGTATTATTTCAATAAAAAATACGTTAGTTACGAAAATAATAAATATTAAAGGTACGCTGATAGTTGACAGTTAACACTTTCTAAATGTACATAGCCGTGTGACGTAATAACATGGCAAATACTATCTAATGGTGTTAAGAAACAGATTAAAAAAGCTGAAACCTTTGAATTGAATTTAAAAATTTAGTTTGCTATTTTATGAACTAAGACTAACGTTTTCCGACTGCTTTTTGCCTAAGCTATCACGATAATATATTTTTAGATTTTTTCTCATATAAAGTAAAACACCCGATTAACATAAAGTTTATTTTGCTATGTACAAGTCGTTACAAAAACTGGCAATGTAAATTGAGCCTTGAATACCAAATGTTGTGGTAAATAAAGCTTCAGTTTTTAGGGGTAGTAAACGCTGATTATTTTGTCAACATAAAAGTGGACGTTAACTTGTGTAGACAAACAGTTAGGTTGTGTATTTTCAGTTATGATCGCTTGAAATGTCACGACCTATCCACAATATTGTAAGTAACCAAATATTCCTAGCGTTAAAAGGCTTTCGAGAAGACGATATTATGTTATGGAACATATTATTTGTAGCACACCCCGTGTGTGTTGTTGTATTTCATTTTTACTTTATTATGTTTAGGTGACTTACACCTATCAATACAGAAGTAATAATGATGTAATGGACAACAAGCCATTTACAAGCCTCCACAGTTAACAATAGAGTATTGTTGTACAAATTTTAAAATTGATTCTTTCTTTCGTGTGGTACCTCTGACTTGGCTCGGTTTCCTCACGATGTTTTCCTTCAAGTTTTTTGAAGCAAGTGATAACTATACAATACGCACACGAATCCGAAAAGTCAGAGGCCTTGGGTTCGAACTTGAGACCTATAAAATTGATTAACCACTTTGGTATAAAATTAATTTAACTATTAAATTAAGTACCTGCTGGACAAATGCATGCGCAACCGCTATTAGAATGCTTTTCAGAGACAATATATTGTATTTAGATAAAACAGTAGTAATGGACGCCAAGCTGCTTGCAAGCATCGATTGAGGGGTGTACATTCGTAACAATTTGGTTAAATACTTGGACTGAGCGAATATATGAATTGCTACGGAAAACTGTGTGACCTTAAGGAGCATGAAGAAGATTTCTCAAACGAGAATGTCGAGGTGGAACATTCAGAGACAGCTTAGAAACAAGTTCAGGACATTCAATCCTTGATTGTGTTATTTTCACTAGGAATCGCATGACAGATATATTTCTCTAAGTTACAAGTGGAAGAAACTGAGTTATGGGATTTTAAATTTGTAACCTTAGTACCTCGCGAATTTCCTTTGTATACGTTCAATTCTGTCTGAATGCACTACATTCGTACCCTAGACTGCGGACGTAAGCACAATACCTACAACATTTTAACGTTTTCATTTTATTGTACGCACTGGCATTACGGATAATGAATCCCAGGGCTTTGGATGCCTTTTTAGCGATATTGTTGACATGATACTCAAAGATGAGCTTACTGTCCAGAAGAATACCAAGACCTCTTGTGACATGAGTTCGAAATAAAGGCTGATTTGCAATTGAGTAGTTACGTATCACTGATAGGTTCTTCAGGGTGAAGGTGATAACGAAGCAATTCGATATGTTATGATTTAATTTATTTATTCTACAATAGATTGCTAATCTAAATATGTCTGCCTGAAAAAGTCTAGCGTCATGTAAACTCTAACTGATGTATAGATTGTCATGTCATCTGCAAACATTAGGTATTTAGAATGTTTGAATCACTCGCCGATATCATTAATGATAAGGACAAATAATAACGACCCGAGTAGGGAGCCCTGCAGTACACCAGAGGGGATGACCAGGAGGATATATAACTACTGATGACCACTGCTTGTGTCCTCGTTGCTTGTTTTACGGTAGGTGTGCTACAAATAAAGAGAGAGATGGATAAAAAAGGGCCAATTAAAAGTGGTTGTTGCTAAGTATGAAAATTTCGCTAAAATCAATTGGATCTTTTTTTAGCTCCAGCTTTTCAGACTTCGGGCTAACAGACTCTTATTACATCACAACTAGACACACATGACATGATAAAAAACATTTGCCAGAATTAAAAAAAAAAAAACCTAAGTTGGCGCTTCTCACAACGCCCCTTTTCTCTTGAATATAGGATCCGTCCGCATTATTTATGGTTATTCTTGGAAAATCTCTCAACTCATACCCATTTACGGGATGATCCAGATATAATGACGAGCCCATAGCCTGATGACGTCACATATCACACGCCACGCCACGTTGAAGACCCTCGTTTTATTTTATTACTGACTCGGAATCATCCCCGAACTAAGCACACCAACAATATGCCTACAGACGTACATATTAACACTTTTATGACTGCCCATTATTGTAATGACTTGCGTTGTTTACGCGTTGTTAAGCGAAAATAAAAGATGGGCCAATGTGTGTCTGCACTGCTACCAGTGACGACCATTACTCGATGTTAAGTTTTGTTCTGTACTTCACAGGTTCTTTGTTTAAGTTACATGAGTCAGGATAACCTGTATTTTATGGTTAATCAGTCTGTTTGTTTCTATTAGCTCTGTGATTAAATAAAATATGTTTAACAATCTATAAAAATTAGTTGTGTAAATTTGGGTCGGTTGTAATTATTGTGAACCTGAAAAAGACAGCTTAACGAGCCTAAAATATAATTATTTACAACGTCCTAATGAGTACCCATTCACGCGACAGCGTGCTTACCAAATGAATATTTGTTTCATGAAAATATTCAATTGAATAGATTCCCAATAAACGTTTATAAAAACTTTTTTTTTTAATGAATTGCAATTATCATATTTTATGACAAAGTCTTCTTTGTTACATTTAGGTCAAACGAATCTCTTTGGGTGAAAGCAAACTGAAAAGTGCAAGGTTACAAAAAAGATCTACTTTTTATTTCATCAGTCGGAATCCAACAGTTAATAAAAACAAAAAAAAACAAAAAAAACTTATCTACGGATTCAAACATTCAAAGAATTATTTATACCTATATCTTGCCAGTCCTAATGTAGGTACGTAGATTCATTTATGTTGTAGGTATGTACTGTACGTAAGTATCGTAGGAGTCTCAAATGTAACTACACAAAAAAATAAATTACACCCACTCGGATGAAGAATTAATTCCCTTGCCCTCGATTGGTCTCAGAATGAGAAAAAATCCACATCGTAGATATCATCTGCTGTTTCCCGCTCAACTTGTTGAAAAAAACGTCCGCTTTTGTGATAAAAGAGGATGGACTAATAGCGCGTCATTAAACACGACTTCTGTCTTTAAATCCTAGTTTTTTGGAGGACCTCGATTTGTGAAGTGCCTAGATTAGCATCAGTGGAATCCTTATCTTTTAAAACGTTAATAAACTGAAACTACTTTTGTTGTAACTCCCTAAGTGCTTTATTTTAGTTTAGTTTTGTTCATCAAACATAGGGTTTTGTTTTGTCGTAGTTGTTATAAATAATATGCACGTAGTAGGTACTGTGTTTCATACTGTTTAGCACGTTGTAAAGCTGATATCAGACGCATCAATCTAGCGTTAATTTTTGTTTCATTCCATGTTCCCACGAATAAATTACATGGAAACGAACGTTCGTTCTGCTCATTTCGTTTCATTTTTCGATCATTCGGAGAGCAAAAAAAGATGGCGCATGCCGAAATTCAACATCGACAAATAAACAAAAGTGAAAAGAAAGTGAATTAATTTTTCACCTTTGTTTTTTTTTTTTTTGTTTTGTTTAAACGGTTCACTTCGAGTGAAAGATGCCGAATGAAAAACATAAATGAACAAAAACTGAAGCGTCTGTTATCAGCCGGTCTATTCTCTAAAAGTCTCATCCTGAAAACTTACGTGAAGTGAACTGTAATTCCACCTTGGAGAGGGAATGACACTTTTGACAGCCCACTTCACCTAAATATTCGCGGTGAGATTTTTACTGAAAACTTCGGCTGTTTAAGTTTAAGTAGATAAGTAAACACAATAAAATTACAAAACATACCAAGAATTTGCTGCGTAGAAAATGCTGTAACACTACAATTAATTGCTCAAGTACTCGAACCGCCTAACGTACTACAACAGGTAAGATACAACGTCGGCTAAGATAACCAGCCTCATTTTATAATAGCAATGTAACACGCGACGAGCTAATAATAATTGTCTTACGAGTGAAACGTCACAATTACCAGGAAAAAGCGTACACATTACAAGCAAAACGATTTTTCAACTTGGAACCTTTGCAGCCAATAAATGGCGAAGATTAAAGTACTTTATAGCCTTTAAAGATGTTTTAAGGGGCCTAAGGGTTTGTTTTTCTGAACACAGAGCTGCGTAAAAGCGATAATTCTTTACAAAATAATGGTAAGTGTTTTATTTTTGTCCGTTGTTTGTTGTAACTTTTTATTTCCCGCTTGATTTTTGTATTATTTATTTAACCATTTATGTACACACAAAAATAAACAGACAAGATTATAAGAACAGAAAAATACGTACAAAGGTGATGCTTATTTCTAATGAAATCTCTTCCAGCATACCTGCGATAGGACAGAGGGTAAAAAGAGATGTAGACACCGTGTGTAAGAGTAGAGAGAAAGTAAAATACATAAAATCAAAACAATTCACTTAATAAAATAAAACAAATTATATGACAATATACTTACGAACATACATACATACATACATACTTCTAAAATAAATAAAATACAACATAAATACCTACGCAACTATGACGAAGTGGAAAGATAGTGTTCTTTCACTCTTCTTTTAAATACTGCAACAGTTTGGCAGTCCCTAATGTCAGGCGGAAGTGAATTCCACAACCGCACCGCGTGCACGGTGAAGGAATAGGAGTAGAAGTCAGTGGAGTGGGTAGGGCACTTAAGCAGCTTATGCTTTAGCTTATGTTGGTTGAAAACACTTAAGTTTTTTAAGCAATGAATTAACTTAGTATGGTTTGAGCAAGGTTAAACAATAATGTAGGATGGATTTTATGTAAATACTGTAGGAATAGGTAGGTACCTATTGTAGCTACCACCAGATTAAACTTATGAACATTGACCAAATCAACAAAACCCTGTTACGTACCTAGTGTTGTATGTTTCTTCTTGTACACATGACAGGCTGGGAAACACCGATCTAAAATTCAATGGGTTCTGATGACGTTGCCATTAATAGTAATTAAAGATAAGGAAAATAATAAGGTTTATTGGCGGTAAGGTATGAAACGTAAATCCATCATTAGATATTATGTTTTCCCCATGTATAACATTTGCAGGTGTTTGAATAGGATTGTTCCTGCCATTTGAATCTCAAATTCACGATCAACATACGGAAAATATTAAATAAATCTAGGTTACTTGACGTAAATCCAATTAAAGTAGGTATTGCTAAGTAGGCAACAATAAACAAATGATGATCAACGATTTCTTATTTAACACCGTCAGCAATCATCATTGTCTTCATCTACAACTCAGACCAAAAGAAAAACCAAGACAGAGCGGACTATAAAGTGAAGCCGGTTTCGTAAACATGTGTGCACTTTGTGTAGTGTAGTTTGACTGTAGTGTCATTGTAAAAGGTTGTAAATGTGTGCGTGTGAGCGTGTATGTACAGAGCGGCGGTGTAGTTTTGGCATGCTTCACTGTATTGTTCGCAGCGCTCTGTCTTGCTTTTTTATTCGGTCTGAGATCTATAATGAAAGTTGTTTCACCGACGAAAAAAAAGGAGGGGGGATTCTCAAGTCGACGCGTATATCTTTTTATTTAGTTAAATTCAATGAGTGAGTATTTTTATCTGCATGACAGCAACATACACATACACGAACTGACGCCTCCTTCCGATGGGAGGCAGAAACTACAGAACGCCACCTGCTACAGTCCTTATTCCTTTCGCTTCGTTGTTTACACATTGTAACAATATTATACAAAATAATTACTTAGAAAATTGTGTACTAGATACAACACAAATTGCGTTTGTTAAATTGGGTACCATTATCAGTATCTACACGTAGGTACGTACCATCGCAGAAGTTCATATCTATACACCGTAAGGACTATTTCTGCTTGCAGCGCTCGGCCGCTATAGGACCGGGGTGGTAACAGATGTGGTCATCGTGTTCACGGGATTTTGTTTTCAAACTGCTTAGATATGAAGTTCTTGTACTACGTGATATGATAACATATTATTTCTCATCATAATGTAGTTAATTCAACCTTTAACAATACCGAAACTAGTTTTAGTGATTACCTGTGGACCATGTAGTAACACTGATTATGAATACACTAAATGTTTGGAATAATTATATTAGAATACTAGCGAACCCGACAGACGTTGTCCTGTCCAAACAATAAAACATACAAAATTCCCATAGAACACTTCCAGTTTTCCCGAATTTTTTGAATTTTCCCAGCGTCTTTTATTTTTTTTCTTAAGAACCTAAAATTCGAAATATTAGGTACTTTAAATAAAAAAAACTGTCCAGCCGTTAAGAAGTGATGTGCTTACCAACAAACAGCATTTAATTTTTTATTATATAAGTAGATGATATAATAAAACCACCAAAAAGTATCAACATGGTATGTTGTAACATAATTCGAAAGCCTAGGTTACATTGTTTTGCTTGTTCAACAAAGAAAACTAGGAGGTACTTTTCTACATTTTATTTCGCCACAGAGGCAGGTCTAATTTCACTCTATCTACACGTTTGTACCTTTTTATGGACACACCATGGTTAGCAATGTTTTTATAGTAGGTGTTAAATAGCTTTTGGGTATAAGCTATCTCGAATCTTTTTATCGTCGGCTTTTTTAGCTTTCTACCTGGCTACCATAGACAAATGGCGCCAAGCTTGGAAAACTATTTTACTATGTGATACATAAGCTATACATCAAGGTATCTTTAACTATATCTGTACATATTATAAATTAAAGTCGCTTTTCGTGTCTGTCTGTATGACCGTGTTTACCGTCTTTTAAACAACGCAACAGATTTTGATGAGGTTTTCACCATCATTTAGAGAATTTGTTTTTTATTAGAGAACTTATTAGAAATTACATTTATTAAAGAAATCTCGATGTATTGTCAAGTCGTAATATGACTGTGAGTGTGTGACTGTGACATAATTACTTTGTAAAGTATTATATTATTTTAATTTTTGTCAATGTGAGGACTGTTATATTTTTTATGAAGAATGTTATATTTTTTTTTCTTTCTCAGTTAGCTTTAATGATGGTCTGGCAGTTTGAGTATTTTATGCCGCCTACCCAAATGTCCTTTCTTTGGTATTGTTTGTCGAGTTGAGTTGAGCTCCACGATTGACAAATGCTTGCACTGACAGGACAGGTCCACTTAAATCTGTGTGGTTCTTTTCTCAAAAGACCATTTCAGATTAATCTACATGGTCCTCATTTGGTCTGACCAAGATTATGTCTGGACTTTAAAAGAGACTGTGACCTCTGAGTTTGTTTCGGCCTTTCTTCTCAGAGTAGTTTTTTTTTTATGTGTAAAAGTTATTCCAATATCCTTTTTACAGAATAAACAATTTCAATTCATTTCAGTCACTACATGATATATCATCTAAACCTACACATTGCAAAATATTTTGCAAAAGCAAAAAACAATGATCATAAAGAAACGGTTTTCTGAAAACAAGACATAAAGCAATCTTATACAACTGTCCAAATGTTTTGATGTTGTCAGTCGATATAACGACTTGCGAAGACAGCTGAAACAATTTTTTTTTTGTTTTTCTTTTCTCAGCTTTGAAGGAAAACAGGAAAAAGTCCTACAGCTATTATTACTGTAGTGGACAACAGCACCCTGATCTATACTATACTTGTTATTAGGTCTTTACCTATGAAATTGGAGATTTGTATGATAATTTTAAAATATAAAAAAAAATGTTTTTTTTTATTTTAGCTAATCAAAGCCAAAATCTGGCCCAAATTATCTATACAATTTTGCCATTTTGATGGCAGTTTGTTTATCCCTTTACTGTAGAAGTCTGCCGGACGGGAGGCGATAAAGTCAGCGAAAGCTTTTTTTACTGCCTGTCTGTTGTTGAATTTTTTCCCACTTAAAAAATAGTAAGTATAGTAAAAATATAAATCTGTTGGGGCAAGGTCCGGTGAGTACCGTGGGTGACGGAGAGCTTCCAGCTGTAACTCTTGTACCTTTTGTCATGGAGAAGCAATGGGGAAGAGCGATTGACTAGTCTTGGTTGTTGAATTACGAGCTTCTCCATCATTGTTTCCAATTCTTGGCAATAGACATCTGCCGCCACTGTTGTGCCATTCGGTAAGAAGCTGTGATGTACAAGTCCGGCACTGGTCCACCGGACAGTCCCATCATCTTCCTATGAGTAATCTTTTTTTTAGCGTACTGATTAGGTGCTGTACTTAGGTCCACCCACTGAGACGAACGCTTACGGTTGTCGTACAGGATCCACTTTTCTGAGAAGAATTCCCTTGTTTCAATGCCGATTCAGTAGTGCTATGCATGCTTCGACGCGTATATCTCGCTGTTGGTCGCTTAGTTCACGTGGCACCCACTTATTTAGCTTTTTTATCTTTCCGATTTGACGCAAGTGCTTTAGTGTTGTTTTGACACTAACTCCAAGGCCCGCAGCAAGCTCAGCCGTAGATTGAGTTGGATCCGCTTCCACTATCGCCTTCAATTCGTCGTTGTCGACAATGGTTACCGGACCGTGTTTATGCAAGCAGTTTTAGGCCCTTACACGTCCTTAATGTTTCGTGTTGTTTGCGCAGCGATAGTTCCACGTAGGAACTCATATTCGAAAATTGTACGAATTTTCAGTTTATCCATGGCGCCAAAAACTACCACAATGTCACAAAAACAAAAAACTATCTAAAAATAAATGACTAAATTTGAAATTAAATTAGGTAACACGTCTTTCGAATAAAATTCATTTGAATTTCAAATTGCGCGCCAATCCACAAATAATTAAATCTGAAAATGTTGGTTATAGAATGTCCAATAACATAGGTAAAGACCTATTATTATAAAGAGGTAAAATCTATTGCAGTCCCTAGATGATAATGCGGTATGACATGCATTACGTGCTGTCATGCATGCAAGACCCTTTAGTTGTATTGATGGATGCGAATGACAGGCAAACTACAGAGTCCTTCAAGCAGCATGATACAAATGCATGTCATACCGCATGATCGTCTTGGGACCGCTTATGAGTTTGTAGTAGGGGGTAATCACGGGTACTAATAATCCGATTCCGAAAATTCTTTCACTAATGGGAAGCTACACTTTTGCAGATTGTCATAGGATATATTTTATGTTAAAACCTGAGGTTAAATAACACATTTGACACGGACGAAGTAGCGGGCAGAAGCTATTCATAATTTATTATAACATAATTTTTGTTCATGTGGTGTTTACCTTTAAGTAATTGTTACACTGTTCAAAGTTTTTAAGACATTACTTTTATCAAGATTTTAGTGTAAACAATTGTTGGTGAACCAATTAAATAAATAAATTCTTTTATGAAAATTGCACTGTATTGGCAATGTCGAAATGACATTGCGACAACCGGCAGCAGACGTTTGATTACACCTAAGACTGTTTTTTATTTTATTTTAAAAAGAGTGTAAAAAGGTTAAAACGTTGCCAAAACGAATGACACCATGCGGCCGACTATTATAGGAATATTTGCTAATTTAAGTTTATAACAATTCCAGGATATATCATAAAATTTAGTAGGTACCTATACAATAAAAACTAAAACTACTAAAACATTAAAACTAGACATAACAAACAGTAAAAAGAGCAGCCATTGCATGTCCAATATTTTTGTAAAATGGAAGTAAATATTTGTTTGGGATTACACGGAATCAGTGTTGTTGTGCAAACAGTTCTCGTTCAGGTGACACTGAACGCCCGTATAAACCGTACAGGTATCGCCGCCCCGTGAAATTGCTGACTGTACCTATCGTTTTTGTAGCGGACCGATGCAGTTTGAAACGACGCAATCGTGTCGATGGTATTGCTAACGTTACATATTCGCTATTATACGCGATTTTTTATTAGATTTTGCGACACTCATATCCGTGAAAATCGATGAATTTAACGAGGTTAATGTAATAGAGTTTCCCTTGATATTTTCCACGCAAAATATAATAATGACGGGTTTTGTTAACATCATATTTTCATTTAGAATGTCAAGTTTCTTAGCAAAATTATCTTGCTTTAAAGCATCTTAAAATAACGTTGAACTTGAGGGCTTGTTGAGTATGGTGACGTTAAGTGAAGTCGGTTGTCAGAACTTGTTGGCAACAGGGTCCACAATTATCCTATTTTTGTAAAACCTACCACCTAAGTTCACATGTGGAAGCAATAAATGTATTGAGTATTGAATTATAAAAGACAGATTTTCTTGAAACAAACAGATTAACACAATATTGCTGCTCCATGTATAAATCCGATGCTACAGGCATCCTATAACGATGCTTATGTATAAATCTTGATTTAAAAAAAACAGAATGGCTGAAATTAATTCTGTAGTATCACTCTAGACAGGCCTAAGTCTGTAAAGTTAGGAATTACAGATAAATCAGTTAGACCTACAATTAGAAATAAAGTTTCGAACAGAGCGATTCCCCAGGATGGTTTTAATCTAAAGGTTACTCTTGTTTAACAGTTTAACTTCAGAAACAGTATTAATAAACTGAAATACATTTTTTTATTTTTAAGTAAACTTTTCAATGTTTGAGAGCCCGTGTCTGGATCTACTTCGTCTTTTAAAATGTACTTTAATGAAATGAGTATATTTCGCTGTTATGACTCAGTTGTTTCTATTCTTCTTTTATTTAATAACAGTCATTAGTCTTAGGGCTACGACATGTTCTGTGGCTACGGTCTAGCTTGGCTAATAAATAACGTATATATTTCACTTGAGTGTCGGCCGCCGCCTTAGTAGCGAACATACGTACATAATACATTACATTATTGTTATCGCTCTTTTCGGTCGGTAGAGCAACATTTTAGACATAATCAAAGGAATTCCAGACTCTAGTAGTGTACCCATGTATAAAAACAAAAATGTAAGGACATTATATACTACAAGTGTTCCCCATTTCTGACAGTGTAATATTTCACACTCTTTGATACAAAAAGATAGACACTCAGTACCTGTTAGGATTTTTATTATAATTTTATTTGACACTTAGTAGGTGGGAATTGACATTTCACATCAAAGAAACCCAGCGTAGGTGGTTTAATATTTCTGAAAGGAAATCCATGTTAAACTGGAAGAGTTAATTTAGAACATGACTTAAGCTTCGAATTCCTTCAGAAAGAATAAGATGAATTAATAATGCAGGGGAAATAATAAATATTCACGTGACACTGATTTATTTACGCTGTAAGATGTTTTATCTGTCTGTACTGAACAGTCTTTGAAGTTGCGTCCAAATATCGAGACGGTAGATTGAGAGATTGCATCTAAACATCATCACCGATGGTGTTACAGATAAAAGTAAATGACGACTGCTTTTTGACAGAAAAATTTGCTATCGTTCGTTAGTCTCAGAGATTAGACCACCTGTCTCAGACCCAGAGGTCCCAGGTTCGATTTCCAGTGGCAGCAAAATTTTCTGCTCGGTTTGGTTGGTGGTAGGGCTTGTTATATAAGTCCGCCTGGCTAGCTACCACCATCTTATTAGATAAGATGGTAGTAGCTAGCCAGGCGGACTGTCTGTCACCATAACAACAATGTTAACAGCATGGTTGTATTTTGGCAGTTGAGGTAAGTTAGCCAGTTCCTCTGTGGTTGAGCATTCCGGGTGGAACTCGCTTTCACCTTCGGTCTGCGAATGAAGGTTTATTTGACTTTATTTATGCAATGAAATAGATAAAGAGGTACGTACTGTGTTAATAGAACATATTCTTGGTTTCCACTGAGATATAAACGAATAATGAGAAACACATGGACAATTCCTTGAGAGTGAGATAGACCTTAAGAAGCAATCGGATAAAATTACTTTATACTTCATCACTTACGTTCAGGTGAGATGCAGGACAAGAGCTTCACCGTTGTGGTAAAAAAAAAACAACATAATAATGGCCGGAGAAATGACTTCTCAAAGAGAGAATCAGCATTGATCACCACGTTAAAATTACTCAGCATAAAAACCGCTTTTAAGAGACTAAAGGCAGACTGGGTAGGTAGGTATCACTTACACAGAGCTACCTCAACCGCTACCCTTATCAAGGAGTCCGCAACGTGTTGAGCAAACAGCCGGCGTGTCCCGCGCAGATTTTGATTAATTTCACACATCGCTCGACGGACCAGAGTAATTACTTCCCGTGATATCATTTTATTATGTTCCGCTTTTTTAGCAGACGAATATCCGATAATGTTGGTTGCTTGCTTTACTAGCAAAAATGTTTGTGAAATGGTTTTCTAATTTCAAGCAATTAATCTTCTTCAGGGTTACTGAGAGCATTAAGGTGTCCTTGAGAAAACCGCTTAACTTTGAGATATCAAGAACAAAATCGTCCAGAAGAATTTTAGCATCGTTTAGCCAAATCGTCTTTACCATCGTTTCTTCGAGTGGTTAAGTAAAAATTGCCAGGTACCTATCAGGGTGGGTACCTATAGGTAATCACTCAGCTTATCAGAGTCCACTGTTTTAATAACTGTGTTTTGTACATATTATTATTGGTGGTTTGGTCTAGTGGTCGCAAGCGATACTTCTGAGCATGAGGTCCTGGGATCAATTCACAGGTCGGGCAAGGTGTTATTGGGTTTTTCCATCAGGGATTTCTCAGTAGTGGGCTGCTACTAGGAGTCTGGATTTGTGCCCGGTGGATGGCAATTTTCACGACCTCTATTACAAGGTAGGTACGTGTAAGTAGATTTATAGTACTCGTAAGTATATAATGACGTGACCCGATGATATTGTCGTCGATTATTCACGACTCATCAATTTTAATCACAAGTGTAGGAGCACCCTTTAAAAATGTGTTCCAATAAAGTCTTGACCTACGAAAGGGCTGCGGTGAAAGGTCTCGTACAATTTTATCAAATTGGTTCATTATATTCTGCTGATTATTACTGTTCTGTGCTCGTAGATATATATACTTTTTTTTGTCTATATGGAATTTGAAATATAATTTATCTTTTTGTATCCACTTGTTTCTGTGGCAAATAAACCTATTTTTGTTTCTTTCTTATATTATAGGTAGTCGTGAAAACAAATTACGATAGCAAATATCGATCTTTAACCATAAATAATTTTACGTTTACACCGTAGTTTAGAGAAATGCCATTAAAATGCACAGCGAGTACATTGTAGCGATTACGCGCACACTGAACAACATTCCGTCGTATTGTTGTGATAAAACGTTCACATACTCCACTTTCAATTCGCTTATCAAGGTTGAAACATTGAAACAACAAACAATACTCTAACGTATTGTTTCCCAAGCCTTTCTTTTCCGTAAGAAGCGGAACCTTTATTCTTCGAGGTTGTAAGTAAGCTAGTTGACTCAGTTCAAGCGTCGAATTCTCCGCAGAGACTTGGTTTAGGGATTCGAGTTAAGTAGTTCATTAATCAAACGATTTCCCCTTAAATTACTCTGATTGTTCCCAATAAGGTTCGACAGAGCAATTATTGCTAAAATCAAAGTTAATGTATGTATCGATATCGATATATTTTGTGTTTGATGTTGTAATGTAAACATATGTAGCAGTTAGGCAAATATAAATATTACATTAATTATTTAATGGTATCCTACGGAAGTTACGAGTACAAACGTTGGTACCTACATAATTAAAAATATTTTCCTACAGTTTGTACGTGTCCTACGTGACGGGCAACAGGACCAGTGTGCTTAGTTGACTATGTATCCAAACAGAATAAAATATATTAGGTACGTATAAAATACTTCTCTTTCTGTGAGCTGGTATTTTCCGGATTAAATACGTAGGTACTTGCGTACTACGTATTTCTAAAAAGGGGGTGTACTGTACCTATTATATTAATATTACTAGTTTAGTATTGCATTAGAAAAATATTTATGTATTATTCAGGTTTCCTTTAAAGTGGAAATCTCTAAAAGGTGACAAGCGTTGTTATTTCTGAGAAAACAGTGGTACACAGTGAAAGGCAGAGGTATACTCTGCCTTAATCTTCCCAGGTCTTCAACTTACAACCTATAGAGGTGCAGTTCGTGCTATCTATGTAGTCAGTCAGTACTGTATGTAGTCAGGGAATTAAGCGAACAGACAATTCGCTTATTTCCCTGAATTGTCCGAATAGTCGAAACACATCTGTCATTCTTTGACAGTTGTACGGAATGGCTATAACACGTCAAATTAATATAGGGTGTCAATTTGCTTAATAATTTATTAATTTCCCTGACTGTACATACCTACTTTTTTACCTTATAAGATATAAAAATAAACGAAAAGAAAAATATTATGAAAATAGCCGCAAACCTCAGCACAGCCCTATAATTACGTCATAATTGTAGTGAGTGCAAACACGTAATTAAAGAACGTTATCAGTGCGATTGTTCACACATTCACATTTATTCACACAGGCCGATTTGTTAGTGTTGTCAATCCGGAGCGAGGGAGAAATAATAATGGACGAACGCCCCTACGTGCCGTGGCGGTGTTTCAATTTGTTTACCAACACGTTGGAGGCACGTTCGCCCGGGCAATGCTGCACGGTAAAATACGGCTTATTTCGTATACTTACGTATCTTTATAAAAATAAAATAATATATTACGTGAGCGTCAGTCATTTGACAGACTTCATTGGTATTAATATGCATCGTTTATTGATACAAATTACTGGTATACAAGGTTAGTTTTTGCTTACCCTAAACCTGAAACAGGATTATTGTACGCATCATTAGGGATGAGTAGGTACCATGGGACTATACCTGAATCGTGAAAAATTAATATTTCCTAATTACACCACACATTCAATTTGAACCAAATTTAATTTTGTTACTGATACACTCACTCACCGATCATCAAAATTCTAAGGTACTTCTAGCAGACACACAAGCTTCAAATTTTGAACACAATTAGTGTTTAGCCTATAAAGCAAGAAAACCTAAAACATACCGCAATTTCAGTCCCGTTCTCTAGATATACGAACTGAATAAGTAACTTTGTAATCCTAGAAGCAATAATAATTAGGTATAACAAACAACCTTTAAGATCTACGAGTACGTACGATGCCGATTAATGACTTGGAAATCGCACACGACAATAGACTCTACATACAACAAAATCTACCTAATATTAGATATTAGCTCTCCGAGCACTCTATTTACGTTTGGTTATGCATAAATTTGGCCCGCTACCGCTATGTTCAATAGGGAAAAGAAAATAAAAATATTTAGTCCGTCAGTCAACTAATAAAAAAATATTCGACAAATATGTTTTGTTTTATCATATTAATAAAATTGGTTTAGATAAAACGCATTAGGCTCACTACGTCACAAGTCAGTATAAAATCTACCAGGGAGTGATGTCACATTTTATCTCAATGTATTGCCGTAATCATTTGATTACGTAAAAAAAGAAAAAAGTATGTGTTTACTATTTTTTAATAATCTACATAAGGAAGAAAAACAAATTTTTAGACAACATCCCTATTATAGTAGATAGCCAGTTATTATATTTATTAAAGACTATCTTCTGCCCGCGACTTCGTCCGCGAGCCCAACCATAACCTTCCTCAAGAATTGGGCTATCCAATACAAAAATATATTTTCAAATCCGACTGGTAGTTCCGGAGATTACCTCCTACAAACAAACAAACAAATTTTACCTCTTTATAATGGATATATGATATTATATAGTAAGTATAGAAATAAAGATGTGTAATATTGATACGGTCACTATAAAATGTTGTTAGTTAATTAAGTAACAATGTATGACTAAGTTGTTGGATAGATGCTCCCATAGCTACGTGAGTTAAGTAGTGAATAAATTAACTGACTTGGTTTTACATTAGATCTCCCAACTTTTGCGATAGATGAACTGGGTTGCGAGACTTAAATTTTTGTACATTGTTATGTTTTTGATGGGTAAATTTTTTTCAAGTTCATTGTTCTACTTTATCTGTTCCAATATAAACGCTAGATTAAACAAGTTCTCCGAACACATCAGACAATAAATAGCGTATTAAAATAAAAGGTTCTTGTGGGAAATTACTTAAACTATCGCTGCCATAGTCAAGATTGATAGCACTACAATATTCCCGAATTTGGAATTTGGATGGCCGCTTTTTCGGCGGGGAGGGAAAATTCCTCCCAAGGTCCTTATAAGGGGATAGACTGTCTGTTTTCTTTAACACTGTTTCAAGTTGAGACGTCGATGCGTCAGTCGATGTCAAGACACGATTATGATAAGCAGTCTGTTTCAGTCTTTATGGACTACAACAAAGTTGTTGATACATTTATGTAGCACTTGAAATGGTTTTTAATTCTTTGAAAAAGGTCGAATAATCCAAACTCAAGTCCAAAAAGTTCAGATATCATTACAAAAGTAAGTAATGAACGACATAGAACCACAAGAACCATTAAAACCAATAAAGCGAATTTATCTGCGAAAGACCCCAATATTTTAACATTTGGGTTAGCCAGCCATTCTAAACTTGGATAACAAAACGGGGATAACTTATCGGTATTTGAAAAAAATGTATTCTGGTTATTTGATATATAACTGAAGGCAATGTGGCCCTTATTTGATTTGATATGACTGAACATCAAAAGTATCGCTTACCTACTTTGTTTACTACATTCATAACCACTTCGCGTCTAGGCGAGGAATGAGAAATATGGCAGGTGTGTATATTAACCGTATACATAGGTGCCTACAACTTAAGGACTTTTATGAGATAACCCATGTCTGGAGAACATGGCATCCGTCTTCTTTTAACCTATCCACATAACCTTTGACCAGTTAAATTGGGTTCTGCATGTCATAACAAAACTAAACGACCGATACTGTATGATGGCTCCTGTGATAGCTTAACAGCTCATCCATTCGATAACAAACGCAGTTCCAGCGGTACATTATTATTGCCGTCATTACAACAATTTAGTATAGCAACATGTTTCCTAACATTTCGCCGACCTATAAAATTATGACTGATACCTTCGATTTACGCACATTTTCTCTTAGAAAATTCTTACAAGCAACCCGGAATAGTGGAATGTGATGATAAAGGGTTTAAGGCTCGCCCTTCTACCTACTGGGTGGGACTGGCGATCATTGGAAAAATGTGGATGAACAGTGAACATTGGCAATGCGTCTTATTACACAATTCGTCTCTGTATCCCTTTCTATAAAAACATGCACACACAGTATATTTATTTGCAGACAATTTCATGCTTCTCGCTTAGATAAAGTCTTCTGATTCTATGAAGATACAAAATTCAATCCTGCCTACCCCTTTGCAGGAACCAGTCGTGAACCATATATCAATGAGTCCGTGAAAGATCAATAACAAACGTATTAGAAACGCTTTATCTCTCATAATCCCACAATATGATTCCCTTTGCGAAAGCTGTAACTAATACAAATCATAGAATCATGAGAATGGGATCGGAACAGAATGCCTTATTGGCGGTCTATTGTCTACAATTCCTTTGCTAATCTTAAAGGCGGAACGAATCGACTGTCTTTGAATTTTCTTTCAGGAATTTCCCGATATCTTTTAACCCCTGTCTGCAGTTGATTGCATTTAAGCTGAAATTGTGCCCCGGCAGCAATTCGTGGCATTTCGTTTGACCCCTATCACCTTTCACGTTTATTACCTAACAGAAGGTGTTCATTCGAGGATTACTTACAATCGTGATTCAAATACAACATCTAGATTCGGAGAAACAGCACCGTTTACAGATTTTCTTTCCTTTGCGAATCAAAAGGGATCCGAAATTCAGGTAGGTATTTCGGTAAGATATTCGGTATTTATTTTCCTTGCTTTTCTAACCAATTTCACACTCGGTTTGTATGCAAATCCACTTTTTATTTTTAAATCATACAATGTGTTCAATAGTCTGAAATAAGCCCGTATCGCGATACAAGTCCCCCCGATCGTTTTGTTTACCGTTTATCTTTACTGCTAGTACGTTGTACGTTGGTACGTACACGTAAACTTTCAATAATACTGAAAACAAACAGGTTTGTTCAACTAAAGTAGAACGGGGAATGGGAGAAATGTTATATGTATAAGTTCTTATGTGAAGATCTGTTTGAGTCAGAGTTCTTACATATTCGAATTGTTATTTTCGAGCTCCGAAATAGTAAAAGATTATTTTTATTTATAGAGTTATGGTTAATGTATAACAAACATTCAATAGGCGACTCCTTTCAGGAAAATATGGACAACAAACACAAACTTGTTACAGATAACGTAAACTGTTACAAGTTTGTGTACAAACACTCATAAGTACGTATAATCGTACCTGTAAGCTGTAACTATTATCTGCGATAAAAACAATTGGCACGCAACAATGTAAATAACTAAAACAAAGTCGTAGCATTTGTAGCTATGAGTATTATTCCCATGTTGGTGCCTATAAAATTTGCTTATAAATTGAGTTCAAAATTGAGAAGATGTCATCGGGCCTAATTTACTTAATATTCAAATACGACGACGGCTTAAAAGAATTCCAAATAAGGGAATTCTTGTGCTACCAATAATTATATTATTTTGATTATTAAATACAAATTACTATGCAACTTTTCTTTGTCAATAAGTCAGTAAGTACCTTAGATACCTACATAAAGTGACTAACGAAGATTTGACTGTCGTGAGTCGTGATAAACAACGGCTTAGACCCCAGTTAAAGTAATTCAATTAGTTTCAACGTTTTCTAAGCTACGTTTAACAAAATGTATTTTTAACTGTTCACAAAGTTACAAATTAAACTAATAGGCAGTCAACCTACGGTTAAAGTTAAAACTAAACATTTTACAATGTAAACTAAAGTTTACTTGCAGAGTCTAGCGCTGCCAAGCAAACAGACCGTTCAGATAAGTTATCGGTTACTATTGAAGAACGCTTACTATACTCGTACAATAATAAACACATCGTAGTAATGATCACGGAATAGATGATCATCTATTCCGTGGTAATGATAAATGATTATTCTATTCCGTGGTAATGATAAATGATCATCTATTCCGTGGTAATAATAAATGATGTTTGTAAAAACTAGATGAGGACGACGTTTCCTATCCGACTATTCTCAAAAGAAAGGCCGAAACAAACTCAGAGCTCACAGTCTCTTTTAAAGTCCATAAATAATCTTGATCAGACCATGTGAGGAGCTTATGGATTGTTGTCTGAATTGGTATTTGAGGAAAGAACCACACATAATTGAGTAGACCTGTCCAGTCAGTGTATGCATTTGTCTGCAATCGAGCAGCTCAACTTATATAAGTTGTGTTATAAATCTAACAAATTTCCTCTTGATAGACGATACATATGATTATTACGTCTATTTACACAGTTTTACAATAAAAGATAACGTATTTATTTGGAAATGCAATACTGCATTTTGTAAAAGGTAAAGCTGATTATTACGTCTATTTACACAGTTTTACAATAAAAGATAACGTATTTATTTGGAAATGCAATACTGCATTTTGTAAAAGGTAAAGCTGATTATTACGTCTATTTACACAGTTTTACAATAAAAGATAACGTATTTATTTGGAAATGCAATACTGCATTTTGTAAAAGGTAAAGCTGAAAATTCAAAGGCTTGAAAAATGCAATTTCCAGCTGCATGAGCTTTAAAATGAACGTGACAGTTATGGTGTCATCTTTTCATCGTGATCGTGAAGCTATTTTGTATATCCGATGCGGCTCCGTCCCAAATGACTAATTAAAAACAAATTGTTGCATACAAAGCCTGCGATTTTCATCATTAAAAAAAATAAATGGCTTCTGCGTACAATTTTAACATGTCATAACTTACCTACTTTTTTGATTGAACTGTGTTTGTAAGTACCTAATGATTCTAAAGGCAACTTTAACTTACATTTGTATCTTCGATAGATCTTTCTAAATGGAAGTTTTAAGAACGATCATTAGTTATTTTAATCATTATTAAGTTAACATTTTTTAATTAATCAAATTGAGCTCTTAACCAAAACCAGGCATCCACCTACCCCTTACGCAAACGCTCAAAATTCAATAGGTAGCTTCCCTGTTACACAAAAGTTTTGGCTCAGTCACCAAAGCTAAACAAATCCTTCAAAGTTTAAATATTCCCATAAACAAACAGGTTCAACAGTAATATAGTACGGAAATAACGGAGTTACGGATCAAAGGGATCCTGGGTTAATAAGAGTTCCATTGGTATCTTCATTTGCATAATCTAAAATGTTGGTGGAATACTAACATTCATTTTTATGATCTCGTGTAAAAGGAGGCGGTGGGTACAAAGTTAGAGCAATGCCCTGTACGAGACAACAATTTGATTTTGACGCGGGGATACACTCATGAATAATAAAATGAATTTTCTGATACATATTGAATTAAACTAGGAAAAAAAATATAGAATTTTGTGGGACAAACTGCTTCAGGGTCGACTTTTCAATCATCAGATAACTTTTATCTGAAGAATAAATAACTATGGCGTTTTGACATATTTTCTATAAAAAAACTGGCTAAGTGCCTGTTGGGCCACGCACAATGAATTGTTCCGTAGTTGGGATGAATTTATCCAATGAACAAACTTAACATTGTAGTTGAAAAACATATTCTCTCATACTTTCCAAATGAAAATATATGTCTATAAGTATTATCGAAAAACTTCATATCTAAGCAATTTGAAAACAAAATCCCGTGAACACAATGACCACATCTGTTACCGCCCCGGTTCTTTATATATGAACTTCTTCGATGGTACACTATTAGAGATTTACCATGTTATTTTAAGACCATAGACTTATAGGTTTTCCTGTAATCTATGTTAGTACAGATCCATTTTCAGTACTTTTTCAAAATTTTAGGCTTCGTATACAGGGTGTCCAGTAAATAGTACGACATATTGCAGAGGGTGATAGCTTGGGTCAATACCTTCCAAAAAAACCCAATATACTCGTATATTCAGCAATATGTTACTTTTCTTTTCACCATTGTAGGTTAATGTTAAACTATAAGAAAAGGTTGTTTATTTTTTTTGAAGTGGTATTTCTTGAAAACATTCTTGTTTTTGATAGAAAAAAGACTTATCATTTATCAATATGTAAAGTACGAATAATTTTATGTAAAAAAAAAAAATACTTGAAAAGGAAATTTTCACTACGAAATGCAAAAAAATCTGTTGTACGATATTTTGGAAAATTTCGTATTAGTCTAAATCCGTAAAATATTGCTGAACATTGTTTTTTTTGGAAGGTATTGACCCAAGCTATCAACCCTGCAATATGTCGCACTATTTACCGGACACTGTATATCTTATATTTATTTTTAATATATCTAGCTTAAAAACTATTTATTTTAAAATAAAAATATTCGGACCCTCACAGTAAGCCCTTTCATTTGATAAATGACACGATACGATTGGCAAAACTTAAAAAAAAAAAATTGTTTGCCTCCCAAAAGTGAATATATTCAAAATTCATTTAATCACGTTACACGTCCGTGTTTGGTCACAGAAATTCATATGTGTGCCAAATTCCAACTTTAGATTTGGAGTAAAAAGACTGTGACAGTCGGACAGACAGACACAGGACTTCACACGAGTGATCCTATAAGGGTTCCGCTTTTTCATTCGGAGGTACGGAACCCTAAAAGCAGTCAAAACACAATTTTTATTCCTCAGATAAAAGTTATCTGAAGATTGAAAAATCATCTCTTAGCAGTGAACAGATTCATTTGACTTGTAGGTACACTTTGTTACATGCTCGGAATTTCTAAGTTAATAATTATAACATACCACGAAGCAATTACAGTAAAGCTGTAGGACTAAGCCACATATTTTATATTTCGGCTGCGTCATTGAGTAAATAAGGCTTCTATTAAAATTACTATGGTGACGTTATAACTTAATTCAAAAGCAAAGTAGCTTTGAAGATAAAGTGGGAAAGAAATAAAACTGAAACCACTCTAGGTACTACTTTATGAAAATGACGTCACATTTTCAGAGCAAATCAAAAACTTATGTTACGAAATGAAAAGACTGTCTCCGCATTTTATAACATAGCAGAATGCAAACTTCCAAGGTTTTCATTAAACATTATTTTCACGACTTTTATTACTAGGACCACTCTCGCTGGTGTGTTCCATAAATTAAATTTTCATGTTTTTAAAAATATCTGTACTTGGTACTTTCAGGAGCCGATTGAACTGAAATATACGTAAAACAAACCTACAAATAAACGGAAATTGATAATAATAACACAACACACATTACTACCCACATTCTATAATGAGAATGCGATTACTATAGCAACAAGAACAAGGGATACGGTGGCTATTCGCACGAGATCGAATAACCGTTATTGTGTATCATACTACAATGTGCTAGATATTGAATGACACGGTTAACGTATAATATAATTTTATAGACTACGTTACGCTAAGTGGAGGGCCTACTTGTGCTTATAAAAATAAGTACCTGTTAGGGATTTGGCCGCTATAGCTACACTTAGTACAAAATGTTGAGCGTCCCTTTTGTGTCTAGCAGCGGGAAATATTTACACATTTTGGTCACGGTATGAGTAGAAACAGATGAAAATTTCGGCTTTGTATGCTTTCAGTCATTATAATTAAGTCATTACGCTTTATTGAACAGCAAATGGAGACGAAGCCTTGATAACTTAAACAAAATACTGCTCATAGAGATTTATCATCGTTATTCAACGAAAATAGGATGAGGAATAACATAGAAACTCGAAGATTTCAGCCAAAATATGATAAAAAGTATTTGTTTAAAGAAAGCTATTCATGAGAAACGCCAAAATTACGATGCAAAAAGGCGAATTTATGAATTAAACATAAAAATCGATTGGGAAATGTATTCATGTTAAGTGTCGTCACTCCGTAGGAGTCGATTTATTCGTTCATTGGGAAATCGGTTAAAATGAACACAACGAAACGGTTGCGAAGAAACAAACTGAGAACGTCTTGCAGCCTTACTATGTATATTAAATGGCGCGTTGACTACTGACTAACATACGGCTTCTTTGCTTCGCATAATCGCCAGAAACTAGAGGAATAAGTGTAAATAAAACATTAATATTTCTAATAAATAGGTACTACACGCCAATTTTTTCCGAGGAAAACATTACAATATTATTTTACGGGGCACTGAAAGCTGATGTGAAATCAGCAATAAATTCGAACCAGGAGTCCAGTCCCGGATAAGAGTCACAATTTGGGGAATTGACCTAATTCAGAGTTATTAAAGTCACATTGTTCAGGTTAGGGGACATAAATCGAACGGAATGTCCTTCTGGTCGGTCCACCCAAACGTTGTCCGAAATGAATTACGATAAAGTATAATACGAGTAATTTAGACAAATAAAAGCGTAAATCGTATAAGTTGGACATAGACATCACGTGACTATTCGTACATCGTATTGAAAAATCCTAGACAGTATTATTTGGTGGATATTCCAACACTTTCACGAGTAACGATAGTTAGGATTAGCGGTCTCCCCAGGCGGGGGCGGGTGCTTAGGATTATGGCCATTTCAAACTACGTGATCGGGTGTTTTTATTACGGTCCTCGAGCTATAAATGCTTTAGATAACTTTAAAAGACAGCAAAATGCAGATAAAACGTTATGAACACAATTTATAGGCATTTTCGACTAATGTACAAGTAAATTCATAATGAGACACTGCTAGAATAAAACATGCAGTAACTTGAGGCATCAGACAGAATTTTTAGTGGCTATTAGTAAAACGAAGTCTACAAAGTAAGATTGTCGTAAAACATTCTAAGTAAGATCGTAGATTTAGAAAATGTTTCTTCAAGTCAGAATATTGAAAAGAAATACTTTATAAAGACTAAGCTAATGTTTTCTTTGACTTAAAAAAAGTTGGTTCTATTCAGCTTTTTTGGAACAAAACAGCCCGCATTTTATGCTTTGTTTTTTTTCATAAAGTCACGAAGCGTGAGACGAGAATAATAATATTACTCAAGCTATTTTTAACCGACTTCACTAAAGGAGTAGGTTATATGTTCATCTGTGCGTATTTTTTACGTACATTTTTCCTTAGTAACAGTGCTGAGAAGGCAGATACCTACAGTTAGGTAATAAGTAAAGCATACTCATAAAACTGTTTTTAATATCGTGAAACCATTTTCAAACTTAATTTACATCAATTCCCAACCTTAACAAAGTTTTACATTTCTAGATCTTACAAATGTTCTTCATAGTTTTAGCAATTGAAATTCGAAACTCGATACATTTGACTTTCAAACGAAGGACTTTCAAGAAAGTTTCTGACAACGGTAAAAAGGGTTTAAGTTAACGTATTGCGAAACATTTTGTATTTCACTATACATGTGTGCGTTTAAATAAGGATAAGGCATTCGTGCATGATGTGAGACCATTTCACAGTTCGATAACCCGCTGTGCTAGCTGGCTAGTGATGTACCTAAAGTGCGATCGCCTGAGGCAACACTGGAACTATGATATTACTTTTTCATGACTATGTTGAGATGAAAATTAAAAAAAATGGGGGAATGAGCACACAGTCTTTTGTTATTAGGTTACATTTCAGGCTGCAGGAAAGACGTGGTGAATGCAAGCGGAGCTCAAGTCTAGCGGAAACGTTACTCTTTTGACAAAGAATATATTATATTCAGTACGAATAGAAAATGTTCTCATCCTCTCTTTGATAAATTGAAGAACGTAAATTGAATGGAAGTTTAATATAGCAAAATTAAAAGGGGATTATGTATGTTTACCACAGACGTCCCCTTCGTAATCCTTGGAAATGCCTCTTTGAAGATACATGCCTGACTAACATTGCACGCACATTTCGTCGAAAAGGTATTTTCGTCTTAGTAGCGTGTTACCGAGACTATCAGCGTTTGTCATAGGTACAAATAAAATTATTAGCGTGTGCATAATAAAATACTTCTTTTAATAAAAAATAAAATTGAACACACCCGTAGGTATGCTACGCAATTCCTCGCTCTATTTATTGTAGACGAAATATAAAATGCACAGATCACATAAAATTAATAACGTCTGGTTATGACCACGTGATGTCCATTAATTCTCGTAAATAGCAGTCATATCCACATTTTTGAGATTCTGGAATTCGTATGAAAAAGTGCGATATCGCTGAAACGTTTTTCATAATAACTTTCAGACTAATGCAGGCCACAAACGTTACGATATACCTACTTCAGCAAAATTGGACTTGCACAAGTATACATTATCGTGTGTGGGATGAATTAGCACAAGTATCCAAGCCATTCGGTTTGAACTTGCGCAAGTATATCGTAACGTGTATGGCTACCATAAAATTATGTCTGGACTTTCAAACAGAATTTGACCCCTTTTTTTTTTTTTTTTTTTTTTTTTTTTTTTTTTTTTTTTTGGGTGGGAAATCATCAAATGACGTCTCCCGCTCTGGGTGGAGCGGGAGGGCGTGTCAGACTCTTACTGACTAAAACCCACCCGTGTTCCTTCTGTTGCCTGTGCAATGCCAGGGGGCCACGGTATCCCTTTCGGACTAATCCCGCAACCCCGGCAGGCAATGGTCTCATCGGACCCCTTCACTTGCTGACATCTCTTTGAGGCGCGCGTGGAACACAACGCGCCGTCGACCCGGGCCTGGTCCTTACCGGACGGCGAGCTACCCATTGCTCACCGTCCGCAAGCCCGCGCCTACGGTGGCCGGGAATCGGCAATCGATTCCCGACGCCCAGGGCGTCTCCTCCTGCGGCGGCTAGGGGCGTGAGGGCGCGAAATTTGCCTCTCCCTCACGCGTTCCGCCTCCTCCTTTGCGAGCATTACTGCTTCGCAGAAGGAGGTGACGGCCTCCCATGCCCTCTCGCTCCGTACCATGGCCTGGACCAGGGCCGGACGCGAGAGATCCCCGCCACCGATCGCCTCCACGAGGACACGGCGGTGCTCTGCCCAAGCCGGGCATACCTCCACCGTATGCTCCACCGTGTCCTCCGGGCGATCCACGCAGTGATGACACCTGGGCGTTTCCTCCCGCCTTATCCGAAACAGGTACCTCCCGAAACAGCCGTGTCCGGTGAGGACCTGCGTCAGGCGGAAGGTGAGGACGCCGTGGCGCCTCTCCAGCCACTCCTCAAAGAGGGGACTTATCGCCGCAATAGTGGCGTGCCCAGCACTGGGTTGCGACAATCGTACTCTCCATGCCGCCATGAGATCCCGTCGGAGCTCTGTCCGCTGTGCCGCGATTTCTCGCGGCATCGGAGTCAAGCCCCGGCGTTTCGCCTCCCCGCGCCACTCCCAAATATGCGCGAGGACTTTTGCCTCCAGATCCCATGGCGGCAATCCGGCAAGGAGGCTCGCCGCCTCACCGGAGACCGTGCGGTATCCCCGGACCAGCCGGGTGGCCATGACCCTCTGGGACGCGTTCAACCGGCGGGCAGGCCGCCGCCTCAACGAATGCGCCCACACCGGTGCCCCGTACAGGGCCATGGACCGCACGATCCCCGCGTATAGCCTCCGGCAGGAGGCGTTTGGACCCCCTAGATTGGGCAGGAGCCGCTTCAAGGCAGCCCCGGCCCGGTCCAGTCTGGGAGCCAAACGTCGGAAATGCTCCACGAAGTTCCACCGACTGTCGAGGACGAGTCCCAAGTACTTCATCGTCGACTCGACGCCGATGTGAACCCCTCCTACCGTTATTTGGGAACCCGACGGTGGCGCATTCCGAGGACCATGAAAACACATGGCCTCGGACTTGTGCAAGGCCACCTCGAGTCCCAACTGCCGGATTCTGGCTACGATTGTCGCAACCCCGTGTGTCGCTAGTTCGACCGCCGCCTGGTGCGACCTCCCCTGCGCCAGGACCAAAGTGTCGTCAGCGTAACAAACGACGCTGACGCCATTGGGGAGGTCGGCGCGCAGCACCCAGTCGTATCCGATGTCCCACAGATGCGGCCCCAGGACCGATCCCTGTGGGACACCGCACGACATCTCTCGCCGGTTCCACTCTCCCTGGTGACCGGGGTAGATGATGGCCCTGTCCGTCAAATAGGCCTCGACCACACGACAGAGGTAGGTCGGCATCCGGTGATACCGGAGTGCCTCCCTGATGCAACTCCAGGGCAGGGTATTGAAGGCGTTGGCGATGTCTAGAGACACCGCCAAGACGACCCCACCCCGAGCCACCGCATCCCCCGTCGTGAGGGCTCGCACGCGCATGATGGCGTCCACCGTGGAGCGCCCCCTGCGGAAACCAAACTGGCTCTCCGCCAAATCCGGCCCCACCCGCACCAGCCGCCCGACGAGGCGGTCTGCAATGACTCTTTCAAAGAGCTTGCCCACCTCGTCGAGCAGCACTATGGGCCGGTAAGCGGACGGAGAGTCCGCAGGGCGCCCCGGCTTCTTGATGAGGACCAGTTTCCCCGTCTTCCAACGAAGCGGGAACTGGCCCCTCTCCATGCATGCGCTTAGGAGCCCCCTTAGTCGAGGCCCGAGAGCCTCTGAGGCCAGGACCCAGGCTTTCCCAGGTAAGCCGTCGGGTCCTGGGGAGAATTTGACCCCTGAGGTGGTTTCGCCATTTCATCTTAGGTGTAGTCAGATAGGAAATGGCTACTCCATCTATTTCCATAATAATTTTCTTTGAGTTGTAAAAGTGATTCTGTTTTCCAATTTACAAAGTAAACAATTTTATTTCATTTCTTTTCAGCAAAAGAACTGATCAGTGTGAAGACCTACCCTCCAAAGTATAAAGACAATTATATATTTATGTTTCTTTTAAATTGGCTGGAAACGTGTGGATAATATTATCTATGTTCACATGCTTCAGAAATATTAGACTAAATTTTTTACTGAAAAGTTCTTAATTTAAAATTAAGTGGGTGGGTTGACACGTGCAAATAAAACCTGAAGAAAAATTTAAAGAAAATCTAGGACAGCCTCGTATAATGATTTCAGAAAAAGAATGGTGATGGATATAAAAGTTATGATGCGTAATAAAATTTGTATTTTATTTAAATTTTAGTCGTGAGTAACCCACTTCATACATTATCTAGTATGGTATTGGTAACCTTGAAGTTGCGTTGTAATCAGATTGAATAACAATATACTGTTTTTATTTTATATACAACTTAAAATTCATTTATTCTATGCTCTGTTAGGATTCTTGTGAAGGTCATATTCAGCTGCTCTTATGGAAAACTTTAGACGAAAAAAGCTTGTTACGAAATATGTTTTTATGGAATTCAAAATATACTTCCTGACTTATTTGGTATGAAATATAACGCGAAACTAAGTATGCTAAAATTAACTAGATACATTGTTGAGTTTTTATTACTTTTATAGAGCTCTATTTTATTCAGATAACGTCACACGTTATCTGAATAAAATATTTTAACTTGAAAATACAAATAAATACTGTGTGTCTCGTAACAACGTAACACATCACAATACATTTTATTAGATCGTCTGTGTAATATAATACAGTAACTACTACTAGTCACGAACTCTTCAGATATTCGATACGGTTGAATCAATATCGAATAATTTTCGTGCGAAAATTATTCGATAAAGCAGTCTCTAACGTGTGGAGTTTTAAATTAAAGCGACTAAATCTTATTTTAATAGGCTGTTTTCTGTTTACCTACGATATGTTTGTAAACCACAGCATGGCTGAAAAGTAATATTTTGAAAACTAGGTACAGTTATTATGATTTTTTTAGAGATAAAGAGACAAGATTAGATTTTTTGTTTGTTTGTTTGTGATGAATAAACTCAAAAACTACTGGATCTATTTAAAAAGTTCTTTCACCAGTTGAATGCTATATTATCACTGAGTAACATTATGCTGTAATTTATAAAGTTATCACGTGGGTGAAGCCGCTGGTAGAAGCTAGTTTATAATAATACCATACAAAAATGTCTTTATGGTCACGTCCCCGCCATTTGTGAAGTTTGTTATCAGCGAAATTATGGGAGGTTGGCTCATTCCAAAACTATTATCATATTTTTCGTAACAAAACCACCTCCTCTGTATATTCAAATTAATGATGAAAAGGGTAAAATCCTACGCCAATTAGCTTTGAATGTTCGAAGTCTAACTTGGGCTGCCCACCTTCCGATAATCTCCCGTCGCGGTCGCGACAACCGAAGACCGTTTCGCCGAAAAAGTTGTAACTTGTTCAGCGATTTTGCTTTCATGAACCTTCAGTGAAGATTATCGCGGTCGTATATCTTACTCGGCCTCGGCCTTCGGCCTAAGGGATTACTCAGGCCTGTCGAGGCACTTGGACGACCTACCCGGTGTTCAAGTAGGCATTGAGCGTTGCAAGATGTGTCAATCAAAATCAGTCCTTGGGGTCGTTACGGAGATTAGCGGTCATAAAAATAGCGAGGGAGTTAGAAAGTCGTAGTAGGTAGATATTCTCTACAATATATTGTCCATAATATTGTATGAATGTGAAGCCACAAAGCATGTACCTACCTATTGTGCAGGTACATCTTTTGGAGGCTGATTTTACCTAAATAGAAGTAGATATACATGAATGAGGAGCTATGTCAGGTCATCGGTTTACTTAACCAAATAAAAAGTATGCTAGATTTTTGTTAGAACAATGTGTTATAAAAAAATAAATGGAAATCGGCTAAAGATTGACAGCTTCAGTAAATAAGAGCAATATTTAAATAAATGTGTTAATGCAATACGTCACTGCAATGTGTAGGCAACAGATAACTGGGCAAATGAATTATTAAATATGGCCGATTGTAATTCATTGAAAACATGACATGTCCAGAATTTTTTGAAAAACACGTAATAACTACTCGTACAGTAGATTCCATGTTATCTGAATGACGAAATGAACGTTGGTAAATTATGTACAATAATTATGATAGGTACGGAAACCTATTGGTACCTACGTACTGACCCTTTTCTTGTTCAAAATATACTGAACAAAAATCTGAAAAATTGTTATATTATGTCTTTTGTTGGAGATCCTAAAAATAAACTAAAATACGATTCCGAAAGTGTTTATTGTTTTTATGACTTGTCTTTATAAAAGATGAACGCCTGCCTGTCTGCTTTCTAAATTAACCCGGCTATTTAATTACGCAACATATTTTCGTAAACGGTTACGACTAATCTGTTTAATTTTGACAGTTCAATAACATTCATTGCGTTATTGACGTTGTTGAGCCGTTTTTTTTTCGAACTTTGTAAGCAATGGATTGTTCAAAACGATTCAGATTCTGATTGATTGTACATTACGTAATTAGGGTAGGGGTGCGGTTGAAAGAAAACCAGCCGGTCGATTCTGTTAAAAATCTCATCGTGAAAACTTAGGTGAAGTGAGTTTGTTTTTACTTGGAATTGACACGATTGACAGCACTCCACGCTCACTTCACCGAAGTTTTCATGGTGAGATTTTTACAGAATAGCACCGCTGTAGTCTTAAATTAACATGAACTGAGCTGGCGTGGAGAAAAATGATCGTTCCTCTATTAGATGAGAAGATGCATTTGTCCTGCTCAGTAGAACCATTACAGGCTAGTTTTTATTAAATTACGCTACCCCACCTCTTTGCAAAAGTCTTCCTAGTGATTTAAATCAATTATGTGTGCGGAAATAAAACATAATTAAAAATGTATAAAGCAATTATCAATTGACATAAAAACCTATATCATTCGCACGGATGCTTACATGATGACGACACATCCGCTTAGATACGTATTTTATCACGCTTGACGCGACTTTGAAAAGGGTCATTCGATTCCTATTCGGATATTCCTCGTCAAAATGCGAACGTTTGATTCAGATTTACGAGCGTCGAATCCTTCCAACTCAGCAGAAATCCGTCGAACCTGCACACCCATCCGCCATATTAATTCATGAAAATAAATCCCAACTTAATACGACCCATAAATACCGGGAGTCCCTTAAATAAATCGGAAGAGTCTGATACAACAGCGACCCTTACAACTTTCTGTTTTACTAGTAGCTTTCGTTAAACTTTACGTCATAGGTAAGTACACGTTAATGTTGAAATTCAGAATATTTAAAAGAAATGGTTATTATAGACTTACAAGCTAATGTTTTCATTGACTTTCGAGGAGGAGGAGCTCGTGGCTAAGTAATAACTGTCACATGGGTCGATCCATCAGGTTAAGCTACTCTTGCCGGGGTTAGTCTGTGGATGGGTGACCGAGACTCCTACGAGCTTCGGAAAGCACGTTAAGCCGTTGGTCCCGGCTGTCATTCGTGGATACTTGACAGTCGCTACGGGTCGTCAGAAACCCGAAGGTCTGACAACCAGTCTTACCAGTTACTGGGTTGTGGAGGTCAGATAGTCGCTCCAAGTAAAATAGTGCTATTCAGCTGCATCCGGTTAGACTGGAAGCCGACCCCAATATAGTTGGGAAACGGCTAGGCAGATTGATAGTTTACATTGACTTTCAAAAAAGTTGAAAGGAATTCAGATTTTTTGGAAAAAAAGAAACAGACGCATTTTATGAGTTCGAAACTGTAATTTTTCTGCTTTTTTAATTCATGAACCGTGGGACGAGTATAATAATATTAGATACTAGCTTCCGTCAGCGGTTTCTCCCACATGATTTATATATATATACAATATATAAAGCCTATGTTACTCAGATATTAGCATTATCCTGGTCTTCTTCTTTTGGTGTGGTTAGTGACTAACCTGGTGTCAGAGTTTTTAAGTCGCCCATGGGTTTTAAGCCCAGTTTTTAAGCCGCATGCATGCATTATCCTGGTGAAAGAAGAGTTTATTCATTACAAACAAATCTTCTCTCTTTATAACATTATTGTATAAGTACTAATATTACCTGCACACCGGTCCGCTATAGAAATCCGTGAAAATAAATCCCGAATTAATACAACCCATAAATACTGTCGGAAGAGTATAATAGCAGCGACCCCTACAACTTTCTGTTTTACTTGTAACTTCTGTTTAACTTGACGTCATACACGTTAACGTGGAACGTCAAATAAAAATGTAAATTTAGTTAAGAGTTCTTTTGAGAAGTACCTAATGTCGGGGGTCCAATGTGGGTCGTTACTAGGCCGCGGTATGGTTGGTTTCAGCAGACGGAGTTTTTATTGTTACCGACAAGCGTGCGAGTTGAAAAGGGAGATAAAGTTAAAACGATCTGGAGCGTGGATTTGTGCGTCACGTTATCTTGTTCGACACCATCAAAGTGTTGTTGTTCGACTTTACGACACTTTGCACGACATGCGCGAGGGCAATGTGGCGCGATCCACATGAATTTAAAGTCTACTCAAATTACCCGTGTTTATGGTTGAACATAATACATGCTACATTCTTCCATTAGGTACTCTGTATTCCAAGATTTTCCATGAACTATAAACTGAAACTAATCAACTCCTGAATATTATTGGTCTATTATTCATATAGTTACAAAGTTATCTAAGTTTTAGTTGAAATCCTAAGTTGAGCTTATGTTTTCAAGTATTGATATGCATCGATTAGCATAAAACAATATCGGTATCATCTTAAGTCAAATCAAAATATATCATGACTTAATAAAATTACGGGCTCACAATGAATTCTTTATATCTCTATCTTAATCAGATAAAAAAGAGGGAAACTTTCTTAATCAAAGAGACTAATACTCCATAGGTTTAGGTAGTTTAAACAAGGTAAACAAAAAAAACACGTGACAAGACAGCTGTCCAGTAACCGACTAAACGTAATACCTGTCACTTTAATTGTCTTGCTACGTCACAGTTGTACTCTTCAATTTAGCAACGTTATAATTCGTTGACGTTTAGAGTTTGGGCTCTTTACAATAGACAGATCACAAACTATTATGTTATTATTAAAAAACTAACAAAAAAATATGCTCATCATGAAGAGTAGTTTATGAATAAGTTATAAAGATTAACTTATATTAATAAAAAAGAAAACTATCGTAAAATCTAAAATAATATTAGTTTGGCTTATCGTATTTTTAAACAAAAAAGTGTCGTCAATAATAACTTTTTTTACGATTTGTGTACTTTTATTTAAATACCTAAATCTATGGAGTATAGAATCGAAATAAATTAACATCAGTAGCAGAGTTCAAGCAAAAATAACGACTTAGAGATCAATTAATTTAGCCACTGGTTCTGTATAGGTACCTACTATTCTTGTCAATGGCATTTATGGATTTATGGAAATGTTAAGTGACATCAGTTTCTTCTTAAAAAGGTGATCAAGCTGATAAATTTTGTTTTGTGATGTGATCAGTAGTCTACCTACCTACATAATGTAACAGCTATAGGTTTGACCTTAATGGTCTAATATGTATTTATCTTAATCTAGGTAACGTGATTGGACTTCGACACATAACACTACTACGACGCTATTACAAAGGAACCAATTACAAACTGAAATCACCAACTCATTCGTGAATTCAGTTTGTTACTGGTTACTTTACTTTAAAGTAGCGTCGTGGACGATAGGCCTAATGAATTCAAGTTATACAAGAGAAAGATATTCTAATGATTTGATTCGATCGATTTATTTTATTGACTGCTACAGATTTAGGTAGGTCTTACAACGTGCCTTTGTTTCATGACAAGTTGAGCAAATTTTTGAAAGGCTAATTCAACACAATAAATAGTTTAAAAGTGGTCAAGCCCAAGTTAACTGCTGTAGGTAAGTAGGTGACTGAAAATAATTACAACAGCCAATAAAGTCACTTGACATGAGTTTGAGAGTCTGTTAACTTTTTGTGTTATTTGCCTTTCATAAACCTGGAGTGCCCCAATTAAAAGCTCCATTCTAAACAACGTACCTAATAAAATAACTAAGGCTAAATTTATATAGCCACGGAACGGAATTGAAGCGAATTTTTGTACATAGAAAAATGAACTTTATAATTATGTCAATTGTGTACCGTACAATCGAGATACGAGCTTGTATCGGCGGGAAGTACCGAGAAAACGCGAGAATTCTCCAGAAAACGCGCGACTCGTTAGATATATGGCTCGTATCTAGTTTGTACGTTATATTATTGATATAAAGTTCACTATACTTTGTACAAAAAACATTACTTCCATTCCGCGGCAATGTAAATTGAGACTAAAGGCTCGTGCAGACTAGCGCGACGCAACAACGCGATGCGACACCGGCTATTATTATACCGTGAAGTTTTCTTAGAATTTGTATTGTTCGCGTCGCGTCGCGCCGTCGCGTTGCGCTGGTCTGCACGAGCCTTAAAGTGGAATTATTTTCTCTTATTCACTGACGTAGCTATGTAATCAGTAAATGTTAAATATGTTATTTAGGTAGATGTAATTGGTTTTGGGTTTTCATATTTCATTATCTTGTTTCAAAGCTCATTATTGTGTATATAACACAATAATGAGCTAAGGAATATATATAATGAAGGATATCAAAGAGTTTTGCTCTAATTTGGCCGCACAAAAAGAAAAATGAATTGTGAATGTTATACACCAAACCAACTGATGCTGTATCTGATATTATTTTCATTTATTCAAATTAAATACTTGACTACACAAACAGAATTCTTGTTACTCAGATAAAGATGTTTTGGAATTAAACTGTTCAACCTACATGAACAATATCCGATGGCCAATCTCAAATCTTCAATTACGAATTCTTGCTATCATTATGTCCTAGAAACGAATAAAAAAAGCCGTAGGTACTTGTATTCGAATTTCAAACACAGCCCCTATACTTAATAATAAGTTCACATTTCAATAAACACAAAAAGGGAAGGCAAGTAAGTCTAAGAAAGAAAAACCTTTTTAAAAGAAGCAGTTACAAATTTTCTTTAGGCCGGGTAAAGGAATAATTATGACTGGGTTAATTACTGGGGTTTACTGTTCAAATAGCTGAGAGAAAAACGGTCTGGGGATAGATGGGCATTGTAATATTACCCTCTGTACAGTCACGTGCATAAATATAGCTATAGCTCGGCGATAATATCTGATTTCACGATTCATGCATTAATATATGTAGTCAAGATGACGGCAAATATAAGGGATCATTTGTGGAAGGCAAATAAGAGTGGCAGCACAAATAACATCGGAGGAATACCAAAACCAGACGAGACAAACGACGCCAAAATATATTATGTTCATCGGCTACAAAAATATGTGTCATCTCTTAGAGTGCAATAATATCGAATTATTTCCGAGCTGTTCATAGTAACATATTTATGCTCGACACTGAACATCAGACCAACAACTGCGCGAAACAGGCCACGCCGCGCCGGTTAGCTGGAAGCAAATAGCGTAATTAGGTAGGTACGCTTAAACAGATATTCTCGGCTCAACATGCCAATGTGGAACTAACTTCAATACATTGATTTGACGCAAACACCGCCATATGCAAAGAATGGGCTGTAGCCATCAATAGCTCACAATCAAACGAAACATAAGGACTTATTGGTCCTTTCCATCAGAAGGAGGAAAAACTGGTCCATTTTTTCTCTCCGATTTATACAGGGTGGCCTACGACAGGAGCTAGAAGGCTTTTAATAATTTATGAGAAATTATCATTTGACTTTTATGAGTTATGTTATGACTGAAAATCTAGAAAGAATTTTGTCTAGCTCCTAAACTATAAATAATCGTAACATACATGGGGGTGTTTCGGAAAGATTTATTTTTGTAACCAAGGGGTTACAAAAGAAATCTTTAGACGTCGTTTCATGGGCCATCCTGTATACCTAGTTCCCGAGAATTCTGTACATAAAGAAACATAAAATAATATTTATTGCTGGCCAGTAACCCGCGAAAAATTAAGTTCTCCTTTATTGTCAGTAAGCCTGGCCTCTGGGGTGGTGTCAAAGAACTTGCGTGGGTTAAATCATAATAAGAACTACGAACATTTAGCGGTGAAATTGAATTTGTAGTGTATTTATTTATCATGTAAAATAGATACAGATATGACATAAGTATTGAGTACAAAGGTACTGCTTATATCTTAAGAAAATTCTTCCTGCAGACCTGAGAGATGAGGAAAGAAATGTAGACATATGTATGTGAGTACAAGTAGAGAAAAATATGATTAAGTATATCACGTCTTAATTAAGCTAAAATATTAAACATACCTTCTATATGACTTGTACCTATGATACTCTTGCTCCTTCCTTGGGCGTCTGAATGTTTCGCATTTCGATTCACAGTCCATTGAACCTACTAGAGGCGTCATCGGCAAACGATATTGGCACGATTGGAAAAAAGTGCAATGGAATGTGAACGATTCAATGGTTTATGTAACTTTGTTCGTTTTGTGTGTGACGAAACAACGAAAAAAAATATTTTCCATACGAATGCTTAAATTGACAATTGGCTACAACCATTAGACCCGACGATATTGGTTAAAATGTGCCTGAACAGTCACAAAACTCACTCATAACAATCTCTTCTTTATATTCAAGGAAAAAGCTTTATGAAGGTCCACATTATGTTTTACATTAATTGCACCACGGATGCAGCATAAAAATACTTTAAAAGTTTCAAAAGGGTATTAAGAAAGATGTTTTACACGAATTGGTATACTTAAAAAGTAAGCGACTTAAATATTGTTTCATAAAAAAATTCAAACTGTACCACAGCGTGGGCACTTATGTAATGTACTCCAAGATTATGTCAACGTAAGTTTCGGTTGAGGCCCGCCGTGACCTTAAGGACACGGCAACTCGACATACTTCGAGCACGAATGTGACCCTGCGCACACGCAGTTATACGCTGTTTAAATCTCTATTATAAAATGAGGGCTAATTTATAGTCTGTGGAAAATTTTACTTTATGGGCCTGACGGATAGAATAATCGACTAAATCATTCGAACAAAAGTATGTCGGGGAAAACCGGCCTCGGAAAATAGGCCTCTATCGGTTAATAATGCAGCAGCGCAGGCATATTAAAAGTAATCTAGGATTATGTCTAGTTGCATAATTACAATACTGATAGTAACAGTTTCATCCTACCTATGTTTTGTTTGCAACCCAGTATATATTTCAAAGAGAGATATTCCGAACACGACAGAGAAGTAGATCAGAATGTAAATGCATTTCTGATTTACTTGTCTTCGCCTTCGCACTCGCTTTGTTTATTCTTATCCTAGCTTTTCCGCTTGACATGCTGATATTTATACTGTTGAAAATGTTTCTTTATTTTATCATAGGGTTTGGAATTGTAACCCAAAACATCAACCATCGCGTCTGACACATAATATGTTTGTCAAATAGTTCTATGTATTTTCTATTGCCTACCTATACATGTTTTGCAAACAAAGGCGAAGACTTAAAGACATAATAATAGGTATGTAAAATATGATTAAATAGGTAAGTAAATAGATAATATTTTTTAGCATTCATAACTAGAACACAGTATGATTGAATGTAGTGACTAGTGTAGGAGTTTGAATCGTCAAACTTAATGGCTGCTCGAAACATAAGGCGAGTCGCTGCGCAGTAACGAATTCATGGGTACTACTGCGCAGCGAGTAGCTAACTTCCGAGCCGCCATAAAGTTTGAATATCAATCTATTAGAAAATAACTCTAATACTATCAGACTATTAAGTCTTTTCAGGTCATTTGACTTGTCAAATGTTTTTATTGAACCAACCCGAGTGACAGCTTCTTCTGCCACTTGTATAGATAATATTTTCTGTAACTGTGATTACTTACATAAACAAATTATAAATAAGTTGCCATCTGATCACAGTGGACAAACAGTTACATTTTGCTCCTACCTACCTTTACAAAAAATTCAAATAAGGTTTAGGCCAATTACATGTAAAAATCTAGATAAATTAAATAATGCTTTGGCAAGTAAATTATGTATTCAGAGTTTTAATAATATATGTGACCCAAATGAGTTCTACGCCGAGTTCTTTTCACTATTAAACAAACAATTTACTGACACTTTTCCACTAAAGACCAAAACAATTTACACAAAGTTCTTATTTAGTGATTGGGCGACTCCAGGTATTCGCAAAAGTAGGGAAAAACTTTTTGAACTTTATGGCCTAAAGCAACACATGAATAATACAAGCTTTCATCAGTATGTTGCAAAATATTCTAAAACTTTTAAAAGTGTGTGCAAAATAGCTAAAGCTCTTCACATTAGCAATAAAATAAAATCAGCTGATGATAAAATAAAAACTACCTGGCAAATAATAAATAATGAAACCGGTAGGAAAAAACAACGTAATACTGAATTTAATTTAGAGACTGCTCATGGTCCCATCAACTCAGATGTAGAAATAGCTCAGGAATTTGAAAACTTTTTTGTTAATATTCCCCACAAAACCACTGAAGCTTTAAATTCCTCACCCGCGCTTTCTGCTGCCTTACTTAGAAATAATGTAAAGGCATGCCCTTTGGAGTTTAGGTTTCAGCATACAAACCCCCAGGCTGTTATAAAAGCTTTTAAAGATCTTAAAATTAAATCAACAGAGGATCTGTGGGGAATGTCTGTAAAAGTCTGTAGATCTGTCATCGAAACCATTGCGCCTTATTTAGCTTTCATATTTAACACTAGTGTAGACCAAGGCGTCTTTCCGGATCTCATGAAACATAGTAAAGTAGTTCCTTTGTTCAAATCCGGTGATAGTAAGGAACCCAACAATTATAGGCCTGTGTCAATTCTGCCAGTTCTCAGTAAGGTGTTTGAAAAGTTGATTCTCAACCAAATGTTACGGCACTTTAATAAAAATTCCATCTTTCATGATCAACAGTACGGTTTCACCAAAGGGCGTTGTACCACTGACGCCGGTGTCGCCCTAATAAAGAACATTTTTAACGCCTGGGAAGAAGCACAAGATGCCATTGGAATTTTTTGCGACCTCTCGAAGGCTTTCGATTGCGTAGACCATGAGACACTTCTGCTGAAACTGGAGCACTATGGGATTAGGAATACAGCTCTTGATTTACTAAGATCATACCTGAAAGATAGAAAGGCTAAAGTTCAAGTCAACGGCACAAACTCATTAGGGTCTGAAATGGTAATGGGCGTTCCTCAAGGTTCGATATTGGGTCCATTCCTCTTTTTAGCTTATATAAATGATTTACCCCAATTATTTCAAAATCAACCAAAGATGGTGTTATTTGCAGATGACACATCATTGATATTTAAAATAAACCGACGGTCACAAAATCTCGACGACGTGAATAGCTGTATTGTTCAGGTCCAAGATTGGTTTACGGTAAATAATTTGGTACTAAATAATAAAAAAACAAAATGCATTAGATTTAAATTACTAAATGTTAGAAGCAGCGAATGTGACATCATATTGAATGGAGAAAAACTGGAATTTATTAATCAAACAGTTTTCCTAGGAATCACGCTAGACGAGAAATTACAATGGGGACCCCATATAACATCTCTCGCGGGGCGGCTAAGCTCGGCCGCTTATGCTGTTAGAAAGATAAGACAGTTAACAGATGTAGAAACCGCGCGTTTGGTCTATTTTAGTTACTTCCACAGTATTATGTCGTATGGCATTTTACTATGGGGTCGGGCTGCTGACATTGAATCCATTTTTATTTTACAAAAGAGAGCTGTCAGAGCCATTTATAATCTAAGTCGTCGCGAATCTCTCAGGGAACTATTTAAAAAGATTAATATTATGACGGTACCTTGCCAATTCATTTATGAAAATATTATGTATGTGAGAAAAAATCTACATCTTTTTAATAAAATAAGTGATAGACATAATTTTAATACTAGAAATAAAGATAAAATAGATCAACCATTTTTCAGACTATCTAAAGTAAATACATCTTTTATGGGGTACTGTGTTAAATGTTACAACAGAATACCTTGTGAAATATTAGAATTAAATGAAAGAAAATTTAAAACTCATATAAAAAGTACACTTTGTAAACAAGCATATTACAAATTAGAGGATTATATCCAAGATAAAAATGCTTGGAAACATGCTGGTCCTGCTCCATAGGACAATTTAGAATCTAGACAAAATCAAACTGGTTGCCAATTTAATTGTATAATATTATTTTTTTAAACATTAATTTTATATTCTGTGATTACTAGAACTCACACACTGACTTATTATTAGTAGTACGTGTTAAAATGTTAAGAATATCGTATAATTTTACAATGTTTGTAAATATGTAAGCACCATGCATCTATCACATAATTAATTTATGTCATTCCTTCATTTTTCATTCTTTTTACCTATCGTGGTATAGTAATCTTATTCTAGGTGCATCGTCTTCACATATAATTATATAATTAATGTATACAGAATATTGTGAAAATATTTTAAAAGAGTAACGGTGGAGTTTCTTGCCCATTCTTCTCCATACGAAAACGACCTTTTGGAATGGGCGACTAGAATCAATTATTATATTTTTTTTTTTCTGTAAATGTTGACGTTCATAAGTGCCGTTTTTGTGCCTAAATGAAATAAATTATTTGACTTTGACTTTGACTTTGACTTTGAATTGAACCATAGTTCGATTCGTTCGATGGCGGCTCGATAGTTGTTATATCTCAGCCTACCAGCTTAAGATAAAACAATTATTTATTATAGTTTCTAACCCCACGATACTTACACACACTTTCACCATTATTAAAACGACGATCACACAGTTCACACAAATTTTCCCACGTCACGAGTGTTGACTACAAAGATAACGATTGTTTAGATTGCACTCGTAAATTACCATCGTTTACGTCTCTCACACCTGAACACGGATAATCAATCAAACGGCGGTCACGCCAGTGATTAGTTGGCACTCGACTTAACCGCGTGGGGACGGAAACTTGGGATTAATGAGACAAGAGGTCCTTGCGTGTATTTAATTAGATCGTAGTGTCAAATTCATAGTAATAGTAGAAGTAGGAACAGACAGGGAAATTAATTGTTTATCAAATTGGCACGCTACGTCAAATTGCCGTGTTATAGCCATTTCATACAACTGTCATAGAGCGAGGAGCTCGTGACTATAAAGTAATAACAACCACAAGGGTTAAACAACTGTCATAGAATGACAGTTGTGATTCGAATATAGGTAGACTACAGTAGTACAATTTAAGTTGATAATCAATTTGATAAACAATTAATTTCCCTGACTTTTATATTGACAGTTTTGGCCAATAAGTGGTCTAGTCAAAATTACTACGGAATTACAGGCTTAAATAAATAATGTGAAATTGCACATGAAATTGATCAAATCTAAAAAATATCCTTATAAAAAAATAAAACATGGAACAAAAATGAACGGTTTATCTTTTCTCATTCCAAGCTATTATTTATTCTGTTGAAAAGTGTTTACACGATATTTTATACTGAGAAATACATCGCAAAACGCAATATTCATATTGCAACGAAAAGCTAATTGGTAATCACGTCAACTAAACGCCCGCAGAGATAAAAAAAACAGCGATCTCGAACTCTTCTCATTTCTAAGCCAGCTTTTGCTCGCAACATCGTTCGCGTGAAGTTTCTCGTTTTACCATAAAACATACCGTATAGTACAAGTACCGTAGTAGTAAAAGTGACGCTCTATATAAGTGAAATCGACATTTCAATTTCTGAAAGTGCATTTCTATATTTAAAAGAAAAAAAAACTTATTTCGTTATCAGATCTTTAGTTCCGAAGATACGACCTACACATACAAAGTCACAATAATAACTGTGGATATTGCTATCTTAACTGGTAATTTTAGTCTTCAATCTTTAATCTTCTATAAATATGTGTGTGTTTGGAATCTATCTAATATAACAGCTTTTTACTAAATGCATGTCGTTTTGTTTGTCCCGCCTAATTTCCGAAGTGATTGGACCGATTTCGACGGGACTTTCACTGGCAGATAGTTGATGTTATAAGGAGTAACCTAATTTTATTCAAGAAAATGAATTAGAAGGCGGGCTAAGCCGCGAGCAGCAGCTAGCGAATAATAACAATTATAGTATCTACCTACGTAAAATAAACAAATTAGTGTGTGGGCTGCTAAACTAGACCTCGAAAAAGGAATTATAAAGCAATAAAATATCCTGATTCTGTTTCAGACTGTATAAACAACAATTTACATAGAAAAAAATAATTTGAGAATAATTATAATTATTCCAAAATGAGAAAGTACATGTACATAGTCGGTAATGTTGTTTATTTTAATTATTTTATCACGAAATCTTATGTGTACCTTATTAATATTTTAGTAAACAACGTTGCATTAACAAAAATTAAAACAGATTATGCGTTGAATTACGCTTTGATAAGAAGGTATCTGATAATATAAATACTTTAAAAATTGATATTAACTATACCTATCTTATAACTCTCAACGAGGTCGCATTTGGTTATATTAATCTACAATACGCACTTGGCACCCTACCTCAATTTCCTGTGTTATATCCATTTCACACAGCTGTCAAAGAATGACAGTTGTTGTGAATTGAATACCTATACGGATAATTTAAGTTGGCAGTCAATTTGCTTAAAAATCAATTCCCCTGACTTTACCTACTTACAGCCTTCTCACATAGACTGTTTTGAAATTATTGTTATTTATTTATTAATTTATTGTGTTATAGTTATCTACAATGCAGGCACAGTATGACTGTAAATGTGAAAGCGCTTAGCCATTTTACACCCTATTAAAAACTCTCACAGTCTCACTATTTGAAAATCGAATGAGTCATTAAATTCTCAGACACTAAATAATTGGTTCTAAAATGAGTTTCTGAAATAGGGTTGCCCAATGCTAAAATGAGTTCCTAAAATAGGGTTGGCCACGTTTCTTAGGATTATCGTAGGTCTTTTTGTCTTTAATCGAAGGGTCCCGTTATTTGATTCTATCCATACTCCCTGCGGCGGCGAATTGGTTTTCTTCTCAGTACGTGAATTATTATTATTGGTACAGAAAGGACACTAATTAGGATTTAAGGAGGCCATTTATCACTGATTAGCTATCTGTTAGGGACAAACTGAGAAGAAACGTTACGTTGAACTAAAATATTTGAGACGATCGTTTGAGTAGGTAACTATTATTTTGTAACATTTTTTTTATTATTGTTATGTCATGATAAATGATTTTATATCAGAATCTGTAAGTAGGTTTGAACAAACACTTTTTCATCCCACCATCTCGGAAAGAGTATTTTTAATCTTCAGTATCTGAGTGGAAAAGCCGTTTTTATTCTCTAGAGGATAAAGTAAATTGAATTTAGAACATCGTGTGCACTAAGTTTGTGAATTAAAAAAAACATTAAACCTATTTACTGCTACCTCTATGGTGCCGAATATATCATACAACTTTTTTTTAATTTGTTAAAAACTCAGACTCGGAACCTTCTTGGTGTTCTTTTTTCAATTTGCTTTGTACGCGGTTCTTTACGCGGCATTTTTTCACGTCATTGTTAAACCTTAGGTATATTAAAAACAAGAAACTTGAAAACAAGTGAAAAAACTAAAATGAGTGATTCTAGCGACGAGGAAGTTTGCTTGACGCCAACAGAATTGACTGAAACTGTTAATAATGCGCAAATGAGCTTTCTCCCTCAACAATCACGCGAGAAGTATTTAAAACAGTACGATATGTTCAACACGTGGCGACTAGCAAAAGGAGCCAAAACTTTCTCAGAAAACGTTTTGCTGGCATATTTTATAGAATTATCCGAGAACAAGAAAGCAAGCACTCTATGGAGTACGTATTCGATGCTAAAAGCAACAATAAAGATGAAAAAAGACAAACATATCGATACCTATCCTAAATTAGTGGCATTTTTAAAAAGAGCCTCATCTGGTCATCAACCAAAAAAATCGAAGGTTTTCACAGTATCTGATATTGAAAAGTTTCTTAACGAAGCACCCGATTCCGTATATTTGGCGGCAAAAGTAAGTCAGTTGCACATTCAGTATCTACTTAAGTATATTAATCTCAATTAAATAGTATACTTAGTAGATGTTGATAGGCATAATTATGCGTTCATATCAATTTTATTCATTTATCTACTACAATACTCTTTACGTTACAGGTTGTTCTTATTATTGGAATAAACGGAGCATGTCGAACTAATGAACTAACACAACTTAATGTCAAAAACATTGAGAAACATTCAGATGACTTACTATTAATTAATTTACCTAATACAAAGACAAAAAGAGACCGCAACTTCGTCATTCGCAAGGAATACGTAACGATTGTTGAGAAATATCAAGCCTTACGCCCGCCTAACACTCCAATCAATCGATTTTTTCTACAGTATCGCAATGGAAAGTGTGTTAGACAGCCTATGGGTACTAATAAAATTGGCAGTATCCCACGAGAAATAGCAACATTTCTTGAACTTCCAGAACCCCTGTTGTACACGGGTCATTGTTTCCGACGAACTTCAGCCACACTTTTGGCTGATTCCGGAGCTGATCTGCTGTCCCTTAAGCGCCACGGAGGCTGGAAGTCCAATGCAGTTGTAGAGGGATACATAGAGGATTCCATCCAAAATAAGTCTAAAATATGTGAAGGCATCGTAGGAGCCATTACACTGAAAGAGCCTCAATCGGATCCTTGTACTGGCCCTTCTACATCAAAAATAAGCCGTTATGAAACACCTAACCATCTCCCTCTCTCTCCAACATTCACGCCAAGGGAATCCGATGAATCGGTACAACTATTAAGTATGACAGATAGTTTACCGAAAAACAGTACACAAGTGACTAACACCAATATTACAGTACCAAACAAAAATATTACACTCAATTTAAATAACTGTAGCAACGTTACTTTAAAATTTTCTTAATTATACCTTAGTATTATTTTGTTATAATTTAAAGATTATTCTGTAATACTTACCTGTCATAATGTAGTAATTAATACCTAAACTGAAATAAAAGTGTACCTATCTTGTGATTGTAAACTTTTTTTTTTTGCATTTAGTCATTTCCTCGCTGAGGTGGAATGAAAAGTTACGTGTTGCACTCGAGTGCAAAGATTTTTCACCTCGTGCTCTTTTGATTCCCTCGCTAACGCTCAGGATTCTAATTTTGAATCACTCACTGCGCTCGTGATTCAATTTTAGAATCCTTCGCTTGCTCGGTCATCAAAATTGAACACGCGGTTAAAAAGCAACTTTGCACTCTTGTATAACAAATAACTATTACACGTCAAAAATAAAATATGTTTAAAAACTAGATGAGTTCGGTATTTATTTTCTATCCAACTACCCTGAGAAGAAAGGCCGAAACAAACTCAGAGGTCACAGTCTCTTTTAAAGTCCAGACATAATCTTGGTCAGATCATGAAATGTGAGGACCAGTTACCTGGATTAGTTTCTGAATAAGTAGGTTGAATGCTTGCTATAAATTAAACTTAACAATTTTGCACGACTTGTACGTCGTCTAGTAACGATTCTACGTAGAATTACTACCCAAGTTAATATCTGAATTCTAAGGTCTGGATAGTGGTAACGTGTTCCAAAGGCTAACGAGAAAATCGATTCGTCTGAGTGAGGACCGGGTCTAAGCTCAGTAAGCTCACATATACGAGTATATACTCTAAGGTGTAAAGTAACTAATACCAACTATGTTAGGGTCAGCTTCCGGTCTTAACTGGATGAAGCTGTGTTTAACATGGAGCGACTGCTTACCTGACTAATATTAATTGTACCCGCGACTTCATCTGCGATCCAAGATAAAAAGTAGCTTATGTCCTTCTCCAGGTCCCAGGCTACCTATCTGTCAAATTTCATCCAGATCCGTTCAGCCGTTTTAGCGGGATAGCGTAACACCAACAAATAAACAAACAAAGTCACTTTTGCGTTTATAATACATATTAGTTAGGAATATACCTAATTAAAAATGAGCTGTAAAATAAATTCAGACTTTTTTTTCAGCACGCTCGCATCTTTGACCTTACCTAATAGTATTACAATTCCATATAACAAAACGCGTTTAATATTCTTTATTATTAACCGTGACGAGAGCATACATAACATTTTTATCACAAACTCTACGGGTTATCCTCTTTACGCTTATTAATAATGCAATTACTTCGTCCGGCTACCATGTCGCGGGCTACGTCACGACTGTGACGTAACCAACGGGATACAGGCTGTTCTTTTAGTTTACTAGTCTTTAAATTAGTCTGTATCTATACTAATAATAACGCTGAAGAATATGTTTATGTTTGTTTGTTTGAATGCGTTAATCTCTAGAACTACCAGTCGGATTTGAAAAAAAACTTTTTGAATTTGATACCCCAATTCTTGAAGAAAGCTATACAGTATCACTATCACGCTAGGACCCTTAAGAGCCGAGCAAAAAGAAAAAAAAGTCAGAAAGGACGCTAATTGAAAAAGAAGTAAAAGTGCGGGCAGGTAATGCAATGCGACGGGGGGGTTGGGGGGGGGGGAACAAGCTTGTGGACGGAGTCACAGACAGAAGCTTGTTAGTTTTAATCTCGAATAAACTTAACTTGTACCAACTTCATTTTTATCCATGAAGCTATGTGCTCGGTGGGATTTTCTATCAGCGAAAATTACGAATTTCCATACAAACTGTCGTCCTCTATATTCAACCCCTTTAGTGAATGCATTTTCAAATATCCTTCCTTAGTGCTCACTTTGCTCACCTTTAGTATATGCTGTGCGTTGGTTGTCAGTGAATGAATTAATTTTAGATTTTTATTAAGAGGCAACAGGGCCTGCGATTCTCCATACAAATGTATTCCCCTTTTTCTTCCTGAATAATGCCTATAGAGTAATCATTTTTTTTTAAATCAAGGTCTGCTGTAGACACATCCGTGTTATTTCTTTTTTTTTTCAGCAACTTATCGGTAAATAAAATATGACCCTCCAAAAATTACAAAAATGTCCCATTTTTACCGCCGTGATTAGAGGGGACTGCCAGACAAATTCGAAAAGTTTTTTACATAAAAGAAAATGAAAGGAACCTACAAATCATACTCTTTTTTAATATTTTAATGTAAAAATAATCGAATCGGCTCAGTTTTCGAGGAGAAAAAAGGGGAATACGAAACGTCGATCTTTGTGATATAATTGGTCTGAGGTGCAGCTGTCCCTATCGCGTAGGTACTCTACGGGGGCAGACTTGAGACGACGGCAATAGTTTCTTCAAATACCTATTTTTCAAATTCCTCGCAGGCCCTGCGGCCTCTTAAGTATATAAGTAGTTCTATAAGGAAAATGTCAAAAGGACAGTTTTGAGTATGAATGTCGATGGCTATGTAGGGGAAGACCAAAGAAACGATGGATGGACTGTGTGAAAGATGATATGGCTAGAAAGAGGGTGACTACCAAAATGACAGCTAATAAAGAAGTATGGAATAAAAAGTCATGTTGCGTCGACCCCTATTAAATTGGGATAAAGCCTCTTCCCCACAGACGCATTTTTATCGCGCTATAATAACGCAAGCGTTATTGCGATAAAGCGACTCGATTCCATGCACACAGCTGCTTTTTATAGTCTGACATTTCTAAAGTTTGTAAACTACACTCAATACTCAATATATTTATTGCTTCCACATGTGAACTTAGGTGGTAGGTTTAACAAAATAATATGATCATTGTGGACCCTGTCGGGCACAGCAAAAGTAGGAGAGAGGAAGAGGGCTTTTAATTTTGTTTACTTAGTTAGTACCTATTCTTGTAATTATTTTATAAAACTCGTTAATTAAAATTTGTCATATAAATAATCATTGATATCATAATAGCATTTAGATAATAGGAATAGTTTTAATTTGTTTATAAATGTATTAAATTTTTGTTAATTTTTTATTAATTCTGGTAATTTATTATATATTTTAATTGACATGACTAGTGTACTTGTTGAGTGCATTTTTAACTTACCTGGTAAGTTTAACCTATTTTTATGGCGTAATGTATATTTAGACTGTATGTTTTCTCTTGTCGTGTAAACACTTCACACACTTTACACTTCAGGCCCCTCGCCCTGCACGACATTGTACTAGCGTTATTAACGCATGTGAGTGTAAGATCGCATGCGTCCTAATACAAAATGTTCTAAGAACTTACATCGGAATATCGCAAGACGGAGGAACGCAAGCGAATCTATTGCGTCGATATTATCGCAGCAGTGTGTAACTACGTGACCGTCCTGTCTGTCGTGTGTACAAAATGTACTGAAAACAGACTTCGCAATAACGCTTTTATTATTATCGCATAAAAAACAAGCCTGTGGGAGAGAGGCTTAAGAGTAGAAGAATAAAATGATGATAATTAGTTCTGATAAGCCACCTTCCTTTTACAAATCACAATTTGTCTTGTTTCTTGTGGTCTGAATTAGCAACCAGTCTGAATTATGGAAACAAATACTGTTATCTATCAGACATAAACAAGTATTCTAACAGTTATCTGTTTTTTCTAATTTTAAAGGCCAGTCACCATATAGGTAAGTAAGCCAGTATTTTTAGAAAAAAATATATTTATAATAGTAATACTGGTTTGAATTTATTTTTTCTTTATCTTGAGACTTTACCTACGTTATATCTATGTCATGAATTGTTGTAATATATTTCTAATCTGTCAGTTAATAATAATAGTTATGAACGTGGTCACGATACTTACCTACTGCCAAAACAGTCAGTGTGTCAACATATTACGTATCATATTTATGTATATATGATGCTTACGATTCTATTGTGTTGTTTGTACGCACTGACAATACTTATTATTATAATAGTAGGTATTTATTTATCTCATATAGATGTTCATTTTTTTTTTCCAGTTCAAATTAATTCCTGATAAAGAGAAATATCGTGAGGAGTAGGTACGGAATTATCTCAAGATGCAGAAAGCCGATCTGCTTGTTTTTTCTCGACACTAATTAGAGACATTTGACTTGATTTGACAAACCAATGATAAGTATTGATAGCCTAGTGATGTGACTGACGGACTGCCAAGTCATATTAGACCTAATGAATTATTGAGGGTATTTAAATTTTCAAGTTTTTTTGCTTTACACTTTATCATAATTCATGCATACTTTACATAGAGACGTGCATGCAACATTTTATAATTAGATAAACAATACAGAAGGACAGCGTCATTTGCCATTCTTGTCAGACAAGCGATTAAGTCGTAAAATTGTCATGTTTTGCCACTTTATTTGTTACTATTGTCATGATATGATACTACTTAGTAATCTGCGTAGATAAAGTTTCCTATATATAGACAAAACGCGCGTGGTGATTTCTAATTAGACACAATACTTGTCTTAAGATTTAATTTCCCTCATAGAATATAAAACCCAGCGCGTAGTTAATTGCACATTTAGATGCGAACGGTAAGCCGTGTGTTCTCGTCATTCGCCCATGCGTATCACCACGGCTACTGTTACTTCATACAAGTACCACTCGTACAAAGTAAGGTTTTTGAATTAACCTAAAATAAATAAGGCTTCCGAATGACACTTTGCATCAACGCCGGCACATACTGTCTTATATTCTTACCAGCAAGGTCAGCATCAGCATCAGATCCGTAAACAAAAACCGGATTCTTTACGTCACTCTCAAATCCAAGTGAGCGAGGCATATTTATCGGCACATATGTTTAACAAAACAATGCAGGTGACAATAACGTTTACTGGTTATTTCCTGCTTTACTCGAGAAAGAAACACAGTGAAACTACACGCGTTACGAACAATGTACACACAAACACGAGGAGACATAATTACCGGCGACGCAACCAATAAAATCACACCAAAAAACAAATGCTATTCTGTGGAGTCAAGGCTATGAATTAGCAACACATTCCATATATGTTATCGTTACGCGAAAAATAAAAACTTACTCGAAAAAACTTCACGACAAAAAGATACAACTGTTAATAATAGAACGTTTAAAACTATCGAACGTCGCCGTGCACTGAACGTGCTATTCGGCGGTGTTAATTGCTAATCGGACGTTATCGGGAAATGTAGGTAGGTGACATTTCGTAGGCATGTGCCTGACAGTGCGGAGGGCGCGCCGCGGCAGCAGCGCGCTCACTCGCGGTTAGGAGAGGACTGTGCGTGCAGCCCGCTAGCTCGCCGGGCCGGCCCGCTCGCAGCGATAGCGGCGGCGACGAGCCGAGCGGAGCGGGCCGGCTGCCCACCGGAGCGGAGCCGATCCGGCCCCAGACACCGGCACGACGAACGTCGGGCTCGTCTCCTCGCCTGGCTGATGATGAGCGCACCGACCTGAATCATCCCTCGCGCGTTAATAACTTTAATATCACTCATATGACACTCGTCGCCGCTGACGTTGCGATCCACGCAACCTTATAATGTGCAAATGTCACCGTCCTTGACTAAATTAGGTACTGTTTAAGCGGCTATTGATATCTGAAACCTTATATTAAATTAAAATCCGATATGCCTACCGAATGTCAAAATTTAGCACGTTGTACAATGTAGCTATATCGTGTAGTCATACCGTACGTACTATACGTAGTATTGTTTTGTTTGATTGCGATTTGTTTGTTATGATTCTTATCTGCTGATATGAATCCTTTATTTAACTTAGTTATATCTACAAGTACCAACAGCCTATTAACACAGTTTATATCAGTATTTACATAGGTTATATTAACATCGTAATTGTCATATAGTTTAAACATTTATAAAAACCGTTCCCGAGGGAATCACTGAATAAAATTTATTATTCGTTTATATAGTCAGAGGGTAGACATTTTCGAGGCGTATCTTTTTTTTCAATAACTGGTATAAACGACACCGTTAAGTGATTGCATATCAGTGAGCTAAAGTGATACATACTTATGTAGGTACTTACTGAAATTGATATTAAATATGCATATAACGAAAATGGATGTACAGTTATATGCACCGAAGTTTCGCTAAAACTATAGTGTTAGACAAACCTATCCACGATCTTTCTTTAGTAGTTACCTATATAATTTAAGTCGTTAAAACATATAAAATATACCGAATCGTGTCTTATAAACTCTTTTATGAATTATAATTAACTCCAGACCAAAGGTTTGTTATCTCTGAGGAAATCGTATGCCTTACAGAGATAATAAACCAAAGGCTCGTAACTATAAAGTGTGGAAATTAAAACAGTTATTTAGGTATTTAATTAGTACATACCGTACTAAGTTTTATGTTCATTTAGTGAAAGCAATTAATTATTCGTTGACATTTACTAATAACGTTTTTTTTTGTAAGTCGTAAATTGTTGGATAAAAAACTTTTTCACTGGTAATACTAATTTCTAATGTGTGTAGGAATAGGTAACATTTATTTATCACCAGTAGATAATTGATAATTTTTTTGCCGTCTACAATTTTCTTAAGGTATCGAACCTTGTTCCCTCAAAAATATCATAGGTAAAGAAAATTGCGGGGTAATAACGTGACACACAGTAGCAATGGGTTTCATTTTGACAATTCAACAATATTCATTGCGTTGTTTACGTTGTTGTGCAGAGAAATTTTTCGAACATAAGAAGCGCTGGATTAGCGACATCCTTCAAAATCAGATTGTGATTGATGAAATGAAGTGAAATTGTTTATTCTGTAAATAGGATATTGGAATCAATTTTACACGTAATCATTAAAAATAAAAAAATAAAAAATTGCTAGATGAGTTCGGCGTTTCCTATCTGACTACTCTGAGAAGAAAGGCCGAAACAAACTCAGAGGTCACAGTCTCTTTTAAAGTCCGGACATTATCTTGGTCAGGTCCTATGAGGACCATGTAGATTAGTCTGAAATGGTCTTTTGAGAAAAGAAGCACACAGATTTGAGTGGATCTGTCCTGGGGGGGGGGGGGATTTCAGTAATGTCAAAGATAGACTAGAAAGTACATACGTATTAGGCCTAAATCCTAATGGTATTATGCATTAAATACAAACGTGAAGAGAGTAGGCATATCGGCCACAGCAGTTGTGAACTCTACTTACCTACCTAATTTATGTTTACCTTCAACTATCTCGAAAACAAAAGATAAATCTGCCTAGCATTTTTCCAATTATGTTGGGGTCGGCTTTCGGTCTAACCGGATCCAGCTGAATAAGAGTATTTTACATGGAGTGACTGCCTATCTGACCTCCACAACCCAGTAACTGGGTTATACGATACCCCTTGGTAAGACTGGTTGTCTTTCGGGCTTCAGACGACCCGTAACGACTGTCAAAAATCGGCTTAAAGATGGTCACCCATCCATGGACCAGCCACGAGCTCCTTAGATCTGTTAACTTTTCAGCAATCCTAAGAATTCTAATGTACTTCCTGAACACAACGTGGTTAACTGGTTAGACTCACTCAAACAGAAAAACGTTGTCAATGTGTTTCATTGTATGTATGCAGTACTTATCAGACCGCAATAAATAAACTAAGTCAGTAATAAGTATATTTACCATCTTAAATTATATTTTATTATCATTATCAGCTTTTGATTCTAGGAAAAAAAAACTTATTAATATAATTAATATTCTAATATACATACATGGTTATCCACCATGTGCAATAAATAAAGTAAGCCATAATAATTATATACCATCATAAATTATATTTTATTATCATTAATCAGCTTTTGATTCTGTGAAAAATAATACTTATTTATTTATTTATTTTATTATTTATGTACACACAGAAAAATAGATACAGATATGACATAATCATAATTATGAGTACAAAGGTACTGCTTATTTCTTAAGAAATTTCTTCCAGCAGACCTGCGAAAGGAGAAATGAGAGATAAATGTAGACAATAGTGTGTGAGAACAAGAAGATAAAACTTTATAAATATGCGAAGTTTAATGATTTTTTCTTAATTAAAATGGCAGAATGTTTCAATAAAAATATAAATGTACGTTCATTATTAAGGAGTTAGGTAGTTCATAATTTAACACATTAAGATACTTTTTCATGTAAATCGACATTGATTAAAAGTTGCTGGTACATTAAAATTAATATTCTGACGTAAGCTGGTTATTATCACGTATCAACTTAATTATGCTTTTTAATTACTTGGGTCACGTAAATAAAACTGTGTTCACAAAAATATAGTGAAAATGTTCCAGTAGTAAAATAATTTTCACATACACCTACAGCTGAAAAAAAGTGCTAGTGTCTACAGGGTAATTGTTAAAAGGGACTTTTGTAGTAGCTCCGATAAACGTTATTTATTAGAAAATACTTTTTGTCAGATTTTTTCCTGTTTAATAACAATGGGCATTAAAAAAGAGAAAGTAAAATCATTTTAAAAACAAGCTTTTTATGTACTATAAATATTTTTAATTGCATTTTATTTTTTACGGGTTAAGGTAAGGGTTATGTTATGAGGTATGTTTATTGGTCAATCATTTTAACACTTCCAGTTTTATATTTTATAAAAGAAGAAATATGGTGTCGCAGACTTGTTTGTAGAATTATTTAAGGCGGACCAGTACCCTAATTGCGTAATTCACGATCAATCAGAATCTGAATCGATTTGAAACAGATTGCTAATCCATTGCTTCACAAGTTCGATAAAAAAACTGCTGAACAACGACAAAAAATAAAGGCTCGTGCAGACCAGTGCGACGAGACGGCGCGACGCGACTCGAACAATACAATTTCTAAGAAAACTTCACGGTATAACAATAGCCGGTGTCGCGTCGCGCTAGTCTGCACGAGCCTTAACGCAATGAATGCTGTTGAACTGTCAAAATGAAACAGATTAGTCGTAATCGTTGATGAAAATGTGTTGCGTAATTAGATAGCAGGTTGCTATACATTGTTTTCAATTATATACAACTGTTCAGGCAGCGCATGCAAATAATTCTGTTTTATGAGGTATTTCATTCCGACTTGCTAGACAAAAATTGTGAAAGCTGGGCATTAGCCAAGCTTTCAAAATTTTTCATGCATATTAATGCATGATGATATAAATATAATTTATAGCAAAGCACTCGGGTATTAGCTTTCTAGAGCCCGAATCAAACCTAAAGGCGGCTCGGAACATGAGGCGAGTCGCTGCGCAGTAACGAATTCATGGGTCAGCGGGAGTGAGGGGTGGAGTACTGCGCAGCGAGTAGCTAACTTCCGAGCCGCCATTAAGTTTGAATCGAACTATACTAGTGTTTTTTTTTTAGATATGGTTCATTAGATCGGGAGATTACCTCTTACATACAAGTTTACAATCAAAGAACCTCTTTATTATCATGAAGAGGTAAAATTTGAAAATTATTTTTATAAATAGATTGATAGTTAACATCGCAGCACATAAAATTATATTTGATTGGTTTCTCAACCTAAATGAATAAAAGTTAAATACCAATATTTCATGCATGAAGTGCAATAAACACAAATCAACAAGTCATAATCGTTTGAATAATTAGTCTTGCTCTGTTATATTTAGATGAGTGTACTTATGTGCTCATTAAGTTTGGTAAACTCGCACATTAAGTGGCTGAAGGTGAGGAAACTATAATTATGACAATTTCACGCTTTAATTGAGCACTCCTGTTAAGTACCTGCTTGTATTTGGCACAGTAATTATTATAATCATAGTTTATGAGTTCATAATATACCTTTTCAAACCAACACTTTCCTACATAAGTGCTCAAAAACTCTGAAAAGTAAATGGCAAAGCGCAACCTGAAACTCTGTCTGACGAATGTTACCTGAAAAGTTAGATTATGTAGTGGGTAGGGTCACCCATACGATCAATGTCATCGGTTGGTGAGAAAAGATCCGTTTTAAAACCACAATATCTTTGTTAACTTAAGAGAGTCGGACACAAATTGTGTGATATTTTCTATTGAATAATAACAAATCCAAGGTTCTTTAGTAATATTTATATCTTGCTACCATCTTCTTATGGGAAATGACTTAAATGAACGAGTTCAATGCTTTAGACAAATTTCCCCAGCTTTCATATACAATTATTTATTACACTAGATGCTAAATTAAATAACATACAAAAATTTACAGAAAATTTGCTTTAAAAGTTTAGATTTCCTGATGTATCTTATCTTATGTCAAAGTCAAATAGTTCATTTCAATTAGGCACAAAAAATACACTTTTGAACGTCAAAATTTACAAAAAAGAATAATAAGTGATTCTAGACGTATGACCTTTTTTATTCCTCTCCTCCCCATTAACATGGATGCATCTTTGAACAAAATATAATTATTATACTAACAAATATCAAATTTCATATTTATAATGATATTTAAATTACATGCAAATAGTTTTAATCCCTTGTGGAACACAGTTACTTGTATATTTGGCACTGGGACCCTGCGCCGTCAACGCATCCGGACCGCAAAATAAATACGTGTGTAATCGGGGTTCAATTATGTGTGAATTAAATCACATAACGCCTGTATTCCCCGAAGGGTTGGGCAGAGTGCACTTTTCTTCAGTTATGTTTATTAATTGTCTCATATAATAGAGGGCTTGTCTATTGCCATTAAGCAGGCAGTTCCAGCCCCGGGCTGCTACTAAGAAAATTCGTAATGGAAAAACTCAATAACAGCCGGTCTATTCTGTAATAATCTCACGGTGATAACTTAGGTGAAGTGTACGTGAAGTGAGCTGTCATTCCACCTGCTGCTACGGACTGACAGCTCACTCCAAGCTCACTTCACCTAAGTTTTCACGGTGAGATGGTTACAGAATAGCACTGCACAGTGCTCGACCGCAGAAACTCACCCTTAGCTGTTGCGCTTGCGACTACTAGAACAACGAGGCAGTCAAAATGATTTAGGAATCATGTTTAGCTATAACCTAAAAATTATGCTGAAAATTTGTAAGAAATTGTGAGGAACGAATGAAATTAATGATAATTGAGACCTAGACGAAGAAGTGGTCGAAGTTCTCTTAAGAAGTTTGAAAAGTTTCCGTAATAATAAATTGAATGGTGTTGAAGAAATGTAGAATCATTGTAGGTAGGTACTAAACTTTTGCACATAAGTTGCCTGAATTATAATTAATTGACTTATTATTTTAAACAAGCTTTTGTCCGCGCCTTCTCCCGCGTTGACGTCGGAAGTTATGGCACAGGAATGTACTACCGGGATAAAATGTTTTTAATGTATTAATCCAGGTTATAAACTATATAATTGCCAAATTTCATCCAAATCCATTCAGCAGTTTTAGCGTGATTGAGTAACAAACATCCAAGCAACGTTTATATTTATGAAATGAAATGACATTGTTTATTCTGTAAATAGGATATTGGAATCACGTTTACACGTCATCTTTTAAAAATTAAAAATTGAAATTAGCTAGATGAGTTCGGCGTTTCCTATCTGACCACTCTGAGAAGAAAGACCGAAACAAACTCAGAGGTCATAGTCTCTTTTAAAGTCCAGACATATTCTTATAATATTACTAGCAGCGGCCCGCGGTTTCACCCACATAAGTCTCGATCCCGTGGGAATATCGGGATAAAAATATATAAAAATGTATCCTATGTATTATCTATCTGTGTGCAAAATTTTATCCAAATCCATTCAGTAGTTATTGCGTGAAAGAGTAACAAACATCCTACCATCAATTTTTTTAAACTTTCGTGTTTTTAATATTAGTAGGATAGGATTGTAGGAAATGCTGTAGATAAGTGCATGATTTATTTGCCTCCATAACTACATAAATGTATATTACATGCTAAGAATTCTGAAGTGAAACTGTAGGTTATTTATTTTGCTAATCCCGTTACATTTTATTAGCCAACCATTTTGCAGCGGAAACCATTCAAAAGTAATAAACACACACTGTTTTCATGATAAGTAAATATTAAGCAAGCTCTGTTAAAAATTAAAATACGGTCGACGTTTTTTTTTATGTTGTTTTTTCCTCAGTATTTCAGATTTCAGTCGCGTAGATGTGACAGTAACTGAATTACGATGACCAGTCGCTACCTGACGGCAGTCTGAACCAATTTAGCTTTGTTCACTCATTAGTGAACTGAGTCTTTCAACAACAGATTACTGTTATTATTAAGTAAGTATGCTCATTTACACATTTACAATCGCGACCCGCAACCAGCATGGGATTCATCTCAGTTTTAACAGTCCTTCAATCGGTAATTTTATGACACAACATTTGCTGTCGTATAGCATTAGATTTAGTGTTGCCCAAAATCGGTCTTGGTCTTGCAGTCTTGGTAACCATGACCAAGACCGACTTATTATAGCAACTTAACTTTTGTAACTTGCTAATTAAGTACTCCACCACTCTTTAGTATGTAAATATCTGATTTTGTTACTTAAATCGTACAAACAGCTAATTTCCGCTTTAGCCAAGTGGACACAGATTAAGTGGCTTCATGTTAGGACTTTAAAGACTCCCATGAAACATGTAAATGGGAAGCCCCATTTACATGTCTCCTATGGGAGTTTTTGCCGTAAACGAGTGAATAAGTGTTGTGTACCGACAAAATAGCTTTGTGATGTTTGACAAGCCAAACAATTATGTAATCAAACAAATTAACTCTTGAAAACATCCAATCAAAAAATAATCATTAAATTAATTCTTTTGATTACAGATCTTTTGAGAACAGCTTATATCACTGAATGCGCTTCCTTTGAACATCAAGATGGCAACCAGTCGGTTATCTTTCAAACTGAAGGCACGTGAACATATTCGTGAAAAGTTGGCAGAATCTTTGCAGCGCTGATTTGCTGGATCTGTTTTCTCCTCTCCCTATCGTTATTTCTACTGAAAATTTTTATTCGGTTTATATATATATGTATATAAGTATGTATTAGTACGTATTCATTTTCAAGTTATCTGTCACTTATGTGGCACCTGCCATGTTTGGTCTCTGCATCACCCTAAGGTTGACTGGTAGAAAATGCCTCAGGCTAATAAGGCTATAAAGTTTTAATAAATAAATATATCACTTATGTTTGTTAAAGTCACTCTTAACTTTAAAAAAAACTGATGCAACGATCTGTTTCTCTTGTATTAATACTAATATGGTTCCGATAAAAACCCTTTTTCATAACAAAGAATAATGTCTAAGATAAAAAAGACTAAGCGGAAAATATCCTCGAGTCCCCGGCTAAAATAACGTCTCAATTTAACTTAGCTCATGAAAGAGCTATCTTTTTAAACTTGCGGCAAATTTTCAGCTCTGCAAAAGCATTTACTGAGTAAATACTCGCCGTATAATTAAATTGTCACATTGGAACATAGTTTTGAGACTGAAATTATATAAGTTATCGTATAAGACAGTGCGTACACAACAGTCAAATTTTGTGAGTATTTAGCTCATGGTGGCAGGAGAAAAGTCGATTATTGTAATGTTTTTGTTGATTTTGATGAGGCTGTTTTGTTGCAAATTTCATTGTTTTCATAGAGCGATAGTCTAACTAAAGACTTATAGCAATTTTGACTCTGGTCTGCGCAAAGTCTGAGTAATATATTTCTCCCGTCTCCACCAACGAATGTCTGCTTTGATTAATATCTAGACATAAACATGCTGTCTCTGTCTAGTTAAGATCCAAGTTGGGGGCCCTCGAGATAAAATGTGTTCTCTACGCAATTGAAACACCTGACAGCAGATGGGGCCCCTAAAAGTACGTGCAACAAATTGCTTGCTTACATACATTAATTCGTCTTTGTAACGAATGTGGTACATTATTATGAGAAGATGGTATCGGGATGTAGGATTGTGCATCTGAATTTGCATAAAGGCTGTAGATAATTTTGACTACCTGAGAATCGCGGTCCTCGGAGGCGAATGTTCTTGTTTAGCAAATACGTCTTTGTAATAGAAAGAAAATAAAGAAAGAAAAATAGGTTTATTGGTCACAGAAACACGTGCGTACAAAAAGATAACTCGAATAATCAGAAAAATAAAATAAAATAGATCTACATTCCTATATTATAATCAAAACACAAAACTGAAATAGTCGGAAATTTTGATGATTAAAAAAATACTCGTACTTTTATGTAGACTCTGTACTCAATACTGATTGCATAAAGACCGTCTGTTGCATTGCAGTCAAAGTGCATTTTATTTTAAATTGTATACCGCAGCATCGTATTTTGTGGGAAGGTTCTGCGCCTTGTGCACGTGACGTAAACGCATAAACGCTGCCTCATGACTGTATTCATTTGATTAAATGCACATTCACAGTATTAAAAGTTAGTGCACTTTCAACTTTTTGTGAAGCAACGTTTACAATTTAAAACGTGTATCATTTTAAAACGAGCAGCTGGATTTTATTATAATTTTAATGATGACATGGATATTTTATTATATCATACGATTAAATTATTGTAGAATTTTCTTACAATAGGTATGGTATGAAAATTTATTTCAGTATTGAAACCCAATGTGATTCAGCTGTTCGCTTTTCCCCAAAACTTTGCACTTTGTTTAATTTTTACCACGTGTGAAAATGTGTAAGCCAAAATTCTTAAGTACCTTCTGCGTCAGAAGAGTGGCAACATTTTCTTCATCTGTTAACAACTTCTTGTTTCCTTTAGCACTAACGAAGTCAGCAAACGGGAAACAAACTTACCTGAAAAGAAAAGAAACGGATTGAGTAAAGAACAGTTAGAAATAACCCAAAAGGTTTCCCTTTCGAAGTTCCGAACACAAACAGAAGGGAAACTATGGAAAGTCTTGGGTCAGTTTTCAATACATTCCTTAAGTATATTTACAAGATAATAAAGGAAGAAAAATGTTGATAAGAAGAGGCATGTAAAAAGTATTAAAAGTTGGTGAATTTGTCGTTGTGGCGCGTTTGTTCGGGTGGCCGCAGGGTGCGCCGCTGTATCGACCCGGCGATGACGTAACAAGCGGGAGCCGATGCTGCTGGTACGCCCCACACAAACTTTAACAGGCTCCTTATGTAGAAAACAAAACTTGTCACGATCTACCATTCGTCTTTCGAAAAACGACCGGCCGTTGAATTAGTGACTTTTACTCGGATTTTTAGTGTATTATAAAAAGTAGGGTATTGTATATTGGGCCTTTACTCAAATATTATAGAAGATTTTTGTCTGAATGGTTATAAAAATGTTACACTGAGTCTCTAGTCTTATGAAACAGTTGGTAACTTAGTTCGTTAAAAAATAGGATGCCGCGCGTACGCACTGCGTGCGTGTTACTCGTACCTGTAATGTAGGTAGGTAATGTGTGTGGTAGGTTGTGTGTTTATTTCGTGGCATCATAAATCGAATAAAAAGAAAAATCTTGCAGTATGGATTACCACTATTTCATTTATAGCTTGTAACTAGATTAGTCCAGATGTTACGGTTTGATTTATCATATAAAACACCGCTACTTGTTTTGAGCAAAGCATTAAATTGTGTTGCTGTACCCCCAGAATCAACCAAAAATTAACGCACCCACAAGCCCACAATATCAAAAAAAAAACCAGTGGAAAAAAATCCACCCGTATATTTCATGTACAACTAGAAAAGACAATTGTAACATGTGGCCATGTATGCGAGTATGTTTCATACCTGCCTGTAGGCGGTATTGCCCGTCCTCCACAGTGCACTCAATTTTATAAAACAATTCTGATTTTTATGGGCAAAGCGGCTGCCCACGTCAATACCGCCTAAGGCCTGGCTTTTATTGCGTTCTATTCTGTTTTAATCGATTAAATATACTGAAGTCGCTTAGGAATTGAACATTACTGATATTTATAAACAAACAATGAAGGAAAACTTTTGTGTTCGGTTTAATAAAATATTTTTTCCACAATACTCTAAACACGTCACATAAGGTGAGCCGATTTTTAAACGGGTATATTGTTATCTTATTTACCTATGAATTCTTATTCAAATGTGTATTTCTAAACATTATTCAAAACTTTTGACAGACGTCCATCTTTTATCTTGCTACACCTGCTATCTAATTACGCAACACATTTTCGTAAACGATTATGACAAATTTGTTTCATTTTGTCAGTTCAACAACATTCATTGCCTTATTTACGTTGTTGAGCAGATTTTTTTTCAATCTTATGAAGCAATGGATTAGCAATTTGTTTCAAAACGATTCAGATTCCGATTGATCGTGTATTACGCAATTAGGGTACAGATGCCAATTGCTTGTCTATGCTTATTCATCTTACTTACTATTCTGACAATAACTTCTACTTTTATGCGAGTACAGATAACAGAAACGTAACATGTAGTGTAACACAAATGAGCCGTCCCAATGCAACATGAAAAACACAAGAACGGCAGGCGAATTTGTTTCAACGTGTGCTACATTGCCTAATACGTGTAACCAATCTGTATGCGTAAGTCTATAAGCCTTTACATATAAAGGCGTGCCCACTGCCCATATCCCGCTTTTCTTCAATTGACGACTTCTCCCTACATTACTGCTTGCCGCATAACATTCAGACTCGGATCAATAATATGACAGCTGAATGGAGACATTGCCATTTATCAGACGGTTAGTGGGTGGACTTTATTAAACGGGGCTAATACAAATATGTGGCTGTAATAGCCCTGCTTAATATGAGATTTCTGTAGCTAGTGTAAGACCGTATGTTTATCTTATAGCTTCTACGAGTGGCGATAAATGTAAAGTCGACATAGCCCATGTCAGTCAGCTCCGCTACCATCTCGCTAACTGGCTAATATTTTTAGGCATGTATTTAACCGAACCTCCAATAATTCCATTTTTCCTTTATTTAAACATTATTGAACACTAATATAATTGAATGCGCTTATTTTTGTAAACCTCCAACAATTGCTATTTTGGGGTCCTAAAAATATTAAATAGCTAAGTAACTGTGACTAACTTGGATTTAGCACTCGTCGGCCATTGCTGCGCACCGCTCGCTTCGCTCGCTCGGCTCGCGCGCGATTTGTCACAGTTAACCTAACCTAACCTAACCCGTTTGGTCGGGGCACCCTAGCTTAGTAACTGTGACCAACTGTGAGAAAAGGCCAGAAAGTTATAAAGTGACTCATTTATTAAATGAAGTGTTCATTATAGAAGCCAAAAAAGTTTTTAGAGGTTCATTATTTTAAAGTAGCGTACATTATTAGAAGGTCAATAAGTTGTTCTAGCAACTTATGATGTTGACCCTCTAGGATCAGTTAAATCTTTTTGTCGCAGCTTGAGCTGTCCTTATTTAGTACTTGGCGATACGAAAAGAAGAAGTTATCCTTCTTCTTAACAATTGGCTTAACTATTTTGAAGCTTATCCTAATCGTTTATTTTTGGTTCCATAACATAATATAATAAAACAGATAACTTGTAGGTCTTTCTTTATTTTTCATCAGTAATAAATAAGTTTATTAGGAACATAACGTTGACGAAAGGTCAACGTTATGTTCCTACTATACATATTTTTTCCCAATTCTCAGGCTTAAGCGGTAAAACCGCGGACAAAAGTTAAGATTATTATGTGATTTTCGTAAACAACGCAAGATTTAAATTTCCCGAAGTTTTATTTTACGATTTTCGTGAAGATGGAACAACTCTAAAGACAGGGCCGGCACGTACGTACTTACCTTACTAAGAAAGAGACAATATAAAGTAATGCCAGAATATCCTCGCTTGTTTCTATGTATTTGTGTCACTAGGGAAATACATTCCTAGACATAAGTAGATGGGCATTGTGTATCGTCCGAAATTGTGACGCAACAATCTATAAAACGTTCCTCTATGCAAGCTGAAACACGCATGGCTTGGCTTTAATACATATCTACTTAGGTAAATATGTATGTTTTATAGGCGAACTTTATTTGGTCAAGCTAACAAATAGAATTTAAAAAAAATGCGGTTGTTTCAGAGAATAAAAAAAAACCTAATTATTATTACAGGAAAAATTCTGAAAGTAGCGAGTGCATTTGCGGCTGAAGTCAATGATAACACGAAGATGCTATAGGAATAATAAAAAAATGCTACAGCTATATACCACTCATAATCACCTGTCATCACTGAAAATAGCTATCAACAAAACAGCAGGAAGCGACGAAAATATGCTACAAATTCATATCAGATCACTGGGTTTCTCTCAGAAACCTCAAAGGCAAGAGAAAGAAATGTCGTTCCTTTATAACATTAACGAAATAAAAGCTCCTAACGCAACCAGCCTCTAGTATCACTCACATGAAATCATCTGTGAAGCTCACAGGAAACGGGGGCGTGAAAAAATTTGCGATGTTCATTTTTTTCTCTGAAGTACCTACGTCACCATTGTAAGCATGTAGAATTTGTACATGGTTGGTGGATTAAAATAAAATAAAAAAATCGATATTAAAGCAGCGGTTAGAGCAATGTTCGATAAACCTACGCATTTGCACCACATGTCCAGTGGTCGCACGCGCTACTGCTGAGGTCCTGGGTTCGATTTCCGGGTCGGGAAATCTGTTATTGGGTTTTTCCATCTGTAATTTCTCAGTAGCAGCCGGGAGTCTGCATTTGTGTCCGGTTATTGGCAATAAACTCGCCCTCTGTTACATGGGGCTTAAACGTAACTGGCGAAACGTGTAGGTACCTCTGCCTAACCCTTCGGGGAATACAGGCGTGATATTATGCAATACATAGAAATACAGCAGCAGCTAATATTCTAGGTAATCTAATTTATTTATTTACGTATAATTATGTATTCGTGACGTAAAAGATTTCTGTGCCAATCTTTTTTGAGTCCCATAATTCCTGCCGGTGTATTCTGTTGAAATGTCACCTTGAAAACTTAGGTGCAGAGCATAAAATGAGCTTCGGTTGGCACCATTGACAGCTCACTAAGTAAATGTCCGCGGTCTTCTCTTCTCAGCGTGTCGATGGCAAAAATCCTAACTAATATTATTTATGCAAAAGTGAGTGTGTTAGTAGGTTTATTACGCTTTCACGCTAAAACTTCTGAACGGATTTGAATGAAATTTGGCACATGGATAGACCATAACCTGGATTAGGACATAGGATATTTTTCATCCCGGTAGTACAGTAAGTGACCTGCATAACCCGACTCCTCTCCTTCTTTGTAACAGGGTTAAGGTATGCAGAGCACTGACCGTACGTTCCCGTAGGATAATTTCCAACCTCCATGTGGACGAATCCGCGGGAAAGAGCTAAGGTAACTCATAAAATAAATATTAATATAAGTTTTCACGGTGAGGTTTTTTTTGTTCCACAATCGCTTTTCTGCCGCTTTTTCCTGACACGTGTTTAATTCCAATTCGTATAGCTCACTTGATATATAATTCTCAAACGGTGCTACGTTTGAGAAAATATTATATTTCCTTTATATTAGCATAATGAAAAATCTCATTCACATTGTATGCAAATGAAATCTGGTCGGGTCGGGCTTCTTATTATATGTGATGAAGCAAAATATAAATCTAATATAATTGCTGCATTGCCGCAGAAGAATTGAGGACTTGCTTAGAATAAAAATTTGCAGATGTTTTGTGAATTTATTATTATTTTGGCATTGGTCATTGAGAAGAAGAGACCCTCTTCTATGATAATGGTGGAAAGAAATAACCGGGACAAAAGATATTAGAGGAGTTTTAAAGAAGTGTTACCGAAAGCTCATTTAACCTCTTCAAGAATTAAAACTATACATGTACCTAAATATTAATTTGGTTTTCATTATCCCTCAAAATTTCAAAATATAATTTCAAATTATCTGCAGAGCTTTCTGAAAAGTACTGAACGAGCGACTATTTTCGTGTCAATAAACGCTTGAGGTTTGCGGTCCGCCTCTGTATCTCCAACCTGCGATGCGTTTTGAAATACGAATGAAATTTTCTTTTTAGTGTACTGTCTACAAAAGTCCTAGTTATTACAGTCTCACGTCGCGTCGCGCGTCGCAGATATCGGTAGCGTCGGGAAAATTGGCCAAATCAAGAATTCTCACATTTTATAAGTTATTTTTCTGCTGGAAATCTTGTTATCGAGAAAAATTACGTCAACACTGGCCAGTTTACAAATTCAATAAATGTATTGGACAGTTTATTGCCTCGGGGTTTGATAATATAAGTTAGAAAAGGGGCGCTTATGTATTTTTCTGTTACGAACTTTTCAGCCAATACACATTGTAACAGTTTTCTTAACTCGTGACGTGTTTATACTAAACGAAACCATGTAGGACTGAAAGGGGCATTACTCTAAAGATACACGCCCTCGAATCATCATGAGGTATGTCTGGAACGTAATAAGATGGTAATAGCACCTACCTTATTGCCCCAATTTAGCAAACCAAATTAGTCAGATATGTTGGGTTTTTTTTCCATATTCTTGTCATATTTTTCTCTTTGCATCATGACGTAAATAGCTTATTAACTGCTAATACTGTAAACAACAATCTAATATTTTTCTACTTCTTTTAGTGCAGACTGCAGTCCTTGTTTACCGAATAAAGCTGAGTTGATGCAGTTTAGACCGGACTAATCCCAGCGGGCAGACACGGTATAAATCAGCTCTAAACTACGGAGTTAAAAAGTGGGAAAAACTGCACAAGGAAGCAAAAACAACAGAAGAATGTGCAATGAGGGATCTCGAAAATGTATTTTATTTTTCATTCCGGGATTTTGTCATAAGGTTCACTACTTACTTTTATGAGAGTATTTTACAATGCGTACATCATTTTATTTTAATAGTAGGTGTCCTTAGAATTCAGACGCCCCGGGCGTCGGGAATCGATCGCGGATTCCCGGCCACCGTAGGCGCGGGCTTGCGGACGGTGAGCAATGGGTAGCTCGCCGTCCGGTAAGGACCAAGCCCGGGTCGACGGCGCGTTGTGTTCCACGCGCGCCTCAAAGAGTGTCAGCGAGTGAAGGGGTCCGATAAGACCATTGCCTGCCGGGGTTGCGGGAAAGTCCGAAAGGGATACCGTGGCCCCCTGGCATTGCACAGGCAAGAGAAGGAACACGGGTGGGTTTTAGTCAGTAAGAGTCTGACACGCCCTCCCGCTCCACCCAGAGCGGGAGACGTCATTTGATGATTTCCCACCCACAAAACAAAAAAAAAAAGGTGTCCTTAGAATAAAACAAAAACTTTTTTTTTTACTTTTTTGTGATAAAAAGTCTCTCTAGATTCCTATTACAAATACAGCATGAACCTATTCCTTGTCAACCCTTTGTACCGTAGTCTCGTATCAATCTCTCGGAAAGCATCATACCTTTTCTAAGGCTTGTCTGATTGTACATCAAGGAAGATAGATAACAGCTTTGAGCCAATCTGGACCATACCTTTCCGATAATTTACTGGATGGCTGCGTTCAGATTGCAATAGGATAAAAGAAAATTACCTATATATGCCTACAATGGACTACTAGAATATATTAAAATTATCAAATTATTGTTTAGCTAAATGTTCGTGTTTTTCTATTAACTATAACGAAGTTAACGATCCGTCCCAGCCGTATCCAATTAACACACATAAACCCAATTTACACGATGCAAGTTTCTTGCCTGGTACAAATAACTTGCATCGCCTAAACACCGTTTCGACGGTGCAGCTTTTATTGTATGCCATTGAAAATTAAATTACCTGTAGCAAACACCGTGTAAATCGGTCCTAAAGGCCGGTCCAGACGTGTGTAATGTGTAATATAATGTATCGTGTAGTGTAATCCGAATAGCGTGGACGGCATGCAAACTCTACGGGAATCGAGCATTGCGAGAGGCTTTGCGTTCGCGCTAAAATCCAAAAGCCAGCGATTGATCAGCGCGATGTAATGCTTGTAATGCCGTCCACACGCAGGATTCGCGATACGTTACACGATATATTACATGAAATATTACACATATCTGGACCCGGCTTACGGCTCTACATAACAGAACATACTTACTATTTATTTTCAAAATAGTTTTCCATAGAAAGACAAAGAAGTACTAAATACAGGGTGTCAGGGACATCGATGCGAAAACTGTTATATTATTTAGTATGATTCTAAATCCATGGTTTTAAAGAAAATGCAATACCTACGCGGTCTAAATGTATGAAACAGCAGTTTTTTTTTTTTATAACCGGTTTTCATAAGCATCCAATGAATCCATGATAACAGTTTTCGCGTCGATGGCCCTACCATCCTGTATATATGCCATTTCGCTTGTAATTTTCCAGCATTTATAAATACCGGTTTTATACCTTTGGGTCATTAAAACGTGTTTTTAATGCTTCATAAAAGAATATTACGAAACAAAACAGGATTGTGGCACAACAAAAACAATACCTACTTCCTACGTCACTTTGCGATAATGCTGATGAGGTAAATATTATCTCGCTTTCAGTGGATCGAGTTTATTATCATCATTTCAGCCGAAAGATGTCCGATGATGAGCCTTATGTCCAGCACGGCCACTTCCGCCGGTTCAGTGCTTCCCGGATCCAGTGGATTCCTGTGGCGTTCAAAAGATCATCGGTCCACCTTGTGGGAGGCCTTCCAACGCTACGTCTTCCGGTACGCGGTCGCTACTCCAAAACCTTTCGACCCCATTGTCCATCTGTTCTGCGAGCAATATGCTCTGCCCATTGCAACTTAAGTTTGGCAATTCTTCGGGCTATGTACTTAGTTCCTTATAAAATTTTGTATATAGCATAAAACGTGACTAAGGGGTTTTTTGGAAAAGGAAATATTCAACTGATCCTTTAAAAACTAATTTACCTTCTAAATATGCACCTTTAAAAATGATGCTTCTAATGATGAACACTTTTTTTTAAATAATTGGATATTTCTTTAACTTTTGGCATTGTCTCACAATTGGTCACGAACCGTGTGCGAGCCGGGCGAGTGAAGCGAGCGGTGCTGCGGCAGCTGCTGGCGAGTTCTACATCCAAGTTGGACGCATTGCTTGGCTATTTAGTATTTTTTTGATAAATAACTATAACCCTAAGGTAGGATTTATTAGAGATTCACAAAAAGAGGCAATCATTATAATAGTGTTCAAACATTTTTGTAGGAGCGCAAAATGAAAATTATTAGATGTTCGATTAAATACATGCCTTTTAGAAAGATGGCAGTAGCATCGTTCTCCAGCAATTTATTACCAAGATGCAGTGAGTACGATACCTAAAGTAGGTATGTCCCGTGTATTCTGGACAGTCAGCCTTGCTATTAACCTTGCTGACTGGCTAATCTCTTCACGTCGCGCGTCGGATTGAGCTACATAGGTAGGTATAGCTTGTGTCGTAGATATAAGAAAAGAAGCTTACAACTAAATAAGATCTGGGTTGCGAGTCACCAATCTGTTGGTTAAAAGTGGTCATTAAGAGGTTATAAAGAAAACCAACATGACTTAGTTCAGATATTATTATATTATTACCTACTGACTCTTTTTTTCCGAGAAGTCATCTTGGATATAATCCGCCAAGTTCTCCGCTCTTGCTGGCTAAAACAACAACCATAGCAACCATTTTTTACACATGCGAGGAGGCTTCGGGATGTCCAATAAACCATTCTATTTTTTTAATTTAATTTGAATATAAAATAAAATTAAAATACTTCAAAACTGCGTAGTATATATGCCGTAAAACACATGTTCCTATTCGGTGACCGAAATAAGTTACGAGCACTTCTACGCTTCATTATAACTAATGTTGTTTCATGCATCCTGAACTGGGTTTATGACGTCACGCCTCCGTAAACGTGTATTGCTTCACTTTTCATAATACTGCTGATCATAAATATGAGATTTTCCGAAGACGTAGTGGCGGTACTAAATTACGATCCGTGGTTTAGTTGCGGACTACTTTGTTGAATATAAATATTACTATGTGTCTACAGTACGCTTCAAGAATTGAATAAAAGCCTGTTAATGGTAATAATGACTGATGTCTATTTTACAGTGTACATAAATAATTAAATAAATGACGCTAACAGATACTATACACTCTTTGATTAGTGTTTAGTGTGAGCAGTCTGCTAAGTGTTTAGTAAAACATTTTTTTGTATACAAGTTTTTATATTGAATGTTTTCTAAGGGTCAACAATGCTCTTCTGATGTCTCAGTGGTAGTTTACTTGCACCCAAACGTTACAAGAGAAATCATACAGTCTGGGCCAGCAGTGCTATTCTGCGAAATTTTTGGTGAAGTGAGTTTGAAGTGAGCTGTCAATCCCAGCAGATGACAGTTCACTTCAAGCTCATTTCACCTTTTCACGGTGAGATTATTACAGAATAGACCGGGTCCATGTTTTATAAATTGTATTGTGTATGAGCCATTAGCTGCTAGTCAGTTTTGAGATATTCAAATCTATTGATTTGTTAAGCCTATTAAGTCACACAAGTCAAGAGTTCTCAGAAATAGTAACATTGACAGCAAAGAATTAGTTACATTTATCCTAAATGGGATGATTGATGACAGCAATTACCATTTGCTTGTTCTAATCAAGTCATTGTTATGTTAAAAAAAATGGCCGTATGTTTGTTTTACTCAAAATATATGTATTTTTGCTGTCACGTCAAATTTTTTAAGTAGTTTCTAGATAATTCTCAGAGCTATCTTGTCTAGCTTTCGTTATTTGCTATCTTTTTTCTTAATAAATCATGTTATTGCATGTTGTTTTAGAAACTCAATAACCGACGCTTATGAACTAAAATATCAAGTAGGTATACCTAGTAATAATAAAAACAGAATTTGACAAAATTGAGCTGTGACAGTTGATCAACAGAAATCTTATAAAAATCTCCTCCCAGTTCACGGAACAAATCTACGGCATTAAAAATGCCTCCATCGGTTTTCCGCTGCGAATTTATGTTCCAACAATTTGGCGTACCCTTGAAAGAGAAATGATTTGCTGGCTTTTAGAACCATCCGCGTCGCTCCTGCCAGAACTGGGTCAAAGCATATTCATATATTACTCCTTCAGAAATCGTGGTGTTAGATCAATCTTGGAATTGATCCTATTTACTCCGAGACTCACAAGCTATACATAATTAAGTAAAATGTCAAAGTATGTTCTATTTTTATCGTTGAGAGGAGACACATAAGTGAATTTGAAATGCTTGAAATTTTATATTACCTTCATTCGCTTATGGGTTTGTTTGTTTAGTTCCAAAGGAAATAGAAGCATAAGACACCGCGTTATGCAACTTAGTTTTCTCCACTGCGCGCTGTTCTCGATATCTGCAGCCGACTTCAAAGACCACATTCAACTGAGTTTTGCATGGTTTGGAAGTAAACGTTTTGTTTTGTATTCAATTATTAGCTTTATCAGATAAATCATACAGCGGTTTTGTTGAACAAAAAACTATCAAATATTACGAAGGTTAATAATTTACTGTCCTAGATCAAAAACGTGTTCTGCTGAACATTTATTTTCTGAAAGAAGTAACTTTGTAATGAAATATTCTACCACGCAAACGTCTAAGTACAACGCTTCATAAATTTCAAAATCTGCGCATTCAAACCCGTAAGTAGTGTACAATAGCTGTATACAAACACAAACACTTCCATATTCTCGTATCATAGTAATCAGTGTGAAGACTCGGCCAAGAGGAACGTGAGCGTATACTGGTATGTACAAGTACAAACATTTGAATTCGGAATGAATACGCTACGGCTACGCTCCGGGAACTCCACGCGGGCTCAATTTCTATTACCATAGGTTTCGCAAAAGTATATTATCGTAAGTGAATCAGGCCATTTTTAATTCACGTAGTACTATCTGCAAAATGCATTGGGGTACCTTGTTGCCCTGTCTAGATACTGTAATAAAGGTTAATTACGGTAATGAATGTGGCCTTTATATCGGGTTGCATATTTACTGCTTTGGTGTATCTAGCGGTACTTTGTAGCCCTGTTTAGAACCGAACGTAACTGAATTTAGAAAAATAAGATACGAATTGGGATTACTATTGCACTAATAAATCTCAATCTAATCCTGTAACCTACGCATATTGGCTACGAGCAGTTTTTATGAATACAAGTGTCTAAAGTAATAAATAGGAAAATTAAATAATATATATTTTAAAATTCCTATAAATATTTCAAGCTGTTTACATTATTTTCGTTCAAGGTTTCAAAAGATTTATTTTAGCTGAAACATTTTGTTCTAATTACTTATTGCGGAGTCATATTTCAAGAATTTTTGCGCCAAAATGAGTCATTTCTGAAATCGAGGCACGTGGCATCGGTGGCAATGGTTATTGTAGTTGGTAATAATATCAGTTGAAGTTCTTTAGTCAGACAGTGCCTTAAAACAATTTTATACCATAAGTATCAAAAAACAAGAAAAATATATTGAAAAAGGAATGTACTATATAAGATGCGCAGTTTTCTTGTTACCAGATGCATATGTCTTAAAGTTGTAAAATGCCAGAACTTGAGACGAAGACAAAAGAGCTACATAAACAATATAAATAGCTTTTGAAATTCAGCACACACTTGGTTCGTTTTAAATTTCAGATCATTTACAAACCATTGTGTGGGAGCACTGCCTCGTCCCCAAAATATTTAAATGTATTCATGAGTTCAATGTGTTCTATTCACGGTTTAAATTTGGTCATCTTGCTTGTTGTTTATGTATTTAGACAATGGAACAAGTTGTAATAGAATATTTTTTAAGACACCTGTAAATATGATGTAAGGAGAGACCGCCGGTTGAACGCGTCCCAGAGGGTCATGGCCACCCGGCTGGTCCGGGGATACCGCACGGTCTCCGGTGAGTTGGAGAGCCTTCTTGCCGGATTGTCACCATGAGATCTGGACGCAAACGTCCTCGCGCATATTTGGGAGTAGCGTGAGGAGGCTTGACTCCGATGCCGCGAGAAATCGCGGCACAGAGGACAGAGCTCCGGTGGGATCTCATGGCGTCATTTAGAGTGCGATTGTCACAACCCAGTGCTGGGCACGCCACTATTGCGGCGATAAGTCCCCTCTTTGTGGAGTGGCTAGTGAGGGGCCACGGCGTCCTCACTTTCCACCTGAAGTCCTCACCGGACGCGGTTGTTTCGGGAGGTTTCTGTTCCGTATCAGGCGGTAGGAAACACCCGGGTGTCATCACTGCGTGGGTCGCCCGGAGGACACGGTGGAGCATACGGTGGAGGTCTGCCCGGCTTGGGCAGAGCACCACCGTGTCCTCGTGGAGGCGGCGGTGGTGGGATCTCTCGCATCCGGCCCTGGTCCAGGCCATGGTACGGAGCGAGAGGGCATGGGAGGCCGTCACCTCCTTCTACGAAGCAGTAATGCTCGCGAAGGAGGATGCAGAACGCGTGAGGGAGAGGCAAAATTCGCGCCCTTACGCCCCTAGCCGTCGCAAGAGGAGACGCCCTGGGCGTCGGGAATCACAAGCCGATTCCCGGCCACCGTAGGCGCGGGCTTGCGGACGGTGAGCGAAGGGCAGCTCGCCGTCCGCCGTCGGTAAGGACCAGGCCCGGGTCGACAGCGAGTTGTGTTCCACGCGCGCCTCAAACAGATGTCAGCGAGAGAAGGGGTCCGATGGGACCGATGCCTGCCGGAGTTGCGGGAAAGTCCGAAAGGGATACCGTGGCCCCTGGCAACGTACAGGCAACTGAAGGATCACGGGTGGGTTTTAGTCAGTAAGAGTGACACGCCGCCCAGAGCGGGAGAAGTCATTTGAAGATTTCCCACCCAAAAAAAAAAAAAAGGAGAGCCATAAGTTAAGGACGCTCTTTTGAGAACAATATTATTAAGAAACTGCTTGAAATTGCGTTGGTGGCATGACAAATGGCAGCTGCAGTAACTAGTTGGTATTGTAACCACTTATTTGCTTTTAATGCCATCCTTATGACTACAATATAGAAGTCAGAATCGGTTGAACGGACTGTAAAAAGTTTTGTTTAAATGTCTAATCTTATTTCAAATGGAGTATATATGTAAGTCCTTGAAAGAGTTTGAGTTGTCTGTAATAAATCATAAATTATTTCATGCAAAGTTTATTAACTTCCACCAACGGTATGGATATTCTTCGAAGGTTTCGTTATTTTTTTCTTAGTGAGGGCGAGAAAATGTATCAACAATATTATCAGCAAAATATTATTTTTTGGGAAGGTAGGAATGGTGTATTAGTACATATTCAAAATATTGTGAAGAACAATGAAAACTAACCCCAGGAAGTTAACAGGCCATCAAAACTCAAACGTTTACTCCAAATTATCAAATAACATCTAATTCTAATCCCTCAAGAAAACCACAACAAACATTTGCTACCACCAAGCTACAACACCAACATTTGGTCGAAAAAAAAAGTACAAACTGAAATTTAAATAACCAGATGTTCGGTTTTACGAAGATCGGAGTAACATTGCTATCCTAAAAAGTGCAAGTAACGAGAGCAATTTGGTGCGCGGCGGCGTTTCAAGAGTGGCGGAGAAACCCTCGCGTGCGGCTCACGATTTAATTGCTTTGGCGCGGTTCCATCGCACGCTGACCTAAGCTTCACTGGAGGATGCAACCTGATGCTAAGTAATGAGACAATGTATACGATGGAGACATTTTTGACTTATTATAGCTGGGACGTTTATATGTGGATTAAGTATAATGCAGTGCCTTCGTTCTATCTACATTCTATTTTATCGTAGTAGACAGCCCTTCTATTTTAGTTTTATGGGTGTGAACGAAACATAATAATCCTCAAGACCGAACTTCGGCCATAGCGACCAATGTCACCGGAGACTGGCCATCTACGCGGGAGATATTATAGTGCACAAACGTGTGCACAGACACAATTGCACTCACTCTTCCCTCACTCTCATATTCCGATGGGACGGCAATCGGACACGACCGGAGAGAAGCAAACATAGTATCGTATATCAAATAACAGTCATTATCTGAAGTCATTACAGATCCGTTTCAGCAAACCACGTAATGAAGTAATTGGGATTAAAGATATTTAAACGTGATTTACAAGGAAAATTAATGTTTATTCCTAGCTATGAGTCCAATAGTAATCTACTTGATTTGTTTGCATTTATATTTGGCATGTTTATTAGGCACGCGATAAAATTTATTTCCACTATAACAGTGATTCATACAGAGTTGAATGATCGTGAATCTGAACTGGGAAATGTAAACTGTTATAATATGTAACGAGTAAACCACGATATCTTTATTTACGTTTTTTACGACGCAATTGTCGTGGTGTTCTTTAAATAAGTAGTTGTATATCTGTTCTTATCGTACAATGTTATCACACTTTTCCACAGGCTTAAATGAATTGAAATTTTTACACTAAACTTTTTGTCAAAAAAGTAAAATCAGTATCTCTTCCGGTATCTATAATTCTGTTAACTTTCCGGTCCAGGGTTGTCACGAATACGTTCAAAGATACGTGATTTAACTTACATACGAACTTTCACTGCTATTTACAGTGACATATCTTTTAGAAGGTTCTGCTTAACTTGATACTCCAAGTTTCATTCCCAATCATGAGAGTGTGCGTGTCTTTCAGTTCGTTCGAATCGTTTAGTACCCGTATGTTTTACAAAGTCTAAATAATTTTCTATACCTACCTAAAATTAGTATAAAAGGCTTCAGTCCTTTTTTAATTAGAATCGGGAGTCTGTACAATTTTGTAGATATTCACCCTTTTCTGTCAATCGATTTTGTTACAGAATTAATATTTTTATTCGAGGCTTAGCGCGGATTCCGCCAATGAAATTGAACGCGTTCAGCTTATCTAAACGCGTTTAAAAGCAGTCAGTTTACAATCTTCCATAACTATTTTGACACTGACAGCTCTTGAACGCGTTTTAGAAATGCTGATCGCGTTCAGTTTCATTGGTGAAATCAACCCTGAGTTCGCTGAAATTTAAGTACCAGTTGGAAAACTAAATCACGAGTTCACTACCTTCCAAATAGATTTATTGTAAGTGTAAGTGCAAAACTGGGTGGTCGACATCGAAAATAGGCGGGAGCTATAACTCTACTCGAAAGTATCGTAAGTAGTTCCTGAGAGATTTTATGAGCATTGAAAACGTGGTTATGTGGCCGCTAGTAAATGCAACAGTAACTGCAAGCTCCTTGAAGAAGGAACTTCTTACTCAGAATACTGCATAAATAGCTGTGTATTAAAAATTACTGTAGTTGCCCCTTCTGGATCTAAAGACTAAAAAGTAGTTAATAGAATTGTTACACTTGAAGTAAACATAACTGTAAATTGCTTTAAAGTTATTCTAGCAACCGAGGGAAACAAATTAATATATTCATTTGTAGAGATGCTTTTAGTAATAAACTTATATTTAAATCTGATCTATGATATGACAAACAGGCTACTCAGGATTTAATATAAATTTTCAAAATTATATTAAAATTATATTAATTTTTAACGAACCTACATAAATAGATTTGTTCTAAAAAACTGTAATTTACTTGCACCTGCTACATGCTTCCTAACTTCCGATTCCCGAAAATCGTTAACTTCGCCAAACACTACAATTTTCATCCAACCCCAAATTCCATACTTGGTAACATGCTAGAAGTAACAGATATTTAAAACGGTGAAACAGTTACCACGTAATTTCACGAATCGGGGCACAAATTTACCGTCGGCAGCGAAGCTATCGACCGTGCCTTACGTAACTGCTCCAAGTATGAGCTTTTGGTGCTTTTGCTCTCACTATGTAGGTACTTGTACCTACCTTCATTTGCATTGCAATTCTAGGCACTGTTGCCTAAAATAAGATCTGCATATTATCTGGTACGGAGAATGCTATCTAGGTTGTAATGAAATGGCCCACTCTCACCGTATAAAAGATAGCAGCCATTATTTAACAAAGCTATTGGATTAGCTTAGAAAATGTACCAAATACTAAAGGAGATATTGATTACGGAAGAATTACGACAAAAACAAAGATTAAGAACTTTGTTAACTAATTTAAAAAAATGTAAGTAACGTGTAGAGTACAAATATTAGGGTAATTCCAGGATAGGTGCCCCAATGGGATAGGTGCCACGACTTTGAATACTCAATGTTAGAAATATCGCAGGCTAAAATCGTACTATACAATAGGAAGCGCCCCCCCGCAGACCCTAGTGCCACGAACCGTAGGGGAGACGCGCACGCGTTTCGTCCGTGTGTGTAAAAATCTTCCGCGGCAAGACCTCAGCAAGCGATGAAATTATAATCGTAAGTACTTACTATTGAATACCCTTTTTACACAGTTATAAATTCTATTTTTTTTTTCAATTTATCTGATGATATTACAGTTCAAAGTACACGGAATAATGCTTTAAATTATAGATTTAAATGTATCTTATTTTTAATTTTAAAAGGCATCTATCCTGTGCCAAAAGTATAGTTGCCCCATCTACTGTAGCCATAGATGCCCTTAGGGGCATCTATCCCTAACTATTTCTATTAATGTTTTCATATCGCAGGTGGAAGAAATGCCTCGGAAATGGCTGGCTTTTCAAGGAATTACCAAAAATGAGAAATGTGTAAATTAAATAGCCAGAACTTACAGAATACCCTCTCGGACATTAAGAAGATTGCAAAAAATAACAAGGAACAGTTAACCTTGGTTAGTTTTTGACTAAATCGGCCGCTGTTAGATACATCACAGATTGAACATAAGTTATAACTTAATACTATGTGTTAGGCATAAAATGATTAAGAAATAATAAGAAGAAGAATAATTAAGAACATTAATAAGAAGAACAATAATTAAGAAGAATAATAAGAAAAAGAAGAATTAAGAAGAAGAAGAATAAGACTGATACAATTATCTATGTTAGTTCTGAAAAGTAAATTGATTGCATTAAGTAGATGTGTAAGATGATTATTATTTCACAAGAATTTAAAAAAAATCTTTTGTTGGGGAATTCTATATAAGATTATAAAAGATGTCACAAATTAATGTTAAAACATTGAATACAAACTGATTACATTGAAACTAGTCTGTTTTATTTCAATAAGCATCTAATTTTGAAGCATTCATACAGCGAGTCTTCTATCCCTCACGGTAGGCTTCTATCCCTTGACGCATTTTTACTACGAGTCCTATCCCTCACGGTAGGCATCTATCCTACTTTTGAGAGGGTTAAAAAGACATAATTTCCTCAAAATCTATGAAACTTATGTACAAACAAAAGGGGTACCATCATAGATTAAAGATCAAAGTTACCATATGCAAAAGACGTATTGCCAATAGATTATTAATTAATAATTTATGGCTTCCTATCAAAAAGTGGGGCAGCTATCCTGGACTTACCCTACTAGCTTTGGAATGGATTTTGCCGTATTAAAATAGCAATGACTAATGGGGAAATAAATTATTTTCGTCGTGGTTCTATCGCACTATTAAAATGACTTTCTATTTACCATGTGATTGAAATGCCCAAATTTTTTTCTAATTATTTTCTATTACCCAGAGAGCACGTCAACAGTAAACACTTGCTATGTTAACAAGTTAAGAAGATTTAATGACGACCCTGACAGATTGGCTCAAGACACTGAAAGACGTTTAAAGTTGAAAGATATGACGACAGCCGAAGTGCCGAATATGTCACAGTCCACAGTGTAGAAATAAATTGTGACAGGCTTGTGGAAATAACCAGTTTCCCAAAAAACCTGTGACGAAATCTGTTATTGTATCAGTATTTATATGTATACTCAATTGTTAATGTCCTGCTAGTTTTTTTTCTGTCAGTTATGTTTTGTTTTGCGTTGTAGGTAATTATTTTATTTTAGTTTATTATTCTTTTTAATATAAATAACTTATTATGTAAAAGAGTGTACACCTTTAAGGTAAGGTAAGAAACGAATTATTTATTATTAAGATCTAATTTAAAATGTACCAAAAATCACACCAATCATTGTTTTCATGAATTTTTATTTTTGTAGTATTTTAAAACTGGTTTTACCTACGCCGTCGCAGCGCTTTTCCTTGTGAGATTTTAGGAAAGTTTCGTCAATGATCATGATGAAAATTGACTTCTTAAGTACCTACGTGTTCAACCTACATGACAAAATATTGATTAAACACGTCGCTAAACCATAACTACATCTGCCAATCTACCGGAATAAAGAGTTTCAACATTTGAGCTGAGACGCCAAACATCTGGCATGGCTCATTATTGGTTTTTACTCAAGTTCTGGATCTGGAACTGCAGAAGTGCACACAAAGATTCAAAATCCAATTAAGCTTTAATCAAAATTGTCGTCAACCGAAGCTCATAAAAAATTTACTCAGTAACTTCCACTGAGCGAGTGGATGAAACCATAAAAATTGAAAAATTTTAAAAATTACATGAAACCTTTCGAGCTTGGAACTAGGTCGTGGAACTAGGTTACAATAGATAAGTTTACTTTTTAATTACAAAACTATCAATCGGCAAAGCTGGCGAAGAAAACAAACAAGCCGAGATTATAAACACAGTAACATACAAAACCAACCAGTGGATGCGGGATATAAACGAGGAATCGATGTTACAGTAGCTGTAAACATGGTTTATGACGTGAGATGACGGACTTGTTATTTGTCTGGGACTATTGTTACTCAACACAGGAATCTGTTAAACGTTCCAGAACGTCAACATGAGCTTCGTAATAATGTAGCGAACGGGAGTTTTATTTGTTGCAGTAAAATTGAAGCTGCTTCATTTCTTGAGAAAGGGAATATCAATTAAATTTTTATTATTATATTCTGAATTGGGTTTCCCTCCCAAGGGAAATAAAATTGAGAAATGCAAATTAGGTGAAAGACGGCATTTTACGTTTTAAAGAAACATTTTTTTCGGACAAACATTTTATCCTAGAACATAAAATAGAAGGAAAACAATTATGCAGCACATTAACATTTATTTTCGTACACCTATTCGTACCTAATGTACCACCCGTACTTTGTCGCGTTGACCAATATTTCACCTTCAGATATAATTAGACACGTATTTATTTAATGCACAGGTAACAAGAAATTCACGCAATTTAACACTTCCTCGAGGCAAAGTGCCAACGTAACAAATAGGTAGCTTTGGCTTCTTAATAGTTTGAGGAACCATTACCAACAGATGTACATATTTTACGAACATTTGGAACTGATAATCGACGTCGGATTGTAATATCTTTGGTATTACATAATGTTGTACGTAGTATTGAGTTGGAATACCAGTTGTGTGAAACTGTGAAAATACGAAGACAAGTGATTTTATTATGAAAAAAAGGCTACTTAATTTTTCGATGTGAAGCATCGAATGCGACGGGTCAGCGTGGCAACGCGTCGCCAGACCCTCTTAACTCTGCGACTCTCTCGCAGACTTACGAAATTAATTCTGGTATTAAATTAATGTGTATTTTCTAATAAAGATTTTTTTATAATTAGAAAAATATCTGAATATATTTTTGTTTTTGACTACGCCATATTTATTTTCTATACTATATTAAATTAATAAACCATCCTTTGATGTATATTTTCTATACAAAATTGTTTCGATGTTTCACACCTGCCAGGCATCAAAATCAAAATCAAAATCAAAAGTCATTTATTCAAATTAGGCTGAGAATCAGCACTTTTCGAACGTCAAAATTACATAAGACAGTCCCCCAAAACGCCCACCCTTCACCACTTCCTAGTGCTTTTGCTGGGAAGAAGAAGTGGCGCAACAAACTCCCCAGCAGCACAGCTGTCTGTTCAGTTAGGAAAAAAAAAAAGATTCTATACAATAATTTATGAGATAATTTACATTACGCAAAATAAAATTTAAATTATAAATTAATAGCCATATGACAGCTAGCACACGCCAATATACCAACCAAAAACATCGAGAACTATACTCAAGCAGAAATAAAAATAACTAAACGTAAACAATATCTAAAAAAAAAGAAAATATAAAGCCTCCAGGCATAAAGGGAGTGCCCGCTTACATAGAGCTGTAACTAGAAGTTATAATAATATTGATAAACTAGGACCATCGAGGTAAAATAAATAATTGTCGAGGTCGCTAGCTAACCACATATTGTAATACAACTCATTAAAAAAAAACATTGTAATGAGTAGATTATGTCAACAATAAATAAAAATAAAATAAATGTACATAAAAAGTAAAATTATAGACTTATATAAACTCATAAAACCTGTCAGTAGGTAATCTAATTCTGGAGAAAGAACATTTAAACATTGTCTTGAGTTAATCACAGCGACCAACTATTCTTATCATTTAAGTAGTCGTTGATAGAATAGTATGCCTTTGAACAAAGGTTGGACTTTACTTTAGTTTTAAACGCATTAAAAGGCAAATCTAGCAAACAAGAGGGTAGCTTGTTATAAAAGGTTATACCAAGCCCAACAAATGAGTTATGAACCTTATGAAGCCGGTGAAAGGGAGCACGTAGTTTATCCTTACTTCTAGTGTTAACATTGTGAATATCACTGTTTTTAGTGTATAAGTGTATATTCTGCCTAATATATAAGATGTTGGCGAAGATGTATTGTGATGCCACTGTGAGGATACCGATATCTTTGAAAAAATCTCTCAGAGAAACTCTGGCACCTAGCTGGTAAATTGCTCGAATAGCTCGTTTTTGGAGGCCAAATATATTTTGAATATCTGCTGCTTTGCCCCAAAGCAGAATACCGTAGGACATAACGCTATGAAAATAACTAAAATAGACTAACCGAGCTGTATCAACGTCAGTGTATTGTCTTACTTTTCTGACAGCGTAGGCGGCCGAACTGAGCCTTCCCGCTAGGCTCGATATATGTTGGCCCCACTGAAGTTTTGCATCTACTGTTATGCCCAGAAAAACTGCCGAGTTTACAGTTTCAAGCACCTCTTTATCTAAGACGATGTTGGGTCCTAGATTTCTAACATTTGGGAGGGCAAACTTTACACATTTCGTTTTCTTGGCATTGAGAACTAGGTTATTTGTCGTAAACCAATCCGTAACCATTGAAAGTGCACTGTTTACATCGTCAAAATCTTGTCTATTCCTGTCTACTTTAAAAATACGAGAAGTATCATCTGCAAACAGTACAACTTCACAGATATCCTTTAAATAGAATGGTAAGTCATTGATATACACTAAAAACAAGAATGGACCCAGTATTGAGCCTTGAGGTACACCTAACTGAACTGGTAGCCCGGAAGATTTTACACCATCAACATCTACACATTGCGACCTATTATTTAAATACGAATTTAAAACGTTTAGAGCTTCGTTTAGCACACCGTAATGACGCAGTTTACGCAAAAGCGTGTCATGGTGCACGCAATCAAAGGCTTTGGAGAGATCACAGAAAACTCCAATAGCATTTTGAGAGTTCTCCCATGCGCTAAATATGTGTTTCAGCAGAGCAACACCCGCATCTGTAGTCGAACGACCCTTTGTAAAGCCATATTGTTCATTATGAAGGAGGCTATTTAAATTAAAATGTCTTAGCAACTGCTTGAGTATTAACTTTTCAAATATTTTGCTGAATGCTGGTAAAATAGAAATAGGCCTGAAATTGCCAACGTCATTTTTATTACCTGATTTAAATAATGGTATGACTTTACTACTCTTCATGAGGTCAGGAAAAGTTCCTAAATCAACACATTTATTAAAAGTAACAGCTAGATAGGGGGCTACGATGTCTATTATATTACTTAAAAGTTTAATGGAGATTTCCCAGTAATCACCAGTGTTTTTACACTTGAGTGTGTTAAAAACATTAACTACATCACGAGGCGTTACATGTTCGAAGCTAAATATGCGACTACTTTTAGACACACTACTAAGCAAAAGGTTTTCGGCTTTAGATGGGGACGAGTTTAAGGAGCGAGTCGTAGTTATAGGTATGTTGGCAAAAAACTCATTAAACGCCTGAGCTACGTCAGCTGCTTTAGTAACTAATTTACTGTCGACCATAATCTCGAGTTGTTTATCTTGCTTAAACGATTTACCCGTTTCATTGTTAATAATTTTCCAAGTGGTTTTAATTTTATTATTGGAATTTTTAATTGTATCGCTTAAAAATTTTGATTTAGCTAAAACACTAACCTTTTTAAATAATTTTGAATAATTTTTGACATACTCTAGGAAAGGAGTATCAAACCTATATTTTTTCAAACCATATAACTCGTATACTCTCGCTCTACTTTTATAAATACCCGGAGTGGCCCATTGGTTAAAGCCAACGGAGATGCCATTAATGTTAATAGTTTTAGTCTTGAAAGTAGATTGGTACTCTTTTTGCACAACATCAAAAAGGGCTCCATACATTTCATTAGGATTCTCGTGGTCTACTATAGATGGTGTTATTCTATGAGCTATATTATTTAGCATTTTGCGACGGCTCAATTTTTAACCGATTTATATAAAGGAGGAGGTTCTATTTTCGTCTGTATGTATTCTTATTTTATGTATATCCATCGATATTTTCGTCAATTGTGAAACGATTTTGAAAATTCTTTTTTAGTTGTAGAAAAGGTTGCCTGCTGGTCCCTTCAAAATTGTATTAACTTTGATTGGGTAGTTTTTGAGTTAGCTTCAATAATACGTATTTTTCCCAGTTCGTCTATAGATAGTGCAATCCACGACGACGCGCCCCACTCCGCTCCGCTTCGTACTAAAGTACAGCTTACAGTCCAGTAATCGCGAAGTGGGGCGCGTCGTCGTGGATTGCACTATCTGTATGTGGATGATGTTACTGTTCCTGTCACTGTTATTTACATAGCAGGTAGTGGTATTCGAATTCGTGTGGGATCCACAACTACAAAGTGAAAAATAACTCTGATTTCGAAGGTCACAGTTTTTTATTTAAGCAAATTGTATGAATTTTGTCATTTTGTCTATTATATTTTGTTGGAGACCCAGGCAACCAGTAAATTAAAAAAATAACGTGAGTAATTATCGTTTTGGGAAATTCTCAAAAAGATTAATAGCTCTGTTTGTACCAACATCTCTCATTTCCCCGTACAACCCGACTTTCATTTTGTCGAGCGTTCCCGATGAAGACGACCACGTATTGTGGGTGCAAACGAATTTAAGTCTTTTCTCTTGTAGGTAGTGTAAATATTAGTTTCAATTCCTAAGTTTTAAGAATATAATTATTGTTGTTAGCTCTTCACTATGTTTTTAACATCGAAATGCAGGAATACAAAGGACGATGTTTTTGGTGGGTTTAAAATGTGTATTTTTTTTCTTCCTGAAATCGCCAACCGCAAGCATGGTGATCAATGCTCGTGGCTTCGCTGTATAAAAAAAGGCTTTGCCTTGCAGTGCATTATTATTTAATAATTTCAAAACATTGTTTTGTAAGTATAAACAACGTAGGTGCCTGCAAAGCTTCATATACTTCCTCGCACGACGATGTTGTCAAATGAGATTATGTCCTCAGTGTTCTTCTGTTAGCTGAGAACAACATAAACATTGTTGTCAACGTTGTCGACCTACAAGTAAGAACGTAGGTGATATAAACAAAAGGCTTCAGTTTCTCACAATTGTAAGTACGTAAATTGATTGAGAAATCTTCTGTCACAACAATTAACTTGTCACAATAAACTCCATATAACATTATTTAAAGTTATTCGGCATTTTAACTTTAACACAGTCATGTTGTATCAGCAATTGTAATGCCGAAATTACTTTTGATGTCTTCCATATACTTACTTACTTATCTATGTATTTAATAAATGATTTATCTATCTCGTCGCCGAGCTTAACCGACAGTGAGCGAAGGATCGCAAGTGCGTTCACCACGCTCGTGATACGCTCGTAAAGGTTATCATTGTTTTACCGTTTTACATGTTCGTGCCCCATGTACCTACAGTATTTTTACGTTTACAATAGAACTAATACTGACAAACTTGCGTTAGATTCATCGAAATAAACTTAACACGAGATTCCCTTAAGGTGTAGGTATAGTAATTTTCACAATCAATTAATATATCGTCAAACAATGTGAGTCTGAAGGATTTTAAAACTATCAGTTAGTTAATTTTTGGGCACCTTCGTAGATTGCAATTAAAAGAACTTGGTGTATATTTTAGCTCTACAAAGACGAGATGCCTCTAAGCAGAGAAACGGTAAGCTAAATACGAAGTCCAAGTTTTCTTGTAAATGCGAAATGCGAGAGTTTTAATTCATACCTAACTACTGCGAGCTCCTGTGTTCTCAAGTGAAAACTTTTAAACGGAATCTAGCTGAGGAACATTTAATATTGTCGCTTTTGCAACTGCTGAAAACTTCTGTACTCGGTATGAACATTTCTATGATAATTATATTATAATATTCTGGCTGTTCTGCGGTTTGGTTCGCGTAGTTTAAGGCTATTTACCATTACGCTACGATGCTTAGGGGCCGTCTCCACGAGCGAGAGAATCGCGGCGATGCGATGAGTGTGAGCGAAACGTCATCATACACGGTGACATTTGAATCACAGTTTTGCTAGAACAAATGTTGTTCAGACCATGGTCTACTACCATTCCATAGCATCCAATAAAAAAAAAAAACGTCATTGGTTTTTGAAAAACACACAAAAAAGACAAAGTTAAAAATGTCGGGATTATCGTTACTACCTACAACATAGACACTGCGGCGTGGCGCGGCGCTCGCGTCTCAAAGTAGATGCGTGTGATGTTTGTGTACAGAGAGGAGGTGAATACTTCGTAAAAGTACGTAGGTAAATAGGTACCTACATGTGTATTTTAAACGTTGCTCTAAGCTAGGTTTTAAACTCAAATCACACACACACACAAACAGCAGACCCACAACAATTATTTATCCGAATGTTATTAAACAACATTTAATAAGTACGATATAAGAGTTAAACTATCTACTTGATATTACTATTTATTCAATAAAATATTTTATTGTGCTAGTTACGATTTAAAATGAATGTGAATAAAATTTAAAACTAGTAAGTAATTTATTTTAACATGAAACTGCTATGTGAATTCAATTCAGTACTCCCAATCAGCTGTTTTGCCAAAGTTCACGCGCGGCCATCGCAGTTTAGGTACTTTACTAAACATCTAAACGCACGTGCCGGCCGCGGCGGGCGGCGGCGGCGAACTCAAAGGAACCGAATAACCGATGAACCGGTGTCATATTATGTCGCCCCGTGCTCCGCCATCGTGCGGTTACTACGACAGAAAGCGTATCAGCAGTCAGCCAGCAGGGCATGATACAAGGATACAGCACTCGCGTCATTCATTAGGCATTTTAAAAGTCAGTTTAGCTGTTTTGCAATTACAATTGGGATTATTATTAGCGATAATATTTTTTCCACACTTTAACCGACTTTAGTGCACATAACTGACAAAATAAAATGTGTCTACTGAAAAAAAAGTAATTTATTAATAATGATATTACAATCATCACATGTACCTAATTTGAAACTTTTTTATGAACTTTTGTTTCGAACAATTCACCAAAGATTATCCACTTTCTTCGTCATTCTTTTTTAAAAAGTTTCCCACGCTAGTACTTAATTACTTGTGTAGCTAATGTGGGTGCGTTTACAAATTCAAATCTCACCTGCATCTTTCTGTGGGGGAATCGAATTCGCGACACGTAACGCAGCAGCCTATCACTCAGAAACTGCGCCATCGGCATCGGTACGGACAATAATTATTAGGAAGCACAGCACTACTTATTATTACTTGAGTTTAGCTTTCTCCTATTTCATTAATTTAAGCGCCGAAGAGTTTTTAACTTACTGTCTTATGGGTGCTAGTGTGCTTCGTGATTTTCTGTCATTATTTTAGTTATTTTCGGAACTTCTTAGTGTGTGTGTGAGTATGTGTGTCGTCATCGAAGCTGCTGCCTAATAAAGCATCGCGATCAGAGAACATTATCCCGTGCGGCTCGCTCCCGCACGGGACAGCATTGTCTACAGGGAAATTTACCTTCATAAACGAAATTTAGTAAGCACTTATTTTTGTACGTCTTACTAGAAAATACCAAAGTTAAAAATTAACTTCGGTAGGTATTTTATCACTGATAATTGGCTACTTTAAAACACATTTTTATGGCTTGCTATGGCTTTAGCTATGGGTATTTTCTGTATGCACGGCACGGCGAGGTGGTTGACCTCTAATAATTTTATCATTTCGTTGTAGGTGCGAACTTACGGTAGGTACTATGAGACGTGGCTTTCATTGTTTCCTGTAGGTATGGTATGGGTACCTATTGTATCTAACGTGACATTATTAGGTATTATTTATTTATTGGGATATTACAGGAACAAGACAAAAACAAAACTTAAACCACAAATCCGAGTCAGCTCCAAGACAACATTGATTTCAATTTTCCACATTCCAATAGTTAGAACACATTTTCACAATAAACGCGCGATCCTTGTAGTCCACGTGGACTCCTCATAATTACTCTTTTGAATGCCATATTGCTACCGCGATGACTACTTTGATGTTACGGTTAATGTTTGAACACGTTTGAGCAACATAAGACTTATTTAAGAACGCCTAGTTTAGTTTGTTTTAATTACATATTTGATGCAATAGAATGGTAGTAGACCATGGTCTGAACAACCTTTGTTCTAACAAAACTGTGATTCAAAAGTCACCGGTATAGCCGCGCGCTCGTCGTTACTGTCGGCGCGCGCGGAACGTTGCGCTCTCGCAGCGAGAGCGCGGTGAGCGCGCTGTCTTAACGCCGGCATCCCGCCAAATTATTGCACAACGACTCGCCGTGAAAACGCGGCGATTCCGTTACGAGTCATCGCGGACATGCGGCGATTCCGTTACGAGTCGCGACGATACGCTGGCGGAACAATCGCTCGTTCGTGGAGATTACCCGACGTATAAGCACGGATCCGTCGTGATTCTCTCGATCGTGGAGGCGGCCGCGGCCCCTTAGGACCCGAGCAAAACAACAAAAAAAACAGTACGAGAGGAAAGAACGCTAAGTGAAAACGAAGTTATAGCGCGGGCGGGCGATCTGAGGCGTCGTGGTGGGTCTGTGCCCAAATTTCACGCGGACGTAGTTGCGGGCAGAAATAGTGGGTAGGTAAAATATAGGTAGCGTACTGAAAACAGAGATAGAGAAAACATCAACATGATTTAAATAAATATGTTATTTTGTTTATTTGTCAACTAATTATACTTAATTGTATTCTTTGCTAATAAATATTATTCTTAAGGTACCATTCCGTAGCCGACCGCTAGGCGGCAGCAGTTGTCTAGTCGTGGCGTTGTCTAGACGTAGTCTATGAATTTCAATAAAACCGACGTGTCGCTGTTCTACGGAAGGTATTTCATAGAGATTCATAGAAACCAGCCGTGTCGGCGGCGACACGTCGCCTGCTGCTGCCGCCTGCGGTCGTCTACGGAATTGTACCTAAATAAATATCAGATTTAGGTTATTTCACTAAGGGACGGACACAGATAAATATTGCCTTTTACAATTTGTAGGATGATGATACACGTGTTTCTTGTTCCCATTATACGGTTTCAATACATCATAAATATATTTTAATTAGCATGACCACACACAATGCTCTTTGTTAGTTATTTTTATAGCAAATTAATTATATTTGCAGTGTCTATAATAGGAGCTAGTTACACAGCCGAGCAGAGGTGGCCCAGTGGTAAACAGTCGCGTCTTAGGAGTAGGTACTATCAAAGAACTTCATATCTAAGCAGTTTGAAAACAAAATCCCGTAAACACGATGACCACATCTGTTACCGCCCCGGTTCTATAGCCGCCGTGCGCTGCAAGCAGAAATAGTCCTTGCGGTGTATAGATATGAACTTCTTCGATGGCACGTAAGTTCTAGGTACGAACACTGACGGGCTTTACTTTATGTAAATTATTTCATCACTACTGCTCTCAAAACGGTGAAGGAAAACATCCTGAGGAAACCGGCATGTCCTAGAACCAAAAATTTGTAGACATGTACATCTACCAACCCGCACTGGGCCCGCGGTGGTGGATTACGGCCCACGCCCTAAGAGGAGCCTGTTCCAGCAGTGGGATCATTTTAGGCTGATTATGTAATTCCCCCGAAGAATAAACTCTCTATATTAAAAGGCTACTTAGGGATTATGGCTGCTGTCATCCTAGCGTATCATCTATTTTTTCGCCAGTACCTATATCTCCAAGCGTTGTCTATCGGTCTCGTGCATTTAAATCCTACTCCTCGTTCAATCGTTTGCACATTGCTGAGCGTCGTGATGTGTACGACTTAACTGTTTAACCATCTCCCTTCTTCTTTTCGTGTGGTTAGTAAACTAAGCTGGTGTCAGAGTTTTAAAGCCGCCCACGGGCCTCTGACTTGGCTTCACATGCCGTCGAGAAATATCTCTCAGGCATGCTGGTTTCCTCACCATGTTTTCATTCACCGTTTTTTGAGCAAAGTGATGATTATATAATACGCACATGAATCCGAAAAGTCTGAGGTGCGTGCCTTGGGTTCGAACTCGAGACCTATGACTTGTCAGTCTGACCATCTCCCTTCATTTGTGATGATCTTAAGCTTGTTGTATGTTGTGCGTCGGAGATCTTGGTGTCTGGTGTTGCGTCACCAGGCCAGACCATCGTAATAGCCTCAATATGAATCAGTTGGTGGATACATGCACCGTTTCCGCCCTGCTGAATGACTAGTATTTTGACCATGGGACCTGAGCTATTATGGTTCGTGCCAATACGAGGCGAGACGAAAGTTCAAGATTGTCTGACAAACAAAGTAATATGACTGACTGACTGGTTGACTAATGCGACGTATTAGTAATAAGTCACAAATAAAACTGCGTCACCAGTAGGCAGTAGACCACCCACTATAAATTCTAAGGGCCATGTTCAGAAATTGAAGTGGCCCTTATCAAGCTTAAACATGACTATCTAAACAGCACGTATGTTGCTCCTTTGTGTTTCTTTCGGATGACTCAGTTTTCCTTCAAACTACGCAAACTTGAAATTACTTAAGCCAAGTTTTTTTTCGCTCCCGTTACAATATTCTTGGCAACTTCCTCGTTATGCTTGGCGTTGATTAAAATAGGTACGGTCTGCATCACAATTAGGTAGCTAGATAATTCTCGCCAGGGAAAACGACTAACTTTATAATATTTATGCTTTCAATTTGTTTGTCATTCTATAAACTAGCTGCGCCCCGTGGTTTCAGCCGCACAGTGGGAATATCGGGATGACAAATATCCTATGTCCTAATTCCTAACCCAGGTCATGACTCATGGTCTACCCATGTGTTACCTAGATCATTCAAATCCGTTCAGCCGTTTTAGTGTGAAAGCGTAACAAACGAATAAATACAGAAACTCACTTTCGCATTTATAATATTAGTTTTAGGATTTTCCGTTAAAATCAAGATACAGTAGGGTAACGAGGTATTTCTACTTTTTTTTTATGTTTCTATGATTGTGTTTAGTTTAGTTTGTGATTTTCCTGTGCGAGTCCCAATAAAATATTTTCTTTTTTTTTCAAGTACTAGACACAGAAAGTTTAATTTTTATTACCATCATTTTACCTGTACTTATTTAATTATTAATCTATCGCTAATATTATAAAGAGGAAAGATTTGATTGTTTATTTGTATTGAATAGGCTCCGAAACTACTGGACCGATTTGAAAAATTCTTTTACCATTAAAAAAGCTTAGTTTTCAGGCAGAAACATAGGCTACTTTTTATCCCGGGAAAAATAACGGATCCCGCGGGAACGACCACGGGAGCGAAGCTGCGGGCAAAGTACTAGTTTATTATAAGACTTTATTCCATGTATTTTGTATAGGACGTTGATAGCTGTGCCATAGTGTTTTTGACTTTTGCAACTATCTTTTGTTAAGTTGTACTTAAAATGTTGCTATTAAACTTTTTTGTATATTTTATAAAGTATATAGGTATTATACACCTTCAATGTTTTGTGTTTCCTGGGAGCCGAAAAATTACGTATGTACCTATTCAGTTTTTGGACTCTGAACGTACCTGTGTGCGTAAGGTGAAAAAACCTAACTTAAACAATTAATCAAGCAGTAACTTCAAGAACCTTTCGCCTACCAAGACACAGGAAAGATTTTTCTACGTAGATAATCGTGAGAAAGTTCAACCATTTTTTACCAAGTTTCTTGATAGGAATTTACGATTTTCAATAAAATTGGTTAGCGCCCCCTGTCGAGTTCAAGAAGAAGGGTGCTCAAGGGTGAACAAGTTGTAGGATAAGAGGCACGTCTAATTTAAGCCTTTCGCCGACAGTTAAAAATCCCTCAGCACGCTTTAATTGTTGCTTTTACTCGCGTCATTTTCCGCTACTCGCATCCGATTCGAGTAGCGGAACATGACGCGAGTCTATTGAATTGAACTACTGCGGTTTCGCTGCTATTCGCGGCGGAGGGGTGCTACCGGCCCAAACCTCTTTATATGATGTAAACCTGTATCATCCACAAAATTGAAGGTTACAAGATTTCAACTAAAACAAAATTAATTTTCTGATTATCTAAGTAGAGAAACCAGAGCAAGTTGCTAAGTTTTAATTAATTTTGTTTCACTTGTGTGTAGGTATCGTCATTAAGTAGTATCCAATGTATGGTATCAAGATCTTGTTTGACTTGGTAATAAGTACGCTAGTAGTTACATAACAACCTCCCACTTTTTATGTTTAACATATTTTAAGGATTTAAAAGACAGTACCTGTGTAATTTTGATCTAACTAATTTTTCTTTCCAAATCTTAAGGAAATGCGATATAAGCATGCAGCGTTAGGGCATTGGTACGCCGCGCCGTCCGCTGCACGTCTTTGTATCAGTTGAAATCAATCTCTAAGTAGTCTGTGGTTGAAATGGTAAAAATACAATGACATAGCTGTACAGTGTACACTCACTAATATTTCAGATAGGTATCTGTATTGTTGGTTTGTTTTGATTTCCGTGTGAACTTATAATCTTAGGTATCTATATAGAAAAAAAGTAGGTACTTAGTTCTCTATTCAAATTATTATACACTATTAATCTAATAATTGATGTACCTGAAAATTAGCATTAATTTGTATTCGGAAATGTGATGATTCCCGAGGGAGAAAATAGTAATAGGTACCTACTGTATTTTAACGGCCGTTTTGGGGTGAAATTCGAAAACTAAGAAAAATGTTACAGTGACATCTGTCGATACTTACGTGAACTGTGAAAATACTCGGCTTCCAACAAAGCCCATTCTGAGGCAACGTGAAAACGTGAATTTTACAGCGCCACCCGGACCAAGTAGTTTCAGAAGCTGTACAGAGATGGCGCTGTAGTCGCCAAACGCAAAATACCTTGCTTAAGTGAAAAAGCTGTGTTTCATAAACATTTTTGCATCAAAAAGGCCACCTAAGTGAAATTATCTAATTTAATAATGTATGCCTCTTTTACAAAGTTATTGAATGCAATTGCAGGACAAAACCAAAAAAATCTCTAGATTTTTCTGTCAAAATTCCTTTTTATGGAACGCCTTCCAACACGGAATTTAAATGCAGACATTTTTCTGGACTGAAGCCAAAATTAGCTGTGCATAAAATTAGATATAAAATTCAACAAGATAATATTTTACAATTTATTTGGACTAACATCTAAACTCTAATCTATAAATTATTAAATTAAATTAAGAAAACCTAATTGAAATATAAATAAAAAACTCAAGTTTTACATTAAATTAAATCTGACTTATTAATAAATATCGTGGTTTGCTGCTGAATATTAAAAAAAAACATTGGATGCCACCACAAACTATCTCTACAGAGGTTGATGCCAAAATAATTTTATAATATTCCAGTCTTTTATGAGTGGCACGTGAGCATAATATTAATTTTAGCGACAAAGAATTCTCGATTATGTAGGTACAAATGTATTCGGAAGTGCGTCAGCCAAGATGGTGGATTATTTGCAAAGTACCTAGGTGTAGGTACAATCATATTTTTTTGTTCATTTGTTGCTCAGTCGTGGCTGCATGATAAGAGTGAGGTAGGTACCTACTTAGGCACTTAAAAAATATGGCAAATAGATAGAGTTTCGAGACTTATCATATACTAACTTAACCTGCACAAGGTACCTACTTGTAAGGTTGGTGAAGCTACGGTTTTTTTGAAGGGTGGTGGCCACCAGATAGCAGCCGCAGTGACGGCTGTCATAAAAATTATAGCAGCGGGGTTTGACTTTACGTGTTAAAAAACGCTCTCTAGAAAACCACACCAACTTAATTTCATAAATAACGTTTCTGGAACGTTATTCGCCGTTAAATTGCAGACGCTATGTGGCGGCCACCGCTCTTCTAGGAAAACGTAGCTTTAGATTGATAAAGGTGGTGGCGGGGATCTCTCGCGTCCGGCCCTGATCCAGGCCATGGTACGGGGCGAGAGGGCATGGGAGGCCGTCACCTCCTTCTGCGAAGCAGTAATGCTCGCTAAGGAGGAGGCGAAACGCGTGAGGGAGAGGAATATTTCGCGCCCTCACTCCCCTAGCCACCGTAGGAGGAGACGCCCTGGGCGTCGGGAATCGCAGGCCGATTCCCGGCCACTGTAGGCGCGGGCTTGCGGACGGTGAGCAATGGGTAGCTCGCCGTCCGGTAAGGACCAGGCCCGGGTCGACGGCGCGTTGTGTTCCACGCGCGCCTCAAAAGAGCGACATGTCAGCGACTGAAGGGGTCCGATGGGACCGATGCCTGCCGGGGTTGCTGGAAAGTCCGAAACCGAGGATAAAGTGGCCCCTGGCATTGCACAGGCAACTGAAGGAACACGGGTGGGTTTTAGTCAGTAAGAGTCTGACACGCCCTCCCGCTTCGCCCAGAGCGGGAGAAGTCATTTGATGATTTCCCACCCAAAAAAAAGAAATATTGATAAAGGTATACGCACGTGTTCGTATAGGACCAAAAGCAAAAACTTAGGGAATGTACGTATTAGCAGCCTATTGACACAATCATAGTCTTTCCAACAGCGTGGGCAAGAAAAACTGACACAATTTATGTTTTCCGTTCATTCCCAATTTAGCATTGAAAAGAAAAACATCTTCAATAATGTTTTGTCAAACAAAGAATACTCCTCAACAACCAATCCACAGTTATATAATTTAAACAAAGTTTTCCATCCATCTTTTAGTAACCCGTTCCATAATAAGCTTATGTATGGATAATATATGACAAAACAATAGGCATTGTTATACATCAATAGCTGGTTTAATTTAGATTAGAATGACGGACATTTGCCAAGTGACCGTGGATAACGTTTGAGGTGAAAACGTCTTGAGTAGTGACTCATGAGCCGATGACAAGCGTGTGTTTATTGTAATTTTGACGGTAAATAAATCTTCTATCTTTTGAAATAAGAACGATATACCTGTCAGTGTTTTGTAAGTTCAAAGGATTTTCTAGAAGTTTTGTGAGTAATTATGGTAAATATTGGTTCATTATCTGGGCTGTCCTTGTCCCAAGTTACTTGCAAGCGTGTGTTTATTGTAAATTTGACAGTAAATAAATCTTCTATCTTTTGAAATAAGAACGATATACTTCAGTGTTTTGTAAGTTCAAAAGATTTTGTAGAAGTTTTTTGAGTAATTATGGTAAAGATTGGTTCATTATCTGGGCTGTTCTTGTCCCAAGTTACTTGGTGTCAGCGCACCACGTTTTTTTCTTCCATTCTCTTCTGTCAACCGTCGTCGCGCTATCATTCACTCCCTTTTCTTTCCATATCCTTCCTCACACAATGCATCCATCTTTTCTTTGACCTTCCTCTTTAATCATCACGCTTTCTGGTACATGCGTTTCCTCCCTCCTCATAACATGGTCAAGATTGGTAAATATTTTCAATAGTCGTGCTTAGCGCTTCTCCTCCAAATTTATGCGCACGCTGCCAGCATCTGTGTTTCCTTCCTCCTATAACTCGTCAGCCTTCAAAGCAAGAGTGAAAAATCATCTTCTGGGCACCGTCATCCCATCCTAGACTTTATACATCGCTTTCCATCAGGCAAGATCGACGTCAAGAACCCATTTAGTAAAAGAGATAGATCAGTTTTTCAAGGCTCAGTATTTTATTTATGTACCGTGAATATACCATATCATATATATCACAATGTACCATAACCTATCTATAGGATGCGTCAAGATAGATGGGCCAGGATTGTACCTCAGTGGGTGCATGTGCCACCGAGGCAGGCCTAAGAAACGTTGGCAAGACGATTTAGACTCGTTCCTGATTGGCTTTTGAGCCTACCTTTGGTCGGCAGTGGGACAATATACGGTTGGTAAAAATAAAAAAGATAATTACCTAATTGGGCAGTCTTAGTAGTCCTGGTACCCTAGCCTATATTAGCCAAGTTTACATAATTTAAGTAATTCATGGCCCTACTAAACTCAATCTAAACACATAATCTGTTTGTAATTAACTATGATTAAAGTTTGAGACTAATTTGACAGGTGCAAATGTCAAACTCCAAATTGAAAAAATAAACAACAATCACTTGAAATGTCAAATTAGTCTCTGGGATTAGAAAACGAAGGTTAGAAAAATTTGTATTCCTACATATCTAAATACTGATTCTGTTTGTAATATTAGATAAGACTCATTCCAACACGTATTTTAAAAAAAAGTACCATATTTTATGCATAATATTATTCCCATGTAAACTTATTTAGTACCTACAACGCAGCTCGCAGTCACATAGCTGAATATAAAATTTATTGCAATTTGCGAAATCCGTATTCCATTTTGTTGATTTTAACGCTGCACTAGGATCTATGTTTTGTATACAGTGCACACTCATCCCGGAAGTATGGATATTGACTTGTATTTCCGGGATAAACGATGATTTCGGGTCCGATTTGGGTTTTCGGGTTGAACGTCAAACAAACAGTTTTTTGACAGTTGTGCGCACAGATTGTATTATGTCTGCGGCGCGTGAGTCGCCGACGCTATGAAATGTTGCCACTTTAAATATTATATTTTATTGTAGTTAGAACTATTGTGTAAATTGTATTTATTTATTTTTGTCTTATTTTGTTATTTCTCTATAAGTTGCACCGGTTGACGTCATCACGTCAACGCCGGTTGTCGCTGAAAACCAGCGCTGGGGCTTTGTCTTGCATAGGGTCCCAGCATTATGCTGAGCGATGGCCGTTTTGCGTGGATGTGACGCATATTTTCCTCCAATTTGTTATTTTCGTGTTTTATTTGTTTTTTTTTTTCCTTGCTTGCGTCATATTCTACCGCAAATAAACGTATTTTCTTTCTTTCTTTCTATTTAAAAGTTAATGGTGGAACGTTCTCTGAAGCCAAGTGTTTATAGTTAGTTCTAGGTTAAACATAGTCATTGACAACATTGTATTAGCAGATACATAGGTAATTGTAATGTTGTCCTTCACATTAATGATTGATAGAGGTGTGGACAAACAGTTTTTCTCAGTTTAGACCGTGTTGTTGCTTTACTTGTTGTATATTATGTCGTAGCCAGTCTTAAAATTGATAATTTCATGAAATGAACATCGACCACTGGTCACATGATATGGCCTGGCCAGATCATTGAATACTCAACGTTTAACGATATGAACAGTTAAACGCACGACTTCTTCATGATGTGGCCAAACATTTGTGATCATATCGTTAAATAGTTAGATTATCCACAGGTAGACACGTTGATGTCGCTTTGTTTATGTTGTGCATCATGGCGGCGGCATACAACAAATCAAACAAGATCTGGTATACTTTAAGATCTGGCCACGACACCTACTAGCTGACCCATCAGACGTCGTCCTGTCAAAATTTCAATCACAATTTTTCGACTGTTCCTTTGAGTTTAGCAAAAACATTTTTTTCCTATATCTCCCCTATATTAAGGTGAGCAAAACAAACATTATTCAAATCCGTCGAGCCATTTTCGGGATTTTGCGAGACTAATGCACGGCAATTGTTTTTTTATATATATAGATATAATATACATGACATTATGTAGGAGTATTTCCTTTCTGAAAATATTAAGTACTTCTTGCCATATTAAATGAAGGAAGTGTAGAGTGCCGCTAGCGGCTTTTTATCCCTGTCGGATAAAGTGCCGCTATTTGTGGCATATTAGTAGCGCTGCCTCGGCGCGGCTAAAGTGCCGTAAGCACTGCATTGTCACTGTCACTTGTTATTTTGTTTGATTGTTGAGCATTGCATTGTCACTGTCACTGTCACTCGTTATTTTGTTTGATTGTTGAGCATTGCATTGTCACTGTCACTTGTTATTTTGTTTTTCAGGAAAGGCTAAAGTTAATTTATTTCATCTATAGCTGGCTAAACTTAAGTGTAGTCATAACCCCTTGGCTTAGCAAATGAAAATGGCTGAAAGGTAGGTTAGGTTAGTTTAGAACTATGACCACACAACGGCCACACAACACAGCCAGGGTCTGTAATGTTTTGGGAATGTGGTTTTTTACAGCAAACTTACCTCAACAATCAAACTAAATAACAAGTGACAGTGACAGTGATAGTGACAATGACAACGCAACGCTTACGACACTTTAGCCAAGTCGAGGCAGCACCTTTATTATGCCGTTAACGGCACTTTATCCAAAAGGCAGTGTATAGAGTGCCGCACTCTATAAGCTGCCTTAAATGAATTGAAATGATAACAAGCTCTTTCCGTAATAAAGGATATATAGGTCCTTTACAAAAAAAAAAAATGAGATGTGTACATGTAAGTATAGTCATTATTTTGAGAGTGAAATAAAATTGATTTAATTAGGTGACAATCAAGTTAAGTAAAATATTTGTAATACGTAGATACAAATGGTAAAATTTGTAAAATCGGTTACTGAAGTGTAAAAACCTGATCGCTGCGTTATAAAGAAATATTAAAAGCTTTGACTGTGAATACTTATAACTTTTGTAATTGAGAGGTTCTTCAAGTACTTTACGATTTTACTTATGTTTCTCTCAAATCTACCCCTTCTGTACTTATTTTAAGGGGTAAAAAAAACTGTAAGAATATTGCAATGAATTTCATGAAGATAATATTATACCTAACTTTGTGGTGTACAATGCTAATTCAGGATTATGACAACTAGCTAGCTTTGTAAACATGTTAGTTAGTTTTTTTTATGTTTCAAACCGTAGAATTCGAGAGAGCAAAATATTCCAAGAAAATATAATAACTAACCCAACCCACGCTCGATTAATGTAATTTCTGATACAACCAAACCACAATCTACTTTAAAATACTACAAAATATTTAACATTAAATTGACGAAAATTGCGCGTGTTCACATTTAAATGGGTACAGACAGCAAAAGAGATATGTATGAACGCAGATAACATTATCTACTTTTAATTCTTGTGGAGCGTTTGCTAAACCATAGCCAGTATTTTATATCGTACACTAAGCATGTCTATTGTGTACTAAAAAGCAGAGACTGAAACCGGTATGATCAATACGTGTATTTTATCGGTAACAACATATATATATTTTTAGAGGTATTTTTGTATTTTTAAAGGCTACATTAAATTAAATACAACCAGTATTAATACTGGTTACCGATATAAAAATTACTTGTATTTTACACGAGCGGTCGGCATTAGTCAAAGGGCGTGCATCGCCGGTGTGTGTAACCGGTATTAAAACGGTAACCTAAATGAGGTATCATGTTTCTTCTTCTTGGTTACCCAGATAGCGGTAACCTTAGACGTAGAAGTAACCAACTAACAAGTAACTTACTAAAAAGTAATAACGTACTTACACACATAAAAAAAGTTTGCGATCAGTTTGAAACATCGAAATCTTTTTTGTTACGGCAGACTATATTATAATTTCTTTTTCTTTTTAGATTCTTTACTTAAAAATAAAGAATTAGAATATAAAACAAATTTTTCCATATTTATTTTTTTCCATATAAAAAGAAATTCAATCCAAACTTACGCTCATTCAGAAATCTGACTTAGTCAATTTTAGGAGAAGGATATTCCACGAGGTAAATAGCAAGCAGAGTTGCTGTATCCCAATCCTGTGTCGTGGCCATGTTGCAGAGGTACCACGGCATGGATAATTTAGCTAACCGACCCCGCAGTGGTCGCCCAACTGTTTTGACTGCTGCTCAGAAGCGCTATCTCAGATTGCTGGCAGCCCGTGACCCAACAATCAACGCCACTACAATAATAGCAGAAGTGCGGGCTGCTTCTAGACTTGAAGTTAGCACTCAGACCATTCGGAATCACTTACACCAGGCTAGACTACGAGCACAGAGTTCTTGGTAAGCACCTCTGAATTCACAGCAATATCAGCGACGGAGATTGCAGTGGGCTAGGCTCCGGCAACATGAAGAAGATGAGGTGCAAAACATTTGGCAAAACTGTCTCTTCGTTGACGAATTGCAAATCAGTACTCATCCAGACAACCGCCGAGTCCGTATCTGAAGAAGACCTGGAGACTGACAGGCAAAGAACTGTCACTGAAACCATTACGCAAGGCGGGAAATCGGTGTCTTTTTGGGGTGGAATTATAATTCAAACTCAAACTCAAACTCAAACTCAAAGCATTTATTTCAATTAAACCATTTACAGGCACTTTTGAATTGTCAAGGAGTCAGTCAGTCAGAAAAATATGAAGCCATTCCAAAGCGTAGGTTCCTATGGAGAAGAACGGGCAAGAAACTCCACGGACACTCTTTTAAAAAAATTATATTCTTACAAAATATTGTTTACATCATTCATGTTGAAATTATACATGTGAGAACAATGTAGAAAGACGTGTACGTAAAAAGCGTCCGTAATAAAAAATAAAAATAAAAAAACAATTCAAAAATTAAAATAAGCCGTGGCAGATAAGAGATGACCAGTCCCTACTGATGGCGCCCGTTCACGAACATGACGCATGGATCAGCACCGTTTAGCTCAACCATTTTGAAGGGAACTCGACGATCCAAATAATTGGAGCTAGAACACCTTTGATCCCGTATCGAGGCTCTATGGCGGTAGACAGGTACAAAACATTCCCTATTGATGGAATTGTAAGACCATTCCGAGTAAACCATGGGCACCAATTCGTACTGGTCGATGATAATGCGCCCGCACAACGAGTCAACTCTGCTGTCCGAGAACACGACATCACAAGGTTAGACTGACCTGCCAGCTCGCCTGACTTAAACCCAACAGAGCACGCGTGGGATGCTCTTAAGCGAGTGGTTTGGAACCATCAGCTACCTCCTCAGACAGTGCCAGAGTTCAGGGAAGCCGCTATTCAAGAATGGGACAGGCTACCACAAGAAATGCGAGATAACTTGACCCTCAGCATGCCCAGGAGGATCTCCGCATGTGTGCGAGCCAGGCGAGGAGTTATGTTGTATTAAATAAAAACCTATTAATAAATTGGTGTATAAGTTTGGCTAAGCGATCTTTTTCTTACCATCAAATTTTTGTTACATCAATTACTCAATTTTTGTGATTAAATAATATTTTTTTAATAATATTTATTTTTTAATTTCAAACAGTGTATTCCTATTCAAAAAAAATATAACGTAAACACTTTTTGTTGATAAAATTAAATTTTAAAAATATATCTGCTTTTGCTAGTGATCACAAACTTTCTTTGATGTGTGTACATATTTAAAGCTGACGCACTCTATAGGCAGGAAGCATCACGCTTTTTTGTATTAGAATGCGATGCGTTACGTTCCAAAACGGCTGTAATGTGCATTTTACAGCGGAAAATTGCATGTGTACCTACTGCAAAATTGTTTAATAGCTAGCGGCGATAGCGGTGATTGCGCTGATTGAGATGGTTGCGGTGATTCCCCAGTGATTCGGGGTGATGAGGCTGAGGGTGATGACCAGGAATGCGCGTTCGCTGCATGCTGGTGGTCAGGATACCCGTTGAAGCCGAGGGTGCTAGCTGTCTGTGTGACTCGCCTCACGAAAGCTTGCGGTAGTGATGTTGATGACGTCACGCTGAAGTAGTTGCACGAAGGCTGCGTTGACGTTCATACTCGGGGTCACCAATGGGGGCATGAGGAACAGGGTGTAAAGTTCACTCATCCACCATAGAAAAGGGAGGATCCTCCAACCAGACGGGTGTTGTGTCTGACGGGCCGACTGCCCGACGGTTGATGTCGGATAGTCTTATATATGTCGTTCGCGCGGTAAACTCTAATTGCGCGATGCAGGATTTGTGTGACGTCATGTCTTTGATGCGTAGTTCGTATGTGGCGGTGTAACCGCTACAATTTATTTCCTGGGCATCGAAATCTTTGGTTGACTATACATTAAAAAAAAAACTGGGACATTATATTCCTGAACATGCGTCACACGCTTTTATATCATCGTATATTATTGTTATGGTCACGCCAAAATAACGGGTGGTTGCCGGTAATAAAAATTCTATATAATTTTGTTAATGTTTACGCTAACAGACAAATGTTTGGTACAAAACTCGATGGCGTTCTCTGCGTGATGTGACCTATTACGACTCGTTATTTACCCTTTACTATTAAACGGGCAATATTTGTACACACATCAAAACATTCTAAGCAACATGCATCATTTACAGAAACTGCATGTTTAATTAATAGATACTTTATTTTTTTCTTAACAAAGTAGATTTGCTGTACAATCTTTTTGTTCTCGGAATCATTTAAAGGCTGATTTTAAAAATAGAAACTATTCGATTGTGTTTTGTTTTCATTAAAATAAAAGCTATTCTTTTTTCCCGATTGCATGTGTTTTCGTTGCTTGATAAATTTGGTATTTATCTCACTTTTATCATTTTGAGACACAGTTTTTGAAAAAAAATAGTGGTGAGTAATTTTTTATGTCATGGAGCGACGCCTTTATGACTGCTGATGAATGCAGAGAGCTATAGGAATGCTACAAATGGGAAGAAATCAGTCCCAGATATCTCGGCATTTTAGTGTCAAAAGAAGCGTGATTTTCCGTCTTTGGTAGCGTTACGTTAATAATACAAGGGATCCCGCTAAGCAACACCCAGGACGTGGAAGGAGTACAACTGCTCGACAGGACCGATACATACAACTGACTGCAAGACGTCAGCATATGTTAACCGCCTGGGATATAGGTTTAAAGCTACAATTCTCAAGCGGCTGCTAGGCTGAATGAATACGACCTAAGAGCACGACGCCCAATTAGGTGCCCATCTATACGCCATGGGAATCGCGCCGAAATGAATGGTGTAGGGAACACTTAACATGGACCCAGGAGCAATGGTATTAAATTTTATTTTGCAACGAGACAAAACCGTACACACATGTTGCTTAGACTTTTTAATGTATACATAATTGTAATCACGTTCTCGAAAAGGGCTCTAACGACTTCTATGAAAGTTGCAATATGCCTAAGGGTTTACGGGGGTGAAAAATCGATCTAGCTAGGTCTCATATCTGAGAAAACTAGTTTTCTCCGTATTTTCACCCGAGCAGAGCTCAGTCGCCCAAAGTTTAGAACAAGATGACTACCTTAGAATAATAACATGGCAGCATGGCAGGAGTAAGTACCTACTATCATGGCAGGATGGAATTAGTAACTATTTAGGGGCATGAGGAACAGGGTGTAAAGTTCACCATCGAAAAACGAAGATTCTCCGACCAGACGGGTGTCGTGCCTGGCGGGCACCTGCCCATGTTTGAAGTCGGGAGCTGGTCTGTATGTCGATCGAGCGGTAAATTCTAATTGTGCGATGCAGGATTTGTGTGACGTTAGGATTTTGTGTGACGTCAGGTCTTTGATGCGTAGTTCGGATGTGGCGATGTAAATGCCGCCACAAGTACCTACTATCATGGTAGGATGGGATCAGTAAGTACCTACTATCATGGCAGCATGGAATTAGTATGAAGTTTCCTATAATATTAAATGAGCATCCTCTATTTTCATGATAGCAGAGCTCGATCGCCCAGGTACTTAATCGATACTTCCATACTAATAATATATTATAAATAATAAATTATTTATAATTATTTTATAATATATTATTATAAATTCGAAAGTAACTCTGTCTGTCTGTCTGTATGTTACCTTTTCACGGCTAAACCACTGAACGGATTTCGATAAAATTTGGCAAGGAAATAGATGGCACCCTGGAAAAGGACATAAATATATCTAAAGGGGGTGTTATAGGGGATGAAAGTTTGTATGGGAAATCCAGCATTTCTTAAGTTTCCCTAACTTAATGAAAAATAAAATTTATACTTTTGGTAAGAAATAAAAATTACATACCTATCAGTGTTTTTGTAAAATTACCCCCCAAAAGGGTAAAATAGGGGATGATTTTAAGATTCACATGTAATATTGATTTTTTGAGCCTTCTTTTCAAGAGATTTAAGGGATTGGAAATGTAGTCATAGTCCGTATCTTGAATTAACATTTTGTCTTTATTTCTTTTAAATCGGCCCACTCTATCAAAAGATATTACAATTTAAAGTCATAAACTAACATTTCTAACAGGTAGGTATTATGTGTTCAATGGTGGCACTATGGTAGGTATCACAAATTAATTGTGATAATTTTGGTCTGAAGATAATAATAGGAAAATAAATAATTAGTATTTTAAGTAAAGCATTTAGAATTATGTTTTTTTTTTGTTTAATCCGTACCGTACTAGTGCGAGTAGGACTTCCGTCTCAAAGCTGTGCTTGCTCGGATGCTAAGCTAAATTTTTTCTTCAATCCAAATTTGGAAATTCGTTCCAAATTTGGATTGAAGAAGAAATTTAGCTTTTCAATTGAAAAAGAACTTTTAATAGAGTAATTAAATACCGACTAAAAGTTACTTCAAGACATGGCCTTTGATCCCAGATTGAAGAACAGACTTAACTTTGCAAAATTACCAATTTCGGAATTTTCTATTTAGTTGATCTTGCTTCTCGCCAAACTTCATGCTGCTGGACCAACGGGAAGTACGAAATAAACTAGTTTATTTAAAGTTAAGTAAAGTTAAGTTTTGTTTAAAGTTAGTAGGTTCCTATAATATATTATTAAAATTAGAATTAAAATTATTTGATTTGTTTTAATGCTTTAATTACCTACTTACCTACTATCGAACGCGAATCGAACTAACGCTACGACTGTATGTAAATTACAATTCGAATTTTCCCTTCGTACGGCGATGCGATAATAATGTTTTTAATGCTAATTAATACTTTCCTAGAGTTACTTACATACTATCGAACGCAATGAAATACCTACGCCCAAACACTTCGATCTAAAAAGTGAAAAATAAAAACTTTTATTAAAAAAAGTTTTTATAATCTCTTTTCCAACTGAAACTATCTCAACTACGTAAAAAGAGATTCTAAATTTTGTTTAACTATATAATTTATGTTTGTTTTGTAATGGACAAGCTTTTTCCCGCGGCTTCGCCCACGTAGATGTCGGAATATATCGGACAGGAACGTGCTACCGGGATTCAGAGTATCCTATGTCCTAACCCAGGTCATGGCCTATCAGCATGCCTTTCATCTAAAACCGTTCAGCCGTTACAGCATGAAAAGGTAACATGCAGATAATAAATCGGTTTTAGAAATCCGTACCTCAAAATGGAAAATTGAGACCCTTAAGGATGACTTCGTTGTTTGTCAAGACCCTTTTTCTCAGAAATGTGTGGAGGCATCAAGTTGAAATAGATATTAAATACTTAGATCTAAGGTCTCTTGGAACTGTAACGAAAATCAAAATTCGAAGTCAACGCAATAAAAAAATACGACACTCAAATGAACTAGTTTATTTCGTACTTCCCGTTGGTCCACCTTAAGTCAATAATAATAGTATGTAGGTAACTCTAGGAAAGTATTAATTAGCATTAAAAACATTATTATCGCATCGCCGTACGAAGGGAAAATTCGAATTGTAATTTACATACCGTCGTAGCGTTAGTTCGATTCGTATTCGATAGTAGGTAAGTAGGTAATTAAAGCATTTAAACAAATAAAATAATTTTAATTCTAATTTAAGTTAGTAGGTTCCTATACTATATTATTATTATTATTAAAAAAAAACTGGCTTCCTTTATCGATACTGAACCTACCCCTAAGTTATGGCACGTAATTACTTTAACACCCTGTATAGAACAGAAATCATTACATAGGGTAGGTATATTATATAACGTTATGTTATTATTATGTCACATTATAATATAACTAGCGATCGCAGGTGCTGGGTGTAATGGCGATTGAGTTAAGCATCTGGGCTAATCTTAGTTAAATATTAACGTATTATCTTTTATCAGGTAAACCTTTCTGAAATAACAATGTTGTGCTTGTGACACAATCAAAGCTTGAGATTTGCATGCCTCAAGGCGTAATATGGTTGAACTATTTTCTATTTTAACAACTTTATGTAATTCCCATATTAGCAAATAAATGATTTTGAATTTGAACAAATGTTCTAAATGATGGTGAAAACCGCATCCAAATCCAATAACAAAGTGTTGTTTAGACAGATAGACACGAATAGCGACATTGTTCCTATGTATTGATATAAATATATATTGGTTAGCTCACGGTTGGTAGGTACATTATAAAAAAGGTTTATTACATAGTAGACAATAGTAACAAATGGCATACCTAAACAAAATGAGAAATTAAATGAAATTATTTATTCTGTAAATAGGATATCGGAATCACTTTTACACGTCATCTTAAAAAAATAAATAAAAAAATAGCTAGATGAGTTCGGCGTTTCCTATCTGACTACTACGAACAGCCTCCTCTACCGCTAAAATGCACAATTAAGTAACCATAAAGACTACCTTTAGCAGATGACTTAGGTCGTCGTACTTGTTATAATCCCCAGAGATAATGCTGGCTGTTGTACATTCCCTTACTGCAATCCCTTAATCGCATTCTACAAAATGGATGCAACTGTTAGTGGATATATTAGCTTCACTCTCCACCAGGTTTGAAACCTAAGCCTGAAACTGTAAACCAAAAGCGACATCTTTCATAGGTAAGTTCAGATCGAATAAACATAGCGTCTGGGTGTGTTTTCTTTTCTTCCCGATAAAGTCAAAGTTGAACCCTACTCTCATACTAAAAGCAAAAGATATTAAATTTCCTGTAACATGCATGCTCATAAAATTTCCGATATGTTGGTATAGTAGGCCCCTTTGAGCGTGAAACCCTGGGCCGAGACCGGGAGCGTTCAGTACTCGTAATAAATTGTATTATATTATTACTTTATTAGTGTTGTAATCACGTTGGCGTAAGGATTCTAAAAGTACTGCCTTGAAAAGAATAGAGAAATATTAGCATTGAATCCGATGAAGTAATTAAGCGACAAAGGCATTGCGGCTTAGCCGATGCGGTATGCACGCATGTTTGAAGTAAAATGTGATGTATTAGCGTCCAGTAATAACTTTGTACACGACCATTGTGTAACATTTTGATGCAGTTTACGTAGGTTGGTATCTTTGATGCTGACTGTACCTACATTTAATTATACAAACAAAAATATCGTTAGTAATAAAAGGGTTATTGAACGACATTCTATTTCGCTAAAATATACAATATTAGAAAACAACAAAAACATTTTGCTTTTCTGTTATTGGAAATCCCTTTTAAATTCCCTCGATACGTTTCAATTAAAGCCAAGGGTTCATTCTCAAAGCCATTTGCAGCTTTTATTTGTCACTCGATTTTTGGATTGTCGTAATCGAAATACACTGTTCGGATTGTTTCACGAAACTTCATCACCACTTTGGCAATTGAGTTACATTTCGAAGGGCACGTTGGCAGTCATACTTCCTGCTAAAGGAAGGAAATATGAAATAAGTCTTCCAATTCTCCTGGTAAAGAAACCATATCAAATCAAACCAATTTTCAAAACTGCTAAAGACTTTTTTTTAAGTCTGTTTCTTAACTAATTAGTATTCAATATTTAACAAAAGTTAGAAAATTGGAATAGGAACTATTTAGGGAAAGTTGTACTGAATTTGAACTTGTTTTTAGGGTTCCGTACCTCAAAAGGAAAAAACGGAACTCGTATAGGATCACTTCGTTGTCCGTCTGTCAGTCTCTCAAGACCGTTTTTCTCCGGAACGCGCAAAGCTATCAAGTTGAAATATATATCAAATACGTAGGTCTACATACCCTTGGGACTCTAACAAAATCAATCTTCTAAGTCAACGCAACAAAAATATGGTCATTAAAATAATGTGTGTTTTGATACTCGCAGATAAATCAAAACCGTACTTCCCGTTGATCTAGAATCGTGAAATTTTGCAAGAAGCAAGGTCTCACAGCACACGCTTTACGTGTGCTGTGAGACCTTGCTTCTTGCAAAAAAGTCCGCAAATCGTTAGTTTGTAGATTTATCATTGTTTAATATTATGCGATTGCAATCTTACATTTGCAGTTGGAGAATTGAACGTGGCGTATATCGATTTACGGGAGAACATGTTTTTCAACTATAATGTTAAGTTTGTTTTTAGGATAAAATCATCCCACCTACGGAATCCTTAATTGTGCGTGTTCTGACACGCACCAGGCCAGTTTTTTTTAAATTACTCGTACTTACGTTATGTTTTAATATGTTTTGACGGCACGGTTGGCGCAGTGGTCAAGCGACTGACTGCTGCGCTGCGTGTCGCGGGTTCGATTCCCGCACGGAACAAATATCGTATGACCCACAAGTAGTTGTTCCGAGTCTGGCTGTTTGTGTATGTGTGTTTAAATGTTTGTAAACGCACCCACAATACAGGAGGAATTTAGTTTTTTTTTTTTTTTTTTTTTTCTAGTGTGGGGCAACGTTTTTAAAATAATAATAATACGTTCCAGTTTTTATTTTAACGCTGTTGTGATCCCGGAAACATTTGAAAACAGTGAAATATTTCCAACATCTAAATATCGCTAATGATAGAATCTAAGTGTCCATGATATAATAACAGGTGCTAGGGGCATTAGTTAGAAATTCCAACAGTTCCAACTTCCCCGCGTAAACTTCACCTGTTCGCACTGAACGCTGTCGCCAACAAAATGACAGATCTCTAGTAGCCATTTATCCGTGTTATGGTCTTCTTTCATAACCAGTACGCTCTATGGTTATCGAAAATGCCTGCAGAAATCATGCTGAGCAAGCAGCACAGCATGATTTCGGCAGGCATTTTCCTCGTTCCTTTTACATGGAAATATTCCTCTACTCTTTAAAAAAAACATTGGCCCGAAAATTATACTTGTTGCGTGAAACTACGTAGTCGGGTCATAAGTTCTGTCACATATCAAGTGTGAAATAAACGACACATTTTCAATTTTATTGTAATATTTTTTTACGGAACCTATGACAGTATATAAATGCTGTCATAGGTCCGACTACGTAGTCGTACGTCCGGACCCGACTACGTAGACCTTAAGTCTAGTAAATTATATAAAAGTCTTCACGTAAAGTTAAATATAACTTAAAATATAGTAGGTATGTCAGTATGGTCCTAATTTTTCAGCAATATCTTATGTTGGGCTCTTTCTAGTGGCAGGGAGAGAATTTTAGATTTTCGCTGGCCTCGGGAGTAATACTAAAAGCTTTATATATCTACTATTCAAGAACGTAGTTATTTAGGATTCCCCTAAATACCATAAGCTTGACAAACTTCTATATAATATACATATTAAGAAGATACAGTTCTATATAATATACAGAGTTCTTCTAAACTACGCAACGGATTTTGATGCGTTTTTCACCATCATTTAGAGAACCAATTCCGGAAGGTTTATTTGCATAATACATTCATATTATACTAATACAGTTTGTGAAATAACAGAGGGCGTGCCCTAAAGCGAATCGTCATACATGTGCGTCTAACGCAGTTGACGCACATATATGAAAAACTGGCTCAACTATATGCAAACTAACTTAGTTAAGCTGGCAGTGGACGATTCGTTTATTTCATAATAAAAAAACTCGTTAATCTGTATTATTAATACATAGCTTAAATTAAAAATATCAGCATAGAGAAAAAGTATAAAAAAATACGAATTCTAAAATTAATTAAATGACAATAAATTCGAATCTTCCTGTTTAAAATCAAAATAGTAGCGCGAAATAGGACCTAGCGTCGCGGCCGTACTTCCACGTTGAAATACAAGTTCGCGTGTACAGAGTGTTCCTTTTACATATCAATTTAATATTTTTGTGAATATTTTAATACAAAAAAAAATTTAGCTTGTATGGACGCTATACTATTGTGGGTTAACGGGAAGTCCTTTCGTTAATTAACATACTGTATATAATAAAGAAAACTCGATGTTTTGTCAAGTCGTAAAACCGTGCGAAGCAGGGACGGTTTGCTGGTTTCAAATAAATCTTCGTTTTAGTTGCAGTTTCACTAGGAAACGTGACATTTTGTTGCTACATTTTACGTCCTGAAGGACATGCAAATTTTAGAGTGGTGAGTCAAGTTCTACCCGAATCACTTAAGCAGTTCACAGAGTTCCAATCAGTTTACATTTTATGCTATAATCTCGACTACACAGTATGAGAATAATGGTAAACATTTACAAAATGTTACGAACATTTTCCGAAATAATCTGTTGTATCTTGTTGAACGTAAGACATATCATGTTATTAGTACAACAATATTAAAGTTTTAATATCCCCCGGGCTGCGTATAATACGATTATGAAGCTGAAATCTGACATCGTTTAATCAAGCACCAATTACCAACTCCAGTACAAGACCTAACTTAGAATAGCTTCGAGAGCTCAGCGGGAAAAAAGACCGTAAAAAATAAATTTGAAGCGCAGGCCATACTGAAAACGAAGCGAAACGAAGCTAGTTCGTTTAGCTTCGATCATGTAGTATTGACCGCGTCTTTTTTTCATACTTCGGTTCATAGTTTCTGGTGTGAACCTAAGTATGAAAAGACGCGGTAGCTACATGAGCGAAGCTAAACGAACTTAGTTTCGTTTCGCTTCGTTCTCAGTGTGACCTGCGCTTAATTTAGCAAGGCTAGGTTAGAAGGTATTGATTTTTAACTGGCCAAACTTCAGCATTCGTTTTCCATCAAAAGTTTTCGCACTGGAAACCATTTTACTTGTGTACGAGCCTCTGTCGAGTTTCTTTTACTTTAAAAAGTTATGAAGATAATAACTTATTTTCGAGTTTCTCGCGCCTGTCAGAAATTATTCAGTATAAACTTGACGTCTTTTTTCAATGACAAAACGAGGAGAGACGTAAGTACGAGTAATCCGATTGCCTATAATCATGGGTTTCCAATCGTACGTGGTCGGAAAATGGCAGAGTACGCTGAAGATAAATACATTTATTCGTATGAGAACTCTCGTATCTACCTACACATCATTTTGACAATTGTACAAGTACTCGTATATACTCGTACATTTTGCATACTAAGGCAGTATGTTTACAAGGGATGGGAAGATTGATGAAGATGTCAAAAGGAGAGTAAATGCGGGAAATAAAGTGAATGGTGCTAGACATACGATTATGACCCAAAATGGCTCGACTGACTGTTCACAATGGTGTGCTGGTGCCCACGCTTATGTATGGAAGTGAATGCTGGGTGTGGCAGAAGAAGCATGAAAGTAGAATAAATGCTGTGGAAATGCGTTCCTTGCGAAGAATGTGTGGTCTGACTATGAATGATAGACTGAGGAATGATGTGATAAGACACCAATGATGTTAAAAGAATATGTAGTGACATAAATTTAAAAAGGTATGCTGAGATGGTTTGGTCATGTTAAGAGGATGAATGAAAGGCGACTAACAAAATGTATTTGCAAGGAAGATGTACCTGGGAACTCCGGGGGAAGGGGCGCCCTAGGAAGACTCTAGACCTTATACACTCTATACTGACCTTATTGGTGATGTTCTTCAGAAAGTTCAGGTGCGTGGTACTCGTAACCGGTGTGCTTGTAAGGAGGCAAAAACAGTATATAAGGATCGTAAGCAGGTGGCGATCTGTAGTTTCTGCTTACCACCATGGGAAGAAAGCATGAGTTTATGAATGTATGTAATATCGTACCACCCACATTTCGCCAGTTATGTATATGTCCCATGAACCGATAGTTTTTGTTCCAATAGGTTCGCCCCCGATGAGGCGAGCCTATTATATTGGCATCAACCGGGTACAAATTCAGCCTCCGGGCTATTACTGAGAAATTCCTGATGGAAAAACCATACGACACTTTGTCCGACCTGGGAATTGAGCCCAGGACCTCATTCTCAGCAGTAGCGCTTGTGACTACTAGACCAATAAGGATGACAAACATTCTTAGGTACAAAACACCTGTTTGAAAATCCTATGGTGAATTTTCTACAATAATACAGCAAGAATAACTAGGTATATAGAAATTTAGATGTTTTCAGAACCATAACGTAAGAGTTAACAAGTGTGTTACAAGAATAGCATAATAAAATATAATTATTAATTATTCAATAATATGCGTGGAACGCCGCCGTCCATTTTATGTGAAACGGAGAACCATTGAAAGGAAATGCATAACAATTACAGTTGTGACCATATTATTGGGCTTTACAGTTGTAGGTAGATACCTACAACAACGGCGGCGTTCTACGCATATTAATGAATAATGAATAATTATATTTTGCAGTGCGCTAATGAAGCAAAGTTTTCATTGAGCTAATTAAAAGCTTACCGTATTGAATGGGAGCAATTTATTCAAGTTTCATAAGTGCATTTTCATACCTTCCGGCGAAACAGTTAAAATACCTGACATACCTATCCGGTTTCCAAGTGTTTACCTAGATATAATGTTAAGTTAGAACACTTACAACTACCTAGATATATCCTGAATATACAGGGTGAAACAAATGAAGGCAAAGTGAGCAAAGTTTTAACCGCCTCTGTGGGTTAGTGGTTAGACCACTTCATACTTCGACACACTTCGTCTCAGACCCAGAGGTCCCGGATTCGATTCAAAGTCAAAGTCAAAGACAAATAATTTATTTCAATTAGGCACAAAAAAGGCACTTTTGAACGTCAAACGATTCCAGTGGGAGCGAAATTTTCTGCTCGGTTTGGTTGGTGGTAGGGCTTGTTCTAAGTCTGCCTGTCTAGCGACTACCATCTTATCTTACTATGTCGCCATAGCAACAAAAAATAAAACTAGTACCGACATGTAGTATCATAATGTTACTCAATAATACAGTTCAATAATGGAGATAATAAAGTTGTTTTTTCGTCCGTAGACACTAATTAGTTTAAAGAAGTAGTACCTTTATTCCTCATTAATTATCCGACTTCTAAATAATGAGAAGGTCATCAATACGGATGTTTTTTTTTTCAGCGTATGTTCGTGCACAACCCCGTCATAAAGTATAGAAGGATTTACAAAATTCTTTTTATGTTTGAAAGGGTATGCTCTCGAGGTGTTTATTAACTTTGCTTGGGTACTTTTTGAGTTAGATTCAATAATACGATAATTTTTCCACAGTCTATTGGATGATGTTATAATAACTTCCTATCACTGTTACGAGTACATAGCAGTGGTATTCAAATTTGTGTGGGGTAAGTACCACAAATAAAAAGGGAATCGGTGTCTTTGGTTTTGAATTTTCGATTTTTGCCACCGACTTCCGAAATAAAGTTATTTTTCACTTTGTAGTGTTTTTTTTAAAGACTTTTTTTTGTAAAATGTTTTAATTTAAATTTGTATTTTGTGTTTCACCAACAGTTGCAAAATAAATGTTACTCTTTATTTTTTCTTTCTTATATGTAAAATCACATGTCTTAACTAAGAGAACCGGGTGATCTGTAACTCAAGACCATCCTCAGACACCTTTCTCTATCTAAGATTGTGCATCTTATTAACTCGTGCCTGTAATAAGGTGTAAAATAAAAAAAATATAAATAATAATCATAATCATAAATATAGTTTTATGATTATGTACAGTTACTTACTTGGAATTTCACTCTATGTACCGTTCGTTTTCCAGCCTGTATTTAATTATTTTACACGGCCTGGCTTTTGACCTTTGCAATAAAACTAGATTGTAAGGTAGGTTCTATACCTATGTATCCTTAGGTCATACCTTCCAGTTTATGACTGCATGTGAGGACTATCATGAGCGTTCGCCTTTCCTTCAGAACACGAAAGAGTTAAATTATAAACGGTTTTCTACTATTCACCCATTTGAGAATGAACCAAGGAACTTTGCAGAAAATGGTCGAGAGATCGCTCTGTGTGGTAGTTCTTAAACCAAGACCAAACAGCTTAAGAACGCTTATAAACAAAGCCAGACTCTATCTCTCATAACAACACCTAATCACAATGTAAACAACACGCTATTTCCTTTATTGTAGACCTTATTTTAGAGTTATTAAAGGCTACAACCTAAACACGGTAGTATGCAAGATAATGAAAACAAATGACGATCTAGATAACATGACAAGCGTGCCGTACGTAACAATGTACGATATAGTAATGTAGTAAAACAATGCAGATATGTAATGTTATAGATATCACATGTGTGGTAGGTACACTGCGTTTATGAATACATCTTTACTCTCCATTTTATTGTTCTGATTATAGTAGATAATTTACAGAATGCTGAGGTATTTGCATCATGTCATCCATTGCATATTCTTCGTAAACCGTCTTGCAAGTGCTTGGATTTTAAACCAAATTAATAAACGTTCTGTTAAGGTAAGTTTATACCAAACAAACGTAGAACCAATACACAGAGCAAGTGCATTCTTATATTGATATTTTGTTATGAATGGATACACCAACAAAATAATGTTTTATCTCTGTTTACACAAAAATAATTTGGTAGAGTGGGTATAGAATGTGCATTCGCTCGTTTAAACAGACCTTAATTTATTAATCCTTCTGCAGAATTTTGGTTTCCAGCTTAAAAACAATAACACTTCGTACAGTTGCTGAAAATAACCAGTTTGCTATAATGTAGGTAGGTCTTAATAATTCTGTTCTTATTTAGGAAAAATCAAATAGGTAATAATATATGTACGCCCACACTTGCTCGAAACTACGACGTATTGTGGGAATACAAATCCAGATCACAATGAAAGGTTATTAATATCTACAGGTGGATGCTGCAACCCACTTACATTAACGAACCCCTCAGAGCCTTTAATAACACACGGGAAGTATGGGGGAGGCTTATAAATAGCCCTGGACAACCCATATATCAGAAACATAAATATTATTTAGTTCTCATTAAATAACAATAAATGAAACATTGTATCATCTAACGAGACGCAAACGTACGATCGTTCATATTAACTGCCTTTTAATATTGCATAAACAGAGCTATGTAGATATGAATCTGTTTCATAATTCAGGGATTCGAGTAGGAATAGTACTTTGGAGTAGAAATAATACAAGCTAGGTGATACTTAAGGTAGGCCTTTATAACCCCACTTTTGAAATAAAATCTTTTATGAAGCTATTGATTACGGTCTTAGGTTCATAGGTGACAGGAGGACACGCCCTGGGCGTCGGGAATCAATTGCTGATTCCTGGCCACCGTAGGTGCGGGCTTGCGGACGGTGAGCAATGGGTAGCTCGCCGTCCGGCAAGGACCAAGCCCGGGTCGACGGCGCGTTGTGTTCCACGCGCGCCTGAAAGAGTGTTAGCGAGTGAAGGGGTCCGATGAGACCATTGCCTGCCGGGGTGGCGGGAAAGTCCGAAAGGGATACCGTGGCCCCCTGGCATTGCACAGGCAACAGAAGGAACACGGGTGGGTTTTAGTCAGTAAGAGTCTGACACGCCCTCCTGCTCCACCCAGAGCGGGAGAAGTCATTTGATGATTTCCCACCCACAAAAAAAAAAAAAAAGGTTCTTAGGTGAAGTATTAAGTGCCTTGCTGATCTAAACTATTATAAAGAGGTCAAATTTATGAGTTTGTATGTAGGGGTAATCGTTAAAACTGCTGATCCGATGCTGGTAATTCTTTCACTAATGGAAAGCTAACAGCCGATAAAAAATAAACAGATTATCTGCAGGGAAAAAAACAATAACTAACTATTTATAACTAGTTTTTTAACATTCCATGTTTGTTAGGCATTAAAAATAATAACTAGTTGTTCTTAAAAATATATAAATCAAGAGAAGTTTCATAAAAGCAAAAACTTGTCTGCGTCCATTTGGTAACAACGACTACATTAATGGGCGCTCTACAGCTCGTCTCATCTATACTCTTGAATAAATATAGTCACTCACAGCCAGATTAGTACAATGCAAACTTAATAAGACGAAGATTAGCTACGAGGTTCTGCGTTCAAGCATCACGAAGGATTTCATTACCTACAGTTTATGCACAAAATACAGACACTACTCGCAATATTTCTCACCAATTATGGTCTGCTATCCTTTACCCGCGGTTTCACCCCCATGGATATCGGAAAATATCCTATTTGTGTTATGTGCCAAACATCCACAGCCGTTCAGCCATTTTTGCATGATTCATTATCAAACATCCAAACCTACAAACTTTCACATTAATAATATTAGTAGGATAGTCGATGGAATGTCTTTGAGGTAAAAACATGCTTAGTAAATGAGTTTGATGGAAAAAAATGGCCATTGTTTAGACGGCCTTTGACTGTTGATTGTAACGTCTTGAATAAACTCTTTGAAAGTACTAGAATTTAACTGTACTCCTAAATACAATCCAAACGAACAAAGTGAAAACATTACCTACTTTTTTTAATTTCAAAGATACATAGATTAGAGTTTTAGTTCTCACAAAACAGGCAAGGGGGTGATTTCTACCCGTCATATTAAACAACTTTTGCTAAGAAACTCAAAACGATTCGTAAAAAAAAACATACTTGCATCGAAATAGTCTGTCTACTGTTGTATAGGAATTACTTAGTTTGTTTTTATTTTTTCACGAATCGGATATGAGTTCCACAGCGAAAGTTGTTTAGTATGACGGGTAGAATCACCCCCTTGGCGGATGCAGGTGACTAAACTGCCACCCTGTATAGAGTTCTAGATTCCATCCTAACAATAGAAACTTCTATTTGTGTTGTTCCCCTTCTGTTATTTCGTAAACAAGTCCACAAACATTTCTGCAAGTTGTAAATAGTGTTGAATAATAATAAATAATATCTACTCCAGATGTAAATCATAAAATAGTATTATTCGTAGAATAGGTCACTCACAAGGTCATACGTCACACGTGAAATACAGATATTAAACAACTTAAACAGTAACAAATAATTCCAAAGTGAACATAATAAACATATTTATTTACTTAGACATTATGATTTATATAATTATATATTTGTAATGTGGTCAACACCTTTTTTTTGATACCAAACATGTCATGATTATCTCAATTTTTTTTTTTTTGGGGTCAGAAATTTACGTGTAACGTCCACCATATTAAATTTAGGGACAATTAATATAGCCTATGTTAGCCGGACCATTATAAAAAATCTACTGATACCTCATTCATCAAAATCCGTTCAGTAGTTTAGGCGCTATGGTGAAACACGATAAATACAAACATACATAGATACCTAGACTGCTAAAATCATAATTCTTCCTTTTGGCTTTGCCGTAGTCGGGTAAAAAACCGAACTGCTGCCATTCCTAACAAAATATTTATGACTAAAAATTACAAACACGAAATAAAATAAGTAGAAAGTGAAAAAATTAATCATGTTTTTGCGAAATCTAATAAGCGTCTGTTTCCTTTTGAATCAATTCACGTAAGCCTAAGACAGTAAGTCATTTATGAGATATACTGCCCGACATTTAACAAGATTCCAATAAAATATTGAACTTTCTCTCGATTAATTATTTCGACAAAATTAAATCAATTTTTGCTCGTTTCAACGCAGACTTTTTCACAGACGGCGGAAAAAAAGAGATGAATGATCCAATGTCCCCCGTGTCCCGGTTGCGAATGACCTATTTTCTTACTAACTTGCTACATGGCTACAATAAACAGTAAAAGAAGAAACTGCCGCAATCACTTGGCAGACGGATGGTTATCGCAGCCGTCAGGACTGGAAGCATGGCGTTCATCTCTCATGATCTATTTTAAAGCCCGAGTCAAAACATAGAGTTTTAGGTGTTTGTAAATATGTCGTGTAAAAGATGTTTTAAATAAAATGCTGATTTTAAGACATACACAGCTAAAGAAGGATTGCCTTGTGTTTTAATGAATTGTCAAGCATTGCATACAACAAGTTAGCTTTATTTTAAAACGCAATTATACTCGTAATAATATATTATTATTGTGCAATCTGCCCAGCCTTTTCCCATCTACGTTGGGGTCGGCTTCCAGTCTAACCAGATGTAGCTGAAATACAGTGTTTACATGAAGCGACTGCCTATCTGACCTAACATAACTCAGTTACTGGGTAACACGATAGCCGCTTGGTAAGACTGTTTGTCAGTTTTGGACTTCTGACTACCCGTAACGACTTTCAAAGATCCACGAATGACAGCTGGGACCAACGGCTTAGCGTGCTTCCCAAGGCATGGAAGGGTCTCGATATGTAATGGATGGACACCCATCTACAAACCGACCGCGGCAAGCGTAGCTTAACCTTCGAACGCCCCGTGCGGCTGTTATTATTTAGCATGAGATTACTGTGCATCCCAAATAAATTAAACATTATTAATATAACATCTCACTAGCTCCTGTGTCCATGTCCTATAATAATGTTGTTACGTTGTTGATCCAGATATAAATTGACAACAATAATATCACTCTCATGAATTCAGTGCTCGACTAATGGTACGTCGTGTTTGCCTATTGGAGTAGTCATATCAATTGAGTTTATTAGCCAGCTGTAATATTGTCAACGAAGCGATCAGTCTGTGTCAGTACTAGCAATTGAGAGCTTCATTATACTTGTACTGAGATATTATGACCAGTTTTTAATAGAATGGTGGCGTAGTTAATGTTCTTTAATATTAATTATTATATTTTTTATTCCACCGACTGAGAATTTCCCACTTGGATATGGGTGGCCGTGGCTTACCGGGAAGTCTTTAAAAATACCCCGGACCCAGGTAGGTTGGAGCAAGGAAACCTGCTCAGGTGGAGATTCACAGATATTTCCGCCGTGGAGTGTATATGTGGGGCTGTCACTGTGTGGGGCTGTACAAACAATGGGGCACTTAATATCGTCCGTCCAGCGTGTCCTGTTCCCTGCACGTTACAGGAAATTATGGACGCTATTGAAATTTCCAAACTCATAGCCAAATTCAGGCCTGACTTTATTTAGATTGCCACCGACACGCTTAGACGAAAACTTATTATATTAAACCTATTCGATGATTAGAGTTGGTCTATTGACACGAGCCGAAGACTTTTGGAAAGGCTTTTTGTTTTGCCAACTAGGTATCTCCTGCACCCAACTTGTCTTGGCTACCATTCCAGGAATTGACCGTATTTGTCAACATCTCTTCTAGTAAAGTGTTCTGTCAACAAATATTTCAATCATTAAATGGAAATTGACAAAAAATCAAAACTTCGCACTTCCTAGTGTTTTAGCTGGGAAGAACAAGTGGCGCAATAAACTCCCCAGCAGCACTGCTGTCTGTTCAGGTAGAAAAACTTGAGCCAAGCTGATTAAACTGAAAAATGAAACTTTCCAGTCACCTTTTTCAGTTTAAGACTTTTATTATTTTCGTCCGTCGCCGGATTTTGATATTTTTCTGTTCCAACCAAATCATAAATTATTCATTTTATTGAATGACTAACAAAAATTGGACTGCCAATATATGCCTTGTGGTCTGTTTTATTGAATTCTAAGCCAATTTTACTATACAGCCTGAAGTTACCAAGCACAAAGAAATATATTTATTTTCATATTTCTTGTAATAACTCCCGACTGACTGAATAAACGAACTTTGACATTTACTTGTTTCTAGTTTGATTAGTTTTGGTTTTCACTGAAGTACTGAAATATTCATCACAACGAAAGCTCATGGGAGGAGCTAAACACTATGAAGGATGGAGGCCGAAAATGATTTAAAAATAGTCAGTCACAATTTCTTTGACAGCGTCAGGTCCCACTTATAATCCGGACATCACTCGCGACGCGTTTTTTATTCACCTGTAGAGTAGATCAGCTGATATAACACTATCACATGAACATTTATGTATGGCGGATACATACTTGTTGGACACGAGTGACTTGGCGTTTCATGTATTGCTGTTATATTTTATTTAGGTTTCTTCTATGAAGGCCGTTATTAGTAGACAAATTGAAAGAATTGAAACGTCACATTCTTTACAAGTTTCATGTCACTATAAATTAAAGTAATTTTACCATGTTGTAAAATATTCTGTAGAATGTGAATGTGTGTTTTAAATAAATATTTTATATCGCTGTTGGTTAAGTGTCGCCCTTTATATAGAAAATCTATTTATTCAGACGCTTTGAAACGGAAACACAGACATTTTTATAATAAAAATGACGTCATCACAACGTGCGCATCACGATTGCCTAGAAATAATTGAGACTTAAATAAAGACAGCTTGTAGATAGAATTATGATAACTATGCGCGATATTGACAAGTAAGTACCTATCTAGATGGAACTAATAGGTAAGTAGAGTCGCAGACTAAGTAACAATACAGACAATTTCACTGAAATAGCGAAAAGAGAAAACATTTCTGATAAAATGAATCCGACTAAACAATCACATTGAAACCAAACTCACACTGAATCCACAAACTACGAGTTACTTCGCGAGAACCGCGTAGCAAAATAAATAAAGCTAAAAGATCAAAACAATTTGGAGCACAATTCGTTCTATGTATGTTCCTGCCTTAAATAATATGCATGCTATTCCTTTGATGAAATTACTGCATCAGAACTTTGTAACGGTATGACTCAACGGATTTAAAATAAGTTTAGTTTAAATGAAGCGCAAATTACCTTAAAATAATATTTACGTACGATTGTGACTTTTGTTCGTGAAGCAACGTAAACTTTAACAGAATAAATAAAACAGCTGTAAAGTTGTATGGACGTAGCGCGAGAAGCTAATTAGCAATAAAGTTTACATTCGGCATGTTTTATTCTGGGTTATTCATCAATGACCAACTCAAATGTGAATGGTGAATCAGTGTCTGCTTCAACTTTTACAGTTGTGCTTTGGAGATTTTTTGTTAGCATTCATTTGAAAAAGTATATTGCATTAAATAATTGACTTTCTGCATATCATTTCTCTAACTATATATGGTTATTTATCTAAACTTTAAGCTGAAGTTAAAATATCCGTACCTTCTTACAAAAGCGGACTTAATTCCCTAGGCATTTTCTACCATCTAACTTACGGTAGTGCAGCGACAAAACAACTCAGATGTGACAAAATATACTAAGTCAAGAGAGATGAAAACACGGTTATTTTTCAGTAACATTTGTATGGTCACTGAAAGTTCCGCTGGTTTGTTGAAGAAATTACTACGAGAAAATCCACTTGCTTCAGATTGCTACAAAAAATAGGTACCTACGAAGGTAGTCGCTTATTTGGACTCGAGGAATGTTGAGACTAGAGAATGGTAAAGCTATTAAGTGATTAAAAAGCCAACGTTTTAAATCCATCTGAAAATGATTTTGAATAAAGCATTTATTATTAGTACGCAAACAAAAGACTGAGGAGCAGTCGTGTTCATGAATGATTCGGGATGTTATAAAAACAGATGCTACGGGACATTTAGGTGAAAAAAAGAAGTTCACAATAACTCTGAAACATGTGTTTGAGTACTTACGAATGTACGAATACAACCAAGGACAGCATAATTATGTCAGTAATACATTGAAATATTCCCGAAGAATTGGGATAACTTTGTCAATTCAATTGGACTTCCTTTCATTCCAAATTTCTTTTAATGAAACCGTATAATGAGAATTCCTTTGTAGCGCTGTCTTTATGATTCTGTAATACTTTTCAGATGAAGCAATGAAGCATTACGTATGGCTAAATTAACATAATCGAATAAAGTGAGTGGAATACAGTTTTATTATTTAATGACCCCCATCAAGGGTAATGAAGGGTAACTTCATTTTCGGTTGCCGTCACCGCGGCGTCGGCGTTTAATAGAGGAGTTAACTTGATCGTAGGTAATACTTACAAATAGGCATCCATTAAAATGGTCTGACATCACCTTTCAGTGGGGACGGTTACAGGTGATATAATTTTAGCAGGGCTGATAAACGCCCAAGGTAATCAACATGGGTCAAAGAATTGCCAAACTTAAGTGGCATTGGGCGATGTACAGTGCTCGCAGGACCGACGGCCGATGGGGCCGAACGGTTCTGGAGAAGCGAACGCGTACCGGAAGACGTAGCGTTGGAAGACCTCCCACAAGTTGGAATGAGATGACCTTGTGAAGACAGCAGGAATCCGCTGGATGCGAGAAGCACAGGACCGGTCGAAATTGCGATGCTTGGGGGAGGCGTATGTCCAGCAGTGGACGTCGTTCGGCTGAAATAATGATGATGATGACAAACGCCTACCTAAACTTGTGCTTATTAAGATTCCATGATTTGTTGCCTTTCAAATAATCCACTCGGGCGTAATGTACCCGATTTTCTGTCGTTTGTTCTTTTTGTAAAAGGTACACATACAATATACATATGTATGTGTGTGTGTTTCTACGAGCGGCAACGTGAGACCTTCTACATGGTGTTTCTCATCGATTTAATACACAAAACAATGTTATCGGTTGTGTAACAACTTGCCAGAAATATTGAAGGTTTCAATAAACTGAATAAATCGTGAAGTTATAAAAATATTACCTACTTCAAATCTTTTGATCGTAAACATATTGTTTGGTTGGGTTGCTAAGTAAAAGGTAAAATACTATGTACAGTCACGACGAGAATATTATAAATATGTTACTATGGAAAGCTCGGCAATAATATCTGATCATCCATTATTATCTGTCATCAAGATGGAGGAAAATATATCTGATCATTTGTGGAAGACATATACAACTGGCAGCACAAATATACTACATCACTACATGACATCGAAGGAACATCAAAACTATCTGACGAGACAAGTGACGCCAAAATATAGGATGCTGCATCGACTTCAAAAAGATGTGTCACCTCTTAGAATACAATAATATCGGACATGACTGTCTTGCGAACTAGCAGGGTTCATGTTTGAAACTTATACACATATATACTCAGTACCTACCTAGTAGTAGCACAATAAATTAATAAAAAAATAATGACGTTTGTTTTATACCTATGTATGTAAAATAAAAAGTTAAGCACAACTAAGCTGCTGCTGCCAACGACTTCGTTCGCGTTAAATTTCTTTTTTTATTTTAACATAAAATATGTTATGACACTCGGCAATACTGTAGCTTCCCTTAAGTGAAAGAATATTCGGAATCGGATCAGCAGTTCCGAAGATTACTCCACATACAAACTCACACATTTTACCTAACATAACATAACATCATGCCTTGTTTCCCTGAAGGGTTGGGCAGAGGTGTACCTGTAGTAGGTACACCCACATTTTGACAGTTATGTTTAAGTCGTTTCGTAGTAGGGTGCGAGCCTATTGCCATCAACCGGGCACAAATCCAGACTCCGGACTGCTACAGAGAAATTCTAGACAGAAAAACCCAATAAAACTTTGTCCGACCCGGGAATCGAACCCAAGATCCCGACCACTAGACCATTGAGGCAGAATCAAATTCTACCTCTTTATAATATTATTATAATAGTAGTACCTATAGATTAAATGAGTTTGTGCATATACCGTATCACTCATTGTTATTTACGATTCAAACGCAGCACTAAATAATACTGTCCAAACCATGATTTGTTAAATAACATTGTGTTACAGAAGGCTGAAATATTTTCTATTTAATTACTTTGCTGGTGAGTAATTTTATTAAACCTTGTTATTTTTATTATGTTGCCATTGTGATACGACTTATAGTGTTTCCAGATAAATACATATAATAGTCTTATTAAATGTATTTTATTTTATTTAATAATGTACAATTATCAAACTCAAACTCAAACTCAAAGCATTTATTTCAATTAAACCATTTACAGGCACTTTTGAATTGTCAAGGGGTCGGTCAGTCAAAAATATGAAGCTAGTTGCCCATTCCAAAGCGTAGTAGGTCCCTATGGAGAAGAACGGGCAAGAAACTCCACGGACACTCTTTTAAATAAAATATAAAATTGATACAAAATATTGGTTACATCATTCATTTTGAAATTATGCATGTGAGAACAATGTAATAAGACGTGCACGTTCGTAAAAGCGTCCGTAATAAAAAGAAAAAAAGAATCATTCAAAAACTTAAAATAAATTAAAATAAGCCATGGCAGCTAAGAGATGACCAGTCCCAACTGACGGCGCCCGTTCACGAACATGACGCATGGATTAGCACCATTCAGCTCAACCATTTTGAAGGGAGCTAACTGATCCAACACACACGCCACCATCAGCGAGACATTTGAGTGAGCATGACATACTCACAGCCGCCAGGGCACATTCAAGTCAATGAAATACTACATATTACCCGGTAAATGGTAGCTCTTTAGTACATAGTACTCACACCTGTGCTATGCAATTATATAATACAAAGGAAATTGAGTTTATACAATACAAAAATGGTCTTACAATCTTCAGCAGCTCCATCAGTATTTTCAAAATGTTAATCAGTGTGTATGCCAGCGCGGTGGTATTTAATTATTTTTTAAATATCGCCGTATTATGCTGAGATAGGGGCCTTTTTGGCCTCGCACAGGTCTTTTTTTTTTTTTTTTTTTGTTAGTTTTGCTGCTCTTTTTTTATTTTATATAATTTTGTTCTTTTTTTTTAAATATTATTACTGTTTGTATTTCCTGTGCGTGTCCCAAATAAAATATTTTTCTTTCTTTCTGTATGTCAATTAGTTGTGGAGCAGGACCAGCACTGAGCCAAGCATTATAGAACACTTACCTTTTCCCGCGGCTTTGCCCGCATGGATGTCGGAAAATATCCCGCGGGAACGTACTACCGCGATTAAAACCCCTATGTGTTAATCCAGGTTATAAGCTATCTATGTACCAAATTTCATCCAAATCCGGCGAGCCGTTTTTGCGTCAATCCTCAATATACATCCAGACAAACAGACAAACAGATGAAAAATCTTTTTTACTATTTTATTATATGTATACATAGATAAGAGAAATCACAGAAAGGAATATTACATGTAGGTAAAGGCTTTATTCAATTACTACTCTCATTAAAAATACTAGATACGAAATAAGTAATACCTACATTACCTACGTAGGTAGGTACTTATATACCTATGTATCATACAACGTAGATACCATCATACAGAACCATTTTCTTAGAACACATCCTATACACCTGGAATGAGGATCGATCACAACGTTTGAAAGGAGGATTATGGATCGCTTTACCAAGATACCTATTAGTGAACAGATAGAGCCATCTATTTATGAGCCTGCCAAAGGCTGAGATAATAATATGTTACCTAAGCGAACAGCGTTACCGTGAACCCTAATTTAAAGACAACTTAGTTTTCCTTTGAAAAACAAGAAGCGTAAAAAACAGTCTTATTCAATTTTCTTCACAAAATTATAATACCACAGACTTAAATTTGCATAGTAATGGAAATTAAATAGTCTAAGCAATTGTGCACATTTTTTTGGAAGATAAACTTTTAGTAGTACTCATCATGGATGAAATAGAATGGTAGAGCAATTAGTGAGTAGATATTTACATAACTGTTTCATCTGGGGCACGTTTCAAGCCGCGTCGGCGGCGCCGGGATAATCTCCAGTATAAAATACAAACACCGTCCTTAGGCTCCTTACCTTCTCAGTCGGAAAAACAAACAAAATTAAATTGTATTTCAGAGAATTAATTATTTTTAATCACCATCTTTCAAAACCCAATCCACCCTGTACCAACACTAAATGATCCAAATCTTTCATAAATTTCGTAAAAGCTAAAGTGAAATTTAATTTTCCTCAACGAATATTTACGCTACAATACCGTAAACAACTTAAATTGTATTTCCTTCTATGAATTATAATTCGAGTTGTTTATTATTCACGTCAACATAAACAATATTTTTTGAAGCTCAAATTGACGCGTTGGATCAATAGTGGGGCGGAAGAATAACAAACAAAACAAAAATAAAACAGTTTCAACCAATAACAAGTTGTGCTTACTACCTAATTACATCTTTCGGAATGTTAACCTACTTCTGAACCAATAAAGTGGATAAATTACAACTAACAATTTTTGAGTAACCACCTTCTTTAATCTTTGAAACCAAACATTCAACAATTCCTAGTAAACACGTACAATCAGCGCTTATTACATTGTTTTTTCTCTGAAAAAACCTGGAGAGGTATGGCTAAAAGTGACGCTAAAACATTTTATTTATTTTATGTTCGGGTGTTGTAATGAAAAACAAATAAAGAATGCTCACAGTTTGGGCGGGCGGTAATTGCGAGTACTCCACGCAACACGTAGCCATATATATGATCGCGTTACATTATGAAACAAGCCACACGTGTACATTTGAACATTTGAAGAAGACTTACGCAATATCGACTTTGACCCAGTCTACGATTCCGCTGACCCGCAGTTTTATATGTTGTACCTAATCAAAAATGTACAACATGCAATTCAGAAGAACACGGTCATATCTCGGCGAAATAACAAAAACTACAATATAAAACCATGGATCACGACAGGACTCATTCGCTGTATGAAAAATAGAGATAAACTGCATAAGAAAGCTAAATCTAATCCAGATAATTTAATTTTGCAACTGTCGTATAAGCGATATCGTAACTTCTGTAATAATCTTCTAAAAAAAGTAAAAAGCAACTACGATAAAATTGCACTAGAAAAAGCTGGTACAAACAGTAAAAAAATATGGAATTTTATTAAAAATGTAACGTATACCTCGAAAGAAAATCAGTCATCTTCAGGTTTATTACAAGCACACTCATCACAGTTAGCATCTGCCAACATTGCGAATAATTTCTTTGTTAATGTTGGTAAATATCTGGCTGAAAATGTTCAGGGCCAATCACAATATCTAACAAGCACACCATTTACATGTAGCACTATTTTATCATCCTTTATGTTGCAAGACACTGACGAGACTGAGGTAGAAGCGATAATTATGAGTTTAAAGGACGACTGTGCAGTTGGCTGGGATAACATATCAAATAAAATTATTAAACAGTTCAGGCACATTTTGGGACCGCCACTTACTTATATTTTCCAAAAATGTTTTTCGACAGGTGTTTTTCCCGAGTGCCTAAAAAAAGCTGTTGTTGTCCCCGTTTACAAATCAGGCAGTAAAGATCAAGTGACAAATTATAGACCTATTTTCTAACTACCTACTATTTCTAAAATATTAGAAAAAATTATGAATAAAAGGCTTTACAAATACTTGGAGGATAAATCAATTTTATCTAAACGGCAGTTTGGATTTAGGCCTAAAATGTCAACAGACGATGCCGTGCACCATCTGACTGACTATCTAGCACAAGAACTTGATAATGGTAACCACACAGTAGGAATCTTTCTGGACCTCGCCAAAGCTTTTGATTCGGTTTCTATTCAAATTCTGTTGCGCAAGCTTGAAGCCATAGGTATCAGAGGCACCCAGCTGAAACTATTTAAGAGCTATCTAGAAGACCGTACCCAATGTGTACGGATTGGTAATGTTCTCAGCGATGATAAAAAAAACACGTCCTTCGGAGTTCCTCAAGGAAGTATTTTAGGGCCTACACTATTTTTAATATACATAAACGATCTTTGTAACCTAAATCTAGATCACGGCCAAATTGTTTCTTATGCTGATGACACTGCCCTTCTATTTTCGGCTGACTCAGAAAAAAATGTCTACGAGCTTGCGCAAAACGGGTTCAATATTGTTAATAAATGGCTTCAACATAATTCACTAACAGTAAATGCAGACAAGACAAATTACATTAAGTTTTCGATGCGCAAGCAAACACCAACAAGCACTATCTCGACATTATATGCTCATCATTGCACAATTCCTACAGAAAACCAATGTGTTTGTCCCAAAATTAAAATGGCAAGTACAACAAAATACCTTGGTGTTATAATAGATGAAACACTTTCGTTCAAACAACATATACAAGCATTAAATAATAGAATTCGCAAGTTGATATTTGTTTTTAAAAAGTTACGCTATATTGCTGATCCAAAATTAATTAGACAAGTTTACTTTGCGCTGTGTCAATCAATATTAACTTACTGTATTACCTCATGGGGTGGAGCGGGTAAAACAATGTTACTAACCATCGAGAGAGCTCAAAGGGCGATCCTCAAAGTGTCTACTTTCCGCCCTTTCCTTTTTCCTACTAAACTCCTACACAAATCTTGTGAAGTATTAACAGTTAGACAGCTATTTATAATGGGTATTGTATTAAAACAACACACAGCTCTACCCTAAAGCACTGCATATACTAATAAAAGACGTTAAGGTATAGTTTGTCCACAAAATACAAAAAAACATGCTTTTGTATCCAAATTTTACCTATACCTCGGCCCTCTTCTCTGTAATAGACTAAACTCGAAAGCAAACATTTATTCCCTGAACTACACAAATTGTAAGAGAATTCTCAAGGATGCTCTCCAAAGTATGTCTTACGAAGATACAGAGAATTTACTAACTGTGCTACAATGAAATTTGTACATAAGTACAAATTTCACCTACGTTAAGTATTTATCAAAAGAAATTAAGAGTTATACTACTCAACTTATAATTAGTGATCTATTGTCAACCTTTTGATTATTTATTTATTTTTTATGTCTATTTAAGATCTTCCCGCCTGAAACACAGGATTACCTAGTTCAGGCACGTAAGTCTTAGGAATATAATTTACTTTTAAGCAAAACGTATTAATTTTTATGCCTTGTAATTTTGTGAATAAAATATATTATTATTATTATTATTCAAATACATCCAAATTATACACAAAAGCCTTTTGACACTGTCGACCATGATCCGGCAGAAAAAAAACAAAGTCGAGCTGCCTCATACTGCTATGCAAAAAGTTCTACAAGTGGTCACCTTGAGAATGAAACTTTAGGTTTCGAGAGCACTCGCATTATTTACAATCAGCAATTTTTTGAGTGTCTGAATAAAATTCTAGCATAAAACCGCTCTTTTTAGGTATGCGACGTGAATAATCTCTGTACTTAAGACGTAGTCAATTAAACTTAAGGAGTTGCACATCTTTCGAGCGCGTGTCGTGGATACAGTCTTGGGTAAGCACAATTTACGGAATAACCGCGCAACATAAATCCTTAGAACTGCGAGTAATTTGCAGTTCAACCGAGCTGAACTACACTGGCCTGCAAAACTAAGTAAATGTTTTTTTTTTTTTCTAAACTATAAAAGTTAGAGATTTAAAATAAAAAAAACCTTTTATAGCAATTTTTATCAGCTTTCTTCGAAACTATAGTAAATTATACATTAGTAACATTTATAAATCTAAAAAAAAACAAAAAAATAGCAATTTTTAGCTTAGTGTCATAAAACTCAATTAACATTTACAAATATGTTTTAATTAAGTATTTTTTAATAACTGGTATTGCCTCCTCGGGCTCTGCTTACAGCTTCGAGTCGATTTGGCATACTGAACACGAGGTTTCGGAGCCGATGTTGGGGAATATTCTCCCATTCTTCTATCAGGGCCTGTTTTAGTGCCCTGAGGGTGGTAGGTGGTGGTCTGCGACTTCTGACTAGCCTCCCTAGCTCATCCCAGGCGTGCTCAATCGTGTTGAGATCAGGATTTCTTGATGGCCAAGCCATCACGCTAATACCAACCTCCTAAATTTACTCTTGCACGTCCCGAGCCGTGTGTGGCCGGGCATTATCATGCATCAGCATCGATCCATCACTCATACTTATTAAATATGGCCCTGCATACTCATTGAGAATCTCTTGGGCATATCTTTCCCCAGTCAGAGTGCCATTTTCTATGGCCACTAACTCTGTGCGACCTTCTGAAGATATGCCAGCCCATACATGTACACTGCCTCCACCGTACTTGGCGCTTTCTGAGAAGCAGGCTTGAATGTATCGCTCACCAGGTCGCCTGTAGACACTTCGCCTTCCATCAGAAGTGTAAAGTGAGAATCTAGACTCACCTGTAAACAAAATTCTTGACCATTCTTCTTGATCCCAATGTATGTATTCATGGGCGTATCGCAGTCTCGCTACTCGATGCTCTCTCTCGAGTTTGGGGCCACACGCTGGTCTTCGGGGTTTCAGGGTTGCCTCAGCCAGTCTTTTTCTCACTGTACTGACACTAATGTAGTCCCTTCGGGTCCGAAGAAGCTGTTGCTCGACTTCAACTGCATTCAGGTGGCGATTTTTTAACACAGTGGAAACAATATAACATTCTTCTCAGGCACTAGTACACCTGGGTCTGCCAATACCAGGTCTCCTCAAATGGTTGTCAGTCTTTTCGTACCTTTGCTTCACCTTCTGGACCGTTCGTAACGTCACTCCCACTATCCTTGCATTACGACGCATACTGATGCCTAGTTCCAGAAAAGTCATGATCCTAGCACATTCTTCAGGTGAAAGAGGCATGATAAATAAGTTTATGTGCTGTTGTCTAACTTAGTTTTTGCAATAAGACACATTGATCAAGAAAAAAATTGAAAACAAAACTAGAAACAAAAGATGAATGGTAAAATTGTAATTTGAAAAGGAATATTTTTTGATTTTAATTTTTGTTTCAGCCATTTCTTAAAAGAAGGTTTCTCAACTTTTACTCAAGTTTTTATGTACAAAATTAAACTCTTTTTCGAGTCCTTTTTGTTTCGAAAAAACCTTGTATATCTTGTGTACTTAAAAAGTTATTGCAATGTTAAAAGTGTTATACTTAGTTTTGCAGGCCAGTGTATTTAAACTTGTGCAAAGCCAAAGTCAAAGTCAAAGTGACTTTGACTTTGACTTCAGAGTGTTATACTTAGTTTTGCAGGCCAGTGTATTTAAACTTGTGCAAGCTTACTTTATTACCAGAATCAGAGAATAACTTAGGTACGGAGGTTAGGTACTACTTTAGTACCCCAAGTAGCTAGAGCCCAATTCAATTTAATATTAAGAACACAAATACATACCTACATAGTTGTAGGTAGGTATGTACATCACACGTTTTCAGAAGTACCGAAAAGGTAACTGAACAAAAAAAAGTTGCAAGCGGTTTGCGTCCCTGGAGCGCCGGGTGCGGGCCAGCCCAATGATCGCCGATAGGCTGGGCTGCTGTCATGGTTGTCGCAGGTGATATATAAATGTAATTATGATTTGTCTAAAAATAAATACTTGTTAAACCTATAAATGTAATTATTATCTGATAATAATTTAGGTACTAAATGATTTTTATAACAAACTTATTTTTATAAGTCAAACACTGATTTGACTCAACTGTTGTGAATCATACTTGTTTGTTAACGGGTATAAAAGAGCGGAGCCACAGTGGTATACTCGTAGTTCAATACCTACAACGGGTTGTCAATAACCTTGGCGCCTGGTTTAGGAAATGGAGAATCGAGGTGAATCCCGACAAAAGTCAGGCGGTTTTATTTATTAAACCGCGATCTAGACCCCCTCACCTCCCCCGACCACTCACCTTGTTAGGCAAGCCTACCCCTTGGGAGATGCGAGCCAAGTACTTGGGAGTCATCCTCGACCACTACCTCAACTTCAGAGAGCACATAAATTCGGTTCGCTCGCGGGCCGCTTTCGCTCTCAGTAGACTATATTATATCGTAAATGCACGCAGCAAGTTGTCACTAAAGTGCAAATTGCGCATCTACACAGCGTGCATCCGCCCCATCATGACCTATGCGGGTGCTGTCTTTGCACACACATCCCCCTATAACATCCATAGGATGCAAACGATCCAAAACAGGTTCCTTAGAAGAGCCACGGGCGCTCCTTGGTATGTCAGAAACATCAACCTCCACCTCGACCTTAAAATCCCCACCATCCATCAGTTCCTAAAACGCATGTCCAAGCGTCACTTTGACTCCGCCGCCAATCACCGCAACCCTTTGGTTGTTGAAGCGGCCAATTATACCCCCTCACGCATTAGTCGATTTCGCCGTCCTAGGCATGTCCTCTCCGACCCAGACCACCCCACCACACTCCTCCAGGAGAGCAGTAGGGCCACCAGTACAGTGCACAAAAACACCCGACACCCATCGTACCGACCTCGCCGCCGAGGTCCTCCGCGATCGCGACCCTCCCGAGTAAATAATACTCCCCCCCGACCCTTGTCCTATGAAGCGCCAGCCCGCGCCGCAGCTGAGCGCGTAGCTTTAAATTCCCCTGACAATAATAATGATCTATCCTTAATCCAGCCTGTCCCATCTTGCTGTCCTCCCCTCAGCGACGCCCTAAGCCGAGGTTTGTACCCCACAGGGGGTGCCCTTAGCGAGCGTTCGCCTAATTTTAATTTAGAATAGTTTTGCTCCTGGCTGGAGGCTTTGAGTGTAGTAAGCTTAAGGCAGCTACGGGACAGTCTGGTTAAGCAGTAAATACCTTAGTGGTACTTATACCTGCGAAATGCCATAGCAAAAAAAAAAAAAAGGCTATAGTTCAGTTCGGGCGCTCCCACAGATACACCCCAGAAACATACCCCAACGTGCTGAGAGAAGGTAAACCTCTCGAACGATACCTATTTATTCACAAGTCTAATTGAAATAAATAAAAATAAAAATTAAAATATTTTATTTTCAGGCATCAAGGCCCATAAGGTGTTAGTATTACATCTTACTTAACAACTATATTAGTAGCATGTAGGAACATTAAAAAGAAAAAAGAAAAATCACAATCACAGAAAGGTTTAACAAGCTTTGTTGCCAACATGTAGCATGGTAAACCTCCCCATTATAGGCCCATTCAGCCTCTCTGCAAAACACCTTCAGAATGCTGTTGATGCTTCCCCTCACTCGGTATATTACTGAGGCAACTTTCTTCCGCATTATCGCTAAGTAATCTTCAGTGTACGCATCGGCGAACATACCTGACGCACTACAGTAAGGTGGAAGCCTCAACAGCGCCCTGAAGGCATTGTTGTATTGAATGCGCAGGGCTTTGTCTGCTTTTAGGGTATGGTTATCCCAAAGGCTGCTGGTGTAAAATGTTTGGCAGTAGGCCTTAAAAAGAGTTATTTTCACGAAAACTGAACAGCCATGAAACCTTCTGCATATCATATTTCCCCTCACAGCCAGTGCCCAAGACATCTTTTAATTGTTCAGTGACAATGTGGCCTAAGTATTTAAAGTGGGCAACTCTCTGCAAAAGCGAACCATTTAGCTTTACAGGAAGGACAAATGTTGGATTTTTATTCCTACCTTGAAACACCAACAGTAGTAGAGACAGAAACACTCTTTGTAGAATTATAAATGCCTAGTCTTGTCTCTAAGTGCTTTTCTTAAAATCCTTTTCCCTACACACCATATTCATAGATATTAAAATACCTACATTAGTCAAATAAATAACTAGTAGGTAACCATTCTGACACTCAAAAGTTGATAGTTAAGTGGATATCAATGCCTCTAAATTATATTTTTTCATCCACTTTCTAACACAGGTATGTTGCTGTTTCAATGCCGGTTAGAAAATTATCATTAAGAATTGTGTTTATTTTTATATCTGTAATGTGATTAATAAATAAAATAAATAATGTTTAATTTAATTATTTAAAGTTTTTAATTAACGTATTGAAAATGTGACATTGTATTGAATATTGACTATTGTTGATTTTATATTAATTTAGATGTTATGTATGGATAGTTTTTAAATATATACTTACGTGTAATCATGTGAAGTTTCCAGAAAAGCTGTCCGCGCATTCTACAGAAATCCTATACAATGCGAGACCAGCATAAACTGGAAATATATAGCTTGATGTGTAACCATGTGTACTACTTACACCTACTGTGAACCAAAAAGTTGTCTTTGAATTACCTAATGAACAATAAAAAACATTTTTTTTTTTTCATAATAAATAGGTACCTATGCAATCCAGAGCACAGATAGAGAATACATTCGCAAAGTGATCTTTCATTCTCTGTAAGTCTCTAACGCATTCATTAGCGCAGACACTGAAACACAAATTCAACAATTAATTGATCAATCTAGAAAAGTAAACAACTCGACTAAGATTTGTATTTGGAAGTAGGTACATTCAATTTCTAGTAACTTAAAATAAACAGAAAGACCCTGATTTGAAAATACGAGTCAAAACGGAGAGGAATAAAACAAAATAATTGTACAGCCCCAGATAAACAAATAAAAATTCGATTAGCAATTGGCCGCATACAGCGTCTTGCCGGACGCCGCGTCAAGATGGTTGCTATGAAAACGTATGGTATCTTTGAAACATGAAATTCTGTCACTTTTACCAGTCGGCATTTGACATTATGGTCCCAAAAATCACTCTGTATTTAGACAGCAGTTATTGTGTGAACGTTCACCGCTTTATTAACAAACCAAAGCTTTACAGAGAAGTCACTATTAAATCTGTACCGACCTACAGACAATAAATGATCTTAATATAAGCCAGCAGAAGCGTCTTAAATCAGTCGACACCCACTTTGCTCTGACTGTATGTAAGACTAGCTCAGTCTTCATTATTTACCGCAATAATTATGCATTATATTGCAGAGTTCTGGCGGGACACTAATTGGAAAGCACTTCAGCTATATTTAAATAAACACCGACTAAACTTATGCAGGCACGCTTATTGCGAAAAGGTGCACTAATGAAGCTTGACATTCCACTCACCGAGAACTTTACTGTGAGTGATATGCTAATTGAAGAGTGGATGAAATATAAACTGCGATTTCCACCAAATTATATTGAAATAAAGACTATTTAAACAAGGAGAAGCTTAGACAGAGAGAATGAAAGATGATTAAGGTACGATTATTGGTTTTTTGAACATAAACATAAGATGGATATACACGATTCTAAAATGCGTACTATGATCGAAAACAATAAAAATACAATCAAGTATGCATTCATTCATTTCGCCATCAAACTGGAAAGTTTGTCGAGTAAAAATGTAAAAGCAAAAAAGATTATTTTTTGTAGTTGGCACCATTGAAAAAGTGATAGGAATTTAAGTAATCATGTCTTGTCAGTCTAAACATAAACCAAAAAAAACCTCTTGTTTTATGTTGGAAACCGGCTAACTGGTACAAACAGGGATAAAGTAAACCCATACAACCACAAAATCGGCAATATTAGATAATACACTCGAGAGCAATGAATCCGGGTCACTTAAAGAATGTTAAAAATCTCGGAAACTAAAAATGATAGGTTAATGCAATAAATTGTATTTAATAGACAATGTAATACTCCTTAAATGAAAGTAAAAAAAATATGAGTCACCATACATTTTATTAACACAAAATTACATAAAGAAAAAAACTGCTGATCTCTCCTTAAAACAAAAATAGGAAACATGACATTTTTGAACTTTATTACGATTTTCTTGAATTTTAATACTTCGTATTGCCTCCTCGTGCTTCCATTACTGCGTTTACGCGGTTTGGCATGCTGTACACCAAGTTCCTTATACGATTTTGGGGAATATTCTCCCATTCCTCTGTGAGAGCAATTTTGAGCTCACGAAGCGTGATTGGGGGAGGGTTTCGTTGTTTTACGCATCTGCCTAGCTCGTCCCAAGCATGCTCGATCGGGTTGATATCCGGGCTGCGCGCTGGCCACTCCATACGAGTAATGTTCATCTCTTGAAGGTAGTCATTCACAATCCTACCTGTATGAGGTCGGGCATTGTCATGCATAAATATAGCATCCTCACCTAAATTGACCATAAATGGACCAACGTGATCATTGAGGATTTCTTCCACATATCTTTCGCTAGTTAAAGAGCCGTTTTCTATGATCACCAGCTCTGTGCGACTTTCAGAAGAAATTCCGGCCCACACAAGTACAGACCCACCACCGTAGGCTACTTTTTCTTCGATGCATGCTTGCTTGAATCTTTCCCCTGGTCTTCGATACACTCTGTGTCTTCCATCGTGCTTGTAGAGCATAAATTTTGATTCGTCGGAGAACATAACTTTTGACCAATCTTCAATACTCCAATTTACGTGGCTCTGGGCATATCTTAGTCTTGAAATACGATGCCCACGCTCCAGTTTAGGGCCGTTTGCAGGTCTAAGGGGTTTTAAGTTAGATTCAGCAAGCCGACGTCTTACTGTCCATGCACTTGGGTTACTTCCTCCGAGGCGTCGAAACTGATTTGTGAGTTCAGTTCCTGTAAGAAAGCGATTTCGAAGCATGGTGTTCACCAAGTATCGGCCTTCTCGTGCTGTGGTACACCTGGTTCTGCCTGTTCCTGGTCTGCGTAGGTTAGAACCAGTTTCTTCGTAACGTCGGAGAACTCTTTGTACTGTTGACAGCGACACACCGACAGTCCTGGCTGTATCGCGCTGACTCCGGCCGGTTTCCAGCATTGTAAGTATTCTGGTGCATTCTTCAGGCGTAAGCGACATAATTTCAGCTTGAATAATGAATATAGAGCACTATCAACATGGTTTATGTACCCACATAAATGACAGATTACAAACAAAAGCAAAACCAAATGCTGTAATTTCGTAGTTCCATCTTCGCAAGTGGCCCTTTTTCAAATTTGATTTTTTTATGATATAACTTTACAATAACTAAGAAGTTTTAATACCTTCATTTAAGGAGTATTACATTGTCTATTAAATACAATTTATTGCATTAACCTAGCATTTTTAGTTTCCGAGATTTTTAGGATTCTTTAAGTGACCCGGATTCATTGCTCTCGAGTGTATTTGTTGCGCTACGTCAAAGCTATTAAGGTATTGGCAGACGAGCATCTCAATCAACTTCAAAACACCGATCAATCATTTAATTCAATAGGTACGTGCCGCTACTTAATAAAGCCGAGAACTCATCGAAACGAAAGTTGCCGACTTTTACTTAAAAGACCTACCGTCAGCTTAATAAGTTGATTATTTTGAGATTTTTATATTAATTACTATAATGACGGCTTACGGCCTACGGTATACGGCGTTTGCGCAAAATTTACCAGACATAAGTTTTGAACACTTTTAACTAAATTATATATTTTTTTGAGTGTCCAGATATGTGAACGTAAACGAAGCAAAAGGTGTCTATAAAGATCGTAGCAGGTGGTGTTCTGTAGTTTTTCCCTACCCCCGCGGCTCCGTAGGAAGAAGGCGTGAGTATGTACATAAATCATTATTATAGTGAAACAGTAACGGATACCATACGAGAATAATTTACCATTAGAATTCAACATCTATACTTAAAATAAAATAGTAAGGAATTCAAAACTGTACACTGAATACTTTAGAAAAATAGTAATAGGGACACTAATTAAAGGGCACGTAATTTGAAACTTATTCTTTATTTAAATATATATTACGAGTACATAGGAGACCAAAAACAAATTCCAATATTTTTTCTTATTTTACAATTTATTATTTAATGTTATGTTTTTTTTGGTGGAACGGGACGTAAACTCGAAACTCGTCGTCTTCGGGCATGTGAGTAAATATATTTTCTTAGCAAACTGCTTGAATTCTCACTAAGATAAGTTTGTAATAGCAATTTCTGAATGAATAAAGCGCAAAAGCCATTTAATTTATGTGAAATTTGGGAACTATCAAACCTTAAAAAACAGATGTAAGCAAAGCAATAACCAAATGACGTCACATCTTGACCGCGACAGAAATGGACGTTTGAACTGTAGTAGAAAATCGTTGGAGTTTCATCATTTTTTTGAGCAATAAGCTGTTTTTTTTCCAGGCATAACTATGTGCCAAAGGTAATAAACAGGTAAGTCAAACAGGTAAGTTGTTTGTTTGTTACGCTTTCTCGCTAAAACGGCTGAACGGATTTGGATGATATTTGGTACACGGGTAGATCATGACCTGGATTAGGACTAAGGTTTGTATAGACTAGTCTTTTATAGACTCAGTGAAAAAAATACAATTAAGTATAAAAATTTACTTATTCAATTTTCACACAGATAGTTTATAACCTGGATTAACATATAGGATACTTTTAATCCCGCTAGTTCACTCCCGTGGGATATTTCTCCGACATATACGCAGGCGAAGCCACGGGCAAAAGTTAGGATTAAAGTCAAAGTCAAAGTCAAATAATTTATTTCAATTAGGCACAAAAAAGGCATTTATGAACGTCAACACTTACAAAAAAAAAAAAAAAGATTCTAGTCGCCCTCTCTCTCGTCTAAATAGTTCTGTATTCTGCAATTATTATTAGGTATTGTATCGGACCATTAGTCAGCTAATAGATAAACACATTACCGATATGCGATCTGTTTTCTTCAAGTTATTGATATTATCGTTAATTAGAACATGTCTAGCCTTTGTCTCCAAGACGACGAGAGCCAAGTGACGGCCTATATCTATTTTCAATACACGAAAATATTTACTTAAGGCAGAAAACAGATCTAATCATATTATCGATCCAAGATATTAGGTATGTACTCTGTAACAGTATATTTTAGTTTCAAGAAAATGGTGCTAGCAATTTACAAAAAACGTTATTAAAATTCAGGTAAACGACTGGAGTTATCTAAAACGGGACACTAAAAACCTCCAGAAAAAGTAATTTGATTGCTAAGGCGTATACTAAACTTCGTTGAGGGGCTTATGGCTAAGTAATAACAGCCACACGGGTCGATTGAAGGTTAAGCTATGCTTGCCGCGGTCGGTTCGTGGATGGGGATCCATTACTTATGCCGAGACGCCTACGCACGGAGGCGTCTGTCTCGGTATAAGTACGTTAAGCCCGGGTGTCATTCGCAGATCGATAATCGTTACGGGTAGTCAGAAGCCCAAAAGTCTGATAACCAGTCTTACCAAGGGGTATCATGTTACCCAGTAACTGGGTTGTAGAAGTCAGGTAGACTATCGCTCTATGCAAAGTACTGGTATTCAGCTGCAGCTGTAGTTGGGCAAATACTACACAGATTAATTGACACTTACCTTCGTTTTTTAACAAACCTTTATCACTAAAATATTCCCACTTATACAAGAAAAAAACATGGCGACTCTTTTTTATTCTGACGCACTAGTCCCAATAGCAAGAGCTTTGACCTATCAGAAATGTGACATGTTTAGACTTCTAAAAACATCTCACGTTCTATTTGCAAACGCACGCGACGAGTATTTTTGTAGAATTATTTCTCATGTCTAGGGTTATAGACAGAAACATTCCAGTTGATACGAAAATAATCAACTACCAAAGGGAAAGCGAAGACAGTTGACTCCTTTGAACCGTATGGGTTGTATCGGGAAAATCACACGACTGAACTCTGTGTATTGTCAATCGCAAAAATACCAAGTGATAAAGGCTGGTTGTACATTTTGGTTGAAAATAGACACATAAATTTACTTATAGATTTTCTTCCAATAGTGTATTGACTTTACAGGACGTCAGAAGCCCGAAACTCTGACAACCAGTCTTACCAAGAGGTATCGTATTTCCCAGTTACTGGGTTGTGGAGGTCAGATAGGCAGTCGCTCGCTAGTTGGAAAAAGGCTAGGCAGATTGATTGATGTATTAGAATAAGCTGAATTATAATGTTAATATTCTATTTGAGTCAGAGGCCCGTCGTCGGCTGTTTCAAAACTCTGACACCAGGTTGGTTTACTAACCACACGAAAAGAAGAAGATTCTATTTGTGTTGACAAACGAGTGGATTCTTATCTAATTTTGTTAGAAAGCACACGCTTGATTGTTGACTTTGTTGTGTTTGTGCGTTTTAATTAAATGTTAGATTATTGGTACTAAAACGTATCTAATAAAAAAATATGTAAATAGCACCACATAATATTTCTTTGCTGAGTTCAGAACAAGAAAAGGTAAAACATTGTCTTCATGTATTGAACAATGACGATGAATTCGAAAAAAAGTAAAAGTTTAATTATAGCTATTAAAAAAAACTTTCACAGAAACCGAGCAATGGTGAAACGAACTTAACTTGGAAATAAACATATTTTAAGCTAAAATATGCCAATTTAGAACTTACCAAAGAACCCCACTAAACGATTCTACCTATGGGTAGAATCATCCCCTTGACGGATGCAGGTAGCGGTGCGGTAGGTATTTAGGTTTTGTGGGGTTCTTTGGTAAGTTCTTTCTGAATTGACATATTTTAGCTTAAAATATGTTAGCAATCCTAGTGGTATAGTATGCTATACAACTAGGATTGACAACTTTTTTATATCACATATAGTATTTTCGAAGCCATTGCCTGTAAACATATAGTAGGTATATTTCAAAAACATTTTTATTATTTAAAATATGCATAGTTTTTGCTACTAAGAGTAACAGGCCTTTATTAACAGGTTTTGTTTTTAAATGTCTTAACAATTTTTACACTCTATATTAAGGTTACAAAATACCATGAATTCAGCTTTTATGAGATTAATCAATCAATTCTCCATTTTGTATTCAGATAAAAATATAGTAGTTTCGCCCGCTATATTTTTTCTTTAGAAATATAGTATTTAGGCCTCTAATACTATAGTATTAGAGGCTAAAAGTTAAAGTTGTTTATAGGGTTGCCAACCCTACTATATAATATATTATATAGTAGGGTTGGCAACCCTATATACAACTTTTGCTATGAAACACATATTATACGATTCGTGAACAAAAAACTGACAAACTGTGAATCGATCGACCTTGTAATACTCGTATGTCTGTCGTGAATGTGAAATAATAAATGACAACCTACTTTTATTAGTCTTTTACCTAAGTGAATGAAAGAATTGATTATATTGACTTATATTAAAATAAAATGTTGGAATAAATTATTGATTAATGTTTAGTTATAAATAATGTAATGAATTGTAATTATTAGAATCAATATTTTTTTAAGTAACTTAATAATTTGAGATAGAAAAATTACAGTGCCCTTACAGGGTGCATGTCTCGATACTGTGTCAAGGAATTGTAATGCATGCATGCCTGCCTACTAACCAGTGTTTTGTAGATGCATAAGCAATAGAGTAATAATTATATTGATTATAATTAACAAACAGAAAACAGGAAAGAATCTTATGAAAATGCACAGAATCAATATATTATTCACATGGTAACTAATTTATAAATTCGAAAGTGAATTTGTTTATTACGATTTCACGGCTAAACAACTGAACCGATTTTGATGAAATTTGGTATGGAGATATTTTGAACCTTAGGAAAGGACATAGGCTAATTTTTACCGACATACCATGCGGGCGAAGCCGCGGGTGGAAGCTAGTTTCCTATAAATATAACAATGAAATGATACCATTTTGACACGATTCTCAAAATGTCGCTTTTATGTATGTGTAGGTAGTAAACTAGTGCACATAGGTATGCGCACTTACATGTATGATAAGATATCAATGCGCTCGTCAGATCGTCTCTCTTGCCGTGATTACATAAACTATCCATTTGAGTCACAACGGTAATGCTGTTGATCGTATCCTGCCTTGGATATTTAGTTTGGCAAGCTCCTAGCTTTTCCGTGTTATGGGTAAGTCGGACGCTCGTAGATCAATTTATATTCAGAAAAACTGCACGATAAATGCTTCTTTTTCAAACTTGCATAAATATAAACGTACACCAACTATTTCCTGCCTAAGGGGCAATTTGAGGCAAGGATGTTGTTATGTTCCAATTTGGAAGGGGGTAACATATCTCCACTTATCACGCAGAATTTGAAGCGGTAATAGCCCGACGGTAACACATAAACTACTCATCGAGAACATGGAGAAGCCTAGAGTTCTAATATTGCCCAATTTAACTCCGGTGGTGAGCCAATTTCTAACATAGGCATAGTTATGTATCTTCCAAAAGATACCTAAGTTATTAATTAACTAGCTGTTGCCCACAACTTCTTTGCGGTCCAGGATAAAAAGTAGTCTATGTCCTTTTCCAGGTCATTGTCTACCCATGTGCTAAATTTCATCCAAATCCGTTAAGCCGTTGTAGCGCGAAAGCGTGACAAACAAAGATACAAACAAACTCACTTTCGCATTTATAATATTAAAGTTTTAATTACTTTATTTATCTATATTATAAAAGAGGAAAATTTTGTGAGTTTAGGTATATGATAGGGGGTAATCTTCGGAACTAATAATCCGATTCCAAAAATTCTTTCACTAATGTGAAGCAACAGTATTTCCGAGTATCATAAGGCATACTTATAATAGGCCGATATATTGCAAAAAAAACAAAATTGAAAACATTATCCTAAAAGCTAAAGCTATCGGTGCAACTATTTTCTTGATGTCGGAAAACTTCATGTTTCGTCAGTTTTCAGTTGCCCTTTGCACTTGGTGCAGACCGGACGCTTTTAATCGACTTGGAAGTATATAGAGTAGTTAATACTCTTTTAACTTAATGTTTTAAAAATGGGGAAAGCTGTTTGTATTCGGAAACGCGATGATTCCCGAGGAAATAGCTGTACTGTACATAGTTGTTATACAATATTATAATAACTATGCTGTGACCTAAAGAAGTAAGTAATTAAGTATGCAACATCATACTACATAATACCAGCATATTACTGTCCCACTGCAGGGAAAAGGCCTCTGCTCATACACAGAAGGCACGAGCACTGATCACCACACTTGCTCAAGACGGGTTGGCGATTTCAAACTTATATTAACTACACAAATCCAGGTTTCCAAGTGATCAGTAATGTCCAAGATAATTTCAGAAAGTACATATGAATTGAAAAAGTTACAGTGGTACTAGCCGGGATTTGAACCCACAACCTCGTGCTTGAGAGGTGAGCCCATAAGGTGAGCGAGCGATAACCGACTTTCAATTATTTTATACTGAAAATCACGTCTAAACGAGTTTTGTTCATGATTAAAAAATATATATGTTAAATTAGTGCATTTTTTAATAACGTAATTTATTAATATATTTTAGATTATGTTCATAATGAAATTAAAGTAAAGGTGTGTCTGTGGCAAAAAAAAAACTGAGAATCACATAAAATCTATCAAGCGTATTTTTATGAAACTTTCATTGTTTAAAGATAATTTTACTATTGATCTTGTAATAAACGTGTTTTATTAAAATACCATTTGTTATGTACCTACAATAAATTAATAATGCGTCTAATTTGGGACAGCGCTCTTTGATGGGCGAGTCTTATTACTGGCTGGACGTACGACGCGTTGCGTGAGCTTAGTACAGAACACGTAAGCTGGTTAGCTTAAGCTCAAGGTCACTGTCAAGGTAACATCTGCGTCTTAACCACAGGGTCGTCACAAGATTTTTACATCAACAATAACAATAAAAAGTAATCCCATGAGAAGATAAACTCACTAAATAATAATTAAAGTTACATTGCAAATTTGTAAGTGAACCAACCTTACGATGAATATAAATGGTAAAAAGCGGATGACATTAAGTCCCCCGACCTTGCAGTCCCGGTGAAAAACACTGACGACAAAGTTACATTTAAGTGCTCGGCATTTACTGAGTCTGACATTGATGATTGTCTGAGGATATGCAACTAACACACGGCAATGATTTGATAAGTATAAAGAACTACTTAGCTCTACATAGGTAGCAGGTGCTCTCCGCAACTGGCACGTTTACGCCGGTAGCCCATCTCCGCCGCGAAACCATAGCAGTGAAACCACAGTAGTTCAATTCAACTGACTCGTGTCATGTTCCGCTATTCGAAATTCGATTAGCGGAACTCGAGTAGCGGATCATGACGCGAGCCAGTTAAATTTAACTATTGCGGTTTCGCTGCTACGGTTTCGCGGCGGAGGTGTGCAACTGGCCTAAAACTTGGCAAGTTAGCAAAGCTGAACTCAATACAATATTACGTGACTTACCTATGTGTGCGTAAGAGTGCCGTTTTTGAAGATCGAAATTTGCGCAGGTAGGCTTTTTACGGTTTTAGTATTGTGATTAGACCAGTTCAACACCATATTATACGACAACCGGCACCATTTTTGTCGTTTTAACGTCCTCTAGACCTATTTTCATTTTGCTGAAAAATAGCGGAGAGGCGGTAACCAAACGATATTATAGCCTTTTCCATGTGACCACTTACATCTCTTCCAACATCACCTCGTAAGATGTAACTTAAAATTTAGGGAAACCAAGTCTAGAATATAAACTAATTTCTTGTAAATTTTGACGTTCAAAAGTGCCTTTTTTAATGGCCTATCGGGTGTAAATGATTTGACTTTGATATCATAAACATGGAAAATAGGCAGAATGAGGAAAACCTGATCGGAAAATTAAGACGTACACAACCTAGTAATGAACTCACGCACATGCACGCTTAATGAGTGCTAGCCTATTTAAGCACTTTTTATTTACCATACACGTTACTTCCCTTGACGGAAAAATCGGTCCTTCGAGTTGGAAGAATGAATGTTGCACTATATACATCATACATTTTGCACGATCTAACACTAACCCCAGTAGCACACCTCCGCTGTGAAACCTTAGCAGCGAAACCGCTGAAGTAAAATTCAATTGACTCGCGTCATCTTACGCTACTCGAATCGGATGAGAGTAGCGGAAAATGAGGCGAGTCTATTGAATTTAACTACAGCGGTTTCGCTGCTACGGTTTCGCGGCGGAGGTGTGGTACTGGGGTAAAAGAGGAACCTGCGACTAATTAGTAGATAAACGTTGCTTCCTACTAAGTGTGTCGGTAATTCCTATGTCTCTATCAGATCGCATATTACCTCTAAACGTTAACTGCAATTTCCAAACTTTACGTCTGTTTTAGCTCAAATTGTTCCCGTTCCGCTAAATAAGGAATTATTTTACGAATTGCACTAAGCTTCGGATATTAGAACAATGTTTAGACGGTAAATCATTTTACTACGTAGACGGTTGTCGGTTCATAAAATTATAACTAAGTATTCTTTTTAATCCATTACGTGGCTGATTTATTTTCTACGAAGGAAAGGTAATCGTGTCTGTTTCAGGAAACCTTATAAAAGCTGATTCTATGTAAGAAACTACTTTGGTGGAGGCAATAGGTTTAAAATTTAAAAATATTTCTGTTGCATGATTATTGTATGAGTTTTTGGGATTCGATTTTCCAAATCAAAGAATAAACGCTCCAAGCTACGGGCCACACTTTTTATTTCCACTGACACGCCAAAATCAATACAGTCCATTAGTGAAAGCATTTATAAATATAAAAATAAAACCGAGAATACGTCCTCATCCCCATGAAAAACAAACGAATAAAATAGAAAGGTATAAAAAAACAGTGGCTGACATAACGCTAGTCCATTAGATTTTATTACTCCAATGAGGATCATATCTAATGTGTTACTAAGTGGCCATAAAAACCGCGTTTAATATAAAAAGTCGTTATGACACGACGGCAACAATCTGAAAACTATCGCCGATTTCGTTAGAGAGCCAACAGACGAGCGATACTTTAATCGACAACTGTCGTCGCCTGTCGTCGGTAACCGCAAGTGACAGTCGTCGCTCTATGATTTTGTGTAAAGCAGTACCAATCTCTTCTTGTAGATATTAAAGGTTATGCTAAGGTTTGCTAAGACTGCGCTGGCCGACATTAGCGTCCAAAATTTACCGTCGAATGGCATCACGGAAACGTTATCTATGAAAGTAAGTTGGTGTGTAGAGAGCGTTTTTTGACAACGTAAAGTCAAATACCTGTACTATGTTCTCCACTGCTCTTCTAGGAAATCGTAGCTTTAAAAACTGTTCAAAAAATAAAACAACTCCGCTGGTTTGGTCTGTTTACTGTGACAGAAAGTCATAGGGCGACGACTGTCGCCGACGGTCGCTGACGGTCACTGACGAAGTGTCTGTAAACCAGTCCCTAATTGAAATCACAATTCACGCCCTGACACTGTCAACAACTTCGTTAATCATATTGTTAGAGAAAAACGTTTCAAATTATATCTGTAATATTGTTCCGGCTGTGAAAATAAGAAACTAGGCCTGGTATTCGATGAATCTGTTTTATTTTTCTGAATAATCTGAAAAGCGATACGTCCGTCATGCGATTTCTGTTCTAGACTTCTTTTCTTCAGTTTTTCAAAAACTAGCGGTGCCCCTGACGGCGCGATGAGCACAAGCTGGCACAGCGGCATGGCTACAGTAAGTCCCGCCATGCGCCACCTAGCGGCGGCGGAGCCGTAACAGTAACAGTTACAGCGTAACCTTGACATTTATTCATAAACTGGCTTCTGCCCGCGACTTCGTTCGAAACTCTCTCGGCTCTCTACCCACCGAGTCGCATTGCATCACCCGCCCGTGTTAGTGCTTCGTTTTCGCTTAGCGTTCTTACAGACTATTTTTTCTCGGCTCCTAAGGGTTATAAGATGATAATCTTCCTGAAGAATTGGACTATCAAATGTTTAAATAATTTTTCAAATCCGAATGGTAGCTCCAGAGATTACGAGCATGTAATATTAATACAGTATACACAACTCTTTAGCTGTTAATTTTTATTAGTTTCGACGTTCCATTTGTTCAACAAGATAAATATTTATGTCACGGAAAATTAAACGTTCGAATGTGAAATGGTAAATCTTTGGTTAAAATAAATTCTCTTATTCGGGACATAAAGTGATTAATACCTGCCTCCGTTTATAAATTAAAATCTGATACATCCATTTACGGAAAAGCTCACTTTGTGTTTCCTCTTAAAAGTTTATTGATAAAATGCCGTGCAGTTTCTGCGTTAACAAACCCATTTTGTTGATTAAACATTTATTATTTCAGAAGGTTAAATACTTAATTCGTTTGGTACCTCGATGATGGAACCTTGGAAGGCGATGTAGATACTGTTTTACATGACCTTATATTCCTAAGAAATGAACTACATTCTATTCACACACTTTCCAAATTTAACGCAGTAGCCCCAGAAATTAAAATAATTGAAAAAAAGCTCTCTCCGCCTGCTTGGGTCACATAACTTTGAGGATTCCTTTCCCGTTTTTATTGAGGAAAACATTAAAGATTTCAATGAAGTTTCGGAAAGATTGCTCCAAATTAACATGCATTCGGCCATAACCTTAATTTGTTACTGCTGTTTCGGCCCTAAATTAACATATTTCCTTCGCGCTTCTCATTTATGGAAACACAATCATCTTTTAGATAAAATGGACCAAATTATTAACTTCGATCTTAAATGTGGCCCTGGACGACCGAGCTTGGGCACAAGCTGCTCTTCCTATCCGTATGGGAGGCCTCGGCGTCCGCAAAATTTCCATTATTAGTTTACCAGCTTTCATATCCTCGATCCTCGGTACTGAGAAATTAATCAGGAAAATCCTAGCCCCCACACTGATTAATTTTGATGTACCGTGCCTCACCGAGGCTATGGATGCCTGGAGACTCGCTTGCCCGAATCAAGATGCACCTGATAACCCATTTTCCCAGAGACGGTGGGAAAATGGCTCGCTCTGCAGAGTAGTACAGAACAATTTACTTAACACGTATGCTACTGCCGCGGAGCGTGCGCGCCTGTTGGCTGTGGGTAAGTGGGAGTCGGGCCTGTGCCTTCATGCACTACCTGGTACTTTGTTCGATGACACTACTTTCCGCATCGCTGCTTCCCTGCGACTAGGAAGTGTGTGGTACTGTGGCGAAGTTGTCAACAGCCTCGGACACCACGGCTTGTCTTGCAGCCGAAGTGTGGGTCGCTTAGCAACATTAATGACATCATCCAACGAGCTCTTGTCACTGACGGCGTTTCAGCTGTATTAGAACCTAATGGCTTGGCACGCGATGATGGCAAGAGACCGGACGACATGTCTTTATTTCCATGGAAGGTGGGTAGGCCTTTAGTGTGGGACGCAACGTGTGTCGATACTCTTGCTCCATCCCATCTTACTGGCTCAGCGTGCTGTGCTGGCGCTGCCGCTGTGGCTGCAGAAAACCTCAAGCGGCGAAAGCATAATAACCTTAAAGGTAACTATATTTTAGAGCCGTTTGGGGTTGAAACCCTAGGGCCGTGGGGTCCGAGTGCTCATGGTCTGTTCACTGAAATCTCTAAACGACTGGTTGACACTTCCCGCGACCCAAGGGCTGGTTTTTACCTTGGCCAGAGGCTAAGCATTGCCATACAACGTGGCAATGCGGTTAGTCTCTTGGGCACACTACCAGTCGACAGCCATGCGGATAAATTTTTCGACGCTATATTTTAGTTTTTACAGCCTTTTAGATCGCATTAAATACAATTTATATATAATAAAAATATGCAGTTTAAATAATAAATAGTTCATTTATATACAATACATCATGGCATGAAGAAATAATGAAAAAGAAAACTTTAACACTTAAATTATATTCTAAGAAGATTTGGAAGTATTTTCTCTCTCTTATCAGCAATAACGCTGTCAAGGGACCGTCTCTCCCACAGATATAATAGAATCGAGTGTATTAGACACGCTCCCGAAATTGTCTCTTAACCGTACTAAATGGCTGACGATGAAGCTAATGATAATCCTCTCGGTAATAAACGTTAAAAGGTAAAACTACAGCTGAGTTTTTTTGGTATTTCAATTAAAGTTGATGTTTTCCATTGGGAATTTGTCAGTAGCAGCCCGGAGTTTAGAATTGTGCCCAATTGATGTCAATAGGCTCGCCCACTATTATATGGGACAAAGCCTCGTGCGGACTGGAGCGACGCGACACCGGTAATTATTCTACCGTGAAGTTTTCTTAGAAATTGTTTTGTTAGAGTCGCGTCGCGCCTTCTCGTCGCGCCACGAGGCGCACGAGGCTTTAAACATAACTGGAAAATGTGGGTGTACTATATTTACACGATTGTTAAGCCCTTTGACAAACGTGAGTTTATTTATGTAACTAGATGTTTTTAGAAAATAGAAATTAACTGAAATATCGTTAGCGGCAAAAGTAACAAATGAACACGTATCAATAAAGTAACAAATCAAAGTTAATCCAATCATTTGACTTCGAAAAGTGCTCGTTCCTAAATAAATCGTAGCTGGTGACTATCATCCACCACACAAGTTAGTTGTAAGAGTAAACTGCTGAATCGGATTATTATGTAGTTTGCAAGCGGTGTACAACTGAGCAACCCGCGACTACTTACAAACTTCTACTGGTAAGTTATGCCATATGGCGCCAGGAAATATGGAAACATTTTCTGTTGGTAGCACTGAAGGCCTTGTCTCTTTCACAGGTGAGTAGTACGACACTATATCTACATAATACTTTGCTATATGTGCCGAGTGAGTATATGTACGTTCTGTAAAGCATTAAAACTTGCATTTAGTTTTGTTTGGCGATGCTATTGGCAGTGTATGATTTCCACAAGGTATACAGTCGTGAGCATAAATACCTTACAGTTCTTAACCGTACCTTCAATAAGTTCTAAACCGTTTTTCTCGTGAAATAAAAATTCCAAGTTTGAGAAAGGACTTATTTCATAATAGTATGGTTTCGATAAAACTATGTTCGTAGCACACACAATATTTTAGGAGGATATCGCTTTTGAATCTTGCGTAAGTGTCAGATATTGTGTGTTTGTAACTATACGAACATTTTATAGGCTATAAAAATTCGTTTGGTCTGAGTGTTAAATATTTTCTTTTGCACCATGAAACAGGAAAAATACAGATGCATTTTTTTGTTGTTAAAAGACAATAATAGTAATACTCGTTTACAACCGAGTATTGCGACACGTGCCAAAGATCAAAACTTCAAAAGTATGTCATCGTCTATGTCCGCGTATCCACAGTACACAATAATCAGGAATACTTTTTACTGTTTCCATTCGTGCAAAATATAAAGGAAATGCGCAGTATCTCGTTGCTCGTGGATCTAAGTTGTCAAAATGCCAATAAACGTTTTACGAGAGCCGGTTAAATACGGTAATGAGGGTTTGACGGAAGACAAAATGACAGTGTTATTAAAAAGTTCCAATCCCGTGGCTCTTCTACTGAATATTATTGTTTTGATTTTCCGAGACTTGGGAAGGTACCTACACTATATTGGCAAGTGGCTAAGTACTGGTTACTGTGTTTTCTTCTACGGATGAAAAGTTAACCTCCTGCCATAGCCACAAGAGAAAGAATGGATGTGATCATCTTCAAATAGCGTATATAACCATGCAGTTATCAACACATTTTTATTTTTATTCGGTAACACATACGTTTTCCTGATAGATTTGCGGGCATTGCGATTCAACAGAAGCTTATTACATTGTGAATATAATTTTTTTTAGTGATTTTTATGGTAAACGCATTGGGATTATTATTATGGAGTAATTTACTTATTTCATCTGGGCTGAAACACAGTTTTAGGAGCTTACAATAATTACAACACCAACTGCAAAACACACTAAAACTTTGAATATAATTTAATTATAATAACTTTCAATGCGTATGGTTATTAATGCATGATTATTATTGAAACCTGAAACTAGTCAGGCCATTCGAAATACATAACACCTCAGTAATAATAATATAATTCGTATTCAATCAAAATAGCCCTATCAAAGAAAGAAAGAAAATAAAGAATAATATTTATTTGGAAAAGTTCGTGAAACACTATTGTCAAAATAAAAAGTGAAAATAATCTTATAGCAATATAATAGTGTGTGCACGGCTGCGCCAAAAAGGTTCATCTCCGACGCTAGTTTTTTAATAAACCCCTATGGTATCACAAACAATTAAAATGAAATTAGTGCTCAGAAACCAGAAATATTTCAATTGAGAGTTATTAACAGTAGGTAACCAATTTCACTGTCATTAAAACCTATTATGTCCTACTATTCGAGTTCGTACTCAAACAATCGACATCATGAAAGCACCAAATGAAAAGCCCGCTTCGGAACATCGGATCCCATTGTTGCCTGTTCGGTGTCATTCCATTCTTTGTTCGCCACTCGGCCATAATACAGTGTTGCATTACACCACTTTGATTGCAAACATATTGCACAAGGCTGTCTATTTACCATAAAGCAATTTCCTCGTTTCCCTATAAATGAAATGCGCAAAGATCCAGAAACTTTCAATATACGTGAAGTGAAAAACAGCCATTGGAGGTTTTAATTTTTAATATTCTCTCAGCCAATAAGAAGAGAGTAAAATATCTACGGCTTCATTTATGGGCCACATCAATTCCAAATCGATAAAATTTTAATGGTATGAGATAGATAGAATGAGCGCAGTCTTAAATTCGGAATGAAAGTTTTTTTGATAGTTTTAAAGTTATTAGCGTTTACCATATCTCACAGATAAAACATTTAATTAGAGTAAATAGTTAAAACGATGAAGTTAGGCACTAGGATAATTATGTATTAAACTTTTAAACTTAGGTAGGTATAGGTGCCTATTGGTATCTTATATTGTTTGACAATAAAATAATATAAAAGCTGTTCTTACTCAACGGATGTACTCTGTTTTGCTTCCATATTTGTAAAGTTAGTTTACAAAATAAAAATATAAAAGTCTGTAGAAAAAAGAATGTGTAACTGGGCTATAGATGAATAAAATAAGCCGTTTTTTATTTAAATTAACTGTTCTTATTTGTGAAGAGCAACACAAAAACAAAATACTTTACATTTTTGTAGCAATACCTAGATATCGTGGCCGTGAAAGCTTCATGATTCGATTCTCAACAATGTGATTCTTCCCTAAAGAAATTCGGCCGGACTTTAAATTTGTAATGTCCCGTAAATAACGAAAGGTCCGTCCCAAATTATAAAGGACCGTACAATGTGTTTATTGAACCAGAAGTGTAAATAGGAATACCTTTTCCTTGCCCTTGTTAACGTACACGCGTGTCGAGCTCTACTTAAAATAATATTAGCTTTTCCCGCCGTTTCGCCCGCGATGAGGTCGGAAGTTATCCCACGGGAACGTACTACTGGGAAAACAAGTATTGGTTGTCCTAACCAGGTCATTTAAATTTGTTCTGCTGTAAAGGCGTGAAAAGGGAACACACAGACGATTTACTTTCGCAATTCCTATACTATTAACATAACATAACATCACGCCTTGTTTCCCCGAAGGAGGCAGAGGTGTACCTTAGTACACGCACATTTCGCCAGTTATGTTTAAGTCCCATGTAATAGGGGGCGAGCCTATTGCCATCAACCAGGCACAAATCCAGACTCCGGGCTGCTACTGAGAAATCCCAGAAAGAAAAACCCAATAACACTTTGCCCGACCTGGGAATCGAACCCAGGACCTCATGTTCAGCAGTAGCGCTTGCGACTAGACCAACGAGCCAGTAAACCACATAAACTATTAAATGAACGTGATTAAAACGTTTAATCACGTTCTCGAAAACGGATCTAACGATTGCGTTGAAAGTTGCAATATATGGACAAAAAATCAATCTAGCTACGTCTCATATCTGGGAAAATTCGTTTTCTCCATATTTTCACCCGAGCGGAGCTCGGTCACCCAAAGTTTAGAACAAGATGGCTACCTTAGAATAATGACATGGCTGCATGGAATTAGTAAGTACTTACTATCACGCAGGATGGGATTAGTATGTACTATACATGGAATTAGTATGCACTAACCTATACAATTAAATGAGCATTCTCTATTTTAACCCGAACGGAGCTTGGTCGACCAGGTACTATAATATAATATAGGTAAGTAGTTAGGTATGGGTTACCACAATCTGTTGCTATCCTGACAAGGTCAAAGGCATCTTCTCATCAAGAGAAGGATCGAGTATTAACGTCATTGATCACCACACTTACAATGCGCCTTGGTGATTTCAGACCATGAGAGTTCAAAGTTTTTCATGATGCTTTTCATGACATCATCATTACGTTATAGGTCCTTGCTCTTGTTTCATGTTTATTATTGTGATATGTATATATATTTATATACTTAGATAAGTAATTTCTTTATGCATGTATGTATTTATTGTGTATGTAAATTGTACACTACTGACTACCTGCAGTATTGTCTCTCCTTCTCCCTTTAATTCATCCAAAGGTTGTCTGGAAAATATCGCTTTTAGCGATAAGACCGCCCATGATGTCACACTATGTAAAATATCAACATTTATATCTTTAGAGGTATGAGGAAAAGGGTGTAAAGTTCACTCATCCTCTATTGAAAAGGGGGGCCATCCTCTGACCAGACGGGTGTCGTATCTGGCGGGCAACTACCCAACTATTTTTTTTTGTCTTTTGCATCTCGTAGCTGACCTGAGGTCATGACTACTTAACCGGGCTTTTCAACTACCCAACGATTGATTTCGGATAATCTTATATACGAGTATGTTTTTCGCGCGGTAAACTCTAATTGTGAGATGCAGGATTAATGTGACGTCAGGATTTTTGTGTGACGTCAGGTCTTTGATGCAAAGTTCGCATGTGGCGATGTACATGCCACATCTTTATAATTTTTTTTTTTTTTTTGTTATACTTAGTAAAGAGTTTTCTATCTATCTATCTATCTATTCGAATTCGAGTTAGTCTGTGGTGACTTAGAATACCTAGCTGTATAGAAATACTTACAAATGAATTCACAGTCATGTTGGTATACTTATGCCTAGCTCTATTAGGTATAAGTGGGGCCCCAAGCAACGCCCTAAGCTGAACCCACTTAGCACATATTCGCCTTTTATGCCCTGGCGTGAATCAAGAATTGTCTGGTCAGCAGCTAGAAGTCTCCTAGAGGGTTAGCTGCGAGATGCAAATAAGCAGCATAAATAAATCAACCTCACAAGTTTTCGGATATTTAACGAACCAAAATTTTCTACTTCTATATTTTCATAATCTACTTCAGTAAATCAACGTTGGTAAAGTATGGACGAATGTAGTTTCCAACTAGATGCTGCATCTTTCTCATCGTGCACTATAAATCTCTAACATAAGTAGGCCACCAGGTAAGCGAAACTCCGGCGCAAACTTAGTTAATGCAAAATTGTGTGAACAAAGATCATTTAACTTGGACGTTATGTGACATTTTGTAAGTGGAAAATAATGTTGGGAAAATCCTGTTATATTTGCTTTAAATTTGTGGGATTAGCGTTAATTTATTGTTTTCGCGTTTATGTACCGTAAAATATAAAGTAGGTACACGTTGGGCGAGCCCGTCGCTCGGCCAACGTGTACGGAGCCTTTTTGCGTGATTTGGCGTTTATTTTACGTGGAATCGCCCACCGTTTACGGGGGCTTGAAGCCTCGTTCAGACCAGCGCGACGCGACGGCGCGTCGCGACTCGAACAATACAAATTCCAAGAAAACTTCACGGTATAACAATAGCCGGTGTCGCGTCGCGCTAGTCTGCACGAAGCTTTAAACTTATTAGGCACGTAGTGGAGCAATTCCTGTATTTCTAAGAAAATAAATTTCAAATATACCTCTGATTTTCAGATAAGTTTTTGACATTTATTGTCGCTAAGATGAGATTGCGACTAGATTTTAATCGTATAACCGACTACGGCAAAAAAAAGGAAACATTAAAAGCAAATCAATCATAATATTATGTTTGATTTACTTTTTAATTTTAATCTTAAGAGTCCTATTACATTTTTGACGCAAATTCATGATTTTTGACGTTGTAATTTTCAGCAGCAGTAAGATATTAGAATTATTTGATTATGAATAACGATAGTGCCATTCTCTTTATTGTAAGTTGGAGTTGCACATTTTAACTTTTCTTATCGTGTAATTTACTATGAATATTTTACGAACTCAATTTACAAGGAAAAACGTCGGCAATGGAACTTTGACGCTCAAATTCACATTGTTTCATTCAGTTCTAATAAAAGCGAAAGTTACTAAACGATAACTTGAATGTTTTACTTGTTTATTGGAGTTCTAGAATTTCTTTAAATTCCTTGAGTTTTCAGGGAAAAGTCGTAAAGAAAACCAATAAATGTCTTGATTTTCATGTCCATTATATTCCAAATAAACACAATTAAATCAAATAAACTAATATGATATAAAACTTCGATCTACAGTGAATACAAATTCAAATTCAAATTCATTTATTTATTTTCTCTGATCATCATAAACAGTACAAAGTCAATGTTCACTACAAAGAGACTGGTGTCTGTTTTAGGTAAAACCTGTATTACAGATCACCAGGCTGACCCTCCGTCGGACATTTATATGACATTAACTGCATTAATCTTTCGTACAAGATGAATTTAACATAAATAAGTAAAATTAAAATTAGCTATTACATTAACAATTTTAGATAAGCAATTAATTAATTAATTAAAACATAATTAGGGTAAACATTTTCAATATAAAATAAAAGTAGAAGTAAAAGTAAACATTTGAGATGACAAGAATGGGTTATTTTTGATTTGGTGGAGCGTGTATGTTGGTGTGTGTATGTGTGTCAATGAGAATGTGAGAGAAATTATTCTTCACGTATTAATCAAATAGTGTGAAAAATTACTCGTGTATGTGTAAGTATATCGTTCCATGCATTAGCTCAGGGGTTTCAATAAGCGTTCGGTTGCATTGTAATCAATGCCTTGAAGCCACGAGATCACTTTCTTTTTGCACTCTACCCTGGAAAGAGGATAGATCATCAACATTTTGTTTATATTATTATATAAATACGAACCCAGAAAACCATAAAAATTATGTGCCAGACTGGTCCTATATTGCGTTGTCGCACAGACAGTGGTTTTTATCCTTTTCCCTGAAAATGTTTTCGGGTCGTAGGGAAGTTCAGCATGCTTTTTTGTAACAGTCACTATAATAAAAAGTTGTCGAACAGTCAGTACCTTACTTCGTTTATACAAGTCCACTGTAGGATAGCGCATAGGAAGAAAAGAGGCCACTTTTAATATGGCTCTTTGAGCTCTCTCCAATTTTAACAGGATCGTTTTAGCGGCCCCACCCCAGGAAGTTATACAATAGGACAGTAAAGGTTGACACAAAGCGAGATAGACTGATTTGATTACAGATGTGTCAGCAATGTGTCGAAGAGATTTAAATATATAAATAAGCTTACGAATCCTGGGAACCAAGGCCTCGATGTGCTGTTGGAAATTTAGTCGGTTGTCAATTACAACACCCAGATACTTAATAGCGTTCGTTTTTGACAACCGTGGACATTCACAAGAGCTGCTGGATGGAAGGCTACAATTGTGTGAGATAATTGCGAGGTTAGGTGCGTCTTGTTTCCTGATTGTGTAGGTCATAAACTTTGTTTTATCTACATTTAGTGTGAGGATGTTGTCACTAAGCCATTTAGAAACCTTATTAAATCCATTTTGGGCGTGCGCATAAACCTCTTCCCAAGTGTCACCATAGAAAATCAATGCAGTATCATCGGCAAATGTAATTACTTTACCATTGGTTAGGTCTGAGTTACATAGGTTATTTATGTACACTAAGAACAAGGTTGGACCGAGGATACTGCCTTGTGGGACGCCATATTCATTAGGTAGCTCATCACTTACCCATCCATTAATTTTAACTACCTGTGTCCTACCCTTAAGATAATTCGCAAACAAATTCAGTGTTTCACCCCTAACACCCAAGTGCTCGAGTTTGCTTATCAAAATGGGAATAGACACTGTGTCAAATGCTTTGGCTAAGTCCAAGTAGATTGCCAGAGTCTTTTTCTTAGTATCTAGCTTAGAAATAATAAAATCCGTCAATTGATGAACAGCATCTGAAGTTGATTTATTAGCGCGAAATCCAAATTGAGATGAAGATAGAAGTTGATTTGTCTCCAAGAACTTAACCAGTCTGATATTCATTAAGCGTTCCAGTATCTTAGAAAGTGCTGGAAGTATAGAAATAGGTCTATAATTGTTAACACAGCATCTATCCCCACTTTTGAAAACGGGAACTATTTGTGATTTTTTAAAAGCAGATGGGAAAACTCCTGATGTAAATGATAAATTGCAAATGAATGTTAGAGGAGGTACAATAACGTCGATGAATTCTTTCAAGACGTTTCCTGAGATTTTATCTATTCCTACTGCACAATCATTTTTGAGGTTAAATATTAATGATTTTATTTCGCTTTCATCTGTATGTAACAGTACCATTGATTTTTCGCAGGACATAGTAGATTGAGATGAACTAGAGTTGTTAGCGTACGATGAATTTACGTTATTGGAAGTTATTTTTTCTGCTAATGATTTACCAATGCCCGCGAAAAATGAATTTATATTATTGGCAGAATTGGACGGATTTTTGGGGCAAATTAACTGGGTTGACTTTTCATTTTTCTTGGAGGTGTATGTGATATTTTTAATGATTTCCCACAACTTCTTACTATTATTTCCGGCTTTCATAATAATATCCTTTTCGTAATCAATCTTAGCCTTCTTCAAAATATCATTACAAAAATTTCGATACCTCCGATATGTGGTTTGAATGATTACATTCCCAGGATTTTTTTTAGACTTTATATAAAGTTTATCGCGGTTTCGCATACACCTAAGCAGGCCCTTCGTTATCCAGGGCTTTAAAATTCTTTTGCGCCCAGTACTTGTTACGGTTGCCGTGTTATTTTCAATAGCTTTAGATATCGATCCTGTGAAAAAATCTGCCGCCAAGTTAACATCAGTCATGTTATAAATAGGACTGAAATCAATACTCCTCATGTTTTCGTTTAAACCTTTGGAATCAATTCGATCGTATGTTTTTTTAATAATTCGCTTTGATTTAGTGTTCAAGAAAAGTATAACTGAATCATGATCAGTAATAGATGTCTGCGCAACGTAGCAATTAGCAGTCAGTTTAGTTCTCAATAATATATGGTCTAAGCATGTACGACTGTGAGTAGGTATTGTGTGGGCAGGAAGCATGCCGTGAAACGTAATCATATCAAGGTAGGAGGATGATCTTTGGTCTTGGGTCCCAGGTGAAATATCAATATTAATATCACCCACTAAGATAACATTCTTGAATGATGTATATTTACAAAGACAGTCATTTAGCGAAACCAAGAAGTTGTCAATATTTCTATTAGCTGGTGGACGGTAAATGGCAACTAGTATGGTGTCTGGATCGATCTTTAGTATAAGAGTGTTCGCCTCTGAGAATTGTGATTCTTCAACCGTAGGCGAATAATAGTTTTTACAGTAAATCACCACACCTTCATTCTGAGTTTGGTTGTTGGCAGTGGAAAAGGACTTGTACCCGTCGATGAAAGGAATAATGGGGTTACGTGTCAGCCAACACTCAGTCAGAGCAATAATATCCCATTCAATATTAGATCTAGTCAGCAACGTTTGAAAGTTCGGGAAGTTTCGATGAATACTGCGTATATTTTGCGTAATGACCTTCAGAGTAGTTTCGGAATGTTGCAACAGATTTTTGCAGTCCTCTATTTCACACGTTGCTGACTGTGCCACAGCCACAGAGTCCAGTTCATTATTAAAAGTCATAGCAAAATCAGCCATATTTCGCTGTAGGATATATGAATGTGCACTTTAGGATTGGCCAGTTTACCAGTGTAGTTTTGATGGTGCAAACCTTATTTACGAACGTCATATGAACATTGAACCTCAAAATGCAACGATAATATACGTGTTTGTAGGGAAGCATGTATTTTGTGTTTTTGTAATAAAATAAGTGTTGTAAGTGATTTTTATGTGAATGTTGTTCAGGATAGTAATTATTAAACGCAGGCATTGCTATTAACTGTTTCGAATAGTAACATTTTTTTAGAGAAATCAAAATAAACATAAACATGCAAAATCTGAAAATATTCATGCAAAATCTAACCAAAACAATAGACACAATTAAGAGAAAATTAACTAGTCACAGTTTCCTTTCAGTCTTTAACCTATCTAGATCAGCCTCTGTATTAATACGTAAGTGTCGTTCTCCCTCTCTTTTACGAATAAAGATCTTCCCTCCAGCTGTCCAACAGTATTTATACTCATTGGTGCTGGCGAAGTCACGTGCAAGGAAAAAAAGTCTTCTAGCTTTCGCCGTAAGATGTTCAGATATGTAAACATTATTTGCTGGACCGCTGATATGCAGGTGTGTAGTGTTTAGTTTATTCTCTCTATGCTGGTTGTTGAACTTTTTACAGTGTTCTATTACACTATCCTTTGTTATAATGGAGGTAAAATCTACGATTATGGGCTTATTGCCTTCTTTTTTAGTGTTAATCCGATACACATCTTTTATATTACTTGTTTGGATAGGCAAATTTAGCGCAGTCCCCAGTTTGGCAATATGCTCTAGAAGATCTTGTTTCGACTCCTTTTCTTTAGGTGGAATATTTTTAATTTCAATACAAGAACTTTTATGTGATGTCTCTAATAGATCAACTTTATTCTCCAACACCTGTATATAGTCCATGTTTCTCTTTCGTTCATTTTCCATATCTTCTAGTTGTTTTCTAAGATCCTTATACTCATTTGATAGGTACTCGATGGACTCAATGATACCGGCGTTCTGCTTTCTGATGCCATTGATTGAAGACTGTAACTCATCCAATTTGTGGTTCTGTTCTTCCTTTAGATCGGTTATCATTTTCGTAATTTCCGACATAAAGATGTTCAATTCATCGTCATGGCCTCGTTTTCGGGATCTCGAATGGTAAGCTGCGTTTCGAGTATTTTCATTTTCAGTATCCGAGGCAGCCGTTGAGCTCATATGAGCATCAGGATCACCGCTTGTTTTTGGAGGTGGAGTTCGTTTAGGACGCATCACGATTAAAGGTGAATTTCTGGATTAAGTAAAATCTTTGTTGAAAAAATCAGTATATAATCAGTAAGTCTGTAGTCGTTTTGTATTTATTATTCGATATCAACAAATCTGTCGAAAAAATAATAAAAACAAAAATAATCCTCCAAAAAGTAAACGCTGAGACTGGGATTCGAACTGCCGCTATGTATATCGTCGATCCGAAGCTCACACCCCGGAACCAAACGTAACACAGAAGTAGTGTCAAAATAGGCCAACTAATGCCAAAACCAAATCGAAAATGTTAGTGGCGTAACCTTGCTTTCTCTTTGAAGGTCGCACTCAACGAGTTAACACTAAGTCCACTTTTATAACGATAATTTTAAAAAAGTATTGGTCACTTTTGGTGGTATTACTTGGAGTACAGATACACTTTTACACCGTTTTGTTAATCTATTAGTCTATTACGTTATACAATAAGTTTTAGGTTGTTTCAACTTTTAAAAAACACTTTTTAGAAATAAAGTTTACGGAGCGTTTAAAAACACGTCAGCTCGCAGCGGCGGTACGACGGGGGGGGGAATACGTTTCATTAGTTTTTGTTTCTCAATATAATAAGACAAAATTACAATAAATTAAATTAAAGTACTATATATTCCGCGTCAATTCAGCAAATTACACGAAAATAATGTGTAACTCCAACTTAAAAGAAAGAGAATGGCACTATAGTTATTATAATCAAATAATTAAAATATCTTACTGCTGCTGAAAATTACATGGTCAAAAATCATGAATTTCCGTAAAAAAATGTAATAGGACTCTTAAATCAAGCCTTTTAATTTTATTTTGTTTTCCAATTCTTTTCTTAAAATCGCTACATAATAATATATTATTTTGTACAATATTAGTTTACTAGCTCTTAATTTACATAAGGGTTTATAGTGTCCAAGTGGCAGTAGAACACTGATTCCTAAGTCACAGGTATTCCTAGTTTAGGAGCCAAGGTTTCAACTTTTGTGCGCCTTGTAATGATTGTGAACTTTAGCTAGATATTAAGGATATTGTAAGGATTTGTATCAATAAAGTTATAATTATATTATTATTATAATATATTATAGGTATTTATAATTTAATTTTTAAATAACACGTGTACCTAACTCCGGATTTTTTATTTGTCTGTCTGTGATGTACTGTTTATACCTTTTTTGTTGACTTTTTTTTACCTACACATCGTTTTGAAATACGTATTATAAGAATCTCTCAGCTAATATCGTATCTAACAGAGAATAGGATACTCTTACCGTAACTATAGTGCACTTCGTGAACCTATATAATGCTGAATAACTAAACTTGACTCGATTATCTTAAACAAACAATTAACCCGAAAGCGGGAACTATATATATATATATATAAGTTTTGATACAGATAGCACAGATTTGAGTTTTACCTGAGCTTTTTTATTTTTAAATACCGTACCTACTTAATCCCGTTTTTATCAGATAATCTCTTGAAACAGGTTTTACTAAAATTTCCATCTGAAATTCGTTTGACAGTCATTGTTCTGTTGCTCTAATAAGATTTTTTAAAATGTCATTCGTAATTTGTGTAAAAATGTTTTTGGCCTCCTTTTTTATTAGGTACCATAATTAATGCTTTTACACAGAGGAATGTCCGATCATTTTAGTCCCATTACGACTGGGTTAAGGTTTCAATAAACTTGTCAGTGCAATAATATATCATTGTCAATGTCATTTTTAATTGACATTTAGACAGACAATTAAGAATAGCACAAGAAAAATGAAAATCGTTTAAACTCAAAAGAAAAAACTGTGAAATTAAGACGATTTTTTCGTGACCAATTACTCGTTTGGGGCTATACCAATTTATTCTGCTACGTTTTAAAATGTCACAGCTGCCAATCATTTACACTTGGGCTTAGAGAAATAGATATTTTATCCTGTACATTAATACCAAAGATAATATATTCTTCAGTTACTATCCGTGTTACGAAGATATACATAGTCATGAGCCCGAGTGTTTCTAAGAAGCGACTAAATCGTTTGTATGTGCTCAATGGTCTGTTAAAAAGAGTTCCCTTTAGACATGGTACGATAATTTTCTAACACCTTTTACCTAATGTTCTGAACGTTCACTATTGTGATGAATAAGTATGACGATGATAAATGGTTCATATATGACCTTCGGGATGTACCAGACGACCAAGGAACACGAAGATGACCAATCAGCCAATTTAATTGTTTAATACGAGTATTATTTTTTTATAACATGATTTTATATTCTGTGATTACTTGAGCTCACGCACTGACTTATTATTAGTATTACTTGTTCAAATGTTAGGAATATCATATAGTTTTACAATTTTTGTAAATATGTGAGCACCACATCCTTCCACACATTCCTTCATTTTTCATTTCAGCCTCCGGGGTAATTGCGTACATACTTAATGGCAATGCCTTTCATTTTGAAAGTTCAACAATATTAATTGCGTTATTTACTTTGTCGACAAGACGAATTTTTCAAACATATGAAGCAATGAATCTCCGATTTCCTTCAAAATCTTCTGATTGTGATTGCAAGTGTGTTACGTAATTAGGGCGCTGGTCTTCACTACGGCACTTTATTGACATGCGCGACATAGTATTCGAAATGCAATTTATTAATATTGAATTTCGAATACTGAATTTTTGTTATTCTTATTAGACTACTTGTCACAACAACAGAACAAAAATTTCAAGTCGTAAAACAGCGTACGATGACCTTTCCCGGAGTGTGCATGGACGAGGCTTATAGCTGCAACAATAATTACCTTTTATTTTCAATAATTAGGTATTTTACAATTTACTGTCGCTGTGGGTTTATATCCAAACAATAATTAATCAAAGGATCTTAGTGCATGGCGGTTTATAGTTTCAATGTAGGTACTCTCTTGTAAAATGAAAACTACATAAATGTAGGTAAATAAGTAGTTCCGTTAATACAATTCAAAAAAGTCTGAAAAATTACATTCCGAATTGTTATTCAATATGAAACATGATTTATTACTCTGCAAAGATTTATGGCTTTATATATGACAACATAAAAATGGACCTAAAATACACCCTTCAGTGATTAGATAAATACTTATATTTAAAAAATACATGTATATATTTTACAATATACTGGAAGGGTTCGTACCTTTTACTTTGTCGTTATCACTTCGCGTCATTCATAACAAAATGGACAAGAATATTTTCTTACTGTATTTTTCTTACCATCTTCAAAATAAGGTAAAATGAACACTTTACTGACATATTCACAGAATTATCTGCGATATGATGAAGTGAGCCTATTTCTCTTCACGAGAAACGGCCCTATTTCTGAGAAATTAAAACGTTTCAGTGTTCATTTTCACTTAAATGTAACTCAAGTATAACAGCGTTACCGACAATTCTCTTATGATAATCATTTGTTACCTGGTCGAACGAGCTCTGCTCAGGTGAACATTGAGAATTCCCATTTAATAGTATATGATAGTTCATACGAATTCCATGTATAGTACATACTAATTCCATGCTGCCATGTCATTATTCTAAGGTAGCCATCTTGTTCTAAACTTTGGGAGAAAGAGCTCTCCTCGGGTGAAAATACGAAGAAAACGTATTTTCCCAGATATGAGACCTAGCTAGATCGATTTTTCGTTCCCGTAAACCCCTATAATGCAACTTTCATCGAAATCGTTACAGCCGTTTTTGAGAACGTGATTACAAATATATAATTATATATTCAAATATTTCTCATTTAATATTAAAGGATTTATCTTCAACAAGTTATTGAGATTATGTATCTATGTTTTTAGATTATTTTTACCCTATTTTTTTTAAATTATGAATGAATAATTACACATACAATAAATTAAAATCACTTTTCGTCGGTGTGACCACGTTGTTCTTCTAAGCTACGCAACGGCTTTCGATGCAGTTATCACCATAATTTAGAGAATATATTCTGGTAGGTTTATATAGGTATACATTAATATTAAACTTACATAGTATATCTTGAAGTTTTGTCAAGTCGTAAAAACCGTGCAAAGCAGAGGCGAGTAATCTTATATATAAAATTCTCATGTCACAATGTTCGTTCCCGTACTCCTCCGAAACGGCTTGACCGATTCTCATGAAATTTTGTGAGCATATTGAGTAGGTCTGAGAATCGGCTAACATCTATTTTTCATACCCCTTAGTGATAAGGGTTGTCAAAAAAAAAAAAGTTGCAAAACAACGTTTGCCGGGTCAGCTAGTAATGTTATATTTTTTTTTTTTTTTTGTGAGAAATAACAATTAAAACTGTTCTGAATGGAATGGTGTTCGATTCAATTCTGAGTCACATTTTATTTCAGTATCTGCTTTCTTTATTTGCTATTAGTTACAGAGATATGAGTTTCTGACCAATAAGAAGTATCTATAAGAAGCCCTTTCAAGCTGAAAGCTTACTTTTAGTTCTAAGTAAAAAAATAAATAATTGTTGCACTTGAAAACAACTATGAAGTAAAATTTGTATGTACCTACGCTTTTAAATTGAACATCGATAATGCGTAAATTCCGCGATCACCGATAAATAGGAATTTATATTTTAATATTATTGTCGGAGGGAGGAAAATGGCGTCCAATTCGAACGTTTGTGGTTTAGCACATCGTAAATCTGCCGAACAAGGGATACCAAGAACGGCTATTAGCCTGAAAACTCGTCTATTAAACGTTATACGATTTATGATACACTCTTTATATTTCTCGTTGTTCACACTTTTCAATCGAACAATTTACACTTGTATGCGAGGCTTTTGGCTACTTTTGTATTTTTGTGTTTTGTTTGTGCAAAATAAATATAATTATTTTCTTTCTTTTTCTTTTCTTTTAAAACGCTTATTTGAAAAATGTTTAGTGCACCAGTTTGATTGATTGCAAGCAAACAGTTTAAGTCAACGTTAAGAATAATAAAAAAAAAACATTGTGACTGAACTTGAGACAAAGGAAAAGGAAACTCTCATACCTATGTTACAACGTAAAAACAATATTTCCCGATGTTTTATCAAAAAAAATATTATTTGTCTCACATAATTGGTTTCCTCTCAAATACATGTCACGTCTACGAGTACTTGTTTCGGAGTACTTATTTTTGTCTATAATAACTCAATTCCTTTGAACACCTGCATATCAACACCAAGTACACGAGACATTCACCTCACGTCGTCGGTCCTCCAAGTAATTACTTCCAACTTTATACATACATAGAAAATAATTCAGAATCAGTTACCAGATACTTCAATCTTTTCAAACATATTTCCCTCTTCATTTTCATTCGTCTTAATCGTGAATTGGGATTGTATTTTCTACGATTTCTACGTTTGCGTAGGCAAGAAAAATGTTAACTTTAAATTAGGTTTTGATATCAATCTATCATGCGAGTCTAACTCATAAATTTGTATTTTCGCTACCTCGCCAATATTTCGACATGGTAATGGGAATTTGGGGGTCCACATCACATAATTCACGGACCCGAACTCAGTGGAATGTTATAAGAATATAATTGAATGTCCCACGATCAGTTTCACGCTCTTTCAATTCCGTGAGGGGGGTATAGTTAATCTGGATCATGGCGGTGAATAATGCTTTCGTCTAGTATTTGTTAGTTGAACACTGACTCGGAAAGTAATGAATCACATTTGAACATGTCAAAGTCAATGATGTGTCGCTACGATCTAATTGTTGGAAAACGAATAATAAAATGTTTGTAGATACCTACAACTCGTACAGACATTATTAAAACTAATACGTAGAAGCTATCATATTAGAGTCACGAAGTGATCTTATCGGGTCAGAATAATTTCATATTTTAAATGAGACATCGGGCATGCCTTTCCAAGAAAACCTCGCCACAACGTCCAAAAATCCAATAAACGACCAAAAGCCGATTCGTTTCACCAGAGAAAAGATTTGCCCTATCTATACATCAGTTCATACGGAAAGGTAAGTAACAGTCAATTAAATACACACAAACAGTAGATGTCTACAGCCTTCGTATTTCCGAATGGACCTTTTCTGTCGCCGCTAGAGAGTAAGCACGTACCTACCTATTAATTCATTTTCAAACTCAACAGTAGGTATAACTTCGTTTTTATACGAGAGAACTTTTTCAACTAGCGAATGGGGCAAACTTTATGAATGTTTGGTTTCATATTTGCAAAGTAAATAAACGGCGTAACAATGTTTCGATACGAATATCAGTTATGCAAACTTGACCGGTTCACTTTTATTTTGGGAAGTGTATAGAGTACCGCTAGCGGCACTTTATCCCCATCGGATAAAGTGCCGCTGTTTGCGGCTCAATAGTGGCGCTTCCCCGGCCCGGTTAAAGTGCCGTAAGCATTGCATTGTCATTGTCTTTGTCACTGTCACTTGTTATTTTGTTTGAATGATTGATAGGTTAGTTCGCCGCCCATTGTATTGATTGATCATATTTGGTTTAGATAATTACCTATATAAAAAAGTCACTGCAATGACTGAATTTACGAAAACTGAAGTAGCAAATGAAAATGGCTGAAAGGTAGGTTAGGGTAGGTTAGAACTGTAACCACACAACGGGTCCTTTTAGGAATGTGGTGTTTGACAGCGAACTAACCTCAACAATCAAACAAAATAACAAGTGGAAATGACTCAGTGACAGTGACAATGACAATGCAATGCTAGCGGCACTTTACCCGACAGGGATAGAGTACCACTAGCGGCACTCTATACACTGCCTTTATTTTGTAATGATTGTAACCTCTTAGAGCGAAATTCATCAATGAAATTGAACGCGATCAGCACATATAAACCACGTGCAAGAGCTGTCAGTTCAATGACTGTTGTGTAATATGGATACTGACAGCTCTCAAACATGCTTTAGATGTACTGCAGTGCTATTCTGTAACCATCTCACCATGAAGACTTAGGTGAAGTGAGCTCGGAGTGAGCTGTCAGTCCCTAGCAGCAGGTGGAATGACAGATAACTTCGAGCTCACTTCACTTAAGTTTTCACGGTGAGATGGTTACAGAATAGCACTGCTGATCACGTTCGTGGAATTTGCTCTAAAAGTATTAGCAGCGAGAGACCTACTAGAAGTCGCTTTTCTTCTTGGTATTACAAACAAATATATCCCTGTGACCTTGTCGCAGGTAAGTAGCTACTATTTACTAATTGAATAAATTAGCAAGTACTTTGTGGATTACTGAACAAAGCTTTGCTGTAATAGCTAAATAAATAACCCCTTAAAATGATTAAAGGGATGTTATATAAGCATTCCCAAATGAGGAAACTGACAGGGGATTATAATTTTAGCCAGTCATGACAGATTAATGGGCATAACCGAATTATTTTACATGACTCGAATAGTCTGCTTAACACTTTGAAAGTGTTCAAGGAAAAAGAGATTCGTTAGATCTTACAATATAGATTACTAGCTGTTGCCCACGACTTTGTCTGTGATCTCTGATATCCTATGTCCTTCTCCAGATCATTGTCCACCCATATACCAAATTTCATCCAAATCCGTTCAATCATTTTAGCGTGAAAGCTTTATAACTACACAAACAAACTCACTTTCGCATTTATAATATTAGTTAAGATACACACGTACTTTACTGTCTTTCAAAATGTATTAAAATTATAGACTCGTAAAGCCTTTGTTTGCAAGGGTCGCGAGCTTTTTGTGGGATGTACAGAACTATAGGTCTTCAATGAGGACCACGTGAATCAAAAATTCCTAACCAAAAAAACTAATTGACGGCCTCGTTGATCTAGTAGTCGTAAGCGCTACTGCTGAACATGAGGTCCTGGGTCGATTCCCAGGTCAGGTCAAGTGTAAAGCCTCGTTCAGACTAGCGCGACGCGACGCCGCGACGCGACTCGAACAATACAATTTCTAAGAAAACTTTACGGTATAACAATAACCGGTGTTGCGTCGCGCTGTCTCGTCGCGCTAGTCTGCACGAAACTTTATTGGGTTTTTCCACCAGAAATTTCTCAGTAGCAGCTCAAAGTCTGGATTTGTCACTAGTTGATGGCAATAGGCTTGCCCGCTACTACATGGGACTTAAACATAACTGGCGAAATATGGGTGTACTATAGGTACACCTCTGCCTAACCCTTCAAAGATTACAGGCGTGCCTAACCCTTCAAAGATTACAGGCGTGATGTGATGTTATGCATAACATAAACTACTGTTATACTTCTTTGCCCAGCGATATAATGGAACATCAAGCTCAGCAGCAAAACTCACTTCCCGCTCAATTTGCCGGCTTCAATTTTGGTTTCTTTTATTGTCGTTTGACGACATCTAAAGAACAAAGTGAAAATGAAAAATCACACAATTTAATATTTATTTATTTTTTTCGCTTTACAAAATGTTTTCCACTGTTACTGGCAAAATATTGAATAACAAAAACCGGACTTTTTGTGTTTCTGAAAACCTTTATGTATACAAATTAAAGGTAGGCAACGAAATATGAAATTCATTTATTGTTTTACCAATTTTCCTACGTACACAATTTGAAAATCGTCAGTTCATTACGTGTTCCTTTTCTCATTTAAATAAATAATAAAATGAATACCGACAAGATATTCGTGAAGCTTCATTTAAGAATGAACAATAATGAGGAAAAGCTTATTCATCCAATTTTTCATTCGTGTTTTGTCATGGCTGTTTGTAAAAATAAACGTAAGTAAGTGTTCAGCCTAAATCAACATAAGAAACAAGTAAAGTTTTGCTCATTTACACGTGAAAATTTCCATATTTTTCTCATTTGCTTATGTAGGTACAATGAAAACGTGAAATTTTTACTGGTACTTTCAAGAAATTAATTGTCAAACAAATTGAGACCCTACGTCAGTTGGCCTTGTTGTATACATTACATACAACTGTCATTCTATTATATGACGTGATTTGAATAAACGGACAATTTAAGTTGATAGTCAATTTTATTTGTGGGCCGTACAAAACATTGGTCGTTTGCATTATCTCTTACCATAAGTGTATAGAACTATAGATATTCAATGAGGATTATAAAACCTAACCAGTCATGGGGGACTGCCTACAGAAGTGAAAACTTTTAAAACCACTTGTGCCACTTTATTGTAAATTTTTGTTTTTAAATTGTATTGTTGTATGGATCTGTGCTATGCAATAAATATTTCACTTATTTATTTATTTAAAACTGGTAGCGCCATCTATATTCTAGGTTACAGCACTACAGCGCACGGTGACGTGTATCCATAAGTTTACCCACCACCAAAACTTCAAAATCGCTCAACGCGTCTAAAGAAGTTTTCTCTTCAAAAATCCTATAAGAAACCACTCTGCCGCGTTGGTCTTGTGGTTGCAAGCGCTACTGCTAGTCGTTTAATTTAGTACCTAGTGTAAATAGTGAGTTGTGTTTAATATAATAAAATAAATAAAACAATAGTTACCAATTTTCTTAATAATTAATTTTCCTGATTTTCTTTCGAATTTTCCTGACATAACAGATACATCGCACACTCGATTTCAGCGTTGACAGGCGAGAAATCTCATATCGTGTGCTCCGCCCGCAGCAAAGCTAAAGCTGAAATGATATTCTTGCCCCACATCGCTCTGGGAAGCGGTTATGCTATGATATAAAGCTTATCTAAACTTTGATATGTATTTGTATTTTAAAATATTTGCCTTAGGAGATTTGACATGAGAAATATTGAACTCGTCTCTGGAAGAATATGTGGTTTTATTTATGTGTGGTTATTGTAATATCCATGCGTAAGTTTTTAGATCTCAAATAATCTATCTCAAAAACCATCAAGTTTTCCCTACCCTTACGACATTGTGGCAAATATTTCTGATTACATAGCCGCAAAAACTTATAAATACGGACGCTAAAGTTGAGTGATGTATCGTATGTTTACGGGAATCATTCGAAATTGAATATTTCACGCTGAAAAATCGTATGAAACTGAACTAGTTTCAAGCGGTTGGGTTTAACACCTCGCACTAATTCTACTTTTAATTCGAAATACTCGTTAAAGTTGAATTTATGTTGACATTTTGTAAATACCGTTTGCATCACCCTGACCCATTATAAATCGCAGTGATAGCAATCCACGAATAATTACGACTGTTACCGAGCCCTCTCCACATTGACAATGTTTAACGGACACGAATTACACGCTACGATTGATACCGAGAACCAATTTGTACACATTGTACGTTAAATACAACGAACTATTTGTCATTGACTTCGTTTTTAATTCTGACGGAACACAATTCAACGTGTACCTTCTTAATTTTAGCATGAAATCCAGACATAAATCAAGATATAATATTTAAATAGCAAAGCACTCTATTTTTAATTCAAAAAGTTTACAAACGTTTGTCTGTTGCGGTATGTCAGTAATGTTTGGCATACGTACACGCTACAGTTTACGAACGCGTAGGTTACGTATCCAAATCTCGTGTTAGCGAGCCGTGTAAGCCAATCGAGTCGGTCGAGGAAATGTGGAGATTCAACCACTCGATACGCTAGGAGCACTTCGATACACATATTAGGTATGCAGTCTCCCACAATTCCTTTGAAAGGCTGCCGCATTCGTTCCGTCGCTCACGACGTGCGTTTCATTAAAAAGCGAGTGACTTCGAGAAAACGAACAAAAGATTGCTAGAAAAAGCATCGCTACATGAAATATTAAAAAATAGGCACGTACATTCGTTTTGTTTCCGACCGCGGCCATTCTTTTATAGCAGACTCCATTAAGTTATTAGCTGGGACACTACATGGGGAGTATAATGAGAACAGAAATCTTTTTCTCTTTTAATATTAAACAGAGGACACTGGGGACGTCTTACATGAATTTTAATAAGCACTTTTACAAATGAAACCTTCAAATTAGCAATTTTCTAGTGGAGTGTATGGGGGTGACATCATTAGTGACGCCTCCGACACCTAGTGAACTATTTCTTTATTTATTCATAAATGAAAGTACTCTGTTATTTTTACAGCGCGAGACGGCGCTGTAAAAATTCAAGGAAATTACACCCTACTTTTCCGTAAAGAGTTGTTTCCGGTGAATGCATAATTTTTGTAGTTAATTTTAAAAACCGAATCTATTTTGAAAAGATGTGCACAAATTTTAGTACAGTCGGATCGCTTGTCAGATGCAACATAAGACTTTTCCGAGCAATTTTCCGTGACATCGCGACCTCAAACGAGTCTCTAAGGACTTTGAGGAGGGTAGGAAGTATCCGGTCATTTATACAGCATGCAAGGCGCTTTGAGCAGCGGCCTGCAGCGGAAACCTGTGGCGGTGATGTGTGAGCATTGCGGAAGTGTTTCATGTCGCTTTCATAGCTCGCCGGTCGAGGAACACAACGGCAGCCGGATGACGATGTCTTGCTTTTTCTTTTAATGCAAATTCTCAAACATGCGTTTTGCTTTGCGCAGTGACTGAATGTATAAATGTTGTGTTGTTGTATAATTTTAAGCATAAAACATCTAAAGTTATGCACCGCAAAATAAACTTTAGAAAATCCAGCGGCGAAATATCATATCAGCTATTAATGTCCCCACTGCTGGGATACAGGCCTCCTCCCTATGAGAGGGAGTGGGCCATAATCCAACACGCGGGCCCAGTGTGGGTTGGTGGATGTCACACAAACATGTATTGGAAATGTTGGTTCTAGAAAATGCCGATTTCGTCACGATGTTTTCTTCACCGTTTTGAGAGCAGTGGTGATGATATAAATTGTGTGTAATAATTGCCTGCCTGGGTGAAATATAAAAGCTAAAAATTAGACAGCCCGATAAACAGCCACGTTCTGTTATGTTTAGGTAATATTTCTGTGGCAGAAATAGAAAATCTTTTTAAATTAAATGAAAGTGCTTTTATCGTAAGCCCGCTCGTCTGCTCACTCAATCTGCGACTATTAGCAATTTCATCTTCCATCTCTCGTCAAACGAAATTCGTTTAAAAATCAAACTGTTACAGGCAATTTTATCGGGCACTGGGAGGAGCAATTCGCCAATTGAGTTTCATCGTTACAAAAACGAGGCTGAAATATGCAGGCTATTAAAAGGACCCCGAAAACAAAACGAGCGATTTTAAATGTAGTTATCGGTCTTCCCTACCTGAGGTGGTTGACATTAATCAGTCTGATATACCGTCGTAGTGTTGGTAAACATCAGATTTTTTTTGGATGGAAGCCCTTGCCCGCTATCACGAGGTGTGGTACGATCGCTGAAAGTCCTAAGAATAATGACCTGAACTTACGACCTTTCAGTATTTTCCACAGACAGCAACCATTTCTCTCCTGTCTTTTCTTAATCTAATGAAACATTGAATAAAGTCCGAAAAGAAATGTACCGCATCATGGCTTAACGTCCTGACGTTTAGCCATGAAAATGGAATGGTTGGCTAGAAGTAATGTTTCCTACATGACCTAATAATTAGGGCATGGTCAATCAACGTTAAAAACCATGAAAAAGATTATCTAAATGGTCATCGCTTAAACATTTTCTCGTGGCCGAGTAATGGTATCTGATCATCCATCACATTCATGCACGTAATTATACAGCTGACATTTATAATCATACAGAAACACATGAATAAGCTATGCCATTAGACCCAGAACCAGATCAATGGCAAGATAACTCATCAACGTCATTTGAAGTCACGACCCTCAGTAATGAAGCATCGTCTACGGAAAGAAATAACTACGTTGCTAGACACAACTTGTTCTAAATTGTTTTACGACAGGCACTGGCGACTTGTTTATTTTGCTGAAACCATTAAAGTGCAAATAAAATATGTCATAACTTTCAATTTACGGTTTGATCATCTAGTTTTATAGCGCAGCCTCCACGCAGCACCAATTCATCGCCATCTTAATATTCCAGAGTGATTATGTATTTTAAGATACTTAAGGAGCGAGTGTTTATAATAAATTCATGGCGCATCGTAAATTTCATAAAAATAAACAGTGGCAAAATTAAATTAGTTCAAAAAACGTTCTCGAATCTGTCTAAAACAAATGTTTACTCACAAAAAGAATGAGCATTAATTATAAGCATATTTGTTTTCACATCTGATTGGTAATGTTATTTTAAAAACCTCAACAAAAAATGTTGTGGATGAACATGAATTAACACGATTTTAGCGCTATATAATGAGCTCAACATTATTTGCGCACATCCATCAAGGAGATTTAAATGACTTAAAACTGTTTTGTTAATGAAGCGTAACAAAAAACTCTCAAAAATATTTATCACAAAAAATTCGAATGCTGATCCGATTCGATGTTAAAAATATGCTGAATAGAATTTGTAGCAACGCATATTTGTTCACTCAAAATAAATTATTATACTTTATAGAGTAACTAGGTCTGTATGTAAAATGTAGGTATATGTCCTTCATCAAAAAGGGGCATCCTTCAGCCAGTTGGATGGATTTCCCTGCGAGCCAAACCCAACGTTTCAAGTAGGTTACCTTTACAGTAATATATATAGGTATGATTTATAATGGTATAGTTATATTAAATTATATATAGGATAAACTAGGGCTGTATATGGGTGTGACTGCCGCACCGGCTACATGATTTTCGCAAACTGAAAAACATTACACTCCTTTTAGGCTCCGCCGCAGTCGGTTTAGAAGTCTTGGTGTGATTCTTACGATCACTTTGGTGCCTTGAAAAATTCTACATAAATATGACGACGAGAATATGAACATCATTTTGCCTTTGTCTCATTAAAAATCGATGTGATTTCAACCCTATCACTTTTTGTGGTATCGTAAGAAACTTCGTACACAAAGTACGTATTCCAGCGTATATGGGTAGGTAATATCGTATGCGTATTCGAATTGTATTGGAATAAAATGGGGCCATACGTTCGTTTATCAGGTGACACAGAGAATCAATCACCGAGCGGTGTCGATCAATCATTGGGGAACATAGGTACCTACACGGCGAAGGTTTGACAGTACAACCTGCTAATACACTTCTTTTCAGACTTTATTCAATGTTTCATTAGATTATGAGAAGACAGGAGAGAAATGGTTGCTGTCTGTATAAAATACTGAAAGGTCGTAAGTCCAGGTCATTGTTCTTAGGACTTTCTGACTGTTCTTTTGACTGTATTTAGTACTTATTTCGTGTTGGGAGTTGACGGAGCCATAAATAAACCACGCGTACACGGTTGTATTAGAGTCAATGCTAGTCAGAAAAGTTCTAGCTTTTCTACAAAGAAGTACCTACTATTTAGCATAATATGAAGGCAAACAGTATTTTGGTTTTCGAGTTGGCAGTAGTGCCAACATTAGCTTATGATTGTACTTTCAATACCAATAACATTTTTACGATCAAAGTTTCGTCTAGCCTTTGAAAGTAAATATAAGAGACTGGATATTTCGTATAAAGAGTGGTTGCGATCGCAATTAGTGGGTTTCAATTCCCAGGATGAGTAGTGTTTATTTTCCTGTACGAAAATTCTTACAAGCAGCTCAGACTAAGGGTTCTCGCGCACTAGACGGCCACAACTCCGGCCAGTCGTGGCCGTATTATCTGCGGCTAGTTGTTGGCCGTTACGACCAAGTGCGCGATTCGTATTGGTTTCTATAGTTTACCTGGTCGCTGCGACCACTGGTCGTGATCGTGGCCGTCTAGTGCCCGAGATCCCTAACAACAGTCTGGAATTGTGCCTAAAAAAGTCTGCTCCTCCTAGGACTAAATATAGCTACCGGCAACACGTGTTCGCACCACCTAAAACGCACCTGGTATACCCTTCGGGAAATACAGGCTGATTTTGAAGGACGGGTGACTATTAAATAAAATAGAACATAAAAAGCAAAGTGTTGTCCAATATAACGGAATCTTGAGACCCGTTGTTTTCCAATACAAAACTAATGGCATAATGGATTAGAACGGGACGCCCGCAAGCCGCGCCGAGTCCAATAAAACCGGAGGTAAACTCAATTTACTAATAAAATTTAGAATTTTCGATACTTTTCGGTATCGGTAACTTATTTAGCGTTAACACAGATTATTTTATAAATAATATATTGCATGATTCAATTTTTCCTAGCTTGTTTTGATTAAATTTCAGAACAAACATTATTATCCGCGCTCCATATAAATCAATATTAAAATGGCTGAAACGGTGGAATAAAATATGGAAAACAAATAAGCCTTTAATTTCCAGCCCACCAAGGACTATTTATTTTATTGTATGATAAAATGTTTATACGTAAATATGCAGAACTTATTTAAGTAATATATTGCAGTATCAGGGACGTTTTACAATGCATCAGTTTTCATTTCACGTGTTAATTACGCAAGACCAACAAATTGAATTCAGGTATAAATTAATATTTAACTCCCGGTATTTATCAACCGCTAATGGTTTTTTGAAAACGAATATATTTATATCAGCAATAGGAACCTTTTATATTTTTTTCACCTTTAACGACTCAGAAAAACAAAGGCGGTATCTTTCTTTCACGAAATCAAAGCAATCTGTATGAAACACATAAAAAGGGTCGAGAATATTTCTACTAATATTTAGATAGAATTTCGTATATTACACTATCTTAGATTGCCTACTTTGCTATTTGACAGCACATATATTTCACGTTTGTTAGTGGTTTTTATTTCGGTCCATGATCTTGTTTCGACAAAATCCTACAGCATTTTGAAAGTATACGTAAAGGAAAGCGCTGAAGCTGGAACAATGCTTAGAAGAAATGTGAAAGTCGCCTCTCTCGACGACGTCGGCGACAAGACGAGCATTTGTCATACTCGTTCAACTAATTTGATGTGACACGGACCTAAGTTTCACTATAAAAATAATAAGCAACAATATGACTCTATTGCCTGAAAATAAGCTGGTAAAAAGAACAAAATAATCAAGTCTTCATCCAAATAACAAATAGAAAAAACACTTTTTTTTTCAATTGTTGTTCATAATATCCGATGTTGTTGTACACGTGAACAGAACTTCAGTATCGTGAGTTTCGCAATAATGAGGAAAATATCGAAGGAAAAAGTATTTTTGTGGAAACCTTACAGCAGGAAGTAAAAAAAAAATCACGATTTTCATTAATGAAATACCCTGCGAACATGGGAAACCCATAATTGGAGTTGGTTAATATAAAAAAAAAACGAGTATAAGGAAAGAATGGAAGTACGCTAGTCGGTCATTCTTCCATGCAAAATTAGTATGGTGATTACTCGTATGTTTGACGGCTTACGTTCAAAACTAAAAATTACATCAATTTGTCTTGTCATTATCTAGCCCTGTATGGAAGCAAAATTGGAAAAAAGATATTGGTTTGGAAGTTATGAGCGTCCAAACTTCCATATTTCAACACTAATTTTAACTCGTCTTTGGTCGTAAATAAGTAACTTATGTTGTAAGAAAATGGCAAAATAGAAACCATACAGGGATAGATAATTTATTCAACAGTTCAAATATTATTATTTAATTATTACGAGTAAATATATTCAGGATTGTTTTCTTAATATCTATAAGGTATGTTCATGGAATTTTATGCGCTCGTTTTCGTTATAAATCATCGCCTATTTCACTAAATAAATAAATAAAAATTAGATAAATAATTAAATTATTAGACTAATTAGCATGCATATTAGTCACGCCCACTAACGAGTTCGAGCCGTCGACTAGTTTACCCTTAAGAGAATTCGATTGGAAAAAACGTGACTTTTATTTATAAAACGGGTGTAGGTTTCTCACAGGGCTTTATTCCTGGGCAATAATAAACAGGCATAAACAGAAATATGTCACATGCTATCCTTTTCCTTCCACAATTCTGCATTCATACACCAAGAACCAAGTACTTTGACCCAGCTAATGTTTGCAGTAATAATGATTTTCAAACAAACGAAACGGCCGACTTAGTACAGCCTCTGAAAGTGACATGTTAATATTACATGAGTTACATACGTGTTGTGCAAGATTGTGAACCCTGAACGTAAGTACTTACATACTTATTGTTCTTGTCAAGTTATAAGTATGTAAGTATGATAGACATTTTCTTTTTGCATCTCCGTAATCTTAGGCACAATGAATCTCGTGAGACTTCTTACATGCCTAACTGATTATCCACTAGCAATTATAAAATGGCTCTTTATAATTAATTTTAAATGAGTTACGTAGTTACAACAACGTTGTTTTCTTAATGACGGAATAATTGTTTAATTTAGAGCATAGGGCTTTTCGACCGTGATTATTTACTGATCGGTCCCGGGGGTAGCTTAAGCGCTAGAGACATTTGTGGTGACTTAGGTCAAGTAAAAACGATAACAATTTGTCACGAGTAGCCTTGGTCACGTAAACTAAACTGAAAGGTTTAGTGACCGTAGTATCTCTTTATGAAAGCTGTTTATTTAATGAAAACGCTAAAGTAATATCATTTAGATATTTCCGAGTTACGACACAAACATTAATTTTAATTTTGTTATTCCGGAATACAAGAATTATTGCTGAATATGTACTTATTGTACTTCGCTTAGATGTGGCAATATTTTGCAGTTGAATATTGATTAATAAACATACCTATAAGATTGGATATTAAAAATATAAATTAAATAAATTTATATTTTTATTAGGTAAATTACAATTATCCCTTACCGACTTTCGCGCGTAGCATAATGTATCCTACTTGGAACATTTTAAGGCGATACGGATGTCTTTAAGACATGCGTTTGTTTAAATCTGGATCGATAAAAAAAATAAGGACTTTATTAAATTTCCAGTCACAATCACAATTATTTAATCCCAAACAAACACAATTTTTTTAAAGGATTTTAACATCGGTTTCTTAATAGGTAAGACCAGTATCGATATTTCCCGTTTACATAATTAAGGAAAGCGTGTGAGTTTAAAGTAAATTTAATAATAATAATAAATTAAAAGTCACCTACCTTAATCTGTGTGCACCACATGCAAAAAAGAGAAATAGAATATTTAAATAAGTTGAATACACGTTTTACATAAAATCTTTAACATGGAAGTACGGACCTACGTGTAAAGTAGGTACGTTCATAAAACACTTAACAACTATTAATTTTCTATGACACCCTCCAATATAATTATGTAAGTATATGAACTCGTGCATCGCATTTAATGGCTCCAATGTACTTTGTGAGGCCATAAAGTTCATTTTACGAGCGTACGTTTGATAAACAATTGGGCATCATTAAGCTATCAGACTACTTTTAACTTTGTAAACATGGTTTAGTTATGCAAGCTACTTTAGTGACTGTAGGATAGGACCCAATAGACCAACACTATAGTGGAACCTGGGGCCTATTTTATAAAACGGACAGGTGACAAGCGAAAATTCGACAAACTGACAATTTTGTAGGTTTTTTCATAGTATCCTGCTTTATTAAACAGCACATGTTACGAAAATGTGACAATTATGTCATTTTCTGGCAAATATGCTTGTCAGTTTTATTAAATATTATGTTAAGAGATTTCACATAAAAAAATAAAGAGTCTAATTAATTTTGAACTCACCGAACGTTAGCTAGAGTATGACGCCGGCTCTTGAGGTATCTGCCGTGGTACTTTTGCAGCTCGCCGATGCTGCCCTGTTCGGCCTGCATCCTGCCGAGCGCCGGCTGCGGCGCCGGCGCAGCGTCCTCGCCGGCCTGCCCGGGCGAAGGCGACGCGCTGGCCGCACCCGAGCCACGCTTACGTGCTTTGTTAGACTTCCTAGCCGCCGCCGATATACATATCTTCACCGACGACGGACTCCCAAAACTTCGCTTCTTTCCCGAACTTCTCGATGACGTGTACGCAGTGTCAGTGCTACTTCGTGTACTCTTGTAAGAGGGTGTGATCGTCAAGTCTGTGGCGTCCTCGAGAGGCCAATCAGAATCGTCCTCCTCCTCGATCCCCGGCAGCGGGGACTGTTGACCGATTGGACGCGGTGAGCTTATTACAGGCTCTGGGGCGACTGCAAACAAGCAATAAAGGTTCTAAACAAACAGGTCGAGCAAAGTCGAAAGTATTAACTGTAGCGGTGTCAGCTACCTACCGCCGCACAAGGAAAATTTACTAAAGACCATCAAAATTTATTTACAAGATTGGGCTGTTTCTAACTCCTTGATTGTGGAATTTCCCTAATTTGTCTACAATACCAGTTTGTAATAAGAAGGCAAAGCTTCAAGTTATTTTGTAAATGAGAAACGGAACTTCTGAATGTTTAAGAAGAGAATAAACATTTTATACTTACAAATAAAACTGTTTTAGATTCCATAGATATACATTGCCTATCAAATTTAAACACCACATATAATGACAATAAATAAAAGAGAGAACCTACTATACGTAAAAACACCGATAATGAACAATCACTTTTCTCCAATATTAGTCGTCAGCACCTTCTAATAAGGTATCTAAGAGTTATTAAACGCGTACATTGAAATTATGTATTCATCAGGCATAGTTTTACGCCGAAGGGCTCTGTTTTAACGAGTAATTTCCACCTCCCTCGAGAAATTGAGTTCACGATTTAATCAGAATATGAAATAAGGTTTTATTTTTTGCTATTTTGTAATAAGATTATCCTAAAATATAGAGGCCAAGCATCAACCTAAATTTTAAAAATCAATATTGTTAGGAGCAAACTCAAGAGACGACGATCAACATAATTTATTATGCAAATTTTACTGGAACTGAAAAACAGGCACCTTAATGTGGGAGTTAGAACAATATTAGGCTATAACCTGTCATTGTTATTGATATATTTCGGTGGTAAAATAAGTGGAAACGACACTTTTAACCGGATACCAATGAGTTAATGTGCGCTTTATGTTTCCAATGTGACGATATTATCGTGAACGTTATCGTAGACAAAAATTTAAAAGCGTCTTCCTAATTTCGATACATTTTACTTCCTTGTGGAACCGTGATGCTGTGACGTGAACGTGGACGTCCACAATCTAAAATTCCCGTATTTTCGCCAATTTTGAAGATAATAACAAAAGAGTTTTCATAGCTTAAGGCTAGCTTTCTCACAGACTGTTTCTTTATCTTAAAAAAACGTTTACAGTCAGAATCTTTCAAAGAGCCAGTTAGCCATTTCAAAAAGGTTATCATGGGTAAGAAAAACAAATTGTTTTCGGACTTCACAACAGTATTACAGCCAATATCAAAGGCCTTATAGGTGTTTGTTAAGGTAACTTATTATGGGGCTGAATTTATTTGGCGTGTAGGTACATCGGCTTGATAAGCCGGGGTGTTGTTTACTCTGATGTGGTTTATGTAACATTCAGGCAAGCTAATCGGCCGAGAAATTAGAGGTTGAGCGGAGCACCGCTGTGGCCAGTGATACAACGTTTAATTATTCACGACCAGGCCTTTGTGAATCGATATTCCAACATCCTGGTTAGTTTAAAGTTCAGTGGCAATAGTTAAGACTTGAATATCATAACAACTACATGTAGGAATATCGATTTCCGATAAAACATGAGGACTTCGTATTTTGTGAAGTATGAGTAAACGACAAGAGCCCTAATTCTGTAATAAGTTACACAGCAACGGAGTAAATGTTTTATTTGATCCTATAAAGAGTCGAAACGAAAAAGCCAGTATCATATTTTTAGTCTCCAAAACATTATCGGAACTTTGACCTACATTTAAAGAAAAATCAATATTAGGGACCTGTACATACATACACAGTGTGTGGATGTGTATGTTTTTCTCTCAGTTTTCATTCGTACTTTGTGACATGGGCTAAACGTTAAACTCTGTCGGTCGCTGTAGCCACAAATGGGATTTCTCTCTCATTGAATAGGTGGGAAGGCAGGCGCTTTCAAATTTAATCAATTCGACTTCTCCGGTTAACTACCGAGTTATCGTTTAATAGCATTGCTGTAACGGGAGTTCAACCAGATTGTGTCAACCGACTAATAGAATGGAGAATATTGAACTGAGGAACTAAACGTAACGTTGTAAAGGGTTGATTGTGATCAACGAAGAACATTGCTGCGTAGAAACTTCTGGGTATCATAATGAAATAATGACTCTTACGATAATAGCCCAAGTCATTATATTGCTACGGAACCATTTTTAAACGGAGGTAGTAAAGGTCATTATTCTTTGTGAGTTTTTATCGAATAATTACGGCCACCAGATTTAAATGCTTCATTTATACGTAAGCTCCGTATTCTGACGCAACCATTGTTCTAACTACACGTCTGTTTGCCTTTAAAAATGGATGCTAATTAAAAGCAAATCTACGTCATATGTAAACGGCTACTACTGTTCTGGAACTAGGCGTAGATACATTAAATAACGTGACTTTTAGTGTTGAAGACCCCGCTTAATTTAAAGTCAACAAAAGGGGGTCGCGGCGGCGGCGTCTGTCATCGATCCGCCTCCCGCCAATGTTTGTGTAGCTAAATGCGACCACTCCCGCCCATCATTATGTTAACTTGCATAGCCCCATAGCCTTATAGCCTTCTAGCCCGTAGCTTATAGCCCCGTAGCCCTGTGCAACTTTAGAATCGCTTCGCTCATAATGTAAACTCTATTCAATTGACGATAAAAGTAGTAAACTAATTGGTAAGCGTGAAGTGTGAGTCGATGAAACACTCACTTCGGGGAAATATGTGGTAAAGTTATTTTAATTAGTTCCGCAACTTTACTTTGAATATGTCGCTAAATATACCCACCCTGTTTCGCAATATTCTACAATGAGGGGACTACAATCTTAACTGTAATATTATAAATGGGAAAGTGAGTTTGTTTTATTTCTTAGTAACGCTTTCACGTTAAAACACTAGAACGGAATTGGATGTGATTTGGCACATGAGTAGACCAGGACATAGGATAGGTACTTTTTATCCCAATATTCCCACGGGATCTAGACATATGCGGGTGAAATCGCGTGGTGCAGTTAGAAACTATTGACTAAATACAAACATCAAAATAAAAAAGTGATTTTTTCAAATAAACTAAATCATAGGCCAAGTATAGGTTTTGCTGATCTTTGACTAGCTATAGTAACTAAACTATTGGATATATTCAACAGACTTTTTGTAAGCAGACTGGGAACAACATAAGATATACGAAGTTTATTTCATGGTCGCAGCTTCACCAGCGTGGGGGTCGGAAATGATCCCACAGAAACGTACTACTGAGATAAAAAAATAACACAATACAGGTCTACCCATGTGCCAAATTCCATCCAAATCTGTGCAGCCGTTTTAGCGTAAAAGCGTAACAAACAAACTCATATTCTCATTTATAATATTAGTTTGAATATATGTATATATTTCTATATAAAAGTATAGTTAGGATTTAGGATTGTCATCGCCACCTTGGTTAAAAATAGACGGTAAATAAATAATTTACACGATATAATTTCCTGAATCGACGGTATTTACTAAAGTAACAATAAATCAATAACCGACGTTTTCCAAGAGTGAAGCAACACTTTAGACGATTTCAAATTTTACTACGGAGAAGTGAATTCCAGTCCATTGCCCATAAAACCGAAATAGAACCCTTCAGACATTGAAATCAGATCAAAGTAAATGAAATCAGTTCCTTTAAAGACATCATTAGTTTAGTAATACTGAAATAATACCATGTAAGGTACTTATTTGTTAATTGTGTTATCAAGTTTTAGGGCGCGCCTGGAACAGCCAAGACCTTTTTGTTCTTAGTTAATTACCGAGTAACCTTTAACTTGGGCGAGTAATTTTATGTCGTTTAGCAAACTTCAACACTCGATTTCAGTGCCAACCAGTCGAGCAAAACTAACTTTAGATTTCTCACTATTGGATCAAAGAATACTTTAAACGTGAATTGAAATTGCACTGCGTTTTCTTTTGTACCTTTAACTCTATTTACTGCCAATAAAGGAAATGAAAATCCATTGATGAATTGTTGTTCAGAATAAATATACTTCCCTCGAGACTTTATGTAATACAAGGTAGCAATCTTTTGTATGAGCTTATTGTTCCTTCAGTGATGGATTGAAAATGCTCTTACTTGAAGAAAATATTTTAATAATTATAGCACAAAAACGAGACTGAGGGTTACATGAAAGTAAAACCTCGGTAAAAAAAGAGTTCTAATGAAAAGAGTGGAACATTTTGTGTACATAAATTCAGAGTAAGCAAAGAGTTCGAATGCAAATCGTCTAAAACATACGAGATAAGTTGGTGTAACAGAATGTTTGCAACAGCTGGTGCCAAGAGCGTTTCCCTACAAGGTTCGACTTCCTGTAAAGTGTTTACAGAAGAAATCATTAGCACTGTTCGTTTATTATTACATTCGCAAAATACCATTCTGATTGAGTCAATATTTTGTTTTTGTTTAGTTAGACTCAAAAGTTGCTAAAGCCTGTTTTATGATTTTGTATATACAGGGTGACTTTTGTATATAACTTTTGCATATTATATACAGAGCGGGACTTCTCCCGCTCTGTATATAATATAATATTTCATTTGATGATTTCTCCCGCTCTTTTTTGGGCCCAAAAAAAAGGGTTAATGTAAGATCTCGATGTACCATATACTGAGAAATAATTAAATTCATAATCCCTGGGCAAAAATTGATGGGATTCGAGAAAACCCATATTTTTTGTATTTTTGAAAATTTTCCAGTTTTCGTCACTAAATATTAATTGAGCATTTAAAGCATTACATATACTGTGTGTTTAAATACACGCATACTAAGCGATGACTTAACAGTGACCAGAGAGTAAACCGTGAGTCATATTAAAAACTCAAAACCCGCTCCACGACTTGTGACCTGCCGGTCTATTCTGTAACCATCTCACCGTGAAAACTTAGGTGAAGTGAGCGTGAAGTGAGCTGTCATTCCACCTGCTGGTAGGGACTGACAGCTCACTCCGAGCTCACTTCACCTAAGTTTTCACGGTGAGATGGTTACAGAATAGCACTACAGGTCATGACGGCCTGGGCGCCTAGCGAGGTCAGAAAGTAGTGGGATGGCACAAAACAAAATAGTTAATTAATATCCGTTATTTTGCAATAGTTTCAAATTAAACAGGATCACAACTGACCCGTGGAGTAGGACTACTGGGGAAACTACGTTAAAAAAAAACGCGCTAAGTACACTACCTCATAGGCAGCGTGGAAACTTGTGCATACTATGACGATAACAACTTTACAACTTTTTGAATCGTTAGATCTCAGAAACGGTGGCTCGTAGGAAAAAAAGTATTAATACATTTTTATTATAGATAATTTTATGATCTAAAATGTTTGTCTGGGGTTCTTTATTATATATTTTTTCCATACACGGGAATGATGGGGAACTTATTTTTTAAAATTTATAATTGTTTAATGTTTTGAACAATTTTATTGATTTTCAGCTTGTTGTGATTTTATGTGCCTTCTCTCTCATTGTTTGGTCTAGATTGACCGGACTATTAGGACAATACAGGAGAATGTAAAACCCAGATGTTGAATTATTAAAATAAATAGTCAAATCATATTCATTTTCTTTCTACTCATATTATTCTTTCAGTTAATGTGCTGAACGAAACTTATAAATATTTCAATAAGTCACGCAAGTAACTGTTTTGTGCTGCATAATAATATTGCATCTCTGCAAAATAACATTTTCCATCTTTAAACTATTGGAGGACCCGGGTACTTTTGGATAGTGGGGCTCCTATAGAGAATGCAAGAGCGAGCGAAGCGAACTCGAAAGCCTTAGCCATTGATAAGTCAGGTTTTCTTTTAAAAGCCTCTAGCTACGACGCTGCCAGAAACTAGTGGGCCCCAAATATCGCGGAGCCGTGGGCACTTGCCCCGAGTGGCCAAAGGAAAAGACGCTCCTGTTTGCGATGTTGCAACATTATTTAAATAACCTTAGCCGTTCATAAATGTAATCTGAATGTCAATAGTCGGTTGTTAGATAATTGTTCAACTATAATAGAAGTAAGTAGGTAATGGTATATGTGTTGCAGCGCACTTTAAAAAGTAAACAATGTACCTAGCTTCATAAATACTAACAATAATGGTAATGATGACTAATATTGGAGGATGTAATAGTCCATAACTGCCTAGTTTTCCATTTTAGGGAGAGATGTCGTCAAATTAATGCAGCAATTTAGATATAATTGCTTCTAAACAAACAGATTTTCTGACTTTACAATAATGGGCCTTAAACTATCCGTAGTAAAGCCTACTTCAAATCTGTGAAATCCATCACACAATGAGACCTCTTTTGCCTAAACCTTTCCTCGTGGAACTAAATTCCTAATGGGTTCGGGAAACCGGTACTCGAACCCAACCAATCACATGCAATATTTCTGAATAATACGGGTATTCGACCGTCCCGGTAGCCCAATTGCATATGCTTGAGTTTGTCAAAATAGAGCCAGGGTGGCCATTCCCGGGTATATTGGGGACATTCGGCACTTTGCTAGCTTTCCAAATATTTCTACGGAGACTCCTTCACACTTTCAGGGCGTTTTTACTGTCATGTGGATTTGCTCTCGCATGCGGGCCAATACCGCATGTTCCCACATGCTCTCGCATATAACGGATGACATGTATTTATGTAGGAAACGATATATAATCTTGGCATAGAGTAGGGATAATCCGCATTCTTGTCGAAATCCGCATGACACTAAAAACGGTCTTATTACCTATTCCCAATTTAAAAAAAAAAACAAACGGAAATATCCCGATAATCCCGGGATACATACCTACATACAATTCAGTAAAAGATATAAAAGAAGACTTACCATAATCATCGTGTAAAAGTTGCGGGCTGCCGTCCCGCAACGCATAGTCGGCGTCGTCGACGGGCGCCGCCGCGCGCGCCCCGCACCAGGGCACGCAGCAACGGAACACCCCGCCTCCCACCACCGTGACGCCGTGTGCGCCCCCACCACACACTAACACCACACACACATGCGCACGCACACTTTATCACCATACGTCACTGCACTGTAGTATTGCCCGACCCGTCACTAGACTCACTAGTAATCAACCCCCTTATTTTCTACGTTTTGGCACTTTTTATAATAAGAATAAGAATTTGTAAGAAAGATCTAGTTCAGTCTTGAAATTTGGCTTAAAAGTTAAGATAAGTTAAGGTATCGATATGTCGGTCGACTTATATGAACGCTTTTTATCGGGACTCCCAGGAAGAAAACTTTCACAGACGGTAGGGAAGGGTGAAGGGGAAACAAATATGTCCTGTGATTATGTTCGCTTTCTGTCTTTTACATCGGTTTTATTATCTCGGCATCATCGTAAAGTTTCTTACGTCATACAAATATGATAAATTCACTTTAACCCATTGTTGAGTTATTTTTTATAACATCCTACAAGAAACACAAACAATTATGTTTTATATTAAAACACCGAATTACATGCTATCGAATCACTCACATGTCCTAGATCCAGATGTACAGATGAACGTATCGAATAAAATATAAATAAATATGTCAATGCACACATTAGAGCATCAGCTACATTCTACAGTGTTTAAATTACATACAGTCATGTTGAAATGTCATGGCGATGGGAATACAGGCGTAGATGAAAACATATAGCAAAGTATAATTTTGCTGTACGTCCGTTTTGGACGAATGCCAAACAGAGTCGCGGAGTTCTTCACAGGCTATCACTTTACCTAATTCACCTCCAGTCGTATTGAATTATTAAAATAAGCAATACGAAACCGAGCGTAGATACCGTCTGTTCGGTGACACGAAATAAACAGCTGGGCTCCAATGTATACATGCTTTTGCCCAGAAATAAGGTCCTAACTTTATTATCATGAATGTGTAACAACTTAGATACTAAACTGGAATTATATAAAAAGGAAAAGGAAATTATGACGAACCCTCGGAAACCTAACGCCAAAACATAATGTAAAGTTCGAATCGGAGTTATTTCGTACATCACTGAGCCGATGTTGATGGGATGATTTGGCCGAAATTTTAATGATAAAACTTTCCACCACTCCAAGAGCAGAAAGTATTAAATAAGCCGAAAGGATATATTATGTCATAATAAATTCGGTCGCGTGAAGCCACCGTCTCGAAATCTAGAAAGGGAGTGCGAAATAAGACAAATGAAATCGTACTTTAAATCTTTCAATAGACACAATCAAATAATTCACATGTGAGATCTCGAGAATCGGTAGGTAGGCTGGATATAATGTCGTTAGTTACTATCCCGCGTCTCCCTGAATATGAGAGCAAATTCACTTTGGGCCTAGCTGGTGCCTCCAAAACATTTTTTTATTCATCCAAAGGCCCAAGTTGGGTAAATCAATTCGTATGTTTGGAGAACATTTCCCAGCGATTGAATTCGGACCATGTTTTATGCTAAAGTGGAATACTAATGTGACGGTTACCTATTTCAGTTGTCACTCTGACGTATTAAATTAACTCGTTGGGATATGCAACCTAGTCCAAAGTTTGAAATTATTCAAAGATTTTACTTACGTCAAATGATTTTGGTTTACTCCGAGTAGTGATTATGATCAAATTAATTTTCATCAATTATCGTGACGTAGGTAAATTGTTTGAACCGTTATTACTTTCCATATGTATTACAAATAATATTATCTTTATCAGCATTTGCAATAACTTAATAGAACATAGTAGAATTTCAAAGAAATTTGTGTTGATGTGATTTGTGACTGATATGAAATACATTCAAGCCACGTGGGTTTATATGATACAATATAAATAGGAATTATAATTTTAGTTTGTGAATAGTTTTAGTTGAGTTAGGATATAACGTTTATTGTTTTTATTCATTCATTTGAAATAAGTTGTTATTTAGGTTCATATAAATAGGCAAACTTTATAAATATCAATTTCACCGGTAAAATCAGCACAAGTAAATAAGGGCATTAGGCAAGTTTTCCTTAAGCTGAATAGTTTATCGGTATCTTTACTTGAATGAAAAAGTAATGGCTGCAAAGAGTTTCATAAACTGAATTTATCCCGTCTCTCAAAAATACTAAAAGAATTGTGTAGGATTTGAACTTTTATTTGCGAATCTTTAAACAAAATTATGGACTGATAAATTCATATTAAATCCAAATCCTTAAGTAGCTGTCAATAAATTCTGGATTAATTTGGACATAATTATTTAAAACAAGGAAAATGTATTTATAATTTTATATCAAATCGTTTTATTCAGTTTCACATAGATAGGACTACGCTTAATATGAGTAAGTACAAAACGAATATTAATGTTTGATTATGTGAGGATCAGTTTTATTATATTAAAGATTTTATTTAATTATCTCAGTTCGTTAATTAATTTCTTTCAATCAAGTCCTGAAACGAGGTTATTATCATAATGGGTTCCGCTATAACACGCGTAATATACTGATTTAATTTGTATGCAATGATTGCCTACCCCAGTTTGTGGGGCTTAAAAGAAACCATTATATGAATTACTTGAAAATGGAATAACTAGGTATCTTATCTTGTAAAGTTCCTTTTGTAGGTTAAAAAAGCATAATAAAATAGCATGTCGTTGAACAAAATGAAAAAGGAATTTTCATAATATTCTCTTCTGGAAACCTTTGAACGTGGCGACAAACAAAGTGTTCAGCAAAATAGCTTCGTTCTAAAGTCTAGACAAACACGTCATTTTCAAATCAATATTAGGTACCACCTACCATTTTATTCAATGTAATACTTTCACCGCTCTACAATTCTACAAAGCTTTTGTTATAAAAAAAAAACGATAAAACCTTTATTAATTGTATATTCATTCATTTCATTTGAATTGATGAATCATTAGAAAATTCTATTAACAAAACACATTGTTATATTGGGGATTTTTAAAAGCAATCAATTTTAATGTTAATATCACCGGTCAAGGTCGGTGTACTTAGAAATAATCAGTAGGAACATTGTGACGATGCCAAATAACGCGTCGTAGTACTTCCTAGTTCTATTGTCAGGCAACACATTGATCAGAGACATTTTCATTTATTCAATGATATTATTATGACCTGTATAAGGAATTGCCGGCCCAATAGCGATCGGCACAAACAATTACTACTCGTTGGGCGGTCGCTGGTTCCAATTGTGTAGCTATTCCGTACGTCATCGGTGACTGACGGAGACGCGATGTTCCCTCTTCGCGTTGTTCAATCGCTAAATTCGCTTTCAAGATTTATACGATGCTAATTAGATGCCTCATACCATTCATTAGAACTTCGTTACGATGCTGCCTCGTGTAAACACAATCTCAAAGTACGCGAGTGAACTTGCAAACCACAGATTTAGAAAAACAAAACTTGGCAGAAATCCTGGAACTTTTATACGATGAAACGTAACACTTTAAATGCATTTGTTAAATTGAATTACTGCTATCGCAGCAGCCGCTAAAATTCCTTTTATTTGTATTTACATCCTCATACGTACAATATAATTATTGCATTAACATTATCACGGTCTAATCTTATTATCAGCTGTTAGTTACGCAAAAACTCAGTTGTTTTGTTGACTGTTATTACCATATAACTCGCGTGAAACTGCTCAATGAAATGAAATAAATAAACAAATAAATATTATTCTTTCTTTTTTTGTTTAAATGGATTTTTAATGCATTTTAATGTTTATGCATAAATCGTTTTTCATGAATGATAGGTAAACGATGAAAAGTGTGAAATCTAATATTGATTAGTGACGTGACTTTATTATATTTGACATTGATGCGTTCAGCTTCACGGCCAGTTTTTTTTACATTTTAAAGTTAAAACAAACAAAATAACCACGAAACGTGTAACTAATAGCACGACATTTGCCTAAAAATACATCAAGCAACCACGATGTTGGAAAGAGTTGATGACAGGAAGCGATAAAAATAATATATTTTGAGATTACGATAAGACGTAGATCATGCGTATGTCTCCAATAATCTACCTACTTTCTTAAATTACCAAGATTAATTACCCAAGCGATAGCTCCAGCAAGTGTGCAGATGTCATAAAATATGTTTGCATGCTTATAGCTGCTTGAGATATTTTATTGTATATTAAACATTATCTAAATACAGACACGGAATGTTCACGAATTTTCCTTAGAGCGCCGTTTCATTTTATTTTGTTCAGGAAAGTGTCGTTATAAATATTATTTCGCAATGGACCAACAAACATGCAACAAGTTGTTCACAAAATCAATATCTTCAATGTGCCTTAAGAAAATCTCGTTTTTTCAGCCTTTGTCTGTGTTTAGGAGTGCCTATCACAATTGTATCTCTACCAGTGTGCTTTACCTCTTTTATGCTTATAACTGAAAGAGTTAAAATATTAATGATTTATATTTTAACGAAATATAGGTATTAGATAACCTTTACAAAAGATGTTGTAGATAAGTAGTTTTTTACTACGATCATATTACAGAATTGACGTTATTCATAAAACGTTGCGTGTTCCAAAGAACCTTGACACTTTAACGGAATTATATTTTACACATAACAGTACTCGTAAGCAACGCTGCGCAAAGCGCTAATGCATGTTTTTTACTGCGTGATATTCGGATTAAACTGTTATCTTTTATGTGTCGTAACTCGTTACAATAATCGCGACTCGCGAGCGAAATAATATACTCCAAAACCTAAACAGGGATAAGGGTCTCGTGAGTGTTCCGATAGCATACCGAAATCGCGTGCGGTTCCCACCTCTTCCGATAGTGAAAACTGAATCAAGAGTGGATCAAATTTGTCACTGATGAGCCGTATATTCAAAATATACAAACATGAAACAATGCCCCAGTGGCACACTGCACTGTTAGAGAAGACACTATACGCGAGAGAGGGGCCGCGGGCACGGGTAGCCGGGCTGGGTGACTGGCTGGCTGGATGAGCGAGCTGGTGCTCAGCAGTGCATCTCACATCGGCCACATTCGCGGCGAGGCGAGCGCGAGGCGGCGGCGGCGGAGCGGCCCCGAGCGTCGCGACGGCCGGCAGACCGCGACTGGAGCGTCACTGCGCGTCGCAGCCTAGGGCGCCGAGCGAGCAGGACGAACATACTGCTGGCTCGCGCGCTCAACCCACGATTCTAGCCCTTGAACCTTCTCTCTTAATTCGTATTTACCTTGTTCACGCCGCGTCTCTTATGTTTTTATGCGACCGCAAAAGGGTTTTCACCCCGCGAGGCGATCCCGTGAACGTTACGTAGACGTTAGAGATAGAGATGCTGCGTGGCCTTTCCTATGCTACGGGTCGTTTAGATGTTATGTCACTATTGAACGTGCTTGTGCCTTGTTGTTTGGCCGTGAACGTATTTTAGCCGTGCACTCATTTGGACCATTATGATTTATAGCTCCTGAGGGACATTTGTGACGCACTGCACAGACTATCCATTTCAGTTTTAACATTCTGAATAGTCTTTAATTTAAATCCTATTCTAATGTAATCGATTAATGTAAGAGTGCTAATGAAAATTTCAGGTTTGAGAGAAAATGTGAGATGGATTTAGCCATCGGTAAATATCTATAGAGAGTCTAAAATCTAGGTAAGTTACAGAATCGATCGATCTTTGTACCTATTTTTGTTTACATGACTCAGTTGGAACAATGGCTGATAATGCATTTTAATCTTTCATAAAAGGCAGGAAAAGAACTGATTCCATAAAAGTGCAGCCTACATAATACCTTAATACATATCATTGTCTTATCTCACAATTTCATTAGGAAGTACGAGTACTAAGCGCTCCCTTGTCTCACAATTATGAACTTTCATCAGTATATGAATTTAAACCCTGTCACTACAGGGTCCATTCTAATAAAGCGCGAAGACGTAATAATGAAAATTTAATTGTATTAATATTGGCAAGGAATGACACCCAGTTTCGGCTTTCAAATAATTTTCATTTCATTATTTTGTCGACAAGAACCTCTTGCTTCATTGATAACGTTTTTAAATGTATTTTCAATGAAAATCTTGAACTGAACACGAAGATAATATCTTTTGCCTGAAATTGGGCTAAGTGCGTGAGCGTAAACTCCGATTGAATTCCGTGGACCGTATAATTATATATGATTATCTCGAATATCAAAGCGTGTAGTTATCGATCACATGAGCCTGATGTCGTATCTCGTATCATTGAGCAGGGACTCAAGATAAGCGTAGCTTATTTGATCTAAAGTCTCAATTTTCTGCAAATGTAGGTAGGTATTAAAACCGCCTGCTCTGACCTGTATCAAATATGTATGAAGGCAGCCGCAATATACGCCAAACGGCAATATCTTTTTATTTCGGATGTTTTGGCAAAAACAATAAACAATCGGGGAGGGAGCGAATCGAATTAATCGACTTTGTGAGACTCTTCAAAGAGAAAGAGATAAGAGCAAACTTCAATGCATAAAACGCGTTGCTAAGATTGCTTTTAGAGATTTTACAGCAGACAACACCGTCGGCTCTTACACGGCTTCCAGTAAACTTGCCTGAATACTGGATGAGATTGATCCTGTAATCTTGCGACTATGAAAATGTTTGTATTTCTCGGAAAATGTAAATAGAAAATCGAATTTTCGGTGTCACCAAGACGTCGATGTTTGCGTCTTCGTTGGAAGTTGGTTGTTTATGTAGTATTTATAAATAGATACTATATACATTTGACGTGTAACCAAAATAAATTCCTCACTGATTTTATGTTAAATAAATGGATTTTAAACTTAATTTTACCCACTTCAGCTACAGGTAGTAGCGGTGCGGATGGATGAAGGTGAAAGCTTTCAACATCATAGCAAAAAATTACTCAGTTTTATTTTTCTTAAAGTCTTAAAACGTATGGAGATGTGAATGTACATGTTACGTGTACTAGTTCACACTCGGCGCGTGTAGACCAATGATGGCCCCGCATCGTGCGCGCATCATCTAAACAGGGCAATCATCCTTAGTGATGGGCTGTAGCAAGATTATTATCGAGATATACCATTTTATCGATTGTTTAACCCGAGTTTAGTAAGTTAATGCTGGAGTTTTTTGTTTGAAGTAGGGCTTTAATATTTGCCTTTTGGTACTTTTAATATTAATATGAATTACAATTAAAATGAATAAACTATATCTTTGGAAAAAACAAGTTGCCATAATCTTAACTCCATTAAACCAAACGAAAATCGACTTAAGCTAGTCGGTCATCCTAAGATTCCTCTCGAGTGCCGCAATATTACCGATTGTAGAAAGGAGCTATCACACCGGATTTTCTCTAAAGTATATATTTACTAGCATGAGTTGTACTAGTAATTTTCCAAGCAGTCTCGGCAGCTAATTGACCTCCCCGTGACATCCTGTGGGTGTCGTATGAAAAGGCTAATTGTGCCAGGAGGACTGCTGACTATATCTTATTGTGAAGCTATACAAATCTATCTTTGCCTTGTAACTATAATGTGTACTCTAATGTAATGAGAATCCGTTCTGTGTGGTCACAAAGAATCCCTTCGACACACATAGGTTAGATAGATTGTGTATGACACCCTCCTTCCCCCAACCTCCTTCTTTTTCCTGTCCCTTAGTACAAAAGAAAGGCCAGTATGGTTTTACAGTGTAAAGAGTAACAGTGGACCGACGCCTTTGATGTTTGCGTAAATGCCGACACCGCACAAGGTCACAGTACTTACCTAGGGTTGTCACAGACTTTACACAACTGCCCAGAAAAGAAGGGTAATGTTTTTAGGGTTTTATGTATATACGCATGTATGTATGAATGTATGTATGTTTGTTCCGCCATAACTTCTAAATGCCTCAACAGTTTGAACTTATGGGATCGTTACAATTTTTACATCATCCCGAGTGACGCTGGTTTTTTTTGTTGCATCTTTCCGCTTTGCAGCTGTCTTGTATTTTATTTGGGAATAAGAGCTTGCTAACAATATAAATAAAATACTATTTTATTATTCAGTGTTTAATACTTTACCTATTGAATCTGTTTCGTTTTCTCATTAATCATTCATTAATTCATATTCATCTACAGATTGGGTACTATTACTTAAATACACATATGCATTCTCGCACAGCACATGTCGTATGCACCATTTTAATTGTGTAAAAATCAAAATATTTGAAACAAGACACGTGTTAGCCCTGAAAGTCATGTCCCGAGCTACTAACAATGCCAACGTATGCAGCTCGGGCTCGCCCTATCCGCCCCTCGCCCCTCACACCCCGCACGATTGCCCTGTCTAGACGGCTTCGTCGAAAGACTGTATTGGTTTATAGACTGTGGTTTTAGTGTCTACGAAAACCAACGTCATGGCCGACCGATTGACGTTCATTATATGTATGATGATTTTATTTTTGACGTTTGTTATTTTGAGATTATGTATAGTGGTCAGCAGTTCAGTTGTGTTATCTTTGGGCTGAAATAATGACAACAGCAGTCCACCTGTCTACCGCAGCATGTTTAGGGAAATATACACTGTATTATAACAATACCATTATCAGCCAATCACGTATAGTTTATTAGGAAGACTCGCTCTCAGCGGGAATATTTACAGATTGGTAAATAATTATAATACCACATGATAAGGATAACAGAGTTCAGTCGACATACGATTAAACTATTTATAATTTAAGGCAATACCATATACACAATTTTATTTTAACTGGCTGAGTTTATGGCACGTCACTGTTATTTCGTTTTACTGCCGTTTGAAGCGCGAAGGTAAGAAAACTTGCCCATAAACGAGATATGAGTCATATTCCTTAAAATATCTGAAAGGATATTATTTTACTGGGCCAGGAAAAAATAAAAGTGTAGAAGAAGACGAATTAACGTAAATATAATTTTCATCGACAAAACGAGAAAAACTCAGTCCGATAATACACAAGAGAAAAATTCAATCGAATGAACCCAGTTATTGATAAAATCTAGCTGTCACCCGTATAAAAAGTTTTCGTTGGTCCAGCAAACTATTCGGACTCACAAATGCGCATCACTAGACCCCGTATTGTCAATTTGCCCGCCAAATCGATCACTATTTATAACTAAGATCGAACAGGGCCGAACTACGCTCTTTTTACGAGATGAATGATATGTACGCAAAGGTAATTCAGTATTATTAGTCTGTAGATACGCTATGATGATTCATGGAATAATAAATCAAAGAGTAGATTCAGATTAACGTGAATGTTGCATCTGCGCTGTAGGAGTGTAGGCCTCTGTTTACTCGTAATAAGGCTGAAAGCAGCCACATGTACGTGGTCTTTCAGTGGTTTATAGACGGTATTACTCAATGAGAAATGTTTTGTAGATGATCATAATGCGTACTTTTTGCATTACGTCAGGGAAGATTTTAATTACGTTTTTATTAAGTTAGTAACGTTAGTTCCTGTTCTGAAATTGACTTCTAGGCAAGTATGACAATGTGCGCTAAATATATATATTTGTGAACATCAAATAATTGGTATTTAGGTCACACTCTTGTGGTCATGGAATTTATTTTCTAAATCCTATTTGTTAACACGCAAGCGTTAAAAGCGCTCCAACAAAGGTAAATAACGGAGGTTTTCATTACACCGACATAACCAAATCTGTTTACATCTGTTCGCGTTTTTCGCTCCTGTGATTAATGAATATCCAAATAATATCATCAAAGCACATTATGGCAACGATATGGAAACAGGCCGATCCTTTTTAGTACTTTTTAAATAACACGTCTGATTGAAAATACGTCGTTGTTTTCTACCTGGAAAAGTGTACGTCCGATTTATATATTTGCGTATTTTAAACTTTTATTTGTGAAATTCGAAATAAAAATCGTATTTTGTTTTATAGGGAAAGTACTGGAGTTCGAATGTCAAGGTTTTTGATAAACCGCTCTCATGTTTGGTTGTAAAAATGTTGCTATTGGAAACTTTCAGCTGCCGTGTTTTGAATGCAAAACAAAAAGCAAACAAGCATTGAATGAAGCGGAGAAAGAACAACGGCAGTTTTGGTTTCGCTTAATTTCAGAAGCGTTGCGTTTCAGTAGCGCGAAGCGTACATGAATGAAAGTATGTCAATTATCTGAAATAGTTACAGACTTTTCTTTTATGCATCAGCTATTTTTTTATTAAGCTGCAGAAAGAAAAAAAGAATAAACAAATATTTGATTAAATCTGACTATCAAAACGCAATTATTTGCAATGTCTAAACGTAGATCCTGGGACGGTAGCTATGGAGTTACCATACTCACCAGAATATGGTATTTATATTTTTATACATAATTAGGTATGATAATTAACAGAATTTTGGTCGTAGTGGTTTCATCGTTAAAACTATTAAGAGACTTTTACTACCTCTTTTTTTAGAGGAGTTTTACAGAACAAGACGTTTACTATTAATCTGATAAATCAGTTCTATTCCATCAAATCTATGACATTTTGGAGAAGCAGATTCCTGTCCCTTGAAACTCAAGACTAATATTCTAAACTTTAGAGCCAGTATTTGCAACATGAATTAAACTGTCATTAACAATAAGCTAATAAATATTTATTAGCTTATTGTTAATGACAGTTAAATGAATTCACTATACATACGTTTCTTTTTTAGATAATTTAGCTTCCATGACAACATTTAAATCTATTGATGTCAACTTCAAATCAGAAATGTCATAGTCGTATTCATTCATGTCACTAGTGTTTACTGTTTTGTCTTGATATGTCGTTGTAAATAGTTGTGGATTAGTTGGTTTACCTACAATTATTTTTTGTTTTTTGGTGAAGTACGGATACGGGGATTGTACGTAATCCAGGTGTGCAGATATGATCGAGCCTAACAATGCCATAGGTTACAGTTGATATTAGTATGTGTGATGAGCATCGTATGGTGATGCCGACGACAAGCATGACAACAGCGCCGGCTACTCAGTAATTGGAAGAAGTTCCTCTAAGATTAAAATGTAATAATATAATAATAAATGTTTATTAAATTACCAAATAAATATTTTATTCTTGCTTATTGCATAATAGTTATAAGTAAGCCGACCAATATAATAAGACCACATGATGGAATGTGCAGCCTCCCCAGCCTGAATACCTTCACAGGTTTTAAATTGTAAATTCGACTTTGAACTTTGCATAGATATAATAAGATATTAGGTATAGGCAAAACACAAATTTATCTCATTGAAAATATTTGTAAATGGCATCACGACTGACAGTTATCCCACTAAACCCACTGCCAAGTACTGTCAGTGATAAACAAATGTCCCGCAGCACCAGTGGCTTTAAACGACGGGCGATGTCAACCAACGTCTCTAGATATCTTGCCTCACGACCTTTTGCATGTTTTCGATGTTGCCAGACATACGTAATATTATCTAGGAACTCGTGTCGTGGGAAGCTTTATGCGTCGGAGCCTGTCCGGCCGATAGCGCGTTGGTTTGCAGTTGCAGAGCAACAAACCATCGTGCATAGTATTTTTTGGACGTATCCCTAGGTCACATTTTGGTTTTCTTCATCCAAAAGAGTTGTTTTTATTGATTTGCCTTTTATTATACTAGCTAAAGTAGTCTATATACTTACCCAGGGCATGGTTTATCTGTGTGCCATCCAAATCCGTTCAGTTTTAGTGTGAAAGCGTAACAAACAAACAAATAAACTCACTTTCGCATTTATAATTTTATTTACGATGACGTTCACATTAGTAGTAAATAACAAAAGACATTTTGTTAATCATAACATAATTAAGTATGTCTGCTTGCTTTGCATGGAGTACAACAGGACATGACGCTTTTCTAGACGTTTTTCTTTTTTTCTTTTTTTTTTTTCTTTTTTGAGGTAATATAATGTGCAGAGGGCTTAATATACAAAGTCAGCTACTAGTGTCACTTTGCCCTGCAGTAGCCATTATTAGAACTTATTAATTTCCGCCATCTTTGAATGTCTTAGACTGTTTACTCGTTGATTTACTGCACTCTTTGGTTTACTGTTATGGTGTCTGTCTGTTTTTATTTATATTAAAATATGTATGTTTAGGTTAAGGTATTTATTTATGGGCCTGTGTCGCCTGAAATAAATGGTATTATTATTATCATACGGAGCCACCTGCTTTTTAAACAACGTTTTTCTGGAGAAACCCAATATTAAAAAAATATGATGTGATTACCTTTTATCTTAATTCCAGCGAGATCTATCTTTTGAGACTATTTTTAAGAATGTGCGCGATGCCTGAGTGCGACACCCAGATTACATGAAGTGCTGCCATTCTTCTTTGTACCTACCTATCCTACTATAATATATCCAACAATATCATATACTCGTAAAATATATTTTTTCCCAAACATTCTTGGAAATTCGAGCATTATTTTGTTTTTTTTTTCGCATTAAATCGAAAATGCTGTAGGTACTGGTCAAATACATGCGAGCGCCCGGCCGGCAATATTTGTATGAAAATCTGTCATGTTTAGCGTCCGAATAAATTTCCATGAAAACTCATCTGTCATGTTATTTAATAATGGAACGAACTTGGAGGTAGCTTATCATATTTTTTATTTAAATTTCGATTTGGCTTGCAAAAGAGCTGTTTAAAGTAAAGAAAAAACAAATGAACACATAGGAATATTTTTAATCCCGATAGTATGTTTCCGTGGGACATTTTCTGACTTCCATGTGGGCGAAGCCACGGCCAAAAGCTAGTTGTTCATAATATTAATGTCTGTTTACCTAACAACAAAACTCTCAAAGGAAGAATATTATTATATAAAATATATTTCGGTTAGCTTTTGTGTGTGACATTCATGTTTATGGGCATACGGCTTTATTCACATGCATATTTTAGAGGTTTACTTTTGTTTCTTCCTTTGTCGGAGTTGTTATGATTAAACCAGCGGGGCTTTTTACATCAATCTGGTGTTTCATTCGAAAGTTGTTGAACAGTTTCCGGGGAATGTGTATATTTTCCAGCAAAAAAAAAAACCCCTTTAGTAAGGATCCCCTTTCCGATGTTGAAATAAAAAGTATAAAGGACACCGACGTGGAAACAGTCGCCATGAATTCAGTACACGATTCTAGATCTAGGCACACCAGCGTAGACATTTTTCGTGGGTTATTAAAAAATAAATAAAAAATACGTACATTTTCTACGCTGGGGTGTCTAGAAAACTATGCTGAATTTATAGTATCAGTTTTCACATTAATGTCCCTCACACCGTGTATGCCAAGGAATTCAGGAAGTAATATCAGAGGATTCAATAAAACTTTATTCCTACTGTGTGTGGTACAAAATATGGCATCTTCTCAAAACTTCAGTTAGTCCGTCTAACAAAGCATGATGTTTATAAGAATATTAGCTGCCCGCCCCGACTTCATACGGGTAGCACTAAGTAGGTACTTATCTACGTCCCACCTATCTATCTACCTACCCTACCTACCTACCTACTTACCATACCCACCTACCTACCCACCCCTACCTACATTCCTACCTACATACTTACCTACCTACCTACCTACCCTACCCACCCCCTACCCACATACCTACCTATCTAATTACCCTACAATACTTACATACCTTCCTACTTACCTACCCTACCTACATACCTACCAACTGATATACCGACCTCATCATCTTCCTGCCCTTATACCATGTTACTTGGGGTCGGCGCAACACGTTTTCTTCTTCCATTCTCCCCTGTCAACCGTCACGCAATCATTTACACCTTTTTCCTTCATATCACTCCTCACACAATCCATCCATCGTTTCTTTGGTCTTCCTCTCCCTCTCCATCCCTCAACATTTATATTCATCACTCTTTTATATACCGACCTACCCTACCTATACCTACCTATCCTAAGAACCTTGTCCTGAGAATAACGAACACAACAAAAAATAATTATCCAATTTGGTGCACCCGTTCTGAAGTTATGGTGTGACCAGAAAAATAGGGATTCATTTATATATATATATATATATATGATCATTCGGTGCAGTAGACTATTAGTTTTATGAAATCTTAAATATCAGTTGGAAAGAGTATTAACAGCTTTGCAACTTTGTTCCTAACTTCTTACTAATTGTTGCCATTCCGTCATTTCGTCGTAACTCCCCTCAAACGGACACTTAAAGTCCGAAGCACACGTTAGTAAGCTATTACTTTCACATGATATTTACGGCAAATAACGTCTGTGTCTAGACTGAGCATTATCTTGGATGCCAGCGCTAGTTTTTAGTGTTATAGGAACATTACTCACGCTCATTCCGTATAATAAAGGGTCAAGAGCATTGCATGTTTTAATCTAAACGTATGCATGTCTTTAGCATATGTTTTATTGTATGTATGTAGATAAAACTCGAAATATTTTAGGCATCGCTTAATAGTAGATACTAACGTTAAAACTCATTTTTAGTGACACCATTTCTTCTTCTAGATCATATTTTCATTCGACTTTTTTCAGGTAAAAACGACAGGCAATAAACTCCAGATCTCAGCAGCATGCGAAGAGACCTCACATTTTGTATGCTATGCTTAGAAGTTGTGTTAATTAAATTCACCCACATTTCTGTTATAGAGTAAAAGAGCTTGCACTTGCAATATCTCTTGTGTTTGCTGCTTTGCAAAACGCAACCTAAACCAATTTATCAGATAGCCGCCGGAATTTGCTCATTGTAGCTACACAGTTACAGTTTCTCCGAAACAAAATGTCCAGTTTCCTTTGAATAAGTATTGTATCTCTCAATTTCATCAGTGTAGTCTATAAGTAGGTCTACTTTCTTATAAGCACTATTTATAACCCCGCGTTTACGCCCGCCCTTACACGAGTACAAGTTGTGATACCTTTTTTCAACAAGTTTTTTAAAAACATGTCATGTCTACAACATTTATCATATAATTATGTATTGACGTTGTTTAAATAACAAATTTGTTCACCTTTTCGACATTCAAGAAAAGTATTCTTCAAGTTTTGTATACAACTAGTCTTTACAACTTGTTCTTGGTGTAAACGACAAACGAAAACAGTAGACACAACAGTTTATGTATACCTTGGTTTAAACGCGGGGCAAGAAGTTTAGTAGCTGGATAAACTATTAGGCTTTAGGGGCATGAGGAACAGGGTGTAAAGTTCACTCATCCACCATAGAAAAGGGAGGATCCTCCAACCAGACGGGTGTTGTGACTGGCGGGCAACTGCCCAACTGTTGATGTCGGATAGTCGTTTATGTCGTTCGCGCGGTAAACTCTAATTGCGCGATGCAGGATTTGGGTGACGTCATGTCTTTGATGCGTAGTTCGTATGTGGCGGTGTAACCGCTACAAGGCTTTAAGGGGGACGTTATATACAAGACACGCAAAGATAGCAGCTAAGTTTAATAAACATGCAAAACCTAACAATGATAACAATCGATAGATATATAAAATAGAACAAGAATTGAAAAATACAATCCAATACAGACCCAGCATCTGCCAGCACATTTCTTACAACTCCACATCGGAATGGCAATAAAGCTACATCGTATTGTAGTGAGTACCTACGATTGCGGTAGTCGACTGAATAGGCCGGACCGGAGGCCGGTAGGTACGGGACGAGTAATTGTTGTTTCAGTAAAAAGGAAGTACTTCAGGCCAGGTGCAGGTGCGGCGTTGTTACTGAGACACAAGAGAAGAGATAAATTTAAAAATAGATACGTGTTTGAATTTGTATGAAGTTTGGAACATAGATAGGTAATTGTTTATTTAAGAAAGTACAGCCACATAAATAAGAACACTAAGGACGATTAGTCCAAAACCGGGTATCTGGGTAAAACCGGGACATGGCAGTATAGTCAAGAGACTATACTCGCTACGCGCGAGTATAGTCTCTTGACTATATATGCTCATAAATACAATAATAATAATTATAATTATGCGTATAAATACGCGCGCGTTTGTTTGCTGTGGCTGGCCAACCTGATCAGTTTGTCAACAAATTTTCAATGTTGTCAAACGCAAACCATTTATTTCAATTTACAATTCAAAATTATTACAAAATATTGGTTGTTGTTATATTGTTCATTCATGTTGAAATTAGATGTGCACGTTAAAAACGTCCGTAATAAAAGTATGTGTCGGTGCATCCTCGAAGACAATAAATAAGATAAAACTTTGCATGCATGCTTGAATGTCTCTTAGATTCAAATTTGCATTTTATTGAACATAGGAAGAACATATTTTATCGGTTGAAATAGGTTATTTCAGCCGATAAAAAAAGGGCTGTCATTTGCAGAGTGTTGGGTTAGGAGTATTTATAAAAGTGCATTTGTCGATATAAAATAAGTATATAATATGTCCTTAAAGTATCGGTAACCGTTTTCCAATCACACTGTATTATTCCTCGGAATACGAAGAACAAGCTCATTTATGCGAAATTCTTAGGTATCGTAGCATGAAATGAAACTGAATAGTGAAAAATTCGAGCCTCTTTTACCAGTTACTAGGCGACAGAAATTTGGAACAAGTTTTACTTCATGCATCACAATGACACAAAAGGTTTGAAAATGTTTGATGCAATAATCTGTTGAGTAGGCTTATTAATTCCAGATATTAAGGACTGCGGCCGGCTGCAGGTGACGTCATCAGCTTAAATAAATAATGACGACGATGCATAGGTAATGTATCTGAGAGTTCAGTTGCGAAGTGCAGTTTTATTTATTTATTTTAAATTATGTTTTTGGGTGGCTTACACTAAAATTAGTTACAGAAGTAATAGTGAGGAAATTGACGACAAGTCTCCACAGTTCGCAATAGATTATTGTTGTATAATAATACAAATTTTCAAATTGGTTAACTATTTGTAAACGATAACACTAACTAATAAAAAACTACTGTTAGTATTTAAAATACTATTTTATGTATACTTACATTTTAAGCAAATAAATGATTTATTTTTGTATTAGTATAGCTTTAAATTAACTATTAAATTTATGGATTAAGTTAAGTACCTGCAAAGATGCAGGCGCAACCGCTATTAGAATACATCAGAAACAATATTATATTTGTAGTTTAATATCAGTTTTAAGTTTGGTTATCATTCATGTTCATCATAGTAACTAGTTGATCCTAGAAAAGACTAGTGTAAATAAAACCGTATTTGAATAAAAGAATTCCCTACCTCAGGGAATTTAACGTCCCAATATTTTCAATTTATCAGCATTAAAAGGACAGGTTTGATATTTATCCGTAACCATTTTGTGTGTTCTAAACAAAACAGCGAACTATTTATCATAGTGAGAAGCAAATGACAGCTGCGAAACTCGTGAATAATTTGTTCATAGATCTACGGAGTGGATAAGATAAATGACTGTCGCCGTATCCCAGTAACAATTCTAGTATAAACCGGCTTTTGCACGCAATATTGTTCACGTGGTGGTGTAGGTAATCTACGATCTTCTAATGGTCTTTACTGACTGGTGACCGAGTATATACATAACATAACACAACATCACGCCTTGTTTCCCCGAAGGGTTGGGCAGAGGTGTACCTACCTGTAGTAGGTAGGTACACCCACATTTCGCCAGTTATGTTTAAGTCCCATGTAATAGGGGGCGAGCCTATTGCCATCAACCGGGCACAAATCCAGACTCCGGGCTGCTACTGAGAAATTCCAGATAGATAGATAGATAGATAAATCATTTATTTAGTGCACACAAAAAACAGCACATTATACAAAAGCACGATTAAATAATTACTAAACTGCAATGTGCCAATATACAAACAAATATAAAAGAAAGAAAAAACAAGACATTGTGATGACACTATTGGCTATGACACACTTTAACGAACATAAAAAAGGTGCGGTGTGCGCTTCAAGGTTGCACCAAATGTGAGTCCAGCTCATCATGTGCCAGGCAAATATACCTGACGCTGATATTCTGCTGAATCCCTGCAGTGACATACGGACGTCGAGTAGACGAGATAAATATGCGAGTTATTGGTGTTGTGGAAAAGTGGAATGTGCCTAGTGAAATATAAGTATACCCGCAATTTAAATATAAAAACCCAATAACACTTTGCCCGACCCGGGATTCGAACCCAAGACCACATGCTCAGCAGTAGCGCTTGCAACCACTAGACCAACGAGGCAGTATATACAGGTTAATGTAATTTAACAGTTCGGTTTGAATTGAGCATTCCGAAAGATGCTCGTTTTTCTTTAAATTCATCATCATCATCATTTCAGCCGAAAGACGTCCACTGCTGGACATAGGCCTCCTCCAAGCACCGCCACTTCGACCGATTTTGTGGTAAAGTTAGTGTACAGTTTGCCCAGAACATCTAGAAATGCAACTAGCTAGCAGCTTTTGAAAATTTCATCCCGAGACGGACGTATGAATGTATCTTTATAAGTTTCTTTAAATTACTCACAGATAATGATCTAACCGTAGGTAAGGTGTTTATTGTACTCGTCAAAGTTAATTCTCCCAGTCGGGAATGCGATGATGTGAAAATGGGATATTTACAGTCTACTTGTAACTAGGAAAGTTACAAGTAGACTGTAAATATCCCATTTTCAGCAATGCCCTTATTTCTATTTAAATTACTGTTGTCTCTCTCTGTTATGGTAGGCGATCATACTTCACTCGAATCCCTATCCATTTGCATACAATTTTAAGACCTATAACTTGGCATAGGTACTTTTGTTTCTCCTAATTATATTTTCACATAATATTATTTACGCATATCAGCTTACGCATATTTTTTTAAGCATAATTTCTCTTATCATAATAATGATTAAGCATAACATTCTGGAGCATAAATTCATTTACGCATTGATATTAAAACATAATTTTCATAGGCCTAACAAAGAAGCATAATTATGACTTCTAAAATGTTAGCATACACCATGCATGCAAGCAAGCATGGTTTCTTTCACGGCTCCACGACTACGCGATTTTAAATTACACTCTAGGGGTAGGGCAGTTAGGACTACATGGAGTCGGTTTTGCAGCGATTCGTTTCTGTCACCAACTTATGTAGCACAACATACCTATTGAATTTTTAAGGCAATCATTGAACTTTATTTATTTATATATACTTTATTGTACACCACAAAAACACATAACAAAAAGAAAAAAATTAACACTACAAAATATACAATGGGCGGCCTTATCGCTTTCCGCGATCTCTTCCAGGCAACCTTGGAATGGACAGTGATTTGATTGAACTTTATTTCTATTTATTTCTAATTTTGGGTTAAAAATTAAATTTTACCAAAAATCGTCGCTCTAAATAAACGTTATGCTAAAAATTAATTAATTATTTTTTGTAATTGTATGCCTAACTACTATTATGCTAATAGTCATTGAATGTAATAGTCATTATACCTAGTAACATTATGCCAAAACAAATTAGCCTTCAAGATGATTATGCCAACATAAACTGTATGCCAAAAAAATGGCAGTATTATTATGGCAAAACAAATTATGCCAAAACTGTTATGCCAAAGTACCTATATTAGGAAAGAGAACATTATGCAAAAAGAAAGGATCCCACTTCACTCTAGTTCATATTCTAACTTTAGGTACTTATATTAATATAGTAGGTATATACTAGTATAGTATATCAAGCTGTACTTTAGGTACCTACATTATTTCACAGCGATTATCCACAACTGCAACTAAATTATGACTTTTGTTTATTACACTTCCTTTAATCAAACTTCAAACAATCCTTAAGATAATTGACAGGATTAATGTAGACAATCACAGAACTAAAATCAAGACCTAAATAAACCCTTTGCGTCACGACACAACCCTGTAAGCTAATCAAATCACAATTGTGGTAATCACGTAGAGAATACACTGCTAGCAACCACAGCTATTCCCCGTCAAAGAGCGAGCGAAACACATCTCAATATTGTATGAGTCTGTCTATTTTCATATTCTGCGACATTAGCAGATTACAGATAGAAATCGTGGAAGAAACATCAAGGTCGTTATACAAGCTTATAATATACGACATTAAATTGTATCGAGACAGCTACAACGACTAAGTGTAAATAACAGAATCCCACACACCTGGAAAATTTGGGTTAGATTGGATCATCATAAATTGATTTTTCTGGGGAGGTTTTTACGTCAACGTTGTTGTGAATCAAATGAGATATAGTGGAGGAAGATCTAAAAAATGAGTAATGATCAGACGTATTTTTACGCACAATATAATTCATTTCAATGTTCGTTTTTATTAGAATCGTCTACTCTTAAGAGCCAGATATTTTCTCAGCTGAAGAAAATTCTTCATTTTCTGGGCTGTAATTTCCCTGAGTGCCCCCCATATAAGAAACAATTTTCTCCACACTAAATTTCATCCAACTCATTACTAAGTTGCAAGCTGTAATTAAGAAAACTAAAGATTTCCCGCGCAAGTGAAGCCGTGAACGTATGTAATTAGATCTTTTTCAGAGCCAGTTCCTTTATTTAGCTAAAGAATATGACATTTAAAATTGCACTTATCTCGTAACACGATGCAGCTACATCATCCCCAAGACATCGCTAACATACTCTACAGGTAGGTACATACGTTCATCTCCGGTTGAATTTCGGTTGTTCTTGCACTTTCAAAAGCTGCTAGTTAGTCCAATTTCTAGACATTCTGGGCAACCTGTACATTAATTTGGTATGTGCCACAAGTGGCCAGTAAGACTATCTATTAGTCAAGGATGGACTACAACTGCAGAGAATGAAGCTATAGCACAGAAGCATGGAGATTACGGAAGCGAGGCTCGGATCCTGTATTGTAGCGATCCCTCGGGGAGGTCTATCCTCAGAAGAGGACGTTTATGGTCTGATACGATTTTAATCACAGCCAGATTGAAGCTACATACGATCGTAGAGCATTTATTACTAAAGCCAACTAAGGCACACCGTTCGTTAATTTAACTATCCGTAAACTCATTTGATCGTTAATTTTACTACGATCTGTTATATTTTACGTCTTTCTTAATACATAAAACGTTTAGTACAAGTCTCTGAACTATTTGCTTCCTCAATCCCGGTCATTCGCAGCAGCTTGCACCTTCGCTTACTTTAACAAACTCTCATACAACGTACCAATATCTAAGAATATTTCCACATATTCTTAGAAATCACTAAAATAACATGTCGTATGTATTGAACTGGAGAAGTAGTGAGTGTTTGCCAACAAATTAAGCATTCCCACTAGTTATAAACAATATGTTTATATAGGCAGAAGGGTTTATTTGACAGCTGCATCCTTCTACCGCATAAATATTGAATAACTAACATTATTTGTAAGTCTCAACATTGAGTTGTGGCTTTATTTACAGTTTACCTACTTACTTATAATATTAACGATAGATACATTGCACATGTTATTTGTTGTGGTTTGATATGAACCAAACAGTTGACTGGCTTATTCTGTTGACTGACATGAAAATGTGTTACATCGTACGTTACCTACTCTTCATGGAAAATGTAAGTTTTTTATATTATTTTCCTGTATTTCAGCAACTCGTTCTCACATTACGTAAAATTCACACGAAAGAGAATTTGTGATTCTTAAAATTACGGTCTGCGGCAGCATGGAAAGGTTGTCCAGTTCTCACAATCTAATTGTCCTTTCCACGTAGAAAGGCAATAAAATGTATTAATTTTATTGTGTAATTAACATTTCCGTATCAAAATTAAAATTCACATAAATTTTTCCTTTGTAACAGTCTTGTTTATCAAGCAAACAGACTGAAAGCAAGACCTGTAATTTAATGAAAAAATGAGCTCTAAAAATACATGAAAGAAATTCCCTGAAAAAAAAAAATATAAATGTCCTTTTGCCCTTCTCAGATTGCGAAGTAAGAAGGCCAATTCGTGACTGGTTTATAAAACTGCGAACGACGCGATTAGATTACTGTGACATAAACACATCATTCATTTATAATTTGTTATTGCAAAATAGCATGACATTTGCTATTAATGCGAACTCTAACAAAAAGGTTGCAATCCAATGACGTTGGAGCATTAGCGGAACATCAGTGCCACTAGCTAACTAGTTATTTAGCTAAAACAAAAGAAACGCAGCAAGAATAAAACACATCTTTACGTGCCTGCATTGTTTCCTTTTTTTACCTACGTTGCTATGCTTTTAGTTTCGCCTAGCTTGAGTATAAAAGGTTACGGCAGCTCTAAATGTCTCTTTTTACCCAACTGCCACAAAATAAATGTAATTTTTTATCATTATTATATGCATCTAAGCAAGTGCGCCGATTAATAAAAAATCTAGAATCTTCGTCTTCTACCTAATCTTTGTAATAATGATGGGATCGGCTCCCAGTCTAACCAGATGTAGCTGAATACTAGTATTTTACATGGAGCGACTGCCTATCTGACTTACAGAACCCAGTTAAAAATGTCCTAGAATAACCAGCTAAATTAAATTCTCTCCACATAATATCAACGTTACCTATCTCTACCATCAAACTGTCACCACGAATCTGTAATGCGACACGAAACAAAGCCACACGCAAATTTACTGCACGATACGCTTATTTGCCTTAAAACATTAAATTAGGCTTAGTCGTATTTAAGCATTGTGTTAATTTTATTTTCAATTACCTTTTACCTTTGTACCGACTTCTCTTTTGACTCATTCAAGGGTTGATCGGTAAGTCTCACCTCTATGAATGCTAAGGAAAATATCTCCCCATGTTTCTAGACTCAGAAGTTAGACTGAACGTTGTCTGAAACAGACGGAATTTAAGTAATATATTGTGCTGAACTTCACATAGGTATTGCTGGTATTTAGGACATGCAGACAATAGTCATGAAATACTATGTAAAACTAGTGTCTGACACTCCGATACCGAGGTAATAGAAAACCAATAAAAAGGTTACTATTATAATTACGGGAGAAGCTGAGTTACTCTTACAAAAGCCTGTTGCCCTTCTTTCAACATAGTCTATTTATAACAAGCCAAAAGAATTTCATTCGGTTTCTTAATTTTGGAACAAATCGTTCGAAGAAGAAAACCAAAGGAATCTCAAATCAATCGGTAGTGGTCCAATTGACAAGCGAGTTTTGGTAACATTTAGGTACGTATTATCAAGATCTTTATTATAAGCGAGATAATTGTGACAAGTAAAGTATTTATTGTAAATCTACATACATAGAATCATCATCTTAATAAAAGCAAAGGAGAGGAAGCCTATCGTTGTGGCTGTGGACTTCTCTGTGACCTTAGAATATGCATTAAAACTTTAAAAAAATAAATATTTTGTATGATTACACAGAATTTCGACATAAAATTTTGCTTTGTTAGCTTTTGACGAGATTCAATTACTAAAATAATTATGTTTCTGCCCATAATCTCTACAAATATACAGGCATTGCTTTGCTTCCTCGTTTGAGGAACTAGATTGCACCGATAATATGTTGTAGAGATGAGCATCGGGTTGAACAGCAAAATACTGGTATCCATATCGATTGTCGAACAATGAGTGTCAAAAGGTTCGCGAAATAATGGATGACATGCTCAGCACTGGTATCATCAAAGAGCCAGCACCCGAGTATGCAAGTCCTGTCGTATTGATTGGCAAAACGGATGGTAAGCTCTGTTTATGCATCGATTATAAGATGCTCAACTCTATAACGATGAAAGAACGTTATCCCAAGACAGTAATAGATGATGAAATTGCTAGGTTGTCCGGAGAAGCTTGCTTTATCTGCCTGGACTTGGCATCCGGTTATTACCAGGTGCTTATCTCCGAGAAGTTAAAACAACTAACTTCGTTCGTGACGCCTGATGGTCATGAATTTAAATCGATGAATTTAACCGTATGCCGTTCGGTTTAGTGAATGCGCCAGCAGTCTTTCAGCGCATGATGAACAAAGTTTTGGGTTCTGGGCAGTGCAATGAAGCTGCAGCTTACCTAGCTGATCTGCTTATTTATGGAACGAGCGTAGACAACTGTTTGGTTAAGTTAGAGCACATATTAAAGTTGCTGAAAAGGCTAATTAAACGCTTAACTTGGTCAAGTGCAAATTTAGGTCCTGCGGGTGTAAGACCTGGTATTAAGAAGATATTGTTGTATTTTCTCTGTAAGTGATTACTTAATGTAATCTTTTGAGAAATAAATGTCTTAAACCGTATACAGTCGGTAACAAGCTTTCCTCGCCCTTCAAATCAGCATGGTGGGCGCCAGTTTCTGGGGCTAGCGAGTTACTTTCGCCAGTTTATTCAGGATTTTACTCAGGTCACACACCCTCTCAGCAAGTTGTTAAAAAATATGTTGCCTGGGTGTGGTCATGCGAACAAGAGCAAGCATTCAGTACTCTCAAAGAAAAACCGGTTGCAAGACCAGTGCTGGCAATCTATGATCCGTCTACCGAAACTGAGCTGTAAACCGACGCCAGCCGAGTTGGAATCGGTGGAATATTCTTGCAGAGCCCCTTTGGTTCTAAATCTTTTAATCCCGTGGCTTTTTACTGCCGCCAAACTTCTCCGGAAGAGAAAAACTTCCACTCATATGAGTTAGAAACTGGCGGTCATCTGCTCTCTAAAGAAATTTTGGGTATATTTATTAGGGAAAAAATTTAAAATCGTGTCAGACTGCGGGGCACTATGAACTACTCTTACCAAGCGCGATTTAATTCCTCGAATTGCAAGGTGGTGGCTCATGATGCAGGATTTCGAATGCGTGATTGAGTATCGTTCTGGTGTCAAGATGTCTAGAACTATTAAGAAGTCTACTACTAGAAATTGGGAATCTGTCCAGTGAATCCGATTCGTATCATATGGTAATGATGTTAAACAGTGATGATTGGTTGCTTAGTCTTCAGTTGGGTGATTCCAAGTTGAAAAGGATTCGCGATATTTTGCATACGAAATTGGACCCGGAAGGGCTAAAATGTATCAAGGATAATTACGTTATTAAAGATAATGGCTTTATAAGAGTGTCAATGGCGACATGACTAAACTTCGTTGGGTAGTTCCAAAAGGACCCAGGTGGCAGTTATGTCATCATAACCACGATGACATAGGTCATCTTGGCGTCGAAAAAATGGAGCGTATTAAAAGGGCTTATTGGATTCTCGTATGGCAAAGTTTGTAAAAATGCGCATATTCGAAAAGGAGGTCGATTAAATACATCATATAGGTACCCAAAATAGAAATCCTATTCCACACGCTCCACATCAACCCCCTTGGTACCTTCGTTAAGTCTAAGAAAGGTAATTCACAAAATTGATTTTCGTAAAACCGGTGAAAAACACGAAAACTTTAACGGCTATAAATGTATTGTTACACATTTTTGACGTTTTTAGAATACCCGACCGCATAATTAGTACCCGTGGTACATATGCGTTCTAGAGATTCTGTTCCAACGGGTTTCAAGCATGTGTTGAATGCAGTGGCTAGCCCACAATCAAATGGACACGTAGAACGGTATAGCCGTACTATTCAGAATTCCTTAACGGCGCAGAATCTTGGGGATGACGAAAGGGTTTGGGATGACAAGGTAGGCAAAATTCAGTGGGATTTAAATAATACCGTACCGAAGACAACGGGGAGAACCCTAGTGAAAGTATTGTTTGGTACTCGTTTAAATGAAATACAAATTATAATAAATCAAGCTACTAGGGACGCAACTGATCTTGTAACTATTCGTTAGCAGGTAAAAGATATGATTCGGTTCGTCGTCAACCTCGACGAAGAACAGACTAAGCAAAAACATCGCTTAGATACCGATCACGGATAATAGGGATAGACGTCTAGCTCGTACGTACGCAATAAAAACAAGAGATGAGATTTAGTAAAAACTTAATTTAGTAATGACGGTAAAAGTAAAAAGCTTCTTCCTTACGTAGGTCCATATCAAAGAAAGAAAGAAAGAAAAATATTTTGTTTATGACACGCACAGGAAATACAAACAGTAATAATATTTAAAAAAAAGAACAAAATTATATAAAATAAAATAATTAAGGAGCTTAAAAAAACTAACAACATAAAAACGACCTGTGCGAGGCCAAAAAGGTCCCTATCTCAGCATAATACGGCGATATTTATAAAATAATAATTAAATACCACCGCGCTGCCTGGTATTCTGATAGGGCCCACTGTGATGCCACGGACACATCTACGGACTTACATAAATCCCACTATAGGGGATTACAAAAAAGATAAAACAATAAAAATATAAATAAAAACCAAAACTATGTACAATAAATAATATTTTATCTTATCACGCCCGACGTTCCAGCATCACTTGTCCATGGTATAGACTAATATCTATGGCGACAAGCGAAGGGACGCGGGTGCACTGCGAATCTGCGATGCATTCGGCTGTCAAAAAATAATTTAATGGAAATAAATAGACATTTCATTCTTTCTGGATCAGAGATAACTACTCTCTAACGAGAGGTATAGATACAAATTAAGCAATGGGTGAATAAATATAAGATAAGGCTAGAAAGAGGTGCAAATGAATAATGTATAGTGTCGTTGTGTTTTGACTGACTGTGTTGTGTTGTGTAAATCGGAAGAATCACGTAGTTGCTTCACTCGGAAATGACCGGATTACATAAGTACCACAAAAAACAAACGCAAGACGGTAGTAGCTGCTAAAAGAACGTTGCCATGCGTTCATGTAGTTACTTTAGAGCTTAATGAAAGTAGTACTGATTGTTCTGCTGATGATGAAATTGATTAAAAAAAATAGGTACATAGTACAATGTAAAAACTTTATAAATTTACATGATTTTGATAAGATGATGTAGCAACTTATTTGACGTGATCTATGAGTTGCTTACGAGGGATGTACAAAAAAAAATGTGTCATAAGTTATATGAATTAGTTATTGTGTAATTTTGAATGTGTGAATTTTCTGAGATTGTTTTAAAATTAAAAAAGATTAAGAAAATAAAGAAGAGAATGATTAACTGTTTACTTTCTTATTATTGTGATTTGTATGGTATGCATGGTAGACGTAAGGACGTAGAACTCCCCAAGTTGGAGAATTTTAGATAATTCCAAAAATTTTAGAACTCCAAAAGTTGGAGACGTATGGGGAGACTCCAAAAAGTTGGAGAAACTTAGGGAACTCTAAAATTTGGAGCCGTATGGGGAACTCCAAAAGTTGGAGAAGTTTGGGGGAACTCAAAAATTTGGAGAAGCTTAGGGAACTCCAAAAGTTGGAGACGCGTGGGGAAACTCCAATAGTTGGAGAACTTCAGATGTTGGAGACGTATGGGGGGACTCCAAAAGTGGAGAAGCTAGGGAACTCCAAAAGTTGGAGACGTATGGGGAACCTCCACAAGTTGAGGAAATTTTACAAACTCTTAAACTCTATTTTATTTTATATCCCTTTTTAAAAACGTTTTGTATTAACATGTTGCCCTCTTGATTACGTATTTATAAGGTGCAATTAAATTGTATTATTATGTACAGAGCCGAATATTAGGTTTTAGTCTTTACTTGATAAGTATAAGGACACACACTTGTCAGGATGGACGAGTATTAGGTTTTGATTTATAAGTGGATTATTTGACGCAATTTATTGTGATCAAGGATTAATGTCATTAATTTTTGTTTTCGATTATTGAATCACAGGAATCCGCTGGATGCGGTAGGCACAGAATCTGTTCAAGTGGCGGTGCTTGGGGGACGCTTATGTCCAGCAGTGGCGTCTAAACGTCTTTTGGCTGAAAAGATGATGATGATGATGATGATGATTCGATTATTTGTAATCGACTAATTGTGCTGGCAACACTGAAACGACTCAATTCGTGAGATTTTCTTTGGAACAGCGGTCAGTGGAAGATAGTGGCGGGTGACCGATATTAAAATCATTCTTGTTCGTTGTCGCATCGAGGTCGGACGCACAATTGGTTTTTTATATTTTATTTGGTCTCTATCTGGATTAATATAATAAGATACTAACAGAGTTTTTGTATTGTATTAACAAAATAATAAATACCTTTACTGGAGCGAAGTAGTTTTATTACAGTAGCGTGTGGATACACACCTGTCAGGGGGCGCACCTGCCCTCTCCTGATAAGCTGAAAGCTTCCTCACTCAACAAGTGTCGCGACACCCTGAAGAGTGATTTTTCTTACATTAAAGTACCGTAAGACTGACTCAAATAAAATACCCGGGGCTTTGAAAACAATGCTCATTTGAAAAGATCTTCACGGGAAGCAAAAACAAAGCTTATATTCATAAATTATACAATCTTGACGCAATGGAACGTGAACGAAATTTTAAGACAAGATATTTCGTATGCAAAACTTACTCGTATCGAGTCAAAATTAATTAACAGAACGTAAGTTGTACATGAAAAGCTAGACGATCAAACATATACCTAAGAAGGCTCAAAAGGTAGTTGTTTAGGCTTCTAAACTAATTTCAAGACATTCCCATTTGCCTGAAATGTACAAAACTTGTATTTACCTACATGTTTCATATTAAACTGCTTACTGCCACAATCCTTGGGTTACCTAGTTGAAATTACGTGAACAATTGCCAGGCATTAAATATGCATATTATAAACAATAGTCTCATAAGCAGAGTTACAATCAGTGCTGGAATTATATATGAAATCGCCCTTGAAAAGAGCTTGGGTCAGCCTTATGAAATTTAGTAATTTTTGAACAGTTTGTAGAATTAATACCTTAATTATACTAAGCTTTGCATTCTGGTTCGTGGTGAGTTTGGTGACTGAAAGGACGCAGCAAAAAACCGGCTTGATGAAAACTAATCGGTTCCGGATAGATTTACTCGTAATCCTTACTTATTTGACCGCTACTGGCACTGCTTTGAAGCTTATGGTTTTTTGGCTTTGAGAATTATTACGCCATTACAAACTAGAAAAACTAGCACAATTTAGTTTTTTTTGCTGATTTTCAGGAAAAAGGTAAGTTGAGAATTGAACTGTTTATTGTGTTTTAGTATTTATTGGTATAGTTAGTTAGTCAGTCATTTAATTTAGTACCTAGTGTAAATAGTTAGTTGTGAAATAATTGTTTATAGCTATGCAATTTAATGTTAATAATAAAGTGTTTTCTCATATTTTCCCTAAACATTGTTTATCATAACGACCTGATAAAGTTACCTACCTCTTATGAATAACACTGAAATACCACTAGGGTAAAGAATAACCGCTGCACAGGGGCCATATCACCACCTCTTTTAGCAGTATTATTTTAATCTTACTAGAGCGTGGGAAAGAGATGGAGCTAGACGTCCTGTATAGCTCCAGTTCTTTTTCGCACTGAAGTAATAATAAAAAAAATACTGCTTACAGAGGTGGTGGTTCGCCCCCAGCACCTTTATAAAACATACAAAAACAGCCACAAGAACGGAAACAATAAAAATGTATATGGACTTTGATTTGACCTGTATCCAACAACGTTCTATCAAAATTACTAACGGGACACTCACTACGTAGGCCAAATGCGGTCAAGAACAGACAGTAGGCCTAACAAATGGTTCTCTACGTAACAATATGGCAGGACTACGAGGTCCCGTATATCACCATTTACTATTTTTTTGGTCCTACACAAAGGACATTATTTTTCTTACAGTTTCTTGCGTAGTTTCTCGTGTTATCCAGTTTATTGGACAGTTTTCGATGTAATATTGTGTAGCAATGACAGTGAGTTGCGAAAGGTTGTTTTACATTATTATTGTGATTCGAAACACGAATGGAAATAGAGATGAGATTTATTTTTGTACGGATTTGTTTTTTATGCGGTAATGGAAAGGAGTGGGTAATGCGAAAATGTTGAAAATAAACAAACGAACTTTATATAATCTGCATTGCATTTAAGAATAGAAATGCTATATTTTTGTTGTTATTTATCTTCTAAAAGTTAGGTAATGTTACTAACACATTACATTTGTTTATTAATTATTTTTAACTGCTATTTACATTGTTTACGCACGTTTAATTCCATCGAATACTTCCAAGACTTCAATTAAGATACTCTCAGCATACTCCCGAAACTAATTGGATGAGTTGTTGCCGATTAGAGAAGCTCAGGGTTCTCTGCTTTTCGCGTGAGATAACTCGCCAATGCGCCGGTCAATTACCCCTGATCCTTTCACGTGTTAATCGATAACTCAAGAGCCTTTATCGGCTAAGTGTCTTCTCATTACTGAGCGAGGCTTTCGGGCTACGTAATATTATGATCTATGAAATTTTATGCTTATAAAAAGTTTAAGTTTGGAACTATAAAAGTAATATCGTTAAAATGTAATGACAGCGATTAGCTTAAAGTTTTGAGGTCATTTAGGAGTTAGATCGAACAGAATTGGCTTACAACAAGCTGTATCGATGTTTATAATGTTTATATAAGTGATTTACATAATTTTCAAGTTTTATATATAGTAATTTATTTCTCAAGCTATAATAGATGCTCTTCGGAAACAATTACTTTAAAGCCTGATTTACACAATGTACATAACTTGAAGCAACAATAGAAAAAGCATTTATTGTCCATTTTATGTCCAGGCAAATCACTGTCCATTCCAAGGTTGCCTGGAAGAGATCGCGGAAAGCGATAAGGCCGCCCATTGTATATTTTGTAGTGTTAATTTGGTTTTTTTTGTTATGTTTTTTTGTGGTGTACAATAAAGTTTAAATAAATAAATAAATTATTGCTTTAATTTTATTGTAGAATGGCAGCAACTTGAATCGTGTAAATGGGGTTAATGAATGATCACAATCATTCGAACATTACAGACTGTAGAATCCTCATAGCCCGCATCAATAGTTCTATCAACTAATAATACAAAGAAAAATTTTCAACCATGTTCAAGAACTTCACGATGTGAGTTGCAGACAGACAAACAAACAAAACTAGCTAGTTCCCTCAACAAAACTTCTAGCCTACTTGTGAAGTTTTCTGCTCTAGCAGATGTGTTATCAGCAAGTATGTATAATGGTATCTAAACTCGATTGAATAAAGTAACAGACGACGTTGTTTTTTTTAAATCTTTTTTAATTGAATAGGTACGTTATTTTGATCGTTTTTACATAAAATCTCATTTTGAACATCAACAAATTCTTGTTTTATAATGTCAGATAACATTTTATCTGACATTTTAAAACAACAATTTATCGATGCTAATAAAGTTGAGCTCAGACGAAATACCTTTAAATAAAGAGAAATCTTTTAAAATCTTTTGAAATAATTTTCTGTGCCTCTTTTCTTGCAATAATCCTAATTATATAAATACCTATGTTATTTTTATTTTGCTGTCGTATCGTAGCCACACACAACTCCACACTTCTCGTAACACGAGGCGACACGATCATCTTACTGAATGGTGTAAATGTGGTCGGTGGCGCCCAAATGTATTGCCTAACGTTTATCACAAAGGTTCACATGTAATCGTGAAAAACACTCTCATAAATACCAATAAATAGGTTAACGGCAACATGGATCACGCACCATTTGTTTACATGAAAAGTTAAGTACGTGACGAACAAAGTGCAAAAAGAATGAGCTTATAAATGTACTAGCTGTTGCCTGCGGTTGCTTTCGCGTGGAGGTTGGAAATATCCCACAGGAACGTATTACCGGGATAAAAAGTATTTTTTGACCTCACCTAGCTCATGGTTTATCCATGTGCCAAATTTCATCCAAATCAGTTCAGTTGTTTTAGCGTGAAAGCGTAACAAATAACCAAACTCACTTTCGCATACATAATTTGTATTAGTTACTTTGTTTGGATTTGGTCGAACGTGTCGTACTTTCATTCCCGATCTTAATTAGTTTTGTATCGCACGGAAAGCTTCCTCGTATAAATTTGGCGTTTTGGCTCTTTTCACTAACACCTAAGCTTTTCGACGATAAAATGTTGTATGCACGAAATAAACCAAAAATGCAGCGTGAGCCCAAATCCGCTTATGCACTAATACCATAAGTGAACGAGCCGATGATAGAAAACTAGGTTGGCCTAGTTCAAGGATCCATCTGCGCTTGTAAAAAATGAATCTACCTGTTTATATTTCCTATCTTAAGACCAATTTGTGCTTCATGCAATTCTATAGCGAAACGGCTTTTGGAAAACAGCTACAACAGCTAAGGTTAACGAATGCTGGTATTATGACTAAATTATACAAAATAAATTAATAAACAATGCGGCAGAGGTATAATACTGGATATTTTAAAAGATTTTTAATGCAGAAACACGGCTGGGGTACATTATATATAATACGTGGCAGTCTACTGCGCCTGACTTCACCCCTTTATTGTCACAAAATAAATGTTTGCACAAAACATTAACTTTTAAATCTCTTTTGTTGGTCGTTTGATGCAGCTTTTAAAATTTCATACTTTCTTTCAATTATCTCCTATTGTCTGTTCCAAAAGTGTTTTATAAAATGTAAACAAACCCTGTTCAGGTTAAATTCTTGCGCAATCACTCAAAAGAGAATTAGTAACACATATATGTATTTCGAAGTTTTCCACTTTGTATCTCACCACTTTTTCCAACAATAAATGTTTGAATAAAACGATTAAATTGTGATTGAAAAATCATAGACGAAAATTTAGGTTGTAAAATTAACCTCAAACGTCAAATGTAAAACCTCTTCATATGGTTTTAAAATTAGAATTTCGGGTTAAAGTATTCAAACAATTAAATCAAATAAAAGCACTATAAATTGGCATCCACAGGTACATACATTTTCTGACCTATTTGTTTACATTTTAATCAGATACTTTTGGAACACACCATACCTACTCGTCGACTTTTCACAGAAAATAATTGAACGTCGCTTCGGTCGGTAGGTACCTGCTCACAAAATGTTTTGTTATATAAAACCAGTTTAGAAACTTTGTTTGTGAATAGTTGAAAAACCCGTCGCGTCGTTATAACTATATCGTTCAGTCTGCTAAGTTTTTACAAGTACTGGAGTTTTCTTTGAGATAAACTAAATGTACGAGCATTTTCAACTACCTATTTCACTTCTCGACAAGTTGTGAGATATTTTTACCGTAATTAATAAAATCTCCTTCCATGTGATCTCGTGATATTTTGTAAAAAAAAACAATAGATTTAAAAAAAGTGTTTATGTAGTTTCATTCCCGTTCTTCTCCACAAGAACCTACTACGCTTTGGAATGGGCAGCCAGCTTCATCTTACTGACTGACCGAATCATTGACAATTCAATAGTATGCCAAACTCAAAGAATTTATTTCTATTCAATTATTTAATTGAAATATTTGCTTTGAGTTTGAGTTTCGTAGTGAACCAAGGAGTAAACGCTTGTAAATAACCGTCAAATTGATTTACCATCAAAGATGAATGTTATACAAATAATACTTGTTCAAATCGGATCAATATATCGTAGTTCATTGACTTCAGGGGCTCGTATCTAAATGATTGCGGCGTGGATCAATCGATCGATCTACCAGCACGTTGCCAAACGTTGTTTACGAGCCACGACCTGTTACGTACGCATCTAATAACGTCGCTTGAAGTTTAAAATTGACTGGCATTTAGGTCTAACCTGAATAACCTGAAAATTTTAAATTATTTGACATTTAGATTTTGACCTTAGGACTTTACTAAGATCTAAATTTTCTCACCGACGACGCGGACGCGTATTGCGTAGTTTATGAAAAAGTAAAAGAGATAAGCTTCGGGCCCTATCAGAATACCAGCGCTGCGGCATTTATTATTAAATGTCACAGCATCATGCTGAGATAGGAGCCTTTTGGCCTCGCACAGGACTTTCTGTTATATTTTAAGTTTACTTGTGTGTTAGCTATATTGGATATCTCTTGTGCTTGTCCCAATAAATACTTTTTCTTTCTTTCTTTCTTTCTTTGCAGGTAAAGAAGTTTTCCGATTTTGTTGAGATGGAAATTCAACCAGAGGCTGTATGAGGATGTATGTTTCATTGTAAACTTTTCAGACTAGCTATATAGATAGAGAAAAGTTCAGATAACTGACTACCAACCTTCAGTAATAATGAATCACGGTATTGAATAAAGGTAAAGGAGCTCGTGGCTAAGTAGTAACTGCCGCACGGGTCGATCCGTCAGGTTAAGCTACGCTTGCCAGGGTTGGTCTGTGGATGGGTGACCATCTTTACATACCGAGACTCCTCCGTGCCTCGGAAAGCACGTTAAGCCGTTGGTCCCGTTTGTTATTCGTGGATCTTTGACAGTCGTTAGAAGCCCGAAAGTCTGACAACCAGTCTTACCAGGGCGTATCGTATTACCCAGTTACTGGGTTGTGGAGGTCAGATAGGCAGTCGCTCCATGTAAAATACTGCAGTGCTATTCTGTAACCATCTCACCGTAAAAACTTAGGTGAAGTGAGCGTGGAGTGAGCTGTCAATAGTTTCAATTCCAAGCAAAAACAAACTCACTTCACCTAAGTTTTCACGGTGAGATTTTTACAGAATCGACCGGCTGGTATTCAGCTGCATCCGGTTAGACTGGAAGCCGACCCCAATATAGTTGGGAAAAGGCTAGGCAGATTTGGTATTGAATAAAGGTGGTATTGTTTGGGTAAGCAATCGTCCCGAAAATTATCCTACTTTGACTCTGAACATGGTACCAATTTAGGAAAACTCATACTTTTAATTTAAATTTAAATTAATATTCCGGTTAATATTTATGACTTTTCAGTACAGAAACAATTTCCCGTATAAGCGAATTCGAGTATTCGGAAGCTAATTTCCTTATACAAAGATATCAACAAATAAATCTCATTTACGCCACAATAAATTGTATGAGGAGACCAAATAATTCATTCAAAGCTTTGGAGCATAAATTATAACATGAAACTGTGTTCTAAATGAACGCAAAGATGTAGCAAATATGGAGAAACACGCTTACCCAAAATGAATAAGACCAGTGTGTACCTATTATCTACAATTTAATGTAAGTTAAAATGTATCGTTATGACAAGTAGTGATAAAAATAATAATACCTGCCTATTATGGTCTAGTGCAGTGCAAAGGCCTCTTCTTGCACAAGATGGATTAGCGATTTCAAGCTTATATTTACTATGAGCCCAGGTTCCCTAACAATGTTTTTTCTTCACCAATTTCAGCAATGTCAAAGATAGACTAGAAAGTACATACATAATATATCTAAATCTTAATGGTAGTTTGAATTAAATAAAAACCTGAAGAGAGTAGGCACATCCTACAGCCTACAGCCTACTGTGGGCCAGTAGGTATGAACTCTACTTACCTACCTAATTTATGTTTACTTTCAACTGAACTGAAAACAAAAGATAAATCTGCCTAGCCCTTTCCCAATTATGTTGGGGTCAGCTTCCAGTCTAACCAGGTGCAGCTGAATACCAGTATTTTACATGGAGTGACTGCACATCTGACCTCCGCCACCCAGCAGCTGGGTAATACGAGCAGCAGTCTTACCGCTTGGTAAGACTGGTTGTCAGACTTTCGGGCTTCTAACGACCCGTAATGACTGTCAAAGATCCACAAATGACTGCCGGGGCCAAAGGCTTAACGTGCTTTCCGAGGCACGGAGGAATCTTGGTATGAAAGATGGTCACCCATCCATGGACCAACCCCGGTAAGCGTAACTTAACCTGATGGATCGACCAGTGCGGCTGTTATTACTTAGCCACGAGCTCCTCAAAAACAAAAGATAGTCATCACAAATGACCATCGAATCATACACAAGGCTGTAAGGGATTTATTATTTCAGTACCTACATTATGTACCTACGTAGCCCGCGCAATTATTTTTAATAGGGCACAATGATTGAAGTATTTAACAACCCTAGAAAAAATTATTGAAGGGCATGCAATCAAAACGTGTAATATTTTCGTATTCTTTAAAGAGACATTGATTTAAGTGTTTATGTTTTATAAAAAGGCGAATGATGTTATTCATTTCGTTCATTATATTTTATTATTTTTTATGGCTTTAAAAAGTTTGACATACGACAACTATTAACTAAACTTTTATTTTAAACCTTAATAAAAACCGGCCAAGTGCATGTTGGACGACGCACAACGAAGGGTTCCGTAGATGGGATGAATTTTATCCCAAGAACTAACTTAACATTGTAGTTGAAAAACATGTTTTACCATACGGAAAATATGGGAGAACATGTTTTGTTCAACTGGAAATGTAAGTTGGTTGATTATTACTCGTAGAGCCTACTCAACTGTGATAGTTTTCCTTTTAATTTCTTTAATATACTACTGCTGTGAATTTTTCCACACATCCAGAGCCAACCATTTAGCAGACAAGGACACTTGAATAACAAAAAATTGTAATGTATGGCTTAATATTTCTCAAACGGATCCCTTAATTCAAAAATGTAAAAAAAAAAACAAATTAAGAGTACCGTAAAAAATAATCATTTTTTTATTTTACCCTTTTGTCGGCGTGATTAACATGTATACTCATGCCAAATTACAGCTTTCTAGTACTAATAGTCTCTAAGCTAAGCCCGGGGACAGACAGACAGACATGGCGAAACTATAAGGGTTCCTTGTTGACTACGGAACCCCAAAAAGTGGAATAGCATTTATATACCCGCATCCTTACTAAAACTTACATCAAATTGGGATGGTATATTACGAAATCAAATTCGTAAAGTGCATGCATATTCCATTATATTAAGTAGGTACGTAGTTTATAAGAATAAGGCTTTTGAATATGAACACTCTACTACGACGACAGTCGTACACAATTCCAGCTGAACTTCCATCATTTTACCAAACGTTTATGGGTTGGACCATAATCGACAACGCGAAAGTTTTATGAGCTCACACAACTGCACAAACTGCCGAACACAATGTGTTCATTCTGCGAAACAGGATTATCTGTAGGCAGTATCTTAAATGATATAATCAAAGAGAGGGGCAATGCGGGACACAAACGCGTGTAATTCAATAGGGGAATCGCTCATATGCATTCACAGTGAAACCACGTTTGATCCGTTACCCTCAAAGAATTTAGTCGATGTGACCGATAGATAGTTAATCTTTCTTTTTATCGTAATAAATCCATTACTGGACTTCCGTTGCGTCGCTTTTTCAGAATCAGTATCGTCACCTTTCCGGGCTTTCACTATACCAATTTCAATCGTGAGAGCTTTGAATACAGCTGTGTTTTATTGAATATCTTTGTGGAGTCTGTTTTTCAGTAAATCGCTGTAGGCAAGTTAGAATACTTGACTTAGATGGTGTAGTTCAGTTGTCGAGGTATAACGTAACAATTTAAGTGAGGCAAAAACAAACCAATTGTTTTTTTTTATTTCGACTTTTATTGGAGTACCTGGAGCGTTAAAAGCATGAAAACCTCGGATTATTGTTACATCGAATGAAATTAAATAATCAAAATGGAATGTTTAGCTAATAACAGATAAAATAAAGTTTAACTATAAAAAAATGATATCTTAATTTGAAAAAAGAAGGAGATTTTTGGAAAAATTCAAGAAGGCTGTAGAATATTTTTGCATATAAAAAATAAGTTAACCTATCTATTTATATAGAGATAAAAATAAATAAACAAAAAAATGACTAAAAAAATATTTGTTCATTAAAACAATTTTCATGGTTGTCTACATATATCAAACATTTTATTCGACTACATTTATTTGAATAATAGGTAGTGTAGTGAAACAAAAATTTCTAGCTAGCGTCCTCAATTTATTAAAATAGAAAAACGAAAATAGTATCAAAAGATGCCTTACAGAAAGGGCTAAAATAATCAACAAAAAAAAAAATAAATGCGTACTCCAATTTTTTATTGTTTCTCTTGCTGCTAATTTTGATGCTAAGAATCAAAAAAATTGGTAAAAATTGCAATTATAGTTATAGTATAAAAAAAAGCACCGCGATCTTAAAAATTCATTCACTGTAAAACCCCCAAGCAATCCCCTATTTTCCAGATGCTACTTACCGTCCACATAAATCTTTGTCACAAAAAAATTAAAAGGTAATAGGTAGGTCGGTACTACGCTACACGATAAGACCTCCAGAATTCATCGGTTCATAGCAAGGCACACCACAGGCCAACAACATAAATAATAACACCTATGCACCATTACGTACACATATGTATATAGTAATGACGACTAAATACCTATAGTCAATACGTCCATTCAAAACCATAATCCATGTGACTTTATCGATTCTTACCCGTTAAAATCTTTGTCATTCTGGTAAGGTAAGGTTCACACAGCGTCATAATATACGATATTTTACAGTAAAATCTTGGGATCATACGGCATTTCACGAGACGTTTTAACCGTATGAACAGCAGGATATAAATAAGTTATCACTTATTTACCTTCAGTGTTGTTTCAATATAAGATGGGTATGGTTATTACAGGTGAGCAAGTCAACTGTCCTTCAAACTAGGAAAATCTTGTATCTTGGAGGACAGAATGTATCCGTTGTATCGCAACATTAAAGGTACTGTAAAATATCGTACATTTGGTACGATTCCGTATGAACGTAGCCTTATAATTCTAAAATTAAATACAGACCTCCCAGTGTCCGATTTAGGCTGTCAGACATAAAATAGCCATTAAATGTGACCAAAACAGAATTAATTCTATTGTGACCGGCATTATGATCGTGCGCTGACCGGACGCCATTGTGACAAAAGGTCATACAAGTGACACATGTGAGCATTAGTTAAATAGTGGGAAATAAGGTAATAATAGGAGCTTCGGTAGGTTTTAGTGAATATTTCCACCTCTAAACATCTACCATAATTATTGTTGTTAAATTATTATATAATTAAGTAGTGCATTGGTATTTAAAGTTTGTGAACAAAAGATTTACACTCTTCCTTTTTACCCGACTACTGTAAACCCAAGGAGAGTTATTGTCTACATGTTTTTATTCCCGAAACTTATATAGTTTAGAAACGTTTTTCTCTGTGACTATGTAAGTTATGAAGGCAGTCATGGGATACCCTTGGCTATATAGGAGTTAAAAAAATCGTTAAAACGAGTAAAATATTAACTGTAAATTCTACTTTTTAATGGTTATTACGAGTACCTTCAGTTATGCTATTTCTTCACTTCAAGCTCAGCGTTCCAAATTAATCTATTCTCGCCAAAATCACACATCCAATAGGTACTTACTGTTGGTATACGGTATTAGCACTTCAGACGTCTATGATCGATCCGACGCTTGTTGAGCCGTTCCTCTTCGATTAATTAACTCGTGTATCGACATGTCACTCGTTGTACAATTTAGGTACCTATATATCAAACGAAATTCCAATTTGTTCCACATTAACAATCTCAAAACGGTTAAGGAAAACATCGTGAGGAAACCGGCATGTCTTAGAACCAAACATTCGAAGAAAAGTGACACACCAACCTGCACTGGGCCCGGGTGGTGGATTAGGGCCCACTCCTTCTCACACAGAGGGGAGACCTCTGACCCAGCAGTGGAACATTATGGGCTGATTATGCTATGCTTATGGTAATTTTTTCCTTTTGACATAATGAAATACCTACTGAGCACGGGTAAAGCTGTGTACGCAGACGTACCAAATATCCCGCGACTGAAACTGCACGACATGTCCACCACGTGCGAAATGAATAAAAAAGTATCGTGACATCGCACGACTTTCGGTAATGTCACTCACAGGCACGGAATGTGAATGCGTGGCTTTACTGTATTTTCGGCAGCAGCCGGAACCATAAATTCTCATCAATTTCTAATAGGCACTCGAAATTGATGATGCTTTTAGTCACGTTAGAAATATGATTTTGTTTTTTCTGAAATAATAACATTTTTAACGAATAAAATCACATTATATCATGATCTTGTCTCATTATTAGACACGAGTGTTGAAATATCTACCCACGAACCACTTTTCAGCGATTTCAGTCATCCAATCTCTAAAAGCCTATTTCAATTTAATCTCTCGTCAAATCACTATGGCACTTCCAATGATTGGCTATTATATTTGTCCCTGGTTTTGCATCAAACAATTTGTATGCTTTATTTCTCAGATTTACAAATAAATAATATTATTTCAAACCATTTTCACGATCAGAGACCGAAACTACATCACATGAGATCATTCCACTTAATAAAACCCTTTTTATAGTAGTGAGAAAAACAATGTCGCTCGAAATTCACACTTTGAGTGCTCTTACGTTACTTACAGTTCTATTCGTTATTGTGATAGCCATGAAAGGATCCAGATTGAATAATACTCAATGCATTTGCGATGTGAATGTTTTATTCATGTTTCGAGCATTTAAAAATTCTTCTCTTCCCTTTATTTTGTATGCTACTTCGTATAGTATTGGTTTTTTCACTTTGTTCATCACACAATGTGTTGTTTTTCATTGTCATTACTTACATTATTTGTTCTGAGTGTTATCCGTTTAGTAGCTTACCTGAAAAAAAAAAGATATTTGAATTACGTAACAATTAGGTACACAACTCATCTAAATGTTGTTTAACGTCGTAACGACAAAAAAAATTCTTTCGTGACAATCTCGCCCAATTTTGCAAATTAATGCGTGCAAATTATTCAAAGCTCACAGTCTGACTCAAGATTTTGCGAGTACCTACCTATATATAAAATTTATCAAGCCCCAGCGAGAAAACACTCAATTCTAATAAGAAACCACAATCCAAGCTTACAAAGTTTCAGCAATTATCAAGACATCTTATTAAACATTTAAGTCGGTTCCATTTTGCTATATTAAAGTTGACAGAGTTTGTACAGTACATTTAAAGATACTGCACAAACTCGTTAGCTATGTCAAGCTCAGCGGAGTTTTTATTAGTTTTTTATTCGAAGCTCACGGAGGTCGTCGGCTATTTTTATATTCTGGAGATTGGTTTGGCAGTGAATTTTGACAAACATAACATAACATCAAGCCTGTAATCCCCAAAGTTCAAATACACTTTTCCTGTTATGTTTAAGTCCCATGTAAGGGTATAGGGTATAGGGTGCGAGCCTATTGCCATCATCAACCGGGCACAAAACTAGACTCCGTGCTACTACTGAAAAATTCCTGTTGGAAAAACTTGGAATTGAAACCCGACTTGGGAATTGCACCTTATGCTCAGTAGTAGTGCTTGCGACCACCAACGAAACTGTCCTGCTATACTGAGTAGACACTGTTTTAAATAAAATAGCCAGTATTTTATTGAACGCATCCCGAATCCCCGATCAATCATTCTGATCAATATAACGTAATAAGAGTAAACAAAGAAATGAAAACGCGTTAAGAGGGAACAGTGGCTGCGAGGAATTTGAAAAATAGGTATTTGAAGAAACTATTGCCGTCGCGCTGCGCCCAAAAAACCGAGTTAAACCCCGTAAAGTGCGATATGGACAACAGCAGGTCAGACCGATTATATCACAAATTTTTTGACGAAAACGACGTTTGGCATTCTGCTTTTTTCTCCTCGAAAACTAAGCCGATTTAATATTTTTTTACATTAAAATTTTAAGAAAGAGTATGTCTAGGTTCCTATCATTTTCTTTTATGCTAAAAACTTTTCCAAATTAGTCTGGTAGTCCTCTAATCACGGCGGTAAAAATGGGGCATTTTTGTAATTTTTGGAGGGTTATAGTTTCCTTACTTATTAATTGCTGAAAAAAATTACAGCTCTAGAGGCATTATTCAGGAAGAAAAACGGGGAATACGTTTATATGGAGAATCGCGGACCTGTTCCCTCTTAACGATCTGCCTTGGGGTACTTCGTTAGAGCTCCTAGATTTACATTTCACAAATAGACACTAACAGATTGCTTGTGGATTTAACTTATTAGATAAATCACTAAATAATTGTTATTTAAGACTGGTAAAGGTAGTTCAACAAGGCACACCTGTCTGCTTCGCTCAATCTTCATTAATACTGCACTAAATGAAAACATACGATTCTGAAAATCTTAACATCCCGTTCCGGAAGCGGCCATAGTTGTATAATACAGTTGTTTTAATTGTATTATGTACGTGTATTATGTACGTGTGTCTTAAATACTAGTGTTAGTAGACATAGGTACAAGTTTTAAACCGTGTGGAGTTTCATCCAATGTCGCAGCATTGGAGACTCCCATCTATCTGCGAATAAACTCAAGATACTGTTGGTACTGCCACGAAGACGAGCGAGCAGAGAAGCGCTTCTCTTTCGCATGATGGCCGTAAAACCATCTATACGCCTATCTGCAAACATTTTTGACGCACTACATCGCCATGGCAGCCCCAACAGTATCCTGAGTGCGTTATTATACTGGACCCGTAGATCGCTATATGCACGCAAACTGTAACTAGTCCACAGGCTGCACGTGTAAAATGATGAGCAAAAAGCTTTGAACAGAGTAACTTTCACCGCCTCTGTACATCGCGCAAACCTGCGGGCCAGCATATTGCAGCGCACCGACAGCGATCTACGTTCCCTGTCAATGTCCTTATTATCTTTGAAATCGTCGGTAACCCAGTGACCCAAGTACTTGAAACTAGTCACCCTATTTAAGGGTGCTCCGCCGAGCGATATCTCAGGTATAGTTGGGTAACCTATAGCACCTGCCTTAAAGACCATTATTTCGCTCTTTTTGGCGTTATACTTGAGTCCATGGGCTACCGCGTATTCTTCACAGATTGACACCAGTCTCCTTAAGGCACCCATCGATGGGCTCAGCAACACCATATCGTCGGCATAACTAATGTTATTAACACATACCCCATCTATATGACAACCGATATTAGTGTTGCTGAGCTCACCGATCAGCTGATTCATGTACAGATTGAAAACTCGAGGTGAGCTCAACCCCCCCTGTCTCACCCCGCACTCCAACCGATACACCTCGGAGAACGACCCCTCCCACTTCACACTGTTTTGCTGGTTGTTATACCAATATTTAAACAAATTAATGATGTTACTAGGCAAGGTAGTTTCTTCTTGTAGCTTACGCCACAATGCTTTATAATTAACGAGATCGAATGCCTTTGACAAATCCAGAAAACAGGCAAACACAGGCGTTTTTCTGTCAGTGTAGTACTGTACAGTCTGTTTGAGGCATAAAATAGCACTCTCTGTGGAGAGTCCAGGTCTAAAGCCGAACTGACTGTCTTTTAAAATAATATGCTTCGATAACTGTTTGTCAAGCAGACTGTCCAGCACCTTTGCTATGACAGTCGCCAATGATATAGGCCTGTAGTTGGAAATGTCAGAGGCATCCCCAGTTTTATTTTTAACAATAGGCACTACAGTAGTGTATAAAAGGTCGTCAGGTAAATAACAGTGACTCACACAAAGGTTAAAAAACATGGCCAACACTCGCGGCAGGTGTACGCCGGCATGTTTCAGATGCTCGATGCTAAGATCGTCGTGACCGGGTGACTTACCTCTTTTCATTCCTGATATCACTGACGCAACTTCCTTTGCAGTGAAGTGAACGGTAACATCACCCGAAACGGCTTCAGCATCGCACATCTGAGCCAGATCTCTAAGTTTCAGTGTATCAACCTTAAAATGTTGTTTAAAAGCATTGGCTATACTTGTCGGTTCATGCACGCCCGCTACACTCACAGGGCGGCTCGACCTTGGATTCAAGCGATTAGTGGACTTCCAAAATGACCCAAACTGTTTCGTTGAGTGGTTTTTTGCTATTATGTCCATTTTTATTTGCTGTTCATTATCTTGACAGTATTTTAATTTGCTTTTAAATATATTTCGGAATTTACACATATTATTGTAAATATACCCTGTCCTGGGTTTATTGTGCAAAAGCCAAGTTTGATACCACAGCCGAGCCTCCCCATGAGCGCCACGAACATGCAAGTTCCAACCCGGTACATATTTTTTCTTATAGTTTACCGCTTTTCCACTACCCACATATGTAAGCTCAGCACCCCCTGCTAAAACATTAACCAAACTAGTATACATCTGGTTTAACAGTGTGAAGTGGTGAGTATCACAACACATTCCATGAGCACAATTAATGAAGTCCATAGGAAAATCAATAAGTTTTAATTTAGTATGACAATAGCCAGAGTATTCAACAATCATATTATTATCCCTTTCACCCCATATTACTTTATTACATTTATTTATTTTCAATACTAATTTGGGTATAATTAATTTTAAATTACATTCAATTATCACCGGAATGTGATCAGATGAGTACACATCATACTTAACTGACGCATTCACAACTAAATGTCTCGCAGCACTACTTACCACACAATGGTCTAGCCAACGAGATGCACCATTCGCGGTGCTTACAAACGTATACGTGTCCTGTGGTAACAACTCCATGTCCACACATGACCACAATTGCTCCGCACACACCGTCATTAACTCGCTTGCAAAACGTTCACCGGGATGCGCATTAAAATCCCCCAATATAAATACAGACTCCGTATCACTATTCTCACATATTGCTATTATCTCACTGAGGCAATCTGTAAACACTATTAGATTTTCTGTCGAATTTGTAGGCATATACACTGAAAAAACCAACAGAGAACTATCCGCATTATCAATCTTAATAGCTACTAAGCGATCACTTTGACACGACAACACGGTTACCGTTTGGAAAATAGTCTTTCTCCACAACAGTGCCACGCCACCGTAAGGCCTTCCAATTAAAACTCCAGCTGATGTGTCAACGGCAGATTTTCCAATATACGCGAAGTCACTGTGTAGATTCCCCAAGTATGCTACGTCATGAGGAAGCAGCCAAGTCTCTTGTAATGCTATGACGTCACTAACTTCACATAATTCTCGAACGCAATCAGCTGATCTAACAATATTCTTACAATTGAATGTCGTAAACTTCACGTTTCTAGTTGCTATATCCATTATGTGAGTTGTTTATTTGCGTCCTTAGTCACCGACATGGTGTCTCTGCCATTCTTGAAATGAATAAACCGTCTAAAGGTTATACCTTCCGGCCATAGGTTGTCATCCAAGAAAGTGTATAGTTTAAGTTTTGGTACTAATAATTTGAAAGCATTATATGGCCTCTCTTTCTTCATAGTAATTTTCTCTAAAGTAACTATTTCATTGGACTTCATTTTTATGTACTCACAAATGTCGGTTTCCGTAGTCTCTTTATTGACATGCGATATAAACAAAGGGATTTTTAATTCCGCCGCTCTAAAATTTCCTGAATTAGAAATTGCTTTTCCTGTCATCCCAGCAAAGCGTTTGTTATTGTTCCGCTTTTGTACTAAAATCCATTTATCTTTCTGTTTATTTTCGTTCGACTTGCCATTGCTTACTACTTGCGCCAAGGTTCGCTGTTGATCAACATGCGCGGAGTCGTCGTTATCGATGATAGTCCGGTTTTGCGGAGTGTGGGAGACCGCCCGATGTTGCGTCTCAGGCTCACGGCCCAGCTGCGTGTGCGACGGAGTGCGCGGCATATCGCTCGCTCGTTCGTGACTCATCACCGTACGAGCGAGACTCGGTTGAGTTTGAATATCAGCTGTTACATTCCGCGCGACATACCCTCCTCTTTTAATATTCACGTTCGAAATGTAATTTTGATCATTTCATTGTTTAGAATTTGATTTTAACTCCTCAAGTTCCTCTTTAGTCACGTAATTTTCTTTGATTTCAGATATGTTGGACTTTAAAACCAATAAGTCTTTTAATAATTTCGTCACGTCAACATGATCGAAACAAATCGGCGGTAATTTATGTAGATCATAGGCCACAAAAACTGGAATTTGCTCTGGATCCATTGTTTTAAACACAGAAATCATATCTTCCAAGTCTTTCTGTTTTTTATTCTTGCGCCTTGACACTAACTTTTGCAGTGTTTTTGTAGATGTAAATAACAGCTTCTTTGCCTCATCAATTTCTTCCTCCGAGAACGCAGACGAACAAATCCTTATAAGGCTCTCGTTGTCGACGACGTCATGCCTGTTCCTTATAAAGGCTAGGACCTCCGAAATTACAATGTTACACGTAGTGCACTTTAACGTTTTCACACATGTCACTGACATGTTTTTAGTACTTAATCCGCGACCGCCTGCCAATGCGCGCGCGCGACGACTCGATTATAAAACTATAAGTCATATTGAAAGTCTCTTGAACAACAAAACTCGTATTTTTTCTCGTATTCAGAACGTCCGAATTTTCATTACGGCATGATCAATTATAAATTTTAACAGTTTAATAAAAGCACGTTTATTATTAATCAAAACAGTTTACCTGTATTGTACACATATGTTTTAATTAATATTAAAGCTTCACAATAAACGGAAATTACGAACGGCCCCCTTGGGTGTCCGTAATTTAAAGTAGCAGCCATGTGGGGTAGATTAATCATAGAAGTAATTAAATGTCGACAACCGCAAGCTAGGCAATTTAGACTTAACTAAGTATCCGTACAGCACGACTGGTTGAACGAAGGACATGTGCAAGATCCCCGGAATTATATATTTATTCAATAATAAAATATATATGTCGGCGTCACATTGTAAACAACACGTGCATCGGGCTACGCTGTAGCACTATGGCGCGGTAGCGCGCTACGACATTCTCCCACCTCCTCGCTGCTGGGCGGAGTTAGTAATCGCTACGTCGTAGCACGCTACGTCTTTGCCCCACCTACAATACTACCGTATAAAAGAGTCCGCACGGCGGCGAAATGTCATTCTACCTTCAGGCGTTGCCCGGTGCACAGGTTGTATTGCTTTCAATTATTGTTACTCTGCCTCTCTGTACATTGTTACTATTTTGTGTAAACTAAGCTATTACTGGGTGTCATGGCTATTTGTGTCTTGAAACTGATTAAGTGTAGTTTCGTGTAAAATTAATTGATTAAATAATTTATAAGAAAATCTAAATCCTTATTATTTAAAGAACCTCTTTTATTTTACAATATATCTGATCCTGTGCCTTCATCAGAAGTGGGATCAGACCCACTCCCACCTTTATCTGGGACTGCCAGTAATTTAATACAGGAACAAATGTAATTTTTTTCGGCTAGTATGGAATCAATTATTAAAAAAAAAAAAAATTGCAGATAGTATGACACCTAGCTACATGACACCCAGTACGCAATCAATGCTGGTTCCTTTCAATCCAAATGCACCTGAAACCGACATGATCAACTGGTGTGCGTTAAAATCAAGCCAAATAATATTTCATGGGTTGCTGTTAAGGAAATGCTGGTCTTTAAATTTTCCAAATCCATGACAATGAAGGATCATTTTGATTTAATTATTAAATTTCAAATTGATAGTAAATTCGAGGCAGGAATGCAAATTTACCGGGAAATGTACTAACCGGTTTTGGAATATCTATCCTGTCACAGTGCGATGACAAAATTTGGCCTAAATATTAAATTATAAAAATTTGGTCTGTCGTTATAAACGATAAAAAATCAACTCTTCCGCATACTGCGCAGCTTCTCATTAAAGAGAAGAATTGAAGAACCAGGTACGTCTGAATCGTACACGAAAATGCCCCGTCCATCAACACCATTTCGGAGAAATTGCAATTCGATCGGTTCTAATAACGTTAATTGCTTACTCCAAATATAATTCCCAACCGACACCGAGTTAGGAATCATTAATAACAAGGTTCAAGAATTACTAGATGTTTACATAATTCGAGAAAGTTCTTCGCCTTTCGCGAGTCCCATATTATTCATTTAAAAAAAGGGACGGTAGCGATCGTATGTGTGTTGATTACCGGGAACTTAATAGCAATACTCGACCAGACAGCTATCCTTTACCACTAATTAGTGATCAAATCGATAAGTTACATGGGGCCTGTTTCTTCTCTAATTTGGATATGGCCACTGGATTTCACTAATTTGCGTCCATAAGGAGTCTATAGAAAACTGGTTTTGTTATACCTTCGGGTCAATTTGAGTACCTAACCATGCCGTTTGTTTTACGAAACGCTCCACAGGTTTTTCAAAGGGGCTATAAATACGGCACTTAAACCTCCTGAATCAGAGACCGTTCAAGAAGGGTTGATTCGTTTAAATAGATTAACTTTAAAAAATGTTCATTTATGAAGACAAAAATTGAATAACTGGGTATCGTAATATCCTATGGAGAGGTTGGACCAAGTCCTCATATGGTTGAAGCCCTAAAAAATATCCCTCCTCCAAGCACTGCTACTCATCAATTTACAGGCCTGGCCACATATTTTCGACAATTTATTCCAAATTTCTCAAAATTGATGAAACCTTTGTATCCTCTAACCGCGGTCAAAAAGGTTACTATTAATTGGACCTGTGCATATTTTAGTCAGAAAACCACAAGTGCTGAAAGTCGTTATCATTTGTATGAATTGGAAACATTAGCCGTAGTTAAATCTGTGGAACATTTTCGACATTACCTGTATAGGCGTAAATTTACGGTTTTTACTGACTGTAACGCCTTAAAGGCCTCTCATTCCAAAAATGACATTACACCTAGAGTACACAGGTAGTGGGCAGTTTTGCAGTCGTATGACTTTGATATAATTTATAAAGAGGGGAAAATATAGCACATGCAGTCTTTCTTTCACGTAATCATGCTGACACATCTTTTACTCATAAACCAGCTAAAATTGTAAATTTGGCTGAACTAGAGAGGTGTTGGTTATCTGTAGAACAACGTGATACTGAAATATCAGACATTATTTCCAAATTCCGTTCAAATTACTTGCCGTCTGAAATATCACACACATACGATATTAGACAGGGCATACTTTATCGTAAAATTTAACGTAATAAAACCACAAAATGGTTACCAATATTGCCACACTCTTTAACCTGATCAATGATTAATCATGGACACAGCGAAATAAAACACCATGGTTGTGAAAAAAAAAGATCGATAAATTATACGATCCTTAATGGTTCCAAAAAATGTTCAAACTTAAAAAAAAAAAAAATGTAGATTCATGCGTCGTTTGTAAGGTTTCCAAAGGTCCGTCGGGTGCCCAGCAGGACCATCTATATCCAATCCCTAAATTGCACATTCCATGGCATACAATTCATTTGGATTTAACTGGCAAACTCAGCCGAAAAAGCGAGCGTAAGGAGTATTGTTCCGTGATTATTGATGGTTTTACAAAATTCGTCTTGTTAGAGCATACCTTAACACAAATGCATCTGATGCTATTAAATCACTTAAAAATGCAGTGAACTTGTTCGGCGCTCCTAAAAGAATAGTTGAATATCGTGGTAGGTCATACGACAATGCTGAATTTAAGATTTTTTTTTAATGATAATTATATCATATTATAGCCACTGGTTCCAGTAGGGCAAATGGTCAGGTCGAGCGTATGCTCACTATAGTTGAAACATATTCGGACAGCTTATGGCAAGATCATGTAGGCGACATCCAATTAACTCTCAATAGTACTCGTTGTAGAATAACAGGGTTCACGCCCTTGGAATTAATGTTTGGTATTAAGGGCAGTTCATTAAGGATATCAAGAGTATCTACTAATAAGGATTATTATGAAGATAGGTTAAACCTCGAAACCATTCGACCCGATGCTTCTGCTAGTATAAAAAGCTGGCGCAATACTCGTATGACACAGGTCGATTTAACAAGGGTAAAGCTATAGTTAAACCTTTTTCAGTAGGTGACTCTGTCTTTGTTAAATACAAAGGCCCCTTTAAAATAACCGCTTTTTTTTAAAATGATGGGTACGAATTAAAACAAATTAATGGAAACAATAGAGTCTACAAATACTCTCACGAAAACTTGCGAGAAGTACCCCGTGGTCAGTCATTGTTTTTGGAAATCGCAGAAAATTTTGATGAGGATGACGTGTCGGCGGATAATAACAACACAGAGGTTCTTGTTCTCGAGACTAGGCAACAATTAACTTTGATGATATTCAGTCTACTAATAGTGATACTATCTCTGCCAATAATAATACCATGTCTGCCAATAGTGATACCTCTGTCAATAGTGTTACCATGTCTGCTAAAAGTGACACTATATCTACCAGTTCTCATAGTAATGCATATTGTAGAAACCCTGGTTTACGTGCTGTTTCAGTAGAATCTATTGGACCTGAATCAATTAACATTGTAACAGAAGCACTTGTACATCAACCAAAGTATTGAGCTATTTGTTAATTAAGCTAAAGGAACGATACTTGTTCGGCCTAGCTAGATCCGGTCCAGTTTAACTGAAGGGATACACCTGAAGGGCAAAACTATTGCCGGACCAGGGGACTGATCTTGTAGGGTCAGAAGTTGACCGGACCAAGCCTTGTAGAGTCATAACTGACTGGACCAAGTGGTCAAATATCTGGAGGGTCAGAAGTTGACCGGACCAAGCCTTGTAGAGTCATAGCTGACTGGACCAAGTGGTTAAATATCTGAAGGGTATAAGTAGACCGGACCAGAAACAATAGCAGGATGACCAAACGGTACTTAATCAGTTTTTCATGTTCTAGATGTGGCATTGTGGGCTAAGCGTGCGAGGACGTCCGCACGTCAGCATGGCCGTGTCGGCGTCACATTGTAAACAACACGTGCATCGGGCTACGCTGTAGCACTATGGCGCGGTAGCGCACTACGACATTCTCCCACCTCCTCGCTGCTGGGCGGAGTTAGTAATCGCTACGTCGTAGCACGCTACGTCTTTGCCCCACCTACAATACTACCGTATAAAAGAGTCCGCACGGCGGCGAAATGTCATTCTACCTTCAGGCGTTGCCCGGTGCACAGGTTGTATTGCTTTCAATTATTGTTACTCTGCCTCTCTGTACATTGTTACTATTTTGTGTAAACTAAGCTATTACTGGGTGTCATGGCTATTTGTGTCTTGAAACTGATTAAGTGTAGTTTCGTGTAAAATTAATTGATTAAATAATTTATAAGAAAATCTAAATCCTTATTATTTAAAGAACCTCTTTTATTTTACAATATATCTGATCCTGTGCCTTCATATATATACATATGTAATAAATAAAAAATGTAAAATAAATCTTAAAAAATACTGCAACGATATTGAAATAAGATTTGCAAAGTGTGGACATCATTACGCTGACGACTGCAACTGGCTGTTCGACTAGTCACCTTTGATAACACAGGAAGGTATGACCTTTCATACTTTAAAAAATCGAAAGTCCAGTAAACCCAAGTAGTTGTTCCCCTAGCCCCACGTTGGGCGCCATATTACGACATTGGCCGTCACGTAAGGCCAGTATAAAAGTATTTTATTGTGTAATTGATAAGAAGTGATGTGTTTCCCTTCATGCTTCAAAAAATTGAGTCTCCTTGAAACCCATATCGGGTAGGTATTGCACTGGCCCCACGTTGGGCGCCATACAATCACACTGGCGCCCAACCTACTAGTATTCATACTTATTGGAAACTATATATAAATACTAGTTCAATGTGTCCCTCGTTTAACAAAACAAGATTTCTAGTATAATATCTAATAATCCTCACGTAAGTAAACCCTTTCATAAAGCAACATGTCTTCCCCTAGATATAAACTGAGAAGCAATATCTGTTCTCTAAACATATCGAGCTGTGAAGATATTTTGTACCAAAACTATTTCTGTCAACACAGTAAACAATCTATTGGAGACCCTCTTTTGTAATTCGAAACGTAACGGAAAGTAAAATATAACGGCTGAAGGCGGTCGTAAAAACTGAAGTATTTGTCAAAGTATCGAATTTGAGAGCTTTGTTGGTTTTGTGTCAATCTTCTTTCGTTGAAATCATATGAAGAACTCGTCCATAACTTTTATAAAATTATGTTTTGAGCTCAGTTAAGATTTCGGGCAAAGATTATGTCAACAGTTTCTTATTTTATGTGAAACTCGATTTTTGGATTATATTTTAGGAAAGACGGTAACTTCTAACTTCTCTTAATTTGTAAAAAATAGGTACCTAGTCGTTTTCTTGGTTGTTATCCTACCTGCGCAAAACTCTTGATTGTCTAGTTCCAGGAACCTTCTTATTTATTTTTCTAACCACAGTAAAATATTGATTTAAAAAAAAAACCTAATAAATACCAACCGAAACCAATAGCTCACCTAAAATTCCATTTACACTTCAGCAGTGACAACAATAAATCGACCAGGCTTGAAAAAAATTTGTAAAAATCTTTTAACTACGTACCAAAAACTCAATCCAGAATACAACGATAAAGGCAATTGTTTTGACTGATACTGTCAATCTTCATGACTGCGTGTCGCTTTCAAACATTGTTCCTGAAATTATTTTAAGCCTTAACTCCATCGCAGTGAAAATAAAACGCTATTTAAGCCACGAAGCGCGGCAACAAGTGGCAGTAATTGCATTTACGTCGTTGTCGCAACATTTTCCCATAGGCAACATTTATTAGTGGATTACTGGCGACGGATTTTTAAGTGAACAGGATAGTGGAAGTTTGCTACCGTTTTTTGTTTTAATGAAAATATATATTGACATAATTTTATTTTGCCTTTTGGTAGTTTGAGACTGAAAACCGATTAAGCATATTCACAAGGAATCTTTCGCTTCTGAAAATGGACGGTGTCTTAAAATGACTACATTATTTGTAACCACATGTTTGCTTTGCTATAGATGCTGTTGTTGGGCGTTACAAGACTAATCTGGTGATAGACTTGACACATAAAAAGGGTTTAATGCATTGAGTAATCGTCAAACGAAAACATGATGTTCTTCTGGTACTAACTTATAGTAACACGATTCGATAGATTTACGGATAAATTTTTGGGTGCCATTAAAATACTATCTATACCAATATTATATAGAGGTAAAATTTGTTTGTTTGTAAGTTTGTATGTAGGGGGTAATCTCCGAAACTAGCAGTCGGATTTGGAAAAATCTTTTGCATTGGATAGCACAATTGTTGAGGAAGGCTCGCCGACGAAGTCGCGGGCAGAAGCAGGTTTAAAAATAAAGATAATACGTACCTTATCTATGACTTACTTTAATATCAGGGCTTACTCTGATGCCAAATGCCTACATACTGTAAAGTCTCCTAGACATGCAATATTCCCTACCACGGTACCACCACAAGCCATTGAGTAAGGATTATGTAGATCCGCATGCATACACGTCCTCTCATAAAGGCCCGTTCACTACGGGCGGCGACTGCCTCCGACACAAATTGACTTCATCCATAACGTTTTAATGTTAATCTGTCACTCAAACATGGTTCCTATCACTACGCAGAAACGTTTTTATAACATTACTGTTCAATTCTCTTCCCTTCAAGAAATTGTAATGGATTGAAACTACTCTGGAATCGCATTAATGTGGCACCGTAACGCTGCAATATATTAAAATTACAGTATATCACAGCACAAGGTTACACTAGTCGGCTGCTCGAACTCGTTGGTATGCGTAACTAATATGCATGCTAATAAGTCTAGTTATTTATTTATTTAGTATTTATTTTTTAGTATTATTTATTTAGTATTAATTTATCTAGTTTTATTTATTTATTATTTATTTATCGAATGAAAATTTATACAGGGTGTTTGGCGCATGGACCGACACAATTTTTTGGGGAGTTGAGAGGGTCATTTGCGAAGTTTCACCCAAAGATCCAATGTCCTAAGTGTCACGGTTAATAAGATATGATTTTTTTAGATTTTTTCCAAAAATTATGAACATAGTTTTATTTAAAAAAGTTCTTTATTTATTTAGAATAAGAATACATTGCAGAATACAATAAAAGTTATTTCGTGCAATTAGAACAATAAACAAAAAAGTAATGACTATTTAAAGGCGAGATTTCGGGTAATTTTGTGAAAAAAACAAAAAAAAACATCTCAATAACCGTGACACTTAGGACATGGGGTCTTTGGGTGAAACCTCCCAAATGACGCTCCCAATCCCCCAAATAATTGTGTCGGTCCATGCGCCAAACACCCTGTATATTTATTAATTTATTTAGTGAAATAGACGATGATTTATCACGAAAACGAGCGCGTAAAATTTCGTATAGATATTATGAAAAGCTACTGAATTTATTAACTCATAATAAAATTATTTGAACTATTGAATAAATTATCTATCCCTGTACGGTTTCTATTTTTCCATTTTCTTACTACATAAGTTATTTATTTACGGCCAAAGACGAGTTAAAATTTATGTTGAAATATGGAAGTTTGGACGCTCATAACTTCCAAACATTTTTTTTTCCAATTCTGCTTCCATACAGGGCTAGTTAATGACAAGACAAGTTGATATAATTTTTAGTTTTGAGCTTACATACTATGTTTGTATGGAAGAATGACCGACTAGCGTACCCATATAGGGTAAATGAAATGAGATTTGTTTTACATTAGGTTTTTTGTGCAGTCAACCGCACTGGTAACACTAGTACTACAAATATCACCCTTAGTGCTACGACATAAAGGCGTTACCATTTTCAAATAATCAGTGACAGATGTGCAGTTGACTACTAAAATAAACAAAAGACACAAATTAAATCGAGAATCGATTTAATCACACGTCGATTACAATATCGAAAACACTACTAATCGAATTCGTATCGAATACTCCAACACTAGGTCAACAATGCAATCACGGTCAGGATGTGGAATTCTTATTCATACAACAGTGATGTGAATGCGGAATAACGTCAGTCGGTGTTCGGTAGTGTGGTTAAGTGGATTTCGACGATGACGCTCGTCCGTATTAACCGAACGCTCGGCTCCGATCCGAAATAACTTTGTGGAGATGTATACGTGAAGACAACTAGAGTGAACGAACTGTTATGGCAATGTTTCCTCATGTTAACCCGGATTAGTATGAATTGGTTTGCTTTCAGTTTCGAAATTGGCTGTTACGGACAGCAAATTACGAGAAACTTGGTTAATCTTTGTTACGAGTACTTTAACATATTACTTCCACTTTACTAGGTAAACTTTTCTCCTCATGGATAGAAAATACAATAAATTTAGTAGAGCAATCTGACTTTTGTAGGTTTTATCGAAATAAAATTGGATTGGAATATCCTACAAAGAATTTTCAAGAAAACGTTTGTATTACATTTTCTATTACTGCTAGATTTGTCTAACAATAAAACGGGATGTTTTTTACCTTATCCTTCTTTCTAGAGTTAGCTCGACTTACAGGAAATGTTAGCCTTTGAACACGATCTCTTCCACTTTGCTGTGTTGAGCATTCTTGGTGAAATTGTTGGTTTACTTATCGCCTTTCACATCTAGAGCACCGCAACTTGAGCTGCTCACACATTACTAAGAAAAACATTTTCGAAATAGTTTTTTTTATATAGACCCACTAAACATTTACACTCCTGGAAATTGGTCCGGTATTTATTTATTTATTGCCTCGCTTTTTATACGAGTTGCTGGTACTATTCTTCATTGGGAATCACACAATAACATGGTATTTTATTCTAAATCGCATTATCTTTTAGTTACGCTCTGGTGCATCTCTATGGGTTTATCAACTGGGCCGTACAAAGCGTTGCATGTGACGATCTATTTAAATTGTGGCTGCCTCTGAGTATAAATTAGACAAGTTAGACAGTAGTTACATCTGCTACTGCTATATCAATACAATTCTGAATCCACTAAAATTAAGTACTTATTTAGATGATAAGTGCATGTGCTTGAAGTTTTCTTTCCCATAAGGGGAACTTTTGTCATCAATATTTTCTTCGCGGTTCCTTTAAAGAACGCTATTCATCGCGACTTTTGACAGTTTTTCCATTAAAGAAAGTTCAACTACTAGGGAGACTTATGGGCAAACTTATGTTGACAGCAGCATACTCTACACTGTATATTTAGTACCTAGAAAAACTTTATATAGTGAAAGTCGTAGAAGATGTATTTTAACACTGTCCTGCAATTTTTCACAGCCACAATAAATGCATGCTCTTAGCGTAGAATTTATATTTTGACTTTGTTAGCTTAGTTGTTAACTCATACAAGCTGTGGTCTCCCAAGACTAAAAGAGTACCTATCCTAATATTTTATATATTGTTAACGACATAAGACAAAAGGAGTGCGTCAGGATCGTAGCAGGTGGCGTTCTGTAGTTTCTGCCTGCGGGTAGAAGGCGTGAGTTTGTGTTTGTATGTTAACGACATGTAACATATGCATATCTTGATTTAAATCCTTAATTTTTGAAGTGAAAACTTCTTTCGTTCTGCACTTTTTTGTGATGGGAAAAAAATGTTAAACTAGCGTCAGGACACGTGACCTGATTGAAAATTCGTAAGACGGGGGGAGAGTAAACCGGTGCAAAATTATTCCGTAACCATTCCAAAATATCAAAAATGCACAACGTTAATATTCAAGTTTTCACTTCTGCCGGCACTCCCGGAGTGCAACCCGTTATTTTAAATAAATAAATATGTCTCACTTCTACTCCACATTACATAGAAGCCGTAGCTGCTACGCTATTTGATATAATAGTACAATTCTGTGTCGCGAACTCGCGATAGCTTACACGGTGCAACGTGGGATTAGAGCTGAGACAAAATTACTACATTTGCAACGTTAACTCTGGTGTGCAGTGTCATACGATACAACCTACTAATTAACTCTTAGTATCAGACTAGATTTAGGTATTTACTTCTGTAAAACGGGTAGAATTCAATATTCAATTTAATATTGTTCATAAACAAGGTTAGAATAAAATGCTTTTCTTTTTTGTTTAAACCTTCTTAGGCACTCTAGATTAAAGAGCAAAATGCAAAAAGCTTTCCATCGCGAATGGTCGGAATCGGTAAATCTACCTAAGTTTAAGTAACAAAACAAAGCGGCTAAAATTCGTAATAACATTCGCGGGTGAATTATGTCTTAATCATGCTACCCCGCGTAAATTGGCTGCCTACGCACAATTACCCACGCGTTTGTGTGTAACATGTTATGAAGAAAGTGAGGAATATTATGGCGCCAAAAATTGTGCCAAGAACACATTAGTAACACACTACGCGTAGCGCGCGAACACAGCCGTCTTAAAACGCGATATTCACTCAGCGACCACGTCTCAACGCCAGATAAGATCGTGAAATTCGCATGGTGTTCCACAAGTGTATTTCTGGCTTTGAAAGCTCCTTTATTTCAGTTCAGCACATATTCATCATGTTTTCATTAGAATCCAGAAAAGATAGCTACTTTTAGTGAACAGATTGTGTAGAACCCTTCAATTAGAATGAATACACAACCCGGTAACAGAAGTTTATTCTGAAAACATTTGAAATGTTACGTTAGGTTTCTTTAGATACCTAGGTATTTATTATTTAAACATATATAGTATACTATGATTACAAGGCTTTGTTAGCGAGGTTCAATTTAATTAAAACTGTATATATTAAGAACTCAGAACACAGAATCAATTATTTATTAAAATTAATCCGTCACTGTCCGTGTTAACCAACATTCTTGCCATTTCATTTCACCACACACAGTAAAATCAATTAACAGTTTCGTACTAAATAATGGCCACGCACATACTTCTCCATAAACTGACACATACAAATGTACAATGTCCCGTTTTTTTTGTGTCCAAATTATAGTAACAGTTCATGCGGAAAGTCGCAGGCAGACCCTCTGTCCGCGACTTTCCGCTTGAAATTTCTTGTTGCAACACAAAATATATCCACACGGCAATACAATAGTAGCTTTTGAAATCGGATCATAAGTTCCGAAGATTACCCCCTACACACAAACTCTCAAATTTTTCTCTCAATTATTATTAAATTACTCGTATTTTTCTCTTGTCCTTTCTGAATCACACTATATCTATGACAACCCAGACAGTAGAGAGCGCCGACAGCTACCCGTTGCCTTTAGGAGGTACACAAATTCTTATCTCGGTGTCCCATCGTAATATAATAGTCTGTTTCTATTTGGGTAAATATATGTTGCGGGAGTTTAGAATGTTATAGCCTTTGAGATGAAAGACTAGTCATTAAGGTCCTTCACAAAGCGAATGTAAAATATGTTGAATGATTTAGAAAAAAATACTGTTATGGACGTTTTCGACGTAATACTTTTTTTCTGATCCTTTCGGCTATCCGCATGGATGTCCTCTGCCCTGAGGATGGGTCTGTCAGACTCTTGCGGACTACAACCACAGAGTATCTTAAACTACCTTCTAATCCACTAAAACGTATCCTTTCACGTAACGTTTTCTTTTTAGGAAACTAACTGAAAAGATTTGGACATTTTTCGATTTGCCTGCATTTCAGTCTAGTCTTTTAGCTAAAAGACTACTCACTGTAAACAAACATCTGCAACATTGTTTATAGTTATAAACAGTAGTGACAGACTTTTAATGAGGCCCAAGAGGCAAGACAATATTAGATAGGTAACTCAGTTAGTCGCGTCCGGTGGTGACCCAAGGGACAGGTTCGTGTTATCAAATTAATCTATAGGTAATGGAATGAACTTCATGTAGTTACAGCAGGAATGAATTGTGGTAGTGTGATTTTAAGAGTTTGTGGGTAGTTTAATGTTCAGAAACCTGGTATATTGAAATACAAAATTTGATTTGATGTTTAAAATGATTATAAATTAGTAATCAGGTATTTTATCATAATTGCTCGTAGTAAATTTTAATCAACATACAATAAAAAAACTGCGCTGCAAAAAACTTTAGATATTTTGAATTTTGGGTGCTACATTGATGGATACCCCTTTTTTTTCGATGGGAAATTATCAAATAACTTCTCCCGCTCTGAGCGGAGCGGGAGAAGTTATTTGATAATTTCCCATTCACTAAAACCCTTCCGTGTTCCTTCAGTTGCCTGTACGTTTCCAGGGGCTACGGTATCCCTTTCAGACTTTCCCGCAACCCCGGCAGGCATCGGTCCCATCGTACCCCTTCACTTGCTGACATCTCTTTGAGGCGCGCGTGGAACACTACGCGCCGTTGACTCGAGCCGGGTCCTTATCGGACGGCGAGCTACCCATTGCTCAACGTCTACAACCCCACGCCTACGGTGGCCGGGAATAGGCCTGCGATTCCCGACGCCTAGGGCGTCTCCTGCGGCGGCTAGGGGCGTGAGGGCGAGAAGTTTGCCTCACGAGTTCCGCCTCCTACTTCGCATAAGGAGGTGACGGCCTCCCATGCCTTCTCGCTCCGTACTATGCCCTGAACCAGGGCCGGACGCGAAAGATCCCCACCACCGATCGACACGGCGATGCTCTGCCCAAGCCGGGCAGACCTCCACCTTATGCTCCACCGTGTCCTCCGGGTGATCCACGCAGTGATGACGCCCGGGCGTTTCGGGAGGAAACGCCCGGGTGTCATCACCCGGAACACAAACAGGAACCTCCCGAAAAAACCGTGTCCAGTGAGGACTTGCGTCAGGTGGAAGGTGTGGACGCCGTGGCGCCTCTCTAGCCAATCCTCAAAGAGAGGACTTATTGCCGCAATAGTGGCGTGCCCAACACTGGGTTGCGACAATCGCACTCTCCATGACGCCATGAGATCCCGCCGGAGCTCTGTTCGCTGTGCCGCGATTTCTCGCGGCAGCGGAGTTAAGCCCCGGCGTTTCGCCTGCTCGCGCTACTCCCAAATGTGCGCGAGGACTTTTGTTTCCAGATCCCATGGCGGCAATCCGGCAAGGAGGCTCGTCACCTCACCGGAGACCGTGCGGTATCCCTGGACCAGCCGAGTGGCCATGACCCTCTGGGATGCGTTCAACCGGTGGGCTGGCTGCCGCCTCACTGAACGCGCTCACACCGGTGCCCCGTAAAGGGCCATGGACCGCACGACCCCTGCGTAGAGCCTCTGACAGGAAGCCTTTGGACCCCCTAGATTGGGCTGGAGCCCCTTCAGGGCAGCCCTGGCCCACTCCAGTCTGAGTCCAAACATCAGAAATGCTCCACAAATTTCTACCGGCTGTCGAGGACGAGTCCTAGGTACTTCACCGTCGACGCGACGCCGATGTGAACTACCGTTAGGTGGCGCTTTCTGAGGAACATGAAAGCACATGGCCTCGGACTTGTGCAAGGCCACCTCGAGTACCAATTGCCGGATTTTGTCCACGATTGTCGCAACCCCAAGTGTCGCTAGTTCGGCCGCCGTCGCCGCCTGGTGCGTCCTCCCCTGCGCCAGGACCAACGTGTCGTTAGCGTAACAAATGACGCTGATTTTCATCTATTATTTGACGGATCCCTTAATGCGTTAAATAATAATAAACTACAGTAATTAAATCTTAAGGAAGTAAAGTATCTATTACAACAAATTCATTTGTTCCTGAATATATTTGGTTTTATTAGAAACAGCTTAACAAACCAAAATATTTACTGAACTGAATCTTCTTATCGAGAAATTTGTTAAATTAAATTATACAGTTTAATCCAAAGTTTTCGGGATTATTTCTCAAACAAAAAAAAAACAAAACTTGAAACTTTTACATCATAAAACTCAATGTATTTTCCTTATAATGATTATGAGGAAAATAAACTTCACTTTTTTATCAATCACTGTGAAATTGAATGTTGTACCACATGATACTGATCGACTTGATTCTCAGTTATTTTATCCAAAAGTGAATGTTTTTACAAGTACTTTGAAAACGGCTCATAGCAATTTCACCTGCAACTGCTTTTGAAGGATTATACTCGTAGACTCTTATATGCATGACACTTACACAGAGGCCCTTGCAGAAACGTGTGCGCGAGTCAGCGTGACGAAAATTCGAACGAATTTTGAATCGTAAATACAATTATCCTATTAGCATTTTGGTTTATATTTTTGCCTCAAGCATCATTAGTATTAAGAAGAACCGGAGTTATCACTTGCAGAGTAAGCAAACTAAAATGGAAGTAGGCTGGCTATGTTTGTCGAAGGACCAATGCCCGGTGAAGCAGACGAGTCCCAAGGTGGAGATCGGTAAGCGCAGGGTGGGACGCCCCCATCTAGATTAGATGGACTGATGACCTTAAGAAGGTGGCTGGGACAGACTGGATGCTAAAGGTGGAAGACAGATTGTTGTGGCGCAGCCTGGGAGAGGCTTATGTGCAGCAGTGGATTGCTATAGGCTGAGTTGATAATTAGTAGGTATCACCCAAAGATATTCATAAAGTGTTAAAATTAAAGTAATATTATGTCAAACGAGCATTTTCATCATAACATAACTGGTGAAATGTGGGTGTACACCTCTGCCTAACCCTTCGGGGATTTCAGCCGTGAAATGTGATTATGTTATATTGAGTATTTTTAGTTTTAAAATCATTCGAATTGACATTACGTTTACGTGTTCATGCTAGCGCACTAGTTTTAAATACAACCAATAACGGTTGGTAAATAATAGGAACCCACTGAAAAAATAAAACGCAATGTAAAATAAAGTGTCCGACTCACCGATATTTATTAATACGCGACCACTAATGGATACCAACATATCAATAACGAGTTACCGATGTGAATATTCATCGGCCATTACCTTAATATTGCCATCGACTGTGTTTAATTTATTAAATAGACCGTACGTTCTGTTTTGGGACACATTTAAATGTATTATTTATGATTTTGTAGGTCATTTGCCTTTATCTATCGGTTAGTGGGTGCCTCGCAATAAAGTGTTATGGTTTGTGGGTAATGTTCGAAAGTTCGTTGAGTTTCCTAAACTAGGGTTCGCACACGTAGGTACGTAGGAACGTGATCATTATTTAAAACGCCTGAACTTAACGTCTAAAACATCTCAAAGAAACATTGTGACTTTAAAGTTTATTTGAACTAGGGTTTGCCAGCGCTTTCGCCCGCGGCACGTCTCAAATTTATCCCACGGGATCGTCCTAACCCGGGTCATGCTCTATCCATGTGCCCAAATTTCATCCAAAACAGACAGACAGAGTTACTTTTAAATTTATAATATTATTAGTATGGATCGTGTTCGAAGGGTTGAGCTTCCTAAGCTAGGGTTGGTAAGCGATGATTGACTCATACGTACCAACTGCTAGGACAGCTCCACTCAAATATGTATAACTCTTTTCTCAAAAGGCCATTTTAGACATGACAAGGCTCTGCAGGGTACAATATGATCTAGTGGTCGAAAATGTCTGGAATTTCAAAGTGATCTTGTGACCTTTAAGTTTATTTAGAATTTTGTCTAGAGGTATGAACGCGCTATGCATTTACTACAAACCCGTGAGATATTGTGTGCAGTCACTTAATAGGGATGATGCCTGGATCAAAAAAAAAAAAACTATTTAGTCCGTCAGTCAGATAATAAAAAAATATTAGACACGTATTTTTTGCTTTATCATATTAATAAAAAATGACTCAGATACAACGCATTAAAGTTGGGGAGTGGGGGTTGATACGTCACAAGTATGTATAAAATCTACATACAAGTGACGTCATGGCACATTATAACTCAATGTATCGCCGTAATCTTTTAATACCGTAAAAAAAAAAAAAACGTGTAAGTTATTTTTTCATAATCTACATTACGGACAAAAACCATTTTTTTAGTCATCATCCCTATTGAACCTGTCATTGTTCCAAGTGAACTGTACGCACACAAAGGGTTCCGTACCATTATCTATAAAAACGGCTATATGGGAGCCCCACTTAAATATTTATTTAATTCTGTTTTTAGTATTTGTTGTTATAGCGGCCACAGAAATACATCATCTGTGAAAATTTCAACTGTCTAACTATCACGGTTCATGAGATACAGCCTGGTGACAGACGGACAGCGTAGTATTAGTAAAAGGGTCTCGTTTCACCTTTTCGGACCCTAAAAAAAGAAGGGCACATGTTCAAATCCACGCAACCTTTCTTATGCCCGTGCATTTATTTAGGTGTCGCCTAATGTTAGAGAAAAAGGGCTTTAGTGGAATTTTATAAACCCACCTGGAGGACAGTTGACTTGTCTAGATTCTACCATTTTTAGCCTATAATCAACCTCCTAGCAACATAAAGAACCCTCTGTTAGGACAGATCAACTCTCAACTTGACCTGTTTTTACCGTCAATTTTACTAAGTACAGGCTAGATAAATTGAGTATGAATCTGACTCAGGCTAGGTTTTTTTTATTTCAGTTTTATATCAGCACCGATAGGATTTTCCGGAACTAAAGACTTTTTTTGATATCGATGTATTGAATGCTTCCGTTGTTTCTTCTTTTACAATGGAATCAAGCACGCAAGGCTAATGTAATGAAATGGTCTGTATGGAGGAATTTAATTGTAATTGTCGTCTGTAACCTATTGTTTAAGGAACGTAGGAACTGAATTTATTAGAAATGGCTCTTAAGAAAATATACAGCGTGTATCAAACTAAACAACTTTATGTATGGGACCAGCATAATAAATACCCAACGCATCGAAAAATTTATCAGCTGCATGCATTTGGGTCGAGTAGGTATTGAAATGTTGTATGGGACCGTTAATAATAACTAATGTTTATTAAAATGTAATGAATTGTAATAATTAGAATCTTCAAATTCGTGTAATTTAATCATTTGATATGAAACATTTGCAGTGCCCTTACAGGGTGCATTTTTTAATACTGTGTCATGAAATTTTAATGCATGCCAGTAGGCATGCATTAAAATTTAACCAGTGTTTTACATGTTAGCAAATAAATAAAAAAATGCCGGATGATTACGGTGTTGCTCCCATGGACAATGTTGTTCAGTTACAGACCATCAGTACCAAATACACTCGAGAGCAATGAATCCGGGTCACTTAAAGAATCCTAAAAATCTCGGAAACTAAAAATGCTAGGTTAATGCAATAAATTGTATTTAATAGACAATGTAATACTCCTTAAATGAAGGTATTAAAACTTCTTAGTTATTGTAAAGTTATATCATAAAAAATCAAATTTGAAAAAGGGCCACTTTCGAAGATGGAACTACGAAATTACAGCATTTGGTTTTGCTTTTGTTTGTAATCTGTCATTTATGTGGGTACATAAACCATGTTGATAGTGCTCTATATTCATTATTCAAGCTGAAATTATGTCGCTTACGCCTGAAGAATGCACCAGAATACTTACAATGCTGGAAACCGGCCGGAGTCAGCGCGATACAGCCAGGACTGTCGGTGTGTCGCTGTCAACAGTACAAAGAGTTCTCCGACGTTACGAAGAAACTGGTTCTAACCTACGCAGACCAGGAACGGGCAGAACCAGGTGTACCACAGCACGAGAAGACCGATACTTGGTGAACACCATGCTTCAAAATCGCTTTCTTACAGGAACTGAACTCACAAATCAGTTTCGACGCCTCGGAGGAAGTAACCCAAGTGCATGGACAGTAAGACGTCGGCTTGCTGAATCTAACTTAAAACCCCTTAGACCTGCAAACGGCCCTAAACTGGAGCGTGGGCATCGTATTTCAAGACTAAGATATGCCCAGAGCCACGTAAATTGGAGTATTGAAGATTGGTCAAAAGTTATGTTCTCCGACGAATCAAAATTTATGCTCTACAAGCACGATGGAAGACACAGAGTGTATCGAAGACCAGGGGAAAGATTCAAGCAAGCATGCATCGAAGAAAAAGTAGCCTACGGTGGTGAGTCTGTACTTGTGTGGGCCGGAATTTCTTCTGAAAGTCGCACAGAGCTGGTGATCATAGAAAACGGCTCTTTAACTAGCGAAAGATATGTGGAAGAAATCCTCAATGATCACGTTGGTCCATTTATGGTCAATTTAGGTGAGGATGCTATATTTATGCATGACAATGCCCGACCTCATACAGGTAGGATTGTGAATGTCTACCTTCAAGAGATGAACATTACTCGTATGGAGTGGCCAGCGCGCAGCCCGGATATCAACCCGATCGAGCATGCTTGGGACGAGCTAGGCAGATGCGTAAAACAACGAAACCCTCCCCCAATCACGCTTCGTGAGCTCAAAATTGCTCTCACAGAGGAATGGGAGAATATTCCCCAAAATCGTATAAGGAACTTGGTGTACAGCATGCCAAACCGCGTAAACGCAGTAATGGAAGCACGAGGAGGCAATACGAAGTATTAAAATTCAAGAAAATCGTAATAAAGTTCAAAAATTTCATGTTTCCTATTTTTGTTTTAAGGAGAGATCAGCAGTTTTTTTCTTTATGTAATTTTGTGTTAATAAAATGTATGGTGACTCATATTTTTTTAACTTTCATTTAAGGAGTATTACATTGTCTATTAAATACAATTTATTGCATTAACCTATCATTTTTAGTTTCCGAGATTTTTAACATTCTTTAAGTGACCCGGATTCATTGCTCTCGAGTGTATTACCACACCAAAGGTAAACACCTCTCTGATATATGCTGTATATACTCGTTCGTAGAGGTTGTATGTTCATGAAATACTCTTGTGAAATATATATCAGGATTTTGAAAGGTCTCTTTTTAAACCTATTTATATTCCTACTTATAGTTGAAGGTAAAATATTTGCATCGTTTGACAAAAGCAGTGCTTTCTTAAGAAAAGTGAAATTCTTGAAATTTATATTTTTTGATCTTCGGCTTCCGATAAAACACTCAGGCATGCTGCCAAGGACTACTTTTCATGCTTCTTCCACTTATACGACCAAAATGGCAGACACTTTAAATCTTAATCTTTACTGCCTAATAGTGCCAGTAGGTAAAAGGCGTCTTAAAATTTTATCTTAAATATCAACTGAAAATATTTTTAGTAGTACAAAAACTTAAAAGGAGGCTCTTTGTAATCTATCTATAACTTAACATGTTATCAATTAATTTCGCTTTTGGTGTCTGTCTGTGTGGCCGCGTTGTTCTTCTAAACAACGCCATTTTGTCGCCTCGAAAAAACCGTACGAAGCACAGGCCGGTCGCTAGTGGCGCGAGGAGGCGAAACGCCGGGGCTTGACTCCGATGCCGCGAGAAATCGCGGCACAGCGGACAGAGCTCCGACGGGATCTCATGGCGTCATGGAGAGTGCGATTGTCGCAACCCAGTGCTGGGCTCGCCACTATTCGGCGATAAGTCCCCTCTTTGAGGAGTGGCTGGAGAGGCGCCACGGCGTCCTCACCTTCCGCCTGACGCAGGTCCTCACCGGACACGACTGTTTTGGGAGGTACCTGTTTCGGATAAGGCGGGAGGAAACGCCCGGGTGTCATCACTGCGTGGATCGCCCGGAGGACACGGTGGAGCATACGTTGGAGGTATGCCCGGCTTGGGCAGAGCACCGCCGTGTCCTCGTGGAGGCGATCGGTGGCGGGGATCTCTCGCGTCCGGCCCTGGTCCAGGCCATGGTACGGAGCGAGAGGGCATGGGGTCGCTAGTATAACATAAGTCGCAGAAATGCTTTTAAATAAATCCTTTACTATATCAAAGTACTTAATTTCGGTTATTCATCGCTATTATTATACTAGTAAAGTCCAAACATGGAAAGTTTACTCAAACGAAACTGCCGACAGAAAATTATCTGTATTAATATGTAGCCAAACTCCTCACTGAGTTACCAGTTCGTTGCCTGAAATTAATTTACGCTTAGGCCGAGGATTTTGCAATTTTATGTGCCTACCCTACGTAGCGCAGAAATATTACGGATTCTGTTTTGACTCGGTACTTCAGATTAAAACGGGTTTTACTGATTCACTGTGCATCCCAATCGTAGGTTGAAATATTCAGAACACATTTCAAATCAGAATTCTGTAATTACAGGAAAAAGGAAATAATTTGAGAACATTGAAGCTTTTAGAGCAAAAGATTACCGTATAAATAAAAATTGCCTTCCATACGGATCCTATAATGAAATCTTCCTTTAAGTACACCGTCTAGACAACTTATTAGACGGACTGAAGAACTCGCTATTTTGACACACTAAGGCCAACTGGCACTACAAATCACATAGAAATAATAAATAAATAAAATTCGTTTATTTCAGACTATTTAAATGTCCATATTTTGTTAGTATTTTTTTTATTTGCTAACATGTAAAACACTGGTTAGTAGCCTTGCATTAAAATTTTATTACACACTAGACATGCACCCTGTAAGAGCACTGCAAATGTTTCATATCAAATGATTAAATTACACGAATTTGATGATTCTAATTATTACAATTCATTACATTTAATAAACATTTTGTTATTTAATCGTTCATTCATTTTAGTAATTATAGGTAAGCATATTAAAGTAAAGTCATTTATTATTTCACATTTTAGTACGTCAAGCATAGGTATTATTACAAGGTCAATCGATTGCTAGCAATGAGGAGATTAATTCATGTATTTAAGTTGGTACTTAACATAAAATTAATTAATTTATGAATAAATAAATAAAAAATGTAATAAAAAATTTGGAATAAATAATAGAAAATAAATTAAAATAAAATTGACATAAATAATTGAAAATAAAGTTAAAAAATAATTAATAATGAAAAAAAAAAATATGAGAGTAGAGGAGCTCGTTGTCATCAGGTTAAGCTACGCTTGCCGGGGTTGGTTTGTGGATGGGTGACCATCTTTACATACCGAGACTCCTCCGTGCCTCAGAAAGCACGTTAATCCGTTGGTCCAGGCTGTCATTCATGGATCTTTGACAGTCGTTAGAAGCCCGAAAGTCTGACAACCAGTCTTACCAAGGCGTATCGTATTACCCATTACTGGGTTGTGGAGGTCAGATAGACAATCGCTCCATGTAAAATACTGGTATTCTGCTAGAGCCGGTTAGACTGGAAGCAGACCCCAATGTAGTTGGGAAAAGGCTAGGCAAATTGATTGAATAAAAAAATAAAAGTCATGGTCAGTCCAAGCCAGATGACTGACCTTACAAGGGACCTCCAAAGCGGGGATGAGACCCTATCAGCTCAAGTCAGCTTCAGTCTTCAAGATTTCATTGCGGCTGCCACGCATTCTCCAGACGAGGGATACCGTCCACTTGCGAATGATGGCATGAAAGCCATCAGTGCGAAACAGCGCGAACATCCCCGATGCACTACAGAAGCGTGGCAGCCCCAACATCATCCTGAAGATAATATTATACCAGATGCGCAGGGCAACCAGCGATCTTTTGGTGTGGCGGACCCACAGACTTCCTGTGTAAAAGCTCTAGCAATATGCCTTAAAAAGCGTAATCTTTACTGGGTCAGGGCAACGGAAGAATCTACGGACTAGCATGTTACCTTTGACAGCTAGAGCCCTACGCTCCCTCTCAATGTCTACAATCTACATCGTCCTTATGGCCGTCGGTAAGAAAATGGCCCAGATACTTAAACTTAGTGTCACGATTTACGCTCAAGCCATTTAGGGTAATTTTGTGAAAATTATTAGGACATCTACAGGCGGCGGCGGCCTTAAAGACCATGTATTCACTCTTTTGTGCATTGTAAAACAGGCCATGTACCATCGAAGAAGTTCTATACACCGTAAGGACTATTTCTGCTTGCAGCGCTCAGCCACTATTAGAACCAGGGCATTAACAGATGTGGTCATCGTGTTCACGGGATTATGTTTTCAAACTGCTTAGATATGAAATTCTTTGATAGTACATCGACATAGGCCTCACACACGTTTAATAACTCTCTGAGACCGTTACTTATGTTATTGATACACACGCCATCTATCGAGCAGCCGACAATGAATGTATACAGCGCTAAAATCTTCGATCAATAATGCTAAAATGATTTAATCATCATTTTGTCTCTGTCATCTTCAAACAGTCACAGAAATATAACGATTTTTAACACGTTTAGCGCTAAACGCATTTGTGTTGCAAGCGGTGCTACTCAGGCTTCACCGTAAAACTCATCCCGTCTTATTACAAAAAACTGCATAAGTAATGGTTTTAACCAAGTTCTAGGATTGTTACGGTGATAAAGCTAATTCCAGGCTTAAAATGTGTTCTGATTACAAAACGAAGACTATTCGAGGATCAGTTAGTACCAAAGATGGTTCATGGTTCAAATAATATCCACAGAGAAGAAACGAAAATGGCATTCTTTCAATCGTTGACGCAGGTTTATTTGAAGCAACTCTTTCTAAATGTGGATATTATAATAACACTTGAAATGCATAAATCATTATTTAACCATACAAAAATATGTCATAATTTTTTCTTTGTTTGGGTTACAATTACTTTTGTCGCGCTTTTTATAATGAACTTGTCATTATTTTTTAACTTCTCTGTTGAGGTTGTGCTTTTTGACAGCTAACGTTTCGTTCATAAAACAATTATTGTCAAAAAGCTGTCAAGTTGACTGAATAAACGTGAGTGATGTTTCTCTTGGGAAAAACGGAAAAACGACTCGAAAGCTCATATTTGAATAATCATAAAATTATTGAATATTATCAATCGCACTAATCGAACCTGAAATATTAATTTAAAAACATCCAGAGATTCGGCGACGGACGCTGGGCGCTCGTGAGCTTGCTGGACAACCTCTAGCGTGAAGTGGAGCGACTTACATACGGCGCGGGCGGCAGCGCGCGTAATTTTAGACGAATGTTTATGTTTACATAATATTAAGCAAATGCACTTCTTATTAGTATTCATTGTTCTTAAATATAACTGTAAAGCTAAATACACACACAAGGCGGGTGAGTGTCGGGCGCGCGTCGGTACGGTACAGTAACACTCCGTACGATCGTACCGTACCGAGCGGGCGGGGCGTCCGAACTATCTATGTTGTGTATTTATGTTCTTGTATCGCGACGCTATTACGAATCTGAGGTACGGTACGGACAAAAGAACATAATATCTGGACGCAACTTTACGTGGTTTGTTCGTGAGTTGAATCCAATTTATCTAAACATAGAAGGGACAAACAAGGTTAGGCGATGGCGAAAAACCACCATCACCTTCTCCTGAGGATTTGGAAATAATGGCGATTGCTCCTCACAACTTTTTCATTGAAGTTGTCTGGATCCTAGATTTGTGCCCGGTTGATGGCAATTGGCTCACCCCCTATTACATGAGACTTAAACATAACAGACGAAATGTGGGTTTACTACTTATGTGGCACCTCTGCCTAAACCTTCAAGGAAAACAGGCGTGATGTTAAATTATTACGATAGTTATGCATTAGTAAATAATATTTCTTAGACAGGCTGTCCCTGGAAGTATGGATCAAATCGAATAGGGGCGTGGGCAAGGTCAGTTCTAAACTTTTTAACCCTGAGAATGTTGGTACAATTTGTTACGGTTCAAAAGTTATGACCAATTTTAGTTTTTTTCAATCACTTCGCATAGTGAATGAAAAAAATCATAAAAAAACTATCAAAACTATTTTTTTTTTCAGAACGTTGTAGAACAGTGGGCCATTATTTTGGTAATACTTATACGCAGCTAGAAAACATGTGTTCAATAAGAAAAAACATTTACAGCAAAGGCTTCGGTCTGGCAAAAAATTTACTCAATTTTCGAGCGATTTTCATGGGGAATAGTTACACTAGCGAAAGTTGACCACGTATTACAAAAACTGGTCCAAGTCATAGAGATTTTTTGGAATATAACTACTACAAAGTCAAGACACCCTGTATAGTTTGTATAACATGTGACCGCTGAGGCTCCGAGTATTTTACATTGCGAATCTTCGCGTCACGTATTTGCGATGAATGTATTTAAACTGACCCCCATCGCACCCTTTACTTTCTTTACTCTTATATGAGTACATTATATTGGCCCAATTACTGTGATAAGCAATACTGCGGAATTTCCTAATGCTTCCCTTCTGTTAATTTAGAGTAATAGGCATTTTTATAAATCTTCAGGACATCCGTGACAAAATATACGGTATCTTTTTACACGTTTCGCTGACAACTGGTTAAATCACACCATGTAAATCAGCTGTATCGTCTTGAATCTACGAATAAAACAATAATAATATGAGTATATTATTTGGATTTTGTCTCATGCGTTAGCATTGACCTAGGTATGGTACTTAAATACTTAATGGCGAGCCCAGTTGCGTAATGCGTAAACCACTTGCAATTCAGGACTCAATGGGCATCGTCGAGGGTCGTGGGATAATCCTCACGTAAAACATCCACTATTTTTTCTTCCAAAACGTTTTGTGAACTTATTCTAAAATCTTCGTCACTCAATTCAAAAGCAATCACACGATGACGATGTCTGTAAGACCGCCGAGACGTCTCCAGCATATCCAAATCTTCCAAATCCATCAAATCAATCATATTAATATCCATTTTTAATGATTTTTATATATTGACAAACAATAATAATCAACGCAAACATCAAATAAATTAGTCCCAAAGATAAACTGGGGAGGGACTCCGCGGACTAACTTTAGTACCATAAATATGTAGTCACTAGGAACTAGTGATAAACTTCATTTTATAGCAACGTTTTATTTAGTCGTGGTAATAAAGCTAGTACTTATCCCAGTACCAAATGTAGAACGTGTTTTGGAATAAGAGGGATTTTGATTTTGTCCGCCCCACACGGTTGTTAAGGCGGGTCTCCCAAGAGAAAACACCATCAACAATCTTGTGGGACATGAAAATAATTAAGTACTATTGCCATTATCTCCTTTAATTAAAACACCCATGGGAAGAACGTGTGTAATCAAAAGAGCGACGTGGTAGGTATACTATAGAATGTTTTTTTTACTAAAAATGCTTATTTATTTATTCATTTACACATGAAACACTTAATAGAAACAAAAATACATAAAGATAGAAGACCCAACAGGCACTGCTTATTTCATCAGAAGCTTCCAACAGACCTGCTTCAGTATGGCCTACATTTCGTTTACAGATGATATGATAATCGAATGCAAAACTGATACAGAGCTCAAATTCACTAGGCCATTACTCAATGAGAACTAAAGTTGTGACATTTGACACCGTGTCCCGAGAATCCATCTCTTTCTTTGACTTTAGCCCATACTGAAATACCTAGGGACTAAACTAAATATTACCGTCAACTTTCATCAACATGAAATAACTGATTTTACAAGTTCTCTGTAATTTAGCCTTCTAGCTATCACGTTTGACTTTACACCTCCTGACGGATTACCCTACCTGATCCATCACGATTAAATAGAACGTGTGCGCTGTATTATAGGCGTAAATCTCATAAACCGCACACTTTGTTCTCTCTGTACCTGTGTACTACTAACTGAAGTTCAACCACGAGTAGCGGTTAACATGTTCGGATTAAATACCAAGCCATACCCGAGGTCGCAAGCTACTAGTTGATGATAATGTTGACCTTGATCTTTTGTTTTTCCTTGTTTTTTCTTCATAACTATACCAATAACAGGTAAATCATAAATTTAAGATGGTCAGATCATTTGGCCATAACAGAGTATGGGCAATGTTAAAAGACTTCACAGATTCATGACAATGTTAAACAATTTTGAGTAGTGTCACAAATAAAGCTGATAAATATTATATTACATTTATAGGTCAGTACCAAGAAATAAACCGACCCCGACCCCAATATAGTTGGGAAAAGGTTAGGTAGATTGATTTTGACCAAGAAATAAATAGGTATGATCCCCTTTTTAATAAAAAAACGGGAAGGCAAGTTATGAACAACTAAACTTCGAAAATTGTGTTAATCTGAAATTGCTCACACCCACTGGTTGTAACTTTACTCCGCGTTCATTAATGAATGATTGAATGACGCCACGGGTGTATCATCTTACCTTTTATTATAAAAATAATACAGTTCTGTGGTTTAACCATACACTTCCAGAATCGCTTGTAATCTCACAAGATCATTAGTAAACACACAAGTTTCACAAAGGATTATGCAGAAATAACGCCTGTCCTTAGTTATAAAGATTGATGACGTACCAATTGCTTTAATTGTCCTGGATGAACTGATTGAGACAATTTTGCAACTGGCGATAGCAATTGACCTCATAGCAGTGTTCCTATTACGTGTCACACTTATATTGAATGGCTTCTATACGGTTTGATGGTGATTTCGTTGCTTGTTATTTGTTTAGATTTGGGTCGGCCAAATCTATTTACGAAAAGAGATGTTTCGTTCTACGTTATTATAATAGTGGCGAATTCTTCTTCGTGGCGAATAAATCTTAACCAATATAAAGAGGTAACATTGTTTGATTGCCTCGTTCATCTAGTGGTCGCAAGTGCTACTGCAGAACATGAGGTTTTGGGTTCGATTCCCAGGTCGGGCAAAGTGCTGTAAGGTTTTTCTATCGGGAATTCCTCAATAGTAGCCAAGAAACTGGCTCTGTGCCCGGTTGATGGCAATAGGCTCGCCCCCTATTAGATGGGTCTTAAACATAACTGGTGAAATGTGGGTGTATTATAGGTACACCCCTGCCCTACCTTTCGAGGAAACAAGGCGTGATTAAGTGTTATATTATAATTCATTATTTCACCAAAAGCCTTTAACAATTTTTTAAGACTACAAACATAAAAGACTTAGATCAATATTTGAATACTCGGACTCCCAAGTCTGTAAGTTCCTGTGACTTGAGGGAGTGATAGAAAGGTACACTATTGCCGAGTGCTATACGATATGTTTCATGGTAAAGTTGACTTCCAAGCGGACAGAAGTCGCGGCGAGAAGCTAGTTTTCTACACTACTGTTATAAAGAGAAAAGATTTGATGTTTTGTATGTTTTTTTGTTACACTTTCACACTAAAACGGTTAAACTGATTTGGATGAAATTTGGTACATGTGTAGACCATGACCTAGGTTAGGACACAAGATACTTTTTATCCCGACATTACTACAGGATCGAGACATATGCAAATGAAACCAGGGGCCACAGGTAGTTCTTTATAAAATATTTATACAATTTGTTTGTAATAACCTAATAATATGTTCCTATGTAAAAGATTGACTCTCTATTACTTCTTTTGCATTATCTGTTTCGGCTAATGGCGTGGAAACTAGTTCGTAGGTCAGAAAAGGTCGAACGAGGGCTAGGCCCTAGAAACGCCTGGCTTACCTACCGCTTGGCCGTTCTCAAGTTACGTGCAGAGTTTTTTAACATGCCCCTATTTTTCATATCACACGCGTATATTTACATCAACAAATCTCACAACATTATTAAGTTTCATATTACGTGACAAAAATAATACTTGAAAGAAAACGGACGCACGTAAAATCGTTTCCGTTCTACCCATATCAGATATTGAGGATTTGCTTAGACGTGCAAAGTCACATAAAATAAGGCTTTGAAGTATTAGCCGGGATCTATAGCTTATCACTTGCGAATTTGCGGAGTAATCCGTAGCGCAATTGGTTCCAATATAATAGGTATTGGTGTTTTCAACTTCATGACTTATCGTTCAAGGTGAAAGAAATGCGACATGATGTGAATGGTACTAAAAGATGAACGAAGCACAATCACAGACATCATCGCTCCAAGTAAGAAAAGTGTTTTGACGTCATGTCATGTTCATTCCCTAAAATAGGGTTCAACTCAAAGCAGCAATGGGCACTTTCTTCAAAGGGCCCTTTGAAGAAAGTCAGTCCAGACATGGCTCTGGATTGTAAAACTCAAATAATTTATCTCCAAAATATAATGCTTGGACTTTACAAGGGACATCTGAGTTTAATTGGGCATTCTTCTCAGAGATCAGTCAGCCAGGTAATCCCGGCGTCATCTAGTTTTAAAATATTGACAAATAAAAATGTCGTGTAAAAGATCAACTTATAAATTTATAAGCTTTTATAATTTGTTAAGAAAAAAGAGCTAAAAATCCTAACTAATATTGTAAATGCGAAAGTGAGTTTGTTTAGTGGGCAGAACAGATTTGGATGAAATTTGGCACATGGGTAGACCATAACCTGGATACCCAGGACATAGAATACTTGTTATCTCGATATTCTCACGGAATCGAGACATATGTGAAACCGCGGGGTGTAGCTAGTTTAAAAATTATTTAATTTCGATTAGAAATAAAGCCGTTTTATAACCTATAAATCGTAACCTATATATCTTAACCTATAAACGATAATGGAGCTCCTTCGTCTATGTTAAAATCATCCCATATTTATCATAATTATATATGTTTGAACCTTCAAACTTCATCTCATATGTATAATCTTTGTGTACACACAGTCACAAGTTTTCAAATAAAAGCGTGTTACACCCTTTTTTTATTCTGTAGCGGTTACACCGCCACATACGAACTACGTATCAAAGACATGACGTCACACAAATCCTGCATCGCGCAATTAGAGTTTACCGCGCGAACGACATATATAAGACTATCCGACATCAACAGTTGGGCAGTCGGCCCGCCAGACACAACACCCGTCTGGTTGGAGGATCCTCCCTTTTCTATGGTGGATGAGTGAACTTTACACCCTGTTCCTCATGCCCCTAAAATTCTCTCAAATAAAAGCTAGTAAAAATAAACATACATTCATCATTTAATTTCATATCATACTACGTGGTTGGACTAGTAGCAAGCGCAATTTCTGAGTGCGGGTCTCGAGTCCGATTCCCGGGTCAGTCAAAGAGGTAACGGATTTTGTTTAATGCTTCGTTCGTCCAGTGGTCCAAAGTGCTACTTCTGAGCGTGAGGTCCTGGGTTCGAAGTGTTTTGGGTTTTTCCCTTGTAGCTTCGAGTCTGAATTTGTGCTCGATTGATGACAATAGGCTCGTCTGCTATTCACTTAAACATAACTGGCGAAATTTCGGTGTACTATAGGTATACCTCTGCCTTGCCCTTCCAGGAATACATAAATACAGTCGTAATGCTATGTTATGTTATATGTTACGTTAGTTGGTTATTTGTAGTGTAATAAAACTTAGCATCTGTTCGTATAAAAAAGTGTCGCTCCATCGGTTAGCAACGATATAAAGCAGTGGTCATAAATAAATCCCCCTTGACAGTAAGTAGCTAGCCTGTGGGTGGGGCCACTAAATAAACCAATAAGGTTGACCTTTTCCTACTCCGATTTTCTATAACCTTGTCTGATTTCAATAGAACCTAACAGGAGGCTTCTTGACTGTCAATAGAAAGAATGATCACTTTTATAATTCCTATCGGGACGATATTATCGTGGACGTCCACGTTCACGTCCATAAAATGTATGGAAATACATGCACGTTATAACGTTATCGAAAAGCGTCTTCATATAATTCCATACATTTAATTTTCCTGTCTTATCGTAATGCTGTCCACCGCGATAACATCGTCACGTTAGAAATTATAATAGTGCACATTGAAGTCTCATACGAGAAAATAGTCGAGTAGGTAGAGCAGTACTCGTAGATAGATACTTATACGAAGGTTATTTGAACAAGTGTTAACATCACATAAAAAATAACAAATACCTACCTGACAAATAAAGGCTCGTGCAGACCAGCGCGACAAGACGGCGCGGCGTGACACCGTCTATTGTTATACCGTGAAGTTTTCTTAGAAATTGTATTGTTCCAGTCGCGTATAGCGACGTCGCGTCGCGCTGGTCTGAACGAGGCTTCATACGAGATGAGCTTACAGATGGTGTCGCTCAGGAGTCACCAAATGGCGGACCCGACCTATTTTGTATGGACTTTAAGTACCTAAACAGTTAAGTTTATAACAAACACCTAAAAAAAAATAGTTATTGAATTAAGAGTTATTAAATCGCTTTGTATTTGCTGCCGTCTACACGACAACGGACGACGCAAGACGCAAGGATCATGAAGCTGCAAATGTTTTCGGGAGCATATAAATAGAGCTAGGTAGTTACTATACAGATCGAAATGATCGATTTCCCAGAAAACACAAAAATACGCAAGGTCCTTGAACATCTTTTATTCTTGGTTGCTAGTAGGTAACGTCTTGCAAACGGACCACTAGTTTTTTTTTTTTTTATATGAACCCTAAATAAAACTTCAAAGTCAAATTTTTTTTTTCAAATAGGCCCTTAAAAGGCACTTTTGAACATTACAAAAAAAATATTAATTGAGTCTAGTCGTCCCTTCCAAAAGGTAGTTTTCGCATAGAGAAGAATGGGCAGGAAACTTCACTGTAAAGCTTCGTGCATTAAATTTTCTTTAATTTAATTGCAATATATCACAAGGTTTTTTGGTGTAACATTTAACACAATACCCCATAAAAGATGTATGTACTTTAGATAATCTGAAAAATGAATGTTTTTTTTTCTTTTCTAGTATTAAAAATACGTCTATCTCTTAATTTATTAAAAAAATGTAGTTTTTTTCTTACATACATAATTATTTCAAAAATGAATTGGCAAGGTAACGTCATAACGTATTGGTGATCCCTGGTGTAGCTCATATTATCTGCTCGTACTTCTTCCCTCGGACATGTTGAATGTCAAGGACAAAAACATTTTATAATAAGTATTTCGACAAGTAGGCAACGATTTATTGTATTCGTCTAGTTATCTTGGAGGATTTAAGATGACTTGAAGCGGATATGATTGGAGTTTCAATTCCCAGAAAGAGTCTTCCTTTTCACATTCGGTATTGAATCACGACGGTGCCGGGCGGTGGTGGGCAATACGTTGGTTCGAATTCACGCCAACCCATGCTGTTTTGAAGGTTTTCGTTATGAGTCGTAACAAATTCAGTGTTAGCAGTAGGTATAATAAGACGAGATAAAAAGGATGTTGGCCGCCTATGGTCGGTCGTTTGACGTTTGTAAAATTTCAAAATCCATCCCAGTTTTTGCTTTTATTGTAAAATATAATAGTTTAAATAAAAGTTAAGAAACACGCACACAATTTAAGTGGGTGTGATAGTATGTGCATTCTATTTAGTGCGTATTTAATCAGTGACACGTAGAAATCGCATACAATTCCCAGGCAAGTTCTCTCACCAAATGGAGATTAGTTATCTGTGGCACACATTACTGCACTAGTACGATAATATAAAGTATTAGTATTACTACGAATCTAAAGGCGGTTCAATATGCGCCACTTTACGGGCAAGTGTGTTGAAAAATATATTTCACAACGAATTTGCAAAGCACCTATTCGTATACAATTCTACTGAAGTTTCTAAGCTGACGTGGGGCACAATATTGAAAGAAAAAGTTGAAGAAAAGGACATCAGTATGGATGAAGAAACTTGGGAAGTTGTTTCACACGTTTCTGTTTGCAGCGACAAACCCACTTTATTGAAACGTCCGAGTCGAGTAAATACGAGCTATTTCTTGGTATATTTATTTAATTTAAAACTAGTGCCTGGTCAACCGAGCTCTGCTCGGGTGAAAATAGAGAATGCAAATTTGTATTCGTATAGAATTTGTATGAATTACCCTATACTATTAAATAAACATTGTATATAGTACATACTAATTCCATGCTGCCATGATAGTAGTTACTTACCAATTCCATGTCATTATTCTAAGGTAGCCATTTTGTTCTAAACTTTGGGCGACCGAGCTGAAAAAATGGAAAACGTGAATTTTCCCAGATATGGCACCTAGCTAGATCGATTTTTCGCCCTCGTAAACATCTATAATGCAACTTTCATCGAAGTCGTTAGAGCCGTTTTAGAGAACGTCATTACAGATATCATTACCGATATATATAATTATATACAAATATTGGTCGTTCAATAGTATTATTGGCAGACTTAAACATAAATGACAAAATTTGGAAGTACTACGGTACACCTCTGCCTAACCCTTTGGGGATTACATATAAGCGTGATGCTATGTGTTTATAATTAGACTCAACTTTAAAATAACAATCTTAATTAAATTATCCAGACACTACTTTGCAAAAAAGAGTATTAACTCTTTTTTTTATGTTTGTGGAAGGGATTTAACACAAAAAAGGTAATAATAGGTAATGAAAGCTTTTATCAATCAAGATGAGACTGAGTTTGGAGAAATGTTTTGAAAGATATTCGTGCCTTGTTGGGTTAGTTTTAAAATTAAATTTTGAAAGTGTGTTTGTTTATTTCTTTGTTTGTTACGGTTTCACGCTAAAACAGCTGAACGGATTTGCATGAAATTTGGCACTTGGGTAGACCATGGCCTGGGTTACGACATAAAAAACCTTTTTTCGCGATAGTACGATCCCGTGGGATAATTTCTGACCACCACGCGGGCGAAGGCGGGGAAAAAGCTAGTATTAAAATAGCATATATTTATAAATAGATTTTCAGTAATATTGCGGTTTTTTCTCGCGTATTTTTCCCTTTAGAACGATTTAATTCCGATCCCAGAAATTATAAATTTAAAATAAAGTTCTATCCGTTGAAGATCTTAATCTTCGAAAGACAATCCGTGCCGCGAACTTTCATCAATGATCGTTTAAATTGAAAAAGTTCCAAGCTTTGATTTTTTTATTTATCTTAATTGTTTACCTTTTGTTGAAACCGACTTTCCTCGTAATCGAATTCGGCGAAACTAGCTGACGCTGAAGGGGAAATATTACGGACATTCCTATTTCCTTAACAGAGATATAAATTTAATTAAAAATATTATTTTTTTCTTGAAAAATATCGAATGATGAAAATGTGTTTCAAATTCTCACCATGCTTTAAATTTTGAAAAAGCAGCCGATTTTCATTTGTAAAGAAAGGGAAGATTCCTCTTGTGTTAAATAGGTACGAACAGGGAAATAAATTATTATGCCCATTGACATTAATTTCATCCGTTAATTATTTATCAAGCAAAGTGACAACTTACTTAAATTATAATTTAATATTAAGATATGTTCAATTCACAACTAAATGAACATAAACAACACAAACAACAAAAACTTTTTTTTTCCTTCTTTCTTTCTTTCACTCTTTGACAGTTGTATGAAATGGCTATCACAGGGCAAATTGACGTGATTTGCCGAAAAAAAGTTTGTGTTGTTTGTTTTATTTATTTATTTATACACTCGAGAGCAATGAATCCGGGTCACTTAAAGAATGTTAAAAATCTCGGAAACTAAAAATGATAGGTTAATGCAATAAATTGTATTTAATAGACAATGTAATACTCCTTAAATGAAAGTAAAAAAAATATGAGTCACCATACATTTTATTAACACAAAATTACATAAAGAAAAAAACTGCTGATCTCTCCTTAAAACAAAAATAGGAAACATGAAATTTTTGAACTTTATTACGATTTTCTTGAATTTTAATACTTCGTATTGCCTCCTCGTGCTTCCATTACTGCGTTTACGCGGTTTGGCATGCTGTACACCAAGTTCCTTATACGATTTTGGGGAATATTCTCCCATTCCTCTGTGAGAGCAATTTTGAGCTCACGAAGCGTGATTGGGGGAGGGTTTCGTTGTTTTACGCATCTGCCTAGCTCGTCCCAAGCATGCTCGATCGGGTTGATATCCGGGCTGCGCGCTGGCCACTCCATACGAGTAATGTTCATCTCTTGAAGGTAGTCATTCACAATCCTACCTGTATGAGGTCGGGCATTGTCATGCATAAATATAGCATCCTCACCTAAATTGACCATAAATGGACCAACGTGATCATTGAGGATTTCTTCCACATATCTTTCGCTAGTTAAAGAGCCGTTTTCTATGATCACCAGCTCTGTACGACTTTCAGAAGAAATTCCGGCCCACACAAGTACAGACCCACCACCGTAGGCTACTTTTTCTTCGATGCATGCTTGCTTGAATCTTTCCCCTGGTCTTCGATACACTCTGTGTCTTCCATCGTGCTTGTAGAGCATAAATTTTGATTCGTCGGAGAACATAACTTTTGACCAATCTTCAATACTCCAATTTACGTGGCTCTGGGCATATCTTAATCTTGAAATACGATGCCCACGCTCCAGTTTAGGGCCGTTTGCAGGTCTAAGGGGTTTTAAGTTAGATTCAGCAAGCCGACGTCTTACTGTCCATGCACTTGGGTTACTTCCTCCGAGGCGTCGAAACTGATTTGTGAGTTCAGTTCCTGTAAGAAAGCGATTTCGAAGCATGGTGTTCACCAAGTATCGGTCTTCTCGTGCTGTGGTACACCTGGTTCTGCCCGTTCCTGGTCTGCGTAGGTTAGAACCAGTTTCTTCGTAACGTCGGAGAACTCTTTGTACTGTTGACAGCGACACACCGACAGTCCTGGCTGTATCGCGCTGACTCCGGCCGGTTTCCAGCATTGTAAGTATTCTGGTGCATTCTTCAGGCGTAAGCGACATAATTTCAGCTTGAATAATGAATATAGAGCACTATCAACATGGTTTATGTACCCACATAAATGACAGATTACAAACAAAAGCAAAACCAAATGCTGTAATTTCGTAGTTCCATCTTCGAAAGTGGCCCTTTTTCAAATTTGATTTTTTTATGATATAACTTTACAATAACTAAGAAGTTTTAATACCTTCATTTAAGGAGTATTACATTGTCTATTAAATACAATTTATTGCATTAACCTAGCATTTTTAGTTTCCGAGATTTTTAGGATTCTTTAAGTGACCCGGATTCATTGCTCTCGAGTGTAGTTAATTAAAACGACACAGGTCCAATTACATTAATTAACATAGAATTGAGAAAAAATAATAATAATAAAAATGAAAAACATTATTAACAATAACATAAAATTAACATGTACAATGCAATTCCATTCAATACGTGACTAAAATTATTAATATTTATTTGAGTAAATAGTTGAATTAATTAAATACGTCACAAGCGTGTGTCGTTTATGTTCATGTTTAGTTGTGAATTGAATATACCTCCGGACAATTTAAGTAAGTTGTTACTTTGCTTAATAAATAATTAACTTAATTTCTCTGACTTAAAATCAGTGAAATATCACAAAAAATTAAGAAAACGATTTAAATATGGAAGATAGAACTCCGTCAATCGAAAGCAACTGTATATAATATAATAAAACTCCATATTGGACAATATCTGCGTCACGACACGGACCAGACAAGTACAAAGCTATCTAAAGAAGAATATAACTTTCAGTGTACCAAGAACCGAACAAAACCTGTTCTCCGAATGCCTCTGAAAATTGGCGCTATTATAATAAAATCTAGATAGCATTTTCTGTGTCATCGTCCTAACTTTTACAACTCCCACGTCTGCCACTCGACCGTCTGAATAAACGCTATGATTTTTTTCATAACCTAATCTAAAAATGCTTCCTGACAGCAAATAGCTCATGGAAATTAGTTCACCCGTTTTCAAGACGACCTGCACACACACACATATATACACACAGAAAAGAGCGCGCCCCGCAAACTTTATTTTTAGGCAAATTGGAACTAACGAATCGATCGATTTTGTCGTAAAATCTCTACTGACGCAGGAATTTTACTCGTTACTGAAACTATCTACGTATCGGAATGGAATTTGTGAATTAAAATGCTTTAAAACTCCAAAATATTCGTGACATTGTTGACTTAGACTCATAACTTTCTGAAATTATAAAGCATAAAATGCAGTCATTTTTCTACTGAAAATGGGAATAGTTGGCTGTAATACATCAAAGGAATACTTACTTGTTTTTTAAGTCTTATAGGATATACTCTGACGAGGTGGGTAAATTGAGGGTGAATCGATGTGGGTGAATCTGTTTCGAGTCGGCAATTTATCTAGGTTCGGAAGGGCCGATAAGGTGTTGAAAAAATATTAGATTATCGCTTTGTCTTTCTTTTTGTGCTCAATCAGGCACGTCTTTTAAATCTACCCTGACAAATGAACCTATTCTGACAAATTGAACACGCAGCAATTTTGTTTAGGATTAAGTTCCCTGTAATATGAACTAATGACTAACGTGACCTGTTGACTGTTTGGTTATTAAATTAACCTTGTCAGCAAGATATTATGTTCCAGGCAATTTATAGGTATACCTTGGTAAACACTTTGAATGTCTTATAAGTACCTAACTTTACCATAATATTAACAGTGAAATTTCTTACTCACTTTATTATGAAACTTTAAAATAAATCTATATCAACTAATATAATAAAGCTTATTAGTATGTTTGTTTGAACCCGCTAATCTCTGGAACTTCCAGACGTATTAGTAAAATTCTTGAGGAAGCTAACATCACGCTACGACCCTAAGGAGCCGAGCAAAAAAGTCCGAAAGAACCCTAAGCAAAAATGAAGTAAAAGCTTGCCGGGCGTTGCGATGCGACACGGTAGGTCGGGGGCCTAGGGTGTTTTATAAAAATGTGGCTGTTGTTTTTTTTATATTGTCTACCTTATTTATTTTATATTTATATATAATTTAATGTACACCAGAACATGCACGCCTCATAACGCGAAGTATTTGAGGTAAGTAGTGCATCACTCTCAAGTTGCCAAAAACAAGTGCTGTCTTGAAATTTGATTGCCTCTTCTTTATGCATATCGCACTTATACTTAAATATGAGTACACTTGCCTATATTCAATTTCAATTTCTGTAAGAATTTTGTATGTTTTAGTAATCTGTAATAGTATGTAACATTTATAGTGCAAGCATGGCAATCGTAGAATTCTTGTTTTTAAATTTTATATGGGTTAAAGACCTGAAATAAATGTTATTTTTTTATATACGTAGAAAAACTATCATTTTAATATGATTAAAATAACATATTAACATTTATTGCGTATTATACAACATGCAAAAAAAAACCCTGACCGATCCGTGAAAAAAAATAAAAATAAATAAAAATCAGTTTTACCGGGTAATTTATATGGGGCGCGGACAACAGTCATTTAGCGGGTGTCTACAAGTCGTTTAATTGATATTAATAAAAACCATTTTTATTTTTAATTTTTTTTAGTTTTTGCATAAGCGTCATGAGACCTGCATTTTTGGATTATCTACCTTGATCCTAAAACGAGTGATTTTTTCACTACTAGGCACTTTTTTTTAACAAAAATCGTATGTATAAATTGTAATTAACGTTTCGTAAGTCACAAAGATTCTTGATGTATTAACATTCTCCTCAAATTAAAAACTTTGCCCAAAGCCGGATATTCTTTGAGCATCGCCCTTTGAAGTAACATGTTATTTGAATATGCAAATTCGAGTTTAGTTTAATTTCGTCTAACCATCTGCGACCGTTGGTACCTTAACATTACGACTAGTTACATAATGAAACGGGCTAGGCCTAGGAAACGTAATCTACTTTTCGTAATTAAAACTAGTGCCTAGTGTAGCTACAGTCTTATTTATTCGTTTAGTACTTTACGAACTTAAGTTAATCCGACATTGACATTTAGATAACTTTAAAATATCTATAAATTTTCTTTCACTTGTATTTTATTCTAAATCTATACATATTATAAACAACCTTCTGTTAGTCGGCCCGCGTGAATTTTAGCCCCCGACCCACCGCGTCACATCGCATCGCCCGCGCGCGCTATTACTTCGTTTTCGCTTAGCGTTCGTTCGGTTCCTAAGGTTTGTAGCGTGATGTTATATAGCCTTCCTCAAGAATTAGGATACCCAATGCAAAAATATTTTTTTAAATCTAACTGGTTGTTCTGGAGAGTACCCCCTACATACAAACTTATAAACAAACATACTAACAGTATAGACATAGATGTGAATCGCTTTCGTGTCTGTCTGTGTGGCTGTGTTGTTCTTCTACGTTACGAAGTTGTAAGGTTTATGTATATAATGTACTAATTTTAAACTTACATTACGATAATGAAGAAATCTTGACGTTTTGTCAAGTCGTAGAAACCGTGCGAAGCAGGGACGGGTTATAGTTCATTGTTAAGGCGTGTTTTACCTTCCGTACAGTTCTCAGGTTTATATATAACTAGCAGTGCCCCGCGGTTTCACCCGCATAAGTCTCGATCCCGTGGGAATATCGGGATAAAATATTCTATGTCCTAACCCAGGTCCTGGTCTACTCATGCGCAAAATTTCATCCAAATCCGTTCTGTCGCTCAGCTTGGTAAAATCTTATTTAAGTGATAGACAACAGCAAGTTCAAATTAACGGTGTCAATTCACTCAGTCTAAAAGTAAAAATGGGTGTTCCACAAGGCTCAATATTGGGTCTTTTTCTGTTTTTAGTATATATTAATTATTTAACCCATTTATTAAAAACAAACCACAAATGGTGTTATTCGCTAATGATACTTCTCTAATTTTTAAGATAAGTAGACGTGCATCAAATCTTGACGACGTAAATAACGCCCTACTGCAGGTCCAAAATTGGTTCACTGCTAATAATTTAGTATTAAATGGGAAAAAAACTAAATGCATAAGATTTGCTTTACCGAATGTTAAAAGTAGTGTTTGTGAAATAGTATTGAATAGGGAGAAACTAGAATTCGTCGATAAATCTGTTTTCTTGGAGATCACGCTCGACTCCAATTTGGTCCTCATTTAACATCTCTTGCTGGACGGCTAAGTTCAGCAGCATATGCTGTGAGAAAAATCCGTCAATTTACTGATGTAGATACCGCGAGGCTAGTCTATTTCAGTTACTTTCATAGTATCATGTCTTACGGTATTTTACTATGGGGACGGGCTGCAGATATCGAATCGATTTTTATTCTGCAGAAAAGAGCCATCAGGACAAAAATCTAAGTATTTTCAGTAAAATAGGTGATAGACACAATTATAGGACTAGAAATAGGGACTTATTAGTTCAACCGGGTTTCAGACTGGCTAAAGTAGACTCATCTTTCATGGGGTACTGTGTACTCCCCACATTCTCCAATTGAATGAAACGAAATTTGCATCTTGCATAAAACGCACACTATGCTGCCAAGCATATTATAAGTTGGAGGTTGGAAGCATATCAACGCTGGTCCAGGTCCACAAGGGTGCTTATACTAATTGATTAGTATTCGAAAATATTGTTGGAGCTGCTGAAGATTGAAAAACTATACCTATTTACATTGTATAAATCCAATAAATTGGTTTATTTGAAATAAATGATTTGAGTTGAGTTGAGTTGTCGTTTTAGCGTGAAGGCGTAAAAAATAAACTCACTTTAGCATTTATATTAATACTAGCTGCGCCCCGCGGTTTCACCCGCAGAAGTTTCGATCCCGTGGGAATGTCGGGATAAAAAGTATCCTATGTCCTAATCCCGGTTATGGTCTACCCATGTGCCAAATTTCATCTAAATCTATTCAGCCGTTTTAACGTGAAAGCGTAACAAATAAACAAGAAACAAACTCACTTTCGCATTTGCATTATACAAGCTTTCGCCCGCGGCTTCGCCAGTTTGGAGGTCGGAAATTATCCCATGAGAACGTACTATTGGGATAAAAAATATATAAAGTATCCTATATGTTAATCCAGGTTATAAACTTCCTGTGTGCCGAATTTAATCCAAATCCGTTCAGGCATTATTGAGTAACAAACATCCAAACAGACAAACTTTCATATATCTAATTAATATTAGTTAGGATATAGTTAGGATTATAGTTAGGATTAGTAGGATTACCATTTAAATAGCAGGCAATTTTAATAAATCTATTATAAACGCAGCTGTATTTCAATTAAATTCTCCTCAGTTTGTATTTCCACGTCAATATTCATTCAGGATGAGAAGATCAACAGTGGCTTACTCCGAGAGTTTCGAGCTCTCATTTTATGTACTTTGACATAAATGAAGATGAGCTCGAAACTTGATAGTTCGTACCTGAACTGACTACCTGAGTGTTCAGACCTTTCGCAGGACGCTTCACTCAATAAACAATTTATAAACAAACTTATATGTTCGTGTAACATTTTCTTTACCCTTTAAGACCTTTCGCGGAAACATGCTAGCTAGGTCGGTAGATAATAACGTAAATAATAATCGCCTTTTCTTGTTTGGTAGTTACTATTTCAATACCTACCTAAGTAGATACCTAAAATATGTAGAGTACTGTAAGCCCACTTAAAAATAACGTGGCGGTTTTATCGCGCACTGGATTTTCCACTCTCGGTGTAGAGCCGAGCGTTAACAATCCAACAGAGTGTAACCTAACGCGTCGATACATCGCCGCGGGAAAATATCGCTCGTGCGTTTCCGGAATTACTTAGTATAAATGTCGAGTTTGGCGACCAATCTCAGTCTTTACTAAATATTATCTTATGTTTACCTTTTTCGAAAAAAATAATATGCCTCGCAACGTTATTACAGTATTTATACCTTTAAAATACGATGTTTAAATTATAAGTCCCCCAGCTGAGGTCCACTCTAAGGATTCCAACCCGTTTCGATCTTTAAATGTCCTGAACAAACCCCTAAAAACAGTAGCTAATAATACTATCAACACTTTTCCATGTTCCTCCCGATTTTGTAAGTTAATTTATCAATCATTCAACGAAAAGAAACTTCACCAGTGCTGTACCTATACAAATTCTGATCACATTTCCCACCAAGTTGCTGTATCAAAATGATAATGTTCATACAACGAAAGCCTAAAAAGCAGTACATCCATCTTAATTATTCATGGCAAAGGTATCGATCCATTTCGCCCGCCATCTGTTAACTACCGCCTGTCTCCCAAGTCCCTCCTAAGACAGTACGCACATTGAATCAAACACAGAAATTGTTTGTCACGAGTTCGTGCGTCACTATTGGTTTCATAGAGTTTGACTGACAAATACAATTTTGTTGGTTAAGGTATTTGTCACACTGGATGCGTTCTATGTCCTACGGTCCAGTCAAATCGAACATAACATAACATAAATGTTTGAGTTGACCGGACCGTAGGACACAGATCGCATCCAGTGTGACAAATCCCTTACGATAGAAATTTTTGGTCATTGGCGGACATTTCGTATCTAAATACATAACCATAGTCAAAACATAGTGTATTGTAAACAAATAGTTTGGTCTGTTGATAACAGAAGTTAAGATAAAAGAAGAAGAAATGATGCGGGCGAAGCCACTAGCGGAAGCGAGTTGTAATCATAAAGAGATAGTCTATCTTGTCTCAAGTCTGCGCACTACCTTACGACTCCTTGCCAACTCTGTAGCAAATTTATTTTGTTATCTAATCCAGTCTTGGCTATTGTGGCTTTGATACAGGTATTATCTTTCCTTTTGTTGATTTCTTTCTAATTTCATATTGATCTAAACGGTTCGGATTAACTTTTGTATTATTATATCGTGAAGAACAAATACTGTCAGCCCACGTACGCACAGACGTAACAATATTGCGGTGGCATTTTTACGCGCCCTAAATTTTTTCAACTCTCGGTGTTGAGCCGAGCGTTGAGAATCCAACGCGCTGGGACGCACTCTCGTCCCAGCGCGTTGAGAAAACACACTGTTGGATTTTCAACTCTCTACGCTAAACAGAGCGATGAAAAAAAAATCGCCAAGATTTTATTACGTCCGTGCGTTTTTTTTTAAATTTTTTTTTTTGGTCTCGTAGCTGACCTCTGAGGTCATGACTACTTGACCGGACATTCCGGTGGCTGCCTTAAGCTATTACACTCAAAGCCTCCAGCCAGGGGGTCCGTGCGAACGTGGGCTAAAGCTAATTTATAAAGACAATAACTATTATTTAAATGCGTTTTTTTTTTTTTTTTTTTTTTAATTATGCTTTAATATATATGTTTAGTCATTTAATAAATCTATTGAAATGAATTGTTTTCTTTGTAAAATTTTGTATGTTATAAAATATTTGCCCAACAGCATTCGATTAGTTACAAAAAGAAGTTCTCGAATATCCAATTGATCACAATATTAGGTATTTACAGACTTTTGACTTCGTAAAAGTATCAATAAAGTATAAATAACAAGCCATCAATCAGAAACTCAAACAAAAAACTAATTTAATTACAACTAGAACCTGGGCATAAAGCCCCTTTGTATTCCAGAAATATATTTGTTTACATCGAATTAATTGTATTCCAACGAGTTTTGAAATTATTTTGACCGAAACAGGGTAATACTATTCAGTGTAACTGAGATTGAAAACGTAATATAGAACCCAAAAATAATTCAATTATTAAAAATTGCCAGTGCAACTGAAACTAGGCAAATTATATCGCCTTTAATAATCACTAGTTGCTGCCCGCGGCTTCACCCGAGTGACTTTTCATAAAATCAAAGCAATCTTCTCCTTATAACATCAGCTATCTGCCAGTGAAATTCCCGTCAAAATTGCTTCAACCCTTTCGGAGATTAGCTGGAACAAACAGACAGATAGAAGAACATTTTTTCTTGTTACCGTACCTACATTCATAATTATGCATTTAGTAAAAAGCTGTTTTTATATTACAAACAGACACTTTAATTGTATATATTGGATACCTAGATTCCTTAGTAACGTTCTGATATGAATCGTGTCTGAATGAAACCTGTGAAAATTTATTATTAGAAATTTAAGGAAATTTCTCGCCAAAGACGAGGGCTAGCTCTTTCTTTGGTCAAAAAATTAGCATTGCCATTCAACGTGGCAATGCTGCCAGTCTTCTAGGCACGTTTAAGGATGACAGCGAGGTGGATGAATACTTCGACGCCTAAGTGTCCGTTAGTTAGTTAGTCTTTTAATCTAGCACCTAATGTAAATAGTTCATCATCATCATCATTTTAGCCATGGGACGTCCACTGCTGAACATAGGCCTCCCCCAATGATTTCCAATTTGGCCGATTGGAAGCGACCTGCATCCAGCAGCTTCCTGCGACCTTTATTAGGTCGTCTGTCCACCTTGTGGGTGGACGTCCTACGCTGCGCTTGCCGGTACGTGGCCTCCATTCCAGAACCTTTCTGCCCCATCGGCCATCAGTTCTGCGCGCTATGTGCTCCGCCCACTGCCACTTCAGCTTGCTAATCCGTTGGGCTATGTCAGCGACTTTAGTTCGTTTGCGGATCTCCTCATTTCTGATTCGATCTCGCAAAGAAACACCGAGCATAGCCCTTTCCATAGCGCGCTGAGTGACCTTGAGCTTTCTTATGAGGCCCATGGTGAGAGGCCACGTTTCAGTTCCGTATGTCATCACTGGTAACACACACTGGTTGTAGACTTTCGTCTTTAGGCACTGAGGTATGTTGGACGAGAAGATGTTTTGTAGTTTCCCGAACGCTGCCCAGCCGAGTCGGATTCGACGATTGACCTCCATCTCGAAACTGGACCTACCCAACTGGATCACTTGTCCCAGGTAGACATATTTGTCAACAGTTTCGAGAGTAGAGCACCCAACCGATATTGGGTAGGGCGCAACATGGACTTTCGACATGACTTTCGTTTTGTCCATGTTCATCCGGAGCCCTACTTGTTGGGAGACTCTATTGAGGCCTTCGAGCATTGTGCCAAGGTGTTCCAGCGATTCTGCCATGACCACAATATCGTCGGCAAACCGAAGGTGAGTGATGTACTCGCCGTTAATGTTGATGCCAAATCCTTCCCATTCCAGGAGCTTGAAAGCGTCTTCCAATGCAGCGGTGAACAGTTTCGGAGAGATAACATCTCCCTGTCTTACGCCTCGCTGCAGAGGAATAGCTCTCGTGCTCTGCTCCTGTACTCGGACCGACATAGTGGCGTTTTTGTACAAACACTTCAGCACCTCGATGTACCGATAGTCAATATGGCACCGCTGGAGAGATTGTAGCACTGCCCAGGTCTCGATCGAATCAAAGGCCTTCTCATAGTCCACGAACGCCAAGCATAGTGGCAAGTTATACTCCTCGGTCTTCTGTATAACTTGCCGCAGCGTATGGATGTGGTCTATGGTACTAAAGCCTTTTCGGAAACCGGCTTGTTCGGGAGGCTGGAAGTCATCGAACCTACGTGCGAGACGATTCGTGATGACCCTCGAGAACAGCTTGTAGACATGGCTCAGAAGCGAGATGGGCCTGTAATTCTTTAAGGAGGTATTATCCCCTTTCTTAAAGAAGAAAACCACCGCACTTCTGTTCCATGCCTCTGGCGTTATTCCTTCGAGTAAGACGGAGTTGAAGAGCCTCTGAAGGACCTTCAGCACTGGTGTTCCACCCGCTTTCAGGAGCTCTGATGTGATTCCGTCTTCACCCGGCGTCTTGTTGTTCCTAAGCTGTTTGAGGGCCATCCTAATCTCGTATAGGCTGATGTCCGGGATATCGTCGGTATAGTGTCGGGTCAGCTTAGCTCTAGGATCTTGGGCTGAGCTACCAACGGGTTTAGTGACCGACGTGTATAACTGTCCATAAAACTTCTCGATCTCCCCCAAAACCTCGGCTTTTGACGACGTTATACTGCCTTCCTCCGTTTTCAGCTTCGTCAGCTGGCTTTGCCCAATAGATATGTCTCTTGCGAACACTTTGGAGCCTTGGTTCCGCTCTATCGCCTCTTTAATACGGTTCGTATTAAAGTTGCGAATGTCATTTCGCAAGGACTTCCATATCCGTCTATTGAGCTGCCTATATGCCTTAGCGTCAACGGAGGTCTGCAGTGTCATTGAACGTCGTTCTGCCATGAGGTTGAGAGTCTGATCGGTAAGCTTTTGCGGCCTGTCTGTACGACGACGTATGTAAATAGTTAGTTGTGTTAGAAATGTTAAAATATATAATACGTGCATAAAAATATTATTATAATAAAAACATAAAACCTTATTTTAGTATTCACCCCATCAGTCTGCGGAGGGCTGTACCTTACACCCTGTATTTAGGACGATACAGGGTATAAGGTACAGCCCTCCGCAGACTGATGGGGTGAATTCAGTATATCATACTAAGATGACCGGTACATGAAATTATTTCAGGAATGTTATGGGAATCCAATAAACCTGATTTGTTTTATTAACTTACAAGCAATGTATCGCTACCGTGGCAAAACGTACGTAGCAAACGGCAGCGCAGCGAGCTTTCAGCTCCCCGCCACCCCGCGGTGGTTGAACAGCTGATTTCACGCGTAGCTCGTTAGAAAATTTCATCATCCATGGCTGTTTTTTTATTTTATTTTAGCTGTTTTATTTACATTAATAGAGTAGTGCGTACAGAGAATGTAATTTTACATTGAAATAAAGGAATAGTAACTGAAAACCCGATTTAAAAAAATGAAAATTTTCCTGATAAAATTTTCAGTGGAATATGATTCAAAAAAGGAGCTGAATGCACCCTATTAGTTTGCGGAGGGCTGTCCCTTACACCCTCTATAAGAAAAAAATAACTAAACTGCTACAAAGATCTGTAGGCGCTTGAATGATATTTACAGGGGGCGAAGTTGTTTTTTTTTGCGCAATTTGTTTCAAATGCGTAGAATCCCAAATGTCTTTTGGACCACGCGCAATGAATGAAGGTACCGTGGTTAGAATGAATTTATGCCAAAAATAAACTTAACATTTGAAAAACGTGTTCTCCCATACGATATACCTACTCGTACGTCACGGTCAATTCTCCAACTGCAAATGTAAGTTCATTTGATTTGATTTATTTGCATACCTTAATGTGAATTAAGTTGTTACAAATAGGCTTAAAGCTAAGACGCTATTCATTTAGAACATTAATAATTCTTATTTAAATTAAATGTATTTAGATTATAATAATTATACAATATTTATTGTTTATTATATATGCGTGAATGTAATTCAGTTAAGTTTTGACCGAGTTCACGGCAAGGTCAACGCGCTTCCCTAATCGAAATCTAGTGTATTTTACGAGTTTTTGTGTACAGTTTTGTGTAAAATATATGGTATTCAAATATTGCAAAAAAAATGAACTTTATATCAAATGATAAACTTATTCCATTGTGTTGATTTAAACCAAATAAAAATAAACATTAAATAGCCTATAGTTTTCTGCGAACATTGAACGTGTGTGTGTTGAAACGCGTAAGCGACGAATTGTGCCCGGCGCTTAAGACCTTTTGGTCGCGACGTTGACTACTGAGACGATACGTTATTAGAGGCGGTGTGGGTACGTACGAATATCATTCACCCAACAATTATAAATATTTGAACCAACATTAATATTAATACCATGCCAGAGTGCGATAATTGTAACAAAGCAATTACAACAAAAAGCCCAGGATTAGAATGTTGCAAATGTGGGAAAATCGTGCATGCAAATACAACATGCACCGGGCTCACACAAAAGCAAATACTAGCTATTCGTAATTCGGAAACTTTGGAATGGACTTGCAGCGAATGTCACCGACATACTCCTGTCAGGAAATCATTTATCGTCCCTGAGGAAGACGATGATGAGGTTGACGAACCAACTTCAATGCCAACCACATCATCTAACTTGCCGATAGATATGAAAAAATTGTTATCAAATATTTCCAAGGAGGTTCAAAAAATAGTTCAAAAAGAACTGGAGCCCTTACAGTCTTCTATTGAATTTTGCACTGGAAAATTGATGATTTTGTGGAATCGATTAAAATGATGAAACAAAAGCTGAAAGATGTGGAAAATAAAAATAACTATCTTTGCAATAAAATTACCCATTACGAAACTAAAATCTCTTCTTTAGAACAGCGATTAAACGAGTCAGACCAAGATAAATTGAACAACTTTATTGAAATAACCGGAATCCCTTATATAAAAAACGAAGAACTGTGGAAAATCTCAAGTAATATTGCTGAAAAAATGAGCATAAATAAGTCTGTGATAAAAAGCGTAAAACGTTCGAACACGCACCAGAACCTAGGCGTTCTACAGTTAGAACTAGTGGACACTAAGGACGTGGAATGTTGGATACGTTCCGCTAAGCAATTTAATTTGACATCAGCTGATATATTGGCTAACGTATCTAGTAATGAAGCGCCTGCAAAAATATACGTGCGATTTGCGCTATCACAAATAAACAGAAAACTTATGTGGATGGCTAAACAACAACTGCGACAGGGTTTTAAATATATATGGTTCCAAAATGGAAAAGTCCTGGTGAAGAAAGGTGAGGTCGACAGTACTGGAAAAGACAAGATATTTGTCATTAGATGTGAAGACGACATGCACAATCTACTTAAAAAATAAATAGAATTGAAAAAAAAAAAAAAAAACAGCTTTTTCAAAATCTTTTTTCATGTATTTTAATAAGTATCATGGCTGTATTTAGTAACATTAAGGAATTCTTTGATTGCATTGATTTACCTACCTACGTTAATAAACTACCAAAAAACACAAATAACTTAAATATAGTGCATGTTAACATTCGATCGTTGATAAAAAAATTCGCTAATCTTAAGAATTGTTTAATCTCGGCTAAATCACGAATTGACATTCTAGTTCTCACGGAGGTGGGGATATCGGAACAAATTGTATCAATGTATCAATTGGATGGCTTTACACTGTATAGTATCTTGCGTAAAAGCAGGAAAGGTGGTGGGATTATTATCTATGTTAATAATAAGCATAATTTTCAACTGATAAAGACTCAAACTAGACATTGTGAATGTAACAACGCAGCAAAATCATAATATCTATGTATGTGCAGTATATAGACCACCAAATGAAAGCAAGCACCTGTTTGTTAATGAACTGTCCAGTGTGATTAATGTTGATTATATAAAGAAAAGCGATCTTATTTTACTAGGAGATATAAATATGGACCTTAAAATTACCAATAATGTAAACAGCTATTATCTGAGTAAACTGGCTGAGTGCGGACTTGAATGTGCGATCTCAGACTTCACGCGAGTTGAAACCAAAGGTAATATAGTCACTAAAACTTGTATTGACCACATTTTCGTGAGATCTCGCCTTGATGACCTTTACTCAGCTGCTCTGGGGACTGTCTTGGCGGACCATCGCATGACGATTGTCACGCTTGTGTCTATACCTAAAAGTAGGGATCCAAAGTACATTGAGTCTATTGATAATAAAAAAATAAAAACACTCTTAGCTTGCACCGACTGGGAAACGATAGATGAGTTAAACTGCGCCAATGATATATATAAGTACATAAATGAAAACTTTATAAAGTGCTACAATGAATGTAAATACACTAAAAAGATAAATAACTCGAGCAAAAGAAATTGTGAAAAATGGGTCAACAATAAGATAAGGATAGGTTGTACCAAAAGAGACAAGCTATTTATAAAATGGAAAAATGACCCAGATAATAAAACACTTAAGTTAGAATATAATAAAACTAGAAATAAAGTTAATAAAGTGATACTAAACACTAGAAATAATTATTACAGAGAAGAAATAACAAGAAACAAAAATAATCCCAAAAAACTGTGGGAAATATTAAATAAACTTACCGGTAAAATAGTGAAGTCTGTAGATATGGTGATAACGAACGCTTTTTTAAATGATACAAATAATGAATTGAGTATCGCTAATGACTTTGCAATGGAATTGGAAACTGGTGTGTCTGGTATTGTGTCCGGGTGTGACATACCCTTGTTGGATGAATGCGAATTTATGAAATCCCAAGATAAATCAATATTTTTTAAAAAAGCTACACCTCTTCAAATAATTAAAATCATTAAAAATTTAAATACTAACAAAGCGGCTGGATATGACGAAATAAGAATAATGGACCTCAAAATGATAGGAGATAAAATTGCGAATGTAATAGTAAAGTTAATTAATGCGAGTATTCAACAGGGCATATATCCGTCTGAATTAAAAACAGGTATAGTTAGGCCCATTCATAAAAAAGGTAAATTCAATGACTTGGCAAATTACAGACCCATAACGATATTGCCGGCGATAAATAAAATAGTTGAAAAATTTATATGCGATCAAATACACACTTTTTATCGGGACAATGACATAATTTCCAAAGCGCAGTATGGCTTTCAAAGTAAGAAATCTACAGCTCAGTTACTTTCCAATTTTACTGATGAAGTTAACAACTACTTAGATAACAAGCAGCATGTGATACTCATATTTATTGATTTCAGCAAGGCTTTTGACACACTCGGGCACAAAACACTATTAAAAACACTCGAAAACTCGGGTATAAGAGGGAAATTACTCGACTGGTGCAAAGAATACCTTCGTGGCAGATGTTATCGCGTCAAGGTTGGTCCGAGCCTTAGCAGACCTGTAAACGTGACGAAAGGCACAGCCCAAGGTTCAGTGTCTGGTCCACTCCACTATCTGGCATACGTCAATGACCTAGAAAATATTATATCACACTGTTCCCTTTATCAGTACGCTGATGACACCTGTATACTCTCTGCTAACAGAAACCTTAATTTGGCTGTAGAATGTTTGCAAAGGGATTTTACTTCTATGCCCAAGTGGGCCCATGATATGGGACTTGTTCTGAATCCACAAAAAACTAAAGTTATACACGTACATTCGAGTCATGTAAGTTCTTCCCATTCCTTTCAAATCATAGCTCATAGTCATGAATGTCTGCATAAAAACGTACCAGACTGCCAGTGCTCACCTATAGAGCAAGTCCCATATCATACCTATCTGGGATTAATAATTGATAACCGATTCAACTGGAGTTATCAGGTGGAATCCGTTTGCGGTAAGTTACGTGCGATACTCACCAAATTTTCCATTATAAGGCGCAATATACCGTACCGAACCCTCCTTCAAATGTACACAGCTCTTGCTGAGTCGATAATATCCTATGGACTCACCAGTTATGGACGCACATTTAAAACATACCTGGATAAAATACATAATTTGCAAACACGTTTGTTGAAACTTGTAGTACCAAACTATGTAAAAAATAAATACCAAGACAATTACACAGGGTTATTTAAACATTGCAAAGTATTACCTGTTCTGGCGCGCGCTGAGTATCTGTTCCTCGTAGAACATTTTGATAACAGTGATAATCAAATTCCTGTCAAATATAACGTGAATACACGACAAGCCAAATCAAAATCATTTCTAGTGCCACGCAAAAATAACTTTTATGGCAGGCGTACCGCTTCTTTCACAATACCCAATTTACTAAACCAAATACCTGTGGACATTAGAGACTCAATGAATAGTAAAAACATAAAGCGTAAGCTGAAAGAACATTACATCAACTCGATCATAACTTAACTGTTAATAGCGCGTTGATCAAATCTCAGGCCATGGCATGCTAAGACAGACCCCAGAGGTCTAATTGTGTGCTTTGTTTAAGTGTAAGGAACTTGTAATGTGTAAAATAAATATAAATAATAATAAAAATAATAAATTGGCAAATGTAGAAGTAATGTCAATTAAATATTTAAATTTTATTGCAATTCCAGTTACAGCTAATCATTCATGTATTCATTTATATTATAGTAGCTTTTGTTTATTAGAAATAGCTTTAATTTATTACTAAACGTAGTATATTTATTTATATGTTTAAGATGTTCCGGTAGTTTATTATATATTTCTATTGACATTGCAATGTACTTGATGAAAGCATGTTAAGTCGTGATGTTGGAATGATTAGTCTGTTTTTATGTCCTAGAGTAAATCGAGTAATTTTGTAATCTATCGTATGATAAAACTACAAATTAACGATTTTCGGACTTTTTCCTTTATTTGTGCTGTGAGACCTTAAATTCTTACCAAATTTAATGATTCTATGTCGACGGGAAGTGCCGTTAGGTTACGATTTATTTGCGAGTATCAAAATATGTAGCGTAAATGGCCATACCTTTTATTGCCTTGACTTAAATCTTAATTTTTGTAGAGCTCCAAGGGACCGTAGATATCCGAATTTGATATTAATTTCAGCTTTATACCTCCACGCGTACTTGAGAAAAAGGGTCTTGAAACACTGACAGACAGACAGACGGACAACGAATTGATTCTATAAGGCTTCCGTTTTTTCCTTTTGAGATACGGAAGCCTAAAAAACAAGATGGCGGCGTTAGCTCCAATTTTGTTTGCATACAAGTACCTGGAACGCTGTCGTCTCTCCTCTTGGAGGTGGGTGCTAATGGCCGCGACACAGTATTCTATACTAATGCGGTTGTTAGCGATCACAAACTTTCTGTAAAATTTTATTTGTTCCAATATTTTTTTATTTTTTTTTATTTAACATTGTACCACTGTACAAATGTCTCTAATATCTAGAGATGAGTAAAAAATAAAGAACTTTCAAAGATCTAAAAGGATCCTACTCGTGTGGTGTGAAGCCGATGTAGACCGACATCGGTGTAGCCGGCCCCGGGGACCCACTGAACTCGTAAACTTTTACACCCCACCCTCTAAACGGGACAATTTGAATAAAATTTAAATATTATCCATTGATGGAATAAATACCGGAATTCATTAGTGAAATCTATATTTAATTATGAATTAATAACCGCTAGAAATATTGAAGTTATGGCGTTATATATAGCAAAAAAAAAAACAATATTGTCAATAGAACATGGAACGAATACCTAGTCGCAAAACATTGAGGAATATTATTTCGTTGCGACTAAAAGCCGCCCAAAGTCACGAAATAGATAGAAAAAATAATCCCGTTAGGTTTAGTGATACCCAGATACGAGAAAATTCGTCTAATCTCGTGAAAAATGTGCACGAAATTTCTTTTTAGCACGATCAGTACCTACCTACGTTATAACAATATCAAAAATTGCTAAATAAGATCAGACCGAAATACTTTCGTGTTTGTTATTTTTCATACCGTACAGTAAAGATTTTAATATAGAAGGGTAACTGTATTGATGATTCCTAAAATATAATTTCTTCTACCCAGATGCCGCTGAAATATTCCTCGGGGATGAATACCAGTACCTTTATGACGCAACCTTTTCAATCTTTTTGCCCTTTTCGCGCTATTTTTATCCAGTTATTTTAATATTATCCACCAAACTGGATTCTTTTAATGGACATCACGTAGCCTGGCCCAAAGAAAGGCTGGAAAAGATATAATGTAAGACCTAAATATTTTAGTAACCAATTACAAGAACTTTGTTAGAAGAAGTTTTATTTTAGTAAATTAGAGAGGGCAGAATGGAACGACTTTTTGACTGATTGAAAGCTGGGATCGTCAACTTAGTCCTTGAGGACCTTCGTAATTTGTTTTCATAAAAACCTGTACCGTTACGTTCAAGAAGACTTTTTGTAACATTCCTGAAGCTTGGATTTGTAATGTCAGTATAACATGAAAAGTAAGTCAAAACTCTAACTTGATTAGCTGTTTTCTGTTTTACCTTTATTCGCAGTATTGCAAGTGACCTATTTTTATTTTACACTCGTGATTTACGATTCTCACCGTATCACATGGAGTTATGCGAGTGGGTATTACATGTGTCGCGTCATGTTATCATCACGAGGAGCCGCCGTGCCCCGGTGCCCCGTAGCGTTCCCGCGGCCATTATCAAATATTTGCCGGTGAACTTGAGTATTTAATTTATATAGTCTGATATTCACAGAAACATGTTAGTAGCGAATAAAACAAGGATATATTATTTAATCATAAGTATATAGAATAAATTTAGATCAAGCTGTAAATTTCTTTTTATACCCGTTTTACGAGTAGGACCTACCTTTATTTCAGTCGTTTTGAACGTTTCGATCGGCGCAGAGTTCTTGGAAAAACATGTTTTCTTCCTTCGAAATTAAATATCTCCAAATAAATTGAAGGAAAAGATTTTTTCTTCAAATAACACTTGATTCCCGTGGCTTTCCCGTAACGGGATCGGGGTGTTTTAAACAAACAGGATTTGCCGAATAAAATCCAATGTGAAACGCGCCTAACTACGTGTTTCCTGGACGGCATCCAAAAGAATTTATTCAGGTTGTGTCCTAAAACAGAATGTGGCCGTAAATGGCAATGGTGTTGCCACGTGACACGATGGGACAGTCAAAGATAAGAGAGGGTAGGTACAGTCAACCTCAAAAAGATACAAACATCGACAAGAATTCATTTGACTTCATCTTTGTTCCATATTATTGTAGCCAAAAAACATATTACATATTGATCATCTGCCTAGTCTTTTCCCAACTATATTGGGGTTGGCTTCCAGTCTAACTGGATGCAGCTGAATAGCAGTATTTTACATGGAGCAAATATATATATGTATAGTCCTCCAGACCGTATTTCGGCCACGGCGGCCAAAGTGCACAAGTGTGTGCGCAGACACAGGTGCACTCTCTCTTCCCTCACTCTCATAGTCCGATGGGACGGCAATCCGACACGACCGGAGAGAGATCAGGCGCAGGACCAACGACTTAACGTGCTTTCCGAGGCACGGGGGTATCACACCGCCAACTTTCCAACTCCAGGCTGTTACTAATAAATTCCTAATGGAAAAACCCAATAACACTTTGCCCGACCCGGGAATCGAACCCAGGACTCCACGCTCAGCAGTCGCGCTTGCAACGACGAGACCAACGGGGCAGTATATAAGCCTATGGAGCAAATATAAAGCCTATCTGACCTCCACAACCCAGTTACTGGGTAATACGATACCCCTTGGTAAGACTGGTTGTCAGACTTTAAAAAACATATATTAGGGACTTTATTGTAGCTATACATTGATAAAGATCACACCCGCTTACTCACACACAATTTGCTGCTGTTACACTTTTTAGATTTCCTAATTTTGTAAAAAAAATTAGCGGACGAATGGATGGCCCCTATAACACAGGATTGTCCTAGCATCGGGGTCATTATTCACAAAAAAAATGAGCACAAATGTAATAATATCATAATAACGTAACATGTATTGTATTACTTCTTTTTGTTAATTAAATTATTCTTATTCTTAAAAAAAAAAAAAAGTGTTATGAAATACAAATTGTAGACAAAGAAATGATTTTTTTAGATGTATAGACATTTTGATGCTGGCTTATCTAAGGAGAGCCCTTCCCCGTTGCCTTGTAGGCTCTTGTCGTTCGGCATAAGGTTCCATTTTTTTTTTTTTTATCGTTTCCCGACACTAGGATTTCTCCTGTATCGTGGGTGCGTTTACAAACATTTATACTCACATACACAAACAGCCAGACGCGAAACAACTACTTGTAGGTCATACAAATATTTGTTCCGTGCGGGAATGGAACCCGCGACATGCAGCGCAGCATATGCTCGTTTGCCAGAATGTCCTGACAAATTTTTCGTGTCCCGGCTCTTATTTGGTACGGAACCCAAAAAATCAACATAATTATAAGTTTGTTCTGCAACCGAAGGGTGCCATACGGAACCCTACTAAACCTTCATTGTCCGTCTGTCCCTCAGCAGGCTGTATCTTAAGAACTGTAATAGATTGCGTATGACTACTGCCACTATATAAAAAAAAAAGTTAAATAAAGTTAATAGTTAAACGGGGTTCACACAAGACACGTGTTTTATTCGGCGTTTTTTACTCGGTCTTAATCCAGTACGGAACCCTTCGTGTGAGTGCGACTCGTTATTTGCCAGTATTTTTTTTCATGACATTAAATGTCATGAAAAAAAATGATGAGATGATGAATGAGAAGAAATTTTCTTAAAATGGTTTACAAGGATATAAATGCTAGAACCCAGATCGAAAATTTTCATGAACAAATAATGATTTAAACGAGGCTAAAATCTCAGTATTTCTATTGTCTACAAGGTAATAATGTACAACATAATTACTATTATATACAATGTTCCATATTTTTTAATGTTCTGCTATTCTAACATTCTACTCTGTTAAGTAGTTACTTCTAAAATATACGAACATGACAAAAACTGTGTACAGATAATGCCATTTACGAAGACGCGCCCCACTCCGCGATTACTGTACTGTAAGATGTACTTTACTGTCTTCGTGGATCGCACTATCTATAAACTCAAAGACAATAGAACCTTGTTAGTTTCAACCATTAAATATCAAACTACCAAATTATATTAACTTAAAGTTCACGGCTGCAAGTTCCAGCAATTAAGTTAAGAGACCCGACAGTGTTCATGAATGGAAAAGGGCTTCACTGAAACATACAGTTATTTTTTATTACTTCGTCGATATGGGAAAGTAAGAATCAAACAGCAAATATTTATATATTATTATATATATATTTGATGGGTTAACCCTACTTTTTGGGACTTATCGGTAGCATCCAAATCGATTAGAGGCTATTGTCGTGGAAACATTACAGCACTCGTGAGTTTCTCGAAAACTCGCTATGTTTAACTAGCTTTTGCCAGCGGCTTCGCCCATTTTGAGATCGGAAATCATCCCACGGTATAAAAAGTATCCTATGTTCTAACCCAGGTCGTGGTTTATCCGTGCTCCAAATTGCATTAAAATCCGTTCAGCTGTTTTTCAATTTTATAATATTAGTAGGATTACCATGTAGGAGAAGGGTGAGATTTTGCTACTAAAATGATTCAAATCCTGACTTCAATTTTCTAATAGAAAACTTCAAAACATTGCCCGGTTCGAAATATCGACCCAATCTCAAAATGTCTGTCTTTGTAACATGCTCATAACATAATAATCAGGAAAATACTCAATTTGGTAATCATTTCTGTCACGTAGGTACGGCATGACGTCAATTCCAATTCGACATAAATAAAATCACGACTTGATAACGACGTATGGACCTACTATTGTAAATGAACACATAATTATTTTAATGTACTATGGTATCTGTGCAAATCGAACGATAAATGAATTATCACGAATTTCTGTAACGAGGGCTGAGGCCCTCGCTAGTGCTGGGCACGTCACAATTACGGCGATAAGTCCCCTCTTTCAGGCTGAGTGGTTCCACGACGTCCTCACCTACCGCCTGACGCAGGTCCTCACTGGACATGGTTGGTTCGGAAGGTTCCTGTTCAGGATTAGGCGGGAGGAAACGCCCACGTGTCATCATTGCGTGGATCGCCCGGAGGACACGCTGGAGCTTACGGTGGAGGTCTGCCCGGCTTGGGCAGAGCATCTCCGTGTCCTCGTGGAAGCGATCGGTGGCGGTGATCTCTCACGTCCGACCCTGGTCCAGACCATGGTACGGAGTGAGAGGGCATGGTAGGCCGTCACCTCCTTCTGCGAAGCAGTAATGCTCGCGAAGAAGGAGGTGGAACGCGTGAGAGAGAAGCAAATTTCGCGCCCTCACGCCGCTAGCTGCCGCAGGAGACGCCCTGGGCGTCGGGAATTGCAGGCCGATTCCCGGCCACCATAGGCGCGGGCTTGCGGACGATGAGCAATGGGTAGCTCACCGTCCGATAAGGACCAGGCCCGAGTCGACGGCGCGTTCTGTTCCACGCGCGCCTCAAAGAGATGACAGCACAACTGGCGCGGTCCGCTAGGACCGATGCCTGCCGGGGTCGCGGGAAAGTCTGAAAGGGATACCGTGGCCCCTGGCAACGTACAGGCAACAGAAGGAACAAAAACCCACCCGGGGTTTTAGTCAGTAAGAGTCGGACACGCCCTCCCGCTCCGTCGAAGTTATTTGATAATATCCCGCCCAAAAAAAAGGGCTGAGGCCCTAGCATGAACTCGCGACGTAAACCGAATGTAAATTCGATAGATTTTTAATCGAAAATACAACTATCATATAGCATTTTGGTTTCAATAAAGTTTTAAAACGAAGTGAATATTATTAGCAAAACGAGTATTTTCAATTCTAAATCCGTATGAATTTCATTACGTTTACTCCGCGCGTTTGCCCAGTGATCAGTAATTACTGCCTTTAATAGAAACGGACAGCAATTATTGACTGAGTAAACAGTCAGACTGATTTGTTATTAGGGAAGTTTGTCGAACAATATTTGAATAACTAAATTGATTGCACTCTGGAACTTTCCACTAATGGTTACATGGAAACAGCCGGAATTGTTAAATAAGATTTACATTTCAACTAACTTTTGCCTGTGGCTTACCTCGTAATCTAGGGAATCTACTACACGAAGGTATCCGGATAGAAATAATCTAAAATTAAGTAAATTCATTTACATTCCCTTCATGAAACAGTTAAAGCGTGATTGAGTAACAAACAATACATACAAATGTCGTATATCTCGTGTTTATTATATTTCAACGAAAAAGCACCATATTTATTGATAGCCCTTCATATTATTTCTATTCGATTTAAAATATATACAAACTGCAAATAAATATGCACTCTGTATCGATCGTAAACTTTTGAAACGGAAACATCTGGTGGTGGTACGTATCCGTTCCACTACAAACTAACGCAAGTAGGTAAGTACCAAGTTTACGACGAGACGCCGGAACCAGAGGAACTCGGCCATATGTCTCTACGACTATTCTCGTACAAGTACTCTCAATAACCGTAAAACGCTGCAATCAACACACTAGTTTCATGAAAAAACATAATATAACTCGATCCTCGTCGATTCCTTCTTTTATGACGATTCTCTAGTATAAAACCTGCCAAGTTAATTTGTACCAACATTTTCACAACGTAAATCATATGTTATCAGCGAAAACTAAACTAAAAAATCCGCAAACTAGGTCTGAACATAAAACTGTGTAACAAAAAGCTTCAGTCAAAATATTAACATTGCTCGTTGAGCATGATAATGCGATACAAGGACAAAGGGTATTACATATAATATATGCGTCGTGTGGGGCTAGTGAAACTCGAGCAATAAATAAAAGAATTTATATTAGCTGGGCAATTTACGCGTCTAGAGCATAGCTCATTGTTCGCAAAGACGGCAGCCGAGCCGAGATAAGGGACTTGGTTTGAGTGGACTCGTCGCAATCTGAGGCTCAAATCTAGTAACAGACGACCGACATAACGGTATAGTGCACCGCCTTCATCTTAAATATTGCAACCGCCAACATCTTGCTACCACTCCATTTTGAAATTACAACTTTGTTGATTTAAACCCGTAGGCACGTTAGGAAACCGTAGGTACAGTCAGAGAAACGGATTGGTTATTAAGAAATTGCCTATTGACTTAAATATTAAAACCACAACTGTCAATCTTTGTCAGTTGTATGACTTCGCGTTCTATTTAACGCCAGTAGGACACCTCCGCCGCGAAACCGTAGCAGCGAAACCGAAGTAGTTGAATTCAACAGACTCGCTTCATGTTCCGCTACTCGAAATTCGAATAGCGGAACATAACGCGAGTCAGTTGAATTGAGCTACTGTGGTTTCGCTGCTATGGTTTCGCGGCGGAGATGTGCTAACGGCGCGGCGTGAAAGCGATCGTCACTCGAATATACGATCGTTCGAACTTTTTGTCCGGTGAACCTGAACGCGTGGTCGCGCCGACTGAGTTGAGCTCCACGATTACTGACAAATTCTTGCACTGACAGGACAGGTCCACTCAAATCTGTGTGGTTCTTTTCTCAAAAAACCATTTCAGACATGAAATCATTATCTACATGGTACTCATATGGCCTGACCAAGATTATGTCTGGACTTTAAAAGAGACTGTGACCTCTGAGTTTTTTTCGGCCTTTCTTCTCAGAGTAGTCAGATAGGACACGCCGAAGTCATCTAGCTAATTTTTAATTATTTTTTTAAGATGACGTGTAAAAGTGATTCCAATATCCTATTTACAGAATAAACAATTTCATTTCATTTCAGAGGGCGCTTTCCGCTTTTCCGAACAAAAATTGCGATCGTGTATTCCCGTGACGATCGCTTTCAAATAGGACGCGGCCTGAAACGGCTTAAATTCTAAATTTTATACATTAAGTTGATTTTTATCCGCTAAATTAAACAACACTTTTCCCGGACCGTACAATTAAGAAACCCTCGCTGTTATTTACTTGTTGTTAAAATCGGAAATCATAAACCCATTGCAATAATTTAATAAAAGGTATTTTAATTTGTCGCTCGGCACTTTATATTGAGCGGAAACCGACTCCGATTGTGGAGCAGTTCTCTGTAGCAATGAAGATAACTTTATAGTACTGTACATCCAATTAAAAGTCCATCCCTACCATTTTTATACCACATTTACCTAAAAGATTGATTGTGTTAATTTGGTATTAGGTACTTAACCATAAGTGTTTCAATGTAAGCCTCTTTTCCATTTCATTTCATGCACAATTGCCGGTTATCAAAGCAAAGCGCGCTCCAGAAATGTGACAAGAAGAATGAAGAACCATGTAATGAGTTAAGATTTTTGTAAAAATATGTGTCGTGGTGTTACTCTGAGGCGAGTAGTATGTAGGGTAGGCAAACGTTGCCGCTGCGCCGCGGCGCCGGCCGTATCGACCGCCGCCTGTTGAATGCCGACAACCCCCTTCGCCACCCCTGACACCCCAAGACCTTAACGCCCCTTCCACTTTTCACGTGCTTAAAATAGAGGCGTGCAATGTCGATATTTCAAACATTAGCCTGTCACAGGACACTGAGCATGAGTAATTCAACACAGAGAACATTAAATACGAGGGATCCCTTTGTACGTTTACACACGGTTTTATTTATACATCCGAATATAATTAGAGGTCCAGCTGGATTTTCATGCTAAATATATTTAATAGAGCTGTAAAGTACGTGTTATAGCACAATAACTGTTGACTTAGGCACCGAATATAGGGGCGCCAACTTTCAGAAAGCGTTAGTAGTTCAAATACAATATATATATATATATATATATATATTAGTGGTTAGTGGGCAAAGTGTGAGTTTGCAGCGTCAGCTGGGGTGATAGAACCAGAACTATAAATAAATTTAGCTAGAGATTATAAGATGTTGAGAAGATAGCTTGTAGATTTAATGTTCATGATGATATACCATTACATATTCCATTTGTATGATACAGAACAGTTGCCTCCCTTTGAGTATCAACCATCTGTAGTAGTTTTGAACTTTAATTAAAATCTAGGCCAATGTCACGTACAGTTCAGTGAGACATTACATACCTACCTACACGTCTTGTTTTGCCGGAACATAAAACTTCATAAGAAACTTTTCAACATTATAATGATCCTTTTCAACGAGTAGCTCTTTAGAAACAAAAGATTCTTAAGATACATCCCGTAGGTACTTGAAATGTTTCATAATATTTATGTAAAATATTTAATATATTGTACAAAAATGTAGGTTACTCGTCAATATCTTCGCAGACATAACTTTTGTAAGAAGTATAATAAAATAGAGTACCTACGCGTACAAAATAATATCATTACAAATGAAACGACCATTAAGAATTCATCGCTGTCTAGATACAGAATCTTCAGCAGCTTATTAAAAGGTCTGACATAAAATAAAATGAACCAAAATAATGGCTGAATACCAAATGTAGTGGGTAGAAAGATTAATGGACTGCTAAAATGTGCGTCTATAAGCTTTGAGCCTTTCTTTACCTTGAATTAAAAAGTTTCTGTCAGATAATCTCTAACACCTAGTAGACAAAAAATGTAAAGATATTAATTCGCTTCGGCTAGTTAATAGCGATTAGTTAGCAAAGTAATCGTTTAGATGGAATATTTAAATTAAAAAGATGGAAACTTCTACAGAAATTTTTCGTTTAGTAATTAAAATTTAAATATTTTTATAAAGAAAATCAATTAATAATGAGAACCGTTACAGAAAATTTCATTTTGACATCGTACATCAAGCAGCACACCTGGCTCCGGAAAATTATTCGACTAAATTAATATTTAAGAAAATTGTAGAGTAACATAATCTGACGATCTTTTCTCTAAAGTTTTTTTGTAAAGCTTACGGTTCCGTCATATTATAACGGCCGTCACGAAAATCTAACATTTTAACCAGTATTTGACATTAAGGTGTCAAAAACGCTCTATATCTGGACAGCCGTTATTATGTGACCGTTCACCGCTTTCTTTGGAAACCAAAGCTTTAGGCCACAGGAACACTAGGCATAATATTCAGCGCTAGTAAACAAACTCAACCCTGCTTTACCGAATAAAGTAGAATGGATCCACCGTTCTACTTTTTTGAACGTAGATATTTTGGTACTCAGCCACATGAGCGACATCTATCCACTGTTGCTAGAATCTCTTGAGTTTGTTAATAGCCAGTTTTCATAGCTGCCAATGTGTAACAACGCCATCTATCAGAATTTTCTATTACTAAATGGAAACCGATGTCCAAGGTTTAAGCTCCGGAAAAGCGTGTTATCGTAATTGCTAGTGTTTCGTTAGATGGCGTTTGTGACGTGAGTGCTAGAACTAATTTCATGATTCATGGGGACTTTTGAAATGCCAGAATAAAAAAGTTGGACGCTTTAATGCGAATAGTAATAAATTGAAAACGTAACAATTTTTTATAGACATTTTCTTTAACTTAATATGTACTTTTTGGTTGTAGATCATATTCGACCACCTGGTGGAAGAAACGGGAATCCACTGAATATGGGCAGGGAAGGACCAATCTTTGACTTCTTTTGGCTGAGATGATGATGGTGATACTTTAAGTAGATCCACAATTAAATGCATTATGTAAACATTCTGTTTATTATGTAGGTATATAAACAATTAAGCTTATTTATAACAAACTCGGTAAACTTAAAACTCCATTACTGGAATTTAAAGCCTAGAGCCTGCTTGTTTATGAATGGGTATTAAGTAAAAACCTAACCCTCGAGTGGTCGTTAACGCAGATTAAAATCCTTGCGGCTATTTTACATATACTTAACCCTATTATGGTGTCATTTTTTAAAAGATAAAGATAATTTCAAACTTCACTTAAATGTAGATTTATTGTATAAAATAGGTTTTTTTTTTAATATTTTGTTCAATAAGTCTTGCTAACGAACATAGTTAAGCTTTATGTTACGAACCATTTATAAATACAATCGATGCTAAACTTAACAAAAATAAACATATATTAATCATTTAAATGATTCAGTTGAATCCCCCCGTACCTTTTTCTTGGTCATGTTTTCGCGTTTTTCGGGTAGGTACACTCGACGTCATTCCAAAGGGACTTGTCAAGGACGTCCTCAAGTTGAGGATTCGATTTGAGAGAAAAAGATGAATCAAATCAAAAACCAAACGTTGTGAATGCTGTATTTACATAGGGTGTTATTTTTTGTCAGTGCAGTTGCTTCCACTTAAAATGCATGTTGTATGTTTATTATTATTTTGTGTACATACATAATGTAACTGCAATCAACTACGTCTGCAAACGTGACTCCACAATAAACAGACAATGTCTGTCAAATAACAAGAAGACTTTGTATCTTTTACATTAGAATTTATACAGCAGCAGTACAATGGCGTGTTCTTAAGGTTTATTTTCAGTAATCCTTGAACTGACTACAAATGTTGCTGTGCCACAAAAGGAAGACAAAGAAACTTTATATGTATAGTAATGTGTAACGCTTAGTTAATTAGCAATGTGTCTGTTTCGTGATATTATAAAGTGGTTCTGTGTAATAGTTAAGTGTGTGTGACGTTTAACCTCGTTTTATACCTACGATGAAAGAAAACTAGGTTTATGCAGTAGAAAGTCTTTATGTTCTTATAGTAGCTGGAATAATACCTTTATCGCTACTGGTATAAACTTCTCTATTTTATAGCTACATATTTATGAGTTCAAGAACTAGTGACATAGAGAACTTTATTAATGTCGTTAAGTTATTGTTCATTCACGGTGTCATGAATCGTAAAGAAAACTATTACCATTTAAAAAACTTAACGAAAAACTTCAAAACACTTCTTCTTATTTTTTAGTCGACGGCAATTGTTAAAGTATTTAAATTTGTAGGTGACCACGCCAGTTGGAGTGGTGGTTTTTAGGTCATCAGAAGCATCGTCGGATCAAGAGCACCGTATTCGCAATGGGGGTTGGTTCGATTGGCTCTATAGTGGCCTACTTGGGTCCGCAGTCGATCGATTGTGCTTGCAACACTGGAACTCAGAAACCATGTATATCCAGGGTAAAACTTTTCTTTACGATCTCCCTTTTACCGAGAATATTGTACACAGCAATTTATTCAAGAAAATTTTCAACGTGTGAGACCCATGCACATAAACTTGCAATAATAAAAAAATCTCAACGCGTAGCGCATTGTTTATCTGCTACGACAGCGTAGCCGTAGCCGGCGTAGCGTTGATATCAAAATGCCTTTTGCTACGCCGTAGCCACAGGTGATTAAAATATTTTTTTTGATCATTTAACTATTACATATCGTTTCCTTTTTAAGTGTGTAGTTCATTGTGTAAAGTGATGCATATTTCATTTGACAACGATTTTTACAGCTTTTTTATTTTATTATTTGTTTTCCTTTGCTACGTCGTACACTCAGAGGATTTCAAATCATAATTTTTATCCTTTAACTATTCGGTACGTATTGTTTCGTATTTATTAAGTAGGTAGATGATAGTATGTAGAGTTATATATTATATTTGAGAACGATTTTTACATCTTAATTCTTTTATTATTTGTTTTTTGTCAATCACATAATTTGTTCACTTTACGAAAAATAGCCCCAAAAACCACAACCATAGAGAATAAAATCCAAACAAATAAACTTTTAAATTACTTAGAGGCCAGCCTGCCAGGGATTCACAGACAATCACAGTAGAGAGGAATTCGATTTCGTCAAATACTGCTACGTAGAACTTTGCTAGCGGCGCGCGTCAAAAAGATCAGAGATAGGCGCGTGACGACCAGACTCACACTTTGTATAAATTAAATTCACGTCAAAGTATCCAGCATAGAGGAGTAGCATAAGTCCATGAAGATTTAAGTGGTCTATATCTTTAGATGTTTTAAATTAAGCCTAAGCGCAAGTGAATCATGGTTCAAATTAAAAGGCCGCTGTTTATAATATTAACCGGCCAAGAGAGACTCATACTTTCTTTCACATTTAGGGTTCTGTACCGCGCTATTTTAACGTTTCATAATACACCATTTTGTTTTAATTTATTTTTTCAATTATGCATTTTGTGCAATTACCAACAAATGCTGACCTTTTATGGTTTTAAAATAGAGATATGAGATAGACGGTCATCATAGAGTTAAAAAACAAACCGTTCTCTACAGAACCCTAACTTTTTCTACAGCGGGCCAAGATTAAACAAGAAGAAAGTCCAACAATAAAGTATAAGGACTTTATTTACTTTATAATATCTATCTCGCGTAAGCCTTGATTTTTCACAATGGTATATCTCCTGTAAAGCCTTGTTGGTCTACAAAGCATGGTTTTATAACTTCAGACTACTTATGAGTATGCATTTTGGAATAAAAAGAGCGACACACAACATTAAATAAAATAATAATAAGCTGGCAACACTGGCAAGTCAACAAACGCCAGAATTTTCATTTATGCATTTTAGTTTATGATCCCTATGTAGTCTGTGAGTTTATGCTTCGTCTAAAAAAGTACGAAAAACATAATAAAACCTTTGGAACAATAAAAATACAGTAAAAAACGACAAAAAAAAACAAAGAATAATCAAAACAGCAAGAATTACGATTGTCAAATTCGGCCTACAATAAAACAATAATGATGATAAATATGAAACCCAAGTAAAACGGAATATTGACTAGATCAGCTACGAGACGAGCACGCCTACCATCTCCAGACGCTTCGCTCAGCTCCGCCTCGCCACCGCCTCCGGTACCCAGGCCCACTGAGAGCGCTGTGACGACACCAGCCGCGGTACTTAGTTGTGTCGAGCTCGAGCGACGAGTATTTTTTCCCGCCGACGTCGCCAACACCTGTACGTTGGCATGAGAGAGGCCGGCCACCGGGCTTGGGAGCACGAGGCCAGCAGGCCCCGAACAGGATCTCCGCTGCCGGTGTAAATGTGTCGTGCATGCGATGGACCCAGTCCATGAATGAAAATGTGATGCGCGCATATTATGGGGCTATTGAGGGAGGAATTAACCGTACAGTGGTCGGATGCTCACTCTGGTTCAGGTGCTTGAACCTGCCGTCAACGTCTCGGCCCAACGATTGTCGGATCAGATGCGCGTCATTCAACACAATAACAGGTTGGATAATGCTACACTTGATTAGCTGCGCTTGGAAATGCAGGGTAGCTCTGCTAGTAACCCTTACCCTGCGCAATACTGCTGACGCTAGAATCTATGGAACCTCATTTTTATATTTTTAAATTGAAGTTGAAAATGTTCATACCACTAATAAAAACATAAATTCCTGCCATCGATACTTTTTTGAATAACTTGCAGGAATGTTAGAAAGTTTATTATTTTACGTAACATTTAAGAAAATCCGGTCGCAAAAAAAAAACTGAAAAATACCCACTATAAAAAAAGTTATGAAATTTTGAAGCTCCGACAAAAACTCAAAAATAATAATAACTCGAAAACTACAAAAAATTGCGAAACATACATGGGGTATTTTCGAATACACCTGGACATGAGGAGTCTATTTTTTTTATGACGTGTCTTTTTGGTCCATCCTGTATGTATGAAAATGTAAAAGAGTATAATAATTTTATTCACACAAATAATAACACATATAAAAAAAAAAACGACAATATACAGTCAATAATAGCTTAAAGTTTGTAATATACCAAGTTTGGGACTATCTACATCCGAACTAGGTGGTAAACCTGTATCTCGGATTACATTTGCACACAATATTAGGTACTTGTGACTTGAGCTTGACGTGTCACTATGCCTGTATTTCAAATGTATCTCGTCAACCTAATGGATGTATTAATGTACCTAAAAATTGTAAAATTTAAATGAACGCTTCGCCAGCACACAGATAAACCCTGAGAGGTTTTCGTTGTGTGAGAGGCCTAAAACCAAATTGTAATAAAGTTTAAGTGTTTTAGAAATAAATTAATAAATAATAATAATCTTTCAAAATAACAAACAACAAGCAATAAAGATTATACGACATTAAATATTTTAATAAAAATTAAATAAAGATTTTGTTACAATATTTACAAATACTTTTTGTCACTTATACCAAACTGCATTGCCTTAAGCCATTTCCATTCATTTAGCCCTCTTACTTTATAAACACTGAAAACATCCTGCAGTTTCCGTGGTCTAGAGTCCACAAAACATTCTACCTGTGTGATTTGCAGGTAGAATGTTTAAGTACCGAGTCTTCGTATGGTGGGCTTACCATTTACTTAATAGCTCGTGAACGAAAGACACTTGCATAAAACTTTTCTCGTTCTGGTTGAATTTAGACTCCCTCGCACCATTGAAAGCATTTAGAAAGAAACTTCCTACTTGTAGACTCAAAGAAACTTCAACGATGGCACTTCACCGTGACATCAACAAAGATTTGGTTTCGCATCGACTAAACTAAGAAGAGCACTATCTCTTTTATATATGCAGAGCGAGAAAGAGACGGTGTCAGTTTTGATTTTTGAGACTACACACAACTGGTGACTATCTGATCACATCTAGATAACATGTTATTCTTCTGTGTGTTTCTATCATTATCACCAACTTTCAAGTTTGTGTTTGTTCTAGGTACCTAATTTCTAAGTCGTATTTGCTTCCACCTCTTTGTTTAAAATCTGGAATGTTAAATGTTCTGGTTTGCACCCGGTCTCATAACTGCTTACGTTTATAAATTGTACTCTTGCTACTAACACCTCTACCCTTCTCACTTTGAGGTACACCGACAATTTGCATGACATCACTTACGTTCTGGCGTTTCGTGGTAGCTGACTCATCAACTCGTTCGTATTGTTTGGACAGGAACGTAATGTACTACGTACGCACGTATGCGGTGAAAACTAGGAACTTACCTGTTTTGCAGCTTGGCTTTACCAAAGACGCTACATATGTGTTCTACAACGCCCCATGTATACCGTGGACGAAAAACTAGTTTTAGCAATAAAATTTAAAATATGTGTATGCAGTTCTAAAATTATTTCCTGTAAACACGCGTTTACACGTGGTAGGTACAAATATTGTATGATGTTGGTTACATGTTGTTTATTCATATTACATATATAAACTATAAATGAAAACAGTAACCACAATATATAATATATCCTACAAATTGTGGCTACTGTTTATGACAAAAAAAGTTGTAAAGACTAGTTTTATTAAAAACAACTTGTTGAAAACTTGTCACAAATGTGAACAAAATTGTTAACCACAAGTTTGAAACAATGTCAATACATACATGATAAATACAGGTTTTATACATGACATGGTTTTGGGAAGTCTTTAACAAGACTTGTAAAAACAAGTATCAAAACTTGTATAATATGTGTAAACGTGGAGTAAAAGAGTATCTACTCGTAAGAAATAGCAACATAATGAAACACTAAAGAAATATTGCAAACCACCAAAAGGTGACCAAAGTTAGTCTGCCCCTTCTCTGGACCTCTCTTTTTGCCACGTTCATTCCCATAAACGTAAGATTCAAGATATGAATTGCTTCTTTAGAGGCATGAGGAACAGGGTACACCCTGTTCCTCATGCCTCTAAAGAAGCAATTAAATTAAATAAAGAAGGAATTTTCAGGAATAAGGCACTTTGTACGCTCTAATGGAAAGTAAACTGAAAAATTGTCCTTTAGTTCACTCATCCACCATAGAAAAGGGAGGATCCTCTGACCAGACGAGTGTTGCGTCTGGCGGGCAACTGCCCAACTGTGATGTCGGATAGTCTTATATATGTCGTTCGTGCGGTACAATCTAATTGCGCGATGCAGGATTTGTGTGACGTCATGTCTTTGATGCGTAGATCGTATGTGGTGGTGTAACCGCTACATCACTCCCCTCCGGATACCGGAGGTCGATAGTGGGCTGAGTCTTGTATCTTGCGATGCTTCACAGTGCCAGCTAAGGTTCCAGTGAGTCGGAACCGGGTGCCGCACAGTTCGCGGTGAGTTGGAACTGTCTGCGGTGATTGCGGCGATTGTGGTGATTGAGGTGATTGCGGTGATTGAGGTGATAGCGGTGATTGCGCTGAGTCGGGGTGATGAAGGCTGAGGGTGATGACCAGGAATGCGCGTTCACTACATGTTGGTGGTCAGGATACCCGTTGAAGCCGAGGGTGCTGGCTGTCTGTGACTCGCCTCACGAAAGCTTGCGGGAGTGATGATGACGATGACGTCACGCTGAAGTAGTTGCACGAAGGCTGCGGTGACGTTCATACTCGGGGTCACCAATTTAGGGGCATGAGGAACAGGGTGTAAAGTTCACTCATCCACCATAGAAAAGGGAGGATTCTCCGACCAGACGGAGGTTGTGTCTGGCGGGCAACTGCCCAACTGTTGATGTCAGATAGTCTTATATATGTCGTTCGTGCGGTAAACTCTAACTGCGCGATGCAGGATTTGTGTGACGTCATGTCTTCCATGCGTAGTCCGTATGTGGCGGTGTAACCGCTACACTTCTATTCATAACAAATGGGTTACGGTGGAAATACGTTTCTATAAATAGGTCAAACCTCAGTTGTGAAAAACGCAGCACAAAAAGTTTCATGAAAGTGAAGAATCGACGAAACATTTTACCCTTTTCACATTAGGCCAAATTCAGACTACACGCGCTCGATACGCGCACACCACGCATGTCAGCACCGTCGCTTTGAATTTTTTTGTGCGTGCCGTGCGTGGCCTGAGCGTGGTCGGCGTGGTTTATCTGATAAACCGACCACGCACAGGACCCGCACACACGTTGAACAAATTTCATAGCGAATGAGACGCGGGTGCAGACGCGCGTGGCGTGCGCGTAGCGGGCGCGTGTCATCTGAACAAGTTCTACTATTTTCAACTCCCCTAAGGCAAAACTTTGGTAGCCTGTTTTTGTTAGCATTCATGTAACTGTGAGAAGATTTTCCGGCCTCTGACAATGAGACAATTATGTTCTGTTTTATAGAGAAATTAATGTACTCGTACATACTCGTAAGTAACGGCACTGGGTTTCAAACTTGTGTTAGATGGCAAAATAATATATTGTAGAAGATAGGAAGATATGAAGAGGGGGAAGACCTATATAAGGCGGTGCGGCACTAGCACCGGCCCTTTTTTTCACTTGGATCGTCGTGGGAACAACATCGTTAGAACGTCACTCTGTCGGTTACATTTCTAATTATTGTGTCTGTGTATTTTTTTTTCGTTTAGTTAATTTGTTATTCGATTCTTGTTATTAAATTCTCGTTAGTCTGATTTGCTTATTTCAATCATTTCCTGTAGGTATTTCTAAAATTCTTTTAAAAAAAGTCACTTCTGGTCTAATTTCCAAGATCAGAAGTGGGATTCTTCCCATTTCTATTGCCCACTTTTCGCTTGGTTTTAATCACAAATACCCCCATTTTTATTTTTTGTGTCAATTTATTTTTTCCGTTGTGGTCTGTCGCTGCATTTTTTTTACTTGTGTGTGGTTACTTGTGTTGAGTGTTATTACTGGTATACATTTGATCGTGTGTTAGTCTGTTGGTCTGTTGTTTTCAGTGTCTTGGGTTAGGACGTTAGGATGGCAGACCGCAAACGCGATCGTAGTCGCAGTCTCTGCAGCAGCCGCGATAATACTCGTAGCTCGCGTCGCGACTATAGTCCTCTTCACGACCGTCGCGACTCGCGTCGCAAAAGTCGGGCGCGGCAAAATAGTGGGTACCGCGAGCGATCCCCTAATGAAAACGACACGTTACGGCTCGAGATACAAGCGATGATGTCTCGCCTTAAAGCGCTTGAAGACAAAACGAGGGCTTCACCCTTGCCAGTGCGTTCGTGTGATCGTGATAAAACTTTAGTGTCTGATAGTGTACGTAGCCGACGGGCATCGCGGCGCCAGCGAACACCGTCGCTAGAACATAATAAGGTACGATCGCCAGGTCGAATAAAATCGTGTAGCTTGCGTCATTCGTCACCACCGGAGCGTCGCCGCCGTCTCGTTTCACCTTCGCCTGGAGAGACTGCGTCTCGACATATTACGTCACCGGCTCGCGGATATAACTACCGTCGTTATTCACGTTCTCGTTCTAGAACTCCGCCGTTACGATTATCTGAGCAGGCGTCGGTACAGGTGTCGGACCATCTGATTAGGAACGTGAATGATCATTCGAATTCAACACAAGCTACGGTAACCGATCGTATCGTGGATGCTATTCGGTCAATTAATACTGCGGGCCGATCTCAGAATTTTTATATTTCAAATTTTGATCCTACCCTACATAATATTGATGATTGGTGTGCGGAGGTCGATCGCGCTAAAGTTTTAAACAATTGGAGTGATTTCGAATGCTTGTCGCGTATTGGTAATTGTTTGAAAGGTGACGCTCGATCATGGCTTAACGAATGGGTAACTAATGACCGATCGTGGAGCAACTTCAAAAAGGAATTTAAACCGTTGTGCCCTAGAGTACCGGACGTCGCGAATATTTTATATGACGTAATGACCAAAAATTCCGATAACTATTCTACGTATGCGGATTACGTGCGTCGGTCATTGCTCCGTTTACGAGTAGTGCGGGGACTTAGTGACGAGCTAATTTCGGCGATAATAGTACGCGGTATCACCGATCCCAACATAAAAGCGTCAGCGACGAACGCCAAGCTGTTACCTAATCACTTGGTCGAATACTTTTCAATCTACGTTAAGCCAAACAACACTAGTACGTCGAAAAGTTCCGCGTTTCGTTCTCTAAGAGATAAACAAACGACAGATCTTTCTCGGAAGCGTAATCTAAATGATGTTAAATGTTTTTCTTGCGGCGAATCAGGACATAGACAGGCAATGTGTTCTAGGAAACCGAGAACTGATCAACCGCCAAGCGTTTCGTCTAATAATCCTACGACTAACCCTACGTCTGGTTTTGTACCGACTAGATCCGAAACTTGTAGTTTTTGTAAGAAACCGGGTCATAAGGCCGAAAATTGTTTCGCTAAGCAAAGATCGGAAGCTGCAAACAAAAGTAGTGTTAACTTCTGCAACGAGTTTGTAAACACCAAAAATAGTGATGTTGTTGTAGCAATTATACAAGACGTAGCGGTCGATGTTTTGATTGATAGTGGGTCCACTATATCTTTAATTTCGTCTTCGCTGCTTAAGCATTTCAATTGTTCACGTAAGCCAGCGCTTCGTGTTTTGAAGGGGTTAGGTACCCAAGAGGTAGAGAGTACAAGTTACGTGACGTTACCTATTGAACTTGACGGTTTAACCCTCGAGGTAGATTTGTTTGTTGTGTCCGCCGAATATATGAACACGCCGGTCATAGTAGGAACGGATGTTCTTAATAGGGACGGTGTTAGGTACGTTCGCACTAAAGATTGTCAGTCACTTACAAGAAGCGTTGATAACTTGCATAGGGTAATGAACATACAATCTGAGACTTCAATTCCAATCAATACACCCCTAGTTGACGGTCACTTGGATAAGTTGCTAGAAATAATGAATAATTTCTCTCAGTATTTTATTTCCGGTACTGCAACATCAACTGTAAATACAGGTTGTATGTCCATTAAACTTAATACCAACACTCCTATTTACTATCGGCCGTACCAACTTTCTCACGCTGAGACTCTTCGTGTCCGTGATATTATTAAGGACTTGTTGGATAAAGGAATTATAGAAGAGTCGGAGTCTGATTACGCAAGCCCGATTCTTTTAGTTAAAAAGAAAGACGGCACAGATAGGATGTGTGTGGACTTTCGTAAATTAAACGAGATAACTATTAAAGATCGTTTTCCGTTACCACGTATAGATGACTATATAGATCGTTTAGGGCATAATAAATATTTCAGTTCCCTTGACATGGCAACTGGATTTCATCAAATTCAATTAGACCAGGACTCAGTTCCGCTTACGGGTTTTGTCACGCCAGAGGGGCATTATCAATATTTGAAGATGCCTTACGGCTTGGCGAATGCTCCAGTAGTTTATCAACGTATAATCACAAAAACACTTCGCAAACTAATTGAATCTGGTGATATCCTCGTCTACATAGATGACATTCTAATCATGAGCCGAAGTATTGATCAAGGCCTTGTTCTACTACAAAGGGTTCTTGACACTTTGACTAAAGCTGGGTTTTCCATCAATTTGAAAAAGTGCTCGTTCTTGGCCACAGATATCGAATATTTGGGTAGATCAATTTCCGAAGGTCAGGTTAAGCCGAGTCATGAAAAAGTGAGGGCTTTGATTGACTCAGCCGAACCGCAAAATGTAAAGCAGGTTAGACAATTCATGGGCTTAGCTAGCTATTTCAGGCGGTATATCGCTGGGTTTGCCCAGAAAACTGCGTGTATTGCGGCACTCACTAAAAAGGGAGCACATTTTAATTGGGGAGTTGAACAACGGGCGGCTCGTAAGTACATTGTGGAATGTCTAACGAGCGAGCCAGTACTTGCAATTTATGACCCTTCATTACCCATAGAAGTTCACACAGACGCAAGTTCTATTGGGTATGGAGCAATCTTGATGCAAGTGCATGAAGGTAATCGTAAGCGAGTGGTGTCCTACTTCAGTAGGCTTACTCAGGGAGCTGAGAGCAGATACCACTCATATGAGCTTGAAACTCTTGCGGTGGTAAAAGCTCTTCAGTATTTCAGGCATTATCTTGTGGGTGTACGATTCACTGTGGTCACCGACTGTAACGCATTGAAGCTTACACAACGTAAGAAAGATTTGTTGCCAAGAGTGGCTCGGTGGTGGGTATACCTCCAAGATTTTGACTTCAGCCTAGACTACAGGAAAGGAAGCCTTCTGTCCCATGCCGATTATCTTAGTCGGAATCCAGTCAATGTGTGCACTGTTCAGAAACCTCTGAATTGGGCGCGGATTGCTCAGGCTTCCGATGAGGAGACCCGGTCTCTTATTCAAAAATTGGCGGATGGCCAATTAGACTCCAGCCGTTATATTTTCAAAAACGACATTCTTTATGTAAAGTTCTCACCTACTGGTGAAAATCCCAAATTCCTTTGCTATATCCCAAAAGGTCACAGACTTAGCCTGTTACGAATTTTCCATGATGAACATGATCATCCCGGTGTCGATAAGACCGTTGATCTTATCACGAAACACTTCTGGTTTCCAGGGCTGAGGGCGTTTGTACAAAAGTATGTAACACACTGTTTAGTGTGTCTTTCCCATAAGAAAGTCCCCCGAGCCCCTCTACAGCCCATCCACTCTTGGGAAAAACCAGATTTACCTTTCGAAACTATCCATTTAGATTCCTTAGGTCCTCTTCCCGAAGCCGATGGTTATCGCCATGTTCTTATAGTTATAGATGCGTTTTCTAAATTTTGTTTGTTATATCCTATGTACCGACAAGACGCTGACGAACTAAATCGCCATTTCACCAATATGATCTCCCTCTTCGGAACTCCTAAACTAATAGTAGCCGATAGAGGTCGCATGTTTCAGAGTACCGAATTCTTAGATTGGGTCAAAGATATGGGTTGCGACACTCACCTTATAACCCCTGAAATGCATCACTCTAACGGGCAGGTAGAACGATATTGTCGCACTGTGCTGAACATGGTTCGTATTGAGTGCAACCATCGACAAGAAAAGTGGCCGAGTGTTATGTGGAAACTGCAGTTGATTCTCAATATCACAAAACACAGAACAACTCAGTATTCAGCCTTGAACCTATTGATAGGTATTGATGCTGCGACGCCACTTATTCGTAGCTTGGTTCGCGATGTGGCCTTGGAAGGTTCCAACCCTAATCGGGAAGCTCTTCGCGAAATGAGTCGTCAAAGAGCATCTGAACGTCTCCGTTTAAATCAAGCACATCAGGACGCCTATGTTAATCAAGGGCGAAAGCGACCTCGTGTTTTTGAACTGAACTCTTTTGTTTTTGTGAGAAAACAGGCCCAATCTACTGGGAAGCTGGATTCGTGCATGCGAGGGCCTTATCGCGTGGCGAAGGTACTCCCACACGGTCGCTATGAGTTGCACCTCTTGGCTGGCTCGTATGGCAAGTCTACACAAGCAGCTGCGGAATACATGATCCCGTGGCAAGGGGAATGGACTCCCGACGTGTGTTCTGCTTTCTTTAGCGGTGAGTGTTACGTTTTTGTGTAATGAGTTAGCGTAATGAGTTTTGATTATTTTTATGTAAGTGATACAATTCACTGAATATGACTTATTTGATGTCATTGTTTGTAAATTAAGAGGTTTCTATTAACTTAATGAGTGATTTTTTGTTGGGATTGGTAATACTGAACGATGTTGAAGGGAAGTCTAGTCTTGCAATTTGAAATAGGCCTGTCTTGGAGCGCATCGGACATGCTATCTCAATTTGACGGATACACTTCAAGTGAGGTATGGTTTCATATTATTGGATGGGCCTCTGTCTTGGAGCACATCGGACATGCTACCTAGTATATGGAACATACCTTGGGAACAGCTCACGAAGGGATACTGTCTTGGAGTAGCCTTATCGGACCTACGGTCTTGGAGTAGCCGTATCGGACCCGTGTGGTCTTGGAGTAGCTTTATCGGACCTATGGTCTTGGAGTGGTGTTCTCAGACATGTTATCCTGGAGCTGTGGTACACGTAGAGTTTGACTATGAGTTGGTGCCTGACTATCGTGTTTAGTGGGAATACATGCTTGCTGATAAGCATTTCTATGATATGTCTGGGAATGGTTTGAAACATGCTTGTATGTGAACCGATTCACACACGCAAAGTTATGCCTCACGTAGGTCTCTAACGAGGCGTGAGGTGGCGATCTTCCGACAAGTCTCGCCCCGGGTGGTTTAGATATTTGTATGTTTCACACCTAATGTGCGTAGGCTTTGCTAGGCTAGCCCAAAGTTATTATGATGTTAAAATGTGTGGTGTTGAAAAGAGCTATCTTATCAACAGCTTACAATGGATGGTTTGTTATTTTACAAAATTGATTCTCGTGTGGTCTGTTTGTTTCTTTTGCAGAAAACGAGGAGTCGGAACAGTCCATTGACGAGGCTGAGCCAGTTGATGAGGAACCAGAACCTTGCACCTCTGGCACGCAGAAGCAGCTGGAGATGCCGATCAGCACTGCACCTGCAAGCAGTGAAGAATCGGGACCTTCCATGCCAACGTTGGAGACAAATCTTCGAAGCTAGAAGTTAAAGGAGTCCGAGGACGGTCTCCAGTCAGGAAAGACCGTGTAGAAGATAGGAAGATATGAAGAGGGGGAAGACCTATATAAGGCGGTGCGGCACTAGCACCGGCCCTTTTTTTCACTTGGATCGTCGTGGGAACAACATCGTTAGAACGTCACTCTGTCGGTTACATTTCTAATTATTGTGTCTGTGTATTTTTTTTTCGTTTAGTTAATTTGTTATTCGATTCTTGTTATTAAATTCTCGTTAGTCTGATTTGCTTATTTCAATCATTTCCTGTAGGTATTTCTAAAATTCTTTTAAAAAAAGTCACTTCTGGTCTAATTTCCAAGAATATGTATATTTTAACCGATTTATAAAAAAAGAGGACTTTAAAGGTACTAAAGTAAAGCTCACTAGTTTATTGATCCCGACCGCCGTCTTTAAATGACGGTGGTCGGGACCACTAAATGAATGGATCTAGGAAAATAATTACTGAATGACGTAGACTTAAATTAAAACTTTTGGTTTAGGCATCATAGCATTGAAACGATGACGGTACGGTTAGCGCAGTGGTTAAGCGATTGACTGCTGCACTGCGTGTCGCGGGTTCGATTCCCGCACGGAACAAATATTTGTATGACCTACAAGTAGTTGTTCCGGGTCTGGCTGTTTGTGTATGTGAGTTTAAATATTTGTAAACGCACCCACGATACAGGAGAAATTTCTAGTGTGGGGCAACGTTTTAATAAAAAAAAAACACTACCTAATCTCAAAGATCGATATTATCATCGAGTAAATTGGATACTGTGGAGTATGCAACATGCCTCAAAGAAAAATGAGTTTTAATATCCAACAGGCAGATAAATTGACTTTATAATGTACTTAGATTATACCCGCCCCGGGAGAAATTGCGTACTTTGGATACTAGCATCAATAGTAGATACATAGATTTGTAATTAACTTACAAGTGGTTTGACTTTGCAATTTCAAAAAATCGGCCAAATGCGTGTTGGGCCACGCACAAAAAAGGGTTCCGTAGTTGGGATGAATTTATCCCAAAAACAAACTTAACATGTTCTCCCATACATCGATATACGTCATGTTCATTTCTCCAACTGCAAATGTAAGTTTGTAATCGCAAAAAAAATTGTTTTATGTGATAAAACTACAAAATTAAACTATCAATTTTCGGACTTTTTCCTTTACTTGTGCTGTGAGATCTTCCTGCCTTTCACGCCCTGTAGGTTTTGATTTATTAGCGATAATACAAAATATGTCACATAAGTTTTGATATAAATTTCAACTTGATACCTCCACACGTTACTGAGAAAATGTGGCTTGACAGACTGACGAACGGACAAAAAATTTATCCTTTAAGGGTTCCGTCCTTTCCTTTAGAGGTACGGAACCCTAAAAACTGGCCGTATTCCTAACGATCGTTTGTCTTTTTATGTTTATATATTATCACGTTTGACTTATTATTTAGCTAAGAATAAAACTCACTTTTACAATCATCGAGGCAAATGGGTACACTCATTTTGTACTCTAAATGTTACTAAGTCATCCTGTCTTTCATCAGTGAGTAGAATGTGTATCAATTCTAATTTGATTTGTAACAGAAGCATTCTCTCCATTCCTGTGGTCGTCACTATGTCAAACCAGAGCCAAATAGATCCGAATCAAATTCTTCTTTCTGTTCTGCAATGTTTACTTTTGCAACTTTGTTGGACGCTCACGCCAGGTGATCATAGTAATATAAATAATTATATATTAACTACATACTTCCGAGTTTTATTTATTTTTAGTTTTTCTTTTATTCTTTGTCTATATTTTGTCTTACAGTGTATTTCTTATTCGCGATAGTATCAGCCTCAATCATCGTTTTTCAATCTATATTTGACATATCCTTGTCAGATATTAGATATCTTTGTGGTATATTAGCTGAATGTTCTATGTAGCTACTCTGGTTTTCATGTAAGTGTTATCCAGATTGATATTCAGGTCGCGAAAAGAAATACCCTTATTTCTCAGAGTGCTCTAAGATAGGCTTCTAAGATAACTTCAAAAAACCTGGCCTCAGGTGATTTATTAAATTTCAAGTCCAGAGGAGATGGAATTAGGTGCGGTTGGATTCGTAATTCTTAGGTAAACTTTATTCAGACTCTACAGCTCTCAAACATCGTAACTACCTAGGTATCTAAAATTAAATTTGAATCCAGCCTGGCTGCAAATTTCTGGACCTGACAGCTCACAAACATATGATACCTATCTAGTAGGTATCTAGTAATTAAAATTAAATTGACAGCAAACGAAAGAGCGTGGCATATTGGGTTACAAATTAGCGGATCGGGTTGGAAACACTACACTGCGTTTTAAAAAGCCAATTACTGACCTAACTCAAACTACCGCAATCTGCAGAAACCGAATAAAACAAAGAGCGAATAATAACCAATTTAGTAACAAAACTACCTTAAAATTATAAAACAACTAACACATTATTAACTAGTCATAAACACACTCATAAAAATAATACTCACGCAAAATCTAATTCAAGGAAACATAAAATTATAATTTTCGGAATAAGACTAAAAAGGCACGACAGTGGTGCCGATTCTCTTGTCACAAATGCGTCTAAACTAGACAAAAAATCACCAAAATTTAGTTTACTCCTGTCAAACGATGATTTCCCATTCTGAAATAGACTAAAGTGGCACAACTTAACTATATTTTAGTTTGACAGCACTAAGATTGTACTGAGATTTTAATTTAGTGAAAATGACAATTTTGCTATTCTGAATTTGACGTTTTTCACCTAAAATTTTAATTGTCTAACTAATTCTGACTATTTTTAATCGCCACTGAAAATGGTGTGGAATATTATTAGTTGTCATGAACTAAAATTCACACGAACATCTCGACTTCGGGTGCAAAAACAGTACTATACTGGATTTTTTTCTTTTCTTTTGCTTATATCTCGAAAATGGTGTGTCCTATCGCAAAAATAATGAAAATTTCGACCCCCTTTAAGAAACCCTTATACCCCTAATCCTGAACACGTAGGTAATATTTTTTTTATTTTCCATACAAAAAGTGAAAAATTTCATATAAAACACGTCGTTGCCCCCCAATGCGCGCCTCCGGCTCGAAAAAAAACTCACGTGGTAGGGCAAACAAGTATGTACCACGTGGAGTCGCAATTGTCAAATTCAATATAGTTGTGTCAAAATATTTTTTAAATTTAGACTTTTTACTACTGAATAGCGTTAAGATTCTCATAGCCAAAAGTAAGGAATTTTAGTGATAGTTTAATTAGTTTAGTCCGGTGTACAAGAGAATCGGCACCAGTGATAATAATTCTAAAGAACATTGATGATTTACGAGAATTAATGTCTCAATGCGATGGACCCAGAATAGAAATGAATAAAAGGAAAAAATGCTTCTTACATAAAACCGAAATACTGATGGTGAATAACGACAAGGTTTAGTTGAGAAAAAACATGTTTTATATCTTCCATTCTTTGGAAGATATCCTAGTCGTCTTATTGGGCATAGATGGTTCATAAAATATAAGAGCTTATTTCTTATGTTACTTCCTCAGAGATTAAATATAGGTAACTTATAATGAGACCGGCTTACCACCAGTCTCTTCATTATCAATCAAATATTTATCAACGTATACGCACAAATAGAAACATGTTTCATAACAAGTAGACACAAAAATAAACATTCATAGTTACTCCGAAATCTTCCTAGATTATGTTATAAAACATTCTAAAACCAGACAAAAACAGCTCTCTTTTACATTAAAATTGTTTATAAAAAATAAAATAAATGTTTATCAAAAAGTAAACAGTGAATCATAGAGCTATCGATCCATCATGCGTTGACTAGAGTTATAAACAAACAGACCACGCGAGTAATGACTCCTGGGCTTTGAACGTATTTTTAGTCGCCGCCAGTGAAAATGTTATGCACAACTGGGGACTGCTCATGGAACTGCAACACCGCGAATTTCAATATACATTGCTTGACTTACGTGTTTGAACCAGAAGATGACAGGTTCATTACGAGCATTGTAAGTCATTGTACATTTTCGACCAGTTGTAAGTTCGATCTGAAAGCTTCGCCTATTTGATCTTGTTTATAAAACGCAGGCTCCCAATTCGCACTTGGCAATGAAACCAGTTATGATGCCGTAACTCCAAGTTGTATAAACAGAGTTAAATTATTCAGTGCTACCAATATCCTGTGTATTTGAATTGAACATTCTGTCAGTTCATGTCCTCGTAAAATACGATGTTTCCCTTTGTCAAAGTATTTATGAGACCTTGATTTCATAGAGTGATAAGCAAACAATGGAAAAACCTCCGAATAAAACTTATTTGTTACTAGTAGGTTGAAGATAGATATCAATGGGAAAATCCAATTCGAAAATGGTTGCTTGATAATACCGGAACAGTGGGTTACCAGGGAGGGTCCATATTGGTTTGGGAAGGTATCTCTTACGAAGCTCGTACCGATCTTGTTGTGTTCAATAGAGGCGGTGTGAACGCTCAAAGATACGTGGAGGAAGTTCTTCAAGACCATGTCATACCTTTTGCACCATTCATTGGTGACAACTTTAGATTAATGCATGACAATGCACGATGCCATACCGCTAGATCCGTCTCACAGTACTTTAATGAAGTCAGGATTCAAGTTTTACCATGGCACGCAGTCCCGATCTTAACCCAGTTGACATACACATCCCACATTTGGGATAATCTCAAAAGACGTGTCCGAGCTAGAGTACCAGCCCCTACGACCCTAGGAGAGCTCAAGACGGCTGCGGTGTAGGAGTGGCACAATATCCTCCAGTCAGATATCCAAGATATCATGGATGCATTGCCAAACCGGCTCCAAGAAGTCATTAGAGCCCGGGGCGGCCACACCCATTATTTTTTTTTATTTTTTTTGGTAATTGCGACACCTTTTTTCAAAATGAATATTGCTAAATTTTCATCAAAGTTTTTTTTTTCACAAAATCAATTTTTGCTGGGAATCCTCTAATAAACAACTTTTTTTAAAAGATTTAAGTTTTTTTAACCGTTAATGGTAGCTTGCAACGTACCTCTCATCAAATGTGATATAAGTTTGACGATTTCTGCAAATTGAAAGAAATAAAATAAATAAGATTTTTTTGACAAAAAATTTAAATGACTGTAAGATTGTAAATAGTAAATATAATGTACCTACTTATGCACGAAAAATTTGCACGCTTATAATGTTAAGCAAAAACATGTATGCTCTGTATTTAATTTTTGTACCATCTTCTATACCATGTTTTTATGCAAATAAATATTCTTATTCTTATAAAGGTGGGCGGATATTGTGCCTGTGAGTGTATTATATAATATATTTGATTTGAGTGACATGTGCTACATACACATGTCACTCAAATCAAATAGGTATATTGTATTTTATTTGTATTTAATCCGAATGAATTGGATGTTTGAGTATTATTTTATTGTTTAAGTGTATAATATGTTTTTTTTTTATATATCATTTTTATATTTTAATTTAATGTAATGTAATGGATTTTGTCTCAAAATAAATGAATTATAATAAGTTCGTACATCCATATACATAATTTCTACGTCTTTTGTTAGTCAAGAACTCATGACACTTATTTCGAGGAACTTTGAATGAAATAACCACCACTTTTCTGTACTTTGGACCACAATTCGACGAGTTACAACTATATTCTTGTATTCGAAATAATTATGAATTCTATGTGATCCCTTATCCATATAAGGGATCACATATAATTCATAAAGTTTAAGTTTTTTATAGTAAATTAATGCGGTCATTAATGAAAAGATTATTATAATATTTATGTATATGTACTTGGTCGAAACAAAACAATATACTCGTATGTGTGTAAGATCGTAGAATGAATGTTCTATAGTCACTGCCTAAGAGCCTACCTCGTGTTGTTATTATAATTTACATGAGAAAGTAATTAATTAATCATAATTTTGATCACTTGTCGTAAAATAATTTGTCTGGTTCAAGTAACCGCACTTGCGACTCGTAAGCCTAGGTAGGATCTGAATTCAAAGCAATAACTTAAAGATCTACTACCTAGGTAGGTACCTATTTGACACCACGCACACATTATGTTTTAAGATGTAATCTTTTTCTTGCATCTCATATAAACCTACATTTATCTCAGCTTATTCAAACCGTTCTCTTAAATTAAGAGTCGTTACAATTTAACTTGATTAAAATGCTGAACGCCCTTTTAACATTATCCTCGGGCTCTTTCCACTTATTGGATGATCCTTTAGAGTACTTTTGTTCAAATTATTACATCTAACAAGGACATACATACTTTAGGGGTATGAGGAACAGGGTGTAAAGTTTACTCATCCACCATAGAAAAGGGAGCATCCTCCAACCAGACGGGTCTGTCGGATAGTCTTATAATATATGTCGTTCGCGCGGTAAAGTCTAATTGCGTGATGCAGGATTTGTGTGACGTCATGTCTTTGATGCGTAGTTCGTATGTGGCGGTGTAACCGCTACAATATTAATGTCTTTGGACGTAATATCAATATGATAGGTGAATTTAACTATGGTAGATATCCTATAACAGAAATTTTATTATACTCGATAGTAAATTGATTTTAGAATAAATATAAATGTTACATGGTGACACAATGGGCGGTTTTATCGCTAAAAGCTAATCATAATCATGAATCTTAAGATAACAGTGCCTGCGATTCTCCATACAAATGTATTCACCTTTTTTCTTCCTGAATAATGCCTCTAGAGTAATCATTTTTTTCATAAAATCAAGGTCTGCTGTAGACACGTCCCTGTTATTTCCTTTTTTTCAGCAACTTATTACCGCCGCGATTAGAGGACTACCAGACAAATTCGAAAAGTTTTCAATATAAAAGAAAATGATAGGGACCTAGACATACTCTTTCTTTAAATTTAAATGTAAAAAATAATTGCATCGGCTAAGTTTTCGAGGAGAAAAAAGGGGAATACGAAACGTCGATCTCGTCCATTTTTTTTTTTGTGATGTATTTGGTCTGAGCTGCAGCTGTCCTTTTCACACTCTACGGAGGCAGACTTGAGGTAAGACGACGGCAATAGTTTCTTCATATACCCATTTTTCAAACTCCTTGCAAGCCCTGTTCCCTCTTAATCTTGAGCATAATTTTGAAATTCTCTCTCATTGTGTTACGAGCTTCACCTAGTTCAAAACGAGAATAAAGTTAGTCACAGTAAGTTGCAGGAAAAACTAGATATGATAGAACTCATTTACCCCTACAAGCTCGCAGGTATGAAATATTTCTAACTGCAATTAACTGATAACAAAAGTATATGACATAAAGTTTCTACCTACATATTTCTGCGCCCGACATTAAACATCAATTAGACTATTTACTAAATGAAATCCATTTTATTACTAAAACCCGTTTACACTCGCCATATTCATTGAAAAAAGATTTGTCCCTAGAGACCAAAATTCATCACTCAAGCATACAGATTACCCGCAAACAAAATAACATGTCATTTGACCCTTATAATCTGTGAGCGGTCCTGGCCCAAATTCATTGAAAGAGCGATTAACGTGCATACCTACTGAGTAGGTAATATATCACTATACAGAGTTAGCTAATTTGACCCCGCTTAGGTTTAACCTCAAATAAACTTTATTTGCGAGTTGAACATTACATCCAAAACCTAAGTAAAACCTACTAAGCTATGGTAACGGCAGTAGAATATATAATTTCGTTATATACTACTGCCGTGATTTTTTTCACATAACCAAAACCAACCATTTAGCTGGCACGGGGGGACGCTTTCCCAGATTGGAGCAGGCTGGGGCTGCCTTGAAGCGGCGGTGCTCTGCCCGGCTTGGGCAGAGCACCGCCGTGTCCTCGTGGAGGCGAACGGTGGCGGGGATCTCTCGCGTCTGGCCCTGGTCCAGGCCATGGTACGGAGCGAGAGGGCATGGACAGCCGTCACCTCCTTCTGCGAAGCACTAATGCTCGCGAAGGAGGAGGCGGGCCGAATCCCGGCCACCGTGGGCGAGGGCTTGAGGACGGTGAGCAATGGGTAGCTCGCTGTCTGGTAAGGACCAGGCCCGGGTCGACGGAGCGTTGTGTTCCACGCGCGCCTCAAAGAGATGTCAGCGATTGAAGGGGTCCGATGGGATCGATGCCTGCCGGGGTTGCGGGAAAGTCCGAAAGGGATACCGTGGCCTCTGGCAACCGAAGGAACACGGGTGGGTTTTATTTAGTCAGTAAGAGTCTGACACGCACGCCCTCCCGCTCCGCTCAGAGCGGGAGAAGTCATTTGACGATTTCCCACCCAAAAAAAAGGGGGGACACTTGACCAACAAACATTTGCACTTTAAAGCTTAATATTTCGTTAACGAATCCCTGAATCCAAAAATAGTTTTGGCACGATAAAAAAATATCCCCACTTTACACGTAAAGTGGGGATATTTTTTTATCGTAGGACAGATCATAGGACAGACGGACGGACATGGCAAAACTATAAGGGTTCCTTGTTTACTACAGAATGCTAAAAGAAGAGATTATTATGTATATGTTCGTTTGTATGTATTTTTTATTTTATTTATGTTCATCGATATTTTCGTGATATTGAAAAATTAATTTGGAAGAGGAAGCTTTCATGGTGTTCCCATATAAATTTAATTATCTTTGCTTCGGTAGTTTTTGAAGTAACTACGATATTACATACTCGTATTTAATCTACTTTTGCATCTTGATGATGTTATAGCAAATTGGTGCGGTATAAGAACTATAGCTAAATAGTGAAAAATAATAAACTGTCTTTCGATCTGTATTTTAGTTTTTTGCCACCGACTTCCGAAATTAATATAATTTTTCACTTTCTAGTGTATTTTTTTGGAAGTCAGTATTTGTTTTTGCATATTTCGCTTCTTTAAAAACATTATTAAAATTGGTGTTGCTTTCTGAATTGGCTTACACATTTTTTTTCGAATAGTTGTGTTTCTTTAAAAACATTATTAAAATTGGTGTTGCTTTCTGAATTGGCTTACACATTTTTTTTCGAATAGTTGTGTTTCTTAATAAAAATCCAAGCCTTAATTACTCTAATTTTTGTGTTGTCTTTTGTGGTTATTAATATTATATATTTTTTAATGTTTTTATTATTAATTTGTTTTGTATTTCATTTTTTTACTATATGATTTCGTGTTGTATTTATGTTTTTATTTTTTTATTATCATTATTTTCGGTTTTTCAAACTTAATGTCTACCTAGATTATAAGATAATGATGTGGTCTCCTATAATTGGAAGCACACATTGTATTTGTCCCTCTTTTAGATTGTAAACTTGCATGAAATTGTGTAGCCTCTGTTAGAGATCCAATAAATAAATAAAATAATATTTTTTTAATAATCCTTAAAAAAATATTGTAGGAACATGAAATTCACTATCACTCACGGCCATTTAATTATTTAAGGATTAAAAAAATGCGTAGCTCTTTCAATATTAAAAAGCTGAAAACAAGAATTTTCCAGAGACGTGTACATCGCTGCTTGATTTCACAAATATGTAACTCTATCAAAAGTGACTTAGCAAAAAAACAGACCTTTTACTTGGTGACATGAAGGTTAATATAAAAATGTATCTATACGTGATATTTTTCAAAAAAAAACTGAAATAGTCTCAGTTTACTACTTTCTTATTGATTACATTCAGTGGGTCTTTCCAAAAGATAGTGTATCCATCTGCCTAATAACATTTTAAGACCCTAAGCGTCGCCTTGAGGAAGTAAAGAAGAGAACACGAGTGGTACGTGACAATGAGCTGATGTGGCAGTAAAATAAAATGAGCTTACGTAAAGAGGGAATGCAAAGGCGTTACAGACATTTCACTCAAAAGTTGCAGCGTCGGCAGGTTTTCAGTTGCAAATTTCAAACGTCCCGTCAACGTCGCCTAATTTATTCTATCATGCTACAATGATGTTTTGCGCCGGAATGACATTAACAGGAAGGTGTTGTTGGTACACATTTATGTGAAATTTTAGTGAGAAAAAAAAAAAAAAAAAAACTTAATCTTTTCAGTAAAAGAGGTGAAAGACACAATTATAGTACTAGAAATAGGGACGAATTAGTTCAACCGGGTTTCAGACTGGCTAAAGTAGACTCATCCTTCATGGAGTACTGTTTAAAATGTTACAATAAAATACCTCCCCATATACTACAACTAAATAAAACGAAATTTAAATCTAGTATAAAACGCACACTATGCTGCCAAGCATATTATAAGCTAGGGGATTATATCGCTGACAAAAATGCTTGGCTTAACGCTGGTCCAGCTCCACAAGGGCGCATAAACTAATTGATTAGCATTCGAAAATATTGTTGGAGCTGCTGAAGATTGCAAAAACTATCTTTGAATTCTATAACTTCAATCTCTTTTTTATTGTATAATTGAATATCACATGTGTAAGCACTGTGACCATGTACCTTCTTTATAGCTACCATTTAATGGGTACGTCTTTCATTGACTAGATATGCCCTGGCGGCTAAGAGTATGTCATGCTCACTCAAATGTCTCGCTGGTGGTGGCGTGTGTGTTGGATCGTTGAGTTCCCTTCAAAATGGTTGAGCTAAACGGTGCTGATCCATGCGTCATGTTCGTGAACGGGCGCCATCAGTAGGGACTGGTCATCTCTTTTCTGCCACGGTTTATTTTAATTTTTGAATTGTTTTTATCTTTTTATTACGGACGCTTTTTTACGTACTCGTCTTTCTACATTGTTCTCACATGTATAATTTCAACATTAATGATGTAAACAATATTTTGTAAGAATATATATTTTTTTTAAAGAGTGTCCGTGGAGTTTCTTGCCCGTTCTTCTCCATAGGAACCTACGCTTTGGAATGGGCAACTAGCTTCATATTTCTGACTGACTGACCCCTTGACAATTCAAAAGTGCCTGTAAATGGTTTAATTGAAATAAATGCTTTGAGTTTGAGTTTGAGATGGCGAAGTATATGTGTGTGTAAACTTCGCTTCACACACAGAAGCAAAGGCCCGATGCTGTTTTGTTTCAACAAAAATGACAGCAATACAATGACATACATTACGTAACTTTCGACTAACGCAAACATCATGACAAAATGGGAGAACCATTTTGTCGTGATGTTTGCGTTCGTTCGCGAAACGGTGCACAAACCCTCCGTGTGTACAGCCTCTTAGAAGGTAGGTTTACACGTGGCCCATAACGACCTGTGAGTAATGCCCCAGGAATACGAATAAAGAGGGTGATGAAGGAGAGTAGTACTATGCACCAAAGTTACACCACACGTTGGTAAGTACGTAACAAAATTAAAATGAATTTAGAGTAACGCAGCACGGCGCTAAAAGGTTGCAAATTGTAATTCTAAAAGCTGATACGATTGAGGTGATTTATTGACGGTGGAGAAAACTTTACAGGTAAAACTTTTTATTCTGGCTGTGATTTTTCGTTCATGTATGTATGAATTCGTTTTCGAATACATACATACATGAATAGGGAAAGATTGCCTACCTTACTACATTATTTGCATGTGACAACAATGCAACATCCAAAGCGATAGAGATAAAGTAAACAAGAATTGATCTATTCTTCTATCATGTCACGTTGTGTATTTTTTCAGCACACTATGTTTACTATACATTCCCCAATAACGGAGTGATACCTACAACTGATTTTACTTCGAGGATATTTTAATTTGCAGTCAGATATTAAATCTGGAGAAAGTTCTTCCTAGAAACACTAAAATCAAATACGGGAAAGGGTGCTATTAACCACACAGCAGTGTGGCTGGACCTTAAATTACAATACTGGTTCCTCAGTGTTTTGAACTAACACGCTTCGAACTAATTTGAAAGCTTTTAACGTTTTATTGACTTTGACCATTTGTTCCGAAGTCAATGGTATATATGGTAATGGTATATTAACTAAGAGTTTCTATGGAATCTATACACATAATGCCTAATCCTGATGTCTAAGTGTAGTTACCTACTATTGTTCATTATTATTGTTATATCTTTACTTACTGCTTCATTAAATTGTATACAAATATTAGCTTTTGCTAGCGGTTTTACCCGCGTGCATGTCGGAAATTATTCCACAGGAACGTAATATCGTGGTAAAAAGTATCCTATGTCCTATTCCAGGTCACGGCCTACCCGTGTGCTAAATTTCATCCAAATCCGTTCAGTAGTTTTAGCGTGACAGCGTAACAAACAAACTCTTTCGTGTTTATATTAAAATGGGATTTGTATATCCCTATAAAAAATAAATTTATGTCTCCTTGTGTCCTAACACTCACTGTGGTAGGACACAGAGATAACCACAATTAAATGTAACACCTACCTTATAGCACTGTGAACAAATAAACGTATTTGATGTGGTCCATCCTATCCGAAATCTAGATGCAATATTATACTTATTATTAAGTGACAACTATGCTGAACATGGTTTCAGCTGTTTTCTGTATTTGAGCAAAACACATGATAAACGGTATTTGTCGATATTATGCAAAATAACTTGCATTAAGTAATTTTTATATTGCTTTTATTTTTATATGTACTGCCTCGTTGGTCTAGTGGTTGCAAGCGCTACTGCTGAGCATGAGGTCTTGGGTTCGATTCCCGGGTCGGGCAAAGTGTTATTGGGTTTTTCTATCTGGAATTTCTCAGTAGCAGCCCGGAGTCTGGATTTGTGCCCGGTTGATGGCAATAGGCTCGCCCCCTATTACATGGGACTTAAACATAACTGGCGAAATGTGGGTGTTCCTACCTACTACAGGTAGGTACACCTCTGCCCAACCCTTCGGGGAAACAAGGCGTGATGAAATAACCTTCAAATCAAAAAATATAATCACAATATCAGGAAATAAATAGCGCTTAATCGCTCAATCTATATATCTGTAATTATTTACATTTTTTTTAAAACCTTATTCGCCTGACCCGATTATCATCATCGTCCTCACCTGAAATGAGGTAAAACTAATACCTACCCCACGAAATACGAGTATACTGAGTTAATACTTTTCTGAGTAACTTCTATAAAACATACAGGTAAACTATAGGTAGGTGGATCCTACTCCAATCTACACACACAATATATTCTTAGGTATGTTCATATATTGATTTATTAGTACATAACATTTTTTACTGCCCGGTTTCCTAACCCCAAAGGAAAGAATAGCGAACCCCGAACTGTACAAACGAACATATTTTTGATTTTGGTAAAGCACTATTTATGGTGATATCGGTATGGAGTGTCGCTTATGACTCCATGTTTTGTTACTTTTGAATATTGGAGTTTTGGTGATCAAATAAATTAAAATGTTGATTCTTTTTAATATCATTCCTCATCATGTTCAATCTTTAGAATATTATGTTAATAATTTTCTAACCCATGAAGCTTATCATGAAAAGTTCAAGCTAAACCATTTCCAACTTTAGCTGACACGAGTTGAGACCTAGCGAACTCATTGCTGAACGAAATCCAGTCTAAACAAAATCTAAATTTATCTTAACTTTTAATACCTAAACACAAAATTATCTTTAATTTTTGATATATGATACCTCGATGCTGTGAGATTTAGATCATTAAAACATTTATGGTTGAAGTGTCCAATAAATCACAACGCGAAGCTATAAAAATGTAATAAATCCCGTTAAATTTCAATTTAAGTTTATTTTCCAATACGCAAGGCACTTGAAATAAATTATTATAGGAGCTGTATTCAATATTTCATTCATTATACTTAATGCGTTAAACACTATCTATGCATACCTACCTACTTAACATATTATAATCTGATGTGATTAAGGTGGGTTTCCAAAGGATATCAATCATATCATTCAACTCATTCATCGCTTGAGAGACCCAAGAGTTGTCATCGAACCGCACTTTATTATATTTGCCTAAAGGGAACATCTGATTTGCCATCATATACCTATATACAGATGGTTATATTGTTAACGCGATGTATAGAATCACAGAATGGGGACATGCTATCGTACCTTCGTCTGTACACATGGCTAGATAGAGAACTGTTAATGCTACCAGCCTTTGCAAATCTACCGAGCAATTTCCAACTCTATATTCTTGGCACAAAGTTGAAACTTGATAAACTTTACAATAACACAATCGAAGAAAAATATTAGTAATGCGAATGGATTTGAGTTAGACATGTTCGAGATTTAGGCAAACGTGTACCAATCTGTGCCCGAAGCTACGCTTTATTTTACGTCATAAATATTTTCAAATTATAGATAGTAGGCATTTTATAATGTAGGGGTATACAACCGATTGACCATTCGTCCTACAAATATTAAAATTATAAATGTGAAGGTTTGGATGTTTATTACTAAACGTTAAACGCATGAACTTTGACAAAAAGAAAGACTATAACCTGGAATAATATAAGGGCTACTTTTATTTGGATACCTTGATACGGTAGTTTTTCCACATGGCGACTGAAAAACTTTTTGAGAAAATCAATTTAAAATTATGGAGTGCGACAAAGGACAAAGGTCTCCCACTTGAAAGCCCAAATTACAGGGGGAACTCCAAACCGAGGGGTCTTTTCCCATTTTTCACCAAGTTATGGAACGTTAATAACCATTTTCCTATTGCGCGTTGTTTTAACGTAATTCTTTGAAGGCGGGAAGATAAAGGTAATGTAATAATGGCGACAGAAATTGATGTCTCTACGTGTCTCATAAAATGATATCAAAATGAAGCATGGTTTTCAATTTCTCTTATGTGATATTGGATAAGTATAACAATATTTTGCTATTAGGGGCTCTATAAGTAGGTATTTACCATAATATTTACTTTAATAACAGAATTTTTCCTACATTTTCTTGTGTATGTATCACTAAACTTCTTACAGAGTAAACTAAAGTGGTTTTAACAAAGAAGCTTTGCCTGTTTCTGTTTAAATTGTTCTTGTTGATTTTACAAAAACCTTCCGGAATAAACAAAATAATTTAATTTTTATCCATTTTATTTTTGCCCTCATACCCCCGGTACCCAGCCCCACTGTGAACGCTGGGACGACACCAGCCGCGGCAGTTGCGTCGAGCTCGAGCGACGAGTATTTCTCCCCGCCAACGACGCCACCACCTGCTTGTCAACGGAGAGGACGCCGGCCGCCGGACGGCTTAGGACCTCGAGGCCCACCGGCCGCTGATAGGGTCCCAGCTCCCGGCGGAAGTGTGCAGCGCACGAGATGGACACAATCCATCAACGAGAACGTCATGCGCTCATACTATGGGGCTACAGAGGGGGTTAACAACCTGACCGCGTACCGTGTTCGGATGCTCTCTCTTTTTCAGGTGCTTGAGCCAGCTGTCAACGTTTCGGCACAACGACTGTCGGATCAGTTGCGGGTCATTCAGCGTAATCACATATTGGATAACACTGTACTTGATCGCCTACGAAGTGAAATGCGGTACATATGCTACGAGCACTAAACCCTGATATCTTTGAATATTTTCTCGTATGCATCGATGAAAAGATTTAATAATAAATATTTATAATATATTTCAACGCAAGCTTGAAAGTCAACAGAAGGAAATGGTGTTCCATTTTCTTGAGATATGCAGCAAATGCGAATCGTATTATCATCTGTCAATGTTACAAACATTTCTACAAATACCGTGAATGTAAGGAATACAAATGAAAGACAGATATTATAACCTTCAAGATTCAAACGTTATTCAATAGTCAGTTTTCCGATTTTCGCCGACGTTTTTTTTTAGATTTTGTCTTTATCGTTTGGATTTCTGTACCATAGTCAGTCACTATCTCACATGATGATGTTCTTCAGAAACAACCGGCGTGCGTGTATGACCAGATGTATGAACGTAAACGAAGCAAAAGGACTATGTAAGGATCGTAGCAGGTAGCGTTCTGTAGTTTCTACCTACCCCATGTGAAGAAGGCGTGAGTTTACTTATGTACTCGTATGTATGTAAATTAGGTATTAACACACATTGCACATTCCATATAAATTCAGACCAGCTATATGACATGCTATTTTAAACCAACTACTACTAAAAACCGGGAGTACGTAATATCGCAACAGTAATTACGCAATATTCTCTTTGGTCCCAGGCCTTGACATCAACCGATGAACAACATTCCTTAACGTTTATTTGTTGGTTGAATGCGAGGCTTTTAACTGCTTTTTTTTTTTTTTCTTTGAATTTGCGTTTTGTTTGTGCATAATAAACATCTTTCTTTCTTTCTAAATTCCAACTCTATCAGATTACAGGAAATAGGTGAAAAATCGATCAGAATATTCGTCTGACAGTCACTCGTAGAGCGTGAAACTTAATGAAACCGTTTGAAAAGGAAATTGGAAAACCTGCATAAGTACCACATCATCATACTTTCATATTCCCAAGTGGTTTTTAATGCAAAAACAATAGAAAACTGCCTGCCTCGTTGGTCCCGTGGTCGCAAGCGCTACTGATGAGCATGAGGGTTCGATTCCCAGGTCGGGGAAAGTGCCGCCATGGGATCTGGAGGCAAAAGTCCTCGCGCATATTTGGGAGTGGCGCGAGGAGGCGAAACGCCGGGGCTTGACTCCGATGCCGCGAGAAATCGCGGCACAGCGGACAGAGCTCCGACGGGATCTCATGGCGGCATGGAGAGTGCGATTGTCGCAACCCAGTGCTGGGCACGCCACTATTGCGGCGATAAGTCCCCTCTTTGAGGAGTGGCTGGAGAGGCGCCACGGCGTCCTCACCTTCCGCCTGACGCAGGTCCTTACCGGACACGGCTGTTTCGGGAGGTACCTGTTTCGGATAAGGCGGGAGGAAACGCCCGGGTGCCATCACTGCGTGGATCGCCCGGAGGACACGGTGGAGCATACGGTGGAGGTATGCCCGGCTTGGGCAGAGCACCGCCGTGTCCTCGTGGAGGCGATCGGTGGCGGGGATCTCTCGCGTCCGGCCCTGGTCCAGGCCATGGTACGGAGCGAGAGGGCATGGGAGGCCGTCACCTCCTTCTGCAAAGCAGTAATGCTCGTAAAGGAGGAGGCGGAACGCGTGAGGGAGAGGCAAATTTCGCGCCCTCACGCCCCTAGCCGCCGCAGGAGGAGACGCCCTGGGCGTCGGGAATCAATCGCTGATTCCCGGCCACCGTAGGCGCGGGCTTGCGGACGTTGAGCAATGGGTAGCTCGCCATCCGGTAAGGACCAGGCCCGGGTCGACGGCGCGTTGTGTTCCACGCGCGCCTCAAAGAGTGTCAGCGAGTGAAGGGGTCCGATGAGACCATTGCCTGCCGGGGTTGCGGGAAAGTCCGAAAGGGATAGGGGTCCGTGACCCCCTGGCATTGCACAGGCAACAGAAGGAACACGGGTGGGTTTTAGTCAGTAAAGCGGGAGACGTCATTTGATGACTATTTCCCACCAAAAAAAAAAAAAAAAATGTCGGGGAAAGTGTTATTTGGTTTTTCCATCAGGAATTTCTTAGAAGCAGCCCAGAGTCTGGATTTGTGTCAGGTTGATGGCAATAGGCTCGCCCCTATTACATAAGACTTCAACATAACTGGCGAAATATGGGTGTACTGTTGGTACACCTTTGCCTAACCCTTTAGATCAAGGCTTATTTTAAAACAAGGTCACACATACGACGACATTTTGCTTATTACATCCGTCTCCTACAGATACGTTAGTGTCAACATGGAGCTACACTACAGGCTTAGCAGATGATTCACTAAACGTAGGTATTCACATATTAACAATAGGTACAAAAGCTGATAGCTTTAGCGGATTTGAACACGTGCTGTTGTGTGGAATAGTAAATACTGTAGTAAACATAGATTTACGAGTATTGTTAGTCATGTGTGTCGACTGATTTTACACGTGCGTACTAGGTTTCTGTTTTTTGCAATAAAAAATATGTTAAAAGTAATACGAGCATGAATCCTAGATAGTGCATTCCACAGGGAGGTTTTAATAGAATATCAATGCGCAACCACACCCAAACGTAAAAGTTTCATAATAAAACAACTATCTAACTAAAACACAAAACAAAGTGTAAACGTGCGGAACGGAACGTGCAAAGTTAACATTAGGAAACGCAATCTGATTGCTAACTTTAACAAATACGCAAATGCTGTTTATTACACGTAGATAATGTCTTATTTAAATTCCGAACGCAACATGAGACGGAAGGGGTTCCCCACCCCCTTGTTAACCACCACATTGCCCACAGTAATTGTTTTATGGCATGTGGCAATCAAGACACATCTATCTACGTAGGTGTTTGTATAGGACACTGTATATTGATGTCCCTATAACAGCGCACGGGAATTGCAAATTACAGGTTCGGTTCGGTTCGCAGTCTTTTGTAGGCATGTTTATTTAGTAAGGTAACATTTTGAGTTAATTAAAATTTAAAGTTTATTTTGGTTCAATGAAATTATGTTGAAATAAATTGACTTTTAGCTATCACCTAGTTGGAGGTCGTGATTCTGACTGTTATGATAACAGTGACCTGGCAATGCACTCCGCTTTGTTAGGTCAAAGAAAATATGATTCGTCAGTAGCCGGGATTAGATTTAAGTTAATAGTGGTAGGGTCGTCCCCAAGAGAAAGATCAAAGGCAAAAGTCTCTACCTATCGCCTCGGGATAAAAAGCGTGATGTTTGTTATTTATTTTATTTAAGCTAGTTATATCCACAAGCGCTCATAACTTGAATCTCTCTCCGAAAATCTTTTTCAAGTGACAAATCATTATTCAAACCTTTTCACCGCAATTTATTACGGATCTTAGAACCTTTTCAAAAGCCAACTCAATGAAGGTGAGAATCGGACTCAAAACCAATTTAATATTCGTATTTCAATTTCCTTTATTATTGTTATCTGTAATAGGAAAGTTAACTTTGAAATTCAGAATTAAATACATTAAAACTTTTTTAATAACAAGAATTTAATAAATCTTTAACTATGACACCCAATATTTTAAGATGAATAAATTCAACAATATTAGATAATGTAGTTGGTTAATTCAGTGTCCAAAAAAATCTACGACGTTTTTAAAATGTCGTTATTAAAAATCACAAAATTCATTGACAGAAAAGGTACAGCCTTTACCAATGGATCTACAAGCATGAAATTTTGCAAAAGAGAAATTCCATAAAGATAAAGATAAAGATCATTTATTTGTCCAAAACATGAGTAGACACACACGTGGCATGCAAGATTTTACAATTAAATTAGGTCACAGTCATGTTTTGCCTTAACGGCGTACAAAATATAAGTAGGTAGGTTATTACATTTAATCAAATAGTTATAATTTTATCCATTATTCAAATAATTAACCGTCCAAATTAGAATTTAAAAAATTTAAATGTAATACAGAATAGTGTCAACAACTCATAGGTAATATAATAAAATTAGTCAATTTAATACATCCTATAAAGGGGTTAAAATTAAATAAGGTAAGAAAGTTTCTAGGGATGTGCGTCATTTTTGAAGTTAGAAACATGGAATTTAGTTGCATCATCATTTAAAGGATTTTTTTTTTAAATCCCTTCGGGCTTGTAAATAAATAAACTCATAAAAAAACTTGATGACCGAATAATCATCGAGTTTGTTTTATCAAGTTTCATTTTATTATTTTGGTTGCCATGGTAATAAGGATAAACATATTAACCGCATATTTTAAGACACGGCTGAATTTATTGTTCCATTCAGAACTTAACTTTTTTGACTATCGGAAACTGTCGCAGAGGCAAAGGTTGACGACCGACGATATTGCTTCAATATGGTGCAAACGAACTCTAGCGAATTTAATCGATGAAGCGGCAAGTGACTTAATTAATTACATAGTTAAACACGGTTAGTTGAGTTAAACACGGTTTAAATTGCGTTCAACATGTAACTTAACGGAAGTTTTACTCTGAAGGATTAATATTTTAGGTCTAGGGAGACGTTATTTGCAAGACTGCCCTGTTAGTAGTCACGAATTCACGATGACTGACATGATTGTGGGTTCCAATTAGAGTCAGGTAATAAAGTGTTATAGCGTTTTTCTGGATTCTCACCAGCAGCTGGTTTTGTGCACAGTTATTAGCAATAGGCTTACCACCTTTTATTTATTTATTTATTTATCATAAGCACACCAACAGCACAGTCACTTACAATTCAAATTAAATAACATCTAAAATTAGCATTTCAGTAACCATGCAAATGACAGGTATGCATGACATTCACATATGAAATTTAGAGACTAATAAGAACAAAATAAAGTGAGTCTGGTAGACATAAATCTACAACACTGCAAAAACAAACCACTTTGAGCTAGATAGACGGGCACTCGTCACACTGTTTAAATAGGGAGCGTCTGTATGAAGCGAATTTATACAGGGTGTTTGGCAGAACGTTGAACATACGAAAATGGTGGATAGATTGGGTCATCTGCTACTTACTCAGCCCTAATTTAATTGGCCCTGGACCCCAGGATATTAAAAAAAATTTTTTTTGCTTTCTTCTAGTTTCACCACTTTCTTAACTTTAGAGTGTATTTTTTATCACAAATGGATAAAACAGGCATTTTTTTTTTATCGTTAATGTTGGTAGATTCTTATAAAACTATTGCTTTATTCAGATGTTAGCTAGAAAAAAAGTTATAAGTCCTCAAACTTACAGAAATATGTAAAAAAATACTTGAAACTAAATTTCAACTTGCATTAAAAAAAAAAAAAATGGGTTGAGTAAGTAGCAGATGACCCCACCTATCCACCATTTTCGTATGTTCAACGTTCTGCCAAACACCCTGTATAAAAACAATAACATAAACATTAGCGAAATATGTGTATATGAAGGCACAGGATCAGATATATTGTAAAATAAAAGAGGTTCTTTAAATAATAAGAATTTAGATTTTCTTATAAATTATTTAATCAATTAATTACACACACGAAACTACACTTAATCAGTTTCAAGACACAAATAGCCATGACACCCAGTAATAGCTTAAGTTTACACAAAATAGTAACAATGTACAGAGAGGCAGAGTAACAATAATTGAGAGCAATACAACCTGTGCACCGGGCAACGCCTGAAGGCAGAATGCCATTTCGCCGCCGTGCGGACTCTTTTATTTATTTATTTTTTTATTTATTTATTTTCATACATACATCTATCTTTACAGTTTCCCCATTGCGATAGAGTAGTAAATTACATAATCAATAAAAAATAGTAACAATAAACATAAAACATTAATAGCACTAAACTAAACTAACACATTTTAATACTTAAACAATAATCTCGATTTTCTACAAATAACATATGACGTATAAAGTCACTCTTGTGAATTCGCTCTGTGAACAAATGAACACATCGATCTTCTCGGCAACTAGATTTAGCGTGCGCAACGCTCTCGCCAGAGGGAAGTTCTCCAGCAATTTAGTGCGACTGCGTGGCACCATAAACAAGGCGGGCCGTCGTCGACGTTGCACGTACTTATCGGGAACCCTCAAGCCTATCCACTGTAATACCCCCGGATTATGTAGGATACCCCTAAATACCCTAAGAGTGTATGACGCCAGCGCTAGATCCCTCCTAGTTTCCAATTTGTTGTATCCTACCATGCCCAATACAAACAATGTAGGATACATCAAAGGGTAGAAAGGGTACACCCCATACAGCCTGAAGTACATATATCGGGCGTATTTATTTTGTATGCGCTCCAACATGAGACCATATTTAGCCTCATGTGGAGCCCATATCGCCGAATTACACTCCAGCTGACTTCTTATCAGGGCGTCATACAATACCGATATGGTTTTCATGCTCGTGAATGATGCTGCTCTACGAAGTACAAAACCCAAACGTTTGTACGCCTTTTTGCAGACATTTTTTATATGTTCACGGAAACTTAATTGGGTGTCCATACAAACGCCAAGATCTCGCACTGTCTCCACCCGTTTCAATGGCGCGTTGTCCACTTTGTAGCTATAATGGAGTGGTGCCCTAGCCCGACTGAACGTTACAACCGAACACTTAGTGACATTGAATTGTAACTTGTTGTTTTGACTCCACTGAACTACGCGATTAATGTCTTGTTGCAGGCGGTGACAGTCATCCTCGCTTTCGATAGCCAGGAGCAACTTAAGGTCGTCTGCGAATAGCAGACACTTGGCATGTTTTACTACATCCGGCAGGTCATTTATCATGATAATGAATTCTAAAGGCCCCAAATTGCTGCCCTGGCTCACTCCCGACCTAGTAAAATAAGACTCAGACCGGTATCCACTGTATTCAACGTACTGTTTCCTGTCCCTCATATAGCTCACAAAAAGTTGGAGCAACTTGGGTGTGCAGCCCACCTTAGCCAACTTTGATAATAAGACATCATTATCCACCAGGTCAAATGCTTTCTTAAAATCAAAGTAGGCGGCATCTACCTGCACCCCAGAGTCAATATGAGGAACCAAGTACGTCATAGCATTCAGAAGATTGCTGGTCGTGCTACGCTCCGGTCGGAAGCCATGCTGTGCATCTGATAGTTGTGATGTAACTTGCTCCTGGACATCACGCTGAATGGCCGACTCAAACACCTTCGCTGGTGTTGACAGAATCGCCACAGGTCTAAAATCCTCAACCGCTGTACTATTCCCGCCCTTTGGTATTGGAATTACGCGGGTGATCTTCCATTGTTCTGGAAAATACGATATGTCCAAACACAAGTTAAATATACGCGCGAGTGGTTCCGCCAGTACCGATCGACAATCTCGCACGACAAACACTGGAATACCATCCGGACCTGCTGACCGCTTTGGTTTGAGTCGCGCCATTGCCGCTTGAACCTGATCAATTGAGAGTCGCGAGACCTGCACACGCGCGCTGTGCACGCCTCCTGCCTCCACCGCTTCTTGCACCTCGAGCCTTGCCGGCGCCTTACTGTACACACTATAAAAATATCTCGCAAATTCCATCGCACATTCAGGATCGGTCAACACTGAGCCCTCTTTTATGATTTTGCGATGGTTTCTAGCTTTCTCTTTTGTTCTAATATAGTCCCAAAAAGCCTTAGGATCCTTCGCCAAGTTATTCTGTAACCGCTCCTGATACTTTTGGTACTCTCGAGAAATACATTCTTTAATTCGCGCCCTACATATAGAAAACCTATCATAATCAGCACGCGATTTTGTAGATTTATATCGCTTATGATAACTTGCTTTCAATCGAATATCAGAAACTATCTCCCCAGTATACCACTCAGGATAGCAATACTTGCTGTTTAAAGATATACTTCGTTTTTTAGGAACGCAACTATCTAAAACTGTGTTAAATATCTTGTAAAAATATTCCAAAGCTACCTTCGGTTGCTGAATACTATAAAGAGGGCTCCAATCGGCAGCCGCTAAAGATGAATAAAGTAAATAAAAATCTGCTTTATTGAAGTTCCATTGCTGTTCGATTTGACTTACGGGTACCCGACTGTCCGCCGCCATTGACACAGCTGCTGTCTGCGCTGAGGAATGCATCACGCTTACGGTAACCTGTAGGGTTATCGTGAGTGGCGGGTGATACGCGTCTACCGGTACCAGAGAATCGTCTGCCTCGCATACTCTCCCGTCCAACGATAGCGAGCACAACACCAAATCCAATTGCCTCCCGTCACGGTTAGGTACTGTATTTATTTGAGCAAATCCACAACAGGACAGAAAGAATTCAAAATAATTTACAATGTTCTCATTGCAAGAGTATAAATTAAAATCCCCTAACAATATAACATTTTTATATTTTACACACATTTGTTCTAGAATTCTAAAAAATATCATAAACTCATTTTCATTAGTATTTGGGGGTAAATAAACAACACAACATAAAAACATGAACCTATCATTAACATGCACTGTCGCACAAACCAGTTCAAACGAGCAGTTATCTATGATGACGTCACTCGGTGTCACTCGTCGTAGCTCAAGCCCGTGTGTGGCCACGAGAAACGCTCCGCCTTGCTTACGCCCGTCCGCCCGGTCACATCTAATTATTTGATACCCTGGTGGCACTAGCTCTGCATCTGTTATGGAATCGTTACATCCGGTTTCGGTTATTGCAAATATGTCGGCGTTAAACGATTCTATATTATTGCAAAACGTATTTAACTTCGTCCGAAGACCTCTGACATTTTGATAATAAAAATCAAAACTCCTTATTTTCTTTCTTTGATCCGCTTGATGATTTACGAAACCAAATCCATTCACTAAATTCAGTGTTGACGGGCCACATATCTGGTTGAAATAACTTTTCGTACGCCGATTCTGGTACAGTTATAATAAAAGATGCATAGTCTCTCTGAGCTTTATGCTTAATCTTCTCTATTTTGACAAAAACTTCTGCGCCACACGCACTTTTTACATACGACATAAGTTTTTCAACTGTGGTTTCTGTTGACAATCTCCAAACGTGAAGGTGCCTCTTCCTTTCTGTTGCTTGTATTTCAGCTGTATCCATATTTTTCCCCCTCAGTACCTTTTTGGATTGAAAACGTCCCTTGTTCTTCTGTACCTCAATCCACCCATGATTTTCTATATTTTCGGCTTTATTGCAACTGTTCAAGTCATCTACCATCTCTGTATGAGGTTGATTGACGACTTGGGGCGGTTGTGACTCCGTAACTAGTGAGTGCCCTGACGCTGTTTTCGTGGCCTCAATCTTTCTACTCACGCGGGTAGTAGTAGAAGAATTATTTAAGTTATGGTCACTACGGGCCACCTCTGAGTATGTACTTGGGGCTGCTATTTGTTTAGTCACTTCCACACTGGATTTTAAATTCACTGACGAACTATCACTACTTTCATCCATACGGTTGATAGTAGGCAACAACTCCTTTTGAGCCAACTGGTCTTGAATTACCTTCATATTAGTTCTTAGGTATTCTAATTCTGTTTTCGTAGAAATACATACTTCTTGAAGATATTTAATATCGTTAGCTTGCATATTTAAACGCTCCAATACTTCCAATCTGAACAGCCTGAACTCCTTTAGCAGAATACCTCCGTCGTTGTACTCAAGGCGCGATTCGGAGTTTGTTGTCTTTGAGCGGCTTCCCCGTTTAGTGTTTACGTTGCCACTAGTCGGGTACGTATTCTCCTCGATGGCGTTGATGGTGCCCCTGACCGGTGTGTCTGGAGTATTCCGTAGAGGTTTAGGGCTGGCACAAACGCACTCCGGACATACCCATTGGCGTTTATATTCCGTGGGTAAACAGCTTTGTTTCAGTCCGAGACACTGCAAATCGTACACTTTATCGCAATGTTTTTTGGTGCATTTCACAAAAAGTTCATCTAACACTGTACCCCCACAAGCTGCACAGTTCAATGACATTCTAACTAGTATTGTAGTATTTATTTCGAATTAATTCTAAGCGAACGCGACAAGTGCGTCCACCCGTGACCGTGCGCGCGACGGAACATATACGGTAGTATTGTAGGTGGGGCAACGACGTAGCGCGCTACGACGTAGCGATCACTAACTCCGCCCAGCAGCGAGGAGGTGGGAGAATGTCGTAGCGCGCTACGGCGCCATAGTGCGCCATAGCCCGATGCACGTGTTGTTTACAATGTGACGCCGACATATACTATGGCCTGTTCTAGTGTAAAGTGGCCGATGAAAGTGTTAACAAACCCTGTTCAGGTTATATTCTTACGCAACCACTCATTAAAGGAAATTAGAAACACATTCATCTGAGCGTTCATTTTAAAAGTTGGCAACGTCGCAAATAGCTATCAAATATCTACCTGTTTTGATTAATTTGGCACTATTACTGTACTGAAATATGAAATATCGCTAACTAGTGATAAAAATAATAATAAAGAATTGTAATTATAACACTGAATTCGATTTTGTAACCATTTAAGGTGTGAAAAGGGCATTTGAAAAGTTGTTTACATCTAAAACTAAATATTCGGTGTTACGATATTAATTAATGCATTTCATAATCAATGTTTTCGTTCACTAGTTAGCCATATTTCATATTTCCATAATTAATTTTAATGTTGCCAAATTAATCAAAACAGTGAAATATTTGACATATATTTGCGACGTTGCCCACTTTCAAAATAGGTTACAACTTAATTATTATTATTATTTATTTATTTCAATCAACTTTGGATCATAGGCACAATTAAACAGAATTAAAAATTATAAAAAAAAAAAAAAAAAAAAACATCAACACAAATAAAATCGGCATGAGAATTAAAATTAAAATATGAACAAATAATAATAATATACCAACATTTTTTGTTTGAAAAATAATATAACATTTTGATTCAAATATTCGACGAAAATTGAGGTTTTAAAATTGGGCTCAGTTGTCAAATGAAAAATATGTTAAAGCTGGTTTAAATTTAGAATTTCAGATTTGTTTATGTACCCAAACAATCAAATCAAAGCACTCAATATGTAACTGGCACTACAAATTAGCTTCCATAGTTAAATACGTTTTCTGTTCCATTTGTTTACATTTTCATCTGATTCTATTGAAACAGACTATACATACTCTGCCTACCGCTTCGAGGAAATAATGTGTGGTGCTATGTACATATGTTACTGTTGTATAATTTGCAAAGTACGTCCCTCTTGGGACATAATTATTATTGCATCAAAATTTTAAAATATTGTTCATTGTACTGGATAGCCCCCAGAGAGTTTTAATGGAATAAGTAACTATAACTTTCCAGCTACACAGTGCACAGTAAACACATGGATACAGGGTACCTCCAGTTATTTACAGTTCTCTGAAATATTTTTCGACTTATCAAAGCTCTATTAAATGTATTTATTTTATCAAAAGAATTCTTTTTATAGACATGTCTAGACGTTTCGTACAAATAGCATTTTTCAAAATAATTGGACTGGTGCATGAAAGTTATCTGAAAATTGACCATGCAATGTCGAACTGTCATGGATTTTCATATTTTTTTATTATATAGAAACTACAGTTACAGAAATTAAAGAGGTGCTTGTGGGTAATACAAGCCCCACGGGTCGATTGATCAGGTTAAGATACGTTTGCCGCGGTTGGTGTCCGTGGATGTGTGACCATCTTTAAATACCAAGACCCCTCCGTGCCTCGGAAAGCACGTTAAGCCGTTGGTTCCGGCTGTCATTCGTGCAATGGATCTTTGACAGTCGTTACGGGTCCTGAGAAGCCCGGAAGTCTGACAACCACTTTTACCAAGCGGTATCGTTTTAAGGCTCGTGCAGACCAGCGCGACGTGACGGGCGCGACGCGACTCGAACAATACAATTTCTAAGAAAACTTCACGGTATAACAATAGCCGGTGTCGCGTCGCGCAGTCGAGTCGCCCTAGTCTGCACGAAGCTTTACCCAGTAACGGGTGTGGAGGTCAGATAGGCAGTCACTCCATGTAAAATACTGCATCCTGTTAGATAGGAAGCCAACCCCAACATAGTTGAGAAAAGGCTAGACAGATTATGGAATGTTACAGAAATAGGTACAGATAGGTAGCAACATTTGAACAAGATCTGTATGATTTAGCACAATTAGTAATGAATCCATCAGTGTTTACTTTATTACCACTTACAATATTTGCATGTGTCGTGTCATGAAAGTCATGTTTACGTTCCAACAGTAAGATCAAAAGGAAAACACGGTCGTTTTATCCCTGTATCATTTTATAGCTGAGATATAATAATATCCTTCATCATCCTATGTGAGGTATGTACACAGAGAGAGTATGTAAAGAGTGAGTTATATTCTCGTGTATCTGTAATTTCAAGGGCACACAAAATAAACCAGCATACTGAGTACAGTATAACAATGCTGTTTGAGGGCACAAACTTGTCCTAAAACTTTTTTAATGAATAATTATAGCTTCTTCTCGCGACTTTGCCCACGTTGTAAGCACCTATTTGTAACGCTGCTGTTAACAAATCAGTAATGTTGTATTTCACCAATAAATAACGGGTGATTTTTTTGCTGGTATCTTTTTGGCAAACTGTTTTTGACACATCACGCGTGAATCGTGTCTTGTGTCATTGTCAAACTTGTTCAGTTTGGTCTATAATTTAACCATGAATCGACTTACGAACGAACAACGCTTGCAAATTATTGAATTTTACTATCAAAATGCATGCTTGGTTATGAGAGTGCATCGCGCACTTCTTCCAATTTATGGGCAGTTTGGTCGGCCTACTGAGGCAGCTATTCGGAAGCTTGTGACTAAATTTCGAACCCAGTTTACATTATTGGACATTAAACCACGAACACGCATACGTAGAGTGAGGACCGAAGAAAATATTGCGGCTGTATCCGCCAGTGTTAGTGATGACCGTGAAATGTCGATTCGCCGCCGTTAGCAGCAATGGGGCCTCTGTTACTCCACTACGTGGAAAATTATGCGAAAGGATTTGGGTGTAAAACCTTACAAGATACAGCTGGTGCAAGAATTGAAGCCACACGACCTTCCACAACGTCTAACATTTGGTGAATGGGCATTGGCAAAGTTGGAGGAAGATCCACTTTTTTATCGAAAAATTGTGTTCAGCGACGAAGCTCATTTCTGGTTGAATGGATATGTCAATAAGCATAATTGCCACATCTGGAGTGAAGACCAGCCAGAAGCATTGCAAGAGCTATCACTGCATCCCGAAAAATGTACTGTTTGGTGTGGATTATGGGCCGGTGGCATCATCGGGCCGTACTTTTTCAAAGACGACAATGGCCGAAACGTTACTGTGAATGGCGAGCGCTACCGTGTGATGATTGGCGATTTTTTTTTGCCCATAATGGAAGAATTGGACATGCCTGACATGTGGTTTCAACAAGATGGTGCCACATGCCACACGGCACGCGAAACAATGGCCCAATTGAGAGCCGCCTTCGGTGAACAGTTTATCTCACGTTTTGGGCCCGTCAATTGGCCGCCTAGATCGTGTGATCTAACGCCTTTGGACTATTTCTTGTGAGGCCATGTTAAGGCTCATTCATGTCTACAGGGATAAACCAGCAACGATTGACGCACTGGGAGCCAATATTGAAGCATTTATTCGTGATATACCGGCTGATATGTTGGAGAGAGTGTGCCGAAATTGGGCCTTGCGAATGGGCCATCTAAACTGGAGCCGCGGCCAGCATTTGCATGAAATCATCTTCAAACATTAAATTATATTGATCGTTCTATCGATTCCAATAAAGATTTCATCAAATTTTTCAAATTTTTTGTGTTTTTTATTTTAAATCAAATCCTATACCTCTTAAAAAATCACCCGTTATAAGCTTAGAAACTTAAGTAGGTAACACACACGAAGATTATTTGAAATTCAACCCTAAAATGTCGACGGCACATTCTTAGTTACCAAAGTAAACACTTTAACTTCTTATAGCGCTTACTAACCCGCGCTATAAGAAGTGCAGTCAGCTTTCTTGGCAACGCCTTCCAACCCCCTTGACTTTTAAGTAGGGTTAAGTTGATGCTATTATTGTACACTAGCACGTTACTGACGTAGCTTTCGATCACGAACATCGAAAATAAAACCATAAAACTCAGAACATTTAGAAAACAACATAACAAAATCGATTATTTTGAATAAAACATTTCATAGTTTTTGAGAAATGTTATATTCGAAATAATCGGTATCCAGATGTGTCTGGAGGGCATGAACTTATAAGACTATTAAAAGTCAAATATAATTGGTTCATATCATATTCCACGTTTCAAAGAAATAAAGCTACGTAAGTTTCGTATCAGATCAAATATAATATATAGTTAATCCTAGAAAATCCACGCAACACTTAACGCATATTAAAAGAGTAAAGATACTAATAATGTGATTTATAGGGCACTTAATCAATCGAAAATACCGTCATAAAACAAAAATCACTATTATTTTATGTTCCATAATATCATTTTACCACGTAGCCATATAATTATGCCACGCGACGCGTTGCATAAACAGAAATTAATGAAATTATCCATAGTTTCCGCAAAACAATTTACACTTTAGCCGCTCGTAAATTTACCAACTTATTTATCAGCCAACTGCCCCGTAGGTCTCCTGGTCACAAGCGCGACTGCTGAGCATGGTTCAATTTCCCAGGTCGGGCAAAGTGTTATCGGGGTTTTCCATTAGAAATTTCTCCGTAGCAGTCCGAAGTTTGGAAGTTGGTGGTGTGATACCCCTGTGCCTTGGAAATCACGTAAAGCCGTTGGTCCTGCACCTGATCTCTCCCCGGTATTATCGGATTGCCCCCCATCAAACCATGAGAGCAAAAGAACAAAGAGTGCACCTGCGTTTGCGCACACACTTGTGCACTATATTATCTCCTGCGAACCCGGTTAATTTCCGTTGGCATTGACCACTGTGACTGAAATCGATCGGGAGGATTATTATTATCGGCCAATAACTGTATTACTTTTCAGATTAAATTTACCAGTAAGGGTGTATATCTTTTCGCGTCAGTTAGCTAAGGGCCAATTAAAGAAGTTGTCTACACAAACAGCAAACTCAATCAAGATGTAGGCAGCTGGATTGTCACGAATAGGGCACAAATTTCAGGCTGAATCTACAAATTATCTGCTACCAAGGAGTAGTAGTGACACAGTGGTAATGGCTCCGACTAACGAGCGGTCGTGGTAAATATCTATTAGGTCGTGAGTTCGAATTTTACTTTGTGTAATAAAATGGGTAGATGTCAAAAATCCGAAGACTTTAGACTTCACCCACTGGGCGGGCCCGCGTTGTGGATCACCACACAATCACTCACTCATAGAGAGGAGGCGTATGTCCCAGCAATAGGGACGTTATAAGCTGGTTGTACTATGTTGTTATGCAGCACTGGGCCCACGTGGTGTTTTACGACCCACTCCTATCTCTCAGAGAGGCGTATGTCCCAGCCAGTAGGAACGTTATAGGCTATCTGCTACCAAACTAACCAAGTAAGATAACACTGCTTACCTTCTACACGACTGCGGTGCCACAGGCCAGCTCCGCCGCGAGCGCAGCACCAGCGCCACCCGCGGCATGGATCCGTGCACGTTGCTCATCTGTGGTGCCGAAGTGCGCTTGCGACTCCAACCGCGACGATTGTTGTTGGCGCCCCACAAGTGTGATGTGGCGTGTTCTGTATCAATAAGAAGTTGATTTATAATTTTTAAACAACTGTTATAATAAATAATGATAACTAAAAGGTATTTATTTGTATGAATTGATTTTAGCAAATACAGTTACACGTCAATAAAAAAAAACAGACAGAGCGCGTGTCAGACCACGCACAATGAAAGGTTGCGTAGTTGGGATGAATTAATCCCAAAAACAAACTTAAAAACCCATACATACAACTGCAAATGTAAGTTTGTACGCACAATATTGAGAGATTTACCATGTTATTTTAAGACCATAGACTTCTTATAGGTTTTCCTGTAATCTTTGAGTAAAGAACCATTCTCTGTATTTTTTTTATTTTTAGGCTCAATAGTTTCGGAGACAATCGGGTTGAATGGTCAATTTTAATCTTTTTTCTAAAATGTTTTGTTATTAATATAAAATTATGAAAAAAAAATTGTTCCTCGCAATAAGTCACACAATACAATTTGCAAAACTTTTTATTTTTATTTTCTTGTGTGCTCCCCAAAAGTAAACCCCATATTCAAAATTCATTTATTTATGTTATACGTCCGTGTCCGACAGACAGACAGACACATTTTCCGTTTTTTGCTTTTGAGGTACGGAACCCTAAAAAAGCTAATTTAGTCTAGTTTAATTATGAATAGGTTATTTCGTAAAAACGTAGAACCAATATTTTACTCAAATTCAACCCATATCAAGTTTAACTTTATTTTTAAAGTACTTTTGGACTAGTTGTTGTAATTTAGGTTTCTCATAATATTGATTTTGTGAAGAATGTGGAGTTGTCGAGGACCAACAACATTTATTGATGGATGTGTCCAATATGAGTCCAGTAGAAATAATTTAATAAATCAATAATCAAGTAGTTAAGTAAGCATAGAACTTATACTAATAAATATTTGTAGAGGTGAACTACTGTTCTCCTAGCTAGGTAGCTGAGCAACCTGTATTAAGGAGAAACAGTTTGCTTCCCTAGAGAAGGATTATAAAAATTAATTTAGCATAGGTACTGCTAAGTGTTGTCAACCAAATCAAGTCGTTAATTAACTTACATACATTAGTCAACGTTTTTAAATGGAATAAGTCTATATAAAATGATAGTTACTAATTCAGAGAGAAAAATGGTAAAAATGAGAAACATGTGTGGGACGTGATTGAGTATGAGTGGGTGTTTGATTTTTGTGTACCGTAGACCGTACTGCGTGTGTGTGAGTGTTTGTTGTTCGTGAATGAGGGCTTTTATCGCGTGTGCGTGTGTGTGCACGTGTGTGTATGTGTGTGTGTGTTTGTGAAGTAAGGTCCCTGAATTTGAACAGAGCTGATGTAGGCATGTTCCATACAATTGTATCCCAACCAAAAGGCGACGATACGAAGGGTTTGTTGAGCAAACCCTTCGCATTGTCGCCTTTTGGTTGGCCTTGGTTGGCATTCATGGCCCACATCTTGTGAAAATACGATTGTTTAGGATATGATGAGACTGATACACGCTTTAATCAAATAATAATGATGAAAAAAAATGTTGATTCTGTGTAGTTTCAGCAATACACATGTATTTTTTTTATTTTGGTATAGCTGCAGTAGTTTACTAAATAATAATCTTTAAGTTAGAAAAGCTTGTGGGAAACTGAAAATACTACTCCCAGATTTTTATTGACAAATCAAATGACCTCACGATTAATTTGTACCGGACTTGAGAAACTCGTAACGAAGCTATGAATCGTCCGTAACTAGTTGCTAAGCCACTTCAACCACAACTGATTAAGGATCTAAACTTCACTCAGGTTCTTACTTCCTGCTAGAAGAAATTCAAAATCTTAACTTTTAGTTGTGTTTACTTAGAAAACTGTGAATTGGATACTAATTAATATAGCTTCTTATAGTGGTGCTATATCTCTAGGTACATACTTCATTAATTGATTACGATAATATCATTTGGGATGAATTTAAATGATAATAAAGAATGCCACCTAGTTATGATTTGAGTTTCAAACATTTGCTTAATTCGAATTTTTCGAAGAGTGACATTTCAAAAACACAATTCTACTTGTAATTTAGGATTAAAAACATATTTCAGTCAAACACTAAAATCAATTATAGTAACAGCGACCAGACAGACCATGATAAGAACCTTCACCGACCCTCGACAGTATCAGTCTTTGATTGAACATTCACTAACCAAATGAATGGGAGCTTCGAAGCCTGGAAATTTCATCTGGGAGATCTCTTTGTTAAACCTGATGGAACAACGATAATAAATGGGGGTACATGTTACATTTTAAATTTTTCTAATGAAGTACAAAACTAAAGAGTGAATAAAGGTTCCTGCAGATATGCGCGATGCGACGGCACTACGCGACTCTGGTGGAGCAATTTATATGAATGCTTCATGGAAATTTATCTACTGGACTCGCGTTGCGCCTGTCTTCTGCAGGGCTAACATGACAAGCGCGAGAACGCTCTTTTTCTCGTTTTGTCGAAATTTGTCTACGATGCTGACGTCATTCTAATCCCTAACATGACCGTAAACGACGAGTAAACCCGAAAAAGACACTTTGACACTTCTATGTCTCGCGACGAGAAACCGATGTTGCAAGTTATTAAAAACAAATAATTTTTATGATAGCAACATCGGCTTGAGATTCCGTTTCATTAATTCAATGGTGCCAATTATCTTGTCACAAATGCGTCTAAACTAGACTAAAAATCACCAAAATTTAGATTATTCCTGTCAACCGACGATTTTCCATTCTGAAATAGACTAAAGTGACACAATTTAACTATATTTTAGTTTGACAACACTGAGCTATTAATTTAGTGAAAATGGCAATTTTGTTATTCAGAATTTTACGTTCTTCACCTAAAATTTTGATTGTCTAAGTATTAAATTGCGATTAAAAAGATGGAAATTAATTGTCATTTCACACCAACACCTCAACGGTGCAAAAACAATACTGTCTTTTTTTAACTAACATAACATCACGCCTTGTTTCCCCGAAGGATTGGGTAGAGGTGTACCTGTAGTAGGTACATCCACATTTCGCCAGTTATGTTTTAAGTCCCATGTAATAGGGGGCGAGCCTATTGCCATCAACCGGGCACAAATCCAGACTCCGGGCTATTACTGAGAAATTCCAGATAGAAAAACCCAATAACACTTTGCCCGACCCGGGAATCGAACCCAAGACTTCATGCTCAGCAGTAGCGCTTGCAACCACTAGACCAACGAGGCACGAGGCGGGGTCTTTTTTTAACTAACATTTTCTTAATTTATTTTACAACCGTGAACACTAATGTTCTAAAACTTTTGTGCACTATGTAATGTTTAAAAACTAAGATAACGTATGCCACTTAGATTAAGCGACAAAAATAAGTTTTGGCTAAGTTTTAAAACAAATAGTGGTCATTTCTGCTAACAAAAAGAGGAGTCATTTTTAAGGTATTTTTAACCGACTTCTAAAAAAGGAGGAGGTTCTCAATTCAGATGTTTGTATTTTTTTTTTTTGGTTTCTTCGCACATAGCTCCGTCGGTTGCTAACCGATTTGAAAAGTTATTTTTGTTGAAAAGAATATACTTTTCAGATGGTCCCATGAAAATTTTATCGAAATCGGACAAGCGGTTTTTGAAAAATAAACAGAAATATAAAAATGTCTACATTGTCATCGACATTGTCTACATTAACGATCTTTTCGTTTACTCTGCATTGTGTTTTTTATTCGCGCATAACTCCGTCATTTACTAACCGATTTGCAAAATTCTTTTTTTATTCTACAGCCTATGCTTTCTTCTTAGTTCCATAGTCACCAAGTCGGGATCTGATGATGGAATCCTGGCGAAATCGAGGGAACTCTTCAAATTTTATAGGAAAACGCACAGCGATTTTGGTATTTTCTACAACAAGTGAAGCATTTGCGTTCAATAAGAACTATTCTACTATCAGATCTGATGATGAATCTGAGAGACAGGCACTGGAACCCATACGATGATCGTAATCATCTTGACTCTCGTTAGCTAATCGATTGCGAATTAAAGATATACGATGATCGTAATCTTCTTGGAGTGCCGTCCGTCGTCCGGCGTCTGTCCGAGGTCTTAGTTTGAATCGAGTAACAATCAAACAAGACGACGATTATAACGTCCTTGACTTTCCTTATACAACCTGCGTACTCGTAACATGTAGGTCCTCTGCTTGGACAGTCTGTTTTCGCGCTGGTCAGGGTTCTCATTCGAAATGCGTTGAGCATTTCTTTCCCTAATTTCTTTTAATCTTTTTTTTCTTTTTCATTCTCAGTTTCAGTTTGACGTCGTTTTTTCATACGAGAAGCATCTTTACTAGGCGCACCCATATTTTATTAGATTAAAAATATGTCACTAAAATTAACAAATTAAAAAAAAACTCGACTTCAAAAATCCCTAAAAGCACTAAAAAGTTACATATAATACTTTATCCTACTTAAATTAATAAACCTATCCTAACCGACGATTAACCTATAATAAAAAAATTGCAATTTTTTGGAGTCGGTGCCAAGTAATATACTCTTACGATACCTAAATGACTATAATACCTACAGACTAAGGCCAGAAAAAAACAAAACATAAATCTTACAGCTTCTAAATATTAATTCAATTTGGAAAACAACAAAAATACTTTAAGATAGATGACCTAGTATCTAATATTTAGACACAAAGAAAAAAGATACTAACGTTAATACTTAATAATAATAATATCTTTTTACATACAAATTAATAAAATCAGAGCAAACACAGTTTACACAATGCAACAACGCAAGAAAAGCAAGGAGTTCGACGATTAACTTCAAGATCTTGAGTCACGTGAACATAATGAGCAATTGTGTAGCAACCTTACTTGTAGAAATGTCGGTAACGAAACCATAGCGGGATTCAGAAATGACGCCTCAATGAACATTGCCTGAAATCACCTGAAATCTATCGAGCTTTGTTGTACTATAACGGAAAAATACTCTGGAATTACCAGTCGTTTCATTACTTACATACATAGCTTGGCACCGACTACAAAATTTTGTTAAATTTTATTATAGGTTAGGTTAGGTTTATTAATACACCTAACTTTTGGGGTGCGTGCAGAAAACCTCCTCGTGTGCCTGAGTGCTGCTCGTTCCTTTCGAATACGTTCGGGGGAACGGCCAATAGTCTCTCCATGTCGGAGAGGGGGTGAGTGGACGCACTCACCCCCTCTGCTTACAGAGGGTGGGTTGAGTGGAAGTAGGACGTTTCTCCACATGTCTGTCTGTTTCAAACAGAGGACATGGTGGAGAAACATGGGCGGTGCTCGATGTGCACTCACCTTGCCAACAAGCTGCAGCGGGGGATCTGATTCTCTCAACTGCAACAGTCGAAATCGTAATCCGTAAAGAGATCATGGTCATGTTTTATGACTCGGAACGGGACGAGGATCTTGGCTTGATCGCCCGGATTGCGAGGAAGGTAACCTCTATAAAAAAATCCTCTAACATCAAGTTCTGGTGCGCGGCGAGGGTATGAATGGCTGAGGAGTAGTGTCATCTGCAGCTTTTTTGTTGTAGATGGCGCATCAGTCGCGAGCGTATCCCCAGCCAGGGATTAGTGAACCCCCTGGTTGGGAAATAAATGTACACTTACCTAGGGACAGGGGGTAACCCTAGGATGGACATTTTAGATCCCCCATACTCGTGGGAATTGAATGGATAACGATAAAAACCAAAACAAGCAAGAGAGAGTGCCGATCGTGTTGGTCGAGCGGATGAGTGCGGGTGCAGTGTCGGATCCCGACACAGCGTCCGAGACGAAATGTGTTGCGAGCGTTTCGAGCATCGGCTTGGAGCGCTCGAGGCCTGCAGGGGCAATGGCCGGGCAACCCTCCAATGGAGGTAGGAAGCGCTCGCCCCGCTCACATAGTGAGGAGAGCCTGCCGGCAGCTAAAGTGCCACCGGGCAGCAGCGGGCGAGGTCACGTAGTGGCGAGGGGAGCCTCTGCTCGTTTACCAGAGCGCGGTGGGCGGGATTGGTCCGTGTCGATATCCCGACCCGATACACCAGCTCCGGTGGATCATGCAGAGAGCATGGAGAGCGTGGGGACCGACTCGGGGGCCACGATCTCGGACCTCAGCGAGGGTTTGCAGCTGGGGTCCAACAAGTTGGAGGCCAATGCTGCCAAGCGGGCGCAGCGTAGGGCTGTGGCGGCTGACAAGGTCAGCGAGCTGGCCCGTCAAGCGCGGGAGCGGCGCTCAAACCTGATGGCTTCCGAGGGGAGCGTTTCGGCGCGGTGGCACTCAGTCGCCAAGTTTTGGACGGCGTTGATGTCGTCCTGAAGGTTGCCAACGAATCGGGCAACCTAAAGGGCACCTTCACGCGCGCCCTAAAGGAGGTGGCTGACGGCATCAAGGAGGCCGTTGAGGTCCTCCTAGGTCGTACGAGCACGGAGGAGACGGCGAAGCTATGGGAGGAGAACCGCCGTCTCCAATCCGAGTTGGAGGACCTCAAGCGGCAGTTTGCCGCCCAGAGGACAGCCCCTGCTGCCACCGGATCGCCGGTACTACCGTCACCTCCATCGTCAACCCCATCATCGGCCCCTGCACTTGTGGGTGCGGAGGTCGTGAAGATCGTTCGCATCTACATGATATGGTGGGGGCTCGGCTGGAGATGGCCTCCAGCCAGGCAAGGCGAGGCTCCTCCCAGCTGAAACTTTCCGCCCACCGCTCGCTGCAAACAAGCGGAGGTTGGCTGGCCCCACCCAACCGAGGTCAGTGGTCGTGGCGGCTGAGCCGAGTGGGTCTGGGAAGGGGGATCGTGCGATCGATGGCCCTTTACGGGGGCCCCGATCTGGGCGGCTGACCTGACGGCCGGGAGCATCGCCGTCATGCGGAGACCGCAGAGGGCGATGGCCGTCAGAGTCATCCGGGGGTATCGCACGATCTCCTACGAGGCGGCTTGCGCACTGGCCGGATCCCCGCCCTGGGACCTGGAGGCGAAGGTACTCGCGTCACTGTATCGGTGGCGCGAGGACTCGAGGGCGCGAGGCGAGCGGCTGACGCAGCGATATTTGGAGCTGCGTCGGTCGCAGCTTCGCGAGGTCCTGGTGGCGGAATGGCGGGAAAAGCTTTCACGCCCTACCGCCGGCCTCAACACCATTGAGGCGGTCCGGCCGGTGCTCGACACTTGGCTCGGGAGGAGGCACGGCTCCCTGTCGTTTCGAGTGACGCAGGTGCTCTCGGGGCATGGTTGCTTCGGGAAGTACCTGTGTCGCATAAACAGGGAGCCGGACGCCCGGTGTCACCACTGCGTCGACTGTCGGGAGGACACGGCGTGGCATACGCTGGCAGAGTGTGCCGCTTGGGAGGAGCCGCGCCGTGCCCTCATCTCTGGAGTAGGCAGTGACCTTTCGCTGCCGGCCGTTGTGAATTCCATGGCCGGCAGCGAGGAGTCCTGGGACGCGGTGGTTTCCTTCTGCGAGACAGTCATCTCGCAGAAGGAGGCTGCGGAAAGGGAGCGGGAGATTGCTTCCACTAACCCGATCCGCAGCAGACGCACCGGGCGTCGGCGGAGGGCGGATAACGCCCTCTTCCAGCCCCCCTAAATGGGTCCAGGGGCGACGGATCTGGGGAAATCCATCGCCCTCTACTCCTTAGGACCCGAGATGGCGGCGCGTAGTGTTCCACGCGCGCCTCTCTATGATGTAAGGGGGGAGTTTAACACCTCACTCCCCCCAAACTCGAGGTGGCCCGCAGAGGTGGGCCGGCACCAGCCGAGGGTCGCGGAAGTATCTGCGTTCCCGCGACCCCCGACGTAGGTGTGAGATGGAACACCGGGTTGGTTTTTAGTCAGTACGAGTCTGACAGACCCCTCCGCCCGCCCCAGGGCGGAGGACATCCATGAGGATTTTCCACCCCGAGACCAAAAAAAAAAAAAAAAAAAGGGGGCCTTACTGGCCAACCTTACGTGAACCCGTCGACGTCGAACAGGAGGCGCTGTGGTTCCGTGGGGTGATGACGCAAATTTGCGATGTGTCCATGCCCCGGGTCCACGCACAGACAGTAAGGCGCCAGGTGTATTGGTGGTCTGCCGAGATCGCGCAGCTACGCATCGCGTGCGTGACGGTTAGACGCCAGTACACCCGATACCGGAGGCGACGTCGTCGGGTTCCTGACGAAGAAGCCGCGCTGTATGAGGTGTACCGTGCGACGAAGGAGGCTCTGTGGCTGGCCATCGGCGATGCGAAGACGCGAGCCAGAGAAGAGATGTTGGAGACTCTAGACGGGGATCCGTGGGGGCGCCCTTATCGTGCGGTTCGAGGGAAACTCAGAGCCGCGGCGCCCCCACTCACGGAGAGTCTCCAACCGGAGCTGCTGGAGGAGGTAGTCGCAGCCCTCTTCCCGGCTAGAGCGGAGCATACTCCACCGCCGATGGCTTTTACCACAGCCGCAGAGCCTGAAGATGAGAACACTGTCAGCATCCCAGAGGTGACACAAGCAGAGATGAGGGTGGCCGTGCTGCGGCTCCGGGCCAAGAACGTAGCTCCGGGGCCGGACGGGATTCACGGCCAAGTATTGGCCCTCGCTCTGAAAGAGCTAGAGCCCCAGCTGAGAGGACTCTACATGGCATGCCTTGAGCGGGGCCACTTTCCCACGTTGTGGAAAACTGGTCGTTTGGTCCTGCTCAGGAAAGCGGGGCGTCCTGCTGACTCGCCGTCGGCGTACCGGCCCATAGTGCTGCTTGACGAGGTGGGTAAGCTGTTTGAGCGAATCATCGCAGCCCGCCTCGTCGGCCACTTGCGCGGAGAGGGGCCGGACCTGGACGATTGTCAGTTCGGGTTTCAGTACGGGCGCTCTATCATACACGCTGTGTCGCGGGTGAGAGTCCTGGCGGAGGAAACGGTGTCCCGGGGCGGGGTGATGGTGGCGGTGTCGTTGGACATATCCAACGCCTTCAACACCCTGCCCTGGAGTTGTATTTGGGAGGCACTGTGGTATCACCGTGTGCCTCTCTACCTCCGCCGCATCGTTGGGGCTTTCTCTCGGAGAGGTGTGTAACCTACGTGGGACGTCATGGCGCAAACCAGCACCGCATGTCGTGCGGTGTTCCACAGGGCTCGGTCGTAGGACCCCTCCTGTGGATCATCGGGTACGACTGGGTGCTGAGGGGCTAACTCCAGCCGGGCGTGGACCTGACGTGCTATGCGGACGACACGCTGGTCACAGGGAGGCAGCGTTGCTGGCGACGGCTGCGGTCTCACAGGTGGTGGGCCGCATACGGCGCCTTGGCCTGGAGGTGGCCCTCAACAAGTCGGAGGCTATGGTGTTTCATGGTCTCCGGCGCGCGTCGCCGCTTGGATCACACATAGTGGTCGGCGGGGTCCGGATCGCTGTCGACTTTGGACCCCACTTCCGGCGGCTGGCGCCCAAGTTTATGGGCACAGTTGGGGGGCTGTCAACGCTGCTTCCTAATCTGGGGGCCCGAGCGTCGCCTCTAGGCGACTCTACGTGGGGATCGTGCGATCGATGGCCCTGTATGGTGCCCCGATCTGGGTGGCTGACCTGACGGCCAGTAGCATCGCAGTTCTGCGGAGACCGCAGCGAGCAATGGCCGTCAGAGTCATCAGGGGGTATCGCACGATCTCTTACGAGGTGGCTTGCGCACTGGCTGGATCCCCGCCCTGGGACCTGGAGGCGAAAGTACGCGCGTCATTGCATCGCGCGAGGAGCTGTGGGAGCGAGGTGAGCGACCGATGCAGCAACAAATGGAGCAGCCATTTGTTGCTGCATCGGTCGGTCGTAGCTTCGCGAGTTCCTGGTGGCGGAATGGCGGGACAGGCTCTCACGCCCTACCGCCGGCCTCAACACCATTGAGGCGGTCCGGCCGGTGCTCGACACTTGACTCAGGAGGAGGCACGGCTCCCTGTCGTTTCAGGAGACGCAGGTGCTCTCGGGGCATGGTTGCTTCGGGAAGTACCTATGTCGCATAAACAGGGAGCCCGACGCCCGGTGTCACCACTGCGTCGACTGACGGGAGAACACGGCGCGGCATACGCTGGCAGAGTGTGTCCCTCGTCTCTGGAGTAGGCAGTGACCTGTCGCTGCCGGCCGTCGTGAATTCCATGGCCGGCAGAGAAGAGTCCTGGGACGCGGTGGTTTCCTTCTGCGAGACGAGATGCGAGATGACTGTCTCACAGAAGGAGGCTGCGGAAAGGGAGAGAGAGATCACATCCACTCTCCCTGCCCGCAGCAGGTGCACTGGGCACCGGAGGAGGGCGGACAACGCTCTCTTCCAGCCCCCCTAAATGGGTCCAGGGGCGACGGACTCGGGTACGTCCGTCGCCCCCCATACATCGGACCCGAGGCGGTGGTGCGTAGTGTTATTGTACCACGCGCGCCCCTCTAAGACTTCGCGGGGGAGTCGAACACCTCACTCCCCCCTCGAAACGAGAAGAGGCCCGCCGTGGCGGGCCGGCAGCAGCCGAGGGTCGCGGAAGTATCTGCGTTCCCGCGACCCCCGGCGTAGGGATGGAACACCGGGGTGGTTTTTAGTCAGAAAAAAAGGTTTATTAATATATGTAGGTAGGTTATAGTATTATATTTAACTTTTTAGTGCTTTTAGGGTTTTTTTGAAGTCGGTTTTTTTTAATGTGTAGAAATCTATACGTAATAAGGTTTTTTTTACTATTGGTAGTTGTCTATGATGTCATTATTCGAAATAATATCAAGCAATTGATGAATATTTTAAATCATAGAGGTGACGAGGTTCTCTATTTGTGAGAAAAAAAACGCTAATTTCATAGGTGCGGACCCAATATATGACTAATGGACAGCAACCATCGGGCAGTTGTCAGCTGCCAGACACAACCTCTGTCTGGTTGGTGGATCCTCCCTTTTCTATAGAGGATGAGTCAACTTTACACTCTGTTCCTTATACCTTTTTTTTTTTTGGATAATAAATTATCAAATAATGTCAGACTCTTACTGACTAAAACCCACCCGTTTTCCTTCAGTTGCCTGTACGTTGCCGGGGGCCACGGTATCCCTGTCGGACTTTCCCGCAACCCCAGCCGGCATCGGTCCCATCGGACCCCTTCAGTCGCTGACATCTCTTTGATACGAGTACGCGCGTGGAACGCAAAAATTTAAAATTCAGAAGTCATTTATTAAACACAACACTTACACAACACAACGCGCCAGGGCCGCGACCAGGGCCTGGTCCTTATCGGACGGCGAGCTACCCATTTCTCACCGTCCGCAAGCCTGCGCCTTCGGTCGCCGGGAATCAGCTATAGATTCCCGATGCCCAGGGCGTCTCCTCCTGCGGTGGCTAAGGGCGCGAGGGCGCAAAATTTGCCTCTCCCTCACGCGTTCCGCCTCCTCCTTTGCGAGCATTACTGCTTTGCAGAAGGAGGTGACGGCCTTCCATGCCCTCTCGCTCCGTACCATGGCCTGGACCAAGGCCGCCACCAATCACCTCCACGAGGACACGGCGATGCTCTGCCCAAACCGAGCAGACATCCACCGTATGCTCCACCGTGTCCTCCGGGCGATCCACACAGTGATGACACCCGGGCTTTCCGGATCTCCCGCCTTATCCGAAACAGGAACCTCCCGAAACAACCGTGTCCGGTGAGGACCTGCGTCAAGCGGAGGGTGAGGACGCCGTAGCGCCTCTCTAGCCAGACCTTAAACAGGGGACTTATCGCCGCAATAGTGGCGTGCCCAGCACTGGGTTGCGACAATCGCACTCTCCATGACGCCATGAGATCCCGCTGGAGCTCTGTCCTCTGTGCCACGATTTCTCGCGGCATGAAGTTAAGCTCGCCTCCTCGCGCCACTCCCAAATGTGTGCGAGGACTTTTGCCTCCAGGTCATAAGACGGCAATCCGGCAAGGAGGCTCGCCACCTCACCTCACCTCACCTCACCGTGTGGTATCCCCGGAGCAGCCGGGTGGCCATGACCCTCTGGGACGCGTTCAACCGGTGGGCTGGCCGCTGCCTCAACGAACGCGCCCACACCGGAGCCCCGTAAAGGGCCATGGACCACACGACCCCCGCGTAGAGCCTCCGGCAGGAGGCGTTTCAAGGCGGAATCTAGGGAAGATTGAGCAGAAGCCGCTTCAAGGCCCCGGCCCGCTCCAGTCTGGGAGCCAAACGAGGGAAATGCTCCACGAAGTTCCACCGGCTTTCGAGGACGAGTCCTAGGTACTCGGAGGGTTTGTCATCGTCGACTCGACCTCGATAACAACCCCTACTACTGTTATTTGGGAACCCGACGCGGAGGCGTTGTCTGAAGACCATGAAAACACATGGCCTCGGACTTGTACAGGGCCACCTCGAGTCCCAATCGCCGGATTCTATCCACAATTGTCGCAACCCCGTGTGTTACAAGTTCGGCCGCCGCCTGGTGCGACCTCCCCTGCGCCAGGAGCAACGTGTCGTCAGCGTAACAAATGACGCTGACGCCGCTAGGGAGCGCGGCGCGCAGCACCCAGTCATATCAGGTGTCCCATAGATGTGGCCCCAGGACTGATACCGGTTATATTCTCCCTGGTGACCGGGGTAGATTACAGCCCTGGCCGTCGGATAGGCCTCGACCACACGACAGAGGTAGGGCGGCATCCGGTGATGCCGGAGTGCCTCCCTGATGCAACTCCAGGGCAGGGTATTGAAGGCATTGGAGATGTCCTTCCCCCCTTAGTCAAGGCCCGAGAGCCTCTCTGTTCCTTATACCTCTAAATGTATTTTGGTGTAAAACAAGCATGTGGTCTTTCTGATGGTAAATGGTGACGGTCTATGAACATATTATGGTAACAGTCGATACGTTTACCACGGTCCCATAGATGCGGCCCCAGGACTGATACCGGTTATATTCTCCCTGGTGACCGGGGTAGATTACAGCCCTGGCCGTCGGATAGGCCTCGACCACACGACAGAGGTAGGGCGGCATCCGGTGATGCCGGAGTGCCTCCCTGATGCAACTCCAGGGCAGGGTATTGAAGGCATTGGAGATGTCCTTCCCCCCTTAGTCAAGGCCCGAGAGCCTCTCTGTTCCTTATACCTCTAAATGTATTTTGGTGTAAAACAAGCATGTGGTCTTTCTGATGGTAAATGGTGACGGTCTATGAACATATTCTGGTAACAGTCGATACGTTTACCACAGTAAGTGTCCACCGCTGCCACCACCGGGACGTCACCGAGAAACAAGATTTTTCGAACTGAACGTGACGTTCCAGTGACAACGAAGGAACTCGCGACCAAACTCGGTGGTTCAGTATGTTATGATAGACAAAACAAGAACGGGAAACAAGGATGCGGCGGCAATGTGTGGACAAGGTCAAACGTGTTTTGTATAGCCAGCACATCGCATCGGCCCGTCATAATCTCGGGCCGAGTTCTAGCGGTCGCGCCCAACTAATCGAAAGTTGGTCGGCGGGGATGACGGCGCTCAGGCGACGGACGTGGACATGCAGCCATAGTAAATGTATTGTACCACTAGTTCTGCACCGTCATCTCGTTCTGGGTGACGTCCCGGTACGGCTGCGGTGGAAAAACGCACTAATACTACATGGTGGTAGATATAGGTATGGAAATACTATAAATGTGTTTCTCACTAGACAGTTCCCATCATTGTTTTAAAATTCCAAATAAGTATACAAAACACATGGCACTACCGCCATGTCTATATTGTCTATACATTTAACGATGGCAACATGATAACATCTTCTTTTATTTGGCTTGTTGTTCGTGCTAGGGATACAATACTCTTTTCAATTACTACAATTGTATCGCTCTGTCATTGTTATCGCCTAACAAAAAGTTGTCTGTAGAGTTATTTGTAGGTAGATTGTTTGTTCACATTTGGTTTCGTAATGAAACAATAATAATAATAATGAGGTATACAATCACCTCATGAAAAGGTAAATTACCTACTATAATTTGAACTATGACGTAGGTATTAAAATGATCACTTGCGGTAAAATATCAAATATGTCAGGTTCTTTAGGTATGACAACCAGTTCGTAAGGTGCGACCTGCAGGCCTAACATGACACACGCGACAATTACTCGCTCTCGCGTGAGTAAGTTTTGTCTATTTCGGTCACTTTCTCGTTTTCTGACAGCACTTCCATACAAAATAGTCGACTCCTCCTGTCAAAATTGATGTTTTCTCGACAAACCCTAACATGGCACCTTATGTTATCTCGATTTTTGACAATTCAACACGAGATAATCTCCGATTTTTCTATCATTTAGTCGTATTTACTCGTCGTCGATTTTGACGACGAGAAGAGTAGACAAAATTATGATACAAAAAAAAACTCCAAAATAACATGGCAGTTTCTTAATTGTTCTTATTTTAGTCATCATTTTATTTTAAAATATATTAATAATGAAAATACTTAGTTTTAAACTACTATTTATACTGGAACGACGTGCTTTATATGGAATTTTTCGTTTTTTGTATGGAAAATATGAAAAAATAATACCTACATTTTGAGTGTTAGGGGTTTATGGGCTTCATAAAGGGGGTCGAAATTTTCATTTTTTTTGCGATAGGACACACCGTTTTCGAGATATAAGCAAGAGAAAAGAAAAAAAGACAGTATTGTTTTTGCACCTTCGAGGTGTTGGTGTGAATTTTAGTTCATTTTTTAATCGCGATTAAATACTTAGACAATCAACATTTTAGGTGAAGAACGTAAAATTCTGAATAGCAAAATTGCTATTTTCACTAAATTATTAGATCAGTGCCGTCAAACTAAAATATAGTTAAGTTGTGTCACTTTAGTCTATTTCAGAATGGAAAATCGTCGGTTGACAGGAATAATCTAAATTTTGGTGATTTTTAGTCGTGCTTGTAGCCCTGCTGCAGGGCTAACATGACATGACTTGTCTACGATTTTGACGTCATTCTAATCCCTAACATGACCGTAAACGACGAGATATCTCGAAAAAGGCACTTTGACACTTCTATATCTCGCGACGAGAAACCGATGTTGCAAGTTATTAAAAACCAATTATTTTTATGATAGCAACATCGACTTGAGATTCCGTTTCATTCATTCAATGGTGCCGATTCTCTTGTCACAAATGCCTCTAAACTAGACTAAAAATCACCAAAATTTAGATTATTCCTGTCAGCCGACGATTTTTCATTCTGAAAAAGACTAAAGTGACAACAACAACAACAATATTTTAGTTTGACGGCACTGAGCTATTAATTGAGTGAAAATGGCAATTTTGCTATTCAGAATTTTACGTTCTTCACCTAAAATTTTGAGTGTCTAAGATTTAATCGCAATTAAAAAATGAACTAAAATTCACACCAACACCTCGGCGGTGCAAAAACAATAGTCTTTTTTTTCTTTTCTATTGCTTATATCTCAAAAATGGTGAGTCCTATCGCAAAAATAATGAAAATTTCGACCCCCTTAATGAAACCCATAAACCGATAACACTCAACATGTACCTAGGTAATATTTTTTCATACAAAAAACGAAAAATTCCATATAAAACACGTCGTTCCAGTATAAATAGTAGTTTAAAACTAAGTATTTTCATTATTAATATATTGTAAAATAAAATGATGACTAAAATAAGTACAATTATGAAACTGCCATGATATTTTGGAGTTTTTTTTTGTATCATAATTTTGTCTACTCTTCTCGTCGTCAAAATCGACGACGAGTAAATACGACTAAATGATAGAAAAATCGAAGATTATCTCGTGTTGAATTGTCAAAAATCGAGATAACATAAGGTGCCATGTTAGGGTTTGGCGAGAAAACATCAATTTTGACAGGAGGAGTCGACTATTTTGTATGGAAGCGCTGTCAGAAAACGAGAAAGTGGCCGAAATAGACAAAAATTACTCACGCGAGAGTGAGTAATTGTCGCGTGTGTCATGTTAGGCCTGCAGGCAAAAAACTTACTTTAATGTGCCTCTTAACAAATCACAACACAGATAGCATCTACAGAATTCACAGCCTCAACTCTCTTTGGTGACGTCATTGAATGAAAAAGAGTGACGTAAAGGGTTTAGGCCAACAGTATAATCAAGTCGTGGCCTGTTTACGACGTATTGATCTGCATGCCAAGCATTTCATCGCTTTTTACATGCAAATTAGCGAGTTTCACATTTAAAATACTCGAATCTGTTCAGTCTCATTATTTTGCAAGATGATAAGGTTTTGATATTTAGGTAAGTACATGCTTGCTGTTCGTTTCACAATTAAGGCCAATATAATAATAACTGCGTGAAGGTTCACTAAAATATTGTTTGATTCTTATAGTGGTATGGGAACAAATACGTTTAGTTCTTTCTACTTTTTTGATGAAGAGATAAAGATACAAAGGATGTCCTGTCATTAGAAAATCAAAACGCAATCGCTCAGCGATTCATATTTGTAATTTTGCATTATACCGCTGATCCTTATGCAAGTGTGTACACAACTTTAGACAGACCTAAAATAGGTATATCTTACAGGAGCCAATTTCTTTAAAACTCACGTATATGTATTCAATCCTAAAATCCCTTCAGAGCAATAAATTGATGCGTTTCACATTTTATGTCAGTATAACATTTTCATAGTGAAAAATACTCCCTATTCATTAAGACATACGCAACTAGCTAGGAATTCATTTCCCGTTGCCCAGGCAACAATCAATTAATGATATTTCTCACATTTCTCGCCTCTTGAGTAGATTGCGGAAATTGTAGTTTGTTCCAAAAGTGTCTGATGAAAATGTAAACAAATGGAACAGAAAACGTACCTGTGGACGGCAGTTTGTAGTGCCTGTTGCAAATTGAGGGCTTCGATTTGGTTATTGGTCTTTTATTTTCCGTTAAATAAGCATACACATAAATCTTAAAACAATATAAAATCTAACACTAAATTAAAAACTAACTAACTATACAAATAAAATAAATATTAAGAAGAGCATAATAGGCATAAAAAAATCGTCCGATTTGAAGATAAACCCAAAACACGAAACGTAACGTTGATATTTAAACCCGAAATACAAATTTTAAATAACTCTAAATATGTTTTTCGTTTGACAAGTTTTTTTGATTTCTCAATTATTTAATCATTACATTCAAACAATAATTCTTGAAAAAAGTGATGAGATACAAATTTGCGACTTTTTAAATATAGATTAATGTGTTACTAGTTTTCTGTATTGAGTGATTGCGTAAGAATTAAACCTGTAACTAACCTATTGCGTAATACACGATCAATCAGAATCTGAATCGTTTTGAAACAGATTGCTAATCCATTGCTTAATAAGTTCGGAAAAAAACAACGTAAATAACGCAATTAGGTAATGTTGTTGAACTGACAAAATGAAGCAGATAAGTCGTACTCGTTTACGAAAATATGTTACGTAATTAGATAGCTGAACAGGATTTATTTACACTAATCAGATACTTTTGGAACGTACCATAAGCTATGTTTGACTGCAGAAGAGTTGGTTGCACTGAGTTGCAGTCAACTGAGAATGTGATTACTTGAGTAAGAAATAGAATAAGGAAAACTTACCTACTTAATATAGGTGAAGGTAAACGTGTAACCACAGAATGACAAGGTCACATTAATTTATTAATATAACACGATTTTTCAATGTTGTAGTCACTGCCACATCACCGAAACTCATGAAAAGTATTTTCACTTGACTGTGGCTACACAACACTTTTTTCGGATATGATGAATAACTTTTTGAGTAAAACAATTTACGTTTAAAATACCTTCTTTGGCACTAATGGACCATCTTCATAGTTACCATCTCCTTTGTCAGATCTGGCACCAAATAATTTTTAACAGTACTACACCTGGGTGCTCAACTCAATCGGAAATAGAAAATCGATCACATGATCATGATCACTCGATCTCGTAATTTCTTTACCACCCCAAAAAATATCACTTGCATTACACGACATAAAACGTCAAGGTATATTTTTACTTTAAGACCAATGTGACATTATAGGTATAACGTTGGTGAAGTTAAATTTTACTGTAAGTTTTTGTAAAAAGTGGTGGAGTAATAACGAGGTCGACTACACTTTTAGTAACACGGGCGTAAAATTAAACTGAAATATTAACAGTATTCCAGCGGACACTACACTTTTATGTCACCAACAAATATTGACTAGCGCGATAATTTAAATACCAAACATATGACAATATGAAGAATTAACATATACGTGCAAGTAGGAAGTTTCAGAAACAAATTCGTAATAAACCTCTTGGAAAGTTGTTTTGACATTTGCATCTCTTTTCAGCAAGTAAGTATGTGAAGAGTGAGACGACAGATTGGGTTAATAAAAGAACCTAATGTTCCAGGTTATTCTTTCTTCAAAAATTCACACAAAATAGACTCACCAAAACCGAAGTACCTACCTACATCCCTACACCTATATTGTTCAGTTGTGTGCTTCAAAATACTTCTGATGTAGGTGATATTTGAGTAGGTATATCATAGCATCATTATCTCGCCCTTACCCCAATTTTTTTGGGGTCAGCGCAGTAGGTTTGCCATTTTCTTTATATAACATCTCTCAGGTGTCGTCATATTGTTTTACTCCCATGCACCTTTTTGTGGGTCGGTATTGTTTGTTTGCAATCTCAATTCATACAAACGGTTCTCATACTACAGCCGTACTAAACTATTTGTTGCATAGTCGCCATTGCAACTGGTTGTGACTAATAACGACTGGTCTAATATTTTAGCAACCAGTTATTATGCCATCAAGATTACTTCCAAATAAATGATTAAAGAGCATATTTCGATACCAACATCAAGTGACATCACTTATATGGGATTGTGGTCAATACCACTAAATATGATTGGAGTTTGCAGACAGTCCATACAACTACTTAATTATCAGCTTAATACATTCATGACTCATACCCACTTTGAATACTCGGAGCCACAATCAAGCAAACTGCCTTACCACGAGACTTGGAGGAAATAGATTTGTTATTGTGGTAGTGTAAATAATTTTAGCTCTTTGTAATTTAAAGGAAAACTCTTGAATGTGGTTTTCCTTCAGGAATATTGTATTTTAGTATCGTCGATGTTATTTATGATATACCTAACGTTAATTTGCCAGTGTAAAGCGGTGTAGTATTTAAAATATGATGTCAATATCGAGGTCTAATATGAACACCAATAAAAGAGTTAATAAAAACAAGAACTTGGACAACATTCAGATTAGTATTCTACGAGCTACTTACTTGTAAAAAGGAAGAGAATATGTAACAAAAAACGCTGTACAGCAAAAATAAACAAAAATACATAAGTGATTGTAGAAGAAATCATGGCAAAACTGTAGACTGTTTTAAAATACCAATGTTTTGTTTACATAGTATATAAGTAGTAGATTCACTTTCAATGCAGCCTTTCCTACAAGCAATTTAAAACATGCCGCAACGTTAAACATTACTACAGCATAACTAACATTCACGTCAAAACTAGAACTTACGAAAATTCAAGCTGGGATGTGGTCCCCTAATATTTTGTGAACACAATTTAAAAAAAAAAACACTACTACACAGCTAACATTCACATCGTCATAACGGACATTCACGTGATATTGTCACTTACGAAAATTCAAGCTGGGATGTGGTCCCTGTTCGGAGCATGCGCGTCTCCCGCGCGCACTAAGCAATACTTCCCTGCGCGGGCGCTCCGGCATCTCGTCGCGATCCACGCTCGGCCCGGCCTCGAGCGCGCATGCGCCACCGCCCTCCTCCCTACCTTCTTCTACCACGCACGCAGACATTAGTATTTTTGCTCACTAGAGATGTTCACAACACCTCACCGTATTTTTTTGACCCGCAAGACTCGCAAAAGAGCCACTAACTAGTTTAATATTTCACCATAGAGTTCAATTTCCTCAGTCACTTTTTAAGCTTAACAGCTACGTCACTGCACTTCACTTTCGTTAATATTCTACACTCAAATCACTAAAAATGATCCGTGCTATCAACACTAAACAAGAAGAATAACTTAAGAGGTTGTATTCAGTTCCGTTCCCTAAACTTCACTGCCACAATTCAATATCTACTTAATACACTTAAAATCACTGTAGTTTTTGTATTTCTCTCATTGTAATTATGTTCTGTAATTGCGTCTGTGATGGAATCTGAAACAAAAAACGTCATTATAAAGATAATGCTGATTACGTTAATGTGCTACCTAACTACACAACAAAAACAAATGCCTATACTAAATGTCGCTGTCGTTATTAATAAGCCCGTCATAAAACCTTTAATAATTAATCGAATCGTTATAATTTCACACGCAATTTGCTGATACAACAAGTGTGGAGAATAAAATCCAGTCTATTATTAGCTTTTAATTATACTGCACCAGCATTAAATTGAGCAGTGGTGGCCGAGTGGTAACGGTGGTAATTATTTTATCACCGCTGCTCTCAAAACGGTGAAGGAAAACATTGTGAGGAAACCTGCATGTCCTAGAAAATTTGAAGACATAATGACATCTACCAACCCGCACTGGGCCCGCGTGGTAGATAACGGCCCACTCCCTCTCACAGAAATGAGGTCTGTGTTCTAGCCGTGGGAATATTATAGGCTGTTATGATGAATTAAACTGCTAGAAAAATAAACCTTGTAAATCAAAGAATAAGCCCTTTGACCAGCAGTGGGATGTTGTGGACTAAAATAAAATAGAAAAACACTATTTAAGTTGACGGGACGTATTTTATTTTATCCCGGGTAACCCACTTGAACACGATGGGAAGATGAAATTAAAAGAACAGCCGGCCCACTTTGGAGACAGGTAGCACAGGACAGAGATAAATGGAGATGTTTGGAGGAGGCCTTCACCCATCCCATTCTTGTAGATTAAGCAAAATTATAATAATTAATATTAAACAATTACTAACAAAAACTACTATTAAAACTTAAATGCATGGAGTGTAAAACTAAAATACGAATACTAATACTAGAAATAAGAAACTGGTTTTATATAAAAAGTACTTGATAATTATAATTTATAATGGGTTAGATATATAATAGAGATTTATATTAGTAGAAATATATATATAGAAACTGTATAATCCACAAGAAATAAAACGCTTTTTTATTTTGTAACCCACTTGTGGAAGTCATAGACCACATAAATCTTGACATAAACAATAAATAGAGAGCAGTGGTCAGGTGGCCCAGTGGTAACGACCGCGACTTACGAATCGTAGGTCATAGGTTCGAACTCGGACAGGCGCTTTACTTTGTGTAAATTATTTTATCACCACTGCTCTTAAAACGGTGAAAGAAAACATCGCTAGGAAACTGGCATGTACTAGAATCAAAAATTCGAAGACATGTGACATCTACCAACCCGTGATTGGTTCGCGTGGTAGATTACAGCCCAGCAGTGGGAACATGAGCAGTGAGCAGCAACCTTACATAATTCATGTCAACAAAATAAGAGACAGGTTAGTTGTCTAAAAAATTATAGGTAGGTTAATTTTACCTGAACAGGCAAAAAAACATGTAGGGTTTACAAAAGGTCAAATCGCAGATCTTATTGCAAAATGTGAATTGATTGCCTGACCCCTACATCTGAATAACCAATAACTGAACATACGTCGAATATTAGGATTGGACGTCTATTGAAATGGTTGGCCCACATTTTACAACCTTTTTGTAAGTACGTATGAATAAATTAATTCCTTTGTACGATTTTTACATATTTGAGGGAAGTAGGTACCTACTCATAGATCGGACCTAGTCATATTTTATAAAGCAGAACACGAAATACGTAACCGTTTCCCAAATTGAAATCGGAGTTATCGTGTGAGTATGACTGTCTCGTTGGTTTAATGGTCGCAAGCGCATTGCGCATTCATTTGGAATTTCTCAGTAGCAGCCTGGAGTCTGGATTTGTGCCAAGTTAATGTGCTACCGTCCTATTACAAGGGACTTAAACATGGTACACTATAGGTACACCTTTGCGTAATCATTTGGGGAATACACGCGTGATTGTATTATGTTATGATAATTGAGGGTTATTTGGTGCACGGAGTATATAAATTATACTCCGTGCACGAAATAATCCTTTTTCGTCAATAACTTTTCTAATTGTAAGAAAGCTTGAAATAACTGAAACATTAAGTCTGTGTTTACTATAAAAGTAAAGTTTTCGTGGTGCTAAACCATTCGTGTCAGTCACAGCACCTGTCAATAATAATTACATCACTTTTGCGCTCTCGAAAATATATAATTTATTTCGCCTTTGATTTATTATAAACATAAAACTATATTTTGATTTTATTTCAAGGATAGCTGAAGAGTAATGTGTGATTTTTTTATTACTTTATATGGTTTGCAAAATAACAAAATAATAGGAAAAAATACATTAATGACAGGGTTTAAAAAAAAGGTTTTTTTTAACATTATTTTTCTGCTATCAGCATAATCATAATCACGGCTGGGACAGAGGCCTCCTCACTGTGTGATGGAGTGGGCCGTAATCCACCACGCGGGCCCAATGCGGGTTGGTAGATGTCACATGGTTTCCTCACGATGTTTTCCTTCACCGTTTTGAGAGCAGTGGTGATGAAAAAAATTACACAAAGTAATGCGCCTGTCTGGGTTCGAACCTACGTCCTACATCTCTTAAGTCGCGACCGTTACCACTGGGCCTACACTGCTTGATTTTTCTGCTATATTTTGTATCAAAATTGAAAAAAGTGGTTCAGCCACATGCAAATAGCCCATCTAATGATGTTGATGATAATTATTTTTAAATAATATTCAATGTCAAAAGTGATCAAACATCAGTCTCGCGTCATTCTTAGAATTTTTTTTACGACTATTTGTGATTTTCCATGAATACTAGATACATGAATACTTATTTGAAATATCTGTTTCAGTCAGCCATATGCAAAACCAAGAACTCGACTTTTCAAATCACAAATAGTTTTGTTTAAATTCTTTTTCCCTTTCTCACAACGAATTAACAAAATTTAACCAAATCAGTCGATTTCTTAACTCGAAAACTCTATAACTTGTCACTCTCGTACTACCGCATTACCGTGTGCGTAAAATGCGGTAGTGAGGTGCGTCATTTTAGAGTGGACAAGCCTTACATATATGGTTAAACTAACGTGGCTTTTGGCGTAACTTAATTCGCTATTTAATTAATAAGAGGGTTGTCTTTTAATTGTTCGTTGCTTGTAAACATCAACTGAGTTATAAACAACAAATCTCCAACTTTGTACTCAACCCTTCTGCGAATATTTCCCGCTGACATTAACTTCGTTTTTAAACCCAAAACAACTCCTAATTCTCTGACAAAGTTAATAGAAGAGTTGCGACGCCTGCGGTCAAACAATGACTCAGGTAGACAACATATTTTGTTGTTCTCCTCAAATAAACCCGGCAATATGCTTGTGTTTCACACCTTATCGTATTCATCGATCGGTTTAGCCTCCGACACAAACTTCATTACTTTATTAGAATCTACACCTGGGGCAGACATCATCCATTTATTCAATAAAGACCTGTGTCTACCTGCCTATAACGCAGACATTTTAACTGCCACTGCCTGATGTGTTCGTGGAACAATCAGGCCTTAATAAAGGTGAAGGTAATACTGGCTGCATTGCATGTGGTCGATTTTCCATTTTAAAACCGTGAGTGAGACTTTAAACGTCACTACCATGTTCGTTGGTATCATGGTACAGCAAAATTTCGAGTTTGTTTTTCCTTGTAGAGTACAAAAAATATTTAATCGAATGCCAGTCATCGCTGTGAACTCATGACATTCGATACATCCATGGCATACCCGATATGAGAAAAATATATAGAAATACACTATTTATTTCAATTTATTTTCAAAACCAGCCAAGTGTGAGTTGGACTTGCGCATACAGGGTACCAAAACATTCAACTAGCTACCAATTAAGGCTAAAAAGAGATACAGCTCTGTGTGACAGACAGACGGACTGCTTAGGCTTAGTAACACGGTCCCATTGGCACCGTTTGGGTACAAAACCTGGAAATGGGTATTCCGCTTTATACTTATTATTTTAACAAAAGTATTAACAACTTGTTCACGCCCTCTATTGAATAACTAACTAAACACTGTACCCAGTAATAGTTAGTTGTATCATCTATTCTATACGCCTTTTTTTTTTTTTTGGGTGGGAAATCATTAAATGACCTCTCCCGCTCTGGATGGAGCGGGAGGGCGTGTCAGACTCTTACTGACTAAAACCCACCCGTGTTCCTTCTCTTGCCTATGCAATGCCAGGGGGCCACGGTATCCCTTTCGGACTTTCCCGCAACCCCGGCAGGCAATGGTCTCATCGGACCCCTTCACTCGCTGACACTCTATTCTATACGCCTGAGTTTATAATTAATTCAGTATGAATAAATAAACGTTGCCTATTAACGCCAAGCAGTCTTAATTGATTTTGATGGACGTACTTCATCCCCTGTCAAAATACAAGAGACATAGGATATGGTAATTGATATTAAATCATAAACGACTTACGTGAGAGCTCGAAAGGTTAGTTCAAATTACCGTTGAAACATGATAATAGTTAGTAGTTGAATTGTATAACTAAATTAACAAGACATGAAGTTACTATTAACCAGATGTACGAGTATGAACGTAGGTAAACGAAGCAAAAGGAGTATGTAAGGATCGTAGCAGGTAGCGTTCTGTAGTTTATGTGTAAGTTTATGTATGACCCATGATTCATTTTTCAGGATATGCACTGGTTTTTGGGATTTCTATCAGAAACTTTTCTAATCCAGAGTTAACACTTTCAGTGCCGCTAATACACCCCGCGTGTTTGTAAATTTCGCTATACGAGTATGTAATGGAGATGGAAATGAAAGTGTTATTAGCGTAAGTAACTTAAACATGAGGTCTCCCATAAGACTCTCAGTCGTATCCCTAAAAATACCAATTCTGGAGCTACTATTAGTTGCTTCATTAGTGTGTTTAAAGAAGATATTTAAGCCATTCTCGAAAATAAATAATCACGCATTACTATGGCTTTACTGCACTTTGTAACTTTTAACCAACCAGGTTAAATTTGGCTCTAAGCCTAGCTGACTTGATATTGGCGCAGCTTAAAGTTTAGCTAAGCCCTCGGGGGACAAAAATAAAACACGGCCAACCTTTACTACATTATTTTTAAACCAGTCCATTGAAGACTACACAAAAAAGTCTGGAGCTTGAAATAAATTGCTAAAATAAGATATTTATTTATTTCAGGCACAACACTTGGGATGTCACTCTCTCTCAAAGAAAGTAGGCCTGTGACCCAATAGTGGGATTATTCTCAATGAGGTTATTAGTCAAATAAACGGAATAGATATAGCTAAATGCATGAGCATGAGGTCCTGCTTTCGATTCCCGGGTCGAGCAAAGTGTTATTGGGTTTTTTCTATCTGGAATTTCTCAGTAGCAGCCCGGAGACTGGATTTGTGCCCAGTTGATGGCAATAGGCTCGCCCCCTATTACATGGGAGTTAAACATAACTGGCGATATGTGGGTGTACCTACTACAGGTACACCTCTGCCCAACCCTTAGGGGAAACCGGGCGAGATGTTATGTTACGTTATGTTTATATAGCTAAATTTACGTTGATTTCAATGAAGGCTGGTGGTAAAATAAACTAATCTTGGATAAAGAAAGAAAGAAAGAAAATACATTTATTTGGCACAGACTAAAAGGCACACAAGTAGAAAGAGAAAAAAAAATAAGTTAAAATGAAAGAATACAAAATAAAAAGTGTAAAACTGCAATGCCTTGGGAGGTCCAACAGATTATTAAAAAGTAGGTGGGAATGTTTTTTAAAATTTAATTTCTGGGCGTTAGTTTTTATTTTATGTACAAAAAGTTGTTATTTTCGGTAACCCTTTTATTTAATTAAAATGTGTATTCAATTACGCTTCTTTATATAAAATATTATATTTTAAATATTATATTATATTTTTTACATAAAACGTGTTAAAATCAAAATTATTGGTATGAATATTGGTACCCTTGTTCCCTAGACTTTGTTGAGTAGAGTAGTTTTATTTTATGAAAACATTAGACTTTTTAAAACAGTGACATTAGTATCTGAAAATATCAAAATCTTTTGTAATCACGAGTCCTGATTACTTACAGGAAACTCAAGTGCAACCTTATAAAAACAACAAAAAAATACGACGTAATAAATACATCTCATTCAGACGCGCTAAAAATGTTTTCTTTACACACCACATTAGCTCACCACTACCCACAGCCAACTAATTCAATAACCACATATAAGACGTAAACCCCAAGATATTATATTTCAAAAGCACTTATAGTAAGTAATCGTTTATAGGGAAACCGATATTCTCTATGTATTTTTCTTCGAAATAATAATTTCATATGAACCTAGTCCTAATTGCTGGCAATAATGTTATAGGGTCATAAATAAATAACACGAAAATGTGTGTGATTTGAATAAAGGAAACGGTAAAAAAAGACACTAGCCTCGTTATTCTGTAAGATATTCAGCACAAACCTAATGAGATATGAAAAGGATCAGAACCATAAAAAGAGTACTTTACAACTGCGGCAGTTCACCAAATGCCGAAAAGCGAGTGGGCGAAATATCAAGCTAAGTTATTTCAGTCGTCACATTCTATTATTCGCGACCTATATTTGAAGAGACACTGTCCTAAGACCTAAGGCATAAAGATGAAAATAGTGACGCGCGGGCGCTCCCGGAAAATAGCAAATAGGGTTAGATGTTGCAGGTAGGACTGCATTTGAGGGGTTAACGGTCGTACGGGGCAGCGACCGTCGTCGCGACGCGGTGCGGAATACCGCCACGCTTGCCTTCGTGATTCCAACCAACAACCTACAGTATTTATGACTTTTCACAATTAACTTAATTACTGAACTGCTTTCACGAAAAGACTTCGCAAGTAATTACATGATTGCAGTCTTTAAAAACATTTTAAGTTCCATTCATAAACGACAAAAGTGTCCCATAGCAAAAGTCGTTCATGAGTACAATGACCCCTTTTCAGGTATTCAGTTATTTACACCTTGTACATGTTTTACTGATAATTATGGAACATAATCAGCCCACTGTAGTTTTTTGTACTATTTAATCAAATAATACACCGGCTGGCTACCTTAGTAAATTATTCAATTTTATTTGGTGGTAGCACTGGTGATTTGGTTCGATACCACAAACTAAAAACGACAACTTCCTGTGTAATTAAATCCGGCCCTTTTTAATTTGATACTATTATTATTAACTTAAAAAAATTGGGGGAAATGTAAAATTAATGGAACTTTTAGGGAAAAAAAACTTAGAACTTCAAAGGCTAATAAGTGGTTTGTAGTTAAACATGTATGTATCTAATCTGTAGGTATAATGAAAAACTACAATCGGATCCAATTAAGTTGTTTAAAATATTCATAGAATAAAATATACATTCAAAATTCAAAACAAAAACTTTGAATTTTAGGTCTCAGATCTAATGAGTCTGCGTAGTGAATAAAGTTTACATACAAAATTGAGATAAAATTAGATAACAGAGCTCATCAAAGCACAAATATTCGAAAAACTTGTAACTCCTATAACATTTTCAATTGCGAAAATTTTATGAGTCTGTGAAAATCTACTGAAACTAACATTCGAAGCTAATACTTCAAAATATTCGCCCGAGAAAATCAGATTACCGGCGACAAATTCCAACGTTATGATCAGACGAAATTTTCACAGCTCGCTAGTCTGAACTAACGTTGAATTATAGTATCAATGTCAAATATTCAATAATCGCAGCGATTTGTACAAATATGGGAAGGCTATGAAGAATATCGTAAATATTCCTTTTTATCTTTATCTCTATTTCTCTATTCTTGGCACGAAATATAATGAGAATGGGTTAAGAGGGAACAGGGCCCGTGATTCTCCATACAAACGTATTCCCCGTTTTTCTTCCTGAATAATGCCTCTAGAGCTGTCATTTTTTTAATATAATCAGGGTCTCTATAGGTATGTCCCTGTCATTTCCTTTTTTTCAGCAATTAATAAGTAAGGAATCTATGACCCTCCAAAAATTACAAAAATTCCCCATTTTTACCGCCGTGATTAAAGGACTACCAGACTGATTCGGAAAAGTTTTTAGCATAAAAGAAAATAATAGGAAACTAGACATACTCTTTCTTAAAATTTCAATGTAAAAAATTATTAAATCGGCTCAGTTTTCGAGGAGAAAAAAGGAGAATACCAAACGTCGTTTTCGTCAAAAAATTTGTGATATAATCGGTCTGAGCTGCAGTTGTCCCTATCGCACTTTACGGGGTTTAACTCGGTTTTTAGGGCGCAGCGCGACGGCAATAGTTTCTTCAAATACCTATTTTTCAAATTCCTCGTAGCCCCTGTTCCCTCTTAACAACGTAAATAACGCAATGAATGTTGTTGGACTGTCAAAATGCAAGCCATTGCTACTGTTAGTGTATTTATTACCCCTTATGTATTCCGTAAAAGTCTTACCATAAAAACTAAGATGAGCCGTCAATAATGCCAATTCCTAGCATCAGTGGAATGATAGCTCACTTCACCAGAATTTTTACGGAGAGATTTTACCAGAACACATCGGCTGAATTTCTAAAAGTTGGCAACGTCGCAAATAGCTGTCAAATATGTCGCAGTTTTGATTAATTTGGCAATATTACTGTATGGAAATATGAAATATCGCCAACTAGTGATTATTAATAATGAATTTAATTCAAAATCAATCTGCTTAGTCTTTTCCCAATCCGAGCACCTACTTTATTATTTTAAAAAATAGCATAAAATATCATGATCCTTCTACATTAGCACCACTTTTTTAGACTACAAGGTCATAGATGACATTTTCAGTGAAATATGTTCAAAAAGTTTAGCTCCATTTTTCGGGCTTCCACAAAAAATCCCTTTTACACTCCTGCGCGGTCAAATTTCAAAAGGTATCTCAAATAATTAAAGTTAATGAGGTTAACAATTTTATGACTTTTCTTCAAAGCTTGGCTTTTATAATATAATAACACAATCAATACGTATCGCTTCATGGAAACGGATGAATATTGCAACGTTATCCAAGGAACTTAAACCGATCATGTTTTGTGAAACTATTTAACTAAAGGAAATCTTTGATAGAATATTATTAACTTTTTGACATACAAGCGAGAGTTTTTATTTATTTTCTCCTAAAGGACTTTATAATTATGATACATTTATTTCATTCGACTTTATCCCCGAAATCTAAGATTGATTAGAGAAATTGTTTTTATTTTTGCCTTTTTTTAATACCTTGGTGGGTACACAAGTGGTTATTTATTTTATTATTTTATTTTATGATGTTTTTTTCCACGAATAGATCAAAATTTTGTATCACGAGATGAGCTTATTGATCATCTTTAAGACCACAATTTCGAAAAAAATAAAGTCTAGAGTTTTCGCCTTCAGTGCCATAAATAAATCGTGTTACGTGTAACTCAAACTCAACTCAAACTCAAAGCATTTATTTCAATTAAACCATTTACAGGCACTTTTGAGTTGTCAAGGGGTCGGTCAGTCAAAAAAAAAAAATGAAGCTAGTTGCCCATTCCAAAGCGTAGTAGGTACCTATGGAGAAGAATGGGCAAGAAACTCCACGGTAACTCTTTTAAATAAAAAAAATTATACAATATATTGATTACATCATTCATTTTGAAATTATGCATGTGAGAACAATGTAGAAAGACGTGCACGTTCGTAAAAGCGTCCGTAATAAAAAGAAAAAATAAAGAATCATTCAAAAACTTAAAATAAATTTAAATAAGCCATGGCAGCTAAGAGATGACCAGTCCCAACTGACGGCGCCCGTTCACGAACATGACGCATGGATCAGCACCATTCAGCTTAACTTGAATCAACTGCCCTTCAGACTTAGAACCTTTATCTCAGTTTTTATGTCACTACACTCTTTAATACGAACTTTTTGATTAAAAAGTGTCCTAATTAACACAGGCACAAAATACCTTCAAAAAGCAGCTTTTGAAGCTTTTTATCAGAAAAATACCCATTTATATTATAACCATCTTTAATAAGAATAACTCGCACTTTTATTATTATTCATATTAATGAGTTTCATATAAACGGGACTATATTAAATCTCGTCTCAATTATATTATGTCAACTCATCTTCTCTGGAATATTATGAAATGAATGTGGAATGAATTTTCATACCTTTGATCGCAAGAAACTCTAATTTCTCATAATACAAAACTGGTTTCGGGATTTGATGAATACACCGGATTTCCTTCGATGAAATCTTCTATCGATGTTTGATATTTGGGCATCTTATAAAAAAAAACTTACGATCTCATTGGCCCTACCTTCACAATTCATAACAGTAACAATAGTATACGTTCAAAATATCTAGGTATTATACATACATCGTAACAGCGAATCAATTTTCACGCAAGACTAGGCCAAATATTTGGATAGCTCATGACCTACAGGCACCTCTTTAGGTCATGAGCTATCCAAATATTTAACCAACAATTTAAAGAATATGAATTTAAAATCTAAAAAATATTAAAACCCGCGAAACGCGGGTATTCTGGTGTTGAAACAATCAAAGAAGCGAAGCCTTAATTGTTTCGCTTAAAAACGTTAGTTTTCCATGAAGCAAACCTTAGTGAACAGAACCGTATTGTGCGAAATTAATTCCATTCAAACCAATGCAAATGTACCTATTGTGTGAAAGGATTCTTCACGAAACAGTATTTGTATAATAAAAGCTGTGGTATAGGTACCTACCTACATATGTTTTACAAATAAGAATAAGAATAAGAATAATTTATTTAGCAAAAAGAAGTAATACAATGCATGTTACGTTATTATGATATTACATTTGTGCTCATTTTTTTGTGAATAATGACCCCGATGCTAGGACAATCCTGTGTTATAGGGGCCATCCATTCGTCCGCTAAGATTTTTTACAAAATTAGGAAATCAAAAAAGTGTAACAGCAGCAAATTTTGTGTGAGTAAGCGCGTGTGATGTGGTGTTATGGGGAAAGTGTATGAATGTGTGATGTGTGTTGTGTATGAGTGTGTGATGTGTGTTGTGTATGAGTGTGTGATGTGTAATGTGTGTCGTGTGTGTGTAGAGAAGGTGTGTGATTATGTCTGTGGTTGTGTAAGCGTTCGTGATACTAATAATTATTTATTTGTATGTGGATTTCATCAGTGCTTCTGTTTCATCATAATCTAGGGTGAGGAGGAATTCTTTAGTAATTTTTTTACATTTGTGTGTATTTAGTGTATGTATATTATGTTTTTGATGTATTTTATTGTATATAAGGGCACTTAGGTAGGGATAGTGACGTCTAGCGAATGTAGTTTTTGTATGTGTTGTGGGACAAGCCGGTTTGGGTCTTCTTCTTACTGTCGGGCTGTTATTTATGCTGTATGGAAGAGTCGCGTGTTTTCGCATGACTGCGCGTAGTATATATAGTTGTCGAACCGTTGGTGTTTTAAAATCCCTGTAAAGTTGCCGCGTTGGGAATCTGAAGGATCTTTTTAAAATGACTTTAATTACGGCTCTCTGGGCTCTTTCCACCTGTATAATGTCGGTCTTGGCGGCTCCTCCCCAGGCAGTGATGCAATAGCTCAGTACTGATTCGGCTAGTGCCGAGTAAACAATCTTAAGGATTTCGATGTTTGCCCTTAGCTTCTTAAATAAAAAAATAAGTTTTCGTATTCGTGCGGACACTGTTTGTAAGTGTGTTTTCCAGGACAGGCAGGCATCTAATTGAAGGCCGAGGTATCGTACCACTGGTGCTCTAGTTACAACGGGGCATGTGCAAATGGGGAGAAGGTTGGAACATTTGTGGGCTTTAATTAGTAATGAACCGTCTTGTGGTAGAGTGGAACGTCTTGAGCCAAAGGTGATAAAATTAGTTTTCGCAACGTTTAGTGTGAGACTGTTTTGCTCTAGCCATAACATCACTTCACCGAGTCCCTTTTCGGCCGTCTCTTTAGCTGAAGCCCAATCACGGCCATAAGATAGAATTGCCGTGTCATCTGCGTAGGCTATTATTTTTGTGGATGGAAGGGATAGTTCACAGAGTTCGTTGAAGTAGATCAGAAAAAGGAGAGGGCTGAGCAAACTTCCTTGTGGGACTCCGATAATCACCGGGTTTGCTTCGCTAACATACTCCCCTATCCTAACGCACTGCATCCTATCAGTAAGAAAATTTTAACAACCAGGACTGACTTAATCCTCAGTTTTTATTCTGTAAGTGCGAGACTGCTTTGAATGTAGTACTTACTCCTTGCTATTTGTTTCACTAAACATTTACCAAATAGTCACAGGAAAAATGTACAAAATACACATAATATTCCTTAAATATTAAATGAATTTAAAACACTGCAATTTATTACGGAAAATGTCGAAAAAGTAAAAGAAAATACGATACCAATTTGAAAATGGAATTGGTCCTTTGCAACTGCTATTGGACAAATGGCATGGAGGGACACACAAAGTGTACTTTGACATGCCACAACAACTATACAGTAGCATTTATACACCGGCTCTCCTTTACGACAAAAAAGAAACATAAAATATGTCACAGGCGCTTAAAATACTCGTAAGTAGTCTTGTACGTAAAAACTGGCTATTTAGAAAAACATGGAGAAGGACTATCATCTTAAAATGCGAAAAGAATAGTAAAAACAAACAGTATACCCAAAAAAGATGATCTTAAAAATAAGAAAATAACTATCTTAATCTAACATAATAAAAATCTAGGGTGGGTCTAGATCTAGAAGCATACAATTTTAAAAAGGAGTTCTTTATGTTACGAAAGTGAGACGAAGGAAGGATTTTTGAAAATTCATCCCTTAAAGGGTATCAATAGGTATGAATTTTTTTATGGAAATTAGTCATTCAGATTTTCCATCGGGCACACGACCTGTCAATTAAATAAATAGCAAAACGACACATTTGTTTTAGGAATTTACGACCTGGATTGCATTATAACGACTAAATATGTGACTCAGTCAATTAATAAACTATCTTCTTCTATTTTTCGTGTGGTTAGTGACTAGCCTGGTGTCGGAGTTTTTTAAATAAACAATTAGAATCAAAATAATAATAATACATACAACTACCTAAAGAAATATCAATGTTATTTATAATTTTATCTACGCCCATAATATAAATCCTCTATAAAAGTTTCTGAAACGGTTAGCTTATTGCCAACATTAAAACACCCAGTGTCATAGTAACCATAATAGCATCCAAACGGGAGTTATAATTGCGTACTGAATTTCATTATGCATCTCCTTTTCAAAAAAAGAACATTGTCATGCCCGCGCGTTTCACTACCATAACGCCATAATTAAAAAAAAAAACTTATTGGTTATTCGAATTAACATCGTATCCCGCCATTTGTGTTCAATATAAATATTGAATTTTTTTTTTAAGTACTTTGTTTCGTTTTTTTTTTCGTCTGTTTTGTTTGTTTATCCTGTACATAGTTTGTTTGTAGGTATTAGCTACTCAGCAATTAAACTTTCCATGAATTTACATAGAGTTCTTACAACACTGTACGAACACCCTATGGTTTCAGAACGTTTTATAGAGGATTCATAACATGGGTGTAGATAAAGTCTTGTATGCAACTGTACATAATTAGGTATTATACAACAGTTCCATAAATAACTATTATTGTGCCCAAGTAAAAGAGAACTAAGTATGCCCCAAATAGAATTCTGAAAATACACATCAAACGTTACATTATGCTTATGGTGGTAACAAGATTTGTATTTCGCCTTTTCCCTTAAGTGCAAAACAAAGCAACAAGTATATAAACGGTATATGTATATATAAAGTATATTGGTTTTACGTCATTCACTTAAAAGCTACTCTCATTGCTGTGAAGTAAGTAAAAAGTGTATACATATGCGTATTTACAAATCGCCAAATGCAGTCACGATAAAATTAAAACTCAATTGTAACTTTAGAGCCATGATAAAATCCAGATACTTAGGTACAAGATAATTCTTAAAAAGTCCTAATGATGTCTTAGTAAGTATAATATTTTGTATCTAAACTATGTTTTTGTATGTTTGTGTTTTTTTGTTTGTTTATAATGGATAAACCTCAAAAATACTTAAATGATTTAAAACATTCTATTACCTAGAAAGCTACATTATCAACGAGGAACATGGGTTTCTTTTTTTAAATAGAGATTTCTGCGAAATATGCAATAATTTAAAAAAAAAATGTATCAAAATATCCATATCCAACTAAATAGTTTCATAATCAAGGTGGATTATCATCACGCAATGACCCTTAGGAGCTGAGCAAAAGTAAAAAAAGTTAGGAAGTACAGCAGAAGCTATAGTTTTATTATATCGTATAGTTTGTATACATAGTTTTAGCCCGAAAGTCTGACAACCAGTCTTACCAAGGGGTATCGTTTTACCCAGTTACTAGGTTGTGGAGGTCAGATAGGCAGTCGCTCCATGTAAAATATTATTATATTATACTGGTATTTAGTTGCATCCGGTTAGACTGGAAGCCGACCAATGAATCTGGCTAGCCTTTTCCCAACAGTTGGAGTTGGGAAAAGGCTAGGCAGATTGATTGATTTTTTGTGTAGTTTTCATATTTCGTATAGTATAATATTTTTCTTTAGCGAACTGTGTACTATTATAATATAATAGTACACAGTTCGCTAATGAAAAACCACCTGTCTCCTATTGCAAAAGTTTTTCTTCTTCTATTGGATACGTGTTACGTAAGTTACAATTAATGTAAAAGCTATATCTGGCGGTTTCGTTGATAATTGTGACGTAGCACCTTGTTTATGGCAGACAGTGATGGAGAAATGTTACTGGACTTCACTGAAGTTATTTATGTCGTCCATCATTTATGTTTTAGGTACAAACTTTTGCCCGCGACTTCGCCCGCGTGTATGTAGAAAAATATCCCACAAATCTCAAATCGTTTAATGTGTCCATAATGTACAGGTAGTAAATAAAATATTAGAAACAATTATGGACCCTGTCGGGCACAGCAAATTTTTAAATAAGTAGAGAGAGGAAGAGCGCTTTATTCATTTTGCTAATTATTAAGTTAGAATTATTTCATATCCTATTACATTTTATGTACCTACTTATATTTTCATTCCATTCATTCACTTAATTTATTAATCACACTAATATTATAAATGCGAAAGTTTGTGAGTGTGTATGTTTGTCTCTTCTTCTCGCTAAGACTACTGAACGGATTTGGATAAAATTTGGCACACAGATATATTATAACCTGGATTAACACATAGGATACTTTTATCCCGATATTCCTACGGAATCGAAACTTATGCGGGTGAAACCGCGGGGCGCAGCTAGTATTCTATATGCAGGTCTATCTAGTCATTTATTATTTATTTAATTATATTTATTTTTGGGGCATGAGGAACAGGGTGTAAAGTTCACTCATCCACCATAGAAAAAGGAGGATCCTCCGATCAGACGGGTGTTGTGTCTGGCGGGCCGACTGCCCAACTGTTGATGTCGGATAGTCTTATAATATATGTCTTTCGCGCGGTAAACTCTAATTGCGCGATGCAGGATTTCTGTGACGTCATGTCTTTGATGCGTAGTTCGAATGTGGCGGTTTAACCGCTACATTAGTATTGCTTATTTCTTTACTAGCTTATAAATTGTTCATTATTGTTAATGTAGTATAATTATTAAGTTATAATTTATTTTTGTTATTTTACTTATTAAAATATAACAGTTATTCATAGTTATGTATTATTATTATTTATGTGTGGTGCCTCATGATTTGACTGATCTGCAGAAAGAAACTCGTGTTGAAACTTGTGTTGCCTTGTTGAATCGATACAGAAATGAAGGAATATTGGATCGAATTGTGACATGTGATGAAAAGTAGATTATTTGCGATAACCGTAAGCAAAAAATGCAATGGCTGACCAAAGGTCAAACGCGCGCCGCAACAGTGTCCTAAAGCAAAGCTTACCAATAAAAAGGTAATGGTAACTGTTTGGTGGTCTCAGCATGGTGTTATTCGCTATAGCTTTCTCCAATATGGTCAAGCAATAACGGCAAATGTCTACTGTGCCGAACTCCGAACAATGATAGCAAAACTAGCAGTAAAACAGCCCCGACTCATGAATAGATCTTCACCATTATTGCTCCATGATAACGCGAGACCTCATACAGCACGCGAAACCGTTTTAACTCTACAGGAACTGCAATTAGAAACCATTAGTCACCCTCCGTATTCGCCAGACCTTGCTTTAACGGACAACCTTTTTTTTCGTGATTCGGACGATTTTCAACGTGATAAAAAGTTTTCTTCTTAGTACAAAATGCTTTCACACAGTTTGTCGAATCTAGATCACGAGAGTTCTATCGCAAAGGCATAAATGACCTTCCTAGTAGATGGCAGCAATGTATATATATATATATATATAATAATGGTAATTATTTTGATTAAATAAATATGTTAAAATAAAAACAAAAACAATTTCAATTTTTCTGTACAAATCAGCAATTTCATACTTTAACCCCTAATACCAACAAAGGTGACAATCTTGTGTTTCTGAAAGTAAGGCTTGCAACAGTCTGTTGGTTCTATATTGTTAATTATTCATATTAGCTTTTTTTGGAGGGTAAATAGGGAGGGAGCGTCTGTGCTATTTCCCTACAAGATGATGCCATAGTTAAACCAAGCGTGGGGCATACGCGTAGTATGTGACTAGTGCGGTTTGTAGTCTTTTTTATTTCGCGGAGAGCATAAGAAAACTTTGAATTTTTTGATTTTACTGCCTGTATATGTATTTTCCAGTTTATTCTATTGTTAAACAATACAATTCACTAGGTTTAAAAGTAAAAATGGGTGCCACAAGGCTCGATATTGGGTCCATTCCTCTTTTTAGTGTATATGAATGATCTAATCCATTTATAAAAAAATCAACCACAAATGGTGTTATTTGACTTGCTACAAATTTTGACGACGTAAATAACGCCCTACTGCAGGTCTAAAATTGGTTCACTGCTAATAATTTAGTATTAAATGGAAAAAAAAACTAAGTGCATAAAATTTTCTTTACCAAATGTCAAAAGTAGTAATTGTGAGATAGTACTGAATCAAGAGAAACTAGAATTTGTCGATAAAACTGTTTTCCTGGGAATCTTTTAACATCTTTTGCAGGACGCCTAAGTTCAGCAGCATATGCTGTCAGAAAGAATAAACTCAATTTCCTTTGTATTATATAATTGCATAGCACAGGTGTGAGTACTATGTACTAAAGAGCTACCATTTACCAGGTAATATGTAGTATTTCAATGACTTGAATGTGCCCTGGCGGCTGTGAGTATGTCATGCTCACTCAAATGACTCGCTGATGGTGGCGCTTGTGTTGGATCATTTACCTCCCTTCAAAATGGTTGAGCTGAATGGTGCTGATCCATGCGTCATGTTCGTGAACGGGCGCCGTCAGTTGGGACTGGTCATCTCTTAGCTGCCATGGCTTATTTTAAGTTTTTGAATGATGCTTTTTTTATTTTTATTACGGACGATTTTACGAACGTGCACGTCATTCTAAATTGTTCACACATGCATAATTTCAAAATGAATGATGCAACCAATATTTTGTATCAAATTTTTGATTTAAAAGAGTGTCCGTGGAGTTTCTTGCCCGTTCTTCTCCATAGGTACCTACTACGCTTTGGAATGGGCAACTAGCTTCATATTTTTGACTGACTGACCCCTTGACAATTCAAAAGTGCCTGTAAATAGTTTAATTGAAATAAATGGTTTGAGTTTGAGTTTGAAACCTAGGAGAGTGAAATTGTTAACTGTTTCTAATTTTAGTTGATTAAAAGTAAAATCTATAATTATTGGCTGTTTCTGCCAGGGGTGAAACGCTATTCAATTCGTTTTGGTAAAATTTATTTCGAGATTATGGTCGCTCATACAGTTTATAGTTATTCCAAGAATAGCCGTAAGTTTTTAATTTAAATTAGCATTTGTTTTGCATGAAGTCAAGATCGAGATATCATCCGCAAAAAGTACACATGGTCTGTCTATGGTTTTGGGGAGGTCATTAATATATATGAGGAAAAGGAGGCCACCTATAACACTTCCCTGGGGAATTGAAGCATGTATTGATTTAATATCAGATCTAGCGTGAGCTGTGCTTCTTTTGTTTTTTGATTGTAATATTCAAGCTATATATCTAATATCTACTATACTATAAATTTTAATGATGTAATGTTAAGGCATATTTCAATCTTTTAAATTCCCAATTAAAATAACATATTTTATTGGATAAGGATTCATATGAAACCGGTCAAAATAACGTCGAAAATAACAATAAATTTCTTATCAAATTCTGAAAGATAATAATGGTTACTGTGGGTCATCCTTAGTAGATAGACATATTCTATTGCGGATATTTTTGTTGAATTTTTTAAGATCTTTAACCCTGAAATTATCTCTTACGGCTTACGCAGCGCACGCCTTTAAAGCTCCCAGTCAGCCTGATTTTTCCGACAACGTCGACAATAATCGTCACATTTCAGTCAATTTACACAATACTTTAATAAATTATACACCAAAACCTTTCGCATGAATCACTCCGCATATTAGTGAAAATCTGTTTGGTAGTATTTGAGTTTATCGCGTTCAAACAGACAGACGCGTTTGGGGACTTGGTTTTATAATATGTATAAGGATATGTTAGAAATTTAGTATTTTTTCCAAACAAAGTATTTTTCCTTTATACAGGCTTATTTTGAATTGATCGGCAACTGAAATAGTGAAAACAATATTTCAGAGTTATTCCCATAGTAAAAATTGTGTACTAAAATATTATTTTCTCTCCCTGAAAGATTGCCAATGCTAATGGATGCAAATTCGGCCTTTATAGGTAGAGTACATCTGTCAGATGACTTTCTTTTTGTAGTAAAGGCTGAGCAAATTATCATAATACGTGGTGATAAGACCCACCATTGTCACAGCAAGCTAGGATCAATAGAACAAAAATGTTCTGCGTAGGTACTTTAGAAAACATTGCCAAGAAAATCGTAGGCATATTTTCGGTGACCTCGGACAAACGTAGGCTATTTATTCAGAAAATATCCAATATACTCACATATTTTACTGGAAACAAAGTTCAAATCAATTCACTAAGGTCAAAACCACAAACGACATTCACAAACCCAACTACTCGTGACCCCATCAGACTTTATGACGTCCGTATATTTTGTTTCTATTGTTTCAAACAAAGTTGGAATCAATTTTGCCGTGTGGTGGAATTTTGTTCGACTCGTGTAGTCGGGAATAGAAAACTGTGTAGCAGAAAGTCAAGTTATTATTACAGCTCATTCACACGGGACCCGTCGACCCGTCGTACGTCATGACGGATGCACGTTCCCATTGCATACGGAAACGAGGCTTTTCGCGATTTGTCAAAATATCCGAACAGATGTTCACACTAGATTCGTGATTCAAAGTTCAGTCTTGGACGAGCGCTTCAGCGAATCCGTCACAAAAAATCACGATTCATAATTTTTGACGTACGTTACTTTTTAAAAGGCGTGATTTAAGACGTGTCCGGAATTTTTCACGATTCGTGATGCGTGTGAACACGGGCATTTAAAAATAAAAACGAATTGTGAAAAAAGACGATTCGTCAAAAACACTGTGTGAACGACCCGTACAGAAGTTTGCTTTGGCCGACTGGCTGGTGTTCTTACTAACTTCTCTTAAAGTAAACGTCTAAGTTTATGATTGTTGTCATTAGTGTTAATAACTTTTAGTCTGTGACTGATGAGAGCTTTACATTGTGGAGATCACACAAATACAGGTTACGAATGGCGCTTTTAAACGAGTAATTTATTAAGGCTTAACTGGAATGAGGGCAATGTATAGAGGCTTAACTATACGTGGATTCTTGAAACTTTCAGAATGTAAATTACGGCGTATGTTGTTGCAACCAAGTGAAGGATTATCTGCACTAGCGAAGTATGTTCTGGTATCATCACGAATAGTTCAAAAGTTCAAGCGATACCCACTTTAAACTATTTTCTATTATCGTCCATGGAAGACATTGTTATTTTAAAATTATGAGCGGTATTTTTATACGTCAGTTTTTTATCTTGTTTGCTATCATGATCGATAAACGGTGGATTACGAGATCTAATTGTAATTGGGTTAATGAGGTTGGCTATTGGTTATCCAAAAAAGTTTGAATTCGGCTTCCAGTCTTAGATCTTAAAGTTATGATATAGACGCATTTCAAAATCCTCTATACCTAGTCTTGCCATAAATATTGTCAAGAAGATTTGTTTTTTATTGCAAATAATATTTATTATTTTTACAGTGTGTTAGTTTAATACATAAATATAAAACAATTTAAAAAACTTATTCGAAGCGGTCTCCATTGGCTGCAATACTGTATTGCAGCCAATGGAGACCGCTTCGAATAAGTTTTAGTCTTTAAACGTTGAGGTCAGTTATCAAAAGTACGCACTCTTTCCATGGGAAAATCCTTCACTGCCAATCGTATGGATTGTTTTAGGGACTCCAAATTATCATGGCGTTTAGAGCAAGCCGTACTCTCTAAAACTGACCATAAATCATAATCCAGCGGATTAAGATCGGCACTAGACGACGGCCAGTCTTCAGCTCTGATGAAGTCCGAAACGTTCACTTCCAACCAAGACTGCGTGGACCGAGCTTGTTGGAAGGACCATACTTGATTATTGAATATGGTGTTGTTAAGGGGCTTAACTACCTTCTCAAGAACGGTATCTTGATACACTTGTGCCGATGTTTTGATACCTTTTTCACAAAAATATGGCTCTGTCACTCCTTCATAGCTAACACCCCACCAAACCATCACTGAAGTCGGATAATGCCCACATTGCACTCTGTCGACTAATTGGGAAGCTTCCTTAGAGCTTTAAGCATAAATGCGGTCATTTTGTTTGTTAAAATTTTGCTCAATTGTAAAGATTTCCTAATCCGTAAAAAAAAAATCTGTGACCTCCCTTTGCGTACCGCTTCAGTAGTTGTTTCGATTTTACCACCCTATTCTTTTTTAAATTATCAGTTAAAAAATGACCAGTGCGTCTCTTATAGGCTGCAAGTCCTAAGTCATCTTTTAAAATACGCGACATGGTTCTGGGTACTATCTTCATCTCCCGAGATAAAATCGTTTACTTTCGGACAGGATTTCTTCGAATTCTTTCCCTTACTGCTTTGACCACCTTTTTCGTTTCAATAACCAAGTATAGTCCCATACTTGGTTATTGAATATGGTGTTGTTAAGGGGCTTAACTACCTTCTCAAGAATGGTATCTTGATACACTTGTGCCGATGTTTTGATACCTTTTTCACAAAAATATGGCTTTGTCACTCCTTCATAGCTAACACCCCACCAAACCATCACTGAAGTCGGATAATACCCACATTGCACTCTGTCGACTTATTGGGAAGCTTCCTTAGAGCTTTAAGCATAAATACGGTCATTTTGTTTGTTAAAATGTTGCTCAATCGTAAAGATTTTCTCATCCGTAAAAAAAAAACTGGGACCTCCCTTTGCGTACCGCTTCAGTAGTTGTTTCGATTTTACCACCCTATTCTTTTTTAAATTATCAGTTAAAAAATGACCAGTGCGTCTCTTATAGGCTGCAAGTCCTAAGTCATCTTTTAAAATTCGCGACATGGTTCTGGGTGCTATCTTTATCTCCCGAGATAAAATCTTTTGCTTTCGGACAGGATTTCTTCGAATTCTTTCCCTTACTGCTTTGACCACCTTTTTCGTACGAACACTACGTGGACGGCCAGATCTTTTTCTGTCACAAACAGAGGAGGTCTCATTGTACCTATTAGTAGTCCGGTACACAAACATTTAACTAATACCAAGCGTGTGGAGACTTTAAAAAATTGCATTTGGCTCCATACCAACTCTGTGTAATGCAATCACAGGGATTCGGTTCTCTTTATCACCCCACTCCATTTTAATATCGCAAAATATTGTAAAATGTATTGACGCCAAAATTAGAAATTTCAATGAACAATCGAATAAAAATGACAGATTCCAAATTCAAATGTAATATCTTTCTTAATTTGAATTGTAACAGTATTTATGGCCAGACTAAGTAGTTTTTCCTTTTAACTTGGTAAGTAGAAGCTATCTAAAAGTTATTAATACTTTTAGAATAGATGCAACTTATGTGTTCACGCATCATACGCGTGTGCCAGCAGCATCGGGGGACGCGCGGGGAGAGGGGCCACACAGCTGATCGAGCCGACAGCCGCGCCCTCACTACTCGTCAACAGATACGGTCATCGGCGGACGTACCGTGCGATCTAAGTATATTTAAATTATATATCTGTAATATCTGTATTAAATTGCCATTTCTCCAAACGAGTCCTTTAATTTCATATCTTCAACATAAGCTCATGCTGTTTGGAAGAGAAAATAACTTAACTGGTTTCGTCAACCACCTTCCTTTGTTTCTTTATCTTCTAATACACAGGGTGACTTGTAATTTCGTATTCCTTCTAGGACGTGATAGTGTGACCTATTTGCAACAATTAAGCACCCCATAAACCCTAGGCAAAAATTGATGATATTCAAGAAAACTCAATCAATTAAAATTTCCCAGAATTCGTCACTAAATATCACTTTTCTCTTAACTCTCAAATTGAATTGCGTACATTGCTATTCTATTGGGTACTTAATACTTAAATAAACCTTTCGATGTAACCAAATTTTCTAAAACATCAAACACTTAAGAAATAAATGAAGAAGTTTATTAACTATTTTCAAAAATCATCTACGTACTTGAACTTTGATATCAGTTATCTCAAAATTTGACTATGTCATTAAGCGTACAAAATATGGGATAAAGAGAAAAAAGAAGATATTTTCATTTAATCAGCTATCTATAAAGGTACAAAAGTACTAAAAAAACTTTTAGAGATGCCGACGAAAACGTCGATTATGCTGGTAAAGGTAGAATTCGGAAATTGTTGAAATATTGAAAAATTGAGTGATACTCAAATTAATTATTAATTCATGCATTCTATCCTCCCAGCAATCCATCACACGCTAGGCACCCAGGTCGTCATGACCAGGGGCCCAAGTCTGCTATTTTTATAAATTCGTTATTCCAACACGATCTCATTGTCATTTTGATAAAAGTTCGTAATCTGCTAAAATCATAATGGTCGATCATTGGTTGATCATTGTTTTCCACAAACACGATACTCGTAACGAATTAAAAGAAATGACTGCACAATGACGTTCTCATGGTAGGTCACTGATCAAAGGAACTGTCAAAATTTTAGCAGATTATTGCATAAGTCAGTCATTCATTTTTCATTATGTACGAGATTACCAATAGATGCCATTTTTTTCAATGTAGTGTCAGTGGCTGACTATTGGAAAGTCATAATGACGCCAATATGTTAGTAGATTACCAAACTTGTCAAAATCAACAATTATGAAATCAATGATAGACCATTCTGACACTATTGTAATAGCAGACTTGAGGCCCAGGTCGCAACTCGTTGAGCGGCTTTTGAGTTTTTAACATGACTTATGGTCTACTCGCTGGTCACTGTCAGTCGTCACTTAGTTTGCGTGTATTTAAACATACAGCGCACGTAAATACTGTAATAGTTTGACAAACGTCACCTTTAAAAAAAAACTTATATTTATTATGACATTGGCGTAAGTTTCAGAAAATTTCCCGGAACGCGTCATAAAATAAAACCGACGGCATGGTTAGCGCAGTGGTTAAGCTATTGACTTCTGCGCTGCATGTCGCGGGTTCGAATCCCGCACGGAACAAGTATTTGTATAATCATAATCATTTATTTGCAATAAGTATTGGTACAGTGTCGGTGTTATAGTCAATAATGAGTTCCTAATACAAAGTCAGACATTTGACATGCAAAACATTACAATGTATTTAAATGCTAGAGTATAATATTTATGTCCAATGGTATGCTTTAAATGTTTCTATTGTTAATTAATTTAAAATACATTCATTATTTATATTATTGTTACATTAATTTAAAATAGACTATTATCATTATTTAAAAAATCATTTATAGAATAAAATCGTTTTTCCAGTAGCCATAATTTTAACTTTTTATAAAATAAATTATTTGGTAACTCTTTAAAGTTCTTTGGTATTTTGTTAAAGATAAGTCCGCACATGTGATAACAGTTCTTTTTATACAGAGAAGTCCTTGGAGCCCTAGGCAGAACTATTCTATCTGGATCTCTTACTTTTCGAGGGCAACGGTCTTGAGCCTTTTCAAACAGGTCAAAGTGCTGTCGGACAAATTTAGCACATTCTATAATATACATACTGGGTAATGTAAGAACTTTTAATTTTAGAAACAATGGTTTACAAGATTCCCATGGTGGAATGCCACAAATGGCTCGAATGCATTTTTTTTGTACCCTAAAGGCTTTAACAGCGTCTGTTGAGTTATCCCATAGTATAAGGCCGTATTTTAAAGTCGAAGCAACGCAGCCATGATACGCAGTCAACATCGTACTGCGACGAGGTCTTTCGCAGTGTGTAGAGAACATAAACGAATTTGTTCAGTTTGTTGCATACTTTTTCTACGTGTGGTTTCCATGAGAAGTGGCCGTCCAATGAAACTCCCAGAAAAGTAGTTTCCTCTGCCTCTAATAGAGGTTGTCCATCATAATTAATGTTAAGTTTCTCTCGCTTACGACCATATGTCCCAAATTGAACAATTTTTGTTTTACTAATATTTACATGCAAATTATTATATTTTAACCAAGAAATTGTTGATTCAATTGTATTATTAATGTCAATTCTGTAATTATTTATGTCAGTATTAATGGGTGATGTCATAAGAATCGAAATGTCATCCGCAAATAATGTGCATGGATTAGGTGTGTGTTCAGGAAAATCGTTAATTTATAATAAGAATAAAAGGGGTCCCAAAACGCTCCCTTGTGGCACACCCGAGTTGTTGAACTTTGAAAGAGACCTAATTCCCTCCAGTTCTTTATTCTCAGTCATACTTGGAATCTCAACACATTGCTTTCTACCCAGTAGGTAGGTTTCAAGCCAACTAAGGGCCGGACCTCGAATACCATATCGTTCTAACTTCGAAAGTAACAATCTATGAGACACAAAGTCAAAAGCTTTTGACATATCGAAGAAGATAACAGATACCCGGTTACCTATGTCTACTTCATCAATTATATTTTTTACAAGATTGAAGCATGCAAGAGTGGTCGATTTCCTTTTTTGAAACCCATATTGTTCTTTCTTAAGAATCTGATGTTTCCCAATAAATTCTAAGAGACGGTGTTGCATAGCTTTTTCAAAAACTTTTGAAATTATTGGTATGAGACTAATAGGTCTGTAATTATTTGCTTGCGAGTTATCGCCTTTTTTATGAAGAGGCTTAACAATCACAAACTTTAACAACTCTGGGAAGCAGCCTTCTGAGAAAGACAAATTTATTAAGTGTGTCAACACAGGAGTTATTTCCAGTGAGCAAGCCTTCAAAATTTTATGACCTATAAGTAGTTTTTTTCAGGTCTGACTGTTTGTGTATGTGATTATAAATGTTTGTAAACGCACCCACGATACAGGAGAAATCCTAGTGTGGCGCAACGTTTAAAAAAAAAAAAAAAAAATGAATTCTTTAAAATATGGCAACTAACAAAATGTATTTACAAGGCAGATGTGAATGGACACGCCGGGAGGGGTCGCCCTAGGAGGACATATACTGACCTTATTGGTGATGTTCTTCCCAACCGGCGTGCGTGTATGACCAGATGTATGAACGTAAACGAGGCAAAAGGAGTATGTAAGGATCGTAGCAGGTGGCATTCTGTAGTTTCTGCCTACCCCTATGGGAAGAAGGCGTGAGTTTATGTATGTGTATGTGTCTTTAAAATATGAAATTGAAGATTTCCGTTAGCGGCACTTTAGCCGACAGGGATAAAGTGCCGCTAACGGCAATCTATACACTTCCTACAAAAAAAGACAGATTCACTACGGTACTTCACCGGGTATTGTCAACCTACGTCACAAACATAAAGGGTTTTCAAAAAGTACTTTATAGATACGAGCACGTTAACATTTTTAAAAGGGTCCCTCGTAAACTACGTGTCCATGCATAAAAGCTGTCTGGCGAGTTTGTGAGTGAGAGATTCGTGATATGCGTTCTAACAATAGATAGGCCCGTATGTTTTAAGGCCGCAGGCATTCACAACGTGACGGTGGGACGCGATTCTGATAGAACTATTACCATAAAGTTTTCATATAAATAGTTCTACTACAGTAGCGTCGCGCCTGTCTGCGCGAGTCTTAAAGAATTTACCCATAGTTTCCAAAGAGCATTTATTAAAAGTTCTGGTATTACGAGTTTTTTTTTTTTTTAGTTATTGACTACAGTCTTTCAAAATAATATTGCAAGTTGCGAAGCTCTATTTGAGATAATTTATAATGATATAATTATGAGTTCATCTATATTAATATCTTAAAGAGGAAAGATTTGATGGTTTGTTTGTATTGAATAGGACAACTACTGGACCGATTTGAAAATTCTTTTACCATTAGAATGCTTAGTTTTCAGGGAGTAACATAGGCTACTTTTTATCCCGGGAATAACGGGTCCCGCGGGAAATACCACGGGAGCGAAGCCGCGGGCAAAGTGCTAGTGTATAATAACTCCATAGAACAATGATGGAACATAGTAAATAAATGCATATGAAAATGAAAATAGAAAATAGTAAGAACAAGAAAATTATCAAAAATATATTCTAGAATGATGAATCCGCGAGTTGATGCCCTATGATTATTTCTCCCCTTTCTTATATCGCCCTTTTTTGTACATATTATTATTATTATTTTAGGTATGTAAGTGTTTAAATTATGTAAATACTAGCTGTTGCCTGCGACTTCGTCTGCGATCCAGGATGAAAAGTAGCCTATGTCCTTCTCCAGGTCATGATTTACCTTTGCGCCAAATTTCATCCAAATCCGTTCAACCGTTTTAGAGTGAAAGCGTAACAAACAAACAAACTCACTTCCGCATTTATAATATTAGTTAGGATTATCCTATAATTGAATTTCCTTGAAATCTGGTGGCCTATTCACATTCTGGTATGTCACCTACTGGAAGAGTCTTCTCGTCTTTCCTGAAAACATTTCGAAAAATCAGAACCAATCTAATTATTAAATGCTGAAGACGGATCTAATTCATGCAAAAACAAAAGCAAAATAAGAGTGTCTTCACACGACAGTGCCGGTTAATGAATTTCAGTATATTCATTACTACCCGACTGCAGCAAAGCCAAAAAGGAGGGTTATGTGTTTGACCTGTATGTATGGATGTGTGTATAGGTATATGTATGTCCGTCTCTATGTTCCCTCATAACTACTAAATGGCTAAACCAATTTTGATGAATAATATGTCGTTAGATTCGTCTAAAAGTACACCTCTGCCTAATTCTTCAGAGAAAAATAGGCGTGATGTTATGTTTATATTTCAAAATATATAATGGCATCGAGTTCCTATTAAACCTAAATTATAGTTTGTTTTTCTTACTTTTGTCATTCAAAGACAAGATGTGTGTCATTAAGATACCATCGCTGCATGAACCAGAGTAAATCGAGAGCATCTCGAATAACGACAGCTCAGCTTTTATCGTCGTCTGCGCCTCAAAAAGCTATAAAAGCAAAACTTAAAGCATTAAAGATCATAGATACAGCATGTCGTGCCGCACGCGGACACACCGGACGCTGCTTGATACCGCGACTATATTCCGTCTGGCCTTCCTCTAAGTTTTCTCACTAACCTCCTGTTTACTGTAGGATCTCAGGAAAAAGCCACGTCCGTCCAACACGCGCGCCGATTGGAAAATGAGTACGATATACTGATTTAGTAGGCACCTATGTATGTTGTTTTAGTGAAACTTTTACTACCCTCTAAAACCTGGGTCACACGTGTGTGACAGGATATTCGCTGCGACTAGATTGTGTGTTCCTCTGTGGCCGGACCACAGTTTAGTACTCAGATGCTATAGTTCGAAATAATACCTACCTAAAGTCTACTTTCAACGGAATATATATATATATTTAGTACCTCAAGAGATATCTTTTTAATTAACAATTTATGTGGTCCGGCCGCCAGGCAGTCCTCTCTGGCCGCGCCACCTCAAATTAAATAGAGTATAATGAACTATTAATAAATCAATATCCCGAAAAAAACTACCTGAAGAGTACCTTGCATACGACAAATATGGTCCAATAAACCCCTTTAGATAAGGAGTTATTGGTCGTAGGGTGTGGTCCGGCTGGAATGTATACTGTGCAGCAAGTCAATTTTGCAATATTTAATATTAACTATCCCTAAATCGATTTATATAATAGTAGATACCTTTTCTCTACTCTTCGTTGATTCTTCGTTCTTTTTCTCTCAAGAAACTATTCATTTTGATTAATTAATCTTTAAAGTATGTGGCGCGGCTAGGGAGGATTTCTTTCAGCAAATATAACGAAATATGCTTTATTTCTTTATGATAACGAAAACTGCATAATAAGTACTTTATAAAAAGACCTGGAATTCATCTATAAAATTTTATTTTTATTACCAACAATGATTTTGAAAAAGGTGCACTTTTTGGTTGTTGTTTACTTATCTACCTAAGACTAGGTAATTAATTTGACGAAGTGAAAATTTTGGTTTAAAATAAACAATTATAAACAGTATACGAAATACAAATGTAATGTATTTTATACGCAAAATTGTAAATGATAACTTATTTTTATCAAAATGTTTATTTTTAATTTAGGCCTTGCATCTTAAAGTTGGAAAATAACTTCAAAACTCTTTTATTTGTAATACTGATTGACTATATTTTTAATACACGTTAAATAATACACGGTAAGGAGTTATTGGTCGTAGGGTGTGGACCCTACGACCAATAACTCCTTATCTAAAGGGGTTTATTGGACCATATTTGTCGTATGCAAGGTACTCTTCAGGTAGGTTTTTTCGGGATATTGATTTATTAATAGTTCATTTTACTCTATTTAATTTGAGGTGGCGCGGCCAGAGAGGACTGCCTGGCGGCCGGACCACATAAATTGTTAATTAAAAAGATATCTCTTGAGGTACTAAAAATATATATATATTCCGTTGAAAGTAGACTTTAGGTAGGTATTATTTCGAACTACTGCATCTGAGTACTAAACTCTGGTCCGGCCACAGAGGAACACACGACTAGATTCATTCGCCGCGAGTTGAATGATGAAATACAGACAAATTATGAACAACGGTAACTCTTAAATACGAATTTCTTCAAATAGAAGTAATTGAATCAGTTGCCATCATTATAATTATTATGGCAGCTGATTTATTTATTTAAAACTTCAAGCACATAAATGTACAGAGGCGGACTTAATGCCATAGGCATTTTCTACCAGTCAACCTTTGGGTGATGCAGAGACAAACAGTGATAGGTGCAATAGCGAGAATTGAGAAAAAAATATTTATTTAAATACAAATATATACATTTAAACCTATTAAAAAATATAAATATAATAAATACACATAATTATATATCATTATAAGCACAAATAAGACAAACAATGGGAAAACTGATTCAATTGTTGTGTACCTACGGTTATCACGAGTATAATTCGCAGCGAATTCACTCGCAGCGAGTGTTTTCTGTGTGTGACCGAGGCTTAAACCTGCGTATTGGGAGGTTATTATTCAAGTCCTTTGAATGTGCTCGTACCAGACTAACGAATACTTGTAACAACATAGTGAATTGTTTTGTATTTAGATGATTGAAGTCACAAAATAATGAGCAGGAATATCGTCCAACAATAATGTATAACTGAAATAATTTGGTAGGTATTTGTTACCATAATATAGGTACCTACCTACATATCTACTATTACTATTGAATAAATAAAATTTATCATAGACTCGGACCAAATGAAAAACCAAGACGCTGCGAGCAATACAGTGAAGCTTGCCAAAACTACTCCACCGCTCTGTGCATTCACGCTCACACGCACACATTTACATTGATACTATACGAGTAATCAAACTACGCCACACAAAGTGCACACATGTTTACGAAACCGGCTTCACTTCACTGTTGACAGTGTTTTGGTTTTTTATTTGGTCTGAGATCATACATTTATCACAGTACTAGCTGCGCCTCACAGTTTCACCCACATAAGTTTCGATCCCGTGGGAATATCGGAATAAAAAGTATCTTATGTGTTAATCCAAATTATAAACTATCTGTGTGCCAAATTTTATCCAAATCCGTTCAGTAGTTTTAGCGTGAAGAAGAGACAAACATACGCACTCACAAACTTTCGCCTTTATAATATTAATGTGATTTTCTTGTTTTTTTATTCAGGTATCAAACCCGCAGCCCATTATTCAGAACGAATCAGAGCTCTCATTGCGCCGTTGTTTAAAATCTCTACATCATTTTGTAACAAATAATACTGAACGCTTAAAACCCAGCCAACAGGAAAAATTGTAAGCAGCCTGAATAACACGATGAGAATAATTACGTTTTAGTACCAACGCGTTTTAATTGGAAATTAAATGTCGCGCATTTCCTTTTCTAATTACGTCACTTCCGAAATGTGTAATGACAGCTTTGTGTTATACTCACTTTAATACCTTAAGGATCTATTCATAGGGATTTTCATCAGATGAAATACAGACAAATTATGAACAACGATAACTCTTAACTACGAATGTCTTCAAATAGTAGTAATTTAATCTTCAATTCAATGTTCAATTCTTGTGTAAGGTTATCACCATAGGTACGTCTTTTACTAATTGATACTGTTGATTATTGATATATAATTTCACTTGATATTTGTATTGAGGTGTTGCTATGACGGGTCGGAATGTGAACTGAATATGAAAACAATTCAATTTTGATGAGAGTGGAAATATGCGCCGTACAACTACATCATAATTATATCGTCATATTATATAAGTATATGGAACCCGAAAAATTCTAGTCTAATGTCCTCTAGAACAGAACCAATGTTCTATAGGTCTTTACAGGTTTAAGGCCTCCTTATGACAGCTACCTACATATAACCGCAAATAACCACACTTCATACATACATACATAAACTCACCATGGGGGTAGGCTGAAACTACAGAATGCCACCTGCTCCTTACATACTCGTTTTGCCTCGTTAATGTTCATACATCTCGTCGTATACGCACACCACGCTTCAATTCACTATCCACATGACGTAGCACATTTTCAATCACAATTTTAATGATTTTGAAGGATATTGCTAATCCATTGCTGCATGTTTTCATAACGCAATGAATGTTGTTGAACTGTCAAAATTAAAGCCATTGCTACTGTAAGTGTGTTACGCAATTACCCCGCAGGCTAAGCGATTTTCCAAAAGAATAGACAGACAGTGATGTAAATACAATAATACACCCACATTTTGCCAGAAATACATTATGTTTGTATGATTTTTGTATGATACAGTCAACACACTTGAATAATATAACAGGCACTTCTTATAGGCATCTCCTGCCGGAAAATTCTCGTAGATGCGATTTGGGAATAACGTCGATAAAATAACAATAACCGAATTCCTGGAAAGCAATTACCATCAAATAAGGAAATTGGTACAAACAACAAGACATGGGGGTCTTCCTACGTCATAAATATTGTGTTTATAAGCTGACATTTAATAAAGCAAGTAAGTACATATAGATGGAGAGATCATAAGGCACAGCAGGCGGTCAATTTCTTGTGGAAACTGCTTAAACGAAGTGTTTGTTGTTTATATACCAGGGTCATAGCGTGTGGTTATTTAAGAATATTATGGTTCAAAGAATATTATGTTGGGATTAACTTGGGTCGGAAGTCTATTTATGTTTTCATAAGTATTTTTAACTTTTATCCTTGATGTCATGCGTGAAAGACAACAAAAAGGTTAATAAAATACTTATTATATTCCTGCGGAATTGCATTTTTGGTCCTATAAGAAGTTGTTTTAAACAAAATGATTACAAAATTGTATTTATTATAGCTATTTTTCTTTGATAAATTATGTTACACGATTCTATATCTATACATATTATACAACAACGTCGCTTTTCGCGATTGTCTGTATGTCCGCGTCGCTCTTCTAAACCACGCAACAGGTTTTGATGAGGTTTTCACCAACGTTTAGAGAATTTATTTCGGAAGGTCTATGTGTATAATCCTACGTTACTATTAAAGTTACGTTTACATAAGGAATCTCAATGTTATGTCAAGTCGTAAAAACTAAAACAGGAGCAGGCCGCTAGTTAAAATATAACAAGCAGTTATTTATCTACAACATCAGTAAATAAAAATATAACGAGGTTTCAACTTTCAGCAACTTTTATTTCGTAATTGAATATTTCAAGCAAATAAGCACAAATGAGCTTTAATAAAATCTTCTCATTTTCACGTAAAGCGGTAGAAAAAATATAAATATACAAAATCATTTTAAGATTATGTTGATTCCAGAATTCAAGCGCCAGTCTCGAACCTATGTATTCTGTCAAAGCAAGTTATATGGAACATATTTCTTGAATAAATTCATAAAATAAATATCACTATTTTGATTGCCTTCTTGGTCTACTGGTCGCAAGCGCGACTTCTGGGCGTATGAGGTCATGGGTACGAGCCTCAAGTTGATCAATGTTACCTATTGATACATAGAACTTTTAAACATAACTGGCTAAATGCAGGTGTATCGGCCTCTGTCTACTTCGAGGATACAGGCGTGACGTCAAGATGTCTGGTATATTATCCAGTAAGAAGATTCGCCCACAAGGCAAGACACCAGTTTATTTATGGCCAGGTATACGAAGATGCAACACGGCCCATTTCTTTGTGTCTAGTCTAATAAGCTCCTACTTGTTCGCATAATGGACAGTCATCACGCAAATTGGTAGACATTGGTTACTGTCAGAGTTTCAAAGAAATGCACCAAACAGCTACGTAAATACATACCTTCATAAGTTATATTATATACTCAAGGCCGAATAAAAAATATAATAGAGTATGAGAAAACGAGGCCCTTTTGCATTTTCAGGTCTGCCTGAAAATGAAAATGTGCCTCACTTTTTAAGTAAGTATGTTAGAAAGATAAGACCAAGAGCATCCTTTGATTCTATTTTTTTTTAAACTATGTGAGAATAGCTCAAGCAATGGTAAAAATTATGCAGTCAACAAAGTGGCAGGGCCGACTGCCCAGAGTATGCCGTATACTCGAGATGGGTGGTTGAATGAGTCCAGACATACATAGCCTATCTCCTAACTATTTATATTATCTAGACTAATATTATAAAGAGAAAAGATTTGTATTTTTGTATGTTTGTATTTTTGTTTGTATTGAATAAACTCAAAAACTACTGAACCGATTTAAAAAAAACTTTCACCAGTACAATGCTTTCATCACTGAGTAACATAGGCTATAATTTATAAAAATATCACGCGGGTGAAGCCGCTGACGGAAGCTATACCTATTATGTAATATCATAAATGTGAAAGTGAATTTGTTTGTTTGTTATGTTTTCACGCTTGATCGGCTGAACGGATTTGGATGGCACATGGGTAAACCATGACCTGGAGAAGACATAGGATAATTTTATTCCGATATTCTCCGTGGGAATCGAGACTTATTTTGGTGAAACCGCGAGGTGCAGCTAGTATTACGTACAGGTACATTAAGTAGATATATTTGGCCGTCACCAATCCGTTTACAAAACATGATGAGGAGTGATGATCTAGGATTAATCCCTCATGACCGTCATTTTATAGTACCATGTGGACATGTGAAGCTTATCATAATCATGATTGATGATGTAATTTTACCCCTTTTTAGGGTTCCGTAGTCAACAAGGAACCCTTATAGTTTCGCCATGTCCGTCTGTCTGTCTGTCTGTCCGCGGTTTAGCTCAAAAACTATTGGTACTAGAAATTTGTAATTTGGCATGAGTATATACGTTAATATCGCCGAAAAAGTAGTAAAATAAAATTTTGAAAAAATTAGTTATTTAGGGTACCTTCCCTGCATGTAAAGCGGGGATGCTCTTTTTTTTTTTCGTCCTTCCCATAGTGTGGGATATCGTTGAATAGGTTTTCCAAAAATATTTGTGGTTTGGGAAGACCGTTTTTGATTAAGTAAACCGTTCGTGACTTATCAAGCTTTAAAGTACCAATTTTCGTTAGAGTCAAGTGTGTCCCCCCCCCCCTCTACCAACTAAACGGTTATAGTTAGAAATTCAAATGTCACGGCAGTAGTACCGTAGCTATATATAATGAAGTTTAAAGGAAAACTATTACAACTACGTAGGTTTTACAATTTAACGAGTAATAATCGACCAACTTACATTTGCGGTTGAAAAAACATGTTCTCCGATACGGAATGTATAGGAGAACATGTTTTTTCAACTACAAAGTTAAGTCTGTTCTTGCGATAAATTCATCCCAACTACGGAACCCTTCATTGTGCGTGGTCCGACACAAACTTGGCCGGTTTTTTTACCATACATACGCCACAGAATGCAGCATTTATTCCAGATTTACCCTTTTTACTTTTCCAAAAGTAATTTTACGTTCCAGAGTGTTGAGAAATGTGAACTCATGTGAAATAATATTCGCGGAACGAGTGTTCAGGATTATTGAGTGAAGATTTCGGTGAAATGTTTTGAATGAATTCTTGTATTTGTACTTGTGTAGCCTGTAGGTATGTGCATGTGTACGAGTTTTGAATATACTTCGTGTCGTTTGAAAATGCTATGAAGAACGTATTGTTTGCTAAGTTAAATAAACCAAGGAGTTAGTGCTGTAAATCAAAGTATTTTATTCATTCAGTAGCGTAAGAGTTTGGAAGTAGGTAGAGTTCTATTTAAAAGAGCTTTTTCGGGGAAATATAAAAACTTTAAGAATGGGACCGATTGCTGAAATGCTTAAAGATAGTCGTCATGAAAGTGGAAAAACAATAATATTTCTTCTACTTAATAAGGAAAACGGGACAAAAATATTTTTTGCATTTTCCTACAAATATTTTCCATCTTAATCCTTCGAAATTCTATCCGTCCCATCAGTCCTATTTATTAATAGAACCTTGACGAAAATATTATTCTCAATCAATTAACAGGGACAAAGAGAATAGAAACAATGAACACTTTACACTAATTTGAAGTTTATCCTTTCTCCATTAAGGTATTCATTATATAACAATTAAGAACACAATATAAATACACTACGTGAATGTACAATACTTCCTAGCGACGATTAATTTTCCTTGCACCGAAGTAATATTTTACCATTGCGCAAAAATATTACTTCCCCGTTACAATGTTACTGTCAGTAAAAATATTTTTCCAACCCAATATTATATCTCAGTTTTAAAAAAATCGGTAAAAAAAACATTAGTAATTAAACACGAAACCAATCAACACGTTGAATACGTTGTTTCCATTTACTGACGGTATACTCAGAACCATAGGTTTTCATGTTTAAAGATTTACAGTACGATAGGTTACAAATTGTAATTGAACACCAAACATCTAAAGGAGTGGTAAACAACTACAAAATCCTACCAAATGGCCGGCTCAAAGCAGCTCTGGCGAAAACTCATTTCTAGTACCGAGAATTTCTGTTAATAGAACGCCTAAATACGGTGTACGACGCCGAACATTCTGTAACAAACCAAATGCGTGTTTCGACTTGGAATTAATAAAACTTTACCATCCGTGACCAGTATTGGTACAGCTAGTGTCAAAAGTCTTTGTCTTTATTAATGTTTCAAATATGTAAATCATAATTCCAGTCTTCAAATTTTACCCAGCAATATTTTATGGAAAACAATTAATTATTGGCAAGTTTACAATCATGAAACTCAGAACATAAAACTTTGGACTGCTACTTATGAACCGACTTACTTACGATTCCTTCTGCTTCCGTTTCTTAAAACTTATGAACTAGAGTAAACCAGCTTCGCTTAGGAAAACTTCTACCCTTCCATTTTCACTAAAGTATTCCACAGTCTTTAGCTTCGTCCATTCTCGTCAATCCAAACACAACACGTACTTGACAAATAGCGTGTTAAATAACAAATGTACGACCAGCGAAGTGGCTCGCAGTTTTATTGAATTGCACGACAAGGTGTTGGCTCTCAACGAGATTGCACGTTCCGCGCGTAACATAACAAAATGACCTGTAGTGTTGCATCGTGGAACGTTAGTACGAGGCAAAGGAACAGCATTACAGGGTGTAAAACGACCCATCACCAAACCATCATCTAAATAAATAATGTAACATATTGAAATACCCTTATTTGTCGATTTATAGAGATTACATTCGGGAGCTAAAACTGCAATACTCTGTCATTTAATCTTTTAGAAATTCAATAGTTTACACCACGTAGAGAAAAAAAATATGGTTCGCATTCATTTAATCAAAACGTAATTACGCTAAACTTTTACTAAGCTCAATAATCTACAATAGCGTAAAAAAAAACCAGCAATATCTGTCATTAAATTACTAAACCTTTCAAAAAAAATCTAGGTTTCTCGTTAATTTCATCAAAACGTGAATAAAGAAAACTTGTACAGGAATACAGTGCTTATGGATACCAAATATCAACGCCCTAGCGTAATTGGAAGAACTGACCTACTTACTAATCCCTTAAATATTTCACAATATTAATATCCTTGCAGACGTAACGCTGTTAAAATGAGTAGTAGAATATATGTCACTGGCATACTTATTTATTTTCCTCGTTTGAAAATACATAATTTAACTGATCCGGAAGTTCGTGTAACGAAAAATAACATGTGTTTAATTTGGGCCGTTTCATGAATAAATAGTGAATTTTATTAGGTACCATTAGACGTTAATATTTATGGAAAGGTGATATCGTCATGGTGTGACAGGGGCATACTTTAACAGCCTATAATGACATAATAACATATCTACTGACATAATTTCACCACAACCTTCACTAACGAAGCAATAAAAGTTATAATTTCTGTTTGTATATTAAAAAAAAAAAGTTAAAAATCTGCAATATCCTAATATTACAATTAGGTACTTCAAATTATTACGTCATAGCATAATTACCTATATCAATGTAATAAACCCATTTCTAATTCCAAATCAAATAGGTAACAAATTACAGAACTCAATTTAGGTGTACGTTTTGCGCAGTTGGATGAAATTTGTAATACTACCGCAATGGTTTTGAAATCAATATCATACCGCGATACTGACACTTGTCCTACTACAGCTACTACTTGTACTTGACCTATGTATGTATAAATGTGTATTAGGTATTTTATCTAAGTACCTACTAATATAATAAATAGGTACCAGTTACGTAAGTATTTATGTCTTAACCTAAGACTTAAGTAATGAGATACAATATCTAGTGTTGGGCGACCCCTAGGGGGGGGGGGGGGAAACTTGTATCAATAATTGCATCATTTAGACCAAATTAATAATGCACGTATACCTTACCAAGAATGTTTACATGAAAAAACAAAAGCTAGTATGAGATGAAAACAAAGTTGTTTAATTACTCATAACAAATTGAGAGTAGTTTCTATGCAATTTATATTTATTACATCGTAATTTCTAAGTTTTCCACTTCTGCCATCCCGCCGGGTTTCCTACTTGTTCTTTTTCGAGCTCGACTTGTCCAGCTTTTGCAAAATTATAATATCTACTAGTTGGACTCTTTATATCCAATGTAGGAACGTCCTTTACTTTTTTCATTTATTATATATAGAATTCACTATTTAATCCTGGTGCTCACAGTAAATTCATACTTCCATAGGTACTACATATTATTATAAATGCGAAAGTAACTTTGTCTGTCTGTTTGTCAGTATGTCTGTCTGTTACCTCTCACGTTATAACGGTTGTACACAGATAGATCATGACCTAGATTAGGACATAGTATTGGAGAGAAGTAGGAGTTAACTGGTACAAATCGTCACGTAACGAAAAAGCGTTATGCCACCTCCATGCTACTTTCTCTCTCTCTCTGTCTCTTTCTATTATATACGAGTGTGAGTGTGCGTGCGTGTATCGCGTAAGGAACTTCGTTCCTGTCGGGGGTCCCCCGATCGCACACGTTTTTTTTATCCCGGTACTAAGTTTCCGAGAGATAATTTCCGACCCTCACATGGGCGAAGTCGCGTGAAAGAGCTAGTACCAACTAATGAAGGTATTAGAGTTTAGTTATTTATACTTAGTACCTGAAATTTTGTTAACAATATACCACTCCATTATCACTTTTTTTCTGAAACACTTATTTTCCAATAATCCGAGCTCGGCAAGCCTTAATCCTTTATCTAAAGCCTATTCAAATCCTTGTTTCCAATTAATGTTATTTCCTCTTAAACGAATATCAGCTTTATGGAAGTGTTAATTAAGTTGCTTTCAGAATTACCAGTAACCATTGAAAAGTTCATTAAAAAATTGTAACGCAAACTGAACTTTATATGTAGGTGTTGTAATTGTTTTTCCAATAACACATAATATTTCTTTACATGTTTTAAAACATAATCGCGAACGCAAAGTATGTACCTGCACTCTAAGAATTAGTTTCGGCTGCTCTTCCAAGAATAAGCTTTCAAGTGATGAAACGCTTCCATTTTCTCCACATTTTCGAGTACCTACAAGGAGAACATAAACAAAAGCAAACTTTGTTGCTTGCTGCCAATTTCAACATCTCATAAAAAATGTCGCGAGTTCTCTTCGCTGTCAATCTTACTTTAGATTTTTTTAACAACCTCACGGTTCTTTTATATTTGCCTTCTTCTATATTACGCAATATCAGCGTTATTCTTACAGCATAATAATGAAAGTGAGTTAAGCTTGGTGTTGTATTGTATAGCTTTTTTTAAGACTCATTCTCAACTTGTGCAGTCTATTCTTTTTTTTATACTTCTAAAAATAATTGCTTGTTTCGACACCTCAGTATACGCTCTGAAGCACGTTAAGCCATTGGTCCTGCGCCTGGCTCCTCTCCGGTCGTGTCGTATTGCCATCCCGTCGTACTATGAGGGTGAGGGACGGGTGAGTGCACCTGTGATGTCTGCGCACACACATGTGCACTATAATTATTTCCCGCGTAGATGGCCAGTCTCCTCTGAGATTGACTGACATGACCGAAATTCGGTCTGGAGGATTATTATTATAAAGTCTGAACTAAACTTATCAGACAGTTTTTTGCATAGTTTAGAAAATACATTTAATTTTTAACTTTTTTTGACCGTGGCTTTGCTCGCGTGGATGTCGGAAAATATCCCATGGGATCGGAACGTACTACCGAGATTAAAAGGACCAGTGTGCCAAATTTCATACAAATCCGTTCAGCCTTTTATGCGCCAATCCGGAACATACATCCAGACAAACGGACAAAAATTCTAAAAACTATATTGTTGCCATCAAACTCGTTCCACGCCTCGCAGCAATGTTTTTTTTATAATACCTATTCAATGTACAGTTAAGACTTCGTACAATTTTATTATTTGTATCGATTACAAACAATGTATAGATTTGTATCATTTTATAGAATTAATCTTAGCCGCCTTAAGCATTGTTCTCATTAGCGACATTTACTTGTAGCACTTACAGAAAATTAACGTTTAAACGCGAACTTTTCGCAGAAGGGGCCAGGTGTTTAACTCCCCGGTCATGTCTATCTACCCCACATTGGGTATTTCCCAAGATTGGAAAATCTATCATGATTCATATATACCGCACGTTTAGGGGCAACCTATAAACTCTATTTCCCTTTAATATGCTCTAGGGATAGGGCTAAGATTAACGATATTACATTTAACTTAAATGTATTGCGTAGAAAACTTTCTACCAACTCTTTAACTGGGTAGAAGGTAAGAACTATAAACACTGGTTGCCCGATTCCATAACCCACACTTGCAATCTCTGTCACAATATTTTTAAGTCGTTATCAAAATTCCCAAGTATTAACAATTATTCCTAAAAAGCCATAATAATAGATTAAACCATGTCTTACAAATCTCCCATTTATTAAAAGTGTATACCTGGGTAGGCTATACACCAAAAATTTTACCTGACAATCAAAGCCAAAAGGAAGGGTTACCAATTTTGCAGTCTTAGTATATAATGTTTGTACGTGTGTTCCGTCGTAGCGCCTAAGCCACTAAACCGATTTTGATGAATGAGGTATCATTGGAATAATGGTTTGGTTTTTTTATAGACTACATAAATTCTCCCCAAATTAAAACAAGAAAATATTTCACACCGAAATCAAGACCTAGGTACAAAAATGGTCAAGGTAAACCCGTCGTCACATGGCATTATAATTTGAAGGTGTTCCTGGCACCCACATGGTATACAAGGCATGCGACACGGCTTTATCTTGACAATTTTTGTACCTGTGTCTTGATTTCTGTCTGAAATATTTTCTTGTTTCATTACAGTTTTTTAAACTGATTTTTTTATTTAGGATAATGTTGATGACGACTTTAAGCGTTTGATTTGTTTTACCACCTCACTGTTTGAGTACCTATTCATAGGTGGGTACCTACTTTTTGACAATTCAAAAGTGCCTGTAAAAGGTTTAATTGAAATAAATGGTTTGAGTTTGAGTTTATCCTGAGATATGAACACCTACCCAAATTATAACGTCAATTTGTATTCTAAACTAGCTGACCGGACAGACGATGCTCTGTCATCATTCAATAGTTCATACAAAAATCCCATAGATTCAGTTTTTCCCGAACATTTTCCGGGAACCTTTCCAATTTTTCTTTTCTTAAGAATCTGATTTGGAATATTACGAACAGTTAAATAAAAAAAATGCTTAATCGATCCAGCCATTCTGAAGTGATTACCAACGAACAGCATTTCATTCTTATTATATATATAGATAAAGGCTAGATTATCATAAATCCTCCTATGATAAAAGCTTACCCTTGTACTTCTATATCAGCACCTACTCGTAGCTATTAACTTAGTTATCAAAATATATATACATATAGTATCTGTCACATAATTGGCTGATAAAAAGCTTATCGAAAATTAAACTGCTTTGCAGAATAACTAGGTTGTCTAGTAGTAGTAATAGGAATTAATAAACACATGTCATGTAAAGTCAAGGAAATTAATTCATTGTTTGAAATAGCTATATCATAACACTGCAAATTGACGTAGGGTGACAATTTCCCAGATAGTACGTTAACACGTTAATAGTACATTTTTGGAGCGCGTGGCAAATTAATAACAGCTGCACGGGTTGATCCATCAGGTTAAGCCACGCTTGTCGGGGTCGGATGGGTGAGCAACTTTACATAACGACACTCCTCCTTGCCTCGGAAAGCACGTTAAGCCGTTGGTCCCGGCTGTCATTCTTGGATCTTTGACAGTCGTTACGGGTCGTCTGAAGCCCGAAAGTCTGACAACCAGTCTTACCAAGGGGTATCGTATTACCCAGTTACTGAGTTTTGGAGGTCAGATAGGCAGTCGCTCCATGTTAAATAGTGGTATTCAGCTGCATCCGGTTAGACTGGAAGCCAACCCCAACATAGTTGGGAAGAGGCTAGGCAGATTGTGTACACAAGGAATTAAAATATTGTCTAAAATTTTCGTCAGAGTGTACAGGCACAATAATAAAATCTTCGAAATTTCTTTCCAAGTTTCTTCAACGTTGCTTTTGTATCCACAATAAAATTGGCCTCATTCTTGGCCCTCGTTTGTGTGGAAACGTAATCTCACCCGTATTTATTTAGAATATTTGTTTGTTTAACTACAATTATAAGAAAATTGTGCAGTTGTCAGGATAGATCATTTAAAACATCTTCAAAAACTTTCAAATAGCCTTTTGTTTTTTGACCAGTACACCTATCTAATTGTGTAACATATTTTCGGTAAATGAATAAGACCAATCTGTTTCTTTTGACTGTTCAAAAACATTCATTGCGTTAATTCCGTTGTTAAGTAGATGTTTTTTTCGAAGTTTTGAAGCAATGGATTAGCAATCGCTTTCAAAATGATTCAGATTATGACTGATCGTGTATTACGGAATTAGGATGCGGGCTCATTTTACATTGACAAGTTTAAATAAAATAATTATTTATGCAAAAATGTAATATTGTAAAATTAAAATCCAATTCGTAACGAAGCCAAATGTGACATTGTAACAATGTCTTCGTTAGAATTCTTATTTTAAAAGTATTAGGATCTAACAATTAAAACAACATTACCTACTTGTTTCTAACGAGTTATTGTAATTATGAAATTAGGAACACAATAAATAAGCAATGTGATACCTAGATACATAGATTTACAGTCAGTGTTAAAACAAACGTTTGCCGTGATCGTGTGTAATGGAACGTTTCTAAATTGAAATCTATTCAATTGTAACCAACTTGACCATATTGACGTGACCTACTATTCCCGAACAAACAGCCAAATTCCATTATTAATTTCTAAACTATGTTATAGTTGTATCGATCACTCAATAATAAGTCATTCAAACTTGTGACTAACTAATTGGAATTGAAATGAAACAATACAAAATAAGATCTCCGTTTAGAATACCTACAGTAAAATGTGTTGTTTCCCAAAACCATATTCGTCGTAACAAATCTATACATAGTTATAACTGATAGTAACGAAGTCAAACTGGTACATTGATTATTAAAAAAAGGTAATTGCTACGAGGCGTGGGAACAAGTCTGATGTCGAAAAAATTGTTTTTAGAATTTTTGTCTGTTTGTCTGGATATATATATGTTCCGGATTGGCCGAAAAACGGTTGAACGGATTCGGATGAAATTTGGGGATCAACACATAGAGTACTTTTAATCCCGTTGTATGTTCCTGTGGGATATTTTCCGACATCCACGCTTGTGAAACCGCGGGCAAAAGCCAATATAGAAAATAAGCAGAAAAATACTTTGAAAAGTTAAAAGACTTCTAAGCCAAATGGACGCGTTAAATGAGCGGAAAATCTGGTATTCATAATGTCGATTCGCATTGCTATTTCTTGCTCTCGGCCAGGTATTTTTACTATGAAATTCAAATAAGTAGATAATATTTAAAATAAGAAAAAAATTGAATAATTAAAAAAAAAAAAGAAAACTCACATAGCTGAAAAGAGAAAAACAACCATTAAAATCTATAGAATTTTATGGTTTCGTAGGCAGGGACAAACAAAAGTTACACCATACTTTCAAGTTATTGGTTTGTCCCCCGTCTGCAATACTATAAAATTCTATTGATTATAATGCTTGTTTTGCTTGTCCTTGGCAGTCGGGCAAAAAGCTTGCCTCGTATCGCGTGGAGCTAGATGAATATAATATAATTGAAAATAAATGACAGGAAACTTTAATTTTCTCGCAAAACTCAAACTCAAATCATTTATTTCAAATAAACCAATAACAGGTACTTTTGAATTGTCAAGGGGTCGGTCAGTCCGAAAGATGAAGCTAGTTGCCCATTCCAAAGCGTAGTAGGTTCCTAAGGAGAAGAACGGGCAAGAAACTCCACGGACACTCTTTTAAATCAGAATATTGTTACAAAATATTGGTTACATCATTCATGTTGAAATTATACATGTGAGAACAATGTAGAAAGACGTGCACGTTAAAAGCGTCCGTAATAAAAATATAAAAACAAAAATAATTCAAAAATTAAAATAAGCCATGGCAGCTAAGAAATGACGAGTCCCCACTGGCGGCGCCCGTTCACGAACATGACGCATCATTTAGCTCAACCATTTTGAAGGGAACTTAATGACCAGCAAAGGACCAGCTCTGTCTCAGTAGACATTTTAGCAATAATAACAAGATACTTTAATAAAATCACTTCAAAGCTTCAGAAAAATGAGAATGAACTCCCTCATCTATAACTCTGTGGTAAAATTTTATCAGCAAAGAATACCTATCTAAAAAGTGAGAGTAGAGTTAACAAATGGGTCGATATTTTACTAAAAGGGAAGGTTTATTTAAAACTAGATGCTCACCACGGTTTAACCCGTTTAAGTCTCAATCCCGTTGGAAATCGGGATAAAAAGTATCCTATATCCGGACCTAGTTCATGGCCCACCCATGTGCCAAATTTCATCCAAATCCGTTCAGCCATTTTAGCATGAAAACGTAACAAATGAATAAAAAAACAAACTCGCTTTCTCATTTATAATATTAGTTAGGATTGCTACAACGACCGATCCTGCGCTGGAAAATAAATTCCCGAATTTTCTACGACGTAAACCAATTAAATGAGCATATAGAAAATAAGACGGCTAAATTTTAGCGGCCACAAAAACATCCCGTAATCTCAACTTATAAATCCACCCTAATACCTGTTAGAATTGGATCAAAAATATTAAAACACGGATCACAATCTTAGAAAGTTTAATTTGGAAAGATCTTGTAAATTTTATTTACATAATTGTATTTTGTGTTCCACTTCTTTAGAGGTGGTTATAACGTTTTCATTGATCTTCCAACTAGCCAAAGCTACCTACTTCAGTGATCGTCACATTTTTTAACGACTGAAGGACATCACGGCACGTGAGCGCATCGAAACAGACGTAAGCGCATCGTTGCGGATCAAATCGCATTCCGACTTGTTCGAAATCGATAGAGTTCTTCCTCTCAATTTATTAGAAACATTATCGGCAACTATAAAGCTTGTCACATTTTTCAAGTTCCGTCTATTTTATCCTTATTTTACAACAACGTAAAAGAGTAAGTGCAGTTTCTTGCATGCTCTTCTCCATAGGAAATGACAGAAAAACAGTGCACCTAGCTTCAGATGGTTCATAAGTGTCCATGAAGGTTTATGTGAAATAAAATATTTTGATTTTGTATATAATTTTTTTCAAATATAAAAAATTTCAAATGTAATTAACGCCAAAATTAAAATGTTTTGAGGCGGTTTGAAGCTACATGCACCAACCTAGCATTTTGTACCCAGAATGTAGGTTATTATCATAAATCTACTACCTACATGTACATGGTAGTTATCATGCTGCAACTGCTCGAGGTAGGCTACCAAAGATTAATCCACATAATATCGAACATTAATCTGCCTAGCCTTTTCCCAACTAAGTTGGGGTCGGCTTCCAGTCTAACCCGATGCAGCTTAATACCAGTATTTTACATGGAGCGACTACCTTTCTGGCCTCCACAACCCAGTTGCCTACTGGTTAACACGATACCCCTTGGTACCCGTAACGACTGTCAAAGATCTACGAATGACAGCCGGGACCAAGGGCTTAACGTGCTTTCCGAAGCACGGAGGGGTCTCGATATATATCGGATGATCACCCATCCACGAACCGACCGCGGCAAACGTAGCTTAACCTTCGGTCGACCCGTGCGGCTGTTCATAATTTAGCCTCCTCATACGTTCTCATAACAAGTTAAATGTTGTTCTACAATTCCCAGTAAATCGTTTAACGAAACAAGGCCTTTGTGGGCTCCAGACAGTAGCAATATTGTTATTCAATCGTCTTAAATCCGGAATTATCTATCTGTTGATCCACCGGTTATTAGGTAAATATAACGAACCGGTATATATATTGGTAAAGAAAACATTACACGACGAACATGTTTTAAAAATATCGCGTGAGTCGTGAATAATAAAATAAACTACGTACCTAGATATAAATTCTGTGAAGACCAAAACATGAAAAATAATTTCATAGCACTGTTTATACAGTTTGTTTGTATAGTTATCTAGTAATACCAAATATATACCTCGACGGAACAGAAACAGGGTGTAGTGTTGGTTCCACAGACTATACTCTGCTTCCTAACCTGCCCTGTGTACTCCAAAACATCCAGTCAAAGTGACCTCTGCGCCACCACCAATAACCCCATGATAGTAGAGTAGCTATGTTTTAGGCCAACAAAATTTTAATTACTGTCGTGCCAAAGACACAAAGAAGAAGAATCCCTAATATAATTACTACTTAGTTCAAATAAAATAGAGAAAAGATCAAACCATTCTAGGGTCCTCCTTTCATAATCGAATGATCTCATTAGTACTTAAGTTAATTAATTAATTTTATCGGCAGCTTTGCTTTACCTACATCAAAGCGGTCGTCAAAACAAGGTGATCGTGAATAGGAATCATTTTTATGATAGGCTATAATAAAATGTACCTATAGTGGCGGTGTCTTTAAATTAGGAGGTGCTTTATTCCTGTATACTGTCTTGCCATTCAAAGCAAAACACAGCAATGCGGCAAAGCGGCAAAAATAGATACAGTGGTAGTAACTTCCCGGAAGAACTCCTTCGCTGCGAGCTCTTCTACCTCTCAATCTGCATAACCGTTTCCCAACTATGTTGGGGTCGGCTTCCAGTCTAACCAGATGCAGCTGAATACCAGTATTTTACATGGAGCGACTACCTATCCGACCTCCACATCCCAGTAACTGGGTAATACGATACCCCTTGGTAGGACTGGTTGTCAGACTTTCGGGCTTCTGACGACCCGTACGACTGTCAAAGATCCACGAATGACAGCTTTCCAAGGCACGGAGGAGTCTCGGTATGTAAAGATGGTCACACATCCGCAGACCAACCCCGGCAAGCGTAGCTTAACCTGATGGATCGACTTGTGCGGCTGTTATTACTTAGCCACGAGCTCTACTACCTCTAGAATAACTTAATATAGTTATCAATACTCGTACAATAACGAAGAACAACTTAAACAATGGTGATGTTCTTCAGAAAGGTCAGGTGTGTAATACTCGCAGCCAGCGCGCGTGACCAAATGTATGACCAAAATAGGTATCTAAGGATCGTGCAGGTGGCGTTCTGTAGTTTCTGCCTACCCCCATTGGATGAAGGCGTGAGTTTATGTATTTTACTTCCAACAATCTCACGTTGATTGAACAGTCTTGGCATCACATGCTACGTTGTCCGAAACGCTTATGATTGTAATACCAAGTCATTTGCATTTTGGCACAGCTTTGCACGGAAACCCCTGGCTGGAAAATAAAACCGTTTCATTATTCCTTCCTACGGGCTGTTGCTAGGAAAAGCGTGATTTCAATATGAATAATCTAATCGATTCCAGGTACTAAAAAAATATATGAATGAAAATTGCAAGCGTGTCCATTATAACTTGAAAATCGTGTCGGTAATTCTAGGCTAGGTTATCTTAGTAATTTTCGTAATTATTTGAGCAATGGAATTTATAATTTGTTTTTTGTTGGTTCATAATAACTTAATCTACATACAATAAAATATTATGTAGTAGGGAAGTCAAAACCGAACATTGCATATTTTAGAAAAAAAACATTGCTTCGAGGTGTGGGAACGAGTCTGATGCCGAAAATATAGTTTTCTAATGTTTATTCGTTTGTCTGTTTATCTGGATGTATCCAATAACAGTTGAACGGATTTGGATGAAAGGACGATGCGTGAAAACGTCCCCCAACTTTTACACCGACCAACAGATTTGAAATGTATCTCAGACAAAACATCTTAGTAAGGTGATAAATGTTTACTATGGCGACATCTCTCAAAAGTGCGAGATATTCCGAGAAAATAATGTTTTAATATTATTAATCTTGGCACAAAATAACAGTTTGTGTTTCATAGCATTATTATTATAATTACATATATTTGTTATTGTGTATTGTATTCCGTTAAAAAAAACATTTATGTAAAATCTTATTGGTACTTTGAGGTCAAACAAAAAATATTTAGTACAAGTGATAAGTTTATTTAACGGCAATAATGAAGTCTGTTAACAATAAGTAAAATGTACTAACGATCGGCTGCAGCAGGTGACGGATATAGTTTATGACCTGAATTAACAAATATTAACACATACTTTTATTCCCGGTAGTACATTCCCGTGGGATATTTTCTGACATCCACGCGGGCGAAGGTGCTGCCAAAAGCTAGTCTAGTTCTAGACTTAAGTAATAGAATTTCAAAATGTTATGGACGATTAGAAATTCAAAAATGAGGCACTCACTCGGCATCCCTATTTTGCATGAAACTCTACAATGTCTCTGGTCTAACATAACTGGCGAAATGTGGGTGTACCCTTCGGGGAAACAAGGCGTGATGTTATGTTATGTTCCACAAAGTTTGTTATGGTACAAAACTACATTGTTACCAGAAGTCAGTTTTATTCCCCTCAGAAAACAAATGCCTTTGATAAAGTTCGCGCCAATTCCCATATCCATCTTTCTGTGGGTCTGCAAACCCTTCCTTAGCAGAACATACCTTATCATTTCGTTTGAAGTCGTTTGTTTCCGGACTTTCCTGTATACATATACTCCATTTGAAATAAGATGAGACATTTAAACAAACCTTTTTTACGGTCCGTTCAACCGATTTTGACTTCTATACCTTATGCATAAGGATGGCAATAAAAGCAAAAAATTGGTCACAATACCAACTGTTTACTGCAGCTGCCATTTGTCATGCCACCAACGCAATAGAAGTCAAAATCAGTTGAACGGACTGTAAAAGAGGTTTACTTAAATGTCTAATCTTATTTCAAATGTAGTAGGTAGTTAGAGTTATATAACATATCATCACGTATGTATTGCCCAAAGGATTGGGCAGAGATACACCTATAGTACACCCACATTTCGCTAGTTATGTTTAAATCCCATATAATAGGGGGACAAGCTTATTGCCATAAAGCGGGCAATAATCTAGACTCCAAGCTGCTACGGAAAAATTCCAGATGGAAAAATTCAAGAACACTTTTCCCGACCCATGAATCGAACCCAGGACCTCATGCTCAGCAGTAGCGCTTATGACCACTACACCAACGAGGCTTTATGTAGTATAAGATAAGAGAGTATGGATTGAAATAACTATCAAATTATGCCTTGTATAGTGTCCTCTATCAAAATTGGCAGTTCTCCAAGCAGTACCAATAAAAAGCTTAGTCATAATTTCTTAATGTCATTTACCGCAGTATGTCGGGTCATTAATCTTTAGTATAATTACCAACTGTAACACATGGCTGGCCTTGGCACAATATATTTATATAATCACTTTTCTTTCTGCTTTACTAAGAAACTATATCTACCATATTAATACTTTAGGTATAGTTTGTTTATTTTCAAAAGTCGTTTAGTTATAGTTATGTATATTTAAAATGTCAATGATTAAATAATTAAATATGATAAATGCGAAACTGTCTCTGCCTGTTTGTTACGTTTTTAACTAAAAGAGTAGTGAAAGCGAATTTAAGTTGTATTATAAATAAGATATTACACTCCCTTAATAATGTTGAATTTTGGATTAGATACTATTATGTCCATCCACACTTATCGAATCAAAATGTGCCTATACTTTTCCAAACTATATTGGGGTCGGCTTCCAGTCTAACTGGATGAGCGAATGCCTATCTGACCTCCACAACTCAGTTACTGGGTAACCCCTTAGTAAGACTGGTTGTCAGACTTTTGGATTTCTGACTACCGGGAACGACTGTCAAAGATCTACGAATGACAGCCGGAATCTATGGCTTAAATTGATTTCCGAAGCACGGAGGGGTCTGGATATGCAATGGATGGTTACCCATCCTCGAACCGACCGCGGCAAGCCTAGGTTCACCTTCGACCTAATACGTGTGCGGCTGTTATCATTGACCCAAGAGCCCTTACAAAAAGAATATTGATTGTTAAAATAGTAATTCTGGTAGCAATTTTACAAGGGTCAATGGAGTATCGATTGTACAGCACGTTGCGTGGTTACAGGTAGGCTACGAATGAACGCAGTTTATCCTTAACTAGCTTTTGCTCGCAACTTCGTCCGTGTAAAATTTCTTGTTTGCAATATATCCTATGAGGGTTCCCTCTATCTGGTAGAATCTTGATGATCCGAAATGTATTTTGCATAACCATCTTGGCAGAATTTTATTTGGAATAATTTTAATGGGCATATTGCCATTTCTGGAAAATAACATTTTAAATCTTAAATTAAACTACAACATTGTCTTAATAAGTCAATATGTTGTGCTACAAACGTTAGTGACAGAATCGAATCGCTGTAAAACCGACTCCACGTAGTCTTGTCTGCCCTACACCTAGAGTGTAATTTAAGCCTGCGTAGGCGCGGAGGGGCAAGGCGGCCCGCGAGCTGAGGAGCAACTTCCGCTTGCTGCATGCATGGTGTATGCTTGCTTGCATGCTTTTTAATCATTATGAATATGAAATTTATTCGTAAAGATGATTCTGACTTACAAAATTTGAGTTTTAAATTATGATAAATGAGTGTATACTAAACGATTTTCTGCGAAATTAAGTGTATGAAAGAAAAGACAAAGAAAGAAAGAAAATACATTTATTTGGCACAGACTAAAAGGCACACAAGTAGAAAGAAAATTAAAAAAAAAGTAAAAGGAAAGAATACAAAATAAAAAGTGTAAAACTGCGTTACATGATACTAGCAGGAATGTGTGCCTCGCGGCTGCGCCAAATAGGCCCAGTTCAGCATATATGCCAGACAACTAGTGCCTTACGCTGGTTTTCAACTGGACCTGAAGCGTGAGGTGACGGATGTAAATCAGTTTTATACCGCAATGTGTGTATGTATGCTATCTGCTGTTATGCAAAATAATATTATGACATAAAAAGTTCTGCTATAAAGGGTAGACCCATCCTATGACACTCGACAGCACTGTAGCTTCTCATTCGTAAAATAGTTTTCGGAATCGGATCAGTAGTTCCAAAGATTACCCCTTTTTTTTGGGAGGGAAATTCTCAAATAACTTCTCCCGCTCTGGGCGGAGCGGGAGGGCGTGTCAGACTCTTACTGACTTAAACCCACCCGTGTTCCTTCAGTTTCCTGTACGTTGCCACGGTATCCATTTCGGACTTTCCCGCAACCCCGGCAGGCATCTTTCCTATCGGACCCCTTCAATTGTGCTGATATCTCTTTGAGGCGCGCGTGGAGCACAACGCGCCGTCGATCCGGGCCTGGTCCATAAAGATTACCCCGTCTCATACAAACTCACAAATTACACCTCTTTATAATATTATATTATAGTACAGTTATCTGAGAAACAAATGTGCATACATATATGAAATCGTAGGACATTACTATAGTTGGTTCAGTGTTGAATGCATTTCTGTATTGGGTTTAAATTTGCACGTAGTATATACATAGTAGAATGCCACAGGTATTTTAACAGCTTTTATTACTTAATATGAAAATGTGTCTGTCTGTCTCTCAGGAAGAGCTCGTGGCTAAGTAATAACTGCCGCACGGGTCGATCCACCAGGTTAAGCTACGCTTGCCGGGGTTTGTCTGTAGATGGGTGACCATTACATACCGAGACTCCTCCGTGCCTCGGAAAGCACGATAAGCCGTTGGTCCCGGCTGTCATTCGTGGATCTTTGACAGTCGTTACGGGTCGTCAAAAGCCCAAAAGTCTGACAACCAGTCTTATCAAGGGGTATCGTATCGTGGAGATCAGATAGGCAGTCGCTCCATGTAAAATACTGGTATTCAGCTGCATCCGGTTAGATTGGAAGCCAACCCCAATATATTTGGGAAAAGGCTAGGCAGATTGATTGTCTGTCTGTCTCTCCGTCTGTTTGTTTCAGTAAACACAAAATTTCTTAATATACTACTCATGAGACAGGGTTTCCATAATTTTTGATGAAATTAAGCAATGAGTCTACTAGGAAACGGGCATGCTTAGATACTTAGTGTTCATACTTTGTTCCAAAAACACTTCTTCTAGTGGCGCAGTTACTATTCAATAAAACTGTTCCAAAAACGTGTTAATTAAATATTTGTTGAGTTAATCTTCACCTCTTTAAGCTAATCAAACAAAGACCTGCTAAATCAGTCCACACGTTTAGTATGTGGATTGTAGCTCACACACACACACGTCATTCACACACACATAGAAACGTTAATGTTTCTCATTTCGGCTTCGGCGAAAGTAATTTAGTATTCGAGTAGATAAAGAGTGACATGCCTATTACCCACAACTTGATTTCCTGCCTTAATAATAAAGACTCTGTCTGACCCAGAAAGTAATTAGTGATCAATGATAGTTTGTCAAGAAAAGCTAAGAAAATTTACTATTTTCTCAAAAAATAAGGACGTTAATTTAACCGAAACTTAAAATACCTAAATATCTAAGAACATAAAGATGCAAGAAAAGAAGTAGGTAATAGCTTCTGAAGAACACTGCAGTGTCTCCCTTTTTTTTTTTTTTTTTTTTTTTGGGTGGGAAATCATCAAATGACGTCTCCCGCTCTGGGTGGAGCGGGAGGGCGTGTCAGACTCTTACTGACTAAAACCCACCCGTGTTCCTTCTGTTGCCTGTGCAATGCCAGGGGGCCACGGTATCCCTTTCGGACTAATCCCGCAACCCCGGCAGGCAATGGTCTCATCGGACCCCTTCACTTGCTGACATCTCTTTGAGGCGCGCGTGGAACACAACGCGCCGTCGACCCGGGCCTGGTCCTTACCGGACGGCGAGCTACCCGTTGCTCACCGTCCGCAAGCCCGCGCCTACGGTGGCCGGGAATCGGCAATCGATTCCCGACGCCCAGGGCGTCTCCTCCTGCGGCGGCTAGGGGCGTGAGGGCGCGAAATTTGCCTCTCCCTCACGCGTTCCGCCTCCTCCTTTGCGAGCATTACTGCTTCGCAGAAGGAGGTGACGGCCTCCCATGCCCTCTCGCTCCGTACCATGGCCTGGACCAGGGCCGGACGCGAGAGATCCCTGCCACCGATCGCCTCCACGAGGACACGGCGGTGCTCTGCCCAAGCCGGGCATACCTCCACCGTATGCTCCACCGTGTCCTCCGGGCGATCCACGCAGTGATGACACCCGGGCGTTTCCTCCCGCCTTATCCGAAACAGGTACCTCCCGAAACAGCCGTGTCCGGTGAGGACCTGCGTCAGGCGGAAGGTGAGGACGCCGTGGCGCCTCTCCAGCCACTCCTCAAAGAGGGGACTTATCGCCGCAATAGTGGCGTGCCCAGCACTGGGTTGCGACAATCGCACTCTCCATGCCGCCATGAGATCCCGTCGGAGCTCTGTCCGCTGTGCCGCGATTTCTCGCGGCATCGGAGTCAAGCCCCGGCGTTTCGCCTCCTCGCGCCACTCCCAAATATGCGCGAGGACTGCAGTGTCTCCCTGACTGCTCTGCATAAGTAAAATCGACTTTACTGCGAACCTCTTTGCAAACTCGAATTTTTTTATTGGAAATTTTAACTCCATTCTGGCATACCTACTATATTTACAAGCCATCTTCCTTCCTTAACAATCATCAAAACATAGACAGAAGTTACATCTGTGAGAAATTGACTTTACGAGTTGTGATCTTTTCGTGGTAATTTTAAACTACTGTATTAATTAGGCAGTATCGACTTAACTCATCCTCAATTACCCCCGAAATAAATACCCATGATAATACTAAGCTGCACAAAGCGTATAAACCGGCAAGGTCACAGAATTTATTGCTATTTTCCCAAAACTCAATATTTGAGTTGTAACAAAAGACGATTAAATTTAACCGACAAAATGATGCCCTCTTAATAATTATGTCTTCTGTCTTAACACTACAAACAATAGGTACCCTATTTAGAAATAAAATAAATAGTTTACAATATAGAAATACGTAATAGATGATAAGATACGTAATAGATGATGTACAGGAAATTGGAGAGAAAATTGTTTCGTGTTTAAAACTTGATAGCGATGTGTTAGTGGCGTCTAACGAAGCAAACTTAATTAAAGTATTAATCATAGTACCGTAAACTTTGCTTAACATTATTTTATATTAGGGACAATTTTATGGACATCTTTACAATGCATCCATCACATCAAAATGTAGCCATATTTCACTTTCATTACCACAAGTTGCCCTTTCAAAGCTTGGCAAAAGGAGTAAAAAATAGTGGCGCCATTAATACCAATATAGCTGGCTAAATAGTGCGTTCAGGCTTTATTCCACAAGCCTATGAAAAAAAAACATATCTAAATCTATGCACATCCATAATGGTTTTCGAATCTCTTTCAAGCACTCAAATCTTCGCGTTAAAGGTAATTCAATACCGACACTTTTCCATTACCTACAATGTTGCGTTCAGTTTTTTTTTATATTTTTGCCAAACAGAAAATCATGTGCTTTATTTTGACGTTTAATGGTTTCTGCTTAAAGATCAGAACATCACGTAAGTGAAGAGTGGCTGACTCATCGCCTGCCAATTTTCTTATTTCCCCCTCACGTTACGTATGTTGGTAAATCATCTTCTTTTTTCATACAGTTTGGGTATTGGCACTGATTTAAAAAATGTCATTACCTACTCCTAAAAGCTTTTTTTATTGAATATTCACATATTTAATTTTCCAAAAACGCCGAATAGCTAAAATGGAACTGGGCTGATTACATCTGTCGCATGCCGGAGGAGCTATGGGCTAAAATAACAACGCAGTGGTACCCAAACACGAGCATACGAGCTTAAGGCAACGCATGCCGCGTTGCCGTTTGCCCGGGAGGAAAGAAAGAAAGAAAATACATTTCGGACATGGCAGGACGAACACGACTTTCTTCATAAGGATTGCCAACAAACAGCATAAATAAAATAAAAGACGAAAGAGAGAAGGGAGGCCATAGCCTTGCTGTGGGACACAAACGGCTCATAATAATAAATAAATAATAATAATGAGCCACGTTTCCATTTCTAAATATGCAAAAATATTGTTTAATTTAATGTTTATTGTTGTATTTGTTGTGTTTGTATGTTGTTGGAGGAGCTCGTGGCTAAGTAGTAACTGCCGCACGGGCCGATCCGTCAGGTTAAGCTACGCTTGCCGGGGTTGGTCTGTGGATGGGTGACCATCTTTACATACCGAGACTCCTCCGTGCCTCGGAAAGCACGCTAAGCCGTTGGTCCCGGTTGTCATTCGTGGATCTTTGACAGTCGTTACGGGTCGTCAGAAGCCCGAAAGTCTGACAACCAGTCTTACCAAGGGGTATCGTATTACCCAGTTACTGGGTTGTGGAGGTCAGATAGGCAGTCGCTCCATGTAAAATACTGGTATTCAGCTGCATCCGGTTAGACTGGAAGCCGACCCCAATATAGTTGGGAAAAGGCTAGGCAGATTGATTGTTGTATTTCTATCCACAAGAAAAATCAAACTGTGTGACATGACGTTTCATTTATCATTAAATTATTATATCCTATCTAGATATCTAACGCTAGAGGCGTAACTATTAAAATGTCGAAGTAGTAAAAGATATCATTTCACAGAATTTTTCTAGCGACGTTATAGCTTTTAGGTGGAAAATTATCAATTCGATTTCATTTCCCGGTATAACGTTGGTTTTCTACGTACCGATAATATAAGGTACCTATACCCTACCTATGTATGTGTAGGTACATGCATGGACAAGTGTTTGATCTGTCAATGTCAATCATGAGGGGATTTATGAAATACATAGGTACAAGTTTTCCGTTTTTCATTTTCTCCTGTACCTATCGTTATCTCTCCGGATTAAGATTATTTTGTTTATCATTATTTGTATGTATATATGTATTAGTATTTATTCTTTTTCGAGTTGTCTATCTATTTTGTTGAACCTGTCGTGTTTTGTCTCTACATCACCCTAAGGTTGACTCGTAGGAATGACTTAATGTGATCACTTGATCAGTTCTTAAAAACTTAGAGAGAACATCGATACGGGCTGGTGAAAGTTAATGTACCTGAATCGTACAATATTCGAAATATTTATTTCATTTATGTATAACTTTCCCATAAAGGACACACCGAAGCCATTTCTAGAACAGCCAGACATATTTCAAGGGCGTATTGGGCTAAAAATAATGTTTCGACCCTTTATACTAGCCCAAATGCCCGGAGCAACATTACCCTTCCAGACACCATTGAACATGAATCGTAATTAAAATGAATCTCACATGTTAATGGCAAATTATTATAATAAAGAAAGACAACAAGCCAATTCCTCTTTTCAAGGGTGTGAAAATATGTTTTCACAAAGACTCCAACCACATCTGAGTTACCAAGAACCCATTATAAAACAGAAAATGTAAACTAAAATTTCTTGGAAGTCACATTGTTTTGAGGCTGCTACTGAGAAAAGGAGTATTTTGCTAGCTCAATGCATTCTCGTGGTTATATTTTAATGAATACTAGCAATGCGCCCCCGCTTCGATTGGTTTTGAACTAAAGCTCCAGTACACGTTGGGCGAGCGCGCCGGCCACGCAAATCAGACGGCAAATCATGCAAAACGGCCCAGTATACGTTGCCCGAGCGACGGGCTCCCCCAACGTGTACTGGGGGCTTTATATAACATTAATAATAATGTATTATACACATAAACCTTCCAGAATGAATTCTGTAAATGATGGTGAGAACCGCAAAATCAGAATCCCTTGTGTAGTTTAGTAGAACAACGCGGTTACACAAACAGACACAAGAGTAGCGACTTTAAATTATGATATGTATAGATAAAAGCATAGCAACTAACAGTGATATAACACACCACGTAAAATACAAATATCCACAATGAATAAGTACATACTACGTTGGACTACTTGGTTGGTTGCAAGTGCTACTTCTGAGAAGGATTTTGGTTCGATTTCAGTTTGGGCAAAATATTATAGTGTTTTGTTTGGCAATATTTCTGAGTAGTGTCCCGAAGACTTACGGCCTGACGTTTTGACTTTGACTTTGACTTTGTTGGCGTAGTTCTGCTCACATCTACGGGCAAAACAGACGCGATGCTTATATTGCAATAAATAAATACAACCCTGTGTTAATAACCATTTATAAATATTAACGTGTACCATCAGAATTGGGAGCGCATTAAATTTAACAGCCAATGTAAATACAATGTTATTTCCCTACGGCTTAATGAATGTCTAGATTAGTAGCTGTCTGTATGCAATCTATTCGTAATACTAACCTAGATGTGGAATACTGAGCCATTAAGCTCTCAGGAGGTAATATACAAAGGTAATCCATGTCGTTACTTTATACTGCCAGTTCCAACTGCATTACCTGCATGGATATTACAGTTTTACAGCCGTTAGACTAAGTTAATAAACCATTTAAACGTTAACTAGATACAAACAAAACAACCAACAACAACGTCACGTCTTGCCGTGGTTGGTACAAATATTGGTCAGTCAGCACCGCTACCAACTTGCTGATTAGCCAATACTTTTTTAGGTTGTGTCTGACGTGGGTATTTATATTTAGGTAAGTATTTGGCTACTCGGGATTCTCGAATAAATTACGACGATATCGAATTGACGATTCTCGAACTACATAATTGATAAAAACTAAACTTAATTAACCGAAATTGTATGTGCCTTATTATTCAAATAGGTACATTATGCAATATGGTTATATAGAGAGGTATGACGAACAGGGTGTGAATTTCACGCATAGAAAAGGGAGGATTTCCGAACAGACGGGTATTGTGTCTGGTGGGCAACTGCCCGACTATTGATGTCGGGACACCCTGCAACGCGCGATGCAGGATTTTGCGCGATGTCAGTGTTGTGCGTAGTTCGCATGTAGATGTTGCCATATGTACAGCAACCTGGCTTAAGATTCACTGGCTTGTAAAGATGGTCAGCTTACACCACTGAAATATGATAGAACCTCGTAAAGTCACGGTCACATGAACAAGGTAGGTATTATCATACCGATGCATGATGGAGGTCATATTGCAATGACCGCAAGAATCAACAGTCTTCATATAATACCTGGTTTACCACCCTTAGCAGTTGGATTGATAAACCCTACGTTGCCCTCAACACCCACGACTGGGAAATGCTTGAACTTTGCTGGGTTTCACATGAAACTTAGGTAGATATATAAAATGCACCACTGACTTGCAATTATATGTCGGAAAGTGCAATGGCATCAGTGGTAATCAATCATTGTCAAGCGTCATGCTCCAGTTAGCTATCATATGTTTATTAATTAGGTATGAAGGTAGGTGAGTATAAGGCCCATTGTACACAGCACGGTAATAATCGTGTGAGTTTGTATATGACACGGTTCTATGGTATATACCGCGACGGTGGCGGCACCATGCCGTAATGCCGCTGTATCATCAATATACTTCCATATTGATCCATGCAACATTGACGACCATGCCTACACACGGCGACTAAACCTAGTCCTTCACGGCAAAAAAAAAACATGTGTGTAAACGGTTTTTAGTATTGAACGTATGTTTTCACAGACATAATCGTCTTCAAGTTTATATAAAAATGTAAACAATCTGTGATAACTGCTTTCTCATGCTTTATCTAGAGTTATAGCAGACTGTTTTACATTTACCTTTTTATAAGATAACGTAATAAACTCGGCACAAAATAAATTCTATATATTCATCGTTCACTCAGCGTTAGGGAATGGAGGTGTAATCTGATTTACTTTAATTTCCACAAACCTGTTTTCTTAAGGGTTAATATAAATGCTAATAGCGCGTGCCTGCCCTGCCCCCCTGTGACGTGTAGACAAGACACTGTGATTGCGATATTTTCGCATTATTACAGGTATAATTTAAGCGAAGAAAACTGTTGTGACATTCAGATAAGTAAAAGGCACCTTTATTTAAACTAGTACAACTTAGAGCTTTATTAGCCTTTGTGTTCGTCAGCTTTAAACTGTTTAATTATTTACCTACTCCTAGCTAATAAATCTGAACTAAAATACACTAAGTTGAAGTGTAGGACAATGTCACTGAATTATCGACCGCACTGGTAGAGTTACATTATCCTGCCATGCCATTATATCCAAACTCCGCCCTGAAATGTAAATGTGGTGCTGTCCCACAAACAATGGGGCACTTAATATCGTGTCCAGCGTGTTCTGCTATCTGCACGCTACAGGAGCTGACGGACGCTACTGAATATGCCGAGCTCGTAGCCAAATTCTGGGCTGACTCACAAAATCTTCTGATACCACAAACTCTTTTAAATACAAAGCGACTCTTGCTACGAAGCAATAAAGTGCAATTCAGATCGCACAGCTCTAATCACCTATAGTTATATTCACCTAAAGTTGCCTCTCTTTCTATCGCGTGACTCTTAGATCTTATGACTACGTTAAACTCACAGAATTGGTCCAGCAAGACGGGTCCGCCATGTACTTGTAGCTTCATACCTAAACTTCGAGTGTCCCATCTGCATTTATCTGTGACAATACATCGATTGCCATCGACAAGCTAAGATTATATCCAGAGAATTATTATTTTTGCACCTATTCATGTGTACGTGGAAAGTTATCAAAATCAAAGCTTGTTCTGAGATAATTTGCATGTAACACACATGACAGCGTGTCTATACCCATGCAATCAATATTATGATTTAAAAGAGTGTCCGTGGATTTTCATGCCCGTTCTTCTCCATAGGAACCTACGCTTTGTAATGGGCAACTAGCTTCATATTTCTTTCAAAAGTGCCTGTAAATGGTTTAATTTATTATGATAATCAAACCTCCACTTTGATCGCTTTGTTTCCACAACAATATTGCTAATTAAACAGCGGATTTGAAATCACTTAACGCACTAAATAGCACATAATTAAACAACTTTTTAACTTCCATTTAGAGATATATATTTTTTTAAACTAACGAAGGAAACCTTTCAAGTTAAGTAATTATTTTTTAATTTTAAGTGCTAGCGTGTCTTCGTAAAATGTAAGAATTTCGAACTTTTGTAATTTTGGGGTTCTCTTGAAGCATCCGTACGTTGACAGTTTTAATTGAATATTATTTTAATTTCTTTTACTTTTCTTGTAGGCACTTACCCTATAAAGAAGATTATGATAATTCTAAAGCGTAAATTTGATAAAAACATAAATCCTGGTACAGAAAAACGAATCTTTCAGTTTCTTCGAAATTATTTCACGAAGGACTAATTACCTACAATTGTCAAAAACTTCAATTTGTAATTTTTTTCAAAATATCTGAGGTAAAGCTGTAGGTCCTTAAATGCACAAAACTCACTGTTTATCCTTTATAATCATGATTGGTTTGGCCAGGATAGGTAGGTTTTTCAGTAATTTGATCCACAAACAAAAACATGATATTATTTACTTTACTTAACTAAAATCAGAAACAATGTCTTATCCATTGTAACCTCATTTTAGATTTCTCTTTTGATCCATCTCAATGTATCACCCTGTATTATGTACGAATACAGGATGAGAACAAAATACGGCGTCAAGCTTTGTGTAATACGATTCAAACCGACCTCAATTTTCTGTTCTGACAGGATATCCAGGGCCCATGTCAGTCGCGTGACCAAGACAAATCATCGGAACGTAGCCATGTTACCCGCCAAAATCGATTCGGCTATTTATTTTGTAGAACGAAACAAACTGGCATACCTTTAGGTAACTAACTACGAACTATGTAAAGACACAGACCACACATAGGTACAGTCAACAAAAACGTAAGTTGGTATACAGGTATATATCAGAGTACCAGTGCGGTGGCTTTTTTTTTTTTAATATCGCCGTATTATGCTGAGGTCCTATCTCAGCATAATAAGGCGATATTTAAAAAAAAATTGTCCTCGCACAGGTCGTTATTATTTTGTTAGTTTTTAAATGCTCCTTTTTTATTTTTTTGTTATTACTCAATATTTTATTGCATTCCACAATGTATGTCCTTAGGTGGTAAGTAAATATTTGTTGTAACAAATTGTCTAACTGTTATGCTTGTACTAGGTAATAAAGTATTTTACATTGCTCTTCTTAGTGTCTTCAATTTAACTTATTTTTTCTGCCTGTGTACCTAAGTCTCTTGTTGACAGTACAAGCGAACTGCCGCTACTGGAAAATCCGATATCTTGATAATACAGGCCCAGCATCAACACTAATGCCTTCTTTCTTATAAATTGGCGACACATTTACCCTCTGCCTATAACTACAGAGAAAATAGCTCGTTTTAGTGACACCATTTTTCGTAGGACACTTAAGGCTCAATGGAACACCTTACCGGGTCGAATTATGTAACGACATGTACCTTAACCTAACCTTTCATGGAAAGGCTAAAATGAACAGGCGAATCTCAAGTCAGTTTAGCCTGATCGTAGACGTACACCTTCACATACCTACATGAAAGTGACCCTTTTTTTAAAGATAGGTTAGAAGTAGTACTACGTCAGCAACCGATTGTGCGTAAGCTGGCTAACTGAAGCTATAACTGTATGCAAGCTCTAACCTGGCTGTGTAAGGCCATCTCTAAGAGTCCATCAAGAGTCTAAACATATTAACAACCCCCTGGAAACGTAGACCAATGAAATTTAACAGAAATTGATAGTCTGCCATCTATTGATATAACTGAGCCTATTGAAGCGAACCCGTACAATGAGACAGGGTCGCAATCAACGGGACGAGTCTATTGTGACAAATCCGATAGCTCCCTTTCTATGTCACGCATTGAATTCAGCAGCCGCTCATATCAAGGACTCCCTACGGGAAAATAAAACTTTTCTAACAATAAATTATGTTTTATTGTTAAGTGTTAAAGGAAATCTAATTTTTATTTAACATAGCAAAGCTTTTAAAAAGATTCGTGCGTTGAATTTACTGTTGTTACAGCTAGAGCTACGATTTGGCAATTTAAATAGCTTCATTGTTTTTATTGAAATTGAATATTTAAACTTGTATGGTGTCATTCAAAGTCAAAGTGAAATAATTTATTTCAATTAGGCACAAAAAAGGCAGTTTTGAACGTCAAAATTTACAAAAAACATTAATAATTGATTCTAGTGGCCCCTTCCAAAAGGTAGTTTTCGTATGGAGAAGAATAGGCAAGAAACTCCATCGTTACTCTTTTAAAATGTTTTCACAATATCTTGTATACACTAATTTGTATAATTACTAGCTGTCCGCCCCGGCTTCGCACGGGTAGCATTAAGTACTTATCTACGGTGCACCTACCTACCCTACCTACCCACCCTACCTACCCTACCTACCCTACCTACCTACCCAACCTACCTACCCTACCCACCCTACCTACCCTACCTACCTACCCAACCTACCTACCCAACCTACCTACCCTACCTGCCTACCTACCCAACCTACCTATCCTACCTGCCTACCCTAGCTACCTACCCTACCTACCTACCCTACCTACCCTACCTACCTACCCTACCTACCCTACCCTACCTACCCTACCCTACCTACCTACCCTACCTACCCTACCTACCCTACCTACCCAACCTACCCTACCTACCCTACCTACCCTACCTACCCTACCTACCCTACCCTACCTACCTACCTACCTACCTACCCTAGCTACCTACCCTACCTACCTACCCTACCTGCCCTACCCTACCTACCCTACCTACCCTACCTACCCTACCTACCCTACCTACCCTACCTACCCTACCTACCCTACCTACCCTACCCTACCTACAATACCCTACCTACCTACCCTACCTACCTTACCTACCCTACCTACCCTACCTACCTACCTACCTACCTACCCTACCTACCTACCTACCTACCATACCTACCTACCTACTTACCCTACCTATATATCTATCCTACCGGAATAAAAAGTATCCTATGTCCGTCTCCTGGTTCTAAGCTACCTCCCGACCAATTTTCAGTCAAATCGGTTCAGCCGTTCTTGAGTTATAAATAGTGTAACTAACACGACTTTCTTTTATATATGTATATATAGATATGTGAAGACGATGCAGCTAGAATAAGATTACTATACTAGTACCACGATAGGTAAAAATAATGAAGAAAAAAAATGAAGGAATGACATAAATTAATTATGTGATAGATGCGTGGTGCTCACATACTTACTCGTATTTACAAACATTGTAAAATTATATTATACTGTTTATTTGATTGAAATTCAACGTTGGCAATAAATAAGTATTGTTTTTTACCCCAGAAACTGAAACTGTTATTCGTAAAACAAAATTGTATACGAGATGTTAAATTAAAATGTTTAAACCTCCACATGACAACCTCTTGAAAATTGAGCTCAAAGTAATTATGGAGTCCATTGCAAGAATCACCACGACTTAATTCCTACTTACCTACTTAGCAAATACTTAGATTGGTGATTTCAGTATGTTTGTAGCCGTATGCCCGTCCATCTGTCCTGATCCCTCGTCTTTAATTTTTTACGAAATGGTAGGAAACTATACAACAAGGCCGCGTGATATACATAGATACTGCAATCCACGACGACGCGCCCCACTCCTCGATTACTGTACTGTAAGTACCTACAAATCATACGGTTTGATAGATGCTACTGACACACTCAATTTAATGTAAAGTAGCTACTCAGTATTGTCAACTAATTGCGTTGCGTTGCCCATTGTTCTGATTCCCCTGGAGAACTGTAAATTTTCTGAGGAAGTACTGCCTCCGTGTGGTTGGTAGACACTGAATTTGTCACTTGAGATGGTTATTTACTTGTTGAAACAGTTCGTGAAACACAACTCTTATGTAACTTTTTTAATTGTTCTTTGTTTGATCATTTTAGTACGGATGCTTCTAACGTGCACGTCTATCTACATTGTTCTCACATGTATAATTTCAACATGAATGATGTAACCAATATTTTTGACATTTCTTTTTATTAAAAGTGTGTCCGCGAAATTTCTTGCCCGTTCTTCTCCATAGGTGGACTACTCTTTGGAATGGGCAACTAGCTTCTTCTATTTCTGACTGACCGACTTACTTGACAATTCAAAAGTACCTGTAAATGATTTAATTGAAATAAACGGTTTGAGTCTGACAAAATACAAGTAAGTGGATCCCTATTCGCCTTCGCAGGAACTCTCGAATATTGTGTCTGCTATTTAACATCCTTCACAATCCTAAAACGCCGTCCTATCTGCGGGAACGCTTTTCCTACGCCCGTCCCTCTCATGCACCTTGCAGATCGCATCTTAGAAATCTCCTTAAATCCCCTCCCCACTCAACCGACTTCTACTCCTACTCCTTCAGTGTGCATGCGGTTCGGTTGTGGAATTCACCTCCGCCCGACATTAGGGACTGCCAAACTGTTGCATGTTTTAAAAGAAGAGTGAAAGAACACTATCTTTCCACTTCGTCATAGTTGCATATTTTGTATTTATTATTATATACTACATTATAATTAAGTACATATATTTTAGTGATATTTATTTTAGGAGTATGTATGTAAGTAAATACTCTTATTGTATGTTTATATTTAAATAAGTGAATAATTAAGTATTTTTATTTTATGTATTTTATTTTCTCTTCTACTCTTACACACGTTGTCTATATCTCTAACTAATTTCCTATCGCAGGTATGCTGGAAGAGATTTCTTTAGCAATAAGCATCACTTTTGTACGTATTTTTCTGTTCCTCTCTTGTCTTGTCTGTTTATATGTGTGTAAATAAACTGTTAAATAAATAAAAAAAATAAAAAGTGAAAATAATGTTTTAACAACAATAGTGTGTGCCTCACGGCAAAAAGTTCATTTCAAAATAGCTGTTCATACATTTTGACCGCGTGGGAAAAAACTCAGGGGGGCCCAGAAGCATGTATTGAATCCATGGTAATAGGTTGTGCGTCCTTATCCCTGCCACCCTGTATAAAACGCCGTAAATGAAACGTAAATTCTAACAATTTTTTAATCGCTTCCTATCCTAAAGTATTTTCGTTGCAAATGCGACAAGCATAATAAAGTCTTAAAACTGACGAATGTGTAAAGTTAGTATCTATCTCCTCGATTTTTCTCGTCACTAATACCTATCTACCTATAGAAGCTCATTTAAAGCCTTTGATAGGTATCAAAGAAAGTGTAGGCGTCTAATTAGTTATTAGCATCATCTTGTCAAGATTGCCAAGCATCATTTTGATATCAGTGTACATTTGTCGTTTTAATAACTTTTCTCTACTCTCGTTTCCATCACTCGAATGTCGCCACACGCTCTAGAAATGCTGAATAAACCTTCTTATAGGTATTCATTCAAGAATTTTGTCTTGAATAGGATAAATCTTCAATGTTGTAATGGTTCTCCTTGTACTTTCATTATTAATTTGTAGAGCTTGTAACTGGTCAAAATCATAGGGCATATTTATCGATAAATATGAGACTAATATGTTTGTGTACCTATTATTAAAAGGTTCTTCAAAAACCTGAAGTTACAAACTGAAGTTGAGATTGATAAATAATAAATTAATAATCCATACTTCCGTACTCTCTTACTAATATTAATGCGAAAGTACGTAACTCTATTTTGTCTGTCTTATACCCTTCACACCATAACGGCTGAATGAAGTTGGCACCTGTGTTAGGACATAGGATAAGTTTTATCTCGGTAGTAGATACGTTCGCGAGGAATAAATTCCGACTTTCACGTGGGTGAAGCCGCGGGAACAAACTGGTGTCCATTACATACAAATTCATCGAGCAATTCGCACCATCGATTACATTCAAATCAAAATTGATATATTTACATGTCACTGGGGTGAATTCGCAAAAGTACTATAGTTTACACTGTATTATGAACAATGATCTTAATGATCTTATATTGTATTTGGTGCTTTAATTTTTATTTGGTGTGTGTGACTTGGCTATCGCATTAGACCTGTAATGGTAGTTTTAAGGCATTTAAACAAATAAATAAAACAAAATAAAAAATAATGTCAAACAGCGGTAAATATTGTTGACTGTCTTGTCTGTTTACCTCTCCATACAATACCTACATTTGGCAGTCCTCAGACAACTTATTAATATGACCTAGTTGCCGAACAAGCGGAATTTAAACCACCAAACTGCAGTACTTCGCATCAAACCAAACAATACGACTTTGTCACATTCATTACAATTTCAGATTGTAAACGTCCAGTGCTGAACATGGCTCCTAATGGACTGTCATAGTGCCTGTCGATATGAGAAAATAAGGTGGATTTTGGTATTGCAAGATCTTAACATTATCAGTACCAGTACCCTAATTACGTAATGCAAAATCAATCCGAATCTGAATCGTTTTGAAACAGATTGCTAATCCATTGCTCCGTAAGTTCGAAAAAAAAACTGCAGAGCAACGTAAATAACGCAATGAATGTTGTTGAACTTTCAAAATGAAACAGATTTTTCTTTATCGTTTACGAAAATATGTTGCGTAATTACTGGTCGACCGAGCTCTGCTCGAGTGATAATAGAGAATGCTCGTTTAATAGCATAGGACAGTTCATACTAATGCCATGCTGCCATGATAGTAGGTACTTACTAATTTCATGCTGCCTTGTTATTATTGTAATGTAGACGTCTTGCTCTAAAATTGGGGTAACAATTATATCTATGGGTAACACCGAGCTCTGCTCGTGTGAAAATACGGAGAAAACGAATTTTCCCAGATATGAGACCTAGCTAGATCAATTTTTCGCCCCGTAAACCAACCAACCGTTATTGCAATTTTCATCGAAATCGTTGGAAGCGTTTTCGAGAACGTCATTACAATTATATTGCTCATTTAATAGTAAAGGATTTAACAATATTGCTATTTTTACTCTGGAAGCCGAGCTCCTGAAATTGTTTAAAATGTTATCTTTTTTTTTATTATTAACATTAAAATGCTTATATACAATACTAGCTTCTGCCCGCGTTAAATTTTTGGCCCCCCAACCCACCCCACATCGCATCGCATCGCCTGCCCGCGCTGTTACTTCGTTTTCGCTTGTTTCGTCCTTTCTGACTTTTTGAGCGTGATGTTAAATAGCCTGTAACCTTCCACAAGAATTAGGCTATTAAATGCAAAAAGATTTTTGCAAATCCGACAGGGAGTTCCGGAGATTCACGCATTCAGGCAAGAATAGGTACAAACGAACTCTTCAGATTAATTATGTTAGTATACACAACTAACTATTTACACGAGTTACTTAATTAAATGACTGACTAACTAACTAACTAACTATACAAATAAATACATGCGAGAAGAATAGCACACAGACGTCGAAGTACTCGTCCGCATCGCTGTCATCCGGAAACGGGCTTTGATTTAATTAAAATGGAAATCAATAGCTCTCAAGTCATCTGAATTTTGATTGGTTGTAAGCTGTAATGTTATTTCCGATAACCAATCAAATCAGCCCAAGCTAAGATGAGATTTGACTGACATTACTTGATTACCAATTAAATACCTTGTCTCAGACTTGATCAGGCTGTCAGAAACAGGGTAAGTAGTTAATTTTTAACAAAACCAAAGGTTACGTACAAAAGATCTGTTTAATATTAAACCTTTGTTAGCTAACACAATTAATAATCAGTCAATCATATCCGCGTTACGGTACAAAATGGCGGAAACTGATATTCACTCAATAACGTTACCATTTCCAATCACGTTACTCCACTCTCACGACAGCCAATCAAATAATGTCATCTGCAAAATACGAGCAGAAATTATCTCTACGAATTATAATCTACATAGGAACCTATTCGCTTAACTGAGAACTAGAGATAGAAGTACAAAAGAGGTATTGACTATTTATTTCTCTATGACTTTACAACTCGAAAAATTTAATGAGCAATTGCGCCTTTCTAAGTCGAAATTTCAACTATTAAATACTTTTTATCTCGAAATTCTTGCCAAGTCGAAAAGTTATTAAATCGTTTTTTTTTTTTATTTCCCTTGAAATTCGAGTTCTCGAGATACAACTGTATTTAAGTATACTGTATAGATAGACAAGTAGGTACGTAAAATGAATACGAGTTTTAGGATGGTTTTACTACTAAGAAATACTGGTAAGTCTTCACAATATTTCTCTGAATAAATTTACCAATAAGAGTTTTAACCAAAAATGCTGACACAACAGAAAAGCCTTAATTCAATTGCTTAAAATCTGTGTAGAACCAAAGGAAAAATTCTTTCGGATTCTAAATTATTTTAGACCGGAAAATAAATCTGTCGGAAGAGGGTTACTCCAATCCCGTCCGGCCGCTTTTCGCGTTTACTTTAATTTGTAGGTCTTTCACAGTAAGAACGTAAATACCTCTTTAAACGATCCAAATTCTTGCATCTTCTTAAATTAATGATAGGAAGATGATTATTTTATCTGAAAGAATATTTCATAATAATGAAAACTGCAAAGAATAATGTGAAAAGGCCGTGTAAAAATAAAGTTTTTTTTTTTTAATGTTCAAATTTGGGTACCGTGAAATATCCAATTTTTTATTTTTTATTATTTTAACTCGAAAACTATCAATAATCGTGGAACATACGTACAAAAAAAATATTCTTCATGCCCAGGGTATCCGGAAATACCCTGGGCATGAAGAATATTTTTTGGCATTGGCATGAGGAATCTCTTTTTTTATGACGTCACTATTTGGACCACCCTGTAAATTGCCTCGTAATGTAAATACCGCGGAATGACATTCGGCTATTTTTCCATGTCAGACTGAATTAAAGGTTCAACTAAATTTAAAAAAAAAAAAAAAAAAAACATAAAATGGCCAGGCCATTAAAAATGTTTAATAATAATACCAACTTATTACTGTCCCGCTGCAGAGCAAAGGCCTCTTCTCATACAGAGAAGGCACGAGCACTGATCACCACGCTTGCTCAAGACGGGTTGGTGATTTCAGACTTACGAGTATATTACCTATAAGTTCAGGTTTCCTCACCATATGTTTCTGTATACTCAGCTTCAAAAAGTATTTATTATGTGTCCTGACTTGATAAATTAAAGAATTTGAAAACTGAAGAAGGAATAAAAGACTCGACTGTACATTAATTACTTGTTAAGTACCGTAATAAACCGTTTAGAACCGTTTACTTCAAGCGTAATTACATAACATATGTATGTTCTACAATATATTACTGTATACTTTGTTCTTTAAAACTTCTTGATGACACAAAGTTTCGTAACACAAAATACTAAAGTTTACAAATCCTATCGCTTTGGGATTCAAAATGTTTCCTAAGTTCTTGGAATACCCGTAACGGTGTCATGATATTTACTGTTGAGGAAGAAGTACCCAAGTAAACGGGTTTTATGTGAAACTAGCTGCGCTCCGCGGTTTCACCCGCATAAGTCTCGATGGCGTAAGAATATAGGGATAAAAAGTATTCTATGTCCTTTTCCAGGTCATGATCGACCCATGTGCTAAATTTCATCTAAATTCGTTTAGCCGTCTTAACGTGAAAGCGTAACATACAAACTCACTTTCACGTTCATAATATTAAGTAACGGAACGGAAACGGAAACTGTTTAAATCCTCTTAGGTAACATCTCAAGAACTTTTGATAATGAAACGTCAGTTGGGACTGGTCATCTCTTAGCTGCCATAATTTATTTTAAGTTTTTGAATGATTCTTTATTTTTTCTTTTTATTACGGACGCTTTTACGAACGTGCACGTCTTTCTACATTGTTCTCACATGCATTATTTCAAAATGAATGATGTAACCAATATTTTGTATCAATTTTTTTTATTTAAAAGAGTGTCCGTGGAGTTTCTTGCCCGTTCTTCTCCATAGGTACCTACTACGCTTTGGAATGGGCAACTAGCTTCATTTTTTTTTTTGACTGACCGACCCTTTGACAATTCAAAAGTGCCTGTAAATGGTTTAATTGAAATAAATGCCTTGAGTTTGAGTTTGAGTTTGAAAACAAACTTTGTCATCGACATCGTCATTTGAGCCGAAAGACGTCTACTATTGGACATGAACAGAACATCATCGCTATCGCTAATTGACTACGTTTGTTCGTTATGGACCGGACTGGTGATTTCAGAAGTGTATTATGATGCCAGAAAAAACACGGCTTATGTATTGTTAGCGACTGTTGGCAATACCAAGTAGGTAGGCATCTTATGTATCACATCCGAATTCATATTAAGAAATGCTCTATAATTGATTCGATTATTTTATATTTACTTTTAAATAGTTAATTCAATATTATATACGTAACATCACAAATCAATCAATCAACTCAGCCTATCGCAGTCCGCTGCTAGACACAGGCCTCCCCCAGGCTGCATCACAACACCCTGTCCTCCACCTTCCACATCCAGTCTGTCCCAGCCACCTTCTTCAGGTCGTCGCGTCGATTCATCTAGCTGGAGGTCGTCCCATACTACGCTTGCCGATACGCAGTCTCCATTCCAGGACTCGTCATAACATAACATCACAGATGTATTCCCTGAAGGGCTAGGCAGAGGTGTACCTCCAGTACACCCACAACAATACAACTTGTATTGTGTTCCAATAATTACTTGATTACATTTCGACTAAAATTGTAAGAACATAATTGTGACAGTTAGTCTTGGAATAGTAGATTGTTTGCCATGGGAGCAAACAACTATTTTTAAGTGGAAAGTGTTTTTTTGAATCCAGAGCGTAGCGAGGGATTCTAAAGTAGAATCCTGAACGCAGCGAGGGATTCAAAGTACGTCACTCGAGCTTAAAATAATGTTGTTCCCGAGGTGAACACTCTACTTTTTATCACCCTCTATGAGAAAAAATTACGTGTGCGGCTCCGACCCTCATCTCTCACGTATTATTTAAAAACAAAACAATTTTTTCGCAGCCGCCATCTTTGATTTACGTTTTGACTTTACTATCGGCTTTAGCACCCTCGAAAACTATGAAAACGACACCCATGACGAAAAACTTGAAAATTTTCACAGCCGCCATCTTGGATTTTCATTTTGACCTCACTATCGGCTTTGGCACCTTCTAAAACTATGAAAACGACACCAATAAAGAAAAGTTTGAAATTTTTCGTCATGTGTCGTTGCCGCCATCTTGGATTTTCATTTTGACCAAATAATTCACACTTTCTCTCTCATTCTTGCCAGCCTGTTACTTGTTCATACAATGTTCGTGATTGATCTCTTTGGTGATTGGAACTTTTACTAACAATATCCACATTCCAAATTCAAATCTATTTTGGTCCCCAGGGATCAAAGAGCTATTTTGGTCCCTGTTTACGAAGAACAAACTAGTTCTTTTTGAATAGATGTGATGAAAAATACTTTGCTAAGAACGTGACTGTTAAAAAATAGAACGTGTAACAAAAACCTACTTACTTTTTGGTAATGCTAATGCAGTATCTATGTGCCCTTTTCGGATCGGACAGGGTTTTTGTAACCGTTGTGTTCAAGACAGTATTCAAGTATTTTACTCCTACTGAGTTACCGTATCTATTTCTACCTTACATGCTAAAAATGTACTCAAAACGTTTTACATTGAACATGAAACACACACTTTGAGCTAGCCAGAAAGTCTAAGCCGAAATCAATCGTAGTTTCTATAATAGGTACTTGCTCTAAAATTCCAACTGATTGAGTTTCGAATACATTAGCCACATCATCCCAACGCCAATTCAGTACAGAATCCTATTAAGGACTTATCATGAATACAAATAGGGTAGCAAAATGGTATTTAATTACATAAAGACCACGTACCGTGTTATTAATAGAACCAAAATTATAATAGATAGATAGAATACTCTTTATTGTACACCATAAAAATCACAGACATAAATTTAGAAATTTTACATAGGGTGACACAATGGGCGGTCTTATCGCTTAAAGCGATCTTTTACAGACAACCTTTGATTAAAGGTAACAGGAGAGACAATACTGCAGGTAGTCATTGGTGTACCATCTACATATACAATAAATATGTACATACATACATAAAGTATAAACTTATTCATATTGTAGCGGTTCCACCGCCACATACTAACTACGCATCAAAGACATGACGTCACACAAATCCTGCATCGCGCAATTAGAGTTTACCGCGCGAACGACATAGATAAGACTATCCGAAATCAACAATCGGGCAGTCGGCCCGCCAGACACAACACCCGTCTGGTTGGAGGATCCTCCCTTTTCTATGGTGGATGAGTGAACTTTACACCCTGTTCCTCATGCCCCTAAAATATAAATATATATACACAGATATACTTATAATATAAATCTATAAACATGAAACAAGAGCAAGGAACTAAATGTAATGGTGATGTTTAAGGAGAGAGGAAGTGTTTTTTTACCAGAGTTTTAAAAGCGGTCAAAGATTGAGCTCGCCTTATCGACACGGGCAAGGCATTCCATAACCGTACTGCTTGAACTGTGAAAAGATTTGTCATAAAAGCTGGTTGAATGCATCGGCATCTCTAGTCTCAAGTTTTCCGATGATCTCAGATATCTATTATGTGTGTCATGTAGGAACTTCAAACGTTCTTTAAGATAGGAGGGGGTTATAGGATTGAACAGAATACTGTAGAGCTGAAATAAGATATGAGAATTCCGGCGAAGACGTATGGGAAGCCACTTGAGCTTTGTACGAAATTCAGAAATGTGATCATATTTGCGCAGGCCAAATATAAATCTTATGCAAAAGTTTTGAAGTCGCTCAAGTTTATCTAGTTGTGCCTCAATGAGATCGAGATACTGACATCAGCGTAGTCAAGGATGGGAAGTAAAAGGGATTGTGCAAGCGCAGTCTTAGTGGCAGTTGGAAGAAAGTTCCGCAATCGTCTCAGCAACTTACCAGATGCAAAAAATTTGCGGCTTATATCCTGTAGCTGGGAACCCCAAGAAAGATGTTTGACGATCCAAACTCCGAGGTTCTTAACCTTTTCGGTAATTGGAATGGCAGTTCCGTTAAATTGAACTTGAGGAAGTTGCGTCCAGTTTATCTTGGGGATCATCCTTGAACTGCCAACAACAATGACCTGGGTCTTCGATGGATTGACCTGTAACCCATGTGCCTCACTCCACTCGCAAATCGAATTGAAAGTCCTTGTTTATTCCATTAATTGTGTCAGTCAAATCCGAAAGGGCAGTTATTTATATATTTGTAAATCATCTGCATAAAGGTAGTAGGACGAAAGAAGTTTTTTGGAAATAGAGTTTATAAATATTGCGAAGAATAAAGGAGATAAAATGCCACCCTGAGGTACACCGGCAGAAGTATAACACCAAGAAGAACAAGACTCTTCTATGCATATACGTTGCCGGCGGCCATACAGGTAACTACGAAACCAGTCAATCGCCGTTGGAGATATGTTCAGCGAGCGAAGCATGCCAAGCAGGATATCAAAATAGACAGTATTAAAAGCATTACTAAAATCCAGTAAGCAAAGAACCGTCAGATTTCCTCCTTCCATGCCTAACCGTATATCATCAGTGACGTTAACTAAGGCTGTAGCGGTGCTATGACCAGGATGAAAACCGGATTGGAAAGGATTCAGCAGACTATTCTTACAAAGAAAAGCACCAAGCTGATTGTGAACAAGGCGTTCTAGGACTTTGGAGAGGAAAGGCAAGATAGATATAGGACGGTATTCGGAAAAGGAAATAGGATTCGATTTTTTGGGTAAAGGAGTGATTTTTGCCTCTTTCCACATTGATGGAAAAATACCATAGGATATAGAGTAATTTAACCGGAAAGATTTCGTCGAGGACAGGGACTATCATTTTCCAACTAACACAATCACTACCAACTGCGTGAGATGTGATTGAAACAACGCTCTTCTTAACATCACAATCAGAGAATTGACTAAAAATAAATGGGCGAAGGTCCGGAGTTGGAAGGTTCGAAAGATATTTTATTGTAGCTGCCTTCTTATAATATGAATTGTTTCTCAGTGCCTCGTTGATCTAGTGGTCGCAAGCGCTACTGCTGAGGTCGAGGTTCGAATCGTACCTCAACCTTTCCAGGTCGTGCAAAATATTAATGATATTCATCATGAATTGATTTGATTAATTCATTTTTCATCAGGAATTTCTCAGTAGCAGCCTGGAGTCTGGATTTGTGCCCGGTTGATGGCAGCAATAAGGCTCGCCCCCTATTATATGGGACTTAAACATAACTGATGGCGAAATTTGGGTGTACTATAGGTACACCTCTGCCTAACCCTTCGAGAGATACAGGCGTGATGTTATGTTATGTGTTGTTTCTCTTCTCAGTCATATTTTCCGACATTTGGCAATCACACATCTATACTGTTATCTCAAACGCTAATCCTCTAAATAATAAATTAAACCTTTGTCACATTTAGGCACGTCATTTTTAATTACATATAATAAATAATGTCAGGATTTGGGTATATTTAAAGAGAAAATGGTAAATGTAATGTGTATAAGAGAGAGAATTTTAAAGGAGGATTAAAAACAAACCAGATGTTACTAATTAGTAGGTAAATGAATCAAATATACATACTTCTTCAGGCTCAAATATATTCCTTTACGTACCACAAGAGCTTTAACAAAGATAATATTTATGCCAACGCTAAGCTTAGCTAAACCATTTATTTAATTAATTTCATAGGCGTCCTTGGTAAAGTACCTACTTTTATATGCGTATCACACTTTAAAATAATTGCTTTAATTTTTACAATATGATTTAACATTAATCTACCTTAAATTAAACAAAGGCTAATTATTTTCCAGGCGACTAACAACTTAAAGGGTGAAGTGTCACGGGAAGATGCAATAAAAACGACTTTTGAAGTTTAAGACTTGTATTACTGCCTACCCCGGCACTTCCTTAATACATAGAGTACAGCACAAAGATTACGACTGAGGACAATATTGTACGAACGAAAAAGATATTACATAAAACGAATAGAAACTAGCTTAACGAGATCTAGGACTTTTAGGAAGCCAGATTTGGAGCTGAACGGGACGTGCTTTCGATTTGAGATGGGATCGTGCACTGAGCTCGCAACTGAGGTCGTTGAACCCTGAGAAAGATTTTTCTGCAGGTCATATGTGTGTCCCATTTCACTGTTCTAGCGCACGTTCCGTTTCTCCCACATATGACTTCATTCAATTATAAGGTGTGGAGTGTAAATATAATTGTTAGATTTGTTAAATATGTTTATAGTTATTATGTGTGTTGTAAATATAGTAAATAAGTAATAGTTGTAAATATAATTTTGTTAGTCATGTTATGCATTAGATAATGATATATTCCTCGTTGAATGAAGTATGAATGTGACAGGTTGAACTCTGTGGTCGAAATGTCAAACGAGTAATTTGATGTAATAGGGTATGAAATGTGCGGTGTAGTCACAGACTACATAGGGATACTGGTGTAGTCTTTAGAATATTAGTTTTAAATAGTATTTTACTTACAAACTAAAAGTGGTAACCGCTACAAGGGCGACTAACTATTTGCTACTAAAAAAATAACTTGGCAGCGATTAAAATTAAATATTTTAGCAATAATTATATAAGATGAGCTTCAAAATGCAAGGAATTATAAAAACTAAATAATGGCTGCTATTTTAAGGTAGAGAACATATTAACAATGGCCAATTGAAATCATAGGTGAGGTACTATGGCGACTAATATTAACAGTGGGATAGCAAAAATTGTATTATAGGCAACTATAGGCTTCCATATAAAAGACACTTTTGCAAGCGTTTATTTTTGAGGAGAGGCTAATGTTAATTTCTTTAAATTTTAGCCGGCGTAACCCCTTGGCTTAAAATTAAGTAGTAAATGAAAATGGCTGAAAAGAAGGTTAGGTTAGGTTAGAACTGTGACCACACAACGCACAAGCCGAGCGAGCGAAGCGAGCGGTGCCGCAGTGTCAAGTGTCCGCTTAACATTAAATTCAGATACCAAAACACGATGCCAGTTTAAATTAAAACAAAGCTAACAACTGATTATTACGCTGCTAATTTCTACTTAAAATAATCTTTCGCTGTAGCTGACAACCGGCTTTAATTATTTTTAATCCCAAATTCAGATTAATTATTCGCCGCGTTAAATACATGCCTTAAATAAATAATGGTCTTAATCATAAACAATCACTTGCATCATATTATAAACCATGTACGTAGGTACATCAAACAGATTTTACAGGTACCTACTGCGACGGACAACCGACTTTCCTTTATTTAAGAATTCTCTTCTAGTGTCCTTATATTTGTCCATTAATTAGGTATGTTTCAAACATCTAAAGGGGTAGGTACATAGGTCATTTCAAAGGCCGCTGCTTTGAACCACAGAAAAGAGAATGTCTCTCTAATAATCATCTTGATTTCATGCTACACTCGCCTCTACGATAGGCGCAAAAGTAGCGTGTTACTTTCACTACTTGTCAAAACCAGGTTATTCAATCATCGCTATAATTAGTCGACGCCGGCTCAATTGCCAAGAAGGAAGAAAAAAAAAATTATGTTCCTATGACAAAGTATTTCAAGGCAATAATAACTTATATTCAATCTATTATTGAAAAATTGCCCTATTTTTTTTACTTAGTCTATACTATCCCAACTATAGTGTTAATGTACATTACAATTGTGGACAGTATTGTATGCAGAATTTGTCATTGAAAGAATTTGGAAACAAATCCTCATTTAAATGCTTTTGTTGTCACAGAATAAATTTAATATCTCTTGTACAGCCCTCTTGGTGTTAGGCTTAATTTATTGTCCCAGATATTGTTTTTTTTTTTTTTAAGTTATTACGAATTCTCACTGTGCCATCTTTCAGATAATGTGATAGCTATGTGTTTTCTTTTAAACTTATTTTCAAATCTCTTTTAGACGTGTAAACTCTAAGCATGTAAACCTCAAAGATGGTACATTTCTCTGGAGACAACGTCGCCCAAATAAGAAAATTTGTTTTGAAAATGAAGTTTAAACCTAAATCTTTACGGAGTTGTTTTGAAACATTCGTATATTTGTACATTTAATAAGTTAATAAACAGAATAGTTGTTCAGGTCGAATATGCCCACAAAGAATGCTAAGAACTTGTAAATCGCAATGGCGGGAAGGAGTCACGATTGTTAACCCATCGATTCTGAATATCCGCTGACCCCGATTGAGTTCTACCGTCATCTTGTATAAGATTTTATTCTTTGGTTCAGCAACAAGGAAATTCTTTGAACATTTAGACGAAAAATGTCCACCGGCTGAATGTGTAATACCGTTACATTCCAATGAACAGATGAATTAAAAAAATGTGTGTTCGCCCGAGTGATATCTTTATAAATTATACCCTATGTTAATAATTGATAATATAGCATTCTCTGGTGTAGAATTTTTAAATCGGTCCAGTAGTTTTTGAGTTTATTCATTACAAACGAAAATACAAATATTTTCTCTTTATAATATTAGTGTAGATACCATATTCGTTGACCCTACAGACGGAGACTGACTTGCAACGTTTGTTTGTACCTAATGTCTTATTCGATGCAAGCTTGGTTACAAATCGGCGACATAGATACAAGACGCAGCGAACGCTCGCTTCGAGCACTTGAATCAAGCGTGCTCCATTTTTATTCGTGTTACAAAAACTCGATAAATTACAATACAAAGAAACTTTGCAAGTCAGTCTCCACCTTACCAGGTGGCAAACGAATGACGATAATAACATTTTACACTGTAAGATTCTGTAGGTAGTGATCCTCAGATCCTTTATAAATATTCGAGAATAGCAGATAAGGGACACAAACCTAATTCGTTTTTGATCGACAAAATATTTTCCATTTATCTAAACCAATATCGCTTAAAGCCAGGTAAATCCCGTGTATCGCCCTGTTTGTCTGGTTCACACCAAAATGAACAGTTACATTCATTGTACCCACTCGATATATACTAGATAACTGATAACGCGCCCAAACTGTGTGGTGGTTATCTAATCACAGTGCACATATTTATTTAAACTTTCCATAATTTGCATTTTCATTAATGGAGCGTACCTAATTCTTGCATCTATTTTAAGCAGTTATGTTCCATAGCGCTAATCACCATATCGTGAGGAAAACGGCATGCCAGAGAGATATTTCTCGACGGTATGTGAACCCAAGTCAGAGACCCATGGGTAACTTTAAAACTATGATACCAGCAGTGCTATTCTGTAACTATCTCACCGTGAAAACTTAGGTGAAGTGAGCTCGGAGTGAGCTGTCAGTCCCTAGCAGCAGGTGGAATGACAGCTCACTCCGAGCTCACTTCACCTAAGTTTTCACGGTGAGATGGTTACAGAATAGCACTGCTGGTAAGTCACTAACCACACGAAAAGATAAAGAAGTCGCGGCGACACGTCGCATTCAGTTGCCGCCTGCGGTCGGCTACGGAATGGTCCATGAGTCTAAGTAATTAGTAACATCCTTATAAATCATCTACTTCTAGTGGTCGCAAGCGCTACTGCAGAGCATGTAGGTCCTGATTTCGATTCCCGGGTCGGGCAAAGTGTTACTGGATTTTTCCATCTGGAATTTCTCAGTAGCAGCCCAGAGTCTGTATTTGTGTCCTGTTGACGCCAATAGGCTCGGCCCCTAATACTTGGAATTTAAATATAACAGGCGAAATGTGGATTTACTATATAAGTAGACATTTGTCTAATCCTTTGGGGATTACAGGCGTGATGTTATGTAATGAAATGTTCTCTCATATCGTACTTACTAGACAGCAACATCGACGCGCAGCTTGTTATCATGGATTCATAATATGATTCTGAACCCTGAGCGTTGCAATTTTGCGTCAGTTATTAAAAAAAATTTTGCTGTTCCATACATTTTGAACGCATAACGTTAGTAATGTACTTGTCTATGAAACAACTGTTTTTTTTTTAACCGACGAAAAATTTCTACTCTATGGGTCATCCTGAATCATGTGCTGAAGTCATGCTTACAGTTTACTGCATACATACATACATGCTTATAGGTTACTGTCTCTCAAGATACAGGTCTCCTAGTTTGAGAGACAGGGTTTAATTTTTTGTCTAATACATTTCATACTTTTGTAACCCTACAATTATGTATAAACAGCCATTCATGATTATTGTATGTGTCTACCACTGTGTTGGATCTGTGTCTATGTATTACTTTTGCTAAATAAACAATTATTAATTATTAAAGTTTGCGGTAGTGGGGCTAAATGCTCAGATTGGACAAGATAAAGAAGAAAGAGAAGTAAGTATCACAAAAAGTGGTGACACACGTCACGTGTGGTGATTAACTCGCGAGCGACCCGACCCGCTCCTGCTTCGCACGAGTGCAATGGCGACATGTGAAAAAAGAAAAACCGGCCAAGTGCGTGTCGGACCACGCACAATGAAGGGTTCCGTATTTGGGATGAATTTATCATAACAAAACAAACTTAACTTTGTAGTTGAAAAATATGTTCTCCCATACAACGATATACTTACATCACGGTCAATTCTCCAACTGCAAATATAAGTTTGTAATCCCAAAAAAATATTTTTAGTATCGGAAATTTGCCTTTACTTGTGCTGTGAAACCTTGCTTCGTGCAAAATTTCATGATTCCAGGTCAGCGGGAAGTACCCTGTAGGTTTTGATTTATTTGCGAGAGTCAAAATATGGCGCTTAAATGGCCGTATTTTTTGATTTCTTTGACTTAGAAGCTTGATTTTTTTAAAGCTCTATGGGACTACAGACCTACGTATTTTATATTAATTTCAACTTGATATCTCCAGGCGTTCCTGAGAGAAAGGGTCTTGATCCTATAAGGGTTCCGTCTTTTCCTTTTGAGGTACGGACCCCTAAAAATCAAGACTACTGCGATAAATCAAAGTTAAATAATGTAGGTATTACACATGAACCATCCGGAATAAATGCTCTAAAATTTATAAGTTGTCACCATCATTTAGACTCTAAATAATGGTGAAAACCGTCAAAATCCTTTGTGTAGTTTAGTACATTTAGTCTGTATTTTATTCAAATCGGTACTCTCCAATGAATTAAAAGATTTTTTTTTAAATCAACCCCTATTTTACCCCTTTGGAGGGATGATTTTACAAAACGCTGATATGCGTCTTTATTTCTTACCAAAAGCATACATTTGAATTTTCATATCCCTAACTTAAGAAATGCTGGGTTTCCCATACAAACTTACATCACTTATATCACCCCCTTAAGGGTTCCAAAATCCTTTGTGTAGTTTAGAAGATCTATGTGGTCACACAGACAGAACCGAAAAGTGAATTTACTTTATATATTATATTTACTATATGAATTAATTCTCAATGACCCACGAGATATAACTATTTACCTAAATAGCTATCAAAAAAAATTAAAATGAGACAGATTCAATAGTTAATGATCGATTATAGATTATAATTTAAGGCTTCTCGCATACAGGCGCGACGAGAAGGAAGGTAAGTTTTCATATAAATTATTCAACTAGAGTCGCATCGTGCCTGTGTCTGCGGTAACTGTTATTGAAAACTGTCATTATGTAGCTATTACTTTATTTACTTCGTTCGTTTATTTATTTTTCTCTCTTTTATTTAATTACTGTTGAGCTTTAAACAAATTAATTTTAAATATTTGAAATACAAAACTGAAAACTGGTATAGTACACCACTGCCTAACCCTTCGTGATTTAATGCTATGTGAAAACTGAAGCACATTAGATATAAATATTTATATATTTAACCTACTTCTAGATAACCATACTATTAAATTATATACTAAGTATGGTCTTCGAAACTCCTAAATTATATTTGAGGTTTCAAGAGATTTCCAGGTCACTTGTTCGTTAATTGGGGTCTAATCTCGTTACGAACTGCTTCTATAAGTATTGTAACCTACGTGGATACGAGTATACCTCATACATAACCCACTTACATATATAAACTGGACCTAAATATTAACATATACTCGACCGCGGACGCTAACTAATAGCTGAGTCACTCCAGAACTCAGTCTATTTATGATTTTCTTTCATGAATGTATTTAATTTAATTTATGATTTACTGGCTTTTTCCCGCGGCTTCGCCCGCATTAAATATCCCACAGGGAAATACTACCGGGATTCAGAGTATCCTATGTCCTAACCCAGGTCTTGGCCTATCCATTATTACGGCATGAAAAAGTAACAGTCAGATTTTAGGGTTGCGCACCTCAAAATGAAAAATTGAAGCCCTTAAAGGATGACTTCGTTGTCTATCAAGACCCTTTTTCTCAGGAACGCATGGAGGCATCAAGTTGAAATAGATTTAAAAACATAGATCTACGGTCCCTTGAATCTTCTAAAGAAACTTAAACTTCCAATTCCACGAAATAAAAAAACGGCCATTTATGCCGCATATTTTGACACTCGTAAATAAACCAAAGCTTATTTGGTATTACAAAATGAAGTTTTTTCTTCAATCTAGGGTCAAAAATTCATAGGCCGTGTCTTGAAGAAACATTTAGTCTGTATTTTATTCAAATCGGTACTCTCCAATGAATTAAAAGATTTTTTTTTTAAATCAACCCCTATTTTACCCCTTTGGAGGGATGATTTTACAAAACGCTGATATGCGTCTTTATTTCTTACCAAAAGCATACATTTGAATTTTCATATCCCTAACTTAAGAAATGCTGGGTTTCCCATACAAACTTACATCACTTATATCACCCCCTTAAGGGTTATTTCTGTTTCAAAGACCCTATGTCCTTCTTCAGGATGCCATCTATCTCCTTGCCAAATTTTATCGAAATCTGTTCAGTGGTTTAGCCGTAAAAAGGTAACATACAGACAGACAGACACACGTTACTTTCGAATTTATAAATATTATATAGTAAATATAGTACTTATACATATATGTATATAGTATGGATGTAAATGTTGCAATGTCAATCACAGTCCTTTATTCTATAGAGGTTTGAGGATCAGGGTGTAAAGTTCACTCTTCCTCTATAGAAAAGGGATGATCCTCTGACCCGGTGTCATGGTGGGCAACTGCCCTACGATTGATGTCGGGAAGTTATATATATGTTGATCGCGCGGTAAACCCTGCTTGTGCGATTCAGGATTTGTGTGACGTCAGGTCTTTGATGCGTAGTTTGCATGTGACGTTGTAGATGCCGCCACAATTCCATTACTAGCGAACCACACCTACTTCACACGATTTAAGGACTTGATAAAACATCGAGATTTCTTTATTATAAGTAAGTTTTACATCACTGTATTAAATTCCGGAATAAATTCTCTGAATGATGGTAGAAACCGCATCAAAATCCGTTGCGAAGTTTAGGAGATCAACGCGGTCACACAGACAGACACGAAAAGCTACTTTAATTTATAATATGCATAGATTGTGTTATTTTATTTAGGTATGTCAAAAGATAATAAATTTTGTTTTATTTCCACAAAAAATGTCGTAACTCATGATCGTAACTACTCGTACAAATATTGACATAAAATAATATGCTCCACAAACAAAACCATTCCACCAGCAAACATATTCGTTTTACGAATTACAACATTCTTATTTATCATCCATTTACCTCACACTGTGCCGATACAAAATACATTTTACTTTAAAGTTTCCCTTTAAATAAATGTTAGTACAGTTTTCCCGGAATACAATTTATGTGTACGTAAAAAATAGGTTTGGCCCCGGGCTTGTAGATCCCGGAATAATTGTAACATAAACTACGATTTCCCGCTTGAAACAATTTGTGAAAGAATATTCCATAATAGTCCATAACTAGGAATTAACTAGGAAACATGGGCTTCTGAATAATTTGCTGCTGGGGAGTCTGTTGCGCCACTTCTTCTTCCCAGCTAAAGAACTAGGAAGTGGTGAAGGGTGGGCGTTTTGGGGGACTGTCTTATGTAACTTTGACGTTCGAAAAGTGCTGATTCTCAGCCTAGTTTCAATTAATGACTTTTGAATTTTGAACTATCATTGGAGAATTGCCATAACCACCGGGTGGTTAATCATAATAGGTTGGGGAAAAAGTTGCTTCGCATTTTTTAAGAAAATTCAAAACATTTTTTTAATATAGTTTATTTACATTTTACTAAAGTATGTTGGCACTATTTTGTTCGATAACTTTTTGCCATCTTGTAGGTAGGGACATGATCCCATTGCTATAGAAATTTTGGGACTTTTGATCAAAATGCCGCGACAAGTGGTTTTGGCAGTCCTCTCGTGATGTTAACCTGACACTGCCTAAGGAATTCTGAAGAGACCGAAACAGGTGGAAATCTGAAGGTGCAAGGTCAGGACTATACGGCGGATGCATTAACACCTCCCAACCAAACTCTCTTAATTTTTGCTGAGTGGCTAAAGATTTGTGACGTCTAGCGTTATCATGATGAAAAACCACACCCCTTCTGTTGATTAATTCCGGCCGCTTTCTCTCAACTTCTTGCTTTAATCTCATCAGTTGTTCGCAGTAGAGTTCAGAATCGATGGTCCTGCCTGGTGGTAACAGCTCATAATGAATAATGCCCTTCCAATCCCACCACACACACAGCATCACCTTGTTGCGAGTTAACCTGGGTTTCGCCACAGTCTGTGAAGCCTGACCGGCCTTTGACCACGACCTTTTTCGCACGTTCTTATCGTAAGTGATCCACTTTTCATCATCAGTTATCAGCTTTTTCAAAAATGGTTCGGTTTCATTACGTCGTAATAAAGAATCACAAATGAGTACACGGTTCATTAGGTTTCTTTCAGTGAGCTCGTGAGGTACCCAAATATCGAGCATTTTTGTGTACCCAGTTTTTTTCAAATGCGACAAAACTGTTTTGTGGTTAATTCCCAGTTCTTCAGCTACGTCGTAACTACTGATATGCCGCTCTTGCTCCACTTTTTCAAAAATGGCATCCATTTTATCCGTAATAGGGCGACCAAAGAACATAATTCCAAATTCAAATTAGGAAAATGTGTGATTTTCATTTGTTTTTCGTACCGTCAAGATGAGTGAATCTAATGAAGAAATTCGATACATTTTAAAATATTACTACAAAAATTTTACTAGTAAAATTTTAAAATGTATCGAATTACAATTATGTTCTTTAAAATTTAAACTTTCAATGATACCAAAATCAGCCAGATACAAATAGTATATCCAAAGAGATTTTATTACAAGTTCATACATACTTTAATGCGAAAAGACTTTTTCCCCAACCAATAGTTAGTTGTTTTGACAGACATACAAGTTAATGTCTGCCCCCTTGAGAAATAGTCTATTTTTATAACATCCGTAAACGTAGCCTATTCGCTTTCATGAAGAAGAAAATTAATGCTAATACTGATAGTAGTGCCGTGTAAAAGTTTTGTGCTATAAAGTTTCATGGCGCACGTTCAGTTTTAAAGTTACTAATAATCTTCTTAACTTACCCGAGAGAAAATGCATCGGATACTCGACGAATTATTAAGACTCACAGAAAAAGAAAGAAAATACGTTTATTTACGGTAAACAAGACGCAAAAAAGAAGCAAAATAAAAAATAAACAAATTAAGGGTAAATATGCGCCACATCCACGCAAAACGGCCATCACTCAGTTTAATGCTGCGACCCTATGCAAGACAAAGCCCCAGCGCTGGTTTTCAGCGACAGCCGGCGTTGACGTTATGACGTCGACCGGTGCAGCATACAATGAAATATAATAATGATATAAAAATAAAATAAGTATACAATAATTAATTCTACATGTATAAATAAAATATAATATTTAAAATGGCAACATTCCGTTCAGTCGGCAATTGACCGACTCGCGTGCCACAGATACATTTAGTAATAAGTACTTACTTTCAGACTTACCTACCAAATGAAGAAATTGTAATACAACTAATCAGTAGTTGTTCCTTCGCAAATTAAATTTTTCACTTTTTTACCCGAAGAATGCCAAAAGGTACCCTATTACTAAGCCTCCACTGTCAGTCCGTCTGTCTGTCAGCGGGCTGTATTTCATGAACCATATTGGGTAGATAGACGGTTGAAATTTTCACAGATTGTGTTGTATTGCCGCTATAACAACAAATAATACAAGAAAAGTTTTTTCGGCATTTTTGCTCGATCTCGATCGAAATACAGTATGGGACCCATTGTATGCGAATCCGTTTCGCACTTGGCCGGTTTTTGTAACTATGTATGTCACTTTACACGATGACCTAATTTAAATATTCGACCAATACAAATTTTGACCTAGTTAAACTTTCGGTTAGGTCGCATCATGGTTAAAATGACTTGTTTAAATCGCTGTTAACTCGGTCTTATTTAAAACAAATCTTAAAAGTACTTACTAAGGTTTTGTGTCTGGCTTTAACGGAATGCGAAAAGCAAAGTTTGATCCACATGTTGCGGTTGCTCTTAAAATGTTTCAATGGAAGCTTCACTTTGTGTTTTCTTTTACTTTTGTTTTGTCTTTGTGGTTCCCAAAATACCTATTCTTGAGGTATCAGGACAGTTGCGTTAATTTTATACTCCTCAAACATTAAAAGCTATGGTGCCCCAGAGATAACAACCGGACTTACGAGTTGTAGGTCGAACCAAGACAGGCTTTTTTTTTTTTTTGGTTGGGAAATCATCAAATGACTTCTCCCGCTCTGGGTGGAGCGGGAGGGCGTGTCAGACTTTTGCTGACTAAAATCCACCCGTTTTCCTTGTGTTGCCTGTGCAATGCCAGGGGGCCACGGTATCCCTTTCGGACTTTCCCGCAACCCCGGCAGGCAATGGTCCCATCGGACCCCTTCACTTGCTTTCATCAGCACTGCTTTCAAAACGGCGAAGGAAAACATCGTGAGGAAAACGGCATCCCCCTAGAACTGAAAATTCGAAGACATGTGTGCCATCAACCCGCACTGGGCCCGCGTGGTGGATTATGGCCCACTCTTTCTCACCGAGATGAGGCCTGTGTAGCAGCAGTGGGAATATTATAGACTGATTATGCATTATGCAGACACTGAAATGACTAAATAGGTAGAGGTATTTGTGCAGGTGTCCTTATCAACATTCCTATATATAATTTGACCTTTGGGATAAGGAAATATCTGATTATAGATAGTGCAATCCACGACGACGCGCCCCACTCCGCTCCGCTCCGTACTAAAGTACAGCTTACATTACAGTAATCGCGGAGTGGGGCGCGTCGTCGTGGATTGCACTATCTGAAATGTTTAAAGATATTTTTATAATATTTTCCTGTTATCTAAGATCATGAAAGCGATATGTTATCATGTGTATTATTGTGTATTATATTCAATAGTTCACAACACTTGATCTTTGATCTTTATAATAATTAAGATATTTTCCTTGACGGTAATTTTTAATACCTACGCGTATTTTGACCTTTCTGCTTTTATTTCTGGAATATTGATGTTACAGACGTTATCGTAGCTTAACGATTTTAATTTATAGATAAATGTGTATATATTAGCTGCTTAATATTCAGCGCAAGTCGTAAAGCTCAACTCAGAGAAAAGGCTATTATTGAACCTAATACGATTTAAAAACGTTCACTAACATAAAGCCAGTATAGATAGTGCAATCCACGACGACGCGCCCCACTCCGCTCCGCTCCGTACTAAAGTACAGCTTAACAGTACAGTAATCGCGGAGTGGGGCGCGTCGTCGCGGATTGCACTATCTGTATCGTGTCTAGGGTTGCCAGGTGTCTGGCTTTTTACAATCGTGTCAAACCTAATCGTATCCATACAATTTCATCTCATTATAATTTTTGGAATCATTTTATGTACGAGTTTAATGCAAGGAAAAAATAATGTGGGTGGCCTTCTGAATAGGAGAAACGATCAATCAATTGTATGTTAGATGTTTTGGCTAGATTAGTCCATACCGAGTTATGGCCAGCTATGACGGCTGATATAAATCTATGAGAGAAGAAGATATGATCGCTTAACCTAAAATTATTTCCTCCCGCGTTTCTGTTTTGCAATACGTTTGTTCAAATCACACAAAATTCGTTAAATATAAAATAATATAAAAGACATGTGCCAGCGTATTCTCGTAAATTATATCGAAAACAGAGAGAGCAATATTGTTTATTTTCTTTGAGGGGAAAATAAACGGAAATGACATTCGGCACAGCATGGAACGATGATACAATCATACAAATAGATATTGATCTCTTTACTGTTTAGGTTTGTACCATAAACATGAGCTTGGCATATTTTGACATTGATTATTTTATAGAGCTCTTATATTTGGGTATGGGATAAGGAACAATGGGCATTTGCCCTTCACCGCACTAGCCATAAAGAATAGTGATTCAAGTATCAACGTAATTTCCACAAGAAAAGCGCCTCCTAAAGGTAAAGCAAGCAGTGCAACATGTATAGGGATTAGAAAATGCATATCTTTTTAAGCACCAAGTAAGTCGATGCCTAGTTTATCCAGTACCAGAACCACACTTACAAAACATGGCTAACGTAAAAATAATATCCTTGTAATTACTGTGACCGGCCATTGACTGTGCATGCCTAAGTGCTCATATACACGGGTGGCACGTTGCCAACGGTAAGGCAACTGCAGCCGTCGACACTAGTCAGCGGCAGCCTAGACGCGTCGACGGCAGAGGTAACTGCATCCGTTGACGCGTCGGCGGCTGCCGAAAATACATGAGCGGCACGTTGCCAACGACAGAGGCAACCTTCGACGCGTCTACAGCTGCCGCATACTAGTGTCGCGGCTGCCGTTGACAACATGCCGCTCGTGTATATACTAAAATTGAATTGACAGTCAAAAACCATATCAAAATTTACCCACAAATTTTTAAGATAAGTCAAACAAGCTATTTCGTTTATTACAAAATCGGTGTAGAAATAAATCATTTTACGCGCAGAAAGGTCGGTAAAACCGTAATGAATATAGGTGCGGCAAATTACATCTGAATTACGTTATAAACTTCAAAGGACAAGTCTTTTTTAATTTCTTTCTTTTCTTATTTAAACAGTTTTATGGTTATTAGGCTACAGGTACAAGTAAAGTCTTGTAAGACTTTTAATGCTCTTAGCAATTTAATTTCTTGAGCAGTGTTACTTTGTAAGAAAGGGTACGAGTGAAAGGCACTTATGTTCTACAATTTATTATTAAATGTCGAGCCAACAGTTCATGGACCATGTGAAAGTGAATGGAGGCTAACCACTAGGCTGTGTGCTTTCAATATTTTTGGCTGGATTACAAAATTACAATATTGCACAGCGCACCAAAGTTACTTGCTGCCTCATTACCGAACATGTTACGGTAATTTATTCAAAATTAGGTGATACAAACCTACGTAGCTACTACAGTAATTGTAGATGAACTTTTTATTCAGAGCTCGAAAGTACGCACTTTTCATTGTAATTTCGTGAAGAGTTACTAATAGAAATCCGATATTAGATTAATGATTATTTTCCGTAACAAATCTTTCTTAAATGACGATTTAGCATTGCAAGCTACAAATTTGCAGAGTTGTTCTTCGCTTTGTCATACAAATCATCATAAAACAATATTTCTAAACTCATGCTCTACTCAGATTTTCGTTTTAATTAAGATAATTGGAAAAATCAATATAGAGGCAGTATACACACACGGAGAGCTTTCACATTGTCCTATCCAACACTTTATCTAATGAAGTGCCTTAATGTTCCCCCAATTAATTCCATTAACAGCCTAATGGCATTATCTGTTCATTTTAGTCTCAAAACAGATTAAACAAGTTCGGTGTTCCTTATACAGATTCATTATATATGAAATGCTGTCCCGAACTTTATTGTTAACTACATTACTACACACATTTTGAACTAACTTCTGTTATGTAATTTGTGTAAACTCTGACTTTAATGGACATAAATGTTAATTTACACTTTACAGTGGTTATTTTGAAAACTGTTTTAAGCTTTCGCGGTTGTTAATTGCACTAAAGTCATCGGTTTATGACAGATTGTGTCTAGTGGTCGTAAGCGCTACTGCTGAACATGAGGTCCTGGGTTGGATTCCCGGGTCAGGCAAAGTGTTATTGGGTTCCTTCATCTGGAATAGCTCAGTAGCAGCGCGGAGTCTGGATTTATGCCTGGTTGATGGCAATAGGCTCGCCCTCTATTACATGAGACTTAAACATAACTGGCGAAATGTGGGTGTACTATAGGTACACATCTGCCCAACCCTTCGGGGAAACAAGGTGTGATGTTTTGTGTGTGATAGTTATTTACTAATGATTTTTGTCTGAAAATAAGTAAGTATTAGTTCAATCCACGACGACGCACCCCACTCCGCTCGGCTCCGTACTAAAGTACAGCTTACAGTACAGTAATCGCGGAGTGGGGCGCGTCGTCGTAGATTGCACTATCTGTACCTGTTCATTTTCCGGAATAGTATTTTATTAGGTACTCTTTACTATTAACTATACAATATACAACAAAAACCCTGCCCGATTTTTTTATTTTTTATTTTTTATTATTCTCATTTATTGTACCAAAATTACCCTAAATCCATAAAAAATAGCAATTTCCAACAGGGGTCAAAAGTTATGACTTGTAGACACCCGCTAAACGACGGCTGCCCGCGCACCATGTACTAACCCGGTAAAATTCCCCATTGAAAAAAAAAACATGGTGAATTTTTTTTTGTATTTTTTCCTGACAATTTCCATATAAATATGCACTTAGTACGATACCTAACAATACCCTCACGGATCGGACAGGTTTTTTTTTTTGCATGTTCTATCAGAAAGGTGTCAAATTTAAGGGTGTTGTGTAAAACTGATCCACTTTATCCATGAGACCAAAGTTGTAATCGCGAAAAAAATATCAGCCGTCACATTTCGGTCGAATAGGTATTGAAATTGTATATAGGGCAATCGTTATTTTTTTTAAATATGACCACACCTTTCTTAAACATGCTGTAGAGATGTGTAGTGCTAATAGGATCTTTGCGCTCCTGAATGACAAAGACAAGGGTGTTGTTAGTAAAAAAAAAAAATGTCACAGAAATGTATCCTACTATCCTACTAATATTATAAATGTGAAAATTTGTATGTTTGTGCGTTTGGATGTTTGTTACTCAATCACGCGAAAACAACTGATCGCATTTGGATTAAATTTGGCACACAGATAGTTTATAACCTACATAGATTAACTCAGATGTTACTGAAACTATTTTTTATCTCGGATATTCGTATTTTTTTATATATTTGTGACTAATAATAACTAGGAAAAAAAAACAGCTTTTCTGGGAATGCCAGAAAAAGGTGGCCTTTTAAAAGGCCCGTCGTAATATAGGGGGTCGAGGTCGTATACATATTATGGTGATCTAATAATGCAATAAAGTATTATGGGATCAGTATTTAATCAATTTATTTCGTAATAAGAAATACATAATTACGAAGATAAATCACATTGAAGAAAAACACCCATACAATAATTATACGTGCGTTCGTTGCCCAGTTTGACTGAAAAACCAGAAAACCAGGGGTGAAACACACATGAATTTTACAGTTTTGACAAATAAAAAACCTTTTCACTTTGCATCAACCCCAAGTGATCAACTCCAACATACCGAGATGACTGAGATTCTGGATGAGACCCCATAGGTCTCCACGAAAATCATCTCGGTGTTATTCTTGTCCTACGTAGGACAAGGTCCTCTCCTTATCGCCCTTTTTGTGGGTCCTGCTGTAGGAGAAATAGATGCGGAAGGCCCAGATACTTTGCTATTATCATCGATCATTTAAATCTTACATGTCTTCTTTTAAGCAAGTTTGCAAATGAAATGAAGGCTCGTCATCTTCCTCGTCAGAACTCTCAAAAACATTACCTCAGTTATTAGCTGAGGCCCTAAAACAAAAGAACTTTCGTATACAGCCACGAGCACCAATATGTATACACTTAGCAACTTTTAAAAGTGTTTTTTTCCTCCTGTGTTGATTGTAATTTTGTGTTAGTACGAACATAGTATATGGAATAGGTCGTATTTCGAAGTTGCAATCGTAATTCCCCGAGTAATCGCTTTTGCATCTTGCCAAGTGTTTACATATTATTGCTCGTGACTGTACATATTGTTAATAAATAATATAACTAGGCAGAATAAGTTTATTGACACCTAAAATAAATTATAAACTTTACCTGGGAGATTTTGTAATGTTACGAACTCCGCCAATGATGAACTGCAGTTTTCATTGTGGGCGGCATACTCTACTCAGGTAGGAAAATGGCAACTTGGTTCCGCAACAAAGTATGTTCATCACCTCACTCCAACTCCTCAACAATTTCGATGAGATTAAGCGCTTTTATTGGTCGCATGCTTATTACAAAACAATCATATGACCACCCCCTTTATTACGACGGGCCTTCTATAAGGCCATCGATTTCAAACGTAAAAAAAACAATACTTAATATCTGTTTCGAAACAAAGTAATAAGGCTTACTTTTTGAGAACATATCTAAAATCAAATATCAAGGTGAAATATTATAAAATTCCGCATCTATCTAGTCTTGGCATAAATATTGTCACGAAGATTTTTTTTTTTTATTGCAAATAATATTTATTACTTTTACAGTGTGTTAGTTTAATACATCAATATAAAACAATTTAAAATATAAAAAGCTTATTCGAAGTTGTCTCCATTGGCTGCAATACAGTCCCTTTAAACGTTGAGGCCAGTTATCAATAGAAGCACGCATTCTTTCCATGGGAAAATTCTTCACTGCCGATCGTATAGATTGTTTTAGGGACTCCAAATTATCTTGGCGTTTAGAGCAAGCCGTACTCTCTAAAACTGACTATAAATCATAATCCAGCGGATTAAGATCGGGACTAGACGACGGCCAGTCTTCAGCTCTGATGAAGTCCGAAACGTTCACTCCCAACCAAGACTGCGTGGACCGAGCTTTATGACCCGGCGCCGAGTCTTGTTGGAAGGACCATATTTGGTTATTGAATATGGTGTTGTTAAGGGGCTTAACTACCTTCTCAAGAATGGTATCTTGATACACTTGTGCCGATGTTTTGATACCTTTTTCACAAAAATATGGCTCTGTCACTCCTTCATAGCTAACACCCCACCAAACCATCAGCTTTAAGCATAAATACGGACATTTTGTTTGTTAAAATTGCGTGCACCATGACACGATTTTGAGTAAACTGCGTCATTACGGTGTGCTAAACGAAGCTCTAAACGTTTTAAATTCGTATTTAAATAATAGGTCGCAATGTGTAGATGTTGATGGTGTAAAATCTTCCGGGCTACCAGTTCAGTTAGGTGTACCTCAAGGCTCAATACTGGGTCCATTCTTGTTTTTAGTGTATATCAATGACTTACTATTCTATTTAAAGGATATCTGTGAAGTTGTACTGTTTGCAGATGATACTTCTCTTATTTTTAAACTAGACAGAAAATAAATAGACAAGATTTTGACGATGTAAACAGTGCACTGTCAATGGTTACGGATTGGTTTACGACAAATAACCTAGTTCTCAATGCCAAGAAAACGAAATGTGTAAAGTTTGCCCTCCCAAATGTTAGAAATCTAGGACCCAACATCGTCTTAGATAAAGAGGTGCTTGAAACTGTAAACTCAGCAGTTTTTCTGGGCATAACAGTAGATGCTAAACTTCAGTGGGGCCAACATATATCGAGCCTAGCGGGAAGGCTCAGTTCGGCCGCCTACGCTGTCAGAAAAGTAAAACAATACACTGACGTTGATACAGCTCGGTTAGTATATTTTAGTTATTTTCATAGCGTTATGTCCTACGGTATTCTGCTTTGGGGCAAAGCTGCAGATATTCAAAATATATTAGACCGCCAAAAACGAGCTATTCGAGCAATTTACCAGCTAGGTGCCAGAGTTTCTCTGAGAGATTTTCTCAAAGATATCGGTATCCTCACAGTGGCATCACAATACATCTTCGCCAACATCTTATATATTAGGCAGAATATACACTTATACACTAAAAACTGTGATATTCACAATGTTAACACTAGAAGTAAGGATAAACTACGTGCTCCCTCCCGCCGGCTTCATAAGGTTCATAACTCATTTGTTGGGCTTGGTCTAACCTTTTACAACAAGCTACCCTCTTGTTTGCTAGATTTGCCTTTTAATGCGTTTAAAACTAAAGTAAAGTCCAACCTTTGTTCAAAGGCATACTATTCTATCAACGACTACTGAAATGATAAGAATAGTTGGTCGCTGTGATTAACTCAAGACAATGTTTAAATGTTCTTTCTCCAGAATTAGTTTACCTACTGACAGATTTTATGAGTTTATATAAAAGTTTATAATTTTACTTTTTATGTACATTTATTTTATTTTTATTTATTGTTGACATAATCTACTCATTACAATGTTTTTTTTAATTGAGTTGTATTACAATATGTGGTTAGCTAGCGACCTCGACAATTATTTATTTTACCTCGATGGTCCTAGTTTATCAATTATAACTTCTAGTTACAGCCCTATGTAAGCGGGCACGCCCTTTATGCCTGGAGGCTTTATTTTCTTTTTTTAGATATTGTTTACGTTTAGTTATTTTTATTTCTGCTTGAGTATAGTTCTCGATGTTTTTGGTTGGTATATTGGCGTGTGCTAGCTGTCATATGGCTATTAATTTATAATTTAAATGTTATTTTGCGTAATGTAAATTATCTTATAAATTATTGTATAGAATTTTTTTTTTCCTAACTGAACAGACAGCTGTGCTGCTGGGGAGTTTGTTGCGCCACTTCTTCTTCCCAGCAAAAGCACTAGGAAGTGGTGAAGGGTGGGCGTTTTGGGGGACTGTCTTATGTAATGTTGACGTTCGAAAAGTGCTGATTCTCCGCCTAGTTTGAATAAATGACTTTTGAATTTTGAAAGATTTTATCATCCGTAAAAAAAAACTGTTACCTCCCTTTGCGTACCGCTACAGTAGTTGTTTCGATTTTACCACCCTATTCTTTTTTAAATTATCAGTTAAAAAATGACCAGTGCATCTCTTATAGTCTGCAAGTCCTAAGTCATCTTTTAAAATACGCGACATGGTTCTGGGTGCTATCTTCATCTCCTGAGATAAAATCTTTTGCTTTCGGACAGGATTTCTTCGAATTCTTTCCCTTACTGCTTTGACCACCTTTTTCGTACGAACACTACGTGGACGGCCAGATCTTTTTCTGTCACAAACAGAGGAGGTCTCATTGTACCTATTAATAGCCGGTACACAAACATTTGACTAATACCAAGCGTATGGAGAGTTTTAAAAATTACTTTTGGCTCCATAACAACTTTATCACCCCACTCCATTTTAATACCGCAAAATATTGTACTTACAATGTATTGGCGCCAAAATTTGAAAATTCAATGATCAATCGTATAAAAATGACAGATTCCAAATTCAAATGTAATATCTTTCTTATTTTTAATTGTAACAGTATTTATGGCCAGACTAAGTAATATAACATAAATCTTACTTAAAGTGAAAAGGCTGCAAAAAAAAAAACTCCAAAATCTTCACTCATACAAGTAACTACAACAAATAAAACGTGGATAGGCACTTAGTAACATGATAGTATAAATACCTATATCAATGAATTAAATAAATATGAAAAATGCAGGTAGTTTTTTTTTTGTGTCTTTTCAAGGCCCGGCGCAGTATCTGGGTATAGTATGGGGGATTGGGGGATAGTACGTTCCCGTGGGATAATTACCGACCTCCACACGGGCTAAGCCGCGAACGATAGTTTTTTTTATAACTTTTTTTTCCCCACACTAGGAATTTCTCGGTGCGTTCACAAACATTTAAACTCAGATATTGGATAAATAAAGATGACGTCGTTAGTTCCAAAAATATCAAGAAAAGATCCGTGTACCCGTGCAATTCTATATTGGTACCTATGTATTGGTAGTCCTGTGAAAAATGTAAAAAAAGTTTTACATACGTTTTCGTTTAATAATAAAATAATAATTCCTGATGAAAATTCAATAAACGACTCAATCTTTTGATTCATGCTAGCAGATTTACAAAACATTATCTATGAATACATTTTGGAGTCTTCTATTTACTTTACTCGGGTTGAGACTAGGGTTGCCAACCATACTGTTAAAAATAGTATTATACTGTTTTTCACTCTAAAATACTGTTTACTGTTCAACAAAAATAAAGTATTATGAATATACTGTTTTCACTATTATCCAAAATTATACCTAAATTAAACGGTAAGTCGGTGGCAAAAATCGAAAATACAAATCCAAAGACATCGACTTCTGAAATTAAAGTACTTACCCTATTTTAATTTTAGTGTTTTTTTTTAGAAAGTCCGTTGTTTTTTTTTGTAAAGATTTTTTTTTTTCAGAAATACTGTTTATTTTCCCACTTTGACTTTAAATACTTTATTTCTTGTAAAAAAAAGTTGGCAACCCTAGTTGTGACACCGCGCAATTTAAATGAAAATAGGCGGAATTTAATCAAATGAAGTTGAAACGGGAGTTCTGAGCGCCCTAGCAATTTGTCCGGTTTTGTGTACCATTGCAATCTGTAATTTGGTTGCTCCATAGCACTTAGGTGTCTCATTGAATATCAATTCTTCCACTAGGACAGCTGTAGAAGGGTTGCGGGAAAGTCCGAAAGGGATACCGTGGCCCCCTGGAATTGCACAGGCAACAGAAGGAACACGGGTGGGTTTTAGTCAGTAAGAGTCTGCCACGCCCTCCCGCTCCACCCAGAGCGGGAGAAGTAATATGATGATTTCCCACCCAAAAAAAAAAAAGAAAAAAATAGGACAGCTGTAGAAGTAATCTCATCTACCGGGAAAACGTTATTGCGTCGTTTGGTTTTACAGTAGGCATTTTTTTTTTCCTTAGCCGCGTTTTTTTTTAATTGTACCTACCCATTGCGCCATCGTCGTCCATGTTGCGCCCTACCCAATATCGGTTGGGTGCTCTAATCTCGAAACTGTTGACAAATATGTCTACCTGGGACAAGTGATCCAGTTGGGTAGGTCCAGTTTCGAGATGGAGGTCAATCGTCGAATCCGACTCGGCTGGGCAGCGTTCGGGAAACTACACAATATCTTCTCGTCCAACATACCTCAGTGTCTAAAGACGAAAGTCTACAACCAGTGTGTGTTACCAGTGATAACATACGGAACTGAAACGTGGCCTCTCACCATGGGCCTCATAAGAAAGCTCAACGTCACTCAGCGCGCTATGGAAAGGGCTATGCTCGGTGTTTCTTTGCGAGATTGAATCAGAAATGAGGAGATCCGCAAACGAACTAAAGTCGCTGACATAGCCCAACGGGTTAGCAAGCTGAAGTGGCAGTGGGCGGGGCACATAGCGCGCAGAACTGACAGCCGATGGGGCAGAAAGGTTCTGGAATGGAGGCCACGTACCGGCAAGCGCAGCGTAGGACGTCCGCCCACAAGGTGGACAGACGACCTAATAAAGGTCGCAGGAAGCCGCTGGATGCAGGTCGCTTCCAACCGGCCGATTTGGAAATCATTGGGGGAGACCTATGTTCAGCAGTGGACGTCCCATGGCTGAAATGATGATGATGATTGCGCCATCGCCACGGGCGAGAAAATCGCGGTGATAGTATCGCCATGCCATCAAATTCACTAGAAACTTTATGAATCAATCTACAGGGCCATATCATCGGCCATAATTTGAAGGCATAAAATGACAAAGTTGCATCAAGTTATAGTATGCCACAGACAATCAAATGGCACCGTGTAAATCTAGTTTAACTTTCGTAATAGGGACCCTAAACCTACCCTTTAAAAAGTACCTATACTTTTTAGGGTTCCGTACCCGAAGAGTGCCAAACTACTAAGCCTCCGCTGTCCGTTCCTCCGTCCGTTCGTCTGTCAGTCAGCGGGCTGTATCTCATGAATCGTAATAGGTCTACTTATTTCCACAGTTTGTGTGTTTCTTTTGCCACCATAAAAACAAATAATAAAAATTTAATAAAGTTAATAATTAAAGGGGGTCCATAAAAGAACGTGTTTTTTTCGGCGCTTTTTTGCTCGATTTTAATCCATTCGTGTGCGAGTCCGATTCGCACTTGTCCGGTTTTTATATTTTGTGGGGCGAGAAGCACTAGATTTTTTCACTATAGTAGGTATTGTGAATTGTGGTGTTTTAATGTCGATCGCACCAATAATATCGCAACTTCAACCACGGCGTGTTTACAAACATGTGTGCCCATTTATCACGAGCTTCAAACAATAAAGGAACACATCGCCAGATTGTGAGAAACCCTAACCAGTTACAATTTTACAAGTTGGGTAAACATTTTACCAATAAAATTACATACATTTCAACATATCCAATACTAGCAGCGCCTCGCGGCTTCACCCGCATGAGTCTCGATTCCGTAAGAATATCGGGATAAAAATATGGATAAGGAATATGGTTATCCAGGCTATAAACTATCTGTGTGCTAAATTTCATCCAAATCCATTCAGTAGTTTTTGCGTGAAAAAGTAACAAACATCCGTCCATTCCTCCATCCTCACAAACTTTCGCCTACTTAACACGTTAGACTCCACCAACTTTTCATAGAACTCATACCCCATGCCGCCATACATATTGGAAGTGAACCCTCCAGGAGGGTTGCCAGACGGTCATCGCGGACGGTCAACGGCATTATGTTTAAACCCGTGTTATTGTCATTAATTATGTTTAAACACTGTAAAACGAAGTAAAGTAGTGTTTTCAAGGGGTCTTGTCGCTATACGTAGTTTCCAACCTTTTAATTTTTTTTTGAATATTGCAACGGTGTTTTTTAAATGCTTGGATTTTAAAACCATCGCATATATACATACTAATATCTTGTTAAAACATACATCAGATTTTATTTTCACGGTTAATAAAAACCAACGGCTAAGAAAAACCTACATTTAAAATTGAGCCCTCCGCGAGGGCTCCCGGCATCCCATATGCGACTAGGTGAACCCTCCAGGAGGGCTCGCGGCACTGAGCGTGTTAATTATACATTAACTAATCATCAACGCTCTCACTAAATAAAATTAAAAAAACTACTTACCCAGACTATCTCTTCGACTCGGAACCTCAACACATGAGTAAAAAAAATGACTCTATGACCTCAATACGTGTTGACATTATGACTGAGGTACAACAACTGAATAAAACCGTAAACATTAATAAACAGTTATTAGGATATTGAGGAATACTCGTTTTCACGAACACTAGGCAACATCTAAATGTAAAGCCTAAATAAAACCGCACTGTTAAATTTTCAACTCTTGTCTCATGGCCGAGTTGAAAATCCAACGAGCGTGTAAGAAAAAAAACAGGCAATCAATTATGTACCTAACTACAAAGGCGTATTACCTACGTTTTATAGGCGTAGGTATAATTATCTCTATTATCGTCCATCGACCCATCATTATACTCACTAAGGGATCTCCAGTACCTATAAAAACTAGAGTAATAGGTAACTGTCACTCCTCGCGTTATTAAAAAACATAATTAATTAATAGTTTCGGGTAACACGCCTAGTCTATCGAAAACCTTTAGGAATAATTAATACAACCCATTTATGACTTTTAAAACTTAAAATATTCCCAATATTGAGACAGTATTCCTTGAATAACCTTCAAAAAGTTTTAAATTAAGTATGTACCTACTTAGGCCTACCTATTAATTTACGATTATTTTTAACTAGCTGTTGCCCGTGACTTTATCTGCTATTCATGATGAAAAGTAGCCTATTTTCTTCTCCAGGCTCCTGGCTACCAATCTATCAAATTTCAAAACGATCCGTTCCGCCGTTTTTGCGTGATTGAGTAAAACATCTAGAAATACAAACCTTTACATTTATAATTTCCTTTATTTCATTATTTACATATATAAATTATATTTTTAAATATTAGAATTAAAAAAAAATATATATAATTTTTTTTTTTAAATTACTAGCTTCCGCCAGCATTTTCGCACGCGTAATATTTTTATAAATTATAGCCTACATTACTCAGTGATAATTTAACATACTACTGGTGAAAGAATTTTTAAAATCGTCGTTTTTGAGTTTATTCACTACAAACAAAAACACAAATCTTTTCTCTTTATATTTTCAGTGTAGATATAAGTAGGATTATTATTTATAAAAACAATTTTATTGCAGCCCCTCTAATTCGTTTCGAAGATAACAACTTAGGTAGTCTTGAATCAAGTATGTTAACGTAAACTATTTCGATGCTATTAAAAAGTTACTTCAAACTTTACAATAGGATTTGGGGCACCCAGCCGTGAAGGCAAACTTCACTACGTAGGTATTTATAGGCAAATCTTGGTAAATACTTGGAGCTCTGTGCCACTCAACTGGGGTTGTAAAAGCCCCAACATTTCAAGACGAGTCAACAACACGTGTATTCGTAAATACCCGGCTTTTATTGAGGAAATTGGAATAAATTAGACTTTGCGTTACGTCCCTTTTTAAGAACGTAGTCTTAAAGGATACGAGTGTGCAACCCCCAAGTACTTTATACCACGCGTTTCTCTATTCGCTTAGCTACCACTAAAATGTAACAAGCAATAACAATACAAAGTAGATTACCATCGTAAACTGTTGTAAGTTGTAATAGAACAAAAGGAACATTAATATAACGACTCATTAATATGAATTATTCAGCGGTAACGTTGTAACTTTATTATTTAAACACCCATATTCAATGCTCTGTATGTTTGTGTACTATACAGTATACCGTACTGTACTTTTTCCAACATCAATTCCAGTCACTTGGGCCACATCACATTGTCACACCTTCATCACACGTTACCTCACAAATTAACGTCTGGAGTGAATTACAATGCTTTGCTAGAATAACAACGACATTCACTCGACTTGATCACCTTAAAATACTTTTACTAAAAAGTTGCGAAATGCTACATGCTTTCAATTAATTAAAATGACGCCTCGGGCGTAGGCCGTGTAAGTCGAGTTTAAAAAATTATGATAGGTACCCAGATTAAGTTTAGTGTTACTTTTATACCGCAAAAGTAAGTATGAAGATAAAAATTACAGCAAAAAAAATCGTTTTTGTTAAATGGATAAATAATGATGCCGCTAATAGAATTATAATCTCATAATCGTTAACCACTTTTCTCCACCTTTACCAGCGAGAATTTAAAATGAATTGCGTCCATGCTCCCAATTCACAAGGTCTTTCTTAAATTTATATAGCGATAACACAATAACACGGATTCCTTTCATGTAGCGTTATTGTGATCTGTTATTTCTATGATCGTAAAAGTCTTAAAAGAATCTGTTTACTTTCAATAAAAAATACATTGCGAAGAGTCACCGTAGTCAGAGATACTAAGAAAGGTGCTCAGTCGCCACTGTTTAGTGAATAAAGATTACGATGCAAATTTATAGCCCCAAACTTACTTTGAACGTCACTGGAGTGTATAACTTCGTTCACTCAACTCACTTAGATACCTATTCATTTTTACACTGTACTGACTTTGACTGGCATAGAAATATCGATAAAATCTAAGTTGATTCGCCGCCACTCTAGTAAGCCGATAAGTGTTTCAGTGCACTGTGAGCCTTTGAAGACCAATTTAATAAAATCATGTATAAGATGATACAGATATATTTTAAAGTGAATGTGTCGCTACATTGTCACAAAATTGCCGCCCCATTGAATTATTACAAAAGGACACGTGTTTTGAATTTCAGTACAAAATATCGTAAATATTTTTGATGAAAATGTTATAAAATGAAAGGACGTAACGCAATAAATTGAATTGACAGCTATTGTACATTTAATAGAGCAGTTCTGGGGAATGGAACTGCGACCGGGAAATATCAACGTGGTTGGCCCTTTAGATAAATTGTTTTTTCGCTCCCGAAAGCATTGGATTCATCCCATTTCATCAAAATCTTTTGATCGTGATGACGGCCGGGAATCGAGGGAGACAAATAGTACGGTTCAACCAAGTATCTGGCAGCTAAATTACGACGAGCAACTCAAATTTGTAAGTTTGTATAATTATGTTTATATTTGGGGTAATCTTCGGAACTGCTGATCCGATTCCGGAATTCTTTCACTAATAGGCAACTACAGTACCGATTACCTATTGTCATAAGATATATTTTATGTAAAAAACAAGAAATTTCACGCGGAAGAAATCGCAGGCAGAAACTAGTCGTTAATATAGTGCCAAAAAATATAGGCTTTTCATAAATATTCCGGACACATTCATTCTAAATTCTATCTAATCCTCTAAAAAACATTATATTGCCAAATAAAGAGCCGCTAAAATGTTGTATAAAAGACACGACTTAGTTAAACGTAAAAAAAATTCGTACATCATAAATCCGGATCCTAACTCTTTATTTCGAGCAGCGCCAAACATAAGCCGGCACGTGATGCGATAAATTTTTACAACTACATTTTTATTACCATATGTAAGTGCGTAGTATGTAGTCAAGGAAATTCATTGTTTACCAAATTGGCACACTACGACAATTTGTCGTGATAAAGCTATTTCATATAACTGTCAAAGACAGGAGTGGCGCGATAGATCGATGCGACTCTAGTAGAACAATTTCTATGAAAACTGCATTGAAATAGTTCTACCAGAATCGCGTCGCACCCGTGCGTCTATCCTGTCTGCGGGAGCCTTGACACTTGTGATTTGAATATATGGACAATTTAAGTTGGTAGTCAATTCTCTAACAACAAATTTCCCCGAATTTACATTCGTAGGTATGAGTGTTCGTTTACTCCGAGGTTGCCAAATATCCGGCCACACTCCCTGCCTAGAGGAAACAAATGAAAATAGAACATTTCATTACCTACAGAGTATGTAGGGACCTATACGAGTATACACCTGTTTTCTCTCTACGAGACAATCTATTTCTCCAAAACTTTTCCAGCCTTTTTTTGGGTTTGAAATTATCAAATAACTTCTCCCGCTTCCGTGTCAGACTCTTACTGACTAAAACTCACCCGTGTTCCTTCAGTTGCCTGTACGTTCCCAGGGGCCACGGTATCCCTTTCGGACTTTCCCGCGACCCCGGCAGGCATCAGTCCCAGCGGACCCCGCCAGTTGTGCTGACATCTCTTTGAGGCGCGCGTGGAACACAACGCACCGTCGACCCGGGTCTGGTCCTTATCGGACGGCGAGCTACCCATTGCTCACCGTTCGCAAGCCCACGCCTACGGCGGCCGGGAATCGGCCTGCAATTCCCGACGCCCAGGGCATCCCCTGCGGCGGCTAGGGGCGTGAGGGCGTGAGGGCGTGAAATTTGCTTCTCCCTCACGCGTTCCGCCTCCTCCTTCACGAGCATTACTGCTTCGCAGAAGGACATGACGGGCTCCCATATCCTCTCGCTCCGTACCATGGCCTGGACCAGGGCCAGACGCGAGATATCACCGCAACCGATCGGCTCCACGAGGCCACGGCGATGCTCTGCCCAAGCCGGGCAGACCACCACCGTATGCTCTTCCGTGTCTTCCGGGCGATCCACGCAATGATGACACCCGGGCGTTTTCTCCCGCCTTATTGGGAACAGGAACCTCCCGAAACAACCGTGTCCGGTGAGGACCTGCGTCAGGCGGAAGGTGAAAACGCCGTGGCGTCTCTCTAGCCACTCATCAATGGGGGGCTTATCGCCGCAATTGTGGCATGCCCTGCACTGCTTTGCGGCAACCGCATTCTCCATGACGCCATGAGATCCCGCCGGAGCTCTGTCCGCTGTGCCGTGATTTCTCGTGGCAGCGGAGTTACGCCCCGGCGTTTATGCCGGTACGCCTCCTCACACCACTCCAAAATGTGCGCGAGGTCATTTGCCTCCAGATCTCATGGCGGCAATCCGGCAAGGAGGCTCGCCGCCTCACCGGAGACCGTGTGGTATCCCCGGACCAGCCGGATGGCCATGACCCTCTGGGACGCGGTCAACCGGTGGGCTGGCCGCCGCCTCAAGGAACGCGCCAACACCGGCGCCCCGTAAAGGGCCATGGATCGCACGACCTCCGCGTAGAGCCTCCAGCAGGAGGCGTTTGGACTCCCTAGATCGGGCAGGAGCCGCTGGTTCCAGTCTGGGAGCCAAACGTCGGAAATGCTTCACTAAGTCGAAGATGAGTCTTCTCCGAACTTCTCCTACCATTATTTGGGAAACCGACGGTGCAGCGGTGGCGCGTTCCGAGGACCATGAAAACACATGGCCTCGGACTTGTGCTGGGCCACCTCGAGTCGCAACTGCCGGATTCTGTCGACAATATTCTCGTAGCATGTATGTTTCCTTTTTCTTTTATTTTTATCACATTTAAATTGAATTATATTATTTTTCTGTAAGTACGCTGTACTGTGTACAGTACTGCTGTACAGTACAGCGTCCTAGTTATTGTTTTTTGCTGTACCGAACGACGCGCGACGTCATTACGTCGGCGCCGGTTGTCGCTGAAAACCAGCGCTGGGGCTCTGTTTTTGCATAGGGTCGCAGCATAATGCTGAGCGATAGCCGTTTTGCGTGGATGTGACGCATGTTTCCTCCACCCAGTCGTATCCGATGTCCCACAGATGCGACCCCAGGACTGATCCCTGTGGGACACCGCACGACATCTCTCGCCAGTTCCATTCTCCCTGGTGACCGGGGTAAATGACGGCCCTGTCCGTCAAATAGGCCTCGACTACACGACAGAGGTAGGTCGGCATCCGGTGATACTGGAGTGCCTTCCTGATGCAACTCCAGGGCAGGCAACGGCCTCAGCAGGTCGGCGGTAGGCAGGTCGGCAGGGAAGGCATTGGCGATGTCTAGAGACACCGCCAAGACGACCCCACCCCGGGCCACAGCATCCCCCGTCGTGAGGGCTTGATGGCTTGGGCGCATGATGGAGTCCACCGTAGAACGCCCCTGCGGAAACCAAACTGGCTCTCCGCCAAATCCGGCGTCACCCGCACCAGCCGCCCGACGAGGCGGTCTGCAATGACTCTTTCAAAGAGTTTACCCACCTCGTCGAGCAATAAGCGGACGGAGAGAACGCAGGGTGCCCCGGCTTTTTGATGAGGACCAGTTTTCCCGTCTTTTAACAAAGTGGGAACCGGCCCCTCTCCAAGCATGCGCTTAGGAGCCCCCTTAGTCGAGGCGCGAGAGTCTCTAAGGCCAGGACCCAGGCTTTCCCAGGTAAGCCGTCGGGTCCTGGGGCGGTATTTCTGGCATTCAGCCTACGTACCGCCACCCTCATCTCTACCTCGGTCACCTCCGGAGCATCGTCATCGTCGTCGGCGGTGTTATCCGCATCGGGCACCGCAGTATCTACTGCGAGAGCCGAGGATCCATGGGTGCGGAGAGGTATGTTCCCCTCTCGAAGGGAACAGAGCGCTCACCACGTCCACAAGCTGCCAGCGGGGGAACTTTTCCAGCCTCTTGCACATTTTAGTTGAAATACTCTAATGCGTGTTCAATCGACCCCTTTTTCCCAACTTATTTTACGTACCCTTCTTCTCTGTACGTCCATTATTTCTGACTTCGGCCTCCAAAATTTCGATCAATTGTTTACTAAATCAAACACCTAAATGGAAAGCAATTTGTGACTTAATCCACCGAATTTGTAGACAGAAGCTTCCGCACAAGTAATAGCGTTCAATATTTGATATCTAATACCTTCTGGTTATCAAATAACTCGTGCCGTGGTTCTAAGGATTAGTACAAACTTGAGTCGGGTAATATTATCAGTACGATAAAGCATAGTTTCAGGGAGAGATTTTAATATTTTTTTTACTTTTATTTTTATTTTAGTAAGTCGTTTACTTTTACAATGCTTGTAAATGTGTGAGCACTATGTACCTATCACATAATTAATATCTGTCATTGCTTATTTTCAATTATTTTTACCTACTTATTCAAATGTACAATGTGCATCCCTGATGTTACCAGCCACCAGCCACCTGATGTTACCAGTTGGCAGCACCAACAGTATTCTCAGTGTGTTCGCAGATCGGTGGGATTCCCCGATGTTGCGGAGGTGGATATAGCTCCACGCTGAATTTTAATTTTAATTTAATCTGTGTCTGTACCTACTAACACTAGATGTTAAGAAAAATTGATAGGTACTAACCCTGACTGTGTCTGAAATAAAATTCTATTCTATTCTATTGTGGTATAGTAATTTTATTCTAGGTGCATCTTCACATACCTAATCCTTACATATTATAAAACGAAGTCCCGCGCCGCGTCTGTCTGTCTGGCTGAACGCGATAAACTCAAAAACTATCGAACGGATTTTCAAGCGGTTTAATACCTATGGACGGAGTGATTCATGCGGAAGGTTTTCGTGTATAATTAATTAAGTTTTGGTGTAAATGAGCTGAAATATGACTATGATTGTTGAATATGTCGGAAAAAAACATGCCAACTGGTAGTTTTACTGGCGTGCGCCGCGTAAACCGTAAAAGTTACATAAAAATATTTTCTACAAAATGGTACATCTAAAAAGTACAACAAAAAAGTCAGCGATGGTATATATGTCTGTATCTTCCAAGGATGACCCACAGTAGGTAACCATTCTTTCAGAATTTGATAACAATTTCATTGTTATTTCCGAAGTTATTTTGACCGGTATTATATTAATCCTTATCCAATAAAATATGTTATTTAAATTGGGCATTTAATTTTGATGAAAATATACCTTGACATGAATGAATAGTTTTATTTTAACACATTGGGTACTTTTAAACTATTAATTTAAATGATATAATGTCACAGATTCAAAATTACGCGTAACAAAATAATTATGGTTGACGGCTACGCGGGCGCAGCTGTAAGAGTCAATGACCTTTTCCTCGGCTATTATGTATGTAATCCCAGTATTACGTACCCGTGTCATATTTTGGACATCCACGCGGGCGAAGCCGCGGGCAAAAGCTAGTAATTATATAAGTACAATATATTGTAAAATATTTTAAAACAGTAACGGTGGAGTTTCTTGCCCATTCTTCTCCATACCTTTTGAAACCCGGGGCGACTAGAATCATTTTTTTTAAATTGAAAATGTTGACGTTCTGAAGTGCCTATTTGAAATAAATGATCTGATTTTGAGACTAAATGAACAATGAACTTTGTACCAAATGTGAACAATTAACAAATGGATTAAACTTTATGTTGAACCTGTTACAAATGCTTTGTAATGCATGGACGCCCAACTGACGTTTTTCTGTCACACAAAAATGAAACAATCGGATGACTGATTGTGATCTACAATCCGCTGGATAATACTATTTCAACTTTGACCGTCACAATTTATCATAACTATGTTATAGATAGGTGACACAATTATTGGGTGCAACAAAAGGCACAATCACTAAAGCAAAATAAGCACAGCACACAAAACGCAACGTTTCTTTCTGTCTGTTAAATTCATCAGTGGAGTTACAACTCAAGAACCACTAAACCGATTAACATAAGATTTTCTTAGGCTAGGATTATTTATTTTATTCCATAATTTTGGAAAGCTTAATTACGAGTAGTAGACAGAGTTAGATAAACATGATGATGTGTGTAAAAATTAGTCCACATGAGTGGAATTGTGGCACAGCTATAGCACAATACTATAGCTATGCCGAAACTAGGCCTAGTTGTTGAAATAATTACCTATGCTCCATTTTTAAAAAGATCGCGGCGACCATTCGTCTCGACACGGCGGCGTGCGGCGGCACCCGCAACTGACAGCACCGCGACAATCGCTTGGAGTCTCGTCAATGAGCGCGTCCATATTTTTACTGTGGCTATAGTCTAATAAGCGACAGATAACATTACCTACATAAAGTATATATCTCTAAGAATATCCATAAGGGTGTCAACAGAAAGTTTCACACTAATAATTACATAAGTTTGTTCGAACATTCTATTAGAAGCGACCGCATTCTGTAGATGATGTTGGAAATGATTTGATTTCGTAAATTAACGAGTTATAAATTGCGTGAAACTGTGCTAGTTCGTACGGCTGTAACTCTTAATTAAAGTCTCAACTCCCATAATTTCCAAGCTTTTAGTCCGTTAAAATATAACGCCTTCTTAATGATGTAATTATTAAAATAAAGTTATTACGGGTAAATTCAGTGAGTTACTGAAAAACACGAATGTTTAATTTTAGTGTTAGTTATGTGGGACAGTCGTGTTTATTATTGTTTACGATTTTATTAACTTACGTGTTTGTTTTGAGATCGTTCAAACGAAGTTCTTTGTAGAGTTCGAAAGGCGCCGGCTCCTTTTCGTAGTCTTCGTTTCAGCCTAAAATACTACGCAATCCCTAAACAAACACGTTGGTAAAAGTGTAAACAATAATAAAGATAAATATTTACATAATATGCAAAAATACTGATTATGATCTAGTGTTTTTGTAAACACTAAGTTCGCCTAAACTCGAAACTAAACAATGACTTCATTCAATACTAGCTTCTGGCCGGGACCTTGCCCTCGTCCGATACTTATAAAACATACCACATACTCTATAGCACTCGGCAAGTGTGACTTTCTGCCAGTCACCGAATTTTCGAAACCGGATCAGTACTTCCAGAGATTGCCTCCTACATCCAAACTTACAAAGGTTCCCTCTTTTTTATTAATAAGTGTATTTTCTTTAGAGATAATTTCAATGTCGTACCAAACACGTGATTAAATTTTTTTAAATACTGTCTTTCCCGCTATATGAATCAACCTATCACGTCGTTTGATGGATCACATTCGCTTAATGGATAGTATTATAAGAAAAAAACAACCATAAAGTTATGAGATCAATTGATATAGATATTGGGCACACTTTAATATTATTTTGCTGAGTAAATTAATTTCACATGGTGATGGATAGCTTTGTAAGTATCAGTAATTTGTTTGACAAACAATATTCGATTTCCAAACAAGCTTCATTGCCAAAATATTAGGAATAATGAGAGAATTTGAAAGTAAGATGAGGCCGTGACGATAAATATTTTAATTATATATTTTGCGTATCAACTTTTGGTTGAAACTTTTGAATTCAAGAAGATTGTATTTTTAAGCGATTGTCGGTACTTAATATTAATTTTTATACCGTAAATAATAATATTAATTTAAAACATGATGTCGCTAATTAAACTAGCTATAACTAAAACAATAAATTATACGTGAGTTTTACATCCTGAATGAAAGCGAATTGTTGATGAGTGTTATCCAATTACACAAGTAATTTATTACTTTCAAGATAAGGCAATCTTTACGTCAGCACCTAACGAATATGCTAATTACTATACATTTTCAGCAACTTAATGAATTCCTTCTACCCTCTTGAAAATATCTCCTTTATTACTTTAAGAATATTGTCATACTTACCAATATTCAAAACTTAAAGCTACACATAAAAACACACACTAGTTCACAATCATCACTTATATAAAGTAGATCAAATCCTCGATCTCTTTATTTTCTTAAACATTTAAACCGATTACAATAGTTTTAGTTTACACAGATTAGTTTTAAAGTTTCAACTGTAAAACTTCACTGAAGAACTTTAGTAAATTAAGTTAGGGTGCTTTCAAAGCGATTTTTAAAATCGTAGTTTAGGAATTGGCTACGAGAATCCGGGACGTGCTACGGCGTAGCTCGTAGCGGTCTGAGCGCGCGTGAGGCGTGGGGTCTGACGGGCATGCGGAACGCGACTGCCTTGCAGCTACGACTACGAGCGACGCTTGCCTGAAAACACCTCTATACTACACTATGATACAGTCAAATTGACGGGCGTCTGTAAACACAACCGTAGCATAGCGTGCCGACTTATCACAACAATCACTGATAACTATCACATATGACTGCATAATAGCTGTTCCTTTTGTTGCCGACTTGCCGCTACGATTCGACTTCAAACTTATTTCTGTAAATGTACGATGACAACAATGTAATTAGTCAAGTCAAAATGGTTGTTGGTTAGGTACTTGTCCATGTTGAGTTTTTATTGGGTACTAACCACAGAACAGATACATTTTATCTGTTCTGTGGTACTAACAATGATCAAGAACCTCGCTGTATAGTGTTTTTGTAATAAGTTAACTGAAATTGATAGTAAATAAACAAGATGTTGTAGAAACAAATGAACTGTGAAGAGTTTAATGACATTTTAAATTAATTAACTTGGGGTACGTTAAGGTACGTACAGACAGTGCGAGGCACGCACCGCAATTTTTTATTATTATGTCAGATCTCGCACTGTCTGGACGCACAATTTTCTCATAAGAAAAATCTTCACGAGGCAAATACATATGTATGGTAGTCAGACGCTGCTACCAATCTTGCTGACTGGTAAAATCTCTGTACTTCGGTCTTAGATATTATCGTTTAGCTCGTACCGACTCGAGGAGACTATGTTTCTTTTGTAATCAGTATTATGCTTATACGTTCAGTGCTGGGAGCTCTCCTGAAGGTTTCACTTTAGCGCAAACGTACCGTAGGTGCCCCCTCTGCCCAGACTGGACCGGGCCGGGGCTGCATTGAAGCGGCTCCTGCCCAATCTAGGGGGTCCAAACGCCTCCTGCCGGAGGCTATACGCGGGGATCGTGCGGTCCATGGCCCTGTACGGGGCACCGGTGTGGGCGCGTTCGTTGCGGCGGTGGCCTGCCCGCCGGTTGAACGCGTCCCAGAGGGTCATGGCCACCCGGCTGGTCCGGGGATACCGCACGGTCTCCGGTGAGGCAGCGAGCCTCCTTGCCGCCATGGGATCTGGAGGCAAAAGTCCTCGCGCATATTTGGGAGTGGCGCGAGGAGGCGAAACGCCGGGGCTTGACTCCGATGCCGCGAGAAATCGCGGCACAGCGGACAGAGCTCCGACGGGATCTCATGGCGTCATGGAGAGTGCGATTGTCGCAACCCAGTGCTGGGCACGCCACTATTGCGGCAATAAGTCCCCTCTTTGAGGAGTGGCTGGAGAGGCGCCACGGCGTCCTCACCTTCCGCCTGACGCAGGTCCTCACCGGACACGGCTATTTCGGGAGGTACCTGTTTCGGATAAGGCGGGAGGAAACGCCCGGGTGTCATCACTGCGTGGATCGCCCGGAAGACACGGTGGAGCATACGGTGGAGGTATGCCCGGCTTGGGCAGAGCACCGCCGTGTCCTCGTGGAGGCAATCGGTGGCGGGGATCTCTCGCATCCGGCCCTGGTCCAGGCCATGGTACGGAGCGAGAGGGCATGGGAGGCCGTCACCTCCTTCTGCGAAGCAGTAATGCTCGCGAAGGAGGAGGCGGAGCGCGTGAGGGAGAGGCAAATTTCGCGCCCTCACGCCCCTAGCCGCCGCAGGAGGAGACGCCCTGGGCGTCGGGAATCAATTGCTGATTCTTGGCCACCGTACGCGCGGGCTTGCGGACGGTGAGCAATGGGTAGCTCGCCGTCCGGTAAGGACCAAGCCCGGGTCGACGGCGCGTTGTGTTCCACGCGCGCCTCAAAGAGATGTCAGCGAATGAAGGGGTCCGATGAGACCATTGCCTGCCGGGGTTGCGGGAAAGTCCGAAAGGGATACCGTGGCCCCCTGGCATTGCACAGGCAAGAGAAGGAACACGGGTGGGTTTTAGTCAGTAAGAGTCTGACACGCCCTCCTGCTCCACCCAGAGCGGGAGGAGTCATTTGATGATTTCCCACCCAAAAAAAAAAAAAAAAAGGTGCCTGGAGAGTCTACTGCGTATGGTGGCATGGCATATGAGCTCTATGAAAAGTGGGTAGACTCGAATGTGTAAGTATCATAACCTGTGCAGCAATTTTCATCGTAGACTCCAGGTAGTCCTTTTTTTTTGGGTGTGAAAATATCACATACCTATGCGTGTCAGACTCTTACTGACTAAAACCCACCCGTGTTCCTTCAGTTGTACGAGTATGTACGTTGTCAGGGGCCACGGTATCCCTTTCGGACTTTTTCGCGACCCCGGCTGGCACCAGTCCTATCGGACCCCGTCAATTGTGCTGACATCTCTTTGAGGCGCGCGTGGAACACAACGCGCCGTCGACCTGGGCCTGGTCTTTATCGGACGGCGAGCTACCCATTGCCTGCAGTCCTGCTCACGTCATAAAAAAATAGAATATAATACTCTTTATTATGTACACCATACAAATTACAGATAAAAATATAGAAATACATAGGGTAACACAATGGGCGTACTCATCACTAAAAGACAACCTTTGGATGGATTTAAAGGGAGCAGTAGAGACAATACTGTAGGTAGTCCGTGGTCATAATTTATCCAAGTATGACGCAGAACACTTTACGACAGGCCAAGTTTGCAAAAGTATGGCCTTGGTCAAGGCCGATACAAACGTAAATCATTCGATAGTATGGACATAGTCTATGTTTACCAACCAATGATTCGCTTCTGTTTAGGCAGGGCATGAGTAGCTACTTATAAGTCTTCATAAGTACCTGTGTTAGTACAAAATATGGAGCGATAATATTTTAGGTAAACGGCTGTTTTCATTTGAGAAGTCTGTTTGGTTTTCTGTCAAAACGTGTTAATAAATTATAATGTAAGAAATATAGCAAATACTGAATAGGCTACGAATCGTTTTATATTTTGATTCTAATAAATCCTTACGTTTATAAACATCACGCCTTCTTTCCCCGAAGGTTTGGGCAGAGGTATACCTATAGTACCTACACCCACATTTCACCAGTTATGTTTTTTTAAGTCCCATGTAATAGGGGGCGAGCCTATTGCCATCATCTGGGTACAATTCCAGACTCCGGGCTGTAACTGAGAGATTTGAAATGCAAAAACCCAATAACACTTTGCCCGACCTTGGAATCGAACCTCAAGGCATCATGCTAAGCAGTAGCGCTTGCGACCACAATACCAACGGAGGCTTATGTTTATATCCCATTAAAATGAGATTGCTGATAGATATTCAAATATAAGGTAAAGTTGAAATTAAAATCAAATTCCACTACGTAGGCATAAATGTAAAGCAATTTATCACTTGCCTAAAGTGAACGTGATAATATTAATACGGAAAACTTTTCACGCGCGGCGTTTCGCCCACGTGGATAATATAATATAACTATCCACATCTAATACAAAATATATGAGTCTGAGTCAGACATATCAAATTACCTGTACCTGTTTCTTTGAGTAGGAACCAACTATTCATCCGTCCACTTCACATAACGATGCTTATATATACGTCACGATATGGCGATATTGTGACGTACTCGTATATATAAGCAGACGATGACCAAACGATGCCACTTAATATGACTCCTGCCGTTTTATACTTTGTCCACTGACTGACGGCACGTTCGTTATATATTTATATAAAATAACATCACGGCTATTCAGCCGAGAAATGACAATGATGATGAATGATGGGGGATTCCCCCGAGAAGGGTAGGCAGAGGTGTAAAATAAGGTCACTATTCGCCAGATATGTTTAAATCCCAACATGTAAAACGGGGCGAGCATATCGCCATTCATGATTATCCACAGACTGACTTTCCCACACTGCTGGCCAAAGGCCTCTCTCTTCTTGTGCCAATCCCCATGCTTTTGAGCCAGGTCGCCATTACCTGGACACAAATCCAAACGCCGGGCTGCTACTGAGAAATTCCGGATGCAGAACATTGTGCCCGACCACGAGGATAGAAACCAGGACCTCAGAAGTCGCAAAGCAACCACTAGACAATGACGCAGTTAATATTTCCAAGCTTGTCACGGAAATAAAATAGATATAAAAGTGTGATTAAAAGTGTAATTCGTGTCAAGGGGTTAGAAGGACGAATCAACTGCCTGTTTACGATATTTATTTATTACATGAACGTTGACTATACACACAAACTCGCTTCATAAAATACTACAACTCTATCAACATACGAGTACTGTTTGACTATGGAATAATGTCTGTTTCTCCCAGTAATTAGGTCGTGGAGGTCAGATGGCAGTCACTAAATGTAAAATATTGATACCCAACCGCTTTAGTTAGATTGGGTGACAACCCCAACCTAGTTGGGAAGGCAAGACGGATAATGATCAAATAATAGACTTAATTTATAAACTGTGCGATTGTTTTTAGAAGATTTATCACGCCAGCAATAAAAAACCCTTTTTCTCCAATCCACATTGTTAATTTCCCTTTAAAACTTTAACAATGCATTTACGGCTTCCAAAATCAATATAGGTAGTATAATAAAGTACCCCAACCATTCTCCGAATTTAAATTGGCACTCGTTAAAATAACGAACTGGAATTAAATATAGGTACATTGAAGCACAAATATTTGATAAAAACCGATTTGCAGGCATTCAAAGCATTTTCATTATCGACCGTATTAATTAACCTTTCAACAGACATAAGAATTTATTTGGATACGAACTTTACCCGCGGGTTTTCTTTTCGTTGTCTTAAGAATTAAGAAAAAACACAGGTTCTTTCACTCCATCGGTTTTTAAAGAAAAATGGATGGAATTGTGCTACGTACCTATGTGAAATATATTGAGGAGAAACGGTGTTTATGTAGCAGGTGCTAATGGAGAAAGGACATTAATGTTGTTGCTGACTTTTCTCACAGCTTATAAAATATGTGAGAAAAATCACCAACAACGTGCTGCTCTTGAACATGAAATATAGGGTGGTCAAGGGAGATTGTCTTATAGTACATATTTAAAATTGTCAGCAGCTAGTTAATGTTCAGCATGGTTGGCGCAGTGGTTAAGCGATTGACTGCTGCACTGCGTGTGGTGGGTTCGATTCCCGCACGGAACAAATATTTGTATGACCTACAATTAGTTGTTCCGGGGACGCACCCACGATACAGGAGAATTTCCTAGTGTGGGGCAACGTTTAAAAAAAATAAAAATAAATATATATATAAATGCCAATTAGTTCCAAAGAAAAAGGCCATGTCCTCTTGTCAGACAAGATACAATATTATTAGCACTGCTGCAGTGCTATTCTGTAACCATCTCACCGTGAAAACTTAGGTGAAGTGAGCTCGGAGTGAGCTGTCAGTCCCTAGCACCTGCGGTGCTATTCTGTAAGAATATCACCGTGCAAATTTCGGTGAAGTGAGCGTGGAGTGAGCTGTCAATAGTGTCAATTCCAAGCAAAAACAAACTCACTTCACCTAAGTTTTCACGGTGAGATTATTACAGAATCGACCGGCTGATGCTAGGGATTGCCACTTTCAATATGACTACAAATCGACAAACTATTAAATCTAAACTCGCTACAGTAATATTGAAAACTATTAATACTTGCCCCATATATTTAAACAGCTTACTCGTAAATTTGTCCTATTAGTTTTCCGATATTGCAACAAGAAAGCCATTACTAGTGTTCGGAATTTGTACTAATCTTCTTTGAGAGGCCCGAATTAGTGCGCCACTCTACCCCCCTTTTGTAAGCGAATAGCGAGTGCCTCTAAACTGGAATAACTGAATTTAGGGGCGAACCGACTTAATTTCTAAGAATCGACAGTAGGTAAATTTCACTTTTATATTTATTTATAGCGACTAGCCCGTGCTTCACACGACTCGTGTTTTACGACTTGGCAAAACATTGACTATCTCTATTATATCTGTCAGTAGAACTAAACCTTCCGGAATACATTTTATAAATGATGGTGATAACCGCATCAGATCCGTTGCGTAGTTTATTTATTTATTATTTATTTTATTTATTTATATCACAATTATAACACCTTTACAGATTCATCCAAGGCGATGTTATAAATTACAAGGTCTGTAACACTTTTTTTTAGAAGAACACCTAATCACACGCACACACCCCTTGCGTAGTTAATTTATATTATGTGTAGATATAGAATATAGATTGATTTCAATGAAATCCTAACAAAACTTTCTGTTTTGAAATTGACGGCTCGACTGAAGCAGCGACTGAGCGATTGACTATCGACCGTAGGTTCGATTCCTGCACTAAGCGAATATTTGAATTTGAAACAAAATACAATAAATAATCCTAATGGAATATAGTCCTCCAGACCGTATTTCGGCCTAGTGCACAAGTGTGTGCGCAGACACCGGTGCACTCTCTCTTCTCTCACTCTCATAGTCCGATGGGACGGCAATCTGACACGACCGGAGAGAGATCAGGCGCAGGACCAACGGCTTAACGTGCTTTCCGAGGCATGGGGTATCACACCGCCAACTTCCAAACTCCGGGCTGTTACTAAGAAATTCCTAATGGAAAAACACATACTACACTATTTCTTCGAAAAGTCTTTTGAGTTAGAGTAGATATTGTTTCTTCGAAATAATATAATTAATTTAGCTTCTTGAAATTTATCATTTTGCTATACGCCACCTTAGGTTGTTTCGAGGATCCTAGAAATAATTATAACCTATACTAATGAAATAGTAACGAAGATGTTTTTGTCTGTTTGTCTGATGGATGTATGGATTGGCGCAAAAAAGGCTAAATGGATTTGGAAGAAATTTGGCACACAGATAGTTTATAACTTGAATTAACACACAGAGTACTTTTAATCCCGGTAGTACGTTCCCGTGGGATATTTTCAGACATATACGCGGGCGAAGCCGCGAGTAAAAGCTAATTGAATACGAGTGAAAACTAACTAAATAGACATTTCGCAGGTGTCATAAATTGTCTAAGACACAATTAAAATAAACTGAACAAGTAAGAGCTATGTTTTGAAAATAAGGGCTTTTCAGAAACAGCATGACACCTAAATTCCCCGAAAGACTAGGTTGAGTGCAGATGACCGTCGTCGTCGCGTCGCGCCTTTCTGCAGGGGCCATAAAACGGCAACTAATTGCAAATTTGTTTTATGTTGTTTTTATAGGATTTTTTTATCGACTTTAATAAAGGTAAGTAATTGAGATAAGAAGCTTATTTTTATCTCACTACAAAATAAAATAAAAAAACATTTAGGTATGTACACGCGGACACTGGTGGTTGACCAATTTTCGACCTTATTGCTTTGGAAATACTTTGAGGATGGAATACAACGCTAAAGTTTATAACTTTCTTTCATATAGACTCCCATTTCTCCTACTCAAACATTTCTCAGCAGCTGAATACTTTCACATGAACTATTTTCTACCTACATACAGTCCACCGTTCCTAACACCTAATTTTTTTTTGATATGCTGAAATGTTTAATCTCACAAGAGGCCGTTAAACTTAATTTAGCCACGAAGTGGAATGGCGAGCATCAAATAAATAATCTTAGCTGAATAATTTAATTTACTGTGATAAAATACATAAATTACTGAGTCAGATCAAAACTGGAACGAAGAGTAGAGTTGAGGGACAAAATAAACAAAGAAGGCATGTTTGTTTGTTTATTTTCACCTGACAGTGTTTATTTGTTCTCACACTTCTCACATTCGTAGCGTTTTCTTAACCAAATAAAAATACAACGCTTTCAGAAATAGGAAGCAACGTAATCGAATAAAGTGTTGGAGTATTTTTTCATACTTTATTTAATTAGCGACTTATATAATCGTAATTGTAGAGCAGCAGTGGCCCAATTTATAGTATCAGATACAAAACTTTCTTGGTTTCATTCGAACACATTGGAAATCAAACAACGAATGTTTTGTATCAAATAATTGTTTGAAATTATTCATAAAATTTTCAATACATAATAAAATAAGTTAACATCACGCCTGTAATTCCCGAACGGTTAGGCAGAGATGACTTGGTGAGGGTGGTGGTCTGGATTTGTGCCCGGTTGATGACGCTGAGGCTCGCCCCCTGTTACATGGCGTACCTACATGGACTTAACACGTTCAATGCCGGGAGCCCTCCTGGAGGGTTCACCTAGTCGCATATGGAATGCCGGGAGCCTTCGCGGAGGGCTCATTTTAAATTTAGGTTTTTCTAAGCGAATACAACATTATAAACCGTGAAAATAAAATCTGATGTATATTTTAACAATATTCATTAGTATATGCGTTGGTTTCATCCAAGTATTTTTTTTGTTCACGGTTACAAATATTCACAAAAAATTGAAAAGGTTGGAGACTTCGTATAGCGACAGGACCCCCTGATAACACTAGTTTACTTCGTTTCACAGTGTTTCATAACATGGTTTTAAACCTAATGCCGTTGACCGTCCGCAATGGTTAAGTGTAGCGCTAACGTATTGCCGGCAACCCTCCCGGAAGGTTCACTTCCAATATGTATGGCGGCATGGCGTATGAGTTCTATGAAAAGTGGGTGGAGTCGAAAGAGTTAAACATAACTGGCGAAATATGTGTAAACATTATAAAATGTAGGTATATGATTACATATCTATGATTTAACATCGAGGTCTTACCTACGGGAAGATTAAATTGAAAATCCTTTTCTGACATAAAAATATGTAGGCAGGCCTACATAAAATACTTTCACGTTTTTCCAGGTATCTAATAATTTTCGCATATTTTGTAGGCACCTTATTATAATTTGAAAAATACAGCGTTGAAATGGATAGCCGTCTGTTTGTATAGAAGTTTTTCTAATTGAACGTACATCTGTGCTGCTGGGGAGTTTGTTGCGCCACTTCTTCTTCCCAGCTCAAGCACTAGGAAGTGGTGAAGGGTGGGCGTTTTGGGGGACTGTCTTACGTATTTTGACGTTCGAAAACTGCTAATTCTCAGCCTAGTTTGAATAAATTTTGATATGAGAGTTTTAGACAGTTTGACTGTAGGATGGAGGTACATACAGGTTCAAATTCTAGTCTAATTATTAAAGACAACCTCGTTAATCTAGTGATTGCAAGTGCAACTACTAAGCATGATGTCATAGGTTCAAAACCCCAAAATTTTCCAAGAGTGGAAAATTTTGGGGTTTTCCATTAGAAAACCCTCAACAGTAGCCCGGATTTTGGGTTATTGGGTTTGTGCGCGGTTAATGGCAATGGGTAATCATTCACATTTATATACACATATATATATATATATATATATACATACATATACTACATACGAATAAATAATACTGAAGGGTCTGCTTGTAATGTCAAAATAACAGCTTTTACTGAATGAAAGATATACGGTACCTACTTATTTAAAAAAAAAGAAAATAAAAAACGGTGTTTGTCTATTTGATCCGGCTAATCTCCGAAACAGCTGCACTAATTTTGACGGGACTTTCACTGGCAGATAGCTGATGTTATAAGGAGTAACTTAGGCTACTATTATTTTAGAAAAAGAATTAGGGTCGGGGCGAAGCCACGGGCAGCAGCCAGGGCAGGTACATATAACCGGTGACATGTGGGTGTAGGTAGGTGCTATACACCTCAGCCTTCGGTAAATAATGTGGGTGTAATTTACACCTTTGCCTAGCTCTTCGCGGAATACAGGCGCGATTTAATATCTTACGACGAAATTGCCACGAGTAGGTAAACACTTCAATCCTAGCTCTAAAAATAGAGTGCAAAGATTATTGCTTTACTTTTGAGGGATGTGACGCTTCCGATTCCGATGCCAATATAATCAGGCATCGCCGATTATATACAACCGATATCAAATAGTTCGAAAAGCGCGCGAAACGACGACCGGCGCGCAACATTGTCGCTCCATCGCAGGCGGGACCAGCGCGGCGCCCCGGCGCGCGGCATAGTCGCATAGCGCATGCTTAGCGACATAGCAACACGACAAACGGCAGTATTTGCAGTTTACTGAGCGTTTGTTGAGCGATGTATTGTTTCGTGCCTGTTTCATGTCACCGCTATTCGTGATTCTGTTTATTCACACGTAAAGCCACGTGCAGACTAGCGCGACGCGACGGTGCGACGCGATTCGAACGATACAATTTCTAAGAAAACTTAACGGTATAACAATAACCGATGTCGCCCGTCGCGTCGCGTCGTCGCGTCGCGCTAGTCTGCACGAAGCTTTAAGTGAGGACTGTAACGCACTATTAGGCAGTTGTGCCCGAAATACAAATACAAAAGACATACAAACGCCCATACTTAATTATTCATTGATGTATTATCTACTAAGGAATCGACATCGGCATCTTTATCGTCGATTATTTATTACAATAATTAGTATCGGTATCGTATCGTAAAAATATGTACCTATCGTTACATCCCTAATTGAACTATTCTGCGAAAAACTATCGAGCACCAAGTTACACCTAAATACTTAACTAGCTTCTGCCCGCGACTTCGTTTGCATGGAAGTCTTTTTATTCGGCGCCTGAATAATAACCTTCTTCAAGAATTGGGCTATCAAATGCAATAATAAAATATTTTTTTCAAAACCGACTGGTAGTTCCAGAGATTAGCGCGTTCAAACAAACAAACGAACAAACTCTTCAGCTTTATTATTAGTATATAAATGGATAAATATATATATATATTGTAGATTATAAGTATGTGACGAGCTATCGGATTCCTTCGTTGAATGTATTTGGAAGGCCCGAACACGACGAAGTTTGAATTAGTTTATGCCACTCGCTTCTAATCTAGTCAGGAGTTATAAATTGATATTAGTTCTATCTTGCAAACTATGTTTCAACCAATGCTGTGTAAAGGAATACCGAAATTAATTAGAAAAATAGTTCGGTACATATAATAATAGGGGAGCGCGGGGTAATGAGAGCGGTCGGGTCACAGAGTAGGTACATTATATTTGGGTCGGGTAATGAGAACGATGGTGATTGAACGGAAAGTATGCACATTTGCGCGATCGTAAGCACTCGGCCGCTTCCGCCAACCATCGAAAAACTTCGCCACGCGCACGAGTGGTGTATATGTCGCAGTCTTCTGGTTAAATTAACCAGCTAATTGGACGCCTAGGCCGTTCATTAAAAGCCGGCATCCAATTGAATAGTTAATTGAATTAGTATCATTCAACGTTTAACAACTTGGCGTATTGAAAGTCAGCCCTTTGAAGATGACTGACCAAGACTCAGCCAAGTGATTCAAATGGTGAAAAAAATCTGCGAGCAACTTGGAAATAGCGCTCGCCGGCCGCTGCTGCGGCACCGCTTCGTACGCTCGCTCGCCAGTCACACAGCCATTAAACACATATAATTTCAAGTTAGATTGATTTTTATATGACTGTAATTTAGTCATTATTTGATTATAATTGCCGCGAATTGAATTATAATCAACATACAGTATAAAAACTTTTTTACAAAAAATAAAACCGACTTCCAAAAAAAAACACTACAAAGTGAAAAATAACTTTGATTTCGGAAGTCGGTGGCAAAAATACGAAAATAAAAAACCAAAGACACCGACTTCCGAAATCAAAGTTATTTTTCACTTTGTAGTGTTTTTTTTTGGAAGTCGGTTTTATTTTTTGTGAAAAAGTTTTTATTTTTCACTTTTTAGTTGTGGTACCTACACAAAACCCTCACAAAAATTTTAATACCCATTACCTGCTATGTAAATTACAGTGATAGGAACTATTAGAATATCATCCACATATACTAGATGGGAAAAATACGTATTATTGAAGCTAACTCAAAAACCCCTCATCAGATCATGACCAAATTTATATGGGACCACTTCTGAAGTATGCCCTACCAAACAAAAAAAAAATCATCAAAATCAAATCATAATTGGCGGAGTAATCGCGTAACAAACATACAAAAAAAAATACAACCGAATTGAGAACCTCCTCCTTTTTGAAGTCGGTTGAAAATAAAACAGCGCTGCAACTAGCAAAAAACGTAAGAAATGTTGAACATCGCCTTGCCGCCTAGACGGATCCCTTAAAAAAACTTGAGATCCGCATCCGCGGATGAGAGTCATCAAAAATCCGCATCTGCTGATGTAAAAAATCTGCATCCGCATCATCCCTGGTAGGTACATCGCAACTTGATTAATCGCGCGAATACCTAAGTTATATTCATATTTTATACCTAAATAAAAGACCGCGACAACTGCGGACTCGCGCGACGATCGCTTTGTAGGACGTGACCTGAGCTAAAGTTTTTTGATTTATGCTAATAAGCTCCTGGTTTTAGCTTTAGGTCTGGACATATGTTTATCAAGATATATCTAAATAATTAATAAAAATAGCAAAATTATATACTAACAAACTAAAAGCTACTTAGGTAATTAAAGTCTTTTTTGTAAGTAGGTGAGCATTTAGATTCAAGACAGTATGTAGGTTTCCCAAATATTTATAAAACTTCCGGGGCTGTTGCTTACCACGTTTGTGGTATTACGTCATACAATTTTAGTGTTCTCCATTGTGAATATTTTTAGCATAGAGTATTCTGGTATTTGGAGTTTTAGCTTTCGGAAGGTAGGTATTATAATTTCGTTGAGCGCTACGATTGGATGAATTGAACTGCAAATGCAGAGCAAATCACAAGCATAACGGGTATGTCAAATCCCAACATGGCCACCGTATATGGCATTCTTGTTCCAAAAAGAACTTTCCGGGAATATTTTCAAATTTTTCATCGGTCCTGATGGTCTCAAGTGATGCGCTTACTGCTTTGGGTTTTTAAACATCGGACCTCTACGGTCCCACAGCCCGTTAACTGACAGGCCTTGACAGACGTTGCTTCGCCTTTCGAGGCCTTTCGCGGCCGGTGCCGAGGATTCCCACGGGCGTGTCGTCCTGTTGGCTGCTATTCCAACATGTCAAGTGATACGGAACGCATGGCTGCGTGTGGAGCCGCTGCAGTTTTATTCAGTGTTCAACATATGATAAACAAAGCAGAAGAAACGCGCCCGTGCAGGCCGTGACAGGCACCCTCGCGCCGCGCCATTTCGCGCCTTTGAACTCACCGACTCCCGACGGATCGCACGGGCGACAACAGGCCACCGGAGGCCTCATCGGATGCGACGGCCTCCACGGCCTATCGGTCTGGCTTGGCGCGATATGGCCTGTGAGAAAACGAGCCGTTGGACCACAGCTTAAGTTAGCGTGGGTGTCCGTGTTCCACATGTGCCTACGCCTAGAAAGAAAATCTTACGGAAACTTAGTTTTTTTAGATTTTAGCCACATGAAATCCCGATAGTGGAAATTGATGAAACTGCAAGTCTTTATCACTTTGAACATGTATTATTACGTTACGTCGTTGGTGCGCCATAAGTCGTGGATTTAAAATCTTTAAAATCCAACTTTCTACATAAAAGTTTAAATAAAAGTTTAAATCTACTATTTGGTGTCGTGTCATGCAAATGGTGACATTTGCATCGACTATTGCCATTGTTTCTACTGTCAAGATGATTAATACCGGCTATACTAATGATAGACCTTACCCACAATATATGCACCTGTACTTAGGTACTTACATACCTACTCATAATGGAGAGAGCTTAGTGATTGGGGTCGGCTTAGTAACCTTACTATAGGAACTGATTATGTAGGGTTGTTATAATGTTATGATAATGTTAAAATAAAAACTTTCTACCAAAAAAAAAACAAGAAAAAAACATTTAGTTAAGTATTAAGTAATTGAATTTTATTTTATTTTTCGACCATATCTCAAAAAGCTGAATAAGACCATCCCGATAGAAGCATTCTGCAAAAGTGTTGCGGCTGTTGTCATGGCGACTTGAGTTGAGTACGAAACGACGATGTTCCTTTTTTTTTCGGTGGGATGTCATCAAACAACTTCTCCCGCTCTGGGCGGAGCGGGAGGGCATGTCAGACTCTTACTGACTAAAACCCACCCGTGTTCCTTCCGTTGCCTGTGCATTTCCAGGGGCCACAACATTGGGTAGCACTGAGTTGCGACAATCGCATTCTCCATGACGCCGTGAGATCATGCCTGCCGGAGCTCTGCCCGCTGTGCTGCGATTTCTCGCGGCAGCGGAGTTATCGACGAAGTTCCTAAGTGTACCTACCTAAGTAGGTACTTTGGTTAGTAGGTGTATTTCTTTTTGCCGTAGGTAATGCCTATAAGGGCATTTTTCTTTCTTTTCTTTATTTTCTTTCTATCTTTTCTTTATTTTCTTTTTTTGTTTCCTTTCTTTTCTTTCTTCTCTTACATGTACCATTTTCAAGCCATGTCATGTCACTTCAAAACAAACAAAAAAACGAAGATGTCAGCAGTTTCTTTTTGTATTCTTCATTGGTTCACAACTACAGGATTTCTATACCGTTTAATACAGGTTTATTTTTATAACTTCTTTACGGCGCAATGAAAAGTGTGAGACCAGTCTAAATTGAAGGATAAAAGGTCTTCCTGCTTTTCTACGGTAAATTACGGTATATTTTTTTTTTTAAATCTTGTTTAGGTACCTACTTATTTTGCTTTATTTATGTGGGTCACATTTTTTTGACAGCAGGTACTCTTAGATACGTTCTGATTAAAATGTTACTTCGGTTCCATCTATCTCCATCTCATCTCTCTCTACGTGCATTGTTTGAACATTCTGTATAAATCAGAGGTTAGTAGGTTTCACACACAACGTACCTACCTATCTAAAATCATTTCATACATTTGAAGGCTTTCAATTGACTGTGGCGTTTGAATTGAACGTCGTTTGAGATCTTGTTTGCATCTTAGAGATACACCTCAAGAACTCATTAGTAAATTAGGACTAAAAAGGGTGACAACACCTTTCAATCTGCATAGCCTTTTACCAACTGTGTTAGGGTTTTCTTCTAGTCTAACCGGATGCACCTGAATAACAGTATTTTACATGGAGCGACTCCCTATCTGACCTCCACAACCCGGTAACCGGGTAATACAATACCCCTTGGTAAGACTGGTTATCAGACTTTCGGGTTTCTGACGACCCGTAACGACTGTCAAAGATCTGCAATTCGAGGCGTCTCGGTATGTAAAGATGGTCAACCATCCACGGACCAACCCAGGCAAGCGTAGCTTTAACCAGGTGGATCGACCCGAGCGGCTGCTATTATTACGTAGCCACGAGCTCGTCCGAGGGCGACAACACCCTTTTCATTCCTAATTTAAGTACCTACTTACCTATTTATTTATTCAACAACGTACTTACACAAAGTTACAGACATAGGGTCAGTTTCTCGAACGATTAAATGCAACAAATTGTCAAACGCTTGTAAACTGCTGCGATTGGCTGTTGATAAATCATAGGCTTTTTTCCGAAATTAAAGTTATTTTTCACTTTGTAGTGTTTTTTGTTGGAAGCTTTTTTGTACCTAAATGGTTTTAACCCGACACAAATTCGAATAGGTACCGACCATACTACCTGCTATGTATCTACCTAAATAATAGTCCTACAGACCGAATTTCGGCTATGGCGACCAATCTCAGTGGAGACCACCCTTCGGCGCGGGAGATATTATAGAGCACAAGTGAGTGCGCTGACTCAGGTGCACTCACTTTTCCAAAATTCTAAATCTTCTTTCTAATTCTAATTCTAAATCGGTCCACAAATGACGAAAATAAAGATGGACATATCTACGTTAAAAAAAAACATACACATGAACATCGAACCACCTCTTTTTTGGAAGTCGGTTAAAAAGGTATGAGGCTTCTGTGTCGACAATATGAAAATAGGTATGTTTGAGGATTTCTTTACCTATCGCAATTACACTATTCTAACGTTCGTGTACGGACGTAATAAAATTCGTGCACTGGATTTTCAACGCTTTGCTTAGCGCCGAGAGTTGAAAAGCAAACAATGTGTTTTTTCAACGCGCTGGGACGAGAGTGCCTCCCAACGCGTTGGATTCTCAACGCTCGGCTCAACACCGAGAGTTGGAAATACAGGGTACGAAATAAAATCGCCGCGATTAAAACACGTCCGTGCGAACCTGGGCTCATGCTTTAAAGATACCTACCCTGATTAGGTAGGTACCTATTGTTTGGTTGGAAACATTTTTTAGAACCATGTAAAACAGTCAAAAAAACTCGATCTTATAAAGAATTTTCGATTTATTCAAAGTATGGAGTTAATTAGGCACCAAACTTGTCATTTAGTCTTTCTTATCGACCGGTAGCTGGGTACTCGTAAAGGCAAGAAATATATATAACTTAAACTGTGCATTGATTTTAGTTTTTGAAAAACTTGGGTAGGTAGGGAGGGACCAACTTACCTGCCTCATTGTATAGTTGAGTTGATAAATATCAAACGCCAATATGTCCACCACAGACAAAAAATGACTTTCTTACATCAATGTAAAGAGAAAAAAAAAAAAAAAAAGTCAATATTTTACAAATTCCAATAGGTCCACATATTTACTACAAAACCATTGAGTAAAAACTCCGTTTCGTTTCAAAATCTAATAAGTCCCCAAAGACATTCATATCAAAATCCAATACGTCCAAACGGACCAATCAAATCAAGCGGCTGGCTATGATGGCGGCCATTAGTGAGATCGTTTTTGATACGGTTCCGCAATTAATATTCATTTTAAATAGTTAAATAGTGTTAGAATGGACTCGAAAGTGCAAAATGTTGAACCTGGTAAAGCTAGGAAAAGGTCAAATATAAAGTCGCAGCAGAAGAAAGCAGAAAAAAAACGGAAATTGTAAATTTAACTTTCTTTACCTTGGCTGAGCTTGCTCTAGTAGGTATAGGGCTGCCACCGTTTTACTTTTAGGTACCACGATTTCTCTCGTGTAATTCGAGTTCCGGATTTTTTTTTATCAAATTCTTTTTAGTATGTTAATGATTAAAATTTTCATAATAAGTACTTTTTTTTTAAATCTAAAATTAAGAGTAATTTTTAACACCATAGGAGGTACACCTAGTGCCACCCCTAGGTTCTAGCCCAAGATGACGTTATAAAATAGTATTTGTGATCAAATTCAAATATGTCCAACCATGCAGTTTTTTCAAAGTAGTTTATGTCCATTAGTTTAGTTCAAAACCCAATATGTCCAAACAAGTTTCAACGATTGTGGCAAGATTTGATTTGATTCGTTATATTTCTACATTGCCAGGAATAGTCATTGTCAAACAAAGTTAAAATAAACCTTACGGTCTAATAAATAACGTTGTCAGCTCCTGCAAATGAAAATACAATGATATCTCCTTTTCACTTATCATGGACATATTGACGTTTGATATTTATCAACTCAGTTTACAACTACGATAGGCCTACCTACACAAGTTTTCTTGCAGGCCGATAGGTATCGCTGAATACCTGCAATCGCAGAATACCTTTGGGTATTTGTCCACTGTTATAAATACTTATACTAACTAATCAAAAGCTATTTATGATAGCCACCTGCAATACACTTGGTAGGCATGACCTACATGACAATTAAAGGATGATAATATTGTAGTACGTGTGCTTGGTCACACCTTCCCACCTCATCGTATTCTAATTATAGTTCACGCGGTGTAGCATGGTGCGGGTGACAGGTGACAGAAAGGGTAAATTTATTTAATATACTACAGTTATTACTGAGTCCGTATTATGTACACAACCTGTATGTAGGTACGGAAAATACAGAATCAATAAAAACAAGTAAATTATAATATATTTTACCCTTTCTGTCACCTGTCACCCGCACCACGCTACACCGTGTGAACTATAGGTACAGACGCCAGCACATCAACCTACTACAAATATTGTATGGAACTTTGACAGAAACTAAAAATTTCAACTTGTTTTGTTGTGATGTTTCGCCAGTGCAAACGCACAGTTATGGTGTACACACAGCTACACATCCAGCTATAATTTCCAGTTTAATTGAGCTGATTTCACATTTTATAGGATTTCCGTTACAATGCAAGGTCAGCTTAAACTGGATATGTGTAGCTTGATGTGTAGCCATGTTTTTCCATAATACGAGTATCCATACTATCCATCCGTATTCTTTGGTCTCCATAACTACAGTTACCTTAATTCATACGTTTGCAATACTATCCATAAAATCTGACTTCACTTGTCATTTCATCATTTGTCAATGTCAATGTCATTTCATTTGTCAAAAGGAAATGAATGACGCTACGCAACGCAAAGCAACGCTACGAAAATAAATATTCGTTTGCCGTAATTTGTGAATTGAATTTATTTCTTCAGTGTTATTAGCTAATTATCCAAAATGGTGAAACTCTCAACAGAGTTGATTCAAAACTCGATGCAATACATGAATCCATGTCGAGATCGAGAGTTAGATCTTAGAGGTTAGTTTTTGAATACATTTTTGTGATAGTTTGGGCTGTTTTATTTTCTTCTACCCGGTACATGTGTATAATCCAAAGATCTTTTCTTTGTGTCGTAATTAAATTGATAAAACTTTATACTAACTTCGGATTACCTTCATAAATCTTCCCGCCTCTTCTTATAGGTTACAAAATACCGCAAATTGAGAATATGGGCGCAACATTAGATCAGTTCGACACCATTGATTTCTCAGACAACGATATCAGGAAACTGGATGGATTTCCTTTGCTGAAAAGGATCAAGTGCTTGTTGTTGAACAACAACAGGATTGTGTAAGTATTATGTTGAAAACAATCAATTAATTATCACAGAATGTGATAATTTCAAGATCTACTAGTAATATTCATATAATAATGTACCACAGTGCAGCAATGCAGTGCATGCTTGACTGCCACATAGTTTATTTAATTAAAAAATTTTGTGAGACCTAAAAGTCCATCACAGACCAATAATGCAATCCTAGTATACTGGAAACAGTAAAAATAATTTGTTAATTTACACGTAATTTTATAAATGAAGAATAGGAATAATAGATAAGCAACAACAAGATGAATACTTGAAATAAAAACTTAATATATATTTTTCCAGAAGAATTGGTGAAAATTTGGAGCAATACATACCTAATTTAGAATCCCTAGTGTTGACAAACAACAATATAACAGAATTGGGTGATTTGGACCCTCTAGTCACACTGCCAAAACTGAAAACACTATCACTACTGCATAATCCAGTTTCCAACAAACAACATTACAGGTAAATATAATATTTTACACACAGTTATGTTTTCATTATTCTTATCTAGCGAATTGGAAGAATATAAGCCACTAAATACAATCCACCATGCACAGTTTAATGACATGTATCAGAATCATTTTTGTCCCGTTTCTGATATTTGAAACCATTATTTATTTTTAGCTTGTGGTATCTGAATCCTACAGACCATAGGTATGATGGCCAAAGGAAAGGAATAACTTGGCGTTATTAAAACATCAAGAACATCAATATTTGATAAATCCGCATTTAACCCTAGGCATGCCTGGTAGTGTCTGTCAAACCCACCTCTGCACATAAACTGTGGTTTTTCATTCAAATTTGAATTACTTGCCTAACTGTACTCAGTAGCTGGCCTTTATGAATCGCTAAATGCCCTCCGTCCGCTTACTCAGTCCGGAGCATGCTCCCGTACTAAGCAGTAGGACGTGCATATAGTTCGCGCGGATTTCTATTAAATAATGTATGTTATAAGAGTAACAGAATCAATTTTTTTGTTTAAAAACGCTACTTGAGTTTATGTAGAAAAATAAATAAATGTTTTTTATTTGTATTTTTTTTTTTAACTCGTAATTTACACTCCTTGTAAAAATATTAGTATGGTAAAATACATTATTAATAAAAAATTATTTGAGAAATCAAAAGTTAAATATCCTGACAGACCCACCAGCCATACCGTGTAACTTTTTGCCACCAGGCATGCCGAGGGTTAAGAGACATGAAACAAAATAATAATTTTATAAGCATCAACAGTTTTTGCCCCTTATATTCCAGAGCATATGTGGCATTCAAATTCCCAGAGCTGAGATTACTGGATTTTAGAAAAATCAAACAAAAAGAGAGGGATGAAGCAAATACTTTGTTCAAAAGTAAGAAAGGAAAAGAGATGCAGAAAGAAATTACAAGAAAAGCAAAGACATTTGTGCCGGGAGGAAACATGCCTGATCCTAAAGTTACGAGTAAGTTTATGTGATAACGATTATGTGAACATTCTACCAATAATGTGAACGTCAGGACTGCGGGCCCAAGTCTAGATTCTGAATGTTGAATAGCATAATTAAGAAGAATTAGTACCTAATTGGTACCTTAAATCAAATAATTATTACTGTTTATGTAATAGCATTTTTAAAGTGGATTTCAATTAAGAATAATGATATACCTAAATAAAAATTCAAGATATTAAATTGTGCTGTGGTAGTCTAGATCATAAATTTTATGATGTTTCAACAATATAGTACAGGTTGTGGTACCTATGTCTATCATAATAAGAGAAAAAAATCTTAAATGCCATTATTACTATGGTAGCCGAGATCGTCTTATAAGGTTTCAATAACAGTGTAAATAGACTACCAACATAAAACAAAAGTTTTTCTCTATCATAATTAAGGGTCAGTTCACACAGAGACGTGACGCGAAGCGACGCTGCGCGCACAAACACTGATACAAAATATAACTTTATTTACTGCTCAAAAAGATACACATTTAATTGAGATAATTCGACAATGCCTCGCGGCGTCACGTTGCATCGTTATATTCAGTAAAAATCTCACATTCTCAATTAATCTGTTTCAGATCTCAGCCCACAAGAAATCCACAAGATTCGTGAAGCAATCAAGAATGCTTCATCTCTACAAGAAGTGGAGAGGCTGACAAGAATGCTCCAATCAGGCCAGATCCCTGGACAGAAACCTTTACAACCGCCAACTCAGTCAAATGGCCAACGTAAGATTTGTATAAGATACCAACTATTTGGTCCAATGGCATTTGAAACCAGTGAATCCCAATATGGTGATCCTGAATCTGCAAATGTATTTTTGACGCTTTCTAGCAAGAGGAGAGGACCGACGACCTTAGTGGGCCACCGGATGCGTAATATGAGGAGATAGGTTGTGGTACAACTTGGAAAAGGCCTACCCAGCAGCATGAACTAAGCAGTCTCTGAAAAATATCGTTAAATTTTGCATATTATCCTAATTTTCAGCATGTCAATGGCACTGTTTTCAGTTCAGCACACAGCTTTTTCAAGATCCTACTTTTAAATTAGTTACATAATTTTATGCTACCAACTTTATTATTTAAGTAAATTAACTTACAAACAGCATATTTACAGCACAGCTCGACCTAAGAATGGCAAATGGATGTATATAGTGTTGCAGCTGGAAATGGATTGCCATCAACTTGCCTAAGACATATTTGGGCAAACTGAGTTCCCACACACATAACATCACTCCTGTATTCCCCGAAGGCTTGGGCAGAGGTGTATCTATAATACACCCACATTTCGCCAGTTATGTTTAAGTCCCATGTAATAGGGGGCGAGCCTATTGCTATCAACCGGACACAAATCCAGACTTAGTTCCCATAATTAAATATTAACAACCAAATGTACAAATTCTTGTGATTCCAGAAGACGACGAGGAGGAGATGGAGACCGACCAAGCGAATGGCCAGTAAGGGTTACCCACTACAAAAATATACAGATTTTGTTTAGGCTGTAAGAACAGATACAACCTAATTCAGATATTTCCTTTTATAGATTTAATTATATGAAGTGTGATTATATTAAGCTGGTAAGAACAGTGTTTAGTTTTACACTACATATTTAGCTATTAAGACAGATACTACATACACATAAACCAAGGTTATTAAGCAAAAGAACAGATACATGATAGTACAGATAAATGTACAAAACTTGTTGCCAACATCAAAAGATGTATGTTACGAAAATAAGTTTCGTACTACACAATGTCTAGAGGGCATTGTATAAAGAAAATCAAAACCTTTTGCTGGTTTTGTAATATTCTGATGTTATCTGAAAAGAACTCCGTACTACAACTTACTGTTTTCATCTACATTCTATTTTTCCAATAAAACAAAATCCCATTCAATTGTCTTATTATTTCATTTCATAATTATCATTGTCATTAATACACATATTGTTTCACTTTTAAATATAATAACTCATCATTGCCAGCATCTAAGTAGACAGTATAAATGTCAGGGAGAAGTACCATTCGTCCCATTAATTCTTTTATAGAGGGTCTTTTGTCAGGCAATACTGACAACATAGAATCCACAAGATCCTGCATGCTCCTGTCATACATCGTCAAATCTATTGGATGTACGCTGCCACTAGTAATTGCCTTTACCAAACCCACCAACGTCTGAAAACCACATAATTTATTAAGGTAATTTGTTAATAACGGCCCTAGAATTTGTAAGTTATCGACTGAGGAACTAAGATTTAGGGCAACTATTAAACAGGAGAACAATCAAAATCAATATTTACTATCAACTCAGCGAGCAGAAACTATTTGCAAACTGTATTTACATGTTTGCAAATTTATTCCGATTTTAGGGTGGAGTTCGCGATAAAACCCCTCTTCGCTTCGCACATGCGCCGAGTAGACGGGTACGCTAAAGGTCTTTGTATTGGGCAACTAAGTATGGAACCTATACCCACGGCCTACAGAAAAAAAATAGGGTAGGGTGTTTAGATAAGTCTCTAGTTTACGAATATATACTTATGTCTCATTATCGCAGATATTGGGAAAAAATCATAAATCTAAAAAAATAAAAATACATAATAAGGTTAATTATTATGACTAGGCTTAGCACATTTTTATTGGTTTCTTGATTTTCGAAAAAAACTTTTCATCATGGGTATCGTTTTTATAATTTTTAAATCTGCTAAATTCGATAAAGAGGTCAAAACGTAAATCCAAGATGGCGGCTGCAAAAATATTAATTTGGTATAGAATCATACGTGAGAAATGAAGGTAGGACTGCACACGTTTCTTTTTCTCATAGAGGGTGATGAATAGTAGTGTTCACCTCGGGAGCAACACTATTTTAAGCTCGAGTGCGTTGCCTCGCTGCGTTCAGGATTCTACATTAGAATCCTTCGCTCCGCTCTGGATTCAAAGAAACACTCTCGCCTTAAAAATATTTGTTTGCTCCCTAGGCAAACAATCTATTATAGGTATCTATACATTCATCTATAACATTATATATATATCTAAAATTAAGTGTAGGTTAATACTTAACAATTCAAAACTAATTTGGTTTTTGTAGGAAAACTATCGTTAACTGGGTCAGATTTTATGCCCAAAAATCTTTGATTGTTCTGCTGTTTAATAACTACTCCACGTTCAACACTTCAACTTACCTCAGCGTCGAAAGCCCTTTTGTGAGTACACATTTCATAAATTAAACAACCTAAGGCCCAAACGTCACTTTTGCTACAATATGGTTTGCCTTCACACAGTTCTGGCGCTAAGTAGTAAGGTGTACCTATTACAGTCGATGTCTTCTTGGCACTGAGAAAAACAAATTCGCAGGAGGCATTATCATTTATCACACAACAGAAAGATATTTCGAAAAAATAAAACTTAAACTCAAAAACCCTTTGCCCGACCTGGGTATTGAACCCAGGATACCATGCTGAGTGAAAATGGGCGTGCACTACTAGACCCGTGCCTAGGCTTACGATTGGGGAAAACCATAGGTGTGATGGGGTATGATTCAATAAATTCATGTAAATAGTTCGATTCGGCTCACCTTGCCAACACTTTTGATATACCGAAATCACCTATCTTGACTAAAATACCATGTTTGCCAGTCAAGAGAATATTTTCCGCTTTCAAATCTCTATGTATTATATTTTTATTATGAATGTAGTTTACTCCTAACAAAACTTGGCAAAAGTAGAAAAGGATTTCCTGCAATCATAAATTTACATGTTAGCCCCTCTAACCCGGTACACAAGCGTGTACAGTCAGCCTCAACAAGATTTATGCATCGACAAGACTTCATTTTTTATTATTAAATAGGAACAATTAAGCAATATTACAAACAGAAAAATAGAGATAACTTAAGTAATAATGTAGCCCACAGCGCTGTTCACAGATTACCAATAATAAATAAAACCTTAGTCACTAGGAGGTGAACTGTTCATGCATGACAGTTATACTAATAATTACAAAAACAAAAAAAAAAGTATTTAAAAACAACAACATTCAATTAGTCTGAGAGTTCAAGTGTCTCATACAAAAGGCTACGAAACCTTTTCAAAGAGCATGTAAATAATGTGAATGTGTTTGAATGCTTTTCATAACATAATAATCTACAATCGTTGTTCCTCATGTACCTATGTATGCATCTTGTTGAGGCTGGCTGTACCTCAGAGAGATGGTCGATGTAATGGAATAAATAATTTGTAACAGTCTCTTTCGGTTATTATGATAGGTAATGATTACTTCTACATGCGACACCTTTAGTACCGAGCACGAGTTTTTGCCATGCAGATACATAGGGATTAGGGCTACTGTTTAATTAACCATACATTTATGACGTTCAAACGTCGATAATAATATTGGTAGGTAGACGTTAAATTCGCTTCCAGACACGAAGATGACTCATTGTTGCCTGAGCCACGCATTTTAGTTAAGTAGGTAAGTATTTTGCGTCTTAGACGTAGTTGAATGTTGGCGTACATACCTAATTGTAATAAACGATATGTAGATTCAGCAGTCTGAATCTAAAATACGTAAGTGGAATATACCTTCTGTTGTAATAATTTTGGACATCTCTGATACATGTATTCCGCTAGATTCCCGCTAGTGGCATATTCCATGGATATCATAACATGGTTATCAGTGTAATAGCAATCATAAAACTTGATGATATTCGAGTGCTGCAGCGAAGACAGGATCTGAACTTCATTTGCTATATCCTGAAATAATATTGGTTGGGGGAGAGGGGCAGTTAGTTACCAACAAAATCCTGCCAAAATAAATTCTGGGTCGATTAGTGTACCTACTCACTTGCTTATGGTCTTGAAGCTTTATGTTCAATTCTATATCCTTTACTATTGTTAATTCAGTACTATCTCGCTTTTCACATAAATACACGTTTCTGGAAAACAAATTATTCATTATTTCAGTTATATAGATACCAGCATTATGTAGTCAGAACCTACTCCTAAGAAGTAGGTTCGTCAGACTACTGTTCGTAATGGCGCAGGTTAATACGAACGGCATGGCAAGTCATCCTTCGGCATCACTACATGCAAGCGCATACTGACGGTAGCACGCCGTGGTATCCTTACCGTGCGTTTGCACTGGTGAAACATCACAACAAAACAAGTTGGAATCTCTAGTTCCTGTCAAATATTGTATGGAACTTTGACGGAAACTATAAAATGCACAGTTAGGAATGCCGCGGGGCGTCCTGAAACACGCCGAAGTGCACCGTCGCGAGTGTCGCGACGCGAGATGTTGCCCGCGCATTCTTTTCAAAACAGTAGCTCTTCATCAGAACAGCCGTAACGCTGCCTTGTGCCCGCCTTGCCTTGGCATCCTGAAGGCTGTGGGGCTGCGAAGGATCCCGAGGGAAACCGAGGCATTTCGAAGGCACCGACACGGCATGTCTAAGCATACCGCTAGGCCGCAACTTTGTTTTTAAACCTGCGATGATTATCATTGAAATTTCAAATTGTATTGTCCAACTGAGTTGTATTCCTATTCGTCGCCTAAAAATCCTTTACCGTGCCGCCAGTGGGCTCCTAGGTAATTGGTGGAAAGATTGACTTCTAAAGTAATTATTAAGTAATTACATACCCGTACGTCCCTTTACCAACTGTTTTTAAAACTGTTAAGTTATGACTTTTAAATCGTTTTGTTATGCACTCCATTTTAACTATTATTTCTTATTTTATCATAATTCAGAATGTCCATTAGTTTAGAATCTTAACACATGATTGGGCTCTTTATCACATTCAATGCAAGTACAGCTTACACAGGCTAAAAACTAGAACTTCTCCTAACATATTAAACTACCCGCTTATTGCAATTAACACTGAATAGTGAGGTAGATTGTTCATTACCACAGCAAAAATAATACCAGCTAAATAAAATTAATCAGTGGTCGTACCTAATAATGCTACGTTTACACTGCACGCACTGTTGTAAAGCGAGTTAGCGCAAACGGTGTGACTGTGCGTGGGCACTAGAACTAATAATATCAGCAAGAATATGAAGTAACTATTCAGTACTTTTGTTTAAACTAGGTATTGTAATTTGTAACGTTACGTTTAGCTCCGTGGTGCTAAACGTAAGTCACAAATAAAATGAAGCATAACAACGTAGAAAAAGATAAGAATACAAGAAATTATAAAAAGTAAATAAGAGTATCGCCTGCGGCGGCGGAGTAGCGGCTTGAGACGCTCGACGATGGTAGCAGTAGCAGAGCAACGACCCGGAGCTAGGGACGCGGAGCAGGAACAGCGGCCTGGAGTCACGAACACAATCCAGGAGCAGTAGCGAAGGAGCTTGAAGTCCTCACGCTCACCAGGTCAGGGAGCAGCAAGCTGTAGCGGCGGAGCTTGAAATCCTCTCGCCTGGCAGGCCGCTCGCACGCCCCACGTTGGGCGCCAAACAGTAACGTTACGTTTAGCTCTGCGCTAAACTTAACGTTACAGTTTATGCGAGCTTGTGACAGCAACTCTGCGTTTAAGTCCAGGTTCGCACGAACGTAATTTTATCGCGGCAATTTTTTTTCATACACTGGATTTTCAACTTTGTAGTGAGCTGAGTAGGTATTGAGAACCCAACAGGGCGCATCCAGCGCGTAACCCAGTGCGTCAAGAAAAGACACTGTTGGATATTCAACTCTCGGCGCTAAGCAGAGCGTAAAAAATCGCCGCTATAAAAATACACCTGTGCGAACTGGGCTAACTTTGCGTTTGCACTGGTGAAAAATCACAACAAAACACGTTGAAATCTCTAGTTCTTGTCATTCATACATTGTATGGAATATTGACAGAAAATAAAGATTTCAACAAGTTTTATTGTGAATGTTTCGCCAGTGCAAACTCACAGTAAGCGTGTACGCGTGTTGCGTCAGGGACTTGAAAATGAAATGAATTTCGTTCCGTCACACTAAATGTTATCATTTATCGTTCCAAAGTTTCTAACGATACTAGAATAAAACAATTCAATAACGTTACAAAAAGAAATGATATAGAATATCGTTTTTGTAGCACAATATGAGTTACGTTAAAGGTATCAGCAACATCATGCTTAAATCCGCTTGAAATAACGTTACAGATTAATTTTGTAACGTTATTTTTAAGAACTTTTCCCGCTTACCACCGCTCCGTCGTCGCCCATTTTGATTAAACAAATAGGTACATAAAATGTTAAATAGAAAAAAAAAAGAAACAATTTTTCAGTACAAATTGGCAATTTCAAACTTGAACCCCTAATATTTGTGGCCATTTCCTTTGCTGCGGTAGACGGTAGTAAAAGTTGGTCTCATTTATGAGATTATTTCATTTCATACGCGCGCCTGTGTTCATCGCAAATTGCTCATAAATTCGAAACGTTGACGACAACCCCAAGATTGTGATAATTAAGTAGTTAGCAAAGCCGTTCACGAACATGACGCATGGATTAGTTCCGATTGTTAGTATCGTTTTAACCAAGGAAATAATTTTGTTACGATCCTGGTAGAACGGTACAAATTATCGTTGCCGGAACTACGCGTAACGTTATTTTGAGTAACGTTTCAAGTCCCTGCTTTGCGTACGGCCATTTTTAGTGCTAGTTACATTGACAAAGAACGTCAAAACTTGTATTTCCATCTCTATAATTTAATTTACAGTGATTTTTTTAACCATTCTTACTTTTCTTGACGATATCAGTACAGCACATTTAACTAGAAAAAAAACTAACGAAAGTACTACTAGTACTAGTATTTATTTGCGTTATTTATCATAGCTAATAAAAAGTCGTTGTTAGGTCACTCTTCTTTATTTAGTTTAAATTGGTTTATTTTTATTTTATAGAGCCTTTTTTACACACAATATATTTTTTTTTGTTTTCGTCCAGATATTGATCACCACAAATAGGACATTATTCCAAAAGTGGCAACACTACTAGTTATATGACATGACCGAACTACTGCCTAGGGTTGCCAGACGTACAATAATTATCGTACATGTACGTTAATTTCGACACTAGTACGATGTACCTACGAAACTCTCCGACTAGTATTATAGTTATCTGTGTACGAAACAATATAATAATGTACGCAAAAGTACGATAATTTGCAACCCTCCTCCGAAATGGGATGAAATGAAACGACTATTCAGCAAAAATAATGGGACAACAACCACAAATAGAAATAAACTAGCAACAAAAACTGTTATAAGGGTTTTAATTTCAGTGCCATGCGTAAAAATTCAATCAAAGAATGCTGCTATGGTTTAAACACAAATGAAAAAATTATGTTACTTTATTAATATCTTTCATTCACATTTCACAACTTCCTAAAAATCCTATTCTATTTCTAGTTTTGCGAACTAGCTACGCGTTCCGCGCGGCTCTGGCAGTTTTTGTACGAAATTTTTTCATCTGGTACGCTTACCTCCCATTGACCGGAAATCCTATATAATGCGAAATCAGCTTAAACTGGAAATGTATAGTGATTTGTAGACCTGTGTAGGATAATTTTCGAATATTGATACGATAATTCACTAGCACTCGTCTGGCAACCCTGCTAGTGCTACTGCCTTCTACTCAGCTGGCTTACAAACTAAAAGTTGTAAATATTAAGGCCAATAGTCTATAAAGGCCTTATTATTAGCTGGTTCGTTAGATAATTATCTGAACTGTAAAGATGGGTCAAATGATGGGATCTTACGACGCGAAGAACGTGGGTCTTTATATGGATGATCAACCAACATTTGACCCCCAAGCAGGATTTGATTTCCAGAGAAAACCAAGAGGTAATTCGTTTAAAATCTATAATTTAGTGAGTTCCTATCATTCCAAACAGTGTTCCATGTTTTATGGTGGATTTAAACAAAAGTTACATAATTTTTGTTTAGGTTATGTTGTAGCCAAAACAAAGTGTTAGAGATTGAAGTTGAACTAATAATTGCTAATATCAAAGAAATATTGCATAAATTATTCAATAAACTGTATGTTTACACTCACTGCTGTTGTCATTCTTTTTCAGAGATGGTAGCTCGTGAGGCTGATCTTATTTCTGCTAAGATTCCACCGAAGCACCGTGACTACTGTGCCCATCATTTGTTGGAATACCAATCATGCCGCTATAAAAACATGCCAATGATCTACAAGTGTGCCCATGAGAAACATGCCTTCTTGACATGTGAAAAGGATGAGTATGTTGATTCAATATCAATATTTTATAGTTGTAACCTAATTCATTAATTTCTTGTGGTAACAATCAACCTGAGGAGTAGAGGCGCCAGTTCTACTATTTTTCTCACAACAATCTAGTATTTTATTGAAAAAGTAAAATAAAATCACTTCTTGAACTCTTCAATAATGGATTTTGTGGAAGAAAAATGCAGTGCTAAAATATCACTGACCCCCCTGTTAACTTTCTTTGTCACTGACTATGACATTCTATCATGCAATAGACATCAAAAAGATTTTTTAAATAATGAAGATTTTCTATAAATTTGAATGTATAGGTACTGTTGTGAAAGAAGTTTGCTTAAATACATTTTTCTGAAGTGAATACTAATATTTATCAAAATTACTACAGATTTCTTTCGTTTGTTACACAACAGATATGAAAATGTTAAATAATAATTGAGTACCGAGCTCTGCTCTGGTGAAAATAGAGAATGCTCGAATGTAATACATACAATTCCATTTATAGTACAGTCACAGACTTTAATTGATTAGCCACTTGACACTGTTCGTATTTTAGCCGTCTAATGCAAATCGGGTTTAGTCGCTTGTACTCGTACATCCAGACACGGACAGTCATACGTCTTCCCTTCGTACTTCGTATGATAGAAGAAAATTTCATGCAATATTAACGGTAGCCAACCGACAATTTATATTGCATGAAATTTTCTCCTGAGAGCCAGAACTACAAACTTGACAGCAGAGTGTCAAAGCTAGCAACCGCAACCTAGCGGAAATTGTTTTAGCGTATGGATAGTAACGTTAGCGTCCGGAGAAATTATGATTGGTCATTTCGACATAGGAAAAATACGGACCCACGATTTTATCCAAACGCGTAGCGTCCAAGATGATGTTCATGACAATTATGTTAACTGTTGCACACAGACCCTACAGATGCATTGTACTATAAAATTCTATCGAATTTCTTCGGAAATTGCAGCTGGCATTATCGCGTAAATAACTACGGCTACGATTCACCAAAGTTCGAAATAAATTATCGTCTGACATCGACAGTTCAACTGTTCAAGTTTTCAACTGTCACTATTTTCGGATAGTTTTTCAGAATTAACGAGTAAATAGAGCTCTATTTCAAAGGAGGTCAATATCAAATAGACGGATGGTTAAACGTATAACATTGACAACTTTCAACCTATAAGGATAAGACCATTTCCTATTATTAGTAACTTGTCTTCTTGTCGACGAGCATGCCGTTTCAGTTCGTGTTTAATCGTGTAATCTCGTGAATGTATAAAACTGCAAAATATGAAAAGTTTGAAAGTGGCTTATCAATTTAAAGTCTATGACTGTACATACTAATCCCATGCTGCCATGATATTAGGTACTTACTCGTAGTAATTCCATGCTGCCATGATATTAGGTACTTAGTAATTCCATGCTGCTATGATAGTAGGTACTTAGTAATTCCATGCTGCCATGTCATGCTTCTAAGGTTCTAAACTTTGGGCGAACGAGCTCTGCTCGACCGAAATTACGGGGAAAATGAATTTTCTCAGTTAAGAGACCTAGCTAGATCGATTTTTCGCCTTTATTGTAACTCATCGATATCGTTAATAAAGCCGTTTTCGAGAACGTGATTACAAATATTGCTCATTTATTAAAGTATATTACTATGCTGTATTGTGATGCCAAGTAATTGATAATAGTTGCTAAAACATAATAAATGAAGAAAAAACAATCAAGTTTTAATATGGTTGGTTTGGTTTCAGTTATGAACTTCGCATGAAGGAATTCGAACGTGAGCGTCGTCTCAGGCTACGTCAAAAGCGTCTTGTTGGTGTTGCATATTAATAAACGTGCTATGTGTATCCATCATGTTCAGTAAATAAATTATGTTGCTATGAATACTGTGTAAATAGAATATACAAAACATCTATTATTTATTTAGAAGCCCCTTATTTTTATTTTTTACATTTATTTTCCATACATATTCAGCTGCATCCGGTTAGACTGGAAGCCGACCTGGAGCCGACCCCAACATCGTTGGGAAGGCAAATGATGATTTTCCATACTTTTGATGGGTTGTATTCATCTGTCACACAGTTCCCCTTTCTACCCTGTAAACTGCAAAATAGATTATTTTCGCTAAAAGTTCGAGGTTCTTCATAAGCCACTACTACACTGCAAAATTATTATTATAAGTTTATGTGAGGATTTGTAATTGGCTCTCAGGTGACTGGTCTCCTTTTTTGTCTGTTTTTACTATTACTAATAAGTGCGTTTGGATTATCGATAATTTGAGATTTGTATGGAGAGTCGAGGGCCGGAATGTTGTTGGGCCATGTCGGGCTAATTTGTTGTGAATTTAACAGTTTATGATAAGGATTCAACGTTGAAGTTATACAAAGCTTCTCTTTGAAATGAAATCTAAAATAATAGTCCCCGTGATAAAACATCGCCGAGCGCTAGGGTTTAGGGTTTGATTTTGTCTGAATTAATTTTATATTTGACCACTGCCTAGCTCTTGTGGGGTGTCTTACAACTTGTGAAAAAAGTACCTAAGCATTACTAAAAATAAAAATAACTTATTAGAAGCATATTATTATTTATTATGAATATATTCCCAAAAAAATCATCTGTCTAGTGGACCCCACTTATTGATTTACCATAAAGTATTTCATAGACAATTAATTTAAATGTCAACCCCGTGCAGAAAATCAATAATGTTGCCATTAATTAAAAACATTTGCTGTTACAATTTTTGACGCATTGTTTTTGTACAACAAGGATGCATTTTCAATGGCAAGTGAGAGATGCTGTAATGAGAGTTACACAGATATTTGGCACAAGAGAATTCGCAATTAAACACTTTAATTGTCATCGCTAATAAGGTCTTCGTGACGTTTTGTGACGCAGTCGCCCATCCACAATTTTTGTAAACACGCTTCTCGAATACACAAATTCTATACGAATAGTTGAATAGGCTATTTATTGCGGAAGTAATGGCTTCCTAAATTTTAATTGCAGACATTATTTTATTATCGATAATTAAAATCAAATATGACGATATGTCTTATTTTTTTATCTGATCGGGCGCGCTATGTGCATAATTGTGTCATCCGGCTTATTCCCTTGGATATGTAATGCAGCGTCCTGTAAAAGTGCTACAAAGAGCTATCCTGAAAAAGATTGTTTGTGTCCAAGAAAATTAATTTCCATCTATGAAATAAGCTTGTGTTCATAACAAAAATCAAGTGTGTATAAGATTTCATTCAATGAAATAAGACGTGAAAATGATGACTTGCGATAGGTTTTAGTGAATCTGAGATATTAGGAATTAGTTTATTGTCATGGATGATGCCGGCGGCACGAGTTCAGTGAAGAATAAAATGAAGGGCAAGGTGCAAGACGAAGAGGAGGACTCCGAGGAAGAAGTAGTAGACAGTGAAGACGATGACGAGACCATCGCCAGAATACAACGAGCTCACTTTGCTCAAGCAGCGGCTATGAGCGCTCGGAGGCGCGCGGCTCCTCGGCCCAGGCCTATGAGCCACAAGCGGAAGATGGAAGCTGTGAAAAACTTCCATAATTTCACGAAGAAACTCAAAAAGGACACAGGTATTACAATTCGCAGCTTAGTTGGTAATAACGTCTTAGAATTAAGTGACTTTTCAAGTGAAGACAGTAAGACGGAAAGCGATGGACTGTCAGAGGAGGAATTTGTAGTTAACCTCAATGCTGTACAAGAATTGAATGAAGAAAACGAGAGTTACATTGACCCTGAGACTGGTGACATAGTGGAGGCGAAAAAGGAGCCACAAAGCACTAGTAAACCTCCTGAAGAGCCTCCTCCATGTCCAGAACCTGAAGTTAAACAAGAACAAGAGGAACAACCGGAGCAAGGCCAGGAACGAGAACAAGAGCAGGAACAGGATCAAGAGGAAGAAGAAGAACAACCTAAAACCCTTTCAATTAGTGACCTTATTGATGAGGGTGACTTAGATAATAAAAACGTTGAAATTGCTGAAGTGGAAGAGGGTGACTTATGTCCAGAGAAATCAGCAGAAGACTTGTTAGATATTAAACAAGAAGAAAGTAGTCAGGATTTTGACATAACAGAGAAATTGAAAGAAATGGGAGAGATTAGTGTCAAGCCCATTGTTAAAAAAGAGGATGATAGTGGGGAGTCATCAAAAGATGAAGAAAAGAAACCTGAAGGCGAAGATGAGGTAAGATTTATTCTTTATTATCTTGTATGTACTAATTTATATTGTTGTGTATGTAAATTATGGACCCATAGTAGCCCTATTCTTAGTATTTCTCTGTAACATTCAGGTCAGTACTAAATTCAGACATAAAAGCCAGTTTTACTATTATTTGTGTTAGCAGTGATAAAATGCATTGAAAGTAATTTAAACAGTATGTATGGTTGCAACTTTTACTGTGGAACAGACTTTTGATCTCCTGCCAATACTTGAATTAACACAAAACATACTCCTTGTTATTTGTTTACTAACATATTATTATTGCAATTTTATAACATTACTGGTTAATTTTGAAGTTGTTTACCTTAATGACACAAAACAAATAATAGATAATTTTCTCTGCTGTTATAGTAATTTTGATAATAATTATTATTGATGATTTGTGTTGTATTGCAATATCAATGCTCCCAAATCCAACCTTGTTTTGGGTTAAAAAAACAACCTAAACCATACTATTCCAATCACTTCTACGTTAGTTCAACAGTAATTGTAGCAGACTAAACAATAGTCATGTTATACCTATGTATAGTACTAATGACTGTAAAGTCATTTATTCTGGTCATTACATGTGATGAGATTTAGTTGCGGTTATCGGTTATATGGTTTGGTCATAATAATGCCCATTGTACAAGATCATGATTTGATCCTTAAGATGTTTGTTGTTTACAGTACACAATTATGTTGGTTCTGTCCATGAAACTTGATACATTATTCTGCTGTAATATTGTTGTTTGTTTTTGCAAAAGGCTTGCTCCTTAATAACTGGCAAAATGTTTGTCAATTGCATTGCAATGCAGGTTGTGTTACAAAAATAATTTTAAGTACACTCCTAATGGTAGATGTCAGCTTTTCAACCCACATAAAATTCAAAGTCTGATACTTATGTATTTGACATAATTATACTACAATAGTTCTTACTCAAAGATCTTTTTCTTTTTTGTTTGAATTAACTATTTGACAATTATTGCTGTTATTAGCCTCCCGTCCGTTACAAAGACTCCAGGAGATCGATAACAATTAAAATTTCTATTGTGTCTCATTAGTAGCAGTTGAACTCATAAAAGAAACTTAAAAATATTAGTAAGTTTCAAAGTACAATACAGTATCTACCTACAGTTCACCAGACTCAGTTGTTGTAATACATTACAAGGTACCAAGACATAATCTGGTACAATAGTCAAAGATTCTATCAACTAGCTATCGGAACCTCGTGCACATAAAATTATTGGTTAGATTTCTAGGCTACGAAGTTAATTATGAAGTTAAAAAAAGTTACTTATAAAATGTTCATATTGCAGAAGAAACCAGTGAATACCAACGCTATAAATGTACGTCGAAATATCAGGGAAGTCATGGATGAGAAGAACTTGGATGCTTCAACACTTGCTGCCCAGAGACAGGAGTCGGAGAGATTGGCTCGAGTTCAGGAACAGCAAAGAATCATCAGAGAGGTATAGCTATCTTAATTTTGTACTGAAATGAAAAAAAAAATTGGATATTGCTATCACTTTTACAAGTCCTATTAAAAAAATATAAAACATTAGCTAGGTGAGTTCAGCATGTCCTATCTGACTACTCTGAGAAAAAAGGCCAAAACAGACTCAGAAGTCACAGTCTCTTTTAAAGGTTCTTTCAGGACTTAGACACAGTCATAGTTACAGACACAGTCTCTTTTAATCTTGGTCAGGTCATATGAGGACCATGTAGATTATTGTCTGAAAGAAAGAATCACACAGATTTGAGTGGTCCTGTCCAGTCAGGGCAAGCATTTGTCAGTAATTGTGGAGTTCAACTCAGAACTTAAGAAGCTCAACTCGACAAACAATACCAAAGAAATGACATTTGGGTAGGCCGCATAAACTACTCAAACTGCCAGACCATCATTAAAACTAACTGAGAAAGAAAAAAAAATATCCACATAGTCCTCACATTCACAAAAAATAAAATAATACTTTACAAAGTAATCATGTATTCAATAATGTCAATGTTTATCTATTAATACTGGTATATTTTGATAATTTTACTGAATAATTACAATGTCAAATTTTATGGTTTTATCACAAGGCTTAGCAGAGCGAGATCAGTCCAAGCTATTTATATTCAAAATACTCTCAAGAAAGCAGGAATGGAAGTATAATGATTAAACTACTGATTTTCATCTTATATTCTCTGTCATCATCATTTCACCCAGAAGATGTCCACTGCTAGACATAAGCCCCCCCAAACATATTCTCTGTAAAGTAAATTAATTATCTGAAATTATGTTTTAGAAAATGAAGGTTGCTTAAATAATGAAAAGGTGTTTCTAATGTATATGTGGTTTTAAACAGGTACAAAGGCAAATAGCAATTAATAGACAAAATAAAATTCATCAGAAAACTATATCACTGTTGCAAGGAGGATCATCAATTCTGAAGAAGTCTCTACCTGGGCAGAAACTAAAGTATGTAATATAACTTTAAAATACATGATATTACATGAAAATTCAAGAACTAATTTGTGTTTTGTTCTTGTTTCTAGTTTACCAAATACAGTACTCGTGAAATTACCATCAGGTGAAACCAAAAAGACATTAAAAGCTGGCCAAGTTGAAGTTACAAAGTTGTTGAAACCTACAACCTCTGGTGCCCAAAAACCAGGGAAACCTGATCAGAATTCTGATAAGAAAGAGGTAAGAAAACTATAATTATGATAATATCTTTTACAATCTCATGATATCTTTTATAATCCGACTTTTTAGTTAGAGTTTACCAGTATTAATTTTGAAGCTGTTTGCTTTTCCCAAAATGCTTGCCCCGTACAAAGATTCTTTTAGTACTATCCATTTTGAAAAAGGCTACTTTATATTGAAAACTAGTACATGATGTTCTATCCCTCCCAAATAATATAAGTCTACTTTTCAGTAATTATTCATAACAAATTCAACAAGTTAACACAAACTTTTAATGTGTAGGTTGTAGAGATAGTTGATAGCAGCAGTGGTGAGGAGTCTTCGTCTTCGACATCTGATTCTGATGATTGCATAATGCTGTCAGATTCAGAAGTGCCGCCTAGTCCTGAAGCCGAAGAGGATCCTGGTAACTCAGGTGAGACTCTTAAAATAGAAATTATATCATGATGTTATTCCTTGTATATTATGTATTTAGTCTTTCTCTGGGTGTGGTGAGAAGTCACTGACATATAGAAAAACTTATTTAGCATTACGGCGTCACTTAAGCTTGATGTCCGAAAAAAAAAGCATTGATTTAATTTTCTATGGTGTTACGCGCTTTGCCCTCTCATTGTTGGGGGAAATCGGGTTTTCTTTTCCGTCACAGAGAAAATTGGTTGTGTCCCAGCAGTGGAAATGTTACCAGGCCGATATTAAGCCTATTAAGCCAGTTCCTGTTAAATGCCTGATCCATTTTATTCTCAAAGTAATTAATGTCTGAAAGTGAGGGTGGATTAAGTGTCATGCGGATTTGATCATGCACGGGGGATTGTGCGGTTTTTGTGTTTGGTTGGTTTTGCATCGTGAAACTTCATGGATGCGGACCAATCCACTCCATCAAAACACTTGAAAGTATTTCTCTTTGTTTTCAAGGTCTCCATGTGAATGATGCGTATAACATCCCGGATGAACAAGGCCGTGTGTTAATCAATATTGGTCACCCGGAAAATGATGAGGACATATTCTTGGCACCACAAATCGCTAGGGTTATCAAACCTCATCAGGTAAAATTTATTACAATTACAGTTGATTTATTTTAAAATGTGGTCCCATGTGAACGTTTATGCTGAAAGTGGGCAACGTCGCGCAAATAGATGTCAAATATTTCGCTGTTTTGATTAATTTGGCAATATTTCTGGGAAATATAAAATGTGGATAACTATCGCTAACTAGAATATTAACAATGAATTGTAATTATAACACTAAATTTGATGTTGTAACCGTTTAAGGTGTAAAAAGGCAATTGGAAAGTTTCCAAATACCTAATTTTTTACATCTAAAATTAAATATACTGAATATTTAATTTACTAAATTAATTATTGCATTTCATAATCAATATTTTAGTTCACTAGTTAGCCACATTTTATATTTCCATACAGTATTAGTAATGCCAAATTAATCAAAACAGGTAAATATTTGACAGCTGTTTGCGATGTTGCCAACTTTTAGGATAAGTCCTCCTAAACAAGAATAATTGAACTGTACTTTTTGGTCCAGTTCAAGAGACTCAAAAAAGCTTTTGATCTCAATACATGTAAGTAAACACTCCCTGTATGTGATTTGCCTTTGTTCCAGATTGGCGGTGTAAGATTCCTATTTGATAACATTATAGAATCTGTTGAACGATTCTCGACATCAACGGGCTTTGGATGTATATTGGCACATTCAATGGGCCTTGGAAAAACGTTACAAATTGTATGCTTCTGTGATATATTCCTTCGCCACACGTCATCTAAAACTGTGTTGTGTATCATGCCAATCAATACACTTCAGAATTGGGTAAGTGTCCTAGTATGACGTTGGTAGTATCTGATAGAGCGATTACTGTTAATGCTACCTTCAATGCGATATTTTCAAAACTTGATCGTGTTTATGATCAAAAAAGGACCTATGAAGTTCATATTTAGGACTTATCCAGTTTCAGTCTGTCAATGCGAGATTTTTTTCGAAATCCTCCATATAATATATAATAATAATAATAAATCGTTTATTTATAAAAAGGGGCACATTTACAATAAGTATCTTAATAATTAAAATAGAGCACATTTGCTTAATTGCCTGAACTAGGTTGAACCTGTGCTTCAGGCTAGGAAGTGCATAAATACTTTATGTAATAAATTAACATGGAGTTTAAAGTATATAAACTAAAATAAAATTAGGTCAATCAAAGTAAAATGGCATGTTAGCGATTCTATTTGCAGACAACAAATAGATCTTCTGTCTGTGCATAATCTATGGTTAGTAAATATTCAAGTATAATTTTTTTACAGCTAAAGTAATTTAAATTATAAATACTAAGTTTTCTATTTAATCTATTGTACAGAAATGGGCCTAAGAATGTAAAAAATCTTTCTACAAAGACATGTTTTGAGGTTGCATTTGATGTGCATACTATATCATTCCGTCTCTTGTTAGTATTGTCAGCGGTGTAGGTAAGCATGGTGTGCTGTTTTAATACTAAGTGCATAATGAAAAGTTGGCGAACAGTCAGCACGTTGCAGGATTTATATAGCAGATCTGTGGGAAAGAAAAAGGGATGGAAGTTTGCTACCTTTAAAATTGATCTCTGAGCTCTTTCAAGAGGAAGTAGATTGGTTTTTGGTGCGCCACCCCATGAAGTGATGCAGTATTGAATTATAGATTGACATAGTGCCAAATAAACTTGTGTGATTAATTTTGAATCTGCAAATGTTCGCAATTTTTTAAAAACATATATTAATTTGCGCACTCTTTTAACTAGACTTTCAATATGTTTTCTGAAAGACAGTGTGTCATCCATTATTACCCCGAGGTATTTTATGCTGCTCGTTTTGAGGATAAAAGGGCAATTACACATGACTGAACGATTTCCACATTGATGGGCATATAGATGAGGGTTAGTAATGTAAAGTTGAGGCTTGCGCATGGAGAAGTGAATGTATTTTGTCTTGTCAGCATTTAATGTTAGTAAATTGCTATGTAGCCAATTAGTCACAGTATTAAAACCTAGTTGAGCAATTTGGAACAGTTCGCTACTGGTTTTAGCGGTAAATAATAACGCCGTGTCGTCGGCATAGGATATTATTTTGCCTTCTTTAATATTCAGATTACACAAGTCATTAATATAAATCAGGAATAGCGTAGGGCCCAGAATACTTCCCTGGGGAACACCAAAACCAGTACTTTTCTGCTCATCGCTCGTAATATTGTCTATTCTAACACATTGGTATCGGTCAACTAAGTAGTCCGTAAATAGTTTCAACGGCGTTCCCCTTATTCCTATGGCCTCTAATTTGTTTAGAAGAACGGAAACAGACACCGTGTCGAAGGCCTTGGCTAAATCAAGGAAGACTCCCAGGGTCTGGTTACCTTTGCCGAGTTCTTCTGAAATATAATCGGTCAGGGTATGCACCGCATCGGCTGTGGATAATTTGGCTCTAAAACCAAATTGTGCAGGGGATAAGAAATTATTTTTTTCTAGATAGTTAACTAGTCTACTGTTTATAATTTTCTCTAATATTTTTGATATTGGAGAGAGTAACGATATTGGCCTATAATTATTTACTAAGTCTTTACTACCAGATTTAAAGACAGGGATTACAACTGCCTTTTTAAGACAGCTAGGGAAAATTCCTTTGGATATACAGATTCGAAGTATATGCGTTAAGGGAGGTACTAAAATATGCTTAAAAAGTTTAAGGATCTTATTACTTATATTATCCCATCCAATTGCACAGTCATCTTTTAGTACAGAAATAATTCTGGTTATTTCGTCTTCGTCAGTGTCCAGCATAGCAAAAGATTTCAGGTTACAGGTATTGATTGATTTTTGGAAAGGTGGTTGGTGTTTCGGAATCTGTTCAGCAAGAGTTTTCCCAACATTGACAAAGAAGTTATTAACGTTGTTAGCTGACAAGAGTGGTGAAGGATTAGTAAGCAGTAAACTCGAATTTGATTCACGCTGTTTAGACATATTGGTGACGTTTTTAATATGTTTCCAAAGTTGCTTACTATTGTTACCAGCTCTATTTAATTCATTTTTATCGTAATTATTTTTTAAGTTCTTTAGGAGATTGTTGCAGAAGTTCCTGTATCTTTTATAAGTGGTTTGGATTATTAGATTATCAGGGTATCTCTTAGTTCTCTGATGAAGTTTATCTCTGTGTCTTATACACCGAATTAGTCCAGGAGTAATCCAAGGTTTAATATTATAAAGTTTCTTATTCACTGTAGAAACTGTCGTGCTACGTAATATTGCTTGTTGGACATGTTTTATAAAGTACGATAAAGCGAAAATTAGCGTCAGCACTATTGTAAACTTGGCTAAAATCTAGGTTGCATAAATCATATTCGAGTTTATTTGTATTTAATTTGCTTTTGGTCTGGGGACGATTTAGCTTAGGCAGCGTTAAATTTACGGTAAGTAGGACAGCATGATGGTCAGTAATTGTTGCGTTAGTAACAAGCGTAATATATGATAGGCTGGTTTTAATCATCATATGATCGAGACAGGAACCGCTCTGATGAGTAGGCAATACGTGAGTGGGGAGAAAGCCATGGAATGAGCAGATATTAAGATACTCTTGGGTCCTTGTGTCACAGTTTTCGGAGCCAATATTTATATTTAAATCACCTGTTAGTATAACATTCTTAAACGAGGTTAGCGCTTGAAAAATCTGGTTTAAGGAATTGTGAAAAGAATCCAAGTTTCCACCGGAAGGGGACCTATACATAGCGATTATCGCTGTGGTTGTACCAATTTTGATAACTAAGCAATTAATCATACCGTCTTGTGGAGTAGGTTCCTCGACTGTTACCTTCAATGATTCCTTAGCAAATACTACCACTCCATCATTTTGGTTGTGGTTTCTATTGGTATGCAATAAGTTATAACCAGGTATTATTGGCAGGTTATCGATGCGGTTAGCTAGCCAGCACTCGGTTAGTACCATTATATCACAGTCAAAGTTAAGTCTATGAAGGAAAATTTTAAAGCTATCCATGTTCTTATAAATACTACGAATATTTTGGGTCAGTACCGTTAGTGACTTTTTATAATCGGAAAGATATTGTTTGCAATCCTCAACGTCACATGTCTTTGAGACTGTTACAAATGTGTTGTCTATATCGGTAATTAAGTTATTATCCATAACTAAACTGTAAAAATAACAATAATAAATTACGTCTAAAATATACACAATTATGTGGCGCTCTTAGGCGCCTTCATAATCGATCGAGTTGATGTACCTGTATTCGGCCGCTTTTTTAGCCGGGCAATCTGCGTCTCCCGTCTTGTGGTTGGCTTGTTTTTTAAAGCGCAAACATGTAGCACATTTTGGCACACCTGCTTTCTTTGCGCAGTCTTGAATAGTGTGTCCTTCTTCACCGCAATGTCCACATGTAGGGGCAGCAATTTTGCATGTTTTAGCTGCATGACCGTACTGCTGGCATTTGTAACATCTTGTCACCAGTGTGAAGTCTCGTACCGGGCAGGACGACCAATTTATGAACAATCTGTCCTGTGTGATGAGAGCCTTACGTATGACGGCTGGAACTTCTATAATAAAGTTGCAGTTCTCAGCATCTTTCCTGCCAGATTTGTGGCTTAGTTTTATAGAGGTCAAAAATGTATCTAGGGATATAGTGGGCAGTTTGTCAGCCAGGTTTTGTTCATACATACATTTATACACCTCATTTTCAGTCATTGATGTAGGAACTCCTATTACTATAATGCGAGGTTTGCGCTTTTTAGGTTCGTCGACGGTAAGCCCTGACGAAGCTAGTTGGACTGTTTGCTTGAGCCTGTCTAGGTCATCTTTGGTCTCAGTGCTGATTATGAGTCCTCCTTTTCCAATTTTGCGTACGCCTCGTACTTTCAGCTTCATTTCTCCAGGGCATATGATTTTTTGGACCATGTTCTTGGTTTCGTCACTGGTTTTTGAGTTGTCACTGGGATAAATGGCCACGGAGCTAAGAGTATTTGGACGAACAAAGGTTTTGGACCCATTCTTCACCATAGCTGCAAAAGATGTAGAAGTTGCTTCCTGCTTCGTACAGGACTCTTGAATCGTCCGGTTCATTTCCATTAAACAATTTGATAGGTCTCGAGCTTCGGTCATGGTTTTAAGGGAGGTATGGGTTTGTATGGCTTTTTGTTTTAATGACTGGTATTGTACAGCCATCTGCGAAACTCCATGTCCAACTTTCCGGCAAAGATTGTTTATTTTTAGCTTCTGATCAGCGTTTAGCTTACCTTCAGAAACAATAGCACAAACCTCATTCAGGCACTGCTCAATAGACCCCATCCAGTTCTGAATCTCCGGAGTGGACACAACTTCAACTTTCTCATCTTGGTCCTGTCTTAGTTGTTGGGGCGAAGTCGGTGCTGGTGTCGGTACCGGGGTCGGTGTCGGTGGAGGGCTGCGTCGCATCATCACGCTCCGATTAAAGGGGCTGTCTGCCATGTTATCATAAAATATTTATAAATAAAATATATTATTCAGTTCATTATTTTAACTTATCACTATATTGTTTATTCGTATAACACGCTACGCTAATACACTGAAACTAGGTCACTATTTATGCAAGCGTTAATTTATTTTATTGATATTATGCATTGATGAGCACGTCTGTATGCGTTGAATGCCGAATTGTCAATCCTATCAAAGAGACTTCTACGAAGGTCAGGGCCAAATGTATGTTTCACAGAGTTACAGCCCCAAGCATATTCAGGTACTCTAAACATACTTGATAGGTTCAATTAAGAAGCCACTATTAAACATTTCGAAAATCGACTCTTACCAAAGACAATAAACACAGTCATGATTTTGTGAACAATTTCTAAAATCCATTATGTGTAATGTTTCAGGTAGCAGAATTTAACATGTGGTTGCCATTTGACGCGAACACAAGTCCGTTGTCAGCCCACGGCGAGGTGCGACCCAGGAACTTCCCTATCTATGTGCTCAACGATAGTCACAAAACGTTACAAATGCGAGCCAAAGTTGTGAAGGTATGCATTTTTTAAACTATGAAACATAATATTAAAAATTTGAATTGTCACTGATTATATTGAGTACAATATAATTATAATAAATGCCTTAGTGTTAAGTCTGCTTCTTGAAAAGTTAGAATGATTCAAAGATAAAACTGTCTATTAAATTTGACCGATGCCGCTGTGGGTGGGACGCCGTAAGCGTTGACGAATGAGCGGCCTGTACTGCCCCCTGTTACGTCGCGCACATACCTAAGGCGGGGTACAGCGGTATGGGTCTAGCTATACATGCTATAGAGAGTTCTAACTTTTCAAACTATCAGTGTTACTATAATATTGCATTTTATTTTGTAGGATTGGACTACCTCAGGCGGAGTTCTTATGATAGGTTACGAGTTATACAGACTACTCAGTATGAAAAAAGATAAGAAACCTCGTAAGAAAAGGAAAGCTGACGCTAAGTTAGAAGCCGAAAAGGAGAAAGATGAGAAAAAGTCGGATCCGCCTACTGAAGATACTCAGGTAAAAGATTTACACTTGTTTTTATACGATTTTAAGACATAACTCGTAGGTAAACTAATATGATGCCAAGGTGTGGCTGCGTATAGGTGTTAATAAACGCAGCCGATTGAATATTTACAAACTTATTGTTACTACCCGTTTTTTCATTTTTATTGGTGTCTATAAAAATGAGAAAACGACCAAACCCCACTGGGCCCGGTGGAGTACGGCCAATTCCCTCTTACAGAGACGAGGACTGTGTCCCGGCAGTGGGGACATTATAGACTGATTATTTAATGCTATATGACGATTAATTTTCTCTTCGTTACTTTTGAGAGTACATATTACAAGTTATTTTATTCTCCGAAGGCTTCTGAAGAGTCGAAGCTGGATAAAGACGATGGCGACAGTCAGGCTAAGCCAGATGATACAAAGGACGACACAAAGAAAGAAGAGAAAAAGGAGGATAATGCTATGGATGAAGATAAGAAACTTTTGGATGGTGAGCATAGTGCGCATTACCACATATTAATACAGATGATTCACTCCGCAACATCATTTAAATAAAAACATTACTTATTATTAAATAGTTAATTTAGTAATACTTATAAACTTGGACTTTTGAATGTATTCAGTAACTTTACAGTTCGAAGCAAAATAATGTTACCATACTAAAACAATAGGTTTGGGATAGTGCACTTAACGAAAATAATGAATGGTAAAAATAGTTGTATTTGAATAAATCCCAAATATATAGTGTTCTATTGGAATATATCAAATAATTATTTCACTAGTCTTAAAATTATTTTCTACAAAGTTTTAAAAACGGGAAATCAGTCATTACTTATTAAATTCAAATAAAACATGCTTATACGTATAATTACAACACTTGTTCAATTTCACTCTTTTTATGTCAGAAACTGGTATTCCTCGACTGTCAAGTTACTGTACAATTCTAAGTTAATTTGGTGAAGTGACGATGAAAATAAACACCTCCCTGAGAAAAGCCTATGTCTTAACAATGCTGACTATGATGCTATATAGTGTTTGATGGATATGCATAATTTTACTTTGGAATTCATAAATTACTGCCTATAGATAAGCTGTGCAAGCTTTGTTTACTTTAGTCATCTGAAAACTGTTGATAACCTGATAAAAATGTCTCCCTTGGGGGATCCTAGAGTCATGGGCTGAAGGCATGGTAACAGCTTCTATATACCTTATACCCTGTACACTAAAGAGAACACAAAATCGTAGTTTTAACCATTATGTTATATTTACAGAAATGTACGAAGCATTGGTCAAGCCAGGTCCAGATTTGGTGATATGTGACGAAGGACACCGAATTAAGAATTCCCATTCGAATATTTCCTACGCATTGAAGCAAATGAGGACGAAGCGAAGAGTAGTTTTAACAGGTATGACTGTGTACTATTCACTAAAGACTGGCGCGTTAACAACAAGTTAGTAACAAGTGGGCCTAAAAGTATTAATTTGGAATCGCAGTTTTTACTAGTTACACAAGTATAATTCTTGGCCAAAAGCACATGATATTTTAACCTAACCTAACCTAACGTTTTTATTTCTTGTGATTATTCTTATGAAAATCAGAATGCGAAAGTTTAGGTCTGTCGTAAAGCGTTTTCGGCCACGAAAGATCAATTTAGCTTATAGCTAGAACACACATTAATCTAGCATAGACTTAATGCATTATTGGAGTGATCCTATCTTTGTTCAGGAAGTAAATGGTAAATGGCTCATACTGAATGTAGATTGCTCTACGTAATATAATTACGCATTTTTTTTTTTTTTTTTAAATTTTGTTGTTTTGTTACTCAGGCTATCCTTTGCAAAACAACTTGCTGGAATACTGGTGTATGGTGGACTTCGTGCGTCCGAACTACCTCGGTAGCAAGACAGAGTTTTGTAACATGTTCGAGCGCCCCATTCAGAACGGACAGTGTATAGACTCCACTCCTCAGGATATACGGCTCATGCGATATCGGGCTCACGTGTTGCATTCTCTACTTGTAGGTTTTGTACAAAGGTAAGAATATCAGACGACATACTTTTAATCGTGCTAGTGTTCTCTGAACGGGTGTTAAAGTTTCCACTCATTATAAATTAATTTTGTTCAGTCCAGTATTGATTTTACGACATCATTCTGGGCAAAAACTTTCATGTTTCTATCTATTTTGGTTCTTAGGCTTAAATTTGTCCAGCTAACGATCGCTCTTCTACTTTTTGCCACCATTTATGTCTGAATAGAAAAATAAAAGTAACTGCAGTAATCCACATGTCATCTTGCTACCAAATATACTTATGTAATTTGTTTACAGACGATCGCACGCCGTTCTGCAGTCAACGCTACCTCAAAAGGAAGAATACGTGCTCCTAGTACGAATGACGCCGCTTCAACGTAAACTGTACGAGAGGTTCATGAATGAAGTAGTTCGCTCCACTTCAGTGCCAAATCCTTTGAAGGCTTTCGCAATTTGTTGTAAGGTATGTGATATTTCACTGTCATATTCAAATTCAAGTCATTTATTCAAACTAGGCTGAGAATCAGCACTTTTTGAACGTCATAATTACATTAGACAGTCCCCCAAAACGCCCACCCTTCACCACTTCCTAGTGCTTTTGCTGGGAAGAAGAAGTGGCGCAACAAACTGGCCAGCAGAGGTGTCTTTTTAAATTATAAATTAATAGCCATAATATATAACAGCTAGCACACGCCAGAATACCAACCAAAACATTGAGAACTATACTCAGGCAGAAATCAATATCTAAATAAAAGCCTCCAGGCATAAAGGGCGTGCCCGCTTACATATAGCTGTAATTAGAAGTTATAATTGATAAACTAGGACCATCGGCATCGAGGTAAAATAAATAATTGTCGAGGTCGCTAGTTAACCACATATTGCAATACAACTCATAAAAAAAACATTGTAATGAGTAGATTACGTCAAAAATAAAATAAAATTAAATTAAAATACGAGGGTGAATCAAAAAAATCTTGGAATCAATATTAAAAAAGGCAAAGTTTCAAACAAAAATATTTTATTTTTATACATAATCTCCCTCCAATGCATTCATTTAGAATAACGCGTTTCTAACTTCCTTAATCTTTGTGAAAAAAATAGTTTTTCTTGACTCTCGTAAAACTCCTCTACGGCAGCCATAACAGCCACATTATCGTAAAATTTTGTTCAACGCATGTCCACTTTTAATTTTGGGAATAAGTGAAAATCACTTGGGGCTAAGTCCGGAGAATATGGTGGGTAGTCAAGGAGATTGAAGCCAGCACAGCGGATTGCGTTGAACGCAACTTCCGATCGATGAGCAGGAGCGTTATCTTGAAGAAACAACACGCCCAACGATAGTTTTCCACGACGTTTTTCTTTAATCGCGTCACGCACTTTCGGGATTAAATTTGCATAATAAGGTCCAGTAATCGTCTGGCCTCGAGGAGCTCGTGGCTAAGTAATAACTGCCGCACGGGTCGATCCGTCAGGTTAAGCTACGCTTGCCGGGGTTGGTCTGTGGATGGGTGACCATCTTTACGTACCGAGACTCCTCCGTGCCTCGGAAAGCACGTTAAGCCGTTGGTCCCGGCTGTCATTCGTGGATCTTTGAAAGTCGTTACGGGTCGTCAGAAGCCCGAAAGTCTGACAACCAGTCTTACCAAAGGGTATCGTATCACCCAATTACTGGGTTGTGGAGGTCAGATAGGCAGTCGCTCCATATAAAAATACTGGTATTCAGCTGCATCCGGTTAGACTGGAAGCTGACCCCAACGTAGTTGGGAAAAGGCTAGGCAGATGATGAATCGTCTGGCCTTTTGGCATGTAATCAATAAAATAAAATCCTACACTATCCCAGAACACTGAGGCCATAACTTTGCCAGCGGTAGGAGCAACTCAAAATTTCTTAATGGACGGAGAGCATGGCCGTTTCCAAGACATGCTTTGTCTCTTAGTTTCAGGATTGAACCCACGTTTCATCCATGGTGACAAGGCGACGGCAAAAATTATCCGAATCACGTTGGAACATTTCGAGATTACGCTTAGAAATTTTCAAACGTCGCTTTTTATTTTCGTCGGTTAACATTCAGACACTTTTTTGAACCCCAGTGAATCAATTAAAATTGATTGAACGCTACCAAAGTATATCTTTAGGATCTGAGCTATATGTTTTATAGTTATTCTTCTGTCTTCCAAAACCAGATTCTCAACCTTTTTGACATTTTCTTTCGTAACGGAGGTTGAAGGCCGCCCAGAACGCGGGTCATCTTTACACCTTGATCTACCTCTTTTAAATTCAGCCACCCAGTACGCAACCGTAGAATAGGGTACAGCATCATCCCCTAATGTCTGCTGAATGTCTGAAAAAAAATCCGTCGTACACATTTTTTTCAAACTGAGATATTTTATCACCGCACGTAACTCGCTTTTATCCATAATTTTGGGTTTTAAGCAACTCGTTGCACAAAACAATTTATTACGTGCGTGCGAACGAACTGACAAAAACAAGTGACAGTTTGCATAAATATTGTGTGATTGACACTCTTTAATTTGAATATCGAACTTCTCCCAAAAACGTTTTATATATATGCAATTCTAAGAACTTTTTGATTCACCCTCGTAAATTGACTTAAAAAGTAAATTGAAAACGTTTTATTCAACCGAGTATTGAGATAATTAGTATTTCTATAAATGGTGGAAGTCACAAACTGCTATGCTTATAGTGATAATCTAAATAAACAGAAAAAACTTTGTTCCTCTAAATATTTCTGCAGAAATATCAGAGAACTTATATTCTGACTACTCACTCAACCATACTTTTGTATTCATAACAATTTTATATACCTTTCTTAGATCTGGAATCACCCTGACGTCTTATACAATTTCCTCAAGAAGCGTAGTGAAGTGAACGCCGCTATTGAAGAAGATTTGGATTTGGAAGAGATTGGTGGCGTTACGAAAGCCGGACGCGCAAGAAACATGAAGGGAACGCCGGGTCGACGCCCAGGAAAACCACGGGTAAGAGCCGAAATGTAAAAGTTTAAGTTTGATTGTATCAGTTTAGCTGGTGACATTACGTAATTAAGATGCAATGATATGAGATACTTTTGCCAACATTCATGAATTAATTAATTATTTATTTATTGCACAATGTACACAAAGTTGCAGACTACTAATGCTTACGTGACCTTGTTAGGGCGCAGCAAGTAAACTTATAACACAAAATATCGCTTATAAGTTATATCACAACATTTACATAGATTAGGAACTTTCACTGACAATTGTTAATATAAATATTTAATTTTATTAGAGGCATTTAACTTTATACTAATTATTATGATAATTTATAACTTATATATTATTATGTATATATTTTGTGCATTATTTTAACTCCTTATCTTCCAAAAATTCTTAAATACTACCTATCTAGCTTTAAATATACATCATTATTTTAAGTTATGCCTTTAATCTAGCCTTAAATATTTATCATTATTATTTTAGGGCGCATCCAAGAAGCCAGCCGCGACCATCCCGCCCAACACGAGCGGCGGGCCGGCGCCCCGCCCCGCCGCGCCCTTCGGCCCCGGCCGGGACCCGCCGGCCGGGGCCTACCCGCCCTACCACAACTATCAGAACCAAGGCCCTGGTTACTACCCACCCAATCAAGGCTACAACCAGAACTACGACGGCAACTACTACCAGCAACAACCGCCGTACGGCAGTAATTACCCTAATCAATATCCACAAAACATGCCTCCTGAAAGTGGACCAGGTTATAACCAGAACTATTGGGGTAATGGAAACTACTATGGCAACACTGGGTATTACAATAATCCTCAGTATCAACAAAATAATCAGCCCCCACAAGACTTTAGAAGCAACCCGCCTCCCGAATACAATAATTCTCAGCATTACCCACCGAACTACAACGCACCGCCGAACGATCAACCGTATCCTGGCAATGCGATGCAACCCTACTCAAATAATCAAGATAATTACACCGGTAATCAACAAAGACCACCGTATCAAGGCTATCATAATCACCCTGGATACTCCGAGTATAACTCCAACGCGCCACAGGGATCTTATAATCCTGGGCCTCAAGGATATCCTAATCAGCCATATCCGCCACCATATGCCGCTAACACTTCTGGATATGGAAATAATTCAACTCCGTATAACCAGTACGACAATCATCCTACCAATTACCCGGGCTTCCCCAACAATATGCCTTCCAGCCAAACTGACCCCAATGTGCCAACTCAACCCTCTATTAAAAGTGAGCCTAATGCAGTTCCTAGTAATTACCCAGCTGTAGACATCAAAACAGAACCTAATGTACCACAAACACAAAATACAAACCCTGTGCCATTTGGTAATCCAGCTTATGGATATCCTCCAAATACGCCATCTTTCCCCGAACAACAAGAAATCAACTCTAATGGTAACAACTATCCGTGCTCATATCAGAACTTCCCATCACACCTTGAAACTAAACCACCTATGGGTAGCGCCAGCTCTGGCAGTCCAGTAACATCATGGCCTATAACTGAAATAAAGACTGAAATTGATAAACTCAAAGCCGAGGAAAAAACTGAGATGAAATCGGAGTCTGATGGTGAAGTCAAAATAGAAGATCTGGACACAAAGAAAATTGTAAAAGATGAAACAAAGAAGATAAATAAAAACCAACCTCTTCTTTTGAAAGATTCGAAATCTGAATCTACTAAAAAGAAAGATAAGGACTCCAAAACAGACGGAGGAAAGAGTGATGGATCTGAATCAGAAGAAGAAATTCCAAAGGGGAAAGGTAAACAAAAGGGTAAAGGGAAAGATAGTAAAAAGACAAAGGCGAAGAGTAAACCGAAAGCTAAAGGAAGAAACGATAGGAAGACATCAAAAGAAAAGAACAACGAGGACTCCGAATCTGAAGAGAGTGAGAAGGAAGAGAAAATGAATAGAGAAGAAGAATTAGCGATGGTTAAGAAAGCTGAAGAAATGACATACGACTGGGCAACTGAATTGTTAAAAGATTACATTCCTGGGATTATTGAAAATTCTTCTAAAATGGAATTGTTCTTTTACATATTGAATGAGAGCATAAAGCTTGGAGATAGGCTATTGTTGTTTAGCCAGAGTTTATTTACATTGAATCTCATTGAAGACTTTTTAGAAAAGAATTACATTCCTGGGACAAATAGTCTTTGGGAGAGAAATACGAACTACTATCGTAAGTATTATTCTGGAAGCTAAAATGATTGTTTGTTAGCCAAGCTTCTATTCATAAATCATATTCTTTCAGGCTTGGATGGTTCAACACACGCTTTAGAGCGTGAGAAGCTAATTAACGAGTTCAACGCCAACCCGCACATATACTTGTTCCTCGTATCGACACGCGCCGGGTCGCTTGGTATCAATCTCGTTGGAGCCAATAGGGTAATCGTTTTTGACGCCAGTTGGAACCCTTGTCACGACACGCAGGCTGTTTGTCGGGTTTATAGGCAAGTATACATTAAAATATATTGCAGCTTATTTTATTTTAAACTTCAGTAGAGCGAGTTGGTGATATATTCGGATATTGTCGGTATAATAATCGTGTACATTTGTCATGTATTTTTTTAAACTTTGATTTCGCATTAGCCTAAACATGTTTCTTATATAAAAATGAAATTATTCAGATACGGACAAAGGAAGCCATGCTTCGTCTACCGTTTCGTAATGGACTGCTGTCTCGAGAAGAAGATTTATGACCGACAGATAAACAAGCAAGGCATGGCTGACCGCGTCGTCGACGAGTGCAATCCCGACGCTGTTCTCTCGATGAAAGAAATCACTAATCTGTGCTTCGATAATGATGAGAAGGTAAGTTTAAATAACATTACGTATTGTAGTTATTCAATGTGGAACGTAGTAGCAGCGTACAAGCTGCTCTATCGCGACGCTAACGTTGCGTCAACGCGAGCGTTTCTATACATATGATTTTATGGTAACTCGTGTACCTACCTATGCGGCGTTACCGCAGCTCATGTATTCACGCACGTGGCGTTAGCGCGACGTCAACGCCTCCGCTGGACATATGCGTAGTTCAAAGACTTTCTTTGGTCTTGTCGATCTTCAATGTATCTGCGAACGGTTATTTAATTAGATATTAAACTTAAATACTTTTTATATTTCCCGACAATGCATTGCAGCCCACATAGTCGGGGTTATCGGAAAGAAAAACGATTCGTAAGAAATATAATAAACCCAAATTATAATTTTTACTACTTTTTTCGGCTGTCAACTGTTGTCAGAAGCACTAGTGCTCTCCAATAATTTCGTGATTTGCTAAGAAAAACTGTGATTTAGGTTTAACAATACTACCAAAGTGCAGCTAAAGTGCCCATCTCGTGGTGATAGTGTTATCCAGCTCTGAAATTCGTTATTAATCGTGAAAAAAGCGATCAAAAACTTGAAATCGCTCAGTGAAAACAAATATACCCCCACAAAATTCACTAATCAGAAACTGCTATTGTTATTTGCCCGTGACAGCTGCTGTCAATGTCACGTCACGCCACAAAATAGTGTTGCCAGAGCTCGGAAAAAGTTGACAAATAATAACAATTTTTACCAAACAGTAGAAAAATGGAAAAACAGATGGAATTATTTCTAATGAAAATAGATGAGAAGATTGACACGAAGATGCATGAATTAAAAGAAGATTTCATGAAACACACCAGTTCAATAACCGCAAGTATTACAGCAACAATAGAAGAAAAGCTGAGTCCACTGGTTAAAGAGAACCTTAAACTTAACAGTGAGGTGTCGACACTGAAAATGAAAGTCAGTAAGTTAGAAAGGGAAGTTAAGAAAAATAATATACTACTGCATGGCTTAGAAGAAACCGAGAGAAATAACAATGAACTTATGAGTTTGGTCGTGGATTTCATAAACAATATAGTAACGGAGAGAGGAATACGAGAATTTGATATGTGGGAAATCAGTGAGGTCCAAAGGTTGGGGAAAAAAGAAGACAAAAAAAGGAGACCGATATTAGTAAAACTTACTTTGGCTTGGAGGAAACTTGAGATACTAAGAAATAACAAATACTTCCCAGCATCAACATATGCCACTGAAGATTTTCCCAAAGAGGTCTTGGAAATAAGGAAAGAGTTAAAACAACAACAGCAACAAGAAAAGAAAAATGGAAACTTTTCTATTATCCGTTACGATAAATTAATAATGAAAGGGAAAATAAACCAAGACAAAGGGATTGAAAAGAGGAAACGGGCCCCGTCAAACTCACCACCTCAGTCTAACAGCGATGATAGCCTGCAACCAAAGGCTCCAAGTAAAATAAACAAAACAAATGCTTTTGAATATATGAACCGCTCCAGACACAACTCACAAACCGGAAACAACAAGCAATAGCAATCAATCAAAAACTACCCACAACAGCCGAAGAAAAGAAAAAACACAAAAACAAATAACAACAACAAATCACATTCCCCAAGCCGGCTGGTCCCCGTGGGGAATAACGACCACCACCCTCCATCTATTACAAGGAAGACAAAAAGTGAATTCCTACAAATATGCACATATAATGTGAGATCCCTGTCTTCAACTGAAAGATATCTTCAACTTACATATGCTCTTGAAAATATTAACTTCGACATTTTGGGTCTTTCCGAAGTCAGAAGAACAGGTTGCAATATAGAAGAATACAACGACTACATGCTATGTTACATGGGAGAAACCAAGGGGAAACACGGGGTTGGCTTTTTACTGAAGAAAACATTTAAAAACAAAATAATCAACTTCACAGGACTGTCAGAAAGGGTTGCATTGCTACAATTGAAACTAGAAGACTTGCACCTCTCACTTATACAAGTCTATGCACCCACAGAGAAAGCGAGTGAAGAAGAGATACAGAAATTCTACAACACCATCACAGAAGCACTATCAAAAGCTGACGACAAAGTGATATTAATGGGAGACTTCAACGCTAAAATAGGACACCCAAAGGAAGGCGAGAACTTAGTAAGGGGTCAGTACGGATGTGGCGAACGAAATGACCGGGGCGACCTACTGATAGACTTTGCTTTTGAACACAAGCTTTCAATAATGAACACATATTTCAAGAAAAGAGAAAATAAACGATGGACATGGATTTCACCTGATCAGAAAACAACAAACGAATTAGATTTCATACTAACAAGCCACCCCCGACTCATCACAAACACGGAAGTACTCAATAATATAAAATTCCCTTCCGACCACAGACTTTTAAGAGCCTCCCTCGATTTAAAACAACCAAGGAAAGATAGAAAAAACTACAAACCTTCAGCTACAAGTCTAAAAACTGACAATGAAATTAAATGTTACGTGAATAGCCTGCAATCACACCTAGAAACCAATTTTAAAGAGACCCTGAGCATCCAAAACTACTACAACACTTTAGAAGAATCCGTGATGCATAGTTTAAGCACAAGCAACCAAGAGAGAAAACAACAAAAAATATTTAGTAAAGAAACTGAAGAACTAATTAAGAAACGCACTGAACTAATAAAAACAAAACCCAAAGATAATATCATGAGAAAGGAGCTAAGTGAAGTATTCAAAATAACCAACAACTATTAACCAAGACTATAAAAAGCATAGACAGGACATAATCACAAGAAACCTTACGAATCATAGAAGTACAAAAAGAGCCTTTAAAGACCTGAAACTACAAAAAACATGGATACAGAAGTTGGAAGACAATACAAGGGAAACAAAAACGAGAAAAGATATTATTAACCACGCTACAAATTTTTACAGAGAAATGTACAAGAGGAAGATACATAAAGACACCCCACAAGCACAAGATTATAGTGATACTAGAACAACAGTAAACCCAGTAACTGATAGAGAAGTATATGACCACATTAGAAAGCTAAAAGATGAGAAAAGCCCAGGACCCGACGGTATAACCAACGAAGCCATTAAATTAGGGGCACCTGTTCTACTCCACCATCTCACCAAGCTCTTCAACATGGTATTAGATGCTGAGATAGTGCCACAACAATGGTGCACTTCAGAAATAACACTAATTTATAAAAAAGGAAATCCATTAGATATAGGCAACTACAGGCCAATTAGTCTGATGGCAAGTACATACAAATTGTTCGCATCTATTATCCTAAGCAGAATAGCACCTACAATTGATGACTCACAACCAATAGAGCAAGCAGGTTTCCGTTCGGGTTTTAGTACAACTGACCACCTACAGACACTGGAACAAACAATGGAGAAGTACAAAGAATTTAACAAGCCTCTATATCTAGCATACATTGATTACAGTAAGGCTTTCGATACAATTAGTCATAACTCAATCTGGGAAGCACTGAAACTCTCCAACGTCGATGGAAAGTACATAAACATTCTGAAGAACATATATGCTAACAGCACTAGTAAGGTAAAACTAGAAACAAGAGGTGACCCAATCAAGATCGAAAGAGGTGTGAGACAAGGAGACCCCATCTCACCAAAACTCTTCATAGCTGTTTTGGAAACTATCTTTAGGAAGCTAGACTGGACTCACAATGGTATTAAAATAGGCAAGAGATACCTTAACCATCTAAGGTTCGCAGACGATATTGTCTTACTGGCTGAAACACCACACACTCTAGAGGAAATGATATGCTCATTAGCCATGGAAAGCTCCAAGGTAGGTCTGGAAATGAATGCAAACAAGACTAGAGTAATGACGAATAGCTATGAAAAACCAATATGGGTCATGGGAAATTGCATAGAATATGTACAAACTTATACATACCTAGGAAAACAAGTGACATTCAGCAAAACAAACAACGAAGAGGAAATACAAAGGAGAGTAAACATCACATGGCAAAAATATTGGTCACTGAAAGAAATCCTAAAAGGCCACTACTCCCTGAATCTCAAGAAAGTAGTAATGGACACTTGTATACTACCCTGCCTATTATACGGCTGCCAAACATGGGTTCACACTAACAGAACCAAGCAAAAAATTACAACCACCCAGAGGGCAATGGAGAGGAGCATGCTAGGAATAAGAAAAATTCACAAGGTGCGAAGTACAAAAATTAGGAAAAAGACTATGCTGACAGATGCTCTAACACAAGCGCTAGCACTAAAGTGGCGATGGGCAGGACATATCGCAAGGCTCACTGACGACAGATGGACGATACGAGCCACTAACTGGAAAGGACCACCAGGGAAAAGGAAGGTTGGAAGACCATACAAACGATGGGCAGACGACATAGCCCAGACTGCTGGCACAAACTGGCTGCCCTTTGCCAAAGATCGGGAAAATTGGAAACGAATGGAGGAGGCCTTTACCCAATATGGGACTACATCTCCAAAAGATACCCAAACAAATAACACTACTAACTAGAATAAGATGAACACTAACACAACTAACACCCATTTCATTTAAAAAGTAGTTTTTTATACAAAAAAAATGTAAATATTGTGAGATAAGAAATAAAAGGCTTATTATTATTATTATTATAATTTTTACTGCTTACGAGTAAAACCTTTTCTTTTTTTAGGAATCCGAAATCAAAGATCTGTCCGAGCATAAAGATAAGTACATCGATGTGTTGATGCAAGGCGTTATATCACAACACGGGAGAATGCTGAGCAAGGAACCATTCCAACATGAGTCCCTACTTGTTGATAGAAAAGAGAAGAAATTGTCTAGTGCTGAGAAGAGGCTGGCGCAAAGAGGGTTAGTTTAGATTTTATACTATTTAACAATTGATCATTTGGATTACTACTATACAAGGTACTATTATTGGCGCGTGCCCAAAATTGGATTTAAAGTAGCCATCTTGGTTTTTATTTCACAAAACAATCGCACTAATGTTTACCACCAGCGCTACTCTGTCGACGTCATTCGAGCGCCAATTGATAGTACTTTAGTTCGATTTTTCGACGCCTGCTTATAATTTAATAAGTGTACCAGTGTTGAATTTATAAATGAATGTGTAGCGGTTACACCGCCACATACTAACTACGCATCAAAGACATGACGTCACACAAATCCTGCATCGCGCAATTAGAGTTTACCGCGCGAACGACATAGATAAGACTATCCGAAATCAACAGTTGGGCAGTCGGCCCGCCAGACACAACACCCGTCTGGTTGGAGGATCCTCCCTTTTCTATAGTGGATGAGTGAACTTTACACCCTGTTCCTCATGCCTCTAAATTGGTGACCCCGAGTATGAACGTCAACGCAGCCTTCGTGCAACTACTTCAGCGTGACGTCATCATCATCACTCCCGCAAGCTTTCGTGAGGCGAGTCACACAGACAGCCAGCACCCTCGGCTTCAACGGGTATCCTGACCACCAGCATGCAGCGAACGCGCATTCCTGGTCATCACCCTCAGCCTCATCACCCCGACTCACTGGGGAATCAACGCAATCATCTGAATCAGCGCAATCACCGCTATCACCGCTATCACCTCAATCATCTCAATCAGCGCAATCACCGCTATCACCTCAATCACCGCAATCACCTCAATCACCACAACCGCCGCAATCATCGCAGACAGTTCCGACTCACCGCGAACTGTGCGGCACCCGGTTCCGACTCACTGGAACCTTAGCTGGCACTGTGAAGCATCGCAAGATACAAGACTCAGCCCACTATCGACCTCCGGTCTCCGGAGGGGAGTGATGTAGCGGTTACACCGCCACATACTAACTACGCATCAAAGACATGACGTCACACAATTCCTGCATCGCGCAATTAGAGTTTACCGCGCGAACGACATAGATAAGACTATCCGAAATCAACAGTTGGGCAGTCGGCCCGCCAGACACAACACCCGTCTGGTTGGAGGATCCTCCCTTTTCTATGGTGGATGAGTGAACTTTACACCCTGTTCCTCATGCCTCTAAAAATGGATAAAAATACTGACAAAAAATATATAACGGGCATTGTGCATCAATATCATATTAGGATTGGCCTTATCTGGAATTATTCGAACTTATTTCGATGTGTCTAATATTTAAATTACAAAAATAAATACATATTTTTGTAATTTAAATATTCTATTAAAATCTAACCCGATGTGTTTGAAGTCTGTACGAAGACTGTGAATGTTTTATTATTCTTAAATTGTACCAATATGAACTGTAATGACTGTCTGCTGAAATAACAGATGTGTTATTTAATATCCAGATACGAGCTCGAAAAGAAGGCGGCCCTAGCCCCCAAGCCCAGCCCGGCGTACCGCACCGTGCGCGCGGCCGACGGCAGCCTGGTGCAGCGGCCCGTGGCGTCCGTGCGGCCCATGCAGCACGGCGCGCGCTGGATCCCGGCCGACGTGTGGCGGCGCCAGGGCATGACGGCGCAGGAGATGACGCTGCCGCTCGGTAGGCAGCCACACGTGGCCATATTAGATCATTTATTAGATTCCCATGCAGCACGGCGCGCGCTGGATCCCGGCCGACGTGTGGCGGCGCCAGGGCATGACGGCGCAGGAGATGACGCTGCCGCTCGGTAGGCAGCCACACGTGGCCATATTAGATCATTTATTAGATTCCCATGCAGCACGGCGCGCGCTGGATCCCGGCCGACGTGTGGCGGCGCCAGGGCATGACGGCGCAGGAGATGACGCTGCCGCTCGGTAGGCAGCCACACGTGGCCATATTAGATCATTTATTAGATTCCCATGCAGCACGGCGCGCGCTGGATCCCGGCCGACGTGTGGCGGCGCCAGGGCATGACGGCGCAGGAGATGACGCTGCCGCTCGGTAGGCAGCCACACGTGGCCATATTAGATCATTTATTAGATTCCCATGCAGCACGGCGCGCGCTGGATCCCGGCCGACGTGTGGCGGCGCCAGGGCATGACGGCGCAGGAGATGACGCTGCCGCTCGGTAGGCAGCCACACGTGGCCATATTAGATCATTTATTAGATTCCCATGCAGCACGGCGCGCGCTGGATCCCGGCCGACGTGTGGCGGCGCCAGGGCATGACGGCGCAGGAGATGACGCTGCCGCTCGGTAGGCAGCCACACGTGGCCATATTAGATCATTTATTAGATTCCCATGTTTGATTAATATGTATTTGCACACCCCCTGGACACGTAGCTTGATACCCATAGAAACGGGTTTTCTACGGGTTTTGTCGACGGAAGAATTCAAATTCCAATTCAAAATATGTTACTTCACATAAAACTACAAGGGCACTTATGAAACGTCAGAAGCTAGGTGCACAGTTCCAATTGATCGTTTCCTACGAAGAAGAACCGACAAGAAACTCCACGGTTACTCTTTTAATAGTAAATGGTTTTTACGATGTTTTCAAATTACAATGTTAATAGGTAATTGAGGACGGTGCGTGTAGGCCTATCAACAAGTACTTAGCAAGATAGAAAATGGTCGACGGATCAACAGTCTGTTAAACCTACAACATTCTCAAATTCACAAAATCTAAAAGAAATATAAATAAATACCTATTTAAACCAAATTACATGATTGCCACTACATCTGAAACAAACCTAATTTAAAATAGACAAAATGACAGATTGTGATATCTGTCATTTTGTCTATTCTTCCATCAACAAACCCCGTTTCTATTGTGGTCAAGCTAAGTGTGCTGGTAGAATATGACGGATACCTATAGATGTGCAATCCACGACGACGCGCCCCACTCCGCTCCGCTCCGTACTAAAGTACAGCTTACAGTACAGTCATCGCGGAGTGGGGCGCGTCGTCGTGGATTGCACTATCTGTAACAATGTGTTATGCTTGTCAACTTAATGTGTACTCACTCATATTCTTGCAAATCAATTATTCTTATTCATAGAGTACATATAACTACTTATACTTGATAATACGACCCTTATTCTTTCGAGTCGGTACAAACTATTAATTTTACCTGTTGTCCGATAGCTGTAGCATTGTATAGTAAATGTTATTGGTAATTTAAAATAATTAATCTTTTACTTTTACAGATGTTGTAATACCAACGAACTCCGCCGAGAAGACGAACATAGTTTTAAAAGCGGGACAGCGTGTCATGGTTTTGAAATCGCCTAAAGGAATTTATATGCAGCTAGAGTCCGGTAAAATTATTGCCATCAAGACATCGTTTAAAGGTTTGGGACAAAAAGGCGTAGATAATAAAGACAGCCCCATAGGGAAGAAAGGTAAGCCTTCGTTTGTGCTTCATAAAATGCAGCTTTTAAAATATGTTTTAACATTTCAGTAATGTATTTTTGTTTTAGTTTTAGGCAGTCGTCCAGTGTCAAACATACCAGGGTCTTTGAAGAATAACTCGGCAATTACAATTACATCAAAAACAGGCCCTAGACCAGGTTTTCACAGAGTAATGCGGCCTTCTATAATAGGACAAAACAAAATGAGACCCATGATGCCTGGTCAAAAAATATCCGATATCAGGAGTCGACTGAGTGAACTTAGATCATACTCAGGTTTGCGTCCGAAATCACCACTAGCAGGCAGATTATTACGACCCAATCTACCTGGTTCCGTGAGTATAACGAAAATCCCGAGAGAACCCAAGAAAGCTGAAGCTGACGGCAATGACTCCGGTTCTACAAGTAAGATGGAAGTAAACTCTGATGAAGATACTCAAGTATTAGATAGTGACGAAGAGGATAACAGCAAGAAACAGAGTTCAAAGCAATCTTCTGATGTAGAACAAGATAAGAAAAAACCAGAAACTCCAGAATCTTCTAAGCCTAGTGAAGAAGAAAAACCAAGTACAACACCTGATAAGGATTCGAATCCTGAACCAGAACCCATAGTCTTAACGACGGATGAAAAATTACCCTCCGAAGATGTTCTAGAAAATAAGGCGATAGAAGATAACTCCATTGAGCAATCTAAAATACCAGATATTTCAAAATTGGATGCGGCAGATTTTAGCCGCACTGCTGATGCTGTCGAAAGAAAAATTAATCCGCTGAAGAATTATAGGCATCAGAGGCCGGGTGGTCGGCCGACACTAGAATCAAGCCTCAGTCAGCTAGAGAGGACTGCGAGCGTTTTGAACAAAGAGGGGATGCCAGACTTCCGTCGAAACTTGGATGATATTACGCAGTCGTACTCTCCGACCGGCGAAGAGAAGCCCGGAGCGAAGACGAAGAAGCGTCGGTCGCCTGCTAAACCTGACGCCGTGCCTGAACCCGTGCCGAGTGCTCCGCCCGCGCCCGTTCCCATGACTCATAGTGTGTCGAGCTTACTGGGGCCCGCGGCCGCGCCACGCGTCCGCAAGCCCTCGCCCGCGCCCGCGTCGCCCCTGGACGACCCGCGGCTCCTGGCCCGCCCGCACGAGCCGCCGCCGCACCCGCTGGCCGGCCACATGCAGCCCGCGCCCGGCATGCCCCTCAGCCTCAGCCACCCCGCCATGATGAGCGGCGGCACGGCAGCGCCCGCCGACTTGTCGAAGTCGTCCGCCCCCGGCGCCATGCCGCAGGGGCCGCACGGGCCGCAGGGGCCGCACGGGCCGCACGGGCCGCCCGTGCCGCCCGGACAGGCCTATCCCGTCGGGAACCCTCCCCTGGAAGGACCCTACACTCAGTACCCAGGTAAGGCCACTTATTCTTTAATTGCAGTGGTATTTCCGAAATTGGCTTACCTGGTATCCCCTGGTATACCTCTCGATTCCACAACAAGTTTATTCAAATTAATCACTCAATGCATTTCATAGTAGCACTTATTATACATTGAGTAATTGCCGTTGAGGTTATGTTACGAACTACATACCTAATAATTATTATTTATTTACACTTAAACATTTTCTACCATAAAAATAAAAGTTACCATTTTGTATTCCCCTAAACGAACCTTAACAATCGAAGTCTATAGCGCATCGAACGGTTGTGAATAGTTGAGCAGTACCGGCGTAACTGGTACCACATAAGAGCAGTAATAATAATACTTGTTGTGGCCGCAGGTTACGGGATGGGCTACGGCGCGTACCCCACGCCGGCGTACTACGGCGGCTACGGCGGCTCGGCGTACTACCCGGGCTACGCGGGCCCGGCCGGCGCCGTGCCGCCCTACGCGGCCGCGCCGCCCGCTCCCACGTACGCGCCGGAGGGCTACCTACCTCCCAACCCGCAGTGGTAGGCCCGTCTGACTGCTAACGTTTAGTGCGAGAGTGCGACCATATTCAGTGTTAAGATTGATGTGCACGACCGAGTGTTCCTCTATGACGATTGACTCGCTTCCCGGTCGAGTGAGTAGCGTGGCTTTAAATTTTCACTATCGTTTACCTTCCTGCGAAGCTCGGTGGACCCCGCCGGATTTCTTATCCTCCGTATTATATTTATTCTCTTTTGTACCTATAAGTATATTTGATCCGATGCATCTGTGGTTCTATAATATTATTGACAAAACAAAAAATGTTATACTTCCAATCACAGTATGTTTGATGCGAATGTGCTTAAAATATTTTTCTGTAATTCATAGGTACTTTTTAAAATGCCATGAAAATTGAATGTGCACTGTTAATACTCCGATATTTCTTGTGCTGTGGAATATGAAGTGTTTTCTAGTTTTGTGGTAACATACCTACATAACCATTTCTGACTTTGCCACAAACTAATTTGTCTAGCCTAGCATGGCATATTCACCATGAATTCCTTGATATTATTATGATAATAATATGATGAATTTTTTCTACTCCTCTCATCTACGTCCCAAACTTTTGTTGATGAAATAAGGTATATTGAAAATGTCACAAAATTTAATGATTTTCTTGGGATTGTAGATACTTATATTTAATTTATATTTTTTTAAATTTACACATTTCTTAAAATGATTTATGTATTTTGAACATACTTTCGATAAAATTATATAGTGATTATTTATTCTTAAGTACTTACTATGAAACATGATGTAAAATAAAACACTGCTTAGTGCGGATTTCACCAATAAAATTGAACGCGTTCAGCACATCTAAACGCGATTAAGAGCTATCAGTGTACAATGGTGCCGAATCTCTTGTATACCGAATTAAACTAACTAAAATATCACTATAATTCCATACTTTTGGCTATGAGAATCGCTATTCTGCAATAAAAATCTCTAAATTTAAAAAATATTTTGACAGCTAAAATCGAATTTGACAATCGTGACTCCACGTGGTAATACTTGTTTGCCGTACCCCGTGATTTTTTTTAGAGCCGAAGGTGCGTCGGGGGCAGCCTCGACGGGTTGATGGAATTTTTCACTTTTTGTATGGAAAATATGAAAAATTATTACCTACGTGTTGAGTATTAGGGTTTTATAAATTGGGTCGAAATCTTCATTATTTTTTCGATAGGGACACACCATTTTCGAAATATAAGCAAAAGAAAAAAAATCAATCTGCCTAGCCTTTTCCCAACTATGTTGGGGTCAGCTTCCAGTCTAACCGGATGCAGCTGAATACCAGTATTTTACATGGAGCGACTGCCTATCTGACCTCCAAAACCCCTTTGGTAAGACTGGTTGTCAGACTATAAAATATAGTTGTGTCAGTGTCACTAGTCTATTTCAGAATGGGAAAGCTTGACTTGGCGGGGGCACTGCCGTGCCTCCAGATTATCGTTTGACAGGAATAAACTAAATTTTGGTGATTTTTTTGTCTAGTTTATTGTGCGTTTGCACTGGTGGAACATTCACAACAAAAAAAATTGAAATCTTTAGTTTCTGTCGTCAAAGTTCCATACAATATTTGACAGGAACTAGAGATTTCAACATGTTTTGTTGTGATGTTTCGCCAGTGCAAACGCACAGTTAGAGGCATTTGTGACGAGAGAATCGGCACCAATATTCCATAGCAATTTTGACACTGATAGCTCTTGAACGCGTTTTAGAAATGCTGATCGCGTTCAATTTCATTGGTGAAACCAGCCCTTAGTGCGATCCTCAGGAAACTCGTTTTTGTGTGGATATTCAACTATTAATATTGTTATGAATGGGAGAAAAGTTCTAAATTTCTCCAAGCTAATTACTAAATGAGTGTAGAATTTTCAAGTACATATTCAATCCCACTAATAGTTAAGTGTGGTCGGTTGTCAGTAAGTCCCTTTATTGCTGTGGCTATGGATCGATTAATGTATGTGATATGTTGCTACATAGTCTTAAGTCGAATATAGCTTGTACGGATATTTATCAATCGTAATTTTAGATAGGCGCCCTTAGTATCTTAGAAACTTTAGTTTCTCATTTAACCTACAGGTCCGTGATATGTTCTTACATAGTAGTTATGTATGCAAATGCTATATGCATAGAGAACTATTTATCAAATTTGTAATGTGTTTTAAACGATATGATCTGATTGCAAAAGTCGTTTTTGACGTAACTGTAGTCACTCATTTCTATTTTTTCTTTGGTGTGCTTACGGATGCGATTCTTTATTTTCAAGTTCACTGCATCGTCTAATTTTGCTGAGCATGCGATGATTACGACATTCTTTGATAATGTAATAATTGGACAAAGTCTGTTTATTGACATTAACACATTTTATAAACGCATTGAAAGAACAGTCTCGATACACGTCCTCTTATTAGCAGTATTATTTGTCGCTTGTGAATAATTATGATCATAAGAGATTTAAAGTGTAGGATAAGGTTAAATAATAAGTCTTGAATTGAAAAACGATTCTGTATTTAGAGGTAATGTGTGTCCACTATCAACTTTTTTATAACTTGTAGTACACAAACTAATTAATTATTTAGTAGCGATTTGACAAACAACTAGAAAATAGTTTTTCACACAAACAACTTATAAGACTTGGTATTACTTATTTTTATTATTTTGTATATTTTCACGTTGTCAACTCGGAAGTTTTAAATCCATTTACACACCAGACGAAAAGTAGAAATAATGCAGTGTATTATTTTAAAAATAGGTCTTCAATCATTTAATTGTATGTTGTCCTGTGTACAAATAGCGTTCGAAATTATTATTCGAAGTGATACAATAATAAACATTGCATTTTAAATTGGTCAACTAGTATTGTACCGGCGATATCCAATAAATAAATCAGGAAACAGTTCGTGTATTTTAATTAGTTTCACATTAATTTCATAATGGGTTTCTATTACTAATAATAGGTACCTTCATTTTGTTGTAAGTATGATGAAACTGGATGGGATGTAATACCTGTCGCGGTTGACCTTGCATCTGTTCTTTTACTAACAAAAAATGATTTGCCCAATAATCGGTATTGTGAAAAAGTCAATCTATTTTAAACGCCGCTCAGTAAACGATTGGAGTTGCGTGACCGACCATTTGTAAGTACCTACCTACCTATCCGATACTGTCATCTAATCGTCTGAGTTTGTCCGATCATCGTTATGTCTAGGTCCTTGAATTATTCAATTTCATATACTGCGACTTAATAACATGGTGCTACATCAACGGAAGATGCGCACGAGTTGAATACCTAACATAGTACACATTATTATGTGCAATTGGTCACGGAGCGTCTAATTAAATATAAAACTAGTTTTCTTTGTTGAAGACACCTGCCCGAGGGTTATACAATTCTTTGCATGTCATAAAAATTCCATTAGTATCTTAAAAAAAAGTATACCGAGTATGCACACATAAATGTGTCTATTATGTATAGGCACTGTTGTATGGCGCATGCAATGTATGGGACCCTGTGTATGGTACTAGCTAAAGTAGACACGCAACGAATGTTTTGTAGAGGGTCCAAATTGCCCAGTATCCAGATTTTGAGTAACCAGTTTGAAACAGGAAACTACAAAAGCAGGTGGTATTTATTCTTCCATACACAGAACTAGCTAGTTTGTTGAAATAAGCCGAAGCTCGCCTAACACATGCTCTAATTTATTACAGCTAGTCAGTATTCCGTATTGTCTCTAAACTAGCATCATTAATATTAAACAGTCTTCGATACTAAAATAAAGAGAAATACAAAAGAAACAAAAGCACTAAGTTCTAAAGATGATTAATCTTATTCACTTTTGTGTATTTGTTTCCTATTCCCATTTTTTAGCACACTGGAGAGGGCAATGACCAAGGCTTTTTGTTACCATTGAACTATTTGTATAGGTGACGAATCGTAAGGTGAACCTTAATGGTTTCTTAATATTTGTAAAATAAACCTAACTGGTCGTTTTGGTAGTGTTTGCCTTGAACTCAAAAGTTAAATTAACTTTGCTTTATTTAAATTTTTAGTAAGGCGAAGGTAAAGGCACTTTGGGTCAGATGTCCGTTTTTGTCACTATAAGTGGTTTTATTTATTATACTTACTAGACAAAGTTAGCACCGTGTTGCAATATTATTTTCTAAAGTTTATTTATTTGTTACCATTAATGGACTGAAGCCTCATGGTCAGATAATCAGTCACGTAGGTGTTGATTGCATAGCACTAATTATATATAGGAATTCGACACAGCGCAGATTATTTGAATTATATAAGTACCTACATATTACGTTAGGCTATGTGGTTAAATAACGGCTACCATAGAGTAACACTTAAAATGCATGGGTCTATAATGAAAATATATTTACATAATAGGTACATCATAAAGCGGTAGCATTGATTCATTCAGTACCAACCTACATAATAAAAGTAATCTACCACAAAATTAAATTTATTGTATTTCCCATTTCTTCAATCTAATCTACAAAACCATGAGCCAAGGCGTAGTTTATATTTTGTAAGATCTATCATTATGGTCACTTGTTTGCCAATCAACTTAATCCATGTCACAGAAAACATGACCACATGAACAAGTGAATGACACTGCGGGAAATAAAGGATAATCCGGAGGAAGGTTGAAGGTTTTCTGGAAGACATGGCTATTCCTGGCTATTATGGCTTCATAGCTTATTGGCAGTATCCATAGATATAAGAAAGAAGGGAGTATCACTAAATAATTATGTTATGACATACGCAATGATGTTTCAAGTACCTACTACGAATTTTATTTTTTATTTGTATATATATTTTTTTTTTTAAGTATACGTATTTAGATACATCTTCAGAGCCAGTAACTGTCATTGCAGCAAAGGGTACCTAATTCCTTAAAAAAATATCTTGGCCACCTTACATAAATGCATCCTAAATAATTATGCAATTCGCTAGGACAAACAATCAGGGCTATCATTAAGTCAGGGCAGCTACCTGACTTTTAATGATTCAATAAGCATTTTTTCAGCCATCAGTCGACATAAATATAATGACGCTAACACACGGAGGAGCTCGTGGCTAAGTAATAACTGCCGCACGGGTCGATCCATCAGGTTAAGCTACGCTTGCCGGGGTTGGTCTGTGGATGGGTGACCATCTTTACATACCGAGACTCCTCCGTGCCTCGGAAAAGCACGTTAAGCCGTTGGTCCCGGCTGTCATTCGTGGATCTTTGATAGTCGTTACGGGTCGTCAGAAGCCCGAAAATCTGACAACCAGTCTTACCAAGGGGTATCGTATTACCCAGTTACTGGGTTGTGGAGGTCAGATAGGCAGTCGCTCCATGTAAAATACTTGTATTCAGCTGCATCCGATTAGACTGGAAGCCGACCCCAATATAGTTGGGAAAAGGCTAGGCAGATGATGAGTCGACATAAATATTTGAAGCCAGACAATTTTTTACGCACTCCACGAAGTCTTAAGTTTTTTCGGCCATCAGTCGACATAAATATTTGAAGCCAGACAAATTTTTACGCACTCCACGAAGTCTTAAGTAAAACATCAACGATTATAATTATGCTTAACAATCTGAAGAAGACGATTAATTTCATGGATGAATGATTGTGTAAATTATGATGCTGCCACCTTATTCTTATCTAACTAGTGTAAAACAAAACAACAGTGATTTAAAGTTTAAATTATGTATTGTGCAGCGTTGGATTGGCGACGTAATATAAATTGTAAGCGCGGCCGCCGTTCGCTTCCAATATTATGAGTGGTAAGGGAGGCGCCAGCGCAGTACTAGGCGGGAAATTGTAACGCAAACTTCTCGATAATACAAAGTGTTGTGCAGTATTCTTTGAGAATTGAATAGGAGAAGACAGATCGTTGTACAGTGAAGTAGAAAAAAATAATAAACGTTAGTAAAATGTGGCGGCGATTGATATTTGTGAGTATTGATATTTTATTAAAATTATGAAAATTAATATTGATTAAACATTACGTTGTGAAAAAAAAAACTAGGTATTTACTTACATTCCGGTGGTTCTGGGATTCCTTTTTGGACTTAAGGTTTATCCACACAACAAGCCTTAGCCAATATTTAGTGAATCCTTGATACTAAACATTATCCAGATCTGGAGCTCCCACAAAAACATTCTTATATTTGTACCAATATTTTAATATTACGCGTAACATGTTTAATTAATTGTTATTTGAAAAGCTGAGCAGATTTACTTATAAAGCCGTGTCTCATAATAAAAAATAAATGAAAAGCTATCGTTGCACTTGCACATACTCGTACCTTAATTAATGCGGCATGTGTTTGTTTTGTTTTATCATCACATCTGCACCTCACCATTGTGATACTTATCGAAATACATCATTTATAAGTGAATTCTATGCAACCGCACTGAGTGGCAGCTCTGGAAAGTTAACCAAGGCCGACTAAGGGCAATAGATTCTATCAAAATTTTCTCCACGATTGGCTTAACGGTCGCATCCTATTAGTCTCACTTTCATTTCAATATCTTTCACTGGTAGATAAACCAAGCTCATTAAGACCATAATCATCCGTTCAATATTTTGTGGTGCTTACTTTTCGCTTTAGTTCGACGAGTTTGTTTGTCCAGGTTTCTCAATTTATTAAAACATTTACAGGCGCTTTTGAATTCAAAGGTCACTCAGAAAGCTAGTTGCCCATTCCAAAGTGTAGTCGGTATGTAGGTTCCTATGGAGAAGAACAGACAAAAAATCCATGGATAGTCTTGTAAATTTTTGTGGACATGGACACTGTTAAGTTTCTTCACCAGGGATTATTTTTGGTGACGAATGTTTTAACAACAAAAAGATGTCTGGTATTAAAATCAATTGAGGTGAACCGCCTTATTGATCTAGTGGTCTGGCGCAGCCGCCGGGGGGCGTGATGTAATTGGGCGCGAAATTGTAGGTAGGTTGAAAATAAGGTTTTCTGATAAAAAACTGGTACACCTATCCTAACCTACCTAACTACTAAATTCTGGTTCCGGAAACCATGAGCTTGATTGCTTCGTAGCGTAGTCTTACTCGCTTGGTATGGTAGCTTAGCAGGTTGTCCTGGACCCTACTTTACGCGTCCAGGATTTTAGGTTTGGCGATGTGGTCCATAGACGCTGATGTAGTCATGAGCAGTAGTAGGTACTAGTGCATTTTTCGTTAGTAGATTTTTCAAAGCTGCTTAACCTGCGAAAAATTACGGTGTTAGTACGATATTAGGTACAGTTAGCTATTATTTCCTTTCGGACGAAATGTATTCTTTTGTGTGATTCGTCACATACCGATTCGGTAATAATTTACCCACGTAATAAGTTGTTGTAAGTACAAAATATATAACACACAGACAATGGAATTTCATGCATATCGAAATGCAGTGGACATCCACACTTATTTTTCTGTTCTTTTAACCTTGGTGACTTAAATGGTGACTGGGCGTCTGTTGTTCTTGTCGTCGCGGGTTCGTTTCCGCATGAGGACAAATATTTGAGGTGTATGACATTTGTTCCGAGTTTGTATGTAGGTACGTGATATGAGTATGTAATGAATGACAGGGAATCTAAGTGTAGTTATACTGAGTCCTTGGTTTATTAATATTATAGGTACACCACCGCACGGTGAATGCTTGTGAGCTAATTTTTATTCTTGTTTTGAGTAGGTACCTAGGTATTAGATAACTTATTTTACAAACCTACATTATTACCTACCTATAGATAGGTATGTACTTATGTGATGTAATGTCCTAATTTAGAAGTCACTATTGAACAGGAAATAATTTTACGTGGTTTTATTTAAAAACCAATTAAACTTGTTTTATGCAACAACAATTGCATAATCAAATGTTGATTTCAATTCAAGACATTGCATTGGAAAAAAGATCAAATCTGCTGTAACCTACTGCATAATATATTATATTGAATAAATATGGTATGGTTTACAATTTATAGATAGATAGAATACTCTTTATTGTACACCATAAAAATCACAGACATAATTTAGAAATTTTACATAGGGTGACACAATGGGCGGTCTTATCGCTTAAAGCGATCTTTTACAGACAACCTTTGGATGGATTAAAGGTAATAGGAGAGACAATACTGCAGGTAGTCAGCGGTGTACCATCTACATATACAATAAATATGTACATACATACATAAAGCATAAACTTATTCATATAACTATATAAATCTATAAACATGAAACAAGAGCAAGGAACTAAATGTAATGATGATGTTTAAGGAGAGAGGAAGTGTGTTTTTACCAGAGTTTTAAAAGTGGACAAGGATTGAGCTCGCCTTATCGACACGGGCAAGGCATTCCATAACCGTACTGCTTGAACTGTAAAAGATTTGTCATAAAAGCTGGTTGAATGCATCGGCATCTCTTGTCTCAAGTTTTCCGATGATCTCAGATATCTATTATGTGTGTCATGTAGGAACTTGAAACGTTCTTTAAGATAGGAGGGGGTTATAGGATTGAACAGAATACTGTAGAGCTGAAATAAGATATGAGAATTCCGGCGAAGACGTATGGGAAGCCACTTGAGCTTTGTACGAAATTCAGAAATGTGATCATATTTGCGCAGGCCAAATATAAATCTTATGCAAAAGTTTTGAAGTCGCTCAAGTTTATCTAGTTGTGCCTCAGTGAGATCGAGGTAACTGATATCAGCGTAGTCAAGGATGGGAAGTAAAAGGGATTGTGCAAGCGCAGTCTTAGTGGCAGTTGGAAGAAAGTTCCGCAATCGTCTCAGGGACTTACCAGATGCAAAAATCTTGCGGCTTACGTCCTGTAGCTGGGGACCCCAAGAAAGATGTTTGTCGATCCAAACTCCGAGGTTCTTAACCTTTTCGCTAATTGGAATGGCAGTTCCGTTAAATTGAACTTGGGGAAGTTGTGTCCAGTTTATCTTGAGCTGCCAACAACAATGACTTGGGTCTTCGATGTATTGACCTGTAACCCATGTGCCTCACTCCACTCGCAAATTGAATCCAAATCCTTGTTTATACCATTAATTGCATCAGCCAAATCCGAAAGGGCAGCTTTTTTATATATTTGTAAATCATCTGCATAAAGGTGGTAGGACGAAAGAAACTTTTTGGAAATAGAGTTTATAAATATTGTGAAGAGTAAAGGAGATAAAACGCCACCCTGAGGTACACCGGCAGAAGTATAACACCAAGAAGAACGAGACTCTTCTATGCATATACGTTGCCGGCGGCCATACAGGTAACTACGAAACCAGTCAATCGCCGTTGGAGATATGTTAAGCGAGCGAAGCATGCCAAGCAGGATATCAAAATCGACCGTATTAAAAGCATTACTAAAATCCAGTAAGCAAAGAACCGTCAGATTTCCTTCTTCCATGCCTAACCGTATATCATCAGTGACGTTAACTAAGGCTGTAGCGGTGCTATGACCAGGACGAAAACCGGATTGGAAAGGATTCAGTAGACTATTCTTACAAAGAAAAGCACTAAGCTGATTGTGGACAAGGCGTTCTAGGACTTTGGAGAGGAAAGGCAAGATAGAGATAGGACGGTATTCGGAAAAGGAAATAGGATTCGATTTTTTGGGTAAAGGAGTGATTTTTGCCTCTTTCCACATTGATGGAAAAACACCATAGGATATATAGAGTAATTTAGGATATAGCATAGGATGGGAAGGATTTCGTCGAGGACAGGGACTATCATTTTTCGACTTACACAATCACTACCAACTGCGTTAGATGTGATTGAAACAACGCTCTTCTTAACATCACAATCAGAGAATTGACTAAAAATAAATGGGGGATGGTCCGGAGTTGGAAGGTTTGAAAGATAGTTTATTGTAGCTGCCTTCATGGTCCCGCTGCAGTGGGACGAAGATGAGAAGTGTTGATTCAGTAGATCAATATCTAAGTTTTTAGGAATCGATTCTTGGCGCGATTTTCCAACTCCCAAGGACTTAAGAAATTTCCAGACTTTAGCTGGATCTCCGTTTTCAACTGAGGTGTGGATATGGCGGCGTTGGGCATCTCTACGCACCTTATTGCAGCGATTGCGAGCATCTACAAGCATCTCCCGGTTCGACGGCGAGGGCCGACACTTAAATTTAGTTTTTGTTACAGCCTTCCTGTGCATGATACTTCTTATATCGTCTGTAATCCATGGTGCCGGAAGATGTTTAATTTTTACAGCACGAATGGGAGCGTGGACATCGTACAGCCTCACAAGGTTGTCTGTCAGCAGGTTGACTTTATCGTCAATCGACTCAACACTGACTAAAGGAGACCAATCAATGCTGTTAGCATCTCTTCGGAGATCATCTGAATTCATGCCACTAAAGTTGCGCTGCAGGAGAATTTTAGGTTTTGCCTTAGGTGGGCGAATTTTGTAGGAGAGGAATAATAGATCATGGTAAGAAAACATGTCAGCGGGGCATTGACCATGCTTACTGACATGTTGAGGAGAGGAAACAATGAGAAGGTCCAAAAGTGAGGGATTACAGTTTGGAAAATGGTGCGTGGCACTTATCTTACAATCTATCCTACATAATTAAATGAATACTCAATTATAATTTATTATTCATTAAATTAATACATACCTACTAACCTTGGTTATTATTATTCAAGTCAAGAGCTTTTTTTTCAAGACTTCGCTTAGTTTTTCTTAGATTGTCCGTGGCTAGCTTATACTTTCGATTTCCAATAATATAGGAACATAGTTTCTGCTACAGGAAAGCTAAAAGTCCCCAATAAATAGCTAAAAAGATTATTATTTTCTTGTTTTTGTTAAAAAATAACAGAAAACATTATTAAACGGTTTTTGGGGAAGGTACCTAAGTACTAGGTTGTTCAAAAATTAATGTTAATCGCTTCGTATTTTCTATACCTACTAATAATAAAGCTGAAGAGTTTTTTTGTATGTTTGAACGTGCTTATCTCTGGAACTGCCAGTCAGATTTGAAAAAAATCATCTATTACCTACATTTGATAGCCCAATTGTTAAGAAGGGCTACGGCTATTTAACATCACGATTGAACCCATAGGTGCCGAGCAAAAAGAAAAATAACCGATTATCATTACTTTTTGAACAGCCTACTATATAGGTATAGGAGAGTTTATTTATATCCTAGTCAGGATTTGTAAATAGCTGTTGAAGATATTACTGTATGGAAATTAGAAATATGGCTAACCAGTGAACTAAAATATTGATTTTGAAATTTAACGATTTCAATGATTTTTTTATTCAGTTAACTTTAAAAACTTCTACAATACCTAATAATCTTACATAGAGGCCTCGTTTTAAGTATGATAAATACCTGTGCTTGGAGACCCCGTTCTTCTTAACCCTGGATCACTAACCATTCGTAAAATAGACGACGCGTACGTTGCACATTTAATGTTTTGATTAGATTCCGACTTCCGCCACCATTGCCGCTTCTAATACCTTCCTGATTCACAAGTGACCCGCAATGACTCATTACGGATGTACGTTTTTTAGAACGGGATATATCGTATGATAAGTAGTCGTAAAATTTCAGACTTATTTGCAACTAAATATGAAGTAAATCATCGCGGAAATCCTGAAAATTCTAGACTAGATCACGAAGGTCCTAGTCAAAACGTTTCCAGAACTCGCAAAACTTGCAGCTGTAAAAAAAACGTCGGAGGTATAACCACGAACTTCTGTAAGGGCTGAAAAAAGCGATTTGCAGGGAGCATATTGTGTCTATGAGCAATCTTTGTTCAATGTAGGTTTTCCTAAAACAGATTGATGTTATTGGATAAAAAGAAAACTAAGACTGCTAATTAAGATCTTTTTGTGTCTTAAAGGAAGTTAATTAAATAAATATTGATGTTTTAATCCGTCGTATAATTTACGAATGGTTAGTGATAACGTTAGTCGAAATTAAGGTTAGTGAGCTAGGGTTAAACTAGTAACAATAATAATGTAGGAGTGTAGGTACATACAAAAAATAAATTCAATTTAAATCTAGGAGGGTATGTGTGTGTGGCGGTGGTGTGTGTGTGTGTGTGCGGGGTGCGACCGCATGTGTGTATGTCGCTTATCGTTAACTTATCACATGATACTTTGTAAGACAGTTTCAATGACGTCATAACTCTTGCATTTAACCAGTCTATTAAAGATTTCTTACATTATCGATAACTCATAGGATAAATATTTAAAAGATTATTTAATTTGTTGTAAAAATTGAAATGCAATCAATATCGTAACACCGAATAAGTAGGTATTTGGTTTTTGGATGTAAAAAAAGTATTTTGTACTTTCCAAATTTTTACACCTAAAACGGTTAGGTACAACATCAAATTCAGTGTTAAATTGCAATTCATTATTATTATTTTAAGTCAAGAGCGATATTTCATATTTCCATACAGTAGGTACCTACCTAGCGAAACCTAATATTAACAGGTAAATATTTTTTTTATTGTTATTTGCGATGTTGCCATCTTGTAGAATGCAGGGTCTTAAACTTTTAAAGTCCCTAAATTAAATTGCAATTCATTATTAATATTTAAGTCACTGTAGAGCGATATTTCATATTTCCATACAGTAGGTACCTAATATTAACAGGTAAATATTTGACAGCTATTTGCGACGACGTTGCCAGCTTTTGCACGGTCTTAAACTTAACTGGCGAAATGTGGGTGGACTAGGTACACCAGCTCTGCACAACCCTTCGGGGAAACAAGCAAAGCGTGATATTATGTTTATGTGCTAAATAAGAAAAAAAATACCTAGCTGTTAGGTGCTTACCATAACTACGCAATATTGCGTAGTAGAAAAAACAATACAAGATACCTGAATTTGTTTACATAATTTAAAATTAACACTTACAGGAAGTAATTTACAAGGCACGTGTAAACAAAAAACAACACACTTTTAAAGCATAATAATTTTACAGCGCTCCATTAATTGATGAAATAAACTACAAAAAATATGCAAATCCATTTAATTGCGATGCTACAGTAAATAAGTTTTTAAAGCTGGAATTAATTGGTTTGATAATTGTATCTACATTTATATTTGACTGCGCCGGAGGTTGGAGCCATTAGGAAGTGTTGTGATTGTTATGAGCTATGTATCTATCTATATACCTAGGTACTTACTCATCTCATAGTTGGTTGCCTCGTACAGGCTACCGATTTCGACTAATGATTATGTATCGTTGCATTTTTCATGATTCCTTACGTAGGTATCATTTCAAAGGTACCTATCTAATCTTGTTTTAATATAAAATATAAGTAGGTACCTATCTTATGACACTCGGCAATACCTTTTTTTTTTTTTTTTTTTTGGGTGGGAAATCATCAAATGACTCCTCCCGCTCTGGGTGGAGCGGAAGGGCGTGTCAGACTCTTACCGACTAAAACCCACCCGTGTTCCTTCTGTTGCCTGTGCAATGCCAGGGGGCCACGGTATCCCTTTCGGACTTTCCCGCAACCCCGGCAGGCAATGGTCTCATCGGACCCCATCACTCGCTGACATCTCTTTGAGGCGCGTGTGGAACACAACGCGCTGTCGACCTGGGCCTGGTCCTTACCGGACGGCAAGCTACCCATTGCTCACCGTCCGCAAGCCCGCGCCTACGGTGGCCGGGAATCGGCAATCGATTCCCGACGCCCAGGGCGTCTCCTCCTGCGGCTCTCTGCCCAAGCCGGGCATACCTCCACCACTCGGCAATACCTAGTGTAGCTTCCCAACAGTAAAACACTTCGGAATCGGATAAGTAGTTCCGAAGATGTACCCTACTCACAAACTCACAAATTTGTCCTCTTTATAATAAGTATTACACATAAACATACACACATAAACTCACGCCTTCTTCCCATGGGGGAGATGGTTTGGTCATGTTGAGAGGATGAATGAAAGGCGACTAACAAAATGTATTTACAAGGCAGGTGTGAATGGAAACGCCGGGAGGTGACGCCCTAGGAGGACATTATACTGACCTTATTGGTGATGTTCTTCAGAAAGGACAGGTGCGTAGTACTCGCAACCGGCGTGCGTGTATGACCCTGATGTATGAACGTAAACGAGGCAAAAGGAGTATTAAGGATCGTAGCAGGTGGCATTCTGAGTTTCTGCTTATAATATTATTATCCAGTAGATATTGATTATCAAAGGCCGTTTAGTATGGCTATGTTCATATGTATAATTTGTTGAGTTTTAGTTTTTTTTTACCAAGGTATCATACTTTAAAAGTTTATTCTAGTTATTACAACTTTCCCCCTATTTAAATAGGCGGAAAAGTTAGATACGTTACCTTACCTAAACTAAAAAAGAAACGGAAAGGTTCTGGGGTGGCGACCGCGCACCGGAAGACGTAAAGCGTTGAAAGACCTAAGGTGGACCGATGACCCTGTGAAGGCCGCAGGAGTCCGCTGGATGCGGGAAGCACAGAACCGGGCGAAGTGACGGTGCTTGGGGAAGGCCTATGTCCAGCAGACGACATCTTTCTGCTAAAATGATGATGATGGAGGAAAAAGAAACAATTAATATTAATGAAACACTTTTTAAGGCGATAGCAAGAAAATGCTATTACCAAAATTGATACAAAACATGTTTTCCTGCTAAGTATAAAGTTAGATTCTATGGATTTTGTTTCCATAATATAAAAAGTTTTCAGCAAATAGCTTTTTCATCCCACCATCTCGGAAAGAGTATTTTTAATCTTCAGTATCTGAGTGGAAAAGCCGTTTTTATTCTCTAGAGGATAAAGTAAATTGAATTTAGAACATCGTGTGCACTAAGTTTGTGAATTAAAAAAAACATTAAACCTATTTACTGCTACCTCTATGGTGCCGAATATATCATACAACTTTTTTTTAGTTTGTTAAAAACTCAGACTCGGAACCTTCTTGGTGTTCTTTTTTCAATTTGCTTTGTACGCGGTTCTTTACGCGGCATTTTTTCACGTCATTGTTAAACCTTAGGTATATTAAAAACAAGAAACTTGAAAACAAGTGAAAAAACTAAAATGAGTGATTCTAGCGACGAGGAAGTTTGCTTGACGCCAACAGAATTGACTGAAACTGTTAATAATGCGCAAATGAGCTTTCTCCCTCAACAATCACGCGAGAAGTATTTAAAACAGTACGATATGTTCAACACGTGGCGACTAGCAAAAGGAGCCAAAACTTTCTCAGAAAACGTTTTGCTGGCATATTTTATAGAATTATCCGAGAACAAGAAAGCAAGCACTCTATGGAGTACGTATTCGATGCTAAAAGCAACAATAAAGATGAAAAAAGACAAACATATCGATACCTATCCTAAATTAGTGGCATTTTTAAAAAGAGTCTCATCTGGTCATCAACCAAAAAAATCGAAGGTTTTCACAGTATCTGATATTGAAAAGTTTCTTAACGAAGCACCCGATTCCGTATATTTGGCGGCAAAAGTAAGTCAGTTGCACATTCAGTATCTACTTAAGTATATTAATCTCAATTAAATAGTATACTTAGTAGATGTTGATAGGCATAATTATGCGTTCATATCAATTTTATTCATTTATCTACTACAATACTCTTTACGTTACAGGTTGTTCTTATTATTGGAATAAACGGAGCATGTCGAACTAATGAACTAACACAACTTAATGTCAAAAACATTGAGAAACATTCAGATGACTTACTATTAATTAATTTACCTAATACAAAGACAAAAAGAGACCGCAACTTCGTCATTCGCAAGGAATACGTAACGATTGTTGAGAAATATCAAGCCTTACGCCCGCCTAACACTCCAATCAATCGATTTTTTCTACAGTATCGCAATGGAAAGTGTGTTAGACAGCCTATGGGTACTAATAAAATTGGCAGTATCCCACGAGAAATAGCAACATTTCTTGAACTTCCAGAACCCCTGTTGTACACGGGTCATTGTTTCCGACGAACTTCAGCCACACTTTTGGCTGATTCCGGAGCTGATCTGCTGTCCCTTAAGCGCCACGGAGGCTGGAAGTCCAATGCAGTTGTAGAGGGATACATAGAGGATTCCATCCAAAATAAGTCTAAAATATGTGAAGGCATCGTAGGAGCCATTACACTGAAAGAGCCTCAATCGGATCCTTGTACTGGCCCTTCTACATCAAAAATAAGCCGTTATGAAACACCTAACCATCTCCCTCTCTCTCCAACATTCACGCCAAGGGAATCCGATGAATCGGTACAACTATTAAGTATGACAGATAGTTTACCGAAAAACAGTACACAAGTGACTAACACCAATATTACAGTACCAAACAAAAATATTACACTCAATTTAAATAACTGTAGCAACGTTACTTTAAAATTTTCTTAATTATACCTTAGTATTATTTTGTTATAATTTAAAGATTATTCTGTAATACTTACCTGTCATAATGTAGTAATTAATACCTAAACTGAAATAAAAGTGTACCTATCTTGTGATTGTAAACGTTTTTTTTTTTGCATTTAGTCATTTCCTCGCTGAGGTGGAATGAAAAGTTACGTGTTGCACTCGAGTGCAAAGATTTTTCACCTCGTGCTCTTTTGATTCCCTCGCTAACGCTCAGGATTCTAATTTTGAATCACTCGCTGCGCTCGTGATTCAATTTTAGAATCCTTCGCTTGCTCGGTCATCAAAATTGAACACGCGGTTAAAAAGCAACTTTGCACTCTTGTATAACAAATAACTATTCTACTTTGTAACGAGCAGTGCTGAAAAACAAAAAGTTAAAATATTTTTTTTTTACAGTTTTTGTGAATATTAGGTAGGTATACATATTATTTTCATGTGCCTGTAGTCACTATTATGGTGCACTCGTACGTACGTACCCTTCAAACCATACAGCAACAGTGCTTGGAGGCAGGTGCTCACCCAGACGAGCTCTACGTATTAATTAATAAATTTTAGTCAGTACCTACCTACTACAAAGTTACTTACATAATAAAATATCAGCCACTGTACCTACCTACTGTGGCTACACTTTATGTGGGTATAGGTACTTTATTAACGTTTTTTTTACGTATATCACAAGATGCACAATAATTGCATTGGTCCCATGTAGACAAAATTATCTCTAGGTTAATAAAAATGCCTTTATTCTACTACAAATATATATAACATAGTAATTATTTCATTATATTAAGTATCACGTATTGTTATTAGTTTATTACACATTTCATGCTACCGGTGGTTAGGGCTGCAGAGATAGGAACCTCCTCACAATACGAGCCGTATCGAGAAGTACTGCCTTCTGAATCAGGCCCTTGATCCAACCGCCTAACGAGAGCCTCGAGAGATGTTGGTCGAGGCTTTCGGCCATCAGGCCATTGGCCGTTACGACAATCGGCACAATGATAGCCGAGCTCACATTCCACATGCCGACAACCTCGTGTGCTAAGTCGAGATATTTTATTTGTTTCTCTTTCTCAGCTTTCACGAGGTTCTCGTCATGTGTCGGTCTATCACCACTATATCAGGCTTATTGGCAACAATAGTCCTGTCAGTAATGATAGACCGATCCCAGTACAACGTGACATGGTCATTTTCGAGAACTGGGTCGGGCACATACTTGTAGTACGGTACCTCAGAATCCACAAGTTTATATTTCAAAGCAAGTTGCTGGTGAATAATCCTGGCCACTTGGTTATGCCTGTGCAAGTACTCGCCGTTAGCCAGACGAGAACAACCAGAGATAATATGTCTGATGGACTCACCCGGACGGTGGCATGCCCGACACACGTCAACCGTCCTGTCCCTCATAATATGTCTCCGGTAGTTATTCGTCAAGATAACTTCGTCCATAATTGCACAGACGAAACCTTCAGTTTCCCCGAAAAGGTCACCAAAACGTAGCCAGGATACGGACGCTAGGAAATCTACACCAGGCTCGTGAAGAGCCCGGTAGAAGCGCCCGTGAAGCTCCTTGCTTTGCCATACTTCCTTGCGGTCATCTGTAGTAAGTACCACAGGTTTGCGCCCCTTGTCCACTGCGACCACATCACGGTGCATACCCATTTCGGCTTTAAAAAAATATTCCCTGAGGCTGCACACCTCGCGGTTATGGAGGGTCTTCGCATTTAAAAAGCCTCATCGTACAGTCTCATCACCGATGAACGTGGGTGATGCATCCGGTTTGCGGTTCTTCACTCGACGCCCTGGACAGGAGCGTCCAGTCGTACCGTATATGTGTGTGTTAATTTTGGCTCTCAAAATGGATGTAAGAAGTTTATAGACCGTTGACAAACATGTGATCGGTCTATAATTCTTGGGTTCCGCGGGACTACCTGACTTAGGAGCAGGTGGGTAACGCCTGTTGTAAGAAACTGCGGTAGCGACCCAGACTCTAGGGATGACTGGAATTGAGATGCCAGGCGAGTGTGTGAACTAATCCGCCATTTCAACCAAAAGTTGTGCAGTCCGTCCGGTCCCGGTGATTTCCAATTCGGTAACGGACGGACTGCTCTGGCTACGTCTGATGGCGTGATTAGTATGGCTTCCATTTCTGGAATAATTTCACACACTCGCTTGACATCATGCATCCAGTCAGCCTCAGCATGACAGACGGGCACCGACCAGATACTGTGCCAGAATGCACTCGTGGCGGCATCATCCGGGCGGCACACGTCCGTCACTTTTTGTTCAGGTCGCTCCCAAGCTCTAGAATACCCACCTTTCATCGCTCTGGAACATGCGATTCTGCGTGTATCGATCAACCCGCCGATACCGCCGAATATGGCTCGCCCATGCACAAACTTTCTGCTTCAGTAAATCGATGCGCTCTGTGACACGGGACATGTATTCTCGAGGGCTGATTCCAGTCCCCGAGAATGCTCGTCTTACAAAGCGCATCACTCGTGGTCGTGTATTGCCCTCCCTGAAGCAGTATAGTTTGCCGATGAGTACCCTTGCCCCATCGATACGTCGCTCGATCCTGCACTGCCAGGCTGGTACGGCTGGTTTTGGTCGAGTAGCTCCGTCCGACATGCCGCAACAGCCGCGCAATACAGGATCGAGTGTGTATCAACGAGATCCTCGCTGCTCTCGAAAAAAATTCTAAGCTGCGAGTCCAAGGCACCCACCAGCGCCCTATTTCATTAATATTATTGTTTATTATTTGAGTTAAATTCGTAAGGCACCTAACCTACTAACCAGCTTTAATAGTATAATTACCTAGTTACCTTAATACCTACTAGGTACCTAGAATATGTATTAATTCTCGGTAGTTTAATTAGTCGGCTACATTGAACACTTCGGTTGTAAGCCGCAAAGGTATCACTTACAATCGCAAGTTATTGAAAGCATTGCTTTCTATCCAGACGGACCTAGAAAGCAGGTAATGGAATATCGTCACCATAGGCCGTGACCACAAACAGTGGCTTCATCTAAATAATAAAAATGAAATGCTGTTCGTTGGTAAGAGCACCCTTCAGAATGGCTGGACCGAACCAAATTTTTGTTTTAAAATGTTCGTAATAAGTAGGTAAGGTCCGAATGGGGTTCTTACGGAAAGAAAAAATTGAAAAGTTGCCGGGAAAAATTCGAGAAAACTGAACTTCCTTTTTCTATGCTTTTTTTTTTTTTAATTGGACATGACAACGTCTGTCAATCATCGAAACTATTTGTTTTTTTTATCAACCTTCAAGTTTGTATTTCCCCTGAAGGGTCTGACGAAGCTACAGAGCTACATAGTTAGGTACCTATATGATACTGATAATATTTAATTTCTTTATTATTGTTTGTAGATTTTTACATATTTTATAGCTTGATAATTTAATTTAAACTTAATTACCTAATTAGTTATTTGCACTGTAGGTACCTACTGACCTCATTTTTGCTATCCGGGGAAAGTTACTGGATTGTAGTAGAGTAATGCTTTTAATGTTTTATTCATTCACCTACTGTAAAATTATAAATCTTAAAAAAAATACAGATGCTGTCTAGCCCATTTCAGTCACAGCTACAAGAATCAAGGCTTTCATTAATGGTTGGGAGCTTCGATGTGATGTTGTCTCTTTGTCTCCCTTTTCGAGTTTCTTTTTTTAATAATCAACAAAAATGTTGCGTTTCAATTATCGTAATATTTAAGTACCCTGCAAACCCGATTAATAGGTAGTTTCCTAATCATTATTAGCTAGTACACCGTATTACCACATCTTTCCAATTAGTTACCTCGATAATATAAAGGAAAAATACAACAAAACCAAACTCATTGCCCATAGCTACCTACTCGTGCTTATTTTTTTAGGATTCCTCAGAATATGTTACTTAGGTACCTAAAAAAGAATAGATTAATTATGATTGCCTCCGGGCATGTAATATATTATGTAAGTAGGTAAACAGGAGGTAGGTAGGTACCTGTACATACCCAAGTTCTGTAATATGTTTGGTATTTTGAGCATTCTTAGGTCCGTATTACAGAACCTCACTCAAAACTCAAGCATTACTTAAAACTAGTTTCGACCAATCAAAAGACTTTAAACGAGTTTTAAGTAATGCTTGAGTTTTGAGTGAGGTTCTGTAATACGGGCCTTAGAATTCGATTGATTGTTTGTTTGATTGCTTGCAAGATAATACGGACCTGACAGGTGAATTGCTCTAAGGGTCTAGCCCTCAGTTGTGTGGGGAAAACCGAATTTAGCAACAGTAATTCTTCAGTGAAAATAGACTTTTGCACCTACCTCTATGATGCATCTTTAGGGGCATGAGAAACAGGGTGTAAAGTTCACTCATCCACCACAGAAAAGGGAGGATCCTCCGACAAGACGGGTGTTGTGTCTAGCGGGCAACTGCCCAACTGTTGATGTCGGATAGTCTTATATGTATTATGTCGTTCGCGCGGTAAACTCTAATTGCGCGATGCAGGATATGTGTGACGTCATGTCTTTGATGCGTAGTTCGTATGTGGCGGTGTAACCGCTACAGACCAAACCATATAACCATAGACACAAGTTTTTTTTCTCTCTTGATCAAACAAAAATCAAGAATAAAGTCTGCTTTAAAATTAAGTGTTAACTTCTTAGTTTTCACTTAATTAAATAAGTACCTACCTATACAAAATAAACCAATCACCCGACTGCAGTACCTAATTACTTTGGCATCGATTAGCCCAATCCGATTTAGACGACTAGATAATCTAATTCGTAATAAGTCTAGATAAATCTAGGGTCTGTATCAGAAGCTGTAAACTAAAATACTTAGTAGATACCAGTTTATGGATAAGATTAAGGCTTATTAGGTAGATTATTGATGTGTGCTTACCTAAGTACTCGATCGACTTTATTGTTATGGGTCAGCTCTTACCTCGATCTCGCCTGATGGAGAGCCATGGTTGAGGTCTATATGATGGAACGAGCAAGCCCAGAAGATGCCTGATCACTGTTGCTTTGATTTTTACATACTTATTTTTCTTTTTCTAGCCACTGATGTCAATATCCATAGGATAGAATAGCCTAATTAAGGCTAATAACACTGTAGTACTGTCGACCGTAGCACTTTGATCTTCAGCTGGCATAGCGTAGTATGGAGTTTCAATAGACCAGCTAATATTGATTTTGTTTACCCACTAACGTAGGTAGGTACCTACCTACGGATGTACTATAAATAGAATTTGGACTTCGAAATTGGAGGTCTGGGGTAACCAATTTTTAATAGGCAGATACCAGTAACCCCTATTTTACGAGAATTTATATCTACCCGTTTAATTCAAAACTCGATCCCAAGAACCAATGTTAGATCGAGAAGTCAACGCAGGAAGCTCTTGCTTGCAGTGGCGGATTTACAAATATTCAAGGTATAGGCTGAATAGTTTTTGCCGCCCTTGCCTCAACAATTTTCATATCATACATTATTTTTACAATGCAACAATTTCGTTGAAATTTTTCGGTATATTTTTGAGCTAATCGAATCTCAATCATATATGGGCGGGTTATGTATGCTATTTACACAATAATGAACATTTGGTAAACGTGAATAAATAATCTTTATTGCGCATTCAAACAGTTAAAAATAATCGACTCAGTCAAGTCGGAATTAATGACCAAGATTACTTACGACGAAATAGAAGTTCGTTACAATGCCTTTCTGCGCGATTTTTTGTTGGCAAAATCATCGAAGATGTCGTCGTAAGTAATCTTGTTCATTAATTCCGACTCTATGCACAAAAGAGTTCCCCAAATTTGCCGCCCCCAAAATCTGCCGCCCTAGGCTCGAGCCTACTCAGCCTGCTGGTAAATCCGCCACTACTTGCTTGGTTTAAAGACTCACTTTCTAATGGTCGAGACTTATTAATTAAAATCGATTTAACAACCACGAGCAGGTACACTACCAAAGAGAAAAGGATTCCCTTGATGTTATTGTAGGGCTGAGATTTCTCGTGGCAAACGTTCTTGTTATGACTAACTCACTTCTGTGTTTCGGTACCAGGACAGTAGGTATATGTTGGGGTAAGTTCGGCGCTGGGGTAAAACCGTGCGAATCAAATTCTCGACTAATTTGGCAATATTTTTTAATGCTGACAACATTGTGTTTTGGGCTTTTTATTCTGCCCCGACGACGGTCGAGGCAGATTAAAATGTATGGTCGTAATGTTGGTGTTACGGTATTACCCAAGCGCAGGACTTACTCCACCATAAATAGGTAGGTACCTACCTTACCAAATAACTAAAACGGAGGCACAGTCACAGAAGCTATAAAATAAGTATTTGCCATCTGTCTAACAAAAAGTTTGCTTCTGCTGGAAGCCTACTTTTATGGAGTTTTCAGACCTTCAACTTCCAGCATAAAATAAATACCGACCTACGCTGTCTAGAAGAATTGTGTGTGCTGCTGCTAATAACATTAACTTCCTGGGCAAGCATTGTGATTTTGGTCGTTGTTGGTAAAAAAAAGCTCTTAGCTCGTTCAATATGTGAACGGCCACATGACAGCGACATTATTTCATTAAGTAGATAATTTGTGGTCGAGGTTTGAAGCACTCTGCATCTCTCTCTCTTTGAGCATCCTCCATTCTGACTCTATGATTGTTTTCCATAGATAAGTACGTAGGTATAGGTACACTTGGGTGGGTAAAAACATGGTAGGTAAATGGAAAAGTTTCGTTATTTAGTTTGATAAATAAAAGCCCTATTTGGGTCACGCTACATACGCATTAACCCTAAACAGTTAATAAGGAACAAACTTTGCTTTTTACAAGTTTTTGAACATTATCAACGGAAAACACAATAAGGCTTCTTTATTTGTTATGGTAAAATGTTAAACCGAGTTGTTTCTGGGTAATCAACCATATTTTTTGTTATAATCGCCGCAATAAAACTACAGGAAGACGATGAATAATTAATAGGTAGGTACTGACAAGACTAGGTAAGTAGGTAGATACCTACATAGTATATAATTATAAATTGCACGTTAAAGTCTAAAGCAGACGTAAATTACACTCTTGATTACTAGCTGTTCATACTTTAATAATTATCACACTAGATTTGAATTTAATAACAGCTTCATCTATTCTCTTAATTGCTTATTATGTACCTGTACATGTGATACTTACATAGTCTACCTACCTACCTATCTGTAGGTATTTAATTATGTGAAGGTTTACCTCGGCGCTCATCATAACAATTTATTAGGATTTCCACGAAATCGGTTTTGGCTAGTCTGACTTTAATTGGATAGGTATTATGGGTTAAAGTATGAAATTGCCGATTTGTACTGAAAATTGAAATTAGTTGTTTTTTTAATTTAACATATTTATTTAATGGTCAATTAATTACCATTATTATCTATACATTGCTGCCATCTAATAGGAAGGTCATTTATGCCTTTGCGATAGAACTCTCGTGATCTAGATTCGACAATTCTGTGTTAAAGCATTTTGTACTGCTTGCTGAGAAGAAAACTTTTTATCACGTAGAAAATTGTCCTAATCACGAAAAAAATGGTAGTCCGTTGGAGCAAGGTCTGGCGAATACGGAGTGACCCTGTAGACTTAAAACGGTTTCTCGTGCAGGTTAAGAGGTCTCGCGTTATCATGGAGCAAAAATGGTGAAGATCGATTCATGAGTCGGGGCTGTTTCACTGCTATTTTCAACAGACTTCAAAAAGGAGGAGGTTCTCAATTCGGTTGTATGTTTTTTTTTTTGTATGTTTGTTACGCGATTACTCCGCCAATTATGAATTGATTTTGATGATTATTTTTTTGTTTGGTAGGGCATACTTCAGAAGTGGTCCCATATAAATTTGGTCAAGATCTGATGAGGGGTTTTTGAGTTAGCTTCAATAATACGTATTTTTCCCATCTAGTATATATTATGTGGACGATATTCTAATAGTTCCTGTCACTGTAATATACGTAGCAGGTAATGGGTATTCAAATTTTTGTGGGGGTTTTGTGTAGGTACCACAACTAAAAAGTGAAAAATAAAAACTTTTTCACAAAAAATAAAACCGACTTCCAAAAAAAACACTACAAAGTGAAAAATAACTTTGATTTCGGAAGTCGGTGGCAAAAAAACGAAAATAAAACCCAAAGACACCGACTTCCGAAATCAAAGTTATTTTTCACTTTGTAGTGATTTTTTTGGAAGTCGGTTTTATTTTTTGTAAAAAAGTTTTTTTGCTATCATTGTTCGGAGTTCGGCACAGTAGACATCTGCCGTTATTGCTTGACCAGATCGGAGAAAGCTATAGTGAATAACACCATGCTGAGACCACCAAACAACCATTACCTTTTTATTGGTAAGCTTTGCTTTAGGACACTTTTGCGGCGTTTGACCTGGGGTCAGCCATTGCATTTATCGCTTACGGTTATCGTAAAGAATCCACTTTTCATCACATGTCACAATTCGATCCAATATTCCTTCATTTCTGTATCGATTCAACAAGGCAACACAGGTTTCAACACGCGTTTCTTTCTGCAGATCAGTCAAATCATGAGGCTCCCATTTCTCATATTTTTTAAATTGATTGATTTGACGCAAATGAGTCAATATTGTTGGTAACGTTAAACCATGCCGCTAATTCCTGGGTAGTTTGGCTCGGATCGGCTTCCACCATCGCTTTCAATTCATTGTTATTCACTTGTGCGGGCGGTCTTCCACGTGGTTCGTTCTTCAAATCAAAGTTTCCATCACGAAACCGTTTAAACCAAAATCGCACGGTGCGTTCATTAGCAGTCCCCTCTCCAAACGCAACATTGATATTGCGAGCTGTTTCTGCCGCGTTAGTTTCGCGTCGGAACTCGTATTTAAAAATAACTAGAATTTTCGAAGTATCCTCTTTCTTGTCTAAGCTGAATAAAAAAACAACTGAAAGTCGATAATCAAATGTTGCACATTTTTTAAAAGAAGAACTTCATAGGTACCATGTGAAAAGTTTCACTCAAAAACCTCAAACCATGAAGGTTCCATGTCAATTCGAAGTAGGAATACCTATTACAATAAAAGGGCAATTTCATACTTTAACCCCTATTATTTTTAAGTAGGTTCAGCTTTAATTACTAACGTTCGGATCGAGACAAATCAAATATGAGAATTTTAGAATTAATTAGGTACTAAGGGCGAATTTCACCAAAGAAACTGCACGCGTTCAGCACATATACCTGACACTGACAGCTCTTGAACGCGGTTTAGAAGTGCTGATCGCGTTCAATTTCATTGGTGAAATCCACACTAATTAGAGGTAATGGATACCTAATGGGTTTCTTAGGAAAGGGGTTCTATTATATTATAATGGCCGTCATGAAAATCTGTAATTTACACCAGTATATTTGACATTAAGGTGTAAATACGCACTCTGTTTTTGGAGAGCACCGCTTTCATAAGAAACCAAGGCTACCTACACAATTTTGTGTGATAAGCAGGAGAGAAAAAATGCCAAATCCATTTTACCATACTTTTTACGTCTAATTAAAATGAAGAAAAGAGACAAAAGAAAATTCGTATCTCTAGACACAAGCTTTTACTTTCGCACATTTTTCCACGTACCTAGACATGTGATTTTTTTTTTTGGGAAGTTTAAAATGTAATATCATCGACGAAAGAATTTACATAAATAAATAAAAACATAGAGGTAACCGGTAAGTACCTACTCACCATACCTACCATGCCGATCTTATTAAGACCATTTCGCGCCCGTGTCCAATAATAAACAATGACGGATCCGTCGTTAATTAACCGATTGATAATCATAAACTTATTAATTGGCCATTCATTGTCGTCATTATCACCGGCAATTATTTTACAAAGATTTCTATAAAATTACTGAAATTAAACTTGCGTGTTTGTCAACATTTAATGGTTTATTAAATTGTACCTTTACGTATTTACGTTTTCTAATTAAATAAGTACTTATAAAGGGTGGCGATTTAGACACCTTCACCCGTCAAGGGGGTGATTCTACCCGTCAAACTAAACATCTTTCACCATGAAACTCACATAGGATTCGTGAAAAAAAAATCCTATACAACAGTAGACAATTTCGATACACGGATGTTTTTTTTTTACGAATCCTTTAAGTACCTACGTGTAGGTATGTGTTTCATAGCGAAAATTGTTTAGTATGTCAGGCAGAATCACCCCCTTGACGGATGAAGGTCACTAAATCGCCACCCTGTATTACATTGTCTGATACTTTATCTAAGTACTATGGTACTAAGTTAAGTTGTAGGTATTGGTTGGTATCAATGGTTTAACGAGCACGTCTTTTTACATCGTTCAATGATGAAACTAATATTTTTTAACAATATAATTTAAAATAGTGTCCATGGAGTTTCTTGTCCGTTCCTCTTCATAGGAACCTTTGGAATGGGCAACTAGCTTCTTCTTTCTGAATGACCAACTCCTTTAACAATTCAAAAGTGCCAATAAATGGTTTAATTTAAATAAATTCTAAATGCGTAAATCTGCTAAGACTCCCCAACATAGTTGGGGTCGGCTTCCAGACTAACTGGATGCAGTTACATGGAGCGACTCCACAACCAAGTAACTGGGTAATACGATACCCCTTGGAGATTCGTCACTTTTGGGCTTCTGATGATGTAACGACTGTCAAAGACCCACGAATGACAGCAGGGACTAACGGCTTAACCTGATTTCCGAGGCACGAAAGAGTCTCGTTATGTAAAGATGGTCACCCATCCACGGATCAACCCCGACAAGCGTAGCTTAACCTGTTGGATCGACCCACGGAGTAAGATCGACCCGTGCGGCTGTTATTACTTAGCCACGAGCTAAATGCATGATGCTTTTTATTTATTTTTCATGATTTTACTGACGAAAACACAGTAATATCCTCGTAGGTCTACGAGTTACATACTTACGTATAAATCGATGTTGTTGTGTCACTAATTCTCAACGTTTATAGTCCTCCAGACCGTATTTGGCCACGGCGGCCAATCTCAACGGAGACTATAGCCTTCGGCGCGGGAGATATTATAGTGCACAAGCAGTGAATGAAAATTTTCGTTCACTGTGCACAAGTGTGTGCGCAGACACAGGTGCACTCTCTCTTTCCTCACTCATAGTCCGATGGGACGGCAATCTGACACGACCGGCGAGAGATCAGGCGATCAGGGATCAGGTCTCAACGTTTACACAAGAGTCAAAGTCAAAGAATTTATTTCAATTAGGCACATGTATAATAGGCACTTTTGAACGTCAAACTTTACAAACAACAGAATTGATTCTAGTCGCCCCTTCCAAAATGTAGTTTTCGTATGGAGAAGAATGGGCAAGAAACTCCACCGTTACTCAAGACACATTATTATATGATTAAAATCCAATCTACGCACAATACTTTCTTAGCGACACCGGCGAGGAAAGTAAAAATTAGTTTCCGTACACGGTTCATTAATTTCACGACCGCCATCAGGTTTTTTTACTGTCTACAAATAAGTGCGCAGTGGCAAGATATTGCACAAGTTACACTTTTTTATATGTTTAAGATTAACTTTGTGCCATTTCCTGTTTCTTGTTATGTCATAGAAAGGTACAGAAGGAAACAAACTTACCTACTGTAAGTTTGTTTCCTGATGGCACTATGTATGGAGAAATAAGTATAACTTTTTATTACGAAGTCGGAAATGAAATGTGGACTACATAAATTCTCCCATGTGGAAACTAGTAGACTCACCTAATTGCGTAATTAACGGTTGGGCTTGTTTCGCATTTAGAAGAAAATTGTAGGAAGACCATCAAGATTAACTGCATTGGAAGTACCGATAAGGTATAGCGCGGCTTGGATAGCCGGATGAACGAAAGTTCCGGATTAATATCTTTAGCACTGACCAGTTAATGCACATGTTTTTGATGCCTTCATTCAAACAGGTCTACTACCAAGACCGAGACCTGTAGCTCTATGTCTTCCTATTTAGGACTCCCGGTATTAAAAAAACTTAAAGCCACTTTCTGCGATCGATATTACAAAGCTTTAACATTTAATGAAAACCATGCCAAAATCTTTCTAGGTCACATCGATTATTAACGATGCAACAATTTATTTTTACTTCCTGCCCGAGTTCATATTATGTGCATTGACACAACGAATAAAATTGAAAACAAACATGAATAAAAAGTTCTGTAATAGTCATGGTCTAATAAATATCGTGTCGCCAATTGTCTAGGCAGGTACTTCACGCCTGTCTCAAAATAGAGGTGTGCGTTTACTGTGACGTAACAAAAGTTTTAAAAAACTGGCAAGTTCATGGCAACCATCTGATATCTTTGTAAATGGAATAGGGATGCAAGGATTCCGTAACTTACATCAAACCTAAAGAATCCTGGGAAAAAAACTATGTGTAGGTAATTCAACGAAATCCCTGTGCTAGTTTTTACCACCAGCACCACCCACCCATCTGCATCACTTTTTCACCCATTTTACCATACGGCATATAATTAATATGGTAAAATGGGGGAAGGTAAAAAGGTACCTATATTGTTCAGAAGAAGCCTTAAAACAAAATGAAGGAAATAATTCGATAGTAAATTGAAAAGAGACCATTCAAAGTTATTCCAATAAATGATTGGGTGTTTAGCATAGGTTTTTAATATACCAACGTATTACTGAGAATTCGCTTTTTTATTGTCTATATTTTTTCATGTTCATTTTAGTCAGATAGGTACTTCTTACAGATATACCACCATAGTCTGCCCAAACCTCACAACCTGCACTGATTTTTTTGCGCTGGTCATATAGATTTTTACCCATTATTATGACAAAGTTGTTCGTAATTGAACTTTACGTAACACGATCTAACACAAAAATAAATTCACTTTTTTTATTAAAACCTCTTTCATTGAGATGCAGTGCAATGATCTCGTAACCCTTTCAAGCTATTTAGAAATGGTCTGGTTAATTTACAAATAAATGGAATGGATAATGCACTGCTTTTTTTGCAAGGCATAGTTGTCTTGACGAGCAGATTCAATAAGTTCTGCTTAGTCGTGTGTTAAGAGTAGGTCAGTCAATTGCTCCCAGGGGCGTCGTAACGGATGACTGAGTAGGTATAAGTATACGTAGTGCACACTGCATAGATAGGTTGTACACTCACTGTACCTGCCAATACGTTCGCACGGACGTAAAAATATCGCGGCGGGATTTTATCGCGCACTGAATTTTTAACTCTTCGTGTTGAGCCGAGCGTTGAGAATCCAAGAGTGTAACCCAGCGCGTCGAAATAATACATATAATACATTGTTGGATTTTCAACTCTTGGCGCTAAGCAGAGCGTTGAAAATCCAGTTCACGCAAAACAATCGCCGCGGGAAAAAATCGCCCGTGTGAACCTGGGCTAAAGGAGAGCTCTTATTTCGATGCTGAGAAAGGTTTTGACTCTGGAATAGTCGAATTTTACCGCAGTTATATCATTCTGGGAACATATAAATTAGACAGACTAAAGTCAAATCCAAATGATCGAGTAATTCTAACAAACTTGTTAAAAGGAAGGCTTTAAGTTAAACAAAACGTCTTTCCATTGCTACGTCACTTATAACCTACCCTCGCTAATGTTACCTACTGCGGCCATGAGTATATCCTAATATCACACATTGTTTGTTGTTTCAGATATTGCCGTTCATATTATCAGTATCGACGATAAAAGTACCAGTCGACAATGTAGATACTCCCACCGAAGTACCCCGTGGCCCGGAAGGTACACAGGATACTCCTGTTTACTACATATCAGACGATACCAATGTCGACAGCTACCTTGTCCATCCAAACCCTCACAAATCTGAAGAAACGCCCGAAGGACCTCCCACGTTCCTGATACCACCCTCACAGGGAAAGCAGCCCAACTTTTATAACATACCCAAAGAGTCTGCAGATGTTCAAACTGACTGGCTGCCTATCCTTCAAGCACAGACCCAAAGTAAACGCAACGCCCAATTCCAACAAAGATTGCCTCTGGAGTCTATTCCGATTTTTTTCAACCCTAACCAAGCCGGTGGAGTTCAAGTTCCTGTACGCATGCCCCCTGTACCTTCAACACATCTAGAACCACCTTCAGTTGATGCTGTCAACGAGTTCTTTATAGACGTGCCCGAGGACGAAGAGCAGCATGTTGATGAAAATAACGAGTCCGTTGAACCATCGGACTATAATGTGCACCCTCAAAACGAAAACGCAAATGGCTCACCACTAAACCAACAACTTAATCTTGCAGAACCTACACTCGCTTTACATTTAACACCCCCTAAGCCACAATCATTTAATACGCCAACAAAACAGTATCCCAAGAAATATCCAGGTGGATTCAAGCCTGTTCCGATACCACTGGCCCAGTTCGCTGACTCCGCCCCAGTAGTTCCTAAAGCGAAACCTGCGAAATACTTCAAGCCCCAGTCTAACACTGAATTAGAACAATACACACCGACCGACGAGAAGAATTTGTACCATTACCAAAAAGCTGAACATCATCGAAAACTGAAGGGAGAAGAGGAAGCCGCTAAGGTCAGTAGTATATCATTTTGAAATACGGTGAGAAGTTAGCGAATATGAATTTAACTTTAAACTTGTTTGGTTCGCAGCAACAACAGTCAGCTGATGGTGGTTCAGAGGAAACATATGGCGAGCCTACTTCGGCGGAACAAGAAACTTCGGAAACTAACTTTAGATACCCTGGACGTACGTGTAATATAACTTAATAATAACATAACAATAATTGTTTGAAGTGGGTTGAGATATATAAATCAAAAACTTGTTGTATGACTAAAGTTATTGTAATAATCTCAATAGATTGTCCGACCCTTCTAAGAGTTCCAACGAACAACTGAATAATATTATTGCTAAAGATACAATTTCGTACACGATGTACAAGTTATGTTGGTACAAATAGATACAAATAAATTAATGTGAATTGGGTTATTGATAAATGCTTATTAGTTATTTGGAAGCTACCTTTGGTAAAGTTTACTGGACAAAATATTTATCTTCCATCAACTCCTTAGGTAGGTTTGAATTTATTAGTAAAGTGCGATCTTTTTTGCAAGGATTACCACTGAAAGGTGTATTATTAGTTGTGTACAAATTTCCAGACAACGCGTACCCACCGCATCACGGCCCCTCTGCGCCTGTTCGTTATGGGCCTCGGCCTGCTCCTCTACGTCAAGCACCCCCGCCGTCTCCCCCACAAGACGTGGGCCCCGCGGCCCCGGCCCCTGACGGCAGGACCGAGTTCAGGATGCATGGCATGAAAGGACCTCATAGTTACCAGTTCGGATTCGATACTGGCAAAGGGTATGTATTCTAGTCAAACCATTTCGAATAGAGATGGGCTATAGGTATAGACGGACCGGACCTTATAAAGACGGCCGAGACAGACTATGCGGAAGCGCAGAACCTGGTTTTTGTGTACGCAAATTAGGAGAGGAGGGCTATGTCTAACAGCAATGGGCTGAGTTGACGACGGTTAAATAAGTGGTGTACCTAATATTATCTGTGGTCACACTGGTCACATCACTGGCTAAGCTGGTAGGTAGGTTAGTCAACTTCGCCAAAAAGTCGTTGCTGCTACCAGTGCTGATCAAAGGCCTTCTGCTGGTTAGTTGGACCTAAAAGCAGATAATATGACAGATGTGAAAATAGTATTATTTCATACATTTTCAATTACTTACAAGAATCCTTTCGTCCGTATGAAAACTAGCATTAATCACTACGCTTGATCGCTGTGCATGTCTAAGTTTCTATGCGACATTATTTCTTTTTACGATCCATGATAGCTAAATTGTAAAAATTGCAGGAAAAATCGTCAATTCCGGTACGAGGAGCGTGACAACGAAGGCCTGGTGAAGGGACACTATGGGTATATGGACAGGGCCGGTAAACTCCGCGTTGTCAACTATAGCGCACACCCCGAACATGGCTTCCACGCTGAAGAGCCAGTAGAAAAGCAGTCATGAGCATCGAATATTATTTAAGGACGGTATACCCGGGGACCGAAGGATACATCGAGCGCTAGAAAGATATTGTCACACGCTTATGAATGATAGAGATAACGCTCTACAAAGCTGATTTTTATTTTTTCTCAAACTCGATGTGATATTTATTTACTATCGGGTATTGTACCTACGTGTCGTCGTACCTACTTTGTAATCGGGTATTGATAAAATTATCTAATCTTTATGACCTCTGTGGAGTTAGAATGTTGTATATAATTTTTTGTAAATACATAGTAGTATTTACTCCAAATTATTGTGTCGGTAAAGGGAGTTCAGTCCTTATGTTTAAGTATAGCTAAATACAAATTGTATTAAATTATGTCGATTTTTATGTAAGTAAGCTATTTTAGGTCTGTTACCATAAGTGTCATATAGTGGATAAGGTATAATTATTTATAAGCATAAATAAATAAAAAAGTTTTATAAAATTGTTTGCGTTTTTATTAAATGAAATATAATTGCAATAACATTCAATATCATATCGCAAGGCATATCTAAAAAAACGTATATTTAAAAAAACGATCAAAAACTTTGTCGATTCTCTTCAAGTATCAAAAATATTTTTTATTTGTAGGTAGGTACATACTCAAGAATGTAGAGGAATGTAATATAAATGATTACCTACTTTAAAAGACACAGAAACACAAAATATTTACAGTTGGGTAACTGTCCATAATTAGTAATAATTACTTTCATAACAATATAACACAGCAAACTATGTTGGTAAAAATATGGCACTAAGTAACTCAATCTTACGCAAAATATAACGCTTTTCTTTTCTTGCACCTGATTTAACAGTAACAATAATTAGGTACAAAAATATATGAACATTCGTAAGGTATGAATTCGTAAAATAGTTATAGATGTTACTTTTTAATGCTATTTACTAGTTCGCCAAGTAAACTAGAAGCACCAATGCGGAACAGTTTTGGTGTGAGCCATTCTGGTCCTAATTCCGTGTACACAAGGACCAACCAATTGACAGCGTCCCTTGCTGTCTTTATGCCCCCAGCCGGTTTTAGGCCAACCTGTAGAACAAATAATATGATGACTAGTGTGTTATTTGAAAGTCAAAGTTTAAACGTTTATTGCGAACTAAGTGTACAATGTCGGTGTTATGTTATGTTAGTACTTATGACTAAGCAGCCTTTTACAAGCATTGCAATCATCATTCGCCTGCCCTTGTCATCCTAAACTAGCATGCATTAAACATGATTAATATACATACATACATACAACATAAATACAAATAAGTACATACATTATTAATTCGACCCCATTGTGGTAAAAAATCCTAACTAATATTATAAATGCGAAAATGAGTTTGTTTGTTACACTTTCACGCTAAAACGGCTGAACGGATTCGCACGAAATTTGGCACACGGGTAGACCATTACCTGGGTTAGGAAATAGAATAGTTTTTATCCCGATATTCCCACGGGATCAAGACTTATGCGGGTGAAACCGCGGGATGAATATAACTTTTAAACTGCCTTACATGTTTAGCGAAGCAAAAGGTGATGAGTTTTGATCCCAAATCTATTGCGATTTAGATGAGAACCTACTCTGTATTTATCTACTTGTCTAGTTGAAATATTCTAGTACCCAATAAGCAATGTAAATTGAGCAGTCTCCTTTGATGAGTTTACTTACCCTAATACCCGTAGCCTGGTAATGCTTTCTTATAGCCCTACACATGATCAGACCAATAGGCAGGGTAGCATTCACTGCTTCTTTGCCTGTTGATGTCTTTATGAAGTCTGCGCCAGCCATCATTGACACCATTGAAGCTTTGTAAATCTGTATCAAATTAAGCTATGTCACTTTTTGCACAGGAATAAATAATAAGAGTAAACAAAAAAAAAAAAAAAAAATGAATGTAAGTATTACCATTTTTTTGTAGCAAGATAAGACAAATCTAAAATAGTTTATATCTGAGGTATCATTGGAAATTGTCACCAATGGCATCTGGCCATTGGTGACAAAATTAAACAAGACTGCTTTGAAACCAAATTGCTTAATAATCCTTTAATACACTCTCAACTACAACTCAATTTCAAATTGGTCTCATGCGCCCGTAATCTTTATCACTCTAGATAATATCATAAGGCTATGTTTTTAGAAAAATCCGTGTTGTATAATAAAACTTACATTTTCATAACTTCCTAGTTCTCCAACTCCGAGGATGACTTTAAGGTGAGCTTTGCCGCATACTTTCTTCATCTGCTGAACTTCAGAGTACAGTGTGTCCCACTGCCCAGTTAGCACTAAACTACGGTCAAGGACTACATCAATCTCTGTGGCTCCACTTGATACCGCATATTTGATTTCTGGCAGTCTTGTCTCTAGCGGGTAAAGACCAGAGGGGAAACCGGTTGCAACTGTAAAACTTCAATATTTTACTAAGTCTTTATGCTAACCACATTAATTATTATTACTTAAAATGTTTTTATTAAATACACAACTCTTTTTTTGTACAAAAAAAAAGTAGTAGGTAAAGGAAAAGTTCAGCTTACCGGCAGCAATATTAATTTCTTTGGTGAGGTTCATTAGTTTTATGGCCTCATACGCATCCTTCACCCTGTTAGGGTATACACACACAGCCGCAGTTCTAATGGTTTCTTCTAATTTCAGCTCGCCTTTTAAGTCTGAGGGTATCGGATTTGCAGCCTGAAATTAAAAATAAGAATGAAATAAAAATCCAATTAATGAAGTATCAAATTAGAATCCTAAATATTAAGGATGACCATTTGCAGATATTAATTAATAATTACCTAAGGTATGAACATTTTTAAGATTTTGTTTGTCTGAAGTACCAAATATAACTTATTATTTAGATAAGTAGTGAAAGAAGTGTTTAATACAAACCTTCACACAAAGTCTGAAGACATTGGACCGTGTATCATCACCAGACAATGTAGTCAAATCAATTACGGTGATAGCTTTTAGTAACCATGCATTGAAGTTGTCACCATTTACATGGTGTGTCTCCAGTATGGTCTTAATTTGTGCTTCAACATTTGATTTGTTGATGTAAACTTTCTGTAACCCTCTCATTTCTATATAAAAAATAATGTTATTATGATTATTAGTTCATAAAATACTGATATAGTAAAACTGCTGACTTAGTTTGGAGTCATATTGTTACAAACGAAGTCCACTAAAAATCATGTTAATTATTTCATAATTTTTGGAGGGAATACTTTTACCTTTTCATGTTTTGACTAAGAATAAAATAAATAGCTAATCGTACAAAATATTAACGCGTCTACGTCATCGTTTCATCATTATTATTATTAAGTATTTAACAATTGAGATAACATTATCAGTTAATATTCCTTGAACATTTTACCAATGTAAAACTTACCTAAAACTTTAGAGGTTGGTTGAAACATTATATTTATCTAGAATCGGTGTAAATATTGTAGAATATATTCTTTATTTATTGTTTTATTCTTCTTACAAATGTTTATCTAAGATTTTAACTAAAACGAAATACCCCTATTTGTTTTTTTTTCGTGGTGAATGATACGTTCAGCCCGCCCGGGAATGACCGGTGACATAGATACATAATAGCATTTATCTTTTTAGGTACAAATTTATTAAGTGCATAGATAAGATAATACCGCTGACATTTTGTAGAAGTGTTTCCATTATGGAAAATGTTAAACAAGTCACAAAAACAGAAGTAAGCCCAGGTACGCACGGGCGATTTTTTCTCGCATCGATTTTTTTTCGTGCTCACGCTCTGCTTAGCGCCGAGAGTTGAAAATCCAACAGTGTGTTTTTCCAACGCTGTGGGACGAGAGTGCGTCCCAGCGCGTTGGATTCTTAACGCTGAAAATCCAGTGCGCGATAAAATCCCACCGCGATATTTTTACGTCCGTGCGAACGTGGGCTAAGACAAAATGTTACTCAATAAAAATAGTTACTTTTTATCTGGCTGAACCGAAGACCGAATAGCTGGGTGCAATTTTTGATGTCTACAAATTTGTGCTAGAGTGTGACAAAAAAAATTAACACATGTCCGTAGGAAGTGGTGCCACAGTCAGAAATGTCTTTCTACAAGTAATGTTGCTGCCTATGTCAATTATTTTCACAATACGATTGTTTTAAATTGTATATTGTATGATATGTAATATTTATAGAATCGGAACCAACTGATTGAAATGAAATAACCGTTTAGTGTATAATACTGAACCTAGATGTCGTTACCAACGGGCACTCACCACAAATCTGTAACATATTGAAATGGTCATGGAATGGATTTCATTGGCGTGAAATGGACACTTTAGGACATTATTCCAATTTGGCAAGGGAGGGAAGACGACCCTCTGATCAGGGCAAGGTCAATAAAGTTATTACCTATGTTTATCGGTATAAAACACATAGGTACCGACCTAGCAGTGGCGGAGTGTGGTAAGCCGAGAGGGGTAAGCCGGTAAAAAAAAAAAAAACATCTTGTTTAATAATTGTTATGACATCACTTCAACTTTCATCGTGGGCGCGAAAAGTTACTTCTTGTTTACCTAACAAAATAACGGTGTCAATAAACCGATTCATTAAATTCCTATGTATTTCGGTCTACTTCTAATAAGAGCTTCATGCTAATTATTGAAAATAATTCTATTCCTAATAGTCCCGAACCCATAAAACATCTACGAATATGTTTTTCAGTCTGCACATGTTGATGAATTCGTCAGATTAAAATGTAAAAACTTTATTCCATAAACTACTGCAATCAGAGAAAAGTAAACACGGGAATCAATACATTTTGCTTCATTTACAACTGCCAGTCAACCATTTGATATTTATCGTAAAGGGAAACATGTTCTATACCTACAACAAATATAACTACTACTAGAAATTAATTATATTTATACTGAGCGAAAAAAATGCAAATTAACTACTTGTACAAATTATATGGTTCTAATGCGATTACGTCAAAAACCAACCACACATTCAATAAAACCATCAACTCAGTCAATCGAATGATGAATGTTATGATGTCCGAACTCCGAGCCGAACGCATTACGAAATTCAACGACAACAATCGACTCGTTTCGCGACGCGCATGCGCATTCTATCGTAACTCGGTACAGAGCGGCTTACCCGGCTGCCAAGAAACTGCGGTGCGAAATGATTTTTGTTGGGACATAAAGACAAACATTTAATGCACCTACGCGTTTAGTAATGTTTTAATTTGATGGTGTATCAAATACTTATATTGTAATTATTCAATGACGATAGGAATCGGCTTATTGGAAGCCATCGCCCCTTTTTTTTTTTTTTGGGTGTGAAATCATCAAATGACTCCTCCCGCTCTGGGTGGAGTAGGAGGGCGTGTCAGACTCTTACTGACTAAAACCCACCCGTGTTCCTTCTCTTGCCTGTGCAATGCCAGGGGGCCACGGTATTCCTTTCGGACTCTCCCGCAACCCCGGCAGGCAATGGTCTCATCGGACCCCTTCACTCGCTGACACTCTTTGAGGCGCGGCGCACACCGCGCCGTCGACCCGGGCTTGGTCCTTACCGGACGGCGAGCTACCCATTGCTCACCGTCCGCAAGCCCGCGCCTACGGGTGGCCGGGAATCCGCGATCGATTCCCGACGCCCGAGGCGTCTTCTCCTGCGGCGGCTAGGGGCGTGAGGGCGCGAAATTTGCCTCTCCCTCACGCGCTCCGCCTCCTCTTTCGCTAGCATTACTGCTTCGCAGAAGGAGGTGACGGCCTCCCATGCCCTCTCGCTCCGTACCATGGCCTGGACCAGGGCCGGACGCGAGAGATCCCCGCCACCGATCGCCTCCCCGAGGACACGGCGGTGCTCTGCCCAAGCTGGGCATACCTCCACCGTATGCTCCACCGTGTCCTCCAGGCGATCCACGCAGTGATGACACCCGGGCGTTTCCTCCCGCCTTATCCGAAACAGGTACCTCCCGAAACAGCCGTGTCCGGTGAGGACCTGCGTCAGGCGGAAGGTGAGGACGCCGTAGCGCCTCTCCATCCACTCCTCAAAGAGGGGACTTATCGCCGCAATAGTGGCCAAAGCCATCGCCCCTGCGACCTAGTTTGGGGACCACCGTCCGAAAGAACTGATTTTAGATAGTTACAAATAAAATAATATTTTATTTTATCTGTAACTATCATGTAATAGTTAGTGACCGACCGAAGGTTTGATTTCGGTTTCGGCAAGTTTCGTCAAAATAATCTAGTTTCGGCATCAGTTTCGGTTTCGGCAGGAAATCGCGTAACTTTCGGCTGACTTCGGGTAAGTTCGTGGCTCGTATGTCACCGCCACCATCAGCTTTTTGTTATTCACAGATATGATGAAAAACAATTTTTCAAACATGATAAGTTCATGTTTTTACACAAAACATTTTTTTTCACGTACTTCTATTATTGTTTTTTATTTCATATAACGCGTTAACTGTCTGTATAAGTGTAAAAAATACGGTTTCGGTTACGGTTTCGGCTGAAACTAAAACAGATAAGTACCGAAGCTTCGGTCTCGGTTTCGGTTTCGGTAGAGAGTCCTGTGATCATATCGTAAAATAGTAAGATTATCCACCGGTAGAGGCGTTGATGTTGCTTAGTTTTTGATAAGCATCATGCAAAAAAATGGGTGACCACGCAAAAAAAGTTGATGGAATTTTATTGAGTTTCCAAATATGATAATATGGAAAGCCATCAACTTGGAAGTAGCGCTCGCCGGCCGCTGCCGCGTCGTGAAATGCAACATAACACATAAAATTAGTTAAGGCGCAGCATTCCGAAAACGGGGTTTTTAAAGCAGTGTATCTCTTATACCGTAAATAATTTTGACCAAAAAAAAAAGAACGATATTTTCAAGTCTTATTTTCTGTAATCCATAAAATCTGTAACTCATACGATAATTTAATTGTTAAAAACAAATCACTCTATTTTCTTTATGCAAATATTCGGAGTGTGGTTAAGCCCGGTAAACTAGACGAAATACGGTGTGTCATAGAATCCTTTCAAACAAAGGTTCATGTGATTGGGCTAACCGAGACTTGGATAAAAAACGAGGACGAAGCTCAAAGAGTATTACCACACTATAAACATTACTACAACTACAGAAAAAAATTACGAGGTGGTGGTGTGTCCATATATATCTATACCGACTTAAAACATGAGTTTATAGACGAGCATTGTGAAGATGGTAACCATTTCTTATAAGTACATTTAAACACCCTCGCTCTGGATATTGGGGCTAATATAAAAAATATTAAATAAAACCACTTTAGAATATTGTACACGTGAAACAGCTTCTACAAAAACTATCATAGATCATGTGGCTACCAGTTTACAAGACAATACATTTCAAATGACAGTTATTGATTCCTCAGCCTCTGACCATTAACAAATATATCTTGAGGTAAATAGGACTGACCTTGAATGCCCACAACGTGTACAGTATGAGTCAGTAAACTATTCAAAATTATACACAACCGTAGAAGATATTATTGAAACCAAGCATATACTCGACCGTAATGACCTAGAAGCTACACCACTAAATGCAATATCTAAAAACAAGACACGAAAAACAAAGATACTAAATCCACCATGCAAAGAGTAGATAAATAGCAATAAACCTTATTACCCAGATAAATGAAAGAAACTACTTGTGGCAAAAACTATAACAGACACCTAACGCTCTTGAAACAACAATTTACACATAAAAGGAATACGACATTCATCGACATCCAAAATACCAAAAATAGTTAGACTCTCAAAAAACAAAACGGATATCAGCAGTGGGCCATCAAAGATTAATACCATCTCGGGTGAAACTACAGACATCAAAGAAATTTGTGAGTGTTTTAATTCTTTTTTCTCAACAATAGGAAGCGATCTAGCTAACAAAATACCAAAAACCTCCAATAACTACACATGCGGACCACACCTAGTAAACTTAAAACGAACCACGCTCAATTACAAAAACTAAATCCGACCAGTACAAATGAAGTGTTAAAAATACTGAATCAGCTATGATGATGATGATGATGATGGGACTCCCTTTTCCGCACTTAGACTCTCATTTGGTCCGTTGTGCGTGGGGATACTGGCTAACCTAGCCAGCCTAGCTTCGCCCAAAAGCACAGAAGCCTCCTGGGGGCTTCACAGGCTTCGCGGAGCGACCTCACTGTTCCGAGGATTTCTTCCCGTTGAGAAGCCACAGCCTCGCACTCCAGGATAACGTGGGCGGCTGATTCCTCGGCGTCAAGGCAGCCCCTGCAAAGGGGGCTATCTGTGGCGCCTATGTTGAAAAAATATTTGTTGAGGGGGTTATGGCCCGTAATTGTTCCTATAATTATTCTAAGGTTATTTCTACCCAGGTTGAGAAGTTTTTTGGTTAATCGCGGGTCTACAATTGTTAAAGCCAATTTATTTTGACTGTCTACAGTCTGTTGCCCGTGACCATCTGTTGTTATGGAGTTCGGTCGATCTTTGGCGAATCCACGCACGAAATTGTGAGAAAGGCAGAGGGAGAAGTGGGTACGGGCCTAGCACTTCCATATCAGAGCCTCTCTTCGCAAGTTCATCAGCGGCATCATTGCCTAAGGATCCACTATGCCCTTTGATCCACTGGAGGGTAATGCAATTAAACTTCGATAAACTCTCCATAGCTAAATGGCACTCAAATTAGTTTATTGTTAGTTTGTTTGTTTTCTAAAGCTTTGAGCACAGATAGGCTGTCGGATAGGAATTTAATGCCGTAGTCCCGGATGCCTAAGCGCTTTACTGCATCGAACTGTGTGTGCCTAGTGGTATGTGAAGGTTAAGGTTGAGGTCAAGGGAGTGTACGCCAGCACCTGTGCCGTTTTGTGTTTTTGAGCCGTCTGTGTTGTAGATGCGCACTTCATGGGCTCCTGACTGATCCTTTTCCTCCTGAACTGTTTGTATAGTATATTTTTGTTGAACAAGGGTTGGTTTGGTGTTCTATCACACGGGGCAGCGATGAGAGGTTACTGAATCAGCTAAAAACAAACACTAGCTCTGGTTTAGATGGAATTAACACGAAAACTATAAAATGCGTTAAAGATTTAAGAGCAAAAAACCTAGCAAATTGCATCAATAAATGCTTAAACGAAGGGTATTTTCCTAATTCTCTTAAACGTGCGAAAGTAAGTCCCATATTTAAATCGGGAAGCAAAATGGATCCAAGTAATTATAGACCTATTAGCGTGCTACCAGTACTATCTAAAATCTATGACAAAGTTCTATATAACCGTCTTCTAACTAACACTGACTTCCTATTTAAGAAACAATACGGCTTCAGACCAAAGTCCAATACTATCTTTGCGACTGTTGACTTAGTGACTAATATTAGGATCAATATTGATAATCGAAAAATAGGCCTAGGAATATTCATTGATCTAAAAAAGGCATTCGATACCATCAGCCATGAAATACTTTTACAAAAACTGAAAGATTTGGGTGTTACAGATATAGCATACGATATTTTCAAATCATATCTTACAAATAGGACCCAAATTGTTAAAATCGGTTACCATCAAAGCACACCTAGACTTATTACCTGTGGCGTGCCCAAAGGCTCGATTTTGGGCCCATTACTATTCTTAATCTATATAAATAGTTTATACGAGATAGGGTTAAAGGGAGAAATTACTTTATACGCTGACGATACCAGCCTGTTCTATTTTGGTGACTCAATAAATGTGGTTATAAATGAAGCACAACATGATTTGGACATCTTACACACTTGACTCCAGTCAAATTTGTTGACCATAAATGCTTCAAAAACAAATTATATTGTTTATACAGCTAAAAACAAAAAAAAATATACCTATAGTCCATTAAAAATTAACGGTCAAATAATAAACAAAACAAACTCAGAAAAATATCTGGGCCTACTTCTTGACAGAAGAATTTGAATTTTTTCATTATGCGGCTTCCATGTAAGTCCATTACATGGAAGCCGCATAATGAAAAAATTCAAAACAAACTGTTAATCCCTATCAGGTGCCCTACGGCCCATATCTCGATGCTTACCCAGGCATGTGCGTTACACAATCTATAATTCTTTGGTCAAGCCACATCTAGATTACCTAATTGCAGTATGGGGATCAGCAGCTAAGAGCAACTTAAATAAACTACAGAGATCACAAAATAAACTAATTAAAACGCTATTTCGATATGATTATCTAACACCGACCGTAAACATTTATAAGGTAACTGGACTAATTAGTCTATCGCAAAGCTACAAATACAACACCTGCATCCTGATTAGAAAAATCATAACAACATACACACATTCATAACACAACATTCACTCACAAATAACTTTTACCAAAAATATAGACCACCACAAACGTAATACGAGACAGGCAAATAATATCCGTTTGAAACCACCTAGAACTAACTACGGGAAAAAGAGCATTCTGTACGAAGGAGCCCAGATTTATAACAAATTACCTAAAGACAAAATCTTATCAACCTTTAAGAAGCTGTTGAAGCGCCACATTTTGAAGGATCTTGTAAATTCTACTAACACTACGAAAACTAAACCTAAACTAAATAACCTACACCCGCTTACTTACCCTACGAAAAGCACCATTTTTATTTGTGAAATCCTAAAACAATGTATTTGTTCAATTATCGCTAATTCAAACGCACTGTGCTAGCTTTGTTCGCTGCAGCGTATGCGCACAATCTCCACTAACATTTTTAAAACATCTACGCTACTAAAAACGCAAATCGGTTATTTTTGTGTATCTACTTATTATTGTATTTTCTCTGTAAGTGATTAATGTAATCTTTTGAGAAATAAATGTCTTAAACCGTAAGTCTTATTTTAATACAGTGATGGAACTCAAATCACAATTAAACATACATTAATGCTTCAAACACACCTCTTAATTGTCTTTAAAAGCAGTTTATACCTTCACTTTCACTAACAATTTATTATAATTAAAAATGTCTAATGTCAACCTGCATTCAGTGATGGACTATGATGAGTAATAAGAGCAATATGATGAAAAAAACATCGAAAAACATTGCAAAAGTACAAAAGTGTGGTTATTTTCTTTACTCTTTACACGTAAAGAAAAAGACAGAGACAAAGGCAAATCGGAACCCTGCGCCTTAAAAAATATACGCCGCTTAAGTGACACCCCGACCAAATGGGTTGGGTTGGGTTAGAACTATGACCGACCGTGCGCGAGCCGAGCGAGCGAATCGGGCGGTGCCGCGGCAGCGGCCGGCGAGCGCTACTTCCAAGTTGATTCGATCGAGATCGCAGTTACTTGGCTATTTTCAACCGACTTCAAAAAGGAGGAGGTTCTCAATTCGATTGTATGTTTTTTTTTTTTTTTTTTTGTATGTTTGTTACACGATTACTCCGCCAATTATGAATTGATTTTGATGATTCTTTTTTTGTTTGGTAGGGTATACTTTAGAAGTGGTCCCATATGAATTTGGTCAAGATCTGATGAGGGGTTTTTGAGTTAGCTTCAATAATACGTATTTTTCCCTTCTAGTATATGTGGACGATATTCTAATAGTTCCTGTCACTGTAATTTACATAGCAGGTATTGGGTATTAAAAAAAAAATTGGGGTTTTGTGTAGGTACCACAACTAAAAAGTGAAAAATAAAAACTTTTTCACAAAAAATAAAACCGACTTCCAAAAAAAAACACTTCAAAGTGAAAAATAACTTTGATTTCGAAAGTCGGTGGCAAAAAAACGAAAATAAAACCCCAAAGACACCGACTTCCGAAATCAAAGTTATTTTTCACTTTGTAGTGTTTTTTTTTGGAAGTCGGTTTTATTTTTTGTGAAAAAGTTTTTTTACTACACCTTACACCATGGATACCTTAATGATATGGCCAAACGTCGACTGACATATTATCATTTAAACGTTGACATTAAACGATATGGCCAATGTTAGCTGGCCATTTCATGAAATGATCAATTCTAAGATCTGACCACGACATCTACATCCAATGCCGTTACCCAACTCTGCTGGCGTAGGTTTCCATCCAATCTGCTTAGCCTAGATGCGGCTAAAGTGATTGCAGATGGTAATAGCTCTATGTTATACCTGCACGTAGTCCACATCCCAATTACTTGGGAAAAGTGATTTCGTTACGTTACGCTAGTCGCCAGTTTTCGGTTTCCTGACTACTCTAGGTTGCAGATTTTTGGGGCAGGAAAGGGACGGTGAAAATGTTTTTCTCTTGGGACACGCAGTACTGATGGATCGGTTTGACTGACAGCAACGTAATTGGACTATGCTATATTGCGCATCATAAAAACGAAGGACCGGAATCCGGTAGCAGTAGCGGATCCAGGGGCTGGCTTGACTAAGGGGCTCAAAAGCATCTGAGTTCTTCCGTGACAAAACTTAGGTAAATTGAACTTGATATTATTTTAATTAAACTTTTTAGCAAGTATTACCTACCATACCTAATGGACAATTGTCGTTTATTATCCTATTTATCCTTAATTTAATAATTATTATGTTTTCAAGTTAAACATTTCCATAAGATGTTTTGTTTACGTGATGAATTTTGAATCCGCGCGCCACTCATTCTGCCACTCACGCTGCCTCTACCGCCAGAGCCGCACCCCGTCGCCGCCGCCGCCGCTGCCGCCGCCGCCGCCGCCGCCGCCGCCGCCGCGCCGGCCGCCATCGCCATCGCGCCGACGTGATACCTATTGCATGAGTCGTTTTAAGTGCTTTTTTTGTGTTCACTTTGCTAAAACCTACCCTCAGCGTGGTCAACAATCCTGGAATAGAATTAATTTTCTTTGTTTTTGACGTTAAAGGCCATATTATTAAGGATCAACCCTTGATAAAATTTAAAAAACTCCTGTTGTCGTTGCTGACAGAGAAATGTTATTAACCGATTTTGTAAATTATGAATTGTAATATTTGTTTCAATTTACCTCAATATTATGTAAATAATTTTAGACTTAGCTGATCCATGATCTCATTTTGAATTAAAGTTCCTAAGTACCTAGTTTCTAAATTATCTGAAGTTTCACTATATTTTTGTTTGCCAACAGGCAGAATGTACCTACTACGAATATACCTGAAACTAACACCATTATTGTAACACCTACATTCTATACAAATAAAGAAATGATTGATTGATTGAAAGCCTCCTTGAAATACTTAAATGATTTGTCTTTGATTTTGCCCTAGGCTGGTGCCTTGTTGACTGGCAGATCTCCCGGCCCGGGTACTGAGTGGGGCCCCCAAACACCACTTTGCACCTTATAATCCGGCCGCCGAGAGAATGGGCTTCCTGACACCTGTCAGTTCAGTAGGTAAAAAATAATAGGTAGGTACGTGTTTTACGAATTTATAGGTACTTTACTACTACGCCCCGCGATTTCACCCGCATCATAAGTCTCGATCCCGTCAGAATATCGGGATAAAAAGTATCCTAACCCAGGTGATGTTCAGCCGTTTTAGCATGAAGTAACAAACAAAAAAATTAACAAACCAACTCACTTTCGCATTTATAATAAGTACATATTAGTTAGGAGAATTTCTTTCTAATCGTGTCCAACTGAGTGGTGTCAAGAACAGTGAGTCAAATTATAGCATACCAATGTTACAAGTTCCAGGTATTGTTTCAATTAGGTAACAGAAATGTGAACCCAATCGAACTGTAGTGGACACAAGTTCAAGTATAACTCGAACATCCTAGCCACGAGCTGATTAAACGTAAACAACGGAACTATCTGGGGAGAGCTTGACGCGCTATTCAATTCACTACGCAGTCTGTCATCATAAGGTACCTACGGTATAAAGGTAAGTGTTATTTTTTAAGGTTAAAAACAAATTAAAATATCGGAACCTTTTTATTCTTACTTTCTTATCCGTCTGTTATAGGTTTTTATCGAGAACGTAGGTCCTACATACGTTGCATAGATCCTAAAAAAAATAAAAATAGATAGATATCTCAGACCAAATAAATATTTGGTCTGAGATAGATATCTATTTTTAATTTTGAATGTTGGCATAATGTTAGGTCTCGATGACGCGCGCATAGATCGCAAGCCAACCCAAAGACCAAAAAAACAAACCGGCAACCGTTCCTAAGGCTGCCCGGCTGCTTGGTTCGGACTACTTCGAACCCATAATTGTGTGATCCCGACTGGCTTAGCTAGTTTTTCTGCACTTGTCTGAGTTTAATTTTGAAACATCGTACCTACATAATTATATTAAAATAGTTACGAAGTCAAACTGTACTTACATTTAATATTAATGAAGAAAAGTAGGTACCTACTTAATTGCGACGAGGTGTGTGAGTCTGATACCGAAAATATAGTTTTTAGTCTGTTTGTCTAGATCATGTATCTATGTTCCAGATTGGCGCAAAAACGGCTGAACTGATTCAGATGTTTGGCACAGTTTATAACCTGGATTAACCGGGAAGTCGCGGGTAAAAGCTAGTTAAAGGTATATAAATGTAAAATAGCATGACTTTATTTTAATTAATTCTAGGTATTTATGTTTCAATTGCAAAGCCTTAAAGAATCAAGTAATGCAAGTGAAGCTAAATAAAATGTTTAAAATCATTTTTCTTTTTCGCGACTTTTGCCTATTTGCAACTAGACTAGGGTAGTAGATTCGATTCTTTATTTTAAATGTAAATTATGTTAGAATTTACGCGAAAGCTTGTTTCACTGATTTCTGTAATGCACAGATAAGTAAGACGGAGAACATCTGATTTCCCTAAGGAATTTAGAATAATTGTGGTAGGAACCTACAATGAACATTTTACTAACCACATTAGCAGCGACTCACCATCTTGGTAGCTTAAGGTTCAATCGATCAAACTCAAACTCATTGCATGAAGCTAGTTGCTCATTCCAAAGCAAAGTAGGTACCTATGAAGAAGAACGAGAAAGAGACTCCACGGACACTCTTTTAATCTAGGTTCATTCTTCTACGTTTAATATAATATGTACTATATATCAGTCACATTACACGGTAAGCATTCTTACTAGACATAAACGCATAGCAGTCCACGTGTTTTTAGTCTGCGTCACATTCTTTTAAAGTTTTACATTTTGATGTTTCAGTTAGCGCACGGAATTTTTTATGTCGCATTTTATAAAATCTTGAATAGGAAATGAGGATTAGTCTCTTAGCCAATTTATTTTATCCCGGGTAGACAGCTTAAGATTAAGACGGGTTCATTTTTACTGAAGTAACAACAGCTTGAAGGTTGTGCTTGACGTTTTTCTGTGCATTTAAATATCTGGGTGTTTATATTGAATGGAATTGGGACATAATAGGTTTCTATAGTAGGTATTCGTTTGGTGTTTGCCAATTTCTGTTGTGTACGTATCCGGTGAATAGAGAGACGCTAATCAAAGAATAAATCTCGGGTACGTGCCTACAACGTACGATTTATTGCGATCAGAGATTTGTTTCAGGCTCGCAGGACGCGAAGCGGGCGCTATAAACATTTCACCGAGCCATTACTGTAGTCCCTAGGAGAAAATAGCGTCTTAGTTCTTGCTTTCAAAGTTTTAAAGGAATTACTTACTGTTGTTTCCGCCTTCGCCTTCGAACACTGATTGAATAAGACGCGATGTCATAGGTCAAGGTAAGTTTTTCTAGTGTTCTTTTAGTTTGGGAGTTTATGAACCTTGAACTTCTTTTGTAACCTTACTGCTGATAGCATGGCCCGATCTATAGCAAACTACCTACAAACCACTTGCTGAAAATTACCTACCTACCCGTTAGAAAATAATTGAAAGACTAACATTAAATAGGTACCTACTACAAATACCTTCCACTGCAGTCAGGCCGGTGAGAGAATACGTTCTTGACACCTGTCAGTTTCATTCTAACGAATCCTACGTGTTTAGTGAATTTGATCTTAAATGACTCTTTACAAGAATAGTTGGTCGCTGTGATTAACTCAAGACAATGTTTAAAGATTCTTTCTTCAGAATTAGCTTACCTACTGACAGGTTATATGAGTTTATATTAGAATTGTTTATAGTTTTACTTTATATGTCAATTTATTTTAATTTAATTTATTTTTATTGTTGACTTAATCTACTCATTACAATGTTTTTTTATGAGTTTTATTGCAATATGTGGTTATCTAGCGACCTCGACAGTTATTTATTTTACCTGGATGGTCCTAGTTTATCAATTATAACTTCTAGTTACAGCTAAGTATATGTAAGCGGGCACGCCCTTTATGCCTGGAGGCTTTTTTTCTTTTTTAGATATTGTTTACGTTTAGTTATTTTTATTTCGGCCTGAGTATAGTTCTCGATGTTTTTGGTTGGTATATTGGCGTGTGCTAGCTGTCATATGGCTATTAATTTATAATTTAAATTATGTTTTGCGTAATGTAAATTATCTTGCATATATTTTAAATAGAATCATTTATTTTCTAAATGAACAGACAGCTGTGCTGCTGGTGAGTTTGTTGCATCACTTCTTCCCAGCTAAAGCACTAGGAAGTGGTGCAGGGTGGGCGTTTTGGGGACCTGTCTCATGTAAGTTTGACGTTCGAAAATTGCTGATTCTCAGCCTAGTTTGAATAAATGACTTTTCTTTTTGTTTTTTTTTTGGTCCGTACAGATCAAAATCGCAAAACAATTAAGTAGTAGGTAGTTATCTAGTTGTATTAATACAACTAGAATTGTTCAACTGACAGGTGTCAGGACCGCACTCTCTCGACGGCCGGACTGTCATTTACAATTAAATGCCATTCTGAAAAGAGTAGGTAAGACCTACCAACTTTTATACCTTACCTTAGAGCTACCTTAGAGCCATATTAGACTATCATAGAAATATGATCAGAGATGTACGAGTCATTTTTATATAAATAACCAATGGCGGATCATAGACGATATAAATCATAATTGTATACCTAACTACATTATTTATTTTATTATTTATGTACACACAGAAAAATAGATACAGATAAGACAGAATCATAATTATGAGTACAAAGGTAGGTACTGCTTATTTCTTAAGAAATTTCTTCCAGTAGATCTGCGACAGGAGAAATGAGAAAGAAATGGAGACAATAGTGTGTGATAACCAGAAGAGAAAATATTATAAATATGCGAAGTCTTAAACTAAAATATTGAAATAAACCTACACTTATAACGTAATAAATTAACATAATATACTTAAATAAATACATAGAGCTTAAATATATAAATATACATACTATAGGTATAAAAATACTCATAGTTGAGAGGAAAGATAATGCTCTTTTACTCGATATTTGAAATGTGAAAGTTTTTAAATCAAGAATGTTAGGCGGAAGTGAGTTCCACAACCTTACTGCATGGACAGAGAAGGAATAGGAATAGTAGCTTGTTTTATGAGGATGAGATGTATGGAGGAATCTAAGGTGTGATCTAAATGGTGCGTCGCTAGGGCGAGCATTGAAGAGTTCCTGCGAAGGCGGATTGGGAGCCACTTGAGTTCCTTGCGAAGATGGGAAACATGGTCATACTTTCTAAGTCCGAAAACAAAGCGAATTTGAAAGTTTTTCAACGAATGAAGGGATAAATGTACCTTTCGACTGACCTCATTGACCTGAGCACGCCACAAAAGATTGGATTATGATAGTTAAGGAATCCTATTTGACAGCAAGCATACAAATATGATCATATTCATTTAGATACTTAAATTGTCGTAACAAATTAATTAAAAAATTTAAACGTAAATATGAATCTGAACTACTAAAAACTAATATTAAAAACTCTAAATCCCTATGGAAATCTATCAAGCAAATAGCGCATCTTAACACATCTAAAGTTGGAAGCTGTGAATTACTCAATACTCGAAGTTCTCCTATAGAGTCGGTAAATTGTGTCAATAGTTTTTTCGCATGTGTCGGCAAGCGGCTCGCAGAAAGCATCCTCAGTGGATCCACGCAGCCAGCTGGAGGTCTAATATCTACTCCAAAAACACAACTATCTTCTTTCGTACTTCTGGAGACTGACCCAATGGAAGTTTACAGTGTTATATCAAACCTGAAAACTGACAGTGCTCCCGGCAGGGACGGTATCCAGACTAAATTCTTAAAAATGGTTAAACCGCTCGTTGCTCCCATTATTAGCCATCTTGCTAACCTCTGCTTCAGAAAAGGTATATTCCCGATCTTACATAAAAAATCTATTGTTACACCCGTCTACAAGGGTGGTGATAAAAGAGATATCAATTATTATCGACCAATCTCAGTATTGTCAGTTATCTCAAAAGTTATTGAAAGGCTAACCAACTCACGCCTAATTAATTATCTCGAAAATTTTAATATTCTACCCAGTTCACAATTCGGATTCAGAAAAGCAAAATCTACAGAAGATGGCCGTCTCAGGATTGTCTTAATTGGTAACTCAGTGTCTAGACCGTGGAAAAAAGTGTCTGACAGTCTTCTTAGATCTAAAAAAGGCATTCGACACTGTTTCTGTCCCCATTCTTGTGAAAAAGATGGAGTATATGGGGTATTAGGGGTATGCCACTAAATATCTTAACTGATTACCTAAAAGACCGTACGCAGCGCGTAAAAATTGACAATGTCACTAGTTCCGACACTAAAATTGAGTACGGCGTGCCCCAGGGTAGCGTCTTAGGCCCCACATTATTCTTGATATACCTTAACAAATTAACTAATCTCGAAATTGAAAGAGGACAAGTATTCTCATATGCGGATGATACTGCCATTGTATTTAATGGGACTTCCTGGAACTCCGTTTTTTAAGCTGCTGAGCATGGTCTCCATAAGGTTGCAAACTGGCTCAAGTCTGCCCTTCTTACCCTAAATATCGCCAAAACAACCTACATTTGCTTTGCTATAAATAAGCGCACACTTCCCCCCCCAAACTTGGTATTGAGGATTCATACCTGTGACTTCTCTTATACTACGCAATGTGGTTGCGAGGAGATTGGATGTGTTAAATCCACTAAATACCTTGGAGTAATCTTGGACCACCGACTTTCCTGGCACCCTCAAATTGAAGCTATAAATGATAGGATCCGTAAACTCACATGGATCTTTAAAAAGTTGAGACATGTCACCTCTCAAGACCTCCTAAAGCGTACTTATATTGCATTGGCACAAACAGTTATGTGTTATTGTATTCCCATCTGGGGTGGTGCCACTAAAATTAAATTCCTTGAAGCAGAAAGAGACCAGAGATGCTTGATAAAAACAATGTTCTTTAAGCCATTTAGATTTCCTACTGACGAACTATATCTAAATCATAAGATATTGTCACTTCGAAAACTTTATATTATCAACTCAGTACTTAAACTACATAAAGCATTACCTTACGTTTATATAGCTCAAACAGGTAGAAGAAAATGTGATGTGGTTACTGCTCCTCGCTGTAGAACTCTTTTTGCCAGGCGTCAATTTCAAGCCCACTCTGCCTATCTATATAATAAGCTTCACAACAAATATACAATATACAACCTTAAATTCCATGAATGCAACAAAACTATCGTTCACGAGCTCGAGCGGCTTGGATACTGTGATATAGAGAACTTATTATTTAAATACGAATTCTAGACAATATTCGTGACTTCTAGTGGTACTTCCCGATCCCAAGATATTACATCGTAGGGCTAGAAGTCTCCTAATTAGGAGTCAAATTCACACAGGCTATATGAGAAATAGTATGTTCTAACTATCGTAAAGGCACACACACACTCTCACACGCACACGTACACACACTCACCACACACACACACACACTCACCACACACACACACACACTCACCACACACACACACACACACACACACACACACACATAAAGAGAAGCCATACCAGTATTTCTAACTTTTCATTTATTGTGTACTTGTTTGTAATTACGTAAAATAGTTTAGTTATCTAGTTACCTAAAAATATGTTGATCCGAGGGAGGAGCAGAACCACCCAACACAAGCATTACTACATGCTTCCTGGGAGGTTCTAGACACAGAATAATATTTGTACAAGAAAGTTACAGAAAAATAAACTAATTTTTTTTATTTTTTTTATTCGTCTAGCCTCAAAAATGGCTTAATCATACACGGCTAAATCGATGATCATAGAATTTGACAGATATGAATCATATTTGTATGATAAATATATGATAGTGTACTGTGTAATAGGGATAATGCCTGGGTCAAAAAAAAGAAATTCTATTTAGTCCGTCAGTCAGATAATAAAAAAATATTAGACACGTATTTTTTGCTTTATCATATTAATAAAAAATGACTCAGATACAACGCATTAAAGTTGGGGAGTGGGGGTTGATACGTCACAAGTATGTATAAAATCTACATACAAGTGACGTCATGGCACCCTCTCCGATCCAGATGATCCCACCACTCTCCTCCAGGAGAGCAATAGGGCCACCAGTACAGTGCACAAATACACCCGACACCCGTCGTACCGACCTCGCCGCCGAGGTCCTCCGCGATCGCGACCCTCACGAGTAAATAATACTCCCCCCCGACCCTTGTCCGATGAAGCGCCAGCCCGCGCCGCAGCTGAGCGCGTAGCTTTAAATTCCCCGTATAATAATAATGATACATCCTTGATCCAGCCTGTTCCATCTTGCTGTCCTCCCCTCAGCGACGCCCTAAGCTGAGGTTCGTACCCCACAGGGGGTGCCCTTAGCGAGCGTTCGCCTAATTTTAATTTAGAATAGTTTTGCTCCTGGCTGGAGGCTTTGAGTGGCAGCCACAGGATTGTTCGGTTGAGCAGTAAATACCTTAGTGGTATACCTGCGAGATGCCATAGTTAATAAAAAAAAAAAAAACGTCATGGCACATTATAACTCAATGTATCGCCATAATCTTTTGTAAACGTAAAAAAATAAAAAATACGTGTACGTTATTTTTTCATAATCTACATTACGGACAAAAAACATTTTTTTAGTCATCTTCCATTGGGGCCTTAGTGGCTCTAACCATGTCATTCACACTCATAAACACTAGCCACATGTAAATGAGTATTAAATCCTATTTCCTGAGACCTATACATGTTTGGAACAACTCGCGAATAACGAACTGCCTTTCAAAATGAAGGATCTCAAGATATGAGGGTGCGTGAACAAAGAGCAAGGTCGTGTCGTCGTGCGACGGTACCTACATACGCAACGGCTCGGAGTCGGGATACGAGTGCGGACGTGTGGATGAATGAGTGTTCCGCCATCTTATTTCCATATCCGCATGTCAATTGCCGCGCAGTAATTTTACTTTGTTGTAGGAAGGGCTCCGGAATCCGATTTTTATTGACGGTTTATGCGGATATTGTTTGAACGTCGCCTTTGTGTGTTTGCGCTGGTTTTGCATCACAGAATGAGAAGAAATCTTCGGTAGATTCGTCGCCCCCAATGCCAAGGAAAGTGAAGCTCCTTGAGTTTAAAAAAATGTCATAGGTACTTAGCTTGAAGAATTGACTATAGCCAATTTCTACGTTCGCGTTGGTGAGATCGCCGAAATTCCGAATCTAAGACCATACCCACTCATACTAAGCCAGCAAATGTGTTGTGCTGTAGATGAAATTAGCCGTACCTATATTGCAGTTAATATATCACCCTGCCTGACAAACGGATGGGTTCTCGCAGCTACGACATGATGAATGTTACTCTGCACATTTGGTGAAATCACTTACCCTTGTCTTATCCGATCCGATAGAACTGTGGAGGGGCATACGAATGGAAACAAGTAAGTAACTACTTTGATCTTATTTGTATTAAACACTTCGCCAGTCTACTGATTTTACCTAGATATATAAATCATTTATTTAGTGCACACAATAAAAAAAAAACGACATACAAAAGCACAATTATATAAAAATCAAATTAATTAAATATAATGAAACATTTTAGCTTGCTAAAAACTTATACTAGATGGCTCTGCAGAAAAAAAAAACTTGAAACTGACTTTTTCGGGGATAACGCTTTGCGTTACGTGATGATTTCTACCAGTTTACTCCTATCACAAGCCGGGTTCAAAAAAGGCAGAATGACTCGGGAAGAACACGACAGCCACTTATATTATGGACGTGTTTGTTCGAAACAGTCATATCCAGTTTTTTCTGCGAGGAGATATAAAAATACCTTAGTCGAATTCAGAAGGTACCTACCAATACATTTAAGGTTCCTTATCGGTGGAATATTGCTTTAGTATTTGGATGTGGCGTACCTAACAAAACTTCCCCTGAAGTCAGTTGTCTTGTGAGATTGAGTGTTGAGTTGCTGAGAGCAAGTAGACATGTTCTTCTACTAGTGATCCGGCTCAGTTTGTGGTACAGTTAGGTCGGCTGCTTTTACTTTATAACCCCCAATAGCTTTATACTGGTCGTAAACGCGACTGCACTGAGCATGGCTTTTGGGTTCGAACCCTTTTTTTTTTGTGAATAGGTTCTATTACAAATTTCTTAGTAGGTAAAAATCCGGAGTCTGGATTTGTGTCCTGATAGTGGAAATAGGTTTACCTCCCATAGCTTCTACTGGACACAAACAAAAGTGGGTGTACCTATCTAAACCTAGCTAGTCTTTCAGGGAATCAGGCGTAATGATGTGAGTTCCTATTAAAGTAATTGCCGAAGAACATTGTAGAACAGTTAGCAATATTCTCCAGTTTACATAGGCTAGGTAAACGTTTAAGTAGGTGGCAACTCCTCAAAGCAACTAAATTATTCTATCAATGCAAATATAAATAGCAAAGTTCTAGATTTTGGTGGAGTAGGTACATAAGGTGGGTAGAAGTTTAAGTAAATTGAAGAATAATAAAGGTAGTATTGAATTATCTCTTACATTTAATTGTATAGATAACCTACTAGATCACCTGTTTTCATGGCTATATTAACCGGAAGACGCTGCTACAAAGGCCTATTTATAATTTCTTAATACGAATGGCAGATGGGGCCGAAATTTCGGGAGTGGCGACCGCGTACCGGAAGGCACAGCGATGGAAGGCCTCCTACAAGATGGACCGATGTCATTGACCGGCTGATTCCGCTGGATGCGAAAAGCACAGAACCGATCGATGTGCAGGCAGTGGACGTCTTTCGGCTGCATTGATGGTCATGATTGTTCTATTTAAGGGCCTGTCCTGTTACGCATGTCATTTTTGTAAACCTTAGCATAACCCATTTAAATTGTGAGTTACAAACATCTAAATCAGAAATCTCCAGACACAAGAATGGTCAATTCCTTACGACTGTGTTTTGCTGGTCTACATTGGCCAGACTCCAACATTTATGGCTCTATTGGTTAATTAATGACTGAAGGAAATGCCCAACATTTGCCACTATGTACAGACTCAGGACTTAGTTGATTAGAGCTGGACGTTACTGATATAAAAAAAAAAACTGTACTATGTAAGTAAGCTTTTTTTACATATTAATATCCGTATTTAAGGCGATATTATGCTTTGAAAAGGTGACATGTGCCCGTTTTGCGGGAAAGGAATATGTTCTTATTACAAAATTGCAACCGTTTCGTTCTGCAAGTGCACGTAACTGTTACGTCAGTTACACAATTACTAACCAATATTTATGTTTACTAGCTACCTATTGTTAATATTATTTGTGTGTTCTGCCACGATCTACGACAAGGGGATAAAAGTGTTACGTATTAATTGTCGTGCGGACTGCGGACGTGTCACGGTCTGATTAGCAATAAATTCGACCGGTCGCTCGGAAAACCGACCAAACAAATGTTATAATTAAACGGCTCATTAACCAACACTTGACTTTCAAATTCAGTGATCGAGCTTATATTAAATAAGAATAATTAGTAAGTGGATTCTTACTTACTATATTAAACTATATCTATGACATTAGGACTACTAGGTATGTACAATATAGCTGTTTCACAACTTCACATTTAACAACATTGACAGTTATTCTTGAGGAGCTCTATTTGTTCAATAGAGCATTTAGAATTCTACATAAGTAATTACTATTGGGTAATCAATCGATACATTTTTGTTTCTGGAAGAAGAATCAGTGTAAATAAATGAACTCTTGACACTGGCAATGTTTTTAAAATGTAGACATTAAAACTAAGATTAATTTTACATCGTTTACGCCAAAATTCATTTTCAAAGTTACGCCAGGACATTATTGTTTTATGAGGTCTATAACTTTCGCCCTGTAATGGTTTTCGCTTCGTGGCTGTGCTTTTTCGCTGTAAAAATATTCGATGCTCGCAGATAAAGTAGCGAAAAGAAAAAAAAAGTATGTTGCAGACGTGACTAATAAAAAGGGTAAGTTGGGTGACTCCATAAATCGTCAGCCTACGGACTTGGAGATTTATATTTCTATTAGGGGTCTCCTAACAAAGATATCTGAGATAGCTGTGCAATCACAAAGTTGTGAATAATATTTTTCAGCAGTTGTGTCGAGCCTTGCAGATTAGTTTTCTAGTACAAATACAAAAAAATAGTTTATTGTGTCTTTTAGAAAATACATTACCGTACATGCTAACGTGTTTGGAGCCCCCATTTAAGCAAACAATGCCTGTGTTAGGAGGCTCCGCTCTTTCAACATCATTGTCGTACATAATACTAACACAGTTAATATTATAGAGTGAAGTTTTCTTAGAAATTGTATTGTACGAGTCGCGTCGCGCCGTCGCGTCGCGCTAGTCTGCACGAGCCTTCACATTAGTTAGTATAAGTAAGTATAAGTATCTACTTATATTGGATCTCATCGCAGTCGTCAAAGTTATCTATCTAATAAATCGCTGAAAATGTAACTTGTCATCCATGACAACTGACAAGTGAGTAAGACTGACGTGAAAATGTGAGAACACACTGAGGAAATTGCTCTGAGAGGAAAAACGTTCTCTAGCAAGGTAGGTACTTATATCATACACACATCAAAAAAAGTTTGCGATCAGTTTGAAAAATCGCAATCATTTTTGTTACGGTAGACTATATTATAATTTCTACTTCTTTTTAGATTCTTTACTTAAACATATATAATAAAATAGAATATAAAACAAAAAAGCATATTCAATAGTTTTTCCATATAAAAATAAATTCAATCCAAGCTTACGCTCATTCAGAAATCTGAATTAGCCAATTTCAACGGATTTATAATATTTTTCCGAGGAAAGTTGATAAAGATAAAATTCCAAGAGGATTATCAGAAGTTTTACGAGCAAGAATTGTAACTTTGAGGGAGGAAGGATAGAAATAGCACGCAGAGTTGCTGTATCCCACTCCTGTGTCGTGGCCACGTTGCAGAGGTACCACGGCATGTATAATTTAGCTCCCGACCCCGCAGTGGTGGTGGTGGTGGTGGTAGCAGTCCGTGATCCAACAATCAACGCCACTACAATAAAAGCAGAAGTGCGGGCCGCCTCTGGACTTGAAGTTAGCACTCAGACCATTCGGGAGTGCTTACACTAGGCTGGGCTAGGAGCATGGAGGTCTTGGCGAACTTGAATTCACGGCAACGTCAGCGATAGAGATTGCAGTGGACTAGGCTCCAGCAAAATGAAGAAAATGAGGAGGAAAAAATTTGGCAAAACTGTCTGTTCGTTGACGAATCGTGAATCAGTACTCATCCAGATAACCGATGTGTCCGTGTCTGGAGAAGACCTGGAGACTCTGAAACGCAAAGAACTGCCTCTGGAAACGTTCAACAACTCTGGAAATCGGTGTCCTTTTGGGGTGGAATTATGATTGGAGCTAGAATGCCTTTGATCCCGTATCGATGCTCCATGACGGCAGATAGGTACAAAACACTTGGAATTGTCAGACCATTCCGAGTAAACCATGGGCACCAATTCGTACTGGTCGATGATAATGCACCCGCACATCGAGCTCAACGAGTCAATGCTGCTGTCCGGGAATACGACATCACAAGGTTAGACCGGCTCGCCTGACTTAAACCCAATAGAGCACGCGTGGGATGCTCTTAAGCGTGCTGTTTGGAACCCTCCCCAGAGAGTGCCAGAGATCAGGGAAGCCGCTATTCACGAATGGGACAGGTTACCGCAAGAAATGCTGGATAACTTGACACTCAGTATGCCCAGGAGGATCTCCGCAAGTGTGTGAGCCAGGGGAGGAGTTTATTGTATTAAATAAAAATGTTCAATTAATAAATTGTTGTATAAGTATGGTTAAACGATCGTTTTCTTTCCATCAAATTTATGTTACAATTACATTAGGATTAAATTACTCCATTTTTGTTATTAAAAAATAAAATGAAGTTTTATTTTTTAATTTCAAACATGTATTTCTATTTAAAAAAATATATAATGTAAACACTTTTTCTTGATAAAGTTAAATTTAAAAAATATAGGTAGGTATCAGCTTTTGCTAGTGATCACAATTTTTTTTTGGATATATAATATATTATAGAAAGATAGAATACTCTATAATGTACACCATAAAAATTACAGACATAAATTTAGATATTTTACATAAGTGACACAATGGGCGGTCTTATCGCTTAAAGCAATCTTTTACAGACAACCTTTGGATGGATTAAAGGTAACAGGAGAGACAATACTGCGGTGTACCATCTACATATACAATAAATACATACATACATAGAGCATAAACTTATTCATATAAATATATACAGATATTTTAAGTTTTTTGTATTCCTTTACTTGGCTTCTAATTAAATGAAGGCAATTTATACAACATGTAAAAATAGCCCTGTCAGATCCGTGAGGGTGTTGTTAAGTATCGTACTGCTCTCAGTGAAAGTGGCGATTTTTTTCTTCTTTTTTCTAAAAAAGAAAACAAAAACGCCATTTTTTTTTCAATGGGGAATTTTACCGGGTTATTACATGGGGCGCGGGTGGCCGTCGTTAAGCGGGTGACCATAACTTATGACCTCTGTTGAAAATTTGCTAATTTTTAATGGATTTGGGGTAATTTTGGTACCAAAATATGAATTTTAAATAGCAATAACTTTTTATTTTCAATAATAATAAGATTTTTTAATACTTTTTGGTAATGCTATTGCAGTACCTATGTGCCCTTTCGGATTGAACAGGGTTTTTTTAACTTATTGAATAATAAGTAAATAAAGAGATTGATTGAATCAGTAGGTCGGCCTTTTTCACTTTATATAATAACTTATTCGACTGGCCTAGATGATCACATATTCTAGGTATTTGTTGTCTTCTTGAAAACAGATATTAGGTAATGCATGAATCATGAAATTAGTTATTGCTGAACTGACTATAGTAATATAATTATGCTTGTGACTTTACCTGATCAATCACATATTAACTCATACACCAATGAAATTGTCTCGATGAAACTAAAAAATAAAACACCGACACCACTAACTTTATTACGCTGTGAGTAGAGCATCTCCAATCAAATTAATGTAATGGCAAATAAGAACAACACGCTTTATTCCTCATTTTTTATGAGAATAAAGAGTTGTGCAAACTCAATGGCGCGAACAATTTATCGACAGAGATGTTTGTTGCTTTTCTCTGTTTCCGTTGTCAAACCGAGAATAAAAAACAATCCGGCTTCCGCCTGCGAAGACAAAGTTTTTTTTCTCCACGTCAGAATGGCTTCCGGGTGCACTAGTTCATCAATCATCGTATTTTCGGTTGACGAAAATCGAGGAAACTTTGATGTAGCGGACAGTGACAGCTTTGAAAAACAAACATGGCGGTTTTTGCCTGATTGAGTGAAGGAAGTCCATCCTTTCTTTTTGGCTTACACGTTGTCCTTCTAACCTACTACTGGTTTGCCCTACCAATTTTAATTCAATTTCAATTTCATAGTTTTCAGTTTCAATTTTATTTGAGTTGTAACGTCATCAATTTAATGGAAATGATTTGGTTATTTAACTTCTAAATAAATGTAGCTCTATAATGTATTATGTTATAATTTGATTGAGGAATCCTGCTATGTGCCGCTTGGATTAACACGATAAAAAAAGATTTAAGTTTTGAACTGCTTGTACTTACTTATGTTTTATTCAACGTGCCTATTCTTAATAATGTTTAAGTGCACGAAAATAGGACTTAAAATGTCAGACCGTACAATTAGGCAAAGCTGTTTAGTCGCATTACGTTCTTTTCATAATAGAAATAAGAAAACACTTTTATTAATTAATTTAGCCCACGTTTTCTTTACAACGTTCGTAGGTACCTATATAACTACTTAAATACTAATTTATCTGCGACATTCAGATAGGTAATTTCTCAGACGAAAGAAAATATATCTTGTTAAGAAGTTTCGGGCTTTAAATCGTGTCTAATTGAATTATTCAGTAAATTTGATTTATCTCCTCCACCATAACAAATAGAAAAACTTCGGAAAACTTGCTTGTTTGACGTAATCGCGTGAGGCAATTTCAAAAATGATTTTATTTGAATAATCTTATTTCATATAGCTATAAAATAAATATCGTCTTACATTATTTATAATCGAATTAAAAACAAAACAGTTACAGCAGGGAGGTATACCGAGTTGTACTCGTACGTTATACCTAAGTACATAAAGTGTGTAGGAGTTTTATGTAAATTGTATCTGTTTTAATTTAATGTAATGGACTGTATCAATCTGCCTAGCCTTTTCCCAACTATATTGGGGACGGCTTCCAGTCTAACCGGATGCAGCTGATACCAGTATTTTACATGGAGCGACTGCCTATCTGACCTCCACAACCCAGTAACTGGGTAATACGATACCGCTTGGTAAGATTGGTTGTCAGACTTTCGGGCTTCTGACGACCCGTAACGACTGTCAAAGATCCACGAATGACAGCCGGGACCAACGGCTCAACGTGCTTTTCGAGGTACGGAGGAGTCTCGGTATGTAAAGATGGTCACCCATCCACAGACTAACCCCGGCAAGCGTAGCTTAACCTGGCGGATCGACCCGTGCGGCAGTTATTACTTAGCCACTTAGCTTACTTAGCTCATGGCCCATTACATTTAATGGACTGTATCTGAAAAATAAATTATGAATTATTGTAATAGTTATGTTAATCATATTATTGTGTATTCTGTGTACGGTCACCAACCGCACATTGTACTTTGGCCTAGTAAAAATACTGCAAATTTTGTTAATTTATAAAATGTAGTATCGGCACGTACGCAAGTAAGTCAGTCTTCGGTTTAATATCGAGCTCGCGCAACATCCAACATTTTGTAACATTTTTATAGCATATTTTATTATTTTACATTTACATTATTTTTAGTATAATTTCCTATTAAATACCCTTTTGAACATTAACATTTATTTTATTAACATTCAACATTAAGTGTAAAGGCTCATGCCCTTACATTCTGTGTATAATACATAACCTAATCTAAGTCAGGGCTTGTATGAGTATCAGTAAACTCTATAAAATACAATTAAAATGTAGAATGAATTCTTTATTGCCATTCCATGTTGGTAGTTCACTGCTACTCAATTCTACATTAAAAATAAGTTGAAAACGCAACATGTAAGTAAAAAAAATAATTTCAGGGTAACTTTGAAGTAAAGTATACGCGACGATAATTTCGTCTCTCCCGCAAGTGAGTGATCCATTTGCGTACTGACATATTAAAGCTAAGGCACAATAATCCTTTGTTGCTCCAATCTAAAAGCATGATCACTCGGCGAGTAACGAGTTGGTATGAATTACTTCACTCGCAGCTAAATTATCAAGCAAGCCGGGCTTTAATTCCACTTCCGCTAATGGAATTCGTTCACTTTTCAACAATTCACTGTCCAGCTTCTTTCTAAAGAGCTTTGGGGAACGTTTTGTTTCTGACACTTAATCAGACCCCGCGATTGTTACGTTGATTATATCTACTTAGGTAGATGACCCAAAACTCCCCGGACTCGCCCCAAGACTATTCACTCTTTTCGATTTACTTATAAGTATTATATACTTTTTCACGACTCGGCGACACGTATAAAGTACCACACTGTGATATATGAAAGCTGAAGTAAAATAAATACAAAAATTATGGGCAGGCTTTCCGAAGTCATGTATCAATTTAATGTCAACCTAAACGGTTCTGTAACAGTATCGTAAGATACTTTAGTGAGGGGAGGTCTACGGTGTGTTATTACGTAGAGACATGTCCATTAAAAGTATTAAATTTAAGGTCAATAACAGGTAAATATAACGGGCGGAGCGGTGGTCTCCTAGAAACCGCCGAATGTTTTCACATACGTTTACAATTTCACACACCGCTGGTTCTCTTAATTAACCCGCTCAGCGTATTTTAAATGAGTTCAGACTCACACGCAAAACTGCCCTAATTTGGAACTTATGTCGTCTTGAACTAAAATAATTTGCTTGATCTAGACTGCGGTCTTGTTTACACGAACAGATTTTATGCCCTTCGGACTTAAAGTTACAAACTATTTCGATGTTCACAATTTGGAATGAAACTTCATCGGAACGTTGATCGAGAATTAACTACATAGCTTGTCCGCTGTACCAAGCTACCAACCACGAAGAAAACGCTATTATCTCATACAGCTGAGTTATTGCGTGAAACAGGAACTTCCTCCAGGCAATGCACGTTTGATAAAATGTATCGCCATGTCAGACGGATATTATGTATGTGGTATTTTGTGTTATTTAGTCGCTTTACATAAGTAATCTTCTCGATGAATGTGGGTTTGTCGATCTATTAAACCAATTATGTTTAACAATAGCGTAATACTGTTACTGTCGCCACATTTTTGCAGTAACCTTGTAAAGTAGGTTGTTATGAAATCTTAGAAACCTTACATGGTTCTTTTATTCGCGTTTCTTCATATGCCTGTAACGAGCCGTAGTGTAAGAAGTTGGCCGAGATATCGAAGTTTCTCACTGGACCGAACTCAAAAAGAGTTATAAGTTATAGGAGTTGAATCTACGTGACTTTAAAAGAGCAGAAGTCGACTGTACTTTACATTAAGTTTCGGTTAACGCGAGTCTAATTAAGGAAGTTCCGCGGGAGTTTGCTAATATTATAAATGACGAGGAAAGGGGCCAAATTCACGCTCACCCCTGCCTGTAATGACATTTCTTCTTGCACTTTCAAGTTTTATGTTTTGTGCAAACTTCCCATCCTGTTTCACTAGTTTGTTTCAAACGGAAAAAAAAAAATTTAAACGCTTTCGTGAAATGTTTTGGACGGAATTAAGCAGACATAGTTTAAATTGAATTTATGTAGATTCACGTAACTTTCTTTCAATACAAGAAAATATAAAGTTGCAGTAAGCTACCTTTTGAAACGAATGGAGCAAACATGGCTAAGTCTTTCAAGTTAGGGCCCGTTTACATGTACCACAACCACACCACATCGTAGCGACAAAATTTGGGCAAGCACCACTGCTTCACACGACAACACGACACTATTCACACGTAACCACTTACGTGTGAATAGTGTCGTTGCAAGCTTCTTGCATTTGCGTTGCACATTTACGTCGCACCGGTGCCGTTCGCCCGGCTTTTGTTTTGTCTATCATTACTACTGAACCACCGAGTTCGGTCGCGGTGGAAAAACAATCGCCATCACAGGAACGTCACGTTCGGTTCGAACAATCTCGTTTCTCGTTGATATCCCGTTGACTTGGCGATGGACAAACGGTCTTAGGGTTGTTACTAGTCAAGTGTTTAATAGTTATTTAATCTAACTAGACAGTGTTTGAATTTGAGAAAATTATTTTGTAACGTAATATAATGTAAGTCAGAGGCCCATGGACGGCTTTAAAACTCTGACACCAGGTTAGTCACTAACCACACGAAAAGAAGAAGAAGATGTAAACATAATTGAGTTCAGGCAGAAGCGGTAGAAATTCGGACATTATAAATAAACATTAATAGAACAGGTATTTCTGGAAGTAAACATATTGTCATTCAGGTTGTTTTCATAGAACAGCCTGATTGACAATATTTTCAGTTCCACGAAACTTAATAGAGATATCCATACTTGCTAGTAACGTCAGGAGTCGAAAGGCCAACATTCGGATACATACTGTACCGAAATGAACTGGAGGCCTTTGTGCGGCTTGCAGCGTTTGTTTGGTTTAGGCATTCCCTTTTATTTCAAAATTCTGTTATTTGTTTTTAGTACTCCGTTGGAGTAAGTAAATTTGTTGTATGCAATATGTATGATTCGCAAAATGCTTCTTTCTTCTCTCTGCTTTGTCTATGTCTTATGTCTTTGTCTATTATGTTAAAATATTATGGTTACTGGCCAACAAATATTTCTTAAGATTTTCTTTTTTTATATTTTGAAAACCACCCATTGCTTTATCAGAGTGGCAACATAGAGGTCGCTCATATGTGTGTTGTTGGGGTTAGATAGATCATACCTTGATGACCAATTCAAGCTTAGCGATGATTTAAAAAAAACCTGATTTCAGCATACAGCCTGTAAAGGTTCCCACTGCTCAGCGCGAGAGCGAGTGAGCTGTAATCCACCACGCGCGCCCAGTGCGGGTTGGTAGATTTCACATGTCTTCGAATTTTTGGTTCTACGACATGCCGGTTTCCTCGCAATTTTTTCTTTCACCGTTTTGAGAGCCGTGGTGATGTGTTTGAACCCACGACCTACAACTCGTAACTCCGGGGGCCGTTACCACTAGGCGATCACTGCTCTACCACTTGCTATTTTCGGCCTTACCAAGGTAGAAAAAGAAAAGCGAATAAAGTTGTATACGACACATTTACCGCTTACCTATACGTGCTATAATGTCTTAAGAAAACATTTTCACTGTCTTCTCTTTACATTTATTATTCTTTTAAATGTGTGTGACTCATTATTTCTAAAACAGTATAGCCTCAGTTATTTAATTTTTAACACAAATACAATTTACCTTTTTCCTTAGGCTATCACAAACAGATAAGAAACACTGAAGTGTCTGTCTAGATAGATCAAGTTTTTTCCTAGAACAAGTCCAAAGTGCCCTTAAGATAAGTTTCGTTAGTAACGAGCTTAAAATACTGGTTTTGATGAAGTGACTTTTGATTGAATGTGCCCTTAATACTGATAGTGTTCGCGTCGTCTACCGCGCTTACTTGTGGCTTTTATAGTTCAGTTTATAGGCTTTAAGATTAATTACTTATAGGGTTATGGGTTGGTAGGTATAGTTTAAGAAAAAATCATAATGGTAGGATTTATATCAATCAATCTGCCTAGCCTTTTCCCAACTATATTGGGGTCGGCTTCCAGTCTAACCGGATGCAGCTGAATACCAGTATTTTACATGGAGCGACTGCCTATCTGACCTCCACAACCCAGTAACTGGGTAATACGATACCCCTTGGTAAGACTGGTGGTCAGACTTTCGGGCTTCTGGCGACCCGTAACGACTGTCAAAGATCCACGAATGACAACCGGGACCAACGGCTTAACGTGCTTTCCGAGGCACGGAGGAGTCTCGGTATGTAAAGATAGTCACCCATCCACAGACCAACCCCGGCAAGCGTAGCTTAACCTGACGGATCGACCCGTGCGGCAGTTACTACTTAGCCACGAGCTCCTCAATGGTAAAAAAAATAAAAATAAATGGTAGGATTTATATATCATTCCTAACTAGGTGCCTGCCCCAGATACCTGCTTCGCATGGTTTTAACGACTTGAAGAAACATCGAGCTTTCTTTTTATTAATGAAAGTTTAATATTAATGTATTAAAGTCATAAATCTTCCGGAATAAATTCTCTAAATGATGGTGAAAAAATCTGTTACGCAGTTTTGAAGTGACAACGCGGTCACACAAACAGACACGAAAAGCGACTCTTATTTATAATATGTATAGATTCAAAATTCAAAAGTCATTTATTCAAATTAGGCTGAGAATCAGCACTTTTCGAACGTCTAAATTGTATAAGACAGTCCCCCAAAACACCAGCCCTTCACCACTTCCTATAATAGTGCTTTAGCTGGGAAAAAGAGGTGGCGCAACAAACTCTCCAGCAGCACTGCTGTCTGTTCAGTTAGAAAAAATAATAAAACCAAAATGCAAAACAACCCGACCCCCGACGCTACCGCAAGCAGTGACATCTAAGGGAGCGTGACTAACTTGGTTGCTCAGGAAAAAAAAAATATGATCAATGGTCGAGGTCGCTAGCTAACAATATATTGCAATTAATTCATAAAAAACATTGTTTTATTGTGATTTTGAGCAAAGATATTGATGCGGACATTATCATGGGCATTCTTATAACACCTACTACACCTACAGGTGCAATAGAGATATGTCAAAACATCGTGATTTCTGACCTATACGAGTATCTAAGTCTACATAAATCTTCTGGAACATAATATTCTCTAAATGATAGTTAAAATCGCATCAAAATCGATTGTGTAGTTTAGAAGATATAAGCAATCACACAGACGGACACGAAAAGCAACCTTGTTTCTTGATAGGTATCTATATCCTATAGAAAATATATAAAGGTAGGTAAATAAAGTCTACGAAAATACTCGTAACACGACTCAGGAGACTTGTTATGTTAATACGAATCGATCAAATTACTTTTTATTTTACTTAAGCACGCAGTAAAAGTTCTAAAGATGTTGTAAAATATTTCTAAAACTTTTAAAGTCAAAGTTTTGCAGAATAGGGATCTTTCATAATAGTTTTTACGTATATTACAGTAATTTTAAATGGTTTAAAATAAAGTTTATTTTTAAGACTTGCCTGAATAATCTTATTTTCTTTATCGATTTTCTTTTTAACACAAAACGACTGGAAGCTTGTTTCAAAGTTCACGGAAAACAGCTTAGATGTAGTAGAAGTAAGATTACAACACACTGAAAGCTTAACTGTTCAGTAAAATTTATAGGTTACTGTTAAGTTGTACCGATTTACTGTTAATTCCGTCCATTATAGCTATACTACATTTTATGCGACACTAACGCGCCACGTTACCTCCCAGAGTTTACAAACATCGTAAAGGAGAAGGGATAAAGTTGTATAGTATACATTTCCTTGCCTTTTATAAAAACAGTCGATAAGAACATAAGTCATTAAAATATAGAAAAAAGGTTCTTCAGCTGCGCGTAAGGACATTTAACTCTGAAAAGAAAATAATCGAATAATCCCAAAGGAAAAATAAGAATGAGAGTAAAAAATGAACGCTTCCTAACTTACTCATTTAAGAAAGCTCGAAGAAAAGAATTTTTCAAATTAAAATTCTCAAAACACTCCACATAAAAGAAGAAGCAAGCAATGTAGCTTCATTCATTGTGGCATTTTTATTACGTATTAAGACGGAATTCAAATGGATAATCTCAAGCCGTAAACGAGCTGAAGAACATGAGAGGCATGTTAAATATGACTTTTCCATACAAATAAAAATGGCGAATGGATAGGGTCAATCGTAAAGGACGATTGTAGCTGCGAAATAAGTGTTTGCGTACAGAATTATCAAGTCACTCCCTCGATTTCGAATAACTGGTAAAGTAACAAGATTAGATAAGCAATTAACTTGAAACACATGCTACAATTCTTTATACATAGGTACCATATTTTCAAATCTGTTGTACAAAGATATGAACCGATTTACGTGCTTCACATTAAAAATGGAACAAAAAGATTCGTCGAATTAAAGTGAAATTTTCTAGTTCCAATAAAACGATTTCCTCCCACTGGTTCTGAAAACGTGATTTAACATAAAATTTTGTTTGCTTCCGCTCGAACAAATGTTTCCACTCTCCCCGTACTTGCTCAACGAGTTGTGAAGTTGAAACTGTATATTAAAATACGTATTGAACACTGAAATTACTTCTTTGTGAAGATAGTGTGTGCTTTGTCTTTCTGGGGTATCGTCAACAACACTTATCTTACGTCAATTTAAACTTCGTATCTAGTTTATTATGAGAACAATTCATCAATCTTGCGCGTTTCGCTTCTATAAAATACAAGTACCCAACTTGTATTTTATAGAAGCGAGCTCAGTGACATATCGCTGGCTCTTCGCCACAACCATAGTGTCTACTGACTACCTACTCACACCGTCAAACGACCCTCAATCGGTTTTTACGACTTTTAGCAACCTGATAAGCGCCTGATATAGTTTATGTCTTCTGTTCAATTTCAAGTACGTAGCCTTTTAAGAGTTCGTAGTTCAATCAATCATTGGATCCAAGAGTAGAGCAAAGAATTCCTACTTCTGAAATATTCTAAAGCTTTTACAGCTAGCTGGTTCAGCGAAGTGGTCAATAAATGTTAGTCACGGCCTAAGAGATTTATTTCAGTCCGCTTCTAACATTTTCAGGTTCGAAAACTAGGCTTGGTTCTTACCAAGAACAGATCGGATAGCATTACATCTAAAGCTAGAATATGGTTGTTATACCTCCATACGTTCCCGGTATCGTTCCGGCAGAGTAAGCTTACTTAGAATAAAGTGCTTCTGTATGTAAAACGGCGTCACATCGAAGGCTTGGCATTTCGAATACCTATCATTCTGGATCAGAGGCTTCATAACTATAACTTTGTATTCCGGAAAACATTCACACTTACTTTTATAACCAGTTGATCGTGTATTCTATCTTTGTTATCGTGGTATGTGGACTTTTATTTCTCTGTTTAATTAAATATGCACACATGAAGCCACACATGAAGCATGTGTGGTTTGGTTCAGCAGATATGTTGGTCTCAGAGTATAAGTAATTTATAATCTCCAAACATTGCCTGTGTGTCCTGTTGTCAATACTTTATAATTCATGAGTTGCGTGGAACTTGGTGCTCTGAGTTTGAACACGTCGCAAGTTTAGGTACAGTACGAGCAACTCGTGTAAGTACGCAACATCGTCTTTGTTCTCCACAGAATCTTGTAAGCGTTTGGACGTAAACTGTTTATCAGTAAGAATAATGAGATGAATGATGCAATAGTAGTAAAATGTTATGCTTCCGGCTCTCTCTTTGGGGAAATTCGAAGCCAATTTTTGTATAGATCTTTGTTTTGCTACGAATCTTCGTGTTCCAGTTAATATTTTGCGGTTGTTAACATTGATGAGGACGGTGGAATATTTTCAAACTAGATTTTTTTTTTTTAAAGGATAGCTTTATACCAGAAAAACTTACAATAAAAACTTAATTTCACATTCCAAAAATTAACAACTAAACGCTGTTTTTTTGTTTCTTATAATGTTTTTCTTCTCTTATTCTCTCTGGGAAAAAGTTTCAGCATAAGATGTCCTTATTACTTATTTTTCTTTATTATTTCTCTCACGCCTCATGTCAGTCGGAGACAAGGCAAAAACCCTTCCAAATAACACGGACGCCTAGACGAATTGTATCAGCAATAACAAATAAAAGACAGCGCGGAAACCCTGGCATAATATAATGTAGCAGGAAATCACAACTAAAGCAACAGACAAAGGCTAAAGTAGGGTAAATAAAGTTCCTAAAATAGACCACGAACCAGCTAAATTTATCTTACATCAAATATGAAAAGTGGTTTGACGATAAAACTTATGTCCGCTTTAACAACATTGGAGTTCAGAGTTCTCAACAAATGGTGATTGTGGAGCAGATATTATGCCACTTTGCTTGCTGTTTTACCTGCATTTATTTGGGTCTGTGAACTCATTTTATTGCAGTAGTAATTTTAACTAGGTCATAAATTCTGGTTCTACTTTGGATATTTCCGTGATTTTAACTCTATAGCTATGTTTTCGTTAGGAAACTAACGTTTTAATTATTCATATTTTGGGAAACGTAGTGAATAGACCAAATAGTTTAAAAAAAAACTGTCGGTTTTGTTCATGATACGTCAAGTGAAGATTTGATGTCGAATAAATAAAAGAATATTTTCGACATTGTATCCGTGTTTTATAACAATTACGTTTTTTCAGACCAGAATAATGCAACACTACAAAGAAATAATAGCACCCTGGGTCTAGTAAAGTGAAAGGGGTAGCCTTTAGTGGGCCGAGCACAGTATTATACTGAGGTTAACAATAGGTTAGCATAGAACCTTAATGTTTCATACATGGATTAATGAATGGGCAGCCTGAAGGCACAAAGAAGCGTAATGAGTCGGTTCTCGCACGGCTCACGAGGGTAAGGAGACATTGAGTTGAAACTATACCTAGTGGATGAATTACCCCCACGTCACACCCCCCGCGCCCTGCTCTTCAGCCCTCTCGTCTCCTGCTATGCAATGACTTGCGATCTTGTTGTTCGACTTGCTAATGAGTTCTCGATTTAGCTCGAGACCGGCATTTGCAAGTACCTACCACGTATTTTCCTTCTCATTACATAAGATGTATTTTGACGTTTACTGTCAAAACTTCGATGAGTTTCGGTGGAGAATTTCTTATACATACTTGACGCCTAGGTTTTTGATTTGCTTTATTTGAAATTCGTTTAGTAGAATCGTGATATCGCTATCTAATAGAGATTTAAATAAATTGTGTAGTTACGTAGGTTAACACAAATGCGGATGCTGTAACATTGCTTAAATAAGCTTTTCTTTTAAGTTAGACAAAAATCTAGCTACTAGACTCCATAGATTTAGGTAGTTAAATAAAGGTAGGTAAACAAAAAAAACCATGTGACGAGACAGTTGTCAAGCAACATTATAATGCGTTGACGTTTAGAGTTTTGGCTCTTTACAATAGACAGATTGCAAAATATTACCTTTAATATTTTAGTGTCCGACCAAAACATGACTTTCTATCGAAACCGAAACCGAATCCTCGCTATCTGTCTTAGTTTCGACCGAAACCGAAACTTTTATATGTTAAAAATATATTGTTTAATTTTTTACACTAATACTGACAGTTAACACGTTAAGTAAGTAAGTACTCTTTGGAACAAAACATTGTGAGTAATAAAAAGCTGATGCGGGTGACACACGAGTCACGAACTCACCCGAAGACAGCCGAACAACGCGCGATAATTCACGAACGCAGAGTTACGGTGCGGCCGAAGGTTCGGCAGATTTTTTGCCGAAACCGAAACTAGATTTTTTGCCGAAACCGAAACCAAAACCAAACCTTTGATCGGTCACTAATTATTATTATAAATCTTAACTAAAAAAATTTGCTCAAGCAATTACATAGTTGAAGAGGAGTTTAAGAATAACTTATAAAGTTTAACATACATTAATAAAAGAGGACACTATTAAAAAAATCTTAAATAAATTTAATTTGGTTTTAACGTATTTTTAAACAGGAAAGTGTTAACTATAAAAAACCCTTATTACGATTTATTTACCTTTATGTGACTACCTAAACCTATAGAGTGTAGGTATATCAAGCATGCATTGCATTTGATTTAAACCATAAATACATAGTACGTTCTATCAAAAATAAACCGTGAGCGAACCGAATTTTCTCGGAAGCTCATCTAATTTTAGAAACAATACCACTGAGACCAACAATACACTGTCAACTCAATTATCGGCAAGATTAACTTGCCTGAGTTGTATCAGAGAACACGATATGATTGCATACCCGCAAACGCTATTCCTCCGATAATCTCGTGATTATGGACACTACAGTTTTATAGTGTCGGGATATAAGGCTTCCATATCGTCACCCTGGGACGAAATCGAAGAATTCTGCCACAAAGCGTTAGGGTTAGCAATGGCATCCTCTTAGAATAATATTAGCAATAAAGTACATTTTCCTTTGCCGAAGCCTCGTTGGCTTACTTACACCCTCAAACATATTGACTTTGATTTTGTGTGTGTGCAAAGTTTTTGTTAATATCTTGCCGCATAATGAAGCCGCATAATTATTAAGTTTCAGTCGTGCCTGTCGATCATTTAGTGTTATTCTAATAGCAGTTCATGTTTTGTTGGTTTAAACCAGAATGTAAAATAGCTAACTGAATATTAATGGATACTAAGTAAAATAATTATGTTTTGGGAAGTAAAATATCATAATGAGATTTAAAATACAACAGCGAGGCTTTTTTCCAGAGCTTTTTGAACATCTCAAGGACTGCTCAAGGTAATAGATGTGGGGGCATTATACCGCCAGCCATTTTATTTTTAAAGCCAATTTAATTGAAAAGGTGTAATAGCATTCCTACAGAAACATCTCAGAACCGAAATATAGCTAAAGGCATTGAAAAGCTATGTTGATCAAACATTGGAATAACTTAGGATTGTTTATGTTTCCGCTCTATGGAGCCCTAGCGAGGGGTCTACTATCACACGTACACGAACATTGAATCAAAGTTGGCCACAGTTCGCCAGCACGCTCCAGCAGGAAATACGTTCATTGTATTTTATGTTACGATAGTTTCCCAAACTAACAAGTGTATAGGGAGATTATGAGCCTCATTTATTGTTTAATAGCTTTTTCCTACCTCGTTTGCGTTGGAAAAAAGTTAGAAGGAAAATACAATGCTCTTGGGTAACTTAGAAATGGTTTCCCATTTCCGTTTTTGCGTCTGATGGCAACGTTTGCCGATGCATGTGTTTTGCTACCGAGACGGGACATGCACTTTTACGTTGATAATTGGTTTTGAATCCTGATTTTTAAAGTTTGGTTTTTTACGTTAAATCACCATTTATTCTGATTATACGAACTAGTATAAGAAGGCTGCCTCGTTGGTCTATTGGTCGCAAGCGCTACTGCTGAGCATGAGGTCCTGCGTTTGATTCCCGGGTCCGACAAAGTGGTATTGGGTTTTTCTATCTGGAATTTCTCAGTAGCAGCCCGGGGTCTGTATTTGTGCAAGATTGATGGCAATAGGCTCGCCCCCTATTACATGGGACTTAACATAACTGGTGAAATGTGGGTGTGCTATAGGTACACCTCTAGCTAAAGCTTCGGGAAGTACTGGCGTGATGTTATGGTATGTTACGAACTGGTATTACGGGCTCCATGCTTACAGCCGATTAAGAAGTTTTACAAAAGACTGCCCGGCAACCACAACATAATAATTTTCGTGTCATTACCGAAAACCACGAACTTCTAATGTGTAGTATTACCTTGAATTAAGTATACGCTTAAATACGTTTATGTTAGCCGTGGTCACCCCGACAACATTACAGTCTGGAAGTCAAATTAGTTTATAATTTGTTTGTGCTCATATATTGTCATTTACAGACAAAGTTATAGATAATAATCAGTTAAATGCGACGAACAGATTTTTAGTTCACGAGTTATCAAATAATGAATAGTTTTGGCTTTAAATGCTGCTATTAGACATTTACGCAATAACCATTAACACGACTAACAGTAAAAACTTAATGAAAATGGAAATATACGAACACCAAGTCCATCCGCAGTTTAGTGATTTTTAACAGTAGCGAAAATTCAGGCGTCCATTTATTACTATCAGTTTCCTGGCGCTCGGCGCAGAGGGCGCTACATTACGGCACTCCTGTGGTTTCCTAACTACCATCTCTAAGAATCGCGTGATTTAAGCCGCTGGAACTTTCGCTGCTCACCACTAAAACGGTTATATGAAGATTTGTTGAACTCGCAACTTCACGTGTTTGTGAAGTCCTGACGGTGCGTATTCGTTAATTAATATAAAACTCCCGCGTACTGTTTACTTGATGTTCAAACATGATGAAAAGTTACAAAGTTAGATACCAACTCTGTTTTTGAGAAATAATAAATGAGAACTCCGTAAGCTTTAGATTCTTTGTTAATTAAATTATTTAAATGACTTTACTCTCTCAAAGTGCACGCTACTAAATTATTTGGTAAAATTAAGTCCGCTGAAGCCTTTCTGGCCTTCAGTGACGCCTTCAAGAGACGTTTAGTAGTCAGAGTAATTAGGACGGCAAGGTTTTCTTCTGTTGGACCTGAATAGGGCGGCTAGCTCAAAGTAAACGATAGTTGGGATATTTTTGTCAGAAAACTTGAAATTGATGCAACATTTTAAAAATAATTTTGTTTGTTGTTGAAATAAGAATTTTCGGGGAAAACAGTCCTGGCGTTGCGTTTATTAGCTTCAGAGAAAATGCGCCAGTTTTGGCTTGGAAAAATATTTTAAAAGAGCGTGTTATTAAAAATGTAAAATTATATTTTCTTGTTGAGCAGGTAAAGGTAAAATACAGCCGTATCAAAACTGTCTAGGTAGGGTGTCTATGAGGCTGGTAAAAGGGTAACATAATAACAGTACAGAGATTGTTAAAAATAAACAAAATTGCAATGTCATCATCGTTACTAGCCTTGTCTTTTCACTTTAACTCTCTTAATTTTTTACTCTTTTTACCCCACAGTACCTAACTGGGCGAGCGAGCTCTGCTCGGGTAAAAATAGATAATCCTCATTTAATAGTATAGGATAGTTCATAATAATTCCACGAATAGTACATATTAATTCCATGCTGCCGTGTCATTATTCTAAGGTAGCAATCTTGTTCTAAACTTTGGGCGACCGAGCTCCGCTCGGGTGAAAATACGGAGAAAACGAATTTTCCCAGATACTAGACCTAGTTAGATCGATTTTTTGCCCCCGTAAACTCTTACATTGCAACTTTCATCGAAATCGTTAGAGCCGTTTTCGAGAGCATGATTTACAAATATTGCTTATTTAATAGTATCTTTAAGATGTTATTTTTGGTATGAATTCAGATATCATTTGAACCAAAATTGCTAGATATAAAATTGATAACACAAAGCAAGTGCCACATGACCGCCATAAATACCGAGTTATAAAAGTTTTGGGGTCTCCTAGCACAGGTATTTATATATATTATTATTGTAGAAGTTTGTAAAGTTAACTGAAATAAAAAATAAATAAATAAAATAAAATTAAAATAAATAAAACCTAAGAGAATAAGTTTTCGTGTATCTAGCGGAAGATTCCACGGAATTTTTAAAACGAGTGAAAGTAAATCATTTATTTTAATTAGACCATTCATAGATAATTTTGAAATGTCCAAGAATTTGTCAGCTTGTCGGGAAGTTGGTTGCTTGTTTCCAAAAGATAAATTTCTATAAAAGGGAACCCTGTAATAACATTTTCTTTAGATCATAACAATATTGTTAGCAACCTAAATAGAATAGGCAAAACTTGTGTAAAATAAGCTTTACTAAGCCTTACGTTAGCTCTCCAAAGATTGTTCTATGTTTTATGTTTAAGGGTTTTGGTTTCCGCACTTAGTCCGTCAGGTGGACCATTGTGCATGGGCTATAGCGGCCGTTTGGTGGTTATTCCAACCAGCCCACCTCTTTCCAGAAGATAATTAGGTCTCCTGGTCTGTTTAGAACATCTGTGTATGATCTGGGTGTCTCGTGGGCTTGTGTTCTAATCTAGGTGACGCTCGTGCATTCAAAGAGCACGTGCACAACGGCCCCTAAGGCTGCATGCACGCCCTGCACAGAGGACTGTCCGTTATGCCTATTGTGTGGAAGTGTTTGTTTAGCGAGCAGTGTCTCATGATGGTCCCAGGAACGTCCCGCGCCTGGTGACGCGCAGGCCGTTCCTGTCCAGGTGTAACAGACTCCTGGTCAGCCTGCTATCCAAGGAAGGCATAGCTTCCTTTGACTGCCTGCAGCCCGGTGTCGAGGTCCACTAGTGCTCCGCTTGTGTTAGGGTGATCTGCTGCAGCCACCTGCCATCCTATTTGGTTGAAAGGGATGGGTACGATAGGCTCGGGTCTATAGACTGACATGCTGGATCCTCCTCTAGCAAGTTCGTCAGCTGCGTCGTTACCTAGCGATCCGCTGTGTCCTTTTATCCATTGCAGTGTCACCGTGTTGCGGCTAGATACCGTTATTTGTTGTTGTAGTGCATTGTGATTTGTTCATTTTTTTCCCGTAAGGATTGGAGAACTGAGGCGCTGTCGGAGAGTATACGTATGTGGGTCTCCGTAACCCTCCTGGCTTGTAGGGCGTGGACCGCTTGTATGATGTATATGTACCCACACACTCCGCCAGATAGACGGTGTTGAAAATTCCCAGCGGTCTGGTTAAATTTATGTTGAGGTCGTGTGAGAAGACTCTGACTCCTAGTACCGGAGTCGGTCTTCGTTCGGTCGGTGTATTCTCTCATCTCTTTCGGGCCTTTGAAAGTGATGTTTTTTCAGGGCTTTGTCGCAGGGTGATGCCATCATTGGCTTTCGTTTGATCGCATCTTCCTTTATACGTGTCTGCTTAACGCTGGAGTCATTGCTTAGGGTTCCTGATAAATTGAGCCTAATGGTAGCCAAGGCCACCTCCTCCCGCACGATGAGGTGCAGAGGTGGCAGTCCCAACATTGCATGTAGGGCGGCGGTGGGTGCAGTTCTCATACTGCTAGTGATTGCGACGCAAGCAAACCACTGAATTTTTTCGAGATATTTTTGGGCTGTGCTCAGGTCTGCCCTGGGCCACCAGACCAGTGAGCCGTATGTGATAATTGGTCAGTTGACTGTGGTGTATTACCAGTGGGTGACCTTGGGGCTGATCCCTTAATTCCAGCCAAGCAGTCGCTTGCACTGTCATAGGGATATGCTGGCTTTTGTAATGATATAGTTCGTCTGTTTTGCCCGGTTCAGTTGTTTGTCCAAAAAGATGCCAAGGTAGGTTTCAGTTGAGAGGCTTAGGGTTGCTCCCAAGAATCGTGGTAATTGTAGTGTCAGTTGTAGAATCAGTTCGGTTATTGTAGGGTTCACTGAGAGTTGGTGCTTATTTCACTATTCCTCTACTATTTTCAGGGCTTGACGCATGAGGTTGTTTATTTTTTAAAACGTTGCCCCACACTTGGATTTCTCCTGTATCGTGGGTGCATTTACAAAAATTTATACTCACATACACAAACAGCCCGACCCGAAACAACTACTTGTAGATAAATATTTGTTCCGTGCGGGAATCGAACCCGCGACATGCAGCGCAGCAGTCAATCGCTTAACAACTGCGCTAACCGTGCCGTCAATGGTTATGTCATCATTAATCATCAATAATTATTATGGTTATGTCATCGGCATAGCCTACGTTGAAATAACCTTTGTCGTTGAGTGTTTTTATGAGGCTGTCTACTAACAGGTTCCATAGAAACGGCGAGAGGACTCCGAATTGCGGGCAGCTTCGCAACGATGGCTCTCGTAGTTTAATGTACTGTGACTTGTACAGCTCTCAGTTTGAGCATGTTGGTGATTCAGCCACTCAGTGTCGAGTCTATGCTGTGTCTTTCGAGGGCCATGTTTATGCTGTTGAACATGGATTTGTCAAAGGCGCCCTCGATGTCAATGAAGGCAGTCAGTGCCGAGCATTTGTGTTGATTCTGTTGATTTGCTTATGGAGTACGCATGCTGTTTGTGTAGTGGTTTTACCCTGAGAAGTCCGTCTCGGTTTTGCCTGTCACAGAATCTCTCAAGGGTTTTGCAGTAGGAAGGATGTGAGGCTTATGGGCCTATAAACCTTGGGTTGTGTATAGTCGGTTTTAACAGGTTTAGGTATAAAAATGACTTTCACCTCGCGCCATGCGAGAGGTACGTGTCTGAGCGTTATGCAGGCTCGGTAGATCTCCACCAACTCACTGCAGCAGGGCTGGGAAGATGCCATCCAGCCCTGCGGACTTGTACGACTGAAAGGTGTTGATAGCCCACTTTACTCGGTCTTCTGTTACTATATTGCGGTCTATTGACCAGTCTTGATCCGTTGGGGTCCATTCTGGTTCAGCCTCCCACGTGCTATCCTCCAGGACTCTACAGTCTGGGAAAAGAATTTCAAGTCCTGATGGATTCACAAAATTTATGCCATGCTGTCGTCCTGGCGGTTCTGATCTGTTTTTAGATGTATATTGTGTCTCTTTGTATATCTGACCCAGACTGACCCAGTCGTCCGGGAGTCTAGTGATTTTGGCTCTGTTAAATTACTTACGTATACGCTACGTAAGTAATTTAATTTAAGTAATTTAATTCTCTGAGTTCACTAAGTTCAGCGTTCCTCCAGGAGTTTCTCTCCTTCTTGGTTTGTGGCGCTCTTAGTTTACATGCGTGGTATGCTTCAGTTAGGTATTCTGATAGTTTTGTCACGGTATATTCTAATTGCTTGTTCTCTTATGGTTACTTGTGTTAGGTGTTTAGTTAATAGGGAGGCCAGGAGGCGTTTGTATCCGGAAACATTCGTGCGCCTCGGATTTTGCCTTGGTTCGGGTTTCCTAGTGTTGGTAGTTAGTGAGAAGCGGATCCTGAGGAAGGTTCATCTGATACGTTCCAGTTTGTATGCTTCACGTGTCACGTGAAGAGCGCTGAGTACCTCAATTATATCCTTCTTTGTACTAGGCTAGCCTTTAAAGTAGTAAATGAGGTACCTAGTAGGCTTGCCCTTAGATAGCCTAACGAGAAGCTAAATAGCCTTCAACTTCGATAAAATATTCTAAGTAATATAAACTAGACTCTAGCTAGAGTGATAATATTCTGTAGAAATGCGCTAACATATTCCGTTTTCCTTAAGTGCTCACTAACCCGAGTCTCCTTGAAATATTTAAATGGCACTGAGTTCTGTGCAAGCTTTTACCAAATTATTTAAATTTATTTATCTCTGATTAATAAACAAGATCAAATGAACTTCTGGAGTGAATTTCGATGTATGTTGTATGAGTGTTCGCTCCTTTTACACGGTGACATTTGAATCACAGTTTTGTTAGAAAAAACGTTATTCAGACCAGGGCTTACTTACCATTCTATAGCATCCATTAAAAAAAATACGTCATAGGTTTTTGAAAAACCACAAAAAATACAAAGTTAAAAAAGTCGGGATTATCGTTACTCCCTACAACACAGACACTGCAGCGCTGCGCTCGCGTCTCAAAGCCATAAACGAAATTTAGTAAGCACTTATTTTCGTACCTACGTCTTACTAGAAAATACCAATGTTAAAAGTTAACTTGGGTAGGTATTTTATCACTAATAAGTGGCTACTTTCAAACTGAATTCTATGGCTTGGTATGGCTTTGGCTATGGTAAACTTTGATAGGTATTTTCTGGCTATGCACAATTGCACGACGCGACGCACCTTACCGACGGCACGGCGAGGTTGCTGACCTCTAATTTTATCATTTTGTTTTAGGTGCGAACTTACGGTATGTTCTATCAGACATGGTTTTAATTCTTCCTGTAGGTACTAGGTACTGGTACCTGTTGTATCTAACGTGAGATAATTAGGTATTATTTATTTATTGGAATATTACGGGAACAAGACAAAAACAACACTTATACCTATCACAAAACCGGGTTAGCTCCGTGTGCTCCAAGACAACATTGACTCCAATGTTCCAGAGTTAGAACTCATTTTCACAAAATAGGCGCGATGCATGCCTGTGACTTAAGTACGTTGGATGCATACGCGTCACCCGCTCGAGAGATTTAGGTAGACTGGCTAGTGGCTACCGCCCGGGCGGCGCTGGGGGCCCGCGGCAGTCAACAAAATAAATGGGCGAAACGATACTTGGCGACAACGATACGCGCGTTTGCATGTCGTTGGCTCATGATTTATTTGCATTTTGGCTCGCATTGGCCGGACATCCGTGTAGTCCATGTGGACTCCACATATCTCTTTTGAATGTTATATTGCTAACAACAACAACAACATATTTGATGCTATAGAATGGTATTAGACCATGGTCTGAACAACGTTTGTTCTAGCAAAACTGTGATTTAAATGTCACGTGTATATATGTCGGAAATACGTCACTGATTTGACTAATCGAGGCGCCAGCACCACCTAGTGGCGCTCGAAAGGGCCTACAGCATTACGCTTGACCGGGGTTAAGCAGAGTTTGTCGGTGACAATCAAGCAGTGAACACGTTTAGAAACAGTCGCGCGTTCCGAATAGTTGTGTCGTGTGCCTACAGTGTGTGTATTGCTAGTGTGATTAATTTGATCGTAAATTATAATTTGATCTGAACTGTAAACGATTGTTTATTTCGCAATAACCAACACTACTTATAGTACGCCCATAGTTATTAAAATATGGCTGATGATAACGAGAGAGTACCTTCTCCATCAAATATACAATTTTAACCAAGTATTCTATCCTGCAAGAAAAAATTTAGTGAAACTAATTATTTTTTTTCTTTTTAAAGTTGATTTGTCGATACTTTACTATTAAGTTGTCATTAAATACTCAACACTCAATCATTTATTGCATTCTACAATGTGTCCTTAGGACACATTGTAGAATGTTGGACCCTGCCGGGCACAGCATAATAGTAGGAGAGACGAAGATTTAAAAACTTAACTTATAAGTCTTTTTTAACTACATAACTAGTATATCTAATGTGAATATGGTATTTTTTCTAATATGTATGAATTTCTATTATTTATTTTTATTCTCGTTCGTTTCTCGTACAGGACAATCCAGACGTATCTATAAATAAGATTATTACCATGTTCTGGGTTCAAACTCAAACTCAAAGCATTTATTTCAATTAAACCCTTTACAGGCACTTTTGAATTGTCAAAGTATCAGTTAGTCAGAAAGTTGAAGCTAGTTGCCCATTCCAAAACGTAGATCTCTATGGAGAAGAACGGGCAAGAAACTCCAAGGACACTCTTTTAAATATAGAAATTACAAAATCCTGGGTACATTACTCTTGTTGATTCTATATGTGAGAACAATGTAAAAAAAATATAAAAATCAAAAACGATTAAAAATATAAGATTAAAAATAAGCCCTGGCAGATAAGAGATGACCAGTCTCAACTGACGGCGCCCGTTCACGAACATGACGAATGGATCAGCACCATCCAACTCAACCATTTTGTAGGGAACCGAATGTTCCAACACACTCGCCACCATCAGCGAGACATTAAGTGAGCATGACATACTCTCAACTACCCTGCTCTTTCAAGTTGATTTTAGTTACAATCAAAAGAGATTCAGAGGTCGGTACTTCGGTAGTTCACATGTGCTTGTGTGTCTGACTGGCAATCGCACTTTGACTGTGCATGTCATGTCGATCTTAACTGATGTAAACAAGTAACTTAACAAAGTCGAGCGATGCAGATTTGATTAAACTTATTTAGGTATTTAGAAACCAAGTTACTAATTGTATAATACTCATAAGTTAACGGGCTACTCTCATTTAATGAATTTCAGTATTTTTTACGTGTGAAAATCCTTTTCAGTGTTATTTTTATAAAACAGACAGATTAGGTTCCTAATCAGCGTTGGTAACTTTGAAAGTTTCATTTATAATGAAAAAAATATAATACAATTCTTTAAAAACAGTCCAGAGATGTGGAGATCAAGTATTCGTAGCGAGCTACGCTCTACTACGCCGTAGCACAGGTTCTACGGGTCTACGGGTGATAAACGACAGGCATGCGCGGGTGACGTAGCGGCGAGAGATGGGTTTGCGGCTATACCTGCATCGGAACGTGACATACAATACAATTTTTACTTAGTTAAGGACATTGACTTTGTATGTTAAAATCAAAGAAAAATTTATAATAGCAAAGTGTGAAAAAAATATTTTATGTGAGTAATTCTAAACTAGACTTCAGTTTAGAATTACTTTTAAGAAACCTATTTCTTTGATATTAATGCAGAATACTCAACTCCTTAACTTGACAGTCAGTCTGTTCAGTCAGTACTAGATTTTATTATTAGGTAAAACCAATGAAAACGATGTTTTAGATGAAACATTAACAAAGGTATATATTAGCTTAGTAACAACAAACGTTATGTGATTGTATATATCTCTGTTCTGAATTTTCATTTCTTTAATTCTTTTATCCAAACATTGGAATTGTAATAAATTGCCCCGAGATACGAGTTGTACGTACGCGTACATTGCAATCCAATTATTTCAATAGCCTTAAGTAAAGTATTTAAATGTAACAGTCTTGTATACTCGTACCAGCAAACGTTATGATAGCAAGAGCGGTTAACAAAACGCTTACTTCATTACGAATCTGGATATCTACAAACTTCCAGTCTAGGCTTTAATTTTCTCAGAGTAAATACATCCATTCTTTTTTATGAAAAGAACCGCTGAGTCAGTTGTGATAATGGCGGGCGCTGATTGTGCGGACAGGATGAGTTTATAAAATTTAAACAAAATCTGTTATCGATATTTTGTATAGACTATGGTGCCATTATGCGGCACATTGTATTTTAGTATTCATAAACGACCACTGGGTTGAGAGAAGAGGTACACAAAGCTGTATTTATTTTGTAACAAAAGTATGCTTTTAAACCTTTTAATATTTGTATTGTGGTTTTATCATGATATTTAAGTGAAAATTATCATTATCTTTGTTTTACTGCAATAGTTACGGATATTGTTATTACAAAACATATTATAGGTAATTAGTACACATGTGGCCACCTGCAGCGGCAAACTCAAAACACTCTTTTAGGATTCGTTGTCAGCTAAATTTAGACTCCAACCACCTAATCCATTTTGATAATGTGGAACATTTTCCTAATCCAAGCTTACAAAATAGTTTATATTAATAGTTTATAACCTATGCCTACAAGTAACAGACGTGTCAATCGGCCTAGCGTTTCCAATCTAACCGAAGGCAGCTGAATACCAGCATTTTAAGCGTAGATTAACCCTATTAGGTTAACCTACGCTTAAAATGCTGGTATTCACACATCGACTCGTGCGGCTGTTATTACTTAGCCACGAGCTCCTCCATACATACATACATACTTACCTACTTATTATACAGGGTATTTGGTAGCAGGACCGACATCATTTTCTTAGGGATAAAGACCAAAATATTCTAGTTTTTACTGATAAAAGTTATGCCTCATGTGTGTCATGGTTGATAATTGAGATAATAATATGAATTTATTTAATCACCTGATTTGCTGTCACAACTTTTTTGTTTGTGGTTGATTACAACCACACCAAATAACACCAAAAACAACGCAATAGTTTTTGGTGTTATCTGCAATGTATATTTATGTACAATTGGTCCTAGAAAATAGCTTCCAAATTATTAAAATTGTGGTAAGGTACGAAAAAATTAAAATTAAAATTTCATAATAACAATGAAATTTATTTTAATAATTTTGTGCTAGCAAATGACATTCCCAATCCCTAAAACAAACGATAAAATCAACATAACCTATATCCCTATATAACAAGCTACTTTTGACCTACAAAAATAGTATTCAGGTATTCAACTCAGATTTCAGGATACCTGGGGAGCACTTTGGAATAAACTAAAACGTGTTTAAAATTCCACTTGCGGTCCTCGAGTAATCAAAGTTAGTAAGAATATAATGAACCTGCTTTATTTGATACCTGCTTTCTTCTACATAGATTTGGGGATTAAGATTTTAGTTAAGTATCTTGATTAGGATCCTTTTCGGAGTTACAAGATATTTTTTTACAAATTATGTTCAGTTAAATAGCAACTAGTTATTGGTTATAATCCCTGAAAAGCGTTTAGGACACATGCCCATTACATTACATGGACATTATGCCCTCTAATAAGATTTGTTACTAATAATGTGAAGACTTAGTGGAATGTGAAGACTACCTATGTGGGTCATTGTTATTTTTTGTTTTTTTTAATGATGGTTTGGCAGTTTGAGTAATTTATGCGGACTACCCAAATGTCCTTTCTTTGGTATTGTTCGTCGAATCGTAGAGCTCCTCAAGTTCTAATTTAAGCTGCACGATTACTGCAAAATGTGCGCACTGACTGGACAGATCCAGTTAATCAGTGTGGTTCTTTCCTCAAAAGACCATTTCAGACACCAATCTACATACATGGTCTTCACATGATCAGTCTGATTTCACCAAGATTAAAGTCATGGACTTTAAAAGAGACTGTGATCTCCGAGTTTGTTTCGGCCTTTCTTCACAGAGTATTCTTTCAGATAGGAAACGCCGATCCCATCTAGTTTTAAAAAAACGTGTTAAAGTGTTTGTACCCTACTTACAGAAATAAAATAATTTATCATTAATTTTTGACGTGTAAAAGTGTTTTTTTGAACCAATCTACAGAAATAAATAACATTTAATTCAATTATCATTTTCATTGTCAATGCATGACACACTGGACTGGAAAAGAGTAAAAAGTCTTCAGAAAAAGTTATTTCTTTCTTTCTTTCTTTTTACGATTCTATCGCATATTGTTGCACCCTATCTATAAAGTAAAGGACCTACTCGTAAATATTCAAAGATCTGATCCGGTATTTCCAGAACATAAAGTATTAAGCCTCGTGCAGACTAGCACGACGCGATAGCGCGACGCGATCCCGGCTATTGTTATACCGTAGAGTTTTCTTAGAAATTGTATTGTTCGAGTCGCGTCGCGCCGTCGCGTCGCGCTGGTCAGCACGAGCCTTTAGTGTCTTTGACAGTACGGATTTCGAGGCGTAACGGTGCTTTCTAAATATTTCATTTTCAAATATTTACACCCTGCATTTACGTACATACCCTCATTCATATTATATGTAAGTATTTGTGTGGTCATAAGAGCACAAAGGGTGTTACATAGTATAAATAAATAATAATGCATTGGGTTTATGGAGGGTACCAATATTAGTTACCATGCAGCCGATACAGGCGTACCATTGTTTTTATTAGTGAGTCTCACAACTCCCATGGAATAATAAGCAGTTCTATGTTTTCCCTTTGATTAAAATCAGCACAGTATATTTGAATCAATAACAAAAAATATTTCCGGATTTATATCTATCCAAACATTCATTTGTAATCGTGGATATACTTACAAAAATAGATCGAACTATCGGCTGATTTCAAAAAGCCTAACGTTTTGATTGCCGTCCCTGTGCGTAAACATAAATATATGTTTAAAATTAATTCAAGGGGTGGGTTTATAATGACAAGCCTAAAACGTGACCATACTCAGGACGTGTACTGAATCACCTTCAATAAGGATTATGAATAAAAGGCTTTAACGTTGACAGGTGTGTTTGTTTACATTGTTAACCTACATGACAACAGGAGGTGAAGAGGGCTGGAGATTAACTACGTAACAGTTACTGTACTGTTATGTCCGCCTGCGGCCACGGACCGAATGGCCACTTTAAACTCACGACCAGCGACGTTGATAACAAATCTTTCAGCCAGCCTGCATCCACTCTCAATTACTTTTTATTATTTTTCACTTACACAATAGCCTCTCAGACAATCAAAGGAATGCTGTGTTGAAAGTAAAAAACTGTTTACTTTCAATTGAACTTTTTTATTACTCTTTTAGCTGTAGATTTACAGGGTAAGTTTTTTTTTAAAATGAAACAGAGATTAAAGATCTTTCCCTACAAGGCTCTACTTATAGGTATTAAATTCGTATTTTTTTATGTAGGTAAGTAACTTGTCTTTGACATTTCTGAATTGATTTAAAAAAAATTAAGGTGATTCAGGATGGTTCCACTTAAATGAGGTTTAGTTCCATTCATTATCAAGAATGGAACTCATCAACGGATTTTCAAAATCAACCTAAAATGCCGCAGTCTTGTAAATCATGTCTAAAAAAAAATCTTTTAGAAAAATAAAGTAGAAATTGATGTTGATTACAATATTTGTAAATACGTGAGCACCATGTATCTATAACATAATAAATGTATCTGTCATTGCTTCATTTTAAATTATTTTTACCTATTGTGGTATAGTAATATTATTCCAGGTGCATCGTCTTCACATACTTAATTATTTTACGTAAAAAAATTATTGTGAAAACATTTTTAAAGAGTAACGGTGGAGTTTCTTGCCCATTCTCATCCATACGAAAACTTCCTTTTGGAAGGGGTGATTAGAATCAGTTCTATTTTTTTGTACAGTGTGTCGTTCTAAAGCGCCTTTTATGTGTCTAATTGAAATAAATTATTTCCCTCCTTGCTAAGACATTCTCCTGAACTGCACGTGGCGCTGATGACTTGCATCCGTCACAATAACATTAAATTATAAATTATATTATTTAAATATAATTATGTTCTAACAATTATAATATACAGGGTGTCCCAGGAAACCTGTACCAGCGAAGGTCTGTGGTCAGGGGACACTAATACCCATCGATTGGACCCCTATGTACATATGTTCCGCGATATTTTGTAGTTTTCGAGAAATTGTTTTTTTTGAGCAACACAATTGCGCATCTGAGCTGTTATGATCCTTATAACTATTTCTTTTAGTTTATTATTTGACATTGTGGGCACGAAAAAGAGCTACATATTTTTTTAGCGCTTAGTTATGAAAAAAAAGCGCTATAGACCCTAGAATTGCACTAGATCTAGCGCCAAATGCGCTAAATAGCAACACTGTAAGAAGGCACAATTAGAGTGAGAGAAACGTAAGCCGTGCTTGTGTCATAATTATTCTTGTCTCTTTTCGACACTACCTGATCCCTGCACCCTATCCATTTACCTGCGCCCGAAACCCTATCTCATTCACCTAAATAGTGTTTTGTTAGTGTAAATGTAAAAAAATTGAACTTACGAGTAAAATTTTATGTAAATACGCAATTTTACCTAACATTCATAAATTATTCTCCATATGAATTTAAAAAAATGTGAGAAGTCATATAAAATGCATGAAATAAATTTCGCTATTTTTGACTGTATCAACTTTGAACTCCGTTTTCGGGTAAAAATCTCCTACAAAGTACCAACTTTTTTGTATTATTTCGAGAGCTAAGGAATACATAAAGTTTTTAAAATTATTTACAAGCTATTAAGTTAAGTGTTACCTAGTATTTTTTTTCAAGTTGAAATCAAGTGTAAATTTCTCTATAACAGAAACTTTAACCTTGTGATCAAATTTTGAGCTACTAGAAGTTAGGATTTGGGTGATTTGTGTTTTAGTACATGTGAATACACATTCTAGCCATAATACTGACGAAAAAATTTCAAAGAAACAGCAATCAGAAAAAGTAATGACTAAAACCGCCCACAATTTAAACAAAACTGGAAATAAAACAAAAAATACAATTTCTCGAAAACTACAAAATATCGCGGAACATACATAGAGGGTCCAATCGATGGGTATTAGTGTCCCCTAACCACAGACCTTCGCTGGTACAGGTTTCCTGGGACACCCTGTATATTTATTTTTTGTTTGTTTCAGTCCCGTACTAACCAACAAGGTCTATGTTGTGTTCAACTTTAACAATCGAGGAATTTTACTTGCGTCTTCAGTTGTTGTTTTTTCTTTTAATTTTTGCTTTTTGATTTGTTTCATGCCACTTGTTTTTCCGATGCACTTTAGACATTGGGAGAATAGTCCACATCGGCTTTGCTTGCCATTTAGTAAAAATAGAATAGAAAAAATATATTTGACTTTGACTTGATATTGATATCGATTTTTTTTTTAACTATAGTGAAACATTAAAAGTACTACTTTAAAAACAGCATAAGGTACCTATACGTAAAAGTCAACATTAATTTGTTCTTTTTAATCTTTTTGAGGCTCCTACTCGTAATATTATTACGAACAGGAGCCACAAAAACATAACTGTCATGTTTTAAATAACTTGTAAAGTGTATGTGTGTGTGTTTTCTGTACCTTCATCGTAAATGGTTACAGTCCTCTTGCATCCATTGACATTACTATTAAGTTATTTCTAACAGCATTCGTGTTTCGCAATGTATAGTTCAGCACTGTCCAAACTTTCCAGTTATAATAGAAATGGATGGGTAACACGTAGAGTGAACTCACGAAAACAAGTATAGTTTGTGGTTGTAGCGGAAGGCTCTGGCGCGCTCTATAGCGGAATTGTGACGTCAGAGTCAGTCTACTTCGTCCACAGAACGACGAACGTTTGCGGCCCCGACACACGCATCCGGGACCACGAATCTAGGCCACAACTTACAACAAATATTATGAAAAAAAATGTCACCACAAAAAGGGGATACAGTTACTAAAATAAAATGAAGTGCATCGCAACCGAGGTCGGTGACCGATCGTAGTCGGCATGTGACTGCAGATCACTAAACGGTTAGCTAAGCCGCATTCTGCAATTACCTTCTTGTAATCGAAGATTGACGTTTCAACACAATACTTACTGTTTTTAAACGTTTTTATTTTTATGACACCATTAATTGCCCACAGTCGCTATCAGAAATTATGCAATCGTTGGGATATTTTTAAAAGTATAATGCCATTGACGATTAAAGTCGTTCTGTTTATATTTCAAACAGAGAATTTTCAACAACAACAAAAAAAAGAACTACGCGAGGTGTTGTTGTTTGTTTTTTTTTTTGTTTGTTTGTGTAAAGAAGATGATTTAATTCTGATTTGAATTTTGGAAGGAGGAAGAGTTTCCACCTTTTAATTTGGCCAGCTTTATTTGTAAATAGCAACAATTAATAGTATTCTATTCTATTCTTCTATTTGGCTTAGGAGTATTTCATAAAAACCAAAACACAATGTGGCTCATCCTAACATGTACCTCCCTAAGTCTCAAGAGATCGAAGGAAATGGAAAATGTGTCAGTGAATTCCTCGTCAGGCCAGCGACTTCTGCCAACAAGCCGTCGCCCGCCGCCGCTACTTATTTCACGATTTTGGAACACGCTTTTGCGACACATGCCTCGAACGCTTCAGCTGTGGGTCGTAGATATTAGGGTCACAGATTCCTTGTACTATTGGTTTTATCCTACGTTATTTCAGTCCAAGTATATATGGAATAGCACCTCAATAAAAAAACGAACATAAAAGGCTTTTAGGGGAATTATAACTAAGTTACCTCGCATGGGCATAATACATATATTGAGGGTCAAAGTTAGTTGGTTTCAGTTGATGAAATGAAATGAAATTGTTTATTCTGGTAATAGGATATTGGAATCACTTTTACACGTCATATTAAAATTTTGCTAAATGAGTTCGGCGTTTCCTATCTGACTATTCTGAGAAGAAAGGCCGAAACAAACTCAGAGGTCATTACAGTCTCTTTTATAGTTCAGACTTACGAGTATCTCGGTGAGGCGATGATACAATATACCGTTCTTCATCCTTTTTATATTATTTAGACACCTTTTAAAATGACAGGTGCGATTAGGGGAGAGGTCCAAAGCCACACGAGAAATAAATATCCAATATTGATATCATAATTGCTCAAGAAATAATTAATAAGTTTCCGAGCAACGCGCTACAGTGTCGGCCGCAACTGTTGGCGCGTCATTATTTAGTCGTTTTGTGTAACGCGTCACGTACATCTGTGACTGTTACTAAAGTAGCGCTCACAAGAACTGATCGCTTCTGTTACGTTCGTTCGTAAAATTTTATGACTGTTTTATCCCTTTCAAAGTACGAAGCCCAAGTGGCGCTAATGCACTTTGTGTAACCACGTGTGACAGGAATATGTTAGTGATAGCTTATGATAGCTCGCACATTGCCCGCGTGCACGTAAGCACTCGCAAGAAAAGGGCCAGTGTCCTTTCTATTCCTTCTACAGATTAGTTTTTGAACGTAACATTTTGTAACAAATCGCATTACGATCTAATGAATAAATTATCAAAAATGGTTTCGTAGACTTTCTACTGCTGCTACAAGATAGTCCATGCCGCAAATACGACTGAATCGCAAGAAAATTGAAGACCACTAATCGATATTTAGAGCTTTAAAAACTTTTAATAATCCATAGAGAAATATAGCTTGGGAGTTAAAAATAACGAGTTTAAAATAAAATGTTTAATGTAGGTTGGCAATTTGGTTATCACAGCAATACAGCTGCAATTAATTTCAGATATATTACGACGTTCATCCCGGTATCCGGATTCCACTACAATTAATCATTTTATTCGAGCAGCAAACGAATTAACATATACTTCGAATACAGATCGTCTGATAGCAGGAATCAGAATACTCTTTGAGTTGGTTCGGTAAATAAAGTTAAATTGGGAGCAAAGTTTGAATAGCCAAAGATTTGATCGAGAGAGGAAAAAGTCGAGTAAAAACAGGATACAGATTAATTGGGCAAGAGAGGCAGTAGCAGGTTCATCCTTGTAGCCAGAGGATTGATTAGACGGCGTCGGCACGGTAATTAATTGACGCATCCGGTTCTATTCCGCTTTTTGTCTCGCAGGGTTTGATTGAATTTTTCACTTTGCCGCCAATAAGTTGGGTGAAGCAATCAATTTACTGGCACTTCATTAGCCACGAAAATTACATAGAAGCGTACAAAGCGGTTTTGTGGCATACATTATTTACACCTTGCCATTCATGGTTGCCTTTATAATTTTTGGAGGCAACATGAGCAAATAGCATACGTATTATGTAATGACGGAAGTAGAGCGACAGCTTTCCTGGATCCAATCTACATAGATGACTGAGTTTACACTGTCCTTCCAATTTCGTCCGTCAGAATGTCCGGTTTCTCTGCGAATCTCCTTTTCAAATCCTTCACACTATGCAGTGAGTCTAAAATCCAGGAGCACCTACTAACCCAAAACTGATGGTAGCCATGTTGGTTTTCAAGCTCTCTAGTACAGTCGGCGAAATTCATTGTTACGCAAATTGACACATACGCCAATTTGCCGTGTTATAGCCATTTCATACAACTGTTCAAGAATGACAGTCGTGATTTGAAGGTATGGATAATTTAAGTTAGTAGTCAATGCTTCACAATTAGTGTCCCTGAGTTTGCCAATTCATTTGTTTGTTAGACCTGCCTTATCTGTGACGAATCTTCTTTCACGTCCTCCGTTGTATTATGTGATGAATCGATGTTTACGATACTTTAGTTGGAAGTCTTTTGGGTGTACCTTCTTTTTCAAAACAACAGAATTTTGTGAGAGTAACTTTGTTTTTATTTTTGACATTAGAGATTACCAACGCGGGAGGCTAAACGTAGACACCTAAATCATCGTGTATTTTCCCGTTTATAAAAATTATGAGATAAACGACATAGAGCTAAGTACTGAAATCCTATACTATTAAATGAGCAATATTTGTATATATATTTGAAATCACGTTCTCGAAATCGGCTGTAACGATTTCGATGAAAGTCGCAATATATAATATAGGGTTACGGGGGCGAAAAATCGATCTAGCATAGATCTCATATTTGGAAAAAATCGTTTTCTCTATTTTCACCCAAGCAGAGCTCCGTCGCCCAGGTGCTTATGACTAACTGGCTTCTGCCCACGACTTCCGTGTGTGGAAGTAATCTATACCATAAAACACATCCTACGGCAGTCGGCAAAAGAGGAGCTTTCAATCAGTGAAAGATTTATTTAAATCGTATTAGTTGTTCCAGAGACTACCTCTTACAAACAATTTTACCTTCTTACAATTTTAGTTTATATCTAAAATACTGAGCATAACTTCTGGACATTGAAAAAGTCTCGATAACATTACGTAATGATAAAATATTAAATTAGTTATAAAATTAATAATTGTTCGTTAGCAAAAAATGTATTGTTGTAGCTCGTCGTCGCCTGTTTAATTGAGTTCGTTAATATTTTTAATTTTAAAAGATTCCCTTTTGTCTTTTATACTCTTAGTTCTTCATGCCTTATCGGAAACCTTTTAATATTACAAGTTAAAATTTTACTTTGTTCTAGGAAGGAAGTGGTGGCCTAATTACGAACGAGAAGTAAGTACGAAAAGTTTAATTCAAAATTGGAGCGAGAATTCCCTTTTTTTGGCACTGTTGTATAGAATTAAGCTTTTTTAAAGCGAAATGCTAATGGTATGAGACTGGCATGCAACAAAATGGTTTCAGAATTATAATTTTAGTCCATACATAAATCATGAAAAAATTGCTAAAGAAATAAATAAAAATAAGTTTATTTGGTACTGAGTCGGTGCTGAGTGCCAAATCAGCTTTGAAGTAAATAAGGTTCCCACATAAATTTTCCAAAAAAAATATACGAAATCGAATTATTGTTAACCAAAATCAGCATGTTTCAGAAACAAAAGGTCGATTTGCTTTAGTTTTCTACTTGTGCTGCGAAAACTAAAAATTGGATTGTGAGTGTGTCTCCAATAGTAAAGTGGTACGAAACTGGGATAGGTCACGTCACTAGAGGCGTTCGTTCAATCAATGCGAATTCAAAACTTTGATGGCACTAGTCGTTCCGGCGCCGCCGATCCAACTTTGGTTTATGGAGATACCGCTACCGAACGCGGGAAGTGTCTGCCGTGTGGGAGGAATCACGAAACTTAAGTATGTTGTGCTTACTCACACGGTAAAAGGTATCAATTCGAAATATTTTTATCTTAGTTCGTTGAAGGATTCGTAGAAATTCTAGTAAGAGCTGGTTAGACTAGCGTAGAGCTGTGCTTAATATTTTGTGTGTTTGTGTTTATAACGAAGCATTTTAAACGTAAGCTGTAGCAAAATGTTGAACGTTTCTGTTTAATTTCGAAACTCGCAGGTATATTTTCGATAACTCACAAACTGCTGACTATTACAAACTATACGGGCTTTAATAATCTGATTCCAAACAATGAGTTTTACTTAGGTATTTGCGAGATCAGCACTTAGTCATTTTGTAATTCTATACACAGGTGTTTGGCAAAATGGTGATAATTTTAATTTTTTAACCGACTTCAAAAAGCCTCCTCCTGTTTGAAGTCGGTTAAAAAATTAAAATTCAATTGGATAGTACGTTTTTGTTACGACAAACATACAAAAAAAAAACCCACACAAACTTGAATACCACTAACTGCTATAGCTGTATTCGAATTTGTGTGGGGTAGCTACCATAACTAAAAATAGAAAAATAAAAACTTTTTACAAAAAAAAAATAACCGACAAATTTATGCTCCTCCAGAGCATAAATTAAAGACAAATATTTCTTTATCGTTTCAGTAATCCTTTATGTTATATAACACATATCTACCATTTATTTTATAATATAACTGTAATATCTACACTAGCCTTGCAGCAGCCTTGCAAAAGTCTGCTGATGAATGATGGCAAGTTTTTTTTATCAAAGTTATTTTTTTACAAAGTTTTTTAGTCACTATTTAGAAATCTGGTACAAAAATACTAATTAAGTATTAAATTTGAACCAGATCTGTAAATGGTGACTGAAAAAGGTATGAATAGTACCACATTGAACATTGAAGTTCGAAAAAACGTTATCGTTAACGTTATTATAGTTGTACTACTTCGTGTAGTGTTTATTAACGGAATAATGTTTATGGATGAAAATAAGTTGAAATTCCATTTTGGGGATTCATTCTAAAATCGATATTGAAGATATAGATAAGTCGCGGTCATTGCGGAAACTACAATTATGTTTATAATCACAATTTAAATTTAGATTTTGATTCCCTTGCGAGTAGTTGCGAGTTTCAAAATATGCGGTATAAATGGGAAACCTTTGCGTTTTTGCGTTGACTTAAAAAAATGTTTTATTTTCACAGCTTAAAGGCAATTAGACCTAAGTATTTGTTGTGGGTTTCAACTTGATATCTCTACGCGTTCATGAGGAAAATGGTAATATGTTTATAATGATTTAAAAAAAAATGTGACGTAACTAAAAATTTAAGGTTTTCGGAATTTTTACTTTTTAAGTGCTATAAAACATTGCTTCATGCCTAATTTCAAGATTCTAGGTCGACTGGAAGTTTTTCCCTTTAGGTTTTGATTCCCTTGCGAGTAGTTGTGAGTTTGAAAATATGCGGCTTAAATTGCTGTTTCTTTTGATTGCGTTGACATAGAAGTATGATTTTGTTACCGCTTAAAGTTATTATAGAGCTGAGTATTTGATATGAATTTCAATTTAATACTTCTACGCGTTCATGAGGAAACGGGTAGTAAATTTAAAATGATTAAAAATAGTTTTATTATATGATCACGGGAAGTACCCTGTAGGTTGATTGATTGATTGATTCCCTTGCGAGTGTCGAAAATTTGCGGAAATTTGCGGCATAAACGGCTGTATCTTTTGATTGCGTTGGCTAACAAGTTTGATTTTTTCACAGCTCTAAGGGACAGTAGACTTGAGTATTTGATATTAATTCCAGTTTCATACCTCCACGCGTTCCTGAGAAAAAGGGTCTTAACAGACAGACAGACGGACGGATGGACAACAAAGTGATCTTTTAAGGGTTCGGTTTTTTCCTTTCGAGGTAAGGAAACCTTAAAAACAATAAAGAGTGCAAAATAACTTGAATTTCGGAAGTCGGTAGGAAAAAACGTATATAGGTATAGAACCAAAGACACCGACTTCATTTATCGTTTTTCGTCATTATTTGGATTATTCTCCGTTTTATTGTATATTAGCTGGTTGCCCGCAACTTTGTCTGCAGTCTTGCTCTATTCTCCAGATCATAATCTGTATGTGCAAAATGTCACCCAAATCCATTCAGCCGTTTTAGCGTGAAAGTGAAACAAACATACAAACAAGCTCACTTTTGCATTTATAATATTATACATCGTTTGGATAAGTTAATGTGAAGAAAACACAGTGTGTAAGGTTAACAAATAATTTATTTGACAAAGTCATTATATTTAAATTCAAATCCTAATTTGTGTTTTAATTGAATCGAATGTACTGAAATCTTGTAAATATGAAGATTGCTATTGCCTTTTACAAAGTTCTAATGAAATTGAATACAATATTAGAAACATATCAATTAAATACTAATACACACATACATGCTACTCCTAAATTCGTTTTAGAAAAGTTTGTACTTATTCCAGGTATATGCTCACAAGCGATATCTTTAATATTTTTTGGAGTGAGAATTCACAACACACTTAAACTAGAACTTTATATACTTAGATCCACATTAGTAAGTGGTCACTATTATTAAGAAATGAAACACTGGCACTTTATCTATGTAGTTCACTAGAAGAGGATTTTTTCCGCTTTTTGTGCGGCGAGTGCCATCTCCTTTACTTTTACCCGATGTACTTTGCCGGAGGGCGTAACGGGTAATGAATCTACGAAGAAAAGACCGCCATTCACTCGCTTCCCTTCCATGTTCTCTGAAAACAATAAGTTAGCAATTGATGAAGAATGAAGAATGAAATTGTTTAGTCGTGTGGCTAGCCGCTGGTAACAAATCTGGAACGTGTGTAGTCCCGTGAACGGCAATAGATTGTGCCACCTGCAACGCTGAATACGAACTACGGTGACGGAGATACTGAGCTGGCCAAGCATTCACTGCGATGATTGACAACCAAAATTCAGTTCAGCGTGCTTTCGTAAATTACATTAAGCTAGCTTTTCAGTTACAATTTCATTACAGATTTTGATTGATTAAACAATTATTTACGTCTCACTTGATTTCGCCTTGAAGATTTTTGATCATGATATTTCATGGAAATATGCAAATTAATACCACCAAAGGTATTTTTTATAAATATTATCTCAAATGCCGAGCCTCTGGGGGTAGATTGCCGGTCGCTTGCCTTCTCATCCATCATCTGTTTGCTTATAATGCAATCAATTTGATATAAAGATTAGATTATGTAGATTATTTTAATTTCGACATTATCTTTGGCGTTGTTATCTAAACTCTGAATATACTATTCGAGTACGGCAAAGACGAAAACAAGACTTCTGAATTTCATGGTCTGAGTAGGTAGTTACAGAGTATATGATAAATATCGTTTGTTACCACTACTAAACCAATTTTAGCAATGTGTCGTTGGATTTGATTTAACACAGAACATAGTTCCCATTCATGATGTCACAAGAATTTTAATATTATTAGGCACGCTTACCAAATGATTATGAAAATAAATTATTTTCAATTGTTTTTTTGCGTAGGTAGTCGTTGGGTTTGAGATTTTATCAATAAATATGAATTCAATCAAAGGAGCGGATGTCATTTGTTTTCTAACTATCAAAGAAATTATCAAACAATAATTAATTTTGATTAATCGTTGTTCCGTTTAATGAAAATATAAAGAGAAAGAACATACTGCAATAAAACTGTTCCTTTGAGCTGTGTGATAACGTTGAATATTCTGTTTGTTGCAAGTTTGCAAATGAACGAAATGTTTTTCGGGTTAATGTAATACACAGCTATAAATGTCACACAAGCTGGCTCGAGGTTATCTCGCTAAAAACTAACAAGTTAATATTTGTATTCCGTAAAACTGTATGCAAATGCTGTTTTTCACTGTTTTGGAAGAACCGTAATACACAAACATTAAATCAAAGGACACGACGTGGTAATGGACATGACATGAGCGATGTGGCAAAGGAAACAGATTTTTTAAGTCTGCCCTGATTTTTTTGCCGAAAATGAAAAGTGTTCGGTAGCCACAGTTGCACGTTATTTCACAAATGAATATTATTACTGCGCAAAATACGGGCCAGCTGTTACACAAGTAATTATGACATGCGATATGAGTTTTCTTGAACCATCGGATGAAAAACTTTTTTTACAAAAATAAAACCTACTTCAAAAAAAAAAAACACTACAAAGTGAAAAATAACTTTGATTTCGGAAGTCGGTGTCTTTGGTTTTGAATTTTTGTTTTTTTGCCACCGACTCACTACTGTCACATAGGTACAGTCACGAGCATAAATATCTTACAGTTCAGCAAAATAATAACGTGAAGTTATGATTACAAATTAAAATAAAGACATACAGTATGGTTTTGAAAATACTATGTTCGTGACACCATACAATTTCAATCAAACATTAGAAAACATCGCTTTTGAATATTGCGCAAGTGTAACATATTTACGCTCGTGACTGTACAGGTAGGTCCTCTAATATGTAACTTATGAGGGTGAGGGAAGAGTGAGGGGATCTGTCTGCACACATACTTGTGCAATAAGTAATATCTCCCGCGCCGATGGCTATGGTCTCCGCTGAAAATGGCTGCCATGGCCGAAATTCTATTTTTTTTAATTTGTGACTTCTACTAAAGACATTTTTAGTGGGATAAGTATCTAGCTCACATAAATGGGAAAATTACCAATTAGTTTTATGGCACGCTGACACACCTATCTATGTTTATCACACATGCTATAGCTATGTCATTTGGTACACTTCGCGTCAAATAACTTTGCCGCTCTGAAGTTAGGTTGCGCATGCGCGTTGGTATACGCGCTACTGGTTTTAAGTAAGGTTGACTACTGCGCAGTCATTTGTAGCCTACTTCAGAGCGGCAAAGTTATTTGACGTGAACTGTACGCAGTATTTTATTAGGTAGGTGTAATACCTGATTAATCATAAAACATTGTCTGATTATGACATAGTTACCTTATAAATCAAATATTTCCAATGGTTATCATAATAAAATATCGTATCGTGTGTCGATTTTATTCAATGGCAATTCAATAAAGCAATTGAAAAATATATGTAGTTTAAGATTATATTAATGTGTTTTGATGATGTGATCATAGGGGGTTGGTTTTAGTTAAATAATGCATAATTATGAAAATTTTGTTTTTTTTGGCGAGACTTGACATTAATTTTGTGAATATAGAATACTCTTTATTGCACACCATAAATATTACAGACATAAATTTAGAAATTTTACATAGGGTGACACAATGGGCGGTCTTAAGTCTTAAAAGTGATCTTTTACAGACAACCTTTGGATGGATTAAAGGTAACAGGAGGGTCAATATGTACAGCAGGGAGTGGTGTACTATTTACATATACAATAAATACATACATAAAGCATAAACTTATCCTTATATTATATAAGTACATAGATATGTATAAAATTATAAACATGAAATCTTGTTTCATGTTTATAATTTTCAAGGAACTATAATATAAGCAGTAATAAGATCAAAATACTACGAAATAATTTATTATTTAAGTATATCAAAATTTCGCTATAACGCCAATGCAATGTTACTACTACAAAGATACACATATATCTAACTTACATTGAGTAGGTAGTAGGTACCCACAAAACACAGTTAAAAAAAAGCAAACAATCATAAAATATACAAATAGAATACAATTAAAAATACAAGAATACCATTTAAAATACGATAAAAAAAAAACAATTACAAATACTATTAAGATACAATTCAAATCACTACTCAACATTTTTAATGCACTTCAATGCAACTTCTGTGAACTTCATCAGGCTGCAGTGATATATATCTACCTCCCTTGATTATAATATTCAGTAATCTTATGGCTCGTGACAAGGGGGCAAACTTGTTCAGGTTAGTCCTACAGGGTGGCTCCATTAGCGTTGGCGTTGGGCGACGCGCGCCCCCGCAGCCGGGTGGCACGCGCAGCCCCAGCTCCGCCAACAGATCGGGGTGGTGAAGCCAGCCGCGCAGCACCCGAAACACTAAGCTACACAGGGCGGTGTCCCTCCGCACCGCCAGCCTGCTGTACCCTACCATCCCTATTATAAAGAGACTCGGGTATATGAGTGGGAAGAAGGCGTAGACACCGTACAGCTAAAAAACAAAAAACGTGTGAATTTGTTCTGGATTATTTCCATGCGGGTTTCAAACGAAAGCACTCATTTCAAGACGGCTCCGTATCAGTGCATTGTACATAATTCTAACCACTACTGTACTCTGAAAGTCTTTGCACTGTCTGAGTATAAATCCAAGATTTCGGAAGGACTTGCTGCATATGTCTAAGATGTGCTCACGATACATTAATTCCGGAACCATCTCCACCCCCAGGTCCCGCACATGCGTGACTCGTGACATGACCGCGGCTTCCATCCCATACTAATGCACCAGAGGTTCCCGCGCGCGAGAATCTCAAGTAAGTCAATAAGTCTAATCTCTTTCGTGTCAACATTGTCGCCGTTTCTCCTCTGCAGGGCGATGACGGGCAGCTCCATACAATCGAGTTGAGGCAGGCTCACGACGCAGGCATCCGCCACGGAAGGGTGGCTCTTGATGATTGCTTCCATTCTCAAAGGTGAAATCTGAAAACAAAATCATTTATTAATACTATACACTAATTTAGTTTCCAAATTATTAAAGTCGTTTGCGTAATTTCTTTCAATCGCCTTAAGCTCACAACTCTACTCGTATTAGCTTTTGATGCAACAAGTAATTTTTTTCCACTTCGATTATTTATATGTCTAGTTAGAGTCGTATAATTATGTCGCGCTGCAAAAGAACTAAAACAAGCAGGCTATTTTTTATGCTGGTGTACGTGCCAGCTACGTCTTACACTCGCGCCTCGTCATTGTGGTTTTCTAGTGTGCGTGCATTTAGCGGCCAACATTTGGATGCAACTTTTTTCGACAAGTTTCGCTTTGACTATCTATGTATTTAGACATATTTATATCTTTATGTTTCAAGTATTCATAAAAGGCCTTTTATGAATACTTGAAACATAAGAAAGAAGATAGGCCTATCTTAATAAGAACATTCACAAGCCTACTTGGCTACATGAAATTAATTTATCTGGAAGAATGAATACGGCCTGTACCGTTTGATAATATCGTAACAACTTTTGAGTGGATGAGTTTACAGGGTTTCAAAAATAAATGAAACTGTTCATGTGAAAGGCTCCTTTTTAAATGAATCGTATCATTTTTTAACATCATTGTCCAATGAAAGACTATGCCATGACGTGCAATTAAATATTATAATTTTAAGGGTGTGAGTCTGGAGATCTGTCATACAGGTCCCGAATCCAGTATAGACTCCAGCTCTCACTAAGGATAAACTTTAAAATGTAACGATGCTATGAATCTAATTGTACCTTTTTGAGAGAAATAAAATTACTATTACTATACGCGATAGTAAAAATAATATGATTTGAATAACGTGAAACGATGTTTGTATAATGTTTTCTTGAAATGGAGATGTCGAACTGTAGACGAGCAGCTAAGATTTAGTAGACATTTTTCTTGCGAAATAAGTCTTAGTTTTCTCTTGTCGATATCAACTGACTCGAGACAGTGCGCCACTACGATGAATCAGAGCGTGAGAGAAATAAGTCTAGCTAAGTTTACGCTGACTGAGTTTTCGCCTTGCATTATTTTTAGAGGTTTCGCTAGAACAATATTATTTCCAACAAAACTTTTACTCCGAATTGGCACATTGTATTTGATTGCATTGCCATGTTTATGAACAATTGAATTTTTTTATATAAGTATATCCGTTGAATCTTTTTGTGCATTTTATTCATTTGAGTGCCGCGAGTAGCATTCTATCACTATCGGTTATTTTGCCGTCAGTTTGCGGCGTATATATAATTTTAAATAGCCGCATGCGGTATTATAGTATGATCGATTATAGTGCCGACAGCTTGCAGCATACTAGTACATTGCTCGCTCTTGCATCCTAAGTTCTTCTAGTAACTGTGGTAGTAACATTGCCTTTTGTACATACACAAAATGTCAACTTTATTGCGCTAACCTCAACACTCAACCATAATAACAAGTGACAGTGACAATGCAATGCTTACGGCACTTTAGTCGGTCGCGTTTTTTGCCGTTTACAGCAGTCGACATAGCGCCACTATTATGCCGCAAACTGGCGGCAGTTTATCCGATAGTGATAGAATGCCGCTTACGGCACTCTATTTTCTCTTTTCTTATTTTCTTTCTATATTCGACCCTAGTTCATTTTGTTGGAATTTTTAAATAGAAAGGTAAATTCTAATTAAATTAAACTTTAAAAAGATTCTTCACCTACCTACCGTAAATCCGTAGTGACAGTAGCGTAGAGCGTAGTGCCTAATTAAATATCTCCTGCGCTCCACAAAGTAGTAGTAATCTTGCTCGTCCTTGTAGACCAGTACCCTAATTACGTAATGCAAAATCAATCCGAATCTGAATCGTTTTGAAACAGATTGCTAATCCATTGCTCCGTAAGTTTGAAAAAAAAACTGCAGAGCAACGTAAATAACGCAATGAATGTTGTTGAACTGTCAAAATGAAACAGATTTGTCTTTATCGTTTACGAAAATATGTTGCGTAATTAGAAAGCTGGTCTCCGGTCTTGAACCAGCCGTCGTCGGTTAACATGGTCTTCGTCTCCTCGGGATTGTTTAGGTAACCCTGCAAATTCAATCAATAATTAATAGAAACTCTTTTTGGGTAGGTTTATTTGCAATCTTTATTTATACAAAAATGTATTTTCCAAAAAAGAAAAAAAAATCATTCATTTGTCGCCCTAAAGTTTAAAACATAACCATGGAAAACTAATAACTGTTCGAAAAGATCAATATATCGCCGAGTATTATCCAAATCTGTGGTGCTTTTAACCTTCAAACCGACCGCGGGATAGATACAATACCTACAGCTATTATATTCAGAATACCATATTGAGTAAGTGTAAGTCGGCGCCGAAGCAGTATTAGCGCGCAGGTAAATTATGAATGTGTTCATCCTTAGGGCATTATCAGCTGCGGCCCACGGATTTACTAACGGTTTACCTTTTGGGGATTGAGATTCTGAGAATCGTTCTCAAACATTTTAAGTGATGGGAAGGGATGGCACGGACATCGACGCACAACCTGTTACCATGGATTCAGTACATGATTCAGAGGCCTTAGTGTGAGTTTCTTTTAACTATCTCGACTTTACGCATCGACCGCGTTCGGCGCTCCGATTAGCCCTTCATCAGCGAACCGCCCATGCGCTGAATTTTTTCGTCGGTTATTATTAAACAATGTTGTTTATACATTTTGACCTCGTATACCTACTTTTCTATGAAACAAAAGTTTTTTTTTTTAATTTGATATTCGCACTAATATTTTTACGCTAGGGGGACTAGAATCATGTGCTGAATTCATGGTTTCAGTTTGAGCGTCGATATCGTTGCACCCATCACCATATATTTTGAGGTACTGTTTAATGATAGATACGTTTGAAAAATTGTATTTTGTTACCTTAAAGAATGTGTCGCCCTTAAGCCACAAGTCACCGCAATCACTGTAAGTTCCTTCCAATGGCTCGCCATCATCACCCATAAGCTGCAAATAAAATGTTTAATATTAGAATAGGTCAATTGATTCGTAATTTATTATACCAGTCCTGGAAACACATTTTAATATAATAAGGGAGACAATCAAGTAGATAGATTATTTATCACTCAAAAGTACTGTTTTAATTGTAATAATTAGTGTGTTTTACGAAATAATTTAGCTTTTCAAACATTATTATTACTCGAAAGGAACTGCAATTTAGGACTTTTCAGCAGCCAGTTCATAATATTAGTTTACCACATTAGGTGTTTTCAAAAATACTGTCACAATCTACAGTTAGTTTCAAGTCTTAAAGACGTACCTTGAACTCGTATTGGGATAGTGGCTTGCCAGATGAACCGAAAGGTGTGTCGTTATCAAAACCAAAGATGGGCGCTAATAACTCAGTCAATCCATAAGCCAGGTAAGAACGCGTTGCACATACTCTGCAAATAAATACACTTTTTTATATAGGTACTAGAACATTATATGTTATGATATCTACATATGGTGTTTTTTGTTCAGACAAACATGGAACTAATGGTCCAGTTAACACTATTCATGCAATCCCCCTATTTCGAATGATGATAACATTTTTGACCCTAATTTAAAATACATTCCGAGTTCATAGAGATGTGCTAGCTAGATATTTCTTCTCGGAAAACATAAAGCTTGGAAGCCCTACGTGTTAATAATAATAGTAAAAAAAATATATTTAAAAATATAAATTATAATGTTTGTAAATGAACAAAAGGAAATAATAATAATAAAATTGCAGTCAAATCACACACTCATACAAGACACAAACACGCCTTACTACAATTGCTAACCACAAACTATCCTAGAAAATGACACACATAAACTTTACTACGACCGCGCGATTCTCACCGACATGCGACAGGACAATTCCCTACAATATATCGGATATAGCCCTACAGGATAAAATTAATAAAGTTACTTACCTAATAGATATTGCCGTTTCCAACACACATAATACAGAAGATATTGTCAGAAAAAATTGTAAATAGGCAGAACTCAAAGATGAAGTAACTAGAATATGGCGCCAACATAAAGTATACCTACGTGGTACGTATCAACATGTAAAAAAAACCCTGTCCGATCCGTGAGGTTGTTGTTAGGTACTCGTATCTAATCGCACTGAGAGAATATTTGTGGATTTTTTTAGGAAAAAATAAAAAAGAAATAGCCAAGTTTTTTTCAATAGGGATTTTTGTTTAGCGGGTGTCTAAAAGCCATAACAATGATCCTTGTTAAAAAAAATCTGATTTTTAATTGATTTGGGGTTATTTTGGTAAAAAAATGTGGATTTTAAATAGCAATAACTTATTTATTTTCATAATATAAAAAAAAAAAATGGTAATGTTATTGCAGTACCTATATGCCCCTGTCGGTTTTTTTTTACATATTGTATAGTCCTCTCCACAACAGACGTCATCACGAATCATCTTCTCCATAGCCATTAATTACTAAACCTAAAAGAAACTCTATATCACACTACAAAAAGCTGCAATTTTAAATACATGTCAAATTGTCAGAAAGTTCAGGCAAATAGATGAAATCGAAATAGGTCCTCATCATAAGACATCCTCAACATAACACACAAACGCTGCATTTACTTGGCTTTAGTTCGTAAATGTTGCAAAAACTAGCCAAAGATCAGAGCAGAAAAAACTACAAAAATAATAATAATTGGTATACTTTCAGGCCTATGGATAAAATACTCAAAATAATCTATCATAATAAATAAAATCATCAATATAGCTACTTGTAAAAATAATCAAATGGTTACTAGATCGAAGCTACGCTGAAACGGAACAAGTCCTTGAGATAATAAAGTGACAAGGTATATTTGTTATTGCTATTAATATTATTTATTATTATTTTTTCTATCTACGTACAATGTAATATTTATATTTAATTTTCTATGCACATGTACATAATTAATCATATTATGTAATAATTATGAATCATTGTATAGTCATGAGGAGCTCATGGCTAAGTAATAACTGCCGCACGTCGATCCATCAGGTTAAGCTACGCTTGGCGGGGTTGGTCTGTGGATGAGTGACCATCTTTACGTACCGAGACTCCTCCGTGCCTCGGAAAGCACGTTAAACCGTTGGTCCCGGCTGTCATTCGTGGATCTTTGACTGTCGTTACGGGTCGTCAGAAGCCCGATAGTCTGACAACCAGTCTTACCAAGGGGTATCGTATCACCCAATTACTGGGTTGTGGAGGTCAGCTGATAGGCAGTCGCACTATATAAAATACTGGTATTCAACTGCATCCGGTTAGACTGGAAGCTGACCCCAACGTAGTTGGGAAAAGGCTAGGCAGATGATTATTTATGAATCATTGTATGTACAAAAAACGTGTAGGCATACACATACGCACACACACACAGTAACACGCACACACACTCACACACTCACGCACAGAAACTCACACATACGCGAATACCGCACACACACATTCACACACACACCCACGTTGACAATCTTTACTATGTGTTACAATGGGGGACCTGGAGTTCTAAAACACAGGCCTAGGCTTAGTTTAGACTTCAAATCTCCCACAAATTAATTTTTTTTGTCAAAATTACTATCAACTTATTATGTATAAGAATGTAATTTGTGGAGATAAATAAACAATTTTATTTTTAAATTATTAAACTAATACATAATAAAAACAACAACACAAAATCTACCTACTTACTACGTTGAGTCGGCTACGTATTGCGCCGAGTCGTCGCGCGTCGATACACGACACCAGTCTGCCAAAATTCGTCTTTCATAAAGTCTCCATGCGATGAGTCCGGAACCCGCACCACAAAAGGTTTAATCTTATGGCGCGACTCCAACTTCTCGACTCCCAAGGTGAACTTGGTTTTCATCCTGATGAACTCCACGACCTCCTCTACCTTCGTGGTGTTATGTAAACGTGACACGTACAGCTGCGTCGTTGGAGTAGCGAAACGCAACACAGGTCGTGACCAGTCAATGTAGTACCGCACTGACTGCGGTAAGCAGTCAGGTTCTTCTTCTTTTTCTCCAAGCGAATGAAGCCTTGTTCATCAGCCTGTCCTTGGCTTGCCGGCGGTATAGCGAGCTTCGAATTGCTTCGGAGGGCCTTTGGACACCTCTCGTATTATTAGGTTGCCGCTGATTATTTGCGGGGAGCTTTAATAACGGTGGCCGAATAAGCACGTCCTGGTGTTGACGTGATCTTAATGGTCGTAGCCGCACCAATGGGTAGGACACAACGCGGTTGTCCATTGCTTGCAGTGACGGCGGCCGGTGACGAGTCGAATTTTACTGATTCAGCTCAGCTACGATGCATCGTACTATGGTAAGTTGGTAGCTGGATCGTGTCGTGTGACCCACATACCGTATTATAAATCTGCTACTTCAGTACATAGATCACTGATGGTGGATTGCGCTGCTTCCAACTTCAACTGCATCTCTACCAGACTTGATCTTAGAGTTGTGATGTCCCGCAGTAGCCTGGTGACGTCGACGTGGTCGAATGTGACAGGGGGCAGCTTGAGCAAATCCGTCACTCCCTTTTCATCCGTCCTGCGGGACGGCATTCGGTCAGCCATGTGTACCGACTCATACAACAGTGTTTTCGCCCTGCGTATGTGGAGATCTGGATCACACTGATCTCGTTCATGACATCCAGCTGGTACTGCAGGAATGCCAGGACCTCGATCGCCACAAATTCTTCCGAACGCATGGTGGCAGCGGCATGTCGCGCTCGGCGCAAAATAATAATTTCCGCTTACAGTGTAATCGCGTCCGATTTCGACGGCGAATCGCACTGCACTGTTTATGAAAATAGATAAAAAAGAACAGCCATTCTTTCCTTTACTGTCTACAATGGACCTATATCTGATAATAGAATGTATGTTATAATAATACTTACTCTAAATATGTACAGTAATGGCTTCTCCATAGCGCTGCCGCCAATAAGAATTTGTTTGAAACACGATTTTTTTATTCCACATTCAGAAAATGACCTAATAAAAATAGCGTAAATGCAGTGGTGTTGGGCTAAAATAGTATCAAAAATATTAATATCCAGTAGGTAACAATCACAGTAGCAACATATCATCAGCACGTAAAATAACACACCTGTGTGTTATCGGTTATTGTTATTATCATTATAATTACCCTGTATTTGTTGATAATTTCGACGATTTTCATCGGAGTCAGTGGAGCCGACTGGACCCTTGTGGAGCCTTTCAAGGGGCCAGATATGAAGTATAAGAGTGATGAGACCCACTGTAGTGTTGCCATAGCCAAGATGACCTTACAGCTACCCGGGAACGGTTTCCTGCACAACGAGAGTAAATCTGTTACTCTCTTTCCTTGGTGAGGATGTTCCGAACATTATTTGTAATGGCTTTCCAAATATTATATTTGCGATTTTAATAACAAGCATAAGAGGATCTCTAAAGTTTAAGAGCCGATGATAAATGTTAAATTTACTTGAACTGTGCGGTGAGTCCCAAGAACTTAGTTTTGGACATAACTTCAACTAATACCATTAATTTATTATTTACCGATATGCGATGTTGCGAACTAACTAAACTTGCAATAAGTTTCGAAGCATGTTTCATGTCACAAAGTTTCGAGGGAATCTACTTGTAATTAATTGATTGGTTATTGATTTATACCTAATACCGATGCAAGACCGTGGCATATCCTTAAATAGATCAACATTGAATATAGTACAAGCCATCTAAACATCCCTGGAGGGTTGTATATTGAAACAAAAGAATGTATTCTAAACAATGTAAGTTTATTGCAAATCTTATCTGTGAAGTTTGAAATTGATAGAGATTGAAGCCTTTACTTTATTGAATGTGGGATCGTACTATCTTATAGGAGTCATATATCTGTAAATTCATTCACAGATATACGATATAGATATACGACTATTACGATATTTTGAGTTATGATTGTTTGGCAAATTATTCAATTGCTAATGCCGACCGCTATAATCCGCCACACCCAAACTAATCGGCCAGTCGGATGACTAAGCCGAGGATTGTGATTTTAATTTACTGCTTCAACCAAAACAGTGTTGTTTCAAGTATAATAAAAATCAGATAATAAGCAATGATAAGCAAGTGATCTATTCTACGTCATGCCTATAAATATCCAACTGCAAACCTAGCATATATTTTTTGTTTAATTGTATAGGTACCTACTCACCAACAATTAATAATTCCGTTTGTTTAGTAATGTGTCGAAAGGGATAACCGCCACTTTCGGCAGGCCTGTGGTGCCACTGGTCAACATCAACCATGCAGTCGTTTTGGAATGGTCGAATAGAGCTGGCCTGAAAACATCATACAAATTACACAAGAAACTCATCCTGCCTTACAAGTAAAAGTCTTCGCTCGACTTGGCGGCTTGGCTTATCCGTCTCTTTAGGACATCCTTATCAAATTGAAATTAAAACCATTCATACCACTGTACATTCGTTTATGAATGGTTAATTTTGTGTTGATGTAATCGTAAGCAGATAAACGTGTATATCTATCTACGTTTTGTTTCACACATTATCGTAACTGCTTTTTATGTAGGTATTAATAACGTGGGACATGTTTTTAACATAATGATTCTAGACCGTTCTTTACCTGTAATTAACTTCTGTGCCGTTGTGTTCTTCGACAAACGCCTTAGGATCAGATTCTTTGTCGTCAAATACGACGATAGTTCCCTCCTGATTGGTCGCTTTAAAAGCTTCTTTGACTTTATTCACCAGCTTTTTGACAGAATCCTATTTCGGGACGATGTGTGAGAACAATCTTGTTACATCGTCTGAAAGTAAATTTAATTAGAAATTAGATTGCAATTATTAAGATAATTAGCTGTCAGATGGCAGCTGATATTGTGATAACTATGTTTTCTTTGCTATCGTAAACTTACTATGTCCAACACTGGGGTCGATGGCACACATGGGGTATCCTCCGAAGTGGCACGCGAAGAAAGGGATGCAGACATCCATATGGTTGTTGCCGATGAGGATGGCTGGCCCCCGGGCTTCAGGCCTGAGTTAACTATTGCACTAGCTAGGCGACGAGTGCGTTCTGCCACGGATCTGTTGGATTCCTTTTGTTCTGTTGTGAAATCGATCTAGAAAAAACTTCTTTTTTTTATAAATCCGATGTCTGGTAAGACGCATGTCATGTTCCTGTGACACTTGTTTTTGTTTTAGCGTCTCTCTAACCGTGCGTTTGCACTGGCGAAACATCCCAACAAAACATGTTGAAATCTCTAGTTCCTGTCAAGTATTGTATGGAACATTGACAGAAACTAAAGATGGAACATGTTTTGTTGTGAATGTTTCGCCAGTGCAAACGCACAGTAACTTTAACCATTCATTATTTTACTGACGTATTTTGGACAAAATTAATGACTAATGTAACGTTAATCGCCGTTAGAATGGAGCAATAATAATGGTTGCGAATGTAATAAATATTTTTTTCAGAAAACGTTTCTGTGATAACGGAATTTACTGATTTGCAATTATATTGCATAAGAATAAATAAGGCTATAATTAAGTTTGTTAGATCTTTTCTCACGAAGAATACTACTAATAATTAAGATTTGATTAGAGTTTTTTATTGTTTGATTAGCAAAGATAATTTGTACTTATTTCGTTGCAAGAAATTCTTAATTCGTAGAACATGGTTTAGGTTCTTATATAGTGTCTAGTTTTTGATAAAGCCATCATTTGACCAGCCACTAGAGACAATTTCCACGCAAGCTGCGCCTCCAATATATGCTAAACACTAACACATTAGTAATAAAGTTGAATATCGCGTGCGCTCTTTGATCGTGTTCGAGCACGAAACTGAATAGCATAAGTCTAAATTCTTATTTCATTTATAACTAAAGTAATAATTGAGCTACAGAAAAAAAATCTTGTGGCTGGATAATAAAATATATTTTCTCACTGTAAATTCTTATTTTAGACATAAAAGACGAGCAATCTTGATCTTTCTTTTAATAAACCTAAAAAAAGATATGATTATCGAATAGAAAATGAATGGCGCGAAAATATTACTATTACTGTTTTGTACATGGAAAAAAAAAACATATATTTCATTCCATTTTTATTGTAAGCGTGACTGTATCAGTACATTAATGCAAATTAACATACAATTTAGGGAGCCTGCTCTTAACTATCATTGATGTAACATTGAATTAAATAAAAAATACGCATAAATAAACAGTCTTGGAAAAACTAAGCTTCCCATCTTAGATATTTTGGTACTAAAGCAACTTAACACGTTCAGTGCCGGGAGCCCTCCTGGAGAGTTCACCTAGTCGTATATGGGATGCCAGGAGCCTTCGCGGAGGGCTCATTTGAAACGTAGCTTTTTCTTAGCAAATACAGCATTATAAACCGTGAAAATAAAATCCGATGCATATATTAACTAGATTTATTAGTATAAAGCTTTGGTTTTAAAATCCAAGAATTCTAATGTTTGTTCACGGTTACAAATATCATATCAGGCCGCCCATTGTATATATTGTAGTGTTTTTTTTTTGTTATGTATTTTTGTGGTGTACAATAAAGTAATATAAAAATAAATAAATAAAAAATTTAAAGGTGGAAACTACGTATAGCAACAAGACCCCTGGAAAACACTATTTTGCTTCTTTTTACAATGTTTTAGTCCTTTAACACGGTTCTAAACCTAATGTCGTTGACCGTCCGCAATGGTTAACTTTAGCGCAAACATAATGCCGGTAACCGTCCCAGAGGGTTCACTTCCTATATGTATGGCGGCATGGCGTATGAGTTCTATGGAAAATGGGTGGAGTCGAAAGAATTAAACGATCGATACTGTGTGCTAGTAGTTTATCTCCCGCAGTAGTAGTTCTAGGCTAAATTAAGTAATAGTTCACGTAGTACGTGAGAGTCGCGGCAGTTCTAACTATGTACGTGAACACGTATTCTTTACTGAGTTATTTCGGTTTTACCGCATTTTGCTTTCGCCTTATTAGTTTTCTTTTAAAATTTTACCTGGCACTTGCAGCTATGAGATTCGTGATTTTTATATTCATACTTTGTAATTCAGTTCCTTGAAGTATTGATAGCAGTGACTTTTTAGACTCCCAGAGTATGATATAAATAAAGCAAATTGGGAACAATTAAAATTCAGATTACTTGAAATTATGTTAGAGGTATATCAATCAGACATTCCGTTGAACTTCAAACTGATATCAAGAAAGTAAAATATGTGTGTTATTCATTAGTTTAAGTGTAATTTATTAAATTACTAATTAATTAGAATATTTGTGCGCCGTTGACGGCAAGACATAGCGTTTATTTTATTAATATTGAAATCTGTACCTTTTTGTTTTCCAATGTTCTACAAAAAATAAAGTCTCAAGTTCAGGGACCTTGATGTACTCGTATATTAAAAGACCTCCAACAGGTTTTTTGTTTTTAAAACATGGTAGTTATTTATCCCGTTTAATGATTCTTTCTATTCTGATGATTGATGAGATCTTCATTTTTTTATGAGACCAACTTAAAGTACCTTTCAAATAAAAAAGGACCATCGAAATCAAATCTCATAAGGCGGAGATATACAGTAGCCCCCTTCTTGCCCTTTTTTGGAGGAAGTACCCCTTTAATCAAAATCCCCGACGACAAAATAAACTATAAAGTTTACCATGTTTCGTTCAGATCGGCTGTTAAATTCGACCTGTAGAGGAGTACCAACAAACTGACAGCAAATTTTGTCAGACTTGAAATTTTGTCGCTCGTTTCGCTCGGTCGGTCAATGATAGCAATATCTTCTGTATGATTTAAAACTGTGTTTTTCATCAGCAGTAGTTAGTTCGTGCTGCTGTCCGCGACTTCGTTCACGTGGAAGTCGTAAGACACCACAATATACTAAAATAACGGCTACATTTTTATCAAAAGCTGCCTCGTTGCTTTAGTGGTCGCAAGCACTATTGTTGAGCATGGAGTCCTTTTTTTTTTGGCTGGGAAATTCTCAAATAGCTCTGGGCAGAGCGGGAGGGTTTTTGTCAGCCTCTTACTGACTAAAACCCACCCGTCTTCCTTCAGTTGCCTGTACGTTGCCAGGGGCCACGGTATCACTTTCCCGCAACCCCGGCAGGCATCGGTCGGATCGGCACGCGTTGATCACAACGCGCCGTCGACCCGGGCCTGATCCTTATCGGACGGCGAGCCAGCTACCTATTGCTCACCGTCCGCAAGCCCGAGCCTGGCCGGGAATCGGCCTGCGATTCCCGATGCCCAGGGCGTCTCCTGCGGCGGCTAGGGGCGTGAGGGCGCGAAATTTTGCCTCTACCTCACGCATTCCGCCTCCTCCTTCGCGACAATTACTGCTTCGCAGAAGGAGGTGACGGCCTCCCATGCCCTCTCGCTCCGTACCATGGCCTGGACCAAGACCGGACGCGAAATTACCGTCACCTATCGCCTTCACGTGGACGATGCTCTGCCCAAGCCGGGCAGACCTCCACTGTATGATCCACTGTGTCCTCCGGGCGATCCACGCAATGATGACACCCGGGCGTTTCCCCCCACCTTATCCGGAACAGGAACCAATACTCAATACTCAATACTCAATTCTTTATTGCATTCCATATGTATTACATAGATGGTATAAAAAGTAAAAGATCAATATGGACCCTGTCGGGCACAGCACAATTAGGAGAGAGGAAGAGGGATAAGTTACAATTAAAGCAATTAATATTTTTATAAATTAATTATTAGATGTGTTTAATTGAGTGTATAATTATTTATATATATATATATATATAATTATACATTATTATTATATATTACTACGTTTGTGTAAATAGGTGTAATTTTGATATTATGTATTTATATGGATAATGTAGTGAATTTCTCAGAAGTATTTTGATTATTATTATATTATATTATTAATTATGTATTCATATTTTCATATTTATATTTGATTTTCTATATTCCATATTAGATTATATTTATTTCATAATGTTTTCTGTAATAAGAGAGAGAATAATTTTATTTTGCAATCGTTTTGTCTTCTAAAAACTCCTTTACTGAGTAGTATGACTTGGATTCCAGAAATTGTTTCAATTTATGAATAAATGTATTTGTTTTACTTACTTCTCTAATTTCATTTGGCAATTTATTATATATTTTTATGGACATAACTAAAGGGCTGGTTGAGTGCATTTTGAGTCGGGATTGAGGTATGTTTATTTTGTTTTTATTGTGTCGAAAGGTGTATCTTGTTTGTGTTTCTTCGCAAGTGGTGTAAAAATCTGGGTGGTTTCTGACAAATTTACATAATTCTAAGATATATAGACAGGGAAGTGTCATTATTTTGTGTTTTCGGAAGTGTGGCTTGCAGCTATCTGTTTGTTCTATGTTGGTTATTATTCGAATTAACTTCTTTTGCAAAATAAATATAGTTAGTGAATCTGTACTGTTACCCCACAGCATGACCCCATAGCTGAGCCATGCCTGGGCATATGCATAGTAAGTAACAAGTGCAGTCTGTAGGTTAGTAGTTTTTTTAATTTCACGTAGTGCATATGAGAATGTTGATAATTTTGCTCTTATTTTCTGTATATGGGATTTCCAATTTATGTGGGTATCTATAGACAAACCTCCCGAAACAACCGGTGAGTTCCTGGATTCGATTCCCGGGGTCAGGCAAAGTGTTACTGGGGTTTCCATCTAGATTTTCTCAGTAACAGTCCGAAGTCTGGATTTGTGTCCGGGTAATAGCATTAGGCTCGGCCCCTATTACATGGGACCTAAATAAAACTGGTGAAATGTGGCTGTACTATAGATACACATCTACCTAACCCTTCGGGGAATACTGGCGTGATGTTATGTTATTCTTATAAAACTTCCATGTATACTAGGTACGTTTGCACTTGTTCTCAGCAGCCAAAACATACAGAGACTCAGGACTGCAGCAAGCGAAGTTCAGTTGAGAAGCAGTTAGTCAGTAGTTCCTCCGCAGTCTTCAGTAGCAATATTTGTCATTGCTTGCGAAGTTTTTCATTCTAATTAATTAATCAACGCCTGCGTTCCTGCATATACTACCTAATACCACAACACGATGCAACAGCGGCTATCACTAAAATAATATTACAGTAGATTGTAAACACAGGATTTCTCATTATCAGTCACCCTTTTATATAGACTGGCCGCTAAAATGAAGACTACCGAAAATCACCAAATTAAAAAAAGAACCACCAAATTGTATTTCTATTTACGGGAAGTACCCTATAGGTTTTGATTTATTTGCAAGTATCAAAAAAATATACCTATGTCGCATAAATTTCTTGGCCGTATTTTTTTTGCGTTGACTTAGGCCCTTTCCTCACTGGTCGGTACGTCTGCCGTGCGGGATCGGTATGCTCGGTACCGAAAGCTTACCAAGCGCCTATATTTCAATGAGCGTTTCTTAATTGCTCGGTATACGTGGGAGCGGGGCCGGGGCGGGATCGTGTCGGTACTGTGTGACGTCACGCGTTTTATAGCATGCTCGGTATACTCGGTACGGTACACGGTAAACGCGCGGTGTTTGTTACGCTCCTATACCTCATGACACCGATGATGAGTCCGACAATGATTAATAACAATGATTTTTTTTCAATAAACAGTATTTCAAACGTTATCCCATTTTACTTTTGTTCAATTTACTTTAAAAAAAATTTTTTTTAAAGTAAATTGTAAACATTTTAATTTTAGTCGATGGCTTCGGGTAAGCTCTTAATTAATTGTACGTAAAAACGGCGCAATATGATCTATTAATAATTTCTGATTATCGAATAGTTGTCTGATAAGTAAAGTGAGACACTAATTTTATTATATTATTTTTGGGCAACCTTTTTCATTATGTCCAACAATTTTCAGACAGAATGCTATGTTACCGATCGGTAAAATTTTTCAACGCGTACAAAATGGTTTCAACTCATAAGATGCTCACATTTTCTTCTGAAAAATGATTTATTCGCGTCAACTGACCAATGTTCACATGAAAATAAGATTTTCAGACGGCTTGCTATGGGTTTTATTTTTGCCTCATTTTTCATTTTCTCAAATGTTCCCCAGGAGAACACGTGTGACGCTACTAGTTTCTGAAAATTGTATTTTCGTTATCTAAATAAAATCTATCATTCAACTACATTCTGAAAATCAGACAGATTGCTATGAAACTAAAATAAAAAAAATTACCGTACTGGTAATTTTTTTTATGACAAAATTTTAAAATGTTGTCAAGTTAGACGTGACGCGAAATATTTCTGAAATTAGGATTTTTTAATTCAGAATAACCAAATCTATCGATTTTATACGGTTTTGTTCGTAAAACGATAAGACAAAAATTTTGGTTATGGGCTCTCGTACCAATATAATTAATTTGAATTTGGGATTCTAGATGAAAGCAGTGTGGTACCGTTTCGTACAGAGCATACTATACCTACCGCACTGCTGCTTACCGACCAATGAGGAAACAAGAGGTACCGCACCGAACAATGAGGAAACCGCCTTAGCTTGATTGTTTTACAGCTCTAAGGGATCGTAGACATACTTTTTTATATTAATTTAAACGGACGGACAACGCAGCAATCCTACAAGGGTTTCGTTTTTGCTTTTTGAGGTACGGAACCCTGTAAAGTAAGTTTGAGTCTTATTTCCTACGAAAAGTATGGGAAAAGTTTTTTTGTGATTCCTGACTCTTCTAGTACTCAAACCTCAGTTGGTCTGCTAGAGTTTTTTGATTCTCTTATGAAACAGGATCACTAGGCGTCAATTTTTTTTTGTGAAAATTGCACTTTTATTGTAATCTTTTTTCAAAATGTCTCATAAGTTAATAACAGTCTCCTAAGACCGATTTCGTATAGTAACGGATAAAGAACTGCAATTACTGCCCCATCTCAAAAATCCACCTGTACCTACATTACCTATGTGATGATTGACTGCTTAACTCCATAAATATATAGCGTGATGATAACCACTTAAAAGGTTAAATCTGTAGCCATGTTGTTGTTGGAAGTGTAGATACACTTCCAACTGATCAGGGACTTGTATGAAATACAAACAGACAAAAATTCAAAAAACTATATTTTCGGACTTTGACTGACTTTGACTTCGCTACGATTTTATTATATGTACTAGTCTGAAAAATCAACAAAAATATGGAATAGGCGGCAGTTTTTGTCTCCCGTCCGTCAAGTGTCACGCATTCCGGCCTAGGGGATTTGGAAAAATGAAGCCATTATAAAAAAGGCTAATGCAAAAGTTATTCACATATTTAATAAAGTTAACGCTTTTGTTTAAATAAAATATGAAGCAATAGCATTAGTGAAAATGGCCCGTTTTAAATTTCTGCAACAAGCGATAAAATAATGTTTGCGTAATCAGCTATTTTGAAATTTACTTTAGTTTTCAGCGCTGTGGAATTGTTGAATTTTATGTTACTTAGTCATTATTTGGATTATTTTTCGTCTCTTACGTTATTATCAGGCATATTTTTACTAATGTGGGCATACTGTGGGTAGTGTTGGTTATTGCGCAATTGAAAACCCCTTTGCAGTTCAGATCAAATTATAATTTACAATCACATTAATAACCCTAGCATTTCACACACTGCAGGTACATGACACAACTATTCGAAACGCGAGACACTTTCTAAACGTCTTCACTGCTTGACCGCCACCCATGAAGTCTGCTTTGTCAAACGCCACTAGGCGGTGCTGGCGTCCCGATTAGTCAACTCAGTAACGTATTTTCGACTTAGAGGTATATAAGTCAAAGAGGTTACGTCAAGAAAACACAAAGTAGATTAACAAATAATTTATTTGACAAAGTCATTATCATTTAAATTCAAATCTAATTTCCCTACTTCATCACAATATAATAGGCAATAAACTTAATTTATAATCTAATTACATTTTCTAAGCTTACATCTAAACAATGGTTAGTCATGACGCAATTTTTCTTTTAATTGAATCGAATGTAATGAAATCTTTAAAAATGAAGATTGCGATTGCCTTTCACAAAGGTCTTGTAATGAAATTGAATACAATATAGAAACATAACAATTAAATACTAACACACACACACTCGAACATGCTACTCACAAATTAGTTTTAGAAAAGTTTGTACTTATTCCAGTTTCAAGTTTACAAGCGATATCTTTAATATTTTCTGGAGTGAGAATTCACAACACACTTAAACTAGAACTATAAATACTTAGATCCTCATTGGTAAGTGGCCACTATTATTGATGAAATGGAACACTGGCACTTTATCTATGTAGTTCACTGGAAGAGGATTTTTTCCGCTTTTTGTGCGGCGAGTGCCATCTCCTTTACTTTTATCCGATGTACTTTGCCGGAGGGCGTAACGGGTAATGAATCTACGAAGAAAAGACCGCCATTCACTCGCTTCCCTTCCATGTTCTCTGAAAACAATAAGTTAGCAATTGAGTAAAAATGAAGAATGAAATTGTTTAGTCGTGTGGCTAGCCGCTGGTAACAAATCTGGAACGTGTGTAGTCCCGTGAACGGCAATAGATTGTGCCACCTGCAACGCTGAATACGAGCTACGGCGATGGAGATACATTGAGCTGGCCCAGCATTCACTGCGATGATTGACAACCAACATTCTGTTCAGCGTGCTTTCATTAAGTTAAGTGTAAATTACATTAAGCTAGCTTTACAGTTACGATTTGATTACAGATTTTGATTGATTAAACAATCATTTACTCCTCACTTAATTTCGCTTTTAATATTTTTGATCATGATATTTCTTTGAAATATGCAAATTAATACCACCTAAGGGAATTTATAAATATTATCTCAAATGCCGAGCCTCTGGGGGTAGATTCCGTTCGCTTGCCTTCTCATCTATCAACCGTTTGCTTAACTGCAATCAATTTGATATACCTAGATTATTTTAATTTCGACAATAATTTGGTGTTGTTTTCTAAACTCTGAATATATTATTCGAGTACGGCAAAGATGAAAACAACGCTTCTGAATTTCATGGTCTGAGTAGGTAGGTACATAGTATATGATAAACATCGTTTGTTACCTCTACTAAATCAATTTTGGCTCCACTGTACTTTAGGGACCGCGCGTGCGAAGCTTCATTTTTTTTTTTTGCGTTTAGATAGAACACATTATAAAATGACACAGCTAGCAAACGCCTAGTTTCCGAGAATTTTAAAGTTTTGAAAATTCAACATATTTACGTAATAAAATTGACATTTTGTTACAAATAATGTAGGAATTCCACTCTTAGGTTGTTCCGTTTTAAATAAAGACAAAGTGACAGCGGATTTTAATGGTTTTTAGTATAAATATAGTATGGATGAGAACTTAGTACATAAGGAAGAGCGAGCTAAGCGAGCTCGGGACTTGGGGCACCCCGACTCAGACAGGTTAGGTTAGAAGGGGATGGCGCCATCCCCTTCGTGGTTATTTTTTTTAAACCACACAGAAGTAGGAGAGAGTCCGTCGACAACGCCTTAGTTCACATTGACCTTGAAAATATCCATGACCTGACAGCTTGTTACAAGGTATTATTCAGTTTATGTTTTGTTTGACCTTGACTTTTGGGGTCTAGACCTTGCCCTTGAAGATGTCATTGACCTCATTATTGCTCGGAACCTAATATAGACCCACCACGTAAACTTCCCCACCCTTAATACTCCCATAAATCCCGAAAGAAACTTCTGGCGATTTTTTTCTCAGCACCTATGGTTTTGTTAGATTTGCGGTTTTCAAAATTACACTAAAAAGGATGTACCTACTCTACCAAAAAAAAAACCTATTATAAAAAACCGCTGGTCCCTAAAGTACAGTGCTTCCCCAATTTTAACAATGTCTTCCCCAATTGTAACGTTGGATTTGATTTGACACAGATTATAATTCCTATTCATGATGTCACATGAATTTAATATATGTACCATCTATGCATGCCAACTGATTATGATAATTAATTACATTGTAATTACATTGTTTTTTTGCGTAATACGTAGTCAGGTTTGAGATTTTATAAACATGAAATCAATGAAAGGAACGGATGTCATTTGTTTTCTATCTATCAAAGAAATTATCTGAAACAAATAGGTATTAATTTTGATTAATCGTTGCTCCGTTTAATGAAAATATATCGAGCAAATAAAACTGTTTCTTTGAGCTGTGTAATAACGTTGATTATATTCTGTTTGTTGCAATTTTGCAAACTAACGAAATGTTTTTCGGGTAAATGTGAATGTTACACACGGCTCGAGGTTAAAAAAAAGTTGATATTTGTATTCCGTAAAACTGTATCCAAATGCTGTTTTTCCAATAACCATAATTATTACAAACATTGAATCAAAGGACATAACGCGATAGTAAAGGAAACAGATTTTATATTTCTGCCCTGATTTCGTTGCTGAAAATGAAATGTAGATATTGGTAGCACAGTTGCGCGTTATTTCACAAATGAATATTATTACTGCGCAAAATACGGACCAACTGTTACACAAGTAATTATGACATGCGATATGAGTTTTCTTGAACCATCAGATGAAAATACGAATTCATGATTGCTGTTTCCCAACAAAATATTTTAATTTGTGTTTTCGTCACGAATTTACCTATTTAACATCTATTGTATCTACCAAAACATTGTTAGTTCTAAATGTGCCTAGGTAACATTGCATATAAAGGTAAGCGAAATTGTGAATTCTTGCTAAGTAATACCTATGTGGGTTAGTAAAGATTAAGTAATTCTATATATCTCCGATGCTTTCTACTCTTTAGGGAAATTATAATAGACATATTAAAACTGACAAAATTTCCATAATCTTGATCTAAACTTACAAGAACCTGAACAAGCAGTAGGTATACAATTCTAGCTAAGAGAAGGCAGCCACAGTCTGTGATAATTTCCTTACTTCACGCGAAATGAAAAAGCAATGCTCACGTGAAGTTACGATTCCAACTTTAAATTAAGACCTACTTCATAACAGTCTGGTTTCGAATATACTATGCTCGTGACACCGTAAAATTTATTTCACAAGATTAGGAGAAAATTGCTTTTGAATCTTGCGTAGGTGTGACGTATTTTGCTCGTGACTGTACAGGTAGGTCCTCTAATATGTGACCTATGAGAGGGCACCTGTGTGCGCACATACTTGTCCACCAGGTTATATCTCGATAGTCGATGGCTATACATAGTCCGCTGAAAATGGCTGCCATGGCCGAAATTCTATATTTTTATTTGTGACCTTTACTAAACACATGTTTATTTTAATGAACAACAACCTCACATAAATGGGAAAATTACTAATTAGTTTTATGGCACGCTGACACACCTATCTATCTGTATCTGATTAAACTGCCTACCAAATCACTGACAATCCAATCAATCCGTTACTATAGATATGTGATTTGGTAGGCAGTTTTCTATTTGGTTGTATAGTACCTGATTAATCTTATAACATTGGCTGATTATGACATAGTACCTAATAAATCAAATATTTCCAATGGTTATCATAAAAAAATATCATATCGTATGATTTTATTCAATGGCGTTTCAATTAAGTAGGTAATAGAAAAATGTATGTAGTTTAAGAGATTGATACACATTTACGCGTCAGATTTTTAAAATTGAGTTTTGATGTTCTGGTCAATTGGTTTTTAGTTAAAATAATGCGTATCAGAAAATTTTGTTTTTTTTTGACGAGACTTGACATTACTTTTGATCTTATTTTATTGTGAACTGTAGTGTTTTTGTATAAATCAGTAATGAGATCAAAATACTTACTTCTAACTAAGTCTAAGATCTCTTTCGTGTCAACATTGTCGCCGTTTCTCCTCTGCAGGGCGATGACGGGCAGCTCCATACAATCGAGTTGAGGCAGGCTCACGACGCAGGCATCCGCCACGGAAGGGTGGCTCTTGATGATTGCTTCCATTCTCAAAGGTGAAATCTGAAAACAAAATCATTTATTAATACTATACACTAATTTAGTTTCGTATTTATTAAAGTCGTCTGGGTAATTTCTTTCACTCGCCTTAAGCTCAAAACTTTGTAAAATGCACTTCTTACATTTGGATGCAACTATTTCGCCGGATTCACCGTATCGTGTTTACCGCGTATAGACCTACTGTCAGTTCTCCTCACAATTTTAATTTCATAAAGTGGTTTAAATTAACTTAACTATTAAAAAGTATTCATAAACATAAAGTGCACTATATAAACGACAATCTGTGAAAAAATTATAGTGATATATGTAGTGGAACTGTCTCAAAACAACAATTTAATATAACGAACTCGTATTAAGTTTAAAAAGTGAACATAAAAGTGAACTTTGGACTGTTTGTATAACGGTACCAACCCAACCCACAATTACATCGGCAATTCGTTCCAAGCAAGCCACTAGAAACCGATTACAAATTTCGTGCATTTGTTTGACGTACATTTGGTAGTGTGGCTACAACGACCGCCTGTCCAGTGGTGCAAGGTTCAAATCTCACCAAGCGATATTCTTTTTGTATTTTCAAAATTCCTGTGCGTGCCATACGTGAAGCTCCGAGTTCAAAACGAAAGCACTTTTCAACAATATTCACTATTTTTTATCTAATAAATACGTTATTATCTAAACAATGCCTCGCATTCAACGATCGCCTCCGGCTTCGCCATCGCTGAGCTCCAGTGAACTGCAAGTAAAGTCAGACTCGGATATTCCCCAAGCGGTATTGAACAGCCCATTCGATAGTGTCAACACTACGTCACGGCATAAGCGTCCTCGCCCGGAATTCTCACCTGGTAATGAACTTCAGGGCGTAAAACGAGAAATACTTGAAATGCTGTCAACCTGGAAAAAAGAGCAAGAGGAACGTCTTACTAAATTTTCAGCCGACCAAAGCACTTGTCTCTCTAAGTTGGTCACCGAAATAGCTGAAATCAAACGACAAAATATTGCGACACAGGAGTCCAACAGTGAGATCGTTAAATCTATGACTTTCATCAGTGAGCAGTATGATGACATGGCAAAGCAAGTTGATGTTCTGAAAAAAGAAAACCAAGCCTACAGAGACAACATAAATACTTTGGAAATGAAGATACAAGATCTTCAACAGCTTTCCCGGACGTCGTGCGTCGAGATTCGCAATGTCCCCTTAACGGAGAACGAGTCAGCGTCACACTTATCTACGATAATCACTAAGATAGGTGCAGCAGTTGATGTGACTCTCAATGGCACTCAACTACGCGACGTGTATCGTTTACCCGGAAAACCAGGCTCTGTCAGACCAATTATTGCGGAATTCACTAATGTTCCGATTAAGAACAAACTCATCACAAGCGTACGTGACTTCAATAAAATCCACCCCAATGACGGCCGGTTGAATACACAATGCATTGGTTTACCCGGTGATCGTCGTCCAGTTTATGTTGCAGAATACCTCCCCGCTAGCTCCAGAAAACTCTTCTATGTAGCAAGAGAATTTGCAAAACAAAAAGAGTACAAGTTCTGCTGGACGGCGAACGGAAACATATTCTTACGGAAAATTGAAGGTGAAAAACAAATTCTTGTCAAATCGGAACAAACTCTACGCAATCTACAATCAGATGCGAACCAATGACTTTTTATTGTATTATTTTGCTTATCTGCTGTACATTTGTCTCATAAAAATGTGAATGTAACCAATACTCAAAAATCAAAACGTAAGTTCTCAAACTTCTTTATATTTTGTCAAATTAATTACTTCTATGTAACTTTTTCATGCAAAGTGCATAACACTCATATTTTTATACCTATGATCCACCCTACAATTATTATTTTTGTGCTCCGTACACTATACTCGCATTTGTACACACTTTATACACCTCAGTACCTAATACATATTATACATATTATTATTATGACAACTTGTTTACACACTTCGCACTCAGCCGATACCATGATTACTACACCACATCAGTACCGCCACCGAATACAATTAGCTTCTTCGTGTTGCGGCCTACATAACTCATCGAGACATATATTGATGCACCCATTTATGTATTCTAATGGCTAATTTAGCACAAGTTATTGATGAAATCGACAAATCGGCCTTTACAACTAGCCTTAAACTATATTCTATAGACGAATGTAGGCTGCACCTAGGCGACACAGGAAGTCAGTACTCGGTTGTAGTCCAAAATATTCGCAGTATCAAAAAGAATTTTGATGATTTCACTGTTCTCTTGAGCCGGCTGCTTTTTCCACCTGATATAATTATTTTAACAGAGTGTTGGCTTGACGACGGGCACGCACGTTTCGAAATTAATAACTACGATTATCACTGTTCCAAAACTTACCTTAACCAAAACGATGGAATAGTTGTTTATACAAGGTCTTCTCTCCAGGTTTCTGTCGTAGAACCACCCTGCAAAGACTCGAACTGTTTGGTTGTCAATGTCAGTGATGAACTATCTCTGATAGCCATTTATAGGTCACCATCATTTTATAATATAAGTAACTTCTGTGAATCCTTAACAGAAATAATGGAAACATGTACGGCAAACACCTGTGCTATTGTAGGTGATTTGAACATAGATATAAAATCTAGTTGCACTGACAGACGCGCTTCCGACTACTTAGACTTAACTGGCCACTATGGGTATTTTCCAGGACATAATTTCCCTACGCGAGGAGGCAACTGTTTGGATCATGTTATGCTCAAAACTCAGAAGCCTGCTACTGTTATTGTCTGTGAAACTGGCATCACAGACCACGAGACTGTTATCTTTGGCATTCGTCGAGAATTAGCTAGGACCACAGTTGAGAAAAGACATACGCGAATTGACTATAAAAGTTTAAAAAAAGATATTGAAAACGAAAATTGGGATTGGCTCCTTGATTATACAAATGTTACTAATGCATTCCAAAAATTTGTCGAAACACTTTCTTGTAAGATTAATCAGCACACCACTATTCGTGAATGCCGTAACTCAGATGTCATTATCAAGCCATGGATTACTAAAAACCTTCTGAAGTGCATAAGACGACGTGACTTAATGCACACCAATGCAAAGAAAGAGGAAAATCGTGGTAATCCTGTCATTCAACTACAGTATAGGAAATATCGAAACTATTGCAACAATATACTATCCAATCTCAAACAAGATCATGACCGCAAACTACTAATGGAAACAAACGGTGACTGTAAAAAATTATGGTATGAAATTAAGAAAATCTGCAATATCAAAAATAAAAAAACAGGAAAGTCTGAGCTCGCTGACAGTGACAACCCAGTCCCCACACTAAATAAAGTTAACGACTACTTCTCAACCGTAGGCGAAAACCTTGCATCAAAATCTCTTAGTCAACTTGACATGACTGAAACTGAACTTGCTTATAACAATGACAAATATAGTACGTTACACACTAGTCCAAACTCTTTCTTTCTTGCTCCGACTGACGAAAAAGAAATAAATTCAATTATTACCCATCTTAAAGCGACGTCAGCAACGGGTTATGATGGGATTAATAACGCATTCCTTAAGCAGTGCTCAAATGTATTAGTGGGGCCGATTGCCTTCCTATGCAACTTGAGCATAAGTACGGGGGTAGTACCCGACTGCTTGAAGATTGCAAATATTTGCCCGATCTTCAAAAGTGGAGATCCAAAAATTCCCGCAAATTATCGCCCAATTTCTCTACTGACAGCTCTCTCAAAAATCCTTGAGAAAGTTGTCAACAAGAGACTTCTGGCATACTTGGAAAAAAATAAGTTACTATCGGACAATCAATATGGCTTTCGGGGTGGCAGGTCCACTGAGGATGCAGTTACTGACTTAGCCGACTTTATAACTTTGAATCTAGGTCAGGGACAGGCATGTACTGGCATCTTCTTGGACCTTGCTAAAGCCTTCGATACGATCTCCAGGAAAATTCTGATCAAGAAAATGTCACTTCTGGGTGTCCGTGGCGTTGCTTTGGAATGGTTTGTTTCATATCTCTGTGTAAGAACGCAAAGAGTTGTGCTAGGGGAACATTGCAGCGACCCATCGACTGTACATTTTGGTGTTCCTCAAGGAAGCGTGCTGGGTCCCACACTTTTTATTATTTATATAAATGGATTATGCAGCATGAACCTCCCACAGGCTAAAATTTTCACATATGCTGATGACACTGCGATAGTTTTTCATGGGAAAACATGGGATGAAGTGCACTGCGTGGTGGAAGGCGGGGTAAAGGCTGTTTCGAACTGGCTACAACATAATCTCTTGACGCTGAATATAGAAAAAACCAAGGCAATCAACTTTGCTGTTTCTGAACGTTCTTCCCCTAACAGTGTCTCTTGCTTACGGTTGCACTCTTGTGTTAAATCCGACCAGTGTTTTTGCCCTTACATCAAACAAACTGACTCTATTAAATACCTAGGAGTAGTTGTAGATAACAGATTGACGTGGTCCGCACACCTGAGGGCTCTAAAGGGCAGGATTAGAACAATGCTACGTATATTTAAGCAATTAGGCAAGATTGCTGATGATTCTGTCCTAAAGATGATTTACTTTTCGCTATGTCAGTCCGTTCTTAATTACTGCATAGTGGCATGGGGCGGTGCGGGCAAGACCTCACTAATTAAAGTAGAACGAGCTCAGCGTGCTCTACTAAAAGTTGCCTATAGAAGACCTTACCGGTACCCTACGAATAAACTCTACACTGAAGTGGGAGTTCTTAGGGTGAGACAGCTTTACATACTGTCTGTCACCCAACGTTTTCATAAAACAGCCGTGAGCACTTGTGTCATTTCAAGTCGTAGGGTAAGTTGGGATAAAATCCAATGCCGTAAAACAATCGGCAGAAGGTGTTACGGTTTTATGGGACCACACTTATACGCAAAACTTAACGGTATACATAATATACTAAAATATACACAAAAAAAATGCAGAGAGACGGTAACAAACTGGCTTCTTACACTGGACTACGATATGACAGAAAGTCTCTTAGGTTAAGTAAAAACTAACAGTACACACATTGACATTTCACCAATACACGTGCACTCACTAACATACGTATAACATAAATACACTCCATTACAACACCAACACAACTGACTCAAATCACACCACTATACATGCACTCTTCTTATATCTGTTTTAAGTTTAAAAAAAAAAAAAAAAATGTACCTTAATTTTAATTTTTATGGATAAAATTGTGATCGGAACGAAGGAGCCTGGATCTCACAACACAGGGAATCCTAGTGTGAGGTCTAGGAATTCAACACTTGAATGTAAACTTTGAGAAATAAATTTATTCTTATTCTTATTCTTATTTCAACTAACGGCCGAACCCATTAACCGATTGTCAGTAAAAGACAGATCACAGACTACATAGAGATATGAGACAGATCTCTATTGATGGTAGACAGTATCTATAATTCTATCTGTCATTGTGTTACATTACTTAGGATTCCTAGTCTCTGACACATTATTGGGACGTTAAAACCATAGATAAGTAGGTTTTTCTATCTCCAGTATGCCAAAACTGGTGAGATAGGTTATTGGGTTCGACCGTTAGACTATATATATGTCCAGATAGAGTCGCGCTGTAAACGGAATATAGCAAACAAGCCAATTTTTTATGCTGGTGTGCGTGACAGCTACGTCTTACACTCACGCCACGTCATTGTGCTATCATAGTTTTTCTAGTGTGCGTGCATTTAGCGTATAACATTTGAACGCTTTTTTTTTCGACTAGTTCACAGCTTTGGCTATCTATCTAGACATATTTATATCTTTATATTTCAAGTATTCAAAAAAGGCCTATCTTAATAAGAACATTCACAAGCCTACTTGGCTACATGAAATTAATTTATCTGCAAGAATGAATATGGCCTGTACTGTTTGATATCGTAACCACTTTTGAGTGGCTGAGTTTACACGGTTTCAAAAATGATTGGAACTGTTCATGTGAAAGGCTCCTTTTAAAATTAATCATATCATTTTTTTACATCAATAATGAAAGACCATACGTGATGGTAGAAATAACATTATTTGATAACGTGAAGCGATGTTTGTAAAATGTTTTCTTGAAATGGAAACTTCGAACTATAGACGAGCAGCAAGGATTTGGTAGATATTTTTCTTGCGAAATAAGTCTTAGTTTTCTCTTGTCGCATATCAACTGACTCGAGACAGTGCGCCACTACGATGAATCAGAGCGTGAGAGAAATAAGTCTAGCTAAGTTTACGCTGACTGAGTTTTCGCCTTACGTCATTTTTAGAGGTTTCGCTAGAACAATATTATTTCGAACGAAACTTTTACTCCGAATTGGTACATTGTATTTGATTGCATTGCCATGTTTTCACATCATTCAGATTTTTAATATCCGTTGAATCTTTTCGTGCATTTGATTCACTGGCGTTACTTTCTTTCTATATTCGAAACTAGTTCATTTCGTTGGATTTTTTAATTAGTAAGGTAAATGCTAATTAAAATTTTAAAAGATTCTTCACATCTACACTCACCAGAAAACCGTAGTGCTTAATTAAAAGTCTCTTGCGCTCCACAAAGTAGTAGTAATCTTGGTCGTCCTTGTAGAACAGGTCTCCGGTCTTGAACCAGCCGTCGTCGGTTAACATGGTCTTCGTCTCCTCGGGATTGTTTAGGTAGCCCTGGGAAATCGATCAATAATTAATTAAAATGCTCCATAAATTCCAATTTTGGGTAGATTTCTTTGCAATCTAACTAATTTTTTTTTTTTTTTTTAATAATACTTTCTACAGCATTAATTGGTTGCACAAAAGCTTAAAACATAATGGATCGAAAACTATTGGGTCCCCATATCTATGGTCCCCACCTATGAAATTGGCGTTTTTTTCTCACAAATAGAGAACCTCGTCACTTCTATGATTTAAAATATTCATCAATTGCTTGATATTATATCGAATAATGATCATCGTAGACAACTACCCATAGTAAAAAAACCTTATTACTTATAGTTTTCTAAACATAAAAAATACCTTAAAAATGGCTCCTCTTTTTGCTAGCAGAAATGACCACTATTTGTTTTAAAACTTAGCCAAAACTTATTTTTGTCGCTTAATCTAAGTGGCATACGTTATTTTAGTTTTTAAACATTAGTGCATAAATGTTTTAAAACATTAGCGTCCATGGCTGTTATATAATTTTTTTATTTTTTATTGTACTCATATTATGATTATGTCATAACTGTATCTACATATATTACTGTGTGTATATAATTTTTTTTTAATGAAAAATGCAACTTCTTTAAAATTCTCCATACCAAACGCCAATTTCATAGGTTGGGACCTAATATTAACTGTTCGAAAAGATCAATAGGTATATACCCGACCATTATCCAAACCTGTGGTGCTTTTAACCTTCAAACCGACCGCGGGATAGATACAATACCTACAGCTATTATATTCAGAATACCATATCTGTAAGTCGGGGCCGAAGCAGTATTAGCGCGCAGGTAAATTATGAATGTGTTCATCCTTAGGGCATTATCAGCTGCGGCCCACGGATTTACTAACGGTTTACCTTTTGGGGATTGAGATTCTGAGAATCGTTCTTAAACATTTTAAGTTACTAACTGGATAGTATGTTTTGGGTAAAATTATTGAATAGAATAGCTATTTTGTTAGTTACCAAGTAGGTATATATAGAAATGGCCCTACATGCTCACGCACCTACAAATAACCTTTGGAACTAAATATTTTGAATAATATGTATAAAGGTGCTTTTTAATTCGTTTGAAAAAATGTAGTTTGGGTACCTTAAAGAATGCATCGCCCTTAACCCACAATTCGCCGGTTTTGTAAGTTCCTTCCAATGGCTTGCCATCATCACCCATAAGCTGCAAATAAAATGTTCAATATTAGAATATAATATTGATTCGTAATTGATTAATATGTGAAATTTCAAAAATGCATGTCTGCAATTTTTATGGTGTACGATAAAGAGTATTCTATCTATCTTCTATCTATTAATTAATTATACCAGCCCTGAAAACACATTTTACACAAGTAGGTAGCTTATTAAGTAGGTAGATAGATTGTTTATCAGTTAAAACTTCCAAAATTAATCAGTCATTATTATCAACAAACGTATCAGATATTTATTGTTATTATTTGTTTTGATTTAACCGTAATAATTAGTGTGTTCTACGAAATAATTATTTTTTCAAACAGCATTATTACCTACGTCACTATGATGTTACATTTTTACTAGAAAGGAACTGCAATTTAAAACTTTTTAGCAGCCAGTTCACATTATTAGTTTACCACAATAGTAATAGATGTTTTAAAAAATACACATGTAGTTAGTATTAAGTGTAAAAGACTTACCTTGAACTCGTATTGGGATTGTGGCTTGCCAGATGAACCAAAAGGTGTGTCGTTATCAAAATCAAAGATGGGCGCCAATAACTCAGTCATTCCATAAGCCAAGTATAAGAACGCGTCGCACATACTCTGCAAATACATACGCTTATAAAGTTAGTTACTAGAACATTATAAATCATGATATCTATGGTGTTTTTTAATCAGACAATCATGGAACTAATGGTCCAGTTAACACTATTCATGCAAACCCCCGATTTGAATGATGCATTTGTGTCCCTAATTAAAAATACATTCAGAGTTCATAGAGATGTGCTAGCTAGATATTTCTTCTCAGAAAATATATAGCTTGGAAGCCCGACGAGGTTATGAAATTAGGTCAAATAGAACAGCCATTCTTTCCTTTACAGTCTACAATGAACTAAATCGGATAATATAATGTGCGTTATAATACTTACTCTAAATCTGTCCAGTAATGGCTTCTCTATAGCGCTGCCGCCAATAAGAATTTTTTTGAAACACGATAAATCACAAGTTTTTTCTGCTATATTCAGAAAATGACCTAATAAAAATGGCGTAAATGCAGTGGTGTTGGGCTGAAATATTTTCAAAAAATTTAATATCAAGTAGGTAAAAATCTCAGTAGCAACTTGTTATCAGCACTTATAAATAACACACCTGTGTGCTATCGCTTATTGTTATTATCATGATTAATTACCCTGTATTTGTTGATAATTTCGACGATTTTGATCGGAGTCAGTGGTGCCGACGACTGGACCCTTGTGGAGCCTTTCAAGGGGCCAGATATGAAGTATAAGAGTGATGAGACCCACTGTAGTGTTGCCATAGCCAAGGTGACCTCACAGCTACCCGGGAACGGTTTCCTGCACAACGAGAGTAAATCCGTTACTGTCTGTCCTTGGTGAGGCATTATTTGTAATATCATCGCTGTGTTCTTCGACAGAGATATTTCCAGACTTATTAAGATGCTTTATTAAATAATATTTGCATCGAAAAGTGATTTTAATATCACGCTTAGGAGGATCTCTAAAGTTTAAGAGCCGATGATAAATGTTCAATTTACTTGAACTGTGCGGTGAGTCCCAAGAACTTAGTTTTGGACATAACTTCAACTAATACCATTAATTTATTATTTACCGATATGCGATGTTGCGATCTAACTAAACTTGCAATAAGTTTCGAAGCATGTTCGGTGTAACAAAGTTCCGAGGGCATCTACTTGTAATTAATTGATTGGTTATTGATTTATGCCTAACACCAATACTTAAGACCGTGGTACCTATATCTTAAAATAGATCAACATTGAATAGATGGCGTTGTCCGTCAAGTGAACATTGTGCTCCGTTACTAATCGTGATAAAAATATTAAATAAAGTTATTTCATAGTGTATTCATGTAAATATTATAAAAGACATTGTAAATAATAAGTGAAAGTGTTATCTCATAAAAAAACTCTCATAAATAAAATAAAAAGTGCTTTTTATTCAATTGAACAATGAACCCTGTCAAAACTACGCTAATTCAGTGTTTAAATGATCTAAAAACTCATTTAAGGTCAATAATACAGTGGATACATCAAATAAGAAGTGAAATAATACATTTTTAACCATAAAACTTAAAACAATAGTGAAAAAAAAATCTCTAAATTTTGAATGTGTCAATCTTACGAGTCATCTTAACGAACTTTTTTTTTATGTTCCTTATCAGTAGAAACGGATACATAATTTTAACAACTTACGGTAGATGCCAAATGGCCCTATAAGTTGGCGTACAGACTGCTACATACTTGGACGCTGGTTCGAATCTCACCGACGCCGGCGTTAACTTTTTGTGAATACATAAATTGTCTTTGTCATTATTCTATCGAGTTTGCTTGGACAGAGATAACACGATACCAAATAAATCCAAAAATGAATTTCTTCGAAAATATTACCATGCGTCGTACGCGTACTAAGTCAGATTCAAATACCGTCAACAAATCACAAAATGAAACATTCGAAGATACAGTAAACAGTCTACCCGATTTATCAAGCGAGGATGATGCACAACAACAACAAATAAATAAGTTAAAGGAAAGAATTGATAAGCTTGTGCTAGAATTAAACAGTGCACATCAGGAAATTGAGGCACTGTCTTTGCAGAACAATGACCTTAAGCAATTGAATATTGATTTGCAAAGCAAAAACAACCTTCTTAAAGAACTTACACATAGCCCCATTAAAAAACACAAAAAGTCAACTCCAAATAAGAAATGTCTCATTAACAACAAACAAACACAAACAGAACCTTCAATTACATCTGACCCGAAAGCGGTTATGATAACACCCAATGACATTAGACAAAGGGAGAACGAACAAGGAAATTGCATAATAAAAGAAAAGCAGAGAAAAAGAAAACTATGTGTCCTTAGTAACTGCAACTACTATCAGCCTCTGAAAATTATAGAAGAAACCTTCAGCGATCAGTTTGAGTATTGCCATTATGTGTCACCTAATAGTAGAATGAAGGAAATACTCGCAAATATTACGAAGAAGGTTCAAGATTTTAATATGGACGACTATTGTTTAGTAATGATCGGAGAAAAGGATTTTAAAGATAATCAAGACTCCATCGAACTTGTTAGACTAATTAGAGAATACGTGGAACAAGTAACTCATACAAATGTGATTATATGCTCGCCGTCATACGTAAGGGGAGCCCTTATTCATAATTATAGAGTAGAATTGTTTAATAATTTACTTTACATGGACATACAAAACTATAAATATGCATATTTCTTTGATACGAATCGTGACCTCTCGTTGGAAATGTTCTCTTATAAAACAGGCAAACTTAATAAACTAGGTATAAAGTGTATATTTGGAAGTATTTTTAGTCGCATACTTATTGACATTAAAAAATACCCATTAGACTACGACCAGGAAAATTCACTAATATCTCAGACGAGTACACCTCATGTACAAAATAAGTTTTTTCGTCCCACCCCAAAACAATGTCAGTAATAATAAACAAAAATTTACACTGTTCCACCAAAATATAGCTGGAATATTGAATAAATTAGATTTCTTTGAAATAACAGTTACTGAGTTGACGAAAGACACGGGTGTTATAGACTTTATATGTCTTAGCGAAACTTTTATACAATCCGGTCATGAATGTAACCTTAAACTTACAAACTATAAGTTAGCTGCGAATTACTCTAGATCCAATAAAAAACGAGGAGGGACGTGCATACTAGTAAGAGAAGAGTTAATTTTTAGCCAATTACAAGTAACAAATGAAATCTCTTGCGATTATAGTTTCGAATGCTGCGGTATAGAAGTTCCAAGTCATAACTTAATACTAGTATGTGTTTATAGAATACCCGATTCCGACACAGGTATATTTTTAAAGAAAATGGAAGTATTGTTACACAAATTAACTCATAAAAGTAGGAATCGTATTGTAATATGCGGAGACTGGAATATTGATATCTTAAGAGACACTAAACCAACAAGAGAATTAATATCTATTTTAAATAATTTCAACTTATTGACTCATGTTAAAATGCCCACTCGGAAAAAAAGCTGCATAGATCAGATAGCCAGTAATATCTTGACCCAAGACACTAAAAGTAGTCTACATAACCTAGCTCTTTCAGATCATGATACTGGGCAGTCATTAACGTTCTTTCTTCCTTTAACTAATAGTACGCCGAAGACGACCAACTTTTTTTATGAGGTCAAAAGGGATTACAGCAAAAATAATATAAAAAAATTCCTTGATTGTATATCAGCTTCAAGTTTTAGTGAAATATATGATGAAACAGACTGCAACAAAGCATTTAATATATTTCATGACCTATACATTTTGTTTCACAAACTATGTTTCCCTGAAATAACAATAAAAAGATATAATAAACCAATAAAAAATAAATGGATTAGTAAAGGAATAAAAATATCATGCATAAAAAAGAGAACCTTATATTATAATTACCAACATGATGCCCTAAGCAAAAAATATCATGAAAAAAGGTACCTGACCTATTCTAAAATTTTAAAAAGATGTATATCAAATTCACAATTAATAAATAACAAAAAACATATACATAATTCTAAAAATAAATGCAAAGCGACATGGTCTATTATAAAAAATAATATAAATAACGACGAAAATCATAAAAATGAAATCAAAGAATTAATAATAAATGATAAGATAATTAATGACCCTAATGACATATGTAATCAATTCAATACCTATTTTATAGAAATGACCCATAACTTTAACCTCAGCAATTATAATAAAGTCAATAACATTGATATTACCACTAACACTGACAGTATCTTTTTGACTCCAGTAAATGAACAAGACATTATAAAAATTATCAACTCTTTAAATGACACTAACGCTACTGGATATGATGAAATTACCACAAAAATAATAAAATTAAGCAGTAAAGGCATAGCATCACCGCTAAGTTATATAATTAATCTGTCGTTTGAGACAGGAACATTTCCTACTAGATTAAAACAATCTATAGTTAAACCGCTATACAAAAAAGGTAACCGCACGGATATGTCAAATTATAGACCCATTACATTGATACCTATCATAGCAAAGATTTTTGAGAAGGCAATGTACGGAAAAATAATCAACTTCTTAAATAAAAACAACATACTTACCGAGAACCAGTTTGGTTTTAGGAAGAATAGTTCGACTTCACTTGCTTGTTTTACTTTGGTCAAACTGATATCTGAAGCTCTCAATAACAAAATGTCGGTATTATCAGTATTCTTAGATATGAGCAAAGCATTTGATTTTGTTCCACATACTCGCTTACTTTGCAAAATGGAGAAATACGGCATAAGAGGCTTGGCACATGACTGGCTTAAAAGTTATTTATCGAGTCGCCAGCAAAGGACAGTAGTTTCAAAAATGGACAATAACACAAGAAAAACTTATAGTTCAGAGTTAAAAATAAATAGTTGTGGTGTTCCTCAGGGAAGCGTATTAGGGCCTCCATTATTTATAATATATATAAATGACCTTTGCAAGAGCCTAAAACATAATTGTACACTATTTGCTGATGACACTACTTTGACGATAAGAACTTCAAATAGAAATGCCCTAGAAACTGATACTAACAATGAATTACTTAGTGCAATGAAATGGTTGGAATCCAATAATTTACGTGTAAACATTGAAAAAACAAAGCTAGTATCATTCCAAACATATAATTCGTTAGTAAAACCACCTCAAATACAACTTAATCATTCAGTTTTGGAACCAGTACCATCGACCTTATTCTTGGGAATAGTGATTGACGAAAATTTAAATTGGAAAGAACATGTAACAAAAGTCTGCACTCGACTTGACAAATTTGTGTTTGCTCTAAGAAAACTGAGACGAATAGCCAGCAAAGAAACAGCCCTTAAGGCATATCATGGCTATGTTTCGTCAGTGCTACGTTACGGCCTCGTTATATGGGGTAATTCGGTAGACGTGAACAGAGCATTCATTGCACAAAAAAAATGTGTCAGAGCTGTTTATGGGGCAGAATATTTGGAGCATTGTAAGCCATTATATAAAGCACTAAAAATTCTTCCACTTCCTTGTCTTTACATTTTTGAAATTTGTGTATTTATAAAAAGGTATTCGCACATGTTCCCATTGTATGAAAGCATTTCCAAAAGAGTTAATGAGAGAAGCCCAAATAAATTACTTGCACCTAGACAGAGACTACATTTGTATAGCAGGAATTGCAATTGCATGGCGATCAAAATATTTAACAATTTACCCCCAGCCATTAGAGTGTTGCCCATTAATAAATTCAGGAAAACAATATTTGCCTGGCTTTTAGAAAACTGTTTCTATTCAGTTAACGAATTTTTTAATTATAAATTTTGACATTATAAATATTTTGTGTATTTTTGTGTACTATTGATTGACATTTGACATTATATAATTGGTATATTTTGACATATAATTCAGAAATAATATAAGAAAAAAATTGTAATTGTAATTGGCATTGTATAAAAAATTACCTATTTCATTTCAGAACTTATTTATAATTAATGGGGATTTTAATTTTAATTGTACGTTAATTTTAATATTTCTACACCGGTAACGGTAGTATATGTGAACTTTTATTAATATTAAGATCTTAATGTACCATGTACTGAGAAATAAATTATAAATAAATAAATAAATAAATAAATATAGTACAAGCCATTTAAACATCCCTGGAGGGTTGCATATTGAAACAAAGGAATGTATTCTGAATAGAATGTAGGTTTATTGCAAATCTTGTGCATATCTGTGAAGCTTGAATTTGATAGAGAAGCTTTTACTTTATTAAATGTGGGAGGGATCCTTACTAGCATAAAGGAGTCACATCTCTGTAAATCCATTTATACTGTTATAATATTTTGATTTATGATTGTTTGGCAAATTAATGATTCAATTGCTAATGCTGACCTCTATAATCCGCCACACCCAAACTAATATGCCAGTCGGATGACTAAGCCGAGTATTGTGATTTTAATTCATTATTTATCGCTTCACTGCTTCTACCTTATCCATGTTGTTTCAGGTATAATAAAAATCAGATATTATGCAATGATAAGCAAGTGATCCATCCTACGTCATGCCTATAAATAACCTACTGCAAACCTAGCAAATTTTTTTTTTTGTATATTTGTATAGGTACTTACCACCAATTAATAATTCCGTTTAGTAATGTGTCGAAAGGGATGACAGCCACTTTCGGCAGGCCTGTGGTGCCACTGGTCAACATCAACCATGCAGTCGTTTTGGAATGGTCGAATAGAGCTGGCCTGAAAACATCATACAAATTACACAAGAAACTCATCCTGCCTTACAAGTAAAAGACAATCAGTTTCTTTAGAACATCCTTATCAAATTAAAATTAGAATCATTCATACCGTACATTCGTTTATGAATGGAGTAATTTTGTGTTGATGTAATCGTAAGTAGATAAACGTGTATATCTATCTACGTTTTGTTTCACACTCTATCGTAACGGATTTTTATGTAGGTATTAATTACGTGGGCCATGTTTTTAACATAATGATTCTAGACCGTTCTTTACCTGTAATTAACTTCTGTGCCGTTGTGCTCCCTGACAAACGCCTTAAGATCAGATTCTTTGTCGTCAAATACGACGATAGTTCCCTTCTGATTGGTCGCTTTAAAAGCTTCTTTGACCTTTTCTTCACAAGCTTTTTGACAGAATACTATTTTCGGGACGATGTATGGGAATAATCTTTTTAGATCGCCTGAAAGTAAATTTTATTAGAAACTAGATTGCAATTATTAAGATAATTAGCTGTTAAATGGCATCTGATAGTGATAAGTATGTTTTCATTGTTATCAATAACTTACTTTGTCCAACACTGGGGTCGATGGCACACATGGGGTATCCTCCGAAGTGGCACGCGAAGTAAGGGATGCAGATATCCATATGGTTGTTGCCGATGAGGATGGCTGGGTCTCCGGGCTTCAGGCCTGAGTTAACCATTGCACAAGCTAGGCGACGAGTTCGTCTTGCCACGGATCTGTTGGTTTCTTTTTGTTCTGTTGTGAAATCGATCTGGAAGATCCACATTTGCATCATTCATGCAGTTTTTATTTTTTTATAAATCCTATGATTGGTAAGACACCGTATTCATATGCCACTTGTTTTTGTTTTAAGAGTTCAACTGCTACTAATGAGACACAATAGAATTTTAATTCTTAGCGAACTCCTGGAGTCTTTGTAACGGACGGGAGGTATATATCTATGACTTTAACCATTAATTATTTTAACAACGTACTTTGAACAATTAATTATTTACCAATGTAAGAAACATTAATTGCCGTCAGAATACCATTTTAAGGTTAAAAATAAAAAGCTAGCTGGCGCAATAATAATGGTTGCGAATGTAATTATAAATATATATATTTCTGAAATATTTATTTTATAACTGAATTTACTGATTTGCAATTATATTGCTTAAGAATAAATTAGGCTATAATTATGTTTGTTAGATCTTTTCTCACGAAGAATGCTTAATTAAAATTTGATTTTAGTTTTTTTTTGTTGTTTCATTAGCAAAAATATTTTGTACTTATTTTGTTGCAGGAAATTCTTAATCGATAGAACACGGTTTAGTTTCTTTAAATCTAGTTCTACTCTAGTTTTAGACGATGATTTTTATAACTGTTAACTATAATTGATCTAAAACTCAAATTTAATTACTGGAAAATTTAAGCTTCACATCTTAGTTATTTTGGTACTAAAACGATCGATACTGGGCGCCAGTAGTTTATCTCTCGTAGTAGTACTAGGACTACTAATGAACAAATGGTTCACGTACTACGTGAGAGTCGCGGCAGTGTTAACTAAGTACGTGAACAGGTATTCTTTACTGAGTTATTTCAGTTTTACCGCACCTTGATTTCGCCTTATTATTTTCTTTTAAAATTTTACCTGGCACTTGCAGCTATGAGATCTTTGATTTTTATATTCATACTTTAGGTGCAAACAATATACCCAGCGAAAATAATTTTGCAATTCAGTTCATTGAAATATTGATAGTTGTGAATTCGTAGATTCCCAGAGGTTAAATTGAAGAAAATTGGGTACAATAAAATTAATCTTCCTGGAAATTAAACTATAGATAGGTATATCAATCAGACATTTCGTTGAAATTCAAATTGATATCAAGTTAATTGCATTTAAGTAAAATTTTACTATTTACAGTGCTTTTAAATTGTTTATTGAAACTGTGAGTAATTCAAATATTAACAATGAATTTATCTTGAAATACTACATATTAAATCTAGAATTTTCATTTACTTAGATTATTTCTCAAGTTCAGGGACTTTATTGTATTTTAACCTCCAAAAATTTCACATTCGTCATACATTCACGACACATAGAGGAAGGAAACTATATAGGCACGTACCTGACAGATCATTTCTGGGTCATCGTACATGGCCTCCAAGGCTATATGGCCGATGTGAACATCTTTCTCATTGAGGCTATACCGCTCAGCAGCACTCTTCCTAAACCGCTCCACACGATTCGCAATACTTTTCGAATCAATATGGGCCATTTTATTTACAACACCTTTTTATCACAAAATACACCAACCAAGTATATTATTTCTACTATAAGTAGATCGAAGTAGCAGAATTTTTTCCTCTAGTAAATAATTTATCAGTGGACAGCGTTTATATATGTTTCACTCATTATTTTTATCTATACAGTGATTGCGTTATAAAATTTTAGTAGGTATCTGTTAATCTTTGCTCTATACCTGATTAAAATGATAGCAATATTTCTGTATGATTTAAAATTGTGTTTTTCGTCACCTGTTGTGTAGTTAATATATTATAGGTAAACCTCAGACCAATAAAAAAGTATAGACGGAACATTGCGCTCAAAAAGTGAAGCACGTAATATGAAGACGATTCGGCAATATGAAGACGGCCGCGCGGTAGTCTGCCGCGAGTGAGCAAGTGTGCAAGACGTAATTTTGGTGAAATTATAATTGCGAAATTACGCCGTCCTGCGTCATAAACTGCTGCAAAAATAATTAATGTTTTCAGAAAAAGTCTTCTGGGATTACTTTTCACAAGTAAGTATCCGATTTGATGTGTAATTTAAACAAAATCGTAAAATGTTTGTCATCATTTCTCGGAACAAGAATTCTAGACGCCATTGTGTCAGTGTTGCAAGTTAAGATCATTATCTTTTCCCAAAAGTAAGGGAAGACTTATTCGTAATCAGGATATTTTTTCAAACTTAGAAGATGAACATAACGTGTATGGCGTAGAGCACCAAACAACTTTAATAAGACCTGTAATTAATAAATACATAAACATAAGATTCCACCATATTGCAAAACAAGAAACTTTATAGGTGATGACTCAAAACGCCAGACATATAAAAAACTGACACAACATAAGGGGCATTAGTCATTTTAATTTACGTAAGTTTTGTATGTGTTGTAAAATTAATTATTGATGTTAATATTAAAATAAATGACTCTCATTCAACTTAATTATCTTTCATTTCATTCACCCAATACAAATAAAACACAATACTACAAAATAATAAAACTTTTCATTCAAGTATATCTCTCGCACTTGGGAGTCGCAACACAATGCTTGCAACATTTTTCTCTAGCACACATGCGCAAATCTACGATATCTTACACCGAGTTACGCACACAAAGCCGAGAATTGGCCTCAGTTATTTCGTCGCGATTGTTTACGACGGCTCCGTCTATACTTTTTTATTGGTCTGAGAGGTAAACAAAGGGAGGAGTCTGCAAAAACAACAAAAATATGGTTTATGCGGATTTTTTGCCTCCCGTCCGTCAAGTGTCATGCGGGGATTTCAGCCTAGGGGATTTGGAAAATGAAGCCATTATAAAAAAGGCTAATGCCAAAATTATTCGCGTATTTAATAAAGTTAATGCTTTTGTTTAAATACAATATGAAGCAATAGCTTAATTAGCGGAAATGGCCCGTTTTAAATTATGGTAACAAGCGATAAAGCATGTTTGCGTAATCAACTAGTTTCACAGATTTACTTCGTTAAATAATACTCGAAATGAACAGTTTTAATTTCAGCGTTTACTTTTTTGTTGCGTTTTACGCCAGTTTTCATCATAATATGCTGAAATTCGTCATGGCACCTAAGACTTTCAGTATTTCTCTGGCTGATGTAGCAAGACAAATGATAGCGAGAAATTAATCTTACGAAACTGTCCAAAAATGAAGACAATAAATGAGCCTTAATTTGTTTAATTTACTGACATCAAAATAAATATATTCGTGTCAGCTATTTGTTGACATATCATTATGTCATAATCTGATTATGTCACAATTTATATTCGTCATCAACTATTTCTGTAGCAAAAATATGCTGGAAACCTCATTGGTCTAGTGGTTGCAAGCGCTTCTAATCAGCATGATGTCCTGGGTTCGATTCCCAGGTCGGGCTGTGTTATTGGGGTTTTTCATCCAGCATTTCTCAGTAACGGCCCAGAGTCTGGATTTGTGCTCGGTTGATGGTATAGGCTCACCCCCTATTACATGGGAGTTAATCATAACTGGTGAAATGTGGGTGTACTCTAGTTACACTAGTGCATTAGTGCATATTTCTCCGGTGTTATCAGGCGTCATGTATTTGGATGCATGCGGGGGAAAACGTCCTTAGAAAACTCATGGGTACGCGGTGGGTTCAACTAGTAACGTATCTACATTAAAAAAAAAACGATCATAAAATGCAAAATTATCCCTATAACATTTTGTTTTATTGACAAGCACAATACTAGGGATGATGTCTAAAAAAATGATTTTTTTCCGTCATGTAGATTATGAAAAAATAACGTACACGTATTTTGTCTTTTTTTACATTATCATAAGATTAAGGCGATACATTGAGTTATAATGTGCCATGACGTCACGAGTATGTAGATTTTATACATACTTGTGACGTAGCGACCCCCACTGCCCAATGCGTTTTATCTAAGTCATTTATAATGTTAAAGCAAAAAATACGTGTCTAATATGTTTTTTATTATCTGACTGACAGACATATTAGAATTTTTTTTTTGACCCAGGCATCATCCCTATTATCACCTATAGATATGAATAAATTCATACTAAGTACATTATGTGCAAAAAAAGTATTATAATTTTAAAATTGTTCGAATATACGATATGTTTACTTTGCGCGTTCGTGATAGGCGCACATCCTTTGATGTCTTGTTTTTTTAACAAGTGTTATTAAAGCAATCAAAGATTCATATACCTATACGTCTATATCAAAACAAAACAGCGATCTTTATCATTACAATTTGCACCTTCGACGAATGATTCGGTAGAGTATTTTGTTTGTCTGTAAAGGGAGATAAAAATATATACACTGGATAAACTTCATACTAAATTAAGTAACAAACTATTAAAAAAGAAATATAATATCCTAACCTAACTAAAACTATTAAAAATCTAGAGTATAGTACTATTATAAACGTTGAAAAATTCTTCCGCATCGCTGTCGACTGGTAATGTGCCCAAGAGACGTAATATGTATGCGAAAGCTTAGCCTCTGGCTGGTCAAGGTAAAAGCCAGCCCTTGAGTCACGGGAAGTGTCAGCTAGCCGTTTGGAGATTTCGTTGAACTAACCATGAGCACTCGGTCCTCACGGTCCGAGGGTTTTAACCCTACAAGGCCCAAAAATATAATTATCGATAAGGTTATTATACTTTCACCGCTTGAGATTTTCCGCAGCCGTCACAGCAGCGCTAGCACAGAACGCTGAGCCAGGAAGAGTATCGACACACGTTGCGTCCCATACTAAAAGCCTAACCACCTTCCATGGATATAAAAACATGCCGTCCGGTCTCTTGCCAGTGTCACGTCACAAGCCATTGCGTTCTTAAACAACTGAAACGCAGACGGTAACAAGAGCTCGTCGGATGATGTCATTAATGTTCGCGTGCTGCGATAAGTGACCCGAACTATAGATATAGAGATAGAAAATACATTTAATTCAAATTACCTACGTGTCCTGCTACTCATAAAAGTTTACAGGGGTATATATAACCCGTCCTTGGAACATGAAAACCCCGCTTTTCCGATGATATATAGCATTAAAGAAGACCGTTACGATGATTAAGGTAGAAAAGGGTCGGTTTTGTAAAAGTCCTTACCGATATTAAAATTCTCGATACGTGTGATGGCGTAGCAACGAGAATTCAAAAATATGTGTTGGTCTAACTGCCTAAAAGTCGCCACGACAGTTTTAGGTGTTCTACGTTAATCGTTCAAGTTTCCTACAAGAAGGATTCAAGGTTGTATCAGAGAACAATCGACTAGATGCCCTATTTATTGTCCTTGTCTTAACTTGATGGCATCTATGACAAGTATTGCCACTGCTACTCTGAACTGAAAAGGCGTGAGGCTCCAAACAGTTGCCAACTTTAGGGATTGTGGGGTACCCACCGATTATTTTGAAAAGAAAAAACCTACACGTGTTTAAAAATATCGGTCACCGCACATTCCTTGCGCCAATCGACCTCAATATTTATCTGAATGTTTATCAGCGACTAGATCTTCCTTAGGATTATAAAACGTGTAAACATTTTTTTGTTGTTTGCATAATATGTTTTCATCAACGTGCTTAACTCGTTATCAATAAAAGCTTTGCTAATTGTAATAATCTTGGACGTCAGACGTCACTATAATCTAAAGCTGATCAGATATTTTTGGACCACTGATAAATATGCTGCAGTAGATTTAAGAATAGCGGCTGTTCCACTGATTATCTGTAGACATGTATGACATGAGTAGCTTCGTTACAAACATTACTAAAAAGTTTTCTATAGAGTATTCAAACTTAGTCGGCTCAAAGCAGCTCTTCTGAAATGATCTAAATAATTTGAGGTTATCCGTTGTAGATTAATAAGTCAGGTATGCTCGATGTTCGGGAATCGATCGCGGATTCCCGGCCACCGTAGGCGCGGGCTTGCGGACGGTGAGCAATGGGTAGCTCGCCGTCCGGTAAGGACCAAGCCCGGGTCGACGGCGCGTTGTGTTCCACGCGCGCCTCAAAGAGATGTCAGCGAATGAAGGGGTCCGATGCTGACGGAGACCATTGCCTGCCGGGGTTGCGGGAAAGTCCGAAAGGGATACCGTGGCCCCCTGGCATTGCACAGGCAAGAGAAGGAACACGGGTGGGTTTTAGTCAGTAAGAGTCTGACACGCCCTCCCGCTCCACCCAGAGCGGGGTCATTTGATGATTTCCCACCCAAAAAAAAAAAAAAAAAAGGTATGCTCGAATGTAGGTATGTTTGCTCTTAGTAGCAATTTAGTATTCAATTATTAGCTCCGAAAGAGGCAGGGAAAGATCAACAGCGGGATGCACGAACATAAAACTTTAATGAGTTTCGCCTCTCCTTGTTATCTTAAGGCAGGTTCAACCAAGTTTAACGTTGTTCTATTTATTGAACACAGCACAGTTTGCCCACAACTCAATATGAAATTATGTTTAAGTTTTAATTAACGTCCAGAACAAACTTAATTCAATTTGAAGTTTGGACTGAGCAAACTGTTTTAATGTAACAGTGCCCGCAATTATATATGCTATAGTTACGTTATACATCCTTGTTCGAAGCATAACAGTCTTACTTGTTAACTGAATCTAGTTAATAATAAACCACTTATAAAAAATTGATCGTACCTTTATCCATTTAGTAGAGACTAGCTTTCGCCCGCGTGAAGGTCGGTAATTGTTCCACGGAAACGTACTACTGGGATAAAGAGTATCACATGTGTTAATTCAGGTTATAAACGATCTGTATACCAGATTGGGTAACAAACATACGAACATATTAGTAGGATTATTATTATTATGTCTTTGACATTTCTCGGGACCCTAGGGTCCCGGACCTTTGGAAGGCGTACGAGGGGCCGAAGCCAACTCGCAGAGGCCCGTTAGACGTGTTTAATAAAACGAGGCACCAACCAACGGTTATCCCTGTACACACTATGCTCCAAGGACACCCAAGGACAACCCCCGGTTGGTGCAGCACTATTGCAAGATATGGAAACAAAGCTTTTGGATTATGTGTTTGGGTGGCTAAGTAAACTGGTTATCTAGAACTATGGAAAGACTATGGCCCCTACCTGACCAATATTTTATATAAATAGACAGGTAAAATGGCAGGGGGTGACTTGCACACTCAATAATGGGCCCCCGAAAACGGTCGCTAGCACAAAGTGTCGTAGCGACAAGGGGGCAACATGTCCTGAGGTGCTTATAAGGAGTGAAGCGGTATACCACGGCTATCAGGACAATCCCGGAAGTGCGGTCAAGATCCCTACCAGCATCTTACTGGAATACTTCCTTCCTCCGAGCACATTTGCTAATGCGAATCAAATATATATTAGGGTAGTAGGATAATAGGATAGTTGGATTAGTAGGATATAAGACGGAGTTAAAAGGTAGTGGTCCATGCCTTCAGTAAGGTCGACTGTTGGTGCTGGCTGCTCTGTCTTTTGTACGTGTGACGTTTTTGAACCTGGTGATGTGATACAGTATGGGTAGAGGCAATAGTCCACTACGATACGCGAATCAGTTTGATTGATAGGTGGAAGTGTGCTTATTGTGATATGGCCTGGGACAAAAACGCACAAACGACAATGCTCTACACATTCTACACTAATATTATAAAGAGAAAATATTTGTATTTTTGTTTGTAATGAATAAACTCAAAAACTACTGGACCGATTTAAAAAAATCTTTTACCAGTAGAATGTTATATCATCACTGAGTACTGCTATAATTTATAAAGATATCACGTGGGCTAAGCCGCTGACGGAACCTATTTTATGATCAAAAGAATTGCTTTAGTAATGAATTCTAGTAAGCAGGTATATATCTACGAGTACTTTGATGTCCGGATTTAGAAGATATTCAAAATACACGTTAAATCCTAATTAAATTGGGTAGTTATACTTACTCGTGTATGAAGGTACTTATAATAATCATATTCACCAATTCGCCTGAGCACTCCGAGCAGTATCATTTATTTATTTATTTTATTGTATTACTTTTAAGAAGGCTTACAGACTAATTACAAATAATAGGTAACAACAAAATATTATCAAGTTGCTAATAACAAGCCTCCAAAGATGTATAACATATCGATTATTTAAAGCTGAACAATCAGCAATTAAAGTATTAAAGTACAGACGCCAGCACATCAAGCTACTCCAATCCGTCAAACCTTCCCAATCAACATTGATCCTTATTCTTCAGTAATAAAGTTGAAAATATCACCCACATATTGCCCACTTAGCTCATTGCTGTCGAACGATATTTATTTTATTGCACCCTGCAGCTGAAGTCAGACAACCAGAAAGTAGTAGTTTCTTAACTGACCATAATATACTTGTTAACTTTGCGTAATAAAACATAAATATTTTAATTAAGTTTTATTTACCTAACTGCTAAGTTAGTTGTACCGTTTAAACTCAAGTGGATGCACGTGGCGGCCGCGGCGAGGTGGCAAGGCGTTAAGTAGTGTACTTGAACTCAAGCCCACTAAACACGCGATTATATGAAGCGGATAGGGGTGTTAAGTATGTATATCTTCTTTTAAACCTTAACTCATCAAAAAGATAAATCCTTAGGTGTGCTAAAGAGTCGGGAATCAATCGCTGATTCCCGGCCACCGTAGGCGCGGGCTTGCGGACGGTGAGCAATGGGTAGCTCACCGTCCGGTAAGGACCAAGCCCGGGTCGGCGGTGCCTTGTGTTCCACGCGCGCCTCAAAGAGTGTCAGCGAGTGAAGGGGTCCGATGAGACCATTGCCTGCCGGGGTAGCGGGAAAGTCCGAAAGGGATACCGTGGCCCCCTGGCATTGCACAGGCAACAGAAGGAACACGGGTGGGTTTTAGTCAGTAAGAGTCTGACACGCCCTCCCGCTCCACCCAGAGTGGGAGACGTCATTTGATGAATACCCACCCACAAATAAAAAAATAAAAAAAGTTGTGCTAAAGAGCGTTATCACACTGACAATTTACGAGCGTTGTATCCAGCGAAGCGATTTGTGAACGGGCTCTCCGCGGGTGCGAAGCGAGCTAGCTGCGACTACGCGACGTATTCCCCGTTTTTTCACAATATTATATTATACACTCGCTTGCTTCGCTCTCAATTGTACACTTACGTCAATTGCTCTCGTTACGCAAACGCAGCGAACACGTAGCGCACACGCAGTGAGCGCGTTAAAAGTAGCCTCGCATGAAACACGCTCGCAAATCGCTAGTGTGATAAGGCCCTGAGCCATATCGTGAGAAGTCAAGACACATGTATAAACTCTAGAATACAACAATAGCTGTATAAAGTAATCAATCTCCTCAAATATAGTTTAAAAAAAATACTGGCAAGTTTGCATTTAATAAGCTTTTTGGGTGTACCTACGATGATTAATTACATTTTGAAGCTGAATCTACTCATATAAAGCATGTAGTCAGTGAAATTTGAAACGATAGCTGAGTGTAAGAGGCGAAATAAAAAAAGATACACGAGTAAATGTTGTTTGGTCTTTAACCGAAGTGTCAATTCCACATTTTATGACAGCACACACAAAAGTAGGTAGGTATATTAAACTGCCTGTTCCTTAAACCTATCATCATCATTTCAGCTGAAAGACGTCCACTACTGCTCATAGGCCAGCACCGCCATTTCGACTGGTCCTGTGCTTCTCGCATCCAGTGGGTTCCTGCGGCCTTCGATCCACCTTGTGGGAGGCCTTCTAACACTACGTCTTCCGGTACGCGTTAGCCCCTCCACAACCTTTCAGCCCCATCGGCCATCTGTTCTGCGAGCAATGTGCCCTGCCCACTGACACTTATGTTTGGCAGTTCTTCGGGCTACGTCGGTTACCTTGGTTCTCCTGCGGATCTCTTCATTTCTGATTAGATCACGTAGGGAAACTCCAAGCATAGCCCTCTTCATTGCCCGTTGGGTGACTTTTACTTCCTAATGAGGCCCATTGTGGGCAACACGCACTTGTCAAAGACTTTCACCTTGAGACACTGCGGAATGTGGGACGAAAACTTCCGAACGCGGCCCAGATGAATCGGATTCTCGACGATTGACCTCTTTCTCGAAGTTGGAACTACCTAACTGGACACCAGCCTCGATTGTAAAGTCTCCGATCTTCATGAGAGTGGGTGTGACACGGACATTAAACCTATCAGCGGTAAGAATTTAATCAAAATGATTTATTACTACTGACTTCTGAAAATGGTATCTTCGCTGATGTCACGTGCGATTCAAAAATGCATCTGTTTTTAATAGGTATGATAACAAAGACAAAAATCGTTTGATATTGATAAGTAGGTATTTAAAATACCAAATACTCATTAAATTATGATCAATCACGGTTGATGATGCTTATCATTAATTCAGCATTTTTATCATAATCATTTGGTCACGAGAGGAAGGTCATGATTTTTGGGGTTCTCTACAATGTTCGTTTAAGGTAGGTTTGCCTTGGGCTTCAAAGTAATTTTGGATTTTGTTTATTTTGGTTAATTTTGGTCACATTTAATCAAATACCATTAAGAACCAAAGAATTTAGTGAGGCCCTTACTTAAATACAAATACATACATACATAAACTCAAGCCTTCTTCCCATGGCGGTAAGCAGAAACTACAGAACGCCACCTGCTACGATCCTTACGAACTCCTTTTCCTTCGTCAAATATTACCTTCTTATAACATTGTAAAAATTAAAGAAATGATTAATTTTTATCAAGCCGAAGGCGAGGTAATTCTGTGTAATCAACATCGTCGCTAAACGAAATGGCCCTAAAGACTTTTAGTATTAAATACTGGCCTCAGAAACCTTAACAGAACTAGCCTTAACATAAATCATCATTCTTAAACACTTCATCCAGTCCATTATAAACCATCGCTAATGTTTCGCAGCTCAATTCGTGGCCTAGCGGAACGCTCACATGAATACTATCGCGCTCTGCCCCGGGAATATTAACGAGCCACTTACTGTTGCTGTTACTAACCCCCACCATTAAATTTTTATGTTCACAATCCAGAAATGAAATGAGAAAAAAACGTTATTTCCTTGTTAATGGTTTTCTATTCATCATCACTGTATGAGTCTTAATCGTTTTCTGCTGAACATTTTTGTCGATGCTGTGTTTTGAAACTTACCTATCAATAACAATGCTCGTCTCTACTTCATCGCGAGAAAAAGCCCAAATGAACCACGAGATATGAAATCATTCAGTAATATCCCTCATGTCCGTTATTAACCCGACACAGACGATAGTGGTTGTTCCAAATGGCTAGCTGTCACTGAGAGCAAAGCATCCCATATAGCTGAGTCGTTCGCTGCAGTACTAAAGAACATTTTAAACTACCGAACTGTATTGGACCGAAAACAGACCAAATACCAGACTTCAAACAGTGTACTACGAGTAGAAACACAAGCAACCAGTATTACATACAGTGTTGCGAGAGTTAATGAAGTAGCGTAAAATTGTTATTTTATTATTGCATCCCTTTTCCATTTGGTAGAAGCTTATCTTATTATGGACGTGTTTGTTAGCGCTAGTCAATGTGAAGCTTATTTCCTGCCCGAGAGCGAAAACATCAGGGCTCGACTAAACAAATATGTATACACAAAACTCGATTCATATACCCACTTCATAAGGGTATTTTCTGTGTGTACACATAAAAGTTAAGATAGCTGAGTAGTGAACAAAACGGGCCAACTAACGGGTGCGTATCTGCCGTGGTGCGAATATTGGCTGGCGTCCTACTTCACGGTGAGCAGGCGAGCACGTAGAAAACAAAATCTCACAGACGTAGTTATCCACATAAGTAAACAAGAATGCTGAGCCACCACTAATACTCCTTTTTCGGGCCACAGAGCGTTGGATTTTACGTTGCAATAATCGGGATTCGGATCATACATTGCAACTGGCCCGATTGCCCGAATAACTTCGCTTTTGCAGCTTCAGTTGGCTCAAAAATAAAAAGAGTTTGCACGACGCGGTTTCAGAAGCACTCTACTTCATAAATATAGCTCGTCGAGATATTTGTTATAACCAAGCTAAGTAATAGTTATAACTTTAGCTTGAGGTGGACTGTCGCACAGCTGTGGATATTTTAAGTGCTGAAGTAGGTGTCGCAGTCGAACTTGTACATTTATAAAACTATAAAACTTTGTAATGAATTTGGTAACTGCTTCAGCAACGAAGCCGAAGGTCAGCGGCGACGTAGTAAATTATGAAAGTTTCACCTGCATCCGTGGCTACATTAGAACAAAGCGGAGTCGCCGCTCCTAAATAAACGGCTCCGGAGCGCTGCAGCCAGCTCCGACTGCTATTTTAAATTTCAAATTTGCCTCTCCAACGACAATAGAATTGCAGCATTTTATGTGAAAAGTTTTTGCGATCTGCCTTTATTCAGGTCATTGGAATTGTAAAACTGTTGATTTTTTTATCCAACGATGTATCAGTGGAAGTTACTTTTAGTCCCAGTTTTATTTAGTCAAGTTTTAAAATTTATGAGAGCATGCCTTTTCACAGGGTTGTCGAGGCGTTGTTGTCTCGTTTGAGATAAATTGTTTGCGCAGCGAGCAGCATTCAAGTAATTTGAAGTGGCGCAGTTGTCTGCGAGGTGCGTGTGCCTCGCAGCTATTCCGACGTGTGCTCTAATCACCCTCTTTAAACGAAGACTCACGTACCCGACCGGGAGGAAACGTTTATTTTAATTTCCCACAAATGCGTGTCTAATTTTAGCGGATGTGTTTTGTTTAATTTCGAAGGATTATAATTGCCAAGACACAAGGATTAGGTATGAGGTCTTTAGATGTGTGCTTCAAAGCATTTTGTTGTAGAGGCTCGAGATCCCCCGGGAACTTTCTCGTTCTAGAATATTTAGAGGCTGGTTACATTGTTTATAAAGTTTCGATTACAGAATACATTAACTAATAAATTGTTGTGAGGTTTTGCTCCCAGAATGGCATAAATAATGAATACTGAGAAAATATTGTAGAAGCAACAGTTTGTATGTCAAGTGTTATTGAGACTAAAAAGCAAAATCGTCGGTTTATCACTTTTAATCACATCTGGAAATGTTATCACAAAAAAATATATACAGACAATCTAATTTGATTTTGGAAGATCATTTTGACTGTCAAAGTTGTTTTACTATCGAAATTGATCCCACGAGAAATGTAAATGTCGTGCGGATGAAGAAAGCTGTTGGCCTACAATTGCGCAACTGAGATTTACGATTATCTTAATTAGTTTTCCTACGGTGGGTACGTACTTAATTGTGTTTGTAATAATAATTCAGTACCGACTTTGTAATTGAATACCTAGATTTTGATCAAGTTTTGGGTGTAGGTATGTTCTGACTGAAAGATATTTCTTATCTACTTTATGATCATTAAACAATTTGAATGATAGGTACGAATGCAATCACCCCTGTTTCGCATGCACGGGTGTAATGGCGACTGTGTGCTATATCTAAGTTACATATAATATACTAGGTAAACCTGAATGAACCTTTCGGAATAAATTCTCTAAATGATGGTAAAAACCGCATCGTCCATTGTGTAGTTTAGAAGAACTAAGAGGACACACGAAAAGTCAATTTATTTTATCCTATGTATAAAGATTGTATCTCGCCTCCTGATGGATAACTCAGCAATCCTTAAAAGGTGGATCGCCGAATATTGTTCCGCAAGTTGTAAATCTGTAGCGGTTTGTATTTCGTATGGTACGCTAATATGTATAGCTAATAATAGTTGCGAAAACGTAGGCGCACAGCAGCTACGCTCGTAGCACCGTAGCAGTGGCGTAGCCGTGTGACCATCAATGTTTCATCAATTGCTTGCAATTGAACGTGAACAAAACACTTTGCTCGACCTGTGAATCAATATTCAATGCACGCTACTACACTAATGAGGTAATTACGGGAGATTATATAAATGAAATGGGTTGCCGCACCTATGTTGATAAAATCATTTGGGTAAGCTGTTTCCGTAAGGTTTACCTTGTGCTTCAGGTAAAACATTAAGGTTTCAACAATGGAAGAAATTATGGTAAAATATCGTTCAAACGAAAGAGAATATTTACCTATCACAAGTAATTCATACAAAGCTAATTGAAACTATACACTTGACTGCTTTAAGGAGTTCACTACATGACAATCAGAAATCGAATACGAGATATTAGTATTAATATTGTCGTAGGTAAAGGATAAAGGTACCTATGTATGTTCAAAGGGAACAAATGAGTGTAATTGTACACCCATATATCGACAAAACCACAAATTAATTGGATTAGATTGCGCACAACAATCGCAGTAAGTCAGAACGAGGCCAATCGACGAACAGCAATTACAAGCGCCGCACAAACGCCCGATGAAATTTACGATGACATCCGAAATGAGAAAATTGACGAAAATATTCGGAGAGCCGACACAAGAATGATACACGTCGAGGTTGGATTATTTGTATTCGAAGTGCGTTCATTGAACGTGCCGCGCTTGTTAATACTGTTACTAAGTAAACTCCATTTTCAATTACTTTATTTGGTCATACCCGATGGTATGATTCGCTTACGTCAAATTTGAATCGGCACACACCGAAGAGCGAACAGCGGGGAGAATTATGAACATTAATTTGCATGGACGTAGAATAACTCGTAATGGAATGCATTAATGTCGAGTGGGAGGTACTGTGGCTGCTGGAGAGCACTTTGTAGCAACTCGTTTCGAGCAAAAAGCGAAGCGTAGACGCGGATGTACCCTCAGGCCCGACCTTAAGTGCTGCTTCATGCTAACATGTCGGCTACTTACATGCTATTTGTTTTTTAAACTGCCAATTTGTAACATATTTACTGAAAACATCATAATAATGTGCGGTGACATCATAATGTGAAACGTGATCTTTTTTTGCAAAAAAGTCACGTATATTGTTGAACCAATTTCATAATGGGTATATGAAATAAACAACGTTTTTCAATAAATAGGTTTGTGTAACGACTCTTGTTAAACAACCATTGAGCTGAAAATAGGCACTCATAAAGTTATTGATGGAATCGACAAGAAAATAAAGAAAAAGTACTACAGAAAAGTGAACATTAGCTGCGAACAATTATTTTCCAGCTGAAATGCAATGAATTGCACGTTCCAAACGTTTCCATTCGTTCCTCCACTCAATTGTTTTTTTATGAATAGCTACATATTGTCGGTAAATCTCTAGTACTGTGCTGTACAACAGGGTTTTACAAAATAAATCAATAGTAATGTTGTTCTCTGTACACGTTCTACTAAATATACCTTTTTTTTCCTCAGGCTCGTGAAAATTAACTTAAAATAAAATGACAGAGGCGTATCGGTCAAAAGTGGTTGTTGTTTTAAATATTTACCGAAATAAGAGCATTGTTTAATGTTTATACGTCATATAAACCTCTTAGAACGAAGCAATTTTTAACTAAAAGGCTATTTGCCAAAAATATTTCTTAATAAATCGCGGCGTCGTTGTCACTACGAGGTATCTAAGTAAATGTAAATTCTCAATAATCTGAGTAGACAAAGATTGAGCGGATACATCTATCGCTCTCGGCCCACAGCTACAAGATTCAGCGATAGCTCCAAAAATAAATACTTGACAATTTGCTGCTAGTAGTTGTTTCATATAAAATATCCGATCTATACGAAGTTACGTAATAAATGGTCCAAGGTAATGGTCTTATGTGTACAGTTATTGAAATCCGGTATCGTAATAGCAAATGTGCTCCAAATGTTATACTTACTTTGTTTTATTTGGCTTTCCTGAATAATTCATTATAACACGAAAACATTTTCAATAAAAACATTTGTTGCGAAGTATCCATTTATATTAAAATTATGATGAAATTATTTGAATGGAATTTTGAGGGGTAAAACAATGTTGAAAAATTAAGAATTATAGATTGCATGGTACCTAAATGCATCACAGCAGTTCTACAAAGGCCAAGGGGAATAACTCAGACTTATTAGCAACTATATTCCTGAGTCCAAAATCCATACTCGAGTTCCATAACACCTGATCAACACAAAATTTGAAAAAACCCCTAGTATATCTTAGCCCATAGGACTCCTTTCTGCATAGTGTTTTACAGATAAAAATAATGAAATGAAAATAAAAGACAAAATAATACTTTATGCCCTTTACAAACATTTCAAAGCGAAAGGAGTTACTTTGTGAAACTCTGAACAACATTGGAGTTAAAGTTTGTATCTGTGCATAAATAGAGGAAAGTGGCTTTCCTATTGTCTCACGGCATTCTGAGCATCCCATTTCTACGATTGGCGTCTATAACTTCACAGAAAGACAAACTGTTTCTAGGATAGCTCCGTGATCAACGAAGTGTTACTTGCATCAGTATTTATTCTTGCATAAATATTCGTTATTTTGTCGGTACAAATAAAACTAGTTCTGTGAGTTTTAGACGGAGAGACAACGCACAGTGTAAAGAAGCCTAAACTACTTTTCACTATAGAAACATAGAATTTGCGAAAAGAAGCCTTGGACCTAAAGATGCATTAAAAAAGGAATTTTCAGAACTCAGCCCCTGAGTAGATCTAACGGTGGATTCAAGGTTGTATGCGAAAGATCGTTTACGTACACTATCTTGTCAAAACACTAGCACACAAAGCCTTGAAACGATTCATGAATATTTGTGTACGAAAATCAAATACGAGTAGTGTGAATAAAATAATATGTCAGTCGTGCAATGCAGACAGCTGGGATGTAAATACACGCTAAATTAATTTCAATCATGCGATGTAAATATTTTCTCAGTCAGTTTTTACAATTGATTGAATACGAATCACAACATTCAGCAGCTGCAAGTATTGCCTTGATAAATAAAACTAAATAACTTATTAAAAGAGCGTTGTTTTTCATTAAAAGCGACAGTTTTTATTAATTATTTCTTCTGAAAAAAAAAACATTATGAAATAATTATATTGTTTGAAGAAAATGGAGTGAAACAAGCTGCTAACCTTAAGTAGCAAAGTAAAAATCAAGTGTCCGCCGCGAAGCCGGGATTTTCCTAACTCTTTAAAAGATTCAGCGTCTCGGCGATTTTGCAGGAAAACAATGTCATTTATTTTCTTTATGTACTCCTGCTTTACGTATTATCCCGACCTCAGTCCGTCGCTCCACTTTTTGTATTAAGATTATTGATGTATAAACTTTTGTTCACCTAGGTATTCAGCCCAGACTTGTTATCATTACTTCGAAGTTTTCGTCTTGAACAGTCTTTACGATGACATTTTCAACCTGTAACATTTATAATGATACAAGTTTTGGAATGATTGCTCTATATTAAAGGTCCGCAGAGGTCATCGAGGAGTGATGGAGGCGCGGGTACTCTCCACACTCGGCGTGACGTGATTAACTTCCCCCCGCCCCCGCGCTGTCACCGGCTACCGCCGTCGCCCGTCCCCGGGGCGCGAATCCAATTTACCAACTTGTACCCCGTTATTGTGTCCGCCACTGTTTGCGTTCCCATAAGAAAACTTTTCTTTATAATAAATATACTGCGGTGGACGCGTGCTGTTGATAGATTCAAATGTTATACTACCTTGCAGATATATGTTTGTTTGATATCATAAATCAGATCAAGACACAATACTATTGTAATTACTTCATAATGTATCAATGTGCTATCGAATATTATCATTATAAGAAACAATATATATTTTCCGGTAAATTTCCGTAGAATTTGCCAGGTGTTATTAATTATGCACACATATTTGTTCTTACGCACAATGAATTATTATTTACTCTGATAATCATCAATCAATATTAGATGTCAATTGGCATACATAATAAAGATTACGATTAAAGTGTCCATGCAAACAGCGGTGCTACAAGCGGAGCGGAGTGGGGCGCGTCGTCGTGGATTGCACTATCTATACTACTGCGGCAGTTCTACTCTTGGAGAGTAGAAAGGCTAAAGTTTTTAGTCTTCGTTTCTGTGCTCTGATACAGTTTAATAACAGATACTTTGGCAACTTATGCAGAAGAGGGAGAATGCAGGTTGCAATCCCGATATTCTTTTTTGGTCTGGTTGGATAGAAAAAAGCTCTAAAATTTTTGCGCTCCGTCACGAAAAGCTTAGGTTTTCTTTTGACCATTCATACATATTAAGGAGTTACTCAGAGTACGTAGGACCGAAAGAGACCGAGCAAAGCGAGCACAAAAAATGTATGGCGTCCTGCCTTTTTTTTTTTTTTTTTTTTGGGTGGGAAATCATCAAATGACGTCTCCCGCTCTGGGTGGAGCGGGAGGGCGTGTCAGACTTTTACTGACTAAAACCCACCTGTGTTCCTTCTCTTGCCTGTGCAATGCCAGGGGGCCACGGTATCCCTTTCGGACTTTCCCGCAACCCCGGCAGGCAATGGTCTCATCGGACCCCTTCACTCGCTGACACTCTTTGAGGCGCGCGTGGAACACAACGCGCCGTCGACCCGGGCCTGGTCCTTACCGGACGGCGAGCTACCCATTGCTCACCGTCCGCAAGCCCGCGCCTACGGTGGCCGGGAATCCGCGATCGATTCCCGACGCCCGGGGCGTCTCCTCCTGCGGCGGCTAGGGGCGTGAGGGCGCGAAATTTGCCTCTCCCTCACGCGCTCCGCCTCCTCCTTCGCGAGCATTACTGCTTCGCAGAAGGAGGTGACGGCCTCCCATGCCCTCTCGCTCCGTACCATGGCCTGGACCAGGGCCGGACGCGAGAGATCCCCGCCACCGATCGCCTCCACGAGGACACGGCGGTGCTCTGCCCAAGCCGGGCATACCTCCACCGTATGCTCCACCGTGTCCTCCGGGCGATCCACGCAGTGATGACACCCTGGCGTTTCCTCCCGCCTTATCCGAAACAGGTACCTCCCGAAACAGCCGTGTCCGGTGAGGACCTGCGTCAGGCGGAAGGTGAGGACGCCGTGGCGCCTCTCCAGCCACTCCTCAAAGAGGGGACTTATCGCCGCAATAGTGGCGTGCCCAGCACTGGGTTGCGACAATCGCACTCTCCATGCCACCATGAGATCCCGTCGGAGCTCTGTCCGCTGTGCCGCGATTTCTCGCGGCATCGGAGTCAAGCCCCGGCGTTTCGCCTCCTCGCGCCACTCCCAAATATGCGCGAGGACTTTTGCCTCCAGATCCCATGGCGGCAATCCGGCAAGGAGGCTCGCCGCCTCACCGGAGACCGTGCGGTATCCCCGGACCAGCCGGGTGGCCATGACCCTCTGGGACGCGTTCAACCTGCGGGCAGGCCGCCGCCTCAACGAACGCGATGGCGTCCTGCCTTGGCTAGGTTTTCTTTTGCCCATATTCAATAGAAATAGTACTACCTTGTCGACTTGTGAAGAATAATTTAGAGAAATACGCGAGTGTAACCCTAAACTCTCGTATGTAGGGAGCAAACATTTTCGCTATGGAGCGGGATATGCTCGGAGTTTCTTTATAGGATAAAATCAGAAACGAAGTTATCCAGAAAAGGTCAGGAGTTACCGACATAGCCTGCAGAGTAAGTAAACTGAAGTGACAGTGGACTGGCCATGTTTGTCGGAAGACCGATGGCCGGTGGACCAGATGGATTGAAGACCGCGTATCAGCAAGCGTATGGTGGGACGCCCCCCAGTTTAATAGATGGATCAACGACCTCAAAAAGGTGGCTGACATAGACTGGATGTGGAAGGTGGAGGACAGGCTGTTGTGGCGCACCCTGGGGGAGGCCTGTATCCAGCAGTGGACTGTGAAAGGCTGATTTGATTGATTGATTGACGTTTATATTTTGCGTTACGTATACGGGGTTGCTAACTCCAAACTGCCACTGACGTTTCGCCTTGGGCGCCCCTTCATGCCTGGCACCCTGGGCGGTTGAACAATAGGCTTCCAGTCTAACCGAATGCAGCCGAATACCAGTATTTTACATGGCGACTGCCTATCTGACCTCCACAACCCAGTAACTGGGTAATACGATTCCCCTTGGTAAGACTGCTTGACAGACTCTCGGGCTTCTGACGACCCGTAGCGGCTGTCAAAGATCGACGAATGACAGCCGGGACCAACGGCTTAACGTGCTTGCCGAGGCATGAAGGACACCCATCCACAGTCCAACCCCGGCAAGCGTAGCTTAACCTGATGGATTGACCCATGGGGTAACTTATTTTATTTATACCACTCCCCCTATAAAAATATTATTTTATTCACTGCTTTCAAGTGAATAAAAAGCACTTTTAATCACTATTTTGGTGTTTGAATTTAGAACACACCAATATATTCGCCCTCCATCTCAATGCTATACAACCTCCTTGCAAAAAAATACTCGATACAAACTCCTTGTGCAAAGAATACTCGACATACAAACTCCTTGTGCAAATGTTCTGACCATCGACAGAAGTCAAGTTGACGAGAGGATTGATGACAGGGCTACAAACGTAAGTACCCAGTGCGATGAGGAATGCCCATGCATAACAAAAATAGGGCGGTGGTGGTGGTTCTGGATTCGCAGTTGTCAAACAATTTTGATGACTGCGAAGACCTCACTGATACTCATTCAATTCTGTACTGTGCAGCTGTAGCGGTATGTCGTGTAGCTCACGTCAAATTTGCTAATAACTCTAGAGCTACACGACCGAAACCGGCTGTACCAGTTTGGCAGTGCAGGATTGAGCGCCGTATTGGTGGAGCCAGAGTGCTCATCGGCAAACTAATCTGCTTCAGGGAGGGCAACACTCGCCCTAGAGTGATGCCCTTTGTGTGGCGGGTGTTCTTAGGGACTGAAATCAGTACTCAGGATTATATGGCCCGTGTCACCGAGCGCATTGACTTCCTGAAGCAAAAAGTGTATACATGGACGAACTGTATTCGTAGGTATAAGCGGCAAGTAGAGCGATACACTCGGAACCGCACCTTCCAGAGTGATGAAAGGTGGGTTTATAGGGCTTGGGAGCGACCGGACCATTGTGTGGCTGACACGCGTCTGCCGGATGATGTTGCCATGTGCTCTTTCTGTCGTAGCATCTGGTCGGTGCCTGTCAGTCACATCGAAGTTGACTGGACTCGGGATGTCGAGTCCGATCTTATACCAGAAATGGGGGAATCCTATTAGTAACTGCTGGAGTACTCGTATTAAGACCTAGGCTATCGGCTGAGGAGAGGTAGTCAGGTTATATCTCACCTCCCCTACATGGATGACCTAAAATTATTTGCCCCCAACAACTTGCAACTGATGGAGCTACAGAAAGGAACTGAAACTTTCAGTAGAGCTATCATGATGGAATTTATTGTGGACAAATGTGCGGTCATGTATATAAAGCGAGGGGAGATTGTGGAATCCGTGAGAACCCAACTCGCGGATTCCATAAACCTTATGGAAACTCTCCACATCCGAAACCTATAAGTATAACCTATAAACCTATAACCTATACCTATGTGCGCCTTCAACGGCTGGGTCATGCCGGTTTAGATGTACTCTTTCGGCGTACTCAAATGGACTCAGACCAAACTCGACGCCCTGGATAGGAGGGTCCGTACGCTGCTGACTGCATATCGAATGCATCACCCACGGTCATCGGTAATCAGACTGAATATCCCGCGAAAGTGTGGTCGAGGCTTTTAAAAAGCTAAGACTCTCCACAATCGCGAGATATGCAGTCTCGAGGAATATTTCATAAAAACCGACGTGGAGATGCATCGAGATGTGGTCGCGGTGGACAAGGGCCTTACCCCGCACACCTTGGCTAAAGAGAACTAGCGCAAGCCAAACACTAATGATCGCAAGGAGGTATGGCAGAGTAAGGAGCTTCAAGGACGCTACTTCCGGGCCTTACATGGACCCAATGTAGATTTACTAGCGTCCGTAGCCTGGCTGCGTTTTGGTGACCTCTTTGGGGAAACCGAAGGTTCTGTCTGTGCAATTATGGACGAAGTTATGATGACAAACAATTACCGGAGATTCATTGTGAAGGACGGCACGGTTGACATCTGTCGGGCATGCCACCGTCCGGTAGAATCAATCCGACACATTATCTCCGGGTGTTCTCGTCTAGCTAACGAAGAGTACTTGCATAGACACAATCTTGTAGCCAGGATTATCCATCAGCTACTTGCTCTGAAATACAGCCTTGTGGAATCGGAAGTACCGTACTACAGGTATAAGTGCCCGACCCAGTTCTCGAAAATGAAAATATCACATTGTACTGGGACTGGGATCGATCCATCATCACTGACAGGACTATTGTTGCCAATAAGCCTGATCTAGTGGTGGTGGATCGATGAGAGTGGCGCGCAATGATTATTGACATAACGGTCCCGCATGACGAGAACCTCGTGAAAGCCGAGAAAGATAAACAAATTAAGTATCTTGACTTGGCTCGCGAGGTTGTGGACTCAGCGAGCATTGTGCCGATAATCGTAGGTATCAGCCAATGGGTTAATTGCCAAGTGCCTCGATCAATACCTAAGGAGGCTCTCGTTGGGCAGCTGGATTAAGGGCTTGATTCAGAAAACTGTACTCCTGGATACGGCTCGCATTGTTAGGAGGTTCCTCTCTCTGGAGCCCTGACCGTCGTCGGTAGCTTGGACCCTGTTCCCGATACCGCTGGGCTACAATTTTTTATATTATTAAATGTTTTTATATTTTTTTATTCTAATATTTTAAAATATAATTTATATGTACTTGGAATAAAGGAAATAATAATAAGAAAATTACTCCTAATTTTAACCTTAATAAGTATAAAAGAATTATAGTGTATCAATAATGCTTGAACTTGGAATCTGCCATTCTCATGTAGAAGACCTTACTCATCTATTAGTAATCCCAACACCTAACCAGCACGGTGGTCATTACAAGATTGTCCTCAATTCGTCGAACATTCATAACAATCCTTAGCGAAGTCCGTTGTACACCTTAATCCGCTTACTTCGAGTCTATTGGAATTGTTACAAAAAGCTTAAGCAGGAAAACGTCTTGTCGGAAGGCTTAAATGATACTGTATACTGGAGTACTTGTAAATTACCTGCTTTCGTTATTGTATAAATTAAATATTATTCATAATTATGTGTCATATCATAGTATTTCCTTAATATACCTCCGTATATTAAGAAAATACTTTTGTGGCGGCATCTACATCGCCACGTCATGTGAAATACGCATCAAAGACCTGACGTAAAAAAAAAATCCTGACAAACAAATCCTACATCGCACAATTAGAGTTTACCGCGCGAACGACATACATAAGACTATCCAGCATCAACCATTGGTCCCCCCCCGACCCTTACTCAACGATGCGCCAGCCCGCCTCGATGCTGAGCCTGTAGTTTTAAATTCCCCGACTAATAATAATTATATATCTTTGATCCAGCCTGTCCCTACTTGCTGTTCGTACCCCACAGGGGGCGCCCTTAGCGAGCGTTCGCCTAATATTAATTAGAATAGTTTATGCCCCTGGCTGGAGGCTTTGAGTTTAGCAGCTTAAGGCAGCCACAGGATAGTCCGGTTAAGCAGCTACGAATCTCATTCTGAGGTCAACTGCGAGATGCCCTAGCTAGACAAAAAAAAAACCATTGGGCAGTTGCCCGCCAGACACGACACCCGTTTGGTCGGAGGATCCTCCATTTTCTGTAGAGAATGAGTGAACTATTCACCCTGTTCCTCATACGTCTAAATTGGTGACCCTGACGTAATCTCTAAACTTTAAAGTTCAGAAATTGGTTTTGATTATAAGATGGATTATTTTACTCAGTAAACAATTCATAAGTAATAATTATTATGTACGGTGTTTTGTGCTGTTGGTTAAATATTAGGTACGCATGTAGCCCGTTCATTACTGGCTTAAATATAGTATCAAAACCGACACAAATCTACATAAATTTAGCAGGTAACCTACTGTACTGTTTATGTGGTTTCGTCGATTTGTCCAACCGTTGTCACATAACACCGTTTCAGAAGCCAACAAAATATGAAAAGGCAAGCTGAAAGCGAATAAACGACGATTTGCTCAACAGGACTTCCGGACTCACACAACGTTAGAAGACCGGAAGTCTTTAGGTAAGGACGCTTTTGCGGACTTCAAATACAAGAGTCGGCCTACGTCCATCTTATGTAACCTACATTTTAGACACATATCTACCTACATCTTAGTGATTATCTTGGTAGACATTCAAACCTAATGTTGCTATACGAAGCACAGATATTTATGTTTTTATTAACAAACGTATCTTGTGCCATATATTTCCAATATATCGTGTGGAAAAGTGTATAATTTTTAATCATTTTTTTTTTTGACTGTATAAAGCAAAATTGTGAAATATACAATCTTTAAATTTTCTGATCATTGTTCAGTTGTTTGTTTTACCCATTTGTTCAGACGAGAAATGGCTTTTGCGGTAAGTCTGTTTGCACAAATCGAATAGCAATGCATATGCTACCGTCTACAGACTGCATATGATGCCTTATTTTTACATATTTTATACATGCTTTAACTTCACTTGCTCTCTTCTTTAATTTTATGAGACAAGCTACATAATGCTATGATAACAAGTGCCAAGTAGGTAGGTGATAGTTGGGCTGACTGCCTAGGGAGTGACGCACGTACACACGTATCGCATAAGCACTTCCAGAGGTTGTGAAGACCGCAAAAGCATGCTTATCGACTTAAAAGATATCCCCATTTCATTATGACATACTTAATCGGTGGGGTGATCCATTCTTATCAGAGAAATCACGGAAATATATTATCGCTGACGACGTCAAAATAATTAAGTGTGCTTACGTAGCCATGTAGGAATTATAATAACAGAAATAATTATAATTTCTCGTCGTTTAGATTGGGGCCCCAAAGATACAGCTGTCAGGTGGTCAACTGATAAGTTCAAGATTGTGTCCCCAACGATACAGCTGTCAGGTGGTCAACTGATAAGATTCTAATCATCTTAAAAATTATCATGTGACCACTTATGCTACTGCGAAAATATGATCAGCGGTTATTTAGAAAGTATTGGAAATTGTTACTGGATAGTAATAAGTAATTCTTACCTACCGATATCAAATGCAAACTATTGCGTTGTTTGGTCTGGGACCCTAGCCTCTTAACACTTCGCGACCCTCTCCTAGAACAGTTTCTGTTCGATTGTTATACGAATGTCTATGTCAGTCATTACACCCACCCGCATCTCTAAGCTCTCACAACTGGTTTATCTTCAGAATATCGGTAAATTGGCCAGTTTGAGTTTTAGTCGCCAGTTTGCAGTCTTTACATGTAGATATTGAAGTTCAGCTGCATCTGATTATACAGGAAGCCAATCCCAAGCGTCTTACAAAATTGCCCCGTTTGTCTAGTGGTCGCAACCGCTACTGCGAGCATGAGGTCTTGGTTTCGGTTACCAGATTGGGCAGTGTTATTGGGTTTATCCATTAGGAATTTTTGTGTATATATAGCAGCCCGTATTTGTGCCCGGTTCCGGCTCGCCCCCTATTACATGGGACTTAAATATAACTGGCGAAATGAAGGTGTACTATAGGTACATCTCTGCCTATCCTTTCGGGAATTACAGATGTTATGTCATGTAAAAATAGCAAAAAGCAGTACAATTTATTCGTAGAGATTGTGATTGATTGATTGATGTATTTAGTAAGTATACAATCGAAGTATACTTTCCACTTGCTAGCAAACAACTTCTGTAGCACGAACGGTTGTTGGCCACTACGATGGGACGCTTGATTTGTTTCCATACCTATGTTTGCATGCTCGCAAACACAATTTCAACTTACGATAAGTAACCCTCAGGCTTTATTAGAATCGTAGGTCTGTATACTTTTTCAATTTTGCTGTGTAATACACGAAAAAAAGGCATATTAGTACTAAAAAAACACGGTACTTTTACTACCAGTTTAATTAAAATGTCAGTAACAGGATTTGGGATTTCGACAAAGGAATGATTCACAAAAAATCTGTTGTTTTTTACAATTCAAAACAGTGTTCACATTTTCAGTTCTACCAGCTAATCTTGGAAATCTAAAAGTTTGACATCAATCTGACTTTAACCGTTACATGTGCACTTATCATGAAAGTATTAAAAACCCAACTCTGTGATTGTCTTAATATACTTATCTTATATTTGCGCGCGTACTTTGTGCTTTGTGAAGTACCTAAGTACTTTATCGCTAATTAGCTCAGTGGGAACCGCACTTTTTTAACAAGTTTTTCTAAAGATCTTTTTTTTATTTATTGGAAATCATCAAATGACTTTTCCCGCTCTGGGCGGAGCGAGAGGGCGTGTCAGACTTTTACTGACTAAAACCCACCCGTGTTCATTCAGTTGCCTTTCCCTCGCCAGGGGCCACGGTATCCCTTTCGGACTTTTCCGCAACCCCGGCAGGCATCAGTCCCATCGGACCCCTTCACGTTCTGACATCTCTTTGAGGCGCGCGTGGAACACAATGCACCGTCAACCCAGGCCCGGTCCTTATCGGATGGCGAGCTACCCATTGCAGAAGGAGGTGACGGCCTCCCATGCCCTCTCGCTCCGTACCATGGCCTGGACCAGGGCCGGACGCGAGAGATCCCCGCCACCGATCGCCTCCACGAGGACACGGCGGTGCTCTGCCCAAGCCGGGCAGATCTCCACCGTATGCTCCACCGTGTCCTCCGGGCGATCCACGCAGTGATGACACCCGGGCGTTTCCTTCCGCCTGATACGAAATAGGAACCTCCCAAAACAACCTTGTCTGGTGAGGACCTGCGTCAGGCGGAAGGAGAGGACGCCGTGGCGCCTCTCTAGCCACTCCTCAAAAAGGGGACTTATCGCCGCAATAGTGGCGTGCCCAGCAGCCCTGGGTTGCGACAATCGCACTCTCCATGACACCATGAGATCCCGTCGGAGCTCTGTCCACTGTGCCGCAATTTCTCGCGGCATCGGAGTCAAGCCCCGGTGTATCGTCTCCTCGCGCCACTCCCAAATGTGCGCGAGGACTATTGCCTCCACCGGCCGCCGCCTGATGCTTCCTCCCCTGCGCCAGGACCAACGTGTCGTCAGCGTAACAAACGACGCTGACGCCACTGGGGAGGTCTGCGCGCAGCACCCAGTCATATCCGATGTCCCACAGATGCGTTCCCAGGATCGATCCCTGTGGGATACCGCTTGACATCTCTCGCCGGTTTCATTCTCCCTGGTGACCGGGATAGATGACGGTCCTTTCTGTCAGATTGGCCTCGACCACACGACAGAGGTAGGTCGGCATCCGGTGATACCGGAGTGCCTCCCTGATGCAACTCCAGGGCAGGGTATTGATCCGATGAGACCATTGCCTGCCGGGGTTGCGGGAAAGTCCGAAAGGGATACCGTGGCCCCCTGGCATTGCACAGGCAAGAGAAGGAACACGGGTGGGTTTTAGTCAGTAAAAGTCTGACACGCCCTCCCGCTCCACCCAGAGCGGGAGACGTCATTTGATGATTTCCCACCCAAAAAATATAAATTTTATTAACTTTTCTTGGGTTGTTTTTGAGTTAGCTCCAATAATACGTATTTCCCACTTAGCTATGTGCTGCACTGCTATTTACATATAAGCAGGTAGTGTGTACTGTGGACTTCAAGAAAAAGCACTAAAAAGTGAAAAATATTTTTAATTTCGGAAGTCGGTGGCAAAAAACGAAAATACAGAACCAAAAACAAAAGTTTTTATTAATAATATTGAGAGTTGAAGTTTACTGTTTTAATACAATAGATTAAATCTCCATGTATAAATTTTATACATATATTTAACATTATCAAACCTTTACTAGAGTGGGTATCGTATTCAGTATCATCAAGATTGTGCCGGAATACAATTAAAGTTATATCTTAAAAGAATAATAATAAAAAAATAGGAAATAATTTACATTTATTTTCAAGTTCGTGGTGGACGTGGTACGACAGCGGCTCTAGGCTCCCATATGTGCACAGACTACATAGGGATACTCATATTTGTCATTAGAAGACAGCCGCCACGCAACCATCGATGCGATGCTTTGCTAGTTGAGCGACTGTCACCAGTGAGTGTCACTGTTATCCGACCTCTTCGGTGGTTCATAGTAACTTCGTAACAAAACTAGGCGGCGCCACTTGCTGCACCGTTATATATTAATATCTTGTAGGTATTACACTTGTTTGTATAGTGATTGAAATCCAATTATGTAAATATCAAAGATAGTGTTATGTTGTCATGTTAGATTTTAGATATAGCTGACATTGGAAGCTGATACTAGGTATGACGTACACTTCCGACGTAATACACACCTAACTAAATTATATCAATATAATATCCGTACAAGATTGCTCCACCTAAGCGATATTCAAATTAATTAGGGGTTTTTTTTTTACTTTGCCCCACACTGTATTCTGGGTGCGTTTTATTTAAACTCACATACACAAACAGCCAGACCCGGAACAACTACTTGTAGGCCATACAAATATTTAAATTGTACCGTTCAGGAATCGAACCCGCGACACGCAGCGCAGCAGTCAATCGCTTGACTACTGCGCCAACCAGGCTGTCAAAATTGTTTAATGTATAGTCAAGGAAATTAATTATTTAGCAGATTGACACATTATGTCAATTTGCCGTGTCATACACAGGTGACAGCAGTCATGGGATTGGTAGTACTGTTATGTCAGTCGCCATTTTGAATTCTATTAGTATTGAAACAGACTGCAAAATTCAGTGCTACTAATCGCGTCACGGGTCAAGTTATAATGAACGCACTGTAGTTATTTCATACTGTATTTATTTCATAAATATTGCCATTTATGACAAGGACGAAGGAGGGGCTCCAAAAATCATGAAATTCGTGTGACGTAAAGTATGGATGACCCAAGATAATGTTAAGAATCAAAAATAAAATCATTCAAGTTCAGTAGTGTGAGAAGGCAATTTGGACAAATATTTTGTGGAAATTCTATTAAATATTAAATGGGTTGCCAAGTCAGGGTCGGGATGGAACTGCTTTAAGTAGACACCCGTATCAGAAGTCACGTAAATAAGGGAAGCAATAAACATGGACCTTACCGGCCCACCGGACGGAAATAGGCAAACATATCAACTTACACGATGTGATTTGTTCATAACATATTAACTCTCAATATTACTTTAGAATTATTATACATTCTAAATTAAACTGATGTGCGAGTATGATCAGGGAAACTTGTTAAGCAAATTGATCATCAATTTGCCGTGTTACAGATTCATGAAACTGCAAAACAATGACAGTTGTTATTTGAATATACGGACAATTTAAGTTGTTAGTAATAATTAAGCATCAAAAAATGTATGGTTAAGCAGTCGCTAATCGTTACTTAACTTTAAGCAACGTTTATCAGTAATTTATAGGGGTTTCTCCTTACCTAAAGTTAGATTTTTTCACATCGGAAAATTCTTAGAACCGGTTTTCTTTTAGTTACAAGTACGTATTAATTTAAGTAACGTCAATGCCATTATCGATTAACGTTAAATAGTTATAACATAAACGTTAACGTTGTCTTTTGTGCTGTCACATTAAATACGACTAAAAATACAATGATTAATTAGTTATATAAAGTGCGGTCTAATCGCTAAAAGCGATCTCTATTCTCTACAATGTCAGCGTTTCTATGGACAGGAAATATACCTACTTACGTTACACTACGTTTCTTTTTTCTTGTCAATATATTTGATACGTTTTTTGAAAATGCTGACTCCTACGTACGTGAAAATTACATGAATGGCCTACAAAACAGCCTAGAAAATAAAAACTTTCTAAAGACGATCGTAATAATATTTTCAATGATATCTAATCTACCTTGTATGTAGGTACTTTACAAATATTTTTGTCTCATCAATTGGCATCATTGTATAATTGGGAAGGAATAATGGAACACCGGTGAAGCCAAAACATCCTGAGAAAGCAGGACTTATAGTTAAAATAATAAAAAAATGTGTAATCGCCCGTCATTCCCGAGCAAGCTTAGTGATCAATGCTCGAGCCTTCTCTGTATGAGAAGCATATGTAGTCTGCGCTGCAGTGGAAGTAGTGGGGCAATAACAGGCTGGTATTATTATTTCAAAGGAAGATATCTAACGCACCGCTACGCTTACTAGATAGTAGCTGGCACAAATTGGGGATAAAATTTCCATACCTCAACAGCCTCGTTGGTCTAGTGGTCACAAGTGCTACTACTGAGCACCCGGGTGCCTGGGTTCGATTCCCGGATCGGGAAAAGTTTTATTGGGTTTTTCCATCTGGAATTTATCAGTAGCAGCCCAGAGTCTAGATTTATGGCCAGATGATGGCAATAGGCTCACACCCTATTACATGGGACTTAAAAAAAAAAAACAACGGGTTGCACTCCGTCAGTGCCGGCAGAAGTGAAAACTTGAATTTTAACGCACGGTCTACTCTCCCTCCGTCTTACGAATTTTCAATCAGATCACGTGTCCTGACGCGAGCTTATCATTTTTTTCCCATCACCAAAAAAGTTCACAAAGCCGCTAAAGAAGTTTTCACTTAACAAAAAAAAAATACCTGGCGACATGTAGATGTACTATAGCTACACCTCTGTCTAACCTTTCGCGGATTACAGGCGTGATGTTAAGTAATTATGTGTAAAATTTCCATATATTTTTTATGAACTCAGCGTTAACTAGACGGTTGAGTCGCCTCGTCCGAGCATCAGGCTGTGCTAGGGCAGCGATCGATTGGTCCCGTCTAGTACCCAGAGCGGAGCGAGCATACAACACCACAGTAAACAGATATGTTTATCTAAGGTGAAAAGCATAATTAAATTGTTTAAAAGTCATGTTTAAAAGCAAACATTTTAAAATCACTAAGTGTGAATGATCTTTCATGTTAAAAGTGGTACCTATACTTAATGGTTATGTGTCGCAGTAATAGAAAAATATCGCAAATTAACGCACCTGTCAAACAGATTATTTATTCGTTAATCGTTATCATTTTTTTGGTATCATACCTATAGATACAGATAGTGCAATCCACGACGACGCGCCGCACTCCGCGATTACTGTACTGTAAGCTGTACTTTAGTACGGAGCGGAGCGGAGTGGGGCGCGTCGTCGTGGATTGCACTATCTGTATCAACCGAAATGCATGTTCAGTTCATAATTGATAGTTCTCTAAATTAATTACATTGTATTATGCTCTAAACTATGTCAACCCAGGTCATTATGCCTATGCTATGTAGGGGATGATAACATTATTAATTTAAAAACTTTGGTACACATGAGCTCAGAGCTAAACCGTGGCGCTTCTGTTTGCTGCTCACTTGAGTGACGGCTTGACATTTTTTGGACATTTTACCTCATCCGAAACAACGTAACAATACAAATGAAAATAATACGTTTAGTTATTATCATTTTGGTTCACTTAATGGAGTTGCAGAGTCTTCAAGTTTAATAATAAACTCTTGTTATTTCCCAAAGATCAAGCGGCACTTGTTTATTATATCCTTTTTAAGACACTGCCAGCTGGCGGAGACATTTTGTGCCCATATTTATGAGCCAAACTTAGTTAGTAGCCCAAACTAAGTTCGTCATTCCAATGAGATTATCTCTCCTTCCGTCGCCGTATCATTTTCTCAAAGAAAGGATAGCCACTGATCTAATTTACGTGGACTGTCGCTGAATTTTATATTACTAATGAAAACATTGAAAGTAGCGCTGTTCAAAGAAATCCTATTCGATGCTCGTTCATTGAATTTCTCGTCTCAAAATTACGATATTGATTCATTTTTCAAACTAAAAAATACGTATATTAAATGCCGATGGCACCTGCATCGTGGTAAATGCGTCGTTGTAACGTGTGTTCAAGTTGTGATACCTACTTATTTTCAACAAGGTTTTTATAAGACATATATCTCACATATACAGACATGTTTTTTTAACAATTTGGAGGCCATTTTGATACGTTTTGTTTACACAGCATGTAGAATACATGTACTCCTTGGTGTTAACGCGGGGTAATGCATATCACATACAAATTGTATTTATGTACCTACAACACGCATTCTTGGGGAAAATATCATTCCGTATCAAAATGTTCACATGTGCTTGCTGCATGAATATCGAACAAGATTTTTAGCGCTGATATCAACCCGTGATGTGACGCTCCGATTAGCCAGAATAATGAATTAAAATAAGGTAATAAGCTTACATGAATGAATGTATGTATTATCCAATTATCTTTTATCATTAATGAAATCCTAGACGGCTTTTAAATATACACAGCTTAGGTTAACGCCTGACTAGCGCATTTTTACTTTTTGAATTACTTCCTGTGTTATCAATAAAGGTGTTAGATAAGATGACATGGATCAATTTGCTAATTCTCTAGAATCGTAGGACATTGTAAACTGAGTCATAACCCTGTTTTTATCCTTTAATTACTTATTTTTGGATTATAGCAATGATTGTGTCTGCTCATTCATATGATTTGAGCAGGAAAAGATTATAGTATTATGAAATTGTGTTTGATTCATTCGTTTAAAAATACACTACTTATCTTTGAAACAATATTGTAAGTAGGTACAGTATAACTTTTTTCTTAATGTCCCTCGGGAATCATCGCATTTCCAAATATAGATAGTGCAATCCACGACGACGCGCCCCACTCCGCTCCGCTCCGTACTAAAGTACAGCTTACAGTACAGTATTCGTGGATTGCACTATCTGTACAAACGAATGATAATTTCCATGTCCATCAGTTATTAGATTTATCGTACCTATATAATAATTTGAATTCTCTTTCTAATTTGATTTCTCCACAATATAGCGCAGAAACAGAGTAAGGATGAATAGTGCTCAATCAAAAAGTTGGTTACACTCACTGAAAGAGTTCCCTGTACTAATCGAGTGCTTGTGTCTGAAAATATTGGAAACGAAAATAAAGAGACGCTAGTTGAAGTTCCAGCAATTCAAAGGAAATTATATAAGGAAAATGTATATTTACGTAGAAAAACGTTTTACCTTTACTTTGCAGCCCCAAGTACCTATCCTTGCTGTGTTTTGGTTTAGGGTGTGGTGCAATCACAGCATCAGCATAATCAGCCTAAAATGATCCCACCACTGGGCCGTAATCCACCGCGGTGGCCAGTGCGGGTTGGTAGATGTCACATGTCTTCGAATTTTTGGTTCTAGGAAATGCCGGTTTCGTTGCGATTATGAGAGCAGCGGTAATGAAAATATAAAATTTACATGAAGTAAAGCGCCTGTCTGCCTGGGTTCGAACCTACGTACAACTCGTTAGTCACGGCTGTTGCCACTGGGTCGCCACTACTCTGCAATCACAGACACATGGGATATTTCAGATTAGTCTGGGATGGTCACGTGACTGTGATGTCTGTGCTTCATGATAAATGGCTGCACGCCTAGTTGTTTGCCACTAAAAAGTTAAAATAAATATTAAGAGCGCTTATCTTAAAAGTAGGCAACGTCGCAAATAGCTGTCAAATATTTACGTGTTTTGATTAATTTGGCAATATTACTGTATGGAAATATGAAATGTGGCCTACTAGTGAACTAAGATCTTGATTATGACATGCAATAAATAATATTTAGTTTTAGATGTAAAAAAAGTATTTGGAAACTTTCCAAATGCCTTTTTTACACCTAAAACGGTCACAACATCAAATTCAGTGTTATAATTGCGATTCATTATTAATATTCTAGTTCTCTAGTTAGCCACATTTCATATTTTCATACTTACAGTTATAAAAACAGCCAAATATTTGACATTTATTTGCGACGTTGCCCACTTTTTGAATAAACGCTTAAGGTTTTACCGCCAGGTTAACCCGCGAAGAGAGTTGTATTGATGATTTAATTTGTTATAATTCTGTAAATACACATTTGTTACGGTCGCGAATCATATTTTAATCAACATACAACCTACACTGACTTGCAAATTGCAAAAAATAAAAAAAATAAAAATTGAATTTCATGAGCTACCTTAGCGCATCCCCCTTACCTAATTTAAATGTTTGAGTACCGGAGGCTGTATATTTTTTTTTTTTTTTTTTTACACTTTTGAGAAAGCTTACAGACTAATACACGTAAATGGTAACGAAGTAGTAAACATCTGACAATTGCTAATTACAAGCTTCCGCATATATATACGTTACAATGTTGAAACACAAGATCACAGAAACATAAAAAAAATATATAAAAAGGTATGGAAAATAGGTAGGTAAGCCGTGATAAACCACAAACATTCACTCATTGAAATATTCCCTACTCAAAATTGTCCTGATTCAAATGATCAGGCTCCATTTCAAAATATTCTTATTCCAGTGAAACATGAACGAGTGTAAAAAAAATAGCTGGACCTAAGACCCAAAGCAGCCGTTTGTTATGCCCGCATGATAAACTGCAGACAGCGTAGAATCAGGCTTACGTTTCTGTTGGCACTAGTACTGAAATAGGTTGCTGTGTAGGTACCTACATAACTCTTTTGTTGCCGCATTAAAAATTTCCTGGAATTGCCGGTTTGGACGTCATGTTAGTTAAAAAATAAAGCGCTTTGAGTCCATTGGGTTGTTTATTTACGTTGCAGGTGAAAATCAATACCGGTTTGAAATAAACTAAGTATTATGAACTTGTAGCAATTTATACTTAATCTACGTTCTGATTTAGTGTTGTGTGCAATGGTGAAATATGGCCGGTACTTATCTATACATATTATATGACCAGATTATTGTTTATATACCTAAGTAATTAAATTTCAAATTTCAATCGTCATATTGTTAATTGTAAATTCAGATTTAGAAAACAACCACAACCTTTGTAATTTCAGTCTCACTTAACTAGTAATCAGTTAAACACTATAGTAAAAAATGAAGCTCTGAAAGGCTTACACAACGCGATGGACTAAAACAAATAAAGTTGTTTTTATTTTATCTCTTTTTTACGTTCGGTGTTCAATATTTAACTTTTCTTTATTATATACGAATAAAAAAAAAACAAAATAATGAGCATCGAATACAAAATTATGCTACGCATGGGATATTTTTATGAAATAAGAAATACAATATAAGTTTAGAAAAAAAAAACTACTACTTATTTTTCCGCTACAATTTTCTCTGTAAAGAATGGTTGATCACGAACAGCGAATTTCAAAATTGCTGATCGGTACCTATTAAGGAACAGTCAGCCTCAATAAGATGTAGGACCTGAAGTCCTATAAATGGGCAAAAATTCATTTAATTGATCAGAATTATTCTTCCATAATATTGTATCAGTAAAGTTGTATGAGCACCTACTTAGTTTTAACTATACCAATTGGTACTAAGTACAAAACTAAGAATGAAGTTATGACGTTATACAATGATGCAATAGATATACATTCTTGGCCATGTTTACTACTACTTCTTATTGAGGTTGACTGTACCTGTCAGTTATCACCAGTGATCATATTGTTCATTAGTATCTATATCTGTACATCTAATAAAATAGTAACGAAGTCAAAACTGTACATTGAATATTTTTGAAAGAAAGTAATTGCTACGAGGTAAGTAAGTAAGCATGAGTCTGGTGCCGAAAATATAGTTTTATAGAGGTATGAGAAACAGGGTGTAAATTTCACTCATCTTCCATAGAAAAAGGAGGATCCTCCGACCAGACGGGTGTCGTATCTGGCAGGCACATATCCAACGATTGATGTCGGGAAGTTATACATAAATGCTGATCGCGCGGTAAACGCTGCTTGCGCGATGCAGGACTTCGCGTGACGTTAGTGTGATGCGTAGTTCGCATGTGGCGATGTAGATGCCGCCACAGTTTTTAGAATTTTGGTCCGTTTGACTGTGTGTCTAGATGTATGTCACGGATTGACGCAAAAACGGCTGAACGGATTTGGATCAAAGGCACACAGATAGTTTGTAACCTGGATTACGAATAGGGTAAGTAGTTTTAGTCCCGGCAGTACGTTCCTGTGGGATATTTTCCAACTTTCCTGCGAGCGAAGCCACGGGCAAAAGCTAGTCTACTTAAAAATTACAGAACATCCAACTTATTTCCAAACCAAACCAGTTTCAGTTGTAAAACACAAAATTGCATTCGATTCAACATGGCAATTGCCAAATCAGTCCGCAGCCCATCCACCAAAATTGCTGCGGCAGACATCGCACATTCCCTGGTTGCTATTGATACAAAGATGATGAGTATTTAGCCACACATGCACATGGACGTAAGGCCACCGAGCACACAGACACGAGGTCAGAACAAACATGTCCGTGTTGACAGGGGGTCGCGTGCACCGCGCGCGTGTCATTCCTGTCGATACCGGCCGCATCACTCATACTTTACATTGCATACTGACGGAAAACTGACAATATTTCATGTCAAACCTCTCTCGCAAACCTTGTTTTCATAGATATTATCTTCGCGTTTCTGAATCAATGGTTCTTTCTATTGAAAACGCAGTCGGTTGTGTTTTAACTCTGTTGGTTTTCTAGGGTTTGCTTCAAACTGTTATATCCTGCTTGGAATTGGTGTTTTGTTCATGAGATTCAAAAAGATTTAATTCTTTCACCGAAAATTTATGTTGAACATCAATTTTTGACTACCTATGTAACGTAATCACAACAAATTCCTTTATATTACAGGCCAATTCTTTGAATTAAGTAAATGATTATATTATTCTGTTTCTGAAAATATATCCTTTACTTAGGTATTATCTAATATAACATTATTTAAGTATTTCTTAATGCTAACAAATATTCGTAGCTCAGTGGAGCTACAAAGGCTCGAAAAGGATAAAAAAATGTGAACCGATTTACGTAAAGAACAAATTCTCAGCGAAACACGGATTAATTCATTTCTCAGAGGGATTTCCTTTCAGTTTAAGGAGCACTCGCCCTTGAATAGGCTTCGAGTGGGCTCTGAGGTTGGCTTAAGTGGTAAAGACTTAATTTTGAAGCTAAATAAACAATATTCATTAATAATTAAATTCTATAAATATTATTATTTTCGTGTTAAGATTATGGTAATTTCATTCCATAATTAAAAAACTGTTCAATAATCAAAGAATGTTGGTGCCGTAGAGATTAATTAGTTCTCGCTTCCAGAAAAAAATTGGATAGGGTATTCCAACCAGTCATCCAATAGGTATTAAAATATTTGTAACCAAAGAACATTTGCAGCATTGTACGCAGCTCAGTGTTAACGTGACGATAACAATGAAGCGATATGAAAGCGAAATATTTGCCTCGTAGAGATCACATTACAATTGCAGCTACTCTTACTATTTACCCGCAACGCTTAATTACTCGCCCATTATTTTGGAACATACTCGTGAATACCGAACACAGTGAACATGCCATTCACGAGTGCTTTTCAGCGGCTGTCCAGAACACGCCCGCGGCTATCACAAACAAACTCCAACTTTGCTTTTAAGACCGACGAATGTAGATTTATTTTAACTTTAACTAAATGAGCATCCCTTTATTTTCAAAGCCCATAATTTCCACACGAACCTACGTCTACTGTAATCTATTTTACTTGAAAGTCACGTTGTTATTACTTTAGCATTTTAATTTATGAATTTTTCATTGGTTTTTGCTGTAAAACCATTTCTATTGAGTTCAAAGTTAGTTAGGGGTCAGGAGCCCCGTCGTCAATTCATAAAGTTTCATTTCCACGAAACTGGGGGAATAATCAATGGGCAGGCAGAAAGGAAGTCTGTGGGCCGTGATGGATTTGGTCCAATCAATGCAACTGGGTTAATGAAAAGACCGCCTAACGAAGAGTCCAGACAATAGTGTCGGCTGGCGAAAGCCTTAGGACGAGGTAACCGATTGTTATTGGTTTTGCAAAACCTACACACGGCGGTTGCCGACATTGGTAAATACTGGAAAATAAATTGTTGGTTTTGTTGGGTGTAAGCTCGCGCTACCCCGGGGCGGCCATGTAATGATTACCTATATGCCTGTATCAGAATTACCCAAACGTTCGTAAATGGATTTTCAGGCAGTAATATTACCACAATAACAAAAAATAGAGGTACATTTCGAGCTATAAATAAAGCCATAATACGACCTCGTGTTATAAACAAATTACACTTTAATCCATCATTCTGTCAATAACACACGTGCTGAGAAAAGTTTCGTTATTTTATTATCTTCAGTACCAAAGAGTCTCTCGCAAACTCACATACCTTCGCAAATTAAAGTAGGCACAAGTAATACATCACGCTTGATTCGAAGCTGAATAATCCATTTTCTCCGATAGTAACTGCTCAATAAATGATTTTCTCCATAAGGATAATGGCTGGATTTTCTACTGTTTATTGTGGACTAAACCTCCTACTATGATTGATTGAGGCTTAGGTGGAACTCTTCCAAGGGGAAATTACTTCGTTATTCTTCCTAAGTACGCAGCTATGAACGAAAATGTCGGCTATCAATATCGCCTAAGTGTTGTATTATTTGTTTGATGGTCGTCCTACTATGTGGGACCAAGTGTGTGTTTATGAAAATGTTTAGTGAGTACGAAATTTACTTCCCTTCTTTGGCGAGTAGTTTTTTTGTAAGTAGTTGGGACCATTGCAAACAGAATTAAATACTGCATAAAGTACTCAGTGAATCTTACCTCATTTATATTTTATGTATAAAATATTGAAACAAAGGAACGGGATGTTCTAGTTTGACTAGGAAACAAAAAATATGGGCAAAAAAATAACACATTATTTAGACAAATCCAACATATTTCTTTATTCTATTCATCCAAATTCATTTACATAGTGTTAGACATTATAACTATTTATTTACAAATCTTTAATAACAAGTAGCTAACCTTATTGACACGTCCGAAATTTAAAATCTTCTTAAAAGTGTTAAAAATCTCCAGTTATTCAAAAATGACGAAAGTTTTTGATAAAATAATTATTTTTAACGTTATAACAGTATAGATTTTAGTATAAATCAATGTTATGTACAAGAAACAGAACCACATGACATGTATCTCCGTCTTTTAATCTTTACTCATCAGTCTTTGTCAAGGGTAAAAAATATGCCCCAACTTATAATGAAATTAAATTTTCTTTATAAATATCATACCGTTGGTACTTTGTAACTCTGGAAGATAAGGTTTACATAGGTATTCTATAAGGTAATTTTGAAACCGACATTCTTTTATTAATAATTTTAATTATTAGCTATCACATTATTATTTACAAAGTAGTTTTAGTCGGAGACATCAGAAACGTTTTACGCCTTGAAGATTCTATTATTATTTCATCTGATTCTGTTCACAGTATGATACTATTTACAAATATATAAATATTTTTCTGGAATTTTGATTGGAACGTTAATTTTACAATTTCTCATTTATATTACAGTTTTTTCTAAACGGTTCTTGATACCATAATTTGAAAACATACTCGTATGTTTGAAAGAACAATTGGGTTTTTAAAATCTTATTATTATCAGACAACTTCTACAAATGTATAATATAATTCATCTAATCCCTTATCTTCTGATTTATTCATTTTATTAAACCTATTTTTGGCCATTTCGACCTATTACTAAACAATTATAAACAATTATTTTAATCAAAACAACGTTACAGTAATTTAATGCGATTGTCGCAACACTATCTACATATTCGAAAGGAAGTCATCGTGGTACAACAAAATATAAATTCATGAGATTGGATATGTTCAATGAGTTTGTACACAATGAGAGTCATTTTAACGCTGTTCGCGAGTACTTAAAAATAAATTTGTACTTAATTAATGTTAGTTATTCAATAAACTACCGCACGCTGTATAGTAACGGAACGAGCATTGTTGGTATTCGCCAAAGACAGGATGTTGAATCTGAAACAATATTAAACAACATTATTGTTTGTAACACTAAATAACAGGCTGATTCGAATTATATAAATCGCAAATACGTACAGTGCCGTATTTATAGTCTAGGCAGGGGAAAATTGGTTTCAACCGAGCTCTAAACCGCATTATCGGACTATGCACTTTTATCCTCAGCTGTTTCGCGGCTATTTGTATGCCCTTTTATTCTGTTTAACTAGATGCTACGCTAAGATACCGTTCCTGTTTTTATTTATTTATTTATGGAGGACTAAAAGCTACATTAACACAAGATAGTGGTGCCGATTCTCTTGTACACCGGACTAAACTAACTAAACTATCACTAAAATTCCTTACTTTTCGCTATGAGAATCTTAACGCTATTCTGTAGTAAAAAGTCTCTAAATTAAAAAATATATTTTGACACAACTAAATCGAATTTGACAATTGCGACTCCACGTGGTACATACTTTTTAGAGCTGGAGGCGCGCAGTGGGGGCAGCCTCGACGTGTTTTATATTGAATTTTTCACTTTTTGTGTGGAAAATAAAAAAAAATATTACCTACGTGTTGAGTATTATGGGTATGGGGGTTTCATAGGGGGTCGAAAATTTCATTATTTTTGCGATAGGACACACCATTTTCGAGATATAAGCAAAAGAAAAGAAAAAAATCCAGTACAGTACCGTTTTTGCACCCGAAGTCGAGATGTTCGTGTGAATTTTAGTTCATAACAACTAATAATATTCCACACCATTTTCAGTGGCGATTAAAAATGGTCAGAATTAGTTAGAAAATTAAAATTTTAGGTGAAAAACGTCAAATTCAGAATAGCAAAATTGTCATTTTCACTAAATTAAAATCTCAGTACAATCTTAGTGCTGTCAAACTAAAATATAGTTAAGTTGTGCCACTTTAGTCTATTTCAGAATGGGAAATCATCGTTTGACAGGAGTAAACTAAATTTTGGTGATTTTTAGTCTAGTTTAGACGCATTTGTGACAAGAGAATCGGCACCAGTAATAGAGTAAACAGTGAACCAGTAATAAGTACTCACGTTTAGAGACGCAACGAAAATAAAAAAATAAGCGAACACATACTCGTACATAATATAAAACGAAAACAGTTCAAAAACAAAATACACATCTTTCCATAATAGATACGTGCCTCTTTATAGTCTATGTTGCTTGCTATAAATATAACAGATAATCGCATAAATACGGCAACATTAAACACAATGAAATAGACGATTAAAAATTGAAGTTATTTTTGTGAAAAGAAATCAAGGCTTAGGCGTCTTCTGACTGTGACCACACTGGTGGTAAAGTGGTCAAGATCGTGCTGCTTACACTGGTTGTTGAAGGTTCTGCTTGCACGCACAATACATGAGTTTTGCCCGTAGTGTACTAAGTATGTGTATTATGTACGTTTAATACTGTGAAATCAACTTATAATGGAAGTATACATCGTTTTATAATATTGTGCTCATCTTCTTCTTTTCGTGTGGTTAGTAAACTAACCTGGTCTCAGAGTTTTAAAGCCGCCCACGGGCCTCTGACTTGGCTTCACATGCCGTCGAGAAATATCTCTCAGGCATGCCGGTTTCCTCACGATGTTTTCCTTAACCGTTTTTTGAGCAAAGTGATAATTATATAATACGCACATGAATCCGAAAAGTCAGAGGTGCGTGCCTTGGGTTCGGACTCGAGACCTACGACTTGTCAGTCTGTTTAGTACAAATAAAGCGATCAATGTGAAAGGACGTTTTTTTTCTTTCACTAATCACCTGCATTCAATTGTGCACCTTATTCACAAGAACATATGGTCCTTCGAGCCGGATTAGTATAGCCGTGACCTATTTTAAATACGTGAATATTTGCAACAATGATGTAATATTGAAATCGAAGAAATACGGTTGTAAACAAAGTGAATCAGTGAAATAACTTTAGAAAACATTTCGAGGATTGTGGCGAACAATTATAAAAGTGATTCTACGGACTAATAAATAGTGTGTTTAGATAACGAGTTGCTGTTTTAACGCGAACTTTGAACGTTTTGATGCACAAACCATCAATCTACCTACATGATAAAATTATAAAAGTAAAAGTTTTCGTCGTAGTTTGCAATTTAAGTCTTTTATACATTTTATTGGAAAATCGCAAAGTGTAAAGGATGGAAAATATAGAAAAGCGAATGTTGCTTCAAGCTGATGTGTTTGAAAAAGTGCAGAACGCCTACACGAATTACAAAAAGTCGCCCAAAGACAGATTAACCGAGGGTTATATACAAACTAGGATGGATACTTTAGAAACGTATTGGAAAGAATTTAAGAGTGTTCACGAGAAATTAGTAACGGATGTTTCTAAGAAAGACAGACAAAAGTTAACGTATTTTGCAGAAGATAGGTGCGATAATTTTGAAGAGTTGTATTTTACATATAAAGGAGAAATGAAAACTGCGTTAAACAAGTTGATATCTGACATAAAAAAATCGGATAAACTGGAGAAATTAGACGGGACTAGACCAACTGCTTCCAGTAGTGATGTTAAATTACCACGAATTTCGATCCCTATTTTTGAAGGAAATTATACGGAATGGAGATCGTTTCACGACCTGTTTATGGCATTGATACACAGAAATGAGTCATTAGAAGATGTACAAAAACTTCATTACCTTAAGAGCAGCTTGAAGGGCGACGCAGAGGTTCTTCTGCGCCAGTTTGCCATCACGGGTGAAAATTATGCCGATGCGTGGTCAATTTTGAAAAAACGGTATGATAACAAAAGGTACATTGCTAATTGTATATTTAAAAAGTTTTTTGGTCAAAAAACAATATCTCAAGAGTCAGCTTTCTCTTTGAAAAACTTGTTAGATACGTCGGTCGAATGTATGAATTCTATGAAAAACCTCGGCTTACCGATAGCGCAGTGGGATGCAATTGTGAACTATGTGGTTGTTTCAAAGCTGGATCCTGTAACACATAAACAATGGGAGATTATTATTAGTGAAGATAGTGCTGATGACTTACCTGGTTTTGAAAGGCTGAAGTCCTTCCTGGAGACTCGGTTTCGTACGTTAGAAATGTTAGAACCTGAAAATAAAGTTAACAAACCAATTAAACCGAAGACATATCACGCGACTGCCACTAGTGGAGAGAAAGAGAAGCACTGTCCTTTCTGCAAAGAAAACCATTATATTTTTAACTGTAAAGAATTCGCTAAACAACCGATAGAAGAAAGATACAGCTTCGTACAGAAAAACAACTTATGTTTCAACTGTCTCATTCCAAATCATTCCGCACTAAAATGTAGACAATCAAATACATGTAAAATATGTAAACGGCGGCATCATTCCTTATTACATCGAGAGTTTACGAAACAAGCAGGTGACATAATGTCAACTAAAGAAGAAACTACAACAAATAAGCAAGAGGTTAGCAAGGTAACAGCACATGTGTCAAGAGGAGAACAACCTGGTCAACACATCTTGTTGGCAACAGCATTGGTAGACGTGACATCGAGGAATGGACAATCACACGTCTTCCGTGCTCTGATTGATCAGGGCTCAGAGGCTTCGTTTGTGACTGCGAGAGTAGTCGAGTTATTGGGTCTGAAGAAGACTCAAATCAGCGGTGAGGTCTCTGGTGTTGGTGAAGGTAACAAACTTTGTATTAATAATGTAGTAAGCTTACATATTAAGTCGAGGTATGAAAGTAATTTCTTTATTGATGTTAAAGCGTATGTATTAAAGTCATTGACTAGTAGGCTACCTTCTAGAGAAATAAAAGGTTACGAATGGCCTCAACTTAAAAATATGAAATTAGCTGACCCTACTTTTAATATTCCGGGTAGGATTGATATCCTTCTCGGAGCTGATGTTTTTGGCACAATAATAGACCACGGTTTGTCAAGAGGACCGGGCAGTATAATTGCTCAGCATACACACCTAGGTTGGATATTGTCAGGGGAGATGTACTCAAATCCTACTTGTGCAAAAAACATTATTAGTTTACATGTTACCAGGCTCGTTGAAGAAGATAACAACCTTTTGAGAAAATTCTGGGAAATAGAAACAGAAGACTATACAACCAAGAAAGTATGGACAAAGGAAGAAGAAAAATGTGAAGAACACTACATAAAGACAACAACAAGAGATGCATCAGGAAGGTATGTAGTACACTTACCTTTGAAACAAAGTATTGAAGAAACCGTGAAGGCGTGCGGTGAGACTAAACAACAAGCTACAATACGATTTAAGCAACTAGAAAGGAAATTTGCAAAACATGAAGATTTGAGATCAGAATACAAGAAGGTCATACATGAGTACTTGAAGATGGGTCATATGAAGAAGGTTGAAATAGAGGATAAAAGTGAAGCAATTTATTTAGCACATCATGCTGTCATAAGGGAGGATAAGGATACAACAAAGGTAAGAGTAGTTTTCGATGCTTCAGCCAAGGGATCTAATGGGCAATCCTTAAATGGCACCATGATGGTCGGCCCTACGCTACAATCTGATCTTCGTGTGCTTATCATTCGTTGGAGGTCTCACAAAATCTGTGTTGTCGGCGATATTATAAAAATGTATCGTCAAGTAAGAATGACAAACAAACACACAGATTTACAACGTATAGTTTGGCGAGATAATACGTGTAAAAACATAGAAAGTTATCAATTACTTACCGTGACGTTTGGGACAGCATCGGCACCTTATCTTGCGGTACGATCCTTAAATCAACTAGCTGATGACGAAGCGGAAAGATACCCTCGTGGAGCTGCTGTCGTTAAGAGTTCGTTCTTCATGGATGATTTGATGACCGGACATGAAGACCTATCTGAAATAAAACAAGTTTGTGAGGAAGTAAATAATCTGTTGAAGGCGGGCGGTTTTGAAATGCAGAAGTGGTCCAGTAACTCTGATGAAGTCTTGACGTTTTTACAGGGAAGCAAGGATACTCCGGAATCTGTGAACAAAATAGAAATTAAATTAGATAGGGTCATAAAGATACTTGGACTTACCTGGGACAGGAAAAATGACACTTTCCAAGTTACGGTCAATCTACCGGAAACCAGGATTCCTGTAACAAAAAGGGTAATATTATCTGATGTGGCGAGTCTCTTTGACCCGTTCGGGTGGCTCTCTCCAGTAGTTATCACAGCCAAGATTATGATACAGAGATTGTGGCTTAACAATCTCGGCTGGGATGATGAATTGCCTTCAGAGCTAGTAGCCGAATGGCTTAATTACAGAGAGGAACTTAAAGAGTTACACACCATTGAAATCCCACGCTGGATAAAGAGGACATCACACTGTAAAGGAGTTCAGCTACATGGGTTTGCAGATGCCTCGTCTGTTGCATATGCAGCAGTAGTTTATATAAGGGTTTTAGATGAAAATGACATTGTTCATGTCACAATAGTAGCATCTAAGACCAAAGTCGCGCCACTGAAACAACTGACAATCCCAAGATTAGAGCTTTGCGCTGCAGTGTTGTTGGCGAAGCTGTTGCGCGAGGTATCTAGCTTATGGGATATAAGTATGCATCAAGTGTATGCCTGGACAGATTCCATGGTGGTTCTGTCTTGGCTACAGGCTCTACCAAGTCGATGGCAAGTGTTTGTTGGCAACCGAGTGTCTGATATAATTCAATTAATAGACAATGACAGGTGGAACCATGTTCAATCAGCCGACAACCCCGCTGATCTTGCGTCAAGAGGTGTACCACCGAGTGAATTGCCTAATAATGATATGTGGTGGGCTGGACCCAAGTGGCTGAAAAGTAAACAAATAGATTTTACAAAACGTTCGATTCCTCAAACAGATTTAGAGGCAAAGAAATCATTTAATGTTACATTAGAAGAAAAACCTGTTTGGGAAAGGTTTTCATCCATGTCCAGAATGAAAAGAGTTTTAGCACAATGTTTAAGATTTTTAAAACCTAAGGAAGAAAAAGATAAATATTTAACAGTCAAGGAACTTAATGAAGTTGAAGAAAGATGTGTAAAACATTACCAATACTTAATATACGAAAACGAAATAAAAGATCTGAAGATGAACGGAAAAGTTAAGAATAGGAGTTCTATAATTAGTCTTACACCTTTCTTGGATAAGAAAGAGCTGCTGAGAGTTGGAGGGCGACTGGATAAAGCCAATATACCAGAAGATGCGAAACATCCGATTATTATACCTTGTAAACAACATGTTACTCGACTTATAATAAATGAAGCCCACACAAGAACTTTGCATGGAGGTTCCCTTCAGATGTTGACATACATCCGTAGCAAGTATTGGGTAATTGGTCTCAAATCAGCTGTTAGAGAATTTATTCGTAATTGTAAAGTATGTGTCATATATAGAGCGAAAACCAGGCAGCAGCTGATGGGTCAGTTACCAGCGCCAAGAGTGACTCCAAATCGTCCTTTCTTCAACAGTGGAGTGGATTATGCCGGACCCGTACAGCTACGAACAGCTAAAGGGCGTGGGCATAAATCTACAAAGGGCTACATTTGTGTCTTTGTCTGTATGTCTACCCGAGCCATACATTTGGAGGCAGTTACAGATTTAACGTCACAGGCCTTCATTGCAGCGTTCAGAAGATTTGTTGCAAGAAGAGGTCACTGCGGTCACTTGTGGAGTGACAACGGCACGAACTTTGTGGGAGCCGACAAAGAATTGAGGAATATGTTTGAAAGAGGCAAGACAAATCTGGCGGCAGAGGTTGCTAAACTGCTAGCAAATGATGGCACAACCTGGCACTTTATACCGCCGAAGGCACCAAATTTCGGTGGTATATGGGAGGCTGGCGTCCGGTCAGTAAAGAAACATTTAATTAGAGTAAATGGTTCCATAAAGTTAACTTATGAAGAGATGGCTACGCTGTTAGCACAGATAGAAGCGTGCCTTAATTCGAGACCTATCTGTCACTCAGATAATACAAGGGAAACATTGAACCCGCTTACCCCGGGTCATTTTTTAATTGGTGAGCCATTAATCAATGTGCCTGATATAAACTATGAACATAAGAATATAAGTATATTATCTAGATGGCAATTTCTACAAAACAGGACACAAGATTTTTGGCGAAGATGGAAATCCGAATATCTTAACACCTTGCAGCAACGTCATAAGTGGCAGAACAGCGTTCCATCCCCGTGTGTTGGAGATATAGTTATAATTAAAGAAGAGGATCTTCCACCTGCAAAGTGGTTGCTAGGAAAAATCATTAATCTACATCCCGGTGATGATCAACTAGTTCGAGTGGTTACAGTACAATGCAAGGGAGATAACATTCTTAAGAGACCGTTATCTAAGTTGATATTACTGCCCAAGGCAACAGCTGGTAACTAAATAAGTAGTTATTGTAGTTAACGTAGTGGTCAGTTAATGTCATATTTTTATGTACATTAATATTATAAAGAGGAAAGATTTGTATATTTGTGTTTTTGTATGTAACGAATAAACTTAAAACCTACTGGACTGATTTCAAGGGTTATTTTGCCGTTAGAAGGCTACATTATCACTGAGTAACATAGGCTGTAATTTAAAAAGATATCACGCGGGCGAAACCGCTGGCAGAAGGCTAGTGTTTAATGTGTGTAGTACGGTAAACCTGCGATATTTACTTTAATACAATAAAGCACAAAAAGTATATTCTGATCATAGTATTTAAATGAGTTATGCAAAAAAAGGGGTCGTTGAATATACTTATGTATTCTAAGTTCATGTTAATTTAACTGGTTTAGGTACACAAGATTATTGTTATCGTCAACTTTTGTATGAAATTAATTAAATTAAACCCAAATCCTTTAGTGTTTATGTTCATTTTTACTTGTTACTTTCTTTGAGACGATAAATCGTATAACATACAGTCCACTTAGTAATTACGTACCTAAATTAATACTTTTTTATAGTTTCATTATTTTAGTTTGTCGTAGGTAGGTATTGCCAAATAAAAATTATTGATAAGTACCCGTTGTTTGTTTATTATATTATAAGCAATCTAAAAATGACGCGTAACTTTCTTTAGGAATGTAAGGTATGCCTATACTATTGTAGCTACTATTATTGTTATGTATTTGTACACTGTGTGCAACCTTCCTACTAATGTGTGTGTAATTGATAAGTAGTTCTAATGAGTTAAGCGCAGATGTTTCTTTAGACGATGCAATGTAACGGTATCGATTATATTATAATGTTAGTGGTTGCCTGCTCATTGAGCAATTAGTGTTGTTTTGCGATGTATTTACATTTATTTGTTTGAACAAGATAAGGAACTGTCATTTAACAAATTAGTAAAAAACTGTTGTTTTTAGAGGGCGGTATGTTTAGTACAAATAAAGCGATCAATGTGAAAGGACGTTTTTTTTCTTTCACTAATCACCTGCATTCAATTGTGCACCTTATTCACAAGAACACAGTCTGACGGTCACACCACTAGGCTATCAATGCTTCATATTAGTGCTTTTTTATTGTGCTCATATTAGTATTCTAAAAAGCTTATGGTGAATAAAATAAAAAAATAAACTTTTCAGGAAGTTACTATTTATAGTCCAACACAATGTTATTTTATTACCTACGTGTGTTCTTAATACAAACAGAATTGCACCAAAATGCGACACAGTCAAGGCTAGCAAAGGTTATACAATCACCAGAATACGGGCGCACTGTTTTATCCCGACGCTATTTCGCGACCCGCAGTCGCTATACACAAGTATCGATTGCACTTACCTACTGCTCCATTACGGACTCCTAGCACGGAGGCAACCTCTGGTTGCTCCATATCGAAAATTAGTTCTGCGCGTGCCGCGTACAGGTTGTATATGCTCGCTATGCAGGTCAGCCGGAGACTGCCTCGCTCGAACGCCTCATTCCTAACCACGAACGACACCTCCCCCACAGAAGGCAGCCTGTTATCTGGACCCGTTCTCTCAAAAGTCGGCTTCAAACTCTCCTTCGAAGGCCTCCTAATCTCTTCTTTATGCAAATTTATATACGACTCATCCAAATACTGTATATTTCCTTCATCGTGGAATATATTAAAATTTACATCATCATCCGGCTGCTCCGTAGTAGTAGTTTCCGCCTTCGGCGGCGGATCCCATTTGAACCACGGTGGCAATTCGTGGATAAGAGAATCCATGTCGATCTGAGAAAAATACAATATGATATAATAGTGGGACGCACAGCGGTTGAGCGGGAAATATTACGGATATTACACTCCTCTACGTTAGATAAAGGAAGCTTATATAGCTCTGAGCTGTTTTGTGATTAATGAACTCGCCTACGCAGCGGGCAGTGACGGCGACAAAAACAACGGTCGCGTCAAAGTGAAGCAAGTGGAACTGCTCCATTGTTCGCGTGGACATGGCGGACCCCTGTCTGTAGCTGTCCGTTGGACGCTGATCAAACGCATTTTTTTAATATCAAATTCAATATCCTACTCGTACATAGTTTGTCAGAAAAATACTTGCGAGCTCCGGATAATTTGTAGTCATATTTCTGAGGGGAATTTGCTTTGTGTTACTTGAGTATGTAGCGCTCGGTTGGGTCAAATAAATCGTACCTACTGTTTACGTTTATAGAGATGCTTTCAATCATCGGCAGCTACCGTTACACGGATATTTTTTGAAGCTATATGGAAGGTACTTTTAAATATACTATTTAAAGATAATTAACATTAGGTCATTAAAAATCCTTTCACAGATAAGGCAAAACTATTCCGGTTAAAAAGCGAGTACGAACGGTAAAATCCCCGGTGTAGCATGTGCTTCTGGTTAACTGTTTCTAATGTCCTCTCCACCCTGTGGCCTTAATTTCAGTTAAACGTTACATTAACGACTACAAATTTCCTCTTTTTAAGTTAAGTTGAATCGGAAAATTTGAAAGCTTATCTTTGTGACAGTTTTGGTTGGGTCTTGCCTATATTAAACAAAACAATTGTTTACCTGACTATACATTGGGGTTAGCATTTCATTGACTGCTTAGAAACTTCAAATATTGTTCGAACGTGTTTAAAATACTCAGTTAATTTGTGTTGTGTAAGTTACTTATAAATCGTACTATGTAAGTAAATATGCATCAATCAGGATCCAAACACCTTATGTCAAAGGAAATATAATATGACGCCTGTATTCCCCTAAAGGTTAGGCAGAGGTGGATCTATAGTACACCCACATTTCGCCAGTTATGTTTAAGTCCCATGTGGGGGTGAGCCTAATTGCCATCAACTGGGCACAAATCCAGTCTCCGGTAGTTTCAGATAGAAAACCCCAATAAAACTTTGCCCGACCTGGGAATCGATACCAGGACCTCATCCTCGGCTGTAGTACTTTGTGACCACTAGACCAGCGAGACGGTAAAAAGAAACCTATTTTAATAAACTCTCAGTTTTTGTCACGTCAATTTCACTTCTCTTTCACAACGAGAATACGGCACAGTTACGAAATAAATTGCTGCCTTTGATGTTAATCAAATTATTCGATGAAAAAGAATCGTCGGCGAGCATTGCTTTCCTTATTAATAAAACATCGATCCACTGGCCGACTTATTATTACAACGCGATACTTTAGTTATCTTTCGCCGCTAGCAGCACAAATATTGATTTTATAAGAAAAATCACAAACTTAAAATATAGCACAGGTATAGGTGGTTTTATTTTCTACTCAGCTCTCCGAAATGTTATTGTTTTCATTTAATTTTGGTGTAGCTACGGTTAATGGAAATTATTCGGAAATCGATGGTCTCGCACCACTTATATGCCCAGAAATATCTATGGGGCCAGAAGCAGCGTTGCAATAACGAATCTCAAAATGCTAAAGACGGGCCACAGGGGGAATTTCAGTTCTTAGATATTATCCCAGCAATGCCCAAGAGTTCACTTTCGAAATCATGGCATTCACCTACAATTTGAAGGTGTCCAGACTTATTATTTTACATTGATGGAAGTTATGTTTTGCGCAGTCCTTCATATAGCTTTGTGATAAGTATCTTGCAGCTCCAGAACCTTGTACCTGTATCCCGCATAAAGGGTCCGTAAACAGTTTGAAATTCTCACCTCACGTCCATGTATACAGTTTGAAATTCTCACCTCACGTCCATTTAGCGCGAAGGTCAGGTTTGCTGGTGGGTGCGCAGGCGGCGAGGCGCACGAAGCTCGCAGAGTGGACCCCACGCCGTACCACGACCGATCTGACACCAGCTTAGGACCCCATTCAGGAGGCTCTGCACATACGAAACACAATATAGTTAGAACAATGTTTCACACTATGGTTTCTTCTGTATCATTGGAAGACATACATACTACCAAATTTCATTCGGTGATCAGATTCCCATATAGCCAAAATTGGCTAGATACTGTACTGTAGCTTAGTTCTTCAGCCAGCACCAACAGGGTAGTATAAAAAGGCTAGGTACCTACACGTCATCAACATAAAAATTGCGTTATTGGCATTATTACAGCAAGTTCGCTGCAAAGTTTTTAGTTCTGGTTTGTTTACCAGTTCGGACAAAAGAATTTAAAAGAAAGTTTCTCTTACAATATTAGGATAAGGATGATCTTCCAAGAAGTTTGACCCTTATTATATTAACACGTGATTATCCGGGTATTACAGGTCTATTGAGGGTACTGATTTAGTGATCAACTTTTGATACTTTGCTAACTTTATTGTAACTGTTGTACTTCATAAAACGTTATTTTACGAAATGGGCGATGCATGCTGTTATTAATAACAATTATTTTAAAAAAAAAGACTACAAAGTAAAAAATAACTTTAATTTCAAAAGTCGGTCTTTCTTTCTTATTTTCTTTTTTGGCCACTGACTTTCGAAATTAAAGTTATATTTCAGTTTTTTTTTTTTTTGGAAATCTGTTGTTTTTTTTATATATATTTTTTTTCACTTTTTAGTTGTGGTTGAACAAGGTTTTGAGATGTTTTCCCTCTGACCAGGCCGTCACACTTACACATATTAGTCCATATCTTGAAAACTACTGAACCGATTTTGATGAAACTTGCACTGTTCCCTAAGTTGAAGTAAAGGTAAGCCAATAAAAATGGTCACAATCCGATAAATATTTTCGAGAAATGCATGGAAAAACATACATTATCATATTATTATGTATATTGCAGTTCCAATAATATTACAAAACGTAAACCTTAATGAGCCTATAATGTTCCACTGCTGGGACGCAGGCCCAGTGCGGGTTGGTAGCCGCATGTCTTCGAATTTTTTGTTCTAGGGCATGCCGGTTTCCTCACGGTGTTTTCCTCCACCGTTTATCATTATATTACATAAATACGTGTCGAATTGATAACCTCCTTTTTGACGGAAGACGGTTAGTTAAAAGAAGTTTTCTAGTACCTATCTAAGCTATTCGAAATAAACTGTAGATAGTCTCTAAACAACCAAATTAGCTCGAGCAAGCCCTGCTAGGATGCTTGTGTCCATTATGTAACCCGAATGGATTTCTGCCGAATACAGCTCTCTCGCATAACGTCATAACAAAAGCTCGTAGGCAGCTTGTATCTAGTCTGACAAGCCAGCCTCTATGTGCCACTATTAAGCTTTATTGTCTAAGAAAATGTGTCGCAGCTGGAATGATTCCAACGCCAGTTTATCGTGTACAACATACTATAACAATATTAGCATACTGTTACAAAATAAAATGGCCATTCAAAAGATAGTTTTACACTTTCAGCTTTTTAACAAGCTTATCATGAGTGAGAAGCTTATTTTCAGCCGAAAAAGGTTTTTGGCAAGTACTCAGCATCAAGTTTCGTTGGAAATTCGACAAGGGTCATAAAAATTTCGTTAAATATATTGATGCCGTACTTTTTGCGAGCGCACTCGCCACAAAGTCACGTCGTTACATTAATTAGTACATAGGTATGTACGTGGTTTAAATTTTTAATGAACGCCGTTCTTACTTAGCATGTGAAGTGGTACGCGGTGCTTGACATTCAAATGTAGGTAACTAACCACTCCGCTGGCATTTTGATAGCTGTACCATTTTGCTAATTATCACTTCAGCGCGGTTAACATTATACAGTTTTAGCCTTCGCCGGAGAATCGCGTTAATGTTACGTACGTTGAGAGCCAAGATGAATATGAGCATGTTAGTCTGTTCTTGACAAAAACATGAAATTCCCTTTATGGCTAGCGTTAGGCGAACACTCAAAAGCTTTCATACCGTAGTTTGTGTAATGTGTGCAAAGGTTTAGCTCGCAGGTCAGCGGGGGTTTCTAAAGATTCAGTTTTGAATTTACGCAGTTTTTATATTGCCAAGTCAGATTGATTTAATGGTAATAGTAATAATTAGAGTGAGATTTATGTAGTTTATAACACTATGTTTTTCTATAGCAAAGTTTGTACCTACAACATTAATAAATTCCATATTTGTACAAAAAATGTAGCCCTATTACTGGCTACACTGTTTGGACAAATACGGAATAACACAACTATAAAATTACCAGCATGAGGTTTCCAAAAAGTATTTACTTAGCCTCGATAAATAAAGGTTATGATTAAATGAAATGAAGGTGTACTTTATTCGGAGCATTCACATTAATACAGGCAGCTGTGTTTATGGCACGTTTGTTTACTCCCCTTTGTGGGTCACGCCGTGCGATCAGATAGGAAAAAATCAAGGCGCTTACAATCAAATCTCTTTATATTAAGGGATTTGATTTACTTTATGAACCCTCCTCAGCGTATAAATAAATACCAACGAACGTTCCGGGAATACGTGATGTATTTAATCTTACCGTAATTAATATATAAGGATGTGCCGTGGGATATACCTACTCCTAACTATCACGTCTATACCGGTAACTTTGTTACTCACACTATACCTACGGGAAACATTGAAAATGCGGCTCTCAGATCTCAAGAATCCTTTGAAGCTAATTAATCTGTATAGCAGCATTGCGTCACACAAATGAGCTCGTCAGTCGTGATTCATGGCGGAGAATCACGTCATGATGGGACAGGTAAAGCCCTATAATTTAGAGAGGTGCGCGAATGTACTAAGTCACAACGTTATGGAGCCCGAGGGGTCTATTACACGCTGAGGAAATACGAAGTTTCGTGTTTCGTTTCAGAGTCAATGTCTATCGCGTCGTTCCAACTTCCATTAACGAAATAATATAGCGACAATCTTTGGAACAGTAATAAATAAAAAATGAAGGCCCAAAGTTTACGTCGGTTCACAAGGAAATGCTATTTCTACCAATCTGCAGAGTAAAATCTTCACAGAGAACTTAATGCGATTCCTTCGATGTAAACTGTTGTAACAAGCTGTGCGGCAAGATGGATTTAGTGCGACAAAAACTACGAGCAGTAGATTTTTCAATGGAATTCTAATAGTGAGATGTTTTCTACATGTTGTCAGGGTGTTATTCATAATACCTATGTATAGAATTCTCTATCTTTTCACACTGCTGCTATTTTTTGAGCTGAATTGTGCTGATACATGCGTCATGTTCGTGAACGGGCGCCGTCAGTTGGGACTGGTCATCTCTTAGCTGCCATGGCTTATTTTAATTTATTTTAAGTTTTTGAATGATTCTTTTTTTCTTTTTATTACGGACGCTTTTACGAACGTGCACGTCTTATTACATTGTTCTCACATGCATAATTTCAAAATGAATGATGTAACCAATATTTTGTATCAATTTTATATTTTATTTAAAAGAGTGTCCGTGGAGTTTCTTGCCCGTTCTTCTCCATAGGTACCTACTACGCTTTGGAATGGGCAACTAGCTTCATATTTTTGACTGACCAACCCCTTGACAATTCAGAAGTGCCTGTAAATGGTTTAATTGAAATAAATGCTTTGAGTTGAGTTGAGTTGAGTTTATGCGGATTTTGGTAATAATAACTGCGGTTTTCAAATTTTATTCTTCTTTTTTCGAGATTGCTTGTTTTTGTAGTAGCTGAGCTGAACCCTAGTTGTCACGTTCCTCGCGCGTGCTTCGTACTGAATGCAAAATGGTCTCCGCATGTGTTTCGGGGATTCCCGTCAGTCCCCCAGTCTACAAAGTTAAACTAAAGCACAGATTGTAGAGGTAAACGACACTCGTACTATGCACCTACATTTAAGTCAATAATGCCGATGCCATTCACCTACGTGAAATACGCGTGTTCAAATAACGTGCGTGCTAAGCGTGGGTGTCACATGAACGCGACCGACACTCACAGTCGTAGTATACGCACACGTTTTACGTGCCATTTGCAATCTCTTCAGAGCTGATAAGAGTGGTAAAAATTTCAATAAAAGGCTTTTAAGGGCGAAATAAGAGAGCAAACGAGAAAGAAAGCTCGTGTCGAATCACGCAAAATGAAGGGTTCCGTATCGCACGAACAAACTTAACTTTGTAGTTGAAAAACATGTTATCCTTATGGAAGTTGGTCGATTATTACTTGTTAACTTGCAAAGCCTACCTAGCTGTGATAGTTTTCCTTTTATTTTCGTTATATTATATACTAATGCCGTGAATTTTTTCACGTATCCATAACCAACTATTTAGCTAACAGGTGGGGGACACACTTGAATCTAACAAAAAATTAAAGCTTAATATTTCGCAAACGGATTCCAAAATTCAAAAATCATTTATTCAAACTAGGCTGAGAATCGGCACTTTTCGAACGTCAAAATTACATAAGACAGTCCCCCAAAACGCCCACCCTTCACCACTTCCTAGTGCTTTAGCTGGGAAGAAGAAATGGCGCAACAAACTCCCCAGCAGCACAGCTGTCTGTTTTGTTAGAAATAAATAGTAGTATGCTAGATAATTTACTTACGCAAAACATAATTTAAATTATAAATTAATAGCCATATGACAGCTAGTACATTCCAATATACCAACCAAAAACATCGAGAATATATAATAAAAATAACTAAACGTATAGGTATACAATATCTAAAAAAAGAATAAAAGCCAAAAAAAAAGCCATTTTCCTAAACCCAAAAATGGTTTTCACTAACTCACAATATTTTTGACGACCTTTCCCATTACCATTGAATAGATGAGAAATAAAAAAACATCCCCACTTTAGGTGTAGGGGAGGTACGCTGAAAAAATCTTTTATATGTTTTATTTTACCATTTTGTCGGCGTGATTCATATGTATACCCTACCCTGCCAAATTACAGCTTTATAGTACAAAGACTCTCTGAGCTAAGCCGCGGGCGGACGGACAGACCGAAAGACATGGCGAAACTATAAGGGTTCCTTGTTAACTATGGAACCCTAAAAAATTAACAGATGGTGTGCTAGAGGACTCAGAAATTAACCTAGCTAGTAGAACTTTTGTATTGAAAAGGACATCTCACCCAGAAATTCGCTACGAGAACAAAGCTTTGTAGAGGAGGTTTGAATAGAGACTGCTGTCGTCGCGTGGAAAAAGCGTTTAAAATTCATACTAATATTATAAATGTGTAGTGTCTCTGACTACGTGTTGAACCGATTTGAATGGAATTTCGTATAGAGATAGCTTGAACCCTGAGGAGCGCCATAGATATAACATCACGTAATTTCCCGAATTGTTAGGCAGAGGTGCAAGCCTATTGCCATCAACTGGGCACAAATCCTGACTCTGGGCTGAGAAATTCCTGATAGAAAAACCCAATAACATTTTGCCTGACTTGGGAATTGAACCCAGGATCTCGTGCTCAGCAGTAGCGCTTGCGACCACTAGACCAACGAGGTAGTAATATAACGACATTTTATAAATTTACCCAAAAAGTAGTGAAACTGTGTGTGAATGGTAAAATATTTTATGGAAAATTCCAAAATTCAAGCAGACAGAACCGTGGGCAAAGGCTGATTTAATAATTAATCGAAATTGTCTCAAATAATTTCAGGTGGTATTAAATACATGGTTAGGAAAGATGGTATCTGGTGGTTGCACCACGGGGATAATTGTCGCGTGACCATGAACAGTAGCAGCCTTACGGTCCTAAATGAAATCGGTAAACAACATGGAGCGGTGACGACGTTTTAGTATCGATGCAAATACCGATAACGAACGTTTTGCGGAACGAATTGTTTGTTTTTGAATTGACTTGTTTAGTAATTAGGTTAATGAACCTTGTACACAATGGTCGATGGATTTATCGTGTAAATACGTTCTAACCTAGTCGTAATAATAAACAAAAGTACACAGAATTTTGTGTTTGTAAATAAAAATACACACATTCATGAAAACAGAATTCAATTAGCCGCGAATTTTGTAACAGGTAAATTCATAAAAATATTCTGTATTTATGCCATTCACATAACATAAACAGAACATTCTGAAATCTTTCACTGTTTTACGTGTATGCTATTATTACTAGAAGTTGGGACCTTCTAATATTTCTTCAATGTTTGTGACTAAAGGATTAAATCGTATTTCAGATGGATTGATAATTTTACACAGTACGTCGCTTACAAAAATGGTAAAAGGTTCAAAATACTGTTTAAATTGAAACTAGAGGAACTGCTACAATAATTCTTTAACATTCGTATTTCACATTTACATAGAGAGACGGCTAGATTGAACTTGCTCCTAGCACAGCAGCTTTAATCTCAACCACACTCCGTAGTAGTGTACTGAACCTGCATTCGCTAGATAAAGTCTGCATGAAAACCAGGCGTCTTCGGACTACCGCCGCATATCGTTAAGAGTTCACTTTATCAATGATTAGCTGTTGCCTGCGACTTTGTCTGCGATCCAGGATGAAAAGTAGGTCCAGGTCCAGGCCCAGTAGGTCCAGGCCCCAGGCTACCTATCTATCAAATTGAATTTCCATCGGTTTAGTGTTTTAAGCGTGACAATGTAACAGTTTCCCTTTGTCTACACTAAAATTAAAAAGAGAAAAGATTTGTACTTTTGTTTTTTTTACGAATACACTTAAAAACTACAAAACCGATTTAAACAATTCTTTCACCAATAGAATGCTTTATCATCACTGAGTAATATAGGCTATAAATTTATAAAGTTAACACGCGGGCGAAGCCGCTGGTGGAAGCTTGTAGGTAATATTAATACAATGTATATAGTATGAATGGATAAACGCTAAGATTTAGCAAGGTAGCAAATTGGACTGGACTTTAAAGCTATTATTAAGATCTTCATCAGTTCAACAGCGCTAAAGATGTAAACATGATAAGCACCAACAGATTGTGATCCGTTTACAAGTATAAAAATACCATTACCAATATGTAAAACACTCCTTATCGTAAGCAAATAGATAAATTAAACTTAAGGAATGCACAGTTTGCGATTGGAAAATTAGTCAATTAAATAATAATCGAAATAGAATGAAATTCCGATTTAATTCAAGATGCAGTGGAACGCGGAACTAAAACCGTATAGTTGGAGGGAAACGAAGAAATAATCTGATTAGTAATTACGATTAAACTATCTTCCGATTAATCTGCGACGTGTTTTGGGGTCTAATTATTATTACAATGTAGATACCAGATAATGTTAAAATATGTTTTATTAAAACAAACGGATTCGGGACATTATCTCGATCTTGGCGATGGTGATTGCAGAAAATGATTGATTCTACAAGAAAAGCAATGACATCGTGCCTAATTAGAGTGCTTAGATTGTAGCGGTTACACCGCTAGATATCGAACTACGCATCAAAGACATGACGTCACACAAATCCTGCATCGCGCAATTAGAGTTTACCGCGCGAACGACATATATAAGACTATCCGACATCAAAAGTCGGGCAGTCGGCCTGCCAGACACAACACCCGTCTGGTTGGAGGATCCTCCCTTTTCTATGGTGGATGAGTGAACTTTACACCCTGTTCCTCATGCCACTAAAAGATTAATTAGGTAGTCGACTCTTCACGTGACCAGAGAGCTGGCTTATTTTTAGGCACGTTGGATTACCTTTTGGCCACTTTTCCCATTGACACCGATACAGACGAATTGTTTGATGTCCAATGAGCTCTTCCCATTTTTTTGTATAAGTAACTACTTGTACAAAATTTATATACAACGTATAACAAAAACTTTGTCCGATCCGTGAACCCGGGCAAAGGAATCATACTGAAAGTCTATTTATGTGGTAATTTTGAGGAAAAAGAAAAAAAAGTCGCGGTCCCTCTCTATCCCCAGTGCCGATTCCCTTTGAATTGTTGTGTACTTACTGATAATTTGGTGGTTTTACCCTAAACTTAAAGCCTATATCAAGTGATTCAAGTGAACACCACATTGTATCGTTAAGCGATGATAAAGGAGAATGCTTCGTCCATCGCCCGCCTTAGGCAAAATTCGAATTAAACGCGGCCATAGAATAATCTAAAAGCACTGGTACAGCACCCACGGGTGAATTATAATGAAATAAAGAAATGATTATATACTAGCTGCGCCCCGCGGTTTCACCCGCATAAGTCTCGATCCCGTGAGAAAATCGGGATAAAAGGTATCCTATGTCCTTTTCCAGGTCATGGTGTACCCATGTGCCAAATTTCATCCAAATCCGTTCAACCGTTTTAGCGTGAAAGTGAAACAAACAAACAAACTCACTTTCGTATTTATAATATTAGGTAGGATTACTAAATTACTGGCTGGTGCATCGTAGCAGGTGGCCTTCTGTAGTTTCTGCCTACCCCCATGGGAAGAAGGCGTGAGTTTATGTTTAGTACTTGGTCTGCACCAAGTGCAAAGGCAACTGATAGAAATCCGACGACTGACGAAACACGAAGTTTGCCGAGTTGTAGTGTATGTATGTACTGAATTACGAGTCAAAATTGACTGACCTAGTGAAAATTTAAATTTTATAAGTATCTACTTACTTACTAGATTAAGTTATTATCTTAACAACAAACTATAGAATGATGGTCAACTTGAACATTGACGCTAATCTGAAAACTTTTGCTGTAATATTATATTATAACTTGTAAACTTGACTAACTTCAGTGACTAGACTTTATTTCATTGCTACTAAGCTATTGCCTGCAGTTTCACTCGTATTCTAGGACCACTACTACATGTACCTACCCAGATATAAACTATCCTATATCTTAATGCAAGCCATAGTCTACCCGAATGCAAAATTTCATCCAAATCCGTTCAGTCAGTTTAGTAACAAACATAGGTACATACTCACAAAAACACAAACACATTTACAATAAGAGTAGGATTTCTGTTTTAAGAGAGTCGTGTCAGTAATGTTGTTCAATGTACTGGAATAACGTTTACGTTGGTTGAAGAGCTTCTTCAGTGAGGTTCGTCTGTCAGGGACTCGACCCGATTTAGTGTCACGCTAAAGGTTTTCCTGGAATTACTAACGTACCTATTAATATGTTCACTACGATACTTTGATTTACCATCCTATCTGTACCTACATATTATAAATTGAACAAAACTAAGTCGCTTTGTCGTTATAAACAAATTATTATTGTGAGGAAACCGGCACGTCTTGAACTAAAAATTCGAAGACATGTGACATTATACCAACCCGCACTCATGCGTGATGGATTACAAGCCCATTCCCTCAGGTCAGTGTCCCAGCAATATGGGAACATTAAAGGCCGTGTCTGTCTGTGATCACGTTGTTCTTCTTAACTACGCATCGGAATTCAATGCTGTTTTTATCACCGTTTAGTTAGACCATTTATTCCGGAAGGGTTTTGTAAATAATACATTAATATTTAACTTAAATATAGCATTGAAATCTCATTGTTTTAACGTGTCAACATAGCGTGCAGGTGGCTAGTATTTTATATACACGTATAAACAAAAACTCCAGTTCTTTTATTGCCATTCAAAATTGATATTTGTACAAATTGTCCTCTTTGGCGGAAAATTGTGCAGATAATATAATCACTTTTGTATAACGTTTCCCTCTTTCCGTTTCACAGATTTTGCGCTTGTACTATTTCCGGCTTCATGTTACCAAAGTGAAAATTAATTTCAGGTTCCAATGTCATTATATATTGCCTTCAATAATTCCCCAAGTTATGGTAATCCTAAACCCACGCCAATTGCTGGTCGGCCACTGCATTAATATTCCTAAAATATGATAATTTTTCATATTTCCACCAAAATGATAACCTACAGATTGAAATGAAAATACTCTGGGCTTAGCTTAAAAATAATTATGATTTTAATACCAATATTCACATTGTTTTGTTTAATAAATTAATAACAGATTTTTCAGAGAGACAAAAACAACACACCTTTTTTGCGTTATGATTGTGAAAATAAAGGCTCATACACACGTACCACAACCACACTACGACCACAACCACACCACGTGGCCGGGCGTATATTTCGTATTGAAAATGACAGGAGACGCGTACCACATTTTGCAGTCATTATCGACCGTGTGTGTGATACCGACCACAACCACAACGTAACCACCAGCGATACTGCGAACTAGTGGCCGACGACATCGCAAAACCATGAGTTTGGTCAGTCAACACGTGTTACCGATATGAAAACTGGAGTCGAACTGTGTCTGCACACCACGTAACCGCATCGCAACTACTGGCGACAACGCAGCCACATCGACATTTTGTCGGTACCACAATAACGCAACTAAAAAAAGCTGCAGCGACACTATTCACACGTAACCACTGCTTGACAGCATTTTGTCGTTGCAACGTGGTGTGGTTGTGGTACGTATGAAGAAGCCCTAAGGGACCGTTCACGCGTATCACAATTACACCAAATCGCAGTGACAAGTACGTATGAAGAAGCCCTAAGGGCCCGTTCACGCGTATCACAACCACACCACATCGCAGTGACAAGTACGTGTGAAGAAGCCCTAAGGGCCCATTCACGCGTATCACAACCACTCCACATCGCAGCGACAAAAGTGAGCCAGCGTGGTTATCTGTGAATAATGTCGCTGCAAATTTTTTCAGTTGCATTGTAGTTGCGTTGTCGCTAGTAGTTGCGATGTGGTTACGTTGTGGCTAGTGTTTGCAGACAGATCTCGAGACTCCAGCTGTGACAGTGTCGTTGCGTCGACGCGACGTTGTGGTTGCGTTGTGGCTGCGAGTTGTGGTTGTGGTGCGTGGTGTGGAAATGTGGTCCGTGTGACTAGACTATTCATTTCCATACAAATTAGCGCTCGTTCACGTGCTATCGTTGTGGTTTGGTTGTGGTACGAGTGATCGGGCCCCAAGCGTGATACTTCTGGGAACTAATACTTTTACACTCTGGCAATAGTGATCCGATTAACAGTTTCTCGGTAAACTATAAGCTGTGTCCCTTGATGGTGATGAGAAACTAAATTATTTTACCAAAACTGGTCCAATTAAAAACTTCTCGATAACTCATCAATTTGTCGTGCGATGGATTTTGTATTTCACATGAAATTGGTGTTGATGCCAATTCCGTAGCAACGATTTGGTTCTTTATAGAGTAATTTCGAATCGATTTTCTCCCCATACTAACATATAACTTTGTTCTTAATATAATATGACATGATGTTAATTACCGACGACTTCGAGGGGTGCTGATCGTATCTCCGTGTGGAAGGTGGGCGCGTCAGCCGACACCTCGCATCGGAACCGGCCTGCCATCGCTGGCGTGGCCTGCTGCAGCACCACGCGACGGGCGCCCGAACGAGATATCTGTAGAAGAAGAAGTACTTATTTAGGTATAAAATAAATCATTTAAGTATATCCAGATAAGAAAATGAAAAAAAAAATGGGACGAATATTAAATTTGTTCAAATTCGAAATAATAATATAATCTGCATAGGTACCTATAAATATTCACATTAACGTTCGTTTATAAAAATCTGTAAAGTATTTATAAACCAACGTTAATGTTTATATTTATTCCCATAGAATAAACAGAACTGGCGAAGTTATAGGTTGGTACCTACCCTTTCCGGGAATACAGGCAAGATGTCTGTATATGTACTTTTTAATTCAGTCTGTTTAAGTTTTCCTTATAAAATGCACATAAGTAAAGTAAACTAAAATAAAACTGACTTCGATAAAAAGGAGGCCACAAAACATAATTTTATCAAAAAACCCAAAGAAATAGATACTGCGTAAGGATTAAAAATAAAGGCTTAGGCCTAATTTAGGACGGATTACTTAGATAGGTACTGAATATTGTTTTTTTTGTTATTGTTTACAGTCTTAGTCACGTGTATTCATACAGGGTTTCCTACAATTTTCCTGACTAGATTCATGCTACCCTACTATAAAAAACCGTAAATATTTTTATAGAAAATAAAATAACATTTATTCGTTTGCTAGGTCCCAGTGATTATGCTTAAAATAATGTGCTGTTAAACATAACAGCTCATGAATATTATTGCTGTATACGCCGCATTTTTATTTAGTTGCTCACCTCTAACCACGGTGCAGATTTACGATGCCCCATCACGAAAAGTAACACTATACCGTGTCACATCACTCATTAGGAAACACGGCTTAGAGCCACGCCTAACTACAGCCACCATAAACAGCATTCAATATCGTTCATATAAAAACATTTCATTTTAAAAGCACACTTCCAAGGCTAAGTACCCAAAATACTACAATTTGTAAGTAATTTATAGTGCCACAAATTAAGATTAATGTTACATGATATTGGAAGGCATCCGAAATAAATGTTTTAGTGCGTAATAAAAATACGAATTAGTTACATCGCCTTGTTTACGACTGACATGGATCGATCCATGAGGTATCATTTTGTACTGTTTTACAGTTTACCCCGAGCTCGAACAATTCTGTAGTTAAGTACACATCGTAAATTAAAAATGCAACGTTAAAGTTTTATACTACATGAGCAATTTTCAATATGAAGAACAAAGATTATATAGGTATGTGTAACTGGTACTCCCTTTCTTCTCCTAAAATTGTTTGTCCGAAAATCATTATCCATAACACGTTTGCTATAAACTCCAGTAACCATAATATTAAAAATCCCGAAATTTTGTTTATCATAATTATCTTTAGTTCTAAAAGTATTCTGTCATAATATCGAGTACTTATATGATAATTGAATCTCCTAATTTTACATGACCTAAAGTCATATGTCCTAAGTATTGTGTTAAATGATGTGTATTATTCCGAATGTTGATTTATAATATTTTTTTAAGTCCTAAAACATTTGCAAAAAATTAGGTTTTAAAACTGGCGTGGGACCGCCGGAGCCCCGCAGCGCCGGAGCCGTGACAGAAACCACGCCTGCTGCTTGTTGCATGCTTGCTTGCATGCTGCATGCTACATGCTGAATCCTTGCTTGCATGCTACATGCTGCGTACTTGCTTGCATGCTGCATGCTGCGTACTTGCTTGCATGCTGCATGCTTGCTTGCATGCTGCATGCTTGCTTACATGCTGCATGCTTGCTTGCTTACAAAAACCACATGTTCACAATCAACTGCTTTACTGAGTACAAGAATTTAGGACTTTTATTGAAAATGGTTTTATGACTTTGTATATTATTGATTGTAATATTTATGACAAACGGAAAAATAAAACAAAAAAATATTTAGAGATTTCAATTTTATGGCCTGTGATATTAAGTTCGGGTAAGTTATCATTCGGACAAATGATGATTAGGACAAAAAAAGTCATGGCACTTTAAATTATGGATAAAAGTTAGGTGACATAATAGAGAACCATGTGTAAACTATATATGTTACATATACTTACAGTAAAAAAACAAATATTCTATTTTTAAATTCACTTAGTTAATTCAAATACTAGGTACAATTCCATGCAAGATCTCCTAGAACTGTTAACAGCCCCGGGGTTACTTGAACGAGTGAGTGGTTGATTGGCACAGCATTTCTACCGTTCTCAGAAACGCCGGCGGTTAAAGAATAAATACACATATGTTCAGTAAAAAATTAAGGTACCTTTTGAATTATTCCTTCATTTATTACGTAACCTACTTTTTTTTAAACTGTTTTATTGTGTCGCGCTGGTGCCGGTGGCATACTCAAAAAGGTTTAAGTATACAATCATTCAATTAAGGCTCTCTTTTCTATTTCATATAATTTGGAAAATCCAACGATGAGGGTAATTACCTTTCAGAAAAAAAGATTATACATTTTCCTTCAATTAGGCATACAAATGTATATATATATAGCAAGGTTTTGCAACGATAAACTTTTGAGCAGTCTAGTTACAAGCAGTCTAGGAGTCGTTTAGTTAGAAAAATGAAGCTAGTACCTAGGCCCTTTCAAAGCGTACTTAGTAGGTTCCAATGGAGAAATTCATGAAATTTAAGAGATTCAGTAGACACTCTTTTAAATTGAAAAAGTTACAAAATATTGAATACAATGTGGGAAGCATGTAGAAATACGAACGCCCGCAGAAGTAAGAAGCAGTTAAAACTAAAAAACAGGTTGAGAAACTCTGATCTACATAGCAACTTTACACATCGGGTGACCCCTGGCTCCAGAGATAACCCCTCTAATTCGTCCTTTTCAATTTCAAAGCTATTGCGGTTGAACCCATTCAGACATAAGACCTAATAGTTTGCTATAATCTAAATCCAACTATTAGGGCCCTATCCCACGTATCACAACCTCACCACAACGACAACACGTCCTGTCCACGTGTTGTCGCTTATTTGTATGAAAATTAATAGTTTGTTCACATGGACCACATTTGGCCGTCAAAATCAATTGTGTAGGCGATACCGACCACATCAAGTCTCCGACGCAGCCACGTCACGGCCGTAACGCAACCACCAGCGAGATCGCGCACTAGCCACATCACAAACACAAAATAGCGACGACCATTTGATTTGATTTTATACATAGTTACCACAACGCAACTGCAGAAAGCTGCAGTGACACTATTTACACGTAACTGCTTGCCCACATTTTCTCGCTGTGATGTGGTGTGGTTGTGGTACATATGCATAGGCCCTTATTTTGTTGGAAACCTATTTATTAGATAAACTTCAAACTTACTGTGGCACACTCCGCTCCGGATTATCATTCGCATGTTCACAACTTCACTTCAGGTGAGCAGTGTTCCCACTTTAGCTCCAGAGAGTACTTAGCTGGCATCTCAAATTTCTTTAGCTTCTTGCTTTTCGTTTCGCAAATATTTAGGTATGTAGATAATATTCTTTTTCTCTATTATGTTTATCTAAGGATTTGTACAGTACTAACAACGTACATGGACAATTTATGTATAAAGATACAAATATTACCTATTTAATAATTTTCAATGTTGTCCTAGACGTATACAAAATACATTGTTATCGCTGGCTACGATTTGGCCCCAGAAGTCTTATGAAATCAAACGTCAGATTTCATCTCAGAATTGCTTATTTCAGCTTCCAAAGCCATAAGAATCCTCCACCCATCAATGTTAGGCGGAAGGACGCGACTCAATATACGTTTCCCCACAATATCGTTTGTTGTTCTTTTTAGGTGCCCCTTTGTCGTGCCACAGTGATTATGCCAATAATCTTACATTTGTAATAGAACAATCACCTTTTATCGTGCCGTAGATAAAACCTCTATTATTGAATTGTTTATGATAACTTTTAGGCAGTCAAGTGCGAATTTAGCTCGCAAGTTAAGAGTCCGTACCTTTTTAAGACCCGCATTAATGAATCGCTCTTAACAGGGCTTGTCTTTTGGTAGCGAATATAAAAAATAAGCTGTCAAAATGGTAACTACAGTCTTTATCTAAAAACAAATAGATAACAGAATTGTGTTTACAAAGTGGAGCACTATCACACACACACCCACAGCCTAAAATAAGATAGCCTCATCGATTTCTCCCCATTTATTTTTACGAGTTCGAGTGCGGCTCTTTACCTAATGTACTATATTATCGTTTTTCCACAAACTTATAAAAGCAGACCAAAATGGGAACCCTAAAAACGAATTCTAGAGAATGGTTCATATTTCGAGAAGGTATGTAGGTAAATATGTGTTATCTAATAACACATCCGGGTACCAAGTGCTTATCTCCTATTGTGATTGATCAATCGCTACATCGTCATTAATTAATTCCTGATTATGTAGGTATGGGACAATCCGACAAAGCTATGAGAGACAATCATTAGAACAAACCGTGGATGGCTAAAGTATTGGATCAATTATTATTTGCAAGACCTGCTAAGTACCTACTTACAATATTGATTAGATATTAACGATTTACGAAAATAATATCTGCCGCTACAAAATAATCTTTGCTAAATCTGGGTATATAGAATGGAACAATGTTTTTAACAAACAGTGAAATAAGTTTATCTTTTTTCAAGGGTGACCAATTTTCAGTCCTTCTCTGCAAATGGAACTTTACCTTAATTTACTAATACCTACACTAGATTAGTGTAGGTAGGTAAAGTACAAATACATACAAATAAATAAAATTAAAGTGTCTGTTTGTAATGTCAAAATAACAGCTTTTTACTAAATGCATATGAAAGTATATATAGTAAATATAACAAAAATACAATTATTAAAAAAAATGTTTGTTTCGTCCGGCTAATCTCCGAAACCGCTGGACAGATATTGACGGGACTTTCACTGGCAGATAGCTGACGTTATATTTTATTTTAGAAATAAATAGGGTATAGTATAATAATTAGGGTCCACGCGGGCAAAGCCGCGGACAGCAGCTAAGTATAAAGTTAAAATAAAATTCACACACACACACACAATTCACAGATCTCATGCATTACACGATCTTCAAGGTACATTGAAAATGAGGTTTAGTCCATGTCAAAATAAAAGACGCATTACATTTATACATATATTATTTCTCAAGGCAGAAATAGCTTAAAAACTCTAAACAAAAATATTGACAGATTAAAGAGATAAGCTTAAAATTTTACTAAAGTATCAAATACCATTTTTTCTCAAACATGCTTGGAAAATCGAGCATTATTTTGACAACCTTCTTTGAGATAAATCGAGATTGCTGTATTGGCCGAATACAAGCGAGCGCCCGGCCGGCAATGTTTGTATGAAAATCTATATCTGTCGTGTTTAGCGGCCAAATAAATTACTATGAAAACTCATAACAGTCGTGTTATTTACTCGTAAAAATGGAACTAACTTTTTACTTCGACCCATGGCATCCAAGGGGGTAACTTATCGAACTGGCTTAGCAACTAGAGCTGTTTAAAGTAAAGAAGAAACAAACGAAACCATAATTTTCTTTGTTCTTCATTCATTCTGGAATTTTTAATTAATTTACTTAGTTTGAATTTCCGCGCATTGTTTGAGAAAAGTACTAGGTATACAAGCCTTGGGTGCAACCAGGCAATGATGGACTCTCGTATAGCTGTTTAAAGTAAAGAAAAAACAAATGAACATATTGGCGCGTGTAAAATTATCGTTGTTCGTCATTGATTCTGGAATTTATAATGACCTAGCTGCACCTGCGTAGCACTGGAATTATTTAATAAAGATTTTTTGGGTTCTGGCCCACCCTGACCCTCGCGGGCGTTCTCAGAGCACCCTACCAAAGTTTCATCAAAATAGGTCTAGCCCTTTCGGAGTCCAAACAAAGTTTGTCAAGACGACAATCAAACATTGATTTTTATTTATATAGACTAGCTGTGCCCCGAGGTTACACCAGCATAAATTCGATATCGTTGGAATAACGAAATAAAAAGTTTTTTTTGTCCAAATTCAGGTTATGGTCTACCCATGTGTCAAATTTCATCCAAATCTGTTCAGCCGTTTTAGCGTGAAAGCGTAACAAACAAACAAATAAACAAACTCGCTTTCACATTTATAATATTATAATATGTATGTAGTTTGGATTACTTAGTTTGAATTTCCGCTCATTACGTGCGCACTTTCACTGGAAAAGGGGCCCCTACTGAAGCGATCGAAAAATTATTTTCAACGTTAAAAGAAGTTTGCGTTACTGAATTATCTATATTTGTACATAGTATTAAACGAAGTCTCTTTTCGTGTCTGTCTGTGTGACGGCTTCGTTCTTCTAAACTACACAATGGATTTTGATGCGGGTTTCACCATTATTTAGATTTAGAATTTATTCCGAAAGGTTGAATATTAAAGTATTATACACATGCATTAACATTCAACTTGGAGATGCACGGAGATCACTCATTTTGACATGTTGCTACATCAGTAGATTCTTCTTCTTCTTCTTTTCGTGTGGTTGGTGACTAACCTGGTGTCAGGGTTTTAAAGCCGCCCATTGGCCTCTGACTTGGCTTCGCATGCCGTCGAGAAATATCTATCGAAGCATATAAACGAACAATTTACTGACGAAAACTTCTATTGCTTATTAGACGATCACATTGATATATTTCAGTTGTAGTTTCTAATCTATCTCTTTACCAAACCTTGACAGTATTGCGAGAAACCACTTTGCAAACTAAGTTTTACGTAAAGAGATTGTGGTTAGGCTCTCAGCGCTTCCCAGAAACTTAATAAACTATAAAAAGTAATAAACTAGAAGCACTTGATCGTCGCGTGTTGATATTGAAGCTGTCTAGTTATTGTTTCGAGCCTGTTCATAGTTAGTGTAAAAGTTCCATTCCGTACCCGACCGCAGGAGACAACTGCAGGCAACATGTCGCCGCGACACGACCGGTTTCTATGGATTTTTATGAAATACCGTCAGTAGCTAGCTACGGGCGACACATGCAGCCCGACTGCAGACCAGTAGTGCCGCCAACGCGTGAGCGATGATGAGTTTTTCTATATTCTATCTACCGACTGGAATACGGGCTGCTGTCGCCTGCGGTCGGGTTCGGAATCATGACTACAGCGACATGACGCCGTGACGTGTCGCCGCGACGTGACGACGCCACATGTCGCGGGCAATTGTTGCCTGCGGTCGGGTACGGAATAGTACCTTAAGTTTTTCCCCTTAATAGGCCAAGCAACAGCAAGCAACTAACGTGGAAAGTCAAAGAAAACTTATAAATACTCGTATTAAGCCAAGTAATTACTTTAACAACTTTACTTTTATAACAATTTAGTACTCTCACTCAGCCTGGGTTCTCTTTCCATTAAATATGTACCGTTTCTCTCCTAATGGTAGGATACTCCAAAAAGTATAGTTGACGAAGAAATGGGGATTAATAGTATTACAGGCAGATAAATCTTTAATATTAAAACAAAAGAAAGTCTTGTAGCTTGACTAAGTACTTGAAAGTCTTTCAAAATATCTGGAGGCGTATTACATTAACGTAAAGCTAGTGAAATTATCTTCAAATAACCTGCAAATTCATAATCTTTACCGTTTGAAGAAAAGTAGAAAGAAAACATAATTTGATACGATCTTTTGGTCTTTTTGCTTTGTACTTTCATTTTTAACAGAGCCTACTTTGATATTAAAATATGTATGAGGTTTAGATGATACTACTTTTCTTTTCAAAATGTAAATCTTTTTCATCATCATGAAATAAACACCCACTGGATGGCCTTCTAACAGAATTATACTGTCTCATCACGGACTTTTTCACGTACGTTTCGATCAGATCTTCAGTGCTACTAAGCAGTATGTCTTTATCGGTACCTAAAAAGGTGCAACGGTCAGTGTTATTCCAACGCCTACAACAACATGGGATAAAAGAGCCCGATCCTGTGTCGGAAACCGCACTGCAATCGTTTATTTTGACGATCCAAAAATAGTGCTCGCAATGTAAACATCCCATAAAAGAGCGTTAATAAATAAACTTTGCCAGAGAGTATGTTCACGCCTATCCTAACAACTACTAACGCACTGAAAGTAACTTCCAATATAACATAAGTGCTATTCTCCGAGGTTTAAAGCTATAAAATTACACACGGTATCTCCAGCTTTATCAGCTTCGAACGTAAAATTTGTTTGGAAAGTTTTAAAGAATGGATTTGTTTGAATTTTCTGAATGCAATCTTTGGACTTAGAGACGATATATGATCCCGAGAGAAGAATAAAGTGGATGCAACTTAAGATCATGCTAGTGTGCAGTAATAATTATGCTGGTTTTCTTGTGTCGATGCAAATCGTTTGCGTTTACCGCATGCGGTCTACTTGTGAGAAATGTTTTGAGAAGCGATTTAGATTTAGATTGAGTGCGTGACATGAATGGGGTTTTTTGGATGCCAATAAATGTTTTCTTATACTTCCAAGTGTTACAGAAGTAATTTTAAGTACCTACTCTTCTTAATAGCATTTACCTCGCATGCAGAGACGCTCCGAATACCTACTGTTGGTTTATTTTCTAGTAATAATGAGCTTTAAGTTGTCGGTTGTTGCATCACTTATGAAGTACTGTAAAAGCTCTTTACCTCGTCCTTATACATATAAATATCTCAGGTTCACGTAAAATTTTCCTTTTACTATTGGTAAAGCTGCATTAATGCTGTGTGCATTAGCAAAGCCATAACGAGATTTTTTGCCCCTTTCTTGTATAGTATACTCCTCCGAGTATACTAAACAAGAAAGTGGCAAAAACCTCTAGCATACTTCAAGAAATATGAAAGGAAAATATCATTCATAAGGAAATTATTTTAATGTTTAGCTAGATTGAAATGTATTTACGTCTTTATTCGTCCGATTTTTCTTGAACGAAAATGGGAACTGGACCTTATAGAATGTAACGTCGCCGTCGTTTAAAATCAAAATTAAAAGCATTGATTCAAACTAGGCTGAGAATGAGCACCTTTCGATCGTCAAAATTACATAAGACAATTCCCCAAAACGCCCACGCTTAACCACTTCCTAGTACTTTAACTGGGAAGAAGAAGTGGCGCAACAAACTCCCCAGCAGCACAGCGGTCTGCTAAGTTAATTTTTTTTTTTTTTTCGATAGTTTGCAAAATTATTTACGTTACGCAACACAAAACATCAGTTAAATTATCAGCCATATGTCAGCTAGCACATGCCAATATACCAACCAAAAACATTGAGAACCATACTCAAGCAGAAATAAAAAATAAAAACTAAACGTAAACAGAATTAATATCTAAATTAAATCCTTCAGGCATAAAGGACGTGCCGGCGTACATATAGCTGTAATTGGAAGTCATAATATTGATAAACTAGGACCATTGAAATAAAATAAATAAACAGTAAATTACTAATAACAAAACCATGGTCAGCAAGACGACCAGTCACTATAAGGAGCACCCGTTCACGAGCATATCGCAAAAATCAGCCATTACACCCGCCATATTTGAGGGAAGGAGGCAACCCGACCCCCGATGCTACCGTAAGCAGAGACATCTAAGTAAACTTGAAGAACTTGCTACCGATTGCTCAGGCAAAAATAATATGATCAATTACTGTCGAGGTCGCTAGCAAACCACGTATTGCAATACAACTCATATCAAACTGGAAATAAAATTAAAATAAATTGACTTAAACAGTCAAATATAACTAACAATTAATAACCTGTCAGTAAGTAAGCTTATTCTGGAGAAAGAACATAAACATTGTCTTAAGTTAATCACAGCGATCAACTATTTTTATCATTTAAGTAGTCGTTCATAGAATAGTATGCTGGAGGATAAGATTGGATTTTACTTTTGCTTTAAACGCATTAAAAGGCAAATCTAGCAAAGAAGAGGGTAGCTTGTTATAAAAGTTTACCGAACCCAACAAATGAGTTATGAACCATATGAAGCCGTTGAAAGGGAGCTCATAATTTGTTGTTTTTACTTACATCTACTTCAATTCCTGGCAGTGGAAAGACTCTGGTGTGGGGCAGCTCCTTCGGGATGTATCGGTAGAACTCTTCTCGTCCTCTGTACCATTTGACACTGTATAGAGCCTCTTCGTCTTCTAGTTGCCAGCTACATTCTAGAGTGACAGTCTCACCTACTAATACTGCGTTGGGAACGTTGATCTCCAGATTGTGAAGACCTCTTACACCTGCGAACAAAGAGATACGAATTAGTTATTATTGTTCGGCCTCGCGATGGGGGTCAAGGGACCACCAAATGAAGCCACCCCTGTCTTTTTGCGATTGTCCTCAAAGGATACTAAAGGATGACCCATGTCAAAATGAAGCTTAGAAACATTAATCAATGCGCTAAATGATATTTCGATTACAACTAATTATATAAACGATTTGGGTATGAATTGTTCATAACTATTTATCGAGTTCGTATTCAAACTAAATATTTTTCAAGTGATTTTTAGATTCCATAGTCCCGATTTTTAGAAAGATGCATAGTATAAAGTCATAGATCGCAAATTTAATTACAGATTTAATACTAATCAAATTCCCACGTAAATCTAGTTTAAATATTATCAAGACTCATCATGATTGAGCACTGTTCTCTAGAACATATTCTAGAGAACAGTGCTCAATCATGATGAGTCTTTCATGGGTTCATGATTTTCAACGAAATTAATGAAATTATAAGTAATAAGAATATCAATTAATTTTCTGAATGCCATAATGATTTCCAGTTAGACTTTAATTAGATTTTTCAATTTCAAACAACTTACAAGCATTTTCAGAAGTTTAATAATTTCATAGATCGTTCGGTCATATATAGTTTCACGGTTGTCAAACGATATAATTACAAATCGTATTATTTCTCTATACTACGAATAGAATGTGTGGAGCCAAGAGAGATGAACCATTCTAATTTAATAGAACTTTCTGTACTTGAATTTGACCTATGTAGTTTACAAATAAGATTTTGGTTGAAATCGAAGTGTAGGTGAGTCATACAACTTTTTTACGATAATTTAATGCTTGATAAAAAAACATTTTACATAATTTTAGATAAGCTTATCCCTGTTGAAATCAGTTCGAAATTCGCTGACATGTATAATAACACACATTACATGTACATTCACCACATAAGCTAATAACGATGACTAGCCAACTATCCTACTAAATAGATTTAACATTGTTAGCCTCAATGAAACATGTAGCCATTGTTAGATAGACAATTAGGACTTCCATTACCAACCGCAATGAAACCAGCTGTTAAGCCTCAATTATACAATGCAATACCCCGATTCCAAAATGGCATAGAAAATAGACTTTATCTTGGATACGAAAATGACCTCTAAACATATATAGGTGCGTACTATGTAAATCGTTTTATTCTAGCTGAGTGTACGTAGATAAAAGTTATTTATTCTAGATGGCTTCCTAAACTACCTGTTTGGACTTAGCGTATCTGTAGTGAGTAATGTGCTTAGATTCCAAAAGGTTTTACTTGATTTCATTTTTGATATAGTCGTATTTTTTATTTTTTTATTCAATGTTGGTATCTGTTACAATATAGAGCCTGACAGCGTTAAATCTAGGTTTTTATCTGGCTTTTACTGAAGGGTATCACGTGAGGCTCAAGACACTGTTCGATGTACCGATGACTGTTTAGTGCAGGCAGACGTGGCCCAGACACAAAGACAAGCTCTGTTTTACCGTCGCCGTCGGCGCTGATGCCTCTCCAAACCCTCCACAAACCGCCACCATAGTTGACCTTTTCTTCAATGCAGCACTGTGCAAAGCGTTCACTATCTCTTCTGTAGACCTTGTTCCTTCCGTCGTTACCATACAGCATAATTTTACACTCATCAGAAAAGAGGACTTTGTTCCACTGGAGGTATGACCAATTTTGGTGATCACGTGCAATGTTAAGGCGCGCTCTTCGATGGCTTGCAGTTAATTTCGGCCCATTTGCTGGCTTGTGCGGTACCACGTTCCTTCAACCTTCTTCTAATTGTAGAGTCACTTACAGCCACCCTACGTACAACATGAAGCTGCTGCTGCAGTTGAAAAGCACTATGGCGTCGATTTCGTAAAGAAGTTGTTACAATAAATTGATCATCTCGCTCAGAAGTGACCCGATTCCTGCCCGATCCTGACCGGCGCGTGAACAAACCAGTCTCCCGATAACGTTTGTAGACTCTATGAATAGACGACAGGCTTAGATGCAATCTATAAGCCACAACACGCTGACTAAGTCCAGAATCCAGCAATGCCACCACTTGGGCGACTTCTGCGGGCGAAGTATCCATATGTTTTAGAAAAAAAAAACTTTTTCAGACGTCCCAAAGTCACAGTAAACAAATAAAGAACAAAACGTTTTAAGATAAGCGCTAATTTTTAGTTTTCAAAGGTGACATAATATGTCACCTTACCTCACCATTAACAGTATATTATACTCCAACTTAAACACACATTTGTCTCAAAACAGTGAATCATTTCATTTATAGGATAAACAAATGAAATTCTAATTTTGAATTTAGGATTTTCGTTTATCACTGTAATGGCCAAACTGCCAGCTATACAATCATGTGATTTTTTTCATGGAATGAAAACTCTTTTGTGTTCAATTAGGACAGAAACCATAAAAACGGAAGTGTTTAGATTTGTCTGATGAGAAGTGTCTTTCCCGAGTTAATTGTTTACTAACAAAAATGTTAAAGAGGACTCGATCTGGTCTCACTAAAGGCATACACGTACCTGCGTGCTTGCGAAGCATTGAAAGCAATGTTGTACCACGTTCAAGCAACCTTCCACCGAATGACCATTCATGCATGTTTCACAAACATAAGAGTTGTGAGCAGCTGTCTTTAGATCTTTCGGGGACACACCACGTACATACGATTTGAATATAATTATGTACAGTCACGAACATATATACCTTACGCTTACGTAAGATTTAAAAACAATTTTCTCCTAAAGTATTGATCGAACTTTTTATAGTGTTACGAACTTAGTATTCTCGAAATCATACTATTATGAAATAGGTCGTTTTCCAATATGCAATCGTTATTTCACGAGAGAATCGCTTTTCTATGTTACGTTAGTGTAAGATTTTTATGCTCGTGAGTTTACATACATAGATAGGGAAATATGTGTAGACAGGTACTGCATTAATTTCGTACTCTCACATATTACCAATATTATTTGTATATTACCTACGTAAGTGACAAAGTCAAGTGTAATTATTGAGGTAGGTAGATACTTACCTTCCTACCTCAATCATTACATTTACTTACCTACTTACATAGGTACTTACCTACTGCCAAAAAATTATATACTTAGGTATCTGTACCTACCGGTAATTATGAAATAGCATTATCTTAAAACCACTCATTGTTAATATTGTGTGTAGGTGACCTATGTATGTGTCTATGTAGAGCAAATACACATTTATTGGCTTGGTAATATAAAAATATTTAAATAAGGTAAACGTCCCTTTAGATGAAATAACTAGTTCCCGTAAAGAATGTTGGTTTTTTCCGATAAATATTTTTTATACCTATGGTAATTTTTTGCCGGTACCATACGACGAGAAGAGTAAAACTACCAACCGAATTGTCTGTCTCTATCCTCTTTTGTAGTCGTAAACAGACTAAAATAATACGTGAACATCAACAATCTACGGATGTGAACAATTTAGCAATTCATTTGATCTGATAACGTTAGAAGGATGCTGCTTATCCTGTGCGAATTCATGAGACAAATGAGGGCAACGAATCTACCTACTACTCCTAGGTACCTATCTCATAAGCTACTTCTACGCTGGGCGAGTTGAGCACAATCAGAGCACGAATTCGCGTAGCGTAGACGGACTTGGGAGCCTCAGGGCAAGTTTCATAGATAACACTTTGACTTTACTTTATCAAGTAAAGTTACTTAGTTAAGTTTAGTTTTAGGTTTATGCGAATATGAACTTTATTAGTTTCGTATATAACGGAAAACTACTTAACAAAATAAAATCAATGTGCGTTGGGTGAATTTTCACATTAAACGAGAACAAGTTACGTGAATTCTTGCTCGACCCGTGCTCGGTACCTAGAGTAAACGCAGCTTTAGGTCCCACGTCATCGCATTATCATCTAGCTGAATTCCACGGCAAGGATGTGTAACGCAACTGTTCATACAGCAAGTGAGAAATTACACCAATTACAATGTGTTGAGGATCCGTAGGTATCCTAACCTCTCAATCTTAAGAGGCTTACAACAGCTACAGCGCGGTCAAAATAAGCGGCGGGAAATATAAGCGCGAAGACACAACGCCAGGTACTTTACGGCTGTCGCCACATCAGTTCGTATCCTTTTCGATCCGGTGCGATGCGAGCCGTTTGGTGGAAGTGTGTTTTCCATGGAAATAGTACGTACAACGTAGTACATACTAGTTCCATGGTGTTTTCCTAGAGAGCTTTTTTTGACACCGTAAAGTCATACAACGCTGCCATCATTTTCATGACAGCCGTCACTGCAGCCGACATCTGGCGGCCTCCGCTATTCTTGAAAATGCTAGGAAGAATGATTGAAGAAACGTTTTACTTCGTTTTACTATAAGTGAAGGTAAGTAAATTATCAAGAGGTGGTAGGTAAAACAGATTATAAGTGTGAAATATTAGATTATATTCTAAAAATAGTGAACTGCATCACTGTTATCTCAACAGGTAGGTACATATAACAAACAAATTTTAATACATTAAGTACATGATAACTATTGCACATTGCCCAATGAGTAATTTCCTACTATTTATCTACTCTTGTTGACTTGAATGTAACCATTTTGCGATTTGTATAAGTTGTAATCTTTTCCTCGTCCACGTTTTTGTATCGAGTGCCAAATTTTCGCATTTTTACACGACCTAGTTAGTTATACGAGAAACGAGATGCCTGTCTAAATGTATCAACTCTTTCATAAAGAGGTTAAATCTCATAAACTCTAAGAGAAGAATTATTATTTCAAATTTCCTTCTAGAATTTTAGAAAATAAGCAACTTAATTTTACCATCGAACAAATCTTTTAAAAGTTTCATATGAGGAGAAAACTACCGTCTCATTGATCAAAATGTCTTCTTATTGTAGCAGAAAACAATAGATGAGGTCAGAGCAAACAACATTTTAGACTGGCCTACATTCCCCCTGGGCATCGGCCAGCTCTCCAAAACCTTGTTCCGTAGCGTGCAAATATACTGAATAAATAAATAGAAAACGTTCTCGGAAAACGAGAAAAAAAATAGACATTGAACCTTCTATCTAAAGAGGAACTAAAGAAACTCTCCAAGATTAGCAAACATGTAATAAATATTAGCCTTGAAATACAAAATGAACCCGAGGATCAAATTCGAAGACGCTTCCGAGATAAAAATGTGGGAGCAGCATGTAAAACAGTTCAAACAAACACACTCGTTTCCCTCGCAAAACTTTATTTTCCTTGACGCGTTTAATCCATATCAAATATGTCTTATATCATACTCGTGCTGTCATAAGTAGGGGGATTTTTTACTTAACATACCATACTAACACAAGAAATGTACCTAGTTCGTACAATAATATTTAATGTGAGCTCAGACTTTCAAATACCCATTCTCTGAGTAGATATTCCACCAATCGAACAGGATTCTGCGGGTGCTACGTGACGTCATCTCAATTTCCAATTTTATTTACATACGAAACTCCTAACTTAATTCCGTTCAGACTGAAAATCGAGTGCGAATGGTAGCGATCTTTACAAGCTTCTCTCGGAATTTCAGTTTGTTGGAACCCTCCTAATCATATAACGTTAGGTAAAGCTCTAAGTGTTTTTGATGTTACAGAGACGAAAGCTGTATGAAAATAGAAAGGAAATTATATTTGGGAAAATAAAGAACGAAGCGGGAAAATAAACGATGTTTGCGGACGGACTGCCTAAATAAACATAAGACATGTCATTTCATTTCCTACCTAGTTTTCTAGATATTTAATTAAATTCTATTTATTGTAAATCTTTGTATTAAGGAAACGATGAAGGAAAACATCGTGAGGAAACCGGCATGTCCTAGAACCAAAAATTCGAATATATTTGACATCCACTAACCCGCACTGGGCCCGCGTGGTGGATTGGCCTGTGACCCAGCTGTGGGAACGTTAGGTTTAGGCACACTATGCTTATGCTATGCTTGTAATAATTATATACCCTTTATCCATACTCTTTATAGTATTATAAATTCGAAAGTAACTGTGTCTGTCTTTATGTTACCTTTTCGTGCCTAAACCACTGAACAGATTTCAATAAAATTTGCCAAGGAGGTAGATGGCAACCTGGGGAAGGACATGGGCTACTTTTTGTCTCAAAAATAAATGCTGAAGAGGGTGATATAAGGGATGACATTTTGTATGGGAAACATTTTTTAAGTTATAGAATAAGAAAATTCAAATTTATACTTTTGGTAAGAAATAAAAAATTACGTGTTCCAGCGTTTTTGTAAAATCATCCCCAAGGAGGTAAAATAGGGGATGATTTTAAAATTCACACGATTAAAGAAATTTTTATTTACCTCTTTTTAAAAGATTTAAGGAATTGAAATATAGAACTTTACTTGAGGTAATATTTATTTTTGTATTCATTAAAATCGGTCCACCCCTATCAGTTCATTACGATACTAGTATATTACCGCCTTGTGTTTAATAACCAACACAGCAGTGTCGGTTATTACACACAAGGCTATATTACTCTACTCTGATAAGGTAGCCGAGTGTGTAATGATCAATGCACACGCGTTTCATACGACGTTTTTCAACATACTTGCGAGGAAAAAAACAGACGTGTTGGAAGAACTTATATGCTACAATAACGTAACTATAGAGATTATTCATTTAGATTTATAAAATTCAACTGAACTTTGTTGTCAGGTAATAACTATCCGGAGCTTCTTTAAACAACTTTTCTACATCGGTTGGTGACAAAACTTTAGATTTCGTATTTTTGTTAATAATTAACCACACAACGAAAACGGTAACATAAATATTTATGGAAAATGGTGCGTTGGTTGTGTTTTTCCCGCTAGCGATTCGCGTACAGATGTAAATAAAGGTACTGGCAACCGCTGAACAGCCTATGTACAAAATATAATAAACACAAAATAATGTTTATAGATGTTTTGACATGTCGCCACATCAGTATACTGCATCCGTACGAAGCACAGGCGGGTTGCTAGTCAAATGTAAAACTAAAATAAGGCATCGAAAGTTCCTCCGTATCGCTATCGACTGGTACCGCGTGCCAATGACTGGTATCATTGCCACTTTGAATTAAAATGCTTAGCCATACTCTTGCAAAGGTAAATATCAACCTTTGGGTCACGGGAAGTGTCAAGCAGCAAGTTTGGTGTTTCTTTAAAAATTAGATGACCGAGGTTGTTATATTTACGCCACTTGAGGTTGCTGTTGCAGCAGCGACAGCTCAGAACGCCAAGCTACATTAGGCACTAGCATCTTGTACAATTTGCTCATTGTAACGGGCGAACCCCATATACCACAAGATTGATATTACATGCGGATGTGCTAAGAGTTCTTGCTCCAGCTTAACAAGTGCATATCCAAAGATGGGATTGTCACCACCGCCAGTGAGAGTTCCTATGGTGACCTTCCAGCTCCATGATTATAGCCCCTGGCTAGCACGTAGTGTAACACCACATAGTGTAATAGCACTTGTCAAGAGTCAAGACATATCCGATGAGTCTTTTTAAGTAGGTTGACGAGTTCCTATGGCAACTTTCAGGCTCCATCATCAGACCAGCTCCATGATATCATATTTTTTCGTTGTCAAGTTATATGTATAAGTATGCCAAATTTTTGGTCAATCGAATTCCAGTAAGTGCTTGAAAAATGGAAGACAAAGCGAGTAACCGGAAACATTCGAACGAATCATTTAAAGCTTGTAATTTATATGTAATAAACATTTTTACAGAAAATTGGTAATTATTTAACACTAGCTACGCCCCACGGTTTCACCCGCGGGAATGTCGGGATAAAAATATCCTATGTGATAATCCAGGTTATAAACTATCTGTGTGCCAAATTTAATCCAAATCCGTTCAGTAGTTTTAGCGTGAAGAAGAGACAAACATACACACTCACAAACTTTCGCCTTTATAATATTAGTGTGATTAATTGGAATCTGTAGTTATTGAGGTGATTGCTTTTAGTAACATAACATTTTGAGCAGGGTCCTATATATATATATTTTTTTTTTTTTGAGTACTTGTTTAAGCCCACGCTTTGTATTTTCTGCCGTCGACACGACAACTGACGACGCAAAACGCAAGCCGCATGAAGCTGCAAATATTTTCGGGAGTAATAGAGCTAGGTAGGCACTATACAAATCGAAATGATTAATTTCCAAAAAATACAAAAATACGCAAGGTCCTAGAACATGTTTTAATCTTGGTAACGTAGTAGGTAACGTCTTCCAAACGGACCGCGAGTCATATGATTATTTCATATGGAGAAAAAAATAAAAGTCCATCCCAGTTTTCGCTTTTATTGTTAAATAAAATAGTTTAATTAAAATATAAGAAACACGCATAGGATTTTAAAGTGGGTGTGATAATACGTTTATCCTATTTAATCAGTGACACGTAGATATTGCGTGCAATTCCCAGGCTAGTTCAATGTTATTGTTTTTAGCAATGTTATTTTTTTTAATACACTGCATCAAGAAACTTAAAGTGGTTCAATAAGAGCCACTTTAAAAGCCACAAAAAGTTATTACATTTTTGAAAATTAAAGTTATAAGATAACCCAGATAATATGTAGGTATTACGTGGTCAATGGTGAAGCTAGAGTATTTAAAATTAATGTTAATAATATTAAAATAAATAAATAATTATTATTTTTAAGTCAGACATTTACAATCATAAAAATCTTGTCAAAAAAAATATTATTTGCGTTTATTAGGTATCTGTCTGTCTGTCTGTTGTCACGCTTTAACGGCTGGATTTGGATGATAGGTATAATGATAGGCAAGGACCACAGTCTACTTAGTATACTTTTTATCTCGGTATGTCCTTGAATGCGTTAAGTGTAGATTTGGAGGGCGTTGTCCTGAATCAAATATGAGTCGACGAAGTCCAGTGTAAAAGTGTGACATTAATCAATTTCCAAAAATGAATGAATAATGATTAACCATTTAGGTACATAAATCTTAACTGGAAGCGGTTCAAAAGAAGCAACGTTAATTGCTGGAAACTACTGGGAAAGTTGTGAATAAATAAACAAGGCACATGATAAAACCAACTACATTGACGAGCAATACAAAAAAGCCACTAACATATCATGAAATATTTCGGAAACCACGCAAGATAGCTTTTTTAAGTAAAAAGAAACATTCAAGTGTATCTAATACCGCATAAAAACGCATATAAAACTGTTTTCAATTTTTAATTTAATTCATGTAGCTAACTTGTGTGTTTTAGACAGATAGAATACTCTTTAATGTAAACCATACAAATTACAGACATAAATTTAGAAATTTTATATACGGTGACACAATGAGCGGTCTTATCGCTTAAAGCGATAAGATCGCCCAGGAGATATTTAGATTTTTTGCAAGTGGCTTTTCTATATTGCTCGTCAGTGCATTAAAGTTGATAACTGCTATTTACAAGTAATGAGTCAAGCTCATTAATTTGACAAGAGAAGGTTGTTGAATCATCGATTTCTTAATAATATCATAATCTTAATCTTTGACAGAGATTAGCAACGTTAAACTTTGGCCAACAGGTACTTAACTGTTTTATGTTTATCTGCAATGAATCACCTTTTATTAAAAATATTGTAAGGCAATAATTTTCAATGAATTTTAGCTAGTATTATAATCACTCTATTTAGTTTGAACATTACCAAATCGCAGTACAATTAATAATTATTTTCCCGGGTAATTAAACTGCTTGATCAAATTTTATGATAGCTATTTCGCATTATTCTACATTTAATGTACATTATGGATCTAGATAGTTGTTTTGCATAACAGAATGATAATCACGAAATAACGTATGAAAACCGTGGGCAATGTTTTGCAACTGGGGCACTACGCAATTATCCAAAATCCATTGTTGGTAGCCCAATCAAATGGGTTCGCAAATAGCTCAGCATTCATACATTTTACTGAAGTTTCAGGTACACAAAAGTACCTAGGAATATCAAGTTACTCGTCATGCATGTACGGCATCGAATTTACTGGCCCGATACATGATCTACCACAGCGTGAGTTTCAATACTATGTACAACCGCGGACAAATGCGGTCGACCACTTTTCATCCTGTCCTTAGTAAAAAGGTTGAAAAGTGATGCACCGCCAGTGTCCGCGATAGTACCTACCTACAGCATGCGGGCACGGTAAACATTCCACAAAATGTATTCTAAAAAGCTTTTAAAATTGAACCACACCTTTTAGAAAAATGATTTTCAATGACGAATCACTTAAAAAGTCGATATCTGACGCTTCACTCGAGTGAACAGTTAACTCGAGTGAAGGTTCATTTTTGTTTCATTCCACGTTCACGCGCCACCGACATGATCGATGATTTAGGAATGAACGTTCATCTGCTCCTTTAATTTCATTTTTCGATCATTTGGTAAGCGAGTGAAAGATGCTGAGTGCCGAAATCCAACATCGTTTGATCGGTTCAGTTATGAATTATTTTTCCTTGAAATGAAATGAAATTGTTTATTCTGTAAATAGGATATTGGAATCATTTTCACAAAACTTAAAAAAAAAAAAAAAAATGCTAAATGAGTTCGGCGTTTCCTATCTGACTACTCTGAGAAGAAAGGCTGAAACAAACTCAGAGGTCACAGTCTCTTTTAAAGTCCAGACATAATCTTGGTCAGGCCATATGAGGACCATGTAGATTAGTCTGAAATGGTCTTTTGAGAAAAGAACCCCACCGATTTGAGTGGACCCTCTTGATTCATTTTGTTTTCAGACGTTTCAGTGAAGGATTCCGAATGAAAGCTAAAAATTTGCGAAAAGCGAATTGTCTGAAATCGGCTTTCGTCATAATCAATAACATGTGCATTGTGTAACATGTGCAGCAGGTAGGTACCTGTCTTTGCTTCCTATTTTAAAATAAACCAAAATCTATCCTATCTCTGATCAGTATATTATCTTATCTGATCAACGATGGGTTAAAGTACAATCATGCAGTTTACATAGCAGTGAATCATCTGCACATTATAGGTAGTTTGCAGAACTACTTACCAAAAATATATTTATGAATACATTAATTATCTTAGTGTATCTCACACATTCAACTAAAAACGTCTTAAAGGAGTAGGCTACATTGGTTCTTATTCAATTTTAGAAATGATTAATTAGCCATCAAATATCATTCACCTATCATTGCAATTTAAAGCAGAATACCTCGAAAGGCATCCCTGTTTTTATGCTGTAATATCAACAGAGGAAACTATCAATTGCAAACAAACTGACCGCCTTTATCAAGGTTGGTTGGTAATGAGGACGTCATCAATCCTTGGAAGGGTTCAAGGCGAACAGCTTGTTAGAAACACGAAGTATGTGTGCCAATAGTAGATCGTTTCCGGACCAGAAAACATTGTAAATTATTCTAGCTGTACACTGAAAAATAATGTACCTACACGATTTATCGTACAGTTGACTGGGCCAAAGTGTAGATCAAGTTTCAGAATCATATATTGGCTTAGTTTTAAGGAATAACTTCATGACAATAACAGACGAAGCACTGGCGATTTTATTTATCTCAAGGTGGTTAAGCTTTGTTCACGTTGCCTAGAACACAGTTTAATACGTTCCTAAACAGTTATAGCAAGATTCGCTATGTACACAAGTCTCTGGGAACATTCAAGTTGTGCAATTACCTACTTTACAAGACGCGCCAACTTGCAACACACACACGAACGTGCACATGAAGGCAAGTCGATTCCTAAGTTCCTACTAATTTCCATTACCAAATTTAACTAACGACAACTATAGCAATTTCAGTACTTAATTACTAACTCTTAATAGCATATTCATCTTAAGCAACCCTTCGGAAATGGACCCTCAGGCAAAAGAAACTGCAGCAAAATAAGTATATTCATGACATCCATAATATATTCGCTCATAGAAGATAGAAACATCGTAAAACTGAGATGGATATGAAAGCGGACTCTTAATTTTACTGTGTGGGACAAGAATTCACGATGACATTTGAAGTAGAACGAGCTGTCCCGCAGCTCAATGAATGCCAATCACAAAGGCTAACATAAAACCCTGCGATATAACATCATCATATTTATATTATTTGGTATTTATATACCATAACACGTTTCAAAGAAAATAAGGTACAAATCACTTGAAAGCTAAATAAGGGATGAAATATCAATGTAAGCTTGAAAGGAAAGCCGCGGAGTCGATCAATCATGCGGACACTTTAGCACAAGATATCAATGACTTGGGTTCGGCCCGTGTGTATAGTCACACAGCCCCCAGCTACTGTTTGCTTCATTGAATTACATTGCGGACCCCTGCTACTAACCCAATATTGCGTAGCTGCCAAGATCACTTTACTAAGTAATTTGTTTCGTTAAGCTTTTGGTACGTTTAGTAATATTGATGATAAAAGGGATATAATAATTAGATTAGTTACGTTTACCAAGTTAACCACGGCGGTTGAGCGATGTTTGCTTCAGCTGTAGGTAGGTACTATCTAATTGGATGAGTAACCATTTACAATCTTCAATCTTTATACGATATTAACTTCGTCAACACCAACATCTACTGAAGGTTAAATTTATAGAAAACTGTATAATATATCATTAGATATAAAATTATAATGAATGATAACAAATTACATCTTCACTATCAAATGGAAACTTTATTTACTGATACCTTCGCGGTATGAGTGCTTAGGTAAATAGTGTTATTTCTATAATTATTATTTGTTCTGATAACGATAATTAGTTAAAATTATTAATCTGTCCATGCGTGGCGCTAAAATTATTGCTAAAAAAATACTGTTGTCACGTCTATTTTACGTGTTCCATATTGGAAAAGTAAGGCTGGTTTCACAGCTGTCGGGGAGACCCGTACGGGCCGTCCTTACACGGGAGACCCGTACGGGTAGCCCGCAGAGTTCTGAAACGATACGTTGTACGGGCTGTACTTGGACCGGGTCGCCTACGAACCAATCCGCGTCGCTGTAGAATATTATTTCACGGGCTCCCGGAACCGTGGTTAAGAGGGAACAGGGCCTGCGGTTCCCCATGCAAATGTATTTCCCTTTTTTCTTCCTGAATAATGCCTCTAGAGCAAACATTTTTTTTTTCATAAAATAAGGTCTGCTGTAGACACGTCCCTGTTATTTCCTTTTTTTCAGCAACTTATTGGTAATGACACTATGACACTCCAAAAATGCCCCATTTTTACCGCCGTGATTAGAGGACTTCCAAACAAATTCTATCGCACTCTATGGAGTCGAGACTTGAGGTAAGACGACGGCAATAGTTTCGTCAAATGCCTATTTTTCGAATCCCTCGCAAGTCCTATTCCCTCTTAAGGGAACCCGTACGGGCGGCCCGTACGAGTCTCCCGAACAGCTGCAAAACCAGCTCTAAGGTCAAGCTTGCGTGTTTTCTTTTGTTTTCGTAGTGTGTGACTGTGTCATAGTCGTATCTGTAGATATAATTTTGATTGTTAATTATAAATAATGACTGTACAAATCATGTTTACAAACCATTAGGTAATATTTTTAAAAGTCTTTCGACATTATGGATGTAGTAGCTGTTTAAATATAATATCAACATACCCTAATTTCATGTTGGAACTTCATATATAACTGGTCTTAAATAACTTTTTTATTATTTTCTAAGTAATATTAGGAAGGAAGGTCAAGTCTTCAGTAAACTTACACTGTCCGGAGTTGCGGTACCGCCGTACATTGGAAATTGTTAACAAAGCCCACTAATACATTAACAACAACACTAAGAACTTTACCCACAACTATAATCGGTTTGAATGCTGAAAATAACTTCTTAATATCCTGATCTCGACCCTTTTAACACGAAATTTAATTAAATTCCAGCCATTTTTTTCCTATTTCCATTAATCAACTAAGTAAACCTTTTGTTAAGGTCGGGTTCACACGAATGAAAGATTGATGAATGAACTTAATGTGGAGACTTTGAAAGTCCGACTCGACCGCGCTGCCTTTGTTTTAGACTAAGTCATTCTAGACATTAAGTTAGTCTTAAACTTGTAAGGCCTCGTTACTAAGCTGAGCGAAGTAAGTAACTAGCAGTACGTACACAGTACATGCGTCTCGGGCTTAGTAATTGAAAGTCATTACTGGCAACAAAATACAGAGTAGAGTCGCTAAAATAGAAAGATACAGAGCAAAGATAAGAACTACCCTACCTACAAGAAAGTAGGCCTAAGTATAGCACTACCTACTTATTATATTATGTACAATGTACATAATAGAAACAGAAAGGGTGACATCATGTAATCCAATTGTATCACTGGAGCCAAAATATCATCCCAGGTATTACATACTATTTTTTGTACGTATTTGGCTGTCCTCTATTTACATTTCGTTTGCTCAGATAATCATAAATGAAAATGGAACAAAAGGCACAACTGATTATTAACAATGATGAAACCAAAACTACGCTAGGTAACTGAAAACGGTGCTTAATCATCAATACCTGGTCGAGCCAGCTCAGCTCGGGTGAAAATAGAGAATGCTCATTTGTTATTATTGGATACTTCATACTAATCCCATGCTGCCATGACAGTAGGGTACTTACTAATTCCATGCTGCCATGTCACTATTCTAAGGTAGCCATCTTGTTCTAAACTTTGGGCGACCGAGCTCTGCTCGGGCGGGTTAAAATGCGGAGAAAACGAATTTTCCCAGTTATGGCACTTAACGATTTTTTGCACCCGTAAACCCCTTTATTGCAAGTCTCATCGAAATCATTAGAGCCATTTTCTAGAACATGATTACAAATAACATAACATAACATCACGCCTTGTTTCCCCAAAGGGTTGGGCAGAGGTGTACCTGTAGTAGGTACACCCACATTTCGCCAGTTGTGTTTTTTAGTCCCATGTAATAGGGGGCGAGCCTATTGCATCAACCGGGCACATTTCCAGACTCCGGGCTACTACTGAGAAATTCCTGATGGAAAAACCCAATAACACTTTGCCCGACCCGGGAATCGAACCCAGGGCCTCATACTCAGCAGTAGCGCTTATATATTTGTATATATATACAAATATAGCTCGTTTAATAGTATAGGATAATACGTGATAAAGTTACCTGCCACATTATTTGCAATATTCCACCAAATTAAGCCAATGCTGAATTGAGGAAATTATAGGTAATCTATTATTATGACGTAGGTAGCACGTCTTGGGTCAGTAAGCCTCATGACACGAACAAATTGTGTCGCGGTCGAATCACCGGCAGTAGCCGGCATTCGGTATTTAATTGCATTGATCTATTGATCGCTGGCCACTAAAATATGACGCTCTAGATAGCCCCGAAAACTAGTTCACAGAAATTAAAATGTCGTCATGGTTTACTAGAGTATTTTGAGAAATTTAATAAAGTTTTGTAGGTATACTCAATAAAAATCAAAGAATAAGTAAGCTCAAAGCGAAACTCAATCGGTTGTGGAAGAAATATTAAAAAGGTAGGTAGCTAAACTGTAGCGCTAGCAGCGAGTAGAAGCAAAAGTTTACCTTTCTACAATAATAATTTCTGATATTTACTAACTTGAATGTTATAGTTACAATGAATTTCACGACATTTGGAACACTTCGTAGCGCTTACGTTTACTGGAGACTTTAGGTGCCCGTCGGGAAACATAAAAAGTTTAACAAACCATGAAATAATCCATGAAAATAGTTTTATTTCCGTTAGAAGTTTTTCGTGCATTAGAATTTATTCTCATAGTTTTGAAAATAAATTCTAAACTAAGCGATCTACGGCGTAGCTCGCGCTACGTGTAGCCAAACTGCGGCTGCGGAGAACAAAAGAACTTTGTGATTTAGATTTTCGTTTCTCTATTTCTATAAAACAGCATTAGAGGTAAATGGAATATAGTAATTTATTTGCTAATAACATCATACTACAATCACAGTGATTGCAGAATAGCTAGGTTGGAAAGATGCCAACGTGATCGCTTTAGGAATATTGTTAGCGCTCTTTGTTGATTACGGCAACTAAGTCGCCAATTCTTGCAGGATAATCCTCAATAATATTATGCTAAGGCTAATGTGAAAAAAACAGACTTTTATAGAAGACTGTAAAATTATAATCATAACAAAATTACCTAGCCAGGCTATTCTAGGGAGCCAAATTTCGAACTTTATCGAATAAAACCGATTCCAATAACTGCCCAAATTTCGATAGGCTACCTTGTTTTTCTCTCAGAGTTCCCAAACTTATTACAGAGCCTAATTTTACGATTGATTTTAAATGGATGTCTTTTACTGAAGAAATTTTCCCATTGTTTGAACAAAACAAAAAAACTGGTCAGAAAAACAAGGTGTTGGTCTGACCGACAGATTTGGTTTTGACCATAATGGAGATGTGTTTGCACCAATTGGCACTGACTGAGACAGATTGGTAGTTTCCTGCCAGCGAGTGATACAAATGTCGTTTTAATGGCTGCTAGAGACAAGGGTTAATTTATTTGAAGACGACGACTTGCGAGTGTGACTTCCTTTCGCAGAGTAATGCTGATTCCTTTCAGGAATTAAGTCTGTAGAAATTGTAATTCTATACGTAAGACAATTAACATTAATTACTTATTTACATGAAATGGGAAGCTCTAATATACATTACCTACGTACATACGAACCTGTACAAATACTAAATGTTGATTTTAATTAGTAATTCATCAGTTTTGTGACTGTTCGATTGATTAGATTTCGTTATTTAATTACCTAGTTTACAACTCAACATATTAATTTTGATGATCAATTTGTAATTTACCGGCACTCAACTTTAAATTTAAAATGTTCTCTTATAGTTAATTAGAACGATTTAGAATGGCATGAAATCATTATGGCTTTTATATGTAATTACTGGTCTGCTCAATTTACATATCATTATGAAATTTTCTTTTGGGTTGATAGGTAAGTTGAAAAATCATTAATTATTGGGCATCTAATGGTTGTGGATTTTTCGATCTACGTATCGAGTGACCAACATAGCACTTATTGCCATGTAATGAAACTACTTTTATTTTGCATTTTTTTTTTATATTTTTGGAATAACAATAGCAAGCATTGGCAGCAAATTCAAATTCAAAAAAAGATATTTCAGACCAAGCAAGGGATCCATATAGTGTTAGTATGAACTTAGCCTATGTTAGTAAACTCCAATAACTTAAAAATATTACACTATACATTAATTGGCTACATGATCATGTGCACGCACATGTCTGCTAACCCAGAGCCTGATAAATGGTCCATCAACCTTGTGTAGCTAAAATACTGTTATAAAAATAACTCTAAAATTGAGTTATTTTGCTTCACCCATTCTTTATCAAGCAATCATATAATATTTTCATAAAATAAAACTAAATAAATAGAATATCATTCATAATTCTTTTGTGAAAACATGTTCAATATTAATATGGGACAAGCAAGGGCAATTTCCATCGTTTTTACTGAATTACGTTTTGTGTTCCATTTTCCTTTAGATGTCGTCCAGATGTAGTTGTTTTTGCTACCGCAAAAACTTTCGTATTATATGGAATTCAAGGAGGGAAGCTTTTATTGGCCCCAGCGATCCTTATTACGTTATAAATCAGAGTTAGAGACGTACTCATGACGTTTGGCCTTCGCAGTGGAATAATGCGAATATTATTGCTATAGATATTTCCTGTTCGCAAATTACTTTTACTATTTTCTTAAATACTCATAATTAGTTCTTTATTAGCTTCAGCCTGCGACATCATCCACGTTACATTTCTTGTTTTAACATAAAAAATAATCCTAAAGCATCGCATCGCCCGCCCTTAATTCGTTTTTCTGAGTTTTTTTATTTTTGCTCGGCTATTTAGTTGATAAAGCGTGATGTTAAGTAACCTATAACCTACCACTAGATTTGGGCTATCAAATGCAAAAATAATTTTCCAAATCCCACAGGTATAGTTTCAGAGATTTGCGCGTTCAAACAAACAAACAAACTCTTCAGCTTCAGTATTAGTGTAGATTAGCAAAACTGCACTTATCACATCTGTCTTCTAGACCATTAGATCTATATTTCAGATCGCAAATTACTTTTACTATTGTCTTTTAGAGAAGACTAGCGGCACGCTCCTGCTCAATTGACTTGACAAAACAGATTAGACATAGACAGGACGAACACAGTCAGGGGATTGGACAGGTTACATTTCTTATGAAAACGTAACTTTAATACTGACGTATTATAAACACAAACCTTCCAGAATAAATACTCTAAGCTGTGGTGAAAACTTCATCAACATCTGTTACGTGGTTTAGAAGAACAACGCGGACATACAGACAAACGCGAAAAGTGACTTTGTTTTATAATACACTCGAGAGCAATGAATCCGGGTCACTTAAAGAATGTTAAAAATCTCGGAAACTAAAAATGATAGGTTAATGCAATAAATTGTATTTAATAGACAATGTAATACTCCTTAAATGAAAGTAAAAAAAATATGAGTCACCATACATTTTACTAACACAAAATTACATAAAGAAAAAAACTGCTGATCTCTCCTTAAAACAAAAATAGGAAACATGAAATTTTTGAACTTTATTACGATTTTCTTGAATTTTAATACTTCGTATTGCCTCCTCGTGCTTCCATTACTGCGTTTACGCGGTTTGGCATGCTGTACACCAAGTTCCTTATACGATTTTGGGGAATATTCTCCCATTCCTCTGTGAGAGCAATTTTGAGCTCACGAAGCGTGATTGGGGGAGGGTTTCGTTGTTTTACGCATCTGCCTAGCTCGTCCCAAGCATGCTCGATCGGGTTGATATCCGGGCTGCGCGCTGGCCACTCCATACGAGTAATGTTCATCTCTTGAAGGTAGTCATTCACAATCCTACCTGTATGAGGTCGGGCATTGTCATGCATAAATATAGCATCCTCACCTAAATTGACCATAAATGGACCAACGTGATCATTGAGGATTTCTTCCACATATCTTTCGCTAGTTAAAGAGCCGTTTTCTATGATCACCAGCTCTGTGCGACTTTCAGAAGAAATTCCGGCTCACACAAGTACAGACCCACCACCGTAGGCTACTTTTTCTTCGATGCATGCTTGCTTGAATCTTTCCCCTGGTCTTCGATACACTCTGTGTCTTCCATCGTTCTTGTAGAGCATAAATTTTGATTCGTCGGAGAACATAACTTTTGATCAATCTTCAATACTCCAATTTACGTGGCTCTGGGCATATCTTAGTCTTGAAATACGATGCCCACGCTCCAGTTTAGGGCCGTTTGCAGGTCTAAGGGGTTTTAAGTTAGATTCAGCAAGCCGACGTCTTACTGTCCATGCACTTGGGTTACTTCCTCCGAGGCGTCGAAACTGATTTGTGAGTTCAGTTCCTGTAAGAAAGCGATTTCGAAGCATGGTGTTCACCAAGTATCGGTCTTCTCGTGCTGTGGTACACCTGGTTCTGCCCGTTCCTGGTCTGCGTAGGTTAGAACCAGTTTCTTCGTAACGTCGGAGAACTCTTTGTACTGTTGACAGCGACACACCGACAGTCCTGGCTGTATCGCGCTGACTCCGGCCGGTTTCCAGCATTGTAAGTATTCTGGTGCATTCTTCAGGCGTAAGCGACATAATTTCAGCTTGAATGATGAATATAGAGCACTATCAACATGGTTTATGTACCCACATAAATGACAGATTACAAACAAAAGCAAAACCAAATGCTGTAATTTCGTAGTTCCATCTTCGAAAGTGGCCCTTTTTCAAATAAGATTTTTTTATGATATAACTTTACAATAACTAAGAAGTTTTAATACCTTCATTTAAGGAGTATTACATTGTCTATTAAATACAATTTATTGCATTAACCTAGCATTTTTAGTTTCCGAGATTTTTAGGATTCTTTAAGTGACCCGGATTCATTGCTCTCGAGTGTATTTATTAGCTTTACCCGGCCCGGCTTCGCACGGGTAGCAGAACTAAGTACTCTACGGCACATCTTCCTACCCTACCGCCCTACCTACCATACATACTTACCTACCCTACCTACCTACCCTATCTTTTTTTTTCAGAAACCCTCGCGGGTGATCTCAGAACACCCTACCAAAGTTTCATCAAAATCGGTCCAGCACTTTCGGAGTCCACAAAGGGCATACAGACAAACAGTCATTTTTATATACAAATATAGAAGATAGATAAAAGAAGAAGAAGAATTACTTTTAGTTGGACACAGTTCGTGAAACAGAAAATACAAATAGCAAATTGCAAAAGTGAAAATAAATATTTAAAAAATACTCATAATGTCGTGATGGCCCAGTGATTAAGGCCTCGCCTCTCATGCACGAGGTTGTGGGTTCAAATCTGGGCAAATACCAATGTGATTTTTTTTATTCATATGTACTTTCTAAGTTTATCTTGGACATTACTGACATCGGTGAAGGAAAAACAGCGTGAGGAAACCTGGACTTATAGTTAATATAAGTCTAAAATCACCGACCCGTTTTGAGCAAGCGTGGTGATCAGTGCTCGTGCCTTCTTTGTATCAGAAGAGGCCTTTGCCCTGCAGTGGGACAGTAATAGGCTCGTATATTACTCATAATTTTACACATACACGACACAAACTCACGCCTTCTTCCCATAGGGGTAGACAGAAACTACAGAATGCCACCTGCAAAGATCCTTACATACTCCGTTTCTCCTTTTCCTTTTTACTCATAATTGTCTTGATTTTTTAAACAAACGTTTTAAGTTATTAGTCCCATGTTTTGTAAGAGACACGTGTGAAACAGAAAAGGCTAAATCTAATTTGTAACATGCCTTTTTGGCGTGTGGGTAACAAGACTAACAAGTAAGCCAGTTAACCTGAGGGTAAAAGGGTGAGCAATTGGAAATGTGTCCTTAATGGTGACACGCTACCTCTCTAGTTCGTACCTACCTGTTCCGAACCTAAAACAATCAGTCGTCACGATATGGAACCCTTTTCCCGTTAAACATGCACGAGTGACGGGAATATATGAAGTTACTTCAGAAGTAACATAATAATATTGATTTAGATAGGACCAAAATATTGTATTAAGATGGAATTGTATTGAGTAATATCAAGCCTCAATCGGCTAACAAATTGCGAATAGAACTAGGTTTTGTGAAGAAATATGAACATATCTACAAGATCTTTCAATCATCCTCTTCTATAATGTATATATGCTTAGAATAAAACAAAGTCGGTTTTATTGTGTTTGTCTGTGTGGCCGTTTAGATCTTCTAAACTACACAATGGATTTTGATGCAATTTACACCATCATTTAGTGCATTTATTCCGGAACGTTTATGTTTTTTTTTTTTTTTTGCTAACAATGTTAAACACTTGTTAGTAGGCATGCATTAAAACTTCATAACACAGTATTAAGACATGCACCCTTTAAGGGCACTGCAAATGTTTCATATCAAATGACGAATTCTAATTATTACAATTCATTACATTTTAATAAACATTAGTACAGAAATCTAGATGTTCTAGACGTGTCGTCATTGCAACACAGGCGGGTTATAAAATAATCATTACCTCACCAATCTCCGCAACTTTCACTCACAGATTACCTGAGTATTTGTCTAAAACGTTCAGCTGCCAAATTATAGAAAAGGATAAGGTACTTCAAATACATTGAAATAGAGCCAGACAAAGGTTTTGTGGACTATATTACTAATCTAAATAATAAAGTGTTCAAAGCCTTTAAAATTGTGCCATTACCTTAAGGCATTAATCAGTTTTAAATTTAGCTAGTGAAAATGAATTTCAGGAGAAGAATTTAGGTTTCCATTTGTTTATGTAGATAGATCCTTAAAAATGGGTGAAAATCTATAACATTACAAGACTGACAAACTAGAAGTATTCATTAGTTACACGTTATTTTTCGCAATCCAAGAATTTGTAGTAAAGCCCTTAAAAAGTTAGAGGACGTTTAAAGTAGCGCCTCAATCCTGACGAACTATAGAAGATATCTATGTTACGTAGCTAATAAAGTAGTTCAAATCGGATAACAATAGCACCAATATTTAGTTGAAATATCTACTAAATATTGGCATAATCCATCATGATGCACATTCAGTATTTCAAAAGATAATAATATTCTTTTTTTTTGGTTGGTAAATTATCAAATAATTTCTCCCGCTCTGGGCGGAGCGGGAGGGCGTGTTAGACTCTTACTGACTAAAACCCACCCGTGTTCTTTCAGTTGCCTGTACTTGCCAGGGGCCACGGTATCCCTTTCGGACTTTCCCGCAACCCTTGTATTGTATCATATACTTGGAATAAATATCTTTGTCTTTGTTTTCGATCTTTAATAAAACTCGTTGACATTAAGAAGGTGGCAGAATTATCTATCACTAATTTTATAGGTTGCAGAATACGACTTATAGGTTACCACATAATTATGTAACCTGCAACTTATACCTACCCTTTATAAAGACACACATACCTACAGGCTAGGTACATAATTATTTGTTCGCAATAATTCAAAACAACACAACTTGTAGCGATGTCTGTATGTACCTAGGTACATTCAACAATGAACTAACATTGATGCTGTTAGCTATTATCATGAAAATTAACACATAGTCTCTTGACATCACAATACTGACCTAATTTGACGACGCCTTTTGTTTCAATGACAATATTATAGTAAAAATTAACCAACAACTATAACGCATACACATATGTAAGGTTCAGTTTGCGCTACAATTTCATATTTTTTATAACTTTTTCAATAGTACTAGTCAGTCTAAAATCAACTTGATTTATAGCAAAAAGTTGATGTTTGTTTAAGTAGAAATAACATAAATTGGAAACATGGTTATATACAGACATAAAATAGTATACTGTATACTATTTCCTCCATAAAATACAAAAAATAATAATTAAAAAAACATAAAACATTGTAAACATAAATTATTAATCAAGTACTTGAGCTCCAGACTAATTATTTTTGTAAAACAATTTTATTTTGAGCCAAGAACGATTTGTTTTTGAAGCTAATTGAATAGGTAGGCATTTCAATTTGCAGAGAAACCCACGACTGCTTTAATACATTTATTTTAAATGTTAACAGCACATTATACCCTCCTACAAACTCTAGAATAATCGTGTGATATTTTGATAATAATGTCTGGTACCTGTTTCAAAAAGAAGCCTTTTAAAAAGAAGTTTCCTGAAAAGAAGTTTCTCCAAAAACTGCATATACAAGTACTTAGCTCATTTAAAATTCAGCTCTTGGGTTGATGGTAATATCATTGTTACATAAGAATTATAATAGCAATCTAACACGTAAGTGCACGTTTTGATAAAACTAAAAAAATGATTTTTTTTCTATGTACTTAATACACGAAAGGAAATTATATTTGTTACAGACGCTTTTTCTACTGCATGACATCGATGTCAAATAAAGTGCTCTTTGAATGCATAGGCGTCACCCGAATTAGAACAGAAACCCTTGTGTCACCCCGATCTTCTGCGGATGTTTTGAACAGACTAGGAGACATAATCTGCTTCTGGAGAGAGGTGGTTGGTTGGAATGATTAACGACGGCCGCCATGGCCCACGTACAGTGATCCCCTTATGGACTAAGAGCGGAAACTAATCCCAAGAACATAGAACATAGATCTAGGTAAAATAGAAGAAAATAAAAACTAAATAGATTAATTGACATTTAGAGGTGCCCGCCCCCGTTTCATTTCAGATCCTCATAAATTGGAAGCCGCTATCATAATAAAGTCGTTTTATTATGAAGTAATATCAATCTACCTTTGATACCGCTTCTTTATTTTCACGTGCTTAAATATTGCAATCACTTTTATAGTCTTTCAGGCGTTTGGTTACCATTTACGCCAGACCGTATCCCTTCTACATAATGAAAATTTATTTTTAGATTTTTCTTTATACGCATAAACATGTCATAACATAACGCCTGTAACTCCAAGAAGGGTTAAGCAGAGGTGTACCTTAGCATGTTTTCAAATATTTTGCCAGTAATGGTTAAGTCTCATGTAATAGAGGGTATGCCTATTGCCATAAACCGGCCACAAATCCAGACTCCAAGCTGCTACAGAAAAAATCCTGACATTAAAACCCAGCCCAACTTTTTTGTGTTTTTGGTTGGGAAATCATCTAATGACTTCTCCCGCTCTGGGTGGAGCGGGAGGGCGTGTCAGACTCTTACTGACTAAAACCCACCCGTGTTCCTAATGTTGCCTGTGCAATGCCAGGGGTCCACGGTATCCCTTTCGGACTTTCCCGCAACCCCGGCAGGCAATGGTCCCATCGGACCCCTTCAGTCGCTGACATCTCTTTGAGGCGCGCGTGGAATACAACGCGCCGTGAACCCGGGCCTGGTCCTTACCGGACGGAGAGCTACCCATTGCTCACCGTCAACCCAGCCCAACCTAGGAATCGAACCCAGGAGCTCATGCTCAGCAGTAGCGCTTGCGACCACTAGACAACGAAGCAGTCAACAGGCACATACTTTGGTATTAATTTCAATATGGGCTCGTCCCTTATGTGTGTACTAATAGGATGTGCTCAACATAATTCAGTTCCGAGTCGACGCGTGACGTAGCGTCGTAAGTGATATCTTATTCAAAAGCACTTTGAGATACTTAATCAAATTTAATTCAAACCGTAGCTAGATTAACACCTAATCAATAACATTGCATGGTTAGAGATACAACATACAATATAATTACTTGTAACTGAAGCTCTGGCCACACTGAGGTGAATCCCGCGTGGGATGCGGAGGGGCTCGTTGCTAAATGATAGCAGCAGCACGAGTCGATCAAAGTTTAAGCTACGCTTGTCGCGGTCGGTTCGTGAATGGGTGACCATCTTCACTTACCGAGACTCCTCCGTGCCTCCGAAAGCACGGTAAGCCGTTTGTCTCAGCTGTCATTCGTGGATCTTTCACAGTCGTTACGGGTCGTCAGAAGCCCGAAAGTCTGACCACCAGTCTTACCGAAGGGTATCGTATTACCCCGTAACTGGGCTGTGGAGGTCAGATATGCAGTCGCTTCAGGTAAAATACTGATATTCAGCTGCATCCGGTTAGACTGGAAGCTGAACCCAACATAGTAGGGAAAAGGCTAGGCAGATTGATTCCGCGCGGGATTCGCCTCAGTGTGGCCAGAGCTTTATACTGGTTTGTATACGGATATGTTACGAAGCCTGTCTAAGTTTCAATTATGTAGGTATACACGAAAATTATCTCTCAAACAGCTGCCGAACACAGAACATTGTTTTGGTTATTTTCAGGTAGGTACCTGTATCGCAGGTATATAAGTTCAGTATCTAAAGGATACTGTTTCCCTACACCCACTCCACAGCCTGGTGGCCTAACATACCCACTTGAAATTTAACCCTGTATGTTCGCAAAACAAAATATAAAATAATTAAAATAATATCGATATTGTGAGGCCGTGGATAAAGACAGTCTTAGCTCTGCTCCATTACACGTGAATATTTACGTAAACTTTGGTAAATTTGATAAAAGAATATTGAACTTGATGAAAACGACGAAAACGAATTTGATTACAGAACATTTTTAGGGTTCCTTACGCCCGAATAAAAAAACGCGTGTCTGTCTGTCACTGACGTAGACGTCTGTCACAGCCAGTTTGCTCCGAATCTTACGAACTGATTGTGACCCAAACACGGTCAATCAATCTGCCTAGCCTTTTCCCAACTAAGTTGGGGTCGGCTTCCAGTCTAACCGAATGCAGCTGAACACAAGTATTTTACATGGAGCGACTGCTTATCTGACCTCCACAACCCAGTTACTGGGTAATACGATACCCCTTGGTAAGACTGGTTGTCAGACTTTCGGGCTTCTGACGGCCCGTAACGACTGTCAAAGATCCACGAATGACAGCCGGGACCAAAGGCATAACGTGCTTTCTGAGGCACGGAGGAGTCTCGGTATGTAAAGATGACCAACTTTACATACCGCGCTGGATGACCACCCATCCACGGACCGTCCCCGGCAAACTTAGCTTAACCAGATGGATCGACCCGTGCGGCTGTCAAGAGCTCCTCATGACCCAAACCCAGACGTGTAATGTAAGTAAATGAATTTTGAATATGGGGGTCACTATTGGGAGACAAATAAGAAAATTAAAAAAAGGGTGTGAGGGTCTCAATTTTTTTTTCTATCTTTTTAAATTATTGCATACTTATGATATCAAAAAGTAATTTTCAGAACGTAATTATCATTAGGTATAATAGAATAGGTACTCACCCATTCCCCAAAAGACAGTAGCAAAGAACGCCACAAGGATGCGGCTTCCGCTCGATGGTACGACCTCCATGCCACCTGATATCCGGTACCCGATGCACACCTTACCACTACACCACCTCCTTAGTTCACAACTAAACACAGTACAACGTAGTCACTCCTTTAGCTCACAATATTACGGGTGTTAGTTCGCCCCACAATCACACACATTTTATGTCAATTCCACATTCCACTGAACCTGAAAAAAGGAGCTTATTTTCGTAACACGCTCAAAACGCGCTCAGAGTAAGCGTATCATAAGGATTTCCAATAAAATATTAGAAGCCTGATTTGCGTACAAATAAAAACAGAGATCCCCAGACAGATTAACGTTTTGGTGAACTTTTACGAATTATTTTCCGATGATTGGTTTGAATTCAAAGTCTTGAACTGTATTATTACTTGGAAACGAATGTTTTGAATGAATTATTTAGCTTTTTAATTATATTATAACCCATAAACATATTATTCAGATAAATCACGTCTCTAATTTAATTAAATCTGCAAACTCAAAGCGTCAATTTACGCACCATTCTAAAAAGCTTATTAGATTTTATCCAAATACATTCCCATCAAGAGACAGCGTGTTTTATGTACGACTCAAATATTGCGACGGAGCAACTTGTGTCCGCAATTCAAGTTTTTCTCCTGAAACTTGTAACAAGTTCTGGAAGTGTTTTGATTATTTTTTTTGTTACGTAAAAAATATATTGTTCTGGCGATAACAAAGGCAATTTAGTAAAGCAAATATTGTTGTTTTAATACACAAATTAGATTCACTGTGTTAATTAAATTGGTGTTGTTTTTGTGAAAATCAAATTGGAAAGTAATAACACATGGGGTGGCGTTTGTTTGATGAAATGATAATGAGATTCATTTTGTAGGTCCTAAGTTTGTAGTAGTGGAAAGTCTGAAGGGTGCTACGACAGCTGGAACATAAAGGATGAGTGAGGCGACATTAAACACAGCTGTCACCGATCGCCTCTGACCAATCTCGTTGCTGGTTCTTTGTCCTCTGTTTCAACTTTACATTTATTCGGGTTGAGAGCTGAGCCTTTCACAGCTCTTATCATATTGACACAGACGGAACATTTAATCCTTCAATTTGGGCTGCCCTTTTCAATATCAGGCCCTAAAGACGAATTCCTAAAGTGAATAACCGCGTTTAGTAATGTATCTATGTATAAAAAGAAATAGGATACCGTTGGAATTAAAGATTCGGGTATCTTAAAAAATTATGCAGCTTACTCACTAAATCCAGCTTTTTTACATTGAAAATAAAACTAAATCTAAAAATATTTGCAACAGATTAAATTACATAGGTATTGAAACAAGATAAATCTATCTATAGAATTTTGGTATCTCAGGCGGGACAAACGGCGGTGAATTTGTAGAAATTCAAATTTCTATAAATTATTTAAATGCTTTTTTCTATTTTCAATTACGTGTTTTCTCAGTTGTATATTTTTAGTTTTCTTAAATAATTTGCTGTAATTTAAGAGTCCTATTACATTTTTTTACGGAAATTCATGATTTTTGACCATGTAATTTTCAGCAGCAGTAAGATATTTTAATAATTTGATTATAATAACTATAGTGCCATTCTTTTTCTTGTAAGTTGGAGTTACACATTATTTTCGTGTAATTTGCTGAATTGACGCGGAATATATAGTACTTTAATTTAATTTATTGTAATTTTGTCTTATTATATTGAGAAACAAAAACTAATGAAACGTATTCACTGTAGATCGAAGTTTTATATCATGTTAGTTTATTTGATTTAATTGTGTTTATTTGGAATATAATTGACATGAAAATCAAGACATTTATTGGTTTTCTTTGCAAATTTTCCCTGAAAACACAAGGAATTTAAAGAAATTATAGAACTCCAATAAACAAGTAAAACATTAAAATTATCGTTTAGTAACTTTCGCATTTATTAGAACTGAATGAAACAATGTGAATTTGATCGTCAAAGTTCCATTGCCGACGTTTTTCCTTGTAAAGTGAGTTCGTAAAATATTCATAGTAAATTACACGACAAGAAAAGTTAAAATGTGTAATTCCAACTTACAATAAAGAGAATGGCACTATCGTTATTCATAATCAGATAATTCAAATATCTTACTGCTGCTGAAAATTACAACGTCAAAAATCATGAATTTGCGTCAAAAATGTAATAGGACTCTTAAGCATTTTAGCTTATTTTTCTCATGTATCGTGGGTGCGTTTACAAACATTTAAACTCACATACACAAACAGCCAGACCCGGAACAACTACTTGTAGGTCATACAAATATTTGTTCCGTGCCGGAATCGAACCCGCAACACGCAGTGCAGCAGTCAATTGCATTGACCACTGCGCCAACCGTGCCGGAATAATAAAAATAAAAAAATAATATTAATATTTGGAATTGACTCATTATTAGCTTGTATTTGATACCAATTTTGTTGTAATTTATTCATAAAAACCTTTTCCTCCCTTTTTGTATTTGAAGATATACAGGCTAATTTCATTCCATCATTATTTTTATTTCTAAAATGTCTGTAATTTTTTGGTGTAAAATAAAGAGTATTCTATCTATCTATCTATTATTAAGCTGAATCTAACGACACCTCATAATATTAACATCTATCAAGCCTCGAAGGCTACAGAGCGCTCCAAAGAAATAGACATACGTACTCTCGAAAAATAATGCCCTCTTTCTGGGGCAGTCGGGTAAAAACAATGTTTCCATTTCATAAATCATTTACCTACCTTTTACTTCAAGGATTAAAATCACGTACTATTTAAAATAATATAAATATCGGCTCTAAATGATTGAATGTGTATATCTGGCTTGAACCTCATAAAGCGGGTTTGATACTTCGGCACCTACTTCAGGATTTCTACAGCTAATTTTATAATCTTGTGAAACTTTATTCTCTTTCTCTTTACTTCTCTTATCTATACTATGCCAAATATAACCAAGTCCGTTAATTGTTTAAAACTTTCAAATGAAGAGTTCTCCGATTCGCTTATGTAAACTGCTCTTCATCGTAAAGTTTTAAAACTTATTCAAGTAAAAAGCTATTTATTTTATTCTTAGTAGGTTACAGAAGTTTTCATGAATTGGGTGTCTCTCACATATTGCCTTATCTTAGAAAAGTCAAAAACCACATTATTCTTGGTTTTTATCTTGATTTGGTCTACGAGATCAATCAATAAAAATAATCAAGTAAATTGACCCAGAAACCATGAATCGTGTCAAAAAAGCCCAAAAATCATGTCAAAACACTGAGCCACCTTCTTTTCATGCTGGTAAAAAATCTGGTAAGTATACCTACCACATTTTGGAAGTAAGTAACCACACCTCTCCACCAAATGTGTTCCAATACATTAGTAGGTGTGTAGGAGTGGAGCCTCATTAATCGACAGAAATAGCGAGAAAAGAGAATCCCTCACTAATTGAAGGCTTTGTAACTCCACACACCCTGTAGAATACCGTCTTTTTCCTACAGGTGTGCACGTACGTAATACGTTATCCGTAAATAATTTAATAACTTAATTATGATTTACATCCTAAATTAACTCAACAACAGTTGTGGTTTGTAAACTGTTGTTATAATAACATTAGAAGGTTTAACTGGATTTTGTTAATTACTTAGTGACCAATTAAATTTTATAAATTCTGCACCATTGTGGCCCGTTTATTAATTAATTGTTTAGGTATCTTAACAACCTTTTTATGGGGATTTTTTACGTAACTCTAATGAATATGTATTAGCAGCATAGATATATAAAAAAGCAGATTAGCAGACATAAAGATATATTGAACTGTCATCTGTCACGCATATTTTGTGAAACCCGTAAAATTATAACAATCTGAATTGAACACGAGGTTGTACACATGGGGATGAAGACATGTCGGTCATTGGTTGATAGTCGCAACAGACAATGCTAACGGATGGTAACGGTAATGAAGGGCCAACCACCACCACATGGTTGACCCTGAAAAGGCTTTGTCTAGGCATTTGGAACAAGTCCAAACCAGAAAACCCATGAGCCGCAGCGGCACCTATTGTTAAAAGGTATCGGGATTTTAATGACTTTTATCCATAAATATTCTGTTATAACATAAAATTACACTTTATACCCCGAAGGATTGGTCAGAGATCTAGCTACAGTACTCCCACATTTACCCAGTTATGTTTATGTTGTATTCCATTATGTCACTTATAATTAATGTGTTATGTATGATTGATTAATAAACGACGAAAATCCTGTAAACACCATCTAAGTGTCAGTGAGAAATTAGTGCTGTCACATTAAATAAGTCATCTACGTGTAACAAACAATTATGAATAATAGGCATGTAGTCACGACCACACTATGTATGTCACACTTCCCTAAAACAAAAAGTGATCTCACCCCGTTTTAAAAAACCGAGCATCATATAGAATCCTACCACAATTCTGAAAGTAGTATAGTAACCTATTCTCATAGTGTCAGTGGGCTGTTATAACGACCCTTTAATTAGCAGCGGTATGCAGCGAGTTATTGAAAAACAACACAACACGTTGCTGGGCATGTGGGTAGGCGGGTAGATCACTGAACAAAAGAAGGCGACACAAAGAGCAATGGAACACATTTTGCAGAGCGCGTCGCACCGTGTCCCATATTTCCTAACGAGATGATATGCCAACGTTTATTCTTCATGCTTCACATGAATTGCACCACCAATGCATTTTGTTCGTGTAAATACATGATACTTTCTCCGTTACTCGGTTATTTTATGCTTTTTAATTTTCCTGTCGTCGTCTGCTGAAACGGACCGTTTTTAATGAAGCAACTCGAAATGATTGAAGGGGTTGAAACCTTGTACGAATATTCTTTAAATTTAATATTTTACTTTTCCCGTCTTCATTTGAATAAATGGTTATCATAATTAACCTTGCTTACTTAACGGTGGAAAGGGAAGCTTGTAAACTTATAGGGTGTAATTAAGATGGGTAAATTAATTATGTAATCAGGTAGTATTTTTGGTAAGGTACAGATTCGTATAAGAGCTGCTGAGAATAGAGCAAATAAAGCCGCTACTTTGACCCTCACGTAATATAAGCATGGCTACATAGATTGTGTGTATTTGTAGTTCAGGCTTTAGGGCGTAGATCCCGATTCTATGTGCGGCCTGTGTTTAAGGTTTTTATTTCTTCGTGCTATCTTCGTTCCACTTTCGGACTTTTCGGAGAGCCCAAACTTTTCCGTTTGAAGGCAGCCTTTATCTTTGAAGTATACTTCTTAGAAATATAGGTACCTAAGTGTGAGTAGTTGAAACTGTGGGTCTGATATAACCAAATAAATCTTAGTAATGGCCAACCCGCGGCTCCACTAGACCAAATAAAGAGAGGAAAAATATATATTTTTTAAAGTATTTTTGTTAGCCAGTTTCTAAAATAAAAGGAATACTTTAACAACAGAAATATAAGTAAATCGTCGTATTACTAAGCCCTCAGTGGTTGAGCTTGGCTGGTTTTGTTTTTGTTGCTTCAAGAGGTTTTGTCAAAAATCAACAAAGCCTTCGGTAATATAACAATACCTTTTTGAATCTTATTTACCGTTCAAGTTATTTTCATTGAGCATTTACAAATAAATAAAAAGAGTTAGAGATCAACATTTTATAATAAAACCTCGACGGTTTTATTTATCGCGGAAATACGTGCAGGTACTAAAATATGAAAAATAATTAATTATCAACATTTAATTGGCTTTTGTCAACCAAAACAACCTCCGGTAATACGTAATGAACCACCGTTAAAACCGTTTTATACTAAAATAGTTCGTTTCCACATTGACTGCTTACTTTATAAACACCAATTAAAAAGCTTGCCCAGCAACGCTGTGTGATTTAAATATTGAAGCCTAATAGTCTCATTCGATTATTTTAAAAATCGTTTCCCCTTTCTATTCGGTTACCCGTAATGTTAATTATTTTAAGAAAATTTTGATCGATGTTGAAAATTATGACGAGGCTTCACTCATTAAACAAAATTCCTGGTAACTTCGCTAAAGGCAGATTTTTATCAAGATAGCCATTTGTATCTTTATCTATAGAAAAGTTTTTGAAACATCATTTTTTTTAATTAAATCTCTTTTGCAGAAGTTATCTGGCGATTCAACCGACGTTAATAGGCTCTTTGTATTAACTTGTGCGGCAACGTCTACCTCCTGGAACTTCGCCGTAAAAGAAGTAAAACCTCACTATAAAGTTACACACTGTTGTCTAAGACTCGTGTTTTAAAACTATCTGCTCACAGGTCTGGTTTCGTAAGTACAACAGCACCTAAAGCTTTTTCCTATGTGGATATCCGTATACATAAGTAAATACCAAGATTACATAACCTTCGAATTGGGATGTTTATTTAACTAACAGCCTACTGTGTAGGGGACTAGTACGCATTGGTACACAGTGATCTTGAACAAAACAGTGATCAACGGCTTAGCCAAAAATAAAAGATGCAAAAAGCAAGACGACAACCTAGGTTCTGCAAGATCGCCTGCCTGCCTGCCTAGCCTTCTCCCAACTATGTTGGGGTCGGCTTCCAGTCTAACCGAATGCAGCTGAATATCAGTATTTTACATGGAGCGACTGCCTATCCGACAACCACAACCCAGTAACTGGGTAATACGATACCTCTTGGTAAGACTGGTTGTCAGACTTTCGGGCTTCTGACTACCCGTAACGACTGTCGAAGATCCACAAATGACACCCGAGACCAACGGCTTAACGTGCTTTCCGAGGCACGGAGGAGTCTCGGTATGTAAAGATGGTCACTCATCCACGGACCAATCCCGGTAGCTTAACCTGATGGTTTGACCCATGCGGCTGTTATTACTTAGCTACGAGCTTCTCTGCAAGATCGTCTATTAGCTTTAAAATAATCTACGTGATAGAGAATAATATGGACTTGCACTCATTTCCATTTCTAGAAGCTTTTTGCTGTAAGCTGTGTAAGTACCTACATGAACACATTAATGAGTAATAAGTATAACGTATCAACAATTATACGGAAAACAAACGATTGCCGAAAACTTTGCCTAGTAACCCGCAACCGCCTGATATGTAACAAAGTCACGGAATAGATCCATTTTGTGAAGAACCGACCGATCGAACAGAGACACGTGGAGCAAACGATCTGAACATTCGCGCCGAAGACGATAACCACAAACTGAACGCAAACGCAATTAGTAAGTAGCTACTTTACAGCGAAAAGTACCTCATAAGCCATTTAAACAAGGGGTTATATTAGTTCCGTGTTAGATATTGTCTTGAAAGTTTTATACGTTTAGGTTAAAAGGCCACACGGAGTGATAAAATCTTGAGATTAGGCCAGCTCGTGTATTCCTCTGTATGCGGTAGGAAGTATATTTCAGTAGGTCCTAACTCTGCTTTGCAATGACAATCCACTGTTTGTATATCAAGATACAATGTTTTGTTGCTACCGCGTATTATAAACATATCTAAAACTCAAAGAAATCCGACACATTTTCAAAGAATGTGTTGCCGATTTCCCAAAAATACAGAAAAGTGCGATTCCTGTGAAATGTTTTTTTTTTTTTATATACAGTGTATTCTGTGGATTTCGCTACAGGCCTATATAATATACTAGCGACCCGCCCCTACTTCGCCCGGTTTTGACGACTTGACAAAACAAAGAGATTTCTATATTATGTAACTTTAATATCCTATCCTGTTAAATGAGCAATATTTGTTTATACAGGGTGGATTTTTGAGATGAGGCAGTAACGACAGCTACCTTAACCGTTATAGCTACAGGAAAGCGGTCTTAGGGTCTAGGTCCTTAACTTTTTGAGATTTTGATCTGCATTCACCGATTTTGAAAAAAAAAGTACAGTCGGCAAGATTATAGGCAATTTTCACAAAAACTTTTTTTGATGCCAATCGATCCTGTTTCTTATAAGGATAAAAAAACTCTAACAGATCAACTGAGGTTTGAGTACTAGAAAAGGAAATCGCAAAAACTTTTCGCAAACATTTCGTGGGAAATGAGACTCCAAACTACTTTTCACGATGAATAGACTGGGCGAAAATAAACAAAGCTGTCCTTACTGCCTCATCTCAAAAAGTGGATTTGATATATTTATAATCACGTTCTCTAAAACTGCTCTAACGATTTCGATGAAAGTTGCAATATAGGGCGAAAAATTTGTCTAACTAGGTCTCATATCTGGGAAAATTTGTTTTTCCATATTTTCACAAACAAAAAACAAACTTTTTTTTTTTTTTTTCAAATTGAGAACTTGCGAGAGATAACAATGTAGCCCTTAGGAGTAATGACATTCCCCTCTTTGAGGAGTGGCTGGAGAGGCGCCACGGCGTCCTCACCTTCCGCCTGACGCAGGTCCTCACCGGACATGGCTGTTTCGGGAGGTACCTGTTTCGGATAAGGCGGGAGGAAACGCCCGGGTGTCATCACTGCGTGGATCGCCCGGAGGACACGGTGGAGCATACGGTGGAGGTATGCCCGGCTTGGGCAGAGCACCGCCGTGTCCTCGTGGAGGCGATCGGTGGCGGGGATCTCTCGCGTCCGGCCCTGGTCCAGGCCATGGTACGGAGCGAGAGGGCATGGGAGGCCGTCACCTCCTTCTGCGAAGCAGTAATGCTCGCGAAGGAGGAGGCGGAGCGCGTGAGGGAGAGGCAAATTTCGCGCCCTCACGCCCCTAGCCGCCGCAGGAGGAGACGCCCTGGGCGTCGGGAATCTATTGCCGATTCCCGGCCACCGTAGGCGCAGGCTTGCGGACGGTGAGCAATGGGTAGCTCGCCGTCCGGTAAGGACCAAGCCCGGGTCGACGGCGCGTTGTGTTCCACGCGCGCCTCAAAGAGTGTCAGCGAGTGAAGGGGTCTGATGAGACCATTGCCTGCCGGGGTTGCGGGAAAGTCCGAAAGGGATACCGTGGCCCCCTGGCATTGCACAGGCAACAGAAGGAACACGGGTGGGTTTTAGTCAGTAAGAGTCTGACACGCCCTCCCGCTCCACCCAGAGCGGGAGACGTCATTTGATGATTTCCCACCCAAAAAAAAAAAAAAAAAAAAAAGGAGTAATGACATGGCAGCATGGAATAAGTAAGTACCTACTATCATGGCAGCATGGAATTAGTAAGTACCTACTATCATGGCAGCATAGAATTAGTAAGTAACTACTATCATGGCAGCATGGAATTAGTAAGTACCTACTATCATGGCAGCATAGAATTAGTAAGTAACTACTATCATGGCAGCAAAGAATTAGTAAGTAACTACTATCATGGCAGCATGGAATTAGTAAGTAACTACTATCATGGCAGCATAGAATTAGTAAGTAACTACTATCATGGCAGCATGGAATTAGTAAGTAGCTACTATCATGGCAGCATAGAATTAGTAAGTAACTACTATCATGGCAGCATGGAATTAGTAAGTACCTACTATCATGGCAGCATGTAATTAGTAAGTACCTACTATTATGCCAGTTTGGAATTAGTAAGTACCTACTATCATGGCAGCATAGAATTAGTAAGTAACTACTATCATGGCAGCATAGAATTAGTAAGTAACTACTATCATGGCAGCATGGAATTAGTAAGTAACTACTATCATGGCAGCATGGAATTAGTAAGTACCTACTATCATGGCAGCATGTAATTAGTAAGTACCTACTATTATGGCAGTTTGGAATTAGTAAGTACCTACTATTATGGCAGTTTGGAATTATGTTATAAATGATGTTGAAAACCGCTTCAAAATCCGTTGCGTAGTTTAGAAGAACAACCCGATCACACAGACAGACACAAAAAGCGACTTTAATTTATAATATGTTTATTTATGTAAAACCTCGTCGGTCTACAGAGTGCATTTGCCATGTAACCAGTCAGTGGGTAGACCCAACCAGATATTAATGATGTCTCCCCGTGTTTGGGGTGTGGAGATCATATGGCAATGTCACTGTGTAAAGGCCTATTCAGATTTAAGCGATATGCTGTCGCACTCGGTACCAATACTGGTCCAAAGTGACTAACCAGAAGGCGATCCAGTATCGCTAACAAGCGCGACAGCGATGTCGCTTATATCTAAATAGGCCTTAAATTACAGGTGATTAAGCCACATTTGTTTTGATTGACTCGATTAACATTAAAACAGCGGAAATCTAAGAAACGTTGGATGGATTGTACAAAAGATGAAATAGCTAAAGACGACATAAATATGAAAAAAGAAGACATTCTTCTGACCCCAAATAAATTGAGATAAGCTCAGAAACATCATGATGCATAGTTATAAGGATAGTCAAGTATGATCCTAAATCTTACTTTAAGTAAGTTTACTAGGATCAAACGCTAGATGTGGTAAACCTCGATAGTCTTATGGCGCTGCGAATCTTGTTAGCAACAACTAGGCTTTCACTGCCAAGACAGACTACATTAGCCACATCAGAGCGCACCGTAACAATACAAACAGAATTAAGTATCTACCCATACATATACAGACCATAGCAGGAATCATAAGACCATGGCAGGAAGGATGGACATCCATGCCTCCATCGCATGCCGATTCCTGCTATGGTCCTGTAAGGTACTTAATTCTGTACTGATCTTATGTTAAACATAAAATATGTTGTCATATTTTATGTTTATTTTATAATATGAGCCTTATTTGTGCAGAATTTACCATTTTTCTTTCTTTTCTTTCAACTGCAAAAACCAGGTTACAAAACAATGTTACCTCTATTTTTTTACGGGAATCCAAATATTTCTATTTCTATTCTATTGTATTTGAAACGAATATATACGCGTCTTTTTAAGATTCCTAGGTGAACAAGTAGCAACCACAAAGCTAAAAAAATAGCTTTACTAACAACCAATTTTACGTTTATTTCTTATTAAATAAGAGAAGTTTAACATTTCTCTGTCTACTCAGTCTACTCTTTGACGTTCAGAATCCTCTGAGATAAAGCCGACGGGTGTTGGCGGCACGATAGAATCGGATAAATTTGAGAATAATCTAGCATAGACTAGAAAGACTTGAAACATAGAAACGTTTGATGTTCTATCTAGTCTATGGTCTTACAAAGTCCACTGTGTAAAATTGGTCACTCGGGCGGAGGCGATTGTCGCTGAATCGATATTAATTTCCGACGTAATTGAAAGTGTTCATGATTTTATTACATTAATAGCGGCCTGCCCCTGCTCCAGACGGATGCAATGGTGACATGTCAGAACATCGAGATGTCAGTGCTTCATTTAAGTTAAGTGTGTTATTATATTATTTTAATTATTCATGTCGTAACCAGATATTAGAATTGATAATTTTATGAAGTGTTCTTCTTATACTTCGTTTTGTCGATGCGAAGTCGAATGTGGAAATGATTGAGCGTGTATTATTCGTAGGCCCAAAATGTATGAAACATCAGAAAATCGCATTCAATAAATTATTCTAAAGAGCATGGAATATTTATCCGTAGCAACCCCCGTAGTAGGTTTAAGGAGGGTGTTTGCTTATACCTACTCAACGCAGATTCAGAGTAGAACCAATGACCAAATTACTACGCAAGTTTTCCTTATTTAACTAACGCTTGGAAAGGGCAGTTTTCTGTAAAGACATAGGCCGAGATCTATAAACGTTACTTAGCAAATATTTAGACTAAGCGTTATTTCTGTCACTGTCACACCACAATTGCAAGACAGACACTGAAACAAGTCAAAGCACGGGCTAAGTAATGTTTATAGATGTCACCCTAAGACAGATTACCTACTCACTGCACAGGGCAGTTAAGCTTAACCAGACCCTCGTCGCTAGAGAATTTTTCTAACTTCGACCCTTAGGAACACATCTCATAAAAAAAAAAAAAAAAATTAGGGTTTGAAGATCAGGCTATCGAAATGTGAGTGAACATGTCGACTTGGAAATTCATGCACACATTTTCCCAAGAGGTATGCAGAGTTGAGGTGAATGCAAATAATTTTCCGAAACCATGATCTACGATAGTGGTCACCAACAAAAGCTAAGCTAGAGATGAGAGAGGTATGGAAGATAAATCTGGGGCCTAAATTATTAATTTACAAATGTTGCAATGGTCTCGGCAATGTGAAATTTTGACAGATTTTGTAAGTATTGCAAATCTGTCAAAAACTTACAATGGAAAACCATTGCAACGTTTGTAAATTATTAGACTTGGCACCCTGCTAGATGGATGGATGAAGTCTCTTCAGAAAAATGTTATCTGTGAGATTACTTTATGAGGTTGTATTAGTAATTGCTGTAACAGATTCTTATGTATCACAAATACTAATGAAAGGAAAATGTAAGGCGACTGCCATCGCGATGGCATGGCAATGCGTGGAGGCGGGCGAAACGATGAAAGTGGATTAGATCTTAGGAAAACCTATTTACACAGTCTAAGTAGCCTAGCCGAAAAGGGCACATTAGGTATTGCAATAAAATTATTATCAAAAAGTAATCAAAAGTCTTATTGTTATTGAAAATAAAAAAGTTATTGTTATTTAAAATTCACGTTTTTAGTACCAAAATTATTCCAATTCCATTAAAAATTCTTAAATTATCAACATGTTATAACTTGTAGACACCCGCTAAACGACAGCCACTCGCGCCCCATGTATTATCCCGGTAAAATCCCCCTTTGGAAAAAAATGCGGGGTATATTTTTTTTGCTTTTTCCTGAAAATTACCACATAAATAGACTCTCAGTACGATACTTAACAACACCCTCACGGATCGGACAGGGTTTTTTTACACATTGTATAACCGTAAACATTCCATCGGCACAATTGAACACAACTGTGTAAATAATTCCGGCCATTTAGGCTGCCAAATTATGAAAAATATAATTACTTTTTAAGTAGTCAAGCGATTTAAGACCAACCGGCCCTTCTGAAATGCAATAGAACATTCCGATTATATTGAATGCTCTGAAACGAATTAAGTTGTGAGGGAGAAGGGACGATAAAATTTATTTGGGTGTAAAAGCAATTAAATAAAATGTGTTTAACCGATTCATTAAACATTGGCACAATGGGCCGGATTGGGTGAATGTCTACGGTATTTTATGCGTTACTTTGTGTAGATAGGCAGTGATTTACTGAAGAAAAGGGGAGAGAGCCACCGTCCAAAGGTCGATGTATCGGCAATTCAGCAAAAAGGGCCCGCCACCGCCGAATTCCGTAATGAAATCGACCACGTAATGGTGAACCTTTTGTTCTGCATTTTAATCACGCCACAATTGTTTCAGTGAACGTTTCGTTCAACTTACATCTGTCCCTATCTTTGGTGACGTAATAAAACTGACCCTCAACTCGTGTTCTTCTAATTACTTTTTTAGATGTCTTTTGGATTTGTTAATTAGATTTTTTACATATTGATTGTTTACTTTTATCGGGTTATTTTTAATTTAATTTGTTATTTATTATATTCAATTTTTTTAAGCACGTTCTAGTCACGTAGGTACTTCTACGCACGACTAATTAAAACAATTATTTAGAACACATTAAACATGACTTATGTTGCTGGCGTTATTACAAATGCTTAGGATTTATTTCCTACATAAAACTGTTAAGAGACTATGTAAATGTCGGATATTTGATTTACAAGAAAATTAATGACAACACATCGATACCTACAAACATCCATTGAAACTGTACCGTCGAGTCCTTCAAAAAGTTTCCCAGTTGTTGAAACTCTCACAAAAAAGCGGTAAACTTAATCACTTCATAGTCCGCAGTGTTTATGAATTAATTTTATTAAAACTTCCATCTGGGGACGCGTCTAATTAACTAGGTCCGTCGGCTTATTTGTTAGACTGAGTTTTGACAGACGAGTGACGTAAATTTTAATAAGGGGGTAGAATCGACGGGAGTGCGCGGCGCGTTCCGTGCGGTCGCTCGCCGCCATGGCACTGCCCGCGCTCGGGCGCTCAGGCGCTCGGGCCGCTCCGCGTTCGCTCGGTTCGATGGCGGCGCGCGCCTGGCCCCGGCGCCCGCCCAGCCCGCTGCTAACTCCGATTTCCGTAGCGGGCTAAGCCGAAGCTTTCCTAGATTGTGTGGCCTTAGTGAACATTAATTACACCCAACTTAGTCTGATTAAACCTTGAGGAATTATCCGGATTGACAAAATTAACTTTTAACTTAGATTTATGTCGTTTTGTTCAACAATGTTAGGTCGCGGGGGGCGCAGAAACTTTCGTAATCCTTATAGCCAATATTGTTATAATTCATGGATTTATACGTTCCCACACTCGTTTTCTTACGAGACCAAAACTTTACCAATATAATTTAAACTTAATTAGGCATGATTATTTAGTTTTGCTCTATTAACGATATTGGCTTAATTAATTAGCTTTTGGGCTTTCTATATACTTGTGTTGAAAATAGATCGATATCATACCTAATACGTCTCTCAATAGAATTCAATAGAAGCGAATGGGTTTGTTTAATTAAACTTTTAACAGAATAACATTTTAATATTGCACTTTTAATCGCACAATAAAACAGAAAAACCGAATTGAAAAGGTAATAAAGTTAATTACAATTTCATTAGTTCAGCAAGATCGAGCGGGTGAGTCGTGAAGATTAATTACAAAACAACTTTACCGGCGAATATCCTCTAAGAATGTTGATCAAAACAAAATTTGTAAACGCTGCGAGCACGTCGACGCGGCAACTATTAAATTAACAATGCCCAACGGAATAATTATGAGGGCCAAATAGGGTACTTACTGTGAACATTGTAAAAGTATTTGTGAACCGAATAGAAGAGGCTAAAGTAGGTAATAATAAATTCTGAAGCAGTAATTGTCATCAATCTTCAAGCAGCTGAGTGTTCCACATTTTGATTTGCGTCGCACATGGCGCGAGTTGTGACGTAATTCGCAAAGCTTTCGGCACAGTTATTAAGACCAGCTGCACACTACCTGACGGATCGCGAACTTGACCAATTAAAACTTTGACAATAATAGTACCTGGTACGAATTATTTTGTGTCGATAAATACGTTCCATTTCAGTATTGCTCAATTTTCGTTCGTTAGTTAGATATAATAAATTACATAAACGAGACCATAATATTGGCGCTTGGATAGTAATTAATTTATTAGAGGGATCCCTTTAACTGTAATTTAAGGGCAATATTAATAGTTATTAAATGTATTTACCAATTTCGGGCGAAGCATAGAATACTTAGTGCAAATACAATGATAATTATATTATCAACGGAATATTATGAAAGGAAATCGTGTAACATTTATTCGGATATATTAATATAAAGTAAATAAAATAATATTTCCTCGTAGACAGCCTTAATAATAAGTTTTGGCAGAAGATGTGACTATAGCTATATTACTTGAGAAAACACGAACTAGGTACGTTTATTACGTAGTAGTGCGCTGTTCGTAACATTTCCTTTTAAATTGTTGGTAACACAAACACACAATACAATTGTTGGTTGTTGGTAATTGTTGGTATTGTTGTAGTTCACATATATGTAGATACCTATCATTCGGTATAAATGATATTAAAAATATAACGTTCGAAATTACAAAGCCAAATATAGGTTATCCCTGTGGACCATTGTTAGCACATGTTGCAGAATGAGTTATTATTTTCCGACACGCATTATTTATCGTTGTCCCAATCCTAATACAATTTTTTCACTGTCCAACGTGAAAGCGTGAACCTCTCCTTCGTATCCGGAAACACTTGTCTAATACACGATGACGTAGACAATAGTCACCAGCAGTGCTATTCTGTAACCATCTCACCGTGAAAACTTAGGTGAAGTGAGTTGTCATTCCAACAAAGTGAGATGACACTGACAGCTCACGGTGAAGTGGTTACGGGAATCGACATGCTGATATTACGAATGAGTTAACCAAAGGTCAAATTGTTTATAATAATTATTATTATTTATTGTTTTAAAAGTAGTAACAATTAGCCTCAACTATTTGCGAAAAATATATTCGGTACCTACAAAGATTTTCATTTTATCAAAGTGTCAACGATCTAATGAAAATTCTGTAGGTAGGTACCTAACTGTAACTACAGCGATATGATTGTCAAGTGAACCAAATAGTTCAATGAACACTTTATTTAAAGCATTCGAATGAAAGCGCTCACGAAGTAGGTTCACATTAAACATGTTTATGATTTAGTCGGCTCCTATGTTTATAATAAAGCTGAGATTAATGGCGAGAGCGCGGCTGACGCACCCGGCCGCGCCTGTCCTACATCCTCGTTAGATTTTTTATATACACACTCGTCCTTTTATTCGGAAGCCGACCGCACACGCCTCACGCATTTTATTGCTTCTCTTTCCGATCTAACAGGGGCGAGCATTATTTGTTGCACAAATATTATTTATATTGCTCAGGTTCCACATGCCTAACCATAATAGCAAAGGGTTTAATGAATTGGGTTATAAACAATGCAAGTTCAACGGGTATGGCTGACCGATCGGTTGCAGACGATGGAAATATAGAAATAAAAGTTGCGGCCCATAGAGAAAAGTGACATCCGTAGCAGCCGCGTAGGACGGGTGCGAAACATACAAACTTTGCTACACTAAAGCTTACTAGACAAATAAGGGATTCTTTGTTACCCCATCACGCAACCACAAAGTTGGTCGTGTTATTATGGAAACAAAAGGTTGTATCAGCTAACCTGATCCCTTTCTTTAACCCGTGTCATGCACTGCCCCGCGGTATATTTACGTAAGTTATGACATGTTTTGTTAGGGAGCTTCATGCCATCTAATGTAGTTCAGCAGAAAACGTTCAACTCCTTCAGCTGAGTATTAATAGAATTGGCAATGTAAGTTTTAACGAAAAAAAAGACACAAACTGATTGAAATATTTCCCAAAAATCAACATGTATTTATTCCCTACATCTCGAATTAAACTTATTCCAATAAATGCTGTTCGTACATGAGTAGGCAAAGGTATTTTTCAATATTAGACTCTTGAATCGTAGTTCGAAGCGTAAATATTTTCATACACGATTCCGCCACACAATTTTCCCAGGCGAGCAATTCCACAAAACGCAGGTACATTTTATAAGCTCGACGGCATTGCACACTTGGTTTTTAAAATATTTCAGCTCGTATTTCGATTATTAAAGATATATTTTATGGGTCAACTGTCAATGAGGACTTAAATGTCAATAAATACATTCGTTCGACACTTAGAACCTATTTAAAAAATCAAAAATAATCTTTCCAGTTATTTTATAAAAAAAAAAATATAGGTACTTACCAGTAAGTTCGAATTGAATTCGTCATCACTGATGAATTATTACTTTTTTGGAATCAGCTGTTAAATAAGAATAACCATCCCTTACTCATTATTGATTTACGACAAAAACTTATTTGCCGTTAGGATCATTTTGGAAAGCCACTACATTATGGACGGTTCGTTGTGAAGTATATAAGAGGTAAATACTTACCTATAACGCAACTCAAATAATATTGAACATAGTGATTATAGCAATCACGGCTCTATAATCATGGATGACTAATTATTATCAAAGAGATCCTAGGTGATTACGGTGTGTCAAGTGTACTCTATTGCTCATGCTTAATTTATCAAGTTATTAATGCACACTCACACACAAGCATATTTAAAGAAAATATTTTCAGTAAAAAAACAAGATTACGATACTGATCCCATTTATAAACCAGCTACCTATCTCTAACATTGGATAAACAGAGTCATTCGCGAAAGTTTCATATAAACATGACATCCAAGCCAACTGTGAAAACATTTTGGTACAAAGCGGGCAAAGGAGCACACTTCCTCCTTAATCATGCAATCCCGACGTGTGTCGGAAACACAACCGCGAGAATTACGTCTGCGGGCTCACTACAACTACATTCTAATATTTACGGAATCTTTTCCATCAAATTATATTACGTCAAAATCTTTAAGATATACGAGCCACTTTTATAGCGTCTTGTAAGGTAGAACCACGCTCCTACAAAATTAATTCATAAAGCAACGCATTGCGAACGTCCAGATTTCTATTCCAGACTTTATCGCCTTTACATGGTATAGCTCACTAAAAGCCTTATTATATCACAGAAAAAGTGATTTAAGGACCCTGCCCACTACACCGTATCATACCATGACCGCGCTGTAGACGTATCAGGCACGGAAAGAAACATGACTCGGACTACTATGCCCACTAGAACGTATCAACAGCGTATCATACCCGTGCATAACGGTTTTAGTGACCGTAGGACCGTACACACTGTTCTTGTTCTCTCGGTTGTAGTAGTTCACCTATTTTATCGCGTGAGGTAAACGCGTCAAGAAGTGAGTGAATATTGAGAAAATTATTTCCCATACCTATACGATGGCTATTAGAAAATTGTCCGTTTATAACCCGTTTATAACTGGTTTAGAACGGTCATAATACGTCGTTCTTATGCCCACCGTTTCGCCGCGTACACGCACCGGTTTGGCAACGTCGCGTGCCGTGCACGAAGCGTATTGGTACCGGCAAAATATTCTCGCCAACAATTGCTTACGCTCTGTGCATGGCACGCAACGTTGATGGGCGGTGACGGAACGGTCTAGTGTGCATAATCTCATACTTTTCAATACAAATAAATGTTGTTAGTTTGACACGGTCATGGCATAGATACGGTGTAGTGGGCAGACTCCTTTAACGAACAGTATTTCATGACCGCAATAGAGCCTTTTCGTAATAAAAGTATTTTTACTTTGACTTTGTACTGGTAATGTAACGAAGCCATTACTTCAATCAGTGTCGTAATATGACCGTAACAAGAACATAAAGCTTGTGAGACACTATAACTTTTATTAATTAGCTTGTCTATTATTAGGTGCATGTTTGTAGGTAGTGTCGCTTACGCTGCATGTTTGCAACGATCTTTCACGGCTTAATTACTTGTGAAGTATGATGCATGTTGTGAGTGGCACCTGCGAGGAGCAGGCGGGGCGCGGGGCGGGAGGGCGGCTAGTTTATTTCGAGAGCATCCGGCGGCTCCCAGCTGTCCACAGCGTTAATATGACGACAGCGACACTGTCACTTCTATCCAATCTTCGAAAATATAAATTAAGTGTCAATATCGAGAAAATGACTTTTGATATTTTTATGCTTAGACATTTACGACGTTCTATAGCACCAATGAAAGATATTTTGGGTGGCTTTGAAAATGAGGGCCTAATTAAAATTTCATGACCGTATCGGATGACTCTCTCTAACTCAAATAAATTATGCATGGTTAACAAAAAAGATAAAACAAATTCATAATAATATAGTTTCTAAAAACAGGAGTTTATTAACATAGGACAGACTGTGATCATTGTGTAAATGAATCACTGGATTCATAAGCCAGGATGTGTACGTACATATATGAAAAGTATACTAAAACAGTCAAAAATGATGTTCATTTCTATGCTCTGAGCAATATCCGGTTGGTCCTCGCTGTACACCCAATGGCTATATTTAACTACAGAGCAATCTCCTTTGAATGAAGCAAATTAGCATTTTATGATATTATTAAAATGTAACGCGACCAGTGCTCGGCCGAATTTTATTACTCGTATATACGTTCATCATAATTATAAGGTCGTAAAAGGTCCGTTGATGAACATGCTGACCTCGTCGTAGATTGGTATGATGCTCATTGGCTTCATCACCACACTGGGATACGTTCAGTGTGGTGATGAGGTCAACTAGCATCGATTGGTGATTTCAGTATTGCAGATGCATTAGAGAATGATCCTGTATAAACCTCTAGTACTTAGTGGCCACAAAAAATCAAGACGTTGACGCTCATGATTCGTTTCCATTCCGGAGTGTTCATTGTTCGATGGATCCACTTGGAAATAAGTAAGACATACTACACTATAATTCCTATTGTACTAGGCTCACATATCGTTCATTTAGTGGACATAATTCGCTAGATATTGTAAAGGTATTTATTTAGATACCACGTCTGTCACACTACGAGCCACCAAATATTTTCGGTGCTTTCATTTCCAACGTAAACTCGGTACTCTTTGTATACAAGTATCGCATACTAAGATATGCAGACGAGCTACCACAAGTCTGAAAAGCTTCTGGGGCATGCACAAGTATGTGTCTTCAAACAATAGCTTATATATTACTCGGTACAGTATTCGGGAAAACTATCACGTCTATAATCTTTGGAGGAGATCCCTAAAGCTGTAGTTGGGCTGTGCTATTATACAGTACGTTTATGGCGGTCTTAGGAGCCTATCCTTATTGGGCATAGTTCCAATCTCGGGTACCTACCTAGATGAAAACGGGTAACGGAGTAGTAGATATAAAACGCTATATTCCTGACATGGAGATAATAGAATAAAACCTTCCGAAATATTTCGTGTTCCCCTTTTTTTATAATATTTCCTTATGTAAATAGGATACTTAAAAAAATACTATAAATAAAAAAACATAATTATATTTATAACTAGCAGCGCCCAGCGGTTTCACCCGCATAAGTCTCGATTCCGTAGGAACATCGGAATAAAAATTATTTTATAAACTATGTGTGCTAAATTTCATCCCAATCCGTTCAGTAGTTTTTGTGTGAAAGAGTAACAAACATCCATCCATCCACACAAACTTTCGCGTTTATAATATGTAGGATTTAGAAAACTCATCAGTGTTACTTTAAATCTACCTAATAGCTTTACGAGTAAGTAACAAATCTTAATATAATAGTAGATTTTAAAACAAAAATAAATACCTGATACATAAGTACCTCAATATAGAAGTTTCACAGAGAGAAAGCGATGATTAAATGCAATAATTTATTCAAAACTAATTTCATAGCACAGTGACTGTATCTTTGCGTCCCCTGCGAACTACGAAAGAAGACAGTCAAGCAAACCTTGTACGTACTCGCATCTCTTTTGCTTAGTCTGCGCTCATTTAATTAATCGTGTAGTCCTGAGTATTAATTAAGATTAATGTTTAGTTTTACCTGTATTTACATAGACTAACAGCCGAATATAACTTTTTCTAATTCAGTTATACTGACAAAATGGAGTTTCAATGTAAATGAAGTAAATTACGGACCCTTGAAACTTGATTTGCGTGTGTTAGGTTTGTTTGTTTAGATGTTTTAAATTGTATTTGTTTTTATATTAGCTGGGTAGGTACTACATTTTTCATTAATTTGAGAAGAGATCCTTGCTATGAAGTAGGGCCTTGTCATAATTATTATTAAGATAATTTTAGCCGTAGAATTGTATCTTCAATTTTAAGGTGCAATTGAATGCTCCTACAAAATAAAATTAATTAAACCTTTGTGTAAATTGCTAATTAGTATCGTTTGTATGTAAAGTATATTCGCGTGGCTGGTTAAGTGTACACAACACGCCAGATATCTGCATTTAGATAGACATCTTGTTCCGTTCCCAATGTAAGAGATCGCGATTGGCAAAGCACCACAAAAGACGAGTATTTAATGTATACCACCACATTACAATGTAACATCTACTCTTGTATAGGTACCTACGTAATATATAAAATGGAAAGTAGATTTCTACGAATAAAATACAAATGCTCGTGAAAGTTTATATCAAAAATGTTCACATCCAATTTGTAGCAATTGTTACAGCACCACCGTTCAACGTCCAGTCCGATCGTTGAAATAAGAATATGAGCCTTTACGCGAACGTCCAAGACGACGTGAAGAGAGAAGATAGCTCGACTTAATGTAATATACCTATTGGCTAAGGCAAAATTCATATAAAATACTTTGTAGGCAAAACGATCGAGAGTCCCTCGGGTGTCGTAAAACTGCTAAGCCTTCGCCTAAATTGAGAAACTTGTTGAAAAATCTCACTTGTGGGATACGATCGTGCGAGTTATTTTTGTAAGTATAATTGGACCGGCGCCATTGCTTCGATATGGGTTGCTTAATTAAAAGTATAATATAATGTTTAGGCTAGTTTCATTTCCTTTTGTGATAGAACACGAAAAGAGTACACATACTTTGAAAAAACGACGAAAAATTACATAGTGAATTTTGTAATACTGTGCAGGCTTACTTGAGTCAAAATATACGAAACAGCGGCCAAGTTTGCGCAAACAAGAACTACGCTATTGACGCGTTTTAATTCTCGAATGTAAATCTTAAGAACAGCTTTCCGTACGTCATTGATGAATATTACATTACGTGGAGTAGATCCACACAAATCTGAGATATTTTTGTAGAGAAACACATTTCACTGGTGGAGTTAGTTACGCCCCTGTATCCGGCAAAACCCCAAGAAAAGCCTCTCGCCGCCAAATCTCCTGTCTATTCTCTAAAATACGTAAGAAGGAAACTGCACCTTTCGTTGTCGTACGTCGTGACGATACAAGATATTTAGACAGTTCTGTTATATTTATTTCTAAAACAATGCCTGTTCATGATCATTTTAGGCGTAAAATATATTTTAAAATAATTCCACAGTTACTACTAACGCCTGATAAATATTACTCGAGAAATCTTAGTTAGTTTGAAATAACAAAGATAAGTAACATTGTGGAAATACATAGAGACGTCTGGAGATGACTGGCTGCTTCCATTCCGCTAAAATAACTGCACATTAAAGTTTTATCATTACAGATTGAACGAGGGAGCTGAGGTAGGATTTATAGAAATCCCCCAGAGCTCATGAGTAGAGCACGTCCCACCGATTCTACTAGATTCCTTCGTCCTGTAATTCCGCAATAAGACGATCATAAATGTCCAACTTAAATTGAAACAAAGAAAGGATAATGTAAAGCGCTAACGTGTTCTACAAGAACCGGGAGCCTCGTGCAGGATCCGAGAAAGGTCAGGCACCTTCCGGCCTTCTTTTATTAAGAAAAGGTTAAATAAAATATTTGTACAAACTAATGGAGCCCAAAAATGAGAAATGAATATTTAATTAGGTTGGTTGATCTAAAAACGAGTACTTAATTAATATAAAAGGAAACTGTTTCTACGCTGTTGCAAAAGGAAAAATATATGAAGCAAATTATTAAAATAGCAGAATTAATCCGTTTCATGAGCGAGTGTGATGCAATAAGCAATAACAACAGGAAATGTTAATTGAAACGGCACCGCATTCATTTGCTGCAGTTCAGAAATGTGACTGCAATCTGCGAGCGACCAAAGCGTGTATCTTATTAATGACATCTCTAGACTACCCACAATGCACGCTCAACCTAAACCAACAATAAATTCTCAATTACATTACAATCGATAAATAACGCCAAAGCCTCGAGTCATAAACCAAGTTATAATAAATGATCCATTCAAACTTCGGCCTAAGCGCTCAGTTTTACATTCATAAACAATTTGTAATACTTAATGTTGACATTTGTATAGTCAAGAGATTCACTTTGAGAGAACGTAGCGAGATAATACGAAGGACGCGTTCTACATTATCTCAGTTTAGCAGGCACATTTATCAGGCTGTGGTCACATTCCACTAACGAAAAAATATACGGATTATATACCTTAACGAAAATATAGCTGGATTTACGATATGGCCGCCGCCAGTGTCGTGACAGAAATAGAAAATATCCGATAGAACCGCCTTGCACATAACATACATCATACGATGACAGCTACATGACTAACCGTTAACAAACATTCTACAGAAAACATTGCACGGAAAATACGATAAGTTTTCCCTGTCCATCTATCAAACCAGAAAGATTGACACAACGCATAAATAATTGAAAATTAAATTAGAATTTACTCACAAGTTCACACAGTCAGGAAAACCATTTTAAAACTTTGAGACGAGTCTTTAACTACAAATGTTTAATTTTCATTAAGATAAACGCGAATCAGAATTCAGTCATTTCAATTTTAATATTCTTTTTTCGTCTTTTGTTTTAAGTATCTACTCGTACCAGCGATCTACATAGCCCTTTGTAGAATCGAGAGCTCTTTTACCAAACGTTGGATCGATTCGATATATTGTTCTTGTCAAGACGATGTATCATAGAAATATATGTGAACTGGGTAAATACAGGTCAGTGACAGCTCGGCCCGAGTCAACTAGGCCCGTATAATAATACCAGGAACTTCCTACGGTATGTTTTGACACGCTGTTGTACTTATGTCGAGCTTAAAAACTTTCAAATAAATGTTTTGGCATGTATATCAATAAATTATGGGCCAAGACAGAAATATGAATTCAGAACTGAATTAAAAAATGTTGGTAAAATCTTAAAGACGGGCTAATTTAAAACATACATAGGAAGTCTTTGTTTTCTCGGATTATACATTATATTGTGGTTAATTGAAGTTGACCTATCAAACTAAAACATTCCGGTTTCTGTTAACACTTCCTTTTATTTGAGTTTATTTTTATTTTCTTTATTTAGCCAACCATCAGCGATATATGTAGTATGTTACAGAGTATTGTGTGGCTAATAATACGTTTCCCTATATAACTAGGATAAGTATATAACATGCGAACGGACTACAGATTAACTTCGAAATGTTTTAACTAGATATAAGTTACATGTAATAATACTTGCTGCGCCCTAAGACGGTCATGTAGTCATGAGTCTTAGCCTAGCCTATAACTGAGTGTACATTATGCAAAATTAATAAATGTTTAGTTTAATTTTTTTAGAATCTCTTTTTCAAGCCTTTCCATAACATGACGCCTGTATTCCCCAAAGAGTTCGGCAGAGGGCAGAGTAGCTATAGTACACCCACATTACGCCAGTTTTGCTTCAGACCCATGTCAAACAAAAATCTAGTAAGGGGTGAGCCTATTGCCAACTAACGGACACACTACTAAGAAATTCTTAATGGAAAAACTCAAAGATACTGCCTTAACCTGGGAATCGAATTCAAGACCTCATTTTCCAAGTATGATACACAAAAACATCGTCAAAGTATAATAATACACTTGCTCACAACTGCTCACAACTGTCATCCTCCTTCACCGATCACGTCAAATACCTTGGTGTTCAAATAAAGGCCGCGTTACGCTGGAATAAACACATTTATGCCCTAACCTCGAGAACGCTTAGGACTAATATATAACTTCAAGTCACTTAGAGTCTTTGCAAACCCTAATACTCTAAAAATGGTGTTCTATTCTCTGTGTCAGTCCGTTCTTGGGTACTCCATCAGTGTATAGGGCGATGCAGCTCAAACTACTTTTCTTAGAGTGGAGAGAGCCCAGAGAGCAGTACTGAAAGTGATGCTACGAAAACCTTATCACTATCCAACAACTCAACTCTACTCAGATTGTAAGGTACTAACAGTTCGTCAGCTCTTCGTGATGCAATCCTTTCTCAGAAGACACTTCAGCGACCCACCTTCTGATCCCAACAAACGAACCAATATTCCCCCAGGTACACGACACAAAACCGCTTTTGCCAAACAGTTAAGTACACTAATCTACAAGTAATCATTCAATCTACAAGCAGTGATTTCTAATAATAAACAACAAACAAGAAACCTTGACTTAACCATTGTAAAGTCAAGTTTTATTATATAATCCAATACTTTCTGATAAGCATCATACCCCAAGTGTTAATTAATTAATGAAACAATATAACTTCTGCTATAAATAGGAGCTAACCACTTTTACCTAATTATTTATATGTATAGCGTGTATATAATTAATTAACATTACTGTACTGTATCAAAAGTAGAAACCCATAATTTTATATCACTGCACTTTTACTTCTAGAGATATTTGTCGCCAGTACGAGTCCGTGCGTTTGAGCACATCAGGTTAAGATTGTCTGTAAAACGTCTCTATGTCGTGTTTTTTTTTTTTTTTATCTATTGCATCTCGTAGCTCACCTCTGAGGTGATGACTACTTATCCGGACAATCCTGCGGCTGCCTTAAGCTTCTAAACTCAAAGCCTCCAGCCAGGGGCAATGTCATGTATTAAAGAAAACGTGAGTATTTATACCTGACTTCATAAAGGAGGAGGTTCCCAATTCGACTGTATGTTTGTTACGCGATTACTCTATCAATTACGAGTATGAAATGATTTCGATAATTCTTTTTTGTTTGGTAAGGTAGGTCATACTTCAGAGGTGGTCAAATATACATTTTATTAACTTTACTTGGGTAGTTTTAAAATTACGAGTAGCTCCAATAATAGGTATTTTTCCCACTTAGTCTATATGGATGATGTTATAAGTTCCTGTCACTGTTATTTACATAGCAGGTAGTATAGCATTCGAATTTGTGTGGGGTAGATACTAAAAAATAAAAATTATTTTTTTACAAAAAAAAATAACCGACTGCGACATAGAATGAACTGTAATAAAAAGTGCAAAATAACTTTAATTCATTTCGGAAGTCGGTGGGTGAATGCAAAACCAAAAACACCTACTTCCAAAATTAAAGTTACTTTGCACTTTTTATTAGTTTGTTTTTGAAGTCGCGGTCGGTTAATTTTTTTTGTAAAAAGTTTTTCAAGGGCATATTTCAAAGAGAATTCAATTCTCAAAGCAGATGGCCGCTTTGATATCCCGTGAATATTGGTCGCGGCCACTCTAAATATAGATCTACTAATGTATTCTGTCAATTTTCTTTACGGAATAGCACACCGCTGCACTACAGCATGAATCAGAAAGGTGTGGTCAAATGGTGCAGACCATCAACTGAACAACCATCTCCATGGGACCAACATCATAACGCCACAAAAATATCAGTTGTCTCATACATTCCAGTCGAGTAGGCATTGAAGTTTTGTATGTATACCTCGAATAATTTACGAGTCGCATCTGGTAGTGGAGATTTTGCAGCTAAGTCCAATTTTCTAGTGTTATTGCCGCTTCTTCTAGTAGAGTAACATAAAATAAATCTTTTCATGTCTTTACTTATCTTTCTTTTTCATAAAGTTCCTTCATTCCGAATTCCTTTGCGCATTGCTACGAGACTCCCGACCGAATGCTTTTAAGAACTAACTAAGTAAAATTACTGTTATTTCTGTAAATGTAAAGGATTATGTACCCGTCTCATTAATAAATACTGAATAATGAATAGCCCGGATGTTAGGGCAAATTATGGGGTGCTTTAGAAGGGCTAACTTACATGAACCCTTCTGGTTATGTGAGTCCCTTCGGATGTCCTTCAAAAGGATCAGTTCCGTAGTACCAGTGCTTGAATATTAGTTACAAACCTTACAGATGCATATCTAGCTGTCATTTCTATCTACCCTAATGGAACAATATACCTATGTATATTCATTTCATTTTACGTTAGGGATTATTCACACGGGGACGATTCGTGTTTTTTGACGAATGTTTTTTCACGTTTTTTTTTTTTCACACGCATCACTTATCGTGAAAAATTACGGACACGTCTTAAATCACGTATCGTCTTTTAAAAATCCCGTCCGTCAAAAAACATGAAACGTGATTTTCTTGTGACGGATCCGCTGAAGCGCTCGTCCAAAACTGAATGAACTCTAAATCACATTCACATTACGCGTCGTTCAAGGATTTAAACATAAGATTTTTTAAACCGAAGCATGTACAAAGTCTGAAAAAAAAAACAAATAAAAGAACAGTTAAAGAAAAAATTTACGAGAAATCCCACATCTATCTTGCGAACTTTCATACCTTCGTAGATATATTTTAGTTCTGAGACAACTTTGTCATACAACACTATTCCCCTAGGTTTTACTACTGTTACTGATATAGCAAACAAATGTTACATATATTGCTATAGTTACTAGGTATGTAAAAGAACCCAGACACGCTTCAATTACTTACAACGCACCTGCCTAGTGCCTAGTCTCAAGTACACCATGACTTTCCATGGGGTCGTGAAAGACACAAAAGAAGAATGCGCAGGATTCAACTAATTACGTCATGCTGTTGTGTTCCGAAGTGGCTTAAGAGATCATTATCGTCTCAACTCTCAATGGTCGAAAAAGTCTTGAAACTTTACCTTAGTGAAGAATTTGTTTTTTCTGCTGATGCAAGGTAGTGTCGTGGCACACTGGGTTCAAAAGAAATTCCATTCGCTTTTGCACTTACTTATATGTGAGAGCTAGACCTAAAAAAGTGTAACATTTTGACCGTCTCGTCACTTATGTTACGTAAAAAACCGGCCAAGTGCGAGTCGGACTCGCACAGAAAGGGTTCAATACAATATTTAGCAAAAAATGGATGATGAATGGAGAATTTTTAAATTTATTTTATTTTGGGAACGCTTAACAAATTGTAGTGATAAATATTGTACGGTGGTACGAAACCCTACTCGCACTTGGTCGGTTTTTTAGTTCAGCTATATGAAAATAATAAAATAAGAATATTTTTCATCCTAAATTTTAAAAGTCGCAAACATAAATTTGTAGTTCATAATTACACTGAATTACAAAAGATAATCGCCCGTAATAAAATAAAATACTTTATGAATTGGTGTTTGTTTGGTTGGTGTTTTATTAGTTGATTTTAAACAGTATATGGTACATTTTATACAAAAGTTTAAAATTCCTTACTTGTTTAGTTGTTGTGATAAAGCTCGTACAAAAATAGTATAAAACTGACAACTTTTACGCCCACCTATTTCTTTACTTTTGAAGATAAACATTTTTTAAATATATTTGTACTCGACCCGATGAGTTCTAGACAATGACTCCCCACAAGCCAGTTTTTTTTTCAAAATCAATAGTTTATTGTGTGGGAACCTCCGTTAATTTTTGACTTAGTTATAGCGGCTATGGAAATACATAGGTAATATGTGAAATTCTCAACTGTCTACCTACTACACAGAGGCTTAGTAATATGGTTCTGTTTGGCACCCTTCAAGTACGGAATCCTAAAAAAGTGTCACGACTATCAAATTGTTACAATTTTTCGGTCTAGCTCTCATTCGCCAAGTGTGCAGAGTAGATCTATAACGTGCGATTATAAAAAATAAAAAAAAATGTAATAAAGAACTTTATTCGAAAAAGGTAGTTCTATGTACGGTAACAAAGAAACATTGTTTTACAGACTTGCCCATCGGGTTTACGATCACAACACCTATGTTTTTATTACCTCACTGTCGTTAACTTCTGCCCATCTTTTTGTACAATGTAAAACCCGACATAAATTAATTTAACTGCCCGAAGCTGTTGTCGGAATACGCTTAAATATTGTGACATGTCAATAATATCGAATTAACACAATACTTTTCAACAGTTACTGTTAACGGTTTTAAGTATACACAGGCTTTCGTTCGTTTCTCAGAATTAAAACGAAATTACATTTTAATTTGAACCCACTATTGTTACTGAAAGGCTATAGGTAAATAATATATCATTTAAGTTCTTTATGTACCTAATGTATTATTATTTAATTTATGCAATTAATAATTGTTTACTTTGGGTAATTATTGCTTTAAATGGGAAGTTACAATACAATTGGGTTCATATTATGATGCAGTGATTATTTAGCGGCCCACATAGGCTATACAAAAATGCTATTCATTATAAATATCATGAATTTCAGTAACAATAAAATGTAGCTAAAATAAGTAAACAAACGTATTATACAACTACATGGTTAGTTGGTTACAGACCCAACTATGAGTAAAATAATAAATGAAGCTGAACAAAAACTAGGAGTCCCGGTGTATTCTGACTGTTGTGAGGCACAAAATGTTACACAATGAATTTACTATCTAGTTAAAAACTCGGGTTCTCTACTTCACAATAGACTTTATTTTTATCACACAGTTAGCAAACATTGCCTACGTTGTTTATTGTGAAACTGAAACAACTTTCAAAGGGTCTGTGAGATATTATTGTAACGCAACTCGCCTTCCCTCTATATATTATGTCCAAGTTGGTAAATTATCATTTATTTATTTGTGTAATTACCTTAAGTATATTCTTTACATTACAATATAATGAAACATGATTGGGGCAGTGGCTAAGTGATTAACTGCTGCGCTGCGTCTCGCAGGTTCGATTCCTGCACGGAACAAATATTTGTATGACCTACAAGTAGTTGTTCCGGGTCTGGCTATTTGTGTATGTGAGTTTAAATGTTTGTAAACGCATCCACAATACAGGAGAAATTCTTAGTGTGAGGCAACTTTTTTTTTTTAAACAAAACAAACAAAGAGACAAAATATAAGGCCTCCAGTAACAGTCACAATATCCCCCGTACTAGTTGATACTATGATCTGTAATGTCATTTGCCGCGATAACCAAAATTCTTATATGTAAATCGTTATCAGACTCTATCGGTAAGATACAGAGACCTATTTGAGATAAACTTACGCTACGATTTGCCAAAACCAGTAAATTCACTGATTTTGATAGATCGAAGCGTAAGTTAAGGCTAAACTTCGTCTCTTTATCCTTTCCATAAGACATATAGTGAGCTATCATCGCTGATTGCTGAATATCATGAGTGGCCCATGTAGGTATGTCCCTCGACATTTTATGTGTTACAGTAAGATGGTTATAGCCATGATATAGTTATATCTCTAGAAATATAGCTGTATACCGTAGTATAGTTATATAAAAGCGGTCCGTAACTATCTTACTCGGAATATAACTATGATACGAGCACGATCTAGTAATATAACTATAAGGGCACTCCGACCGAAGAGGTTAGGTTAAAACTGTTGTGGCGGCTTCTATATCGCCACATGTAAACTACGCATCAACGACCTGACGTCACACAAATCGCCCAATAAAAGTTTACCGAGCGAACAACATATATAAGACTATCCGACATCAATAGTGGGGCAGTTTCCCACCAGACATGACACCCATCTAGTTGGAGGATCCTCCCTTTTCAATAGAAGATGAGTGAACTTTACACCCTGTCCCTCATACATCTAAACTGTGACAAAGTAAGCGCGAGCCGAGCGAACGAAGCGAGCGGTGCCGCGGCAGCGGCCGACGAACGCTACGTCGAAATTGGTCACAAAAACAAAATTAGGGCACTCCGACAGTTATGAACTGATTTCATATTTCGGTATATAGCTATATCCCTAGAGATATAACTGTATCACATCTATAACCATCTTACTTGTACTGGCAAGAACAAAACATACAGTATTCTTAAGAAACAAACACAAAATAAGAGTTTGTTCCTTCCACATACCTGTGACGGCTTGATTTCTGCAGTAGCTGATAGATTGACTTATCTACACTACGTTTCAGAAGTTTGATTTCAACAGTTCAGAACGTCACCGAATATTTGATTCATGTCCTAGTATTCGTAGATCAGACACAGCACAAAGCTGTCATGTACCTCATGAAAGATTTATGCTTGTAAACCTCTTGGCGAAAAAGATGATATTCCAATATTTTCAGACAAGAATATATACAGAAACTATTTCACATGTTCAACAACTGCTTTAAAATCATTTGATACGTATTTTGTAAACACCGTTTAATTATTATAATATTCTTCGCATATCAAGTGTCAGTAGCTGTCCTTATCATTATACTCGTAGTTATCAACCCCTACACACCCTTTGTTCTGTTTTAACAGGCATGTTATTAAATCAGTAGGTACCTTAGTCTGAAACGTAATTTTATTATGTGAAGGGGAGACGTATGTCAATAGTAACAAAAAAAAAACAATCCTTCGTAATATTTTAATTAAAAATCACAGCGCAATCATTTTTGGTCACAATATAGTTGATTTATCTCATTATAAAATCAAATACAGAAAATATCAAAAACGGCGATAAAATTCTAAGAATTGGCATTTAATGAGATCAGCGAAGTGTTGCAAATGCTACACCGAGAGAGTCAATTGTAACAGCAATGAGAGTCAATTGTAATATACAGATCTCGTACATAAAAAAAGCTTGTCAGCAGTTCACGCTAAACACTTCTTAAAGCACATAGCACAAGCACACCCTTTGTTCTGTTTTAACAGGCATGTTATTAAATCAGTAGGTACCTTAGTCTGAAACGTAATTATGTGAAGGGGAGACGTATGCCAATAGAAAAAAAAAAAAACAATCCTTCGTAATATTTTAATTAAAAATCACAGCGCAATCATTTTTGGTCACAATATAGTTGATTTATCTCATTATAAAATCAAATACAGAAAATATCAAAAACGGCGATAACATTCTAAGAATTGGCATTTAATGAGATCAGCGAAGTGTTGCAAATGCTACACCGAGAGAGTCAATTGTAACATACAGATCTCGTACATAAATAAAAGCTTGTCAGCAGTTCACGCTAAACACGTCTTAAAACACATAAAAAAAAAAAATGTCTATTGTTTGCACTGCTGGAGTGTGCCCATTTATGGCAGTATGTGCATTGCAATCAATTGACCATCTTTACATAACGAGACTTCTCCGTGCCTCGGAAAGCACGTTAAGCCGTTGGTCCCGGCTGTCATTCGTGGATCTTTGACAGTCGTTACGGGTCGTCAGAAGCCCGAAAATCTGACAACCAGTCTTACCAAGGGGTATCGTGTTTCCCAGTTACTGGGTTGTGGAGGTCAGATAGGCAGTCGCTCTATGTAAAATACTGGTATTCAGCTGCATCCGGTTAGACTGGAAGCTGACCCCAATATAGTTGGGAAAAGGCTAAGCAGGCAGATGTGCATTGCAATCAATCTTCTCTACTCGTTTTATAATGTGCAAAACAGACTATACAAAATATCATCTTTGTCTGCATCATCTGTGTCTTCATTTATATTTTCCTGTGTCTCATTATTTTCAGTGCTCAAAGTATCTTTTCTAGTATTTTTCTTCCCTGTCGGTTTGATTCTAAATTTCTTAATTTTTAGTTCCTGTTCTGTAGAAAATACTTTATTATGAGGACATATCCAGTTAGAACTGTATTATCTTGCTTTTATTTAGCGACATACCTGGTTTAGTAACATGACACATGCCAAAGGTAGTAGCTACACTTCTGACACTCTTCCCTTGCTTAATTACAATTTCCCAAGCTTCAGTATATTTTTCTGGTGCAATGTCTTCCGAGGTTGTTTATAAACTTTTTTGTATGAATTCTGAAAATAAAAAGGTACTATTTAATAATTAACTAGTAGGAAAAATACAAAGTGTCAATTGTAACATGTTACAATTGCGCCTCCTTGTTTCGTTACTTTTGCCCCACTCTGCCGCCTTTTTGCATTTAAGACTTATTTAACCAAAATCTATGGTAAATTTGAACAGCTCACGTACCTGTAAGAAAAAATCACCACTGAACTATTTAATTTAATTATAATACCACAAAAAATTGCCAAACAATAATTTTACTCAACTTGCTATATTTCAAACTGTCATCTACTGAGGGCACTTGCTGTTTTTCCTGTAAGGTCGGTCGGTAAGAAAGCACTAAATAAAGCTTCGATTGCCACTAAGAGCTACCGCTACTGGTTAATAGATTTCGTGAAACAACAGATGTTACATTTGCCTCCCTGTAACAATTGACACACCTCTCTCCTACAATACGTAGGTAAAAACATATAAATATTTAGGTACGTTCCGAGGTTGCCTGTTATAAAGGTACAGTAACAGGTACGCACTTGTAATAGGTATGTACATCTACAGAAGAAATAAGTATGCACGAAGCTCTATAGTCCATGTTTTAATGTTAGTGCTTGAGTGGTCATGATTTTGACATAAAAAATAATGAATATTGCCTACGTAATTAAACAATGTTTGACTACACACTAAAATAAGCTGCTGTGTGCAGATGAACCTACTTACCCACTTTTTCAAAAGCATATTTAAAACACAGCTGTAGCTCTCGCTGAAATGTGCAACGAATAAAGTTTTAACAGAACTTTTTATTTCTCTATTTTTATTTCTATATTTTCGTCGCCCGCAGGTTAAATACACAGTAGCAAGAATTATTGTACAAGTTGATGTCCGCAAGTCGTCTGATTTACAGTTTCAAAAGTCATTTTGGTGTCAATTTTTACACTCGGCTGATCGGTTTCAGACAACAATTTGCGCAGCAATCAAGTAAAATTCTGAATGGGGGGGCAGCTGCTTATTTTTTCGCATGAATGAAGAATGTTGTTCAATTTGGTGGTCTGTAACACACCCATAAATTGTTTATTTCTTTTTCGTGTTGTTAGTGACTAACCTGATGTCAGTTTTTATGCCGCCTCTGACTTGGCTTCAAATGCCGTCGAGAAATATCTCTCCCTTACATATGACCACAGTTTTCTGACACACGCTGCATAGGTAAATGAGTGCGACGATCGCTATATACACGAAACTCGACTTAATAACCTTACGCGCCCACAACTAGTGAGCGGGAGCCTTCTCTATGTGAAAAGGAGTCCTATAGCCATCAAGAATCTTATAGACCAGCAATGAGGTGCTCTCGTTAGCAGTCTGATAATATGTGTTTCCTTATCGTTAGTGAGCCAGCGTGGTGGATTATGGCCCACTCACTCTCACATAGAGAAGGACTGTGTCCCAACAGTGGTAACATTACTGGCTGATTGATGCTAATTGTTTGTGCGTTTCGATGGAATATCCACCAAAACCGAATAATCTGCCAAGCCTTTTCCCAACTATATTGGGGTCGGCTTCCAGTCTAACCGGATGCAGCTGAATACCAGTATATTACATGGAGCGACTGCCTATCTGACCCCCACAACCCAGTAACTGGGTAATACGATACCCCTTGGTAAGACTGCTTGTCAGATTTTCGGGCTGCTGACGACCGTCAAAGATCCACGAATGACCAACGGCTTAACGTGCTTTCCGAGGCAAGGAGGAGTCTCGTTATGTAAAGATGGTCACCCATCCATTGACCAACCCCGGCAAACATGGCTTATCCTGATGGATCGACCCGTGCGGCAGTTATTACTTAGCCACGAGCTCCTCATCCACCAAAACCGATATATTTATAAACGTGTAACTTACGTTACGTAACTTACGTGTTTTTACGTGTAATTTTAAAGCAATAAATAGACGCTGTGAACAATACAGCACCTATGCAAAATATTTGATTGACAGTCCAATATTGTTTGCATGCATATTTCGTTACCGCTTTCATTTCTATGAAACAGCACACGACGTGTTGATACCGCTCGAGACCATTGACATATGCGAGGCAGATTGGCACTCTGGTGGGAAAGTATTATTTTAGATATAATTTCTCAATTCGATTTTCCACAAAATATTGCAGTTTATTTATTTATTTAGGATCTCCAATATGCACAAAAAGTTAAAAACTAAGCTAACAAAGTTAAAACATTAATCATAGTTAAACGGAAAATAAAATAAATTGGTAAAGGACATAAACAAATTAAGAAAATATAACATTTAGAGAAATTAAAATTAAATCTAATAAACACTTTAGGAGCTCGTGGCTAAGTAATAACTGCCGCACGGGTCAATCCATCAGGTTAAGCTACGCTTGCCGGGATTGGTCTGTGGATGAGTGACCATCTTTACATACCGAGACTCCTCCGTGCCTCGGAAAGCACGTTAAGCCGTTGGTCCCGGCTGTCATTCGTGGATCTTTGACAGTCGTTACGGGTCGTCAGAAGCCCGAAAGTCTGACAACCAGTCTTACCAAGGGGTATCGTATTACCCAGTTACTGGGTTGTGGAGGTCAGATAGGCAGTCGCTTCATGTAAAATACTGGTTTTCAGCTGCATCCGGTTAGACTGGAAGCCGACCCCAATAGAGTTGGGAAAAGGCTAGGCAGGCAGAAACACTTATTATATTTGGACAGAGACTCGCAGATGTCTAAGTGCGTAGTTTTAGCTAACATGATATATTGCCTACAAAGTCTTGGCACAGAGCGGCGCGGCGGCGTAACGTTTATCTAAGAAAAGATGGAAACTCTTTTTATTCCCTTTTCTCATCAATAACAAGGTGCGGTCGTTTTGAAGCCGATTAGAATATAAACACTTATAACATATAAAAAAAAAATAAAAGAAATAACTACTTATTTATTTATTTAAACTTTATTGCACTTCAGAATTTTTATTTTTTGTTTTTTTTTATTGCTTATTTGGTTTTCCGAAATATTGTTACGCTAATGATGCCTATTTAGTTTCGCTGATGCATGGAAATCACTTCAATCTCATAAGCTCTATTAATTTATTAGTATTATTCAGCCTCATAACGTTATGATTGCAGTAGTTTCGTTTGCGTCAACATTATTAATAGACTAAAGCCCATTTATTATTAATTTAAAGCACTCTAACCAAAAATCCTCACGCCTCACACGTTAAATTAATTAACAGCTGCATAAAAAAACGAATCTAATCTTTTAAGGAAGACCAAATTAATATGCAAGTCGGGCGTGACGAAGTATCGTATCTAGTGCGTGTTAAGTGATCAATGACGGGAAAGAGAAGTGACGTCAGAGCCGCGTGACACGTGACTCACACATGACACTACACCACCGCAATTTCCGAACCAAATTTAACTTGCCTTCCGGTGATAAATTGGATCTAACTATCTTCTCTGATACTTTCTTTCCTACGTATTACTGTTATTTGTTTGATGGGACACTCTTATGTTACCTTTATAATCGAATAGTTGTTGCCCACGACTTCGTTTGCGATATGAAAAGGAGCCTATGTCCTGCTCCAGGTCGTGGTCTATCCATGTCTCACATGCATTGTTCATCCAAATCTGTTCAGCCGTTTTAGCGTGAAAGCGTAGCAAACAAACTCACTTGACATATATAATTCAAACCCAAAGCATTTATTTCAATTAAACCATTTATAGGCCTTTACTACTAGCTGTACTAGCTACTGTTGCCCATTCCAAAGCGGTAGGTACCTATGGAGAACAAACGGGCAAAAAATTCCACGGACAATCGTTTAAATAAAAAAAATTGTTACAAAATATTGGCTACATTATTCATGTTGAAATTATACATGTGAGAACAATATAGAAAGACGTGCACGTTAGAAGCGTCCGTAATAAAAATATAAAACAAATAACAATTCAAAAATTAAAATATACCATGGCAGCTAAGAGTTGACTAGTCAGCCCCAACTGACGGCGCCGTTCACGAATGCTTGCGTATGTACGCATGGATCAGCACCATTCAACTCAACCATTTTAAAGGGCACTTAATGATCCAAGACACGTACCACCACCAGCGAGAAATCTGAGTGAGCATGACATACTCGCAGCCGCCAGGGCACATTCAAGTTAATGAAAGACATATAACCCGGTAAATGGTAGCTCAAACAGTATTTTCAAATGTTAATCAATAAGTTGTGGTTGTGGAGCAGGACCAGCATTGAGCCATGCATTTTTTTCAGCGATGTAATCGGGAACTTATAATAATATGCCTGCCTACATATTTTGCGTTTTATACAAGATTTGAATTTCGTCTCATTCAGTTTGAGTATGTGGGGAGGCTTCTTAATGTAACATTTTATTATTATTATTTATTTATCTATATTCACGTAGGGTAAGTATAACTTATACACTAACCCCCTCAAAAGCGTAGTAGTGGTTTGACTGTGGGGTCGGTGAGTCTCTATACACTCAATAAACTTCGTACTTAAAACTAATAATTATTTATGTGTAGCACTTTAACATGTTTCTTAATAATATGTTTTTAATTAATTTTTAAAACTTTTTTTGTTAATTCATCAGTCCTTATGTCTGCTGGCAGACTGTTCAATAGATATGGTATTCGTTTTTTTAGGGTTCTGTCAGCATAGTAATTGGTGACTCTGGGTACCTACATTGAATTTGCCAGCAGCCATACATCGTGCGTTATAGTTGTTGATTACATGAGTTAGGTTAGGCTCTTGGGTGTCATGGTGTTCGTAACACTTATGTTTGTAACTAATCGGTAGAGTTTTACATATTTTTAGTTTTTTGAGTAACAAGTAGTTTCAAGAATCGAATTTGAAGAGCTTCTGATTTATCCAAGTTAGTTTTGAATGTTAATACATAGCTGTCAAGAGCATAACTCATAGTAGAATTCACTAATGACATGTATATACATCGTGCGTGGAGGTCAGAAGTTATCCCCGGGAACGTACTACCGAGATAAAAAGTATCCTATGTCCTCCAGGTCATAGTCTACCCATGTGCCAAATTTCACCCAAATCTGCTCAGCCATTTTAGCGTGAAAGCGTAACAAACAAACTCACAAGCTAACTTTTGAATTGATAACATTAGTTAGGGTTAGAGACTAAACAAGATTAATCTTTGGAAAAAATGTTAAAAGTTAACAAAACTTCCCAGATGATTTTATTCCACGGATTATGAGTGTGACAAATGTTACCTAATTCCATTCATGAAAATAATATAAATTCTCTAAACGTATTATATCCAATTTACGCTAACCGCCAAAACTTTCCAAACTCCGTTTTCCATGTATCAAAGTTTAAACATTAACCGGAGATCAAAACTCAGGCAGTAACTACGCTGCGACACGGACAGCGTCAACTTTAATATATGTAACAGGTCACCCAACTAAAAGCAGGATTATCTGTCGTTAGGGCCGCGCTTACCGAAGAGCCTCGTGTTTAAAACTAAGCCACGCAATCTCAAATCACTTAGACACATGTTGCTTGCCCCATAGAAACAAGGATCTACATTGAATAGGTATTACTTAAAATGTCGCTTCGACGCTGTACAACTCTAGGGTGACGTTGATATGCCTTAATTACTGTACTTACCTTTAGCACAGATTAGTTAGTAAATGGAATGCTTGCCATGAATGCGAATTGTCGAATAGGAATGTGAGGGTTTTGCGATGCATCAATTATGAAACGCCCCAACATCAAATATAAACAATCATTAAATATTCATTCGATGACCAACATGGCACAATTAAAAAAAAAAAAATTGTTCATTACTCTAGAGAGCGCTTTATTTAATGTGACGTCACATAACTAGCGGACGATCAAAACGCTTCCAACGATATCTCATTTGTCAAATTATGATGAGAAGTTTAGAAGTTATGACGGAACAGATGAACATACATTTATACATACATTATCATACATACATATATACCGGTCAAAGTTATAAGCCTCCACCGTAGTCGGGTAAAAATTAAAACCTAGTTTCAGAGAACAGAATTTTTCTATGTATTTAATTATCAATGTTTGCCTGGCAACATTAAACACAGACTTACTTTGCAAGACATCGATAGCCTTGTTGCAAAGGGGTCGTTCAAAGAAAAATATTTTCTTTTGGGGGGCCGCTTTTCAATTTAGAAATTCGCGTTAAACGAAGAAATAAATACACGTGATATCTCACGACCCGCCCCCCCCCCTCCTCCTTGTGATATTTCGTGATTTTTTCGGGACCTCTTCGCCCCCTGTCGAGCCTCACGTGATTAATGGACGGCCCCAAATGCCCGCACAATATTATTCCATTTGCTCCTACTCTGTAAAAACGCGGTAATTACCTACGCTAGTTTTTCGTTATTTAGTACTATGTTTCATTATGTCAATGGTACGTGCGTATTAGGACGGTAATCGGTCTAACTACTTGTATCCTTAGTATTAATAGCCTCGCCTTGGGTTAACTGTTGACATAAGCTAAATTATCTCTAATACGGGATCAGGTCGATTCATCTTGCCGCTAAATCGGAATCAGATTACGTACTGGTGTGAAGTAATCAATTCACTTACTTGCCTTTGTTGAAGGAAAATGTATTTGTGTTTTTCACAACAAAGAATCACTCGTGCAAATTATTAATTACATAAAGAATCTGTCGGACTGTCTTTCTTTTTGTTCGTAGGTGTCGCAGGAAGAGGCTTTAACGTCAAGAATATTATGTGTCAAGGCTACCAACACATACCTACACCTCCAGCATTCATCAACATTCACATCCAAGATAAAAATGCTTGGAAACATGCTGGTCCTGCTCCATAGGACAATTCAGAATCTAGACAAAATCGAACTGGTTGCTAATTTAATTGTATAATTATTTTTTTTATTTTTTTTAACATTTATTTTATTTTATTTTTTGTGGTTACTTGAACTCACACACTGACTTATTATTATTAGTATTACTTATTATAATGTTAGAAATATAGTAGAATTTTACAATGTTTGTAAGTATGTGAGCACCATGCATCTATCACATAATTATGTCATTCCTTAATTTTTCATTCTTTTTACCTATCATGGTATAGTAATCTTATTCTAGGTGCATTGTCTTCACATATAATTATATAATAAGTGTATACAAGATATAATGATATATTTTTTTTTTTTTTAAAGAGTTACGGTGGAGTTTCTTGCCCATTCTTCTCCATACGAAAACTACCTTTTGGAATGGGCGACTAGAATCAGTTTTATTATTTTTTGTAAAGTTTGACGTTCAAAAGTGCCTTTTTTGTGCCTAATTGAAATAAATTATTTGACTTTGACTTTGACATTCCTGTATGGACCGCTCGTCATCTTTCACAAGGAAAACTTTTGACAATGCAGTCTGACACGACAAGGTTATTGCATAGTGTTTTATTTTCAAAGTTTATACAGACGGTCGACTAAGAAATTCAATCGACTATTGTCTAAGGCAACAAAATCGACATTTTAGTAGCCATTGTTGCATCGTGTATGTAAATTTCAGCCATTGTTCTGTATCCTTTCAAACGCCCGTTATCTAACCATCTCTCGGTCAGACATATAAGTACCTATAGGTAAATGTGTAGCCTTTTTATACTTGGTTTTAAGTTAGGTATATGAAAATACTTGTCTATTAGTCATGGTGTTATGTTATAAGTATGGCAGGTACCGAATGTTTCTAATGAAAAACCATCAATTAATGTGTCAGTTATACAACTTTCAAGTTAAATCCTACGATAGATACTAAAATATTACAAACATTATATGGTAATACCATTGCGTCGGTTACAAAATTATACATTCTGACGTTGTAATTTAGTCTCAACGGACGGGATTTATGATTGCTCTTCTCGGGCCACTCTCATCGTATTAATATTAGTGGGGCGAGGCGGGAGACAGGGACATCGCTCCTAGGAAACCGATCTCGAAACAAACCCAATTAAACGCGCCCGCGCCGCGCCCGCATCCGTACCATAAACAAAATAAATGGTACAGAAGGCCGGCTGCACACAACGAGTGAACACAGGCGCGCGCACGCAAAGACACGTACGTACGGTGATCTCATACTATGTTAAACGAGTGCCAAGTATGGCACTCCACTTTTTTGGTCTGGCGCGACTAGTAAGTCGCGGGTGCACTTGCACTCGCTGTACGCAGACGCGTGAAATATGTCAGCGTGCGACTTCGCCCGTTCGCGTTGCAAAAAGTCGACCTTCTGTACTTATCTATTCTGTGCCCGTACCGCGTCCGCACCTCCCCTAATCATCCACCCCGTGCCTTCTGTTTCACTAACCTAAATAAATTATCTGCCTTTTAAATGAATCATCGCTTTTAAATACTCTTCTAGGGTTACAAACTTAAATATTGTGTAAAAATAATATCTAAACTAAAATTTGTATCCGTGGGAACGTTCCAGAATTTTCTGTTTGAGTTTGACCCATAGCCTGGGGCATAAAAGGATCAAATACGATGAAAATAAACAGACATACCTGCTGAAAATAATCAGATTCTCGGAAAAACTGCTTCCCATACATTTTAGATTTCTTTTTTTGTTTTTATAATTTCGATTACTGCCCCCTCGAGGAGGCCTGTATAGCAGTGGGAAATTAGAGGTCAATTATGCTTAGGCCAGCTTAGGCTTATGCTGGGTTTATATAAATACTAGCGACTTGCTCCTGCTTCGCGGTTTTTACGACTTGACAAAACATCGAGATTTCTTAGGTAAACGTAACTTTAATACTAACTTATTATACATATAAACCTTCCGGAATAAATTCTCTAAACGGTGGTGAAAACCTCATCAAAATCTGTTGCGTAATTTAGAAAAACAACGCGGACATACAGACAAACGCGTAAAGCTACATTGTTTTATAATATGTATAGATTAATATTTATAAGAAGGAAGGCAGCAATATATGACAGCGTATTATAATGTAAGGCATATCCTTAATCCTACCAGAAGGTACCGAGCAGATACTAAATGCTGCTATAAATCAAATTGTAGGCACGATATTTGACATTTTGTCACCATTATTTTTTACGACTTAGCTGGAAGATATGAGCAAATACCGAACACACTCCTAGATATTTGCAATTTGTATGTCTTTAGAATGAAATGAGATGAGAAGAAACATCTATGGAATTTGGCTATTTATTCAATTTTATGTAGGTAAACAGCTTTGTTTTCGTTCGTGGAAACAAGGACTCATTCATTTCAGTAAAAGTATTTTCGTGCCTAAAAGCTATGTTAATAAATCTTTTATTTCATGAATATGTCAGACTAGAAAGTGACATAGAGGATTGTGGAGGCTTAAAAGGCTTTCAATTGACGATTTACGATGTGATACAAATATATAAAGCCCATGTTGCACAGCAGCTCGTGCATATATGGATTGGCAGTGTCATGTTTCATGAAGTACGCTTACATTCACCCTGCATCGTAAATATATAGACAGAGCAATATTCGCTGCCAGGATTGGCAGATTAAGTGGGTAAATACTTTGAATAGCTACCTCAGCCATGAAGGCTAACTGTATTTTTCTAGTTTCAATATGTTTTGTATATTGTTTTAAAATCTATACTTATGTAATCTTGCTTGCCTATAGAATAGAATAGAATTGCTTTATTTCGGACACACAAATTATCCATATGGTGTTAGTAACATACAAAAAATAACTTATTGCCTAGTGTTAGTAACAACAATCAACCTCCACACAAACTGCTGTACAATCGGAGAGCCGAAGCTCTCGGCTACAGTTTTCAGGATGCTGTTTTGACCTATAATGGTCTGGTTTCATGAAAAGGCATTCCTGGTAGAGCTATTATTAAGTGCCATTTCTTGCTAATTTCATTGATCAAGAATATTTAGGAAACTACCTCTTAGAACTAATACAGTCCTGGAAACACAAGATATTCACACACCGATGAACATAACGCGACGGACAGAAAAGCTATATAGATTTATTTATGTATCTACCGAAACTTTATACTCCAGGTGTTCATTCATAACATCGGAAGCACTTAGAGCTAGGAAATAGATCCGCAATACACAGCGGATATGAAACCAACCGGCGCATGCGGTTACAAGCCCACAGTAAACAAGCAGACAGGTATTGCCTTGTAAGTATTAAATGTTTTACAACAAAAGTTATGTATGGGTTGAACGGGGTTTTCCCTTCGGTATGATCTAATTTTGTCTCAGTAGGAAGGCGGTAAAACGGCGTAATGGGCCGAACAAAACGCCTCTGATTTATAGAGGGCACGCCACCCAACTCGTACTGACATAAATAGAAAGTGGCAGACACCCTGAAAAGGGTTACGCGGATATATTCCATGTTTGCACTACGCTTCAACAAATAAAATGACAATAAATACCTAAGCACTTATTTCGGTCTATCGGTAATAAAATACTTTCCACGTAGTACACGTTAGGGACCGTCCACATTCCACGCATTTTCGTTGTTTTTGTCAACAAATTGGCAAGAGGGCTGTTCGGCCGTGCTTCGTTTTTATATTTAAATTTTGCTGATGAATTAACACCGTCAGTTCACAGCAAAATTTTTTTTTTGGAAATGTTTTGTATGTAAAATTAGTTTCAATGTTTAAAATCTTAAAAAAGTCAAGTGTTATAAAATTCAATATTAATAAAGTTGTGAAAATGTTTGTGAGGCATCCTTAGTGTGTGTAAACGTGATAATAAGCCAGCAGACACTTATTCATTCGCCGCTAAACAAGTTATTCAAATGAGATTGTGCACAAAATTTCATTTCACTATTACAGAGAATAAATTGAAATGTTAATATGCGTTAAGGGGTGGTACTCGGCATTAAAATCAATTTAATCTATCTTCGTAAACATTCGGTAGTTAATGTAACTATTGGTACACCGCGGGAGTTTGATGGAGGGTATCCTACTGGTGGATAAAGGTCAACACTAGTGCTTACGTTTGTAAAAGTTTTATAGCCACTTGTTATCTAGATTACCTCTACTTTTACATCTACTTTTGCTACTATTTTCCCTCACGATTTAAGATAACGTAAACAAACATAACTTAAAGCTTCATTTATTCAGCATAATATGAATAGCGTTAATTATGACGTGTGTAAATTACATGGTAATTTGTTAGCGTACCCCAAACGAAGTCTCCGCAGACAATCTCATCCGCACACAACACGATTCATCACAGAAACCCAAACTTAACTAATTTATGTCAAAACAAGTCATATAGGTAGGTAAACACAAAAGCCACACTAATGAGGTAAACTATTCGGAAAATATCCTTCCTCTCAGGGATATGATAACAACATGACAGATAAAAGGAAAATAATTCACAAATAATTCTATACGAAAAAGGTTTTATGGCTCGTAAAGCCAATGATCCCAAAATTGCCCTCAGCTTTCTTCTAATCCCAAAGGTTTATATGTAAAACACCAATAAAATAGAATTCTAACGTCTGTAAAAATACATAAAATTATACAATTGAAACGGAGGCAAAAAGAAAATGGAATGTCGTAATGTAGGTATATGTTTACTTATGGAATGAATTGCTTCGTATTTTACTAGCGCCTAAACTGATAAAGTAACCTTCTAATGAAACGCCTAGATAACGTGAGAAATTTTAGGAAAAAATATACTTCCACATCGGGGGTATTTATTATTTACCACTCTTAAAAGTATAAGGTGGTTTATATACGGTCCTTTATCTGAATCTGAGGACACAGGTGGACGCAGCGTACGCTCTTGTAAATATTTGATGTATACCCTTAACAGCTCTTTGCTATTATAATTTACGGTATTATACAAGTAAGTATACTGTATAACCCTACACTCTCACCCACTCACGTCTCATATTTTATACGTTAAGTTACATTGGCCTTGACACCACTTGATATATTTTAATATGAGCACTAATATAAAACAGAGTATTTTTTATGTGTTTGCGTTCAAAACGCAAAAATAAAAATCAAAACAAGAATACACGGAGGGCGAGAGAGAGAGAGTAGAGTTCACGGTTCTAAAATTATATGAAATTCAAACAAGTGGGGGACCTCGGATATGTTTTGATGAAAAAATAAGGGAAATCTTTTCCATTTCACATAATTTTCTTACAACACAAAGTCAGAAAAGGCTTTGTTGTGTATAACAACCTACTTCGTCTGAACAATGCGTGTAAATACTGACAATAAAAGATGAGGCTTGAGAGGAAATCAGTTAATAGCAATGGATTCTTTCTGAGAACATTATTCGAAAAGTATTTCATTTCTGAATTATAATAGGTACCTCAGTCACGGCAAGCATTTTATTAAATTTATTTTAAAGGCAATAATGTTCTAATTGAGAAATAAATATTTTTCGAGATCCTTTGATCAAAAACGATATTGCCTTGAAAGTTTATTAACGTACTTAAATGCAAGCAGATACGATTACCTAATGCTTTGAAAAATATTTCACACAACTTCAACCGCTACTTTGGAAGAAAATCTGAGTTGAATTCGCTAAGTGTATATTTTTTTACACTTGACTGAATTTTCTGTGTACTTTACGATTTTTTTTTTTTCATAACTTTGATATTATAAATATTGTTATAAAAGTACTCGTGATAAGTCGAAAATGAACTAAATGTAACCAAATAAGGCGATCATTTATTGATTTTGCACAACGTATGCAAGAATGTATGCTCAGTTTTGTTTATCTATTTTATAGTAAAAATCTATAAGATCAAAAATTGTAGGACCAACCAAATTAAAAAAAATATTAAACAATGGCTGTTAGCTCAATCCTACACAGAATCTGAAGCCTTCGTACGAGTAACATCCCAAAAATACTCTCTCTCACTCACAAACACTCCTGTTGCCTGAACAATGCCAGGGGGCCACGGTATCCCTTTCGGACTTTCCCGCAACCCCGGCAGGCAATGTTGCCATCGGACCCCTTCACCCGATGACATCTCTTTGTGGCGCGCGTGGAACACAATGCGCCGTCGACCCGGGCTTGGTCCTTACCGGACGGCGAGCTACCCATTGCTCATCGCCCGCGCCTACGGTGGCCGGGAATCGGCAATTGATTCCCGACGCCCAGGGCGTCCTCCTGCGGCGGCTAGGGGCGTGAGGGCGCGAAATTTGCCTCTCCCTCACGCGTTCCGCCTCCTCCTTCGCGAGCATTACTGCTTCGTAGAAGGAGTTGACGGCCTCCCATGCCTTCTCGCTCCGTACCATGGCCTGGACCAGGGCCGGATGCGAGAGATCCCCGCCACCGATCGCCTCCACGAGGACACGGTGGTGCTCTGTCCAAGCCGGGCAGACCTCTACCGTATGCTCCACCGTGTCCTCCGGGTGATCCACGTAGTGATGACACCCGGGCGTTTCCTCCCGCCTGATATCGAACAGGAACCTCCCGAAACAGCCGTGTCCGGTGAGGACCTGCGTCAGGCGGAAGGTAAGTACGCCGTGGCGCCTCTCTAGCCACTCTTCAAAGACGGGACTTATCGCCACTATTGCTAAACACCTTTGCTAAACATCAAACAATAAGTACTGAGAGTGCAATCCACACCGACGCGCCCCACTCCGCGATTACTGTACTGTAAGCTGTACTTTAGTACGGCGAGTGGGGCGCGTCGTCGTGGATTGCACTATCTATACCTACATTTGCATCATAACTACGCTCAATACTGTAAAAATAAAACAAAAACGTAACACAACTACGTTTGAGTTATTTTACGTTTTTGTTTTATTTTTAGTCTTTTGTTATTGATTTTGTTTTTACATTAAATTTTTAAATTTTGTTTTAAAAATTTAATGTAATAAATACAATACAGTATCGACCCTGAAATTTCAAATAGTTAAATACTCCCAAGGCTTCCATTACAAAACTTGTAGCTAAATTTAATGATCAATGTCATGTAAATGAAAGGCACTTAATTTACATTACAATGATCATTTAATTGGAGATATGTTTGGAGTTTGCCTACTTGATAGAATCAGAAATGAAGAGATCCGTAGGAGAACCAAGGTAACCGACATAGCCCGGAGAATTGCCAAACTTATAATAAGTGGCAGTGGACACACATTGCACGCCAGACAGGTTCTTGAATGGCGACCGCGTACCGAAAGATGTAGCTTTGGAAGGCCTTCCACAAGGTGGACCGATGTCATGATGAAGCGTGCGTTAATCCACTGGATGCGAGAAAAACAGAATCGGTCGAAGTGGTGATGCTTAAGGAGGCCTGTGTCTAGCAGTGGACGCCAATATCGGCTGAAATGATGGTCATTTAATTTGGTTACAAGTTTAGTAATAATTAGGTAGGTACTGTCTTTAAACATTGTCTAACACCAACCCTGGGTCACTCCTGGTTTAATTAGATGCATGAGACAACGCGATAAGCTTCATCTTGAATGCAAAGCTGACCCTGAAAATATCACAAAACAATTAATTTACACCAGATACAGGAACTTTGTGTACACACACAAAAATGCTTGGCTTAACGCTGGTCCAGCTCCACAAGGGCGCATAAACTAATTGATTAGCATTCAAAAATATTGTTGGAATTGCTGAAGATTGCAAAAACTATCTTTGAATTGTATAACTTCAATCTCTTTTTTTTTATTGTATAATAGCATAGCACATGTGTGAGCACTGTGACCATGTACCTTCTATAAAGCTACCATTTACTGGGTACGTCTTTCATTGACTTGATATGCCCTGGCGGCTAAGAGTATGTCATGCTCACTCAAATGTCTCGCTGGTGGTGGCGTGTGTGTTGGATCGTTGAGTTCCCTTCAAAATGGTTGAGCTAAACGGTACTGATCCATGCGTCATGTTTGTGAACGGGCGCCATCAGTAGGGACTGGTCATCTCTTATCTGCCACGGCTTATTTTAATTTTTGAATTGTTTTATTTTTTATTTTTTATTACGGACGCTTTTTACGTACACGTCTTTCTACATTGTTCTCACATGTATAATTTCAACATGAATGATGTAAACAATATTTTGTAAGAATATAATTTTTTTCAAAAGTGTCCGTAGAGATTCTTGCCCGTTCTTCTCCATAGGAACCTACGCTTTGGAATGGGCAACTAGCTTCATATTTCTGACTGACTGACTCCTTGACAATACAAAAGTGCCTGTAAATGGTTTAATTGAAATAAATGCTTTGAGTTTGAGTTTGAGTGTCTTTCCCGATTCCTGGAAAACTGCTGCAGTGTCCCCCATCTACAAAAGTGGTCCCAAAGACATGCCGGAAAACTATAGACCTATCGCCCTCTTGAGTATAGTCTCCAAAAATTTAGAAAAAATTGTAAACAAGAGACTGGTTAATTTTATAGAGAAGCACTACATCGTCTCCGATAGGCAGTTCGGATTTCGCTGAGGAAAATCCACCGAAGACGCGGTGTCACTTTTGACAAATCAAGTCTCCCATCACATAGAAAATGGAAAATGCTGTGTTGGTGTCTTTCTTGACTTGGCAAAAGCATTTGACACCGTGTCACCTGGACTGCTTTTGAAGAAACTCGAGGCAACAGGTATAAGAGGAACACCTCTAGAATGGTTTCGCAGCTACTTAACATCAAGGTATCAATATTGTAAAATAGGCAGTCACCAAAGCAGGTCGCTCCCTATCACGTTCGGTGTCCACAGGGCAGTACCCTTGGCCCAACGTTGTTTACGCTGTACATTAATGACGTAGTAAATCTCCCTCTTAGAAACGCTACAGTGATATCCTACGCTGACGACACAGCTATCGTATTCCACGACACGTAATGGACCGAGTGTATCAACTGGCGGAACAAGGCCTCTCTCAGATAGCGCAATCCCTAGACACTAACCTACTGACACTAAACGCTGGTAAATTAAATATATTGCTTTCTCCAAAACAAGGTCCTCCAGTGCCTCTCAAACTATGTCCTTAAAAATACACACCTGTCCACAGGAACACAATATTGTCTCACACCTAACACACCGCCCCTGCGCATGCATAGCCCTTGAACGTACTGACACTTTTAGATATCTTGGGGTAATCATAGACAACAACTTAACGCACAAAGCCCACATTTATGCCCGTTTCTCCAGAGTACGAAAACTAATACACGTTTTGAAAAAACTCCGTCACTGTACTCCGGTCGATATTTTGAGAATGGTCTACTTTGCACTCTGCCAGTCAATAATACAGTACTGTATCTGCATTTGGGGACGTGCTGGTAAAAGCAAATTTATAACACTAGAGAGGGCACAACGGGCACTGATCAAGGTTGCACTAAAAAAAACCTTTCAGATTCCCTACAGACCTTGTTTACCACGAGTTTCAAGTTCTCAGGGCACGATAAATATTCGTACTTCAAGCAACGCGTAAATATCACGCAACAATAAAAAAACGGCCCGACTATAGCGACATATTAAACAAGCGTGTCTTCAGAGTACCCATACCAAATGCCAAATCCGAAATAGCTAGACGCTGTACCTATTTTTCCCATCCCAACACTTACAACAAAGTTTGGAAAATCTGCGACCTAAAGGGCAGCTCAACCGCAACCTGTAAAAAACCCTAACTTCAGCTCTTTTAAAATTATCATACGATGACACTGAAGCCTTGATATAGCACCTACACACACCCAATCACACACATATACATACACACCACAGCGCAAGCCCAACGTTAACACTTGCTATTTTATGTTGTGTTCAGATTCGCACGAATGTTTTATTTTAATTTATTTTATTTTATTTTCACTCATCTTTTGTTTATGGTAAATGTGTAATTATTATCTAACATTCTCAAACTGTACTGTAACTTTTATAACTGAAAAATTCGCACTCCAGAGCCACAAGATACAAGCGACGCTTAGTTTGTGGTTCACCGATTATGTCACATTGTATTGTTACTTTTTGATGAATAAACTTTATTATTATTATCATCGGGAGTGTTATTTTTCTCAGCTCTTAGACTGGTTTTAGCTACATTTACGGGCCAAATCCAAGTAAATGCAGCGTGTGGTGTGTATTTAAGATGAGGGTGTACTTTCGTCTAACTGCATAAAGGAGACTGAAACGATTACATACAATCTTGGGCCTGGTTGTAAAAAGATGAAAGTGGTGTCAATTAATAGCTTATATATTATCAGCCTTTCACTGATAATTCTGCGGATTTTGTCAATCTGAGAACAGAGATAAAAGAGATTATGTAAAAGTGAGGTTATGTTACAATCTTTAACTAACAGCTGATTCCTGAAGTGCAAAATATGTGCTTTTGCACTAATAGTTATTATATTTAGTAGGACATATTTGATAAATCATATGAATGAACGTCAATGACTTCAGTCCTACCTACCTATGTAGGTAACAGGTATGGAATTACGGAAAGGATGTCTAAAATAAAATAAAAATTAATTTAAGTATTATAGTGTTTTATTCGTCTTCAATTATAATTAAAATGTCGTCTAGGAATTGTGCAGGCGGTGCTATATGATCTTGGTACCTAGCCCAGATAAGATACCATATAATGCAGATTATATGAGCGCAGTAGCCTACAGTTCGTCTCCCTACAATACAATTTACAGTAATGCATTACTATAGCTTCCCTTCCTGTACGAGAGCCATTGCCGAATCACTGACAGAATTGTTTCATCGGGTAAGGGTCGTCGACCCAGTGTATTGCAGTGATCAGTTGTTGTCCCACAATTCACACAGCGATCCATAGTTTCAATGTTTTTTTTCTATTCCGTGGTTTCAACAATACCCAATACACAATCCGGAGGTAAAATCCAAAATAACAATTCCAAGTCAAACGTGTGAGCGATCTTCGGTGTCCAGTGTGTCATACGAGGTAGACAGGGTCGGAATCCGTAAAATACAAAGCAAAGGTCGTGAAAAATTAAGAACAATCCGGAAAGCACTCAAAACGCATCGGAAAACACGAAACCAGTAAGCAAACGAGATCATTAGAGCAGTTGGCAACCACAGACTACATAGGGATACTACGTTGGCAACTGTCTAGTGTCCGTGTCAGTCAGCTGTCATGCCAGTGACATAGACTAAAAATAGAAAACTAATTTTAATCGATATGAAATCGATAATCATTAATATTGTTTTTTCAGTAATTAATTGATATTTTATTTATTAATATGACTGTAATTATATGCACTATATTGCACATAAGTGTATAAAGTGCATTTAATTACTTTGAGTTAATTATTTAGTGCAAAGGTTTTATTTTCGTAACTGTGTAATCGATTACTCAATCGGTAATCTCACGAAAACTATCTTTTCCATATTTCTCCGCTTCCAGATTGAGAATTCAGGTGATTTTTCATATTCTAAGATAGAAAAATATGACTAATTTTTTAGATCATATCTTAACTTATTACATTTGGGCCCACCGTTTCCCATCTCCTTTCCTAACGATTCTGCATGTGTTGAGGATGACTGCTTTCTGCAGATTGATGTAAATATTATTTTTATTATTGTTTGTTTTATTTTCGCCTTTGTATTTATTGGCATTCAATATGAACTGGCCAATAGGTACCTACTTATCTTGACACTAACTTTTATTAATTTAGTGTTGGCTATCTTGTTTTAGAAATCAAATCTATAAAGATAAGTAATTGTAATTAACTTGAATATGTACATAAATGTGAATGTATAACATCTCACCGTTGCAATGCATCACTTCTGCCTAACGAGCACATGCATGAAGTGATTCATTATCGGTGAGTCAAATTTGTCCACTAACATCTTCAGAATGCTATTAGGACTTGACCGCGTTCTCTCCAATAGCGATGCCGTCTTTCTCCTCACCATTGCGTGGAAGTCATGAACATGCGCCTGCGCGAACATGCCAGAAGCACTACAAAAGCGCGGTAGCCTCAAAAGCATTCTGAAGCTGTTATTGTATTGGACCCTCAGGGCATCCATTGTTTTCCGCGTGTAGCTGGCCCACAGGCTGCTCGTGTAGAAGGTCTGGCAGTAAGCCTTGAACAATGTTATCTTAACCTCCTTACTACAACAAGCAAACCTGCGAACCAGCATATTGCTTCTCACAGCAAGAGCCAGCTCGATATCTTCATGATCTTTAAGGTCCTCCGTTACGCAATGCCCGAGATATTTAGTTTGTTTCACCCTTTTTCAGGGGCTGGCCATTGATTGTGATACTGATAATTGGCTCGTATGACTGCTTCCTACCGGGGGCCTTAAAGATCACAGTGTTAAGATAACAGTAAGTAGGCTAAGCGCCAAAATACTGTTGAAAAACTGCCCGCATGCGGTTGTAATTTTGTTGAAATCATATTGTGGTATGCTTTATTTCCGAAACGATAAAGCTATACTAATTACATTAGGTACTGAACATCCGTAAGTGGCCATACAAACAGATTACTTTCCAATTTTTCTTTTGCAGCCGAAAATACTATGAGTGAAAACATATCGCGAAAACTGAAAAATCCGCCCGCAACCGCATGCGGATTCCAGGCCTTGATACTAGCGGTCCTTCATAAAAACACAATTCTTTAGTAACTATCAACCCCATATATAGACTAAAGCTTGTACCTAAATGTGCTTAATTAATTAAACCGCAAGTAATGAGACTTCTTTAGTGCCAACAGCTGTTCCAGGATTCAAAACCGCCGCTAAAAGAATATAATTAACAAATAAATGTAAAAAGCTAGATACCTACCTACTTATAATAATTTTTGTTTTACAACAAGTTGGCGGTCCGCGGTGGCAGCATATGCATTCTATTTCCATACCGGAGCGACATGGGTGGCGGGCCCGTCATAAATCAACACAATTTGTTCCCAGCACGTTTTGATCGCCCGTTAATATTCATGATAATTGTTTAAATAATACACACGACACAAATTCAAATTCGTTCACCCCGGATGCTGACCGTTTGTTATTTTAACATCACTGATTTAATAAACTCCATTTGAATAAAGATTTTAGCTCAAATCAAATATTGTTTTATCATGCACGCCTATCAGAAAGATTTTTGAAGAAAATATATGCGAGCTATGAAAACAAATTGGCAATTTATGAACGTTCCGACATTATTAGCCGACTCGTGTTTACAATCAGAATTAAATTGAGTTATTATTTATGTTCTTAAACGCTATTTTAATTAATATAATTTGCAAAAGTGCTTAGGTAACATAATAATAGTATTGAAAACATTAATAACATTTGCTGTGGTACCTTTTTATATACTACCTAGGTACCTTTATTATACCAAGGTAGCTACATCCTACAACCTTTTTATAGGTACTAACAAAATGAGCCACTATTTACTTGAAGACGTAAAAATTAAACAAACGAAATGACAACGAGCTTAACTAAAATATTTTTCAGAAAAACATCTTAAGCTTCTAAACGAAGAAACACTAAAGCCATAAGGACAGCTTAAGGAATTATAGAGAAAAGAAAAGAAAAATTGTTTTCACTACGTCCGCGTCGTGCTCTTACCTTTTGAAGTATAGAGGAAGACAGTTAATAGTGCTTACTCGTGCCACTTCATAGAACGCGATCCTTTTATCGTTGAGAAGGGACTTAGTTTTCAGAATCAGTCCGGATGTGGCGAGCACTGATAGTTTTAAATTGGTTTGTTTATTCGTAGTACACAAGTATCGTTTGTTGACAAGCAACGGATACTTAGTAGTAAATTAGAACGGTTCTCGTGAAGTAAAATACTTGGAATACCTATAATTTGAAATGCTATACCATTTTTGAGAGTAAATAAACCATACTATTTATACTTTTTTATGTGTATATCTGTGTAACACGTTAACCAAAACAAAATGTAGAAGAGTGTCAGTTAATTTCCCTTTATGTTAGGTTATTCCTTCCGGAACTATTTGCACGGTCGTTAACATAATGGACCGCACAGCCAAAGATAAATGGTTCGTGGAAAGCGAAATCAACCAGCCAAGAAGTAGGAAAACTACTGTAAGTGCTGTGACGTAATGGGCATTCTATAATAAGACCATTTCCGAAGACTTATTGTAGTCTACAGATTATGCTAATGGTACATGTAAATCGCAAAGGGGTGAATCTTTTCTGAACACAATATACACTATCTTTACGCAAAAGTATCTAAAACTGATACTTCTCCATAAATGATAATAGAATAAACGTATCTTGTATTTTTATTTTCTCCCAGATATGTGTGCGTAAGGTAAGTATTTTATGAGATCCACTCGTACTGCTGAAATGTCTGTCATGGTCTGCGGTATTGAAGATACGAGTATATTCATGTTTAGATCCCTCGTCGGAGGCCGGAATATCGCTGGCGAGGATAATTCAATTATCTTCAGAGGTTCCCGTGTCATCACTCAAGCGTAGGTGAGCGAGAAATTTCTCGGATTCCCGAACTTCATATAAAGAATAAATAAGTTACAATAAACTGGTCAACAGTCAACACAGAACCAAACAACGACGTGATTCGAATACTTACACTCACACCTTTTTTGGAGAAATAATCGTCTGAATTTAGCTTTGAAAGCGTTTTAAGATTAAATTATTTTAAAAGTTTATAATACTTACATGAATCCGAAATTCTTTTCGCTAAGCTTTGTAGCAATCGAATTCGTTTAATAAAGAACCTTGTGCTTCGAAAACTGCGATCAGAATCTACCGTGCATTTTTATAGGTTTGGATGTATTTAATGGTTGTGCCAATAACTACACTAGTTGGCATAATGACGTCATCAAACAGCAATTATCGATTTATCAAATTAAATCAGCTTAAAAACTATATTTAGCACCGCCAAAGATCGTACTTTCAGCATTACCTAGACTAAAACCTACATTTATCATTAAACTTTCAAGTTCCAAAACGATACAAACCAAGAAACTTAGTTTCCAATTGTTTTAAACATTTCTTGATATTGTTCCCTTTACTATCTTAAAGTCGAATCCTGCGAAGTTTGTACAAAGTTCTGTTTATTGGTACTAGACTTGTGTTCAATCCGTTTTATAATGCAACCGACAAGTGGTATTTATCCCGTATAATCCGTCGCGGTTTCACTACCGCCTGGCGGCAAGCCGCTGTAAGTTATTAGATTTGAAGAGTTTTGGCGGAGACGTTCTCAGCCGCTTCAATTTGTGCTTCGTTAAACGATTTACAAAAATATCTTAAGGCTGTTTTTAGGGTTCCGTAGCCGAGGGGTACCAAACGTAACCCTATTACTAAGCCTCCGCTGTCTGTCTGTCCGTCGGTCTGTCTGCGGGCTGTATCTCATGAACCGTTATAGGTAGACAGCTGAAATTTTCACATTGTTTGTGTATTTCTATTAAAAAATTAAATAAAGTTAAAAATATACAATAAACTTTTGATTTTGAAAATAAAAATTTCTTGCTGGCATCTGGGGTGTGTCATTTTATTGAACTCATCGAGTTCGTATTAGTATATTCATGTATAAATATAATATTTATTTATTTTTATTCTCAAAAATGAAGATATTGGGGGCCGTAAAAGTTGTCAGTTTTAGACCATTTTTATACGAGCTCTATCGCAACAACTAAACAAGTTAGGAAATTGAAACTTTTGAATATTATGTACCACATACTGTATAATCAATACATAAAAACATCGATTCATAAGGTATTTTAATTAAATACGGGTGATTTTCTGCAACTGCAAAAATAACCTAATAATTCATAGTATCATTATAAAAATACAAAGGAGATGTTTCATTTTCGGCCATTAAGTGTACGGTAATGAAAAAAGAGGAAAAAATTCCACGAATTGAGGAAAAATATTCTTCCCTGAATATTTCCCTGATTACTTCGGCACAAAAAATAATTGTTTATCAAATTATTGCCGTATTCTATTGATCATGGCGTCGTCTTACTTGCACACTGCATACGTCCAGAAATCATGTTACATTAAAACGTAATAATATCACGTAGACGTTATTTATACTCGTATGGCATGAAAGTCATGTATTTCTGTAATAAGATCTTAGACGTCTTTTTGATTAATTAGAAAATATCCTACTTTTGTGGATTGTAGATTTGTGGGTACTTCTGGACGAAAAATTCAAACATATTGTTTGTATTACTATTTGACATCACATCTGTCAGTCTCGTTCGTCTCGACTTCGTGGCTTTCGGTGTCTGTACAAAAACTTTTTTTATGGAAAAAGTCCAAAACGGCCTCGGCGTTCCGCCGGAAAAAGTTTTTCGCAAACAACAATCACAGTTTTGGCAGTTCTAGGTTATGTAAACGTCAACTCTCTAACCTATCATGGCTGGCTGTCGATGTTTGTATTTCACCTGACAAACGTAGAACATTATCAATTTTTATTTAGTGCCAAAAAAATATTAGATATTATGAAACAAAACAGTCTTTATTGTATTCAGGGGATCGTTTCCCAGGTTTTCTAAAGCTTACATATTATGTCCGGAGTCCCATACAAAAATAAAAAGTCTCCTTTATCTTTGCGATTTTTTTTCAATTTGCTTGAAAAGTATTCTTCGTTTAGTATTTTATTTATTTATGAATACTACAAGCACATAAATGTACAGAGGTGGACACAGGCATTTTCTACCACTCAAGCTTTGGGTGATGCAGAGACAAACAGTGGTAGGTGAAATAGCGAGAATTGAGGAAAACAATATTAAAGTTCGCGAACGTGCTCGCGAACTTTAATTTTAAAAGATAATCGGTTGGTCGCCATCCTGATTTCCTGGGGGAGCGCATTCCACAGAGAGATAGACTGAATGAAGAAAGAAGAGTGAATGAAGTCTGTGCGGTGAGTGGGACATTGAAGAAGACAATTGTGAGATGAACGTAGATTTCTATTGTGGTTGGCGCAAATGTACTGAACAATTATTACTGAACAATTATTATTTAAGTATTGAGTATTTTCATTTATCTGAACAAAAAGACTGGCCAAGTGCGAGTCGGATTCGCAGACAAAGGGTTCTATACCAGCTTACAATATTTAACAGATATTTTTAGGGTTCCCATAATATACAGCTGTGCTGCTGGGGAGTTTGTTGCGCCACTTCTTCTTCCCAGCAAAAGCACTAGGAAGTGGTGAAGGGTGGGCGTTTTGGGGGACTGTCTTATGTAATTTTGACGTTCGAAAAGTGCTGATTCTCAGCCTAATTTGAATAAATGACTTTTGATTTTGATTTTGATTTTATAATACATTTAAAAGTTAAAGGTCACACAAGAAACGTGTTTTTTTTGGCATTTTTTGCTAAATATTGTACGGAACCCTTCGTGTGTGAGTCCGACTCGCACTTGGCCGGTTTTTTATATTATCCAAATATCTGGATACGATGTGTTTTGGTGGTGATGGTAGAAGAATAGACACGACTACTCCTCAATTTCGAAAGTAATGAAAAAAAAAATTTTTTTTGAAAGCTTAAAACACGTCTTCGTCATTTTGTAAAGTTCTTTTGCAGTATAGCAAAAATAAAAGTTATTCCTCTGCATAGCAATAACCTTTTTATTGACACAATGTAGGTAGGTTTGCCTTTGGGAAAAACTTAGTCAATTGATAAAATACTGGAAAGTCTGACTATTTATTTTTGCCTATGTTTTTTTAAGACTAATCATTTAGGTGTCGACATACCTATATCACACACTTAAATGATTAGTTTTTTAGCTCATATTCATAATACACTAAAGTTTAATTAGCTAAACAAAGTGCCATTGTACCTGTAGGTAAATCTTTCAACAGAAGCTGTCATAGGCCTCAATGTCTAGTTATTTATTTGAGTATTGTAGACACGACACAACCATGTTCCTATGATCTGAGGATGACACATGCCAAGAATAAAAGGAACTGCCAACAAAATTATTTTTGTTAATATTTTGACCGGCAGACAAATACGTTAGGTTATTTTCAGCCGTCCGTTCTAAGCGGTCCCACTCTCACACGATTTATCCTTTATGACGAAAACGAAACATGAAAAGCTAATGTCCGGACCTCGTGACTTGTCATCATATTATTACTTTGCCACGTACACGCCTCGCCCCAAGTTTTGAATAAACATAATTACAGAGAACACGTACTTATTTTGATTATAATAATATTTTGTTAACTTTCTCCCTAATTACTTTCTTAGTTGTTTTCATACTGTTATAGCTATTAAAATTCCTAAAGTTAAACATTAACAACAGACGGAGCGGAAGGGTTTGTCTTTGTATTCCTCTTACGTAACTGTTATATTTCGGTGAACACAAAAGTACTGCGGAATATGAAATTTGATTCGGTTTTAGTTAATTCAGCAAGTTAGTGGCGGTGACTAATTACCCATCATTGTGTATTAGACTGAGCTGATGTGGCAGAAACTTGAGTTAACACTATACATCACTCGGCGTGCACACATGACGAAGCCACTATTAAGTCATTAATTAAGCAAAGACGACGTAGACAAAGACAGCTCAGAGACACTCTACGTAGTCCTTAACAACTTAGTGATAAAGTTGAAAGTGCTCTGATTTACAGTGGGCATGAAGTTAATGGGGTAGCATTAGAAGGGCATGCCGACGTCGACCGACAGCGTCGCAAACAAATAAAGCCACTCGTTAAATAAATCGCCACAGTCAAACATAGTCGAGACCTTTCCGCACCTCTGCAGCCGTGAATAAATAAACATAATAATGTGTTTAGCGAACGACCCCATGTTTTTAAACAAGACAATAACTAACATTTGATTAAAAACTACATTGGCTTTTAAGTAAATATGTATTATTTATCATGAATAATATTCTTTACAATTTCAAGATGTGCCTCACTCAAACTTTGTTAAAATAATCCATCTCTTTGAGTAGACAGTGCTCCAAAAGGAGCGACCGATATAACTATCTGAGAGAAAAGATAAACTTTTATTTTCTACAAAATCTGTTTATCTTTGTAGAAAGACCATTGAATGAACACAAATGCTTTTGAAGACATTTCTCAGGAAACGTTATGATTGTTTAATGCTTTAATTATTCGCACATCTGTACGAGATATGACTAGTGATGGGTCGAGAGAATATTCTCTCACTGAGAATATTCTGCAATATTCTTTTTGTCAGAGAATTTACGAGATTTTAAAGTTGGAAGTAAAATTGCTATTTTTTTGCCCGTTTGAGTAAGATCACCTCTTATTGTGTGTGCCGCCACAATTAAACCGGTCCGCGCCCGCGCCGCGCGCCTTTCCCACACTGCACTGCTATTTTGTTTATGCGATCAGTTACTTGTCACCAGTCCGCCTGTGTAGCTGTGTTCAGTAGCGATTTCAGAGATAGTTTGTAATTGCCGTGTATTTTTTTCACAATGAAACCAAAAGGAAAAGTGTACAATTACTATAGAGAAGCTCAAGTCATTCACATTGCTTTGGATGGATGGACTAATATAAGAAACGAGCCCATAGTGAACATCATTTTGTACACACCTACACCATACTTTTATGATTTCATAGAGACTAAACAAAATAAACATACAGCTGAATATTTATTTCAAGAAGTATGCAAAATCATTGACAAAATCGGAAGCGACAAAATCATGCTGATTATAACAGATAATGCTACCAACATGGTAAAATGTGGTAAGATGCTGGAAAGAAAATATCCCCATGTGAAGTGGGCAGGCTGCTTAGCTCACACATTGCATTTAATAATTGGCGATATATTAAAAAACCAACAAGTTACAAAACTGTTTTCGGATATCACAGATGTTATCAAGTGTATTCAGCGTTCTCATATTCTCTCAGCAGATTTTAAAGCAACTGCACGGGACAAGGGAGTAACGAAATCATTACAGTTACCAGTGAAAACAAGATGGGGAAGTCACCTGAACTGCGTTCAAAGTCTGTTAGATTGCAAATCTGTTCTTCAAAACATGGCGTTAAACTCCCAAGGTGTACAGAAATATAAAAATTTACTTTTGAATGAAAACGAATGGAAGAAATTTGAAAACATAAAGGTATTACTAAAACCAATCGTAGATTGGATAACAAAGTTGGAAGGAGATTACTGTTCTATCCATTTGATACATACGGCATTCGGCGAATTAAAAGAACTGCAAGAGAAGCCTACCGTCGCTGAAATTTTAGGCGAAGAAGCAAACAATAATTTAAAACAGAAATTCAGCGATAGAAAAGCTACAGCGCTTAAGCCAATGCACTATGCTGCGGTATTATTAAACCCGCAAAATCGTGGTACAAAAATGACATCAACTGAAAAAATAGACGGATGGGAGTTTGTTCTGAACTTGGCTGAAAGACACAGTTCACACAATATTTCAGTTCAACAACTGTTCGAAGAAGTGTCTGAATATAAATGTGGCACTGGTTTGTGGAGCAAAGAATTTATTTGGGAAACCGCTAAAAAAGTCAAGCCAGTTGCGTGGTGGCAAACATTATATCCTAAAACAGAATTAGGAGTAATGGCCCTGAAAATTTTGACTGCTCCAGCAACTTCTGCTTCTGTGGAACGCTCTTTTTCCACATTTTCAAATATACATTCAAAAAAACGTACTTAATAAATTCAATACCGAAAGAGCAGGCAAAATTTGCCTGATTGCTCACAATCGGAAAATCATAAATAAACAAAAATCAATAAACAAAGGGTCCGAAGAACCACAACCAAGTACAACTGCCACAAGAGAAATAGAAGAGCCTACACTCAATTTAGAATCAGAAGAAAGCACATCTGAAGAAGAGGCAGACGATGAGCCTGTAATATTGATGGAAACAGACCATATCAACTTAGATGACATGGATTAACTGATGTCAATGAACGAATAGTCTATGTAATTTTATTTCAAGAATTGTTGGGATTGTGATTGTTATTTTGTTTTTAATTATTTACACTGTAAATCATTCTTGTTTTTATTTTATAAAAGCAGATTATTTGTAACTCATAAAGTTTGTATACCCATATGTTTGTTTTTTTAATACAGAAATCCTAATTTAACTTATAAACCAAACGAAATTTAAGAGAATTTATGAGAATTTTCTCGGAAATATTCTCGGGAATATTCTCACTCAGGAGAATTTACTGACGATTTAAGTTGTAGAGTAGTTTATTTTAACGTAAACTTCGTAAAACGTTCAAATGCACTCAAAACTATTACTCTAAAAATAGGCCGATTCAATACAGTCATCCAATTTTTAAATTCTTGTAAATTCCCTTCCAAAAGAATATTCTCGAGAACTTAACAGCAAAGTTCTCGCAACGAGAATATTCTCGGGAATTTATACCATCACTAGATATGACGATATATTTCCGTTTCATCTTCTTTGTAAATCACAGAGCAGAAATGGTTTTTAAGTAAACATCCTTTTGACGAGGCTTGTATAATAAAAATCAATAGCTTCCGAAAGCTTAACTGACCGTGCATATCGCGGCTGTCCTCTTTCGTTTCATCAGTTTTCCTCTGTTATTTAGTCGAGCCACAACACAACCCACACGAATATGTACTTAAATCAATAAAGACTTTATCAATTAAGTTTTTCACGAACTGAATTAATACATATCGCGCTCACAGCTTACCTTGCAAGGTGGGAGTGATTTAGATTGTCGTCAGTAAGTAATTCCTCTAGTACATTTTCACAGTGTTGAAAATAGTGATATCGAAAGTTATTCTACGTATGATATACGCACGTAGATCCATCGCTAACGATAACATAACATAACATCACGCCTTGTTTCCCCGAAGGGTTGGGCATAGGTGTACCTGTAGCAGCTACACCCACATGTCGCCAGTTATGTTCAAGTCCCATGTAATAGGGGGCGAGTCTATTGCCATCAACCGGGCACAAATCACTCCGGGCTGCTACTGAGAAATTCCAGATAGAAAAACCATGGAGAAAACCTCAATAACACTTTGCCCGATCCGGGAATCGAACCCAGGGCCTCATGCTCAGTAGTAGCGCTTGCGACCACTAGACCAACGAGGCAGTCACATAACGATAACATAACGATAGCATAACGATAACATAACGATAACGTAACGATAACATGATAACATAATCAGCCTATAATGTTCCCACTGCTGGGAAACAGGCCTCCTCTCGGTGAGAGGGAGTAATCTACCACGCGGGCCCAGTGCAGGTTGGTAGATGTCACATGTCTTCGAATTTTTGGTTCTAGGACATGCCACTTTCCTCACGATGTTTTGCTTCACCGGCACCGCACCGTTTTGAGAGCCGCTACCGCTGGGCCACCACTGCTCGCTTTGCTAACAATATTTCAGACTATTTATATGCAATCGTACGATTTTTTTGTTTACGTTAACGACTGATGTATTTGGTTTTAGAATAGAATTTAATATGCTCTATATTGAAACAGCGGTACACTTGTTTCATACAACAATTACTTTTAGAAAGATAATATTCAAACTGTTATAACATGATTGATGTGTTTACGTGACATTGTAAAAATATTAAAATTGCTGAACAAAACAGAATCAATTGTGAGTAACTTTGCTGACTCTGTGCTGTCCAAACAGAATTTATAAAAAAAATAAAATTGAATCACAATCTTGCATGCACGAACGTATTTTAAGGTTTTCAATCTTGAAAGAAGTTTAAAATTCAATTATAGTTTTTGCGGGACACAATGAAGCGAAATCGACGTCAATTCTTGTGTGCGAAAATTAGATTATTCATGATTATGACGTAGTTACTTTGAAGTAGTGCTGAACATTTTAGAGGTCAGTGGAATATTGTGGTCAGTGCGCAATTATAATAAACGCCCTCCCGCTAGAGATTAACATAACGAGACAACGAGTTAGGGAAAAGTTACCGTATTCCTGAATCCTCAGGGAGGTCTGAGCCGAGAATAATGAGTGAACACACCAACTTTCTGAATTTGCCGGGATCGAAGCCATGGGGAGTTAGCTATATCGCCGCTTAATTATTACCACTGAGGATTTTCTGAAAATATTATACAAAAAATAATAGATAACTAATGCTCCATTTGTCCAAAACCAGACAGTTTGTAGTTGGTCTTTACCTACTGCTGAACGTAGTTTTTGAATTTTAACAGACCAGTGGGTTAAAAATCAAAGCTACTGAGTTGTTGGACTGATGTTCCGTAGTAAATATATTCGAGTTCCAATTCTAAATCAATAACCATCACCAATATGAATAGTAAAAGGTACACACCATGAGTCATGACCGCTAATCGATGCCAGACAGGCATAAAGGAGTGTTACGACGATCTATAAACCACGAGAGTGTCACAAAATCTACTCAACGAAGAATTTGCGATTGTAATGCATCTTTACGATCCATCAAAATGCTGACGACCTTAAAATTAAGTAAAAATCGCTGAATATAACAATAATGTGATTTTCAAATATCCATCAGAGCTGAAAATGATTATATGCGTACATAACAAAAAGATTATTGACCTCGGGACCTCTGAGCAACATAATACCATACAGTCTAGCTAATCCGTTGTGATTCAACCAACCCTACTAGACCCTCCACCCCAAAAGAATCAAATATCCAAAAGTTACCCACAAAGAAGTTATGAGGAACCCTGATTATATTGAATGATAACAATACGGTTTATTACATAATATATAATTTTATTCATATATGTAATCCAACGTGGTTTTATTTTTCATAACTCTATGCAGTCGTGCGATGCATATGAATCCATCGCGTATAGCAGAGAGTTATTGTCAACAAAAACACAAATTTTGAGGAACTATAGGCTTTAGTGCTTCAATGCGACAATAGTCCGCCGGATAGTGGACAGTCCGTGTCAAGCTTAGTGTTTGTGCATTTATTCGGCAAATACTTTTTACGGCTATTGTGAGAACATTTGTGACTATTTTGAATGATTCTCTTACATGATTGACCTTAACATGGCTAGATTTTGTAATAGATATTTTGTTGCGTTTTTAGACTATAGGTACAACTAAAAACTTCATTTTTTACTCAAAGAAAACGCCGTTCCGCGGCAGCAACAAAAGGGATTTTCCAAGGCGACCGGTTTTGTACTCGGATTTTTGTTATGAAACCTTTCATAAGTATGTAAATTGAAAATTTCAGTGCGCAGAAAGAAAGAAAAATGGCGAATTCCTTGATAACTCTGTGTGAGATGGTGTCGGAATAAATTTTTGTAAACTTTTAATGAGATCTTGTGTCTGTACACACAATTTTATATATTACCTGGAGTCGCAGGTGACTGCCTGGTACATCGCCTTTATTTCATAGCCGCCATTTGAAATCTCATCGCACGCTGTAATATAGACACAGTCGTTTTTACTTTACGATCTTGTAATGTCACCGAGGCGTATCAAACGGTGGAACACACCGCGCTCTCTGTGCCTGATAATATTTTATAACACAAATCACTACCAACATATTCCGAGCACAATAATGTGGAAAAGGGTCTTGATAACATTGTGAGGGAAATTCTCCCTCATAAAGGATACAGGAAAAGGCTTTTACTATTTTTGTATACAGGTAGTTTTGTCTATAGAACAACCAGTTTTTCTAGAACAGAGTTCAGAAAAAGTATAGTGAAACCACATGCAATACAAAAAGAGTATTACAACACGGCGTTGCCGAAAGGCAGATGTCTGTTCATCGCTGCAAACAGCCCACTCTTTATGAAAGGAAATATTTTCACCCAAACTATTGTGTTACGAAGCAAGAAAGCCATCCTGTATAATATAGTTATTTTTAAAAGTTTGCGTTTTTCACTGTATAGTGGCATAACTGCTTATTTTTAAAATATTTATCAATCAGTAATTCAGTCCCTACTGTCCCACTTTTATGCTAAAGTACCAACTTGTACTATTTGATTGTCAGTAGGATTTTACTCGGTAGGTTTCAGTTTTTACAAAATAACCCACATTTCAGAGATTTTGTGAGACAAAAGGCAAGGGTTACGTTTTATTAAACATTAGACTTTGAAAAAGGGATGTCTGGCGATGCGATAAACTAAAGATTTAATCAAAAGATTGATTTTATGTGGGACAGAGGTCGTGTAGCCGTTATAATCAGATTTTAAATTAACAGAGGTGGCAATAGATTGATTGACTGACACATTGATGCCTGTAATATGCCAAAAATCTGTTTAGAAATTAATTAAATATCTTTTGAACGGAAATACTGCGGAAGGAATTTCGATAGACGGCTTGAAAGGGGTTGAGATGGGGGATGAAACCGCTAACCACGAAGACAATGCGTTATTGTCCAAGTTTGGTGGCTCAATGATCTTGGATTACTCCGCTATGAGTCGCGGATTCAATTACCGCAAGCAGCTTTGTAGTATGGCCTTCAAATTGTTTTTTTTTTTCTAGAACTGCGACTCGTAGAATATTATCCTTAAGTAGGGATTTTTTTAAATAAAAATATAGATCTTTCATGCTTAAAACGAGGTAACAGCCATCAAGCTTAGCGCCTAATGATGTCTGATGAGTTCTATAATTACGGGTCTCTACAGACTCGTAATTATACATAGTACATTTATAGCTTGATAGTTGTTACCTCGTTTTAAGCATGTAATCATTTGCATTTCATTCAGTATCAAAACACAAAAAAAGGAATTTTGTAACAGTAAATTTTGTAAAAGTAGGTACATACTTTGTATAATCTCGTGACAGTAAAAACCCGTGCTAATTTTCTAAGTAAAATAATTAAATTATACGTTCATGTGCAATATCGGTAAGAAGGTTGTACCTTAGTCATCAATGCCTTCCCTTCCTTATACTGCTATAATCAACGGAAATTCGTACACCCAACGATATCCTTAGGATAACGACTTTGTCTGAAAAATAAGCGGTATGGTTCCTAGTCAAATAATTCAAAATTCTTACTTATGGGTAGCTGTGTGTGAGTTCGATAACAAATGACTGGACGCATAACGAACTCATATAAATGCAGTATTGTCCGCGGCGAACGGAGGCGGACGGGACTCACCTTGCGACCTCAGCCTCCTGATTTATTCAAAGTCTAAGCTCGGCCGGAACACATCTACTATGGATTTAACCCAAACCACTTTCGCTTTTGATAGCCCTGTCGAAGATCTTCCTAGAAGGAAGTGCGACGCAACAATCCCGCAAATGGGCTCGACTTACTTCAGTCACACTTCATGCAATGCTTACGTAGCTCCTATTTTTTCTTGACACTCCTTTTTTATGTTTGCTCTAATGGAATTAGTTAACTTCTTCTGTATATTCGGTGCTCCTGCTTCATTAAACTTTGTAGTAGTAGGTACGCTATGCTTTTTAGTAATGTAATATTCTATGAGTTCTTTTCTAACCTCCAAACCCAGACAAACGCACATTTACTAACTACACAGATCAGAGAGATTCACAGTTGGAACTACTACAATTATCTCAGTAAAAAACATTCTGCTCTGTTACGTAAATAAAATTACAATCTTCCTTTTTTTCTAAAAGCCTTGTGGACCATTTTAACTATTCAATTTCTTTGTCGTGATATTCTGTAATATTTATTTCAATTTACAAACTAGACGACAAAGTCTCCCTCGGTCTAAAGACAGACCCTGCCTCTGGCTAACTGCTAAATTACCTTGTTGAAAATCTTCTGAGGTACATGTTTTGCTTACATTACAACCAGAAACTGTACGCTTTAGCATAAGAAATACTTATATGCTGTAGCATAAGAAAATTTATAAAAATGGTCCGGTGTTATTAAAATAAATAATTTAGGTTATTTTACCGAAAAGAAAAACGTAATTCCTCTAATTAATCAAAGCTCCCTTTTTAGAAATAGTACGTTTTAGCAGCTTTAGTTACAAAGTTATCAACATTCATTTCGTAGGGATTTTGAATATTCATTTCATAGGCAGAAACGAATTAACAAACAATTCAGGACTTTCAAATCATGACATCAAAGAGCTTAATTGTAGCAGTGGCTGTGGCTACGACGGCTCTTTATAAGCTTCCGTATTTATATGCAGAGAAACCTTCATCCTCCCACTTGGCTAAAAAAGTTTTCATCGTTCATGCCTATGAATGATGTGATGCGTCACGTGCAATTAGCACCCTCAGAGCATGCAGTCCCGGGTGACTACCGAATTTCATCAAACATGGTCCAAAAAAAGGTTTAGAGCAAACATAGAACTATGGTGCAATCGAACACGGCACACGACTGCCCCGCGAAATTGATATGCAGAGCTTTTATCCAGAAACACATGTAAACAGGAATACGAATAAAAAAATGTTTATAGATACACACATCCCAGGTAGATAGCGCAGGAGATATCGAGCGGCGCTTCAGATTTATGAGCTCATTATACATCGAAATTTACGATCATTTCACAGGCAGCCAATCTCCTCCTTTGCAAATGTATTTCATACATAGGTAATATTTTTGTCACGCTTGACAAGGGAGCTACGACCTTTAAAAGGCAATACAAATGTGAGGGTTATTTTTATATACTGCGCTAAGGAGTTTTCTTGAAAACTATGCACATACTCACACGTAACTGCCTTCAGCGATAGCTTTTTTTATTTGGTGTCACTTAAAAAACTTTCTAGAATATTCTTGTGTATCTTTTTGCTGCGGAGCAAGCAATAGTTCATGCTCTGCCAACACACCTGGTGTGTCACAGCGTTAGGAGTTACCGCTGTTGAACCACACACACTGATATATGCGGGATCCTAGACCATCGCTTACTAAGCACAACTGTGACCTATTTTCCCCAGATAACCTTTAGAACATTCGGAAAAAAAATAGGAGTTAATGTATTCTATGCTTTCCTGAAACGTGGATTGAAAACAAGAAAGATTGTTTTAGTAAAAACTGAAAAAGGTAAAGGTAGGAAAAAAGCGCTCATTATTTTTCTGGGACGAGCTGTGAGTACGTAAATAGGTATAAAGTCTATCTGAACATAACCCGCTCAAAATTAACTGAAACATAAAGCAAAACTATACCATAACAAACTTAGTACAATAGTGAGTGACTTAAAAGGGCCGTTTACGATTATGCCGACAACCATGTTGTTCAACTACAAAGATGTAATATTTCAGGGTCCGTTGGTTATGACGCAACCCTAATTAGACAAGGTCTCTAGTCACGAATAACAGACCAAGATACTTCATTATTATTTCGTTTCGCGAGAGCGCATTGGTTGTTTGTTACTGTGAAACTATCTGGTGGGGAGTTCTTTTGTCCGCTTGACAAAAAGCGACGCGTACCGCCGGCACTACATTACTCGTAATAACTTCCTGAGTCTGCACGATGGAATGATGAGGCGTAACGTGCCGTAACAGACTCGTCTTAGTGCTGTCCTCTCGTTACCTGCGATTCCTTTTATGTGTCTCCCGCTTTCGAGGTTCGTGCTTCACTGTACTATGTCTCGGGGTACATGTAAAATGTGAACGGTGCCGCTGTTCCCCTTAATTTGAGAATTTTGAAGATTGTTGTACCCAAAAAAGAAACTAATTGAACCAATTGAAGCAACATAAAAACACGTTAGGTAATTAGAACTGTATTTTTGTGTAAACTAGGTATTTATCCTCAAGCGAGCAGACATTCAATAAAATAAAAAAAAACTAGAAACAGAAGTGAAGTATTTATACACACAAGAATTTATATTGACGAAATAACTCAAATAAAAATCTAATATAAATTCACAATCATACATGATGGTATGCCCGTTGACATTCAAAGTATTTTCAAATCAAGCTTACAAAGTATTATTAATTTTAAAGAATATTTTTTGCGAGATTGTAAAGTACGCGTCTTTTTCATTTGGACCCTTTAAGTGCTTAGACTGAAGGTGCTCCTGATACATTATTCATAAGCTAGGTTGCGTTAACTTAACCCGACGGTATTATTTTTTTCGCAAAAGAATTTACAGGAGCAAATACCTACTAATCACTTTTATTAAATAAATATTGGGTTTAAACAAGCTCCTTTTCTTGGTGTATTTACAGTGATTTATAAATATTGTAAAGAATATTTTTATCCGTCTGGAAATACGTTTACTCAGTGAAAAACTTATCATAATTTTGAATATCCCTTGCTTCATACCTAGATAACCGAGCCCAAAAATAAGTGTAGAGAATTTTGTGTTCTTTATTTAATGTCTAGTTGCAAAAAATACTGTTAGTCTAATCCAAAGACAAATAGAGTTGACGTAAGTTTCCGTCAATATCTAACCCTGAACAAATATAATCTTGTGTTCTCTATAATAGAAATAGTTTATTTTTCCCCTCTACGAGGTCTACGGCGTAGCGCTACGCGATTGTCGTTTCAAGTTCTTCAACAAAAAAAGACTTTCAATGACTTTGGTCTATTTTTGTAGATGTAAATGTCCTAAAGTTCTAAAGTAATATCAGTCAATTTGCAACTTACTTACAACAGTGTGGTCTTGAATCCTACTTTCAGAAGTTTGAAAAACTAGTTTTTTTTTAAAGAAAATACTTAATATTTTTCGACGTAAATAACAGGATTACCTAAGATTTAAGGCAATTCTACCAAAAAATATAGTGTATTCAGTAAACTATAACTGGAAAAATACAATTTTTAGTACTTGTGGCGGCATCTACATCGCCACATGCGAACTACGCATCAAAGACCTGACGTCACACAAACCCTGCATGGCGCAATTAAAGTTTACCGCGCGAACAACAAAAAAAAAACTTCCCCGACATCAATTGTTGGGCAGTTGCCCGCCAGACACCACACCCGTCTGGTCGGAGGATCCTCCCTTTTCTATAGAGAATGAATGATGAATGATGAATCCATCCCATTTCGTAAATCTGAATATTTTAACTCTGCCTTGTTTATATATATACTTGAAATATGCAAGTTCGCTCACAAACACACATACTTTACGATAAACGAGAAGACATACAAACAAGGTACACACTCCGACACAAAACACGACTCAACATACCAACATCCCACTTAAAAATACACTCAACAAGCCCTCTAGTTATGTTAATCAAAAGTTACAGTATGTTATGTAAGAGAAGAAAAAAAACTCCACCTATTCACGAACAAATTAAAAAAGTTAGTAAGCAATTATTATAGTGTCAACGAATATTTAAATGATAAATCGTTAAAACACATAAGTATATAATACTCGCATGCTAAATGTAAAATTATTGCTATTATAAAAAAATACCTAAGTATTTTGTAAAAGTGTGTTGAAAATAAGTTAGATTATAAATTATGTAAATGATAAGTCCTCTTCTCCACATATCTTTCTTTTGCTGTGCCCGACAGGGTCCATGATTGTTTCTTTTGGCAAATATTTATCACCTAAGCCTACATTGTGGAATGCAAGAAAGAATTGAGTATTGAACTTTACACCCTGTTTCTCATACCTCTAAGTACAAATCAGTCTGCTTTAGTCGAATAATACGCGTATGATTATTTTCAGATTATGTCGATTGCTATCTCCCAAGGGTCATCAAGCGTCCTAATTTCACACTAAGTCTTACCACCTTATCTAATTGGCAAACGATTGGACCCACTGCTATATAACTACAAACCTATATAGATAGGTACTTACTTACTGTCCGTAAACACACTCTCTGAAATTAACCGGCAAAAAATAATATTAAAAATGTATTGATCAAATTTATTAACTCAACGGGTTAGACGTTAATCCCTGCAGATTATCTTCAAAATTTGAAGTATTGATATTGATTTGGCTCTTCGTGTCCCAATTTAACAGTTGACGCTAATTAATTTGGCCTAGTCGTTATATAATCAATCATTTTGACATTAGTGTGCACATCTAGAGAAGCGGGCAAAATCTTCGATCAAGAATATTCGGTAAAATTATTAAATGCAGCCATTTGACTTTATGTTATTCGTTTTTTTTTTTTTGCGACAACAGAGTACTCTGTTGTTCTTATTTTTCAAATTCTAAATTTATTTTTTACATTCCATGCCGATCATTTCAGTCCACTTTCCAACCTTATCCTACCAATTTCATATTTCCCCATCCAATCTCTAGGGAGCCAGCCAAACTGGGCAGCTCTTTGAATGGTTTTAGAAGTCTGCAGTCTGTAGGCAATTGCTTCCGTCTTACTGTTAGTGTAATCGCTTTTATACAGTACACTGGCGGACGCAGACACAGGCACTAATTGTGGTAAATGTCGCTTCGTAACAGGCCACTTACTTCCTACAATCCTACCACAGTTCTCAGGACGTACTGTGTAACGTTACAAAACGTGCTGTCTAATGTAGACAATGGAAGATGCAATTGTGTTTCTTGAATGTCTAAATTATTTTTGTTTGCCGTAAAAACGGATATAAAGTGCTATAAGGATTCAACTTAGTTTTTAGTTTGTAGACATCATAGTGTTTGCGGACGGTAAACGAGACACAATAGAAGTTTTATTGTTATGACGTCTATACACGTCAAGCGCGCGCGAAAGCTTTAAACGGAACATTATTTACATTTAAATTACAGTTTACAAATTCACACTGCACCATCTTAACTCAAATATTAACCTGTAAAATTATTAGATATGTTCTTATATAAGTGACATCCCTACCGTGTCCCATCCCAATACCAATATCTAAAAGTATCATCTGTCCGATAAACCCACTCTAAGCTTTAAAAGGCACGTGTGGCTGCAACGATATGAACTGTCAATAATGAAATTGGCTGAGATATATTTTATTTACTATTACCTCGTTTATCCAGTTTCCAATTTGTTATCGACCTCGGAGGAGACGGGCGACCCTGTTCGCCCGCTGGTCGGTGATATTTCTGCGTCATGTTCTATTGTTATGTTCCAACTGGATAATTTACTTATAATGCTGTATAGCACTGGCGCGTTTGATGGATGCCTCAACGTCACAGGTAACACGTAATCTAATTTATTACGGAAAACGAAAGAAGTGTTTAGTAAATAACAACACAAATGAACGTAAATTGTTATTATTGGATAAACAAACAATTCCTGAAGAGAAACAGTTGTATCTACCTAATAAATAAATACTGAGTAAGCGTTATTGTTGGAGGAATTATGCTACCAAAGTGGTATTAATTTAAATTGAGAGAGGGAAATTATTTCACAATCGGAACACAGAACAAACACGTATTAATAATAACGCACAAGCTAGCTATCTGTAGGTATTTATTTTGCCGCCACAATCCCATCGCAATCGATACATTCAATTTGGTACATCTGAATCGTATCTTTGATATTTATATTTAAATGAACGTATTTTTATTATTCAATACCACGAAGCTGCTTTGAGAGGGAAATGTTGTTGTGGAGAATTAAAGAGCTGGGAACACTTTTCATATTTTTATACTCGTAGATTATTTTTCTCGCGTAACGCGAGCCTGGTTGAAATGAGCTAGCCCAATGCGTCCTCATCCACATCCCTAGTAGGCCGTTTATTAGTCTGTTATTAAAGAATGAGTTAGCCCGTCAGCGCACCACTGCCTATATTTTTAAAATAAAATGTATTCACCAAATGAACGACTGAATAAAATATAAACTTGCGAAAAAAATAGGCTGCATTTGTTTGGATTTCAGCTCTAACGGACATATTTGATGTGGTACTAAATTAATCACGACGGCACTGTGATCGACCAGGTAGGCTGGTCAGCTGATATGGCAATTACGAACCTGCTGTTCGTGCAATAATTATAGAGAACAATAACTCACAGCACATATCAGGCCATTGTACGAGTTTGCAAGGACAGCCACTATTAACCGCACCCGAGGTGATCATCGTAACTCTACTTGATATAACTACAGCATCATACAAGACGACACACAGCGGTTTTAGTGCCATAAATTGAGTTATCTGGTTTATTACAAACGCAAACCAAGTGGTTATAAATCGTAGTGCTCCACCATAAACAAGCCGCTCTCTAGGCGACTGTCAATCGAACATACTAGCAAAACGCCCCCATAAATATTGTTGCAGGTATTTCGCACGTATTTCCATACCAAATTGCGGAACGATAGTCATCTATCATTCGCTTTGACGTTTTTCACATCACGAAAAATCTGACAAAGTTACAAATGTTCACAAATTGACGACATAAATATCTACGTAGAGTTACACGTTCGGGACATATGTTTCCGACCTTTAGGTGGGAAGAGTATACGTTATTGTTCCAGTATATAATGTTGGAGTAACTTCATCGCATATTGTCTACGTTTAGAATCGATATAAATGATACTATAGCATATATCGCTATTTTCAGTCAGAAACGTACACGTCCTACGTGGGACCGTCTATTAAGCAGAACTTTATACTGTCGACACGTTCCTGGAAAATCAAATTATACATGTTTATTCCCTGTCTACCTGTAACATTGTGCCTTGGTAATAAAATATATCGCATTACTTGAGTGAATAATAATCCTGATACCTAGTTAAAAGGAAGCAGTTTTTGCAATACAAATGTTGAATATTTCATACTTGATTTGAATAAAATTATTAACTAAAACACACATTTGAAACCAGTGTCGGAGTTAATAAAAAGCATGCAAATGTAATCATAAATATGTAGCGAACTAGGGAGCACAATACACTGATTAACTCTTCTAATAAAATCCCGGAACCTGAAGGTTCACAACCAGCAAAGCTTTTTCCCAGAGGTAGTTTCATGGTTCAATATACACTACACATCACCTACAAACTCTCTAAGTGCCTTTATTAAACTCAGGTACGCATAATATGAATGTTTTCAGTAATACGATATTTACTAATATGTTCGGCGTAAAGTATTTAAGCGGGTCTCGGGTGGCCCCCATCCACGCCGCGACCGCTCATTAGTCACTGCCGACCCCCGCTGGGAACACCTGCTCTCTCCAATTTTATTTTACCCAATAGCTTTGAATTTTCCACAGGAAAATCATATAAAACTCCATTTGACATCTTTGATGGAACATTTTCTACCCATAATCGTTTACACTCTCGATAGATGCGTATCCAGGAATCTGAAGTCATTTTCTAGAAATTGCGCTCGAACATGTAAATACGAAATTACTCGATAATGTGTATAAGTTTTTTTCGAAAATCATTTAAAGTATAAAAATTAAAAAAGTTTATTTCAATTACAAAGTAGGTACATCTAGATTAGATAGATGTTTTAGAGATCACCTTTTAAGCAGGAATTGCTAGTGTTAGGATGCTCCGCGCTTCCACATATCTATGCAATTGAAATGTAAACAATGTAAACATGCAAAACTAAATATAAATGGGTACCTAAGTTTAAATTATTCATAGAACATACTGTAAATGAATGAGCGTTATGCATAGACAAGGTCCAACATGTGCGTATTCGTGAGATATGTGCAAGTACGTGAGAGTGTGTAGTGTGTGAGTTAAAATTAGCATATTTAGTTCTCCTATCCTAATTAATATCCTGTCTGATATTATAAATGCGAAAGTGTGTTTGTTTGTTTGCTTGTTACGTTTTCACGCCAAAACAGCTGAACAAATTTGTATGAGATTTAATGCTATGGTAGACCATGTCTTGGATTACGACACAGGATGCTTCCATCCTGACACTCCCATAGGATCGAGACTTATGAGGGTGAAACCGCTGAGTGCAGCTAGTATAAGTTTAGATGTAAGTGTAAGTTAGCTCTGCGACAGTGTCTTGGGATCGGAAGAAGTCAAATACATCTTCATCCACTAACCGTGCACACAGCAACCAGAATGTAAAAGCGTAGATACAATTTATATAATTATTGTATTCCGGCGAAATACGAGTAGGTACTTGCATATAACAGAATAATTTGTATAATGAGACAAATTCAATCAGAATCATTCGTGCTACCTAAAAGTGAATATTTTTTTCTGCTTTACTGTTGAACCTAGAACCTACCTACTTAATTATTTCTACATAATCAATACACGACCACTTCCTCGCTGGGACATGCAACTGCATCTTTTCTACGTATCCTAGATTGTTTACACACAAATCGTTTGTCGAACTAACTTAGTTTAAAGGTCACGACATCGGAATAAAAAACCTAATGCCCATCGGAAAGAAACGAACTGAAATCGAAAGAAGTCGTGGTGCATTCTACCATGCATTTCTAATTATGTAAATGTAGGTACTAGTACAACGTGCTGAATAGTAAGTACTTTATATGAAAATACTAATTAACACACGACATTAATAATCCTAATCCTAACTAACTAACTGTTTGTTTATTTGTTTGTTTGTTACGCTTTTCCGCTAAAACAGCTCAACAGATTTGGATGATGGCACTTGAAACATGTCATTTGAATTTGGCACATGGGTAGACCATAACCTGGATTAAAACATAGGTGACTTTTTATCCCGTCATTCCCACGGGATCGAGACTAAGGCGGGTGACACCGGGGGCGCAGCTAGGCATTTATAAATAGAACATGAAGCTCGTTTCGTATGATTACCTATTTATTTTAATGTATGCCTCATTACATTTGGCATTAAGCTAGTTAAAGCAAGTTAATTGCCCCGCGTTTTAATTTATTAATTTTGTTGAATGCCCATTACATCTATTGATGATTAAGAAGGTCCAATTAATTTAACAATGCTAACTATAGAAATTATTGTGGTGGCATCTACATCGCCACATGTGAACTACGCATCTAAGACCTGACGTCATACAAAAATCCTGACGTCACACAAAAAACCTGACGTCACACAAAAATCCTGACGTCACACATTATCCTGCATTGCGCAATAAGAGTTTACCGCGCGATCGACATATATATATACAAGCTGCCGACTTAAACCATTGGGCAGTTGCCCGCCAGACACGACATCCATCTGGTCGGAAGATTCTCTCTTTTCTAATGAGGATGAGTGAACTTTACTACTTGTTCCTTATACCTTTAAAATTATCTCCAATCAAATCGGATCATTCTCCTAATTCCTTGTTACACGACCATTCAGTAACATCATTGACCCAGCCAGCCCTGTAAGTATTTCTGAGTAGTTCGACCGATTCAATCACAACATTCTAGTCTAATGTTTCGAGGTGTTCCCTCCACGTGGAAAAAAAAATGCGAAAATCAAAACAAATATCTACCATTGTTATATCGTAGGTATTTCGTAAGCGGTAGTACAGCGCGTTTCGCTGACCAGTCCCCGCAGAAAATTGTGGGTTATCGAGAAAGTTTTTCTTTCACGCCAGCACTGTGTTCCCCTCAACATCCGGAGGGACCCATCGGAAAACTCTAGTGATTTGCAACTTCCGTATCTGAGGACCCACGAATTTGTATTAACTTTTTTTAAATTTTGTGTTATATGAACCAATTTCAGGTTTAAATGCTTTTCCATTGTACTGGACTTTGTTTTGGATAAGGAATAATCGATGTCAGTGGTAAGTAAGCAGCAAAGCCATTGATATTAAATAACAATTCAAAATGTAACATATAATTGTTAATCTTAAAACAAAAATCACCACTCGTAATTATAAGGCTATTATAAATTATTAGCATATACTACATCCATGAAACTTTTAATTCGCTCATTAAATCTCATAAACAGTCCTGTCATTCACAATTCGGGGAATTTTCATCCTCAACCCTTGGAACTTTTGGGGAACAAGGTAAGCTGTTCCATTATGACATATCAGGGACACATGACCTCATTAATTCCTTAAGTCTACTACGACATCTATGGAAGATTATGGGGGATTAAACGAGAGTTACACTGGTATTCTGAGCTTATGCGACAGTGAAAACGTTGCGGCCGCCTCTGTAGGGTTGCGTTGTGTAGGGTTAAGGATCACATGTTTTACGAGCAACACAGCAACCCATATCTATTTACTTAAGTGTTACAACCTGCTTTAAATGCGGAGTAGCTAGAATTCTACTACTCAGCATGTAGACGAATATACATGCTATGTTTGACTATGAACTTTTTATTTAGTTTTTTTTTTTAGAACTCGCAAAAGATGGGCTTGGTTTACGCTAATTATGAGCATAGTATCTTCTAGAAGGAATAACTTAGTCACCTTACAGCATAGCAACTGACAATAAACACACAATACATTGACTCTCGCAGTTGACAATTGCAATTGATCGTTTCGAGGACCCTTTATTTCCTTTATGTACATTATAAATCTTACACCTCCACTCAGGTCAACAGAACACCTCCTTTTTAGGTCAGATACAAAAAAACATGCGGTGTTGACTTGTAGATTCCTTAATTCCCCTCCATTCATAGCCAACATAAGCACAGAATTTACGACTCCTAAAATAATTAAACCACTGAAATATACAAACGCGGTTATGAATTTCTTTTTCTCTTGTTTTATCGTTGTCTCGGTCTTAATATTAATATTAAGAAAGGAATTACGACGCCACAGCTGCAGAAGGGTTATTATAAACTATCTTTTGGTGCGGAGCGGCTGTTTATCTCCACTTTCGTAGAACCGTAATGGTTTTTATATGGACGTGGTAAAACATCTCCTTAAAATTGTAGATTCTCTCAAATATAGGTATGCAACCTGTTTAAACGATTTTCACACTTTGGAAATACCAACTTATTAAATTTTTTAACCTCGAAGTGATATATTCGCTACTCTAGGTAGTTTCGAAACATCAATTTATACCTGAGTTAAAAACTGGCATCATTTTTGTTATCTAAGTAATAAGGTGCACCGGTCACACGAAACGAAAATACACTCGATCGCAAAAATTCCGGGTCGCTAATAAAAACCATAAATTACAAACCTAGATCGCTAGAATAAATAATATGTAGTAAGCAGGTTACTAATGCTTGTTCTAAATCTCTAAAGAGGTTTCATTTGTACAAGTAACAAATTTAAAAAAAACTGCTCTTTGAATTTTTTTAAAATTTAAAATTAGGAAAATAATATTTTTTCTGCTTTTGTTTCAAAGCGAGCGGTCATTTTATATGATTCCTTGGATTGATCAGAGTATTCAGTGCAATATCATGTCGTTAACACCTGAAGAATGTACACGGATTATTACCAGGGTACAAGAATGAAGAAGTCAGCGTAGCACTGCTAGAACAGTACCACCGCACAGACTTCATTCACTCTTCCTTCTTCATTCAGTTTATCCCTCTGTGGAATGCGCTCCCCCAGGAAATCAGAATGGCGACCAACCGATTATCTTTTAAAATTAAAGTTCGTGAGCACATTCGCAAGAAGCTGGCAGTATCATCACAACGGTAATGTTTTCCCATTATTTGTCTTATTTGTGCTTATATTTATATATAATTAGGTGTATGTATTATATTTATAGTTTTTAATAGGTATATATATATATATATATATTTAAATTTAAATAAATATTTACCTTTATATTTAAATAAATATTTTATTCCTCAATATTGAATCACCTACCATTGTTTGTCTCTGCATCACCCAAATGTTGATTGGTAGAAAATGCCTGTGGCATTAAGTCCGCCTCTGTACATTTATGTGCTTGAAGTGTTAATAAACAGTAGGAGTATCTTTATCAACGGTCCAAAGAGTACTCCAGCGATTTCAAGAGACCGGCATGAACATCAGGAGACCAGGAAATGGCTGGCCAAGTTGCACAACTACACGAGAAGACCGATTCATCGTGAGCACTATGTTAAGAAATCGACATCTCACAGCCGTTCAGGTCCGAAACAGTCTTCAAGAAATTCACCACAACAATGTGAGCTCTGATACGATTCTGCAACGTGTTCGTGAAGCTGATATAAAGCCTTATAGATCAGCAAACGGCCCCAAACTGCTCAGAGAATATCGAGTTGCCAGGTTACGGTTTGCTCGAGAACACACTCGATGGACAGATGAAGATTGGTCCAAGGTTATATTTTCCGATGAGTCCAGATTTTGTTTATTTACGCACGACGGGAGAAGAAGAGTATTTAGACGACCAGGAGAACGGTATCATCAAGCGTGTTTTGAAGAAAAGGTGCCATTCGTTGGAGGATCAATAATGGTTTGGGCTGGGATATCTTCAGAGGCTCGCACGGAGTTAGTGATCATAGAAAACGGTTCTCTGACTGCTGTCAGATACGTAGAAGAGGTTTTAAATGAGTATGCTGGTCCTATCTTAGTGAATATGGGTTAAAATTCCTTTTTTATGCACGATAATGCGTGACCACATACTGCTCGTTTGGTCAATATGTATATTCAAGACCTCGGTATTACCTGCATGGAGTGGCCAGCTCGCAGCCCAGACTTAAATCCCATAGAACATGCATGGGACGTGCTCGGGAGATGCGTGAGACAACGCTCTCCTGCACCCGTTACCTTACACGCGTTAAGGATTGAGCTAGTGGAAGAATGGGCAAAGATAGACCAAAATCGTATTAAAAATTTGGTTTACAGCATGCCACATCGTCATAATGAAGTGATACGGGCTCGTGGAGGAAATACAAAATATTAAATTGACAAAAAATCTTTTATTTTTTAAGATTTACTGCGAAGTGTATTTTTGTTGTCATAAGTTAGAAGCGAAATTTTCTTATTTTTTAGTATTTAATTAAAGTTATATAGTGTATAAAACGTGTTATACATTTTTTTATATATTAAGCATTCATCTACAATATAATATATTTTCGCAAATTATTCTTATTTATTTAAGAAACTATCACGCCATTTATTAGCGACCCGGAATTTCTGCGATCCAGTGTATCATTAGTGAACCATCAGTTTTCGACACAACCCCTGCTTAACCCCTATAAGATCGCAGTCATGACGGTTGTGTTATGTAAAAATACTTTCCCACACGAATACAAATGAGCCAGTCAATTGCAATAGACGCCTGCCACGGCAGAAAGCTAATATACCCAACCCTTTTCCATTACTAAAGTAACATAAAAGAGAACAAAAGCACCTTTACGAAGGTTTTCCGCTTACGATCGTTACTATGACACTAAAAATAGTGCAGTAGGTTGTGAAACAAAGTACTACATTATATTCCTTTGGGAAAACTCTTTAACGCCGTATTGTGGGAGAGAATAGACACGTTTATTAGTTTGAACTCTTTTATATACCCCATTGTCTAAGCCACAATGGATCCGAATGCGACATTCGTACAGATACAAGTAGGGTGGCGGATCTTTTCATAAACCGCCTTTGAGTGGATGGGACACGGCCGTTAGCATGTGAGAAAGGCTCTAAATTTCAACAGGGTGACATCCGATGTCGGTGAATTTCTTTTGTGCCCTGACAGTTTATTACGAGAACAAAAGGATGACGTTGTTTGAACAGACCCGCTTTAGATTTTACTACGCTGATTACACATTACTCAAGATCTACTCTATTGTGACGAAGATCTGTATTCCCTTTCAATTCTAAAAGGAATTACATTTGGCTGTAATTCACCCCAAGACGAATCGAATTCATCGCTCAGTTGATAAAATCTTATACTTTCTCGCTGATAAGACATAAATTGACGAATTATTTCAAATTCAAAGTCGGTTTGACTCAATGAGTTATCTCTTTATGGAAATTGTTTTGTATTTTCGTATTTTGAATGTGTACTTGGTTCATTAGCTTTTATTTAGTTTGACTATATTTGTTTAACATTATTCAACAAAGTTGGATAACATTATTCACGCTACTAGGCATTTAGTACGGCCTCATTTGAGCACATTTTCATAAATAAGGTACTTATTGTCGTTGTCTCAACACACTTTTGTTAGATACAGTACGCGTGTGTTAAGATGGCACATTGACTGTTAGAAAGAGACGGTCACACAGAGATGTGTGAAAGAGACAACACTAAAAATTCTTCTAGTTTGATTTGAATATTATTTCATGTAAAACAAATGTTGGCCATTTAAGTCTACCAGTTTCCATCCGTTTTCGTCTCTGTTTTTTTCCATAAATTTTTCACGTTCCTGTGGCGGATGCTTGAGGCGGATGTTGCGAATCCTTCAATCAATCAAACACGTGGAGTCTTGACTCGTTCGATCTTATTGGTTTATAGTTCAAGATGTGACGTTATCTTTACATGAACAATGGTATGCCTCATTTAGAATTGTGAGAGGTAACATGCTTAGCTGAGCGGTCAAGTGTGTGTGGTGCTTAATAGGCTTCGGACACTGAAGTTTATTAAGCAATAGCAGTCTTAAGATCAATGACCTGATAAAGCTAGCTGGAAAAAACTGCATGTGGAAAACTACGTGCTTCGCTAAAACTTTAAAGTGGCCTATGTTCAGAATATAACTGAAATATAGGCTGAGCTTAGAAAATAAAAATAAAGTAGGTCCTCCAGCATTAACTCCGCCAATATAAAAATAAACAAAAACATTTATCAAGGCAACCATAAAATTTTCACTAACAAGCTGCGGTACGCATTAGCCTTATTATTGCAAGTTTAATGTTCATGCACTAAAGAGACATTTCCCGTGGGAAGAGATAACATTCCTGGGAAGGTTCAAAATGTCCTCAAGGCGGATCGCCAATTTCCTTTGTAAGCGCTTTAAAGTTATTAGGGAAATTGCTCTCAAAATAAATATACAGAGTGGGGAGAACATACTTTGTTTACCAGTTAAGTGTTACCTACTTAGGTATCGTATGAATAGTTGATTACGAAATTGCTTCCGACCCTGGCAGCCAAGTGTGAGCTCGGTAGTATGTAATATTAAGCTCGAAGGTCCATATTTGTCACTATAAGCATAAAATGGGTCCATGTGAACGGGCGGGCCGCGCGTCCTAATTCTGCCGCGCTCGTTAATTATTTACTTACATACATCTCGGACAGCTTTCGAGCCAGGACCCAGGGCGAAACCTTTGTAATTGCTTGTACACTTTGAAATCCTAAGGACACTATTGTATTTACAGCCGTGACTAAACCTAATGTACCATTTGTTGCTTTAATAAAATTATTGTGAAACTTTTTGGAATCCTCTACTCGGATAGTTTATTGCGTAGTATGTTTCGTAGCGTGATTTTTCCTATTCCCTTATGGGTCAAAGTAAAGCTATCTTTTCTGCTGGGTATTAAGATTTCACCGAAAATAGAAGATAATGTATAAAAACAAAACACTTGGCACTGCAGCTAAGTTACTATTATTATGTAAGGACTATGACTGTACTCTCACTATGTATTTATTATGTTTTCAAATTGGACGTTCAAATCCATGTTACAATTCAAATATTTACACAACTGAGCAAACAGGAAATGAAAGGGAAAATACGTGCGTAGTTACCCGCGTGTGTTCCTTTGTCACGGTGTTATTTTCATGTTACTTGTTACAGGAGACGCAAAACGATTTCACAACATCCTATGTTAAATTAAAGTTGAATAAGTTGATTAGATTTTGTTTATCGGGTCGAAATTTAAAAAAAGTTTTCTTGTAAGATAAACGAGTTCCCACAGTTTTGGGACACTTTGTTGGAAGTTAGCGCCGCATGTGGGACATTCGATACGAGTTGATGCCGTGTTGTCTCGTAACGTTTCATGTGCGAGAGTAACTCTCCAAGTCAGGCTCTACGGTGCACTCTACATCTCCCAGTAGACGGTTCAAATAACACTTCCAGCTGATAGCATCGTTAAGCTTTAACGTGTTCGTGAACACCCAGTTTGTACTTAGTTTATGTTTAGTTTTATTACGCCGTGCAGCTTTTATTACGAGCAAGCCGTGGCGGACTAACCTTGTTATAATCCTGCTTGTAACTTAAACTAGGCACCCACAACCATAACTCGTAAATTACACTATCAACAGTTAATAGATAGTGTCGGAGTCATAACAACATAACAAACGGGGGGATAACTAACGAGTGCTGTCATTCTCATACAGCGCGGGCCGAATTGTGTGTTGGCCGAGAGAGAATTAATGAGGGCGGGTCGGCCGCCAGTCGCACGCGCCGTGGGGCCCGGGCCCCGGCCTGCCACCCGGTCAGCACCAATGAGCATCGACATTACTAATAGTAATTCTCAACTCAAAAAGAATGGACCGAAAACTAACTGTTGCTCATAAATCTAGGCTGTTAACATGCAGACAAATAACGCTCATGCCTCTCTACAACAATATCGAACAACAAAATTCTATTATCTTTAACACGTGTCGAACATTGTCGATTAGAAAAAGGTACCTAAACGGTATTATATTGTAACGCCCCTACTATGTTATTCGTATAAAGCCTCAAAATTCGTGAGATAGTTGGACTCGGAACTGAAAATTAGGGACCGTAATGGTAACTTAAACAAAATTAAAAATAAAATGGGGTCAACAAAAAATAAAGTGGTTTTCTAGAAAGCTGAAATGAACGCAGCAATCACATAAATAAACAAGGCGCTTTACCCTCTGCTACAGTTGATGATTCCGGGCGGATGGTGCGTTCACTTGTTTTTTTAGGACGGACAAGAAAAAATAAATGTCTTGAATGAAAAGTTAAAGGTAGCACAAACCTTTTGTAATAGGTTCACCCACTCGAAAGTTCTTCAGGCAGTAATTTCTGAACCGTTACATAATAGAGTAGAAAGAGATTGGCAATTTTAATGACAAAGTTATTGAGTTCTTCAAGCACATTTAGTATCAGGATCAATGATAGCTATTCATATTTCTCGCAAAAGACGTCCCTCTTCGAATAGGTCCGCGGGGGCAGGATATCGCTCAAATTGTTTCCAATATCTTTTACGAGCATTTGACACTCGGGTGAAAAATTACCTAGAGTTCCAAGCGATATTGTTATTTTCACGCTGTGTTATTTATACGGATGTAATCCCTCAAGTTTTTTGTTACAGCGATGGAAATGTTTATTTTATGATACTCATACACATATTGCGCATGGAATTTTTATTTTGTAAATGAGAATAACTATTCACATTCACAAAATAAAAACTAAAACTAAAATAAAAACTAGAGTATGTTCGTTGGTAAGCGCAACACTTCAAAACGGCTGGACCGATTTGCCATTTTTTTAATTTTAGATAGTTTGTAATAGTAGGAATCAGGAAGAAAAATTGGATAAGTTTCCAGGAAAATTTGTGCATTTTCTATGGGAATTTTGAATGAACTATTGAATTTTGAACAGGACAACGTCTTTCGGGTCAGCTAGTGGGATATAAAATGTACCTACAGAAACTTATTGGTCATGTGTGCAAATCGTCTTCACAATCAGGCAGAATAGAAGAAAAATAATTGTTTATTATCCAGGTAATACAGTAAGCCTACTTACATAGGTAAAACACAGGGTGAGACAACATGAGTAACTTGACTTGACTTGACTTGACTTAACCTTCAGCTAAGTTACAAAGTATTATTTGTCAGTGACCCCAAACTAGACAGTTAGCCTGTATCTTGTCAAACCTTTGTGTCTTTTTACTGCCCACAGAATATTTTGTGCTGTTCACTCCACTGAAATATTTCATTTAGAACTCACACATAAAATATACATAACCGCTAAACGTTGTGAAAATACGATCACACAAAATATCCAAACACGTTTCTTTGCTGACAAACACAAACAAAACTGACGGAGGTAAACGTATACTGCCCTGCAGGTATAAATAGTGCAAATAGACTGTCTGAAAGATGTGCCCGCATAACTTACAGGTATGTACTACGTAGGTACATGAGGGCGCCGTCCGGCAGTCCGCAAATATTTGGCCAGTTCTAGAATATCCCACGGAATACTGACTAAGCGACGTCTAATCACGCTGTAAAACAAAGATGGGGTAAGTAGGTTACTCATTAACATTTCAAGTCTCGAACCTTCGGCCCCACTCTAACCACGGGGTGACCAGACTCACTGAACAATAGGAGATACTCAAAACTAATTTCGTTGATACTAAGGCCCGACCTAGTGACTGTAATGAAATAAAATGTTTCTTTTGTCTTTCGTTGATACGGTTACAGACAGCAGATGATTAGTAAAAAGTAATGATTATAGTATTATTCAGATTTTTGACGAAAACGAGACTATCAGTAGGCTTGTCCAGTTTTTAACGAAACAAATTCAATCACCAACTGGTTTTTCACTTATCGTGATATTGGCAAAATTTTCTCGTAAGTGATAATAGCGATCTATGTTTGACTATGTGAAGTCGTCGCTTCGTCTAAATACTACTTCACATACAGTATTATGTCATCATCATTACATCACGCCTTGTTTCCCCGAAGGGTTGGGCAGTATTATGTACTGTGATAAATTTGTAAAACGATTAATGCTAAATGGCCACCATATTGTCTTGATGCTGTTATAGCATCGTTGTATTAACTAAATCAACAAGTAGGTAGGTAATACCACATAAGAATTTCAGAACCCACTTCGGAGAATTTCCGCATTTAGAGAGCCAAAATCGATTGGAACGACTTGTATATTGGCAAGCGGGTCTTCCAAAATGCATGGTATGCGTTCCAATGAACATCTGTAATACCAGTTCGGCACTTTCATTGTATTAGTTAAAACTATGTGCTTCCGTTCAAACTATAGTTAATTCTACTTCGATAGCGCAGCGTTTCGATACTTATACGTACTGAAACTATTTTAGCAAAGAGCTCTTCATGGAAATGGAGACGAAGGGGGTTTATTTAATCTTCGAGCTCGTGTTGGCACGAGATACTCGGAAATAGCTAATGCCGTGGTGGGAGATTAGCTAGTCAGCAAGGTTGGGAGCGGAAACTTGGAATGCCGGAAATATTTAAATAACGTCACTCATCGAAGCTTTTCGTAAAAACATAGTTTATGTTCTTTAATAAGTAAGAGATTCTATTTCAAAATAGAATCTTCCAGTGTAATAGATTTTTAAATAATCCCTGATTTCTGAAAGACTATTTAATTTGATCTGTTGTCAGATATCACATAATTTGGTTTTTTTTTTGTAATTTCAGACAAACAATCACAAAATAGCCAATTTACTGATCAGAGACTTACTATCAGGCGTCAGAGGCCCTAGTGTAAGTTTCTTTTAACCATCTTGACTTTACGCATTGACCGCGTTCGGCGTTCCGATTGGCCCTTCACTGGCCTTCACTGGTGAACTTATCTACGGCGCACCTACCTACCTACCTACATACGAACCTACCTACATGAATACTTACCTACCTACCTACCCTACCTACATACCTACCTACCTACACGCCTACCTATCTACATAAATACCTACCTACATACATACGAACCTACCTACATGAATACTTACCTACCTACCTACCCTACCTACATACCTACCTACCTACACGCCTACCTATCTACATAAATACCTACCTACATACATACGAACCTACCTACCTGAATACTTACCTACCTACCTACCCTACCTATATACCTACCTACCTACACGCCTACGTATCTACATAAATACCTACTTACCTACATACCTACCTACCTACATACCTACCTATCTACCTACCCTACCTACATACCTCCCTACTTACAAACCATACCTACCTACACCTACACGTACCTAGCTGACACTACAGACGTCTTTTGCTTGTTTTGGTTTTTGTATTGAATAAAAGAAAAGGGGGTTTTTTACGTTTTACCGGGCAATTTATCAAAATTTTCTATTCAGAAGTACCTTCCTCGAACTACAATGAATATTTTTAAAAAAAATGCTAAATTGGTCCAGCCGTTCTCAAGTTTTGCGTTTAGCAACATATTTAGCGATTCATTTTTATTTAAGATATTTTAAATATATATATTATATTATTATATTGTAGGCTGCATTTATAATCTAATGTAGGATCCCTCAAAATTCTAATTACCAACCAATCTAGACATTTAGATGATACATTGAGACTTAAGCCCAAGAGAAAAATAAATTAATTCGGGAAAATACGCAGTCTTTTGTTAATCGGATAGCCCCTACCTTAAACACGTCTTTAAATCTACTTAAGAAGGTTAATACAATTTAATGGAGACACCTGAATTGAATTAATGTATTTAAAATCTCGGCTCTACCAAAAATATATATCTACTTACATTCAAACTGTTTTAAGGTAGCTTCGTACTTCATTTCGGCAAGGTTTGTTCCTTTAAGGCGAACGCGTTAGGTAACCCGCGAAATTCAAATGTACTTACGTTTTTTTGCAATTTGCAGATCAGGTTGTGTCTTGATGACACAATCAAGATCACATCACATCTTGATGATGATGAGCAATGGGTAGCTCGCCGTCCGGTAAGGACCAAGCCCGGGTAGACGGCGCGTTGTGTTCCACGCGCGCCTCAAAGAGTGTCAGCGAGTGAAGGGGTCCGATGAGACCATTGCCTGCCGGGGTTGCGGGAAAGTCCGAAAGGGATACCGTGGCCCCCTGGCATTGCACAGGCAACAGAAGGAACACGGGTGGGTTTTAGTCAGTAAGAGTCTGACACGCCCTCCCGCTCCGCCCAGAGCGGGAGACGTCATTTGATGATTTCCCACCCAAAAAAAAAAAAAAAAAAAAAAAAAAGGTTGTGTCTTGATTAAAATATGATTCGCGGCCGGATCAAATATATATTTATATAATAGGGTGTTTTACTCTATATGAGAAAAAATATAAAAATATATTATTGAGATAGCTTAAGCAAAAAGCAGTCGGAAAACGTTAGCTTTAATTCATAAAATAACAAACTAAATTTTAAAATTCAATTCAAAGGTTTCAGATTTTTTAATCTGTTTCATAACACCATTAGATAGTAGTCGCCATGTTATTACGTCGTACAGCTATGTAAACTTAGGAGTGTTAACTGTCAACTATCAGCGTACCTTTAATCTATAAATTTGTTTACATAGTGAACTGACGTCATGACCACAGAGCAATATGGCGTCCACTGCGTCCAGCGTTTTCTTCAATTTACGCGCGAAATTTGAAAATGCAAAATTTAAATGCATTTTTATGGCACTTAACGATTGAATAAAAATATTGTGAATTTTTTAGTGGTTCATTAGCACTATAGAATCTAATTGAACACTTTTCAAAAATGGGTGTAATACCCTATTCTAATCATAAAAATCATCAATACAACTCTCTAAGTACATATAATCCTATTGAATGACTATTTCATAAAATCATGACCTTTTAGGATTATTCTAGCTTATGGAGTTGTATTGCTGATTCTAATGATCATAATTATGTAAAGCCTTTGATACGGTTGCGTACTGACCTGCAAATTGCATGAAACGTAAGTAAATTTGAATTCCGTGGGCTACCTTATCGCATCCCCTTTAAGGGCGTATCACCGTGTCCATAAAAAGGTTGTAAAAAGACAAAGCTTCAGGTTTCAGCAGAAAGCCGCGTTCACGCTTCCTGAGACCACCTTGATGCTTTGCATAGAAATATGAAACTGTTAAATTTTGTCACAAAACGCACTCAGACTTATGACTCGTAACTCGTAAGGTGAGAGGCTCATTTACATATTAACAGTAGGTACGTACTCTTGTAGTAGTTAATCCGGGGTCGCAGGTGACGAGCACCCACCAAATTGATATTTTATACTTCCAATTACACGGCGATCCATTTACATCGTACCGCCAACCTCAAGCCGGCAACACGAAAAATGGCTGGAACTTACGTAATTTAATCAGTTACAGATTTAATGTTAGTCTTAATTAATATACAGTTGTGTTCTCTGTCTTTGTGACAAAGCTTATCTTGGGATATGCTGACAGGCACACTTCTACCACTAGCGGTTGTTTCTGTGTATTTTCTTTGAAGGGATTAAAACCGTGTGGAGACACATAGATTTAAACTAGGAATATTTGAAAAATGTCTCTGAGGCAAACAAATAAAGAAAGACAGATAGATAGAAGATATAATATATCTCTTTATTATGTATACCATAAAAATATAGATTAATTTATATTGCGTGCATCCTTAATTGGTTATTTGCCTACAAATATTGACGTTGTGTTTGAGAGGAAAACGCCTGACGAGACTGTCACATCAAAAATGTGTACGAAATGTTATTAGTAAAATAGATATAAATAGTATTACATAATGTTTGATGTGCCAAATATGAGGGCTTTGAGAAAATCGTAACACCACAGATAATAAGGCTAAACCCGCACTGCGATAATAAAACGCGTGAAATTTTTATCACCATTCCGTAACAGATGTATCTCCACGCACTCGTTATTTAAAATTCGCGCGGTAATAAAATCGATGGTTTGATACAGATTTGACGCGGTGTGGTGCGAAATTAATACGTATGAATATTGTGTGAAGTATGGGGTAATGGGGATGTATGTAGCTCCTCGCTTTGTGAAATTAAATTGTTATTGTAGTGACTGGTCGTCTTGCTGACCATGGTTTTGTTATTAGTAATTAACTGTTTATTTATTTTACTTCGATGGTTCTAGTTTATTATTTGTGACTTCAAGTTACAGCTATACATGTAAGCGGGCACGCCCTTTATGGCTGGAGGCTTTTATTTAAGTATGACTTTCTGTTTACGTTTTTGTTTTTATTTTTCATTTCTGCTTGAGTATAGTTTTTGATGTTTTTTTCTTGGCATATGCGTGTGCTAGCTGACATATGGCTAATAATTAAATTTAATGTTTTGTATTGCGTAGAATCAAGTTTTTCTAACTGAACTAGTTGTGCTGCTGGGGAATTTGTTGTGCCACTTCTTCTTCCTAGCTAAAGCATTAGAAAGTGTTGAAGGGCGAGCGTTTTGGGGGACTCTCTTATGTAATTTTGACGTTCGTAAAGTACTGATTCTCAACTTAGTTTGAATAAATGACTTTTGATTTTGAAATACAATTCGCGCGGATGGAAGGGGTGGGCGCTCCCCGCTCAGTCGAACACTAGTTTCAGTTCTGTTGTCCATTGTAGATATGCGTCTCTGCTGGGATTTGCTTCGAACTGACAAAAATCGTGAGGAATTTTATTCACAATGCGTGTTAATTGAAATCCCGTACACTTAATATAAACCGCTTAGTATAAAAATCGCGCGGTAAGATTCTCTCAGTGTGTGCTCAGCCAAACGTCAACGAATATTATTTAACGAGCGGTTCCTGGAATGGTTTAATTATGTTGGTGGATGATACCAGCCTAACATTAAGTAATATGATCACGCTGTTACAATTAACGCTTCTTAACGAATCCCGCTCATCCTCTAAAGACCATTAATCATAAATCCTGCTGCAAATGTGGTGCGTGCACTACCAAAGATATAAATCCTATTTACTACGACCCCTGAGGCGAAATACACTTTGGTGGAAAAGTTCCAACAGTCAAATCCGATTTATAGAACCGAGTAGGGTTTCATTTACATTAGCAGATTATTCTTCCAATATACTGCATGCGGAAAATCGTGTTTGGTGAAAAAACCTTTCGTCTGTTAACTTTTATATGGCTAATTTACTTGCATGATCTGGAATGTGAGTAGAAATTTACGGATCGCTCTGAATCAAACACGTTATTGGTTTTTCATATCATTTCAATAATTATTTATTTTAAATATATAATTATTATGGTGACCTCACGATTCGTAGCGCCGCTACGCACGGCTGCTACGAACTGCGTGTAGCGGCGCTACGCGTTCTTGCTATGAATACAACGCCAACAAAACCCCTTCTTACTGTAATGATGCTCAGTCTTATTTAATTCCTAGTAAACAGCCTTTAACTTTTAAATTGTAGAAAAAACTGTAACAGTCTATTTTTTAAATTCAAGTGCTTAACAATTACAATTTAAAAGGTAAAAGCTGCTTAGCCTTTAACTTTTAAATTGTAGAAAAAACTTTTCATTCTATTTTTTAAACTCAAGTGCTTAAATAAATCAGTACAAGCTGTTATCCTGTGCATCCGCAGTAGCTTAGTGTGGTACATTCGGTGACAAACAACTTTTAAGTTTTAATACATCCGCCCTGGTTGCTACTTAACCATGGCTTGCTATTTTTCTGCAAAGTAGGTATTAGCCTATTTTAAAAGACCTTGAGCAACCAGTACTGGAATTTCGTTGCTTATAAAATAATATGTTAATGTAGGCAACACTGTACAAATAAAATGTGGATTGTTAATTATATCCCCCAATTTATCATTTAGCTTACTTTATTCATAATTCACCTATTATTATCACGTTTCATAATGAATATAGAAACAAATGTAATTCCAAACATCTTTTATGTCGCCAAACTATTATAATACTTAGGTACTTTACCAGAGACTTCCTCCCTTATAAGTAGCTAATATGAGAAAGTTACGGGCTATTATTTATCATGGTGGGTGGCGAAATCTGTTGCCTCTGCGCCAACTTGGGCCCATATTTTCATTCCGACATGAATTCGCAGCGGCAGTAACACAATGTAGTCAATTTACTTCAGTCCCGACTGAAAGTTTTCTCAGTTCTGTCAAAGTTGTGATTGCCTTGTTTTCCGTCTCGCTTGTAGAAAGATGACAAATAAAACTTGAATCCGTCTAGTGCAGGGATGGGGAAACTACGGCCCGCGGGCCATCTCCGGCCCGCGAAGGCTTGAAATCCGGCCCGCGACCATCAAACAAAAATCAAGAGAATATTTCGTATTGTTAGTAATTTCATTCTCATTGGAAATGGCCAGCTTGCATAGAACAATCAATTGTTTCGCGAGCGCGGGCGGGTCGTGCCATGTCACCATGTGCTGTGCATGTGCGATCTGAACGTCGCACAACCCTCCCGCGCGCCCTCCCTCGGCTTCCCGTGTCCATGCCGCCCCCGCCGCCTCGCTGCCGTAGTCGGAGTTTTGTCTTACTTCAAATCGCATGATTGTACGCCGTATATTCTTACTTACGAAACTACAACAGTCGCCTAACAGACGGTGAGTGGTGACATTTTTAAATCCACAAGGTAAGATGTTATCATGTTCTTTGTATGTAAATTCTGAAAACTGTTCATATAATAATATACAAGTAGCGTAAATTTCATCATATTTTGTGTCTTAAAATGATTTAATTGTAAAATATGTTTGAGCGATGTAGTGATGTTGGTTTTGTTGTTTTGTTACAGCAGCAAAATGACGACCAAAAAACGGAAAGTTGATTCTGAGTGTCGAGTTTTTAAAGAAGAATGGTCATGGAAATATTTTTTCACAGAATTTAAAGACAAACCAGTTTGTCTCATTTGTAATGAAACAGTTGCAGTTTTTAAAGATTTTAATTTGTCTCGACACTTTTCAAAAAAACATGCAAATGCGAAATATTCGTCTATGACAGAGGCAGAGAGAAAGTCCTTTGTTGAAAGGCAAAAAGAGAAGTTACGTGGGCAGCAGAACATGTTCACGAAGCAATCTGATACTCAGAAAGCTGCAACACTGGCAAGTTATGTTGTAGCTTACAAAATCGCAAAAAGCAACAAAACTTTGTCGGATGGTGAGTTTGTAAAAGATTGCATGGTGGCTGTAAGCAACATTATTTGTCCAGAAAAAAGTAAAGAGTTTCAATCTTTAGCTTTATCACGGAGAACGATAACTGATCGAATTGACGCCATCGCTGCACAATTATCGTCACAGCTGGAACAGAACTGTAACGAATTTGAATACTTTTCTCTAACCATGGACGAGAGTACAGACGTGAGCGATTCTGCCCAATTGCTGATTTTTATTCGAGGAATTGATTCAGAATTCAACATAACCGAAGAATTAGCATGCTTACAATCCTTGAAAGGAAAAACCACTGGAAAAAATATTTACGACTCTTGTTTTGAGGGTATTTCAAAGTTTCACTTGCCTATGGACAAATTATGTAACATAACCACGGATGGAGCACCAAATATGGTGGGTAGCAATTTGGGGTTTATGGGTATATTTTGCAAAGAAAACCCTAATAATAATGTATTATTTCTGCACTGTTTAATACACCAAGATGTGTTGTGTAAAGCAGCTATTGACATACAACCCGTTTTGAGTGTGGTTGTTAAACTTATCAACACAATACGTTCACGGGGTTTGATGCATCGACAATTCCAAGCATTTCTAAAATCCACCGAAAGCGAGTTTTCTGATCTCCTCTACCATACTAAAGTGAGATGGTTAAGCTGTGGCAATGCATTTGAGAGAGTGTGGAACTTAAGAAAGGAGATTCAAGACTTTCTGACGGTGCAAGGCAAATGGGACGACTTTAAGATCATGTCTGACGAAAATTGGCTTGCTGATTTCGCATTTTTCACAGATTTGCTGTCGCACTTAAACAAATTGAATACAAAGCTTCAGGGCAAGAATCAATTCTTAGATGAGCTTTGGGGACATTTAAAAGCCTTTAAATTGCAGCTTAAATTGTTTTGCTGTTGTGTAGAGAAAAATGAACTTACCCATTTTCCCAATCTGAGCAGTATATCACCTGTCTCAAACGACAACTTAAAAAGGTTCGCTCAACAGCTGAAGAAACTGCACGAAGAATTTGAGAAGAGATTTCAAGATTTTAAGAGAATTGAGCCTTCACTAAATATTTTTTCGATGCCTTTTAACGTCAACGTCGATGAAACACCCGCCAACCTCCAACTTGAACTGATTGAGATGCAATGCAATACGCATTTGAAGCAACTGTTTCTTAACACCAGCAAATTGGAATTTTATAAGTCCATATCTAGGACACAATACCCAAATATAGTTGCCCACGCCCAAAAAATAATGGCTATGTTTGGTACAAGCTATTTGTGCGAACAAACTTTTTCAATAATGAATTTAAGAAAAAATTGTCTTCGTAATAGACTTTCGGATGACCACCTTTATTCACTACTAAAATGTTCAGCATCACAAATGGAGCCGGTTTATGATGAAATCATGCAAAAACAAAAACAGTTCCACATGTCACATGTCCCCACAAAGACCAGCGCTCCTCAACCTTCTACTTCGCAGCAAACTTAAAAGTTTAATTTAACTACAATTTCCAATTTCTTTTTTATTCCAATAGTTATTTTGTAATATTGCACAGTAAATTAGTGTTTCAAAAATACATATCAATATTTTTTTTATTTCAGTAATTAACATAGCCAAAAATGAAACAACTTGGCCCGCCATATATTTCGTTAGTATTATATTGGCACGCGAAGGAAAAAGTTTCCCCATCCCTGGTCTAGTGCATCCGGCGCTACCTAGGACATATATATGGCCATCTCGGACGAAGCATATTCTGTTTCATTACCCGACTACGACAAAGCCAAAAGGAAGGGTTATGATTTCAGATAGATAGATAGATTCATTTATTAGCCTGAAATATGGTGTTTTACACATTTTATAACATATAAGCAATAGTTCTTCATATTTCGCCAACTAAATTCGGCATGCAAATTTTGAGATAATAACAATGATTCTAATTTAACAAAATAATTAAATTCCAATGTCAAAAAAAATAAGTACTAAATCAAGGATTGTCTAAATTATCAAATTACATGTCAAATTAAAATGATTAAATTACAAATTTTCTAAAAATCAACTTACAAATGATAATGAAAGAAATTAAATTACAAAATATTATGTCAATAGCTTAACTTTTAGCAGTGTGTATGTATGTTTGCTTTTACGTGTGTTCCACCGTAGCGCCTAAACTACTGAACCGATTTTGATGAATAAGTCAATAGGTTCGTAATAATGGTCCGTGTGACGTAAGAAATATTAATTCTTCCTAAATTTTAGAATGGTGGACACGTAAATTTCTGACCTCGAAAATAAATAAATTGAGATAATCATACCTTATTTGGTATCAAAAGAAAGTTCTTAACGAGCATATTACAAATATGAAAATATATCATATTGTCTAAGTAAATAAATGTGTTAAATTTTTTAAATTAATACAAAATAAGCAAAAGTGAGACTGCGCTTCGTACGGCGTGGCTGTAAAATTAATGCCTGAATCAATCTGCCTAGCCTTTTCCCAACTATGTTGGGGTCGGCTTCCAGTCTAGCCGGATGCAGCTGAATACCAGTATTTTACATGGAACGACTGCCTATCTAACCTCCACAACCCAGTAACTGGGTAATACGATACCCCTTGGTAAGACTGGTTGTCAGACTTTCGGGCTTCTTACTACCCGTAACGACTGTTAAAGATCCACGAATGACATCTGGAACCAATGGCTTAACATGCTAACGTTTTGAATTTTGACTTTGGCTTTCCGAGGCACGGAGAAATCTCGATATGTAAAGATCACCCATCCACGGACCAACCCCGGCAAGCGTAGCTTTTAACTTGATCGATCGATTAACTGCGGCTGTTATTACTTAGCCGCGAGCTCCCAGTAAAATTAATACATATTATACAATAATAAAAATCATGATTAAATTAAATAAAATGATACTAACGCGCAGTTAATCAAATCTTGATAATAAATAGAAACGATTTGTAATGACACTACGAGTACCTTAACACCAAGAAAGTAAAACCGAAACACCCTTCGGAACTTGACAACTAGACGATTTGTCAAATTATAAAATCGATTGAAAACAATATTTATATAATTATTTTATAAAAGATACATAATACTCGGCTACATATTTTCCTCATTCGATTAATTACTGGCCTACATTAACGTTGTCGTAACGTATATCAAGCGTTATAACGGAAAAATATAAAATAAAAACATTTTAAAAAACTGTAACCCGACTACGGAAAAATAAAAGTGATCTTAAAAGTACGAAACAAGAAAATATTTCAAACTCAAACATAAAGCATTTATTTCAACTAAACCATTTACAGGCACTTTTGAACTGTCAAGAAGTCGGTCAGTCAGAAATATGAAGCTAGCGAGACGTCTGAGTGAGCATGACATACTCACAGCCGCCACATTAAAGTCAAAGAAATACATATTACCCGGTAAATGGTAGCTCTTTAGTACATAGTACTCACACCTGTGCTATGCAATTATAATATATATCTGATACAAAGGAGATTGAGTTAATACAATACAAAGATGGTCTTACAATCTTCAGCAGCTCCAACAGTATTTTCAAAAAGTGAATCAATTAGTTTGTAGCGGTTACACCGCCACATACGAACTACGCATCATGATGACGTCACACAAATCCCGCATCGCGCTATTAGAGTTTACTGCGCGAACGACAGCGACATAATATATAAGACTATCCGACATCAACACATGGGCAGTTGCCCGCCAGACACAACACCCGTCTGGTCGGAGGAGCCTCCCTTTTCTATGGTGGATGAGTGAACTTTACACCCTGTTCCTCATACTCCTAAAAGTTGTGGTTGTGGAGCAGGACCAGCAATAAGCCAAGCGCTTTTATCAGTGATATAATCCCCTAACTTACATATGCTTAATATGCCTGCCTACATAGTGTGCGTTTTATACAACATTTGAATTTCGTCTCATTCAGTTGAAGTATGTATGTTGGGAGGAATTTTATTGTAACATTTTAAACAGTACCCCATGAAAGATGAGTCTGCTTTAGCCAGCGTAAAACTTGGTTGTACTAATAGGTCTCTATTTCTTGTACTACACTTATGTTTATCACCTCTTTAACTAAAAAGAGGTAATTTTTTTCATACGTACATGATGTTTTCATAGATATATTGACAAGGTACCGACTTGATGTTAATATCCTTAAACACTTCCCTTAGCGTCGCGCCTGCGAAGATAATATATGGCTCTGATCGCTCTTTTCTGCAGAATAAAAATAGACTCGATGTCTGCCGCCCGTCCCGACAGTAAAATACCGTAAGACATGATACTATGAGAATAACTGAAAGAGACTTTCGCGGTATCTACGAGTACATCAGTAAATTGACGGATTTTTCTGACAGCATTATGCTGCTGATTTCGGACAGAAATCAAGATATAGGTACAAAAATGGTCAGGATAAAGCCGTGGCGCATGCCATCACTTTTATTTCTCCGTAGTCGGGTTACAGTTTTTAAACTTATATTTTCATATACTTATATTTGTTACTTCGTATAAAAAATCATGTATTATAAAATTCGTACATAATAATGAGTTGTCTCCGAGCTGAATTTTCTCATCCCGAAAACAAATACAAACATCCGGAGACAGCGTGTATTTGAAGGCATTTATTTTCACTTTCCTTTTGTTGAAATTGTATCGTAGGTAATTTTCATATAAGCGCAGTAATGCGCCGGTAATGGTCCATAACAGAAAGCTCGCAATATATAGCGGCCGTCCCTCTCCCCGCATGCCCACACCCCCGTCCACCCCCACATGTTGTACACAGCGCCGCCATACCACACACTACAGAAACAAAATGTTCAAACTATTCAGGATTTATTACTAGATATTCAACAAACCATTCAGACTGGAATGTAGCAAAATATCGAGCAAACAAGCGCTGAGTTGACAGTAGCCGTTTCAAATAAAACAAAGCCAAACATATCGTAAAACAATATTTCATGTACTTTTTGCTACTCATTTTGTTACATACATTTATATTTTAACAACAATTTAATCATTTAACGGGTCGCTAGAAGTTATCACGGCCGTATTAAATCTTTGACGTTACGAAATAATAAAATACAAGTATAAAAAATATATATCTGTAGGTAATATAATAAAATAGCGGCGTGGAAAAAATTAAATTAAATCTTGTTACGAGACGCGTCCAAAATATGCTCGGGAACGAGCCCAGCGTGAGTGCTTTCTTTTAAATATGTCCAATGGCGAATTTTATACATTAGCTCTGTAATTTTTTGCAGCATTTTTCAGTGACGTCGGAAATCTCATGTTTTTTCAATGTAACGTTATTTTAGCAAGTTAATTTTTTCCCTTCGCTCCAGCTAGCTAAGCATCCCTGTAACAATCGCTTGTTCGTATCAATACACCAGGAGGTTTGCAGCTCAATTGATATAAATATATTTATCAATGCCTCAGTACTTCTACATATCCCGCTCAAGATTATGTCTAGGTAATCGAAAAACATTCTACAGTGACAACATTCTGTTCATTCTATTTCCATCCCGATAAGAAAACGAGTTTTAAAATCAACAAAAGAGATCAAACGCAACAGTTCCCAAAAAGGTAATTGGTGCACACTGCACGTACCCCGTAAGTAGGTACAGATTGTTGGGCGAGTCTTAAGCCTTGGACGACGTAGCAGAACAATGAAAGCTCGGCGTGGACAAACCGTAATCCTATTTGGTGTGCAGAGCTTGGCTCGGCTGCCGGCGCCGGCGAGCGCCCGAGCCACGCGGGCGATGGACAAACAATAACTCTAGCTCACACCTCTTGAAAACCACCAGAATTAACTGGAATCACGAGGGAATTACGCAGACGGAATTCTCTTGTACTTATATACCGTCAGGAATTTCCTTTAAGAATTGTTAATAGTGCAGAGATAAAGCTTGATATTACAATGTATTTATGTGTGTATGCATACTAAGTTCAGTTATGCTACTGTTAATTAGTAGATTTTTGAGTTCTTGACTCAACTTATTGCTCTGCTGCTAAAAATAAAGACGTTGGTTTGGATACATAAGCAAGCTTTTTGAACTATAATTTAAAAGCGTCACAGAAAGCGGGCAACGTTGCAAATAGCTGTCAAATATTTGGCATTTTGTATTTATTTGGCATTATTACTGTATGGAAATAAGAAACATGGCTAACTAGTAAACTAAAGTATTGATGATTGCAATCATTAATATCGTAACACCGAATATTTACTCTAGATGTAAAAAAAGTATTAGGAAACTTTCCAAATGCCTTTTTTACACCTAAAACGGTTACAACATCAAATTTAGTCTTATAATTGCAATTAATATTTTATTTCACTAGTTTGCCACATTTCTTATTTCCATACAGTAATATTACCAAATTAATCAAAACAGGTAAATATTTGACTGCTTGCGACATTGCCAACTTTAAGAAAAAACGCCCTTATTCATGCCCATTTAAAACCTACTTTTTACTATTAGTATTTAATTTGCCAGCCATTTTGAGCACAATGCATGGCACCACAATAACACTACACCATGCCCTGTGACTCGATTTGGAGTTTGTGACCATCACATTTTCGATTCCAAGTGATTTAAACGCTGTTTCAAAGCACACTGCTATGAAGTAATTAATCTCCAATCAAACGAAAATTCAATTCATGAAACGCTGTATCGCCCACTTATAATTCAATACTGGATAGATTGGACAATTTAAAATAAATAGAATATTTAAAATTCAACGCAGACAGAATATTTTAAAACGTTGAAGGTTTCCAACATGGCATCGCGGTATCACCTAATGGGATTCACACGCTATACATGGAAAACGCTGCTAAATGTTTTAAATAAATAATTAAACGCTACATCTCTCGTTCTTAATTCAAAGCTATACAGTTTATTCAAACTTTAAACTGCTTAAAGATGTCCAAAATTACAGTAGTACAACCCGATTTTTTCTAATTGTGCCCCTGTCAACGTCTAAATGTTACAGTGTATGCAGGTTTAAATAATAACAATAACAACTTAACGAATAATATGACAGATCTGTGGAGATGACACAAGTTGTGTAGACCATAGGCGTCGGCGTCAGGGCACTGAGGAGGTAACCGGGCGGATGAATTCAATACTAAACAACCTACGAGTACCTACGACTTTTACAGCTATATCAGCAAATCGAGTTATAAACACACGTAGTCATAAAACCAATTCTGTATACATCTTAACGGTTCTGCATCAAAGAGAAGCTGACAGATCGATCAGTATGAACTAACACTACTCAAATATTAAACCACGTACTGATTAATTTCAAACTAGCCCCGCACACGTTGGGAATCGTTACGGCTTCGAGGTACTTGTTGAGTGAAATATTCAAGGTAAGGGTCTCCCGGCGGTGGCTAAACTCGGGACAAACAGAGGGACGTGTTGCTCCGACGAGATAACTACTGACCGTCTGCGGCGTTCCCTAATTAATTATTCGACAGCATGGACACACTTGTCCTTTAGATATTACGTCGGAATTACCTTAAGCGCGCTTAAAGTTGCCAGTAAGACAAGACAGATTTAATTGATGTTTACATGTTTGCTAACTATTTCATAGTGCTGCATAGCGTTAGGAGTTATTAATAGAGTCTTTCCGATAGCTGACTAACATTATTTTGTCACTGTCTAACTAATCATTAACCAAGTTATGTTGGGACAGTTATTAATTTTGTAAATTACCTAAATTGAAGATTGCTCAAATTATGTTAGGCGGAACAGGCTGTCACGTCTTACTTACGGTACTAAATGATGCTTTCAACCATGAGGCAGCATTTTTACGTCGCATAGAGTTTTTTATAAAAGATATTGTAATGATATGTCGTTAACCCTTCGCTTAAAAGCACCACAATTACCCCATTTGTCTCAACTCTTACAATTTTGTGAACAATACGAAGAGCGGGTAATGATAATGACTCTATCCTGTTTTATTTTTAAAGCAATATGTTAGCTATTTCAGGTTCCCTTGAAGAAATACAGTTATTATTATTAATAACTGGGGAACATAGTCCTTTTGCTTGCCGTGTTCTGTAATTGGTATGTTAATCTTGACACTTGAATTTTTCATTGTTAGAACGATATTGCGCGACCCGTGGTTCTACAGTAGACGGAACGGTTACGGTTACGACGATATGATGCAAATTTACTGAAAGCTAATTCCATAGACAGTCTGCATACGCATGAAATGCTCGCATACAAATTCCTTGAGAACGGTTTGTTCGTACACAGCGATACTAAAATGCCATTTAATTTACCAATAATACTGCTATATTATCTAGCCTATAATCTAGATCACCTTTCATCGATATAAAAACCACCTATTCATTAATTGATGGATCATATCGCTTGATTGAGTACGAAAGAATCGTATGAGATGTACGGGTACCTGTCTTATAGTAAGTAATTTATGGAAATGTCTTATTGAATGTGCCAGCACTTTAAGAAATGGATGTTCTTCATTTGTCAATGTCATGATCGTATTTTTCACAGAAATACTCGTAGATGATTCTACCACAACTATATTCCTTGGCCGTCATAACGCGTTGTATGACAAATAGTAAATCTAATAATATTAAATTAAAATTTGGTGGAATGCTCATCTGAGTTCTAAAAGGTGTGTTATTTTCTTCAAAGATAAGTTCAATGCTTTCGCTTTTGATATATTAAAATTTTACTCAGACTGGTTATTATTTTATTTGATATTGTGAAAATATTTGAATTATTTTAACATATTTTATTATTCACTAAGCTCAAAGTAGCTGTTTACTTTTTAGTCATCATTAAACCTAGAGCTTTCTGTAGTTTTTAATTTGTGGCTGTTTGACTCACAAAGATGAAAACTGACTTCGATTGATCTAATTTTATTTAAATTTCTATTCTATCAAATTCACTTGAATATTGACAAATGTGGCACTTACAAATAAAGAAATAACAGGTTTTTATTTCCGAATGAGGTAACAGCAAAACGCTCGAGTAACAGGTAAAATATTATTTATTTAAGTACCTATGGAATGAACATTTACTCGTTTATATTTATATTGGTACAAGATATTTCCGTAAACATCAATAGGAGAAATCGTGCCTCATTTTCTTTATGGGTTACAAACATTTTCTGAAAAATAAATCTGGCCTAATTATTTTGCCGTTTTTATTCAATATTGCTAGAAATCATAAATAGAAATAATAGCAGGACTAAATATTCAATAAATACGATTATGTTCTAGGTACAGACTAGCACGTCAACCTACTATACTGTCTAATTTCTTTAATTTATTTTCCACTTTATCACTAAAATATAAGGTTCAAAGCTGATTAGGAAAATTTGACAGTTTCGGGTAGGTTGACCTGCTGGCGTCTGTACATATGTAATGAATTCAGAATTCGACCTCTTGATCCTAATAACGTTTCTACCTGTGAAAATTCAATATTTAAATCATAAATTCATAATGTTTTACTGAGGGATTCATTGGAAAGTAGTTGATCAATGTGATCATATAAGAATTTCTGTTTTATGTAAAATTAACTGAAATTCTCAATTCATCGGTGAACCCTATCCGGTAACTTGTGCAATAGAATTTCAGCATTTGAAACGAAGGACGCTGACAGACGTAGTTACATAATATTTCATATTTTAAAATCAAAATGGCTGTCTTACTCCTGTATTATTTTACGCAAACAATGCATTCACAAACGGAATGCACGGAATATGGTCGGGCGCTGAGAAATAAGCTGAATAATGTCACTGATGTTACCGCCTGTTTCGTTGCTATTTTGTTGAGTACCTATTTGCTATATTATACGTGCACTATGTCACGAAATAATGCAATCTACAGGTACACCTAGTGTAGAAATTATACGTTTATGAGCTTTTATCTCTGCTTCTGTAGTGAGTACTGAATACGATAGGTAAGTTAATTAAAGATAGTTTCCTCTGCTTTGCCATAGCAGTTTGAATCCATAATAATTATCAACCCCAATAGCTATTCGTTTACTCGACGTGTTTTTTAATTTACCATAAAATAAAAGAAAAACAAATCCAACTTTTTCCAGTATTGAATGTATGAAGCCAATAAAATATAAGGTCCGTACTAAATATTTAGCAATAAGGTATTTCCTACGAATTTGATATCAAATAAAAGTGTCAGAAATAGGGAATTCAGCCTCGAAGAATTTTATTTAACATTTTTACCAGAAAATTGCTACCCTCACGATCTCGTAAATAAACGTCCAAAAAATATGAAAAAAGCGTAATAAGCGCTAAGATGAAAGAAACGACGCGAGCGCGTTATGTTCTTACCACACTTTGGTACCTATGTAGATATAGGTATGTATATGAGTAACCAGCCGAGAGGTGTATTATGTAGGACTTTGGATGGGGCCCAGGGCCCGGACGAGCGTAAGTCGCCCAGCTTTATATTTACGGAGCTCAAAGTTACTTGCTGAAATTACGCTTCATGTACAAAATGACGGTTGACTCTAAAGAATCCTGGGGAAACCAACAAATTGAGCCAAACATATAAAGTAGTGCGTAAAACTTGGTTTATTGGCTGTATCTAAATCGGTACTCATTATATTTAGAGTTAATTAAAACCCTGAAACCTTACTCCAGTACTCTTTTGAAGTCACTCCCAGAAACCACAAATTATATTCGTTAGTTCAAGACTCTTTTATGAAGCTTCAGAAAATTTTAAGCCTTCTGATGGACTATAATGTAAAATCTACGAAAAAATGTCTTTCGAATTAATTTTAAAAACAAAAAAAAACTATTATTTCTGCTATTACGTTAAAAGCCTTTTTAAGTGAAAAATACTATTAAAACAGGGTAACAAAGTTCACATTTCGCACAAGTTAAAAATGTATTTCAGAGAACAAAGAGCAAGCCGTTTGTTGCAGGTAACATCGAACAGTAGCTACCTACGTCGCTGCACGAGTGCACACAAATAGGACCATGACCAATGGTCGCCCATGTTCCTATTCAAGTGATACGTGCTCTCCTTGCGCTCGCCTCTTGGACACGCAATATTGTAATATAAGATACGACAAATAGAGTATATCGACCGTTGCTATGAAATTCTAAGTATTTTCGCTAGGAAAACGGAAAGTTTTAACTTTGTAACATGTTTTCACCAGGGTCAACACAAACTAAGTTCTTGTGTATTTTTAAACTCAAACTCAAACTCAAAGCATTTATTTCAATTAAACCTTATACAGGCACTTTTGAATTGTCAAAGGGTCGGTCAGTCAAAATATGAAGCTAGTTGCCCATTCCAAAGCGTAGTAGGTACCTATGGAGAAGAACGGGCAAGAAACTCCACGGATACTCTTTTTAATCAAAAATTTGATACAAAATATTAGTTACATCATTCATTTTGAAATTATGCATGTGAGAACAATGTAGAAAGACGTGCACGTTCGTAAAAGCGTCCGTAATAAAAAAATAAAAATAAAGAATCATTCAAAAACTTAAAATAAATTAAAATAAGCCATGGCAGCTAAGAGATGACCAGTCCCAACTGACGGCACCCGTTCACGAACATGACGCATGGATCAAATTTTGGTTCATTATACAGTATTTATGTCATGAAAGACTTGATTAAATCTTAGGATTTTTTGTAGTTGTTTTTTCTTGCACTAGTGAATACCTACCACTAATGTAAATACATGCCTACTGACCAGTAATTTAAGTACAATGCCATTAATTAGGTTGGTATTACCTTATTGTGTATAATTTTTAAATAAAAGCGTGTTTCTCTTAATTTAAGTAGGTATCTTCCTACAACGCATCTCTATAGCAAAAATAAATCATAATATACAGCCGTCCAATCCAGCAACCCATCATATCTCTCCTAAAACATTAATTTTACCGCTGGAAAATACAAATTGGTCCGCCATTTTAAAATAAAACAACCCTTCACTGGGATGACACAAAATTGACGTTTTTTGAGACCGTTTTCATTTGTTTTTTATCACCATCCTTTGCCTGTTTCTTTTTACTCTTATTGGATTTCATTTTTTTTATGATCAATATATTCTTTAATAGGGCGTTTGAATTTTATTAATGTCAATTAGATATTGAACGGAAATTAAACGAACGCGCAAGTCAATAATGAAAATCTGGGGTCTTCACCAAGAATAAGCTTTAACATAAAAAATACCTGTGGTATTCAATTCTATTCAATCAATAAAATGTTAGTTTTGTTTATATGTATGGGTCACGTCTTGTAGACGGTGCTATAACGACCTGTCACCTGTCCATTCGGCCCCACATGCACTGTTCACTGCAAACACTACACACATTCGATGTGGTTGAAGTTGTTCGTACCACTCCAAACCACACAAGTACTTAGGTACGAAACACTGACACGTAGGAAAACTACCAGATATGTAGGAAAAGTAAATACTACTGGAATGTACGTGAGAAGATTTATCTCAATGTGGCTTACCTAAGGAGTACCTACCTACTCTGAGCGTGATAAATATTTTATCATATCTACCTGATTAGGGTTTTCGTCTTAAGTACAAGCCTTCTTACTTAATTTGAAGGCAATTTTGTAAAATCGTAACCACGAACATCGAGTATTTTAATTATTATCATATAAATTGCAGCAATGACACCTCTTCGTTCAAGTTTATCGCTTATATTATGGGCATATTGCCAGGGTGCCCCTCTAATGAACTAGTAAGTCTTATTACTGTCATTTTCTCCAGATTCTTCATAATCATAATACATTCTAGGTCAGGGGTGGTGGACCAATGGCACGCGTGCCATTGGCACGTAACAAAACAATTTGGGCACACCATCATTTCAGAAACCTAAGTCATTTAGTTTGCAACAGCAGAAGTCAGACTAATTTGTTCTTTAATTTGAATAAATATAAAACTGTTGATATTAACATATATCTGTTGGTATTATTATAAAAGTAGGTACTTAATATGTACTTAATACATTTTTTCCAGGAGTCACTATGTCAAGATTGTTTGTTGGCACGTCATGGCAACATTCAATATGTATTTGGAAAAAATGGCACGCAAATGCAGAGGTTCGCCATCCCTGTTCTAGGTCCTTAAGAACACCCAATTATCACCCCTTAGGAACGCCTCACACGCTTCTTCCACCATTTAGTATAACTCACACCAAAACAGCATGATACTTACTCATTCGTCACGTCAAATAGATATACCTGAAATAGCTGCTCTGTGAAATCAATAAAACTAATAATAAATGTTCCTATTTTGACCTATAAACACCTACATTATGGCTGTGACAGCCAGGGATTTAGACAAAGATAGTTTTCGGAGTATTCTCTCTAACAGAGTCGGGCACTCGAGACCTGTCGATGAAATTCCATTCCAAATTGCTTTCAATACGTTTTATCGGAATGTGATAGTGAGCAACGACTCGATAGAGACAATTTTCCTAGAAAATGTGTTGATATGATTCATCTCATACATTATAACAAAGAATGTAGCTATATTTGTGCCTATAATGTTCTGTTTGTTGGTAGCTTGGACAGAAATTGCGAGGTTCGCGTAAAAATGGCTGATTTGGCCCGCTAGTAATAAATAAATAATTGAGTTTAGAGTATTGATATTTCTGATGGAAAATCGTCACATAGTCCATCCTATATATATGCGTATAACTTGTTATAAAATGAATTAAACATAAAATTCCTTTAATATTGTTATATTAACTTACCAAGAACATCAACGTTAGCAAAGATTACCTACCTTACTTTTTACATGTGAATCAAGAAGGATTATATTTTCGTTTCATATAAAATTTCATGATGTATAAGAAATTTTATTATTCTGAAAGATACCACAGGTAAGCTAAGTTTGCGTGTGGTCCAAATTAAGATATATTGTATACTACAATATATTTTCTAATCTGTGTAGTACTAGTTGGTATGGTTTATAGGTAGTAGGTAAGACATATTTATTCGCTGACAAACAAATAATAATTTACCTAAATGTATCCTTTGAAACCAATCTTTTTTTTTTTTTTGGGTGGGAAATCATCAAATGACTCCTCCCGCACTGGGTGGAGCAGGAGGGCGTGTCAGACTCTTACTGACTAAAACCCACCCGTGATCCTTCTCTTGCCTGTGCAATGCCAGGGGGCCACGGTATCCCTTTCGGACTTTCCCGCAACCCCGGCAGGCAATGGTCTCATCGGACCCCTTCATTCGCTGACATCTCTTTGAGGCGCGCGTGGAACACAACGCGCCGTCGACCCGGGCTTGGTCCTTACCGGACGGCGAGCTACCCATTGCTCACCGTCCGCAAGCCCGCGCCTACGGTGGCCGGGAATCAGCAATTGATTCCCGACGCCCAGGGCGTCTCCTCCTGCGGTGGCTAGGGGCGTGAGGGCGCGAAATTTGCCTCTCCCTCACGCGCTCCGCCTCCTCCTTCGCGAGCATTACTGCTTCGCAGAAGGAGGTGACGGCCTCCCATGCCCTCTCGCTCCGTACCATGGCCTGGACCAGGGCCGGACGCGAGAGATCCCCGCCACCGATCGCCTCCACGAGGACACGACGGTGCTCTGCCCAAGCCGGGCATACCTCCACCGTATGCTCCACCGTGTCCTCCGGGCGATCCACGCTTTGAAACCAATCTAGCAGCGAATTCTAAAATTATGATAAAAGTTATGTATTTACTAGTAATCCTATTAAGTTTACGAACATCAGTTGTTCGTAACTATGAGATAAGCTCGTAAAGTGCTGTTCAAAAATAGATATCCATTTATTTTCAGGGTATAAAAGTAGGAAGGCAAAATTTTAACAAAACCCATTACGTAAGTTCGGTTTTGATGAAATACCTGTTATCGACGTACGTATGTAGGTAGGTATATGGCTACATTCACGTGGGATTAGTACAGTTATTAATATTCAACGAAACAATCGAACTTCATTATACGTTGGAAGGTAAGATAGAGATGATTTATTGAAGCAGAAACAGGCGGGGGCGATCACTCCGGCTCGTTCGAAGCCGTCCGCAACACCTAGACATCTCGTGCAAATCCCGAGTGACATGTTTTACATCTTCATAGTTCACCGAACATTACTGGCTGTTCAACGTTGTTGAAGCAATTCGCCCTTAGATTATATCCATTATAACTTGTGATTCCTCCCCTCAGAAGTTTTCCGCTTGAAATATCCTAATTGACCTTTGGTTACCCAACATCAAGCGTTAAAATATTAACTTAAAGTATCACGGTAAGTGGTGATAAATAACGCCGCTACCTCACACACATTAAACGTAACATAGATCCAAGTCACAAAGTATCCCAGTGTCTACTTACGAACTCATCTTTATAATGGCTCCCTTTATACTCTGAAAAAACTGCTTTTTACGTTAAGAACCAACGATTTAGTGTTAGCCTAATGACTGTTAAGGTGATGACGTGTAAAGAAAATTGTGCCAATTTGTTTGGTGAAGTCAATTTGTTACACACTCGACGTGTGTCGGATCGCGCTCTACCCTTTCTCGTCGATTCTTTCAGTTTGTGTTCCCCTCACGAGACCGATGCAATTTACATTAAAAGCGACTGCAAAAAATCCGCTTTACGGTGAGCGGAGTGAAGATAATTCCTTGTAAAATTGATCCGAACCAGGTTTATTATCTTAACAAAGTTGGTCCCACGGATAGTGATCTTTTCTTGTTTTAGATTCATTATAACATACAGAAGTGAAGGGAGCTACACTTTGACCTATTACTTCATGGTATTTTCCTTAAAAGGAATCTATGCGACGGAAATATGAACATGATTGAGAACATTCTTCTCACATAATCTGTTGGCACAAGGAATGTCTAGTGTTTAGACTTTTATTTTCACATTTAGGTTATTGAATAAAGCGAAGCCCATTTATCAAATTAGAGGTAAGTTATGGAATCGTTATCTTCAAATGTACACACAAAACAACGTAGCATAGTCATAGTCTCATCGTAGCATTTTTGTAGTCTTGTCGTAGCGTTTTCGTAGCCCCGTAGCATTGACGTAGCGTCGTAGTAATTTCGCCGTAGCTTTGTCGTAGTGGCGTCGTAGCTTTCTCGTAGCGTCGTAGTGGGTTTGTCGTAGCCTCGTCATAGCACGCCGTTGCTACGCTTAGTAAATATTACATAATATTTATTTATAGTACACTATATTAACATTAGGTATGAAGGAATATATAGAAATACTTCAATTTGTGCTCTAAGAATTTTACATCAACACATTCACGTATTACATAAATTTCCAAAATACGAGTATATGCTGTATTCCATGTTTAATTAAAACATAAAGAACATTTTTTTTTCAACTAAAAATAGTCTTCTGCACCATGTCCAGAGTAAAGTAAATAGGTATAAGTCTACAACAATGAATAGTGGAGAATATAGGTACCGTTGAAAAAAAAACAAGAGATATGATAGATAACTGCTATCTCGCCGGCAAAAACGGGCAAAATGAAGAAATTTCTCGTCATAATATTATTATAGTCATGCCATGTGTCACGCTCGGGCGGCCGCGCTCGTTCTCTTCATGACGCCACTCCGTCAAGCTTCTTGTCCCAAATCACGTCGCATTAACCCGTGCTTGTCTATGAGGACTGCTATATTATTATACCGAGATAAATCTACACGTCATGTCATTTAGGTATATTGTGGTACTTAGTCGTATCTGCTATGCTAAAAGAAAAAACAACATTCAAAATATTTTATTTCACGAAGCGTCAGAGGCTACATAGGTGCACGTTTCCAATTGATCTTTTCCTACGAAGAAGAACCGGCAGGAAACTCCCCGGTTACTCTTTTAACAGTAAATGGTTTTTACAATGTTTTCAAATTACAGTGTTAATAGGTATGAGAGGACAGTGTAAGCTTTCAACAAGTACCAGTACCTACTGTTAACACAGTTATTTTTCTAATGGAGTGCCTGTAAATTATTTATTTATTAATTAATAGGAGAACCAACAGCAATAACAAATGGATAACAGTTGATTAAGAAACATAAAGCCAATTACAAAAAAAATAGTTGTAAAAACAGAAAAATTTGTAGAAATCTTAGTGCTCTCTATACAGACCTCTAAGTTACCAGACTCTATCCGTGTTTGATTCTTTAATGGAAAATGTATTAACGAAAGTTTACGACGGTTTACGGTAAATAATTTGATACTTAATTTTTTTTAAACAATATATATCACCTAGATCACTAACACTAACAAGCACGATAAAAAAGATTAAGAATATATATATATATATATAAGGTACAATAAGTATTATGCACTACCTATGCACTTGTAAAAAAGTCAGCGTTTAGCCGAGCGCGTGCAGAATAGGTTTTGGTGGTAAATGGTAATGGGATGGGTCAAATTCAAAAGTCATTTATTCAAACTTGGCTGAGAATCAGCACTTTTCGAACGTCAAAATTACATAAGACAGTCCCCCAAAACGCCCACCCTTCACCACTTTCTAGTGCTTTTGCTGGGAAGAAGAAATGGCGCAACAAACTCTCCAGCAGCACAGCTACCTGTTATTAGAAAAAAAAAATGATTCTATATAATAGTATACAAAAGTATTTACATTACGCAACACTAAACATAATTTAAATTATAAATTAATAGCCATATGTCAGCTAGCAGGGTAATTATGATTGCTCATAATTCGTAGACAATCGTTCGTAATCAATGCAGGTATCAGAAAGAATAGGCATGCTCGCCTATAGGCCCGTGGTATAAATGAAGCTTTTGAGTTGTATAACTCAAAAGCTCATCAAATTAAATCTAGAGACCAACCCCAGACTCAAAGGACGGCTAGCGCGAAATCATTTCATATACGTACCGGATTATTATTACGCCCCTTATGATGGATAAGTGCCTCAAATACGCCACAATATTCAAAGCTAATAATTCACAGACTTCTCTCATCGCTCATCCCGATATAACACCCATTAAATGTCTGCTCAAATTCTATCTAATGATTGAATATTTTGTAAAAAAAAATGCTATAAATAGGCACCATTCGATTAAATTGTATTCAAAGCCAGTAAATTCTTGACATCGCAGCGTTATAGAACTGTCAGTCCCTCATCAACTCTTTTAATTGGTCACTCAGCGCTGGGCTTCATTACCGTCATCAGTTTTTTCTGCTCCCTTCGTAATGACGTCACTTTACCTCATCAGCCGTTGCCCAACCAGCCAAACCAGCATTCCTGCATCCGTATATCAAATTACTCTGACGACCGATCCGACTTAGTTTTCTTTGTATAACGAACGACGTTTCTGTAATTTAATGTTACCTACCATGAATAATAGAGATATAAATAGGGGGGGAAAGGGACCGGGTTCGATTCCTGGCTTAGACAGAAGCTTTTAAACATTTTCGGAATAAACAAAAAATGCAGTTTAAATTTCCTTCAAAATTCAGGTCATCTTTCCTTTAACCACGTTGTCCAACTACGCACAGTTTCAAATGCACCATCGCGACTGATATAAATATTCCTCTCACTTCCATGCAGCTGTTTTTTTTTTTATGATGAATGCTATCCCAAAAATCATTGGTAAAAAGAATGGATTTATTTATTTTTTATACGGCCTGAATTTTTAGTCACCCTCCAAATTTTGATACATTAATCTTTGGCAAAAATCATTGAATACGTGTTTTTTTCTTTTAGTATCACTCAATACAAAAATATTGAGATATCACATCACAAAGTTATTAAGTACCGTAGACCGGGGTTACTTTGATCAATATTAAACTTTGAAGGTTCATATCTTTTAAATTTGTGGGTGTAAAAAAATACTAAATAAATCTAGTGATCGGTTTTTTTATTACTCTCGATTCCTGTAATAATAAGTGAAAAAAATTGGCTTGATTTTGAGAAAAAAAAATTAAACTGCCTGATCAAAGTTATACGTAGGATGGGGTTACTTTGATACCCCTTATTTTATTGCGTAATTACAAAGTAATTATTGCGTAATTGCAAAGTAATTACGCAATTAAATAAACCCAATTACAATGCCAATACAATTTAAATATAATTACCCAATTAAAATGCCAATTCAATTTAAAAAATAAAAATCTATCAACGAGAAAAATAAATATTGTCGCATGGGGTAACTTTGATCTAACAATTGATTTGATTGTTTGAATGACAATATATTTACCTTTTTCAATTAAAATGATTGGTGGATTCCCAGCGTGTCCTCAGGAAAGTATTAAACAGTTGTTCAGTGTTCATAACTCAGAAAAAAAACTACCTAATTGCGTTTCGTTTTAAGTAATTCACGATTTTATATGAAATGGAAGTTTCTATCAAAGTTACCCCGCGATTCAAAGTACCGGTTTACCGGTACCACGCAGAGCGGATAATTCTTTCGAGAAAATGATTTAAAATGAAAATTTTACGTATCGATTTTATTCTCAAAAATTGAGTTAGTGAATCGTACCTAATGCCTAGAAATAATTTGGACGGTGACTAAAAATTCAGCCTGTATAATAAACAATTTGTTATAAGCAAATAAATTTTAACCTATATTTTTTTTTAATATAATTATATCGAGAAACAAGATAAATAATGTATTTTTTGGTTCTTAAAATATTAATTATAAGTAGTAGAAAAAAAAAAAAACTAATACTTTTTTAAGCAATAAATATTTTTTTGAGAACGATTTTTTTTTTTAAATTATGATTTTGTATTAAAGATTAGGATACCAAAATGAAGTTTTCAATTACTATATGAACAACGAATTTGTTTAAAACATTGTTTTAAACGATACGAGGTAAAATCATTTCCATGCAACTCTCCGATAGTGAAAAACCAGATCAATGAAAATATTTTTTTAATTTTTTCAATAATTACCTAATTAAACTTTGACAACTAGTTTTACCAAGGGGTATGTATGGTATTAAGGGTTAACATGAAATTGCCGATTTGTTGAATTGAATTCGTTTTATTTTTTAAATTTAACATATTTATTTACATAACATAACATCAGGCCTTGTTTCCCCGAAGGGTTGGGCAGAGGTGTACCTGTAGTAGGTACACCCACATTTCGCCAGTTATGTTAAAGTCCCATGTAATAGGGGGCGAGCCTATTGCTATCAACCGGGCACAAATCCATACTCCGGGCTGCTACTGAGAAATTCCACAAAGAAAAACCTAATGACACTTTGCCCGACCTGGGAATCGAACCCGAACATATTAATTTAATCAAAATAATTACCATTATTATATATACATTGCTGCCATCTAATAGGAAGGTCATTTATGCCTTTGCGATAGAACTTTCGTGATCTAGATTCGACAAACTGTGTGAAAGCATTTTGTACTGCCTCCCGAGAAGAAATCTTTTTAACATAAACATAACATCACGCCTTATTTCCCCGAAGGGTTGGGCAGAGGTCCTTGAAAACTTTTTATCACGTAGAAAATTGTTTAAATCACGAAAAAAATGGTAGTCCGTTGGAGCAAGGTCTAGCGAATACGGAGGGTGACGAATGGTTTATAATTGCAGTACTTGTAGAGTTAAGACGGTTTCTCGTGCTGTATGAGGTCCCGCGTTATCATGGAGCAATAATGGTGAAGATCGATTCTTGAGTCGGGGCTGTTTCACTGCTAGTTTTGCTATCATTGTTCGGAGTTCGGCACAGTAGACATCTGCCGTTATTGCTTGACAGATCGGAGAAAGCTATAGTGAATAACACCATGCTGAGACCACCAAACAGTTACCATTACCTTTTTATTGGTAAGCTTTGCTTTAGGACACTGTTGCGGCGTTTGGCCTGGGGTCATCCATTGCATTTTTCGCTTACGGTTATCGTAAAGAATCCACTTTTCATCTCATGTCACAATTCGATCCAATATTCCTTCATTTCTGTATCGATTCAACAAGGCAACACAAGTTTCAACACGCGTTTCTTTCTGCAGATCAGTCAAATCATGAGGCACCCTTTTCTCATATTTTTTTACTTTATTGATTTGAAGCAAATGAGTCAATATTGTTGGTAAGGTAACGTTAAACCATACCGCTAATTCCTGAGTAGTTTGGCTCGGATCGGCTTCCACCATTTCATTCAATTCATTGTTATTAACCTGTGTGGGCAGTCTTCCACGTGGTTCGTTCTTCATATCAAAGTTTCCATCACGAAAGCATTTAAACCAAAATCTTACGGTGCGTTCATTAACAGCCCCCTCTCCAAACGCAACATTGATATTGCGGGCTGTTTCTGCCGCGTTAGTTCCGCGTCGGAACTCGTATTCAAGAATAACTCGAATTATCGAAGTATTCACCTTTCTTGACTAAGTTGAATAAAAAAAACAACTGAAAGTCAATAATCGAATGTTGCACATTTTTTAAAAGAACTTCATAGGTACCTTGTGAAAAAAGTTTCACTCAAAAATCTTAAACCATGAAGGTTCTATGTCAATTCGAATTACCTATTACAATAATTATACCCCCCTGTTATTACCTAGTTACTGGGTTGTAGAGGTCAGATAGGCAGTCGCTCCATATGAAATACTGGTATTAAGCTGCAGCCGGTTATACTGGAAGCCGACCCCAACATACATAGTTGGCAAAAGGCTAGGCAGATTGATTGAATTAAAGTTTTTAATTTTGCAACAACGTAAATTGTTTGTTTTTCTTTGGTGATCTATTTTGAAGCCTTTCAAGAATAGATCCAAGGAAAGAAAAATATCTCAGTTTATAGTTTAACAATTATCACACTTGCAATACCTATTCACGTTCAATTAGCCAAAAAATGTTAATTATCTAAGTATTGCCTAACTAATTGAAAAACCACCGGATTTTTGTTTATTCATCTATCCAGTAAGTGCCTAATTTTTTTATTTTTTTATTTTCTTAAATAATAAGCTTAAATATTTTTTATTGTTAAAGTGGCCATGGCTTGCGTTAGCCAGAGTACCCGTTTTCGGCCGTATTTTGACCCCCCTGGGATAATTATAAATATTGGTTCTACAGTTCCGGGAGTTGAGACTTTCTTTTAGAAAATTTCCTCTTCTTTTTTAATCTTTTTTTAGATTACAAAAATCTTAATAAGTTTTTGAGATTTTTGCAAAAAACCAAACCCAGCGAGACTTTTATTTTTATTTTTATTATCTAAATAATCTAAAATTTGAACAAAAAAGCACTTTTTGACTAGACTAAGGGCAAACTATTATTGTTATGATTTTCAGCCGGTTTAATAACATAATTCAAACTAAGACCCATACACGCCCGTACTATTAAGGTGTTATAATGGGAGTACAAAAGTTTTGCGACCCGGGGCGACCCCGGCTGCTTAGCCTACCCCTATTTTTATGTATCTACCCTACTCGAGGCACCTATAATTTTTCTTATTTGTGAAGAGGATGCAGATCTAAAAAAAGGGAAATATATCGGAGTGGACTTGGAAAATTACAGTAGGTACTGATCTTCTTTTTCTATTAGCTAAAATTCTGCCTTGGCATGATTTGTACCTACCTGTATCTATCTATCAGACGCCTGCAATAGCCATGAACAACCTTCACGGCAATCACGCATATTAACTCCTTGGAAAATAAAGGGATTAGAAAGAGAAACGGTTGTAAGTTTGGGATACGCTGTAGGCAGTGCCATCTACAACGGTGGACATCAACTAAATCATATGAATGTAATCAACGAATAAGCGTTGAAAGTCATTAATTTATTGGTCCAGCTGCGGGACATCAAATGCTTCCCAAGCACGGAACAGAAAAAACAGTTCCCAAGCCTTTTTCGATCGAAACTGAAACTTCTAGAATATTAATCATAGATACGAAACCATAAACGACAACAACACGATGGCTGTCCGATTTCCTGTCATTGCCAAGCCAAGTATCTATCCCTGCATTCCGAGTTACGATGTAATCGATTTGAGCGTGCTAACAGTCGTACCGTATTAACGTGAACGCGATAACGTTGCGTCTTGAATCGTCATAGATGACGTCATGACGTGCGCCATCTTGCGATAACGCCGACCATGCTTTTTACAAATATCTGAAATATCACCGTGGGCGCTGTCAAAAATGACAGTTGTGCTGTTGCGTTTTTACTCGCATCATATCTACTAACGTGGCATTTTCGAAATTGTGCTTCTGGCTAACGTTCGCTACCTAAACAAAGAAGAAGAAGAAATTTGTGGTATAAACAAAGAAATATCATAGATATTACTGTGAGTGCGTTTACAAGCGTTCCGAATTGTTGACAGCCCTCAGCTGTCATTATCGTGATATCTATCGGAACGCCAAATATCGATGTCAGCGCTGTGAGCGATTATGTTCTAATTCGGAAAGCAGCTTATATGTAGTCTCTGCATTTCTTGTATTTTGTATTTGACATAATTATAAGTCAACGTCAAGTGTCAAAAAAGATGCCCATTATGCCCAAGAACACAAGCCTGTTGCCCTCATTTATTATTGTGGCGATTATTTGTGACTTGTGATCGAATTATACACCTGTTTATAGAAGCGAAGTGATAAAACTGTTACTTGTGCCTGCAAGGATACACATTAATCTACCAACATGACTATGCGACCAGATGACCACCGTAGAAAATGGGACAAAGACGAATTCGAAAGAATTGCTGCAGATCGTTTGAAAGCTGAAATAGAGGAAGAAGAACGAGCTAAAAAGAAAGGTATTGGTTATTAACAGTTGCATCCTATAAACGTCTAGTGTAAAAACTTGGCCCTGATACGATACAAATTAGAAAGACTGGAAGTAATCTTGTGAATGAATATGATTCACCACGTCTGGCTAAAAGTTTGGTGGCTCAAGCCAAAAGAAATGCTCATTCCATCTGTAAAATCCCTTGACACACTATTTTATTTCCCTAAGTTCCATAACCAAATAGTAATCAAATCTATGCTAGGAACCTCAAAATAATTGTCTGAACTGACTTAATAAATATTAGTAAAACGAATCTGTAACATGCCTATTTCTTTTCAGTCCCGCCTATCAAAAGAGAGCTCCTCAAACAGCGAGACTACAAAGTTGATTTAGACTCTAAGCTTGGTAAAAGTGTAGTGATAACAAAGAACACTCCTACCTCACAATCCGGAGGATACTACTGCAATGTCTGTGATTGTGTTGTCAAAGATTCCATCAACTTTCTGGACCACATCAATGGAAAGAAACATCAAAGAAATCTTGGAATGTCCATGAAGATTGAAAGGAGTTCATTAGATCAGGTTTGTATAATCAATGACTTAGTGTTGATAAAATTCATGACTTAATAGTTAGGTTCTTCAATAAATTATGTTAATTCTTAGATTTGACAAAGGCCTCTAGGCCTCTTCCATTGGGTTATGTATTGAAAACATGAATATTTAGAAACTTCAAGTCAGTTTCTCTTCATGTTTTCAACTTCTGTGTGGTCTACCACTTTTCTATAAGTACCTTCTCTATTCTCAGGTACCAATCAATCACCCTCTAACACTACATATATTCATTTTCAAATATCTTTATTTAACATCAGTACAATGAACAAAAATGCACTTATCCTAAGCCACACTAACTCACTATAATTAAGACTTTATGAGGCTAGCGATTCACCTTTCAAAGCTTTTAACTCTTAAAATGTTGATTGCAACCCATGTGTGCAAATAACAATAAAATTCTATTGTGTCGCTAATTGCGCGCGCGATGGGTTAAGGGATATTTTTACAACTGATAGCAACATAACACATAATAATTATGGGTACATGATAGCAGTTACGCAAATTATTTAGCTAGTTATAATTTACTGACTGTCTCGTTGGTCTAGTGGTCCCAAGAGCTACTGCTAAGTATGAGGTCTTGGGTTCGATTCCCGGGTTGGGCAAAGTGTTATTGGGTTTTTCTATTTGGAATTTCTCAGTACCAGCCCAGAGTATGGATTTGTGCCCGGTTCATGGCAATAGGCTCGCCCCCTATTACATGGGACTTAAACATAACTGGCGAAATGTGGGTGTACCTACTACAGGTACACCTCTGCCCATTCCTTCGGGGAAACAAGGCGTGATGTTATGTTATAATTTACTGATTGCACGTAGGTATGAAAGAAAAAAATATTTTAAGTAAATTTACTGATAGCACGGTGTACGTAACTATGTATATTGGTTCTCTTCATGTAACCAGTCCATCTACCCGCATTGATTGATTTTGGCCAGGTTAACTGTTGCTCATATTCTGGTGGAAGTAACACCAGCCCCAAACAGATATTTAAGTTGTCTGTGTGCGGGTAACCTAATGTTTTTAATTGTGTGGGGGCCATTCATTTCACCAATAATGACCATTAATTTCAAATAACATTACTTCTGAATTCCAGTTTTGTTTTAGAATATAGTATTTTTAAAGCTGTTCATTTCATATTAACAGGTCAAAGCCCGCTTTGCGAATAATAAACGTAAATTAGAAGAAAAGAAGCGTGAGTATGAGCTTGACACGCGACTAAGGGAGGCAGCAGAAGAAGAGGCCAGGGTCAAAGAACAGCGTCGTGAAAGACGCCGTGACAAGAAGCGCAAGCTAATGGAATCCGAGGAGCCTGAAGATACACCAGCTCAGTCTGAACTTGCTCAGATTATGGGATTCTCTGGCTTTGGAGGGGCCAAGAAATAGTATAATGTAATAATTTAAGTATGGTAATAAATAAATGTTTGATATTATTTTATAAAGTATTTTATTTTTCACACTGGCAAGGAAACTTAGATAATTTAACTTTTCTTGTCTATCTATATCGACGACCGCAAAGTATGCAGGGTGGCAGGGACATGGCGTGCAAACTCGTACCAGTGGCGGATCCAGGGGGCTCAAGGCCCTTTTTTCCATGAAAAATCTTGAAGTGAACTTGGATGTTTTCTGATTAAAGCTTTTAGCAAGCATTACACTACCCATGGTACAATTTTCTTTAAATTATCCTTAACTTTATAAGTATTATGTTTGTTTACAAGAGTATGTTTTCCATTGAGGAATTTGCGAAAAGTAATCTTACAACCAGTATTAATACCGGTTACTGAAATAAAAATTACCTCTATCTTACACGTGCCATCGGCATTAAGGCTCGTGCAACTAGCGCCACTTGTCGCGCGATACGACACCGGTAATTGTTCTACCCTAGTTTTCTTAGAAATTGCTTTGTTAGAGTCGCGTCGCGACGCCGCGCGCCGGTCTGTACGACGCTTTGTCAAAGGGCGCGCATCGCCTGTATGTGTGTAACCGGTATTAAAACGGTAACCTAAATGAGGTAACATGTTTCTTCTTGCTTACCCAGATAGCGGTAACCTTAGTCGTAGAAGTAACCAAAATTCTTCGATACCTGGGGGTCTACTCCATAATTATGCGATAGGTAGATATAGGTACCTACGTAGTTTCGGCTGAAGTTACGGGCGCTTCGTTATCCGTCTCACTTACGGACATACCGTGAGTGAGGCGGAGATGGAAGCGTCTGTAACATGGGCCGAAACTGTGGACTTCGCTTGGGGAGTGGATACAAATTGCAATACATACCCGGTCAAAATGTATGGAACAGCTATTTTTAGAGAGGTTAATTACTGTATTAAATATATTTTTCCAAAATACGGTAGATGTCTACTTATTGCTACTTCGTAGGTACAAAAACTTACCTAAATAAGTCAACTCTTCTACGACTAGTAACCTAACTATCTAACTATGTAATAATTTTCCTTATTTAACTATTATTTGTAACGCCGACGTGACTAAAGTATTATTGTTCTTGCACTAAAATCACGCAATTAAAAAAAAACCGACATCAAAACGGCTTTAGGATGTGACTGATATCTTTGTTTACAACAAGTGAACGTGCCGAATGTCCGACGTAAAATTCTGAAATAATTAATAGAAATTATCACTATACCTAGGTAGGTACTATTCAACATTCAGTAAAGTGAAGCAAATATTTAATTGGCAATGCAATGCAATAACATAATAGGTACCTAATTTGAATAAACAGAACTAAAATTCGTGCCATGTATGGTAATGAATTTTAGGAACCTTAATTGGGGGGGCCTATGTCCAGAAGTGGACGTCTTACGGCTGAAATGATAATGAATAGCCCAACGATCCTAGCGAAAGGGCGTGAGATTAATTCGCACTTTACCACATGAATACAAAACGGTTTGGCCTCCAGCGGGCGCCGCGCGCCGGTGCATCCCCCGCGCGCCTTGTCGGTGACTGTGCGTGTATTAGTGTTCCGCACAAGGCGTTAGTATGAAGCTTATAATCTGCTCTTTATTTAGTCTTGTGCTATTACCTCAGTCTGGTTGAATGACTGTAGGTTGTATCATCGCCAAAGCATTATTTACATAGCACTATAGCAATACTTTGAAGCTAATTAATTTTTGTAAATGCTCAATAGATAAACGTAAACAAATAAATATAATTAGGTCCTAATGTCCATTTCCATGCAATCAAATCACGTGACGATGATTCGTCATTTCCGCCCGTGCCCACGCCTATGATACAAGTGTCCAGTGTTCTATTGTACGCATGCTTTCATGCGGAACATGCAACTGAATCGACAAGGTCGCTTCAGGTAATGAAAACATACACGAAGTACCACAATCTTAATATGGGTACAGACGACACTAAAAGTCATTAAACCGTTTTATTATTTTAGAACGTATTCAGTAGTTCCCAAAAAATGTTCTTCATGATCTTGATTAGGTAGCTACGGTAGTACAATCTTATGTTATTTTAAAAGTATAATGAAAGTTCACTGCTTAGTTGTTCTAGTGGTAAGCGCAACAGCTGAGCAGGGAGTCGTAGGTTCGATCCCCAAATTGCTATCGAGTTTTCCATCAGGAATTTCAAAGTAGTAGCACGACTAGCAGGCAATAGATTTGCCCCTATTGTATTTATTATCTACATCAAATGGGGGACATAAACATAACTGAAGAAATCAGGGTGACGACGAATACTCCTCTGCTTACCCCTTCGAAAGAATACAGGCGTAATGCTATGTCAAGTCAGACAATATTAATTTTTCATTTCTTGAGAACCCTTTCGTAATACGGAAAATAATAGGTAGTAAGTCAAAGTAGGTATGCCTGAATACTATAGCCGAAAAAATGCAGAGCTATTTATACGATTATGTCATGGAATGTACAGATACATGCATATGTAGGTATCTGTACAGTCAGGCTATATCAATGAAGTAAGTAGGTACCTGATCGAAAATACAAAAAAAACCATTGTCAAAAACTAGTCGGGCTCGCGCAATCAGGGTTCCATCCGTACAAGACTTTTACCCAGTCGCTCGCCCTGTGCGCTTGACTAAACTTAGATTTGACAATGGATGTTCTGCCCGTTTTTCCATGAGCAAGGGTTAGTCTTTAAAAGGGAACAGGGCCTGCGAGGAATTTGAAAAATAGGTATTTGAAGAAACTATTGCCGTCGTCTTACCTCAAGTCTGCCTGCGTAGAGTGCGATAGTGACTGCAGCTCAGACCGATTTTATATCACAAATAAAATTGACGAGATCGACGTTTCGTATTCCCCTTTTTGCTCCTCGAAAACTGGGCTGATTCAATTATTTTTTTCATTAAAATGTAAGAAAGAGTATGTCTACGTTCTTATTATTTTCGTTTATGTTAACTTTTCGAATTTGTCTGGTAGACCTCTAACCACGGCGGTAAAATTGGAGAATTTTTGGAGGGTTCTATTTTCTTTACCAATAAGTTGCTGAAAAAAGGAAATAACAGGGACTTGTCTACAGCAGACTTTGATTTTATGAAAAAAAAAAATTGCTCTAGTGACATTATTCAGGATGAAAAAGGGGAATACATTTGTATGGACAATCGCAGGCCCTGTTCCCTCTGACTGGAGATGGACTATTACGCGTCCGTGAGTTTTTTTAAAATAATAAATAGTTTATGCAGCCCACAGCAAAGCGGCCAAGCCGCAGGGATGAATTTATTCCAGCCAGGTTATTTTAATTTCTCTTTATAGATAGCGAATCCACGACGACGCGCCCCACTCCGCTCCGCTCCGTACTAAAGTTCAACTTACAGTACAGTAATCGCGGAGTGTACCTATTAGAAGAGAAGAGGTCTTTGCCCTGCAGTAGGACAAGAATAGGCTGATAATAAATTATTACTTATTTTAAAATCGATCACCAAAAAAAAAAGAAAGGTAACGGTTCTATTTTTGTTAAGGAACCCTAAAAAGGCTCTGAACACTTGCCATAGTAGCGATGAGACTGTAAGCAATCATTTTCCGCCACAATCAGGCGAAACCACGCCCTCGTATAAAAGGCAAGTTCACAGTCATGGTGAATCAATGTGGTGATTGAAACCGTAGACATGAGGACGATACTGTTAACCGTCGCTCTTTTAACTTTATTTTATTCATGTATATTGGCATATCAAGTGAGTGATTATCTTTAATTTTCTTCTTTTTTGTTTTATTTTATTGGTTCGCATTAAAATTGGGCCAGTAGGTATATTGTGGCTAAAAACTAAATAAAGTTGTAACGAAAGCTTTCTACGACATAATTTGGTATTTAGTTTAATAAAACGTCACACCTGTGGTTTCCCAACAGTAAGCGTGGGTGTATTTTATACCTTTTACGCCCACATTGACCATTTGTGTTGGAAGTCTCATGTAATAGGGGGCATACTTTCATAACTTTCCATGCCACTAACCAGCCCCCGACTCCGGGCTGTTAGCTGCTGATGGAAAATCCAATATCAATTTGCACGAGCAAAGAATCAAATCTTCGACACCACAACGAATAGACGCGCTTGAGACCATTGCAACAAATAATTAAATCGTAAATTAATTTGTTTCAGATTTCACTTGACTCTCCTAGCTTTTCATGTAAGTATTTTTTACAGTCGCTTTATTTATCATTAGGAAAGGATATAATATTTATTATTAACTAGCCCAAAATAAAGCCAGTAAGTAGGTAGGTATAATTTTAGTGAACACTTTTTGAAATAGTTTTGATGTACGTCCTGCAGTCACATCGTTCAGTATAATATTGTTACTTACCGAAAAAATCTACCCTTGAGCTATGGCCGACCTAAGCATGAACGTCCTTCATTCAACAGTATTTATATTCCTATAAGAAAACAAAATCTTTCAACGTACATTTGTCTAATTAATCCGATATCATTTGCTGAATATTTATGCTGTTGATGAATTTGATTGAGTAGTGGATGGAGGTACAATTACTTGCACTAACCGTAATTTAATCTTTTTTTTTTCTCAGCCAATCTTGACAGCATTACAGACTCGCATCGAGAAAAAAGGCAGTTGGAGAATTTCGACGATGAATACCCGTCAGCGAGTCAGCAAGAGGAAGAAGACCCTGGTTTCTGGGACAGAATCGTCAAAGTAGCACTTAAGTTATTCAGTAAATTCGTAGAATGGTTAAATTCGTAGATTGGTTAAATTCGTCATAATATACCCTAATAATCTTACAAGGGGTCGGGATTCTTTGAAAATGTAAGATCAAGCTCCACCAGTTAACGCGTATTAATTTATTTTGTACTTACATAAATTATTATTTATAATTTAAACGATTGTCTTATTTATCCTTCTAGTAAACAAAATGCTGTTTAGGTAAGTAGATGAACAAGATTGACATGTAGACATGTGCATGTTCAAACGTGGTAAGGTGAAAAATAAAAAATTAAGTGTACATTAGAAAATATATTTATTGTAATGAAGTGGCATAATAGAAGGTTGGTACTTAGGAGTAATGTAACATGTTAATATAATTGCAAGGAACCAGTACGATGGCACTTTTTCGTATTTTTTATTTATTACAAAAGAACAGTTAATTAGATATGCAATTATGAATTTAGACTAATGAAATGAGTAGTTACATTTTATTATTTCAGCATCAGAATCAACTCTTAGAACTAGTATTGAACAGGAAAGTAGCAGTAGGTAAGAGGTTATTATCTGATATTCATATTAAATGTTACAGTCTCATAAATGCAGGATATCGAGGATGCATAAATTATTAAACTAGATAGCATACAAGAACTTTCCTCTATAAATACTGCTGCGTTTGACAGATTTTTACTCAATTTTAATAACAATCCACAAGTGGTATGAAAAAACTTATTTCAACTACAGATTACACACTATTATTGAACATTAACAAACGATTATATAACAAGTAGTAATATGTTACATCCAGCGTGCTCTGTATTAATACTTATAATATCATGTAAAGTAAAACTAAATTGCTATTCTGATCGAGTTTCCATAAATAACAACAATGAAATTAAGAGAACAAGTACTATTAAATGCAAACATAAGACTTTAGTAAAATAATGAACACAAGGTTTGTAGTAATTGTATTTAAATATAATAAGATGCTTGATCTAGGGAACATTTCGTATCGTTGTTAAAGGTGGGATAGGTGAATAGGTACGCTATAATTAACTATTGAAGTCAGTGGGAATGGTGCAATATTCAGTCAGTTGGGTCAGTAGCTATTGTCATTATGTGAGACGAGACTAGTAAATTAATAGTTTCTTTATTTTCCTAAAAGAGTAACACATTAAGGCAATCGCGTCGATTTAGGTGCTCTTACAAAATAAATAAAAGCTTTGTTTAGCAAATAAGATCTGCAATTTGACAATCATTCTCAATTTAAGTAATGTAGGTAATATGACGAAATTTATCCATACATAATTGGTTATTCGGCATTCTTACATTTGTATCATAATTATTTTTTTCGGATGATAATAATCCGTTACATATTGCTGTATTTTCACAAGATTTTCCATGAACGTGGGATGACAGGGTTATCAGATACGAAATTCAGTGCTTTTAGGAATTCCGTTGATTTTTTACAATTTTAACACAATAAATGGCGACGATTGTTAATAATGTTTTGTCCACGCTCACCTAAAACCTTGTTTCACGAATAAATCTATTTTGGCTTTAAATCAAAACTCTAGGCATAAATTTATAAGACTGACGCACACTTTTCAAAACAGTATCATTTTATTTTATATTCATCCGATAAAATCGGAAGACCTACGTTATAAAATAATATAAATTAGCATTATTTTACAAGTATAACTGCAACAATAACTTCTAATACTAATTGAAGACTGTTGTGTAACGTTAAATCGTAAATAACTAGATTGATTTTTTTACATTTATATTTTAGGGTAACCTATAAATCTATATTAAAGTGCTATAATATAAATTCAAATCCATACAAGTGCTTGAAAATAGACTAACAGTAAGTTATAGCATCAGAAATAATTAAATTAGTACCTTATAAATTACCAAAACCTGCATAAAAGAAAACATCAGTAGCAATCGTAACAAGATTGACGAAGTACAGTCGCGAACTAGCATTTGGACAGGTTGCGTATATAATTTCATAATACAGAAAGGACAGTTTTATAAAACGAATATTAGACGAACGACGCATATTTTTAACAACGTATATCGTAATATTTTATTATTATTATAGTAGCCTTTTTAAGCAGTCAACTCTGTCAATATAATTTATCAGGTACAAAAACAAATTTAGCATTTTAGCATCTGTGACGATTCAAGTCAATCACATACTCGGTTACATATTTTACCAGAATGGACTTATAAAGTCTGATTCAATATTATTTTTATAAAAACAGTCCGCGACCTCACGAGCTTGTAAACATCAAAATACTATTGGCGTACGACCGGACCTACACTAGCCGACGGCGAAGCGACGCCATGACGCGTCAACACCGCGGCCGGCTCCGCAGCAAAACAATCGAAGCACGTATCAAGAAATAGTTCTTGTACGAACCGGCGCGCGCACAACATGTATGTATCTCTTGCCAGTAAGGCACTAACGTCAGAATAAACACATGGACTACGAAATACCTCTGGATGGCGTTGCTTCATTGACAGCAGTACAGAACGAGCCTGCAAAGAAAGATAACCTTGCTTAGTAAAATTGAATGAGAAACACCGAGACGGGGATGTTTTTGGGTCATATAAGACAGCAAAGATAAAATGGGTCTGATCGTCAATGTTAGAAATTAATAAAGTTCTTTGACTCCTCGCCCTCAGAAATGATCATTGGAGCACGTTTTCTGATAACATTCAAAAATACACTTTATTCTGAGTGACAAAAAGCGCAAAGTTGTAAACACATCAAACGTGTCCTCGGAAGTACACGAGCGCGCTCGTGCAAGAATTTTAGCATTTTAAGACTAAAATTATAAGGTTTAATTATTCAATCACATTAGAAAATTCTGTACTCCTTTCGGTTTCAGTGGAAAGTGATAAGTGTGAAATGTCTGTATATTTTTTTTATTCAGAGAGAAAATATACAATACCTGTCTCAAATGTATAGGGTTGGACATAAAGTGCACTTGATGCAACAGTTCTGCTTGCGGGCCTGTTTTGCTATCGAGTACGGGCTTCTCGGTGGTTGGACTGCGAGGTTCTATGGCGCTCGTACCTAATCCATCCATACCTAGAAAAATTATAAACGATAAAATACGTACAATATAAGCTTAAAAACGAAATTGGCACACAAGTACAACAGACAGAGAGAAGTCGCTCTTCAACGTCAAACTTCTTCTATAACTCGATAAACACTATAATTTTACTGCAGAACTAATTATAATTGAATTTCATAGACATTTAAGCGTTTAATTCCCTTTGTACACGGTCGTCAACAAGCTTCCATACAACACTGACGACCGTGCCTACACACGGCCGTAGCTTTTCACGGCAAAAAAAACGTGTGTGTAAAAAGGGCTTAAAGGTACGAATATTTATATCTGCCGAACATCATGATGAGATTGGTAAAAATATTTAGTAGTAAAACGGAACACACTCCGTAAATTGTTCTTACCAGCCTTACCTGCAAAGAAAGCTTCGCGCAACTCATGCGACGAAGGAGGTCTCGTGCGCACGCAAGCCAGACAGTCCGCAGTAATGTGCCGCCACTTTCTATTGGTCGACGACGAACTAACAGCAGCCTCAGTAACTACTGCCCCAACACTTTGAACGTTGTTGTCACCCCCGTCAGTAATAGACCGAAGGGATACTTCTTGGGTCCCTTGATTAGTGATCTGTGCTTCAATTGCAGCTGTAATATCATCTTTATTTTCATTATTATCTGTTTTCACATCCTCATCAATAACTTTGCTTGGTGTGGTGACCCTTTCGTCTACACTGACTGTAGTGACAATCCTTTTGGTTTTGTCTTTGGTTGAACGTGGGTTGTCACTTGTTTCTACACTAGCAATCGATGTGTCTGCGTTGGAGACAGCTGGTTCAGATTTTTCAGAATTCACTTTGTGAATTTGAACTGCTATGGTGCTTAAACTAGCTGTAAAAGAAGAATTTACATTTGAGTATTGAATCTTGAATATTGAGAGAATACATGTAATATAAGGTAGTTTTTTTTTTTTTGTCAGTGGTTGATAATGTAAGTTAGTGTCGGCAAATCAATACTTTCAATACATTTATTCAGAGAATATGCATGGTTAAAACAACTAAAAGCACAATAACTGAAAATATGGCTTTTTCCCTCTTGTTTTAGATTATTAACAATCATGTCTTTGAGAAATTTATAAAGTTTAGTGTAATTTAAGTTTAAATGGTTAAAGTTATTGATTAAAAGATTGACACTGCAATTATTTTACTTTAACCAAAGAAAAACCGATCGCAAAAAAAAACTATTTTCTTTTTCGGTTATCGGCCGAAAAAAAACCGTTGTCGATCGGACTCCAAAGATGATGTAAAAATAATTGTACCTTTATGTGACGCCAATTTCTGACTATCGGGAGTGGCCCGTGATTTATTTTCCGTGCTAGCACTACTTGTGTCTACAAGGAACGACGGCAGGCGATCACGCTTCGTGTGGTCACTTTTATCAGTGTCTTCGTCGTTCACATCCTCGTCTCTGTTAAAATAAACAAAAACAAAAAAAATTGTCAAGCAATTGTCATGACGTTAGTTCACTATGTAAACAAATTTATAGATTAAAGGTACGCTGATAGTTGACAGTTAACACTCCTAAGTTTACATAGCCGTACGACGTAATAACATGGCGACTACTATCTAATGGTGTTATGAAACAGATTAAAAAAGCTGAAACCTTTGAATAGAATTTTAAAATTTAGTTTGCTATTTTATGAACTAAAGCTAACGTTTTCTGACTGCTTTTTGCCTAAGCTATCTCAATAATATTTTTTTAGATTTTTTCTCTTATAGAGTAAAACACCCTATTCAACCGACCGACATATTTGAACCTTCAATAACGAGATTTACAAGTGTTCCCGATGAGATTCCCCCTCGACATAAATGACGAACTTCCATACACTTTCATCCCTTATTTAACCCCTTTAAAGTATACATTTTCCAAATTGCTTCTTTAGTGCTGACTTTCGTTGTATAAGGAACTTGTGTGCAACATTTCACGCTCCTAGACCCAGCGGTTTACGCTGTGCGTTGTCTATCAGTGAATGAATGGATTCAAGATGTTTATTAAGTAGATAGCCAAATGGCAATTACATTCAGTCTTAATTTACTTTGACGGTTCTTATTTATTGTTTCCTATCATAGTAAGATAGCTCAGACATTAATCAACGATAAATACCTGGGAAACAGTTCCATAAGGTCCCTAGGAAGACAGATTCCGATGTATGCAGGTGTTTGTCCATGTGAGAGACGCACGGGGAACGGCGCGGAGGGGCAGGTGGCCCGCCGCGCCCGCAGCGCGCCGCCCGCACCCGCGCCGCCCGCGCCGCCCGCGCCGCCCGCGCCGCTCGGCGGAGATGCGCGGGCGTTGTCGCCCAAAGGTAAAGGTTTCCAGTCGTACTCCAACACACTATAACAACAAAGTATTTGGTTGTCACATTTCACAAACTTTCTGGTACTCTCAAAATTTTTCTAGTACTTTTGTCAAAATGCCAGTACGGATACTACCACGCATTTTGTTACACGATATTTTTGATATTTAATTTCTGGACTTTAAAAGAGACTGACCCCTGAATTTGTTTCGCCATTTCTTCTCAGGGGTAGTCCCATAGGAAATGCCAAGATCATCTAGCATTTTTTTTTTTAATTATGACGTGTGAAAGTGATTCCGATATCCTATTTACAGAATAAACAATGTCATTTCATTTCATTTCACGAGAGTTCGTTCATTGTAATATGAACCTTACGTCAGAGTTCATAAAAGTCACTGTTTGAGATGCGCTTATAATTTGTTACGTCTAACAACCTCATTACTTACGTCGCGGGATACAATAATTAGAGATAGTGTCATCCACGAAGACGCGCCCCACTCTTCTTCCTAATCGCTTACAGTACAAGTGTGCAACATACTTACCGCTAGTGTTTTAGTTTTGTCGTGTTAATTTATAACCCACTCATAGGTAATTTATTAGTGTGTATCGACAATATCGTCGACGTTAAGTGCCATCAAAATGCATTTAAATTTTGCATTTTCAAGTTTCGCGCGTTTCGTAATTTGACGAAAACGACGGACGCAGTGGACGCCATATTGCTCCGTGGTCATGACGTTAGTTCACTATGTAAACAAATTTATAGATTAAAGGTACGCTGATAATGAAAAATGGCACGGGAACAGGAATAATAAAGGAACGTTGGGTAAAAAAAAGTACTGGGGGTCTTATAAAAATGTGGGTAAATAAATTAACGATTATATAATTAGTAGTATTTTTTTAAGGTATTTTAAAGTACTTCAGAGTAAATGATATTTTTTTAGTTTTATTTTCTTGTGGTAGAAGAACATACTGATTTTCTCCGCAACCTGATCTTGATAACGCGACATATAGTTTGTCCATGTGAAAAGCAGTCTTAACGTAAATCGATTCCTACGTGTTTAAATGTTTGCCCCTGTGCTTTATTAATTGTTACGACAAAAGATACCATAACGGGAAATTGAATTCTTTTAAAAATTAAAAGGTAAATCATTGGCAATCATTGGGATGCGAGGTAGTAGCACTGTTTGACCAACTGCTGGACCAGTCAAAACTAATGCAACTCGCAGAACTACCGGGCGGCGGCAGGCCAGCGCCCCTTCCCCTCACCCGCCGGCCAGCGTCCCTCCCCCTCACCCGCCGCGTCTTGCGCGTCATGCGCACGTGAACCCGCACATATCTATTTATTTTGTTGCGGAGTTCTTTTAAAATTATTATATCTCCTAAGATGTTCATTGAAATCAAGTGATGTCAAGGACAATTTTGTTTACATTTAAATACTTGTGATTAATAACATATTTATTTGGCTATGGATTAATATTATGTTGATAAAACTCCTTCGCAAATAATGCATTAATTTCGAACAAATTTGATTACGATAAAAAAGGTTATAGTGAGTCAATCTTAAAAGATAGACATATACCTTCGCGGACTTTTTTTTAGAACTTTAAAGAGGAACAATTCCGTCATACATGATATTTGCGTAACTTAAACCGTTTACGCAGCGCACGCAACGGAAGCTCTCAAAAAGGAATATTTTTCCCGTTTTTGTAACATTTTTTATTTATGCTCCGCTCCTATTGGTCGTAGCGTGATGTTATATAGCCTATAACCTTCCTCGATAAATGGACTATCTAACACAAAAAAAAAATTTCAATTGCAACCAGTAGTTCCCGAGATTAGCGCGTTCAAACAAACAAACAAACAAACTCTTCAGCTTTATAATATTATTAAGTATAGATATTATGATATTATGGAAAGCGATCAACTTGGAAGTACCGCTCGCCGGCCGCTGCCACAGCGTAAAATGCAGCATAGCACTTAATATAAATTTTAAAAATGTGCCCCGATCAAAAGGTTAGGTTAGAACTGTGACCAACAGCGCGCGAGCCGAGCGAGCGTAGCGAGCGGTGCCGCGGCAGCGGCTGGCGAGCGCTTCTTTAATGATATGGCCAAACGTCGACTGACATATCATTAAACGTTGAGATTTAAACGATATGGCTAATGTTAGCTGGTCATTTCATGAAATGGCCAATTCTATGATCTGGCCACGACATCTATACAGGGTGTTAAAGTAATTGCGTTCGCTGCCGCACCGCTCGCTCGCCAAGTAACTACCCTACATTAATGATATGGCCAAACGTCGACTGACATAATGATCATTAAACGTTGACGTTTTAACGATATGACCAATGTTAGCTGTGAATTATGCAACAATAGTAGTTGCTGCATCAGTAAACATAAAATATGACCATGTTCCACACTATCCAACATTTGTGACACATTGAGAACTTATTTGACTTGATTTCTAAACCAAACAATCTTAGCAGGTGACATTGTTTTTTTTTTTTTCCCCCATTTAATTTTCCCAATCAACTTTGAACCTTATGCACTAGTGATAAAGTTGAAAATCTATTAAATAAATTGGACAGATTGTAGTAGGTTGACGTGCTGGCGTCTGTACGTATTATTAATGTACAATGTTTAAGCTGTTGGCGTACCAAATTTAAATAAATAAAATAAAAGTACCTCATTTTCGCCATTCTTTCTTTAGTAGATTTGGCTCTGTCCCTCAGTGAAGAAAAAGGTTTAGAACGTCTGTTTGTATCCGATAGTAACCAGCTCAAGTCGTCCATTTCACTCGAACCTGCAGCGCTTTCTGACAAATATGGCCTAAAAAAGTATTTCTAAGTTAAGTTACCCATATTTTAAATGAACTGATTAAATGTCAATGAGCTCAATGAACAGCTCAAATCAATCGCATTCTTATATTTTATTCACCCGTGTTTACAGCTAATACGTCATATTAGCTGTAACACGGTTGAATAAGTCGGATACAAGCGATTATAGCCTTAATTTCATAGTTTCTTTTTCCTTATTACCATTGATCGGAAATAGGTGAGCTAATACACCTAAAGTTCAAAGAACAGAGACAAAAAAGGTGGAGACCTCCTTACTACTGAAATATTTTTTCGGGACTAATGTCGGGGTTTCGGGACATCACTTAAGTACATTTAATATTAATGTTATTAATAGAGTTAATTTATTTAATTCATTTTTCTTTTTAACCGACTTCAAAAAGAAGAAGAATATTCTCAAAAAACCAGTAGAAACGTTTTCTATTTTTATTAATTCAGGTAAAGAACTGGGTCCGCCTCATATTTTCGTTTCCCAGAATAGTCAAAACTTGCTGTCTCTTACTATGTTTTGTTTGTCACTGGTAAACAATGACAAAAGGTTTAAGGACTAGAGGGGTGTTTCGCATTCCAAGCGTCGTCGTGAGCGCATCTCTCACTCTTGTAGTTCGTCAAGTTGTGTACGCATATTTGACTCATGTGTTTTTTTTTTAGCTTTACTTGTTTTATCGTTTATTGGATTTGCTTCAGATGACTACCTTGGCTTGATTTTATGGACTACGTATTACCGCAACTGACATTTGCTCTAGTAATCAAACTGCTTGGTAAGTTTATGAATTTTACATTCTATTCATGATTAATTTTCCAAATTCAAACAATTTTTAATCAACAATTTATGGAATTTTATTCAAAGTTGTTTTATATTTACTAAAATATAAAACAACTTTGAATGTGCTCAAATGTGCAATCCTATTGTTAAACCATATTTTACAAAAAGAAGAAATCTCGAGATGAGGTTATATTATATATAATTTATCTCATTGTATACAGTAATTTGGCTCCCTCATAGCAATCAAATGGCGACCAAACCTACCGAAGGGATTGTACAGTTGTGGATTAAAGATCACCCTGAATTTTACCACAACCCCGCTAGCAACACGATATACTGTTCTAAATGTGACAATAGAATTTTATGCAAGAAAAGCAATATCCGGAGGCATATTGACGGACCCAAACACCAAGGTGCTGCTAGAAAAGTGAATGAAGCATTTTATCTTGATTTAATACAATTCCTAGTAGTAAATGTAATGTAAATCAACCAGCGTTTAAAAAAAAGTTACTTACATACATGTTGCGATTGTACAAAAGTTAAAATAATTTCCAATGAATCGTTATTGAGGAAAGTTTATTTGGACATTGTTTTTAAAAAAATGCTTCAATTCATGACGATGTCCATAATCAAAAACTTTGGATATCTCTAGATGAAACTATCGATTATTTAGGTCGTTATATTGTAAATTTTCTTGTAAAACCTTTAAATGTGGTAACAAATAAACCATTTGTAATAGCTTGCAAAATGTTAAAACGGACGTTGACACGTTAATTTCAAATGTAAAACAATTTTTTTTAAAGGCTTTTAATAGAGTAAAATTATTAAAGGAAAATTTTCCGAGCCTGCCATTGCCACCCGAGCCCGTCATAACGAGGTGGAATACATGGCTAGAAGCAGCTTCGTATTATGCTAAATATTACGAACAAATTAAAACGATTGTAAGACTTCTCAGAAGCTCTGATTCTTTGTCTATCGGGCATGCTAAAACAGTAAAGGTAAAATAAAATTTAAAAACTGAATAAGATTATATTGACGAATATTTTAAAATAATTCAAATTTCTTTAAAGGAATTACAAAAGTCTCTTATTGTTAACGGATTTTAAACTGAAATCCCGATCTAGATGCATTAAGAGAGACATTTGTGACAATATAGAAAAAGGATTTGACCATGAGAATGAATCATTGTCGTACTATAAATATGTACCTATAACTTCAGTTGATGTTGAAAGGTCCTTCTCTATCTATAAATGGATTTTAAGTACAAAAAGAAATCGTTTAAAGATAGATAATATGGAAATACTCCTCATTATTTATTTTAATTCTCCGAAAGAAAATAAATCTTGCGATGACACGGAAAATTCCGTTCCCGATGAAAACTGTATCAATTCAGATTAAGGGACAACTTTCAACATCAACGGAAATATTATTCTGTCTGTCTTAATATTGGTGACTTTCTTAATTATTGAGGTTGATTTCTGTTTATGTTTAGTTCCAATAATTGTACAAAATGTATAAATGGTATAAAAAGCTATAAAATGGTTTTTTTTACCTTTACCCTACATAATTATGCTGGTAGCTGGTATGTAAATTACATTAGCTTCCGCGCTTACTTACATCGTTCAAACGAAAATAACGAGATTATCTTAATTTTTTTTAAACAATTAATATCGAGCCTGCTCTTCTTTTTTAAACAGAAACAGGAAATGAATTCAATAGCTGTTTTACTTTATTAATTTAGTTGTACTTAAGTAATGTTCCTAAACCCGGGAAATTAGTCCCGAAAAAATATTCTATCGTAAGGCGTCTCCACTTTGTCTGTTCTTTTTCGAACTTTAGGTACTTTAGCTCACCTATTTCCGATCACTGCTTATTACCTACCGTCTATTAAGTGACTTCAAAGTAGCGTATCCTGTCATATCCATCTGAGATGGAGGCGAGCTGGCCACTTCGTTACCCGTGAAACCTGCAGTATGATAATATTTTTAGAAAAAATCACATTTGGAATAAAAAAAGAAGGCGGTACAACAAACTCTCGGAGTCAGATAAGGGAAAATAATAATAATGTTAATATGGTGGAGGTTCAACTCACTGGAAGTGGAAGTGCGACGTTGTATCTTCGGCCGGTGCGTGCTGTTATTGCTCTTCATACCATACAGACTCGAAGAACTCGGTATTGGACTCAGAGTCAAAACTCTGTCACTGCAAACACATTACACATCAGGATTCTGATGGTCAGGAACTAATATTATAAATGCGAAAGTGAGTATTTTTTTTGTTACGCTTTCACGCTAAGTCGTCTGAATGGAATTAGATGAAATTTGGCACATGGGTAGGCCACCTGGGTTAGGACATAGGATAGATTTTTATACCGATATTCCCACGGGATCGAGACTTATGCGGGTGAAACTGCGGGGCGCAGCTAGTAAAATAATATAATAAAATTATTAGGGGGACAGCTAACGCCCGCGAAATTCAGATTTTAACAATTTAAATTCAGTGAATACATATTTGTTACGGTCGCGAATTATATTTGGATCCACATTCGTGGCTTATTTTTTGGCCAGAGAATCTGCATCTCCATACAACGTGGCAATTCTGCCACCCTTTTGGGCACTTTTCCTGTTGACAGCGATGCGGAATAATTTTTGATGCCCTATGATTCTTTCGCCTCATTTTTATATTTACATGTACATATTATTATTTTAAGTCTGTTAGCGTATATATTACTTAAATACTTCAATGAAAATAAGTACATAAAATCTTATACTGATCTAAAAAAACTTTTAATTTCGCGGGTTAACCTGGCGCTTTCGCCTTACGAGGTATTTTGGTTTATACTTACGGAATAGCGTATTTCCCAACAAATGAATCGCAACTACTAACTCCACTGGTACTAGATTCACTGGTGTTCCTCACTCTACCCTCATGATGCTCTAAGGAGTTCATTCTGCCAATTAATAGTCTATTCTCCGCCATTGGGACCCTATGAGGTCCAGCTCTTTCGTAACTCGAACAATCTCGAAGTATATCGACAGTTCTCGACTCGGATAAAGTTGGTCGATCATGTGAACTAGAACAACTTTGCGTTGGTAGCGTATGCGACTTTCTTTTGTCCGGCCGCCCATCAGTGTAACCTTTATGGTCTGTCACATCTTGATCTTTGATTTCCGAATTGTCGGCGGATATCGATCCAGCTTTTCCAAAAAGTTTCGTAGTGTCTGAATGTAAACTTTCTGCAACACTTTGATCGGTGTGATCTGAATGTTCGCTCATTTCTGTGTCGTAGGCGTTGTAGCGACATTCTGGTGACGTCACAAAGTAATGCACGTTCGTGCCTTGCTCAAAGGTGGCGTAGGTTTCGTCGGGAATCACTGGGAATTGATCGTGCCTCGTGTGTCTTACGCATAGCCATCCTAAAAGGTAAGCAACAAAACGTATTTATTAAGCCAATGAGACAAAATTATTACACAAAAAATCTGATAGGTTATTTTCCCTACCTAAATCGGAAAGTAGATTAGCCCCATCATACGTGCTTCCAATAAGTCCAAGTACATAAAAGGCAGTCGCTCGCACAGAATACACCGGGTTGTACTTGGCCAACCTTACGATGTGCACAAGCACGGAGTCTTCCAAGTATCCGTTACTCAAACTCATTAGTTGGTGGAGGCCCTGTGACGTCACAGCAGTGTTGCCAACTGCCCACAACGATGCCTTTATGTCGGCGATCTCTTGCTCATTGGCGCACTTCTTGCGTTGCAGAATCTGAAAGGAGATGTTTATTTTATTGAAGAGGTCTGTTACATTGTCTTAATTCGATTAGCGTCGGGTGCACGCGACTTTATTCGCGCCACAACTTATGAGAGAATTCTTATTAATAATATAAATACGAAAGTGAGTTCATTCGTTTATCCTTCTTTCACGCAGCTACGTCATCACTATATCCATGCTGTGTGAACGCATCGCATCGTTTTAAAATGAAATGGTTAAAAAAAACACCATTTCATTACAATCATTTTAGTTTTTTTTATTATATGCAAGTTAATTAATACAACTTAACGAAAACCTAAACAGGTTTTCTTTATTATAGGATTACATGAACTAGAGAGTTGTATTGATCATTTGTATGATTATAATTCATTAAATAAACATTTGATTCGGTCGCGAATCATATGTAACCTGATTCTGACCTGTAAATTGCAAAAAAGTTAAGAAAATTTGAATTTCGTGGACTACCTTGACGTTTTCGCCTTAACATAGAATATAGAAATAGTAGGATGATAATGATGATGAGTTGGGATATAAGATCTAAGAAGCCTAGCGGGAGGTCACTGCGACTTCTCCCGCTTCGTCTGCCTTTCGTTACCTTATAGTGGTCGGGTAGCACCGCGGCCAGCAAGGCGCGCGCGCGCGCGGGCGGCGCCTGGTGCGCGGCGCGCGCGCGCGGCGCCAGCGCGGCGTGCAGGTGCGGCGGCAGGCGCGCGGCGCGGCGGGCGCGCGCCCCGCGACACGCGCCCGCCTCGCTCACGGCCAGCGCCTCGTGCACGCCCGCCTCTACTAGTCGCACGTACCTGAGCAACAGAACGCTCGGTCACTTAATATTATTACGAGACTGCTTCGTTGGTCTAGTGGTCGGAAGCGCTACTGCTGAGTGAGAGGTCCTGTAGCCCGAAGTTCAGTATCCTTCGGGGATAACAGGAGGCGGTGGTGTCTTCTTTTTAGTGTATCGATGACCATCAAACTAAATGAACTCAGTAACAGTGACTGGATGACAGTAATGTCCAAGATAAACTCGGAAAGTATCTATGAATAGATAAAAATAACAGTACGAGCTGTTAGCACATACATCGGACAGATTACGTTTACCGTGTGACTCCGGATTTTTAATTTATGTATCTATGATGTCTTGTTAGGTTTTAGTTTATGTCTCTTATTTTTATTTAAATTATTTTGGGGTTTAATATACAATGTGGATCTGAACTTACGACATTAAATTAAAACGAGCACTGTACTAGTCCATAGAAACATTTTAAAATACGAAAATTAGTAGTTAATGGAAAATTGAAAAATTGCAATTTTCAAACAAAATAAATAGCAGAATCAACTGCATAAAAAGTAAACACGCTTTATCTAGTCACTAACCTGTTGCGCGGCCCGATGCGGGTCGCGGCGGGGGGCGGCGCCTGCGCTGCGGTGCGGGGCGTAGGTGGACGTGGGTAGGTAGTTTAGTCGGAGAACAACAAATTAGCGGCATAAACTCACTAAGTTGCGCGTTGTTAATTAAAAGATAACAACTAAATTTTTTCGCAAAATCACAACAATGCGCGCGCGGCTCGTCTCGTGATAAAACAAAATAGCCGTGTGCGCTCCTCAAAGGGCGCCGCTGCACTGACTGTGACCGAGTCCCGAGACTGCCGAAAAAATTCCGCTCACACACACACTCGCAATTGTCTATGCACCACTAATGCATAATTTGCGTAAGTAATATTTCTTTTTCTTTCTAATTGTAGTATTATTTTGTGGGACTGGGCGGGGCGCGTCAGAGTGGAATCGTATGACACCTTTCTCTGTCTCTCAAGCATATTGAGACGTAGAGGATAGAATCGTACGTTTTGCACAGGTTCTTGACCTTACAATGTTTACCTATTATTACGGACTCAGATATACATCATGTTGAAAAATAAGAAAATGAAAAATAATTTCCTGTGGCTAAAGTATTCATTGGATTTGATTGATTTTTTGTATACGGGTAAAGAACATGACACTCTTTATGTGGTTTTGAGGAATGTCAAGCGTCCTGCTCCACATTGTATATATATTTCTGGCAACTTTAAAAAAAAATAGTTCTTGAGTTTATGTCGTCTAGAGGGCGCCATATTCAATTTAATGTGACGTCACAAAAAACCATCAAAATACATTAAAAAAAAGTCAAAATCAAGTTCAAGGAGGGTCTAAAATATGAACCTATACTAAAACGCATTAGAAAACACAAAGAGATTTTGGCACACCCTCGTTCTTCTTCTTTTCGTGTGGTTAGTGACTAGTGACTTGGCTTCACATGACGTCGAGAAATATCTCTCAGACATTGTTTTTGAAGCAAGTGATAATAATACAATACGCACATGAATCCGAAAAGTCAGAGATGCGTGTCTTGGATTCGAACTCGAGACCGCAGTTCGCGGTCACACCACTAGGCTATCACTGCTACACACCCTCGTTTATATACCCTTGTCAAATAATTTAAAACACTCACCGATAGTTGTAGGATTTAGTCCAGAAATCCAGATGTTTCTTGAGAAAAGCAATCGACTTCGCATCTACCGATTGTACGGCGACGGTGACTTCGAGACTAAGCCACAATAGGTATCCTCTGTCGCTAATTGCCGCAAAATCCAGGGAACTGGGTTCCGCTGTCTTATCAAAATGACAGTTCTGACAGAGAACCTCTTTCATAGTTATCAACTTTTCCACGTACGACTGCATGGAAACAGGTTTATTTTATTGGATGAATTCACTTTAATAAATACCTACCATGTAAAGAAAATAATTTTGGTGATATGACAGATTCTATAGTAAAATAGAACATGCTTGGAGTTTAGTTTATGCTTTCGAAAAAACTAAATCAAAAGTCGACAGCCGTCTTTTGATTTAAGAACGACTCCCACCACCTTAGTCATTTTGACTAAGGTGGTTTTATTCATATCATTACCACTGTGGTTTTACATCGCATTGTTTTCTAATGAATTAATTAGGAGTAAAATACAGTATAGGCATATTCAACCAACAATGTTCCCAACTTGCCACTGCTGGGACAAAGGCCTCCTCTGTGAGAGGGAGGGGGCTGTAACAGACCACGCGGGCCCAGTGCGGATTTGTAGGACATGCCGGTTTCCTCACGATGTTTTCCTTCACCGTTTTGAGAGCAGTGGTGATGAAATAATTTACACAAAGTAAAGCGCCTGCTTGGGTTCGAACCCACGACCTACAAACTCGTAACTCGGGGGCGTTACCGCCACCACTGCTCTGTTGTAAAATGAAGGACATGACAATGGGGAGTTAAATGAATAACTACACTTACAGGAACATGATAAGCTTCTTCCAAAGTCGTCAGCGCAGTTTTTACAACCACTTTCGATTCGTCCTTTATTTGGCCGACTAACATTTGTAATATCCAAGTATCCATGTCCACACCGCTGTTAGCATCACTATTATTATCTCTTTGAGTTGCTTTAAGATGATCATTAACAGCATTCTTCTTCAATTTGGCCTTTCTCCGGACTAATTCGCGAGATTTTCGAGACGCTCTCAGCAGGACATTCAAAAACTGTGTTGCATACAATCTGGAGGCTTGAATATTGCAAGTCAAAGTCTTTGCTAAAATATCTCTTGGAAACGAATCCAAAGTGTAATCCAGACTGGATATCACTAACTTTACATAGCAGCTATGATGAGTTCTTGTTGATAATTCTAAAAGGCTGAAAAGTGGTAGCAAAAAAATAAGTTGCGTACAAATGCGTAATGTATCACATAACATTGTTCCAGTGCGAAAAAGAAATGCGACCTATACAAGACGTATAGCTCCATCCCTTGTTCTCTATATGGCTGCCGACCAATAAAGGTAGTTAACTTACTATTCATACAATCCAGTCTGCTTAAATAGCCTCAAACCATTCTGCGAGTGACACAGTTGGCCGATGAACAGGAAGTACATCTGACACATAGTGTTGCACATATGCTGAGGACTGAACAGGCACTCGTGAGCCCTCAGACCCGTCTCTATAGCCTCGATCTGACGGCTCACGTCCAGGAATAATTCTTCTAATAACCTTTGGCACTCAAGCTGAAATATAATTTTGATATTTCAATAAATTGGATTGCATTTGCTGTTCTAGAATGCGTTAACGATCATGGCTGCCGCGGTCATAAATGACGGGAGCGAGATGAAAGACACTCCTAAATATTCACTGTCCTACTCGCAATTTTTACTCCGTCGACTTTCACGAGTCTTTGTGTTAGGTATAGTGCTGTAAATAGTGAGCAAAAAAACTAATAACAAAGTTGTATATATATTTTACTTACATCATTATGTCTCAATAGATGCCTAATGAGTTGGCAGCCCGCACGAGTGGCGGAATGACCGTGGCAAGTACTAGACAAATCTGTGTGAGAATATTTATTGGAAGACGGCTTCAGATAATTAATTATACGAGCGACCCACGCTTTGTGGCCACTGTCGTTGAGGTTTAACAAGAGAGTGTCGTTTTCCTGAAAACAATATAATACTTATTGTAAAAAACAATTCTATTTTCGAGATTTACAATATAATGAAATGAGTATTACTGATTCATAACACTTTCCGGGACACTAAACGCCTATAGACGTAATAACAATAAAACTTTTATTGTGTCTCGTTCAGTGTCCCGGAAAGTGATAATATACCTTCAATATAGTCCTTATTATATCCCAATTCCAGGTATTGCCGTCCTTATTCTGCATGACCAACGTACATCGAATCAAACTGTCGCTATCTCGTTCGAACAGATTGAAAAACTTCGCTGTCTTAGTAACTCTACTGACTGCAGCACTGGTCCGAGAACTGACACTTTTACTTTTAACTAAAGCACTCACATTTCTGTTAGGAACATCAGCCCGAGAGCCAACACTGTGCCTCTGTTTTGGCTCGTTTTCGTTATCAGAATCATTTAAGAATTCAATACTATTTTCTTTATGGAGGGAAACGTCATGTTTTGGCTTAACCATACTAGCGTTGTCTTTTTCTTTTCGACTTTTAGTATTATCTTCTACTTTCTCTCTAAATGCACCACTACAATACTGTATGATGTGGTCTAGGAACAAGCTGCTACTCGCCGGCCTGGCTTCGAGCATAGAGTGCAGTCGCCGCAAGGCAGCCACTGCGGCTAAGGCCTGAGGCTTGCCTGCCGACGCTTGAGACATTAGCGTCGGAAGCGCCGGCGTTATACTACATATTTGAGGAGGTAGATACAGGTGTATTAAATGCAATAGTTGACCCAATAACACAGTCGCTCGTACTGATATAAAAGTATCACTTGTAACAATCACTTCAGCTAAACCGTCTAACAACCCAGCCTGAAACATACAAATTATATTAATTTAGTACCGCAACTGTAAGTTATTAACAAAAATCATTTATTCTAAAACAGATACCGTACCTCTAAGAAACACTGAAGTAAGAGTGCAAGATGAATTTCTATTATATCAGGGCCCGTAGCACCAAGATGAGGTAATATGGCAGTGCCTTCAGCGGCAACGAAACCTTCGTTCAGTCGCCAGGAATCCTAAAATATTAAATAATTAACACAACCGACGACACTTTATGTATGTGTAGACAATTAATACAATATTATAACTTACTTGAAAGTCAGATGGATCTACTGCATCTAAAGCTACAGAAATCTCATCTGTCCATTCCGGTTGCGGTAATCCGACTAGTTCATACAAGAGATCTAATATCGCTTTCTGAAAAATCAAACAATAATTTCGTGAAAAGACTTGGATTGGAATTAACGCGTTTATTAAGCCTCGCTTTCTTGGTTGCATCAACAAGTTTCTGTGTTGCAGAAACATATTCTTGGCAACATAAAATCTGGCAATGCTGCTATATATGAGCATTATGGTAAAATGCTGATCTTACTGTGCGTTTGCACTGGCGAAACATTCACAACAAAACATGTTGAAATCTTAACTTTCTGTCAAAGTTCCATACAATATTTGACAGGAACTCGAGATTTCAACATGTTTTGTTGTGATGTTTCGCCAGTGCAAACGCACAGTTACGCAGACTAGCTGTGCAGACAAGAAAGCTTAACATTGTTTCTAGCAATATTTGAAGGTACTATCATCTGCAACTGTTGTTCAACATTTGTTTGACATGAATGGCGTTCAACAGCAGATGCTAAAAAAAAAAATTAGACACAATGTTCACTGTTTTACTTTTGAACATATAAGTAGAGTCGCCGCGTTAAGAACTGAGTCGTCGGGCCATAAATCATTTTCATTAGTCTGTCTCGCTCACACTTCTGGAGCAGGTAGCAAACTATCGATAAGACACAAAGCGTTGCACATATGTATCTTATTGCTACTGACATTTATGGCCCGACGGCGACGTCTCAGTTCATAATGCAAGTACTATACACAAATTGTGAAACACGTTTATGCATTCTGGTCCAATTGATATTATTATTATTAAAATAGTATAAAACGTGGTTTACTCACTCGAACCTCTAATCGCGGTAGGTAGAGGGCGGCGACTAAGGCACGTAGGCCGCCCGTGCTACATGGGTGACAGAAGTGGAGCAACCCTGGCCAACTGCGAAGCACGCACAAGAGGGCAAGGCGACTACAAGTAAACCGCATCTCACGTTCATCTCTGAATAAAGTAACTTTTAATATTAATATTTTATTTATTTATTTACTTACACAAAAAAGTAAAATGGTGCATTCCTAATAAACGCTATTCCAGATGAAGATAGTGGAAATGCTACACTCATTTTCATTGGTCTTGAATGTTATTTTCGAATTTTATTATTCTATTTTATCAACAAAATTTCTAGGTGGTTTCGGGTCGAGCGGACCATTGAACTGGAATCGGATCAGCGAACCATTGCGAATCCCGCTCGTGACTTATGGAGACCGACATAAGGTTTAAATTGAGGCTTGAATGATTGATTCCTGTTCTTGAAGTATGTGGTAGTTGACCACATGGGAACATGATCCAGTGAAATTATGAACTTTGGAGAGGCATAGAAGTTTATACTTCTCTTTTAGAATATTTTAACTTAAACCATAACATACCTGCTAGTCTCAGTACCGGCTGGACGGAAGTGAAAATCACAGTAAGGTGAACTGAGACACATGAGGTCAATTCGCGCTGCCCTTCGCGAGGTAGGGTCGTTGAGTGCGTGAAGTAACACGCCACATAGCGCCTCCGCCATGCGGGGTGTCGCACATTCCGCTAGTTGTCGCGTCACTGCGTTCACACCGCCACATGATATGAACATGTCCGGGTTGAGAACACCTGCAAGTTTTTGGTAGTCATTTTCTGTAAAAATGAATTTGGAGCCATTCAACTTGTAACTGACCGTTGATATACTGGATATATTTTTGAGTTTATATTTAGTTGAAATAATAACATGAATGCACCTTTCATAGCTGTAAACATTTCACAGGACCATTCTAAAAGTTACAGCCCGATTCAAACTTAATGGCGGCTCGGAACATGAGGCGAGTCGCTGCGCAGTAACGAATTCATGGGTCAGTGGGAGTGAGGGGTGGAGTACTGCGCAGCGAGTAGCTAACTTCAGACCCGCCATTAAGTTTGAATTGCACTATACTTACAGATCTCAGCAAGCGTCGCAATGGCGGGTCGCGACAGTCGGTCACCAGTGCCATCGCCAGCGCTGGCCGCCCTTGCGACCGCAGCGAGACAACGTAGTAAACCATATTCCACAAAAGCACCGCGTTGCCGTCGCACTCCACCCGTCGCGCCCACCACGGCCACTACACGACGCACTACGCGTAAGGCCTGCGCTCGTTCTTCTTCATTGCGAAGCATTAAATCCATTGACCTAAGGATCAAAATTGATACTGCTAATCAATTTACGCTCTGCTACTAATGTATAACAAGTCTACCGACACATGTACAGAAATATTAGCGATAGGAAGTTGCAATGCTTTGAATTACCTGCAATAATATCTGGCTAAACTTCCGTCGCATATTTTTTCATAGATGTGTGTATATGTTCAATGGACCAGACTTGGGATTTTTGGGGTTCAAAATAATATGTTTGGCCTAGCAAGAGGCGTTACTGAATGTATGTATAGGGTATTACTACCAAGTAATACTTATATTGGGAATAAAGACATGGCCATATTTGACTGTCAAAAATACAGCATGCGAGTTTTTACCGTCTGCATGGTTAAGTAATGTCTAGATGAATTTACGTGGCCTTTACAAGGTCAGTAAAACGTATTTACAAATACTAGGAAAACAGAATGTTTTACTGATGTCTCTTTTTTGTAGACACATGAAAAGCGTAAATTGGTAGTGTGACCAGCTTTTTATAATCAAGATGTTTTATAAGCAGTTTTCAAACTTACTTTTTGAACATATATAATCGTAAAAACAGGATAATATGTAAAATATAACAACAATTGGATAAATTGCGTTTTTTTTTTTTGGGAAAAGTGTGGCACCTTGTCTTTCCTGCTTTATTATTTTTAATGCAGTAAGTTTATTACATTTAATTGGTTTTCTAATCCCTTTATTTTATTGCTTTTAAATAAAATAAATGTGAAAAGCTCAGGCCTATATACGGGCTATATTCAGGGAACAGCCCATTGCATGTTCATTGAAGCTTCATTTTCATGATATTCACAATAAATTGAATATGAACAGGCAAAAAATAATAGAAATTGGATTTACCTTATAACTAAAAATGGTAGTTTCAAGTTATTGAATGTTGCTACATCAGTATCTGTCTTGATTAAGTAGCGTAACACTCTCAGAGCTGAAGCTCTTATTACCATAGAATCATCAACAAGACTCACACGAATACTGTAAACAAAAATAAAGAATTAAAAAATATCCATCAAATATTCACTTTTATCTTTCATAAACTTTCAAAAGAGGTAGGTAATATTATTATGCTGTTACGCTTATAAAGACATCACAAATTTAACAATATAACCTCTTTCTATAGAAGTAACAGTTTAATTTCTTTTAGTACAAGTTAGGAGGAAGAATTCTTACCAAGTCATAAGTTCATCAGGTGTAAAGCCCAAATTATTTCTGTCTTCTTTACATAAAAGTGTGACTAAGGCATTTAAGTAGGACAGTCTACGGCTATCAGATCCACTTTTCTGCATGCCTCTAAGACCCGACTTGAACTCCATGGGGATTTTGTTGGTGGGTGAGGTGTCATTGTGCAATGCCTTCTTCAAATATAATCCTTGAATGATTTCTTTAATATTCTCTTCGGGTGTTTTATTCTTAGTGTCCAATTTATATAAATCACTCTGTTTACCTGAAATGTGTAATGCATGTACCCATACTGAAATCATATATTTCTACACATGTAAATAAATCACTTAGTTTATTATTCGTATTACACAAAAAGTAAATGGGTATTATTTCAATAATATATGAATAGTTATTAAATAAATTACAAATATTTACCTTTCCTGCGACTCAACCAATTTTCGTAGGTGGTAGCCATTATAACATTTTTTACGCAACAGTTTGTAAAAGTAATGAGTGTTCTTATGTTACACCGACGTGTAGGGACATAAATACTTTCAGTAATTCCTGTATGAATTAGACATAGATCATAAAATAAACAGTAATTCAGTCCTGTTTTCCTCACACACCAACACCACACATTTGACTTGACTTGACTTGTATTTTGACAGACAAGTATTAAATTCTGCAATATTTTGTAACTGAAAGTTGTCTCTGGTTTCAGTGTTTGTATGTTTCTGCTGCAGATAAAACAAAAAAAAAGTAAACAATTTTATTATGAATATTATTCATACGTTTATTAAAAACAATAACAGTATTCGGATTGAAACAAATGAAACGTCTATATAAATAAATTGGAATATAGAGATGGCATCATGTTGCGAAAGCTCTCACAATTATATTTGACGGAAATTATCAAAAAACAGCAGTCAACTACATAAATAAATGATAGTAGCTAAGTTGAATGGGCCATACTATGACGTGTTAAAAGTATCATTGTTCCATTGAGAAAAAGGGATAGTACTATTCGTCCCTTAAAGCTCCATCTCTCTGACACTGGATTCAACTTTGCCAGTGTCTGCTGCAACGGGCACCAACACCAACCCATTCACAGTCCACAGCTGGTAAATAGGCCATGTGAAAAAGTACTCTATTATCAGGCATCCCAGCAGTGATGATAAATTTTTCACTTTGTCAGCATGGATCGTGTTTTGATACAGATAGTGCAATCCACGACGACACGCCACACTCCGCGATTACTGTGTAAGCTGTACTTTAGTACGGAGTGGGGCGCGACGCGTCGCGCCCCACTCCGTACTAAAGTACACGACGTCGCGACGTCGTGGATTGCAATATCTATATTAAGTATTTTAACTGTTTCGAAAATTATTCTGTTGAAGAAATAAAATGCTGCCAATGCTGGCAACATTGTGCTTCGAAATTTGACGAACTACGACGCACACACTCACTATTTCCTTTTCATTGTCTATGGCGGCGTAGTGAGGTGGTGAACTGAAATTGTCATAAAATCGTACCCAAGCAATCCCTAAAGATTATTGAAGAAAAGTGAAGTGCTTCGATATAGAAACGGATTACTATACTGCCATCACTTTAGTTTTGGTGGTGGACAATGTTAGATCCAATTGATAATATCGACATGAAATCGTGTCGTATATGTCTGACAAACAAAAAACCATTATGTCCTCTATTCAGATATAAGTTATCTGGTAATTATGCTGAAATGCTTACAGCAATTGCAGACGTAAAGGTAAGTTGATAATGCCACTATTTTGTACACAAACTAGAGGGCCTCGGTGCTTGTCAGTTGATTTCAGAAATCTGACCAAAACAAACTCAATAGTGTCGGGATAAGTGATAACCGATAACCGCGGGAGATCGTTGACGAAAACCCAAAACTCATTGAAAGTTATATAAAATTGACATAATTCTGTCAACAAAACAAGCACATTATAAGATTGCATGTATGTTATTGTAATCATGCCTGCATGCTACAGTAAATATGACTGCTATTTATTAATTTTTATTGCAAATTATAATGCCATGTAAACAAATGTTTTAGGTTTCATCCAATGATGGCTTGCCTGAAAAGATATGCCTCAAATGCTGTACCACTTTGGAGAAAGCATACCTACTTAAAACAGTGGCTGAAAGGTAAGCTTTTACCTTACCTTTAGCTTTACCTTGAATCACCTAAAAAGATAATGTTTCCAAAACATTGCTGCAATAATAAACTTTTTCTCACATAAAGCTCATAGGAAATATTATGAGCTGCTTGCCAATTGTGTCCACAATTATCACTGCAGTTTTGCTGTTTAGTTACTTCAAACAATTATGTGTTTAAACCTGCACTTTAGGCAAAATCTAACTTAAACTCAGCACATTCATCCCTTAGATGACCCTCTGACCCAATTTTCTTTCTTGAACTTGAACTTGAACAAGCTAGATTGTATTGTCCTGTTGTAAGGCCCTTTAAAAAAATATTTAATGTTTATTATTAAATAACAATCACTTCAGTCTGTCCTCTGCTGATATGGGTCAGTCAATATTTTATATATTTAAAATCAAATTAAATTTGTACAGGTCTGATAAGAAACTGAGAAAAATATTAGCTAGGGAAAAAGAAAACGTACCAACTAAAAAGATTGCATTTGATTCTTTTACGGACATAAAAAGTGAAATTGGTCCATTGACAATAAAACCTGAACCAAAATGGGAAATGGAAGTAGAGGTACCAGAAAAACCTGTGGAAACAATGGATGGAAAAGATATTGTGATTGCTCAAACAGTGATAAGAAAAGTAGATCCTAATGTAGAGGAGGTAAAAATTGATAACTACGATGATGATGTCCAGTTAACTTGGAGAACTATAAGGACTAATTATGCTACTAAAAGTGATCCTGATGTGAGTAGAAACTCATTGTTTTGTACTCTTATCCCAATTAACTTGGGGTTAGTGCAGTGTCTTCTTCTTTCATAGATTTAGTTATTGCTATGTGCTAACTTTTTCAGGCTGAGGCTGAATATTTAGATGATGATGTTTTCCAAGATGATGATGATGATGACTACGTTCCTCCAGTTGAAAAACCCAAAACCAAATTTAAGAAACCCAAACTGTCAGATATCAAAGTTTTTAAAGGTAAAACTGTTGTAAGGAAAGTAAAAGTGCTGAAAAAATTTAAAGATGAATTTGACATGGGTTCTGGTAGATCTAGAGATGAGAATAAATCACGAGCTACTACAATAACTTGCTGTAAGTACCTACCAAGTAATCTAGTAATCCAAAAGTAGTTATTGCCTATTAGGAACTAATTAATTTCTTAATCATTTTTCATACAAAATTACCTTCAAGTATCAGATTAAAGATCAGTTAAATGATGCTTTTGTCATAATAGCATGCCAAATGCCAATGTATTCAAATAGTAGAATTGTGTTTTTAGGGCCAAAACAGAACTCTATTACTAATCCTCCACTGTCTGTCCATCGTAGACTATTAAAATTTTCACAGATTGTGCAAAAATAAGTTACAAATTAAAGGGGGGCCTTTTAATTACGAGGGCGATACTGAAAGTTTTTAGAACTGGTCACTTGTAAACAATATAATAAAAAAATTAGTTCAAATTTTGAAAATGAAACTGCCAATATTATTGTGTAGATATGTATTTTATTCATTTGTCATTTGTTTATGATTTGGCGGCAAATTGAAAATTTACTGTATCACGTCAAATAGGTACGTAGTATCCTTATGTAGTCTGTGCACGTCAGCATGAATTTAACGCGAGAAAAACATCATACAATGACTTTATGATTTTCGATGTCATTTATGTCAGCAAGAAAGTTATTATAGACTTCGATTCTGCTTCGATTGGCCTTTCACGACGAAGCCCCATCTCGTGCCACTGTTTACAACTGGTTTATTGAGTTTAAACGTGGTCGCACTAATCTCACCGATGTCGATGATCTGCGTAGGGGACGGCCTTCTACGACAACGACTGAAGATAATGTAGTGGTTACACCGCCATATACGAACTACGCATCAAAGAAATCACGTCACACAAATCCAGCATCACGAAATTAGAGTTTACCGCGCGAACGACATTATACAAGACTATCCGACATCAACAGTTGGGCAGTCGGCCCGCCAGACACAACACCCGTCTGGTCGGAGTATCCTCCCTTTTGTATGGTGGATGAGTGAACTTTACACCCTGTTCCTCATGCCTCTAAATTGGTGACCCCGAGTATGAACGTCAACGCAGCCTTCGTGCAACTACTTCAGCGTGACGTCATCATCATCATCACTCCCGCAAGCTTTCGAGAGGGGAGTCACACAGACAGCCAGCACCCTCGGCTTCAACGGATATCCCGACCACCAGCATGCAGCGAACGCGAATTCCTGGTCATCCTCATCACCCTCAGCCTCATCAGCAACCTTGGCACAGCACCTGCACTTTCGGCCGGTCTCACAAGCAGAGCTCTTTGTACCCTCTCCTGGTCGACGCTAGCAGTCAGCCACAACCCGGCGCTATACCACATCCGACTCACTGGATCGTGACGCAGCGCCACCCCGACTCACTGGGGAATCACCGCAGACAGTTCCGACTCACCGCAAACTATGCGGCACCCGGTTCTGACTCACCGCGAACTTTGCTGCATCCGGTTCCGACTCACTGGAACCTCCACTGGTACTGTGAAGCATCGCAAGATACAAGACTCAGCCCACTATCGACCTCCGGTCTCCGGAGGGGAGTGATGTAGCGGTTACACCGCCACATACGAACTACGCATCAAAGACATGACGTCACACATTCCTGCATCGCGCAATTAGAGTTTACCGCGCGAACGACAATATAAGACTATTCGACATCAACAGTCGGGCAGCCGGCCCGCCAGACACAACACCCGTCTGGTTGGAGGATCCTCCCTTTTCTATTGTGGATGAGTGAACTTTACATACTGTTCCTCATGCTCCTAAAATAACATCAGTGTTGTGCGGCGTATGATAGAGATTGACAAAAGAGTGACTTATCAGCATATTCGGACCAGCTTAGGCATCGGTATGAGTCAAGTGCACAAAATCCTGCATGAACATTTAGTGGTCAGGAAGCTTTGTGCCCGGTGGATACCTCATAATTTGACAGAGGCCCAAAAACTCCGTCGTGTTGATTGGTGTCGTGAAATGGTTCAAAGATTTAAAGGAGGTGACTCAAATGCTGTGTTCGACATACTTACGGGTGGCGAAAGCTGGATTTATTGTTATGATCCTGAAACAAAGAGACGGTCTGCTGTCTAGGTGTTTCCTTCCGAGGAAATGCCAACTAAAGTGAAGAGACTCGAAGCCTGGGAAATAAGTTGGTGGCTTCGTTCTTCGGAAGGACAGGTTATTACGCAACAACTGTTTTAGAGGATCGAAACTCAGTTAGTGCAGAGTGGTACTAACAATAACGTTTCAAAATGCCGTCGAAGAGACCCCTAAGGACAAGTGGGGAAAGTGCTTTTCTCAGTGGTTCTATCGGATGCAGCGATGTATTGATGTACTTAAATGGACAGTATTTTGAAAAGATATAATAAACCTAATAACTTGCTAGTTTGTTCAGTTTTTGATTTTCTAAGAACTTTCAGTGTCCCCCTCGTATTACCTTTATTTTTTTGTTACACCATACAAGAAAGGTTTTTTTTGAACGAAAGTATAAAAACAAATAGTCAAATTGTCGGGGGTGTGGAACTCATTGTGTGCTCATCTGACTCGCACTTGGTCGGTTTTGTTGCTATCATAGAAAATATGAATTGAAAAGAAATTGTTTAGTCTGTAAATAGGATATTGGAATCACTTATACACGTCATATTAAAAATTAGCTAGATGAGTTTCACGTTTCCTATCTGACTACCCTGAGAAGAAAGGCCGAAACAAAGTTAGAGGTCACAGTCTCTTTTAAAGTCCAGACTGTTTTTGTTAGCTTGGATAATTTGAATATTATTTAAAAAAAAAATGTTTGCTTAAACTTATAACTAACTAACTCTTATATATTTGTATGCCATTGTATAAAGCTTCGTGCAGACTAGAGCGATGCGACAGCGCGACGCGACACCGGCTATTGTTATACCGTGAAGTTTTCTTAGAAATTGTATTGTTTAGTCGCGTCGCGCTGGTCTGCACGAGCCTTTAGGCAAGCATGACGACCTGTCTTAATACTTTTAACAACTTGCATGCTGATTTATTTTCGTATGTATACTCATGTTTGAACAAATAAATGATTAACAATAAAAATATAACTGATTAACTAAGTACCCTGATGGGGCATGACGAGTTTTAGTCTTACAGTTTCAACCTGAGAAGCAGAAGCTGATAATTTAATTATTTAAAAAAAACAAATAGTTAATTATAATGATATTTTATTTATAGATCCAATTTTAAAGAATGGTTCAAGAGGTTCGCCTATCCTATTAAAGAGACCAAAGGATGCAACGGTACTAAAAGTTCATACAGGATACAAAACAAAAACTCAATCATCTGTTGGAGACAAAATTGTACGTAGAGATAAGCCTGTGAGAATGGTACGGACTGCTGTCACCAAACAACGGGAGAAACTGGTGTGCCCTGTATGCGGTATACTTACGTTTACTTTAGGCAATCACATAGCCACACATCAAGGTAACTACGGATTATATTGCATTTAATAAAATATTCTGTAATTTTCTATGGATATCATACAGGGTGTTTGGTGCATCGTGTGTCAAATTGAAATGGTCGACTGAAGGGGTCATCTGCTATGCTTTCAGACCCCTCACCTCTCATGCCCTGTGGTTTTTTTTTATCGACTTTTTATTGTTTTATTAAAAAAAGACCCAAATTTTACATTCAAATACAAATTTAAAAAAAAGTATACTAGTGTAAGACTGAATTTTAATTCGAGTTTACTGGCAAAGTTTCGGAATATGGTAAACTTAAATTAAAGCTGTACTATACTTACTATACTGTAATTAAACGGTACATGTTACAGATGTTTACATGACTACAAAACAAAAGCAACCGGAATCTTCCAACTCTCAAAAATTCTCTAGTCTATCCTCTTGCTAATGATGTGCCACATGCCATAAAAATCTTTTAACAACTTTGTGAATTCGCTAGAATTGTGTATCGAGTCGCATTAGGCTAAATATTAGGATATTCAAAATTATGATTAAATCTGTTATCTCACTCTTATAAGGTTAATCTGTCGCGCGCGCAATTAGCAGACACAATAGAATTTTATTGTTATCTGTCTCCAATATGAGACACCAGTATTATAAAGGTTAAATCTGTCTCGTATCTCCATCTATTCGTGAGTTTTACTTGAAATAAAAATAATAAAATTGCATTTTTCATATTTATTTCATAATTTTTGCCAATCCTGCTCAAATTGTTGGCCTCTGTTGCGAATGCAGACCCGACATCTGTTTCGTATTTCGTCAGTTGTTGTACGAAGTCAAATCCACAGGGCATGAGAGGTGTTAAGGGGTCTGAAAGGATAGCAGATGACCCCTTCAGTCAACCATTTCAATTTAGCACACGATGCACCAAACACCCTGTATATCTTTCTGATTTAAGTTTAACTTCGAAAGTACCTAATATCTTTTATTATATCTTGCAGAGAAAAAGAGATACACCTGTGCCCAGTGCCCAAGATCATTTGCACAGAAGAGTAATTTGATAGTCCATGCTAAACAACATACAGGAATTAAAGATCACATTTGTGAAATATGTGGAGCTGGTTTTTACAGCCAGAAATCTTTGGTTAGGTATGTATTGCATTTTATAGTCAAAGAACCCTATTTATGACATCAATTAACACCATTGTAACTTTCCTTCTATTATTTTGTTTCAGACATAATTTAATTCATAAGGGAGAGAGACCATTTTCCTGCAATTTGTGTACGAAGAGATTTATTGCTGTAAGTATAAAACTTTTTACAATAGTAGTATCAATTTGTTTCCTTTTTTAAATGGCTGTTTTTCTAAATCCCCTCTTATGTGCTTGATCAAATTAAAGAAAAAATAAGTGCAATTGATGTATTTCAGCGTTGTGACTTGAATCGCCACCTCCGCATACATTCGGGTTACAAACCGTTCAAATGTAACACTTGCACAATGTCCTTCAATGCGAAACATCAGTTGCAAAACCACGAGAGAATGCACACCGGGGAGCGGCCGTACACATGTCAGGTGCGTCATAGTCTTTACATTATTGTTGTCACGTTCCAGATGGCAGGCCTGCGCCGCCATATGGCGATACATACTGGCGAAAAACGGTTCAACTGTGGCTTCTGCAGTAAAAAATTTACGCAAAGCCACCATCTACAGAACCATATGATTACCCACACTGGTGATAGGCCCTATAATTGCGAGGTCAGTAGGCTCCACATGATTCTTACAAATGGCCAAGTACAATATGTTGTCACATAATTGACCCTACTTATATCTATTAGCACTATCTTGTATGGCGAGTGCGAGCAGAGCGATAAATAATACTTATTTCCTAACAAAAAAATGGAAGGATCCCTAAGTATACTTATAGACGCACCACATAAGCATACTGATCACATAGGCTTATTCAGGCTTGCATTTTGTGCCCATCAGTCATCTCATCAGTGAAAACTTATGTTTGATCAACTACAGAAACTCTTTATTGTTGTGTAAGTTTTTTAACAAAAAAAAAAATCCTTTTGCAGGTCTGCAATGTCGCATTCAGTTACAAAGTGAACTTAAATAACCACGTGTTCAAAGTGCATGGTATCAACCTGAAATTCAAATCTATTCATACCGTCACAGAGGATGTGCTTCGACGGGAAATGGGCATGTTAAATGAAACAAGAGTTGCACTATCGCATATTATGCCACAGTTGGGAGAAGTTCCGACGCCGGCTGCGCATGAAACTGTACTATCATTATCCTGATGCGAAAAAGGGAGTATCTTTCATGAAACTGTATCACAAACCAATTAGTGTACAAGCTTTTGAAATTTCATATCTAATTTTGATGTTATTTAGTGTTGATGAGTTGTACATGCAACATTTATGTTATTATGTCATTTACATGTTCCCAAAATATAGCATGTTTTATAGAAAGTTAGATAATGATATTTTCATTATTGTAAATACAGAGTTTTTGTTCATAATTAAATAAACTAGTATAAACATTTAAGTTAAAGTGGTTTCTTTTGATACACAACAAAGTTAAGCTGCGTTCGTCGTCCTGTCCGGCACACTGTCGAGTCATTTGGTACAGATCACTAATTTAACGATGACCCACCAAAGTACTCATTGCGCACCCGAGGTTATAAAGGTAGTTAGACAGAAACATTAACTACCTATTAAAAAAAAACATTGATAAAAATGTGTTAGTCACACTATTGTTTTGGTGTGTAGGAACGCTTCAATTTCTAATATCACAATCAGTCTCGTTGAACGTAATTAATTATCTTTAATGTATCTACAATTCTTCTGTACGTGTGTATGTTACTTAACTCCTAAACGGCTGGACCAATTTTGATGTTTGTTTGTTTTAGTACGTCCCTAGATGGTTTAGGCTCGGCGCAAACGAGCCATCGACCGCGATCTGCGATATGGAGTACTTCTGTAGCGAGTGGCCACCACCGGCCACACTTGTACGACGAATCCATATAATTCTTATGAAAAAACAACTCGCTTTTCGCTCCGCTACCGGTGGCTGTGGTCGGTGGCTCGTTTGCACTGAGTATTAGATTGATTCACAATTAGACCCGGTAGATGGCGCTGTCTGTCAGGTCCGCTAGGTTACGTTTATAGGGTCAAATAAAATTAGTTAGCGAACCCCGCAGACGTGATGGGTATCGATCGATATCTACAACCAACTAAATAAAAAGAAAAATGATTCGATGATTTTTTTTGGTGTGAATGACCGCTGTTGCTGTTGTTACTTAAAGTATGATTGTTTTTGTTCTATTGTATTTAGATATCGATACCCATTACGTCTGCGATGATAAAACAATAGATAAGATTTTTTAAACTGATATTTCTTGTGACTACTCTACCAATATCAATAGTCAATACCCACCACGTCTGCGGAGTTTCCCTAGCTAATTTAATTCGACCCTGTATATGACCAAAATACAGTCTTAAGGCCTATTCAGATATAAACAGCTTATATCTGAATAAGACTAGCATAAATAGTTTTTATGGTTTGCACCGGTGCCGGGCCCCGGGGCCCTCAAGCTCGAAGGGCCCCTCCGCCCTCGAACCCTGACCAGCAAACCTCAAACTGAACTTTCGAAAATTTCTCCCACCTTCAGAATATAACAGGTTGCAACACGACTTTAATCATGGCAACTCAGTTGAAAGATTTTTTAACCGATATTCAGCTCCGAAGACTAGAGCTAAAGGTACAATTTTGAAAAAAAAAAAGTGCTGTATCTCGGAATTATTGAACCTACAGAGCTTCGGCTACGCTCAAATTGTAATAAATTTGTAATAATGTACCTATTGGTGACTTTTTCTGTAGGTTAAGATGCACTTTTTAGAAGTTATAAGTCAAAAACTCCGAAAGAAGTCCGAAAACTTCGAGATTTTTCGAGCACCACGCAGTTAGACGCAGGTTTTTCGAAGCTGCAATTGTTTTTAAAATTGATCATTTCATGAAATGAACATCGACCGCTGGTCACATCATGATGTGGCCTGGCCAGATAATTGAATACTCAACGTTTAATGATACGAAAAGTTAAACGCACGACTACTTCATGATGTGGCCAAACATTAGTACCTAATCATATCGTAAAATAGTTAGATTATCCACCGGTTGAGGCGTTGATGTCGCTTTGTTTTTGTTGTGCATCATGGCGGCGGCATACAATAAATCAAACAAAGTAAGGTGAACACTCAATAAAAGTTATTGGGTTTCCAAATATGATATTATGGAAAGCGATAAACTTGGAAGTAGCGTTCGCTAGCGTAACAGAAAATAAGACAAGGATAAACAGTACAGAACAGGACAAAATGATTTGGGATGTATTTTTGACGTTGAGTTAATATGGTGAGTGTAGGGTGAATGGGTGTGTGGCTGAGTGTTAATAAGGTGTGCGAGGGGTGTTTGTGGTGCTAGTGGCATTAATTTATTTTTATTTATTTATTTTGTGCGTTGCGCGGCATGTGTGTTGTGTGTGGTTTTTTTGGAGTGTGTGAGGGAGTGATGAGTATTTTACACTTCCACAAGTTTCTTAATTTTGTGATTTTAACCACGGGCCCAAGTCTGCTGTTTTTATAAATTCGTCATTCCAACACGATCCCATTGTCATTTTGCTAAAAGTTCGTAATCTGCTAAATTCATAATGGTCGATCATTGGTTGATCATTGTATTCCACAAACACGATACTCGTAACGAATTAAAAGCAATGACTGCACAATGATGTTTTAATGGTAGGTCACTGATCAAAGGAACTGTCAACATTTTAACAGATTACCGCCTAAGTCAGTCATTCATTTGTCATTAACTACGAGATTACCAATAGATGTAATTTCTTTCAATGGAGTGTCAGTGGCTGACCAATATATTATTAGATTACCAAACTTGTCAAAGTCAACAATTATGAAATCAATGATGACCATTAAGACACTAATAGTGTCTTAATGGTCATCATTGACAGGGCCTCAAGTCTGCTATTACAATAATTGTAATAGCAGACTTGAGGCCCTGTCAAGTCAAGTCAAGAGTCAAGTTTCACTTTAAATTTGCTCTTGGTTAGTGGGTAGATACAGCTTTTGTTTAAGTTTGTTATATATTTTTGAACTTCTATGTATGTTTGAAATGACGACTTGCAGCTAAGTACGGTTCTACGAGACTCACCCCCGAATACTGAAACGTTACTCAAAATTTAAGTAGCACTTATATTTAACAGATACTCAAAAGTGACGTTTGACAATACGAAATCTAAAGTTTAGGAGCTGCTCAAATGTTAAGCAGCCCTTAAATTTTGAGTGACGTTTCAGTATTCGGGGGTCAGTGTTACAAACCCTATTCGAGCCGTGTGTAGGACAGAATTTAGGATCAAAGCTGTGTTTGCGAAGAATAGTTTGGAGGATAAATAACTGTCTGACGGTGAGGACCTGGCAGAGGGATATAGAGAGGATGTCGAATATCGGACCGGTTTCCTAGCTAGCGCCTTGAGGACAGCTCTCTGCGCTCGTTCGACCCGTAGCCTCACAGTTTTACCGGCAGACCCCAGACCGTTAGGCAATACCCCAGATCAGACCGAGCGAGGGCAAAGTAGACTGTTAATAAATAGCTGAAATCGGCCACGCCTCTGAGCTTTTTAAAAATATATATGAGCTTTCTCACACGAGCTACAGTTGAAGCAATATGTTGCTTCCATTTCAGGTTGCTATCAAGGGTGTCTCCAAAATATTTTATTATAGGGGTATTTTCTAATTGTTGACAGTCTCAGTTTGAATGTAAGTTAGGGCAGGTGTGCGCACTTGACTTTATATTAGAAAATGTTATAAATTTGGTCTTATTGACATTTAGAGTGAGAAGATTGTGGTCAGCCACCTCATGACGGTGCTCAAGGTAAACTCCGAGTTCAGGCGAGTTTCAGTACAGTCCCGGCCATAAACAATAAGAGCTGTGTCGTCGGCAATCGGCATAAGCTATAATTTTGCAGTGTAGTAGGGATAACTGTGTCAGTTATCCCTACTACACTGCAAAATTATAGCTTATTCCGATTGCCGACGACACACGACGACACGAAGGGATAACTGTGTCAGTTATCCCTTCACGTATATGAGAAAAAGTAGGGGTCCTAGGACACTGCCCTGGGGGACACCAAAAGTAATCGTATTCTGGTTGCTGAGGTAGTTTTCGAGTTTTATTATTTGTTTACGACCTGTAAGACAACTCCTGAAGAGAACGTGGGCCGTCCCGCGAATACCAAGATGCTCTAGTTTCGACATGGGAATTGAGACAGTGTCGAAGGCTTTGGATACGTCTAAAAAGATGGCAAGAGTTTTATATTTATTCTCCCAATGGCCAATAATCGTATCTGTAAGTTCCAGTACAGCATCTTCGGTGGATTTTCCTGTCCTAAAGCCATACTGATTTTTGGAAATAATGCTAAATTTATTAAGGTATTTGGTTAGTCTATGGTTTATAGCTTTTTCAAGTATTTTTGACAGGTTATTCAGCACTGAAATGGGTCTGTAATTAGCGAAATTGTCCTTGTCTCCCGACTTATAGATAGGGTGGACAAATGCTGTTTTGAAAACATCAGGAAAAGTTTCTGTTGAAAAGCACAGATTGAAGATGAAAACAAGGATCGGAATAAGAATGTGACGAGTCGACTTCATGATTGAGGGGGATATACGTCAAATCCAACAGCACAATTGTCATTAAGGCTAAGGATGATATTTTCCAGCTCAGCACTATCTACGCTATAATTCCGTACAGCCGATTTAGCGTGAAGCGAAAAACGGCTGAACGGTTTGGATGGAATTTGCCACATGGGCAGACCATGACCTGGAGAATGACATACTATAGGATACCTTTCATCATTTCATATTCCCACGGGATCGAGACATATGCGGGTGAAACCACGCGGCGCAGCTAGTTTTATAATAATTACTTTGAACGAGCCTGTTGTGATATCTATACTACACCTATAGTAACATAATACAGCTGAAGAGTTTGTTTGTTTATTTGAACGCACTGAGCTCTGGAACTACCAGTCGAATTTGAAAAAATATTTTAGTTTCACTAGGTACACGCTACGTCACATAAGTGACGTAGCGTGTAGTGAAACTAAAATAATGTCTAATATTCTTTTTAAATAATTATATTAAATAATATTTCTATAATAATAGAGCCGAGACAAAAGAAAAAATGACAGAAAGAACACTAAGCGAAAAACGTAGATAGTAAAAGCGCGGGCCGGCGGCTATGCGATGCCATATTTTATGTTAAAACAAGAAATTTCACGCCGACCAAGTCGCGGGCAGAAGCTAGTGAAAATAAAAGTGTTTCTTTCTACACATCAAATCAATAATTTGATGTGTAGAAAGTAACACTTTTATTTTCACTAGCTTCTGTGACTAATAAATTCTTTTTTGAATTCTATCGATGTTTTTAATAGTTAATGTTCTTATCTAACTACCACTACAACCGCGGGTGCGCAACGTGGAATAATATGGGTGATCTTCAAATTGTTGATCTTATCAGAATGCCTCACACGGTCTTGGTATTCTAATAGATATTGAACATACCGGGGCAACGAAAATTTTATAGGTACCTACTGTGTGGAGTAGGTACCTACATACTTATGAACATTTTCGTTATGGTTTTCATAGATTCAATTTTTGAAAATAGGGTGCAAGGGGGATGCTAAAGTTAGTTAGTCTAATTCATGACCTCGTTTCAAGGAATAAGCAAAATATATTTTTGGTATTCCGCAAGCAGGGTAACTAAACATAGAAATCTGTAAGTAAATGGAAATGGCGTTAAAGGAATAACAAATAAAAATCCGAATATCTTAACAAGATCCAAAGTTTTATGTTTCAATGGTTAAAATAACGGCTCGATTCACATTTAACTGATATGGAAAAACATATTTTCGAGTCGCTTTCCCGATTGTCGCAAGTTAGTCATACATGTTGGTTAGTTCACTGTTCCATACGAGTCTCTGGAGCACACACATCCCACGCTGATGGAGCGATATTCACCAACCCATTTACGTGCTAATTCGGATGGTAGTTTAAATTGGGAATATTGGAGTGGGACCTCCTTTTTTTTAATTATTGTTATCTGAAACAAAAGCAAATAATTATTAAGTATTCATAATCCTATATTTTAACTGAAATATTATGTATGTATGTAAAATTTATTACATTGTATATATTTTCCTCGCACGTGTATGGCCAGGGGCATGCATGTTCGCTACAAATGAAATTGTGTACGAAACGCGGGAACGTTTCCTCGCCCCAGTCTACTGTGTTGTTCTGAAAAATGTGTTACATACTCTTTAATATAAATATTTTTAGTTTCACAGTCAACCGCACATCAGTGATACCCATTTGGCATTGACAGAGCTTTATATCGTAGCAATAAGGACGATTTTCCGAAGTGCCTCTGTTGTAGGTTTACGCTGACCTCGCATTGTCCTATACAATGCGAGATCAACTTATACTTGAAATTTATAGCTTGATGTGTAGCTGTGTGTACCACAATACTTAGGTATTTTAAATATTATAGGTAAGTATATATTATTTTTTGCTTACGGTAGGGTTACAAGTGCAGGGAGGATCCGGTATAGCTTGCTGAAATCATTTTAAATTATAGATAAGTATTTTTTTTATGACAGATTAGTTAGAACCATTGATATATTTTTAGTATATCAATGGTTAGAACACAAAAATGTGCAGCCACGTTCCAACACATAACTCCCAACTAGGGTTGCCAAACCTACTATTAGAGTCCTCAATACTTTAGGTAGTAAGTAGGCGAAACTACTACTTATATTTTTATTTCAACGAGATGATCGCAATAGGGTCAGTATTAACTCTTATAAGCTGAATTAAATGCTATTTTGTAACCTTAATTCATAGAGTAAAAATAGACATGAGACATTAAAAAAAAAAAAACCTGTTAGTAAATGCTCATAGTAACAAAAAATATGCATATAAAGAATTAAAATGTTTTTGAAAACACACAAGGTTTTTTTTTTTTTTTTTTTTTCGCCGTCTTTAATATAATTTTACGGGCATTTGATATAAAAAATGTTGGCAACCCTATTCCAAACCCATGTTAGTGGGTTGTCTGGCGATGACGCACAGACTGGTATTTGGTCCTAAAAGTTGGCCAAAATCGTTTTTTTATTTTTATTATTTTTACTCCCTCTGAGCCATTGTTTCCAAAAACTAGTAACTATAACCGCTCCAAACAATAGCAAAAAACACAAAGCGCTAGAAACTTGAATTTTGAAGGTTCCTTTTTTTGGCTAGAAATGGATTCTGCAGATCATTACTATACTACCTATAACATTTCGTATAGGCAAATACGTGTATCATACAAATGAATAAAAAAAATGTAGGTAGGTACGGCGCTGACATGAAAACTGCCTGCATAGCAGATGTTTTTAACAGGCTCCTCTTAACCTTTGACCCTGTCCTGACGGGCATGTGGAAAAAGAAGAATTAAAATAAACCTTCCACTTTCGGCTGATGTTCAAAATTTCTTACTAGAAAGTGACATTTTAAAGTGTAAGTTTTGAAGATGACGACGAAAATAACGAATAATAAATGATTTATTACGTAGATATGCCAGTTACCGAAGTTTATTTTCGTTCACTGACGTACCTATGCCTTTTTTTACCTTTTCCAACCCTAAATTTTATTGAAATAAAAGATTTTTAGGCAGCCATTAGGCGTAGGTACCAAATATTTTTTGGCAAATTTTAGGACCAAATGCCAGTCTGTGCGACTAGTGGATGCCTTAGAATTAAGGAATTATTTCAAAATAAAATGACAGCTGACTGCAACTCATCGTTGTTTGTATTTTTATCACGTTTGTGATAACAATACAAACAACGATCACCTGCAATGCTTTGGTCAAGCGAAATGCTACCTATTATGCAACTGTGTAATGTTCATTAGATATACTTAAAATTGGGATACTTATCTATTAAGTACCTATCTACTTATATAAAACTTCACAAATTATGGCATAGGTACTCACATTATAATGCTTCCCAACTTTACCCCTTTTTTGAGTCCTTGTTTCGACAGATTTGTCTAATAGAACGACATCGTTCCGTATCATATTTGCATAATCAACAATAAAAGCTGACAATTCTTCAGAGTTTGCCGGATCAGGTTGAATGGAATCCGTGTCGTAATTTGTCCCTATATTCCCAGAATTGCCTAATAATTCACTGTCGCGAGCCAATCGCACGACGTAGTTTTTTCTTTTGCGAGTCCTTTGGTCTTCTAGCATGTACTCGTCAACGTTAGAATTCTGCATTGCCATCACTTTAGGGACTAATGACTGAATTACAATGAAAAATCCAAAACATAATATCACGAAGACAAACGGCCGTGTTATCTGAAAATGAAATAACGATGTTCTTAGAGGTTTTCATAATTCCCAGAATGAACAATGTGCGTAAGTAATGAGAATGTAGACACTAGCATTTCATTTGTTGTACAGACGCCAGCAGTTCAACCTGCTACAATCTGTTAAATTTCTTTAATAGATTTTCAACTTTATTACTTAAATATAAGGTTCAAAGTTGATTGGGAAAATGTGACAGTTTCGGGTAGGATGTGAGACGCCAGCACGTCAACCTACTACAATCTGTTAAATTTCTTTTAGATTTTCAACTTTATCACTTAAGTATAAGGTTCAAAGTTGATTGGGAAAATGTGACAGTTTCGGGTAGGATGTGAGACGCCAGCACGTCAACCTACTACAATCTGTTAAATTTCTTTTAGATTTTCAACTTTATCACTTAAGTATAAGGTTCAAAGTTGATTGGGAAAATGTGACAGTTTCGGGTAGGATGTGAGACGCCAGCACGTCAACCTACTACAATCTGTTAAATTTATTTAATAGATTTTCAACTTTATCACTTAAGTATAAGGTTCAAAGTTGATTGGGAAAATTTGACAGTTTCGGTTAGGATGTGCTGGTGTTTGTACTGTAAATTATAATATACATAAATATAACATTCTAGAGCTGCAATGGCTATATTGCTACTAGCCACTATAGGCTACTAGCTTCAACTTTCTGACTAACCGACCACCTCTGACAGTTCGAAAGAGCCTGTAAATGGTTTAATTGAAATAAATGCTTTGAGTTTGAGTCTAAAGGTACCTATATCATGCTGGAATCGAACCCGCGAAACGCTGCCCCAAGACGATCTTTTCCAAATTCCTGTCCGATATGGAAGCATAACGAAAAACTTGCAAAACAACAGTAGCGAAGTATTTTTATTTTTATCTAAGACAATTTCTGTCTAACCTTGGTAATCGTTATGTACAAATACATAATTGCACAGGCGGACTAGGGGCGGGCGGCAAGTGCAGTCCGCCCTGGGCTAGGGGCAGGGCCGACTAAAATTTTTGAGAAAACCTAGCTAGGTATCCAATTCTAGACAGTGTGCTTAAAATTTTGAACTCTTATGTAATATATGTACCTAATACTTCTTAAACTTTTCTGCATACCTGAGCGGGGGGCCCCAACTTGGTTTTGCCACCCCGGGCCCCCAACAGGCTTAGTCCGCCACTGCACAACTTTGGGGGTCGTGGCTAAATCATAACAGCCACACGGGTCGATCGAAGATTAAGTTACGCTTGCCGAGGCCGGTCTGTGGATGGGTGACCGGGAGACCCCTCTGTGCCACGATAAACCGTTGGTCCAGGCTGTCATTTGTAGATCTTAGAGACTTTTACGGTCAGAAGACCTTACTAAGGACTAACGTATTACCCAGTAACTCTGTTGTGGAGGTCAGATAGGCAGTCGCTGTATGTAAAATACTAATAAATCTTGTTAAAATATACATCAGATTTTATTTTCACGGTTTATAATGCTGTATTCGCTAAGAAAAACCTACATTTAAAATGAGCCCTCCACGAGGGCTCCCGGCATCCCACAGGAAGGTTCCTGACACTGAACGTGATAAGAGCTTAAAATTTAATAAAAATAAAATAATAGATACTAAAACAAAACGATCTTTAAGTATGGAGTACTTACCATGACTGTAGGTAAAGCTTTCCCTGGTTTTCGCAAAAGACTGATGTTCTTGGGGAAATTATCCACCCTTATATAGCAGATATTGATTGATAGGTGGATAAAAGGGTCCATTAGTGAGATGAAAACGACGCGGTGTGTTATTTATAATTCATCGATGCTATCAGATTACACTTTTGAAAGTAACAAAAGCCTTTTTCTTCGTAATGGACTTGGTGACAAAGGTTATTAGGATCGTGACAAGGAGTAATGGTACCTACACCTTAGCGAGAAAAGACATCAACACCCGCCGAACACCTAGTGAAATTTTGTACCTAAAACTGGTTTACCTATCTATTGCCACTTGCCACGCATGTACACGGCTACACATCAAGCTATACATTTCCGTTGTGTAAAATAACTTCAATAAATCTGCTACGTTTTTTTTTTTATAATATTGACCTCCATATTGATGGTTAAATCTAAAAAAAATTAACAGACATTAGCTACTGACTGTACGAGCTCTGTCCCTCGTAAGTAGGTATTATAAGTTATAAGTACACCTGCGTCATCTTTGAAGTCCTATGCACAGAGTTCCCACCTGCCTACTTTATACTTTAATCATTAATGTGTTTATCTTACTATGCCTATAAATAAATAAATAATCATTTATTCGCAGACGTTAAAGTCCATAGAATTAGTGAAATATTGACATCAAAACGTCTGCATTCATTATTACAGAGGCATCATAACAAAAATAACATAATCGGAAACATCACAACATAATAATGTCATAATAAAAATAACACAAATAGGCATAATATTAATAATAACATAATAGAAATATAATAAAATGCACGTACAGCTATCTAGTTGAGCCGATCTGTGTGTGCAGTCTCACCCATCGACCAAGCATCGGGCAGTCCCACCGGTCACTCAATGCTCTCAACATGCCGTGGGAGCTGATATCTGTTCTGTGCCGGAGAGAAGCGCATCGTTTTCGAATAATGGCATAAAAATCATCCACTCTCGCATCGGAAAACATACTCGAAGCGCTACAATACCGCGGCAGCCCCACAAGCATCCTGAAAGCATTGTTATACTGTACACGCAGAGCGCAGTATGCCTTCTGCGTATACTTGACCCAAAGGCTACAGGTGTAAAAAGTCTGACAGTAGGCTCGAAAAAGCGTCATTTTAACGTCGTAAGAACAACGTGCAAACCTACGGGCCAGCATATTACTTCGAACAGACAGCGCCCTACGCTCTCTGTCTATATTATCTAAATCGTCGCACAGGTCCTCAGTGACCCAGTGGCCCAGATATTTAAATTTTGAGACTTGCTTCAAGGGTGTACCTGCTAATGAGATGCAAGGAACATTTAAGTATCTTTTGGCACCACCATTGAAAACAAGTAACTCACTCTTAGTGACATTATACCTAAGCCCCTGAGTCACCGCATAGTTCTCACAGACCTTCAGCAAACGTCTTAACGCGCTGATTGATGGGCTCAGCAAGACCATATCGTCTGCATAGCTGATGTTGTTCATAGCAACTCCGTCAATATGACAGCCGACACCAGTATTGCCGAGCTCAACAATCAGCTGGTTTATATATAAATTGAAAAGGCGAGGGGAGGTGATTTGTTCGGTTGAGCAGTAAATACCTTAGTGGTATACATGCGAGATGCCATATTAAAAAAAAAAAAAAAAAAAAGGGAGGTGATTACCCCCTGCCTCACCCCACATTTCAATTTATATTCTTCGGACATAGCCCCTGCACACCTAACATTGTTTATTTGGTTCTCATACCAAAAACTTAACAATGACGTGACCTCAAAATCTACTTTTTTCTCATTCCTTAGCTTATCCCACAGCTGGTCATAAGGCACAAGGTCGAATGCCCTGGACAGATCTAAGAAGCACACATTAACAGGCGTTTTCCTATCCGTATAATACCGGACAGTCCGCTTTAAACATAATGGCACTTTCAGTCGACAGCCCAGGCCTGAAGCCAAACTGTGCATCATGCAAGTCAATCCTGGGGGCCATGTATGTATCCAGCAGACTATCCAGCACCTTTGCTATGACCGTTGCCAGGGATATTGGTCTGTAATTACTGGGATCAGCAGCATCACCGGTTTTATTTTTATGACAGGTACAACTATAGTTCGCATAAGTGCACTGGTCAGGTAAGAATAGGGCTGCCATCCGTCCGGGTTTCCCCGGATTAGTCCTAGTTTAAAAGGCGTCCGGGGGCCGTCCGGCAGGGGAATTCAAAAAGTGTCCGGGTGAAACCCGGACGCTTTTGTTGTCAGGGGAAATCCTCTTTTTTTAATAAGCTATAAATTGAAATAAATATTTGTAAAAAATTCATCGATAATAACCGCATTCAAATAGTCAACGGTCGAACGCCCCCACCTATGCCCCCGCGCCGCGTGATCGCCCCCGCTACCCCTCACCTCACTCAGTCAAAAAATTGTACAGATTTTTACAGAGAAATGAAATCCTACATAGAAAAGTGGGAAAAACCAATGAAAGACTTCGACAAATTTAACTGGATGATGTTGCAAAACATCACTGAAAGTACTCCATGGTCTGATGTCGAAAAAACAGTCCTATTCCTCAAGGAAATTAACATCGAAATCGATGATACGAAGGTGATTGACGAATGGACAAACTTAAAATCTTATAGCGTGAACCTTACTGACGGCGATAAGCTTTTAAGCGCAAACCAGCTGTGGCTGAAGTTTTTTAAAACACCTAACGCCCATTTATATACTGAACTGCTTAAAATTGCACAGTATTATTTTTGTATACCAGCTCACAATGCGAACGTAGAGAGTGTTTTCGCTAGTCACGCAGCAATGGACGAAAGAAAGAAACTCGCTAAACGTACACACGGTTTCTTCTCTGATCAAAATCAAGTATAATTTCAAGGACCTGAGTTGTTCCGACTTTTACAAATTCTTGTTGGAAAAGAAAGATATTTTAGTGAAAATTGGGAAGACTGAAAAATACCAAAATAAGTAAATAAAAATTTGATCTCGTTAAAATTATTTTCAGCAGTTACTTAAGCACTTTTAATGATGATGAAGATGACTGAAAATATTATTGGTTACACTAAAATTCTAAAATATTATAGGTAAGTAGTTAGTTATTAGTGTAATTATTGTGTAATTTTAATTATGCCAAAAAGAGGAGCTTAATTGTTTATGTTACCATTATTACCTCAGAAAGAGTGTTTTATTTTATTAAAAATGTCTATTGTTTGTTGCTAAGCTACATAAATGAATAAAAAGGAAAAAAGTAAAATAATGTTTTTAATTTTGTTGCAAAAAATATTTTTTCAGAGGTGTCCGGGAAAAAAACCATATTTCGCCTAAATATCCGGGATTTCTGCCGTGTTTATCCGGGGTCGACAATTTAGGTGATGGCAGCCCTAGGTAAGAATGACTCACACACAGTCTAAAAAACATCGACAATACTCTTGGCAAGTGTACACCTGCATACTTAAGGTGCTCGACACTAAGGTGATCATGTCCCGGGGACTTGCCTCTAACCATCACACACACACACATCACATTCACACACACATTCTTGACATCTTTAGCAGATAAATTCAATCCCCGCGCCATGCTCACATCAGCGCCACTCACCTCCTGCGTCACATAACCAGCAGAGGAATTTGCCAAGGGCTTCACTTTAAATTGGTCTACAAACATATTCGCAATTGTGTGGGATCATGTTTACCACCAACACTTACGGGGAGGCTCAACCTAGGATTCAGTTTATTCGAGTTTTTCCAAAAATTTAAGAAGTCCTTAGATTTATGATTTTCAGCTATTAAATCTATTTTAATTTGTTTTTCATTATTACGACACCATTTTAATTTACTTTTGAAATTTCTCCGCGTATCACGCATTTTATTATATTCAATACCCGTATCTGGTTTACCACATAACTGCCAACCGTGAAAAGCTACGCGAGCCTCCTCGTAAGCTATTTTTACATGTCCACCCTTTTTTTTTTTTTTTTTTTTTTTTTTTTTTTGGGTGGGAAATCATCAAATGACGTCTCCCGCTCTGGGTGGAGCGGGAGGGCGTGTCAGACTCTTACTGACTAAAACCCACCCGTGTTCCTTCTGTTGCCTGTGCAATGCCAGGGGGCCACGGTATCCCTTTCGGACTAATCCCGCAACCCCGGCAGGCAATGGTCTCATCGGACCCCTTCACTCGCTGACACTCTTTGAGGCGCGCGTGGAACACAACGCGCCGTCGACCCGGGCTTGGTCCTTACCGGACGGCGAGCTACCCATTGCTCACCGTCCGCAAGCCCGCGCCTACGGTGGCCGGGAATCCGCGATCGATTCCCGACGCCCGGGGCGTCTCCTCCTGCGGCGGCTAGGGGCGTGAGGGCGCGAAATTTGCCTTTCCCTCACGCGCTCCGCCTCCTCCTTCGCGAGCATTACTGCTTCGCAGAAGGAGGTGACGGCCTCCCATGCCCTCTCGCTCCGTACCATGGCCTGGACCAGGGCCGGACGCGAGAGATCCCCGCCACCGATCGCCTCCACGAGGACACGGCGGTGCTCTGCCCAAGCCGGGCATACCTCCACCGTATGCTCCACCGTGTCCTCCGGGCGATCCACGCAGTGATGACACCCGGGCGTTTCCTCCCGCCTTATCCGAAACAGGTACCTCCCGAAACAGCCGTGTCCGGTGAGGACCTGCGTCAGGCGGAAGGTGAGGACGCCATGGCGCCTCTCCAGCCACTCCTCAAAGAGGGGACTTATCGCCGCAATAGTGGCGTGCCCAGCACTGGGTTGCGACAATCGCACTCTCCATGCCGCCATGAGATCCCGTCGGAGCTCTGTCCGCTGTGCCGCGATTTCTCGCGGCATCGGAGTCAAGCCCCGGCGTTTCGCCTCCTCGCGCCACTCCCAAATATGCGCGAGGACTTTCGCCTCCAGATCCCATGGCGGCAATCCGGCAAGGAGGCTTGCCGCCTCACCGGAGACCGTGCGGTATCCCCGGACCAGCCGGGTGGCCATGACCCTCTGGGACGCGTTCAACCTGCGGGCAGGCCGCCGCCTCAACGAACGCGCCCACACCGGTGCCCCGTACAGGGCCATGGACCGCACGATCCCCGCGTATAGCCTCCGGCAGGAGGCGTTTGGACCCCCTAGATTGGGCAGGAGCCGCTTCAAGGCAGCCCCGGTCCGCTCCAGTCTGGGAGCCAAACGTCGGAAATGCTCCACGAAGTTCCACCGACTGTCGAGGACGAGTCCCAGGTACTTCATCGTCGACTCGACGCCGATGTGAACCCCTCCTACCGTTATTTGGGAACCCGACGGTGGCGCGTTCCGAGGACCATGAAAACACATGGCCTCGGACTTGTGCAAGGCCACCTCGAGTCCCAACTGCCGGATTCTGGCCACGATTGTCGCAACCCCGTGTGTCGCTAGTTCAGCCGCCGCCTGGTGCGACCTCCCCTGCGCCAGGACCAACGTGTCGTCAGCGTAACAAACGACGCTGACGCCATTGGGGAGGTCTGCGCGCAGCACCCAGTCGTATCCGATGTCCCACAGATGCGGCCCCAGGACCGATCCCTGTGGGACACCGCACGACATCTCTCGCCGGTTCCACTCTCCCTGGTGACCGGGGTAGATGATGGCCCTGTCCGTCAAATAGGCCTCGACCACACGACAGAGGTAGGTCGGCATCCGGTGATACCGGAGTGCCTCCCTGATGCAACTCCAGGGCAGGGTATTGAAGGCGTTGGCGATGTCTAGAGACACCGCCAAGACGACCCCACCCCGAGCCACCGCATCCTCCGTCGTGAGGGCTCGCACGCGCATGATGGCGCCCACCGTGGAGCGCCCCCTGCGGAAACCAAACTGGCTCTCCGCCAAATCCGGCCCCACCCGCACCAGCCGCCCGACAAGGCGGTCTGCAATTACTCTTTCAAAGAGCTTGCCCACCTCGTCGAGTAGCACGATGGGCCGGTAAGCGGACGGAGAGTCCGCAGGGCGCCCCGGCTTCTTGATTAGGACCAGTTACCCCGTCTTCCAACGAAGTGGAAACTGGCCCCTCTCCATACATGCGCTTAAGAGCCCCCTTAGTCGAGGCCCGAGAGCCTCTGAGGCCAGGACCCAGGCTTTCCCAGGTAAGCCGTCGGGTCCTGGGGCGGTATTTCTGGCATTCAGCCTACGTACCGCCACCCTCATCTCTACCTCGGTCACCTCCGGAGCATCGTCGTCGTCGTCGGCGGTGTGGTCCGCATCAGGCACCGCAGTAGGCGGAGCCATGGGCGGGGAGGCGTGTTCCCCTCTCGAAGGGAACAGAGCGCTCACCACGTCCCCCACAAGCTGTGGCCGGAGACTCTGCGTCAGCGGGGGAGCCCATGGGCGGAGTTTCTCCCGCACCATCTTGTATGGGCGTCCCCACGGGTCTCTGTTCAGAGTCTCCAGCGACTCCTCGCGGGCCAGTGCCCTGGCCCGCAAGATCTCCGCTTGGAGGGCGGTCTTTGCCGCTCTGTACCCCTCGTATAGCTCCGCCTGAATGGCTTCCGTATCCCGAGGGCGAATACGGAGCCTGCGGTGCCTGGTGTACCGGCGTCGCGCAGCAACGCACGCATTGCGCAGTGTCGTCAGCTGTCGCGACCACCAGTACACCTGGCGCGAAGCACGTCCAGGCTGGACCCGGGGCATTGCCACGTCACATATCTCGGACATGGCCTCCCGGAACCACTCCGCCTCGTCATCGATGTCGGCAGGCCTGTCCGGTGATGACACCCAGGCCTGCACGATCGAGGCTTCCAGGAGGAGCTCCCGGTCCAGCTGCTTCAGCGCCCACCGCGGACCACTCGGGGCCTGTCGGACCGGCGCGCTCGAGGTCTGGGCGGAGACGTCAAACCGGATGTACCGGTGATCGGAATAGGTCTCCACCCCCTCCATGACGCGCCAGTCAATGACACGCGGCGACAGAGCGGGGCTGGCGAACGAGATGTCCACCACCGATTCACCCCGCATCCGCACACACGTGGGGACAGAACCCCGGTTAAGGACGACCAGGCCTGTCTCCAGCGCCCAGTCCTCCACCATCCTGCCCCGTGTGTCCGTATACCGGGAACCCCAAGCCACATTCTTGGCATTGAAGTCCCCGAGGACGAGCACGGGGAGGGAACAGAACCCGACGACGACGACTCTCAACTCCGCAAGGGAGTTGTGGAACTCGGCGAGAGTTCGGTTCGGGGAGAAGTATGCCCCTACCACGACAATCTCCCCGAACCGTGCTGCAACGCAACCCCGTCCTCTCTTAACAGCCTCGAGGGACGGGGTACCGGCGGCGGCCGACGAAATTAGGGCCACTGAGCCGCTCAGGTCCTCCACCCAGTCATCCCTGGGCGGGACAAAGTACGGCTCAGCGACCACGGCGATGTTAATCGACCACTGCGCCATGCTCTGGAGCAACAGATGCTGAGCTGCGGCGCAGTGGTTGATGTTCGCCTGGAGGAGGCGAAATGGGGCCATTATTGGCACTCCATGTCAGCCCCCTCCTTAGCCCCCTGTGAGGGCCCTGCCGCGGCGGCTGCGGCGGCGACGACGGCTGTGGAGGCGGCAACGGTGGCGGTGGCGGAGGTTGCGGCTGTGACGGCGGTGGCTGGTGGCTTTCCCCTAGCTTTGGTGGGTGGAGCGCAGGCCTTACTCCCAACCCGGTGATTGGCCGGCTTGCCAACTGCCGCACATACGGCGCAGTGCGGCGTGGCGTCGCATGAGCCGGCCTTGTGACCTGGCTGACCACAGCGGTAGCAGTGACCGCTGCGGTCCACCTCCGAGGTGCATTTAGCTCCCACGTGGTTACCCACATGGCAGCGGTAGCACCTCAGAGGTCTGGGTTCCAGCAGTTTGACCTGCGCGGAAACCCAGCCCACCAATAACCTTTGGCCCTCTCCGGCAATTTTCTTGGCCGCCGACACGGGGCAGCTCACCGTAACGGCTCGCATCCCCGTGAAGTCAGGACGGATGGCGCCTGCCCTAACCTGCTCGGCAGAGCACCCCCCAGTCCTAACGACAGCGGCCACCACCTGTCCCTCCGTCACAGAGTCGTCCAAGCCCTGAATACGCATGTCAGCGCATTTGGTGGGCCTGGACACTCGGGCCTCGTCCGCATTTAGGGACGCCCTAAGCCTTTCGGCCAGAGCGTCAGCGGCCGGGCCGCTTGCCGCACCGGGGACCTCCAGCATCCGGGCCCCAGTTGCAGTGACTCTTACCCGGATGCCATCAGCGGCGCCGATCTCCTTGAGGTCCACCGCTGCCCCCACCTTGGCGAGCACGTCGCGGTAGGACACGCCCTTTTTCTCCGCCTCTGGCTGTAGTGTTATCACTACAGCTGCAGACTTCGGGGCGCGGAGCCTAGCCGCGATGCTTCGTTCCTTGCGCCGCTGCCTCCTCTCTTTGTTTTTGGCCGCCCTTTTTGCCTTAGCCGCCTTCCTCTTCTCTCCGGCTACTTGCCATTCAGCGTCAGCCGGAGTAGAGTTAGGAGGAGGCGGGGGCGGCTGTTTCGCCGCCTGGGCCGGGGCCTTCGCCGCCTGGGCCGGAGCCTTCGCCGCCTGGGCCGGGGCCCTCGCCACCTGTGGGGCCGTCCCGCCCTTGGTCTGCCCAGACGAACCTGGTTTTGCCCGGGCAGCTGCGGTGCTGGCATATGTTGCCTCCTTCCGCTGGCCAGAGGCCGGCTTGCTCGCCGCTAGAGGAGGGCGCAGGACGATGGCTTCTAGCGCGGAAAAACGAGACCGCAAAGAAGCCATCTCCTGCCTCACCAGGGTCAGAACCCGGTCCTCCGCAGGCACGGGGCCCTGCCCATGCTGCTCCCTCCCCTGCGGCACCTCACGGGGGCCGGCTCCTCGGAGCCCGGCCAGGTCCGCTCGGAGCTCCTCATTCTCCTTTCGGAGAAGCTCCATGGCGGCTGTCAAGCGGGCGACCTCCGCCCGCATCTCGGACATGCCGTCCGACGGAGGCCTGAGGTGATAGGCCTCCGCTGCCGCCAAAATAGATGCCATGACCGCGGGTATGGCCTTGTCTTTAGAGGACTGAGTCCTCTTCAAGGCCAAACCCTTGATAGCGGCAGCCACAGCCTCCGCAAACCTGGCCGCTTGCTCCGATTTGGAGCCACCAGCGGCATCCGGCTCACCACCTGCCGAATCTGTAGGGGCCGCCACGGTGCTCGTCCCTACAGGGTTGCTTTCCTCTTCTGTAGAGGGCTTCTCCAGCGCCGCTGGGCTGGCCCGGCTCGGCTCGCCGACCTTCTTTGTGGTGAGCCCTCTTCCCACACCTTTTCCCCGGGCCGCACCCCGCCGACTGGAGTGGATCTTCCTCCTGTGGCCTTGGCCCGAGACCCCCTCGTCAGCGGACGACCCCTGGCCATCCCCCGGTTTAGGGCGCTTCCGGAGGAACTTTCGGTTCCTCACGGCCGCTCCCTCCACCACTTCGCGCTCCGAGCTCTGACCCGAGCTCATCGCGCCAGACGCAGCGTCGGACTCCGACCCCGCGTCACTCCTCTCCTCTTCGTTGTTTTTTTTTTGTTTATCAATTTCCATATTTGATCCCACGAGTTACATGTCCACCCTGGCACAGGTTTATACGTTCGGGGCTTATTCGCCGCCGCACTACACTCAGCGGACTGTTGGAGAATACCTACATAATTATGTTACTGTATAAATCATCCAGAACAATGTTATGGTTCACATTCCTACAATGAAAGTCCGCACAGTGACTGAATGCGTGCGGGAAATCTATTTCCCGTAAACCCTCATTACACATTTCCTCATACATACTTATCTGAGTCGAGTCACGTTGCCCCCAGACAATATTATTACTGTTAGGTTTAGGTAATACTACATATATTAGGTGTAATTAACTTTAGATTACATTCTACCTCTATAGGCATATGATCCGACCAATATATATCGTACAGTACCTTAACATTAACGAGTGGCCTATGCCTCAGATAATGTACACAACCATGGTCATCCACCAACCGCACCACTGAGGTATTACCTAGGTACAGTCTTTCTATTTTCTTAATTTCCCTCGGGAATCATCGCATTTCCGAACACAAACGAATGCTTTCCATCAATATCCATCTATTATTATGAGATGTATCGTGTATATTAATTTGAATTCAGAAGTAAGTACTTTATTGTTATGTTTTGATTTCCGTGTGAACTAATAAAAAAGTTTCTTCGCATTTTTTAAGAAAATTCCAAACATTTTTTAATATAGTTTATTTACATTTAACTAAAGTATGTAGGTACCATTTTGTTCGATAACTTTTTGCCACCTTGTAAGTAGGGACATGATCCCATTGCAATTTTGGGACTTTTGATCAAAATACCGCGACAAGTGGTTTTGACAGTCCTCTCGTGATGTTAACTTGACACTGCCTAAGGAATTCCACATTTTTTTTCAATGGGGTATTTTAGTTGGGTGCGGGCGGCCGTCGTTACTGCTCACAGTAGGTACGATACCTAGCAACACCCTCACGACACGACAGGGTTTTTTTTGCTGAGGTGAGAAGTTGTAGGTATGTGTTACACGAGAGCAGTTATTTGCATCTCGTGTCTTTGAATCCCTCGCCGCGCTCAGGATTCTAACCTAGAATCACTCGCTACGCTCGTGATTCAATTATAGAATACTTCGCTTACTCGGGGTTCAAAATCAACACTCACAGCAAAAAACAACTTTGCTCTCTTGTTGCACATATAGTTAACTAAGTATTGTATCACCCGAACGTAAATTCCTCGTTTTCGATCAAAATTGTTGTATCTTGTATTAAGCATTAATAGGAAGGTGATTATTTTATAGCTGAAATAATATTCTATAACAATGAAAATTGCAAAAATAATGTGAAAAAGCCTTTTTGCAAAACAAGCACAGATTCTTTTTTTAAAGCGGTTCCCATAGATTTACTTGAAATTTTAAAAAAATATTTTATGTCGAAAAATATCAAGAATTTCGGAACATACATGGAGTATTTTTGGATACCTGGGCATGAGGAATCTAATTTATTGTATGACGTCACTATTTTAAGGAATTCTGAAGAGACCGAAACAGGTGGAAATCTGAAGGTGCAAGGTTTGGACTATACGGCGGATGCATTAACACCTCCCAGCCAAACTCTCTTAATTTTTGCTGAGTGGCTAAAGATGAGTGAGGTCTAGCGTTATTATGATGAAAAACCACACCCCTTCTGTTGATTAATTCCGGCCGCTTTCCCTCAACTTCTTGCTTTAATCTCATCAGTTGTTCGCAGTAGAATTCAGAATCGATGGTCCTGCCTGGTGGTAACAGCTCATAATGAATAATGCCCTTCCAATCCCACCACACACATAGCATCCCATTGTTGCGAGTTAACCTGGGTTTCGCCACAGTCTTTGAATCCTGATCCTGAAACCACGACCTTTTTCGCACGTTCTTATCGTACGTGATCCACTTTTCATCACCAGTTATCAGCTTCTTCAAAAATGGTTCGGCTTCATTACGTCGTAATAAAGAATCACAAATGAGTACACGGTTCATTAGGTTTCTTTCAGTGAGCTCGTGAGGTACCCAAATATCGAGCTTTTTTGTGTACCCAGTTTTTTTCAAATGCGACAAAACTGTCGTCAATTCCCAGTTCTTCAGCTACGTCGTAACTAATGATATGCCGATCTTGCTACACTTTTTCAAAAATGACATCCATTTTATCCGTAATAGGGCGACCAGAGCGACGTGCATCTTTGACATCAAAATTTCCGGATTGAAAACGCTTAAACCAAATTTGTGCTACTCTCACAGACACTGCACTAGGTCCATAAACATCGCAAATTTTTTCGCGGCTTGCGTTGCATTTTTACCTTTTTTGTAGTAAAATTTTATCATCAAATATTAATATCATAATTTTATGTATCGAATTTCTTCATTAGATTCACTCATCTTGACGGTATGAAAAACAAATGAAAATCACACATTTTCCTAATTTGAATTTGGAATTATGTTTTTTAAAATTTAAACTTTCAATGATACCAAAACCAGCCAGATACAAATAGTATATCCAAAGAGATTTTATTACAAGTTCATACATACTATAATGCGATAAGACTTTTTCCCCAACCTAATATATAGAGCTGTAAAACTATTTTCCTTTTTAACCAACTTCCGGAGCAATCATATTGATTTTTTCCAATATAATTTCTTTGATTCTTGTCACATTCATTGCAACATTTTTAACAACTACCTATGTATCGCTTAATTTGAGACCAAAGGATTAAAATCCCGATGGTATATGGTGACAATCGTCTATAAATCGATCTTCAATGAGTTTTGATGAGGAATATTATGTTGCTGCAACCAAGCTATAATTTGTGGTTTAGTAGTGTTTGAGTTTGGGGGTTTAACCAATAATAATAATTTGTTATGGTAATGCGCCATGCATTAGGTATCTATTACTAAAACACTATTAGCTGGTAAATTTGGTATTGATTACGCAGCCAATTTTGATATTGATCGGCATTGATTTCTTTATGGTAATCACTGTCACTATTAATACATTTGTGCAACATCATGCACTTGGAACAAAACCTTTATCATTGCCAGCGTGAACGATGATTATACGTTCTCCGAAATTGGCTTCTTTGCACCTTTTTTATTTATATCTGTCAAAGATTTCCCTTTTGAGTGCGACGTAGATATGCACTTATGATTCATCCATGAAGACAATATTTTTGCCATCGGCCCCATCCTTTGCATTTTTCTTTGCCTTTTAAGGCGAATATCATGCTTTTCAATTAGTATTTACCGATTGCTTTCTGTTTTTTTTATATCGAAAACAAATATCTTTGAAAAAAAATCTTAATGTCTTCAGACAGCCTCCAAATTGAATAGCCTCAACCAACTTCGATTTTAAAGTCCTCAAACAAGGTAATTCCTTAAAAAGTAAATGAAAATCGTAAATCATTTTACGTATGACAAAATAGTTCAAATTTAAAAGAATTGATTGGTCGTTTTTACTATATTATCTTTTTTATCATTTTCTTTTACAATAGTTTTTAGTTTACAGTTCCGACTACTTCAGAAACACGTTTTTGAACTTTATGGAAATAACCATTGCTTTCTTTCTTGAATCCATCATCTTTTTGTAAAAAAATACAAGTACCTATACGCTTAATCTGTCGTGCCGGCCGCGGCGACTTAGCAGCTTTCCTCTATTTTTTTAAATAAAATAACATTACCTACTTTAAAAGAGTAATAACAACTCTATATACTTCCAAGTCGATTGAGAGCGTCCGACGACTGACGATACACGAAATTTGCTATAGAAAGATTGTACAGCATTGACCGGTTAAATGTTTTATTTCCAATTAATTTTTAATTAGTTCCAAAATTACCCCAAATCCATAAAAAAATTGCAAATATTTCAACAGGGGTCATAACTCATTTAAGACTTTTAGACACCTGAAAAAAATGTGGAATTCTATTTTCTTTTTTAAAAAGAACAAGAAACATTTTTTTTCAATGGGGAATTTTAGTTGGGTGCGGGCGGCCGTCGTTACTGCTCACAGTAGGTACGATACCTAGCAACACCCTCACGACACGACAGGTTTTTTTTTACATGTTGTATGTTCTCGCTGCTGAGGTGAGAAGTTGTATGTGTTACACGAGAGCAGTTATTTGCATCTCGTGTCTTTGAATCCCTCGCCGCGCTCAGGATTCTAACCTAGAATCACTCGCTACGCTCGTGATTCAATTATAGAATCCTTCGCTTACTCGGGGTTCAAAATCAACACTCACAGCAAAAAACAACTTTGCTCTCTTGTTGCACATATAGTTAACTAAGTATTGTATCACCCGAACGTAAATTCCTCGTTTTCGATCAAAATTTTTGTATCTTGTATTAAGCATTAATAGAAAGGTGATTATTTTATAGCTGAAATAATATTCTATAACAATGAAAATTGCAAAAATAATGTGAAAAAGCCTTTTTGCAAAACAAGCACAGATTTTTTTTTTAATTGAACGGGTTCAGCACATCTAAACGCGTTCAAGAGCTGTCAGTGACAACATAACGTAACAATTTTGACACACAGCTCTTAAACGCGTTTTAGAAAATAAATGCTAATTGCATTCAGTTTCATTGGTGAAATTAGCCCTAAAAGTATTTTGTATTCTGTGAATCCTGCACAAGGCATAGTTCACAGTGTGCGTTCATTATAACTTGACCCGTGACGCGAGTAATGTTCTATCACACGCCATTTTGAGCTCTATTAGTACTAAAACAAAGACTGCAAAATTCAGTGCTACCAATATCGCATCACGGGTCAAGTTATAATGAAAGCACACTGTGAACTATGCCTTGTGCAGGATCCACAGAATTCATTAGTCTAGTCAACAAGTGCTTTTTTGTTCCTATTTTCTGCAGTCTGGGGTCTAGTTATAATGAACTTACTGTCGGTACCACCCCATTGTGTTATTATTTGGTTAGTCTTAATTAATTGCTGAACATAGTATCTCTAAAAAGGAAAAAAAAATATTGTAAGCTACTTCAGCAAGCAAGTGTTCATATAGCTTATAAAAAGATGGGACATGGAAAAAAAGACAGCTTACCAATCAATCAACTTTTATTTATAAACGGATTCTTTTACAAAATTATTCTTCATTTATTTGAGAAAGTAAAAAACATTTTAAAACGTATGATACGATTAAATAATTAAAATATTATAGGGATTTTGTTAGCTTCTATGGCTTGCATAGCTTGTTCATACGCCATCCGTCCTTGAGGCCCATCAAATGGGTTTTCTATCTCGCTGCCTTTTATAATGCCGTGTGCTCGAAGCGACAGGTCCCTCGCAATAGCTCTTTCTTGCTGTAAAACTTCTTCGTTCATTACGCGCACAGATCTTCGTTTCATGAACACTCCGTGCTTTTTTAAACAGTGTCTGTTAAAATCGTGTTTGTAGCTGTATGGTTGCGAACAAATCTGAAATTGAAAACCATTTTAAAATATTAGAGAACATAACATATTATTGTTTTGCCAGAAGGGTTAGGCAGAGGTGTACCTCTAGTTACGTCAATCGCCAGTTGTTTGAGCCTTGTGAAATAGGGGGCGAGCTTATTGCAATCAACCAGGCACAAATTCGGACTCCGGGCGACTACTGAGAATTAGATAGGGGGGAGAAGAGTTGTTGAAATAAAGTGTTACATATTTAATGGGTCTTCTCTGCTCAACAATTACAATCCGTTATCCCTATTGGATAACGGACCAACGCAGTTACCAATTTTCGATCGGAGTATTTGAAGTTAATTAGGTACCAATAACAATAAGTCAGGGGTAGCGTTGCTGGGGTGCTTGGACAGGAAACCTCCCCGTGTGCCTGTGAGTTCTCTTATCGATGCGTCTGGGGGGAAGGCCAGTCTCCGGGAAAGTGCACCCTTGGGTGCGGGCAATGTCTCCTCATTAGGTACTGCGTGCCTAAGGGGTCTCGTTGTCCGTATGCCAATGCTCAACGTGTAGCGTTGGAGTAGGAGCGGGCTCGGCGTGCACTTACACTGCCGTCGGGCAGGCAGTAGGAAACCTTTTCTTCTGCCACTGTTGGTCTCGTAGCCCCGAAGAGTGTCAAGTTCATGACGGGGGTCGAGGGTCTTGGCTTAACCGCCCGGGATGCGAGGAAGAAATCCTCTATAAAAAATCACCCCAAACCTCCAAGCGGCGCGGCGGCGCACCGTGAGGGAGGTTGATAGCTTGACTAATGGGTAGCTTAATTAGTCATTATTGCACAATTTTTGAGAAATTAAATGGTATAATATACTCGTGGGAACAAAAATGGAATCTAAAAAATCAAACCAAAAACAAAAGGAAGGGGAGTGATGCGGGGTCGGAGTCCGACGCTGCATCTGGCGCAAAGAGCTCTGGTCAGAGCTCGGAGCACGAAGGGCTGCCGGGAGGAACCGAAAGTTCCTCCGAAAGCACCTCAAACCGAGGGATAGCCAGGGGTCGTCCGCCGACGAGTGGGTCTCGGGCCAAGGCCATAGACGAAAAATTTACTCCAGTCAGCGGTTTGGGGCCTGGGTAAAAAGTGTGGGTAGAGGGCTCACCACCAAGGAGGCCGGCGAGTCGAGCCGGGTCAGCCCAGCCGAGCTGGGGAGGCCTTCTACGGACGAGCACCACCCTGTAGAGACCAGCGCCGGGGCGGCCCTTACAGAGTCGGCAGGCGGTGAGCCGGACGCCGCTGGCGGCTCCAATTCGGAGCGAGCGGCCAGGTTTGCGGAAGCCGTGGCAGCCGCAATAAAGGGCGTGGCCTTGAAGAGGATCCAGTCCTCTAAAGACAAGGCCATACCCGCGGCCATGGCATCTATTTTGGCGGCATCGGAGGCCTATCACGTCAGGTCTCCGTGGGTCGGCATGTCCGAGATGCCCTTTATGTGCGGCAGCTGGCCAGCCGGCCAATCACCGGATTGGGAGCAAGGCCTGCGCCCCAGCCGCCAAAGCCAGAGACAAGCCCTCTGCCACCGACATCACAGCCGCAGTCGCCACCACCGCCGCCATTGCCGCCTCCACTACCGTCGTTGTCACAGCCGCCGACACCAGGGCAGGGTCAACAAAATGTTATTATACAAGCATATTCTCATGCCAATATGGACGTATGGCAATTCAGCTGTTAGGCACGTAAAAATTAAGTTAGATTAAATTGCTTATTAGTCTTAAAGGCTAGATTGTAATTGATTATTAGGAACCTGGTTCTTGATAATAAAAAATATATTAACAAAAACTGGTATTAGCGCCATCTAGCGGGTAAAAGCAACTGGCTTTGCCCCCCCGTTTCGCCGCGCACATACCTAAGGCACGGTACAGCAGGTCACAATTGAATGCTACTACAAAATGTATTTTACCTCGCATCTAAAAGGTCGTTCGCCAGTGTGCACTCGCATGTGATGTCGCAAATTGTACTTAGTGTTGAAAGTCATAGGACATAGCTCACACTTAATGGGTTTGCTTCCGAAATTATGTATCATCCTATGCCGTGTTAGAATCGGTTTCTGTAAAAGAAGAAAAGATTATAATATAAGTAAGACAAGAATACATGGAGAGATCAATCTAAACAGACGAATCTGCGCTTATTCGGTCTGACCGCGGCAGCGTGGACATTCACGAAACGCTGATGAGACTGCTTATTAATTATAATTTATTTATTCGAGTAACCACGACCCACCAAGTTTAGTAATTATTTAAAAACTATATTAGTAACTATGAGAGACATAAAAGCAACGATAAGCGCGTAGATCCTAACAATCAGACACGGTACGGATTTTGGTGAAGTCAGACGGATTTGCCGGTTGAACTGACCTGATCTATCGAATTCATATCTGATATACCAAGCAACTTAAAAACATTGACTTCTAGAGCATTTAAGCACAAACTATATAAATGGCTAAATATGCAAAATATCTATTCTAATAAAGAATTTATAGAGACTAAATATGCTCCAACAATAATTGTTTATTACTATGTAATGTAACGCATGCCGACAAGTTTGCATGCTATGTATAGCAACACATATAAGCACAAATTTTAATGTATCATCTGTAATACCATGTTTTAATGCAAATAAAAATGATTTGATTTAATCCTAATGGCTATAGGCATTACCTATTACATAACATACCTATACCCATACTATACCTTTTACATTACATACCATATTGAAGTTATTATAGTTAATAATATCGGGTCTCGAAAGCCCTAGGTAGGTCATTATAACATAACACACATACCATCACGCATGTTCCGGGCTACCAGTTCAGTTAGGTGTTCCTCAAGGCTCAATATTGGGTCCATTCTTGTTCTTAGTGTATATCAATGACTTACCATTTTATTTATAGAGTATCTGTGAAGTTGAACTGTTTGCAGATGATACTTCTCTTATTTTTAAAGTAGACAGAAATAGACAAGATTTTGACGATGTGAACAGTGGTTACGGATTGGTTTTCGACAAATAACCTAGTTTTCAATGTCAAGAAAACGAAATGTGGAAAGTTCGCCCTTCCAAATTTTAGAAATCTAGGACCATAACGTTATGTTCTACGGTATTCTCCTGTGGGACGAAGCTGCTGATATTCAAAATATATTTGTCCTTCAAAAACGAGCTGTTCGAGTAATTTACCAGCTAAGTGCCAGAGTTTCTCTGAGAGATTTTTTCGAAGATATTGGTATCCTCACAGTGGCATCACAATTCATCTACGCCAACATCTTATATATTAGGAAAAATATACACTTATACACGAATAACAGTGATATTCACAATGTTAACACTAGAAATAAGGACAAACTACGTGCTTCCTTTCACCGGCTTCATAAAAATTCAAAAAATTCAAAATATTTTTATTTCACATAAACCTACAAGGGCACTTATGAAACGTCAGAAGCTAGATGCACGGTTCCAATTGGACGTTTCCTATGGAGAAGAGCCGGCAAGAAACTCCACGGTTATTCTTTTAAAAGTAAATGGTATTTACAATCTTTTCAAGTTACAGTGTTTATAGGTATGAGAGGACACTGTAGGCCTATAAGGTTCATAACTCATTTGTTGGGCTTGGTATAACTTTTTATAACAAGCTACCCTCTTCTTTGCTAGATTTGCCTTTTAATGCGTTTAAAAAAAAATTAAAATCCAACCTGTGTTCAAAGGGATACTATTCTATTAACGACTACTTAAATGATAGAATAGTTGGTCGCTGTGATTGGCTCAAGACAATGTTTAAATGTTCTTCCTCCAGAATTAGCTTACCTACTGACAAGTTATATGGGTTTATAAAATTGTTTATAATTTGACTTTTTATGTCAATTTATTTTAATTTATAGTTGACATAATCTACTCATTACAATGTTTTTTATGAGTTGTAATGCAATATGTCTTTAGCTAACAACCTCGACAGTTGATCATATTATTTTTTGTCTGAGCAACCGGCAGCAAGTTCGTCATGCTCGCTTAGATGTCACTGCTTGCGGTAGCGTCGGGGGTCGGGTTGTCTCCTTCCCTCAAATATGGAAACGGGAGTAATGTCTGATCTTTGCGTTATGCTCGTAAACGGGTGCTGCTTTTGGTGACTGGTCGCCTTGCTGATCATGGTTTTGTTATTGTTATTAGTAATTGTTAACTGTTAATTTATTTTACATCGATGGTCTTAGTTTGTCAATTATAGCTTCCAGTCACAGCTATGTATAGCTATATGTAAGCGGGCACGCCCTTTATGTTTATGCCTGGAGGCTTATTTAGATATTGTTTACGTTTAGTCTTTATTTTTTATTTCTGCCTGAGTATAGTTTTCGATGTTTTTGGTTCGTATATTGGCGTGTGCTAGCTGTCATATGGCTATTAATGTATAATTTAAAATATGTTTTGTGTTGCGTAATGTTTTTTTTTTTGCACACTATTATACAAGAACCATTTTTTTCTAACTGATCAGACAGCTGTGATGCTGGGGAGTTTGTTGCGCCACTTCTTCTTCCCAGCTAAATCAGTAGGAAGTGGTGAAGGGTGGGCGTTTTGGGGGACTGTCTTATGTAATTTTGACGTTCGAAAAGTGCTGATTCTCAGCCTAGTTTGAATAAATGACTTGAATTTTGAATCATGTATTCCCCGAAGGCAGAGGTGTACTATAGTTCCCCCACATTTCGCCAGTTATGTTTAAGTCCCATGTAAAACCGGGCACAAATCCAGTCTCCGGACTGCTACTGAGAAATTACAAATGGAAAAACCCAATAACACTTTGCCCGACCCGATAATCGAACCCAGGACCTCATGCTCAGCAGTAGCGCTTGCGACCACTAAACCAAAGAGGCATTCAAACCAAATAATGACCTACCTACGACTTTCTGTTAATGACCGCTAAAATCCTCCATGTTGATTTTTACCTGACTGCGGCGGCGCCCAAAAGGAAGGTATTTTTTGGTTTTGATGTATGCATGTTTGTCTGTCTATGTGGTTAGTCCTGAAAACATTACCCTCCTTTTGGGCTACGCCGTAGACGAATAAAAAGTAACACAACTGTCTGGGTACATAACATATTTATTTTATACATACCCATTTAAATGCTTTATTGCAAACATCGCAAACATATTTTTTCTCATCACGGTGGATTAACATGTGACTGAAAATTAAAAAAATAGATAAGTAAAATAAAAAATTCTGATCGACTACCGCAAAGAACCAGATGCATACAATAGTTATTTGTGCAACAAGAGAGCAAAGTTGTTTTTTGCTGCGAGTGTTGATTTTGAATCGAGTAAGCGAAGGATTCTATAATTGAATCACGAGCGTAGCGTAGTCCTGAGCGCGGCGAGGGATTCAAAGACACGAGATGCAAATAACTTTGCTCTCGTGTAACACATACAACTTTTCACCTCAGCAGCGAGAACATTCAACATGTAAAAAAAAAACCCTGTCCGATCCGTGAGTTGTTGTTAGGTATCGTACTGTGAGCATATTTATGTGAACATTTTCAGGAAAAAAGAATCCTCACATTTTTTTAAATGGTGAATTTTACCGAATTTTACGTTTGGTGCGGGCGGCGGCCGTCGTTTAGCGGGTATCTAAAAGTCAGAACTTATGAGTTTTGCAATTTTTTTATGGATTTGGGGTAATTTTGGAACTAAAAATGTGAATTAATTATCAGTAACTTTTTTACTATCAATAGTTAAAAAAAAATTATTCTTTTGTAATGTTACTGCAGTACCATGTTTCCCTTTTCGGATCGGACAAGGTTTTTTTTTACATAATCTTCATCACCTCGTATTTTGCAGCCACCATCTTGGATTTACATTTTGACCTCACTATCGACTTAAGTACCCTCAAAACTATGAAAACGATAACCATGATAAACACTTGAAAATTTTCGAAGCCGCCATCTTGGATTTTTATTTTGACATCACTATCGGCTTAAGCAACCTTGAAAACCATAGAAACTATACCCATGAACAACAATTTGAAAATTTTCGCAGCCGCCATCTTGGATATACATTTTGACTTCACTATCGGGTTTAGCAACCTTGAAAACCATAGAAACGACACCCATGATAAAAAATTGAAATATTATCTCAGCCGCCATCTTGGATTTATATTTTGACTTCACTCTCGGCCTTAGCATCCTCGAAAACTATGAAAACGACACCCATAATGAAAAATTTGAAAATTTTCGCAGCCGCCATCTTGGATTTTTATTTTGACCAAATTCACACTTTCTATCTCTCTTTCTTTCTCTTTGAATTAGAAGAAGACAGTTGCAAGCGCCTTTTCGCGTGACGATTTCTGCCAGTGCAGTTTTACCGCTAACCTCGTTAAAGAATTTCGTTCCAAAAATATAATAAATCAGCATTTAAATAAAACCTTATCAGATGATTTGCAATTTTACGGTTATAATTGTATCCGAACGTTTTATTGTTTGTTTATTTTTTGGGCCTAGTAGGTATGGAATTTTAAAAATAGAACTTCGAATCGACTTATTTCTTTCTCGCTTTTTTCGTATCGAAGTGATAGTGACAGAACAAAGTAAATTTCAAATCTCTCGAATTTTGTGAGTAGACCAAGCACAGTTCTAGGCATAAAAAAATGAATTAAAAAGTTAGGTACTTTGTCTCACGCTCGCAGCAAAATTTTGCTTACTGTCTATAGACAGCAAAACCTGCTTGTTTGAGGTGCCGAGGTGAAATAGTAGATTTTACAACAAGTGAACAAAACGAACCTGAGAGAAAGAAAATGAGCCATACAGTCAAACACAATAAGAAATAAAAAGATAGAATTTGTTATTTTATAATATTTATTTTAATTTATTTGCCTTATGTGTTTTTTAAGACATAAAAGATATTAAAATTTAAATTCAAGTACGGTAGGTTATTTAATTATATTTAAGAAAATTATTATTGCAAAATTAATTTAATAGTAGGCTATAAAGGTCTGCAGCCCAAGCCTAATATCAATGCCGGGAAAAACAATTTCCTTCAGTATTCAAAACTGTACTAATTTTACTTTGAATTTTAATTAAAGAAATGTTATGTTATACTACTGTTTTATTTCCTCGCAATCGAAGTGAAAAGTAGTTTATAACTCGTTCACAAAACCATTTTATCCTCGACATTACTATTTACTATCAGCTCTCGCCTACGTCTCGGGCTGCTAAAAGTCACGGATAAAAATGGTTCGTTTTGTGCACTTGTTGTAAAATTTCATCACATCTATTTAAAAAGAGCTAGTTTGTTCTTCGTAAACAGCGACGAAAATAGCTCTTTGATCCCAGGAACAAAATAGATTTGAATTTGGAATGTAAATTGTGATATTGTTAGTAAAAGTTCCAATCACCAAATAGATCAATTACGAACATTGTATGAACAAGTAGCAAGCTGGCAAGAGAAAAAGTGTGAATTATTTGGTCAAAATGAAAATCCAAGATGGCGGCTGTGATAATTTAAAAAAAATCGTCATTGGTGTCGTTTTCATAGTATTCGAGGGTTCTGAAGCCGATAGTGAGGTCAAAATGTAAATCCAAAATGACGCCTGTGTGAGATTATTAATATCTACAGGAGAATATCTAATTGTATTGATCACATAGGTAATTATTGATTGTTTACAACAATCTATCACAGTATGAACGTCAGCTGTCAGAATGATAGATGACATTGACTTATAGAAACGTTCTTACGTTCCATTTCAACAATATTTTATTAAACGTAAATTAATATTTTATAAGATTATTAAGGTTGTAATAATATTTGTTATTTGCATTTCTCTGATTGATATTTCATAGACAGATGTATTATTTATATATGGTTATTAATCCTCATATAATTATATATCCTCATTATGGTTATTTATAGGTTGTTGGTGATCTAAAAGGCTGTTTCACAAACAACGATTCTAGAGTTTCTGTTCAAGTCATGATTGTGGTTTTTATAGATCAAAACAAATGTTTATTATCTAAGCAGTACACTATACAATGTGGATCTGGACTTACGACATTAAATTAAAACGAGCACAGTACTAGTCCATAGAAACATTTTAAAATACGAAGATTAGTAGTTAATGGAAAATTGAAAAATTGCAATTTTCAAACAAAATAAATAGCAGAATCGACTACATAAAAAGTAAACACGCTTTATCTACGAAAAGTCACTAACCTGTTGCGCGGCCCGATGCGGGTCGCGGCGGGGGGCGGCGCCTGCGCTGCGGTGCGGGGCGTAGGTGGACGTGGGTAGGTAGTTTAGTCGGAGAACAACAAATTAGCGGCATAAACTCACTAAGTTGCTGGTTGTTAATTAAAAGATCACTGGTTGAATAATTATTCACATAATATCACATCACAATCAGAATTTACATCAATAGTCAAATTTATACATTTTCAAGGATACCACCGTTGTTCATTATGCACAAGCGACATCGATACCTAATTAACTAACTAATATTAAACTAACACTGAACAATAAGTCACACTAAATCGTCTTTAATCACAAATAACAACTAAATTTTTTCGCAAAATCACAACAATGCGCGCGCGGCTCGTCTCGTGATAAAAATAGTAGCCGTGTGCGCTCCTCAAAGGGCGCCGCTGCAGTGACTGTGACCGAGTCCCGAGACTGCCGAAAAAATTCCGCTCACACACACACTCGCAATTGTCTATGCACCACTAATGCATAATTTGCGTAAGTAATATTTCTTTTTCTTTCTAATTGTAGTATTATTTTGTGGGACTGGGCGGGGCGCGTCAGAGTGGTATCGTATGACACCTTTCTCTGTCTCACAAGCATATTGAGACGTAAAGGATAGAATCGTACGTTTTGCACAGGTTCTTGACCTTACAATGTTTACCTATTATTACGGACTCAGATCTACATCATGTTGAAAAATAATTTCCTGTGGCTAAAGTATTCATTGGATTTGATTGATTTTTTGTATACGGGTAAAGAACATGACACTCTTTATGTGGTTTTGAGGAATGTCAAGCGTCCTGCTCCACATTGTATAATAATAATTAATATGATACTAATAACATTTATTACGATTTTATAATGCATTTTAAAGTAAATAATCATATTAAGTTTTAAGATAGTTCCACTACATAAGAATTGTTAATTATTACTCAGGTTATAAGTTATTTAGTATTTATGTATGATCATCTATGATTCGTCTAAAATGGCGGGAGAAAGGGCGGCAATGTTTGAGGATTGATAGGCTTTAAGATGGGGTGACCGCCAATTTTAAGAGGAACTTGGGTTTAGCTGTTGGACATGAGAAGACCTCTGACTTTTACAGGACAGACCCTGAGTGGTGTCCATGTCCTTAATATTAAGTTGCTAAAAGCAAACATAAGGAAATCATATTGCTTAACGGGAGTACTGCTATTATTGTAAAATGGTTTGAAATAATGATCATCAGATCACTTCTGGTGAAATGTTCATGTAAGTTAATAGTTAAATTATCTTGATTATTGCTGATAACTATGTTGTTCTGTACAGGGACTGAAAGCGGTTACGGTTAAAGGTTAAGATACCTCAAAAATATACCGGTACCGGTTTAAAATACAGGTTGAGCTATACCGATACCTTTAAAAATAAAGGTTGGGCTAAACCGTTATTTAACCTTTACTCGATTTCGGTATCAAAAACATGCGAGACGGCGCGGCGTCGAACACTTTAGAACTTGTGTACCTATTTTGTAACAATCGGCAAGTGAACGACAGACAGAGTAGCGAGGCGGTGTGTCAATGAAAACCGCTATTTATTAAGGTTTAGGTACTGCTAACGAAACATTTATAAAGGTTATAGTACTTCTACCGAAATATACCGGTATGCATATCCAACCTCAAAATTCCGCTACTGAAAAAATTTACGGTATCGAAATATTTCGGTAACCTTTATTTAACGGTATGACGTCATACTGAAATTTAAAGGTACCTTAATTTTTCGGTAATTCAGTCCCTGGTTCTGTATGTATTTTAATATGGCTAATATTGCTACATACGTGTTGAACCGGATTAAGGAATATTCATGTTCTATTTCTTTTCATTGATAGAGTTGTTAGCTTTGAGAAATGGTCCAAGAGATTATGTAATAGCAATACTAAATGCTAATGTAAAATGTGTTGATAAAATACTTTAAAACAAGCTTCCGTGGAGTTTCTTATCCTTCTTCTTCACGAAGACCTAGATTTGGAACGGATAACTAGCTTTCTCATTAACGATACCTTTTATTTATTGACAAGTCTAATTAAAATAAATGCCTAGTCTTGTCTGCATGTGCTTTACTTAAAATCCTTTTCCCTACACACCATATTTATAGATATTAAAATACCTACATAGTTAAATAACTAGTAGGTAACCATCCTGACACTCAAAACTTAATAGTAAAGTGGATATCAATGCCTTTAAAGGTAGTCTTTCATCCACTTTCTAACACCTGCAAAAATTTTCAAGTTGTTCGTCATGGGTGTCGTTTACATAGTTTTCGAGGGTGCTAAGGCCGATAGTAAAGTCAAAATGTAAATCCAAGATGGCAGCTGCGAAAATTTTCAAAGTTTTCATCATGAGTATCGTTTTTTATAGTTTTTAAAGCGGCTAAAGTCGATACAGAGGTCAAAACGTAAATCGAAGATGGCGGTTGCGAAAATTTTGTTTTGGTTAAATCATACGTGAGATGAGGGTCGGACAGCACATGTTTTTTTTTCTCATAGATGGTGATAAAAAGTAGAATGTTCACCTCGGGAGCAACACTATTTTAAGCTTGAGTGACATACTTTGAATCCCTCGCTGCGTTTAGGATTCTATTTAGAATTTTAAAGTAGAATCCTGAACGCACTCTAGAATCCTTCACTCCGCTCTGGATTCAAAGAACACTCTCGCCTTAAAAATAGTTGTTTGCTCCCTAGGCAAAAACAATCTACTATTGCTGATCCTTTTGGTATGGGCCTATACACACGACAGCGCGTTATAGGTGCGTAACGAAAAATAATGAATAAAAACGCTGTACGCATACAGATAGTGCAATCCACGACGACGCGCCCCACTCCGCTATTGTTGTGCTGTAAGCTGTACTTTAGTACGGAGCGGAGCGGAGTTGGGCGCGTCGTCGTGGATTGCACTATCTATAGCCACATTATGAATACAGATATTTCACTCCGCATTTTTGTACGCAGCGGGCCAATTCAGTGAGTGTAACGTAGCCAGAAGATATAAGACTTACGCGATAGAACAGGCAACTACTAGGTCAGAGAAGCCCAACCGGTGGGGAGCGCCCCCATTGGGGGGCGTGGAGTTACCAATGGGGTGGCGCGGCTTCTCCAATAATAAAGTAAAGATTAATTTTATGTTCTTGATTTAGAAGGTTAAGGGTAGTTTTCAATACCTACCCGAACGTTTCATAATATTGTAGGTAGGTATTGTGAAATGAGCTTCAGCTTTTCTGCATAAATCGACAAAATAAGTTTTCCTACTTTTGTATGAATGGACTAAAGAAAACCGAACCTATCCCAGGCGGCGTGCTACAATTTTCGAGCTCAATTTGCTCGCTTATCTATTCTACATTCACTTGATTCTTCAACTTTTCTGCATAAGTCGACATACTAACTCCTTTTTCTGTATGAATGGTCAAAATAAAAATGTACCGAATCCGAAATTGTACAACATTTTTCGAGCTCGCTCTTACATTATGCATTCTCATAATTCTTGAGTTTTTCTGCAAAACTCGACAAATTAGTTTTTTTCTATTTCTGTTTGAATGATCAAAAGAAAATCTAAACTATCCAAGGTGCAAACATTCTTGAACTCACTTTCGCTCGCTTTACATTCTTATGCTTTTCTGCTTATGTCGACAAAGTAACTCAGGGGCGTAGTGATTTTAAAAGATTGTTGGGGGGCGCGTATGTTGAAAGGTTGGGAACCCCTGTTCGAGGTAAATATAACTGTAGGTAATTAGCGCGGTGCGATCTGAATTGCACTTTCTTGTGTCGTAGCAAGAGTAGCTTTAAATTTATATGACTTTGCAAAGTGAACTATCTGTATTCATCTGTGGTATAGCTTACTAAATGACTCGCATAACACCCATAGCAAGATTCGACAAAAACAATACCCATATATCGACACATATATTGACATACCTACATCATTTTGGTTTAGGTATCAGATTACAGTGCACAATGTTTTTCTTTTTTTTTTTATTACTTTGCCCCATCCTAGGAATTTCTCCTGTATTGTGGGTGCGTTTACAAACATTTAAACTCACATACACATACAGCCAGACCCGGAACAAATATTTGTAGGTCATACAAATATTTGTTCCGTGTGCGAATCGAACCCGCGACACGCAGCGCAGCAGTCAATCACTTAACCACTGCGCCAACCGTGTCATAATTTATTTCACGTGTAGTTGTTTTTTATTTAATGATAGACCTTACGATTTGAGTGCTCCAATGTTGTGGAAAGCGGCGATACATTGATCACATTTAAACTTTTTAATCTCCGAATGCAGCTTCATGTGCGACTTCAAATTAGCTTCCGTAAAGAATGTTTTTGGACACTGATCACATTTAAATTTCCTTTCAGCTGAAAAATAGTTTACAAATGTTATTAATAATTCATACTCTACAGACTATCTTTATACTAAGGCTAAAAAAAATACTGTCTGTTACAAATTCTTACCTGTGTGAAGCAAAATATGAGTATTCAAGTTTTGAAACAGTTTTCCACAAAAAGGACAAACATTAACCTTCTTAGAAGGGTCTTTACGTGGTTTTCTCGCCCTGGCTTTATTTTTCACTGTAACTTCAGTCCGAGCTAACCTCAAGTCTGCTATATATTTAGGCTTAATAGGTTTAAACCAATCTTTCTGTTTGTCAGTTTGGTTTTTTTTTTGTTCTGAAAAAATATTTAGGTTGCATAGTTTTTATTATCATCTTAAAGGCTAGCGCAGATAAGGCCGCGCCGCAACGCAACGCATTACATTATCTTTTAACTTCTCATGCTCTGAAAGTGCTTATTTGTGCAAAATATAGGCTGCACAAGATGGAATTTTGTGCACAAATGCATTAACGTATCTTAAGTTAAGAAGTTCATAGATAGAATTTGTTATTTTATAATATTTACTTTAATTTATTTGCCATATGTGTTTTTTTAAGACATAAAACAATTTCCTTCAGTATTCAAAACTGTACTAATTTTACTTTGAATTTTAATTAAAGAAATGTTATATTATACTACCTACTGTTTTATTTGTAGAAGTGAAAAGCAGAGTTTATAACTCGTCCACAAAACCATTTTATCCTTGACATTACTATCAGCCATCGCCTTCGTCTCGGGCTTCTAAAAGTGTTGGATAAAAATGGTTCGTTTTGTGCACTTGTTGTAAAATCTACTATTAATACCTACCTTTCGTAAATTTTCGCACATGAACATGAACGCACACTACGGGCGGGGCGCACCGCACTTTTTGCATGAAAATGCGTTGCATTACGTTGCGGCTGTATTGTGATATAATGTGCATGTAATGACCAGTGGTGGCGCAGTGGACGGCTGCGACTTACAAGTTGTAGGTTGTATGTTCGAATCCAGACAGGCGCTTAACTTTGTGTAAATTGTTTCATCACCACTGCTCTCAAAACGGAGAAGGAGAACCAAAACTGTTCCAGAATCAAAAATTCGAAGACTAGCAACATCTACCAACCCGCACTGCGCCTACGTTGGAGGCCGGAACATTATAGGCTGATTATGCATATAATACAAGAATTGGGACGTTACCAACATTCTTTTTGATTGATCATTAACAAATTCACACAAACATTCTTCAAAATGTTTTCCCCATTAAGATTACACCTATTTTGAAGCTGTTTCACAGAACCTGTATAATAAACATAAGCATACCATAACGAGCCTATAATGTTCCACTGCTTGGACACAGGCCTCATCTCTTCAAGGGGGAGTGGGCTGTAATCCACCACGCAGACCCAGTGTGGGTTGGTAGTCGCATGTCTTCGAATTTTTGGTTCTAGGCCGTGCCGGTTTCCTCACAATGTTTTCCTTCACCGTTTAGAGAGCAGTGGTGATGATATTATTTACACAGTAAAGTGCCTGTCAAGGTTTGAACCTACGACCCCGCCCCTTAGACGACCCACCAACCATATTTTTTGATAAATTTAATTAATTCACAAACATCATGAATCTGTTGTTTAAAAGTAATAGTGATTCTCATTTCTATTAATTCAGTACTTACTACTTACCCTTCGCCTTTTTCTTTTTTGTATATTTTGTCTTCTTATCACAACTGTAGTTACTTCCTGAGTCAGAGTTATAGTCAGCAGCACCTATTTCATAGTCCTGCTACAATTGAATAAACCAGATAAGATTTTCATCCCTGATTTATTCTTAAATATTATACTGTATATGCCTGTTCTATATTAATATACAAGATTTATTATCAGGGAGATTTTTTAATTGGAAACTTAAGGCCACCCGTAAAAGTGTTAATTTAAAAGCCATAGACCTTGTAGTATTTTTCGAAATAGAGAAATGTTATCAAATGAGAGCTTCATTATGGGGAAAACCTTTTTAATAAAAAGCCTCTGGCTGCAATTAGTTTAAATTCAATTCTTAACTAAGAATTAAATTTGTTCTATTAACAAGGCTTTATGGTATGTTTGCAGTCTCGTTGCATGCAGTCATGCATGCTTAAAATGCTACAAAATTAAAACAATACAGATTAAAAGAATGATCAAATCCTATACTTACATAATCACAATCATTGTCTGACTCCGTTTTAATTGAATTCAGAAATTCACCTACAGACAATGCTTTATTTTTTTTATTTTCCTTATTTTCACTTGTGTGTTCAATTTTTTTAATAACAGTGTTATTGTATGATACGCAATCAATACCTTCTTTAAATAAGTTCTCAGAAAAGGTTTCCATTGAAGGTACTAGAGGCTTTGAGTCAGTTTCAATTTCAATTTTTATTTTAATATCATGTAAATTACTAAAGTTGATTCTCTTCAAGTTAGAAGTTTCTTGTAGTACCATTTCAGCCCTGTTAAATATGAGAAAATGTAATCATGTTAAGCCAAAAACAAAACCCAAAATTTAGTAACATTTTTTTTTTGTTAGTTGTTGTTTTATGGACACACCTTTCAATTTCAATTTTAAAATTGTAAGAGTTTGTGAGTTTCCCACGACAGGAACGGCAAATTTTATCACTAAAACCATCTTCATTTCGAATCTGAAAAAACAACATACAAATTAAGGCATACATTTCCATTGACGTCCAACGAGTTGGAGGTTGATATTTTTTTTACAGAAAGGGTACTTTATTATAAGCACTCACGCAAAGTTTCAACACGCGGAGACGTGTACTTTTTGAGAAAAAAAATATTGAAAATCAATTTTGTCATTAAATTACAGCGCTATTTTCATTACAAGCTATTAAAATTATAATGTTTAGTGTTTACAGTCTTTGCCGGCTTGTGGAACGAAACGTAAGACAGACGCAAAAAAATAGGTTAGGTTCAACTTATGTCACAGAACCGAATTGATTGACCCCGACTCCACCTGGTACGAGTCTGTCCTACCCCTAGAGTGTTTTTATAGAGCCGGAGGCACGTAGGGAGAGCAGCCTCCGCCTGCTGTAACAAACCGTAGGCATCGGACGAGCCAGAGCGGCTGAGGCTGGTCGCCGAAGGCGACCAACAAGCCGAAGCAGCGGAGGCGAGGATGGATGCCTGCGGTTTGTTACGCAAGGGCGTAGAGGCTGCTCTTCCCGCAGTGCCGGAGAAGTTGCAGTTTCAAAATAGATACAGAAATCCCTCTGAATCAGTGTCCCTCCTTTTTTTTTTTTGATGAAGTGGGTCCCCCTTTCTGTAGGGGGGAACGTCCCTTCCCCCAAGGGGTCCCCTCTGGTTTTTTACACTTATTATTAATTTTAATCCCTAAAATGAGGGAAATTTCCTCAGAATTAAAAATAAAAATAAAAACTCAAAAAGGGGGGGGGGGCTCCGCAACTTTTCCTTTTAAGGAGGGGGTATTACCCCTCCCTCCCCCTCCCCCCCACCCTCCTCCCACCCTAAATTCGTTGGACGTCAATGGAAATTCGTACCCAAATTAATTTAAATCTTGGTCTACACATACCCTAAGACGGCACATGTGTGATTGGCATAAACCTGATAGTAAACCCGTTATATTACTTTCCTCCATGTAGTAAACCCTTACACGTTAGCCGTAGTTAGCAAATTTATAAATACCTTAATGTTGGCAATCGAAGACATCATATCGGCAAATGTAATTCCGTCTGCTTTCGCATATATTGAGAGTACATTTTTGGGACATCGTAAACAAATACGACATTTTTCCATGACTATTATAAAATTCTTAAAAATATTTACTTTAATATAACTAGTTAAAGTTTTAAGGAGAAATAGATGATAACCACACAAAAACAACAAGCTTTCGTCAGAAACTGACTGACACTGACAGTGACAAGACAAGAAGGCAAGCAAATGTCATTTAGTTTAGTGTTGTGACTTTGTGTATTTGTCAACACATAGGCCATTGAGCCACACTAAAAACATAAAGTCTGGCTGCGATTTAGTACTGGCCAGTAGACTTAGAGCTTAGAGTACACTAAAACTGCTGCCGTGTGCTGCCACACCATTATGTGCCACATGATGCGGCTTGAAAACTATGGATGCAGGAGGAATGTGAGTCAAACATTCCTCCTGCATCCATAGTTTTCAATTTTAAAGACATCTTTAAAATTGACGTGTACCAATGGGTATTCTGTAGTCAAAAAGGCATGGGAAGGGCATGTAATGTGGAGGAGAATCATGATAATGTCGTGAGGAAAGTTTTCGGTGTGTATATTGATGGCTATAAGTCCCAAGAAGCGATGGAAAGTGAAAGGATGGGTGGAGGATGGATGGGTGTGAAAGGTTGCGCCGATCTCCGAGACTCTTACTAACACCCACCCGTGTTCCTTCTGTTGCCTGTGCAATGCCAGGGGGCCACGGTATCCCTTTCGGACTTTCCCGCAACCCCGGCAGGCAATGGTCTCATCGGACCCCTTCACTTGCTGACATCTCTTTGAGGCGCACGTGGAACATAACGCGCCGTCGACCCTGGCTTGGTCCATAACGGACAGCCAGCTACCCATTGCTCTCCGTCCGCAAGCCCGCGCCTACGGTGGCCGGGAATCGGCACCCCACCTACGATTTAGATTTGTTGATTAAATAGTTAACTCAAAATAATACTTCTCACTGCTCTTGTTTTCCAAACCCAATCTAAAGACGAGGCTTGCTGTGTGTTGACGAGGTCCACGGGCTCATCGGGGCCGTTCCTTGACAAATTAACGCAACAGTGGATTTCAAAAAGTTTTTCGCATCAACGTGTTCGCGATAACGTCATTCGAAATAGCGGTTTTCGATTCAATGTGTTTTCGAACTGGCGTGGCGTACCACTAGCATTTTTTTTTTTCGAAATAGCGTGCGTCGAAAATTCGAAATAACGTCATTGGAATCTTCATACCACTCTATCACTCCCGGGGCCGCCCATAGAGTACCTATAGTAACTAAAAGGGCCGCCGACGCACGTGTAGCCGGTGTAGTCTACGAGTCATAACCTCAGTTGAAAATTTGCTAATTTTTTATGGATTTGGGTTGATTTTGGTACTAAAAATGTGAATTTTAAATATTTAGCAATCATTTTTTTATTTTCAATAAATGAGATGGGTAATGTACCCAAGAGACTGGCCGCATTGCCACGTTGTATGGCAATGCTTAGGCTTTGCCCAAGGTAAAAACCAGCCCTTGGGTCACGGGAAGTGTCAAATAGCCGAGATCACCCTGGAGAGATGTCCGCTGTGTACCCAGGCACGGTTTTTTAAAGATAAGCGGGGTCTGAATGTGCATATTGGAAAGGCGCACAGACCGCCAAATGCACCCTCCTCAGACCCTGTCTCAACAGCTATACCAACCATACCAGCTACATCCACTTTTGACCCGTTTTGGAAAACACTTTCAAAATTCAAAAACTGTATTCCTGTTTTGAAGCGAGTTCCCCGTGGCGCTAGACCTTTAGTGGCACAACATCTAGCAAGTTGCGTTCGTCTTGCCACCCGGGAGAACTCGCAAAGTGCTTGGGAACAGTTGCTCACTTTCCCTTACAGAATTCTACATATACAGAAGAATTTGGCAACCAGAAAAACTGCACAAATTAAAGAAAACTGTAATATTTCGGCTCTTCACTTAGATTCCAAATTACCGACACAAAGATATACCTCCTCGAGAGGTATATCCCATCTAGTACAATCCAAGTTAGGAGAAGGTGACATAAGCGGAGCAGCCAGGATTCTGTTTAGTAGTGATGTGGTGGCACCATGTTCCCCAGACACACTTGCAACTCTGGAGAGCAAACATCCTGCCCCAGTGGATGGTCTTTCTTTTCCCGACCCCCCTGATCTGGATAATCACTCCCTCACCATTACAGGTCGAGAGTAGGTCACAGCCGTCTGCTCCTTCCGGAGTGGCTCTGCTGGCGGCCTCGATGGCCTGAGTCCTCAGCACCTTAAGGACCTTATTTGTTCAGGCGCCGGGACAGCTGGTGAGTTGCTCTTGAGGGAGCTTATGGCTCTGATTAACCTCATGCTCTCTGGCAAGGTGAACGAGTCCGTCATAGACGTTATAAACGGAGCCAATCTATGCGCCCTGTGAAGGATGATGGCATTCGTCCCATTGCCGTGGGCACTACTTACCGTCGTATGGCAGTCAAGATTTGTTGCACATTTTATGGTGAGGCTGTTTCGGAAAAATTTCAGCCCCTGCAGCTAGGTTATGGCTCCAAAGGGGGCTGTGAGGCTGCCGTACACGCCTTGTCGACCTACCTAAATTCTGGTAAAGGAGAGGTCATCCTGAAGGTTGACATAAAGAATGCCTTCAATTCTGTTAATAGGGACACCTTGCTGGCAGAAACTAAAAAAGAAATACCCCAAATCTATAGTTTCCTTTGGCAATGTTACAGACACCCTTCTAAATTACTGTATCGGGACAACCTTTTGGAATCTGCTGTTGGCTGTCAACAAGGTGACCCTCTCGGGCCCGTGATTTTTAGTTTAGTTATTCACCCAATTATTCGACGGTTAAATTCCAAATTTAACGTTTGGTATCGATGGGAGGCGATGTAGATACTGTTTTAAATGACCTAAATTTCTTAAAAAACGAACTTCATTCCATTGGCCTTGATCTCAATCTTTCGAAATGTGAACTTTACTTAGCGGACAGTACTGACAGACAACTGACGCTTCCCAAATTTAACGCCATAGCTCCAGAAATTAAAATTATTGAAAAAATCTCTCTTCGTCTCGTTGGGTCTCCAATCTTCGAGAATTCCTTTCCCGTTTTTATTGAGGAAAAAATACAAAATTTCAAAGACGTTTCGGAAAGATTGTTACAAATTAATATGCATTCGGCCATCACCTTAATTCGTTACTGCTGTTTCGGGTTTCGGCCCTAAATTAACATATTTTCTTCGCGCTTCCCATTTATGGAAGCACACTCACCTTTTAGAAAAAATGGACCAAATTATCAGACACACATTAACTTCAATTTTAAATGTGGCCATGGACTACGGGGCTTGGGCGCATGCTACTCTTCCAATTCGTATGGGAGGCCTCGGCGTCCGTAAAATTTCTAGTATTAGTTTACCGGCTTTCATATCCTTGGTCCACGGCACTGAGAAATTAATCAGGAAAATTCTAACCTCCACACTGATTGATTTTGATGTGCCGTGCTTCACTGAGGCTATGGACGCCTGGAGACTCGCTTGCCCGAAATCAGATCTACCCGATTATCCATCTTCCCAAAGACGGTGGGATGAGCCGCTCTGCAGAGTAGTACAGAACAATTAAATTAACACGTCTGATACCACTGCGGAGCGTGCGCGCCTGCTGGCTGTGGGTAAGTGGGAATCGGGTCTGTGGCTTCATGCACTACCGTCGTCGAACATAGGCACTTTGCTCGACGACACTACCTTCCGCCTCGCTGCTTCCCTACGATTAGGAGCTCCTTGTTGTTCTCCTCATCGCTGTCACTGTGGCGAAGTTGTCAACAGTCTCGGACATCATGGCCTGTCTTGCAGCCGAAGTGCGAGTCGCTTAGCACGGCACGCGAACATTAACGTCATCATCCGACGAGCTCTTGTCACCGCTGGCGTTCCAGCTTTATTAGAACCCAATGGTTTGGCACGCGACGATGGCAAGAGACCGGACGGCATGTCTTTATCTCCATGGAAGGTGGGTAGGCCTTTAGTGTGGGATGCAACCTGTGTCGACTCTCTTACGCCATCCCATCTTCCTGGCTCGGCGTGCTGTGCTGGTGCTGCTGCTGCGGCTGCAGAAAACCTCAAGCGGCGTAAGTATAATAACCTTACAGGTAATTATATTTTCGAGCCGTTTGGGGTTGAAACCCTCGGGCCGTGGGGTCCGAGTGCTCACGGCCTCTTCAGTGATATTTCAAAACGGCTATTTGACACTTCCCGGTCCAGTCGACAGCGATGCGGATGAATTTTTCGACGCTATATTTTAATTTTCCAACAGTTTTAGTTAAGTTAGTTTATAATTTTGCTAATTTTATGAAAATTGATTTACCTACATTTAATGTTATAAAAAAAAAAAAAAATAAGATTATAATTATGGCTTAGGTAATATTTTCTTTTTGTTTTACAGTTATTTTTAAAACTGGATCGATGACTATTATTTTTTAGTTTGATTTTTTTTCAGAAAATCACGATGCTTAAATTGGTAAGTACTTCACCAAGTAACGAGATGGGGCTATTAGTAAGATATTCGACCGTTTACAGTACCTGTATCACCTATAACTGAAATAAGCGTTTGTTTATTCGACCTCATAAATTGCATTCAATTTTGACAACAAATTTCCAATAAATTGAAACTATATAACTGTCACATTTGTGACAGTTGCACGTTTTCTATCGGCAAGATAATATGTATATAGGTTACTGTTAGAATAAAAGAGTATGTTTTTATAACGACCTTTTTTGTTCTGACTAAATTTATTTTTCTACCTTACTTTTTGACATGTCCTGTCTTCTGTTCGATTCCTTTATCTTTTCAATGTGTTGTCAAAGTGAATAAAACTAAAAATATAAGTTTATCTCTACTTTTATTTTTATCAACCAGTTTTATCATCTTCTGCATTCAACATAGGTACAAGCACACTGCACGCTAGTAGGACATATGTAGCCCTACTAACCACGCTCTACTAACACTGTTAGTAGAGCGTGGTTAGTAGGGCTACATATGTCCTACTAGCGTGCAGTAACCACGCTCTACTAACACTGTTAGTAGAGCGTGGTTAGTAGGGCTACATATGTCCTACTAGCGTGCAGTGTGCTTGTACCTATGTTGAATGCAGAAGATGATAAAACTGGTTGATAAAAATAAAAGTAGAGATAAACTTATATTTTTAGTTTTATTCACTTTGACAACACATTGAAAAGATAAAGGAATCGAACAGAAGACAGGACATGTCAAAAAGTAAGGTAGAAAAATAAATTTAGTCAGAATAAAATAGGTCGTTATAAAAAACATACTCTTTTATTCTAACAGTAAAAAGCAGAGAGCTTATCCACACAGGCTTCGATGACAACGCGAAAGCGTATCGTCTTGTGCATCCTACTACCGGAAAAATATTTAAGGCCAAAAATATTGTGTTTTTGGAGAATCAAAAATACAAAAATGTAAAAGAACAATTGCAAGAGGAACCAGAAATAATACTTCTACAAGATGAAGCAATTGTCAGCAATATAGTAGAACCAGATGTTTTGCAACCTCAACAAGAGTATGATGATGATGTTAGCAATGTTCCTAGAGTGGAACAAGAAATGTTAGTAGAGCGTGGTTAGTAGGGCTACATATGTCCTACTAGCGTGCAGTGTGCTTGTACCTATGTTGAATGCAGAAGATGATAAAACTGGTTGATAAAAATAAAAGTTGAGATAAACTTATATTTTTAGTTTTATTCACTTTGACAACACATTGAAAAGGTAAAGGAATCGAACAGAAGACATGACATGTCAAAAAGTAAAGTAGAAAAATAAATTTAGTCAGAACAAAATAGGTCGTTATAAAAAACATACTCTTTTATTCTAACACTCCTCCTTAAATTCATTTCTCTACTTTCATCCATCGCACAATCATACAACACCCATACTCAGCGTACACCAGTTGAACTTCCCTTTCAACAGAGGTTTCGTTAAAACATCCGCAACCATACGACTTGTCTCTACATACTCTAGTTCAATATGGCCATGCTCAACTGCCTCTCTTACAAAGTGGTGTCGCACATCTATGTGCTTTGTGCGTTGATGGTGTACAGGGTTCTGCGCAATAGCAACAGCAGATTGACTGTCACTGAAGATTTTCATTGGCATCTCAATTTGACCAGAGACCTCCGAAGTCAATCTCTTTATGAAAATTGCCTCTCTAGCAGCTTCTGACATAGCTACATACTCAGCCTCCGCTGTGGAAAGAGCAATCGTCCTTTGTTTTCTGCTTTCCCAACATATTGCAGCTCCCATATGCAGAAATACCATACCTGAGTATGATCTCCTATCATGAGAAGTGGCATGACTAGCATCTGCATAGCCCTGTACCTTATGTATTCCTGTCCTCTTATACTGTAGCCCAAGGCATTTAGTACCCTTTAAATATCTGAGCACTCTTTTTGCAGCTATCCAATGCTCTTCAGCATAGCAAGAGTTGAACTGGCTCAGATAATTAACTGCATGTGCAATATCTGGCCTCGTGCAAACAGATACGTACATCAGCGAACCAATTAGATTTTGATATGGAATCCTCGAATCAGGTATATGTTCTAGTCCAGGTTTCACAAGTTTTTGCCCAGGAACTGATGGGGTTGAAGCTACTTTGCAATCAGCCATCCCAAAAACCTTCAAAACTTTTTCGACATACTTCTCTTGGTCGACTTTGATTCCAATATCGTTCTGCGTTAAGTGCATTCCCAAAAAGTACTCTGCCTTCCCAAGATCCTTCATATCAAATTTTGACATAAGGTCTCGCTTAACTTTACGCAGCTCCGACGCGTCGTTCCAAAAAATTAGCACATCATCCACGTACACTGCTAAAATGATGACCTTCTTACCCTGGGATCTCATGTAAATGCATGGCTCATTTTTGGATCGTTTGAACGACAACTGCAATAACTCATTATTCAGTTTATTGTTCCAAGCTCTGGGGGATTGCTTTAAGCCGTAAAGCGAACGTTTAAGGAGACACACGTAATCTTCCTTTCCTTTTTCTTCGTAACCAACCGGCTGTTTCATGTAGACCGTCTCAGACAAGTCTCCATTCAGGAACGCTGTTTTTACGTCCATTTGGTCAACGTTCAGGCCACTCTTAGCTGCCATTGCCAGGAGGACTCTTAGAGAGCTGTGCCTCACCACTGGAGAGAACGTCTCGTCATAATCGATGCCCCATCTTTGGCTAAAACCTCTGGCAACAAGCCGAGCTTTGTATCTTCGCTTATTTCCCGACTCTTCTTTAATTCGAAAAATCCATTTCGAATCTACAACGTTGCTCGCTTGTCCAGGTTTGACTAAAGTCCAAGTTCCATTTTTCTTTAAAGCATCAAGCTCCTCCTGAATCGCAGCTTTCCATTCTCTACTGTCAGGCCTAGACAGTGCATCTTGAACCGTAGTAGGGTCAAGTTCTTTTTCCACTGCATGGTATAGAACATGATCCGGGAACTCTTTGGGTTTCCTGTCTCTTAGTGGGTACCTCCGTTCCACCTCTTGTGGTCGATCCTCAGCTACGTCTGACTCACAATCTTGAAACTCCACATCCTCTGGTTCATGAATAACCACTTCATGTTGATCAGGATTTTCAGCAAAACTCTCTTTTTCTTGTTCCTCTCTAGGAACATTGCTAACATCATCATCATACTCTTGTTGAGGTTGCAAAACATCTGGTTCTACTATATTGCTGACAATTGCTTCATCTTGTAGAAGTATTATTTCTGGTTCCTCTTGCAATTGTTCTTTTACATTTTTGTATTTTTGATTCTCCAAAAACACAATATTTTTGGCCTTAAATATTTTTCCGGTAGTAGGATGCACAAGACGATACGCTTTCGCGTTGTCATCGAAGCCTGTGTGGATAAGCTCTCTGCTTTTTACATCCCACTTAGTCCTTTTTTGATCAGGAATGTGCATATATGCTTTGCACCCAAAAGTTTTTAGCATGCTTAGGTCACACTTCTTCCCTGACCATTTCTCATCCGGAGTCATATTCTTCACCGCAATCGTGGGTGACTTGTTCTTTAGGAATACGGCGTGATGGACAGCTTCAGCCCAAAAACGTTTTTCTAATCCGGACTCATGTAGCATGGTTCTTGCTTTATCGCAGATGGTGCGATTGGCCCGTTCAGCTACGCCATTCTGCTCTGGCGTATACTCCACCGTCAGTTGATGCTGGATTCCGCAATTCTTCAGCAAGTCATCCATTCGCCTATTGACGTACTCGGTCCCGTTATCAGTGCGCAGGATCTTAATTTTCTTGCCACATTGATTTTCAGCAAACGCCTTAAAATCTATAAATTTTTCGAAAACTTCACTTTTTTTGTTTCAAAAAATATATAAAAGATTTTCGAGTGAAATCGTCAATAAACGTCAAAAAATATTGGAACCCGCTAATAGAAGGTATACTCATAGGTCCACACACGTCTGAGTGCACTAAACCTAATGCTTCCGTAGCTCTCGTTGCATCAGTTTTACGGAACGGCTGTTTCGTTTGTTTTCCCATAATGCAAGATATACATTCCAGTTTAGAAGAAAAATCAGGAAAACTTACTCCTGTTGCCATCTTATCTCTCAGTAGTTTGAGGTTGTGCATACCAAGATGTCCCATCCTCCGATGCCATAACATCTGCTGGTCTTGCTTTGTTGTTGCTAGCGCGGAACCCTGTGAACAGCACTTAATTTTATAAATGCCTCGTTCTTCCACACCCATCACAACTGGCTTACCTCGCACCTCACACTCATTTCTCTTGTAGATGTCACAACATTTATCTGTAAATACTACCACGTTACCCTTTTTCGCAATTGCATTCACACTCAATAAGTTAGAAGCTAACTTAGGTACATACGTAACGTTGCTGACTGTTAATCCTGACTCACATACTACCGTACCCTCACCTGCACCGAACACTTCATTACCATCTGCACAAGTCACTCTCAAAGATTTAGGGGTATCCTTAAAATTTTTGAACCAAGATTTGCGATTCGTCATCTGTGTCGACGCTCCAGAATCAATGATCCAGTCTTCTACCGGTGAAATCGACGGCGACATGCCAAACGCAAAAGCTTGAAGAGCTTCCCTCTTCCGTTTTGGATTATCAGGACACTCATGTGCCTTGTGTGGTCCATCACAAATAAAGCACTTGATCTTTTTTCTGATCTTCTTTGGTGTACTCTTACCCTTATGCTTATTTGACAATAGTGCTGAAGTCGGTTGGCTTGCACTCGTGCTTGCCGAATAGGTATCCTCCATTTGAAGAAGCTTCATCTTTACATAGTCGGTAGTAAGAACAACGTTACTATTTTCTATGGCTAGTCTCATTGGTTGGAACTCTATGGTAAGGCCTTGAAGAAGTAAAGCAGCCAACAGTTCATCGTCAACCTCCTTTCCTAGGTCTTGAAGTTCCTGAGATACCATCATCACAGATGTGACATATTCCCTAACCGATGGGAATTGCTCCAGCTTCATGCTCACCAGCTTTGCAAGTAGCCGGCAGCGGTAATTCAGACCTTTGTCCTCGAACGCACTCATTAATGCTTCCCAAGCATCTTTCGTTGTTTTCGCTTTTCGTACATGCACCAAGCAATGAGGTCTAATCATCAAGCAAATCTTTGCTCTAGCTTTCTGGTCTTTTCTCATACCTGTCACATCGGTCGTTTCAGGTGTAACTCTTGTATACTCCCACAAGTCATCGTGAGCAAGATATAACTCCATCAAAAACTTCCATGTGGCGTAATTGCTGTTACCATCTAATTTCTCTATAGAGGGCAACCCACTACTACCTGAAGAGTCCGTATTTTGTGCCATGGTTGAGTTCTGCTCTCTATGAGAACCCTTGTTACCATTAGACCACTACCAAGGCCAACGTTCTTTTGTTTCCTGGGCACATAACCTGTTAGTATAGCGTGGTTAGTAGGGCTACATATGTCCTACTAGCGTGCAGTGTGCTTGTACCTATGTTGAATGCAGAAGATGATAAAACTGGTTGATAAAAATAAAAGTTGAGATAAACTTATATTTTTAGTTTTATTCACTTTGACAACACATTGAAAAGGTAAAGGAATCGAACAGAAGACATGACATGTCAAAAAGTAAAGTAGAAAAATAAATTTAGTCAGAACAAAATAGGTCGTTATAAAAAACATACTCTTTTATTCTAACAGCCCTGTTAGTAGAGCGTGGTTAGTAGGGCTACATATGTCCTACTAGCGTGCAGTGTGCTTGTACCTATGTTGAATGCAGAAGATGATAAAACTGGTTGATAAAAATAAAAGTTGAGATAAACTTATATTTTTAGTTTTATTCACTTTGACAACACATTGAAAAGGTAAAGGAATCGAACAGAAGACAGGACATGTCAAAAAGTAAGGTAGAAAAATAAATTTAGTCAGAATAAAATAGGTCGTTATAAAAAACATACTCTTTTATTCTAACACTCCTCCTTAAATTCATTTCTCTACTTTCATCCATCACACAATCATACAACACCCATACTCAGCGTACACCAGTTGAACTTCCCTTTCAACAGAGGTTTCGTTAAAACATCCGCAACCATACGACTTGTCTCTACATACTCTAGTTCAATATGGCCATGCTCAACTGCCTCTCTTACAAAGTGGTGTCGCACATCTATGTGCTTTGTGCGTTGATGGTGTACAGGGTTCTCCGCAATATCAACAGCAGATTGACTGTCACTGAAGATTTTCATTGGCATCTCAATTTGACCAGAGACCTCCGAAGTCAATCTCTTTATGAAAATTGCCTCTCTAGCAGCTTCTGATATAGCTACATACTCACCCTCCGCTGTGGAAAGAGCAATCGTCCTTTGTTTTCTGCATTCCCAACATATTGCAGCTCCCATATGCAGAAATACCATACCCGAGTATGATCTCCTATCATGACAAGTGGCATGACTAGCATCTGCATAGCCCTGTACCTTATGTATTCCTGTCCTCTTATACTGTAGCCCAAGGCATTTAGTACCCTTTAAATATCTGAGCACTCTTTTTGCGGCTATCCAATGCTCTTCAGCATAGCAAGAGTTGAACTGGCTCAGATAATTAACTGCATGTGCAATATCTGGCCTCGTGCAAACAGATACGTACATCAGCGAACCAATTAGATTTTGATATGGAATCCTCGGATCAGGTTTATGTTCTAGTCCAGGTTTCACAAGTTTTTGCCCAGGAACTGATGGGGTTGAAGCTATTTTGCAATCAGCCATCCCAAAAACCTTCAAAACTTTTTCGACATACTTCTCTTGGTCGACTTTGATTCCAATATCGTTCTGCGTTAAGTGCATTCCCAAAAAGTACTCTGCCTTCCCAAGATCCTTCATATCAAATTTTGACATAAGGTCTCGCTTAACTTTACGCAGCTCCTCCGCGTCGTTCCAAAAAATTAGCACATCATCCACATACACTGCTAAAATGATGACCTTCTTACCCTGGTATTTCATGTAAATGCATGGCTCATTTTTGGATCGTTTGAACGACAACTGCAATAACTCATTATTCAGTTTATTGTTCCAAGCTCTGGGGGATTGCTTTAAGCCGTAAAGCGAACGTTTAAGGAGACACACGTAATCTTCCTTTCCTTTTTCTTCGTAACCAACCGGCTGTTTCATGTAGACCGTCTCAGACAAGTCTCCATTCAGAAACGCTGTTTTTACGTCCATTTGGTCAACGTTCAGGCCACTCTTAGCTGCCATCGCCAGGAGGACTCTTAGAGAGCTATGCCTCACCACTGGAGAAAACGTCTCGTCATAATCGATGCCCCATCTTTGGCTAAAACCTCTGGCAACAAGCCGAGCTTTGTATCTTCGCTTATTTCCCGCCTCTTCTTTAATTCGAAAAATCCATTTCGAATCTACAACGTTGCTCGCTTGTCCAGGTTTGACTAAAGTCCAAGTTCCATTTTTCTTTAAAGCATCAAGCTCCTCCTGAATCGCAGATTTCCATTCTCTACTGTCAGGCCTTGACAGTGCATCTTGAACCGTAGTAGGGTCAAGTTCTTTTTCCACTGCATGGTATAGAACATGATCCGGGAACTCTTTGGGTTTCCTGTCTCTTAGTGGGTACCTCCGTTCCACCTCTTGTGGTCGATCCTCAGCTACGTCTGACTCACAATCTTGAAACTCCACATCCTCTGGTTCATGAATAACCAGTTCATGTTGATCATGATTTTCAGCAAAACTCTCTTTTTCTTGTTCCACTCTAGGAACATTGCTAACATCATCATCATACTCTTGTTGAGGTTGCAAAACATCTGGTTCTACTATATTGCTGACAATTGCTTCATCTTGTAGAAGTATTATTTCTGGTTCCTCTTGCAATTGTTCTTGTACATTTTTGTATTTTTGATTCTCCAAAAACACAACATTTTTGGCCTTAAATATTTTTCCGGTAGTAGGATGCACAAGACGATACGCTTTCGCGTTGTCATCGAAGCCTGTGTGGATAAGCTTTCTGCTTTTTACATCCCACTTAGTCCTTTTTTGATCAGGAATGTGCATATATGCTTTGCACCCAAAAGTTTTTAGCATGCTTAGGTCACACTTCTTCCCTGACCATTTCTCATCCGGAGTCATATTCTTCACCGCAATCGTGGGTGACTTGTTCTTTAGGAATACGGCGTGATGGACAGCTTCAGCCCAAAAACGTTTTTCTAATCCGGACTCATGTAGCATGGTTCTTGCTTTATCGCAGATGGTGCGATTGGCCCGTTCAGCTACGCCATTCTGCTCTGGCGTATACTCCACCGTCAGTTGATGCTGGATTCCGCAATTCTTCAGCAAGTCATCCATTCGCCTATTGACGTACTCGGTCCCGTTATCAGTGCGCAGGATCTTAATTTTCTTGCCACATTGATTTTCAGCAAACGCCTTAAAATCTATAAATTTTTCGAAAACTTCACTTTTTTGTTTCAAAAAATATATAAAAGATTTTCGAGTGAAATCGTCAATAAACGTCAAAAAATATTGGAACCCGCTAATAGAAGGTATACTCATAGGTCCACACACATCTGAGTGCACTAAACCTAATGCTTCCGTAGCTCTCGTTGCATCAGTTTTACGGAACGGCTGTTTCGTTTGTTTTCCCATAATGCAAGATATACATTCCAGTTTAGAAGAAAAATCAGGAAAACTTACTCCTGTTGCCATCTTATCTCTCAGTAGTTTGAGGTTGTGCATACCAAGATGTCCCATCCTCCGATGCCATAACATCTGCTGGTCTTGCTTTGTTGTTGCTAGCGCGGAACCCTGTGAACAGCACTTAATTTTATAAATGCCTCGTTCTTCCACACCTTTCACAACTGGCTTACCTCGCACCTCACACTCATTTCTCTTGTAGATGTCACAACATTTATCTGTAAATACTACCACGTTACCCTTTTTCGCAATTGCATTCACACTCAATAAGTTAGAAGCTAACTTAGGTACATACGTAACGTTGCTGACTATCAATCCTGACTCACATACTACCGTACCCTCACCTGCACCGAACACTTCATTACCATCTGCACAAGTCACTCTCAAAGATTTAGGGGTATCCTTAAAATGTTTGAACCAAGATTTGCGATTCGTCATGTGTGTCGACGCTCCAGAATCAATGATCCAGTCTTCTACCGGTGGAATCGACGGCGACATGCCAAACGCAAAAGCTTGAAGAGCTTCCCTCTTCCGTTTTGGATTATCAGGACACTCATGTGCCTTGTGTGGTCCATCACAAATAAAGCACTTGATCTTTTTTCTGATCTTCTTTGGTGTACTCTTACCCTTATGCTTATTTGACAATAGTGCTGAAGTCGGTTGGCTTACACTCGTGCTTGCCGAATAGGTATCCTCCATTTGAAGAAGCTTCATCTTTACATAGTCGGTAGTAAGAACAACGTTACTATTTTCTATGGCTAGTCTCATTGGTTGGAACTCTATGGTAAGGCCTTGAAGAAGTAAAGCAGCCAACAGTTCATCGTCAACCTCCTTTCCTAGGTCTTGAAGTTCCTGAGATACCATCATCACAGATGTGACATATTCCCTAACCGATGGGAATTGCTCCAGCTTCATGCTCACCAGCTTTGCAAGTAGCCGGCAGCGGTTATTCAGACCTTTGTCCTCGAACGCACTCATTAATGCTTCCCAAGCATCTTTCGTTGTTTTCGCTTTTCGTACATGCACCAAGCAATGAGGTCTAATCATCAAGCAAATCTTTAATGGTCAGGGAAGAAGTGTGACCTAAGCATGCTAAAAACTTTTGGGTGCAAAGCATATATGCACATTCCTGATCAAAAAAGGACTAAGTGGGATGTAAAAAGCAGAGAGCTTATCCACACAGGCTTCGATGACAACGCGAAAGCGTATCGTCTTGTGCATCCTACTACCGGAAAAATATTTAAGGCCAAAAATATTGTGTTTTTGGAGAATCAAAAATACAAAAATGTACAAGAACAATTGCAAGAGGAACCAGAAATAATACTTCTACAAGATGAAGCAATTGTCAGCAATATAGTAGAACCAGATGTTTTGCAACCTCAACAAGAGTATGATGATGATGTTAGCAATGTTCCTAGAGAGGAACAAGAAAAAGAGAGTTTTGCTGAAAATCCTGATCAACATGAAGTGGTTATTCATGAACCAGAGGATGTGGAGTTTCAAGATTGTGAGTCAGACGTAGCTGAGGATCGACCACAAGAGGTGGAACGGAGGTACCCACTAAGAGACAGGAAACCCAAAGAGTTCCCGGATCATGTTCTATACCATGCAGTGGAAAAAGAACTTGACCCTACTACGGTTCAAGATGCACTGTCTAGGCCTGACAGTAGAGAATGGAAAGCTGCGATTCAGGAGGAGCTTGATGCTTTAAAGAAAAATGGAACTTGGACTTTAGTCAAACCTGGACAAGCGAGCAACGTTGTAGATTCGAAATGGATTTTTCGAATTAAAGAAGAGGCGGGAAATAAGCGAAGATACAAAGCTCGGCTTGTTGCCAGAGGTTTTAGCCAAAGATGGGGCATCGATTATGACGAGACGTTTTCTCCAGTGGTGAGGCATAGCTCTCTAAGAGTCCTCCTGGCGATGGCAGCTAAGAGTGGCCTGAACGTTGACCAAATGGACGTAAAAACAGCGTTCCTGAATGGAGACTTGTCTGAGACGGTCTACATGAAACAGCCGGTTGGTTACGAAGAAAAAGGAAAGGAAGATTACGTGTGTCTCCTTAAACGTTCGCTTTACGGCTTAAAGCAATCCCCCAGAGCTTGGAACAATAAACTGAATAATGAGTTATTGCAGTTGTCGTTCAAACGATCCAAAAATGAGCCATGCATTTACATGAAATCCCAGGGTAAGAAGGTCATCATTTTAGCAGTGTATGTGGATGATGTGCTAATTTTTTGGAACGACGCGGAGGAGCTGCGTAAAGTTAAGCGAGACCTTATGTCAAAATTTGATATGAAGGATCTTGGGAAGGCAGAGTACTTTTTGGGAATGCACTTAACGCAGAGCGATATTGGAATCAAAGTCGACCAAGAGAAGTATGTCGAAAAAGTTTTGAAGGTTTTTGGGATGGCTGATTGCAAAATAGCTTCAACCCCATCAGTTCCTGGGCAAAAACTTGTGAAACCTAGACTAGAACATAAACCTGATCCGAGGATTCCATATCAAAATCTAATTGGTTCGCTGATGTACGTATCTGTTTGCACGAGGCCAGATATTGCACATGCAGTTAATTATCTGAGCCAGTTCAACTCTTGCTATGCTGAAGAGCATTGGATAGCCGCAAAAAAGAGTGCTCAGATATTTAAAGGGTACTAAATGCCTTGGGCTACAGTATAAGAGGACAGGAATACATAAGGTACAGGGCTATGCAGATGCTAGTCATGCCACTTGTCATGATAGGAGATCATACTCGGGTATGGTATTTCTGCATATGGGAGCTGCAATATGTTGGGAATGCAGAAAACAAAGGACGATTGCTCTTTCCACAGCGGAGGCTGAGTATGTAGCTATATCAGAAGCTGCTAGAGAGGCAATTTTCATAAAGAGATTGACTTCGGAGGTCTCTGGTCAAATTGAGATGCCAATGAAAATCTTCAGTGACAGTCAATCTGCTGTTGCTATTGCGCAGAACCCTGTACACCATCAACGCACAAAGCACATAGACGTGCGACACCACTTTGTAAGAGAGGCAGTTGAGCATGGCCATATTAAACTAGAGTATGTAGAGACAAGTCGTATGGTTGCGGATGTTTTAACGAAACCTCTGTTGAAAGGGAAGTTCAACTGGTGTACGCTGAGTATGGGTGTTGTATGATTGTGTGATGGATGAAAGTAGAGAAATGAATTTAAGGAGGAGTGTTAGAATAAAAGAGTATGTTTTTATAACGACCTTTTTTGTTCTGACTAAATTTATTTTTCTACCTTACTTTTTGACATGTCCTGTCTTCTGTTCGATTCCTTTATCTTTTCAATGTGTTGTCAAAGTGAATAAAACTAAAAATATAAGTTTATCTCTACTTTTATTTTTATCAACCAGTTTTATCATCTTCTGCATTCAACATAGGTACAAGCACACTGCACGCTAGTAGGACATATGTAGCCCTACTAACCACGCTCTACTAACAGTTACCTTGCCGTTAAATTACGTGCAAGTGTATTAGGTATTAGGTTGGGGAAAAAGTCTTTTCGCATTATAGTATGTATGAACTTGTAATAAAATCTCTTTGGCTATACTATTTGTATCTGGCTGGTTTTGGTATCATTGAAAGTTTAAATTTTAAAGAACATAATTCCAAATTCAAATTAGGAAAATGTGTGATTTTCATTTGTTTTTCGTACCGTCAAGATGACTGAATCTAATGAAAAAATTCGAAACCTACATTTTAAAATTTTACTACAAAAAAGGTGAAAATGTAAAGCAAGCCGCGAAAAAAATTTACGATGTTTATGGACCTAGTGCAGTGTCTGTGAGAGTAGCACAAATTTGGTTTAAGCGGTTTGGTTCAATCCGGAAATTTTGATGTCAAAGATGAACGTTTTTCTGGTCGCCCTATTACGGATAAAATGGATACCATTTTTGAAAAAGTGGAGCAAGCTTGGCATATCAGTAGTTACGACGTAGCTGAAGAACTGGGAATTGACCACAAAACAGTTTTGTCGCATTTGAAAAAAACTGGGTACACAAAAAAGCTCGATATTTGGTTACCTCACGAGCTCACTGAAAGAAACCTAATGAACCGTGTACTCATTTGTGATTCTTTATGACGACGTAATGAAACCGAACCATTTTTGAAGAAGCTGATAACTGGTGATGAAAAGTGGATCACGTACGATAAGAACGTGCGAAAAAGGTCGTGGTCAAAGGCCGGTCAGGCTTCACAGACTGTAGCGAAACCCAGGTTAACTCGCAACAAGGTGATGTTGTGTGTGTGGTGGGATTGGAAGGGCATTATTCATTATGAGCTGTTACCACCAGGCAGGACCATCGATTCTGAACTCAACTGCGAACAACTGATGAGATTAAAGCAAGAAGTTGAGAGAAAGCGGCCGGAATTAATCAACAGAAGGGGTGTGGTTTTTCATCATGGTAACGCTAGACCTCACACATATTTAGCCACTCAGCAAAAATTAAGAGAGTTTGGCTGGGAGGTGTTAATGCATCCGCCGTATAGTCCTGACCTAGCACCTTCAGATTTCCACCTGTTTCGGTCTCTTCAGAATTCCTTAGGCAGTGTCAGGTTAACATCACGAGAGGACTGCCAAAACCACTTGTCGCGGTATTTTGATCAAAAGTCCCTTCATTTCTATAGCAATGGGATCATGTCCCTACCTACAAGATGGCAAAAAGTTATCGAACAAAATTGTACCTACATATTTTAGTTAAATGTAAATAAACTATATTAAAAAATGTAATGAATTTTCTTAAAAAATGCGAAGCAACTTTTTACCCCAACCTATTACATTAGTCGGGTCATTATTTCATACTAACGCAACGTCCTATGGAGTTTTCTCCACTGTTTGACAATGTTGTACAGACGCCAGCAGGTCAACCTACCCGAAACTGTCAAATTTTCCCAATCAACTTTGAACCTTTAGTGTAACCTTGCTTATACTTAGTGTTAAGGTTGAAAATCTATTAAAGAAAGACAAATTGTAGTAAGTTGATGTGCTGGCGTTTGTACCGCCACCTGCATCCGTCAAGGATTCTATACCCGTAATACCTACGTAGACTAGACAACTTTTGTTATTGAAACTTATCTCCAAATCGTTAAAAAAAAACTTTTCTCAAACATGCTTGGGAATTCGAGCATTATTTTGAAAACCTGCTTTCTAATTACGCACATATTTTCGTAAACGATAAAGACAAATCTGTTTCATTTTGACAGTTCAACAACATTCATTGCGTTATTTACGTTGCTCTGCAGTTTTGTTTTCGAACTTACGGAGCAATGGATTAGCAATCTGTTTCAAAACGATTCAGATTCGGATTGATTTTGCATTACGTAATTAGGGTACAGGTTCGATAAATCAAAAATGCTATACCTACTGGCCAAATACATGCGAGCGCCCGGCCGCGGCAATGTTCCTACCTAGGTACCTACCTATGTCATGTATGAAAATCCATATCTGTCGCCGATTAAAGGTACAATTCAAATAAATTATACAATTACTTTATCTACGTATACACAATTACTATAAAAACTCATAACTTACTGTCGTTTTAATTTAAAAATGGCACGAAATTTTTACTTTGACTCATGGCAAGGAGGTAACTTAACAAATAAATTATATAAATTTCGATTTGGCTTGTAAAAGAAACAAATGAACATAATTATTGGCGCGTGAAAAATAATCGTTATTCGTCAATGATTCTGGAATTTATACCTAATTAATTTACTTAGTTTGATTTTCCGTGCATTATTTGAGAAAAGTAGGTACCTACTCTTTTATAAAGCCTTGGCCGCAACCAGGAATTGATGGACTCAGGTATGTGTCCCCGTTGCAGGCCGCGACAGTACCTAATGTACTATTTCATACAGCAGCCGTTCAAGAATTCCGATATCTAGCGTGCAGGTCCATCATCAGCTCAGCTCGATAGTACCATTATTGTATTATATTATAATCGCAATGCAAACATTTTAAAATATTCAACCTAGACCACTAGAAGTGATTAATAGTCAAGTATTCCGTTATCTAGCATCCAGGTTCAGTCCTGCGAAACATCGCCACAACTTTTTCACACAGCGATTGGAAATGAGCCGCCATAGTAGTTGTTGCTCTATATTATAATGACATGATCGTGGGGACTATTTTGTAATATTTGTTATAATTTAAATGCTACGTACATACCTATAGACAAGTAAAAAAGTTGAAAATCGGTAAGAACAACTAAACATCACTCTTGCATTCCAAACGGAAAGCAGAGCAGAGGTGTTCATGACGACACGGTTGGCGCAGTGGTTAAACGATTGACTACTGCACTGCGTTTCGCGGGTTCGATCCCCGCACGGAACAAATATTTGTATGACCTACAAGTACCTAGTTGTTCCGGGTCTGGCTGTTTGTGTATATGAGTTTATATGTTTGTAAACGCATCCACAATACAGGAGAAATTCCTAGTGGGGCAACGATAAAACAAAAAGTAGGTATGTACTTACCATGTAATCGAAGTCGAACTTTCAGGCTTGCTCCCAGGGAATCGAACCCAGGACTCTCGCTCAATATTCGCGCTAGATTAACGAGGCAGACCTACGAATCGAAACGAATAAACCTAATCACTATCACTACATATTGCAAAATGAAATAAAGTCCTCCCGCCGTGTCTGTCTGTCTGAACGGGATAAACTGAAAAACTACCGAACGGATTTTCAATGGTTTTCACCAATGGACGAAGTGATTCATGAGGAAGGCTTAGGTTAATTAAAAAAATATCAATTAATTACGGTTTTGTGTGAATTGGCTTATGTAGTATATGTATATGTAGGTATAACGATGTAAAATACTCCAAGTAGAATTAACATCATTTACATTGTAATCTAACCCACATCCACGACGCAACAGGCTGATTACAACACTACGACAGATCCCTGCTACCTGTGCGAAGCTGGGGCGGATTGCTAGTTAGTTATAATACTTACTGCTAAAAGGAGCAGTTCGAGATCGTTCGTTTGCCGCGGACTGCCGTACGTCAACCCGAGTTCACTATTGAGGTTTCATCCTCATTACTTACAATGATCTTAAACAAAAACTTACAATGTTCCAAAACAATGACTTCTGCTCCAGTAGGTACCTTCCTAAATTGGGTAAGATTTAGGTTAATTGGCTAATAGCCTTAATGTCATCTTTTCGAACAAAGCTTGACAATGGAGATGATTAACTGCGTAGGTACGTAAGGGTGAAAGGTTAGGCGGGGATCTCTCGCGTCCGGCCCTGGTCCAGGCCATATATGGTACGGAGCGAGAGGGCATGGGTGGCCGTCAACTCCTTCTGCAAAGCAGTAATTGTCGCGAAGGAGGAGGCGGAACGCGTGAGGGAGAGGCAAAATTCGCGCCCTCACGCCCCTAGCCATCGCAGGAGGAGACGCCCTGGGCGTCTGGAATCGCAGGCCGATTCCCGTTAGGCGCGGGCTTGCGGACTGTGAGCAATGGGTATAGCTCGCCGTCCGGTAAGGACCAGGCCTGGCTCGACGGCGCGTTGTGTTCCACGCGCACCTCAAAGACATGTTAGCGAATGAAGGGGTCCGACGGGACCGATGCGGAGGGTTGCGGGAAAGTCCGAAAGGGATACCGTGGCCCCTGGCAACGTACAGGCAACTGAAGGAACTCGGGTGGGTTTTAGTCAGTAAGAGTCTGACACGCCCTCCCGCTCCGCCCAGAGCGGGAGAAGTCATTTGATAATTTCCCATCAACAAGAAAAAAAAAGCGTGATAGGTTAATTTTTTATAATATCTACTTACACTCCTTTGCAAGAAAAAAAAAAAAAACACTACTGCCCTGCCAAAAAAAGGGGACCTCTTAGATTAAAAAGTGTTCCACAGAATTGTCCCCCGACTGCAATGACAATTTTATTTATCTGTATCTCAGAACATAAAAAAACATAAATATTCCTTTTTATGATCTGAGATCTGTTTATTCAGGGAATACCACTTGTTTATAACTTTTTAGCTCGTTTTTTGGCAGCTAGGCCAGTCGCGTTTTTAATTCTTTTAAATTATTTATTTTTATTTTATACATTTTAGTGACAAGCTTTATTCATGCTAGGTGGCTTTAATTTAAGCACTAAAGGTTTTTTAGTCTCACGGCGAGGCGAGAACCACCGAGGAAAAATACTCGTAGTCTTAATTTCACTATACCTACCGATAAAAATGTCCATTTTAACACGGCTCTCTGTTTACATTGTCTAAAACAGCGATCCCAGGATTCAAGTGATAACACTTGAAACTATATTCTCATTGATAATAAGAAATTACTAAGTAGTCATTTATGCTAATGACATACTAAAAATATTAATATTTTAGAGGCATGAGGAACAGGGTGTAAAGTTCATCCATAGAAAAGCCAATGACTGTAAGTAAGGTGCCCGTTTTATTTGCAAAGGAGTTTATATACTTAGCATATACTGACTGCCCATTAACTTTAAAACAGATCATTTTGATTCTGAAAAGTATTTTAACGGAGACAGTATGCTACCCTGGGGTACTCCAAACAGTTAGCATTAGAGCACTAATCTAATCTAACTAGCCAGCCACCCTAACCGCGTCACACACGATCAATCAAAATCTGTTTCATTTTGACAGTTTAACATTCATGGCGTTATAATTGAGCAGAGAATTTTTTCGAACATAACAAAGCAATGGATTGGCAATATTCTTCAAAATGATTTAAATTATGATTGATCGAGTGTTACGCTAGAACTAGTGAGAATGATCCCTATATTGTCCCACTGCAGGACGTAGGCCAATTCTGTCTTTTGCTAGTGTCGGCCAATCCTTTCGGTAGGCGTCATTGAGATAGGTGTAAGTCAGTGGTAGGAGTCAAGCACGTCCCGCCATCTTCTAAAATTATAGCTCTACGAAATGCAAAAGCGTTGCCCTTGAGGTTACCAAGCGGAAAATATGCGAGGAATAAGAATAATTTATTTATAGAGACACTTATAGTTAAGAGAAAGTTATCAGTAATTGACGGTATTAAACGCATTTCTACAGTCTACGTAGGTACCAATATGGTATTGATGTAGTAGGTATATTCAGAAATTCAGCTGCTCCAACGTGAGAAAACGATGGGAATAACCTAGCAGATCGGTGTACATAATGTAGGTACTTATAATAATATATAATTTAGAGCATCCTATATGTTATAAATAGTCGTTTTGTTCACTTACCAGGTATCTTGGGATCGTGTCACAATGAAACTCTCTTTTAATCCAAATTTCATAAAATAATACAATTATCATTATTTTGAGAATGAGCTACACTCGATCTTACGCACGCAAATTGATACTACCCACTTTATTTGAGCGAGTACCTACATTATAATGAGTCAGGTACCTATCTGATGTATGAGACACTACGGGTATCTATAGTACTCGTAAAACGAAAACAAAAAGAGTGTCCGTATAGGTACTCCGTATACGGAAGTTTTCAGATCCTTCTACTTATCGGTTCTCCTGACCGAAAATGGCCCTTCCAAAATGATAATTGAGTTCATCATAACAAACGTGTTCATCATACTATGACCAGAAAATGTGCCAAAACGTTTACTAACCCACATACCTACTTATTACCTAAATACATACATAGGTACCTACATCTTCTCAAGATATATAGTCCAGACTTCTTTAGTCTTACCTCTTACGTGATAGGTATTCACATTTTTTCGTGAGAGCTGTCAAAATATTTATTCTACTCTAAACCATGGTATAATAACATACTTGTTATTATACCATGCTCTACACAACGGATTAGTCCATATGTTACTTGTTAAAATAAACTGTTTAAAATTACTACATAAATATTTCTAACAGTACATTTTATTTTACACTGAATTTTCAGCTCTGCTTAGTAACTGATTTGTTGCTACTTGCTACCTGCGCTGCGTTCTAAATTAATTCTATCAGCAGCATCCTGAAAGTTTACATTCAACGACCAATTTAGCTAGCTTTTATGGATTATTGAAAGGTAACCAAGATAGTCCATGAAAACCATGACAAATATTTGATCTCATCTATTCTATACTGAAAGCGGTGGTATGGAGTACATACAAAATATTTTTAACAGCAGAGTTTAGTGTTTCCTTCTGTGTGAAGTTTTCATCAATAACTTTCAGGTTGTTTATAAGTCTCTTCAGGGCGGGCGGCGCGTGGCGCGCTTGCGGTGCAACAACTTCATCATTGGGCGCATTTTCCGAATGCCCAGCGCAGCCCTGGCGCCGCCAGCGAGTGAGTCAGCAGGCGGCAGGCCAGCCCGCGGGCTGCGGGGGCGCGGCGGGCGGCTGCAGCGCCCCGGGCAACGCCGCGTGGCGTGGCGTGCGACTGTAGTGTCGAATGTGAGTCGTGTGCAGTGTAGCACGCGCCGCCCGCGGCCTCACATCGCTCATCGCGCTACGCCGCCGCCTCCCCGCTCTGCCGCACCACGCGTCCGCTGGGCGCGTCGCGCGGGCCGCGGGCCAGGCCCGCGAGCCTGCTGCTTCTGGCCGCGTGGCTGGCGGCCGTCGCTGCCGAGCTCGCCTGTCCGCAGGACCCTCCGGCGGCTCAAATCGCGTGCGCCTCCTGCCGCTCCTACGAGAACGCGCGAGAACACAGCCTACGAGTGATCCGCGAGAGCCTGTTGGCGAAACTAGGCTTCACCCAAGCCCCGAACACAACGGGCCGGGAGCTGCCGACCGTGCCGGAAGACATGATGAAACGCTTCGAGCGCCGGAAACCGCCCGCCGGCGTGCAGGCCGATGCACCAGCTTTGACCAGGACCTTCGTCACTCACACGGAACAGGACGACTTCCTCGCGCGGACCGACAATGTCCTCATTTTTGCACGTTAGTACCTTACGAGAAATATAAGTTCGTAACAAGTTATTTAGTAATCAGTCAAATAATTGTACTGTTTAATATCGATATAGAGCTAAGTTCGATGCCCCTAGTCTAGACAGAAGCACCAGCTCATTTTGTAGGTTCATATAAGACAGTAAATCACAAAAATCTTTCAATGATATGGTCATAGGCAAGTGGTTTTGTCTATGTATATTGCAAGAAACTGCAAAAATTCCTGTGGATGCAATATATTCCTTAAGTTCTAAAGTTTTGGTTGACGACGAGTGACTGATAGATCAATGCCTGTGCCTAGAAATTTGGCGGCTTAACGCGTACTCGGCTATTGGCATGGTCTGGGAAGTTCATTGACAGGCACGTGTGTAGCCTATAAGTGAGTAAGGCACTTCGTGGTCGCGTCACGCACAGCAAATTTTAATTAGCCAATGATCGCTTCAACTTCAACGCGTATATATATGCCATTGTCTATAGAACACGACAACTTGAGATTGCTATCGCGATCGTCTCCGACAACTTTTGAATAATAAAATCTGCAACGGTCAATGTAAACGTCTATTGAACATTTAGGTACCTACTTAGGTATTCTAATTCAAGCAAAGTCAAAGTTAAGTATTGTTGTAGTAAGTTCTTCTTGTCATGTAGAGCCAAGCTTTGATTGAAATTAAAGTCCATCGAATTGGTTTTCCAACTGGCGAGGTATTTGAATAATTCATAGTGCGTATCTTGTGACGACGGTATGTATTTTTTACGTTATTAGTAAATATAGAAATGACACAGAAGTTGGAGGGTGAAATTGTTGTAATGCGAAAACAGGGCTATCAAAGTTCAGGCTAGTATGTAATCTGCGGTAACGTGAGCGAGGGGCTTCGACCGCTGACGATAACGTTAACTCCACTGCCACAGCGTATAGCTTACGATTAATTGAACAATTTTAGCGCAAAAATTAATTGATGGCCCACTGTTAGGTTTCATTCTCGTCGCTACCTTGTGGATCAGTTTTCGTGCGAAGCACTTTAGCCAAATCAGTGACAAGATGGTACCTAGGTTTTAAAAATTTCGTTGCAGTACTATATGGGGTGCTAATATAGACAAACCGTTTGGCAAAGTAAATATTACCCAAAAGCTAATCAAACATGGTGTACCAAGATTAAGATTTTGTAGCTCTCGGTTTATACTGTTAATTTTAGTTTCTAGCTCTTGACTCCAATAATAACGTTCGTATGTTAGTGCACGCATAAATTGTCGGTCACTCTTGGTTAAAATGTATTTATAATCCCACTTGTCATTTAATTTTAAGCCTAACATATTTATTAACACTATTTGATGCTAAAGCTGTTGTTAATTTGGCTTTAAAACTTGGTTTTTCTGGACAGCTGTTATTCTCACGATTATGGACCGACCCAGAGCACTAGTTAGGTATCTACGTTATTTATAGCATATTCAAGCTGATAAAGCCATCGCTAGCGTTCTTGGAAGCGCATTGAGAAAGTATCAATGCAAAATGTACTCAGTATTTTTATGTAGAAGAAACATAATTTTGTATGAACTTATATTTGTGAAACTTACAGCAGTATAGGTATTGAATGTGAGATTTGGTAAAGCACGGAGTTTTTATTTGTTACTTTTACCTATTGGGTAAGATTGCGTGGCCGCCACCACAAAACTTTTCACCTGGTTTGTAACCATAACAGATAGAAACTTGACTGAATGTGAAAATTGCTAAGCCTAATGGTGAACAGAACTCTGAACGGATCGTAGACCGTGGCGTTTAGTAGTTTCTGTTCACTCCGTTATGTCAGTGAACAGGGAACGAAGTAACAGCATCTCATGTCTTCATATTTAGTAACGTATAAACCTGTGTACGTGTAGGTAGTTAAGTCCACCTATATAAAAGAAGATAAGTAGGCAGACCTTGAAGTTCTACCAAAGTTTTTCTGGGAAAATATCTACCTCTTACGAATCAACATATGACTTGAATGTTTTTTGTGGTCTTCAATATTAGAAATCATTAAAACAAATCCAAGTTCTTTCCAAATCCGTAGCCGTTAAAACTACATTGCTTTGATTGTTACTACGTTTTGACCGGGATGTATTAAAAAACCCATTTTCTCATTGTCCTGATTTATAATTCGGAGACAGGAACTGCCCTTAAAGCTGATCGCAATTACCAATCGCGGATTTAACGTAGAGTAGGTAGGCGGTCGTCGTCTCTGTGTCTGCCATTCGCGCTGGCCGAGGAACACTGCCCTCGACTCATATAATCGACGTGCAAACGCACCGCCTCCGTTTAACTGAATGACACAATTCCTGACACATTACCTAATCTCGACAACGTACGCTACTTCAGTTTTGGGACCTCGAAGATCCCAATCTGTTAAACGAAATTGGACTACATTTTTTTCCGGGTAATACTTAAGGCCACCGGTAACTCCCTATTACCTACGACATTTTAAAGAGGAATAGGCCTACTGGGGAGACCTCTATAAAAAAAACGCACCTACGGTTCTTACCTCTTAGGTGGTGTGGAAAAAGGACCCAATTTCAATATTCGGTATAATTGAATGATTTCTGGAACAGTACCATAACTTTCGCTCCTATTGATTGATTTCCCCTTGACCCACAGGCAACATCCTGCCAAAACGACGACTACAATCGATAAATCAGTTATCGCATCACTGCATCTCCGAACATTATTAAGATATATTGTTGGAAAATTAATATATATGGTTCATGAACATTGTCAAATATATCATACATTCTTAAGTAAGTACATTAATTGAATGTACATGTGCTTGTTACTTTTATAAATAATCATTCCTTATCATGAGAACCAAGGACGTGACACTGTTACGAGTTTAAATTTAATACGTACCTATCTTAAACGCATACGGTCTACAGTTTCTGCATTTTTTATGAGTTTATCGTCAAAGTTTACTTCACTGAGAATGTTAATTTTGATAATTATTAGGCATTCAAAGTAACAGATAATAATTAATCTAATTTAATTAATTATTTGGTTAGATCAAAGATTTGAGGACTGAAAAATAGTTAATTGAGTGTGCGGTTGGCAACAAGACAGCTTCTCTAGCCATCAGCTGAGTGCGAACGCACTCACACGCATGGTAAACGCTTATCTTATCTACGAATTAAATTTTATAGTTATAAATAGACTCTAATTTAAAAAAAAATGTGTGCACCCTATGGTTAAACTTTTTCTTAATTTAAGTACTTACTTAATATTTTCATATAGGTACAGTGTAGGCCCTATGTACCTAGGTGTATTATTTAGCTGATGATTTGTTTGTTGCTGTGAAAAACACAAACTGTGATAAGCTGTAACTAATGACAATGAAATCTATTTCTTGCTCTCTACTAAAGAGTCTAAATTGAAACCCTGATTTTACTACAGTTGTAACTTTAGTGTGTCACGTGTGGGATCATTCAATTTAATCCTAACCTGACCTAGAATTTACAGATCATTTATCGTATCACTCTATCAGCAAAAAGAATAATCTTATTTCTGCAATATAATGCATATATTGGCAGTACGATATACGGAGAGACTCAAGACTGTCTCGCGCGCGTCTGACAAGTGCGTGTCAACGAGACGGCCATTTGCAGCGATCGATTGTTTTGGCTGCTGGCAGTCACCTTAATTGCTCGTGAATCAAGATGACACGAGTGCTTTTGTAAGGAATGATCAGGACTAGCCTCGATTAATATACATATATGTTTTGTTATGTTACATTTCTGATTTCGGATGATTCGATTTCTTTGTGTGCCAGTGCGCACGTTATATACTAAGGTCTATTATTGCTACCTTTTTCATCTCGATTCTTCCCTATATAATACGTATATAATATATCGTAACTACTTAATGAAAAGTAAAACTGTCAGCTGCTTGCGGGTAAGCAGACTTAGATTGCTGCTTCATCTTACCAACTGATCAATCGTACCTATTTAAAAACTTACAGAAAAAGAACCGGACAATTTATTTATTAATTACCTACCTAAAAAGGGTTCAGTCGCCATTAGGTACCTAAAACTTCCACCCTTTCGAGGCAGACATACTTAATACTTAGTTAAATATTCGCTTTATACAATAAGGGATAGTAGATATAGGTACAATAATATGACACTTTGTTAAAGTGCTCGTTGAGAACTAGAAATAAATTACCATCGACAAGTCAGGAGATGAGAAGTTAATGATGGGAGAGCCGAACATCTTAGTTTTAGACTTACCTATGTATTCCAAACTAAGAGGTCAATCGACTCGTGTGAAAAGAAAAGCTATGTGCCATTACAAGATCCAAACCTTCGTTCAAACTTCATATGCCAAACTTTAGCTGTTCCACATCCGCCTAGCATGTATAAGTAAAAAACAGTTCAGCTACCTACATCTGGAAATTCCATGCAATAAAAATCTTTGAGTATTTCCAGTCGCCTATCTTTCATGCTATTTATGTCTTGTGCTTTGAAGAAAGTTTTTATGTTTTCCTGAACGCCCCGAAGGCTGAACCCACATAAATCCTTTAATTTGTATTACGCACCTGTGGGTTAGGTACATTGATGAAGCTAAATGCGCATGAGCGGTGGATATTGTTAGCTTTCAAACGGAGCTCTTATTAATTTGATACCATTTTGCTCTCTTTTTTATACGCGGATTATTTTTGTAGAGTCAACCGGTTGCATCATGATTTGCTTTAGGTGCCAACAATTAGGAACAGATTGTAGAATGATTTAAAAAAAAAAACATAGTTTTAACCCACACTATAAAGGTTTCCATTAGGAGCACGGTTGCTAGAGCGAGCGTTCATTCATTCAAACTCAACACACAAAGATAGCGGATATCTCAAGTATGGAAAGCACATCCGCAGGCTTAAATAGAGGTACAAACAGCATACCTATAGATACAGTATGATGTGCAAAATTATGTGTAAAGTTATACGCAGCTGAGCCCGCATGGGTCGACCACCCTCGCGCTTTCGCAACAAATCGGTAATTGGTAGGGTTGACAGCAATAGGGATGCGTTCAGAACACTGGGCAGGATAAGGTTTAACTGTTTATATATTATAATGCCTTACATGCGTGCATGACTACGCACGTGATTGCTTATTTCGTACAATGGATGATCCTACATATTTTTACATCGTGCCGATTTTGGTTGGACGCATCTCACACTATAAGTATAGTTGGACGCATCTCACAATATAGTCTAGCGCTAGGTCAAGTCAAATACATTGCAGATGGTTGAACTAGGTACCTATTTATGAAATGGTGTTTTTTTTTGCCTTTACGTGCAATTCTGTCGCGAGGAAAATTATTGCATCATGGACCAAGGTAGATATGTGATGCAGAGGAATGAGTGTCATGAGGAAAGTATTGAGAATTTTGGTATTGCAGGCTGGGACAAACCTGCAATAACCTGAAATATGGTGTAACTTTGTTTCCCGCCTGAGCTGCGGTACCAATTAAGTTCTATTGATTATATTTCTTGTTTTTCTCTTTTCAGGTACTTTAATGTGTTTTTACAGTCGGGTTTTTTAGTATTTTTAATAACTTTTTTTTATTATCAGCTTTTTAGTGATTTTATCATTTCTCATTCCAAATTACATTTAAACATATAATTTGTTTATATTTTTGTAATCACATTTAAAAACCCTTTATTATAATACCCCATTCGATAGCTTTGGAAGTGTTTCTAAAACCCGACTACTGAAAAATCACGCTCTAAAAAGTATGAAACAAGAAAATATTTCAGACAGAAATCAAGATATGGGTACAGAAATGGTCAAGGTAAAGCCGTGGTCCCATGCCTGTTTACCTACAAAATTATAATGGTATTTAGTTTTTGAACTTACTTTTTATATTCTGAAGAAGATTGGGTAGTTAGTTGAAAAACAATTTCGTATTTTTAAATTACTTGTGCAAAGTTGGTAAGTACCTAGTGTTTGCACTGGTCTGTACCTAGCGAAACACATGTGATATTTTATATAAATTAAAACCTATAATATATCAAGGACTCAAGGTGCTTCACGATAAACAAAAATATTTGTGGCATCAACAAACCGATTACAAGGATACACACATACCGTCTCACAGTCTCAGCAGGGCAAAGGGTGTCTCCACCACGGTTCTGCGCTAAAACAATAGTTTGGGCTAACAACCAGCTCAAGTAGATATCCAGATCCAATCATTGGGATTACATACGTACCTAATGGACGTCAAGTAAACTGTCTTGCGTTCTTTGTTAGAATTTATCTTAGTTAGAAAGTCATATTTAATGATCTTTCTCGTGTTGAACAGCCGGTACCAACCTACTAAAAACGAAAAAAAAAAATTGGTGACAATTTTCATTGTAGCCTAAAATTACTAAAATACCTACTTACGCAGCTGCCAAGCCAGTTACTTGTGGTGTCTAATTATTAATTTGGTGTCGGTACAGTCCGTAAAATAGTGCAGGAATTAATATAATTTTAGCTGTATGAACCTATGAACTAGGTAACTCTTCAGTGCTACCACTGTGAATGAAAGACTGATAAGTTTGTGGACGGGCTTATCGCTCGTTGTGATAGTTTGGAGACTTCCTTTCACTATGCAAACAACACCAGGCACCTTGACACTAGAGGTTGTTAACCGGTGCCGGTGCAATAGATGGGGCACAACCGCACAATTGAGGCCAGTGTGTGAGCGAGTTCAAGAGCAATTTAGGTTCCGTAGGTCAGTTCGCCGAAGGTAACCTTGACATTGACTACAATACCTATAACTGAAATGTTTGCAGTTTATGTTGAACTACATATTTAGAAAATCGATAAGTTTTATCTCAGCTGTACGTGCCGATACTCCATACAAACACAATTTTGATGATAATAAAACTACTTAAACAAATGTACGCAATTCATTAATTATAATGTCTAATTATTTTATGCTAAGGATTTGGTGAACTTTAAATTGACGCAAATCACAGTGACATGACGTAAGATTCTCATCACGTTTTGGGCAAATATAACGTTGCACTTTGGTACATTCTTATCATATCACTCATAGTAATTAATACATACAAACAACGAAATACTAACTGCATGATTAAGCGACTTAATACTGTTAATACAGGTGTTTGGCAACGGATCTACATAATTTTGCCTAATTTTATGCATGTCTCCACAGATTTTAAGGCAGAGTAGGCCCACATATTATATATGTAACTTACACGTATGTAACAAACAAGTGTTCGTAAGCATTTGAACAGCTGAAGTACGTAGTGTTTGAAAATAACTTGTAGCTTGGTCGCGACGGATTTCCAGGAGACAGGAGACACAGACAGAAAAAAAGGAACACCACGTAAATTAAGCGGGCGGACACGTTGCGCGTGCGCTGCCGTTTCATTCAGGGCTATGTTTTAGGTTTCATTAAGTACCTTTGTTGACGTCTGCGGATATTTATAACTGTACTCAAGTACAGTACCTAAAATAAGCAGCCTTTGATATTTCAAAGCATACTTACTATACGGTCTGGGCCGTAGGGCGTAGACCCATATAGTGGATTTATCTGTGAGAAGGATATATTTAACTATGTACTTCTGTCTGTCTACTATTCGCTACTGAACGAAATGCGTATTTTTACTAAAACTGCAATCAGAACATTTACTTTTGCTAAGATAACAAGAAAACCGATTGATTCAACAAAAGCTTCACAAGTTCCCAACTTCTGATAGGTGTTTTTTTGAAGTTTACTTATTTATTACTTACCTATCATCGATTTCTCTCAGCCGACTGCGGCAAGTATGAATAGATGTATTCTGGTAAACATTCCATTAATTAAATATCTGCTTAACTATTTTAGTTACGTAGGGCATGTAAAAGACTCACAGTAGGTACCTATCTGTGTATAATTAATTAATATTATTATGGCTCATGCATAAAGTAAGGAACGCTGGTTTATTGAAGTCGAAACAGTAGGAAAAAAAAAAAAAAAAAAAAAAAACTTTTTACCAAACAAAACACCTACCTACTTCTGGTGTCTGGTTTTGTATTTTCGTTTTTCGTCAACGACTTCCGAAATTAAAGTAATTTTTGACTAGTTTTTATTGGAAGTAGTTTTTTTTTTGTAAAACGTTTTTATTTTTCACTTTTTAGTTGTGATAAGTACCTACCCAAAAAAAATCGAATATCACCACTACCTAATATGTAAATATCGGTGACCGGAAGTTATTATAATATCATCCACATAGACTAAGCCCAGGTACGGACGGACGTATTTTTACCGCGGTGATTTTTTTTCGTACACTGGATTTTCACTCTCGGTATTGAGCTGAGTGTTGAGAATCCAAGAGAGCACATCCAGCGCGTATCCCAGCGCGTCAAGAAAACACACTGTTGGATATTCAACTCTCAGCGCTAAGCAGAGCGTCGAAAATCCCTTACGCGAAAAAATAACGCCGAGATAAAAATATGTCCGTGCGCACCTGGGCTAAGTGGGAAAAATACATATTATTGAAGCTAACTCAAAAACTACCCAAGCAAAAATAATGAAATTTATATGCGACCACCGCGCAAGCTACCGCTACGAAATGAAAAAAGTTTTTTTTAATCGGTTTACAATTGACGATATCGATGAATATACATACAAAAATAAAAAATAACATACAGACGAACATAGAACCTCTTTTTTTGAAGTTGGTTAAAAAACAGATTAGATACCATTCATCATACTAAAGTGGCACCCCTGTTTCATACCGTTCAAGAAAAAGAGGATGTCACGAACGATAATGTGTGACTGTTGATTGCAATAAGCACTTACTTTGCATCAATTCAGTCAGGACGTCGATTTCAATTTGACCACATCCTGCTTTCTCAAGATATTCTTGTTATTTATTGTTATGAGAGAGTTTTTTAAATTAGCAGTCTGACCCTCACTTGTGTTTCAACTGTTTGTTTTATGAATGTGTCGCAAAAATAATTGGGAGCCTTTGTGCTTGAAGTCGATATTGTCCTCCTTTAAGACAAGTATACGAGTATTATGTCCTCCATTAGGTATATATTGGCTTATCAAAAAAGGTACCTAAATAATAAAAATGTGCAATGTTTACAACATCATAGTAATAGGTTACTAGGAAGTTAATTGAGGTCAAATTTAAGGATTGTTATAATGAAGTACTTATATTCTTAATTATTATATCCTATGAGGTCTGAGTGTACAAATGCAACAAAAAGTAGTAGTACTATAGGTAAATCTCTGCCTAACGCTTTCAGGGACACAGCCGTTATAGAAGACAGATATTTGAAAACTGTCTGCAATACTTATGATCGGCTCCGAAAGACAATATACCTATGTATTTCGGAACGGAGCCGTGTAGATAGAGCCAAGTTCTTATAAGCTGTAGCTTACACTCACAGTAAACTACAAGTACACTCACACACACGCTACACTACACTGCAAGTATCAAACTCGCTTGCGACGTAGCGCATCTTGCGCTAATACTAAATAGCAGGCGTCTAGCTGCGAGCACCTTGGAAGTAGGTTGGTCACAGTTTTAACCTAACCTACTCAACCCATTTCGCCCAGTTCACAATAATTCTACAGTTTATAATCTTACGGCAATAATACTTAGGGTTCCTGCGTTGAATCCGCCTTTTCATTGCCTTATACAAACAAATGCGGCTGCACTACAAACCGCTGTGTTGCAGCTGGGTTTGGACAGACTATTACTGCTATAAGCCATTCACAACATAATGCAGCAGAGACTATGGGTGTCTGTGTTGGATCCACCTTTGTATTTAAGCTGCCTTGACCTCTGGGCCAACACGACTTTTTTTTTCTTCTGTTATGTATCCTGCTCATCACAGCAATCTGTCATGGACAGTTAGCTGCTCCTTTGTTTGAATTTCTTCTGCATAAATTGGTCTTTGTAGCAGTGAGTAATTGTCCATTAACCATTCTCACTCATTCTGCTGAGAATCTTTTTTTATTAAATTTGGAACACTGTTCCTCTTAAGTCTTGTGTATACAATACTTCCGGACCCCGATAAATCAGCAGCCAGTGAGTTGACGTGTTTGGTGAGCTTTTTCTGGTAGTTTGTGCTACGGGCAGCAATCTCTTGCTTTACAGTTTTGAGCTTCAGGTCATGCAGGATGTATTTATTGTGTATGCATTTAGGGATGTTGAACATGAATCTCAACGCTTTAGTCTGAAACCTTTCCAGGATGTCGATATTGTTATTGCTTGCTGTTCCCCAGAGCTCCACTCCTTAAGTCCAAACCGGCTTCAATATAGTTTTGTATATCAGCATTTTGCTTTCATTGGTAACTGAGACTTTTTACCAATCAGCCAGCTTTTCAGCTTTGTGTCTAGGGTTTTTCTTTTACTCCAGATATGTTTCTACCAAGTCAACCTTCTGTCCAGGTGCATGCCAAGGTATTTTGCACTATCTTCGTGTGGGATTTGTTCACCGTTTAGTGTAATTGGGGGACAGTTTCCTTTCTTTAGAGTAAAGGTGACTTGAACAGATTTTTTTTCATTCGCCTTTATACGCCATATCTTTAGCCATTCCTCAATTCCACCTATGTGTTTCTGAAGGTTCGCTGAGGCAACATCTGGGTTGGTGTGTACTGACAGTATTGCGGTGTCGTCAGCATATGTGGCGATGAAGGTGTTGTCATCTGTTGGTATGTCGGTTGTAAATATGAGGTAAAGTACGGGCCCTAAGATGCTCTCCTGTGGAACACCAGACTTGATTTCATACAAATCTGATGTGATGTCATTAAGTTTTATCTCGAATCAGCGCTTATCCAGGTAACTCTCCAGTATGAAGAAGAAGGAGTGAGGCAGATATTTTTTTAACTTAAACAGGAGTCCGGCATGCCAGACCCTGTCAAAGGTCTGGCTAATATCCAGGAAGACAGCCGAGCAATATTTTTTGTTTTCCAGTGTGTTGCTGATGGTATTTGTCAACCTATGTACTTGCTCAATGGTGCCATGCTGCTGTTTGAATCCGAATTGATGCCCAGGAAGGATGGTATTTAGGTGAGGGCGCATTCTATTGAGGATATTTTTTTCAAACAACTTGCCAACCAAAAGCAGGAGGCTAATTGGTCGTTAGGACGAGGCTTCTTCCCCCCCGAAGGGTTCCCGCATTGTCGTTGCGGGGGGCTCATTAGCCGTGGGTTGGGCACCCACGGTGAAGCCAAGAGGAACCCGAGGAGGGGCCGCTCGTCAGGGCTTTTTGATAAAAGCCCATGACGTAGCGGCCAACGAGTAGGTTGCGGTGGCGACATCGCAACTGAGGCGGGCCGCGATGTCGTGTATCGGAGGCATCGCGGCTGCGGTTTCGGGGCCGCGGCTGGAGAGGTGTATTGCGGTACAGCGCTCTCCCTCCCTGCCGCGGCCTTGACGGGGTCGCCACCGTCCGATGGCGAACGCGGTGGGGCCGCAGGGGAAGAGGAGTGTCGGTATAGCGTAGGCCGCTCTCCCTATCCTCTGCGGCCGAAAATTGGTAGACGGCGGGGCCAATGTCCTGACCCGTCGAAGAGGGGCCAAGGGCGCCTAGACAAGGGGCTGTCTGGCGCCCATGTGCTGGTTTAGTCCCTGGGTTGGTCACGGCGTGCCATGTGTTCTGGTGCGCCGGTGATGAAGGAGGAGGGGCCCGCTGCGGCGGGCTGGCACCAGTCGGGGGTTGCGGAGGATTTTTTTCGTTCCCGCGACCCCCGGCGTAGGTGTGAGACGGAACACCGGGGTGGTTTTTAGTCAGTAAGAGTCTGACAGACCCCTCCGCTCGCCCCAGGCGGAGGACATCCATGAGGATTTTCCACCCCGGAACAAAAAAAAAAAAAAAAAAAAAAAAAAAAAGGACGAGGCTTCTTCTGACGGTATACCAGGTTTAGGTATCATAACAACCTGAGCAAGTTTTCACTGGAATGGGTAGTGGGAGTCTCAGACAGGCATTGAAGACCATCACTAAGAACATTATACCTTTGTTGGGAAGGCTGTTTAGTAGTACGGAGTCTAATAGATCATAGCCCGGTGCTTTCTTTGATGGAAGAGCTTTAATCTCACGGATTAATCTGCCTTTAGGGGGCAGCATAATTGATTTGGCGAATGGAGGTATGTAGTCTGTTATTTCCACGTCTCTATTGATGTCAAAGTACTATTGATGTGCAAGGTAACGGAGTAAAAACCTTTTCCAGATGTTCGGCAAATGCAGTTGCTTTTTCGGTTACAGATCTAGCCCAACTTCTGTCGTGTCTTCGCAATGGCGGGATATGTTCTTTTTGTCGCTTAAGTTTCTTTGTCGCACGCCATAACGAGTAGTTAGTATCCTTATGCGGGGTTAGGTAAGATAAGTGTATTTGCATTGCAGGCAAAGGTTCTCGTATTCCTTGATCATATCTTTCAGCTCTTTTGTTGCTTTGTTAAACTTAGTTTTGTCCGTAGGATACCTAGTTCTGGGCCATTCTTCCCTAATTTCTCGCCGTTCGTTGACCTTCTCCATAACGTTCCTTGGAAGTTCCGTTTCTTTCACCTTCTTTTTTTTCTTCTATTTTTAGGTTTAGAAGCGTTGGCCGCTTGGTGTATTGTGCTGTTGAACGTTTCGATAATGGTATCGATGTCTTCACCTGTTTCCAATTTAATGTATAGGTTTAAAATACTTGTTACAATTTCTCTATATAGGTCCCAGTTGGTGTTTTTGCTGTGGATATAGTGGGGTGACTCTAGTGGAACAGCTTGTTAGAACACATTTAAAATGAGTGGAGTGTGGTCTGATGACAGATCCTCACATTTTTCAATCTGTAAGTAGTTGCGCCCAAGGTTCTTTGTTATGTAGAAATCTACCAGATCTGGTATTTTATTGTGACCAGTGGGCCAGTATGTTGGCTCTCCGTGAGAGAAGCATTCTAGATTTAGGTCTAGTGTGACTTTATGTAGCTGTCTGCCCCTTGGGTTAATTAGTCTTGATCCCCGATATGTGTGTTTGGAATTCCAGTCTCCTCCGCAGATAAAAACTGAGCCCAGTTGATTAAAGAATTGCTTGAAAACGTCAGCCCCTATTTTACGTCTAGGTGGGCAGTAGATTGATGATTGGTGATTGATGATTGAGCAGAGAGTGTTGTGTTATTGTTCTTGTGTTGTATTTTAATTGATGTAGCCTGTATTTCCTCCCTTTTGTAAGGCTCAAGCGGATAATGTTTAATGTTATATTTGACAATTACAGCAATCCCGGCGTGGGAAGTTCCCGGAAGGGTGGTCTGTCCTATAGATTATGTAATTTTCAAATTGTACGAGTGATCTTTGGGTGAGTCTTGTGTCCGATAGAAGTGCGACATCGATTTTCTCAATATTCATGAACAACTCAAGCTCTTGCCGTCTGTCGGTCAGCTCGTTGGCATTCCAGGTGATGATGCGGATATTTAGTCCCTCGGTGGAGCCAGGCGGGTGATTAGTTTGATCATTTGATCCATCATGCTGTCCATCATGTTTTTCATGATTGCTTGGAATCTATTGAACATTGTGTCCAATAGACTGGTGATATCATGTTGGCTAGTTTCCAACGAGGAAACTTTAGATTGTGTTGCAGGCTTGTCACTTTTGTTTTTCAGAACCTCAGCATAGCTGGTTCTTGGCAGATACGTCGATTTAACACTTTCACCAGTGCTGGGTCTTTGTTCTTTGGACACAGGTGTGTACTTGAATGGTTCGATGGCTGGCTTCATTTTTAGGATCTTCTCTTTGTACTGTTTATATTTATTGCAGCCGTTATAGCTGGCCGGGTGTTTCCCTTGGCAGTTAGCGCAGGTAGCATCTGTCTCCGGGTTTTGATGCACGATGTCGTTGGGTGGTCGTTTCCGCATTTAGCGCATCTGAAGGATTGATTTTTCGAGTGCCCAAATCTTTGACATCTCTTACACTGCAATACCTCTTTTTTCTTGTAGTTCAATCGTTAGTTTGACGTGGTTGATGTACTTAATATTGAAAATATCTTTGTTATTGGCTCTTGGCTCTAGGTCTATGTAATAAAGGGGAAGTTTTTATTTTGTAGTTCGATGCAACACGTTGACTATTTGTCGAACTTCATGTCCATTTGCTTGTAGATCTTCTTTGACCATATCAATATTTTCTGAGGCATGCAGACCTCTAACCACTACTCTGTAGGCTCTTTCGCTCTTGAGTTAGTAGTTGTAGTGGTTGATGTCCTTTTCGATGAGTTTATCTCTTATTGTTTTGTAAGTTTCAATGTCATGAAACACTTCTCATGTCTTTATTGACTTGCTACCTCTCGACACTGGCGACTAAGCCAATGTCCCCGATTCTGCAGATTGACTCAACAGAGCAGCGGGTTTTCCTGTCTCCATCGCTTTGATCTTGGACAGGTTAGTTAACCGCCGCCCGAATCTCGGCGTTGTTGCTCGTTTAGCACCACCCGGGAGAGACGTGTAGGTCTAGGAAAAGATGGTAAATCCTACGGACGCGAGCAACTCCCTCCCCCAAAGCGACATAATGATACAATTTTTAATCCTATTAAACAAAGATATGATTTTCGTATGACATCCGCTATAATTAGATTAATCGTCTGGCTTTGTTGCGTAGACGATACTTAAATATCCCTGATGTCGCGTGTTCGCGGCAGCACCAACAGTAGGTATTCTCAGTGTGTTTGCTGATCGGTGGGATTACCCGATGTTGCGGAGGTGGATACAGCTCCACGCTGAATTTGAATTTTAATTGTATGTTAATCTCTGTCTATACCCTGTACCTGAAAATAAAAGTATTCTATTCTATGCAAAATATCTACGCTATCCAATTACGCTACACATTTTCGTAAACGATTACGACTAATCTGTTTCATTTTGACAGTTCAACAACATTCATTGCATTATTTACGTTGTAGAACAGATTTTTTTCGAACTTATGAAGCAATTGATTAGCAATCTGTTTCATAACTATTCAGATTCTGATTGATCGTGTATTACGCAATTAGGGTAGACACTGAATCGAGCCCCCTGCATAATTTTATTTAAAGGTATTTTTGAATAATGCCAGGACAATGAAAAAAAAACGGCCTAGTGCGTGTCGGACTACGTACGATGAAGGGTTCCGTAGTTGGGATGAAATTTTCCCAAAATCTAAATTAACGATGTAGGTACTTAGTTGAAAAATATGTTCTCCCGTACATCGATAGGAATACGTCAGCTTCAAAACTGCATAAAAAAATATCTCTGAAACAGTTTTGCTATTTTAGGCCTAAAAACATAAAAATTCACGGTGGCTCGATTTAGGAGTCCGAGAAAATTTTCGTATGTTCTTCTAATACTTAATCTCAAAATTTTCTGCACAGGGGCCAAAATTTTCGAGGTCGCTCTTACATCGTAATCTAAAATAAATAAACCTAAAGGTTGATGGGGGGGCCTCATTTAATTTTGACGCCCCAGGCCTCAGAAGACAAGCGTATTAAGCCATTGCGACAAGAACACATTAATATTATGCAACCAAGCAATCGAAAAAGTAAAACAGTGCGCCTTTTACAGCGTACAGTTTACTTATTAGGTACCTATTGGGGCCAGAATATACTTTTTACCAGTTTTTATGTAAGCCACACCATACTTTTTATATTACCTTTCGTTCTAAGACTTTCTATGATTAAAATAAACGTACTCTGCTTGTACAAGTTTTTAAATGTATGTTTCTGAACGATGTGGTATTGACATTGACAGCGACGACGTTGTGAAAGGTGACAGTAATATTTCTATATTTCAGAACGTCGGAACCAGGAACTGGTGATGCAAGAAGTGGCAAAAGGAATATTAGTTTACAAAAAAATAAATGATATCGATTTCAATATAAATAATGGAAAAAAACATCGATATATTGTTAGTTTTCAAAAAAAATTGTACTTACTTTATAACATTCTAAAATTCTAATAATAGTGTTTGTGTTTTATACACAAACACTATTATTAGAATTTTAGAATGTCTGTCAAATTTCTTTAATACATTTTCAACTTTATTACTAAGATATAAGGTTCAAAGTCGATTGGGAAAATTTTACAGATTTGGGTAGGTTGACCTGCTGGCGTATGTACATCAGAAATGATGTCTTTTTTGGTATTTATATAATATAGTGTTTGTGTTTTATACACAAACACTCTAATCGACTTTGAACCTTATAACTTAGTAATAAAGTTGAAAATTTATTTAAGAAATTTGACAGACTGTAGTAGATTGATGTGCTGGCGTCTCTACTATCGCGGATACGCCTACCTGGTGCCATATTATGACGTATTAACGCCACCATTATTCCAGTGTGAGTGAGAGACGGAGCTATACTAGGCCGCTAGCTCCATCCTTTTTTCGCAGTGGAATAATGATGGCATTAATACTACATAATAAGGCCCCTGAACACCGTACGGACATATTCCTGCTTGCAGCGCTCGGCCGCTATAGTAATGCTAACCTACAATAAAAATGAACGAGCCTTACAGTAGTCGCATAAGATCACATCTCATCCACCTTGGATAATTTATAATATGCAACATTAAAGAGGCGTGGCCTCGTCAAGCTCGTTTCTGACGGCAAACTCTAGCACTGCACGCGGTCATTAGTCAAATCAAATAGCGCGCGCTTCCCCGGCTTCCTGTAATACACGTCCCTTTTGACGAAATCACTCCCACAGATTTCCCACTCTACAGATTGCAGGAAAGCGAGACGAAAGATTTGCAGGAAAGTGAGAGGAAATGTGTTACACATCAAAAAGGGTCGGTAAACAGATGTGGTCATCGTGACTGCGATGGTACAGACGCCAGCACATCAACCTACTGCAATCTGTCAAATTTCTTTCGATTGATTTTCAACTTTATCACTAAGGTATACGGTTCGAAGATGATTGGGAAATTTTGACAGTTTCGGGTAGGTTGACCTGCTGGCGTCTGTACATAAATGGCCAAGGTAAGGCCGTGGTCTCATGCCTGTTTACCTACAAAATTATAATGGCATTTAGTTTTTGAACTTACTTTTTATATTCTGAAGATTGGATAGTTAGGTGAAAAACATTTCGTATTTTTAAATTAGTTGTGCGAAATTGGTACCTAGGTGTTTGCACTAGTCTGCACCTTGCGAAACACATGTGATATTTTATATACTTTAACAGGGACGTCTATACATACAATCATAAAACAGCATGTCTACTTTTTTACGGCTTTGAATACCAGTGGTTTTAGTCAGTGACGACAATGGTGTTGCTATTGGAAATATATCGTATTTAATTCATTTTCGATACTTGATATTTTATATCACTGTATCAAAATAACAGATATCACCAAAAAATATCCTTAAATATCGAACAAAAAATATCGATGTATCGATACATCGACATTTTTTGCACACAAGCCTACCAGGAACTGTCGAAAGTCGAAGTGTCACTGTCAGAAAAGCGAATTTTGGGCTGCTGTCGGTTCCGTTCCGCTCAGGAATTTATTAATTTAATATTTCCCCAAAAAATTAAATCGAATACAAAAAATAAATGCAAAATTATAGTGTAGCAAATAAGAGTGTCAAAAGTGCTCAGCCAAATCAAACATCGAAATAAATGTTCCTTTTGATGTGTGGTAGTGTGATTCACGTTATAATGGAAAACCTGTAAAACTGTTTACAGTATCCAAGGTTATGAGGTTTGAAAGTTATATAATGAAAATATTTTCTGGGTTCGAGTCAGTCAGTTGACAATGAACAAGATGTTTGCACCAAATTCATGTTTCCATGTTTCTTCACTTGTCAAGTACCACTGGAAGAGATGTAATCAATGTATGAAGCTGTTATCTTCGCAAGCGCGAGAAAGCCCTTCATCTAGCGATGGACCTTGGTCATTGTACTCTCAGAGAGTGGCAAGTGGAGTTCTAAGTAAAGATTCACATCAGGAAACTGTTGTACAGAACTTACAGAAGGTGTATGAGGAAGTAGTTGCCTTTGAAAGACCTGCCCTACACAGTCAGAGTGCAGGCTCCTTGTTTAGTTTCTTTAAGAAACCACAGCCCCAGAAGATAATAGCTCCAAATGGACTTTATATATTTGGCAGTGTTGGAGGAGGGAAAACTATGTTGATGGATTTATTTTATGAAACAGTACCGGTAATTTATAGTTATTTTTTTCATTATGATTTTGTTTTTTTCTTCATTATCAATAATGAAGAGAAAAAAAAACCAGTCCCTGTTTAATATAAAAATTCATAACATAATTATTATTTTTTCTGTTCCAAAATTTTTCAGCAGGGGAATTATAGATTTTCACTATTTAGAAAAAATTTGCATACCTATTTTCAGATAAAAGAAAAGTTGAGAGTCCACTTTAACTCATTTATGTTGAACATCCATGCCAGGATTCATGAGCTGAAGATTAAATCTGGAAAAGGAGCAAGTTCCTTCCGTGATGAGGGCTCGAAACCATTTGATCCAATACCCCCAGTAGCTGCTGACATCACTCAGGAATCTTGGCTCATTTGTTTTGATGAATTCCAAGTAAGTGTTTCATTGTGGTATGTGATATGCATAGTATGTCAGATAAATTAATAGATGCAAGGTAGGATTGTGTTGTAGATACTGTCAGTGGCAGATCCAGGAAGTTCGTCTGGGAGGAGCTTGACTCCCCTGAGGATAGATTTTAGAAAAGTGAACACAAAAAAAACCATCCCAATGCATGTCGGACTACGCACAATAAAGGGTTCTTTAGTTGGGATGAATTTAGCCCAAGAAAAAACTTAACAATAGGGACAATACTTAGGGAAGCACTGTACTTTAGGGACCCGCGATTTTTTATAGTAGGTTTTTTTTTAATTTGGTAGAGGACCTACATCCTTTTTAGTGTAATTTTGAAAACCGCAAATCTAGCAAAATATGTGCTGAGAAAAAAAATTGCCTAAGGTTTCTTTCGGGATTATGTGGCGGGTCTAAATTAGGTTCCGAGCAATAATGAGGTCAATGACATCTTCAAGGGCAAGGTCTAGACCCCAAAAGACAAAGAAAAAAAAAAACAACTGAATATTACCTTGTAACAAGCTCTCAGGTCATGGACATTTTCAAGGTCAATGCAAAATAAGGCATTTTCAAAATTCAAAAGTCATTTATTCAAACTAGGCTGAGAATCAGCACTTTTCGAACGTCAAAGTTACATAAGACAGTCCCACAGTTGTGCGGGGCTCCTACTTCTGTGTGGTTTTAAAAAAAAATACCACGAAGGGGATGGCGCCATCCCCTTCTAACCTAACCTGTCCGAGTCGGGGTGCCCCAAGTCCCGCTCGCTCTTGCATCCTAAGTTCTGATTGCCTTGTTACTAAGTCAAGCTATGTCGGGACTTGAAGGGCATGGCGGGGTCTAGTTCGTATGCCTTCGAAATTATTCGAAACTAGGTTTTTTTTTCTGGGATACTAGGCGTTTGCTAGGTGTTTCATTTTGTAAGTGTTCTAAAAAAATATGAATCATCGCACGCGCGGTCCCTAAAGTACAGTGGAGCCAATTTTGTCATCATTTTCCTGTTTTGATTATTTTTTGGATAGAATTATAAACTGCGGTTTTACCCACTATGACGTAACTAAGTTCGTGTTTGTTTTATTTGTAGGTAACAGATATTGGTGATGCTATGATCTTAAAACGACTATTCACACAACTTTTTGACAATGGCTGTCTTGTAATAGCAACTAGTAATAGAAAACCTGATGATTTGTACAAAAATGGACTTCAGAGGTCAAACTTTTTGCCATTTATACCCATACTAAAATCTCATTGTAACATGGTTCAATTAGATTCAGGCGTTGACTATAGATTACGGGGAACTGGCACAAAATATAGTAAATATTTTCTGTAAGTACAAAATTATCATTGCTGTTTTGACCTGAATATCTGTTAGCAACAACATTTACATATTTGATTTATACATTAACTATGTATTACAACTAACTATTACATATATTATGTACTTACAATAATGTAAAGATAAAAATAAGAAAATAAAATTAAGGGAAGAGCTTGTTGGGCATCAAAAACTTCGTCTGCATCGCTGTCAGCGGGAAAAGTGCCCAAAAGGCAAGGCTGGCAGCATTGCCACATTGCACGACAATGCTGTTTCTTTGGCCTAAGAAATGGCCAGCCCTCTGGTCACGTGAAGAGTCGACCAACCGCTTGGCGATATCCCGAAATATTCGATGAGCACTTTATATATTTTGACTGTGGCTATTATTTATGTAATAAATGACTTTTTGTATCATATCAATGTATCACCTACTGTAATTGATGGGAATATTTTCACCATGTTGAATGTCATGTGTTTATGCACTCCATTTGTTTTTTCTTTGAGAAACATACTATACTTACCAAAGTTTCAAATAATTGATTTGCTGACCATTATAACGTAATAATTTTACCATAAAATTAAATGGTTATGCCTATAACAATTAAATTGATTACAGAAACAGTGAGCTCACTCCTGAGAACAATGCAGTGGACAATTTGTTCAAATTTTTAATATCCAAGGAGAATGACACAGTGAGGCCTCGCGTGATCAATATTATGGGTAGAAACGTTAAGTTTGCTAAATCTTGTGGAAGAATTCTGAATTCCACGTTTGAAGAGTTATGCGATAGAGTAAGTAAAAAAGATAAAATGGTTCTGGTTATATTATAAAATAAAATCATTTAATTAAAAATAGTGTTTTAACTTCATGTTGAATGTTTTTTTTTGTTTTAATTGCACTTTGCCCAGCAGTGGCGATAACCAGGTTACCAAAAAATATGCACTGTATTTCCTTCTGTTTCAAATTTTAACAAAATGTTATTATTATTTTGCAGCCACTAGGAGCTAGTGATTATCTTGTGATATCAAAGACGTTCCATACGGTGTTCATTAGAAACTTGCCTCAATTATCAGTAACAATGCTAAGATCTCAACTAAGAAGGTTTATTACGCTTATTGATACACTCTATGACAACAGAGTTAGGGTAAGTAATAACTAAATTAACAATAGAGCACTAATTCAAACTGTCAGACTATTCATTAAGTAATTTGTTTATTATTACATTACAGGTGGTCATCTCAGCAGATTGTGAGCCAAAAGATTTGTTTAAAACTGATGTAAAATCGGATTTCGTTGATTCCGATAGAGCGCTGATGGATGACTTGAAGATTACAAAAGATTCAGTAAGTTAACACAGTTACGCCATTTACATTTTCGGGTATTTGCGATTAAGTAAGTATACATTTGGCAAAAGACTTGGTAATTGGAAAACTACCAAGTACTACGAACATTTCTGCCCATTTAGCTATGGTCCAGCTACGGAATGAGATACAATAAGCTGAATTTTTGCACACGTCTTTCTTCTGACCTTCAAAACACTATCTTAAACGTCACTAATATATAAACAGGTAAAATTTGTGTTTGTATGCAGGGGATAATTTTTGAAAATACTGACCCGATTCCGAAAATTATTTCACTATTGGAAGGCTACAGTATTGCCGAGTGTCATATGACTTATTTTTGTTAAAATAAGAAATTTCGCGAACGAAGTCGCGGGCAGAAGCTACTCTCTCATAAGCACGTATACGCGTTATGCCCAGTAATTGGATTGCGGTGGCAAAACTGCAGTCGCTCTATACAGTGTGTCCGGAGGTGGACTAGCGATATTCTAAATACTTAAATATAAACTATTTTAAAGTACAATTTACACTCTAACCTTGGGTCCAATACACTTCCCCGATTTTTTTTTTTTTTTTTAATATTTTCTGCGAGTATAAAAGAAATCATATCTCTCAAAGTTTTAGTCATACTGAGATAAAAGTAGGATAAAATAGGCTTATTCGAAAGGCAATAATATAGTCTACCGTCTGCATTACAAATCAGTGGTTCACAATTCCATAAAATTTGAAAAAAAAAGTTTGTCGAAAAAAATAACGAAAAATTATGCAATTCCACCAGTAATATTGTTAATTACTACAAAAACACCCCCGACAACCTTTTTTCATTTTTTTACTACATCGACAGATTTTGAGCTAAGCTACAATACAACATAAAATTCACGTACGGTATGGTAGGTAGGTAAGTAGGGTAGGTAGGTATGTAGGTAGGTAGGTACCTACCCTACCTATCTACCCTACCCTACCGGAATAAAAAGTATCCTATGTCCGTCTCCTGGTTCTAAGCTACCTCCCCACCAATTTTCAGCCGTTCTTGAGTTATAAATAGTGTAACTAACACGACTTTCTTTTTAGCACTTTGAGATATGATTTTTTTTGTACTCCCATAGAGAATATTTCAACAAAAAAAACAAAATGGTTGCCACATAGCGGGGAAGTGTATTGGACCCAAGGTTAGAGTGTAATTGTACTTTAAAATAGTTTATATTTAAGTATTTAGAATATCGCTAGTCCATGTCCGGACACACTTTATAGACCGACTGCAGTTTTGCCTTCGAATATATTTTTACACCTTTAGCTTTTACTGAATACACCCTTATTTTCTGACAGGACGATGCCAATGCAGCCATATTCACGGGCGAAGAAGAAATGTTCGCGTGTGACAGGAGTCTTTCCAGAATAATGGAAATGCAAACAGATGAGTATTGGGAGAAGTGGGGCAAACATATTAATTAATGTTACGAATTACAATTCGATAAATAGTAAAATTTGATAATGTGTTCATTATAGATGTATTGTTTTCAAGTGAGATGTTGCAAATGTTAGCAATAATGCGTAACTAAGTGCCTATATTAGAATATGTGTTACGTAATGATTATCCTACCGTTATTAGGCCACTATACAATAAACATCAGTATTATAACATTCTCATGTTATTCAGAATTATATTCCATAGTTCCATGATGTTTCCAATTTGTGTTATATTTTGTAAAATATATTGTACAGTTACTTTATGTTAAAAACATATTTTTATTTTGTTAGTAATTTATTGTTTAAAATAAAGTTGAATTGACATTTTAAATCATGCGTTTTTTTTTGGTTCCACGGAGTATACCTACCTACAAATGAAACTACCTTAAATAACAACATACCGTTCAGACATGTCGATGGTAACATTTTGACTTGGAACAACGCTCTTATTTCGTAGCAGTAAGGGCCGTTTTTCGTACATTCATAATTATATTCGAGCTGGCAAAACCTGCGTGGTAATTGCGTAACACACTTAAATTGGCAATACACACAATTTAAAAAATTCAACAACATTCATTGCGTTACAACATTCACTTCTTCTTCCCAGCAAAAGCACTCGGAAGTGGTGAAGGGTGGGCGTTTTGGGGGACTGTCTTATGTAATTTTGACGTAGGAAAAGTGCTGATACTCAGCCTAGTTTGAATAATGACTTTTGAATTTTGAAGGTATATAATTTGTCGAACATATGAAGCAATGGATTAAGAATTTTCTTCAAAATCCTTCGTATTGTGATAGAAAGTGTGTTACGGAATTGGGGAGCTACGTTGCTACGGATTCGTTAAGGCATTTGCATGACACAACATCGTGTGGTAACAGCAAAAGCAAGAAAAACATTTAGTAAACTTAACAAGGATAGAGGGACATAATGAAAACCTATAGATAAACACAAGACATTTATTTACGTCTGATTAGTTGTTTTTTTTTCAATTAAGGCTTATCTAATCGTACATATGGCTGTAATATTCTTGATACACTTGGATATATGTTTCTTTTTCGGACGGCGTCATCTGTGCTATGACGTCATCGTCCACGCTTGTTAGTGGCACCGTTTTGCCGTTGACTAACACAGAGGGCGCGTTGTCATCGGTATCAGAGTCCTCACTCTCCATTTCAGCTGAAACATGACAACATCAAAATATGTGAAAAAGTTCCTCAAGTTCAAAAAAAAACGGTTCGCGTCTCCACTCAAGTCCGATAGACACGGGGCTAGTGTCTATGTCATTGCATCAAATTGCATTTAAAAAAATGTAGTTCCCAATTTTCCGCCAGACTTCTGTGGTGGCGCGGATACAACTTGACTTCCATGATAACTTGATAGCGCCTTTATTTCGTAGTACTAAGGGCGCTTTACACAGTTCAAGTGTTACTGATGTGCATTCCGTAGGAAATTTATTATGTTATGGTTTAAGAACTTTATTCTCAAAAAGAATTACATTCACTTATATGAGAAAAAACTTATTTCTACTTAGAATACATTAGCGACGCGACGGTTACACAACAAAAATTGGTTAGAATAATGCACTACCCGAAGATAGCTTAAAGTTTTAAATCCGCTAAAATGTGTTCTTTAGAGATTTTTTAAATGTAAACATTGATAATTATTATTTTTATAAGTATAATTGTGTGTCCTTACCAACTGCAGCCAATTCGTCCTTGAGTTTGTAAGGGTCTTTAGATTCATTGTCGCTAGAATCTGAACTATCCGGCTCTATTCCCTTCAGAGCGTTCGTTGCTGCGTTGTTTCCTGTAATAAAAAAAAATACTGAAAAAAATATTCTGGACGAAAATTCCTTTGCCACTTCTGAAAACTAGCGTATGTGAGATTGATTATTTTCGTATTTATAGATAAATGTTATTGCTGTAGAATATGTGCTGTAGACATTTATTACACTCATAAATTACGATTTTACTACCCCAAGCACTTCATAAGCTTTCTTTCTAGTAATAACCGATAGGAACCTAAAACCACAAATAATCTAATCCAGTACTGGACATAGGCCTCTCAATTTTCGCCACATCTTATACCCAACCTTCCGTATCAACTCTGTAGACATACCTACATAACGATCCGAATCCGTTACCACGGTAATAATAGGTTGGGGAAAAGTTGCTTCGCATTTTTTAAGAAAATTCAAAAAAAAAAAAAAATAGTTTATTTACATTTAACTAAACAAATGAAAATCACACATTTTCCTAATTTGAATTTGGAATTATGTTCTTTAAAATTTAAACTTTCAATGATACCAAAACCAGCCAGATACAAATAGTACCTATAGCCAAAGAGATTTTATTACAAGTTCATACATACTATAATGCGAAAAGACTTTTTCCCCAACCTAATTATTATCTATATAGTATTGTAACTCGGCCGTATGTTTGGAATAAATGCCTACAGCCGCGCGGTACGTAAACATGCGATAGGGCTGCCCGCCTCCAGCATTTTAATTAAATTTGCCTACGTTGTGTTTCCATTTAGTTTTGTGATTGAAAATATACTTTTTTTATATAAACAAATAAAATACTTTGTGTATTGAATAAGAAATGTTTAATAAAAATGCGTGTTGTTTTTTGATTGGTAGATTTAATTTAAAAACCATGTTTATGTTTGAATAACAAATCTTATGTATGAAAAATATTTATATCATATCGTATATCGTATCATGATTCACGAACCGCCTATAACTACCTATTTCACTCGTGTCAATCATTTCCTTTACTCTATTCACTTTATTTATTAATCCAGACACCTTCTTTTCGGGAGATAAAAGGAAATACTTATCCATTAAAAAGACACACATTATGTACCTACCTACTAGTAAGTAAAATTATGTTATAGTCTTACCTTTCAGAGTTTCCAGGTAATCTATAAAAAGTTATCTCTGGATGCGTTATTGACGAATTCATACAACCAAAAACAGCACAATATATCCTACTCGTCATATTAAATATGTACTAGAACTTATTTTTAGTGAAAAAATCGCGCGGTTATTGATAATAAAACAACACACCGTCCGTTCGTCACTGCGGCACAGTCGCGACTGTCTGCATGCCGAGATCGATGCGCGTAGGCATAGCTCGCGCTTCGTCCGTTTGTATAAAGTTTGAATACTTTATAGATAATATTACCGTGGCGTTACTTACCAGTGTTTTGTTTTTCATGAGCGAGTAGGACAGACATAATATCGTCGTTCTTCTCTTTTCCGGTTGTTTTCGCGTTACTTGCATTGCTGGCTGCTTTCTCCAGTGCGGCATCCGTCGAATGAACGCTGTCACTCTGTAAATGTGTTAAGAATAACATTTAGTCTGGTTTTGTATGAGGCAGAATCATGATGATCCAAAAATGGAATTGATCCGTCGAGGGGATCTGGTGTTTCTATAAGATGCTATGATAGTTTTCAATGGGAATTCCTTTTTCTCCTTGAATCCTCTTGATTCTTATTAGCTACTCTGATGACAGCTGACAAAAACTGTCACAGTCACACTGAAGTCGTGGAACTGAGGTAATTGCTAGGTACCTACCGTTTCTAGCAATTACCTCAGTTTCACGACATAGAATGAAGTAGATATGAAATGAAAAAAACCGCCCGATCTATACAACCTATCGGCTCTTCGGAGGGTTTCCTAACACTGACTCGCATTTATTATACTCGAATTATGTTTACTTGTTTGTTAAAATAATATGAAATACCTATAATAATTTCAAATCCGATTCTAAGAGAAACATTCACAAACATTATAAATATGACAAACATTTATCTAATACTATTATGATTTATTATAAAAGTACCTATGAACCTAACCAGTTACCGCCAGCTATTAAGCAATTATAATAGAAATTATGTAAAAAAAAACTTAATTTATCATATGAATGAGTTTTTTTGGAAAAATTAATGCTTTTTTTTTGCCTTTTAATACTAATGTATATCCGACAAAGGATTAGACTGTTAGCCTAAAAATGTTACGTTTAAAATAAGAACTGGTGTACACAGTTATGCAATAAATATATCTTTATCTAATACTTTTTTTCCTGAGAGAAGTTCTGATATCTAACATACTTTAATAATTTTCTGTATTGGATAACTATTAAGGTCAGACATTTCCGAATGAATCACACGGTATGTATTTAATGTGATATCGGAAGATACTACGCCAAAATTTAGTTAAGTCATGTGACTTGACCTAGATTTTGGCGACACCGTTTTGCAAAGTAACTCCATTGTAAATAACTGTACTGTATAGTGAGGGTTGGTGTATCTCATTTAGATAATAAGCTGTACAAAGGGTCGTTCAATTGCTGTTGAACTTTTAGGACGTCTGGGAAAATAAATGCGATGCTTTGGGCATCTTTTGCGATTTGCCCAAGGCATTCGATTGCGTTCTTCATGAAACTTTAATCAGGTAACTCCGCCACTACGGGATCCGGAACAACGCTCTGGATCTTCTTACTTCATACTTGAGTAATAGGATCCATAGACTTGACGTTAATGGAAAAAGATCTCCTGGATCTATATAGTAACAATAGGAGTCCCACAGGGTTCAATTCTTGGTACTTTCTTGTTTTTCATTATATTAATGACTTGCCTTACACCTCATAAAGGACACGCACGATATAGTGTTGTTTGCAGATGAAACTTCACTTTTGTTTAAACTCAAACGTCAGCACCTGGTTACTGACGGTGTAAACAGCGCGATCTCAAAAGTAGTTCACTGGCTTAATGTCAATCATTTACTTCTTAACGAAAAAAAAAACCATTATTAACTAGCATTAAGTTTACGCTACCTCACGAGAGGTAGATGAAAACTAATATGTTGATAAAGGGCGAAAAATTTAATTCTGAAGATAGCGCAGTCTTACATTTGGATGCTTAGCTTCAGTTTCCTACATATATGTAGATAAATTGACAAAAAAGCTAAGCACCGCAGCATACTTTAACTGACATAGGAGACAGCCCGATTAGTGTACCTACTTTAGCAATTTTCATAGTGTAATGTCGTACGGTATTCTGTTGTGGGTAATAGGGATGATGCCTGGGTCAAAAAAAATGAATTCTATTTAGTCCGTCAGTCAGATAATAAAAAAATATTAGACACGTATTTTTTCCTTTATCATATTAATAAAAAATGACTTAGATACAACGCATTAAAGTTGGGGAGTGGGGGCTGATACGTCACAAGTATGTATAAAATCTACATACAAGTGACGTCATGGCACATTATAACTTTATGTATCGCCGTAATCTTTTGATAACGTAAAAAAATAAAAAATACGTGTACGTTATTTTTTCATAATCTACATTACGGACAAAAAACATTTTTTTAGTCATCTTCCCTATTGCCGCCGATATTCAGAGTATCTTTGTTTTGCAAAAAAGGCTGTATAATCAATTTATAAATGAAGTCCGAGACATCAGAGAAAAATTTATGGAGATTAATGTACTGACTGTGCCTTCGCAGTAAATTTATGAAAATCTTTTATATGCCTATAAAAATACAAATTTGTTGTACCTACAAGTCCTACAACAAAGCTCAAGAAAATAGGCGGCTCGTTAAGATGTCTATGTAGGTACTTATACGCTTTTATAATAAACTTCTAAACCAAATTCAAGATCTAAGCCTGAATAAATTCAAATTCATTTATTTGTCCGAATATGGTACATTGCATGGTCTTAAATTAATAAATGGTTAAATTCAAAGCATTCGTAAGTTATGCCGGAAAGCGTACTGTTAAAGCTCTATATTATATTATGGACAAAAAGGCTTGAGATTAAGGTGCTCCAATTTTTGCAGTTTTTTTTTTTTTGCTAACTGTACAGGCTGGATTTTTGAGATGGGCAGTAAGGGCAGCTACCTTAACCGTTGAAGCTGCAAGAAAACGGTCTTAGGAGACTGTCCTTAACTTTTTGAGACATATTAATCTGCATTCACCGATTTTGAAAAAAAAAAACAACAAGAATATGGGCAGTTTTCTCAAAAACTCTTTTTGATGCCAATCGATCCTGTATCTTATTAGGAACAAAAAAACTCTATTGGACCAAATGAGGTTTTAGTACTCAAAAAGTCAAAAATCTCAAAAAACTAAGGAAAATCGTCTCAACTTTGTAATGCAAGAAAATATTGCAATGCAAATTTCTTTTCTGTGGCATAAAACAAACCTGACTTTTGACGTTTCATAAGTGCTCATGTAGGTCTATGAGAAATAAAATATTTTGCATTTTTAATAAAATTGAAGCAACAAATGACTATTGTTGCTTCAACTTCTGGTATGCCACAGGCAATTAAATCGCACCGTGTACCTAACCATATTAATCAGGCTTTAGCGTCGTAGGTAGACTATATTTTTGGCCAACTGTACTAAACAAAACTACCTATACACCAGAAAAATATGCAACATGTTTAAAATATAATAAAAAGTGAGTACTTGGTCATTAGTAACGATGGTACTCTCCACCATCCATACAGGCCGCTCCTTGCGCAGTGCACTGCTGTCGTTAGCGTTATCCGCTTCGCCGATTGTGACGTCAACGCGAGTTTCCTCAACCAACATGCCTTGGTTGCGCGTCGCCTCGCCTGACCATTCTTGGCCAGGGGGACGCTGGGCCAACATTTTTGAGTTCAATCTAAAAAGAAGGTTTTACTTTTAGTGTGTAGCTACCGGAGTATCCAAGGGTTATTGTATTACCCATTAACTGGGTTTGTGGAGGTCAGATAGAGATTCGCTCCATGTTAAATAGGTAGGTACTGGCATTTAGCTGCATCCGGCTAGACAGAAATCCGACCCCAACATAGTTGAAAAAAGGCTAGGCAGATGTTCATGTAGATACCGTTGCAGTCGATGAGGTCGACATGTGTATACTGCTCGACATGTGTATACTGCTCGTCTTAACCTACGGTGCCCAAAGCTGGTTACTCATTGAACAATAACAGTTCCAACTTATGCTTTGCCAATGAGCAAAGGAGCGCAGAGTAGCTATCAGATTACTATGTTTTGAGGCGATCAAAATCGACTGGTCGTAGTCGTGGTTGCACCTTAAGAAAAACTACCCGGCACTCCATAACTCCAGTATCTAGCGGATGTTGGAGAAAAATAAACAGCCAGGCTGCGGTAGGAGTGGGATGGCCACTGGGGCGGGAAAATTCTAAAATTCTTTTTTTTAATTATGAATTGGCACTGTTAAGACGTGTATATAATATTATCGCAATCGGTATCCTATAACTGCAAGATTTTGGGTTCATTTTCTTGTTGATTGTTCGCCTGTCCAAGAAAATTTACAGATGAAATGGGAAAAGCCTTGGAAAATTTTGAAGAGAAAGCTGTTGCCAGATTTCGAAATATTCCAGGTCAAATGCCACTGATAGACACAACAAATATACACATTGGACGCCTACCCATGGGTTATATTTATACCCGTCGAGGTTGACCGCGGCGAAGGTGTGACAATCTGGATAGGTTTGCAGACAGGCAGAAATTGCAAACGATTAAGAGGTTTTGGAAGTGAAAGGGGAGGGCTTTGCCAAGAAGTGGTACACAATATACGCTACCAAAAAGTATTGTTTCTATCTTTTGGCGGAAGCTCTTTGTATTGATAACAATCGGATGGTTTTTCATTTGCAAATTGTAGTCGTATTCTCAGTGCAAGAGCGACTTACGTAACGAAACAATGAAGGCTGTTTATCATTTCGTTATAATATGGTCTCTTTTAGTAGCATCGACTTGTCGTCGACGAAAACGGTCAAAGTCAAGGACGGTCAATGTGGTTTTCATTTTATAGTTAGTCAAACAGGGACGTGAACGCATGACTTCAAGAACGTTTTAAAGAAGTGCTTAACACCAGAAGTATGCATGACATACATAGAACTAATGTTAAATAAAACATGAGTAGGTACCCTCTGATCGTGTTGATGTCAACTGGTTCTGGTTCTAATATCTCTGGCGACAGTTTGATGCCCTCGACCTCTCGCAGTAGAATATACAGTGTTTCTAACTGTTCGTTGAACTTGGCCAGTAATAATCTGGAGTCTTTCTTCGGCAGTGCCGACTGGTCTTCCTCTACGACTTGGTTACAAAATGTACAACGGAACTCTTGTGTCATCATATCGTATAATTGGTCTGCCTGAAAATACGCAGATGGAAAACTTTAGGTATGTCATGCCCTAGTTTTATTTTATCTATTATATGTATAACTGATGTCCCAGGTAAAATGGGTGTAAATATCCAGCCTGCTAATGTAGTTACTCAACAAGACAGCCCAGCAGCTAGGGTGGAGGATTAATGAATCAATTCTATGTTAATTATAATAGTTAGAGGCCATAAATGTCAGGCCATATATAATATGCTTTATCAAATGCTTAACGAGCGTGTTCTTCTAGTCATGCACGTGGAATACAAGACATACAAGTCTATGCTCTAAACCTGGATGACAAAGTTAATGAGAGGTTTCCAACTTATTTTATTTATTTATCAAAATTGAGTTTTTTGCCGGCTCTTCTCAATAGGATTACGAAACGACCAATTGAAACCGTGCATCTAATACTTCTGAGTTCTGACATTTCACAAGTGCCAATGTCATTCAAAAACTTAAATAAACTTAATTCTGATTATTTTATTTCAAGTACGGATGTACTTGAAATAAAATATTCAGAATTAAGTACTTACTTCAAGATCTGTGAATGTCTTCCCACATGATGGGCATTTGAAACTGGCGCGGCTGGTAGCGTCACGTTCCTCCGTCTCCATACGTTTGCGCATAAGATCTAATTTGTATTTAACTACGTTTACGAATGTTTTGTAATTAATAAAATAATAGTTTACTTTCTGTGCTTTTCCGTCAGTTCCTGGAAATAGAGAAAACGATGAAGAGGTTCAAAATGCTTTGATTAAGTAATCCTCTCGTTGGAAGTGACGGCTTTTCCATCTATTCATCAGGGCATTTGAACAGAAAGTTATTCGAAAACGTTTATGGTTCTTAGCGTCACAGTCACAGCTGAGCGACTGAGCGCTACAGTTGAGCGGTTTTATGTAGATATGAATGGAAAGCAGCACTTTAAATGCCTGGCATTCTGGCATATATTAAACATTGTAACAGCAAATCAACCTTCACGCCTCCCCCTTAAAACTTAGACCAAATATTTTTTGATATTCGGATAGCTCATGCATGACCTAAAGAAGTGCCTTATACAGGGTGTTTGGCGCATGGACCGACACAATTTTTTCAGGGATTTGGGAGGTCATTAGCTAGGTTCTACCCATACACCCTTTGTCCCAAATGTCACGGTTGGTTACATATGATTATTTTTTTAAAATGAAAAAAATTCCCAAAATGTGTCCTTTAATTTGAAATAACTTTTTTGTTTGTGGGTGTAGTGGCACAAAACAAATTTTGCATTCTCCAAAGTCCTTTAAATCTAAAAACATCTTTGTTTTATACAACTGGTTTCAAGAAAATTCCTTACAAGCTTCCAAAGTTAATTTTTGTATTTAATTAATGAAATTTTACAACTTCTAAATTAATTATAAAAAAAACTAAAAGCTATTTTGAACTTAGCTAGAACCTAGCTAATGACCTCCCAAATCCCTGAAAAAATTGTGTCGGTCCATGCGCCAAACACCCTGTATAAAGAATATGAATTAAAAAAATCGCTAGTTTAAGTACATACGGAGGGATCAAAAAAGCTTTAAAGGAATTAAACCAAAATCTGGATGACAAACATGAAAATCAAAAATGGAAGTTCTACAAGTAAAAGAGAAGCGATACTTTAAATCGCCAGACTACTATAGAATACTATACTAACCAAAGACAAAAGACAGCACCAGTAGAGAAACAAATAACGACAGACTCCGAATCAGTACCAATAATACTACAGGTTGAAATTATAAGAGCAATCAACACACAAAAACTAGACAAAGAGCCCGGCTCAGGTCAAATATCTAACGAGCTATTAAAACATACAACACCGGTGATTGCTCCTAGACTAATAGAACTATTCAACGACATTTTATCAACCGAAAGCATTCTTAATGATTGGACAAAATCAACTATAGTACTAAATAAAAAAAGGATACAAAGGAGATATGAGCAACTATAGACCAATAAGTTTAATGTCTAATATTTAAAAGATATTCTCAAAGATAATACTATCACGGATTGCTGTCACGATAAAAATCAACCTAATGAACAGGCTGGCTTCCGAAGTAGGTTTTCGACGATAGACCACATTCACGTCGTAAGACAGGTGCTTCAAAAGTATAGGTAAGGAATACAACAAAGTTTACTACTTAGGGTTCATGGATTTTAATAAAGCAGTTGATTCCTTAGACCACGATTGCATCTTGAGGGCACTAGAAAGTCAGGGAGTTGAGGCGAAGTACATTCGAATATACAAGAAGTAAAGTCAAGCTGGAAAGAACAGGAGAAGAATTTTCTATCGAAAGTGGTGTCAGTCAAGGTGACCACATTTACCGAAAATATTATCTGCAGTTCTAGAAATGATTTTTAGAAACCTGCAATGGTAAAGGGATGGACAGCATTAACGGTGACAAACTGAACCATCTAGGTTTCGCAGACGATATTATCCTGTTTTCTGAGCATCCAGAAAATTTGGAGGACATGCTACAACAACTATCAGATGAAAGCGCCAAAGTAGGCCTATCATTGAACACATCGAAAACGAAGGTAATGAGAAACTCAACTAAAAAAGGCATTAAAATAAATGGTGGACACATAATAATAGAATATGACAATGCATACATATATTTGGGTCACCTATTATCTACAGAAGACACAATGCAAAAGGAAATAGATAGAAGGATAACAAACAGCTGGAAACGGTTTTGGTCGCTGAGCGAGGTCATGAAGAACAAAGATATCGAAGGAAAAAGGAAAGTACATGTATCCTTCCATGTTTATCGTGTGGATGTCAAACATAGGCAATAACTGAGCAACAAATAAAAAAATCTAATTATGCCAAAATGGGATGGAGAGAAGCGTAGTTGGAGTTAAAAGAAGAGACAAGGTGAGATTACAAAATGTAAAAAGCAAAACTAAATTTTAAAATATACATACCGTATACAAACGCCTGAAATGGAGATGGACAGGACACATGCTATGGGAAGGGATAGAAAAGTGGACGAGACTAGTAACGAAATGATACCCTCTCGTGACAGTAAAAAGAAAGAAAGAAAGAAAAAGTATTGATTGGGACAAGCACAGGAGATCTTAATTAAACTAAACACGCACTCATTAAAAATAAAAATACAAACGAAGTAAAAACAACCACAGAACAAAGGTAGACAAACTAAACGTTGGGAAGACGACATGAAAAAGATAGCTGGTCCAGAATGGACACTGCAAAGGATAGGACAAAATGAAAAGCTTAAGAGGATGCCTTTGTCGAAGGACAAGCTGTACAAGAAAAACCGGCTGCCGTTGTAATTAACTAAAAGTTAAGTAAAATGATTATGCATGTTAATCATCAGCAGACCTCATCTTGTAAAGTTTATATAAAGCGTCAACTCACGCTTTTTCTCATGGAATAGGCAGAAATCAACTAAACATTCTCTTTAGCTTCGTCCACGTACGCAAGCTTTAAGGGTGATTTTCGTAGTACACGTACGCGCTGGTTGCTAATAGGCACTACGCACAAACCTGATACAATTATGTAAGTAGTTATGGAAAAGTACCTGTTTCCATTTTTAGTCTCACTTGGATGAATTTATCGTTTTTTAACGTGGCTATTCGGGCCCTCAACATTTTCCTTTCGAATTTTAATAGTTCGCAAATGTCATCCTCTTTCATACCTGAAGAAAAATAAGATAAATTAACACCGACATCATAGGCGTATTGTCGTTTCACATTTCGTCAGTTATAATTTAATTAATAGAAGGCGTGTTTATTGCCAATAAAGGGGGCAAATCTATCCGGGCTGCGCTTGGGACATTCCTAATGGAAAAACCTAATAACATTGCCCGACCTGGGGACCGAACCTAGGACCCCAAACGCTCAGCAGTTGTAAATTTTTACAAAATATGTCATCAAATAAAATGGTATTTACATACAGGGATTTCTCACGAGCATGTCGACTATGAGAGCATCCTCAATCGTATAAAAGCCTCGAACAACAAGTCGTGCCAACTGCTTCAAGCTGCTGGGCACTTCAGTCACCAACCGTTCCTCAGTCATAATATCTGAAAAAAATATTTGTGTGATGAAGGGAAGGGATCATAATGACGACTGCAGTTAGATAGCACCCTAGTATTACGTTAAGACCAAGACAACACAAAGCAGAGGTTTCTTATGTTGTTCAATTATAAACCTTATCTTGAGAGTGTTAAAGTGCAAACGAGCACGCAGCCGTTTGATCTCTGCGTCGTGTTCTTTTAACATTGATTTTAAATTGTATTATTCAATGTCATTCTTATTAATCGATACCTATGTAATGGATTTATGAGTTGTAGTATTCTTGCTATGATTATGAAAAGGAAGCTTGCTTGATCAATATTTTTTTACCATTGACGACTGAGGACATGATTATGCATAAAAAAACCCTTCATACAGCGTTTGCCACTAGGGGTCGACATTTCATGGCAAGGGGTCAAAGGTTCTACGCAGGTCTACATAAAGCTGCCCAGTAGTGGAAATACCCTGGAGTCTTTTATTTTGCAAATTTGCTCCTTGATTATTATTAACGTCATTGCGGATCGTCTCGTATGCACGGTCATAATCAGTCAGAATCGATTGCCAATGTGCACAATCTCGATGGTAGTTGGATATATTATACTAATATAGGTCAATACAGATAGTGCAATCCTCGACGACGCGCCCCACTCCGCAATAACTGTACTGTAAGCTGTACTTTAGTAGGGAGCGGAGCGGAGTGGGGCGCGTCTTCGTGGATTGCACTATCTATAATCATAAATCATACCAAACAAGGACAGATAATTATAAAAATAGCGTTTTCATAAAAACAATTTTATTCAATTATTTAGGTAGGTTGGTACTTACATTATTTTCATTGACAAAATAAAATTACATTGTACAACTTTAATTGATACGTACATAAATAAAAGTATTCTAAAAATTAAAGATGCCTATATATTACCTGTCAGCGTTACGAAAAATATTACAATTCACTCTTTGTATGTATATATAGAACTTTTAAATCGTTTGGCAGTATGTACACTTTATCTACTTTGGACATATCACTTTAAACACATATTGTTATCGATCACTAGGGAGACATTCAGTCCAATTTTTTTGCTTAACAATCCTACTTTAAAAAAAATCATACCTAGCTGAAATGCAATTCCAATAATTATATTAGTTAACACATTCAAACTCCTAAACGGCAAGTTTTTTTTTTCTGAAACTGAGCAAGTTGATTATTAAAATTAAAGGTTTAAAAAGGATTATGTAAATCAGACTGTTTTAGAACAGCTTTATGGTGAAGACCATGTCAATTGATTATTTTTAAATCATAAATGTGTATTTCTAGTCTTAAACCATCATATTTTGAAAAAAATATGCACATTTTGACATCAGTTGTTGTAAGTTGTCATACAATGACTAAAAAATTACAACTCAATTGGCAAAACACAAAACTAAATAACTTACAAAAAGCTTAAGCTTTCTTTCTAAATTAAAATGTACAAGAGACAACTAAATGCTAGCCTACTTTAAATTAGGATACCAAAGTACTAACAAAAATCAGTCTTGGATTTAATGTGAAATTGAAAAAGTAATATAAAATTAGTTTGCCACATGAACATAATTATTTATAAAATAAATAATTATTTTTACAAATTGACCAATAAATTCAACTGCTTGAATGATGGAAATCACTACTTGTAAAGTATTAATAAATTCTAAGGGCAAGAAAATTCATACATGTATTAACTGGGATAGATTAGAACAGGTATGGGATGATTGTTGCAATTATTTTATTGTTAGTTATTACCCCAATTAAATGACACTTGGTGGATCATCATCATCATCATCATTTCAGCCATAGGCCTCCCTCCCCCAATTATTTCCAAATTGGCCGGTTGGAAGCGACCTGCATCCAGCGGCTTCCTGCGACCTTTATTACTTGGTGGATAGTCATAAATAATTAAAGTAGGTCTTAAAATTACCATACAAAATGTTTTGCCTACATTCTAATCAATCAAATTTACACTTTTGATTCATTCTGGATGAGTTCTTTCCAAAATAAGTTGAATACTATCCAATGTTTGGTAGATGATTCTAAAGTTGGGGCGGTCACTTGGACTGTGATTCCAGCACTGTTTCATCAAATCATACACACACCGGGGTGTATTGTCTGGACATGCAAGAACATTTCCATCTTTAAGGAACCTCACTACTTCTTCATGTGTCATACCAAAATAAGGTTGAAGAGCAAATGAAAATATTTCCCAAAGACAAACACCATATGCCCACACATCTGATTCTAATGTATACTTATTATACAGTATACTTTCTAAAGGCATCCATCTCACAGGGATAGCATCATGCTCATCACCCTTGTAGTAGTCTTGTAAGTATATTTTGTGGGACAATCCAAAGTCTGCTATTTTCACTACCATATCATCATTGATGAGGCAATTTCTAGTTGCTAAATCTCGATGGACAAACTTCCTATCTGATAGATACACCATACCAGATGCTATTTGTCTTGCAACATGTAGAAGATCTAAATGACTGAGTGGAGTAACAAGCAATCTCAGATCTTCCCTATTTTCAACAGGTGGGAAATTAGGGGCTGTACTGCAGGCTCTCAAATATTCATTCAAATCACCCTTTCCCATAAATTCAAACAATAAACACATTGGACGTCCAATAGCGCACACACCAAGTAGTTTTACAATGTTTGGGTGATCAAAGTCAGCTAACAAACAAGCTTCTCTTTCAAAATCCAATTTTAAATCATGGGAAGCCTCATCTTTGAGCATTTTAACAGCAACAATAGAAAATTCTTCTTCAGGGATTAGTCCAGGAGCTTTAGCTTGAAACACTCTTCCAAAAGCGCCTTGCCCTAAATCTCTGATGTATATTATATTATTCCTTGGAAACTCCAATTTTTCAAGTTTAGGGTTTAGTTGTGCACCAGTTGTATGATAAGCTAAATTACTAGGAAGTTTATCCAGGTCTATGTCCATATTGGGTATATTCCTGCGGCTTGATACATTACATTTTAAATAGTAATGATTTTTAACAAAATAATGGCACAGTAAAGCTATTGAAGCTATTGCCATGACAAATCCAAGGCCACAAATTGAGAGCAACAATACAAATGTAGGTGTAAAGTAATTCTCCATAACAATATTATTTGGTCCAATACTATTGTCAAATTCATCACTTGTGTTGGCACAAGACGGAATATCACAAAGTTCCCATCGCACATCAGGATCCATAGTATAGCACCAAGGCTTAATCTCCTCACCTCCTGCATTCCTGCAATAATTAGTGGCATTCTGAACTTCTGGAAAAACTAAAGGAGGTCTTGTATGTTGATGAGGTGATTGTGACTCCCAAGCTTGACAGGCTAATCCAGTTTCTGTCACATTCATATTTCCCTGGTAATAGCGTCCATTATCTCTGTAGCATGATGTTGTAACTTGACTGTAGTCCATATTTGTAATTCCAACATTATTGCATGTTACTTGTAGACCTTTTCCTGAGAATTTTGGCAGGTTTTCACATTCCGGAAACCGAAAATGGCCTCTATTTTCAAAGAATACTCCACGGCGCTTTTGCTCTTCAACAACTATCCAATCATTGTAACAAAACTGCATTTTAACAGCCATACAGTCTTCTAAACAAAGTGGCAATGCAAAATAGCCTATTCCATCTTTATCTATGCATTTGGGGAAAGCATACGCACACAACAGTTTTTCAGCCTTACTTCGACAGGGCTCTTTGAGTTTCGATATCATTTCTTTCCAAAGTCCAGTTGTAATTTTCTCATTGTCAAAACCTCCCGTTTGGTTATACCATACGTACCCAGTTGAATATTTTTTACATATTTGTCCATTGTATGGTCCACAGTATAGATGCACAGAATTTATAAGAAGAAGCACAATAAATAATTTGTAGTGGATGTCCATTGTTTTATTTTATGGGAGATAAAGACTCGATGTATGTGACATTGATTCCTTGCATTTTACTGTAAAGCTAAATACAACATGATAAAACACTTGTACAATGGCGGACGTAGTTATTTTATTATGTATTGATTTTAGCTTCGCAAAGCAAAAGAAGCACAGTGTACCACCAACAATGATGAGCAATCCGATAAATGTCACAAGATGACAACACTCACAGCTGTAAAAACTACTAAACGTTCCAATAATGATACTAAAACATATTTCTTTCAGAGTAAAAAGTTTCAAATGTTATGAAATAATATTTTAAAGCACGATTTCAAGAATGCCTCAACAATACATTTGATAACATTTATCTGATTGGTTATCATAACAATTTTATCACACAAAGTAATTTAGTCGATTTTACAGAGTCGTATCACAATAAAAATGTTCAGAATGGCAATACACGTTTTTGGTTTAGAAAGTTGGTAAGGTGCATGTCAAAATAATAGAAAAGGTACGAACCGAGTTAAAATCTTGTGAATGGCTGCAATTGAGAAAGTTAAAGTCGTCGTTCTTGGTGATTCTGGTAAATGAAGTCTCAATATAAATTATCACACTTCTTGTATATTTTCACTGTTATATATGTAAAAAATACACTAAATTCACGGTCTAACTTGTCGTTTGCCAACATGACTGTAGCCATGACGCCCATGACACTTTTGAAGGTTAGCCAACCTTTAGGATGTTTATTTTGGCGGGAAATCCCAGTGATTCCACACTTCTACAGCATGCTCTAGTTGTTTTTTTTTACTAACAATATTTATTAGAAAAAATATTTTGAATATAGTATTATGATATTATTACAATTGCCCTTCACCTACTTAAATGGTGCTAAATCATGTTTTGTTTCCCTTAATCGTAAGGATGTTTATAGCCAGCACAATGCGATCGTTCGTTTCATAGTGTAATATCTGACCATGACCTTGATCATCATCATCATTTTGGGTTTTATGACCATGTATAAACACGATGCTATGCATGCTTGGTAAACCCGGTGAACCACTGGGTTTAACTGTGACTGTGCATCTGATCTGAGGCCCTGCCCTAGTGAGTAGTGTGTTTCTTTTAACCAATTCGACTTTACGCATCGACCGCGTTCGGCGCCTCGATTGGCCCTTCACCAGCTACAATGAAGGGCCAATCGGAGCGCCGAACTCGGTCGATAGATAGAATTAGATTTTTGGCCCATGAAATTCCTTTTGGACCGGTTTTTTTTTTTGTGGAGATTCAAGTGTCAGCAAATTGATTCCAATAAAATTTTTAGGTGAATAGAGGGAGGCAGGGTGCCAAACAAATTGGTAAAAATGGTAAAAACCAGTTTTTCGCTTCTAGAGCAAAAACTACAGCTCGGACAAAAAAAAAAGTTAAATGTATTAAATGTGCGCTATAAAAAAACAAAGAGAATGAGCCCTGGTAGAGCAAAATCGGTCCAGAGGATCTTCCGCAATTCGCAAAAAAAAACGCGTTTTTTTTGAAAATTTTGTAAAATAACTCGCGTTCCGGAAGTGATAGTGAGCTGAAATTTTGATATGATGTCAGTTTTGTGGCCCTCTAACTACAGTTAAATTTTCAGATCTAAATGTTGCCGCTTTTTGCAAACTGTCGACTTTTGCAAAAATACCTTTTTTGAATCGACTGGGAGGGTATTTTATTTTCGAAAAATTTAATAATTTCGGTTCCTGTGCATGGACTACAAATGATTGACTACAAATTTTTAGATCATTTGACAAAGAATAAAGTTTAAATAATTAATGAAGTTGAGGTACTTTTTACGCGCGCGGGCGGCGGCGCGAGTGGCGATTACAGAGTGAAAAAAAACTTAAAAATACCGTTTTAACCACAGACATAATGTCTGTAGTTTTAACAATGAAAACCGGCCAAGTGCGTGTCGGACCACGCACAATGAAGGGTTCCGTAGTTGGAATGAATTTATCGTAAGAACAAACTTAACTTTGTAATTGAAAAACATGTTCTCCCATAAGGAATATATGGGAGAACATGTTTTTGCAACCGCAAATTTAAGTTGGTCAATTATTACTCGTAAACTTGTAAAGCCCACTTAAGTGTGATAGTTTTCCTTTAAATTTCTTTATATTATATAAGTACTAATGCCGTGACATTTGAATTTCTAACTACAACCGTTTAGTTGGCTTGATAAGTCACGAACGGTTTACTTAATCAAAAAACGGTCTTCGCAAACCCCTAATATTTTTGAAAGACCTATCCAACGATATCCCACACTATGGGAAGGACGAAAAAAAAAATATGATCCCACTTTACATGTAGGGGAGGTACCTACACTAAATAATTGTTTTTTTCAAAATTTTATTTTACCACTTTTTCGGCGTCATTAACTTTATACTCATGCCAAATTACAACTTTCTAGTACCAATAGTTTTTGAGCTAACCCGCGGACAGACAGACAGACAGACGGACATGGCGAAACTATAAGGGTTCCTTCTTGACTACGGAACCCTAAAAATGAGTTTTTCAATTTTTTCACTATTTAGCTAGCTGTAGTTTTTGCTCTAGAAGCGATAAACTGGTATTTACCATTTTTTTGACACCCTGCCTCCCTCTATTCACATTATAAATTTTATTGGAATCAATTCCTGACACTTGAATCATCACAAAAAAAACCGGTCCAATAGGAATTTCATGGACTTTTCAAGATTTTTCGCTAATTCTATCCTCAGATCAACCATAAATCGTAAACTTTAGCGTGTGGCCTGATTTATAGATTGGTATAAAAGTAGGCGTTTCTTATGGCTTAGATGTGCCATTATAAAGGCTTTGGTCCCAAATTAGGCTCATATTTGGATGGCCAACACATTTTCTTTCGAGTTCTTAAATCACCCGCAACCTATAAAAATAAGTAGGTGAACTGCTGTCAAAAAGTCCGAATCCGAGAAAATTGTACAGACGCAACTCTTAGGATCGAAAGATCGTTTTGACATAGGTAGTCTTGCATGATGATGTTAAGACTTGAACCATATTTTACTATCCCGTGTCTTTTGTAACAGCTTCCTGTCAAAGATCAGGAAATGAATAATAAATAATGAATTGCAATTATAACACTGAATTTTATGTTGTTACCGTTTTAGGTGTAAAAAAGTCATTTTGAAAGATTCCAAATACTTTTTTTTACATCTAAAACTATATATTCGGTGTTACGATAAATAATTACATTTCATAATAAATATTTCAGTTCACATATGTTAGCCAAATTTCATATTTCCATACAGTAATATTGCCAAATTAATCAAAACAGGTACCTAAATATTTGACAGCTATTTGCGACGTTGCCAACTTTTATGATAAGCGCGTCATGGTTTTTAAATAAGCATTTTCTGTTTTAGGTGTAGGGAAAACCTCGCTGACGTATTTGATTGCACACAATAAACCACTATTGTCACCGGGATGGACTGTAGGATGCTCCGTAGAGGTGAAGTTACACAGGTACAAGGAAGGCACACAAGCGCAAAACACATTTTTTGTGGAGCTATGGGACGTCGGAGGCTCAAACGGACACAGAAATACTAGAAATGTATTTTATCAGCCAACTCATGGTGCGTTTGTAAATTACAATAGGTACCTACCTGCTTACTACGAGATTAAATCATATTACACGTCACACCAGGATCTTCTATTTAGTTCTATGTAATACTGACAGTATCCACGTGGGTGGGAAAAATATTTAAAGGAAAATTAAATATTTTATTAGTTCCATTGCAGTCCTATGAGGGCTACAACTACAAATGGCCTGGCTGCAAACGGCAATCGGTTTCGTGATTTGATTCTAAATCACCGGCGGTGTAGATAGAGGGGTGGCCATTGTTGTCCACAGCCAGAAGCAACGGCATTGGCCGTAATCCAACACGCGAGTAGGTACAGTGTGGGTTGGTAGATGTCACTCAATTATTGGTTCTAGGACATGCCGGTTTCCTCACGATGTTTTTCTTCACCGATTTCAGAGCAGTGTGTAAATAAAGTACCCTACAACTCGTAATTCGAGGCCGTTACCTCTGGGCCACCACTGTTCACAACGGCATACATTCATATACTTATTAATATTATGGAAAATATGTATTTGTGCCAATGGGGCTTTTCATTGAACGCTTATAATCAATGTCTAAATATAGCGTTTGTGTTCCAAGTCACGTGTCGAGCGCTCGTGTTGTTTTCGAGACTGGGCTTCATCTATTGATATGGAAAAATTAATAATAAGTAGGTACCTACTTCAGCGTTTTGTATCTAGGAACCTATAGATAGGTACTTACTTATTTGTCAAGTACCTTAATGACGAGGAAAACGAGCATGCAACATAAATTAGCATTACATTTAAATATTAGAACAAAAGCCTTAAATCATTTCACATTGTATTTTCAGGTATTATTTTGGTGCATGATTTAACTAATAGAAAAAGTCAAGTCAATTTACAAAAATGGCTGTCAGAGATTCTGAATCAAGACAGTTCAAATCCTGTTCCTCATGTAGACGTGGATCCGGAGCAATTTCTTGGTTCTACTCAGGTAAGTCACTCGGTAGAGATTTATGCCTTATAAAATTCACGCCTCAGTGGAGGGTTATTTTGCGAGGCATTACGATAATGTGAACAATATGAACAATTCAACAGTACCTCCTTTAATTTCCCCTGTACGATAGTGATCAGTCCAATTTGCGGTTTTGAAAAAAATGGTATATTTTTATCGTGCTTAGGATATAAAATTTTAAAGCTTTAACACTAAATTTCAGATTCCTATACTAGTGATTGGAACTAAGTTCGATATGGCAGAAGAGAAACAAAGAAAGAACCAATATAGAAGGTTAGCGAGCAGCATAGCAGAGCAATGCGGTGCTGATGAAATATTCGTTAACTGTCATCAAGCGAGGTGGGTAGTCCAACGTTATTCTAATTGTTTGAGGGTCGTGACTTCAGAACTGTATCTATGTACTGTATATATATCTACCTAACGCAAACAAACACCTGACGTGCCTTTAATTTATTCTTGCTTTAGTTTAAAATGTCAATATGTACCTATCTCCTTAAGGCTCGTGCAATTTCTAAGAAAACTTCACGGTGTAATAATAACAGGTGTCGCGTCGTGCTGTCGCGTCGCGGTAGTCTGCACGAACCTTAAAACATTGCTATATTACAGAGTTTTTAGGGTTCCGTAGTAAACAAGGAACCCTTATAGTTTCGCCATGTCCGTCTGTCTGTTTGTCTGTCCGTCTGTCCGCGGCTTAGCTCAGAGACTGTTAGTACTAGAAAGCTGTAATTTGGCATGGGTAGGTATACATATTAATCACGCCGACAAAGTGGTAAAATAAAATCAAGAAAAACATTTTCTTTGAACCTCCCCTAAACGTAAAGTGGGGCGACGTATTTATTTACGATGCGCCGCCGACTATTTCGCGGAAAATCCATGCCACAAAATAAAATATTTGCAGTTGACCAACTGAAATAGTTTTTCTTAGGTTCGATTTTTTTCAATAAGTTTACATTTTATGGGACCTACGGTGTAGTGAACTAAAATGATTACTTAAAATGTCCTGTGTACCTAATGGGCTACTTCACATTAACAGATAACGACACCAACCCGATACCATAATTATGTCGGCAGCTATTATACCGACATCGACTCAATACCGATATAATTATTATCGGCCCGATGATATTGGTGAATATCGATGACCATCGCGATGCACCAAACAACCACAGTACCTACTAAGTACCGACGCGCGACGTCTTGAAATCGGCAGTGCGAAAACGTGTGTTCAAGTGAAAGAATGCCGCTACTCTCACCGCACTGTGTCTTCGCCGCTAGATATCGTGCCTATAGCGGTGTCGGTCGCTGTCTGCGACGATATAGGTGGCAATAGCAAGACAATGTAAAACCGTTTGGTACCTATACTCGGAATTTTAATTCGATTCCAGATTTGACATTAGCCACTGTCATTTTGTGAAATAATGATACCACATTAGTGTAGTGATGAAGACAAAAATCGATAAACAATCAGTGTTTGTGCCATCAGTGTGCCAATTAAAGACTAAATTATTGATTTTTATTTAAATAAATACATAATTATTCATAATTATTATTTATTAATTAGTAATCGCTGCTCTATTTTATAAAAAGTTAATATTTTTGTTTTTATATTAAAAACAAAACTTATAATAAAAGAGCCTAGATAGTTTTCAGTATTGGCAACCCGTGCGCGCTCGTGCAGCTATCGCCATTTTGTTTATCGTGTCATTCGGCTTCATTCTCCCAGTCTGACTGCACGAATATCTTATTTCATTGCGAATCGATATTTTGTTATTTTGTTGGGTTTTTGTTAAAGTGTTGTTACGTTGTGTTTTTTTGTTACGTTTATAGTTTTTTGTGAACTTTGAGTGAATCTATTTGTTTTGGTTTTCCATCAAAATGGATCCTCAGCCAAGTACATCACAAAAAGACGTGGATGTTTTCTTGTCCCCAAGAAAAAAACGTCCACGAAAAGCTTTCACTGTTACTGAAAAAGTAATGATCCGCAACGCCTTCAAATACGTGAAAAATGAAATTTCTGCTCAATTGGAGGCCTTTGAAGTTGTGGAAAAAAATGAATGTATGAGCAAAGTGGCTGACATATTGGGAATAACCTTACGCTCTGTTTGTAACGTTTTGAAGGAAGTAAATAAAGGTGCGCCGCCAACTCCTCCTAAAAAAACTGGACCAAAGCGAAGTTTCAAAGATAAAATTGATGAATTTACATTCTCTGCAATACGAAGAGTTCAAAATGATTTTCCTAGAAAGTCCTTATAAAGTTCTACTTTTTAGATTTTTTTCATATTTTCTAAACTTATGGTTCAAAAGTTAGAGGGGGGGACACATTGTTTTTTACTTTTGGAGCGATTATTTCCGAAATTATTGACATTACCAAAAAAATATTTTAGTAAACCCCTATTCATTTTTAAATACCTTTCCAACAATATATCACAATTTGGGTTGAAATAAAAAAAAAACACTTCACACTTTACATATAGGGGGGCTACCCTAATAAAACATTTTTTTCCAATTTTTATTTTACCACTTTGTCGGCGTGATTGATATATACATATTGGTACCAAATTTCAGCTTTCTAGTGCTAACGGTCACAGAGATTAAGCGAGGACGGACAGACGGACGGACAGACAGACATGGCGAAACTATAAGGGTTCCTAGTTGACTACGGAACCCTAAAAACTGAAAGTTGTTCATCCTGAGCCAATACGATAAAATCATAATCATTTAATCACTTGTTAACATAGGTACAATAAACAAGTAGTTACAAAAAAAAAAAAAAAAATACAATCGCGCTATGTTATTATACCAGAAGGCATACAAGTATTCATGGATTTCATTTAATTATGATATGATTGATCACGGATTCAAGAAAAACATTGTGTTGCTGGCTCCGCTATTCGAAAAATATCATTACGATTTTTATCGTGTTCCATACATTTTCTCATGTTAGTATAGCTTTTGTTCAAAACAGCATTTTTTTTTGTAATTTTCATTGTTCCACCAAGATTAATTTTTTTTAATTTTTTTTCTATGCTATGATACGATTTTTTATTCAATGAGGGCGCCACTTAGCTCGGGGTAACGCCTTAATGTAGGATATTAGCACAGACAGTTCAATGGAGAGTGAATATAGTAACATGGATGAATCTGATTAACCTGTAAAGCCTAATTAGCTGTGATAGTTTTCCTTATAAGAAAGGGTGGACCTGTCATTTTTTTTTTAATACTCTCTCTCTTCAGTTGTTAAAACAAAATCAAATAAAAGAAGAAGACATTAGATACATATAAAAAGTACTCGCGATTAGATATGAAAATGCTCAGAAATAATATTTCGTAATTTTAATAAAGTTTGAATTCTTAATATTGTTTTCGAAAGTGTGATTATTTCTATGCGATATGATGACGTTTAATTGCCATCTTACAATACAAACACAGTGTGAGACATATTACAAATTACTATCTATAAAATTATAGTCAAGTGCGAGTCTTATATCATTTTTATCGTCGTTTATGAAGAAGTTTTTTTAAAGATTTTTAACGAGTATCTCATAATCGACCAACTCAAATTTGCAGTTTGATAAACATGTTTTTCAATTACAATGTTAAGTTTGTTCTTGGGATAAAATTCATCCCAACTACGGAACCCTTCATTGTGCGTGGTCCGTCACGCACTTGGCCGGTTTTCATACTTTTAGGGTATACAGCATGTATCCTAATAATGTTAGTTTTTATATTTCCAGATCGTTAGCTGCAGGCACAAGCAACTCCGTCAAACTAACTAGGTTCTTTGATAAAGTACGTATTTCACAAACTTAATATTTTCATGAATATTAAGTTCCATCCACCATTTCAGCCAACAGACCTGTACCCTAATTACGTAATGCAATATCAATCCGAATCTGAATAGTTTTGAAACAGATTGCTAATCCATTGCTTCGTAAGTTCGAAAAAAAAAACTGCAGAGCAACGTAAATAACGCAATGAATGTTGTTGAACTGTCAAAATGAAACAGATTTGTCTTTATCGTTTACGAAAATATGTTGCGTAATTAGAAAGCTGGACGCTTGAGTAGTGCACTACTGAACATAGGCCTCCCTCTAGCGTCGACCGGTCCTGTGCTTGCTGGAACTTAATTCCATAAACTTATTAAATCGGGGAAACCGAGTACGCGCCCGAAATCTTGTTTATCTATCATTACTGAGCACACAAATTGATAAAGATAACATCAAAGCCAAATATGTAAACACATCCCATTACTTTTTTAGGTGATAGAACGGCGGTATTATTCAAGAGTGAGTCCGTTCACGGACAAGCGGCGACTGCCACCGTACATTATGTCCACGTCGACGCCACTTTCGAGTAACAAACCTGCGCAGTACATGAGCCCACGGTTTTATCATATGGACTGATCATGGTACGATCCTGGTTCTCTTGTATCATTCCATTTTATGTATAAAGTTGTTATGAATATCTAAATCGAGAGTTTTCTTTACAGTAATCCTAGAACTCCTCTATAGTGTTAAAATTAACGTGTGTAGATAATTAAACTTCTGTGCGTTTTCCTCATTTGAATTTACTTACCAGCAGGATATAACAAGCAACTGAAATAGCGCACTAATTGTTATTCAGTTTCATTCGTAAACACTCGTCGTTCATTATAAAGGAGATCCAAAACGGTAACTTTGAAGTTCTTGTGTAATTTATTTTTGGCAGCTACAAAATAATGTACATTGTTACAGTTAATTTCTGAAAATAAAATCAAAATGCATATATACATAATATATCGACGATTAAAAGGCAACATTGACTAAGCGACATTTTGGGCCGTATTAAGTTACTTTTAAAGGCTGAATTTTTTGTCACCGTCCAAATTTTGGAAAAACATCGTAAACGACAGAATATAGGTATTTCACTTTTTTATCGTAAAGTAAATCTAAAATAATTTAGACCCTAATACAAAGACCCTTAAACTCATATTTGCATAAACATCAAAATTACAACAGGAAATAGATAGTATCGCAAACGACAAAAGTCAAAGTTTCATATATTATAACAATCAGAATTATCGTAACCAACTTATCGTAAGTAACGTTTGTCACTTACGATAAAAAATTGTTCAAAGATCTGCCCAAAATCTGTGTTGCGTTTAATTATTATAGAAGCATTTTGTTTATTTGCAAAAAGTACTCTAATCTTATAATTGTTTGACTGCATATTTATTCGAATGAAGTACCTAATATTTAATTTAGAATTTTTATATTATTTAAATGTCTTATATACTAAAATGAATGTAAATTTTAATGATTGTAATCATTGTTGCTGAGTAATAACTAAACACTGATTGTTACAACGGTAATCTTCGGTCGATATTGTTCGATATTATTCAGATGAATATAAAAAAAAAAACACGTAAAGGAAAAGAATGCCGCAAAAATAAATGTTTAGATGATCGGCTTGCAGCAAAAGCTCAAGTGATTTTTCGTGTGCGAGTTTTGATCTCGAAAAAGTCCTAAGTACCCCCGCACGGAGGCAGCATAAAATTATATTATTCAATAAAATTTGGCCTATTTTAATGAAACTATTTACGAGAGTGGAAGCAAGAATGCGTATTAATACATAAGGCATGAATCTGAAGCCAAAAGGGGCTGTAATGAAGTTTGTACGGTTGTTTTTAAGTATCTCAAGATGATTGATAAGAAGGGCGAACATTCATCTTTATCTTTGTACTGTGATAGTTGCTGCGGCCAAAATAAAAATAGAGCGATGCTTTATTGATGTTGTCGTACTTCATAAGTAATGTGGCAATGTTTATAGAGATCATAACTATAAACTTTTTGGTTCATGGGCATTCGGTACATGCGACCATCGAATCCTTCATAAAAGGAAGGACAGTTTGGGCACCATCCCAATGGCTCACGTTAATTTCTAACGCCAGGACCAATCCAAACAATTATGAAATTAAAATGCTAGAAAATGCCGACGTCTTGGATTGGAAAATTTTTGAAGATATATATTTACCAAAATCGATTAAAATTCCAGTTACAAAGCTAAAACCAGCTTGCGTTCAAAGAGAGAAGCCAAAAATAATTCTGCTTAATTACGGATTTAGTACTGATTGCGAAAGACAATGCGTGGATCTGAGCTTTTTAATTAGATCTCGCCAAAGTCGACAGCGTCTCCAGGCACCCACGGCAGCATACTCGGCAAAAATACCTATTGCGAAACCAAAGTACATGGACCTAAAAAAAATGTGTGACAAGGGTATAATTCCTGCACAATATGCTCAGGAATATCTTGCCTTACCTTATGATGGCAATACAAGAGACATACTACCGGAAGAAAATGATGACGAATGATTTATTAAATTGATGATGATGAAAATTGTTAAACTTGTACTATTAAATGACTTATGCAAAATATAGTGTGTTTTCGTTTTATTGTGAAAACTTTTAATTTATATTATACCTGATAAAAGATGAAAAAACACAGTGAAATACAATAATGACCTCTAAATAGAAAGAAAATTAATAGCGTAAATGACGATTTTTGAAAAACAAGATGAAAACACTAACTTCATTTTTATCTTAAGCGACAAAAGTACTCATTATTTAACTCTTTCTGCAATAATTTAATTGATTATACGTAGAGCTTAACGTGTTTTGAACTTATTATAAAAACCGGACATGTCTTATTTAACATGTAAAAAATAACCAATAAAATAAAAATTCTAAAATTCAAAATCTCCTGTAAAATTGTATGTGTGTCGCTTACGATGTTCTTCCATAACAGGCTCATTATTAATGTTTGGCGAAAATCATTGAATACGTGTTTTTTCTTTAGTATCACTCAATACAAAAATATTGTGATATCACATCACAAAGTTATTATATACCACGCAGAGCGGATAATTCTTTCGAGAAAATGATTTAAAATGAAAACTTTACGTACCGATAAAAAAAAAATAATTGAGTTAGTGAATCATACCTAATGCCTAGAAAAAATTTGGACGATGACTAAAAATTTAGCCTGTATAATGTCGAGGCCAGATCGAAATTGCCAGATAACATTGGCCCCACCGTTTAAACGTCAACGTTTAATGATATGTCAGTCGACGTTTGGCTATATCATTAATGTAGGGTATCCATGGTAAGCTGTAGTAAAAATACCCAAGAAACTGCGACCAACTTTTTTTTGCAATGTAATGTATAAAGCACATGCTTAAAGGTACTTAAATCTCATTAGTGGGTGCCGTACTGTTCTCCTAGATAGGCTACAAACAGGTTGTTTAGGAGAAACAGTTCCGATCCCCGTCGTAAGGGTTGATTTATAAATCGATAGATATATAAATCGGAATCATTACAGCAAGCTACAAAATGAGAATGAGAAATTAAGAGAATATAAAATAATATTAAATAACAACAAAAACTTAAACCTAAAATACCAATTTAGGAAAAGACTTGGTAAAAATAAAAAATGTTGATAATTTTTATGTACGAGTATCGTGTGATATATGTATGTGTTTGAGTAATCACTTCTTTAGGAATTCTTCGGTTTCGTCATAGTTTAGGTTTATATAGGAGCGAACAGTATTTTTGCATTTAAAGTGCAATAAACCGTAAATCGAAATTTTTGCGTTCATTTTATTGTAGTGTGATGGGCCAAGGTAGAGGCAAACTTTTTTATAAAAGCTGTACGTGTAGGTGGTATTATACTGATTAGGTCTTTGCGGCGTTTGGAGATTTTTTTAAAGGTGTTCGTCGGCGTTGCAGAAGGACTATTTGTGAAATATATTGTTGCCATACATTGAGTTATATGATTTGTAGTTTGATAGTTAGAGAGAGTATCGGTCTGAACGTAGCCACTATAAGAATAGCTCCGTGTGCGACCTCTAGAGCCTTAAGTATGGTCTTTGCAGCACCAGCCCAGCATGAGATACAATATATTAGGATGGACTGATAAAGAGCAAAGTACACGTTACGGATGATTAACGGGTTGGCTAAGTTCATGTCGTAGGGGATTAGGGTTTGAAGCTAAGATTTTTGTCCAGAACTATACCAAGATATTTAACTTGCTATACTGACGTTAAGGTAGGACATGACAATTAACTTGGGTTTGTGCGGGAAGTAGCGCTCGCCGGCCGCTGCTGTGGCACCGCTCGCTTCACTCGCTCGGCTCGCACGCGGTTGGTCACAGTTCTAACCTAACCTAACCAATTTGGACGACTACTTCATGATGTGGCCAAACGTTAGGTACTGATCATATCATAAAATAGTTAGATTATCCACCGGTAGAGGCTTTGATGTCGCTTTGTTTTTGCTATGCATCATGGCGGCGGCATACAACAAAGCAAACAATGTAGGGTGACCACGCACGTCGATGGATTTTTATTGGGTTTCCAAATATGATATTATGGAAAGTGATGAACTTGGAAGTAGCGCCGTCAATTTATAAATAGAGTTAAAGCAGTTTTGCCTCAATTTTCCAACCTTTTTGATTTTGGACAGGTTATTTGCTGTGACATCAGTTTGATATAATTGCTCTTTATTACATTTTCACTGTACTTTTCTAGATCAATGCTTCTCGGTTAGTAAGTGCCTATATTTTCCCCGTTTCTATTTTCGGATAAAATGTACTAAGCGACACTTAAACTTGAAATATTACCGTTTCTGAATAGTTGGATATGCCACGATGTACCTACTTAGATGATAAAATAAGATTTCCAAAACAATAAGCCCACATTCGCACGGACGTAAAATATCGCGGCGGGACTTTATCGCGCACTGCATTTTCAACTCTCATTGTTGAGTAGCGTTAAAAATTCAGTGCACGAAAAAAAACGCCGTGATTTTATTACATCCGTGCCAACGTGGGCTAAGAATTACGCCTGTAGTATGATCACAAGAAATTATGTTTTTTTTTCTAAAAAGTCAAATACTTTAAACTGTTCCCCTGTAAAGTTAGCCATATTGTTACTTAGTCAATTTTGCCTTTCAAGCGTCAATATTGATTCGCAAAAAACTCCAAACAAACAGGAACTCAAGACCTCCATGTTAAAAAATCGTTAATTTAATAAATTAGGACTTGTAACTCTTGGATTCTACAAAAGAAAGCCGACATAACTTGATTTTAAAATATTTTATTGTAATTTCAGTCGTTCATGTACAAAGTTGGGTAGGTATTTACTTACATTCAAGAAGACACATTTTGACTTATGGTAGGTAGATGTTCGCTTACAAAGCCCAAACGCGAACGTAGTCGACTTGTAAGGAGGCGTCCTGTCCGTCATTGGAGTCAAGGTTCCAGGTGGGTAACCATTGCCCCCTTGCGTTCCAGAAGTCACGTGCGGCCTAGGAAAAAAAAATAACGAGTCAAAATAAGTATCGAGATAATTAAGTAAGTACCTACCTATGTCATAGAGTCTTAACATTTATAGTAGTCAATCCTGTTAGTATTTTATTTTTTATTTCGCAAAATATTTACATCTGAATATATACAATATACCTACGACTCCGGCTCCGACTCCTTAGGTGAAGATCGATATCTTTCATTCGGATCTTGCCTTTATACTTAGCAGAACTTTTAATATCATATTATTTTGCATAACACAGATAGCATAAACTTCATTGCGCAGAAAATCGCTTGGCATACACTCATTTAAAACTCATAATTTTGTCAAGTCAGAATCATCTTTAGGCATAAATAAATTTCATATTCATAAAAATTTAAAAGCAGAACCATCATATCGCAGAAAAACACAAACATGCATCATGGAAACAAGCATACACCATGCATGCAGCTAGCATGCAGCATGCATGCAAGCATGCAACATGCATGAGGCATGGTTTCTGTCACGGCTCCGGCGCTGCGAGGCGAAACCATCTGCGACGATAAGCTCGCGGTGGTTTACCGAGCAGTGTTGCCATTTCTATTTAAACTTAGAAGAAACTTTGCTTACCGTCGGTGATTCATTCGACCAGGGCTTAGGAGCAGGGTTGCCGACACCGTCAGGGAAGAATCCGTTGGTGCCGCCGATGGCCAGATTGATGACCAGGTAGAACTGAAACGTTGTGTTATAATTAACGTCAAATTCAAAACTTCTTTGGTTTATGAAAGGCAAAGTGCCAAAAAAAATGTTTTTAGTGTAAACATGCTCGTTTTATTGTAAACCAAATTCTTATAAGTCTTTTAGGGGCATGAGGAACAGGGTGTAAAGTTCATTCACCCACCATAGAAAAAGAAGGATCCTCCGACCAGACGGGTGTTGTGTCTGGCGGGCAATTGCCCAACTGTTGATGTCGGATAGTCTTACATATGTCGTTTGCGCGGTAAACTCTAATTGCGCGATGCAGGATTTGTGTGACGTGTGTCTTTGATGCTTAGTTCGTATGTGGCGGTGTAACCGCTACAGTCTTATAGGAACCAATAGGAAATATTATACAGTTTAGGAATCAGTTACAACTATCAATTTTATATGGGAATTTTACGCGATTTTTACAAATCGGGGTTTAAACGCACGTAGTCCGAAAAGGGGCGGGGCCTCGTCAAGGTCGTTTCTGTGCCAACTCTAGCAGCGCGCGCGCTCATTGGTCAAATGAAATAGCAATGCTTCCCCGGCATCCTTTAATACACTTCCGTCCCTTTTGACGAAATCACTCCCACAGATTTCCCACTCCACAGATTGCAGAAAAGCGAGACGAAAGATTTACAGGAAACCGAGCGGAAAGATGTTACATATCAAAAAGAAGAAAAACCCTTTTTCTTCGAGGAGTAAGGTACGAACTCAAATTAATGACTTTGGCATAAAACTTATTTAGGTAAGTTTTTAGTAATACATTAAGGATCGGTACCAGGATATGGATAAATTTATATACAAAACTTAAAGCACGAAAAAGATCTAGCTAGCTCAAGAGTTTCACCAGTCAGTGAAAAAATCGAATTGAGGGCAAATCTTGTAGAATATTGTAAAAAAATTGTAAAAAAGTGCAAAAACCACTACTGTATTTTGATATTTACACTATTTCTTGGTACCGACCCTTGTTGGTAAGTTTATATTAGATATGGATTACTTTACCTTCTCGTCGAAAGGTGCCATCCTGCTACCGTATCTCCATGGGTTCTCGATATTAGGATTGCTGTTGAAGCCGCCGAATTCCCAGAAACCGCCCATGCCGGGGGTTACAAGTCCTAGTTCCACGTCGTCAATGCTGTACCTCAAGAAATCTGTACAGAATAGAAGTCGAATTGGATTTCATTGTCATACTAACTGGCAATTATTTTTAAATATTTATTGCCTAGATAGGTACGGTACTATTTTGTTAGTTAATTATTTTTAAATAGCGACCCGCCCCTGCCTCGTACTGTCTTCACGACTTGACAAAACATCAAGATTTCTTTATTATACCTATGATGTATGTTTAATACTAATGTATTACAACCATTTACCTTCTGGAATAAGTTCTCTAAAAGATGGTGGAAACCGCTTCAACGACACGAAAAGCGACACGATAGGTAAAGAATTAACTCAGTGTCAGTTACGTACTTGGAGTCCATTCAAGTTGGTAACGGTGGAAGTTGCTGTTGTACCCAGCAGTGTTCCTCCTGATCCAGTGAGCACTTTTCCAATTGTTCATGCTAGGGTAGGGTCCGTAGTGCAAGGTTGAGGCGGCTTCCTGTGGGTAGAGAATAATTTTATATTTTATTGCTAGATGGCAAAAAAGACTTACAGTAGAAAGCATAACAAAATAATTCTGGCAGGGAAGTTCAGAATTTCATAGTTGTCTAAAATGTATTCAAAAACAGCGTCAGACGCTTTGAGACGGAACCGATTAAACTATACAAGGTCAAATGAAATGAACTGGCGAAACTCCACAGACGTACTGGGTTTAAAGAAAGAAAAAATAAAATAAAAGGAAAGAACACAAAATAAAAAGTGGAAAAATGTGCGTGTATATCGATACCGAAATATAATAAAATGAAAAACTTATAAATTTACGTAGTTATCTAAAATTATAAGTTTCAGAGTTAGCAACCGCAAGTAATATTTTACTTGTAATAAGCAAGAAGCCGATTCCCGGTACCCCTCTACGAACACACAACAGCACCGGGTATACTAAACAGCCGGAAGAGCTTCCTTCGCTGTACACAGGCTATTCAAGATCAACCACACAAAGCCAGCAGCCACCACCACCCGATATCGTTCAGCCCCAGGAGCATCTGCCACCCGAACGTGACCTGCAGTGGCCTATATGGAAAGCAATCAATCGACTGCGGACCCAAGTAGGCCGCTGCAAGCACAATCTAGCAATATCCCCCCAAGATAGATCCCACAGATACCCAGTGCGAATGCGGTGCACCTAACCAAACCATGTCCCACATGCTGGAATGTCCAAAGTGTCCAGACACCTGCACTTCTGAGCCGCGATTAGCGTGGCCACCTTCTGGGCCAAACTCGTTTAACAAAATACATGGTTCACCATCGACTCGAAAAGATGAAGAAGACTTGAAATATGATTTTCGAAAATCACATCCTTTTGTTTCATAATCATAAGATACACATTTGTGAAAAATCTGTAAAGTTTCATCAATTAATCTAATTTGACCTTGTATTTTGGATATATAAGAATAGAGGCAGATAATAAAAAGGAGATCAATATTTATCTTTACCTGTGTGCCGATATGCACACCATTGAATGTTAAAAACCGGTTGCCTCGAGTCGTCACCATGTCGATCTCTCCGGATGCGGGCCAGGTGCCGTAAGAGTTGTACGCTGGCAGCAACAAGAGAGCTGACAAAACCAAACTAGATTATAATTCGACTCAGGAATCTTTAACGTGAAACTAAGTCACAATGATTTAGGATAGAATAGAAGAATATCAGCAGACCTTACCTACAGTTATACTATAATTTAAAGAATATCAGAAAAACCGAATTAAGAGTCTACATGCTACGTCATCATCATCAGCCGAATGACTTCCACTGCTGGACTACCCATGCTTTGGGTTAACATTTTGAAATTTGAAAAGTCATGACTGAGTACTGACATTTGTGATAAAAAAACAGTTTTTTTTTACAACTTCGGTGAAGCTCTTGTCTTGCATCTCACCTGATGGTAAGTGATGATCAGGCTGAAGCTGGCAGCGAGCTTCACCTGGAATTCTCAACCACAGAGAAACTGGCTATCTTACCTCTAATTGCCGAAACAGAACAATGCTGTTAACATTGTTGTTATGGCTAGAGACTTAGATAAGATGGTGGTAGCTAGCCAGGCGAAATAAGAACAAGTCCTACCATTTGTTTACCCCATTGGGAATCGAACCCAGAACCTCTAGGTCTGAGACAGGTGGTCACTCAACCACTGTACCACAGAGGTGGTTAAAATTTTACTTTAAAGCTTTTTTTTTCAGTAAAAGTTTATTAAAAAAAAAACCTCCTTTAGAATAATCCAGATATTTGGACAAATCCGAACGGCTGGTATTTCTACCCACTCTGCGCGTTTCGGTCTACCTACTTAATATAATTTGAGCAGCTTACATGGCCACAACCAATCTCCAGTAGGCATTTTGGCGCGAATTTCAACGCGACCATAACGGAAGCTGAAGGAGTTAACTGTGCGAATACGTGCGCTCTTGACAGGGTTCAAAATGTTATCAGCAGTTCCCGTACGCTCGCAACCAAACCATTGCGGATTTGTACATCTGTTGGCAAAATATAAATAGAAATTACTTAAATAAATGTATGAATTTTAAAAATGTTATATACACTCGAGAGCAATGAATCCGGGTCACTTAAAGAATGTTAAAAATCTCGGAAACTAAAAATGATAGGTTAATGCAATAAATTGTATTTAATAGACAATGTAATACTCCTTAAATGAAAGTAAAAAAAATATGAGTCACCATACATTTTATTAACACAAAATTACATAAAGAAAAAAACTGCTGATCTCTCCTTAAAACAAAAATAGGAAACATGAAATTTTTGAACTTTATTACGATTTTCTTGAATTTTAATACTTCGTATTGCCTCCTCGTGCTTCCATTACTGCGTTTACGCGGTTTGGCATGCTGTACACCAAGTTCCTTATACGATTTTGGGGAATATTCTCCCATTCCTCTGTGAGAGCAATTTTGAGCTCACGAAGCGTGATTGGGGGAGGGTTTCGTTGTTTTACGCATCTGCCTAGCTCGTCCCAAGCATGCTCGATCGGGTTGATATCCGGGCTGCGCGCTGGCCACTCCATACGAGTAATGTTCATCTCTTGAAGGTAGTCATTCACAATCCTACCTGTATGAGGTCGGGCATTGTCATGCATAAATATAGCATCCTCACCTAAATTGACCATAAATGGACCAACGTGATCATTGAAGATTTCTTCCACATATCTTTCGCTAGTTAAAGAGCCGTTTTCTATGATCACCAGCTCTGTGCGACTTTCAGAAGAAATTCCGGCCCACACAAGTACAGACCCACCACCGTAGGCTACTTTTTCTTCGATGCATGCTTGCTTGAATCTTTCCCCTGGTCTTCGATACACTCTGTGTCTTCCATCGTGCTTGTAGAGCATAAATTTTGATTCGTCGGAGAACATAACTTTTGACCAATCTTCAATACTCCAATTTACGTGGCTCTGGGCATATCTTAGTCTTGAAATACGATGCCCACGCTCCAGTTTAGGGCCGTTTGCAGGTCTAAGGGGTTTTAAGTTAGATTCAGCAAGCCGACGTCTTACTGTCCATGCACTTGGGTTACTTCCTCCGAGGCGTCGAAACTGATTTGTGAGTTCAGTTCCTGTAAGAAAGCGATTTCGAAGCATGGTGTTCACCAAGTATCGGTCTTCTCGTGCTGTGGTACACCTGGTTCTGCCCGTTCCTGGTCTGCGTAGGTTAGAACCAGTTTCTTCGTAACGTCGGAGAACTCTTTGTACTGTTGACAGCGACACACCGACAGTCCTGGCTGTATCGCGCTGACTCCGGCCGGTTTCCAGCATTGTAAGTATTCTGGTGCATTCTTCAGGCGTAAGCGACATAATTTCAGCTTGAATAATGAATATAGAGCACTATCAACATGGTTTATGTACCCACATAAATGACAGATTACAAACAAAAGCAAAACCAAATGCTGTAATTTCGTAGTTCCATCTTCGAAAGTGGCCCTTTTTCAAATTTGATTTTTTTATGATATAACTTTACAATAACTAAGAAGTTTTAATACCTTCATTTAAGGAGTATTACATTATCTATTAAATACAATTTATTGCATTAACCTAGCATTTTTAATTTCCGAGATTTTTAGGATTCTTTAAGTGACCCGGATTCATTGCTCTCGAGTGTAGTTCAGGTCCTCTTTTCCCATTTTACAAAACTTCGAAATTTCAAGGTACCGACTTAAAAATCACCTACCTTGATACTTTTGTTCTATGATTAATTAGTTTCATTGTATTTTTATTAATTAATCGAATTAGTACCTCAACACATTTCTATACTAAAGTAAACACAAGCAAACTGCTTACGATCACACACACACACACACACACATGGACAAATAATGACATCGCCTGTGAGCAGGTTTACAACCTTTCGGGAGCAAGTTCAGACTTGACTGAAATATCCAAATTGACTAAAAACTGTAAAATGTTTAGTTTTAATACTAGAGCCGTGCTACTTGTAATGTAACATACGAGTATTAGAATAGTATTTATGAGGAGCCAAAATGTGATTGCGAATTTGCGACACAGTCCCATCTATATTCCCATCTATATTAATAGGGACATCCCAATTAACTTACAAACTCTCCTAGGACGAAAAGTGTCGCTTTCGCGAGATAATATTATGATTTGATTACTAAAAGAATTATTCGCGAGTCACAGTCTAATTACGCGAGTCCTACCATCCTCGTTAAGAAAAAGGACTGGTCTGATAGGATGTGCGTTGACTACAAATTTTATCACTATTAAAGAGCGGTTTTCGCTACCGTTGATCGACGATCACATTGACAGGCTGGGCAGTTTTACATTCTTTACAAGTCTCGATATGGTAACAGGGTTCCACCAGGTGCCGGTGAAGAATGAAGTCTCTATTAGTAAAACAGCATTCGTATCGCCTGAAAGGCATTGCAAATATTTAAAAATGCCGCCTATTGTCTATCAAATAATCATCTACAAAACCCTGAAGCACCTGCTGGATACCAGTAATGTGTTAATTTATATCGATGATGTGTTAATAATCACGAATTTTGTAGGTGACTGTCTGAAAACTTTGCGAGAGGTACTAAAAACACTCACTGACGCGGGATTTTTTATAAATCTAAAAAAATGCACGTTCTTAGACACAGAGTTAGAATACCTAGGTAGGCACATTGGTCATGGTCAGTTACGGCCGAACCCTACTAAGACTTAAGCTTTAGTTAAGTCTCCTAAGCCATCTAATGTGAGAGGCGTTCGTCAGTTTTTGGGTTTGGCGGGCTATTTTCTGAGAGTACATTGCGGGGTACGCTTGGAAAACTACTTGTATTGTCAAATTGCTTAGAAAAGGTCAGCCTTTGGTATGGGGCGCAGAGCAAGCCCTAGCACGCGATTTTGTTATTAAAAGTTTTACTGAAGAACCCGTTTTAGCAATCTTCAATCCCAATCTGTCCACTGAGCTTCATACGGACGCCAGTGCAATCAGCTTTGGTGCAATTTTATTGCAGGAACATGAGGGTAGACGGAAGCGAGTTGTCGGCTATTTTAGTAAGTCTACGCAGGGTACCGAGTCCCGTTACCACAGTAACGAACTCGAAACGTTGGCAATCGTTCGCGCGTTACAACACTTTCGGCATTATTTAATAGGCATAAAGTTTAAAATAGTAACCGATTGTAACTCATTGAAATTGACTGAGCGTAAAAAGGACTTGATGCCTCGTGTGGCCCGTTGGTGGGTTTATATGCAAGACTTTCAGTTCACGCTTCAGTATCCAAAATGTTGCCTCATGCAACACGCAGACTTTTTAAGACGACAGCCCGCTACTGTTCTCCAAATTCGAAATCCGCGAAATTGGGTGAAGATTGCTCAGACGGCTGATTCTGAAACTCAAAGCTTGATGCAAAAGCAGAGGGATGGTCAGTTGGATCCTACTTGGTTTTTCATAAGGAACGATTTGTTGTACTATAAGTACTCACCAACTGGTGAAGACTCTCTACTTCTTTGTTTTATCCCTAAAGGGCATAGGTTTAGTTTGTTAAGGGTGTTTCACGATGGTCACGATCATATAGGAATAGACAAAACTACTGAGCTTATATTGCGTCACTTTTGGCTTCCAGGGTTGAGAGCTTTTATTAAGAAATATTTTGGTCATTGTATTGTGTGTCTGTCACATACGAGTAAGAAAGTCCCTCGCGCTCCTAGGCAACCCGTAGAATCTTGGACGAAGTCTGAGATACCCTTTTCAGTGGTTCACACTGACGTCCTTGGTCCTAACGGAGTCAAATGGTTTCCGATACAAACTCCTCATGATATATGCTTTTACAGACAAGATACCGCCGAGTTAAAACGTGTATTTTCCAATACCATTTCACTATATGGTACTCCGTCAACAATTGTGTGTGACCGTGGCAGAATGTTCGAAAGTGCATCCTTCAAGACTGGGTTACTGAGTTAGGTTGTAACATACATTTTATCACGCCTGAAATGCACCGTGAAAACGGGCAGGTCGAGTGTTATTGCAGGACGCTCCTCAATATGTTGCGGATGGAGGCGAACAACAAGGGTGCGCAGTGGTCCGATACGTTTTGGAAGGTGCAGCTCACCTTGAGCCTAACGAGGCAAGCCACGACCCGCACCTCGCCTCTGCAGCTATTGACTGGCGTTGAAGGGACTACTCCAGTACTGAGGTCTCTTGTGCGAGACATTGCGCTGAACGACTCGCATCTTAACCGAGAAGCTCTTCTGATGCTGAAAATCAGCAGCGGCAGGATACGTACGTTAACGAGCGTCGCCGTCAGCCGCGTATGGTTCTGTGGACCCCGGATGATTGCGAAGTATTCTTCGATCATCTCGGTGGTGGTAAGTAAAAGTAGCATTTACTCATGGCCAAGTGGCAGTGGTCACTCGAACCCAGATAGTGGTTGCCAGATGATTTTGATTACTGGAACCCCGATAGTGGTTGCCAGGTGATTATGTTATTGTTTCAGTAATGATTGAGGTCCAGAACTCTTTCATTGGTATTACGATAACCTATCTGTAACCCATTTTGATGTTATTGCTTGAAATTGTGGTAAAACGCTTGTAGTTTCATTGCAATGGGTAGCTCCAAGTTAAGCTTTCAGAATGCTGTGTTGATTTTCCTATGTTGGTATGTTTTAGGTGACGAGTTAAATGAAGATGACCAGGCGCAAGGAAGCCTACCATTGGAGAACCCATCCAGTGGTGGCCAGACGGACGAGGAGCTGAAGCCAGGAAGCCAAGCTGACGAGGACGTTCAGCTGTCTGGAGGCCGTCTTAGAGGGTTTGACAGCTGAGACGGTGGGGACATCGCGTCGCTGCGATGACGCACCACACCACTGTCTAACAATGGTCTTGATAAGAAGTGTTAATTGTTAATTCTCACCTGTCAGCGGGTGCGGCTCCCTCAATGTTCAAGCGTCCAGAAGAAAGAAAGTTTTCTCCAAACTGGTCTGACGTTAGAGTGGGACGGATGAACAACTTCCCACTGTGAGCGAAAGAGTTGGAACGGTTGTTGTTGTAGTATTGGAACTCCCAGTTCTAGAACAAAATAATAACGACCTCATTAAAACGGCTGTATCTTATTACTATAGGCATTGTGCAAATTCATAATTATCTTAATGAATTGGTATTGGTGCAGAAGTACCTACCTAATTCAATTAAAAATTGGGAGTAGGTAATTTAATTTTACGCAACGCCTCAAAAATATCGCGAAGAAATTAAGCGTCTGCTTTTGTAGAAAACTAATCTATGGGTAAGTACAGTGAAAACCTCACAACAAAAGAAGACAAAAACTTAAAGGCACTAGAAGAGGCACTGAAAGATACATGGGCCCATAGCCTGAGCCATTTAATTGAATCAATAGGACGTAGTAAAAAAAGACCAATTAGAAAACACTTATAGGTACTCACACCACCACCACCTAAGGTGTTCTCGTGCTGCCATTTCTCGAGGTCGAAAGTATAGAAGTCATCGGCGAAGATCATTGCGCCTGAGCAGACCGTGGCAGGCGCGTGAGTGCCGCTGACTGTGGTAACACTAGGGGTGCAAGCCGCGCTGAAAGACGCGACCGCTAACAAGCCCGCTAACAGCGACCACATTTCTGTAAGCGATATCAAATTAGTCATGGTTTGGTACTAATCGCACGGATTATCCCACACGAAATTTTCTTAGTGATCGTGCCGAGATACGCCTTGGTTCAAGATTCCGCCGCGCGGTACCTATAGAGCATATTGTGTTGCGTGAGAGAAGGTAACAGACAGATAGACATAGATACTTTCACATGACACTAATACGAGTATGTATTATAAATAGAAAAGATTTGTATTTTTGTTTCTAATTAATAAACTCAAAAACAATTGGACCGATTTTAAAAATTCTTTCACCAGCATAATCTAGAGAGGGAGCGCAGAGCATTGTCAGTTAGGGCGAATATGCTGGCCCGTTGTTTTTTTTCGATGTACAGACGCAAGTAAAATAACCCTTTTTAAGGCGTACTGCACAGCACTGTACTCGGGAGCCCTGTGGTTCGCATATACCCAAAAGGCTTACAATGCTCTGCTTATCCAATACAATAACGCATTCAGGGTATTGTTGCGATTGCCGCGCTTCTGTAGTGCCTCGGCAATGTTTGCAGACGCACGCACTGACGGCTTCGATGCACTGTGGCGTAAGAAATCTGCCTCGCTACTCCGCAGGCTGCGTGGCAGTCCCAACACTATCCTGCAACCAATAGCCGCCCGGGCAGACAGCCCGCTAGTGTGGGCGCTTGCAAACCAGACCCGTTCTCTTTTAGTTATTAAGTACTAACATAGGCTAAGCTATTTTGTTACTAACACTATAGATCACTGTAGTCTGATTTAATAAAGATTAATTAATTAATTAATAATGCTATATCTATTACCAGTCTTATCACTGAGTAATATAGACTATAATTTATAAAGATATCACGCGGGCGAAGCCGCTGGCGGAAGCTAGTATTTTATAAAATACATGTGTAGCCTGCGACTTTTTTATACAAATATCTAGGATATAATGTAGCCTATGTCGTTCTACAGGTCCTAAGCTACCTATCTGTAAAATCATAACGATTGGTCAGTGGCTTAGGCGTGGAATAGTAACAGACAAATCGTCACACACATACGGGTATTTGGCCAATCTAGCCAGACAAAATTATTCACTTAGATTTATTTGTAATGAGTCTATAATGGACTTTAAGTTATAGAAAGTAGTTTGCGATGAATACTGCCGTTTATACTTTTTGATCTTATAGATTAAAAAATAAAACTATACCTGGCGCCCAAGTCTGCTATTTTTATAAATTCGTCATTCTAACACGATCCCATTGTCATTTTGTTCAAAGTTCGTAATCTGCTAAATTCATAATGGTCGATCATTGGTTGATCATTGTATTCCACAAACACGATACCAGTAACGAATTAAAAGAAATGACTGCACAATGACGTTCTCATGGTAGGTCACTGATCAAAGGAACTGTCAAAATTTTAGCAGATTACCGCCTAATTCAGTAAATTTTTTTTTGTCCGAGATTACCAATAGATGCAATTTCTTTCAATGGAGTGTCAGTGGCTGACCATTGGAAAGTCATAATGACGCCAATATGTTAGTAGATTACCAAACTTGTCAAAATCAACAATTATGAAATCAATGATAGACCATTCTGACACTATTGTAATAGCAGACTTGAGGCCCTGTACCCTAGTTACGTAATACACGATCAATCGGAGTTTGAATCGTTTTGAAACAAATTGACAATCCATTACTTCATAAGTTCGAAATAAAATCTAAACGTAAATAACGCAATGAATGTTGTTGTCTACACGATCAATCTAAACGTAAATAACGCAATGAATGTTGTTGAACTATCAAAATTAAACAAAGTCGTAATCGTTTTCGAAAATGTGTTGCGTAATTAGATAGCTGTTTTAAACATACATTTTTACTCGTATTTTCCTCTAAAACTTAACTTATATAATTTATGAAACTAAGATGACGATTATTGTGCCAAGGTTCTCCATCGTCTTGCTCACTCTCTATGTCTTCAGAAACCTTCGAATCTGAATTTGAGTCATCTTTAGAGACATGTTCAGCAGGAACACTGATCACTCCAACTTAGAAAAGTGCGGATAAGTGCGGTTGATTAGATGATGATTATATTGTATGAACTATCATTTAGTAATGGTACCACCAAAAAACCTTTTTATGCGTAAAAATGCAGTAGACAATTTGATTATTAAAAAACTATATTTTCAAACAAATAACAGAGCAAAATGTTTAAAAAATATTTGTTCTTACTTAGAGATGCCGCGAATAGTCGAATACCGATTAATCGCCATTCCCTATGGCGAATGACGAGTATTCGACTAATACTCGTCATTATTATATTACCATTAATATAAAAAGTTTGCCAAAAATCAGTCTGTTGAAGTTAATTAGTTAGGCTTTTTAATTATTTTTACTCGACATAAAAAAGGATAAATAAAATATGTTGATTTATTCTCAAATAATAATATAGTTTATTTATTTTCTGAGGCAGGTTTGATTTATGAAAAAAAGCGCAACCGACTTGATTTCAAAAATAGATTGTGGTAAATTAATTAAAAATCCTAACTAATTAACTTCAACTGACTGATTTTTGGCAAACTTTTTAAATGGTAATATAATACAAAGTGTGTTTGTTTTTAAGGATTAATAAAAGTTTAATTATATTTAAATTTATAGTTTTTCTGTTCATTAAAAGTTTATTATTATTTAGACTAACAACTATTTGCCGAATAACAAAAAAAATAATCGAGTAATGCTGGATACCGAATAATAGTGAGTATTAGCGGTATCTCTAGTTCTTACCTACTTGATCCTAATCCACGACAATATTTTCAATGAAATCACTTTTAACCAAAAATTTTACTTTATAAATGAACTACAGTCACTATTAGAAAGCCGAGAAAAATACGTAGGTACACTTGCAGCGATGGTAAAGTTCCGACTGATACTAGAGCGCGAGTGCATCCGATGAGACACAGGGATGGGTTGCCTATGGTTCTCCAGTTTCTAGTCTAGTTTTAGACGTCAAAAGCATGGCTATTAGCTTATATTATAAACTCAGACATAAGTAGTATTATCGAAGCCATATGTAATTAGAACCACAAAAATTAGTAATTAGTAATATTAAGGTGGTTAGCAATATAAATTTAAACTAGTCAGTAAGACAACAGAAGGTATCAGTAACAATGTTGTTAATTTCACCATCAACAAGGTATCTTCTAGCACTCAATTAGTGAATTGTAAAAAAGGGGCTAAGCAGAATTCCTTGAAATTGTTTCATCAAAATATTCAAGGTTATTCTTCCAAACAATTGGAAATTGAATTGTTTTTAGAAAAAACAATGTTTGATATGATTTGTATAACTGAGCACCTGGTTGAAAGATTATGAAATGCTAATTCATTTTGAGAATTATAGTGTGGGCAGTTGTTTTAACCTAAAATCCATGCTACGTGGAGGTTCACTAATCTTAATTTAAAAAATTATAAAATCAAAGAGTCGTAATGACATAGTTGAACTATCGGTGGAACATAGCATTAAACTGTCGGGTTAGTAGTCGATTCGCACGAAAATTATTCGTACGATCGTGCGAATCGTCCCCTTTCAATAAAAATATTTTTTTAGTAGGCGATTCGCACGGAAGTATTTAAATTGCGTGCGAATCGACCCCTTCAAGAATTAGTAGTATGCGATTCGCACACTTAACAAAATGTGCGAATAATAAATCTAAGTACAGTCATGTACAATATTCTAGAATATTAATATTAAAATTCAATAATTCTCTATTCGCATCGCAGTCAGGCACAAAATACTAGTTAAGAGGTAAGATGAAAAGTTTTGTCAGTATTTAATATGAAAACTTATAATATGAACACCATAAATGAGCTACATAAATAAATAATAATGTTACATTTTTAAGAACTTTGTACCTATTAATACTACAGATTACTCTGTTTAACAAACTGTGATTTTGTGATTGTTTTAACTTCCAGTGATGCCAATGCTCCTATCATCGTAAAATTTTTGTGTTAAGAAATATTTATAATATTGTTGATTAGTTAAGTGTTACATTTTTAAGAACTTTGTACCTATTAATACAACAGATGACTCTGTTTAACTGTGATTTTGTGATTGTTTTAACTTTCAGTGATGCTAATGTTCCTATCATCGTAAAATTTTTGTGTTAAGAAATATTTATAATATTGTTGATTAGTTAAGTGTTACATTTTTAAGAACTTTGTACCTATTAATACAACAGATGACTCTGTTTAACTGTGATTTTGTGATTGTTTTAACTTTCAGTGATGATAATGCTCCTATCATCGTAAAATTTTTGTGTTAAGAAATATTTATATTATTATTGATTAGTTGATTGTTATTTTTTACCTATTAGAGCAAAATATTGTTGTTATAGTAACTGTGATTTTGTGACTGTTATTTTATTACATTTACTATAATACTCCAAAATTGTACTAGTTAATACTTAATAGAGAAAAAATATTTTGTTTTTGTTTATTTAATTGCCACATTTAAAACCATACCTTAGCTAATTAAAACGATTTTTATATTGTTATTACGAATATTTAAAAAGATTTATATATTTATAGTTTCGTTATATTTTTCGTTGTTTTTAAAATTAGCTTTTAGACCATTATAACGTTAATTATTTAATTTTGACTTACCTTTTCTAAACAACATTATTTTTAACAAGACTCAGGGGTTCATAAAAAGTTGATTTCGGTAAAAACTCTAATAAGTAGTAATTTGTGATGATTTAAGGTAAATGCAAGTGTACGGAAAAAGAGTACTTACTTGTAAAAATGCAAAACCAAATATTTGATTATAAATCGTACCTACTAACTGTGATTTTATTTGTAATCTTGGTTATAATTATGGTTTTAAGTTATTTAAACTGTGAATGATGTAAAATCACTTTCTGATAGATACAAAGTAAAATATAAAAACTTGATTTCCTTAAAAATCGTTTTATTTGTGTCCTGTATTAAAAGAAAGCATTTTGTACGTGATAGTACTTTTTTCTTGAAACTTTTCGATAAAGTATAGGTGTGTGCGAATCGCATACTACTAATTCTTGAAGGGGTCGATTCGCACGCAATTTAAATACTTCCGTGCGAATCGCCTACTAAAAAAATATTTTTATTGAAAGGGGACGATTCGCACGATCGTGCGAATAATTTTCGTGCGAATCGACTACTAACCCAAACTGTCGTGTGTTGAGCTAGTTAAGCATTTTATAGTGTGCGTTTACTTACCTCCAAATGATCAAAACTAATCTATATTTGAGTCAGTAATGGAAGATGTTTTGGCAACTGGTAAAAAATCAGTAATTATTTGTGGTGACTTTAATATTAATATTTTGGTAAATAATTCAAATAGCAATAGATTATAAAGCCTCTTCAAATCAATCAATCGGTCTAATGTGTTTTTAGAACTAACGCGAATAACTTCGAGTACTGCTACATATTGTATATGTAGCAGTACTCGAAGTTACCCGTATTGATAATGTCTTTTTTTGCTGCGACTTTTTTTGTGAACATGATAATTATTCAGAATTGTAATAGCAATCACGTCATTTCGTTTATAATACGTTTTTATTTTTAATAATTTATTCATCTTTATATAGATTATTTTCTATTTTGTGAATGTGAGAACGCTGTAGGCTTAGTGGACTGTATATTGGCTGATCATAATTATTTTGTTAAATACCTGTTACTTGTTGAAAGACCTACACTGTCCTCCCATACCTAATAACACTGTTATTTGAAAATATTGTAAAAACGTAAACGTTAAAAGAGTAACCGTGGAGTTTCTGGCCGGCTCTTCTCCATAGGAAACGACCAATTGGAACCGTGCACCTAGCTTCTGACGTTTCATAAGTGCCCATGTAGGTTTATGTGAAATAAAATATTTTGTGTTTTGACTATTTAGATAAAGCCATTGTAAATTATCTCCATTCTGATCACAGCGTTCAAACCACAGAAATAATGGTTCAAACGGTTATTTTTGAGTCCAACACACCAATACAAAAAATGCAGATACAAACTGGACCAATAACATCGGGTAATAAAATAAGTTTAATAGCACTTTAATAAGCGAGTTAGGTGCTCAGGGTCTAAATATGTATAATGGCAATATCAATTCTTTTCATAAGAGCAAACGAGATCAACAACTGAAAAAAAAAATGTATTTGTCCTAAGTTTTTATTCAGTGACTAGGCAACTAAAGGCATCAGGAAAAGTAGGGAAATACTGTATGGCTTTGAGCGGTATATTAACACGGAAACTTAATAAGTAGGTAAGTATATGTTGCTACTTAGGTACTCTACAAGTATTAAAAATATCTACAAAGCAGCTAAAGCTTATTTCATTAGCAACAAGGTTAAATCAGCAGACAATAAAATAAAGACAGTTTGGAAAATTATTAATAATGAAACTAACGGGAACAATAGTTATTTGTGCAACAAGAGAGCAAAGTTGTTTTTTGCTGCGAGTGTTGATTTTGAATCCCGAGTAAGCGAAGGATTCTATAATTGAATCACGAGCGTAGCGAGTGATTCTAGGTTAGAATCCTGAGCGCTGCGAGGGATTCAAAGACACGAGATGCAAATAACTTTGCTCTCGTGTAACACATACAACTTTTCACCTCAGCAGCGAGAACATACAACATAGTAAAAAAAAAACCCCTGTAGGTACGATCAGTGAGGGTGTTGTTAGGTATCGTACTGTTAGCATATTTATGTGGACATTTTCAGGAAAAAATAAAAAATAATCCCTACATTTTTTTCAATGGTGAATTTGACTGAATTTTACATTTGGTGCGGACGGCGGCTGTCGTTTAGCGGGTGTCTAAAAGTCATAAGTTATGAATTTTGCAATTTTTTTATGGATTTGGGGTAATTTTGGAACTAAAAATGTGAATTTTAAATACCAATAACTTTGATACTATCAATAATAATAAAAAAATACTGTTTTGTAATGTTACTGCACCATATGCCCATTTTCCCCAGATTTTCGGATCGGACAAGGTTTTTTTTTACATAAGCTTCATCACCTCGTATTTTGCAGCCACCATCTTGGATTTATATTTTGACCTCACTATCGACTTTTGCACCCTCGAAAACTATGAAAACGACACCCATGTCGAAAAATGTGAAAATTTTCGCAGCCGCCATCTTGGATTTATATTTTGACTTCACTATCGGCTTTAGCAACCTTGAAAACCATAGAAACGATACCCATGAAGAAAAATTTGAAAATTTTCGCAGCCGCCATCTTGGATTTACATTTTGACCTCACGGTCGGCTTTGGCACCCTTCAAAACTATGAAAACGACACCCATTATGAAAAATGTGAAAATTTTCGCAGCCGCCATCTTGGATTTACATTTTGACTTCACTATCGGCTTTAGCAACCTTGAAAACCATAGAAACGATACCCATGAAGAAAAATTTGAAAATTAACGCAGCCGCCATCTCGGATTTTCATTTCGACCAAATTCACACTTACTATCTCTCTCTTTCTCTTTGAATTAGAAGAAGACAGTCGCAAGCGCCTTTTCGCGTGATGATATCTGCCACTGCACTCTTACCCCAAGCCGCTTAAGAACTTCGTTCCAAAAATGTAATAAAACAGAATTTAAATAAAACCAGATGATTTGCAATTTTAATGTTTTAAGTTTAACCGAACGTTTTATTGTTTGTTTCTTTTTTGGGCCTTTTAGGTAGATATGGAATTTTGAAATCGAACTTCGAATCGATTTGTTTCTATCTCTCGCTTTTTTCGTATCGAAGTGAAAGTGACAAAACTCATTGAAGTTTAAATCTTTAGAATTTTGTGAGTAGACCCAACACTGCTGTCGGCATTTAAAAAAAATAATTAAAAAGTTACTTTGTCTCACGCTCGCAGCAAAATCGAATTTTGCTCACTGTTTTTTGACAGCAAAACCTGCTTGTTTGAGGTGCTGAGGTGAAAAATACATAATACTGATTACGCACTGCACTTCCCGCGGTCTCATTAGCGATAACATCAAGGTTGCTCAGGAATTTGCAATTTCTTTACCACTATTCCAATTAAAACTACAGAATTTTATTTGAATTTTATTCTGCAAAAGAGGGCTGTCAGAGCCATTCTACAATTCAAACTCAAACTCAAAGCATTTATTTCAATGAATAAGACTGTCCGTGGAGTTTCTTGCCCGTTCTTCTCCATAGGTACCTACTACACTTTGGAATGGGCAACTAGCTTCATATTTTTGACTGACCGACTATTTGACAATTCAAAAGTGCCTGTAAATGAAATAAATGCTTTGAGTTTGAGATTCAACAATAACAATATCTACCCAGTTTTATTTACCAGTATCTAGTTTTTAGAAATTGATTTATGAACGGCTAGATTGGCCAAATACCTACCCGTATGTGCGTCAGACAGAGTCACTTTCACATTTATAATATTACTGTGGATAGTACCTACTTATATATTTTTTATTGAAAAACTGTACAATAGGATTGAAGTCTCTAATGTCGTGCATATAAAAACTGTACAATAGGTAACTAGAATTGAAGTCTCTAATGTCGTGCATATAAAAACTGTACAATAGGTAACTAGGATTGAAGTCTCTAATGTCGTGCATATAAAAACTGTACAATAGGTAACTAGAATTGAAGTCTCTAATGTCGTGCATATAAAAACTGTACAATAGGTAACTAGAATTGAAGTCTCTAATGTCGTGCATATAAAAACTGTACAATAGGTAACTAGGATTGAAGTCTCTAATGTCGTGCATATAAAAACTGTACAATAGGTAACTAGAATTGAAGTCTCTAATGTCGTGCATATAAAAACTGTACAATAGGTAACTAGGATTGAAGTCTCTAATGTCGTGCATATAAAAACTGTACAATAGGTAACTGGGATTGAAGTCTCTAATGTCGTGCATGTAAAAACTGTACAATAGGTAACTAGGATTGAAGTCTCTAATGTCGTGCATATAAAAACTGTACAATAGGTAACTAGGATTGAAGTCTTTAATGTCGTGCATATAAAAACTGTACAATAGGTAACTGGGATTGAAGTCTCTAATGTCGTGCATGTAAAAACTGTACAATAGGTAACTGGGATTATAATGTCGTGCATGTTTTCCTCAAATCAATAAATTAACATAAACAGCATAACATGACGCCTGTAATCCCCGAAGGGTTGGGCAGAGGTGCACCTTAGTACAGTGTACACCCACATTTCGCCAGCAATGTTTAAAACAAATAAAATTCATGATTAATCTAATTTGTTACTTGTTAGTACTTGTTTTTTACACTTTTCAATTTGCGAGAGTAGCCCCCTAACTCACAATCTGAATAATTTTGAAACAGATTGCTAATCCATTGCTTCATAAGTTCAAAAAAAAAGTATGCTCAGCAACGTAACTATCGCATTGAATGGTGTTGAACTGTCAAAATGGAACAGATTAGTCTTATACAAAGCTTGAGAAAATTAAAAAAAAAGTAGGTATTTTTTTACCCTACCAAATTACAGTTCTCAACAATACTTTTTATTCCACTTCTATAGGACGCGTGGGTATTTACAAAGTTATAAGATTTATTAGTTTTGCTAAAACACGCCCTTCGTTTTAATTTACCGAGTACCTACGCTACAATAACGAACGCTGTGTGACGTCATCGGATACGAGCGGTCAGCTTCCACCGCGCCTCGTTCGCCATTCATTCTTGCATTAATTCAGCCTGCGCGCTGCGCCGCAGTCAGTGGTTCAAGGCGGACTTCATTCTAAAGTTTTGTGTTTCTATCGTGTTTCTGAGTGGTTGGATTTATTATTATTAGTTTTTTATTATTATTATTAGGTACTGTATAATAATATTTCGAATTGTTTCACCTCTTGGTGGACAAATTAATATTTTATTTGGTGTTCTGATTGATATACTCGTGCACTGAGGCACAATACCGTATTTATAAACCGTACTTTCTGAAGACATTTTGATAATACTCTCAAATAACATAATTTTAGTCGCGCAACCCGTCCTTTCCGAACGAAACGAGGCGGGCGAGAGCGAGAGAATGGGATCCACAGAACATAATAATGATGGGATCGGATGACGTCACCGTCACACCGGGCGCACGTGACTCAAGGAAACTTGCGCACTCGGTTATTTTTATGAGTCTTTGAATCATATTTTATGTTGAAGCTAGCTTGTTAAAAAAAAGGAATAAAAATAGCGTTCCCAGTATCATTAGATAGCAGCTCATATTATCATCACCTCCGATAAATAGACGAGTATTCATTCATGCCAGAAAACATACATATTGAAAACAAATTTTAGTATGTAGAAAAGAAACACTTACCAATATAAAAATATAGCCGAAACTCCTTATATTATAGCCGAAAACCTTGAACACTGAAATATTTGATTAATCTTAAATTTATATGTACTCAGCAAATCGATAAAACGGCACTTGAACCAAAATTAAGAGGCTAAGGAGACAAGGCGCAGTACCTAGCAGTGAGACAAACAACAATAAGGTCTGCAAAAACAATCAGTCAAGCTAAATTCTTCTTGGATTTAATTCCAAACTGTATTGTAGCAAAAGAACAAAATTCTTTAATTTAAATTTATTCATTAATTATCATTATAGTTATGAGTCAAGTAAGTTGGTATAACGCCAAGTTTACACTGTCACTGGTATCGCACTATTTTAGTATAATAATATAAGTAGTTAGGGAAGAAGACATTACATGATGGTCATACACACCCAACCTACCTGAACCAACACAATATACACCATCGATATCCGTGATATACACATTCACACTACCTACCTGACTGACTGATGCTTTTCCAAATATAGAATAGTCTTAAGGAAAACATATACTGATAAAAAATAACTGCTTTTCTGTAAGGCAATTTATTTAGGGGGGGGGGGGGGAGGGATTTGAGTTTTGGTTTTTTGAGTCATTTTAAGTAATTCGATTCTAATAGATGGAACTTGTCTTGCGAGATGATAAAGCGCTGACGTAACCATCGCAGGATGACCACAACATCAGTCGGTGAGGCGATAAGATAAGATAACATTTATTTATTTGTTTAAACATGGTATATTATGAGCATGCAAGATGATATGCGATGCAGTCAGGCCAATCAAGTGAGTCGCGACTCTCCTCTCATCCTGTTTCATAAAAAGTATGTGCAAGGCTGATATTGTCACTAGTGTGATTACTTTATTCTTCGTATTATTGGAACAAAGTTCGTAAACTTTCAGAAAATGTCACGCTAAAAAGTGTGACTGTCTTCTTTAAATTCAAAGAGAAAGAAAGAGAGAGAGATAGAGAATGCCGACAGAAAAAGCAAAAGAAAAGTGATTATAATTTACAGTGTCGTGGGATACAATTGTACACAACGGCCCGATTACACTACATGTCGGAGAGAGAAATTGTGAATTTAGTCAAAACGAAAATTCAAGATAACGGCTAGTGGCCAAATTTTTCGTCATTTGTATCGTTTTCATAGTTTTCGAGGGTGTTAAAGCCAATAGTGAGGTCAACATGTAAATCCAAGATGGCGGCTGCGAAGTTTTCAAATTTTTCACACACGTTTTTTAGCAGATTATCATTTATTTTTGTTGTTACTTTCATTTTCGTCCGAAGAGGTCCGACCAAACCGAAAGCAACCTATTTATTAAAAATAAGTGTTTTCTGCAATGCAATTTCTGAATTAAAGATCTTCGGGTAAATCCGATAATCCAAAAAATGCGGAAAATATCACTCGTTTACAATAATGTCGCGTTATTCACGCTCGCTCACTAGCTTTATCTTTCTGACTGACCTGCTCCTTGACAATTCAAAAGTGGCTGTAATAGGTTTATTTGAAAAAAATGCTTTGTGTTTGAGCGCTTATCCTAAAAAATTGCGTTGTTGCCCACTTTCAGAATAAAAATAGAAGTGCGGAAGCTTTAGGTGAGTGTTGCCAGAGGAAATAATATTGCCGCCATTTGTAGAAAATTGTAATTATTGGAATATACCGATTTTCGGAGTTAGCTGAATGCATCTTACCTATATTGAGTCGCAAGAAATTCCAATCAAACAGGAACACAGGACCGCCACGTTGGGGCGCTTGGACAGGAAACCTCCCCGTATGCCTGCGTGGGCTGGAGTTCTCTTACGGATGCGTCCAGGGGGAAGGCCAGTCTTCGGGACGGTGCACCCTGGGGTGCGGGCAATGTTTTCCCATTAGGAACTGTGTGCCTAAGGGGTCTCGTTGTCCGTATGCCAATATCCTGTCGGAGGAACGCTCTAACATGTACTCGGAGAGAGCAAACGTTGAGCAGCGTTGGAGTGCGGGCTCGGCGTGCACTAACTGCCGTCGGGCAGGCAGTTAGTGGCAGGAAGGCTTCCTGCCTTCTGCCACCGTTGGTCTCGTAGCCCCGAAGAGTGTCAAGGTCATGTCCCTGGCACTTGACGCGGGACGAGGGTCTTGGCTTAACCACCCGGGCCGCGAGGAAGACATCCTCTATGAAAAATTACCCCAAACCTCCAAGCGGCGGCGCGCCGTGAGGGAGGTTGTTAGCTTGACTAATGGGTAGCTATTAGATAATTAGTCGCTAGTGCGAACCACTACATATTTTTGAGACGTTAAAAAGTTAATACTCGTGGGAACAGCAATGGAAATAAATAATAAAAACAAAAACCAAGGAGAGAGGAGTGATGCGGGGTCGGAGTCCGACGCTGCGTCTGGCGCAATGAGCTCGGGTCAGAGCTCTGAGCGCGAAGTGGTGGTGGGAGCTACTGTGAGGAACCGAAAGTGCCTCCGAAAGCGCTCCAAACCGGGGGATGGCCAGGGGTCGTCCGCCGACGAGTGGGTCTCGGGCCAAGGCCAGAGGAGGAAGATCCACTCCAGTCGGCGGGGTGCGGCCCGGGGAAAAAGCGGCGCATGGAGCGAAGCGTCGCGGCTAGGCTCCGCGCCCCGAAGTCCGCAGCTGTTGTTGCGGACGGCACAGGTACCTACAGTACCGCAGTCACCCTAGGACAATCTCCCACTTAATGTTGATGTGCGCTCCCTACTTACCTGAGCCTGGATGGCTCTGCTGGCTACACACACCACCACACCACGTACCCCTGAATACGTACCTATGGTTGGGTATAACGACCCACAGTGACCACGACAACAGACTTGTTTTGATAAAGAAATAAAACTTCGGCTTGCTTGAACTAGTTATTTCCTTGTTGATGGCTTGATTGCGACTGAATTAAATCATAAATTGCACTCCTTTTATACAAAATCCTTAATGATTTTTGGGTGCAAGCCGAATTCTTGGAATTTTGCATTTATTTTTCCTATTTTCAAAAACCTTATAAAATCTTATACATTCTAATCTTAAGTAACTAACATCTACGTAAAACACAAATACAAGCTATTTACTCAAGTAATTCAAACATTTAGAACAAATAATTACAAATTTTTGACTAAGTAAAATTTCCTTAGGTATATAAAAGTGGCTATATCTTTTTATTGCGTGGACTGATTTTCGTAAACTAATCTAAGAGTAAGAATTTCGTAAGAATCTAAACCAAAATTAGCAAAATATCTCCATAAACAAAAAAGTATGTTTTCAAGTTACGTAAATGAAAATTTTTCCTTACTAAAAAAGTCCCTTTAAATTTTACTTTTAATACCTTTAATGGTTCGAAATAAGAATTCTAACACAAATCTAATACGAATCTAACATGCATATACCTAGATAATAAGCACAATAACGAATAATCGTTTTGTGTTAAAATATTACGTGAATTTTTCGCGCCCTCACGCGCCTAGCCGCCGCAGGAGGAGACGCCCTGGTAGCTCGCCATCCGATAAGAACCAGGCCCGGTTCGACGGCGCGTTGTGTTCCACGCGCGCCTCAAAGAGATGTCAGCGAGTGAAGGGGTCCGATGGGACCGATGCCCGCCGGGGTTGCGGGAATGTCCGAAAGGGATACCATGGCCCCTGGCAACGGAAAGGTAACTGAAGGAACACGGGTGGGTTTTAGTCAGTAAGAGTCTGACACGCCCTCTTGCTCCGCCCAGAAAGGGTCAAGGGTCAGAGGGGGTCATTTGATGATTTTACACCCAAAAAAAGGAACTCCACGTTAAATCATCGTTAATTTAAAAAAAAAAAAAAAAAATTATGACTTGAAATACTTGGATTCTATAAAAGAAAGACGATATATTTTGATGTTAATATAATATATTTTATTGTAATTTCAGTCGTTCATGTACAAAGTAGGGTATTTAAATTCAGGAAGACACATTTTGACTTATGGGTAGGTAGATGTTCGCTTACAAAGCCCAAATACGAACGTAGTCGACTTGTAAGGAGGCGTCCTGTCCGTCATTGGAGTCAAGGTTCCAGGTGGGTAACCATTGCCCTCTTGCATTCCAAAAGTCACGTGCGGCCTAGAATAAAAAAAAAGTGAATCAAAATATTCATTCATACTTGCCGCCAATTATATTTTTAGTAGTTCATTATTTATTTTTATGTTATGTATAATCTGGTGTACAATAAAGTATATATCAATAAATACTAGATCGTCTGACCATCCATGTGATTAACACACATACCTAATATACATAGACCAGGTAACATTTCCCCGAAGGGTTGGGCAGTACACGATTAATAAGTAACAAATTAGGACGACATAGTAAAGATTGAGAGAATAGCGAACGTTAATGAGGGTAGTTGTATAAAAATAGGACGTTTGAGCTTAATTTTGTCTCTAGCTCTCTGCACTTGTGCGCATTAACATATACGTTATATTTGTTATTGTGTTATGAACAGTGATCGGAAATATTTGAGCTAATATACCTAAAGTCCAAAGAACAGACCAAAAAAGTGGAGACTTCCCTACGACTAAAATATTTTTTCTGGACTAATGTCGGGGTTTTGGGACATCAATTAAGTACATTTAATATTCATGTTATTAATAGAGTAAACTAATTGAATTCGTTTTCCTTTTTAACAGACTTCAAAAACTAGGAGAACGTTCTCAAAATAAAACCGGCCAAGTGTGAGTTAGACTCGCGCACGCAGGGTTCCGTCCGTACCATTAGCTATAAAAACGGCAAAAAAATCATGTCTGTTGTATGGGAGCTCCCTTTAAATATTTATTTTATTCTTTTTTTAGTATTTGTTGTTATGGCGGCAACAGAAATACATCATCTGTGAAAATTTCAACTGTCTAACTATCACGGTTCATGAGATAAAGCCTGGTGACAGACGGACGGACGGACGGACAGCGAAGTCTTAGTAATACAGTTCCGTTTTTACCCTTTGGGTACAGAACCCTAAAAACCAGTTGATACGTTTTCTATTGGGTGAACTCATGTTTTCATTTCCCAGAATAGCCGAAACTTGCTGCCTCTTTCTATCTTTTATTTGTCACTGGTAAACAATGACAAAAGGGTTAAGGGGTACAGGGGTGTTACGTCATGTTACGTCGTCTTTTTTTTAAATACAGAAACAGGAAATGAATTTGATAGTTGTTTTACTTTATTAATTTTTGTTTTACTTAAGTAATGTTCCGAAACACAGTCCTGAATAAATATTTTGTCGTAAGGCGTCTCCACTTTGTCTCTGTTCTTTTTCGAACCTGCCACAGCTCTCCACCACAGCGGACAGAGCTCCGACGGGATCTCATGGCGGCATGGAGAGTGCGATTGTCGCAACCCAGTGCTGGGCACGCCACTATTGCGGCGATAAGTCCCCTCTTTGAGGAGTGGCTGGAGAGGCGCCACGGCGTCCTCACCTTCCGCCTGACATAGGTCCTCACCGGACACGGCTGTTTCGGGAGGTACCTGTTTAGGATAAGGTGGGAGGAAACGCCCGGGTGTCATCACTGCGTGGATCACCCGGAGGACACGGTGGAGCATACGGTGGAGGTATGCCCGGCTTGGGCAGAGCACCGCTGTGTCCTCGTGGAGGCGATCGGTGGCGGGGATCTCTCGCGTCCGGCCCTGGTTCAGGCCATGGTACGGAGCGAGAGGGCATGGGAGGCCGTCACCTCCTTCTGCGAAGCAGTAATGCTCGCGAAGGAGGAGGTGGAACGCGTGAGGGAGAGGCAAATTTCGCGCCCTCACGCCCCTAGCCGCCGCAGGAGGAGACGCCCTGGGCGTCGGGAATCAATCGCTGATTCCCGGCCACCGTAGGCGCGGGCTTCCGGACGGTGAGCAATGGGTAGCTCGCCGTCCGGTAAGGACCAGGCCCGGGTCGACGGCGCGTTGTGTTCCACGCGCGCCTCTCAAAGAGTGTCAGCGAGTGAAGGGGTCCGATGAGACCATTGCCTGCCGGGGTTGCGGGAAAGTCCGAAAGGGATACCGTGGCCCCCTGGCATTGCACAGGCAAGAGAAGGAACACGGGTGGGTTTTAGTCAGTAAGAGTCTGACACGCCCTCCCGCTCCACCCAGAGCGGGAGACGTCATTTGATGATTTCCCAACCAAAAAAAAAAAAAAAAGGTATTTTAGCTCACCTATTTCCGATCACTGGTTATGAATGTTATGATGGAAGGTTTTGGTACCAATTTGGACATTTTTATGTTTGTGGCAAACAACTGTTGCACACAGCCTATTGTATTATTTGAAGTTTACGAGAATATTGTTGATTTTTCAGAAAATGAAAGGAAATTGAAACAATTCGGTCAGACTTATGTGTGTTCGTTGAGGAACAAATGGATCTCGTGTAATCGCACGAGACGTACATTCATAAAAAAGTATGAGACATTAATGCAAGAGATCATAAAATGGCCTGAGTTCGTGAGGTCGTTCTAGTTCTGATATGGTGTAAATGGGGGTGCATGAACATCCTACAGACCGAAGACGTGCAGTGTTGGAACATCAACATCAGTTGTGAGTCCGACAAAACCATTCGTGGAGCTAAGCCCGCTACAGAAGAGAAGGAGAATGGAAGAGCTCCTAACGCATAGAAATGAAAGCCTTGCCCATACAACTGGTTTAAAAGCACAAAACAAGAATGTAGCAGATATAATTAAACTGGTCTCGAAGCATCCCGAAGAGGCTACAACGATTTAGGATTTGATATGCTGATAAAGCTACTTTGACCTCATTGAAGCTTTTGAAGTGGCAGAATATAACAATAAGATCTTGGGCAAAAGAAGTGTCCTTCTTTTACTGCCATCTTTGATACCATAGACATCACGGAAAGAGAGGTAAAAGTAAAGCTCCAAGAAATTTTGGACAAAGCTGTGGCTAGGTTTGGAAAATTCCTATGTGTTGAATCTTAGCTGGATAGCAAAGATTTGACACTTATATGCAAGTGGGGCTTTGATGGTGCTACAGGTCAAAGTTTGTATAAGCAAACTATGGCAGACAAAGACGTTTCTAGTATTTTTATGTGTTATTTTGTGCCTGCGCTTAGTTGGTGGCGATGAAAAGCTATGGGAGAATCCGAAGCCATCTTCCACAATGTTCTACAGACCAATCTATTTTAAGTAAATAATTGCTACGTGCAAAGCGGCACCCAAAGGTGCATTCCATTAATGCTCATGTCATTAGTATCTAATTATAACTCAACGGTAATATGATGTGATTAACAAATGATAGAATGCTGTTTTGTAAGAAAAAGTATTTTTATCGATATCTTTTTAATTATTATCATCATAAAAGTCATTAGCAGGCTATAAACTGTCGATCGGCACCTTAAAAAATCACATATCGAAAATTCAAAGTTTCATAAATTTGCCACTTCCTAGTTTTTTTGCTGGGAAGAAGAAGTGGCGCAACAAACTGCCCTGCAGTACAGCTGTGTTCAGTGAGAAAAAAATGATTCTATATAATAGTATGCAAGATAATTTTCACCTCAGCACCTCAAACAAGCAGGTTTTGCTGTCAAAAAACAGTGAGCAAAATTCGATTTTGCTGCGAGCGTGAGACAAAGTAACTTTTTTTTTTTTTTTTTTTAAATGCCGTGAACAGTGTTGGGTCTACTCACAAAATTCTAAAGATTTGAACTTCAATTAGTTTTGTCACTTTCACTTCGATACGAAAAAAGCGAGAGATAGAAATAAGTCGATTCGAAGTTCGATTTCATAATTCCTCTAGTAGGCCCAAAAATGAAACAAACAATAAAACGTTCGGATTCACGGATAAGGTTTTATTTAAATTCAGTTTTTTTTTTGGACCGAAGTTCTATATGCGGTTTGCGTTATGAGGTGCATTGGCAGAAATCGTCACGGGAAAAGGCGCTTGCGACTGTCTTCTTCTAATTCAAAGAGAAAGAGAGAGATAGTAAGTGTGAATTTGGTTCGAAAAAAAAAAAACGAAAATGAAAATCCAAGATGGCGGTTGCGAAAATTTTCACATTTTTCATAATGGGTGTCATTTTCATAGTTTTGAAGGGTGCCAAAGCCGACCGTGAGGTCAAAATGTAAATCCAAGATGACGGCTGCGAAAATTTTCAAATTTTTCTTCATGGGTATCGTTTCTATGGTTTTCAAGGTTGCTAAAGCCGATAGTGAAGTTAAAATGTAAATCCAAGATGGCCGCTGCGAAAATTTTCAAATTTTTCTTCATGCGTATCGTTTCTATGGTTTTCAAGGTTGCTTAAGCCGATAGTGAAGTCAAAATAAAAATCCAAGATGGCGGCTGCGAAAATTTTCACATTTTTCGACATGGGTATCGTTTTCATAGTTTTCGAGGGTGCTTAAGTCGATAGTGAGGTCAAAATATAAATCCAAGATGGTGGCTGCAAAATACGAGGTGATGAAGCTTAAGTAAAAAAAAAACCTTGTCCGATCCGAAAATCTGGGGAAAATGGGCATATGGTACTGCAGTAACATTACAAAACAGTTTTTTTTTTATTATTATTGATAATAAAAAGTTATTGGTATTTAAAATACACATTTTTAGTTCCAAAATTATCCCAAATCCATACAAAAATTGCAAAATTCATAACTTATGACTTTTAGACACCCGCTAAACGACGGCCGCCGCCCGCACCAAATGTAAAATTCGGTCAAATTCACCATTGAAAAAAAATGTAGGGATTATTTTTTCTTTTTTCCTGAAAATTTCCACATAAATATGCTAACAGTACGATACCTAACAACACCCTCACGGATCGGACAGGGTTTTTTTTTACATGTTGTATGTTCTCGCTGCTGAGGTGAAAAGTTGTATGTGTTACACGAGAGCAAAGTTATTTGCATCTCGTGTCTTTGAATCCCTCGCAGCGCTCAGGATTCTAACCTAGAATCACTCGCTACGCTCGTGATTCAATTATAGAATCCTTCGCTTACTCGGGATTCAAAATCAACACTCGCAGCAAAAAACGACTTTGCTCTCTTGTTGCACAAATAACTATTACATTACGTAAACAATATCTAAAAAAGAAAAAAAAAGTGGTGCTACTAATACCATCCATACGTTATTATCACGTAAAGGGAGGTATATCAGAGACATTACACCTTTTTTTTAAATTCCTGACTAACTTTCTATGAGTATTGAGCTCGATTTTCAGACCACTGTGCGCTGCCCCGCAAGATGCACCGTCCGATGTCGTGGCCCTGGCCTCATACTTTGGTGGTTTATCGAGCAGTGTTGCCATTTAAATTTAAATTTAGAAGGAACTTTGCTTACCGTCGGCGATCCATTCTTCCAGGGCTTAGGAGCAGGGTTGCTGACACCGTCAGGGAAGAATCCGTTGGTGCCGCCGATTGCTAGATTGATGGTCAGGTAGAACTGAAACGTTGTTTAATTAATTAGCATCAAATTCAAAGGTTCCTTGGTTTATGAAAAGTAAAACTACCAAAAAAAGTGTGCACAACTTGAGTTTACTCCTATTGTTGATTGTTTTTGAATATGCAATAGGCAAAGAGGGAAAATAAACGCATCTCTTAAAAAAAACAACCCCTTATATACTGTATACAAGTATACACATACATCAATTCAAAGTTAAATGTGCGCAAGGTATGTTGCGTAGAAAAAAGTAACGTCTTAGAGTTAAATTCAAAGCTTCCTTGTTATATGAAACTTCAAGTGCCAAAAAAAAAAGAAAACTCTTTTTGTTCGAGAAGTAGGTACGTACTCAAATTAATGTCTGGCGTAATACTTATTTAGCAGTATTTAGTAACACATTAATAAACACATCAAAAGTGTCTAGGGGTCAAGTACGTTTTAGAGTACCTAACGCCGCAATTGAGGGTTATTATTTTAACTTTTTGGATTTTTATTGCTTCTTTTTTGTGAATTTCACTATTTGAATAAATAATTTTCTTTAATATTTGATTAAAAATAGATAATCAACTAACAATCAGGATTATTAAAGTGTGTTATAGCGTTTTTACAAAACCATTACAATTTCTGCATCGGAACTGAACAAATTTGCATCGATATGGAGCGACGACATCATTTGACACGAGAAGAGATGATGAGAGCCGTCGGATGATGAGGCGGCTCATGAAGCACTACACAGAGCGTCATGAGCTGCCTCTGAACACACACACTATCGTACCATGGGCAGTGTGGCGGAACGACATGGAGGACGATCTCGCATCACTACTCGCATACAGGACCAGTACATCCAAAATACTGCTCGACAGAATCATACCATGACTGTCTTGATGTTGGCTACGAGGCTCCACAGCTCTTCAGGCTTGCTGACAAGCGACCAAACCATCCGAAATCGTTTACGTGAAGCGGGTCTCCGTTCCCGAAGGCTGCTGAGAGTTCCACCTATAGCACCCCGCAATCGTACGGCACGTTTACAATGGGCTCGCGAAACACAGAAGTTGGGAGGAAGAAGACTGGCGTGGCGTTGTGTTTGCTTTTCCGATGAATCTCGTTTCGGTATGAGGCCTAGGATACAAGACGTACTCGAGCTTGGAGGACGTCAAGAACGTTTGAAATTTTGTCAGGAAGTTCGTTCATATGGAAGGTGAAAAATAATGGTTTAGGCCATTATTTGGGTCGGTGGAAGATCCGATCTCATTTAGATCAGGGGCAACCTCAATGCTCAGATTTATGCGGAGACAATTGTTTCAGACGTGATCATACCTTTGCGAAGCCAGTTGGGTGATTCGTTTTGATTAATGCACGCAAAACGCACTACAATGCACGTCCACACACAGCTAGAGTCGTAACACGCACTCTTTGCGTGTTTTTTTTTAAAGGTAAACCTTTACAAACATCTTTAAAAACGAGGTTTTTTTTTTATTGTATACAATAAAATAAAAAAACCTCGTTTTTGCCTTTTTTGCCATTATTGACGACATAAACATAGGTTAATTTCCCACAATTTTCAAATATTGCAATTTTTCTTAATTTTTACAAAACATAGGGATAAGTTGTTAACTTAAACATTAGGCATTAAAGTAAGAAGCCAGTCGGGAAGACTAGATTTAGTAAATATTAATTGGATATTTTTTTATAGTTAAAAATGTACTTGATCCCTAGACACTTGATGTGTGTAGTAAGTTTAAATTATGGTTTATATTCTACCTTTTCGTCGAAAGGTGCCATCTTGCTTCCATATCTCCATGGGTTCTCGATATTAGGATTGCTGTTGAAGCCGCCGAATTCCCAGAAACCGCCGTTGCCGGGGGTTACACGTCCTAGCTCCACGTCATCAATGCTGAACTTCAAGAAATCTGCACAGAATAGAAGTCGAATTGCTTATAAATATTTAGTACTATTTTAGCGACCCGCCTCTGCTACGCACGGGTTGTACGGCTTGACAAAACATCGAGATTTCTTATTTTACGAGTAAATAGAATAGAATAGAATAAATTCTCTAAAATATGGTGACAACCGCATGAAAATCAGTTTAGAAGAACAATACAGACGGTCACGAAGAGCGATACGATAGATATAGAAGCAACTCAGTGTCAGTTACGTACCTGGAGTCCATTCAAGTTGGTAACTGTGGAAGTTGCTGTTGTAACCAGCAGTGTTTCTCTTGATCCAGTGAGCACGTTCCCAACCATTCATGCCAGGGTAGGGTCCGTAGTGCAAGGTAGAGCCGGCTTCCTGTGGGTAGAGAATAATTTTATATTTTATTGCTAGATGGCAAAAAAAAAGGCTTACAGTAGAAAGGCTAACAAAATAGTTCTGCCAGGGAAATTCAGAATTTCATAGTTGTCTAAACAGTATTCAAATAAAGCATCCGACGCTTTGAGACGGAACCGATTAAACTATACAAGGTCAAATGAAATGAACTGGTGAAACTCCACAGACGTGCTGGGTATCAATATCTAAATATAATAAAATTAAATGACTTTTAAAACTTATAATTTAAAGTAGATACGGTAACTATAGCTGATGGGGTCAACGGCCGCTAGTAAAAAAGTTATGTATTGTACTTGAAATTATGATTTTCGAAAATCACTTTTCCTTTGTTTTATAATCGTATGATAACGATACACAAGAACATTTCTGTGAAGTTTCACCAATTAATTTAATTTGAACTTGTATTTTGGATATACTGACGGAATTTACCAGATCATAATATAGAGGCAGAGAATAAAAAGGAGATCAATATTTATCTTTACCTGTGTGCCGATATGAACACCATTGAATGTCATGTCACGGTTGCCTCGAGACTCCACCAAGTCGATCTCTCCGGATGCGGGCCAGGTGCCGTAAGTGTTGTAGGCTGGCATCAACCAGATAGCTGACAAAACAAAACAAGATTATAATTCAACTCAGGAATCTTTAACGTGAAACTACCAAGGATTGAGGATAGAATAGAAGAATATCAGCAGACCTTACAGTTATACTATGGTAATTCAAAGATTATCTGAAAACCCGAATTTAACAGTCTAAATTCTACGTCATCATCATCAGCCGAAAGACTTCCACTGCTTGACATAGGCCCTACAAGCTATATCACAACACGCCGCCTATGCCTCCCTCAGCCAGTGATTCCCGCGACCTTCACTCGGTCGTCGGTCCCCAGACACATTGGCTTACCCACGCTTTGAGTTACCATTTAGAAATTTGAAGATAAGAAGACGGACAGTTGTGATAAAATCCGGTCATGTACCTTTTTAATATTTATTTTTTCAGTCTGTATATTTACCAAAAAAAAAATCCTCCAGTAGAAAAATCCGGACATGTCTGGACAAATCCGGACGGGTTGTAGTTCTACCCACTCTGCGCCTTTCGGTTTGCCTAATGAATATAATTTGAGCAGCTTACCTGGCCACAACCAATCTCCAGCGGGCATTTTGGCGCGAACTTCAACACGACCATAACGGAAGATGAAGGAGTTAACGGTACGGATACGTGCACTCTTGATAGGGTTCAAAATGTTTTCAGTAGTTCCCGTACGATCGCAACCAAACCATAGCGGGTTTGTACATCTGTTGGCAAAACATAGAAATTAAATTAACCTTTGAATTTAAAAAAATATATAGGGTGCAGATCGTCTTTTCCCACTTTAAAAAAAACTTTCAAAGTACTGACATGAAATTCACCTACCTCGAAACTTTTGTTCTATGATTGATTAGTTTGATTGATTGTATTCTTTCTACTCTTTGGCTTAGGACCTAGAATGGAAATTCAACATCTGTATAGCCTTTTCCCAAGGACGTATATTGGGGTCGGCTTCGAAGTTAGTCGGTAAAAAATAGGTAAGTAAAGTTACATCTTATTTGTTTGTTTCGTTTCATGACGGTATCATTTTCGTACTTTGAGCAGAATTCCAATGTTATCACGTAAATGCTTAGGACCCCGAAGTAGATCGGCAGATAGGTACCTACCGAGCATTTACGTGTTCGGCAATATAAAAATCTTAACAATCAGAAGCCGATCATCATTCAATAGGATTACCTTATCTTATCTAGAAATCATGCAACTAGTTACCTACCTACCTAATTAAAGCGTACAGACTACAGTGAAGACGTGCGTTTTTGTTAATCAGATGTTTGTCAGATTCTAGTGTTGATGAACTTAGGCGCGGTAATAAGCAAATATTTATGTATGGAAGGAGGTGAAGCGGCAGTAGTGCATTTCGGTATGCAAATACGGTTGAAAATGGCGATACGTTTGATTTTGGTTGAATCTCGTGTCCGCCAATAAAATGAAAGATATTTCGCAGTTTTTAAGTTAATTTAAAAAAAGAATAAACTATTAAGTTAAAAAAAAATACATATTTCTTTAGTGGACTCCTTTAACTTTTTTATAGATCCAAAATAATAAGAGTTGTCGCTCAAAATATTAAGCATTTCTAGACGAAAAAGTTATTTCGGGTTGTTTTTTGCGATATTATATTATAGCATAATGCTGAGCGATAGCCGTTTTGCGTGGATGTGACGCATGTTTCACCCAACCTTTTCTAATTATTTTTTTGTGTAAGCTCTTTTTAGCGTCATGTTTACCGCAAATAAACAAATTCAAATTCAAATTTTCTAAATTCTATCATATTTTTTGCCTTTGACAGAAAAAAAAAAACAAAAAATATAGTGTAGGTATACTACACTGTATTTTTTTTGGGCTTGTAATATGTAGCATTGTAACTAAAAGTGCGACGAAAAAGTTTACGTTTTACGGTGTATCTACTTGGGTATCTCCTCAAATAAAATGACCACAGCAGCCTTATCGTGTTGCGGTTAGCGGCGAAATCCAGAATGGGTTTTCCTAGCTGCGTTGGACTACCGACTTCCCCATTACTAATACCTACTTGGAAAGTTGTTAAGGTAAACGGCCACGGGGGACTCCCAAACAGATTCCATCAATCACGTGTCACGTGTCACAAACATGAGATATCGCATTGCACTGCTACAGTCCACCTCAGACCAAATAAAAAACTACGCAGCACTGTCAACAGTGACGTGAGGCCGTGCACTTAGTGAGGTGTAGTTAGATTGTAAATGGTTGTATGTGTGCTTGTGAGCGTACAGAGCGGAGGTATAGTTTCGTGTATTGTACGCAGCGCTGCCTTGGTTTTTTGTATGTTCTTAGCTGTTGTTATCCAGCTTAACTCACCGCATAGCTACAGTAGGCCGACCGTCAGTGGTAACAAAAGCTGAAGTTTTATTCTATTGAAACTCCGTAAAAACTACTACGCTATGTCAGCTCAAGGTTATACTGTTACCACCGCCGTGCGGTCGACTGTACCTACCAAACCAACTTTAGAAGTGGATGTAGTAATGGTAAAAAAAAATAAAAAAAAATCCTCATTTTTATCATCAGCCTATATTACCTCCCATGCCATGGCATCCTACTACCACGTAAAATGTATCACTTTAGGTACCACCAGCTATCTTTAGAGTCACTTCTTATCAACACCATTGTTAGATTGTTTTGAAAACAAAATCTCACCTGTCAGCGGGTGCGCCTCCCCCAAGGTTCAAGTGTCCAGAAGTAAGGAAGTTTTCTCCAAACTGGTCTGACGTTAGAGAGGGACGGATGAACAGGTTTCCACTGTGAGCGAAAGAGTTGGAACGGTTGTTGTTGTAGTATTGGAACTCCCAGTTCTAGAACAAAATAATGACGACCTCATTATAACGGTTGTATCTGTATAGTGTATTATGCGGATTCATATGATAATGAAGTAGTATTGGAGCAATATTGATACTTATTAAGTTAAATTAAATTGATAATTGGGAGTGGTTTAATTACGCAACGCGTAAAAATTATCGCTAAGAAATTAGGCACCTGCTTTCGTAGAAAATTGATAACACGCCTTGTATCCCCGAAGGGTTGGGCAGAGGTGTACCTACCTATTGAGCTCCTTAAGTTCTGAGTTGAGCTCCACGATTACTGACAAATGCTTGCACTGCCAGGACAGGTCCACTCAAATCTGTGTGGTTCTTTTCTCAAAAGACCATTTCAGACTAATCTACATGGTCCTCATATGGCCTGACCAAGATTATGTCTGGACTTTAAAAGAGACTGTGCCCTCTGAGTTTGTTTCGGCCTTTCTTCTCAGAGTAGTCAGATAGGAAACGCCGAACTCATCTAGCTAATTTAATTATTTTTTTAAGATGACGTGTAAAAGTGATTCCAAAATCCTATTTACAGCATAAACAATATCATTTCATTTCATATAGTCACACACAGTTGTCACATTTTGCCAGTTATGTTTAAGTCCCATGTAAAATGGGGCGCCCCTATTGCCATCAACCGGGCACAAATCCAGACTCCGGGCAGCTATTGAGAAATTTCAGATAGAAAACCCCAATAATACAAACAGTACAAGAAACACACAACAAAATTAGCTTAATAGAGCAACACAGGTTGCAGAAAACCGGCTTTAAAGGCACAACATTGGAAGATCACCTGGGCCATAGCCTTTGCCATTTAATTGATTCAATAATAGGGCGTGGAAAAAAAGACATTTGTAGGTAGTAGGTACTCACACCGCCACCAGCTAAGGTGTTCTCGTGCTGCCATTTCTCGAGGTCGAAAGTATCGAAGTCATCGGAGAAGATCATTGCGCCTGAGCAGACCGTGGCAGGCGCGTGAGTGCCGCTGACTGTGGTAACACTAGGGGTGCAAGCCGCGCCCAGAGACGCGACCGCTAACAAGCCCGCTAACACCGACCACATTTCTGTAAGCGATATCAAATTAGTTATGGCTTATATACATAAACCTGACTATGGAATATTGAGGGTCATGTACGAGGTAATCTAGTTCTTCGTATATGGCAATTAATATTCCAGCTAATATAATATGTATCATTGCTTTGTTGTAACGTAGTAATGTAATATTGATTGTGTTGTAAAAATTATTTGATTTTTTTTATAGGTAGGTACTAATCGCACGGATTAAGCCTGTGCTAACAGGCGCGACGCGACAAGTCGCGCTAGTCTGCACGAGCTTTTAGCCCACAGGAAATTTTCTTAGTGTTCGAGAGATATGGCTTGGTTCTAGATTCCGCCGCGCGGTACCTATAGAGCATATTGTGTTGCGTGAGGGAGAAGTAGAAAAGGTAACATACAGACTGACATAGATACTTTCATATTCCTACACTAATAGGTATTATAAATAGAAAAGATTAGTATTTTTGTATGTAATAAACTCAAAAACAACTAAGTAGACCGATTTTAAAAATTCCTTCGCCAGTATAATGCTATATCTATTAATTATCACTGAGTAACATAAGCTATAATTTATACAGATATCACGCGGGCGAACCCGCTGGATGAAGCTAGTACTTTATAAAATACAATATTTATAATTTGCGTGTATCGACCCCCCTCTGGTGATTTTATTAGTTTTGAATCGGTGATGGAGGATTCACTCAATAGGTTAAAATCAAGTAATAAAAGTATAATTTTATGTGGAGATTTTAATATTAATATTTTAGATGTTACTCCATTAAGTATTAGACTTCTTAATCTGTTTAGGTCTTATAATTTAATTAACTTGTTTTTTGAACCTACTAGGATCACGGCATCTTCGTCAACTTGTCTTGATAATATATTTAGTGATTGTGATGCCAAAAATAAATTAGTGTTAAGTGACTTAACGTCTGACCACTGTGGTTTATTAGCTAGTTTCCCCATGCCATTACATAAAAAGCCGCACAAAATAGAATGTAGGCCTTATACAGCTAGTCGTTGCAATAAATTTAAAAATAATATAGCTCATAGAATAACACCATCTATAGTAGACCACGAGAATCCTAATGAAATGTATGGAGCCCTTTTTGATGTTGTGCAAAAAGAGTACCAATCTACTTTCAAGACTAAAACTATTAACATTAATGGCACCTCCGTTGGCTTTAACCAATGGGCCACTCCGGGTATTTATAAAAGTAGAGCGAGACTATACGAGTTATATGGTTTGAAAAAATATAGGTTTGATACTCCTTTCCTAGAGTATGTCAAAAATTATTCAAAATTATTTAAAAAGGTTAGTGTTTTAGCTAAATCAAAATTTTTAAGCGATACAATTAAAAATTCCAATAATAAAATTAAAACCACTTGGAAAATTATTAACAATGAAACGGGTAAATCGGTTAAGCAAGATAAACAACTCGAGATTATGGTCGACAGTAAATTAGTTACTAAAGCAGCTGACGTAGCTCAGGCGTTTAATGAGTTTTTTGCCAACATACCTATAACTACGACTCGCTCCTTAAACTCGTCCCCATCTAAAGCCGAAAACCTTTTGCTTAGTAGTGTGTCTAAAAGTAGTCGCATATTTAGCTTCGAACATGTAACGCCTCGTGAAGTAGTTAATGTTTTTAACACACTCAAGTGTAAAAACACTGGTGATTACTGGGGAATCTCCATTAAACTTTTAAGTAATATAATAGACATCGTAGCCCCCTATCTAGCTGTTACTTTTAATAAATGTGTTGATTTAGGAACTTTTCCTGACCTCATGAAGAGTAGTAAAGTCATACCATTATTTAAATCAGGTAATGAAAATGACGTTGGCAATTTCAGGCCTATTTCTATTTTACCAGCATTCAGCAAAATATTTGAAAAGTTAATACTCAAGCAGTTGCTAAGACATTTTAATTTAAATAGCCTCCTTCATAATGAACAATATGGCTTTACAAAGGGTCGTTCGACTACAGATGCGGGTGTTGCTCTGCTGAAACACATATTTAACGCATGGGAGAACTCTCAAAATGCTATTGGAGTTTTCTGTGATCTCTCCAAAGCCTTTGATTGCGTGCACCATGACACGCTTTTGCGTAAACTGCGTCATTACGGTGTGCTAAACGAAGCTCTAAACGTTTCAAATTCTTATTTAAATAATAGGTCGCAATGTGTAGATGTTGATGGTGTAAAATCTTCCGGGCTACCAGTTCAGTTAGGTGTACCTCAAGGCTCAATACTGGGTCCATTCTTGTTTTTAGTGTATATCAATGACTTACCATTCTATTTAAAGGATATCTGTGAAGTTGTACTGTTTGCAGATGATACTTCTCTTATTTTTAAAGTAGACAGGAATAGACAAGATTTTGACGATGTAAACAGTGCACTTTCAATGGTTACGGATTGGTTTACGACAAATAACCTAGTTCTCAATGCCAAGAAAACGAAATGTGTAAAGTTTGCCCTCCCAAATGTTAGAAATCTAGGACCCAACATCGTCTTAGATAAAGAGGTACTTGAAACTATAAACTCGGCAGTTTTTCTGGGCATAACAGTAGATGCAAAACTTCAGTGGGGCCAACATATATCGAGCCTAGCGGGAAGGCTCAGTTCGGCCGCCTACGCTGTCAGAAAAGTAAGACAATACACTGACGTTGATACAGCTCGGTTAGTCTATTTTAGTTATTTTCATAGCGTTATGTCCTACGGTATTCTGCTTTGGGGCAAAGCTGCAGATATTCAAAATATATTTGTCCTCCAAAAACGAGCTATTCGAGCAATTTACCAGCTAGGTGCCAGAGTTTCTCTGAGAGATTTTTTCAAAGATATCGGTATCCTCACAGTGGCATCACAATACATCTTCGCCAACATCTTATATATTAGGCAGAATATACACCTATACACTAAAAACAGTGATATTCACAACGTTAACACTAGAAGTAAGGATAAACTACGTGCTCCCTTTCACCGGCTTCATAAGGTTCATAACTCATTTGTTGGGCTTGGTATAACCTTTTATAACAAGCTACCCTCTTGTTTGCTAGATTTGCCTTTTAATGCGTTTAAAACTAAAGTAAAGTCCAACCTTTGTTCAAAGGCATACTATTCTATCAACGACTACTTAAATGATAAGAATAGTTGGTCGCTGTGATTAACTCAAGACAATGTTTAAATGTTCTTTCTCCAGAATTAGTTTACCTACTGACAGGTTTTATGAGTTTATATAAAAGTCTATAATTTTACTTTTTATGTACATTTATTTTATTTTTATTTATTGTTGACATAATCTACTCATTACAATGTTTTTTTTAATGAGTTGTATTACAATATGTGGTTAGCTAGCGACCTCGACAATTATTTATTTTACCTCGATGGTCCTAGTTTATCAATTATAACTTCTAGTTACAGCTCTATGTAAGCGGGCACGCCCTTTATGCCTGGAGGCTTTATTTTCTTTTTTTTTAGATATTGTTTACGTTTAGTTATTTTTATTTCTGCTTGAGTATAGTTCTCGATGTTTTTGGTTGGTATATTGGCGTGTGCTAGCTGTCATATGGCTATTAATTTATAATTAAAATTTTATTTTGCGTAATGTAAATTATCTTATAAATTATTGTATAGAATCATTTTTTTTTTCCTAACTGAACAGACAGCTGTGCTGCTGGGGAGTTTGTTGCGCCACTTCTTCTTCCCAGCAAAAGCACTAGGAAGTGGTGAAGGGTGGGCGTTTTGGGGGACTGTCTTATGTAATTTTGACGTTCGAAAAGTGCTGATTCTCAGCCTAATTTGAATAAATGACTTTTGATTTTAATTTTGAATTGTTGCCTGCGACTTTTTTAATACAAATATTCAGGATATAACATATGTCTTTCTCCAGCTACCTATCTGTAAAATTTCAAGGCTTAGGCGTAAAAAAAGTACCTAACCGACAAACCGTCAGATAGTGTTTCTATCACATTTATAATATTAGTATGGATAATGTATTTAGAAAACTGTGCGTTAGGTAACTCGGATTTAAGGCTCTAATGTCATACAATGTTTTTCTCAAATAATTATAATAAATATTTCAACCTATGCAACAACATCACACCTGAATGGGCTCAATCGGGCTATATAATAAAAGATTAATGGACTGTATTAAAATAGATGTAATGCCATAATTTACATGAACAACAACAACGTATATTATGGAAGACAGTACAAAGAAATGCCCTTAATAGAGCGCGTCTGTGAGCTAAGTGGTGTGGCGCGCGCGCAGCGGGCGATCGTAGCGGGTACCGTATCCCGGGACCCCGTGCTTGCAGTGAATCATGCGCATATACATAATGGGGTCTCAAACGTAGTGGTCCTAAGGCAAATGGGGTAAAACGGTGGTGGCCACCTGTCATACAAAAATTGGGATATTAACAACAATTCAGAAAATTTCGCTAATTTAATCATTTCAAGTGAAATTTCACACTTTCACGACCCTGTGACCAAAATTTTCGCCGTAGCGAGTTCAAATCTGACTAAAAGATATCTTGATAGTGTAAGTACAAGATTATGTTCCTATTTATGTTCAGTGTGGCTCTGCAATGCCTTAGATTTTATTTTTACTTGTCTTTTCTAACTTTTTATAAAACTTTATTTTTTAAATGTAGGTACTACCGAGTACATGCACATAGCGTTTTTTTTTTAAACTTAGCCCTACACTATGAATTTCTCCTGTATCGTGGGTGCGTTAAACTCACATACACAAACAGCCAGACCCGGAACAACTACTTGTAGGTCATACAAATGTTTGTTCCGTGCGGGAATCGAACCCGCAACACGCAGTGCAGCGGTCAATTGCATTAACCACTGCGCCAACCGTGCCGTCGAATAGCTTTAAAAAGTACCTTAATCATTGATAGTTAGCCTGGGAAAATTTCATAAATATAGCTTAAATAGGAACATAACCTTGTAACTACATTATCAAAGCATCTTCCAGCCAGATTTGAACTCGCTACATCGAAAATTATGTTCACAGGGTTGAAAAATCGAAGTGAACGTGTAAAATTGCTTGAAAGTTATTAATTTAGCGAATTTTTTTTAACTGTTGAGAATAGGTATCCCAAATTTTAATTTTTTAAGTGATAGACTAGACCACTACGATTAAGTCACCCTTTATGATGCGCCGACATATTCCCCGGGTTGAAGGGAAGTCTTCAATTTTCAACTGGAAGGGGGCAGATGCAGTTGAAGGCATGACAAATGGAGCCCCGCTTCGTCTTCAGTTCGGCCACTCTCGTGACCCCGTATACGCCGCAGTAGGTCTTCGTGACCGGGCCCAGGGACCAGAGCAGAGTTGGCGTTGTTTTGGTCCTTATCAGGACTAAGGACACCATCTTCACTTCACCTCTGGAACTAAACCACTTAGATTTTACCTGCAGCAGAGAAGTATACTCATTATGAAACCGTCGCCGGAAATGCTGTATGATGTACTGGATTCTCTTCTAGCGCTCCGTCTGCGTGGAGTTGCCTTCAGTCACTAGAGGATGTGAAGTATCAGTAGATAAGAATGGCCGTCCAATTAGGAAGTGGAACGCAGTGAGTGCTGAAAAATCGTTATTGTCTAAAGAAAAAGAAGTAAGAGGGCGTGAATTAAGAACCGCCTCTATAATGTGAATGAGGCAGTGTGAGAGATACAGTAACCTTTTTAAATGATGCTTCTTAGATGATTTTACAGCAGCTTCAGCCAATGAATTGAAATGAAGGCTGTATATATATGCATGCCATTTCAGATTTCAAGAACCTATACAATATCTCGTTTGATGCACCTAAAAAGTTAGTCCCGTTATCGGACGTGATGCTTCGAGGCTTGCCACGACGCGACGTGCCACGAAAATCTTTAAAGCAGCTATGTGGTGAGGTCGGTGACAAGCTCCAAATGTACGGCTTTCACTGGCGAGCAAACAAAGATGCACATATAGGATTTTGTAAGTTTGCATCCTCGGCCTTTACGATTCGCCACCAATACTGGCCCAGCATAGTCAACATAGATGTTTAAAAAAGGAAACACAAGATTGTTCTTGAGTTAGTTAGTTGACCCAACTGAGCCTTATGTCTGAAACATTTAAGACATTTACTCACAACAAATCACGATAAGTTACTGCTACCTAGAGGCCAATAAGTTTGTCGTACATTTGACAATAACAACTATGGACCAGCATGTACAAGCTTTAGATGTTGCATTTGAGATATAAGTTTAAAAGTGTGTGCTTGCTGCATAAAACAATGGGATATCAAGTAGAGAGCCGCGAATAGTTTTTATAGCGAATAGTCGAATACTCGCCATTATTACTCGACATAAAAAAGGAATATAAGAAAAAGTTTATTTGGTATCAAAAATAATAATACAGTTTATTTATTTTCTGAGGCAGGTTTGATTTATGAATAAAGCGCAACCCACTGCAAGCTAATCCCAATCGTGCAGAAAAACTAGCTTTTCTACTATGCTGTAAAAATGCCACCACACAGGTAACTCCATGATAACGTCGGCCCTGAGACCACGGGAAACAAGATCCGCCGGGTTGTCCTTCAACGGTACGTAGATCCAGGTATGACCAAAAGTATTTTCCTGTATCTCATTGACTCTGTTTCTGACAAAAGGTTTTAATTGATTTGAATGAGTAGAGAGCCAACCCAGGAATATGGTTGAGTCGCACCAGAATGTACATTTATGAATGATAAATAAATAAATGATAAATGATAAATGATTTATTTCTGCAAGTAGGTTTGTACAAACACTTTTACACGTCAATCATATTTTAAAAACTAGATGAGGTCGGCGTTTCCTATCTGACTACTCTGAGAAGAAAGGCCGAAACAAACTCAGAGGTCACAGTCTCTTTTAAAGTCCAGACATAATCTTGGTCAGATCATGTGAAGACGATGTAGATTGATGTCTGAAATGGTCTTTTGAGGAAATAACCATTCAGATTGAGAAGACCTGTCCAGTCAGTGCACGCATTTGTCAGTAATCGTGCAGCTCAACTCAGAATTTAAGGAGCTCAACGATTCGACGAACAATACCAAAGAAAGGACGTTTGGGTAGGCCACATAAATTACTCAAACTGCCAGACCATGATAAAAACTAATTGACAAAAAAAAACAAACAAAACAAAAGGGAATAACCTGCATAGTCTTCACATTCACAATAATTAAAATAATATAATACTTTAAAGTAAATATTCATGTCAATGAATATATAATATAACATTCATTAATGTCAATGTGTATATAATAACCCGGAAATAATCTTGGTCAGAGCATTTCAATTTGAGGACCATGTAGATTTGTGTCTAAAATGGTCTTTTGAGGAAAGAACCATACAGATTTGAGTGGACCTGGCCAGTCAGTGCACGCATTTGTCAGTAATCGTGTAGCTCAACTCAGAACTTAAAAAGAGCTCAACGAATCGACGAACAATAACAAAGAAAGGATATTTGGGTAGGCCGCATAATAATGGGCATGGTAAGCCATTCTTGAACCTTAGTACACAGCTTTGCATCTAACAAAGCTCCACAAAGTTCAAGCCTCGGTATCTTCGCTACACGAATTCTAGACACTAGAATTTGTACGCCTACAGAGATCCACTGCCATTAAGACCGAATATACAAACAGGCGCCATACGCCCTCTCAGGCGCATCGGTAAAGACGTGCGTAATATGTAGTCTTCACGCGAAACCCAACGAGGAATTTTTAAGTTATTTAATGCTGTTATTGTGCCTTCAAATGTAGACCATAGGTTTCTAACTCCGTGTGATAATTCGTCATCCCAGGCATACTTATATAGACGCATGATTATCTTGACTTCGACAAAGATTTGACTTTTAACAGAAAGGACATGACGTTTGGTGACTTTAGTAGTGCAGGTTACATTTATAGTGTACCTATGTAAGTGAATCAGAGTCACAAACCCAGTGGAGACCTAGTCTCAGATTGAGATGAGTTTGGACCTTGGTCAAAAAAATGTAAAGTATTTGTAACTCGTTATTATGTGTAATTTCTAGAGGATTTGGATTATTTATTTGATCGCCATTTACGTCAATAAAATTTTGCAGATGATAGAACGGAATGGACCTTTTTAGAAATGTCAAGAGCTTCAGCTATGGTCCTTTTTTTAGAAATGTCAACAGCTACAGCTATGGTCCTTTTTAGAAATGTCAACCGCTTCTTTATTAGTGGAAGGGATCCTCCACTAAGAAAGTTATTGACGTAGAAGTCACGTCATATGGCACATTGGGCACGACTGTCCTCAATGCTATAGTTAAGATCAGCCAGACTTACAAGATACTTTGTGGCTAAATAGGGTGCAGAAGCGGTACCATAGGTAACCGTATTTAAAGTGAGTCCTAAAAGGTTCTGAAGATTCAAACCTGTAAATTATTTTTTGAAGAGGTCGTTGGACTGGATTCTGGACTCTATGGCCCTGAACATTTTTTCCACATCGCCTGAGACAACGTACCTATGCTGATGAAAACAGATCATCTTGAACTACGGGCCCGACTATCTGAATGTCGTTAAGCAACACCCCCGAACTGGTAGAAGCTAATGCGTTGAATACTACGCGTAGTGGTGCTAGAACTGCGAATGACTCCATGATGTGGAATTTAATATTTATTCATAGAGTTTTCTGGTGAAGGAGTACAGTCGGAGTCTAACGTCACATGACCTAGGCGCTCATATTCACTCATGAACTCATTATATTTTTAATTAAATGATGGATTGCGTTTAAATCGCCGCTCACGGGAAAGAAAACGATTTCTAGCATTAGCAAAAGAATGACCTAATGTACAGGATCCCCTCTTAAAGGCATAGTGACGACGAATCCCTCACCAACATTTTGAACGGTGGTTTGAGCAAAAGACTGCTCACACATTATCCTCAAGTGAGAGTGAATGTTTTGAAGCGACGCTGTCAAGCTCCCAAAGTTGAGTGAGGTCGAATCGAGTGACATTGGAATGATGGCAAAAATTATTAGCGGAAAAACATGATTGGTGCGAAATACTATGAAACTATCTATCCTAATTTTAGTCTCGCATAATTTAGGTAGGTTTTTCCCAAAGTCTATCGTTTTGCCTACGACCGACGGAACATTAAAGTTTGGGTCTGCTATGATTGATATGCACGAATCAAGACGGTAGAACCCTTGTGATTTTAGGCAAAAATGATACTAGATATCTGCCGTAAAGGTACAGCATATAGTCTATATGCTGTACCTTTACGGCACCTCACAATAGAGTCTATATGATATATAGACTCTATTGTGAGGTTTCAAGACTGTATACTGGTGGATATGTGATTATTAATACCCGTTCCTGCCTCGTTGGTCTTGTGGTCGCGCTACTGCTGAGCATGAGGTCCTGGGTTCGATTCGTGGGTCGAGCAAAGTGTTTTTCTATCTGAAATTTCTCAGTAGCAGCCCAGAGTCCTGGATTTGTGCCCGGTTGATGGCGATAGGCTCGCCCCCTATTATATGGGACTTAAACATAACTGGCGAAATGTGGGTGTACCTGCTACAGGTACACCTCTGCCCAACCCTTCGGGGAAACAAGGCGTGATGTTATGTAATATCCGTTACCTTGGTGCTGGTACCGCGTCGTAACAAACCCAGCCTCTCTGATAAGCTCTGCGTAACAAAGTTGGCCGTACTGCCGTTGTCCAGCAGTAGGCGCGCATTGTACTTCTTACCCATTACGGCAGTCACGCTCACCATTCTGTGGACATTAAATACGCGCAGAAGTAGCAAGCTGCATGGAATTGGCTATAAACGAACATTTGAATAAGGCGAAGCAGAAGGCAGTGCTGAAGGCAATGGATTGGAAACATGTTTGGGCTTGTTACTTTCCAAATGCTAAAGCGTATTGTGCTTTGTTGTGCAATTTTTGCAATGTGAAAACCTACATTTCTTAGAGTTATGTCCAAAGCGTAAGCAATTAGGTAATACAAACATTAAATTCAATTGCTTTTTGTATACGATTTTCTATTGACAAGTTTCTAAAAGATTCACATTTAAATAATGTATGTGTTTAGGAGCAAAGTGGACATTTTCTGTTTTTATTTATATTTTGCTAATGGTTTTGTATTTGTTTGATTATGCTTAGTATCAGTTTTATTTAAATGACTATTATTAAGGTGACCATAGCATTCGTTTCAGAAGAACTAAGATTTGATTCCAGTGCTGATTCTAACCAGTCCACTTTCCTGCTTAAAAAATAACAAAATTAAAGATGATCCTAATCATCGTTAAAAGTATTGCGACTTGTTGTTAAATCAATTTTTTTTACCATAAAATTAAATAATGATACCGACCCATTATTGAGTGGGCTTTTATTTTTTCTATTTTTTTGTATTTCTGTTCTTTTATTTTAAGTTAGTGTCCTAATATTTTAATCGTAATAACATCCTACACGATCAACAGTATGGTTTTACCAAAGGACGTTGCACAACCGACGCCGGTGTCACTTTATTAAAACACATCTTAAAAAAGGCACAGGATACAATACGTATCTTTTGCGACCTATCCAAAGCATTTGATTGCGTTAATCACGAAACACTGCTCTTGAAACTTGAGCATTACGGACTGGGTAAACTTGCGCGTAACTTAGTAAAATCATATTTGAATGATATACTGCAGCAAGTTCAAATAAACGGTACAAATTCATTGGGTTTGAAAGTTAAAATGGGTGTACCACAGGGCTCGGTATTGGGTCCATTCCTCTTTTTAGTATATACAAATGATTCACCTCATTTACTGGAAAACCGATCACAAATGGTGTTATTTTCTGATGACACATCACAGATTTTTAAGGTAAACAGACATGCACAGGAGCTTGACGACGTAAATAACGCTATGCTAAAGGTCCATAATTGGTTTACTGTAAAAAAATTGGTATTAAATGAGAAGAAAACAAAATGCATAAGATTCGCGATACCGAATGTTAGAAGTAGTGAATGTCACGTTGTATTACATAAGGAGACACTAGAATTCATCGAAAAATTGGTTTTCCTGGGAATCACGCGTGACTCAAAACTACAGTGGAGTCCTCACTTAACATAACTTGCAATTTCAGCTAAGTTCAGCCGCTTACGCTGTTTGGAAAATTTGCCAACTATCAGACGTGGATACCGCGAGACTGGTCTGTATTAGTTACTTTCATAGCATCATGTCTTACTGTATTTTGCTGTGGGGACGGGCCGCAGATATTGATTCTATCTTTATTCTGCAAAAGAGGGCTGTCACAGCCATCTACAACCTCCGCAAACGCGAATCTCTGAACTGTTTAATAAAATTAACATCATAATGGTACCTTGTCAGTATAACGATGTATATAAAAACATTATGTATGTTCGAAAAAATCTACATCTTTTTAGTAAGATAAGTGACAGGCATAATTTTAACACAAGAAATAGGAACAAATTAGATTAACCACGTTTCAGATTGTCTAAAGTACACACTTCTTTTATGGGGTACTGTGTAAAATTAATGTTATAATTAAATACCACTCGATATTCTTCAATTAAATGAGAAGAACTTTAAAACTTGCACTAAACGCACACTAACTAGACAAGCATACTATAAGTTGGATGATTATACTCGTATCGTAGATAAAAATGCTTGGCTTAGTGCTAGTCCTGCTCCACAGCCAATTGGGCTCACTAGTCAAAAAAAAAAAAATATGGAAGAGTTTATTTATTTAATACTTCAAGCACAGAAATGTACAGAGGCGGACTTAATGCCATAGGCATTTTCTACCAGTCAACCTTTGGGTGATGCAGAGACAAACAGTGGTAGGTGTAGGTGTAGTTGCTTCTCCTCTTTTATTTTGTCTGACTTTACGAACTTAATGTTTATTTTTATGTAACCAAGTTTTAATTGTTGAATACTCCAATAGATAATAATGATTTTCTTTATTTTTGGTAGTAAAATTCTTTTAAGTCTTACATATACATTGCAAACTATAGATCTGTATAATTAAGGTTGACTTGAAAGAGCAGGGTAGTTGAGAGTATGTCATGCTCACTTAAATGTCTCGCTGATGGTGGCGAGTATGTTGGATCATTCGGTTACCTACAAAACGGTTGAACTGGATGGTGCTGATCCACGCGTCAAGTTCGTGAGCGGACGCCGTCATTTGAGACTGGTCATCTCATATCTGCCAGGGCTTATTTTTAATGATAGATTTTTTATAGTTTTTTTAGAATTGATTGTTCTCACATATAACAACAAGAGTAATATACCCAGGATTTTGTAATTTCTATATTTAAAAGAGTGTCCTTCGAATTTCTTGCCAGTTCTTCTCCATAGAGATCTACGTTTTGGAACGGGCAACTAGCTTCAACTTTCTGACTAACTGACCGACTCTTTGACAATTCAAAACTGCTTGTAAATGGTTTAATTGAAATAAATGCTTTGAGTTTGAGTTTAATGTCACTTATGCTACTAATTGTCGTGAATAAATGACCAAGCCAGCATTTGTAGTTTCCATCGAAATGTGGCAAATCTATTTTAGGCAAACGATCAAAATAATTCCTAAATGAAACATTTGCACCTCAGTCAGCATCTCTGAAGCCCGCCTCCGACACAGCACCGTTGGCCGAGACACCGAGTAGGCTGCGCGTGAGTGCCAGGTGGTTGAAGAACTGGCGGTCAACGTCATAACGCTCAGCCAACGCTGACTCGTCGTCATCGGAAAGCACTTCGATCTGTGTCTGTAATTCATCAAATTCGGTGTGTAAGTTTTCGAATTTATTCAAATGCTCCTTGAAATCTAAATGTTGCAACTCAGATATTGCGGAACTGCTTTTTACTAAGTTTAAATAGTTGCTGTAAATAGTAAGCTTCGATTTTATTGAACTACGTTTCTTTATCAACGTCTTTAAGTTATCTGCTATTGTAAACTTAAATAACAGATGGACGCACTGATATTAAGGTTAAGGTTTCGATAGTAGTTCATTCTTCCACACAAACTTAGTATGGTAAGTCTAGGCCCTTTCCTCACTGGTCGGTACGTCTACGGCGCGGGATCGTTTCGGTATCGCGTGACGTCTCGTGATTTACTGCATCGGTACCGAGAGCTTACCGAGCGCCTTTTATACATATAGGTATGTAATATTATAAATGTGAAAGTGAGTTTACGTGTTTGTTTGTTTTGTTACGCTTTCACGCTAAAACGGCTGAACGGGTGAAATTTGGCACATGGGCATGACAAAAAACCATGTCACATTGTTTTACAGCCAAAACCGATTTTATACGGTTTTGTTCGTAAAACGATAAGGCATTTTTTTTTTATCATAGGCTCTTGTACCAATAGAATTAATTTGAATTTGGAATTCTAAATGAAAGCAGTACGGTACCGTTTCGGTACAGAGTGCCTACCGACCAATGAGGAAACATAAGCAGTACCGAAACGATACCACACTGACTAATAAGAAAAGAAAACGGCCATTTCTTACCACATATAATGCCGTACGAACAAATGACCATGCCTCGTCAGCCATATGTGGCTGACGAGGCATTATATGTGTTAAGGAACAAATCTGACTTAGATTGTAATGATTATAATTCGGTAAATACCTACATATCTGTTAAAGTCGCGAATCATATTTCGATCGAGATACCTGCAAATAGCAAAAACGTAAGAAAATTTGAATTACGCGGGCTGTTACAACTGCGGATCTAGCTTAGTAATAAAAATATAAATAAACTGCAAAACAGCTGTTCGTAAGTGAAAGGCATGGAGATTCAATGTCAAGGTCAACGACTCAACACGCGTCAACAAAGTGCGAATTAGCTAATGAAGCGTTTTCGATACAAAATATGCGTATTTTAACAAGCAGTATTATAGAAAACACTATGAAAGAACTTCTGAAACACTGTATGAAGATAGAAAGATGAATCAACGATTTTTGGCAAGAAACAAGCAGAAAAATAACTAATTGGAAGGGACTCACTCAAATACGGTATTATACTCCCAAAGAATGACATCAGCTCCCACGTAGGATGCCTCGGGAACGACAACTTTGTTCTATTATTCGTGGTCGTACACTTGGAGCTCGCGAGCGGTCAAAGTCCGCACAGGTAAACACGACGACCGATGACCTTGACGGCGTTAGTTACGTCAAAACCGGTTATTATTTCGCGCAATCGAAGGCTCAATCGAACTTTATAATAAAATATTAGTGGACTGTATTCAAATACGTGAATGACATAATTTACATGAACAACGTATATGGAAGAGAGTACAAAGAAATGCCCGTAGTGGTGCGCGTTTGTGCGCCATAGAGTATAGTAGTATAGAGGGAACTGTGAGCTAAGTGGTATGAAGTGCGGCTGTGCGGGCCCGCCGTTCGTCGCGAGTTCGGTAGGTACCCCGAGACCCCACGCTTTGCCCGCAGTGAATAATGCGCATAATGTGATGTGTTGACATACCTGTACCTTAGTACAGTAAGTACCCACATTTCGCCAGTTATGTTTAAAATAAATAAAACTCATGTTTATCTGATTTGTTACCTAACTGTTAATACTCGTACCCTTTTCAATTTGCGGCAGCAGCTCATGATATTAGCTCCTATAAAATGGACGAGAAAACATATATATTTTACATACATATACACATACATGTACATATATATTGAAAACTAATTTTAGTAAAGAAAAGAGACACTTACCAACATAAAAATAGATCTGAAACTGAGCTGATGTCTGAATAATCTTGAATTTATATGTACTCAGCACATTGATAAAACGACACTTGAATCAAGATTTAAGAGGTTAAGGAGGCAAGGTGCAGTACCTAGCAGTGAGACAAAAAACAATAAGGTCTGCAAAAACAATCAGTCAAGCTAAATTCCAAACTGTATTGTAGCAAAAGAACATAGTTCTTTAATTTAAACTAATTATGACTACAGTGAACCCGATTGATCTTATTCTAATTAAGTAAGTTGGTATAACGCCAAGTTTACACTGTTCCTGGTAACTGCACTATTTTAGTATAATACTATAAGTAGTTAGGGAAGAAGACTTTACATGATGGTCATACACACCCAACTAACCGGAACCGACACTATATATACACATTCACGCGCTTCACCTGACTGACTGGTGCTTGTCAAAATATCTACTGATTATTATACGTGTCTGTAATAACTGCTTCGTCTGCTTCTCTGCAAGGCCGCAGCCAGGAATTTATTAAGGGGGGGGGGGGATTTGAACTTAAACTTTTGATTATTTTTAATTAATTCGATTCTAATATACGGAACTTGTCTTGCAAGATGATAAAGCGCTGACATAACCATCGCAGGATGACCACAACATCGCGATGCAGTCTCATAAAGGCCAATCAAGTGAGTCGCGACTCTCCTCTCATCCTGTTTCACAATAAGTCTACGCAAGGGTGATGGATGATACTGACACAAGTATAATTACTTTACTCTTCGTATTATTTATCAGATAAACATATATTTTTGTTGATATTTTCATTTCCGTCCAAAGATTGATCATATAATTTTTTTCCTGAAAAACCGGCAGCAAGTTCGTCATGCTCCCTTAGATGTCACTGTTTGCGGTAGCGTCGGGGGTCGGGTTGCCTCCTTCCCTCAAATATGGCGAGGGGGGTAATGGCTGATCTTTGCGTTAAGCTCGTGATCGGGTGCAGCTTGTGGTGACTGATCGTCTTGCTGATCATGGTTTTGTTATTAGTAATTAACTGTTTATTTATTTAACCTCGATGGTCCTAGTTTATCATTTATAACTTCCAGTTACAGCTATATATATATCTACATATGAGCTATATGTAAGCGGGCACGCCCTTTATGACTGACTGCAGGCTTTTATTTAGATATTGTTTACGTTTAGTCTTTATTTTTTTTATATCTGCTTGAGTACAGTTCTCGATATTTTTTGTTTGGTATATTGGCGTGTGCTAGCTGACATATAGCTATTAATTTATGATTTAAATTATGTTTAGTGTTGCGTACTGTAAATAATTTTCCATAAGTACTATTATATAGATTATTTTTTTCCTAATTGAACAGACAGCTGTGCTGCTGGGGAGTTTGTTGCGCCACTTCTTCTTCCCAGCGAAAGCACTAGGAATTGGTGAAGGGTGGGCGTTTTGTGGGACTGTCATATGTAACTTTGACGTTCGAAAAGTGCTGATTCTCAGCCTAGTTTGAATAAATGACTTATGGATTTTGAATTTTGAATTTTTAAAAGAGATTCGATCAAACCGAAAACCACTTATTTATTAAAAATGCTGCTATTAACTGACCTCAAGCGAGATGGGTAGTCCAATGTTATTCTAGTTCTATAAAGTCCTTACAACTGTATAGGGATGTTGACTAAGTATTAAGTATTTAGTCTTGAAAAGACTAAGTATTTAGTCCATCTGTCGGATAATAAAAAAAAAATTGGCACGTATTTTTTGCTTTATCATAATAATTAAAAATGCTTTAGATAAAACGCGTTAAAGTTGGGGAGTGGGGGCTCGCGACGTTACAACTAGTTACAAGTCAGTATAAAATCTTCCGGGGCACTCCCCGGTAGATTTTATACTGACTTGTGTGACGTCATGCCACATTTTAACGTATTGTCTACTCAATGTATTGCCGTAATCTTTTGGTTACGTAAAAAAAGAAAAATACGTGTCCAATATTTTTGTATAATCTACCTGACGGTTTTATTTTTATTTTGTCAACATCTCTATTTTATATAGCAAACAAACACTTGACGTGCCTTTGATTTATTCTTGCTTCAGTTTAGAATTTCAATAAGTACGGTACCTATCTACACACACACACACATTGCTAGATTACAGAGTTTTTCTTAGTCTAAGGATACAGCATGTATCCTAATATAAAATTGTTAGTTTTTTTTATTCCCAGATCGTTAGCTGCAGGCACAAGCAACTCCTTCAAACTAAATAGATTTTTTGATAAAGTACGTATTTCACAAACTTAATATTTTCATAAATATTAAGTTCCATCATCATCCACTAGTATGACGGCAGTATGACGCGTCCACTTCTGGACACGGGCCTCCCCCCAAGCGGCGCTACATCGACCGGTATTATGCTTGAAACTTATAAAATCGGGGAAGCCCAAGCAGCTTTTAAATTGCTTTTTGTTGTTTATCTTTTCATTACCGAGCACGTCATTGGTAAAGATAGCACCGAAGCCAAATATGTAAACCCATCCAATCACTCTGTTTTGGTGATAGAACAGCGGTATTATTCAAGTGAGTCCGTTCACGGACAAGCGGTGACTCCTACCGTACATTATGTCCACGTCGACGCCACTTTCGAGTAACAAACCTGTGCAGTACATGAGCCCACGGTTTCATCATATGGACTGATCATGGTATGATCCTAGTTCTCTTGCTCTATGTTATGGGGTTTGGTTTCCGCACTCAGTCCGTCAGGCCTATTGTGCGTGGGCCATAGCGGCCGTTTGGTGTTTATTCCAACCAGCCCACGTCCATCCTCTCTCTTGTTCCTATGCCTTTATGTATAAAGTTGTGATGAATATCTAAAGCGAGAGTTTTCTTAAACAGTTAATTTAATTTGACACTGTATAGCGGACACTGACACTGACACTGTGAGTGTGACACTGTATAAATTAACTAGCGAAAGTTTACAGATGTGATGGTTATGTATACTTAATAGTCATCATCATCTGCCTAGCCTTTTCCCAACTATATTGGGGTCGGCTTCCAGTCTAACCGGATGCAGCTGAATACCAGTATTTTACATGGAGCGACTGCCTATCTGACCTCCACAACCCAGTAACTGGGTAATACGATACCCCTTGATAAGACTGGTTGTCAGATTCGGGCTTCTGACGACCCGTAACGACTATCAAAGATCCACGAATGACAGCCGGGACCAACAGCTTAACGTGCTTTCCGAGGCACGGAGGAGTCTCGGTATGTAAAGATGGTCACCCATTCACAGACCAACCCCGGCAAGCGTAGCTTAACCTGATGGATTGACCCGTGCGGCAGTTATTACTTAGCCACGAGCTCCTCTTATGTATACTTAATAGTATAAAGAGGTAAAGGAAAATGGCAGACTTCCAAACAAATGTCCATTATTTTTCATCGGTAGACACAAAAAAAATGTCAACAAAATGACATTTTTTTTGTGTCTACCGATGAAAAATAATGTAAAAGTACAGAGTTTGAATTCCTGAACAGTTTTGACTTCAGGAACAGTTGTACTTAGGAAGTCAGGAATCAAAGATATTCTAGTTTGAAGTATACTTGTTCTAGAGGAGGTTATGTCTTGTCAATAGACCCTAATTGGAAAAGAACGTATCACATGGAATATCATTGATAATAGATGCATTTTTACAGCAAAATAAGCCACGGTCTACGGAATTACAAGTCTAGCCGACAGCGACGTGCGTAGGTCTCCCACATGGCCCACATGAGACGTAATACATTCAATCTGCCTAGCCTTTTCCCAACTATGTTGGGGTCGGCTTCCAGTCTAACCAGATGCAGCTGAATATAGAGCGACTGCCTATCAGACCTCCACAACCCAGTAACTGGTTAATACGATACCCCTTTTTCAGACTGGCTGTCAGACTTTTGGGCTTCTGATGACCCACTACGACCTTCAATGATTCACGAATGACAGCCGTGGATAGAGTCTAGACAAAATCAAACTGGTTGCTGCAGTTTGGTTTTTGTCCAGACTTCGATAGAACTTATGCTTGATTTGATAACACTTAGTAAATTATTTCGTCAGTATCTATCACGGTGTCATAAGTAGACGCTCAATATTTCTATCAATAATTCTGCTGCAATTCTCTTTTGTTTGTTTGTAAGTTTGTATGTAGGGGGTAATCTCCGGAACTGCCAGTCGGATTTGAAAAAAAAAAATTGAAAGTAAAAAAAGGCAAGTATTTTTATATTTTTATTTTTGTTTGAGGAAGGTTATAGGTCGGAAATAAAATGATTAGAAGAAAAAAAACAAGAAAAGATTTAAGGTAAGTACTAAACTAAACTACTCCGTGCGTTGGCTCCGTTATCAGCTGTAGTTACTACGAGATAGAGTTTAGAAAAATCATTTTTTGTTTTGTTTTATCGTGTTTAGATATCTTTAAACATCCCATCTCTGAAGTTTGGCTAGATTATTTTATTTGACCCCATAATGCTAAATAATAACATGATAACATAATAATTATGTGAATAGATAATTTAACTTCTGTGCGTTTTCCTGATTTGCATTTACCTACAACTTGCAGGAAATAGCAAGTACCTAACTGTTTCAAATAGTTAAGGACAGTCTCATAAGACCGTTTTCTTGTAGCTACTACGGTTAAGGTAGCTGCCCTTACTGCCCCATCTCAAAAATCCACCCTGTATATTATAGTAAATATGTATGTGTATATAGTTTATAGCCTATTTATGTATTGTTGTACCTATTTTAGTTATAATGCATTACGATATATTTTTTTAGGCAGTGTGTAATTTATCCAATAGGGATAGAGTGCCGCACTCTATTATCATCGGATAAAGTGCCGCTTACTGCATAATAGTGGTGCTGATTCGGCCCGGCTAAAGTGCCGTAAGCATTGGATTGTTATTGTCACTGTCACTGAGTGAAAAACAATTAATACAAATGAATAAACAGAATTATAATAGATAATAATTATGTACAGGTATATAAAATACTCAAAAACATTGATGTACATTTTGCAGATAAAATAATACATACTCGTACATAATACACTTCTCATCAGAAAAATCGAAACACTTCCGTTTTTATGGTTTCTGTCCTAATTTATCGCAAAAGAGTTCATTCCATGAAAAACATCACATGATTCTATAGCTGACAGTTTGGCCATTACAGTGATAAGCAAAAAATCCAAATTAGAATTTCATTTGTTTATCCTATAAATGAAATGATTCACTGTTTTGAGACAAATGTGTGTTTAAGTTGGAGTATATTTGTCACCTTTGAAAACTAAAAATTTGCGCATACCTTAAAACGTTTTGTTCTTTATTTGTTTACTGTGACTTTGGGACGTCTGAAAAAGTTTTTTTTCTAAAACATATGGATACTTCGCCCGCAGAAGCCGCCCAAGTGGTGGCATTGCTGGATTCTGGACTTAGTCAGCGTGTTGTGGCTGACAGATTTCATCTAGCCTGTCGTCTGTTCATAGAGTCTACAAACGCTATCGGGAGACTATTTTGTTCATGCGCCGTTCAGGATCTGGCAGGAATCGGGTCACTTCTGAGCAGGATGATCGATTTATTGTAACAACTTCTTTAAGAAATCGACGCCTTAATGCTTTTCAACTGCAGCAGCAGCTTCATGTTGTACGTAGGGTGGCTGTAAGTGACTCTACAATTAGAAGAAGGTTGAAGGAACGTGGACTGCAAACCATCGAAGAGCGCGCCTTGTGCCCTGAGCACCTAAATTGGTAATACCTCCAGTGGAACAAAGTCCTCTTTTCTGATGAGTGTAAAATTATGCTGTATGGTAACGACGGAAGGAACAAGGTCTACAGAAGAGATGGTGAATGCTTTGCACAATGCTGCATTGAAGAATAGGTCAGCTATGGTGGCGGTTCGTGGACGGCTTGGAAAGGAATCAACGCCAACGGTAGGACAGAGCTTGTCTTTGTGTCTGGGCCACGTCTGCCTGCACTAAACAGTCATCGGTACATCGAACAGTGTCTTGAGCCTCACGTGATGCCCTATGCACATTTTATTGGCAATGGTTTCATTTTCATGCACGACAATGCTAGGGCTCGCACCGCAAGGGTCGTACGAGATTATGTTACCGAAGTCGGTATCTCCATTATGGAATGGCCAGCAAGAAGCCCGGACATGAATCCGATTGAACATATATGGGATGAATTAAAGAGACGAATTCGTGCAAGAAATCCTCCCCCAGAAACACTTAGCCAGCTGCAAAATGCAATCCAAGAGGAATGGAATGGAATGCCACAACATTTGATCGTGACTCTCATCCGATCGATGAAGAACCGTATAATAGAAGCAGTAATAAGAGCTCGGGGAGTCGGGAGGGAATACAAATTATTAATAGTACATTACTGTCGCGGTCTATAATGACTACTTTGCTGGTCGCGCTGTTGATGGCCGACAGCGCAGCGTAGCGCAGCTCCAGGCCGACACAGCGCGGTCAGCGTGCAGCACTTGATGGACGAGCTGAGATAAAGCCCGAGGCCGTAGGTCGAGGCCTTTACAGCGAGGACAGCAAGGGCTGCAATGATGTCCAAGCTGGAAGGCCTAGAGCGTAGCTAGACTAGCTCGAGGCAATCATAGCGTGACCAGCGAAGCAGTCATAGTGGGCCAAGGCATGTATAGTGCTTTACTCAAAAATGTCATTACCTAATCTAAATAAAACCAGCAAGTAATTTCAATAAAATATATATTAATTAACTAGAAATTTAATTAAAATGACAATTATGAAAAGTACAGTTACTAAAATTCAACACCGACTTTCTTGTATTTTTTTTTGTACTTCTTTGTTTTTTTTTTTAACAATGTTTGTTGGAACTATATAGCCAAATATGGAATAAAATCTTTTTTTACCTATCTCTATAAATACAAACAGCTGTGTTTTAAATACAATATTTTTGCATTTCATTTTTTAAAACGTTGATACGTCAAAATAGCGGCCGGCAATGTTTTGCCGGCCTGTTAGAGCGACCCGCAAAACTTTGCCCGCCGCTGCTTGAAACAGAACGGCAAGGTCGACTTTGCTCAAATAAGGTTGTCAAAATAATGACCACATTACATGCATTTTTGAGTAAATAAACTTTTCTTAGCTTTTTTTTCATTTACGTGCGTTGTTTATCAATTTCCTTCATACTCCATAAAGGGTAAAAATTACTTGTTAATAAAATAAGAAACCTACGAAAATTTAATTTAAATTTAGAACATTAACATTAGGATTTGAAAACCCCATATTAACGACATTTGATATATATTCCTAAATATACACATTTTTCTGATAATCCTTTTGCATAACCTAGCAAGGTGTTTCGATTTTTCTGATGAGAAGTGTATATAAGCGAAATATTTAGTATCTTATTCGCGATCTCCTTGTGTGTGGTGGGAAATCGTCAAATGACGTCTCCCGCTCTAGGTGGAGCGGGAGGGCGTCAGACTCTTACTGACTAAAACCCACCCGTGTTCCTTCTGTTGCCTGTGCAATGCCAGGGGGCCACGGTATCCCTTTCGGACTTTCCCGCAACCCCGGCAGGCAATGGTCTCATCGGACCCCTTCACTCGCTGACACTCTTTGAGGCGCGCGTGGAACACAACGCGCCATCGACCCGGGCTTGGTCCTTACCGGACGGCGAGCTACCCATTGCTCACCGTCCGCAAGCCCGCGCCTACGGTGGCCGGGAATCAGCAATTGATTCCCTACGCCCAGGGCATCTCCTCCTGCGGTGGCTAGGGGCGTGAGGGCGCGAAATTTGCCTCTACTTCACGCGTTCCGCCTCCTCCTTTGCGAGCATTACTGCTTCGCAGAAGGAGGTGACGGCCTCCCATGCCCTCTCGCTCCGTACCATGGCCTGGACCAGGGCCGGACGCGAGAGATCCCCGCCACCGATCGCCTCCACGAGGACACGGCGGTGCTCTGCCCAAGCTAGGCATACCTCCACCGTATGCTCCATCGTATCCTCCGGGCGATCCACGCAGTGATGACACCCGGGCGTTTCGTCCCGCCTTATCCGAAACAGGTACCTCCCGAAACAGCCGTGTCCGGTGAGGACCTGCATCAGGCGGAAGGTGAGGACGCCGTGGCGCCTCTCCAGCCACTCCTCAAAGAGGGGACTTATCCCCGCAATAGTGGCGTGCCCAGCACTGGGTTGCGACAATCGCACTCTCCATGACGTCATGAAATCCCGTCGGAGCTCTGTCCGCTGTGCCGCGATTTCTCGCGGCATCGGAGTCAAGCCCCGGCGTTTCGCCTCCTCGCGCCACTCCCAAATATGCGCGAGGACTTTTGCCTCCAGATCCCATGGCGGCCATCCGGATTCGGCGATCTCCTGACTGATTATATGTAAGTTAAAACTTATTCCCACAAAAACAACTAAATTAAAAAAAAAAAAAAAAACTCGAAAAACAGGACTTCCTCTCTCCTACCCTTTTGCTTGTGCCCTACAGGGTCCATAATGATCTAAGTTATATAGTTACCACCTAAGTACACATTATGGTAAAGCAATAAAGATATTGAGTATTGAGTCACTGTCACTTGTTATTTTGTTTGATTGATGAGGTTATTATAGTTCGCTGTAAAACACAAAGGGCAACGAACTAACCCGAACAAAATAACAAGTGACAGTGATAATGACTATGCAGTGGTTACGGCACTTAAGCGGGCCGAGGCCGCGAGGCAGCGCCACTATTATGCCGCAAATAGCGGCTCTTCATCCGATAGGGATTAATTGCCGCTAGCGGGACTATACACTACTTTTTTTTTTTTTTTTTTTGCTCTCAAACAGAGCACCTGCCATCTAATCTATTTACCACCGTTGGTTGACTAGTAGAGAGTGCCTGAGGCATTAAGTCCTTGTACCTTTGTACATTTTTGTATGCGAAAAGTTTAAATAAATAAATAAAAACAATATACCTTGATATAAAAATATTTTATTGTAATTTCAGTCGTATAAGCACAAAGTTGGCTATTTACATACAGGAAGACACATTTTGACTTATGGATTGGTGGTAGATGTTCGCTTACAAAGCCCAAATGCGAACGTAGTCGACTTGTAAGGAGGCGTCCTGTCCGTCATTGGAGTTCAGGTTCCAGGTGGGTAACCATTGCCCTCTTGCATTCCAGAAGTCACGTGGGGCCTAGGATAAAAAAAAACAGTCAAAATAAGTATCGAGATATTTATGTGGCTAGAGAGTCTTAATATACTAGATCGTCGCGTCGGTCAGTCCACGTGATTAACACACATAATAATTATAACATCCGACATGTATTCCCAGAAGGGTTGGGCAGAGTGCACTATTAATAAGTAACAAATTAGGCCGACATAGGAAAGATTTACCTGGCTCTATTCAATCCTGTAAAAATTGTAACAATCATTTTACGAGTATTATGCAAAATATTTAAATCTAAGAGAAGTAAAATGTGACCATGGGTTTGTTTACACCCTGTATACTTTGGAGGTTTACCGAGCAGTGTTGCCATTTCTATTTAAATTTAGAAGAATCTTTGCTTACCGTCGGTGATCCATTCCACCAGGGCTTAGGAGCAGGGTTGCTGACACCGTCAGGGAAGAATCCGTTGGTGCCGCCGATGGCCAGATTGATGATCAGATAGAACTGAAACGTTGTGTAATTAATTAACATCAAATTCAAAGCTTCCTTGTTTTATGAAAGGTCAAGTGCCAAAAAATAATAATAACCCTTTTTCTTCGAGAAGTAATTATGACTTAGGCGTAAAACTTATTTAGGTAAGTTTTTAATAACAATAGTAAGTTTATACATTAGAAAGAAAAGAAAGAAAAATATTTTATTTGGGACACGCACAGGAAATACAATAATACGAGTATATAAAACAAAAATATATATAAATAAAAAAGGAGCATATAGAAACACAAAACAATAACGACCTGTGCGAGGCCCTATCTCAGCATAATACTGCGAAATTAGAAAAAAAAGAATACCACCGCGCTGGTATTCTGATAGGGTTTAGCATTCTCTGTCTAGGGGTTTAGGATATATTATGGTTTATAAGTACCTTCTCGTCGAAAGGTGCCATCCTGCTACCATATCTCCATGGGTTCTCGATATTAGAGTTGCTGTTGAAGCCGCCGAATTCCCAGAAACCGCCGTTGCCGGGGGTTACACGTCCTAGCTCCATGTCGTCAATGCTGAACCTCAAGAAATCTGTACAGAATTGAAGTCGAATAGAATTTTTGCGTCATACTATCTGGCAATTATTTTTAATTATTTTTTAGTACTATTTTAAAATAGTTAGTTAATTATTTTTAAATAGCGACCCGCCCCTGCTTCGCACTGTTTTTACGTCTTGATAAAACATCGAGATTTCTTTATTATACCTATGTATGTTTATTACTAATTTATTACAACATCATTATCATCAACAACATAAAACCTTTCGGAATAAATTCTCTAATAGATGGTGAAAACCTCATCAAAATCTGTTGCGAAGTTTAAGAAACAGACACCGACAGATACGAAAAGCGATAGATATAGAAGTAACTCAGTGTCAGTTACGTACCTGGAGTCCATTCAAGTTGGTAACGGTGGAAGTTGCTGTTGTAACCAGCAGTATTCCTCCTGATCCAGTGAGCACGTTCCCAACCATTCATGCCAGGGTAGGGTCCGTAGTGTAAGGTTGAGCCGGCTTCCTGTAGGTAGAGAATCATTTTATATTTTATTGCTAGATTGCAAAAATGGGCTAACAGTAGAAAGGCTAACAACATAATTCTGACAAGGTCGGGCTTTCATAGTTGTCTAAAATGTATTCAAGAACAGCATCCGACGTTTTGATATTGGAACTGTACCTATGAATTAAACAAGATCAAATTAAATTAGCTGGCGAAACTCCACAGATATGATGGGTATATAAATGAAATGACTTTGAAAACTTATAATTACGGTAACTATAGCTGATGGGGTCAACGGCCGCTAGTAATAAAGTTATTTGAAATTATGATTTTCGAAAATCACTTCCTTTTGTTTCATAATAAATAAGGTAACGATACACATTTGTGAAGACAAGAAGATTCTGTGAAGTATCACCTATTATACCTTGTTTTTAGATATATAGGTACATAACTATGTATATATCTAAAAACAATTTCTAATTGATTCTGGTAAATTCCGTCTGGTAAACTACTGACAGTATTTACCAGAACATAGAATAGAGGCAGAGAATAAAAAGGAGATCAATATTTATCCTTACCTGTGTGCCGATATGAACACCATTGAATGTCATGCCACGGTTGCCTCGAGACTCCACCAAGTCGATCTCTCCGGATGCGGGCCAGGTGCCGTAAGTGTTGTACGCTGGCATCAACCAGATAGCTGACAAAACAAAACAAGATTAAAATTCGACTCAGGTATCTTTATCGTGAAACTAAGTCCCAAGGATTGAGGATAGAATAGAAGAATATCAGCAGACCTTACAGTTATACTATGGTAATTCAAAGATTATCAGAAAAACCGAATTTAACAGTCTACATTCTACGTCATCATCATCAGCCGAAAGACTTCCACTGCTGGACATAGGCCTCACAAGCAATGTCACAACAAGCGGCCTGTGCCTCCCTCAGCCAGTGGGTTCTCCCGGTCTTCACTAGGTCTCAGTCCCCAGACACATTAGCTTACCCACGCTTTAGCTCACCATTTTGAAATTTGTGCCGGACATTGTGAAAAAGATAAAAAGTGTGTCCGACAGCGACACTATATTTTCAACAAAAAAACTCCGAATTAGAAAACTTCGGACATATCTGGACAAATCCGAACGGATGGCAACACTAACCAGGCTGCGCCTTTCGTTTATAATTTGAGCAGCTTACCTGGCCACAACCAATCTCCAGCAGGCATTTTGGCGCGAACTTCAACGCGACCATAACGGAAGCTGAAGGAGTCAACGGTCCGGATACGTGCGCTCTTGACAGGGTTCAAAATGTTTGCAGCAGTTCCCGTACGCTCGCAACCCCACCATTGCGGGTTTGTACATCTGTTGGCAAAAATTAAATTAAATAATAATTTTGGAATTTTAAAAATTTTAAACAGATCAGGTCCTCTTTTCCCACTTAAAAAAAAAACATTCAAGGTACTACGTAGGACTTGAAAATCACCTGACTAGAAACTTTTGTTCTATGATTGATTACCTACTTGGATTGTATTTTTCTACTGTTTGGCTTAGGACCTAGAATGGAAATTCACCAGCTGTCTAGACTTTTCCCAACTAAGTACATATATTGAGCGACCCCAATATGTAGTTGGAAAAGGCGATTTTTTACCGACTTTAACTTTTAAACCGACGCTTAGAAGTTGAAAGTTGGTAAAAAAATAGGTAGGGAATGTTAGGTACATCTTATTTGTTTATTTCGTTTCATGACGGCATCATTTTCGTACTTTGAGCAGAATTCCAATGTTATCACGTAAATGCTTATCTACCGATCTACTTAGGACCCCTCCTAATTAGATCGGCAGATAAACATTTACGTGTTCGGCATGACCCCAAAAAGCTAATAATAAAATCTTAACAATCAGAAGCCGATCATCATAATAGGATTACCTTATCAGCCTTATCTTATCTATATAAATCAACAAGGTACCTACTTAATCAGAGCGTTCAGTAAAATTCGACTGTATGTTTTATACGCGATTACTCCGCAAATTATGAATTTTTAAATATTAATTAGGTTAGAGTTTTTGAGTTAGCTTCAATAATACGTATTTTTTCCACTTAGTCTAGCAGGTAGTGGGATCAATGGGTTGTCTTAGGGGCGTAGAGTTTGTTTGGGGTAGGAATCACAACTAAAAAGTGAAAAAAAAAACAGTTTACAAAAACAGAGACTTCAAAAAACACTACAAAGTGAAAAAGTGGCAGAAAACGAAAATACAAAACCGACTTCCGAAATTACAGTAATTTTTCACTTTGTAGTGTTTTTTTGAAAGTTTTTTTTTTTTTGTTTATCAGAGGTTTGTCTGATTATAGTGTTGATGAGCCTTATCGTGTTAAACTTCGTTCACACTACCGCGACGCGACACCGGTTATTATTATACCGTGAAGTTTTCTTAGAAATTGTATTGTTAGAGTCGCGTCGCGCCGTCGTCGTCGCGACGCGCTAGTCTGCACGAAGCGGTTTGCGGCGAAATCCAGAATGGGTTTTCTTGGCTGCGTTGGACTAGCGACTTCCCCATTACTAATACCGACTTGGAAAGTTGTTAAGGTAAACGGCCACGGTTGAAAATGGGGGTCTCCAAACAGATCCCAATAATCATCACGCCCAACAAACATGAGAGATCGCAGTGCTACAGTTCACATCAATGTTGTTATGCTATCCTCATGGCATAGCTACAGTAGGCCGACTGTCAGAGGTAACAAAACCAGTTTAAGCTGAGCTCTGAGTCTATTGAAACTCCGTAAGAACTACTACGCTATGTTAGCTCAAGTTTACACTGTTACCACCGCATGCTGTGCGGTCGACTGTACCTAGGAAACCCACTTTACTAGAAGTGGATGTAGTTTTGGTAAAGAAATAAATAAATGGTCCTCATTTTTATCATCAGCCTATATGACCCATGACATCCTCCTACTAAGTAATACGTATTAATCTCTTATCAACACCATTGTTAGATTGTTTTGATAACAAATTCTCACCTGTCAGCGGGTGCGCCTCCCTCAATATTCAAGTGTCCAGAAGTAAGGAAGTTTTCTCCAAACTGGTCTGACGTTAGAGAGGGACGGATGAACAGCCTCCCACTGTGAGCGAAAGAGTTGGAACGGTTGTTGTTGTAGTATTGGAACTCCCAGTTCTAGAACAAAATAATGACGACCTCATTAAAACGGCTGTATCTTAGTATATATTGTTAATATATTGTTCGGATTCATATCTTAATGAATTGGTATTGGAGCAATATTGGTAGTTAGTTGGTATTGGAGCAATATTTAGACTTATTAATTTAGTGGTTAAATTGAAAATTGGCATTGGTTTAATTACGCAACGCGTAAAAAATATCACGAAGATACTGAGCATCTGCTTTCGTAGAAAATTTATAATACTATGGTAAGTACAGTGAAAACATAACACCACGCCTTGCTTCCCCGAAGGGTTGTACCTATTATAGAGGTGTGTCTACCTTTAGCACACCCACATTTTTTCAGTTATGTTTAAGTCCCATGTAATAGGGGGCGAGCCTATTGCCATCAACCGGGTACAAATCCAGACTCCTCCGGGCAGCTATTGAGAAATTTCAGATAGAAAAACCCGATAACGCAAACAGCACAACAAAAGAAGCTTAATAGAGCTACAGGTTGCGGAAAACCGGCTTTAAAGGCACAACATTGGAAGATCACCTGGGCCCATTGCCTGAGCCATTTATTGATTCAATAGGGCGTGGAAAAAAAGACATTTGTAGGTAGTAGGTACTCACACCGCCACCAGCTAAGGTGTTCTCGTGCTGCCATTTCTCGAGGTCGAAAGTATCGAAGTCATCGGAGAAGATCATTGCGCCTGAGCAGACCGTGGCAGGCGCGTGAGTGCCGCTGACTGTGGTAACACTAGGGGTGCAAGCCGCGCCCAGAGACGCGACCGCGAACAAGCCCGCTAACACCGACCACATTTCTGTAAGCGATATCACAAATTAGTTATGGCTTAGGTAGGTACTAATGGCACGGATTATCTGAAAGGAAATGTTCTTAGTGATCGTGTCAAGAGAGACGGCTTGGTTCTAGATTTTGCCTTGGTGATATAAAGCATATTGTGTTGCGTGAGAGAGAAGTAGAAAAGGTAAAAGACAAACAGACATAGTTACTTTCACATTTCTACACTAATACGAGTATTATAATGAATAAAATCGAAATTAAATATAACGATTTAAAAAAATATTTTAGTAGTGTATAGCTACTAGTAAAGTAGTAACTATTATCACTGAGTAACGTAAGCTATCATTTATACAGATATCACACAGGCGAAGCCGCTGACGGAAGCTAGTATTTTATAAAATACAAGTGTTGCCTACCTTTCTCTAGGTGGCACTATACACGTGTTAAAGACTATAAAATATATTTTTCATCCCACCATCTCGGAAAGAGTATTTTTAATCTTCAGTATCTGAGTGGAAAAGCCGTTTTTATTCTCTAGAGGATAAAGTAAATTGAATTTAGAACATCGTGTGCACTAAGTTTGTGAATTAAAAAAAACATTAAACCTATTTACTGCTACCTCTATGGTGCCGAATATATCATACAACTTTTTTTTAATTTGTTAAAAACTCAGACTCGGAACCTTCTTGGTGTTCTTTTTTCAATTTGCTTTGTACGCGGTTCTTTACGCGGCATTTTTTCACGTCATTGTTAAACCTTAGGTATATTAAAAACAAGAAACTTGAAAACAAGTGAAAAAACTAAAATGAGTGATTCTAGCGACGAGGAAGTTTGCTTGACGCCAACAGAATTGACTGAAACTGTTAATAATGCGCAAACGTTTTTTTTTTTTGCATTTAGTCATTTCCTCGCTGAGGTGGAATGAAAAGTTACGTGTTGCACTCGAGTGCAAAGATTTTTCACCTCGTGCTCTTTTGATTCCCTCGCTAACGCTCAGGATTCTAATTTTGAATCACTCGCTGCGCTCGTGATTCAATTTTAGAATCCTTCGCTTGCTCGGTCATCAAAATTGAACACGCGGTTAAAAAGCAACTTTGCACTCTTGTATAACAAATAACTATTTCTAGCGCGTTGTTATATTCGCTATCATTCTTCTTCTTTTCGTGTGGTTAGTGACTAACCAGGGGTCTATTCCCTAAGACAAATCCGTAGTTTCAGCCCAAGTTATGGCGCTTCGTTCTCCGTCTCACTTACGGTACATCCGTAACGAGACGGAGCTCGAAACACCCGTAACTACGTCCGAAACTACGGATTTAACTTAGGGAGTAGGTCCCCTGGTGTCAGAGTTTTAAAGTCACCCATGGAATGACTTGACTTCACATGCCGTCGAGAAATATCTCTCCGGTTTCTTCACGATATTTTTCATATTTTGTCAACATTTTTGAAGCAAGTGATTATTTATTATACAATACGCGCATGAATCCGAAAAGTCAGAGGTTGTGCGTGCCTTAGCCTTTTTTTTTTTTTTTTGGTTGGAAATTTTCAAATACCTTCTCCTGCTCTGGGCGGAGCGGGAGGGCGTGTCAGACTCTTACTGACTAAATCCCACCGGTGTTCCTTTAGTTGCCTGTACGTTTTCAAGGAGCACTGTATCCCTTTCGGACACTCCCGCGACCCCGGCAGACATTGATACTAATGGACCCTGTCAGTTGTGCTGACACCTCTTTGAGGTGCGCGTGGAAAACAACGCGCCGTCGACCCGGGCCATGGTCCTTGTCGGACGGCGAGCTACCCATTGTTTACTCGGCCTGCGATTCCCGACGCCCAGGGCGTCTCCTGCGGCGGCTAAGGGCGTGAGGGCGCGAAATTTGCCTCTGCCTCACGCATTTCACCTCCTCCTTCGCGAGCATTACTGCTTCGCAGAAGGTGATGGCGTCCCATGCCCTCTCGCTCCGTATCATGGCCTGGACCAGGGCCGGAAGCGAGACATCACCGCCACCGATCGCCTCCACAAGGACACGGTGATGCTCCGCCCAAGCCGGGCCGACCTCCACCGTATGCTCCACCGTCTCCTCCGGGCGTTCCACACAATGATGACAACCAGGCGTCCTCTCGCCTTGTCTGGAACAGGAACCTCCCGAAACAACCGTGTCCCGTGAGGACCTATGTCAGGCGGAAGGTGAGGACGCCTAGGCGCCTCTCTAGCCAGTCCTCAAAGAGGGGACTTATCGCCGCAATTGTGGCGTGCCCAATAGGTGATTGCCTTGGGTTCGAACTCGAGTCAAAACAAAATAAAACTCGGCCCCAGTCTAAACGCGGAAACATTATCATTTTATTTGGCAACACGCTAGACGGACGCAACGCGCTGTACACCAAAGAATATAATAATATCTCATGAAGCGTTAGAAATCAATGAAAATTATTTCATACTTTCCAGGCTTAGGACTGTCTATAGTAAAATTGATTAAATGTTTTGTTAAATTAAATGATTATATTAGTCTAATTATTTATATATTTATTTAGTATTTATTTATCTAGTTTTTCTTTATTTATTTATTTAGTGAAATAGACGATGATTTATAACCAAAACGACCGCGTAGATAATATGGAAAAACTATTGGATGTATTTACTCAAAATAAAATTATATGAACTATTGAATAAATTATCTACTGTACGGTTTCTATTTTGCCACTTTTTAAACTATATAAGTTATTTATTCACGCCCAAAGAAGAGTTAAAATTAATGTTGAAATATGGAAGTTTCGATGCGCGTAACTTCCAAACCAATTTATTTTTCGAGTTCTGCTTCGATACAGGGCTAGATAATAATAAGACAAATTGATGTAATTTTTAGTTTTTAACGTACATCGTCAAATAGTCGAGTAATCACTATACTACAAATAGTGCAATCCACGACGACGCGCCCCACTCCGCGATTACTGTACTGTATGTAAGCTGTACTTTAGTACGGAGCGGAGCGGAGTGGGGCGCGTCGTCGTAGATTGCACTATCTATACGTTTGTATGGAAGAATGACCGATTAGCGTACCCTTTAAGACTTAGACGTTTAGTTTGTCAGTTTATATTCTAGCGTGAAGTCAAAATCAATCTAGCAAACGCTGGATGCTTTTGTACACATAACGTGTTATGTTTTGGCGCTATACTTTTTATTAACCACCACTACGTCCCAAGCTGAAAAGGCGTGAAAAGGTAACAGACAAACCGACATACGGAGTTACTGTCACATTAATCATATTAGTATGGATAGTACTTAAATATGTTTTAATGAAAAACTGTGGGTACAATAGGTAATTGGGATTGAAGTCTATAACGTCGTGCATGTTTTTCTCAAATTAATAATTCAATGTAAACAACATAACATGACGCCTGTAATCCCCGAAGGTATACGCAGACTTTTAGTTACTATTATTAGTTACCTAAAACAATTAAAATTCATGATTTATCTAATTTGTGACTTTTTAGTACTCGTATTTTACACTTTTCAATTTGCAGGAGTAATCTAATTTGTTACTTGTTGGTAATCGTATTTTACACTTTAAAATTTGCAGGAGCCGCTCATTATTAAGCTCCGATAAAATGGACGAGTAAAGTCATATATGCCAGAAAACATACATATTGAAAACAATTAGAAAAGAAACACTTACCAGCACAAAGATATAGCCGAAACTGAGCTGATATCTGAACAATCTTGAATTTATATGTACTCAGCCATCGATAAAACGACACTTGAATCAAGATTAAGAGGCTAAGGAGACAAGGTACAGAACCTAGCAGTGAGACAAACAACAATAAGGTCTGCAAAAACAATCAGTCAAGCTAAATTCTTCGCGGATTTCATTCCAAACTGTAAGTATTGTAGCAAAAGAACAACATTCTTTAATTTAAATTAATTAATTATGATTACAGTGAACCCGATTGATCTTATTTTAATTAAGTAAGTTGGTATAACGCCAAGTTTACACTGTCCTTGGTATCTGCACTGTTTCAGTAACTATAGTAATATTAGTACTTAGGGAAGGGGAAATTACATGGTCGTCATACAAACCCAACCAACCGGAACCGACACATTATACACATTCACACGCTTCACCTGACTGACTGATGCTTTTCAGAATATAGAATAGTCATTAAGGAAAACATCTACTGATTATTATTATTCGTGTCTGTCTGTAATAACTGCTGCTCCGCAAGGCCGTACCCAGGAATTTATTAAGTGTTTATTCTGAAAGTATGTAGTGAAGTGAGTATAAATATTTGACACTAGCACTTTGCCCACGGCTTCGCTCCCGTGGTCTTTCCCGCGAGACCCGTTATTTTTCCCGGGATAAAAAGTAGCCTATGTCACTCCCTAAAACTAAGCTTTCTAATGGTAAAAAGATTTTTTTCGAATCGGTCCAGTAGTTTTGGAACCTATTCTATACAAACAAACAAACAATCAAATATTTCCACTTTATAATATTAATTAAAGATAATACATATTTGCGACGTTGCCCACGTCGTCGCGTCGTCGCAAACATATGTCAAATATTTCGCTGTTTTGATTAATTTGGCAATATTACTGTATGAAATTAAGTAAACTAAAATATTAATTATGAAATGCAATAATTAATATCGTAAAACCGAACATTTCGTTTTAGATGTAAAAAAATGTTTCAAGTGCCTTTTTTACTCATAAAACGGTTACAACATCAAGTTCAGTGTTATAATTGCAATTCATTATTAATTCGCTAGTTAGCCACATTTCATATTTCCATACAGTAATATTGCCAAATTAATCAAAACAGCGAAATAACATACCTACATAACATGACATCAGGCCTTGTTTCCCCGAACGGTTGGGTAGATATGTACATAACTGGCGAAATGTGGGTGTACCTACTAGGTACAGGTGTAGTAGGTACACCCACATTTCGCCAGTTACGTTTAAGTCCCATGTAATGGGGCGAGCCTATTGCCATTAATCGGACACAGATCCAGACTCCGAGCTGCTACTGAGAAATTCCTGATTGAAAAACCCAGTGAGTCGCGACTCTCCTCTCATCCTGTTTCACAAAAAGTCTTCGCAAGGCTGATATTGTCACTAGTGTGATTACTTTATTCTTCGTATTATTTATCAGATTAACATTTATTTTTGTTGTTATTTTCATTTCAGTGATATCTTTCAGCAAATGGGTACCAAAGAGGCTCGATGGAACCGAAAGGAACCTATTTATTAAAAATAATGTAGTGTTTGGTTTATGTCAATATGACCTATTGTATTATCTGTAAAGTAAAAAAAAATGTCAGTAGATTTCAACTAGTCAATATGGCCTTTATGATTATCTCTTAATACATACAAAATTCAATTTTCAGCTTTAAATTATAAAAATGGAAAAGTTTTCACAATAACAGTAGGTATGCACTGAACATGCCATGGACTTATGGTGAGTCTGCGTAGCTAGGGACCTACTTTGTATTAAACACTACCATCTGAACTTACCCACTACCGAACTATAGGTATAATTTTATTATATCATCAATTTGTTACATCCTTTGATACTTTTTCAGATGGCATCAACAATTATATTTCTTGAAAGGCGTTTACGTCCAGTTGTAACAAGATTTTTTGAAGTTAATAAATACAAAAATGTTTCTGCTCTAACCAAAACTTATTCCGTACTTTCACAAAAAAACAACCCATACTCTCCTTTAATTACATACTTGACTGATAGCTCCTCTGTTGAATATCGGCAGCTAGGTCCTCGAAACAATGATAGGGGTGATGTTAAATTAATAAACCGTACAAAAAGCTCTATAAGTTACAACAAGGGATTTCAAAAATCATTTTCATGGGGGAGGAGAAACGAAAAGCCAAAGAAAAGGCGAGTTCCCAAATTAATTTTGTTACAAAATCCGTTATCCTGGTTAATGATCAAAATTGACTTCAGCGTCCTAAGGAATATTTGGGATCCATTGTTTATGGAGCGAGAGTTCAAGTATGGGACCAAACAGGTTGTGTAAGATTTTATAAAACTCTAATTATTCTTATTTTCATGTAATTGATTGTATTAACTTGTTCTCTTATTCAGACAGTTCAGACTTTAGTAGCATGAAGTCCGCCAAGCCCCTAAGCGCCCAGTTCAACGAACATTATTGCCAGTCGACATTCCTGTAGGGGCTGTAGGTACCTACCGTAGATACCTACAAGTTGAATTATAATTCCAGGATTGAATCGTTGTTGTAATTTGCATGATTATAAGCATGCATGCATAGGATCCATAATTATCCACCCATCCATTGAATCCATTATTATTACCTATATTATAGTGAAGCAAATTTTTATCAAGTTCTTAATTTCGCTAAATTGGCGTTATCATATGCCACTTTTTACCTACAACAAAGCAAGTCACCCACCTCTGGCGGTCAATCCATGCGCTGATGACCACTTATTGGGACCACTTTCTTCCTGTGTAGAAGTTGCCATTAGTAGCTTGACTTGATGAGCTATTTAGCCCGGATTCGACCAAATTTGACCCTTACGAACATAAGTATCCATTGGTGAGCCTCAGAAGGTGCAAGTTGGCATTTGAAGAGGCAAGATAATGTACACTCTCCCATGGCACTCTCCATGACACCTCTAGTGTTTTCTGTATAAATCTCACTGTCAAAAATTTAGAAAAAGGGAGCTTGAAGTGGACTGTCATTTCCTAGCATGAGATGGGATGACAATTCCCTTCTTATTATATCTCCAAATTTTTCGAAGAATATAGCTGCTGTATATACTCACGACTTGTTCCCATGGTGGTAGGCAGACACTACAGAACGCCACCTGCTACGATCCTTGCATAATGCGGCTGCGGCGAATGTACCTACATATTATTCCAGAATATACTATCCAGTTTTATGCTTGCCCCTCGTAGGTACTAGAATACGGTCTGTAATGTTTACACAAACTTGCAGGCAATATCCCGAGTAACACAAGTTATAAGCAGGGGTCAGTTGAAGGACTTGCAGGGACTGTTGACGAAGCCGGCACGTTTAAGTTTGATGCGCGAGTTGGACCGCAACTGGGGCGACAAACAACGCTCCCTGTTAGCACTCCATCTTGACGACATACAGATTTCATCCCCTCGGAAGGTTTATTTCATTAGGATAGCTGGTATGTATCTCTTGTTCTTTTATTAACATACCTAAGTTGGTTATTACTACCTTAGTCCAAAACTGAATTCAATAGTTGAGTCTAATAATATGTGCCTTTAAATTATAAAACTAGGCAACCGGCACCGTAATTGCGTGACACAATATTTTCCATCCCAAACCGAAAGATTGAAATTTGAAGGCAATCGCTAAACCATTGCTTCATACCTATATCTCTGAAAATATTGTTCTGATCAACAACGTTAACACAATGAATGTTGTTGAACTGTCAAAACGAAAGGCTTGCCATTGTAAGGGTTTTACGCAATTACCCCACCTGGTTTGGTTTGTTACGTCGTTCTCCGACTGAATTGTTTTAAGAGTTAGTTTAGGTGAGGTACCTACGAGTATGTAGTCATACTTGTAGAATTGACCGCACTTCATGATGGAGACGGTTAGACGTGGTGGGCGGCGGATATTATTACACGAATGTACGAGTACCTATCTCCTGGGCCCCCGACTCTTGGTAGTAGTGATAGAAAACGTGGGGATTTATTCGGTTAGAGTCTGGCATAGCACGTTCTCCTCAGGCGGAGTCATGTAAGCATGACGATTTCCCAAACACAAAGGTTAGGTGATACATCACAACACGTAGCAACGGCACAAATAATTGTTTTGTAAGGTATATCACCTTGGACGTGGCCGAAAACCAAGATAAGATAAACATGTTTGCTAAAGTAATCGTTGTACAGATTGTGTTCAATCAAAGTAATTAGATCTGCGGCTTCCTAAAAGATATTTGGATAGAATACGTTACATAGAATTAGAATGTATACCTACGTGTTAAACCTCGTGCAGACTGGCGCGACGCGACACCGGCAATTGTTTTACCATGAAGTTTCTTAGAAATTGTTTTGTTAGCCTTGCGTCGCGCTGTTGCTTCGCGCCTGTCTGCACGAAGCTTTACGATGGGCGGTCTTATTGCGAGGGATATGAATAAATACTCTACCTCATTGTTCAGAGCTTTAATCCAAATAGTTCAAAAGAATAATTTGTCATAAAATATTAGAGAACTTCAACTGCAAGATGTAATGGTACCCAATGTACCGAAAACGGAAAGGTTACAGCTCATCAAATCCAAATTCTGATAGATATACCTCGACATAACAAAGACGTCAGTGTTAGGTAAGCCGCTTCAGATACGGCCTATTTTTCAGAACACTATTAAGGGTTTTTAATATTTACTTAACTTTGAGCAACATTTTTTCTTAAAGATAGGTAATGATTAGCAATTGCTTACCCATGACATTTTTTACGTTTAAAAGTCGTAACTATAGCTCTTATCTAAGCAACGTTTATAAATAAAGAGGTGTATGCTTTGCAGATAAGAAATATTGTGACGTGGATATGGCGTTTTTGGCGTTGAAATGGGCTCCTATCAATAGTGTTGAAGCACTGATATTTACCGAGATATTTGCAAGATTTCACCGGGAATATACGCCACACAGTATTCCAGAATGGACCATAGCTTACTTTAAGGTGACTCGCTTCGAAGTGTTGCGTCGATGATTTGGATTCAAAACTGTGGACTACCTTGTGAATTGAGAGATCTTGGGCGTATGATTGGTTAAGGCAGTGCTACTCATCCATGTCACTCGAGTAATATACATCCGAACACCTTTTGCCGTTAGGAGCCGACAAAGACTCCTTAGAAAAGCACTAAGATCGGACTTTTTTTTTCCTCCAGTTTTTAGGTAATTTTATGAATTTAATCAAAATACCAGTACCTACTTATAATACTTAATAACACTTCAGAGTAACATCCAAGTTTTTTAAACATAAAAAAAATATTGTTAAGCAAATTGACTACCAACTTTAATTACTGTACATTAAAATCACAACTGGCATCTCTCGGATCATTTAATGACAGTTGTATGAAATAGCTATAACACGACAAATTGACTTAAGGTGAATCCGCAGTTGCAGCCTGCGAAATTCAAATCTAACGTTTTTTGCGACCTGCGCGTCAGTGTCAAGTTGTATCTTAATCAAAATATGATTCGCGACTTTAACAGATATGTATTTACAGAATTATAATCATTGGAATCATTAATACATCTCTCTAAATTATATTTGTTCTATATGAACAAACTTATGGAAAAGTTCTAAGAAAATTTGAATTTCGCGGGCTACTACTGCGGATCCACCTTAAGGTCCATTTCCTTAGGAATTAATTTCCCTAATTACATACATTAGTTTATTTGAGTATGAACGAAACTGTATAATAAAAAGAAAATTTGAGTTTGACTAACAATCGAACAAAACAAAAAAATTGTTAGGTCTTGCGCATACATTCCCATTGTCTATCGGGTTCCAAAACTTGCCCTGAGCATTGTTTCATGATATAATGTTAAACGTTACGGTGTTAATTACACGAGGTGCTTTTTTATATCCCATAACTATTTGAGTCTCATTAATACCCTAGAGTTATGGGATATAAAAAACACCTTGTATAACACCGTAACGTTTAACCTTAAACGTCACGGTGTTATTATATTACTCTTATCAGTGAAAATATTACTGTTACCTACCACTTTTTAATATGTCTAAACGTGTGACAGTAAGAATAAAAAAACTATAAATCGCCATTCACGCTTTTATTTTATAAAAAAGTACATAATAATCTATTAACAGGGCGTATTTATAAAACAAGCAATAATTATGAAACCTCTTTGTTTGAAAACATGTCCTGAATTCATTTATACAAAAAACAACATGGACTTATTTTCACTCAAACTCAAAGCATTTATTTCAATGAAACCATTTACAGGCACTTTTGAACTGTCAAAGAGTCGGTAGTTAGTCAGAAAGTTGAAGCTAGTTGCCCATTCCAAAACGTAGATCTCTATGGAGAAGAACGGGCAAGAAACTCCAAGGACACTCTTTTAAATATAGAAATTACAAAATCCTGGATACATCATTCTTGTTTCTTCTATATGTGAGAAAAATGTAAAAAAAATGATTTAAAATTTAAGATTAAAAATAAGCCCTGGCAGATAGAGATAACCAGTCTCAACTGACGGCACCCGTTCACGAACTTGACGCGTGGATCAGCACCATCCAGCTCAACCATTTTGTAGAGAAATGATCCCCGAATGATCCAACACAGTTTTCTTTTTATAAGTCCAATAGCAATGTGTATGGGTTCTCGAGGTACTTTTTCAAGTGATTTGAGAAGCGCGCCATAGTGACCCCGTCCACGACCCTGTGATCTGCTGAAAAACTCACTGTAAGCATGTGAGCCTTTCTCAAGTTGCCTTCAGCGTCGAACCTCGGTAGAACCTGCATGTAAACATAAGGAAATATTTAATGTAACTGCTATTCTTGTAATATCGTGACTTAATGTGCCCAACAAAATTCATGGTCCTCCTACCTTGCCCTTCGTATAAAATAAGAAAAATCACACAGTACAGACAGTAAAGGTCTGTAACCTATAGGTTACACCTGCCTAATATACACAAAAAACGACGTTCCGACCTAATTAATAGTGATTATAATAATAGCTAGAGAATATAATCATGAGAATATTTAACTTTGTATAACTAAGTATCATCCGTACAGCGTTCAGCGGGGTAATGCGATATGGTACCTGAGAGCCTAGTGTGAGTTTCTTTTAACCATCTCGGCTTTACTCATCGACCGCGTTCAGCGCTCCGATTAGCCCTTCACTCGTGAAGGCCGGCCGGCTGCCAATCGGAGCGCCGAACGCGGTCGATGCGTAATGTCAAAGTGGTTAAAAGAAACTCACACTAGGGCCTCTCTACCTCAAGTTATATTCCGATTATTACCTGTATTTTTCCAAGGGCGCCGATTGCTACTTGTGGTGGTAATATAATAGGTTTAGTGTAAGTTCCTCCAACCTGAAACATTAAAAAATATCCATTAACTTTATTCACATTATTAGATTTCATTGTATTGCTATAAAGCCATAATTTTCCGGAATATAGGCATTTATTAAAAGCCATAAATGCGCTTACACATAACATAACTTGACGCCTTTATAACCCGTAGGGTTAGGCAGACGTGTACCTATAGTACACCTACATTTTGCCAGTAATTTTTAAGTTGTGTTTCCATCTAATAAAGGTCAGCCTATTGCCAACAACCGGGCACAAATTCAGACTCCGAGCTGCTACTGAGAAATGCGCCAAATAAACGTTGTCATATCATGAAACCATATCGGTAATCATGTTAGTTAGAAAAGTATAGGACTAAGAATATACGAGTGTCACTTATCAGCTACTTACAATACCAATGTTCGATAGTGTAAACGTTCCTCCCGTCAATTCATTTAGTCCTAGTTGTCCCTTCACTCCCTTTTCTTGGAGTGTGTTAAGCTCACGGGCTATTTCTAGTATCGTTTTCGTTTGTACGTTCTAGAAAATAAAAGATAATTATATTATTACTAGCTTACAGATGTAAAAGAGAAGGGCTTGATTCATAAGACCTGGTCCAAAGACCTAACAGATAATTCAAGCAGTCTAGTTTTAAAATTATCAGAAGGCCAATAATTCTCGTACTTAAAAAACGTTCACATTCAAGTCGCGATTTGTCAAACTTGTCAAAAATGTTGTTATAGATAGTACAACTCATCTGTGTGCGCGGCACCATGTGTGCGTGCGCTGTAATTATACTGCTTTAATTTGTGTGGCGGTGACGCGGCAGTCGTTGTCCGAGCGCAACACAAACTAAAGCTGTATAATTACAAGCGCACGCACATATGGCGCCGCACGCACAGATGAGTTGAACTATCTATAAATAGATTGTATTTTTGACAAATTGCGAATAAGATGCGAAAGCGAACGTTCTTAAAAAATACGGGAATTGCCCCTCTGGTGTATAGTGCCTGAGGTGATGAAACAGGCCCTTAAATATGGTATTGAAGATTTTTGTAAATATGTCCGTAGTGTCAGTTTTTAGTTACCTTTATAACAGGCACGATTAATCCGTTAGGTGTGTCCATCGCAACCCCAATGTTGTGTCTAGCTTTGTAAATGAGATGTTCACAATTGCTGTCCAGACTACTGTTGAGTACAGGAAGCTGTTCCAGACCTAGGGAGGCAGCTTTAATAATGATTGGCATGTAGGTTAACTTTACTCCTTTTGCTTCTGCTAATTTCTTCAATGATTCTCGTGATTCAACTAGTTTTGTTACATCATATTCGTCGCTATATCCGAAGTGGGGTATTTTCTGCAAAGGTTACATACTTAATAATATTATTATTTTCATTTCCATTTTACCTTTGAACGTGATGTTTGATTACTATTTTATAATTATATTGCTCACCATTGCTTCTGTCATTGATTTCACCATAGCTTTGGTAAAACCAGATACAGGTACTACTCTGTCTTCCAATAACACTTCCATTTTTGCTTGTGCTTGTACCAGAGGTATAGCCATTGCATTCACACTTGAAAGATCAGGAACTTCATTAGAACCATTTGAGTCAATATTCAAATGTGCCAGCATGTCCTCTTTGAGAACTCTTCCGTTCCGCCCAGTGGCTTTCACTGTGCTTAGGTCTACCTTAGAGAAAATGAGATAATGATGCATAGGTAATTAATAGGAAGTTAAATGATTCATAGAAAGGGCACATAAAAGAGAAAATGTATTAATGGACTGTATTGGCAATGGCACTTTTTGTCTCTGAGAAAATTCTTAGATAAGTAAAGCACTTTTTCGTATTGTAATGATCCTTGTAAAATATTCATAGAGAGCTGATATCCACTCGTACAATATTGCATTTAATTAATAATTTGATGTGGTTAAAGATTTTTAAACTTTTGTTCAAGTCGTTAGTTCAACTAACTTTGAATTGCGCGGCTATTCTCCTGACAGAAGGGGTGGTCAATATTTTTATTTTCTGGTTTTTGTCCGCTGGTGGTTCCTGTTTGCTAGCTACAGCTTTTTCTTCTACTGGCACTGGTGATGCACCTGAAAATTAAATATTGATATTCTATTCAAATTCATGTTTGATCTAATCATCAACTACCCCTCTCACTCGTACCGATAATTCTTACTCGATATCAACATCTATCTATAGTTTAAATAAAGTCGGTTTTCGACTTAATTTAAACTATAGATAGATCGTCTATGACCGCGTTTTGCTTCTACACTACGCCATTGCATAGTTTGATGTGGTTTTCTCCATCATTATTTAGAGAAGTTATTCCGGAACTGCAGAGTCTGGTTACATTTGTATATATATATATATATTATTGTATATAAGTATTGAAATTTTGATGGTCTGTACACCTTTGAATATGACCACGTATTTCTGTATACGCTGTATAATAAATAAATCTCCATGTTTTTTCAAGTCGTAAAGTCCGTGCGAAAGCTGGGGTGGGTCGCTAGTTATAAATATATGAGTAACTGAAAATTTTAACCCACCTTCATCAACCCCTCCCTGTACTTCGATATCAACAAGTGGTTGTCCAACTAACGCGGTATGGTCAACTTCGTGGTATATTTTAGTCACCACTCCATCGTATCGACTGGTGATGGTCACTGCTGCCTTGTCGCTCTGTACTTCGCAGATGTTGTCGAATTGCTGCACTTTATCTCCAACTTTCACGAACCTGTAATTGGAGACTAAGATTAATGGGATTCTTACTAGTGAGTTAAGCGGACTTGAGCCCATGTTTTAGGCTATTACTCTTTGAGATTCAGCAATCATAGAGAACGCCAGGTTGTTACTAAATTGCGGTCGATCGACGTCGATCAGTCTATATTGATCGCCTCAAAACATAACCGATTCTCAATCGAATAGCGTAGGTAATCGGGCTGCCATGCAACGCTTTGGATTGATCTAATCGGTCGATTTCACCGATCGACCGCAGTCTTAGGTGCCCTAAGCCAAGACAATAGTCCAAATAATATAGGAAGTCAGTACCGTAACAAGTTGGATGAAAATAATCTAATATTATGCATATTGTGAGAGAGTGTTTGTAATGCATATGAACTGATAGTAATTTCTAATACAAAACGGTCTTTGTTATGTACAAATACATAACTGTTTCGTCATGCGCATGTGACCAATATGACCATCTCAAAAGATAGCGTTGATAAATGATACATATAATTTATTTTCATATATTTTGAATACCCAGATATTATAGATCTATCAATAACTGGAAGCATTCGCAGCCTATCCCAGTTTCAGAGTTTTAATGACGTCTCGGTATTTTCAGATCATAAAAAAGTAATATGGGGTATAAAACTAAAGAAACAAATAAAAGGGGTAATGGGATGTCTTACCATTCTTTTATGACTACTTCTCGTATACCTTCGCCGATGTCCGATAGTTTGAATGCGACAATTTTGTTGACTATTTGACTTGTGTGGAACTTCCTGTGTCGTAGATGCACATCAGACAATAATATACTGCCTTTGAAAATGTTACTAGTTGAATATTGTGATCGATGCTTACCCTGAAAATATATTATAGAATTCTAGAAACATTTTGCCTATTGAGTTGGAGTCGGCTTCCAGTTCAACCGGATGCAACTGAATACCAGTATTTTACATGGAGCAACTGCTTATCGGACCTTCACAACCCAGTAACTGGGTAACACGATACCTCTTGGTAAGACTGGGTATCAGACTTTAGGGCTTTTGACTACCCGTAACGACTATCAAAGATATAAAGCAGAAATAAAACAGTTGCTAAATAAATTAAAGTGTTAGCTATTATAGACTCTGAGACTGCAGCATATGGCATGAATTTTAGTGACGAATAAGACATTAAAATCGTTTGAAATAAAATGAGGCAGGACGGGAACTTGCTTATATGAAAAGAAACTAATGAGCAAAACGGAAATGTACGACGCTTTCGTTCTGCCTCATTATCATCTGTTCTACTGTATGTGGCTTCTCATTTTACATTTATTTTTCATAAACTGTTGCCCTCGTAAAGATAAGAAATTATTCTGGGAACGTACTACCGGGATAAAATGTCTAAGCCAGGTCATGATCTACGGTAGGCTAAGGTAACAGACAGACATAGTGATTTTCACATTCATATGGGTTCCTATATCTATTAGTATGGATTTTTCTTGTCAATTGTTGCACACCCATTGAATACCTACATCATTATATAACTCTGCAGTGCACCTTTTCATACATACTCGTATGTTCAAATAATAGATTTTTCATCTATTTATATTGTGTACTAGCTACTTACTGCTAACCCTAATTCTTTTTCTAAAATAAAAGCAGCATACGTTACTCCATCCTAACATCAGCTATCTTACAGTGAAAGACCTGTCTAAATCGGTCCATCCGTTTCGGAGATTAGCCGAAACAAACAGACAGGCAGATAAAAATCTGTTTTTTTGTTAAAAGTACCGCATATACTTTCATATGTATTATTTAGTAAGAAGCTGTTATTTTGAAAAAGAACACTTAAATTTTATTTATTTGTATAGATGTATAGAGCATGGCGAGGCCTTTGCCAAGCAGTGGTATGTGATACAGGCTGACAGTAACCAGTATTATTCTGTATCTTGTTTACTACTGCGAATTCACTATCACCTCGAGGCTTATCTTAATAAAACGCCTCCCACTGTTATTTGGCAATTAATTGATAAGCTTTGGTTGTTTTTATAATGTTCTTATCTTATTACTATGAAGAAAATTCGTTCTGATCATTTCAAATGTAGGTACCATATACCTAGTAGATAATATAGGTAATTACTCTGATTACTCACATAATTATATTGACGCGAAATAAAATGCCGGTGATAAGGATAAATAATTCTACTTTGGCATTGACCTGCATAACCTGTTTTTGTACTGATGCAAATTCTTAGTTAATTTACTGAATATGAATTGACTTAATTACTTTAATATTCAAATGTCTAGCGATTATTTATGGGATGTTCACTTGTTTTAATTAATGTAGACCGGTTTGTTGGCGACGAATACGTAAATAACACTCAAATAATAATGTTTGTTTTACTTACAGTTTGCGTCAATACACACACAGAACTACATCTGTTCACATTCTTCAAGTTCACGATACACTTTCTCATGAGGAACGACATTATAGTTATGTTAGAATATTTAATTTATAAGTAAAACAATTTTTCTAGTACAAATTTTAAAAAATCATGTCGTGGGCCGGCGCCGTGCCTTGCCTTCTCACACACTACTGAGTTATCAGCTCATTATCAGCGCTCCACGCTTTGATTACCATTTTAAATAATATTATGTACGTTAAGTCGAATATGTTGTCAGTATGACGGGGTCATCGTTCGTCTACAAGTCAACTTGTAAACACAATTTTGTATGAAACATGTCTAGATCATTGCGCTGCTCGAAGGGAACTAATATTTCACTTACGAGTATTTACCTAACTCTGTCGTTGCAATAATTGTGGCATGTTGCCCCACCATTTACCAACTGATTGTTGTGCGCACGCTACCTAGCGCGTTGGTTTGTAGTCGGTTGTGTTTAGCGACGAAAATATTGAAAAATAAAAACACCACAAAGTGAAAAATAACTTTAAATTCGGAAGGCGGTTTCATTGGTTTTGTATTTTTTGTTTTTGCTATCGACTTCCGAAATTAAAGTTATTTTTCACTAAGTAAGTAAGTAGTGTGTTGTTTTGAAGTCGTTTTCTTTTTGGAAAGCATTTTTATTTTTCACTTTTTCGTTGTGGTACCTATCCCACACAAATTCTAATACCACTACCTGCTATGTAAATAACAGTGTCAGGAACTTATTATAACATCATCCACATTGAAACTGACTCAAAAACTACCGAAACAAAGGGAATGAAATTTATATGGGATCACCGCGCATGCTTCTTCGACTAAAAGAAATAATAATGTTCAATATCAGTTCACAATTAACGAATAATTAAGTTACAAACACTAGGTACTCGTACTTACACTTCCAGGTTTGTTAAGCAAATTATTGTTGTCACTAAAATAAAACGATGTAGTAAGCAATTGTTTTATTAAAGACATAATAAACATGTTAATAAAGTGAATAAATACAATAATATAATCAATAACTGTAATGTCATGTATGACGAGACGCAGGAGGCAACCCATATCGAGAATAACATCAGATGGCGAATATGAACCGGCGACTCCTATTCTAAATAGCTAACGTGTATCACAGAGGCTCTGCCAAGTGTCGCTACGGATCATTGTTTTAGTTCACAGCAGATACAATATACAAACTATGTAACAACACACATAGATAAAATAGCATTTAAGTTCTCATTACCACTATCAACTATTGCTTTTATTCGCTGCACAGTAGATTGGAACTAAAACTTCTAAAACAATGACTGTGCTTAGGTACTTAGACTCGCGCCTTTCGCAAGTCCATGAATATGTCGATAAGTATCACATCGTAACTGCCTACTTGTAACTAGTTTTACTGAAGAATATACAACATTATATTAGATGTCAACATTAAAATGAACATGTTTAAAATAGTTTAGTGGTGATATTGGAAAAAATCGGCCCTATCCCATCCTAGTTTTATGTCAAGAGTAAACTATAAGAAACTCCTTTGGAAGATGTATTGCATTGTATTAACTTTGTACATAAGTGCTTGATCACATTTATTTATTTAATAATACATACACTATTGAATTCTCATAAGACAAGGAACGAATAATTATTAACTTATAGGTATGAATATTGACATTTGTTGTTTGTAGACAATAGAAAAATTATAATAAGTAGATTATTTTCTCCTAATAGCTACAGAAATACCTATGCCTGCTTTTGAAATATAAGTTAATATACAAAAGCGTTAAATAATAAAGAACTTGCTCCCGTTTTTGTACAAATATAAGTAGCTTTGACATTAAGTTACATTATCACACTAGTGACACTTACAAATAAATACAGTCAAGCGATTACATTAACAATATATTGCAGGGCGTTGCATATATTTCAAGCTGCTAAATACACAATACTAGACATACAAACTTAGACTTGAAGAAATTTGGAAGTTACTTTTAAAACACACAGTTATGTAAAAGCGGTTCTGGGAAAAGTGATATTGAAAAATAAAAAAAATTAGGAGATATTGGATTTCTAAAGGCACACAGTGGGCGTCACAGTGCCGGCCCGGACCGCCGGCTTTTGCCGAGTGGCACACCTTTGTATTGCGACACCTTTGTGCGGCAAACATAGCGCACCGCGGCTTGCATGGCAGCGAGGCCGGCAGCACTGTGTGTAGAGCCTTAAAAACCAGAATTTTCCAAGATTTTCAGGACAAACTAACAGTTATTGAACAAATAAACGTTTGACTGACGCTACTGCAACTGTAACGGCTTCGGTAGACCGGCTATCCGGTTTCAATTCCTGTAATAACGTCGAGTCACTTGATCCGAAAAAACCGAAGTCGTCCGAAGCATGTGGAACCCAATCCTTATCAGTAACTTATGACACACAAATCCAAAAAGCGTCTGGACATGAAAATATACACTGTGTGAGTATTATGTTAGTTATTACATAATTAATGTCATAATGATTTACCTTATCAATTTATAATTTCAAGTCTAGTTGGTATTTAGTTATCAAAATTTCACTAGCCTTTTATAATGTTATTTTATTACACCATAAGAGCAAGGCCAACATTTTTGTAATTTGCAAGAAACGTAGAGAACGATGTGAAATTGTTACCAACCTTACAGTGCAGGAAACTCTTGTAATTCCGATATGGCTCAATTAACAATATCACACCAGTCCCTGATCGTCTGTTGCCACTAGTTAAGTCGTTAACAAAGCGTTTTACGGCTATGATGACGGTGACGATGTGATGTGAAAACCTACTAAATGCGTTTGAAGTCTGTTCGTATAAACTACTGCTTTAAAAAATTAGCCCACCAAGAACATTACTAGACCATAGAGAACAACTAACAAGACGAGACAAGACGAAGAACGATATGTATTCGTGACAGACACCGTACAATCAGGATAGAATGATGACGTCATCTATAATGACTGAATTTATTAAAACAGGATTGCAATGATTAATTTAAACAGGGGCAGAATTATTTTCTAGAAGAAGAGTCCCTTCATCTGGAAGTGGCCATCGATAGTCAACGGTGGAAGACTCAAAAGGGAAGCATTGGCCCAATTTTAGGCTGACAGATTATTCAGTCGATTTCAACAAACATGGAAGATTTCTGAATGTTGGAAGTCTCGATAGAACTTAGAATTGGCTTAACTATTAATAAAGGACCCTGCTAATTCGAAACAGAGCAGATTCATGACGTGAAAATTGCCGACTGTTTGTAATAAAATTACATTGAAAATAGTAACTTCCCTATCAATTGCTTGACACAGTTGCTTATTTGCCAATTTTAAATACGATACAAAACGTAAAAATACTCTGCAATATTAATATCAGAAAAGTATGGTTACAAATCTATTTTGTTTACCTTATTACTTATTTAGAAGTTCTCTCTTGTTGCCGTAGTCTATCAAAATGACAGTACGTAGCACTTATTGAATTTAAATTTACCTATCTAATAGCGAAGAGTGATGACTTGATCCTCGTTGTACGGTCTCTTAAATTACGTATGTATCCTCGACAGTATTATTCCGACGAATGTAAGTAAGCACGAACTACATGCTCATCTAGTCTGACACCGTACACGTATCGTGAAGCAACAACATCAACTAAACATCGAGGTGAATAATTATGTATCTATGATACTGACTCTAACATCACATGACCGAATCAAGGATGTTTTAGGATTGTTGGTTTGAAAATTCACGCCAGTAGTTGGCGCCAAATAAATGATTAAGTTCATCATTCGTTTCATTCATTCGCTCATAGTTCAGGCACGACTAAAGAAAATAAAGGCGCTTGGACACTCTTGACAGGTGCCCGGACCTGACGTCTCAGTGTTGCCACCGTAAAGGCCATTTCAGAAAACCTTCATTGTACCCTTTCATTTGTAAACTGTTTATAGAATACATTCTGTTTTTCGTTACCATTTTCTCTTTTCATCAGCCGGTGATGTTTGAATCTATTCAGATGTGTTATGACACTTATGTAGGTAGAGATAACGATTATGATTCCCCACGAAGCTTAGATTATATGAGTAAATACATTTACTAAAAGCTCAGCTCTTAGCATCTAGATGAATTTGAATATTTTTGTTTGTAAGATATTCCAAATGTGCAATTTGAACATTAGAACAGTTCTTAAAGTTATGCTATCTATAAATTCCGTTTGGTGTACAATGAGACGTTTATTTTATATTTTTTTACGTGATTATTTAAAAGGTGTTAAAAAAGGTTATTTATTTAAATATTGCAATTAAATTCGGGGCTGTCCTCATGTCCTAAATGTTAGTTAATAAGTAAGTACCACAAAACATTTTAACTTATGGCAAAACTCTACACATTGACCACACGAATCACAAAGACTTTTTTTGTCTTTATGCCTACCTATGAGTATCATAGTTTGGTCGATGTCAACAAAATAAGTAAAAAGTGTCAATAAGCAAATAACATCATTATTAAAAGTTGTTCTTTTTAGTTTAACTTTTGTTACTTTTTCAGGTTTTTTCTTACAGTGGAGTTTCCGATTTTAAATGTTGTGTGTTTCAAAAACCAACAAAACTTTCAGCATTTATTATAACTTAAGCAATGAATGCTTATGCTATTTAGTCCGCCTACGCCGTACATTTGTACAGGCAGCTCAACATCTGTTTAAATAATAGGTGCAGACGCCAGCACATCAACCTACTACAATCTGTCAAATTTATTTAATAGATTTTCTACTTTATCACTGAAGGATAAGGTTCAAAGTTGATTGGGAAAATTTGACAGTTTCGGGTAGGTTGACGTGCTGGCGTCTGTACACAAATGTTGAGCTGCCATACCTAATGTCCGACAAGGGAGTTGGGTCTTTGATACCTTTGGTTTATTGACATCGACAAACCATTTGATATAGATTTTAGTTCCAACATTTTTTTACACAATACACTTCTTTCGTTGTAATTTTCACTACTTAAAATATTTTCCTTTGACGCGTGTCACATGTTGACGCACACATCGTTGATAATTTTCACAAATTGACTCAAATGTTAATTTAAGTTTTTGTTAACTTATAAAGTGTAGAGTATAACCACAAGAAATATCCAAATACTATCCATTTTGGATAGTATTTAGATATTTCTTGTGGTTTAACACAACAAATAAATCCTATAAATCCTCTTTTTAATACTACATGCTGTAGAGAGAACCGGTTAAAACTTTTATAAAAATAATATCGGTACATTCAGCAGAAATACCAGTTGTGACCATCGGTAATTTGTGAAGAGGTACGACTATTACAAGCAGTGTAGACGTCACGCTACGATTATTATAATACGGTGCTGTAGATGGTATCACTGGAAACTTCGCTGGTTGTACTTAACTACACGACAGGCACATTATCAACCTATTGTACATGTACATGTTCTTCTGCAAAAATAATGAAATGACGCTTACGATTAAATCTGAAATTCATCCTTCACAGAACACAGTACTTGAAGTTATACGGTAATTTTTTGATGAATAATACTTAATAACTCGCGCAGTAACTTTAATTTATTTTATCACGAATTTAACACATCTTATCACTAATAAACAATTAATTACTTTAACATTAAAATACTTTTAGAATTCCACATTTGAATTATCAATTGCTAAAAAAGTTGGTATAATTACAATTCCATTATTCTATCAGTATTTGGAACTACCTATATCGCTCAGTTCGCATCTTTTGCTTTTATAAAAAAATCACTTTAGCGTAGTGTTCTTTTGGTTAGGTACTTGAGCGTTAGGTGATCACGTACACTGTAATGCGTACAGCTGATAGGTACATCGGCGCTAGACTACTTTCTCACACAATAATTACAATTTTACACCGGCCCTCATTAAAATTATCATACTCGCCTTACACTAAGATTTCACTTGCTAGATCAGTGCCACTGCAGCAGACTTTTTAAATAGTTCCACCGTACGGGTCTTATTACGAGCGAACGAGAAAACGTTATACTTACAAGTAACAAAATAAATATTGAGTATTTTTTAACAGGAAGCTCTTTCTGTGAACGAATCGAAATCACTAACGAAAAGTTGTAATCTTTCGCATTTCACTTAAAGACGTTCATGTTTAATGTTATAAAAATAACACTTGGAGGTCACTGGGTAATTAAGTTCACAGTGAAAACAACTAAGGCTAGAAATCAGTGGTACGAGGCGAGTCCGTTCGCTCGGTTAGCGGTCAGGGTGTCTTCAGAGACGGCGATATCGACGTGTGAGTGGGCGAGAAGGTTTGTGGCGAGACGAGCGGCACCAGCTCGGGCTGGAGCCGCTGCCCGCGTCACACGGCCGGCTCCGTGGCTATCGTCATCTCCGCAAACTTCACCTCTCTGCCACGTCTAAACGACGTAGTCCGCCGTGGTGGACTGCGTTTCCGCGTCGCTACCGCCGGCTGCAGACTGGCTGACGATGCCTGCGTCAGCAGTCGCGGAGGCTGGGCTACTCGCCCGAACGGTGATTGCCGAAGGAACTGCCGGGCCACCATCGGCTGCCAGTATGAAGTTCCTGGGGAACCTACGCGTTTACAAAATTTTATAAGAAATCTCACCATACCACTTGTTGATTATTTCAAGAAGTTATTAAAAAACCTTTATTTGTACCTTTCGTAAGAGTGGTGCGCGCGCGCCACGCGCTGCTCCTCAAGCGGCCGCGCGTGCCCTCGTGCACGGCGTCCACGCTGGCCGAGCGCGTCAGGTGCGACTGCTGCGCCTCGTGGTCTGCCCCCACACCGGCGGTCAGGCCCTCGCTCACTGAGTACAGCTTATGTGTTATGTCTTTGCCTGGAAAGTTTTGGAACATAATCTTGTTATGTTATAAGTTTAAGAGGTGGTAGGAGCATTATCTCTCGAACTTTTGTCGCAACGAAGGAACCCGAAAACATAAAATTATTGTTTTGGAAGTTCAAGGCCAAGGTATGTTACAAAAACCTCATAAATCATTATTAATATTTTTATCAAATTCCGCTGCTACGCCGTAGTTTTAAGAATATTTTAGTCTATTATTTGAATACTGCTTCAGTTTTAGGGCCTTGATCGTATAGCGTCTATTCTTATAAGTTACTATGAATATAATCTTTTATTTTACAGATTTACTGAACTTTGAGCCTCGTCCAGCCTTTGCGGAATTTAAGTGCTACGCCAAAGTGATTTCTTCGTAGCATATTGCTACGAATTTCAAACTTAACGAATTTCGTTAACTTTTTCTTTGTAAACGACTTTTTCCTATTGGTAGTCGTAGTTTCAATAAAAAATGCGAATTAACATGCTTGTTTGTATTTAAAAAATTATTATAATATGTTGACTAAAACTCAAAATAAATATCAAATCTACCAAATAAAAAGAAAGAACCTGCTATACCTATACAAAGTTAATCGTATATTATATCATTATTATTAAAAAGTTTGATTGGATGAATACATTATTTTGTCGAGTCACCATGTGTTTCATATTGGAGAAACTTTGTTCTTTATTAGGGGAACGCAAATTCGAAGTATTCGGAAATGAATAGCCGCGCATTCACTCCTTAATTCGGTTTAAGCACATAAACAAAAGCTCCTGGCACCAATAAGAATTTCTTTTAGTTACCGATATAATAGAAAGCTATTTTAGTCGGGGGCCTTGTATTTGATGAAAAATATCATAATTTTAATGCGCCCCCAGACACTTCGACGAAAAAACTAATGGCCATGAAACGCGCGAGATTCTTCGTAAAGTTTAAATCTTCAGTTTAAATTTCGTAGTACTTATCAACATTTTCAATACGTAAAAGTGCATAATTAATTCCTACGCTAGAAATCTTACTCAATCACTTTGCTTTCAGACTACACATTTAAGATCCCAAAATTGTAAGCTAAGTGAATTCTTGGAGTTGCAACGACAACAGTGAAGGAGGACTGACCTATAAGGCAGTCGAGGACGACCTTGAGCATCGGCCGGTGACGCAACACGCGCTCGAGGCGCATGCGCGGCCAGCACACGCACGTGGACACCTCCTCCGCAATCACGCTCACCTGAGAAACATTGGGGCTGTCAGTTCAACTGACCACGTTAGAAACTACAGCCGATCTTTTCTGTGAAAATCTCCGAGGAAACTTAGGTGAAGTGAGGTTAAAGTGAGCTGTCAATACTGTCAATCCCTAGCCATCCCTAGCATCCTGTGGAACTACAGCTCACTTCAAGCTTACTTCACCTAAGTTTTCACGGTGAGATCTTTACAGAATAGATCGGCTGTTTCGAGGCCTAATGCCATTTGTACACGGCACGGTTTCTTTACGGTACGCCGTAGAAAAAACGTGTCTGTCAACAAGCTTCCATAGTGCTCCATACAGCACTGACGACCGTGCTACACGGCGAATAAACCGTAGTTTTTTACGGCAAGAAAAACGTGTTTGTATGTACAAAGGGCCTTAAGACGGCACATCTAAATCCGTTTGAAAAAAGAATATTACGTAGGTATGAGTGACAGAGAAGACGATTTACAATCCAGAACCTTTTATAAATCTCCATGTGTCATACCTATACCTGCGTCTGAAAACAAGAGGCTGTTTACAGGAGTAAGCCCTCCTGTAACCAAAAATAGTGTAAATGTAAGCTTAGGTTACTACGATGGTACGCATTCGATATGGTGTAAAAAACATCTAGCGTAGAGTCGACCCTAGCTAGAGTGACCAGATATACTGTTCTAAGAGAGTTTAAAGTTTAACACTGCGAAGCTTAAGTGTCTTGTTAATGTCTTTGTAGATGTAGGTATTATGAAGACATATCGGAGTTGTGGCAGAGATTTCTATTTATGGTTAACCCCACGAGGATTAAGCAGAAGATTGTCAGAGGTTATATTTGGACGATATAAAGAGTAGGACAGAGGAAAGTGGTATTATGGCAGAAACAGAGTTGGGCTAAGATAGCAGTTAGAAGATTCAGTTTGCAGATGATAATGACTTTAAAGAATATAGGTACATGGGTAGGATAAAATATAAAGATAACTTTAAATCTAGAGAAAGATATTTGCGTACCTACTGTTAACATTTAGCATAGTTTTACATTGAAATAATGAATATTTAGAATCTCCATTTCCTAATATCTAGTATCGGCTTTATATGAGAAACACAGATAATCGCAGTGAATCCTTTCAGGGAAAATGGGGTTACATCACTGATATGCTTCAGTCCGGCGCGAGCACGTGCACCGAAAGTATCCGGAGATAAGATCTTTTGCCCAACAAGTATTCTTATAGCTTTGAATAGAGTTGCCTCGAGTTTTCCAATAAAGCCAGTCACTTTTCCGGTTGATCCGTTGTGGTTTCGATACCTTATATACAGCTGCCGGCAACGTATGTTCAAACATTTGCCGTATCATAATATAAACATGAAATGAGATGGTGCGCAAACGTACCTCATTCTATCATTAATTAGGCTATTATTTCATAGTTGATTATTTTATAAAACCCGAAGCCGTCAGACTTTTGTGGAAAATGAAAAATTATTTTTCATTTCCTTTTTGTGTCGCTACATCGAGAGCTTGATTTACAAAATGGATAGGTACGTCAAATACACCGTTCAACGCTTTCTCTTGGCGTTTCTCTTTGTATTCAAAGTTTTCCCGAAACAAACTAACAACCATCATAACCAAGAATGAAGTCAAATTTGCACGAACAACTACTTAGACTTATGTACCTACTTAGGCAATAATATATTAACTGACTGTAGTTGAAACATTGTTTTGAAACGGCTACATGTTGTAGTCGTATAAACTATGATGTGGAGTATTACATCCACGCGAGTTTCTAGTCAGTCTACATTGGCATACATAGATAAATCACAGAGAGTTTTGGTTGATAATAAAACCGTATATTTGGTAAAGTTTTCATTGCCAAACCCAAAATAGTTATTTAACCCATTTTATTATAGTTTGCATATACTTACCTGAAGTTATAAGTAAACGCTAATCAGAAAGGTAAAACATAATTGAAATTCAAACAAAATATTTACGTAACGTTTAATATCTGTTCACTCAAACGGCTGAATCCGCCCGTAACAGACTGTTCTTGTCTCTATATAAATATTTTAGGTAAACGTATCTCGATGGTTTAAGTAAAGGTATAAGGGTAAACGAGATGATCATTACTGTGCACCTGAGACGGCACGCCCTCAAGCGACAGGTTGGCGTCCCTCTACATAGTAAAGTCGTTAAATGTGTTAACCTCATATTATGGATAGTGAGATTAATAACCATAGTAATTAAATACAATATATAAACATTAATTATATAAAATCGTTAATGTTTAATGTTAGTTTTATATTCTTTCTATCAAAAAGTGTGTTCATATTTAAGGGTGCGGTACAGACCATCAAACTAAACAAATTTCTTCATGGCACAGATGGATACAGATGGTTCACTCCACATCTTAGGTAGAAGAGCCCGTTGCGTTCTTGAGACTGTACTCTTAGATCTTCTGATTCTGTAACACTCACTGATCTAAAAGTTACGCGATAGAAAGAGAGACAACTTCTAGGTGAATATAACTGTAGGTAATTAGCGCTGTACGACCTGAATTGCACTTTATTGTGTCGTAGCAAAGGTCGCTTTTTATTTTAATGATTTTGGAGAGTGAACCATTTGTATTAATCTGTGTCCATGGGTTGAACATAAATATAATCAGCTGTCCCATAAGTACATTTGGGTCGAGTAGGTACTAAGTTTTGTATGGGACAGCTTCAGCTGACTATGTTTTCGCATTTCTGATACACGCAGTACACGCTGTATCAAAAAATAAGTTAGGCACATTCAGCATCGTACCCAAGATTCGTTCCTTTATGAAGCGTCTGCTTGCCACAACGTCGCGAGCATAACTAGCAAAAATATATTGGAAAACGTCAATTCGTGTTAGTTTTATCATGTCTGCTGGAGGTAGTTTAATAAATCCCCAGTCATTACGATAATGCGTTATTCTGAAGCGCTCCTGAATTATTTAGCGTAACTGTGCGTGGAATTACAATGAGTCGTGTATCGTCCGACTCGAGTGATGCGAGTGAACATACACTCGAGAGCAATGAATCCGGGTCACTTAAAGAATGTTAAAAATCTCGGAAACTAAAAATGATAGGTTAATGCAATAAATTGTATTTAATAGACAATGTAATACTCCTTAAATGAAAGTAAAAAAAATATGAGTCACCATACATTTTATTAACACAAAATTACATAAAGAAAAAAACTGCTGATCTCTCCTTAAAACAAAAATAGGAAACATGAAATTTTTTAACTTTATTACGATTTTCTTGAAATTTAATACTTCGTATTGCCTCCTCTTGCTTCCATTACTGCGTTTACGCGGTTTGGCATGCTGTACACCAAGTTCCTTATACGATTTTGGGGAATATTCTCCCATTCCTCTGTGAGAGCAATTTTGAGCTCACGAAGCGTGATTGGGGGAGGGTTTCGTTGTTTTACGCATCTGCCTAGCTCGTCCCAAGCATGCTCGATCGGGTTGATATCCGGGCTGCGCGCTGGCCACTCCATACGAGTAATGTTCATCTCTTGAAGGTAGTCATTCACAATCCTACCTGTATGAGGTCGGGCATTGTCATGCATAAATATAGCATCCTCACCTAAATTGACCATAAATGGACCAACGTGATCATTGAGGATTTCTTCCACATATCTTTCGCTAGTTAAAGAGCCGTTTTCTATGATCACCAGCTCTGTGCGACTTTCAGAAGAAATTCCGGCCCACACAAGTACAGACCCACCACCGTAGGCTACTTTTTCTTCGATGCATGCTTGCTTGAATCTTTCCCCTGGTCTTCGATACACTCTGTGTCTTCCATCGTGCTTGTAGAGCATAAATTTTGATTCGTCGGAGAACATAACTTTTGACCAATCTTCAATACTCCAATTTACGTGGCTCTGGGCATATCTTAGTCTTGAAATACGATGCCCACGCTCCAGTTTAGGGCCGTTTGCAGGTCTAAGGGGTTTTAAGTTAGATTCAGCAAGCCGACGTCTTACTGTCCATGCACTTGGGCTACTTCCTCCGAGGCGTCGAAACTGATTTGTGAGTTCAGTTCCTGTAAGAAAGCGATTTCGAAGCATGGTGTTCACCAAGTATCGGTCTTCTCGTGCTGTGGTACACCTGGTTCTGCCCGTTCCTGGTCTGCGTAGGTTAGAACCAGTTTCTTCGTAACGTCGGAGAACTCTTTGTACTGTTGACAGCGACACACCGACAGTCCTGGCTGTATCGCGCTGACTCCGGCCGGTTTCCAGCATTGTAAGTATTCTGGTGCATTCTTCAGGCGTAAGCGACATAATTTCAGCTTGAATAATGATTATAGAGCACTATCAACATGGTTTATGTACCCACATAAATGACAGATTACAAACAAAAGCAAAACCAAATGCTGTAATTTCGTAGTTCCATCTTCGAAAGTGGCCCTTTTTCAAATTTGATTTTTTTATGATATAACTTTACAATAACTAAGAAGTTTTAATACCTTCATTTAAGGAGTATTACATTGTCTATTAAATACAAAATGCATTTTTAGTTTCCGAGATTTTTAGGATTCTTTAAGTGACCTGGATTCATTGCTCTCGAGTGTATTAACGAATGTCGTCTTATGTTTCAGAAATGACTTTGTTGCGCATATGGAGTATATTTTTATGGAGATGCCTAAATACAAACTACTGGCCTCTAACTACTCAGAACTTGAAATAGGTTCGTTGACTAGTCCGAAAATGATGAAAATCATATAATTTTTGGAGCATTAATCATTATTTAGTCAGTTACCTGGAAGACGTCGTCTGATTGTTCACGATTGGCCTCCCACTCTGGAGAATCAATGAACTGGTAGGGCTGTATGTAGTGGAGATGTGTTTGGTCGCAGCTCACTCGCAACCTGTTCGACAACAAGTAAACGACCTTAGTTTTCTCAAACAATAATTCTGTCACTATTCTTGGACATAAATCGTTTACGTGTTCGTAGATAAGATCCCATATTGTGGCCCTAATAACTTAGATTATTAGATAATACAGCCTATTAGTTCTCCAAGAGCTTCCCACTGGAATTATCAATGAAAGCGGGATGTAATCACTGCGATAAATACGCCTATTTGACGTGACCTATAACGGTATTTAACCACACAATTATGCAGCGTTTGGAATATCATTAAACTTGATAATTATTATACAGCACCATACCGGTTATATGAGCTTGGGTAATTGCCATTGCCGCTGCGGTGTGTAGTAATTTAAAATTGTAAATTAATTTTAATATGCAAGTGTAATTAGGGCATCAGGTAAAAATACTATGCTCTAATAAGGCGTACTTATATGCGGTGCTTAGGTAAATTGTATACTTAATTTCATTATAGCGGATATGAAATGGCTTACGGGGGAATTGGAACCATTAGTATATGGACTGCCGTGCTGCCCCGGCGGCCCAACCCAAACAAATACGAATCTACTGTATCTATCACACCTACACATAGTTTATGGAACTGGTCATTAGGCGTATAAAATTGACCAACAATCGAGTGTTTTCTTTATTTCATCCAGTATTTCTTCCATAGAGCAAAATAATATTAAAATAAAAGATTCTGAGCAACGTCGCACAAAGTCAGTCAATTAGTCACAGAATACGAAATGTTTCTTTTCTCTCAGAGTTCATGACATACAATACGAGTCCATACACTGCTAGCAATGGCAGCAAAAACAAAGAAAAATAATTCTACGACAAAAACTAAAGGAACATAGGTATGTAGGTATCTTATTTTACATCGTGAGGGTCCTCGCTTGTCTTTGAATTGTTTATTTTGTAGCCCAGTACCCTCGATATTTTATTTTCATAGGATTTTTTGGGGATACTTATTCAGTATTCAATTTATTCTGTAACTCACGACGCACACGGCAACCTCCCGAAGGTTTAATTAAGTTATCCTTAGTGGTTCCCTTGGCACTCATGTAATTGATTATTGAGAGTTGGAAACTAATGTAATAAACGATATTTTATTTTTTGTTGGTTATGAACTGCCTTAAAAAGATCTTAACACTAGATGAATTTGGTGTTTCCTGTCGACTGAGAAGAACAAAACACCTAAACAAAGTCTGAGATCAAGGTCTCTTTTGAACACATTTCTAGATAAATTATTATTTATTTGTTTAAATGCCTTAAAACTACCATTCCAGGTCTTAGCCTGATAGCAAAGTCACACAATCAATCAATTAATCAGTCAGTCAATTATTTTTAATGTCCCTGTACTTAAACACATGGTGTAAAAATAACATACTTTCCCTTTAATAGTATAGACAATCTCTCGTCGGCCGGCGTGACGTCTTCGACCGCATACGCCTCGCCGGGCTCAAGCCGCACTATCCTAGCTTCGCGAGTCAGTTCTGTGAAGTGCTTCTTGTTCACTTTGAGAGGCTTGAACAGCTTCAAGTATAGATCTGTTAGCTCAAGAGATAGCGCTGGAGGAAGAAACCTGTGACAGAGAACGGAATGACGAATTATCTTTACCTACTAAACTCATTTCTGCAGTGATTGAACTTACAAATAGATATAACGTATAGATAGGTACACGATCACCAGTTTGCGTGCTACTAAAACTTTGCCCATCAAGATTGAGTAACGTTAACGTGCTTTAATTTAAGTGGGCAAAGTCCACAACTCAGCCTTTGCTGAGTTCGTCCAGCGACAATTTAATATGCAAGCATTACCCGGCTAGTGCTTTCTCATCGTGCCTTGTAAAAGGCTTAGTTATTTATACGAGTACATGCAGAGTTTGTTGATAAATTTAGAGGAAATTGCCTTTAATATATCACATAGATAGAGCTTTCAAGACAGCTCGGCAGGACTGTTCTATCCGAAACACTGTGTGTATGAAATACTTAGAGTTGACGAGTACGAGCGCGAGGCTCCAGACGAGCACGTCGGGCGCGCACTCTTCGGCGCCGCCCCACTCCCCATGAGCGAGCACGTCACTGACTTATCTACCCTAGTACAGTATACGACTTACCTTATAATAAGAAACACAGTATGTATAGAGTTGACGAGCACGAGCGCGAGGCTCCAGGCAAGCACGTCGGGCGCGCATACCTCGGCGCCGGCCCACAGCCCCATGAGCACGGCGCCCGCCGCCGCAAGCGCACGCAGCACCAATATGCTCTGCTTGAAGCTCTTAGGCGCTAAGAAAGCGATCGCGAAACACAAGTTTGCTGCCTGTTTGCGGGATTAAGAGAAAAGTCAGTTAATTTTTTTGTTTAGAGAACTTATATGCTACTGTAAAACGTTGGGCCACAGATATGCCTGGTGGATTATATCGATTATGTCGTACCTGAAAGAGATCTTGCTGTGCGTTGGTCCATTTGGCGCAAAACCAGTGGTGGTGTTCGTCGGTGGAATTCGAACTTAGTAGCTCGAAGTCGGTGTCGAAAGTGGCGTTGAGCCGGGTGGCGTTGTAGACGAGCGTGGCGTTGAGCCAGGGCGCGGTGGACGCCGGCGCGGGCGCGGCCGGCGCCATGTTGCGCTCGCGCCCCGCGCCCCCCCGCGCCGCGCCGCCACCGCCCTCCCCCCGCGGCGAGCGCTCCTCGTCTCCCGCGCGCCTCTCACCCGACGACACTAGACGATTTAGTTGGGCTCTCGCTCTCAGTATTACCACCTCCATCACCACACCCTGCTGCCCACTTCACGTTAGAGCACACCTTTTCTGGAGACAAACAGGACTCTTAAAAGAAATATCTATAATCTATATATAATGATTATAGACATATAATAGAATTTGTCTATAATCACCAGAGACAGGCAAAGGTATAGCAGTTCTCACTTGTTCTCAACTGTTCTCAACCATGGCATCATCATTAAATATGCGCGTACCCTGAGTAGCCAGACATAATACAACTACATACAGACAGTGCAATCCACGACGACGCGCCACACTCCGCGATTACTGTATTGTAAGCTGTACTTTAGTACGGAGCGGAGCGGAGTGGGGCGCGTCGTCGTGGATTGCACTATCTATACATTGCTTGCTTTGATTTGCTGACATGGCCAATTTTTTTTATCGGGATTAACTATATTATTGTATGTAGGTTCCTACAATACACACAAGAGGCAGTATTATAAAGTTTATGAAACATCTACAAAAATAGTCACGTAGGTACTTAACTAGCTGAGCATAGGTAAACAACGTGTTCCTTTTGATGTCCCGTAACTCTAAGGTATAAGTAAAAATAATACAAAAAGTCATAGAACAAGTGCTCAAAAATACATAGTTTCGAAGATAACATAACACTAGACTCTCGATGTGTATATCTTAGTTTCATTGATACAAGTAAAACATTTTCATTGAAAACAATAATTAATATTTAAACCTAAGAAAATACGCACTAGTTTAAATCTGGGAGTTTTACAAAAATATAAACGTGACTTTGTCGAATTACTTTATGTGAAAAATGAAAATGAAAAACAAAAAAAAACATATTTCAGTTGATTCTTGACATGGTCTCATTAATACACTAGAGTTATGGGATATCAAAAAGAACACGTTGTATATGACGCAGTAAACAAACGTTACACAAATAAGAAAAAATAAACTCAATTAGTTTCACCAATCCATTTAAAAGTCTAGAAACAACCTCTACGCTATTTTATTAACGCCGCGCCGCTAAGAACAAAAATCTATAGTGCACGGAATTGGCCCCATGACCTCTTTCTTGAGAATAATGGAACGCCAATTTAATTTAAAACTTATTTTGTTACGTAGGCTTCGTCTACGAACTTTGAGGCTACTGCTACGGTGGGCGGCGTAGGCATCCGTAGACGGCTATGTCGCGTAGCTATAGTTGCTACGCACTGCACGCTTCTCCGATATTAGTTTTTGTTCATCTTTAAACTTCTCCAACTCGGACGAGACGTTTCATTTAACCGTAGCGTTTTTAATTTTGGTTTAATATTATATTATAAACAACAATATTATGACCGCTACTACAGTTTGGAACGGTGTTACGCGAATGGATAGAATAAGATATGAGTATATAAGAGGAAGTCTGAAAGTGGCACCGGACTGGAAAATTGACAAAATGATGATGATGAAATGAAATGATTATTTTTCTGTAAATAGGTTTGTACAAACACTTTTAGACGTCAATCAATGGTTGTCTTGATATGGGCATATGATGCGTGAGGAAAGTTTTCAGTATGAGTATGGATGGCTGTAAGAGTAGAAGAAGACCAAAGAAACGATGGATGGACTGCCTAAAAGATAGAAAGGGGGTGATTACAGAGATGACGGCTAATAGAAAAATATGGAAGGAAAAGACATATTGCGACAACAAAGGCATGCAAGAAAATGATGACTTCAGTTTAGTGGTTTTAAAACGTCAGGATAGAATTCCATAAAACTTAGCCTCACATAGGAGTCGGGCAAGAAGCTATTGCTTTTCGGTGATAATTTTGTCTCTGATTACATAGGGTAACTTTCTCAATATTGTCATCTGTAGATATACCTACTGATATACACGAAACACACCACACAAACTAAAACAACCGCTTATCACAACACAGATTCTTAGTTGGTTTTGGTCATCATAAGTTAAACCTAAATATGTAAATGTGCATGTGTTCTGCATAGCGGAGCAGCCACAAACAAAACAATAGAACTAGTTTATTTCGTCACGGAACATAGGGTTAGTATGCAGCATGTAATCTGCGACATTTCCGCACACATTAAGTCATCGGGCGAGGCGGCGGCGGGTCGTTGCGGTTCGACTGCGGGTCGGCAGCGGCGCGACTGCGGGGTGATGGCAGTCGAGCGGCGAGGAATCCGCCTCATGCCCTCGTGGAGCTTGTTATCGCCACATCAACACATTTGCATTAAATTGCAACTTACGAGAACAGCCCGACCGATGCATTAAGGGTATATAACATTTGACAAACAATTTTCTATAACGCTTTGTATTTACACGGCAGTATACACCTACAATATACGACCAAACTTTATCTCCATTAATAATTTTCAGACCATCAAAACTAAAAAAAAACTGTAAATGCAGTGTTAGCTTCTAGACTACGGGCCATGTTTTATAACTTTCAAATAATACTTAACTATTTGCATTTTGGAAGTCTTTCAAGACAGCGTTTCTAAAATATTTCCCAGACGAATAACAACGACAACGTAGCTCGCGAATAGTCCATATTTCATAGACATACATAGTGTATGTATGTATATGCAGCATCGTAAAGTCAGTAAACGTCCATTTGAAATGTGACATAAAAGAATCTAATAAAATATTTAAAGATGCTACAGCCTCATCTATTGTGTCCCCGTGGGACGGACGAGGAATACTAATCTGCTCCAATATTTGTTATGTCGATGGAGAATGTACTTGCATTGCTTCGTATATGGGACACATTAGATTTAATGCAATGATTATTCACATACTTGAGACGACTTGTGCGCTATTAGTCTCGTATGTAAGTAATAGCAATCATGAAATTAATGCTTTTGGTATGCCATTGATGAAAGTATTTCTAATTAAATAAAATACATAGGCTTAGATCAGCTTTCACCCTAATTAACATGCACAAAATATCATTATTATAATGACTACCGCTGCTTCGTCATAGGCCCTTCATCTTATGGAAGCAAGCAAGGATTTTAAAAACTACGAAGTAAATATACGAATGATAAACGCCCACTGCACGAACTAATGCTGCCCGAGAGGCTGTTGAAATAGCGTTATTTAATAGACTTGTGATGATGAACTCAACAAAAACAAATTCGTTAGTTGCTATAAACTATTTCTTTATTTATATTTATGTCGTGGTTACTATAAAACGGTGAATAAGTTTAAAACTGTACATTGATACATTTAAAACGACCAGTTATACGTGATAGCAACTAATAGAGAGCTATTTACGTTTGAATCGGTTTCCACTCCACCCCCTTTCGGTTGAAACGTAAAACATGTAACGCACTTTTATTCTACATGCTTCACTATTTTCCATTTACCCTTTATACTGGAATAAAGCTGTTACTTTCAATGTAGTAATGGAAGCCTTTCGTATGTAAAGCAATGATAGGATTAAAGATATAGGGGTTGACTACACATGGTGTCAAATTAAGAGTACCTATTGTGAGTCAATTATTGAGAATAATAAGGGTAAAATGCAGCGGGAACTAAATATTTTTCTCTTTACCACCTCAAAATACCTATACAGTAAGTTTTGCAATAGAAAAAATATTGAATCGTTACTTTTAGTATTTTCGAGAGAGCTTTCCATTACAAGCCGAAACTATTTGTCGTGAAAGTAATGTTTTCTTTAATGACTTTATTAACTATAAAAACAAAGGCTTTATTCCCAAAATTATAGGAAAAATTAGCTCACGTATGGTAATCCATAAATATGACTTGTTTTAACAGAGACGTTAACGTTTGCTTAAAAAGTTAGAAAAAAGTTAAAACCCACATTTGAAAGTATTCCATTCTAGCAGAGCTCCAAAGTAGAACGTTTGATAGGTCTAGTGTGTGTAGATACCCACATGTGGGTGTCGTAAGTGGAAGCTTGTAATTGTCCATATTTACACATTGTACTAGATATTGAAATATATTAACCGTAATTTTTCCTAAAATAAAATAAAATCAAAAACCTAACTGGCTTGCCTGTAATCTCTGAAGGATATGGCAGACTTGTATAATTATACAATTAAACCTGTGCACCCTATAAAGTTTGTCTGTTCCGGTAAACCGCTACTGAATATGAAACGAGGTGGGAAAGATAAATGTCATCGTGGCATGATGACCACTCTGTTTATGAGAATAATATTCTTTTTAAGTAGATTATTTTTATACGATCCTTTTACTCCTCTAGATAATTATATAATTCTATACCAGAAGCATATAGTTTATGAAACAAATTATACACAGCGCGTCAATCAGCCAATCTTGTGCTAGGAATTAAATTTCAAACCTGACAAAGCACCCTGAAACTCAAATAACTATTTAATATTATAACGTTGTAATAATAACTTTTAAAACAATGAAAAAGGAGTATAGTCTCCCCAATGAAAGCAAAACATTCTACCTTCGTCGACATTTACGGAAAGGGCATGCCCGTACGGTATTCCGTCGCTTTATTATCCGTATTTCTATCATAACTATGCCCAGCACGAGAGTTAATTAAAAGCTCGCCAGCCTCACAGTAGGTTATTGAAATAGTTGTCCCACTCACTTGGACCACAATACTGAAATTTACCATTGAATAGAAGTTATTGGCCTGGCAGGAAAATTTACACCCCAATATGTAACGTTTATGGCGGCATGTGAACACTGACTCACGAGGAAACAAAGTGGACATGGCATGTGCACATAAAACTGAGAAAATTATTCTTTAGTAGCTGTTTATTTGCTGGCTGTCAGAATGTGGGTAAGTTTGGGAGATTTAGTCATAACTGTGTGGAAGTTTCAAAGATTTACTCATAACAGAGTAAAGAGTTTTCTCAACAATAAGAGATTTATCGTGTGCTTTTTATTATTTCTTTAATTGTAGTCAAAATCTAATTCAATCCATTTTATATTATTTTAAAAATAAAGTGCAGATAAAATGACAAACATTTACATAGATTAACTTTTAAGTTTTTTAATGCTATTTTACATTTTTTCATATCGTGCCATAGAAGGTAATAACGACTGTCCAAATATTTTGAGAGGATATAAATGAAGTGGAAAGTGACTTTTCGTTCGGTAAATAAGATAAGTAGGTACTTGCATTTGATACGATACGATATGAATGTGAAATAATGTCGTGTACCTATATTAGGTACATCTTTTTTTTGGACTTCCTCGTTGGTCTAGTCGTCGCAAGCGCTACTGCTGAGCTTGAGGTCCTGGGTTCGATTCCCGGGTCGGGTAAAATGTTATTGGTTTTATCTGGAATTTCTCAGTAGCAGCTCGGACTCTGAATATGTGGATATCGCCCAATATTACATGGGACTCAAACATAAGTGGCGAAATGTGGGTGTACTATAGGTACACCTCTGTCCAACCCTTTGGGGAATACAGGCGTGATGTTATGGGCTGGTTTTTTTTATTTATTTATTTATAATCTCTTCACCAGTTATGTAATGATTTCATAAAGCTATTAAAAATCCTGTGTCTTTGCGAAGTTAACAAAAAAGTATTAAGGTTTTTATAAAACTTTCAAAGCAATGAGAGACAATATAATAAACTAATTGGCCTCACTGATCCATCAATGTCAAGTTCGTGATTCGAACTTGTATTCATTCAGAATCGATATCTATAGAGTTACTCGTTTTGCATAAGGTATACAAATTGTGAGGAATGTAAAGCCTACAAGAAATATTTTGTTTTTTGTGTTACTTACGCACAGTTTTTTTTTATATCTAAAAGAGCAGGGTGATCTGTAACTCAAGCCCCTCCTACCTCAGACATCTTTTTTTTAATAACTAGTGCCTGTAATATGATGTTGAGATAAATAAAGATTAATGATTATATTAACCTTCCAGATTAAATCCTCTAAATGATGGTGAAAACTGCATCAAAATTATGATTTTGATGCAGTTTTCACGCAACGCAACGGTATGCCGTTGCGTAGTTTAGAAGAACACAAACATACAAGAAATGCGACTTTAATTTATAATATATATAGTTATAGATGTATATGTACGTAGATGCTGTTGTAATACGTTGTAGTAAAATGTCAGGGGTAACGCGATCCCTGATACGGTCACCTTGTCCCAAGAAGTAATAAGTTTTATTAACTTGTTCACCGTACATGTAGGTTACGAATACAATATCAACCAAAAAGGTATTTTTACGTCCGAGTAACATGCGGTGCTGTAAAACATAATGCAGTTAAATTACACAGTAGCGACACTTCGACACAAATAAATATTATGTACCTGTGAAAATATTTACTTGCATTATTTACCTGCTATGACTACATTTTCAGTAATAACAATTTTATATTTTTTCTGTCCTTAAAATATGATTTATAACAGGTATTTTTAAGTTTTCTGCTTGCCTGAAATATCTAGATCGTTTTAAGAAAACATGTTCCAATACAAGATTACTATCAACTGCTGGCAAGAACGCCATAACATTCATTTCGAAAACCAATACACATATTATACGAAATTGGCATTGCAATGTACGGATATTATTTCTATACTACAGTAACGCTTTTCTCATTTTCATGAATCCGTCAGTTACTGTCTGAATCGCCAGTCTTGTGGCTACAAGAGCGAGGTCTTCTTGGGTTCAGTCTCCGGTTCGTGGAAATTTATATTGGGCTTCTCTATTAGAAACATTTTGAGTAGCAAGCAAAACCCGTAGTTTGGGTTTATACTCGGTAACTGACAACAGGCTAGCTCCCTTTTAAATGGGATGACAACATAACTGGCAAAATGTAAGTGCACTATAAACTTCTGCCTGCCTACCCCGTCGAGGAATTCAGGCGTGATGTTAGGCTACGTTTATGTAGCTCCTAGACTGTAGCAACTCCTTTTCTTATCTTACTCTCAGTTGAGAACACTAAACTAAATAAACAATTGGTTCATGTGTAAAAGAGTTATTCTCCAGTAATTTTGTATACAATACTTGTGGTATGTGTGATGGTGTGAGTGCAGCCTGGCACTGGCATCGGCCGTGGCGACGGCTTGTCGCGACCGTCTCGTCGCCTACATTCACAATATCTTCTTACACACGGAATAACTGCCGACCTATACAGAAACAAGAAATGCAATTTTATTGCATTTTTGTAAATTAATAGCCTATTAGATTCCCGTTGTGTAAATGTTTTTTTCCAGACGCGAATTTGTGTCGGAGTTTTTGAGAACCTTGAGTTGGATTGTGGGTAGGTATGTCGTATAACAAGTATAACTTAGTGTGACGTTTAACGTTTAGGTAGAGTAATGCTGTAGTTTCCATAAGCAGTACACGTTTGTTTATATATATGTCTTTTAATTACCTCTTTTGACAAGATACCCAGCAGCAAAGAAATTAGAAAAACACGTAGTTAAACCGGAAAAATAGTATGAGCTATGAGCCCACTAACGAACACACAAACATACAGATGTTAGAAATAACATTCAATCTATCAATCAACTTAATCGATAGCAGTTCACGATGAACAAAGGCATATCTTTACTCAAGATCTGATGAGAAAAATCCTCATAGTCCCCGAAAAAGTACCTAAAGGAAAGCAATTACAATATTAATCAGTCAACGGAGTCAGTAAAGTTTGAGGTCCGTCATATAAGTAACATAAATAATTTTTAAATATCATAGTACAACTTTGGTTCAAAGTATTCTCTACTTTTAAATAAATCTCCTTTGAAGAACTTTGCAGTGTTAACCCACTTTTGTTGCTGACTGTATCTTTTCTAGCGTTTTTAGGGTCCCGTACCTCAAAAGAAAAAAAACGGAACCCTTATAGGATCACTTCGTTGTTCGTCCGTCAGCCTGTCAAGACTGAAGTGTGGCCAGGCCAACTACTACCCTTCTCCAGAACTGGTGGAGGTATCAAGTTGTAATTAATATCAAATAAGTAGATCTATTTTCCCTTGAGCTCTAAAATCAAGCTTCAAAGTCAACGCAATAAAAAAATACGGCCATGTATGTGACATACATATTTTGATACCCGCAAATAAATCAAAGCCTACAGGGTACATCCTGTTTACGCAGAATCATGAAATTTGGCAGGAAGCAAGGACTCACAGCACGAATAAAGGCTCGTGCAGACTAGCGTGACGCGACGGCGTGACGCTACTCGAACAATACCTATAATTTCTAAGAAAACTTCACGGTATAACAAAAGCCGGTGTCGCGTCGCGCTGTCGCGTCACGCTAGTCTGCACGAAGCTTAAAGGAAAAAAATAATAATTTGTAGTTTTATAACATAAAAAAATATTATTTTGCAATTACAAACTTACATTTGCAGTTGGAGAATTGACTGTGACGTATATCCATTTTTCTCAACTACTAAGTTAAGTTTTTTCTTGGGATAAATTCATCCCAACTACGGAACCCTTCATTGTGCGTTGTCCAACACGCACATGGCCGATTTTTTGGTTCGATGTTCGCTAAGACATCTTATTTATCACTAGACACTTATTTATCACTGTGTGATAATATTATGTTTGGTGTACAATGAATGTGACAATAAAAAAATAAGAAATGAGATTTTATCATTATCTGAATTTAACTAAATATAAACTTCATTCATTCGTTTACAACCCCCTCTAAAACATAAGTTCAGCATCATTATTGTTATACAGTAAAAGAAAATAAATAGCTAATGTATTCAATCACTATAACATCGTGTGTACAAGCTGTCGTTTTCGGGGGCTAGAGATTGATGGCGGTGGCTCGAAACCTTCCGCCTCCAAGATATGCTATACTCCCGATATTGCGTGACGACTCACAAGTCAGAAGTCACGATTCATCGCCCTACAAATATGCCTCAAGGAATTTATTGACTTAGAAGCTTCCATCGCATTTAGAAAAGTGAACAAACAAAATCGTTGAATGAAAAAATCTAAAGTATCGACTATTCTACATAACAAACGTTACATCAAACATAAGCAAAAATTAGCAATTATAAGTAGCTGAAGATGTCACTACGAAATTGTTTATTTACATTTATTGGACATTCAATGACATCGATAAGTATACGATAGTACTGTTATGTTGCCAAGTTCGGGCAAATTACCTACGTGTGTGGCAATGTGTGTACAATTTATACTTTCAGACAGATTGAGACGCGATTGTTACCCTGAGAGGGTTTGTTGTTGATAGAATTGGCAAATTGGTAGTAGGATATCTAATAGTGTCAGTGAGCCAGTACGATTTGGTCATTTCAATGATCATTTTTAAAGCGTAAGCATCGCCAAAACAGATTGCTTACAGGTAAAACTAGTTTTTAAAAATAGCAAAGGATAATCAACATACAGTATTTTATAATATGATTTGCAGATAAGGTAGGATTTAAGAATAACCACAATCATAATTGCCATATGGCGCTACGAGTCGTAGCGCTGTGAGTAGCATTGTCTACGCATTTCGTAGCAAAAAAGCTACGTTAAACTTAAGATGTACCTTTCATTCGAGTCTAGCCAGCTAAGTGCCTTATCGACCCCGAGATAGCAGCGTCTTTAGCCAGTGTGCAACGGCGTGAGATGCGAAGGGCCGCTCACCTGAGCAGCCTAGGACGCGTCCTGTCTCTCCGCCCACTTGTGGCGGTGGTGAGTTCAGCAGCACGTCTGTCACGGAACGTCCGCATATCTGGCACTCTCATGCCGTACCATCATAAAGCACCACAACACGAGTGAGCGCGGCACGCGAGTTGCATAGTAGAGCTCGGGCGCGTGAGAAGGCGCACACGGCGCTCGGCGGCGATGGAGCGCGGCGCCGCGCGACACGACACTGGCCGCTGTCGCCGCGAGACGGGCGCGGCGCCGCCGCACGCACGCGCCATGTGCCCCGCCGCCCCCGACACCCGCTTCAACCCTTACTCCCATCTCGCTACTACCTACTTAGATATTATCAATAAAATTATTGTACGACATCAACTCGTCCGATAGCCGCAGCCTGTCAATTGTATCGTTTATCGAATGTGAAATCGAGTGAAATGTTACAAACCTTCAAAACTTGTAGGTACTGAAAATTATTATAATGTATGATGTTCACTTAATTTTCGCCGGTATTGTTGCACAATAATACAAAATATTTCTTAAGAAAAACTTACTAGACTTTTGTCCGTGACATTGTTTCATATCCTCAATCTGACGCTGCTTGTGTAACGGAGTATTACTACTAGTACTGATACGAGTGGCGAGCGCCGGCAACGGTCCAGACTTTTTCAACAAGAAATGCTCTATACATCATGGAGAAGTTAAACGTTAGGTGGTAACTGTGAGAGATTATAAAAGTTCAAGGAGCGGAAATATACCTAACAGCATTTTATTTAAGTTTTCCTCGTGGAAAATTCTTAATCAATTTCTATCGACATTATAACCTATCTAAGTATTCATAAAGCTTGTAAAAAATTACTCTTGCATTATGTGAATAAATAAAATTGGTAGAGATAATTTTATTGTTAATAATATCTTAGTTAAACAAATAGATTTAGTCAACCCATGAGATTGATGTATAACCGCGCGACAAATAGCGGCTGGCACGTCTCCAATGTGACAAGATGCGGGACCTTGCAGCGACGACGCAGTCTCGTATCCTCCGCACAATACCACATTACAATGATGACCGATTCACAAATAATGACCAAAATTTACATTGTTCATACAAACTGCTTTCATTGAAGCACGTATCGTGGTTCAGGGTTAAACCACTTTCAACATTTTTTTTATGTCCCACTGCCTTTGTCGTTAAGTTGTGTTCGTACCTATTATCTGTTTTGGTGCTCGGTACGAGGCCATCGGTAAAAATAAAGTACTCCTAAAAGTTTGCCTCCTGAAATAAAAGCTGGCCAAAGTGGAGTGAAGTAAATCAAAAAGAATGTTTTGGTATATTGAGTTTCATATGTTATGTATATTGTATTACAAAATATCAGGTTTTTTTTTTCGATCTACGACCGCTAAAATGTAGGAAGAGAAGTCATTAAATTGGAAAATGCTTAACTGCAATAGCATACTTTCAAGATATTTTTTCACTAATTAATCACATTACATGTATTCAGTAATGACTACTAAAGTATGCGTAAGTATACGAATATTCATATAGTATGGTATTTCATTAGCGTGTTTAATTTACACAAGAACCTTTCTCATATTGGATCAGACGGTCAAGCATATCGATCTTACTTCAACCTTATTCAGAGGTCTTTTGTTAGCAACGCCACAGGCCATCAGATAACGCTTGAAATGGTGGGTAATGGCATGTAATGCTCAAGAATAGTGCGGCGTAGCGGTGGTGGATAAGAAAGCATCGCGCCAGGTCGGGCCAGCCTTGACCACGCTGGCCTGCAGGTGATCAGATCGTATCTTACACTATCGCTTTGTTGAGTCACCTTTGTGCTGTAAGGTCACCTGCTCATTTACTTAGATAAAGAAAGACGGACGAGCCGCTACAACACCATTGTCGGTGTGTTCGCCGACTGATTAGATTACATTACACGAAAACAAACCCATAAATATTGATTATAAGTGGTTCGTTACGAGTCGTGTGAATTTCCATTCAATTCATTCACGAAAACTTATTATTTTAGTTCAGTAAGTTTACCATTATTCAGGTGTTATGGAACAGCGGCAGACTTAATAAATTGTTCTCTGAGATATTTAGAGCATGAGCATTTTAATTGCGGAAATGTCAACAAGAAACATTATTTCATTGTGATTTGGTTTTCTATTTTTAGTCGCCAGGACCTAGTTGTAATAAATTAAGCGGAGAAGGTTTCTATTCCCTTATGAATAGGGTTAAACAACCCATTAGCTAAAGTAATTTTAGTTTAGAACGTTATATATATAGGTAATTATGGATCATAAGGAAACATTTTACCTTCGCTCGCTTCGTTTGTCATGTTAAAATGATAATGTAAAATTAAGACCCTATTTTCGCTTAACTACCAACTACTTTCATAAAGCCAACATTTATTTACCTATATAAAGTTTCCGTGGCTATCTTTTATTTAAGCTTGTCATAGTTTATTTTAATTATAAACCTAATAATGGGCATACGTACTAAACGGGGAAGCATGGCACAAAATAAAACAGTCTTAAGTAGGTACTTAAACCCTAAAAAGATAATCAGCCTAAAATGGACGCATGCATTAAATAAATATTGTTCTATCTTTCTAACTATTGCGAATGACGCGTATTGCGTTCAGGACGTCTCAGCGGTGACCTGGAGCTCCCCCCCATGGCGTTTCTATTACAAGGTCTCACCAATTTTGGATTTTGGAATTTTTCGTGCTGTCACTCTAAATGTTTTATTGTAGTTATGTTTATACGTTCAATCACAAAACGTATTAGCCATTATGGGTCGTCAAAATTTGTATGAAGCCCTTAATTGTCCACTCCCTTCTGAAATTGAAGAGGCAGACCATAAAATCGAATATGAAGTGCAAATTGCTATGGAAGGTTTTTTACAGAGGAGCTTATACCAGAATACCGTACTTCCTGTTCATATTGCTTTACCAAAATAAGAACAAGGAGTACAAATGCATCATGCAGTATAGAAAAAAAGAGAGCAGAATACTGGCTTATGCCAAAGCAGTTTCAGGTGCATTTAAAATAAAATAACAACATTACTAATAATAAATAGTATCTCAAATACTTGAAATATGTGAATGACTGATTAATGGTTAATGTACTTAATTTGTGATAGTTAAAATAACTTATCCATAATTCTTTTTTTTTTTGAAGTTTATAGTGTTTTAGTTCGTGTTTTTGTATTTTTTTTAAATCGTATGTATGTACACTAATTATGGGACTTTAACATGTTTTGTTTAATTTACATAACAAAAATATAATACCCATACTAATTATCCGTTTAAACATAAAACATAAATGTTTAAAAAATATTATCTTTCTAGGGTTATAAGATTTCCAATGATGATGTTAATGGATATTTTAAAAGGTTACTAATACATTTCGTATAGACATTTATTTTTAACAGAATTTTTAAATTAAACTTATTACTAAGTTTGTACGACATACAGCTTTTTATTTTTAACAGAAAACACTTTCGTATACAACTTCTGCGAAACATTACAATGTTGTTGTATGTTTTGTAATTTCTAAAAAAACTCGTAGAAGTAAAAATATGCAGACAAGGTTAATTTCAAACAGCTTGAATTAACTGCAACTGACCTTTGGAAGTAAGTAATTGGGGCTGTTAAAAGCAGCTTTAAAAGAAACGCTAAACAATAAATAAACGCTAGGTATTAAATACATACTTAGGTAGGTACTTTCATATAGATACATGAGTCAAAAATGGTGAAATCATAATTAAGATGAGTAATAGTTATTACGTTTTAATTTGAAACACTTCTCATTTACTTTAGGTTGTTTGTAACGTGATACTTACAGACACGCGATCCCACTTTCACTGCTTATCAAATTATTTTGGAACACCGCTTAAATAATTAGCATCTATGTTAGCTAGGCTGTTAGCATCAGCCTATTTAAACTATTTCATTATGTTAGCACTAATTGAACTTTTCGTTCGCATACAACTATTAGGTACCTACCTAAATAATGTCTCATGAAGAAAACTTGGCGATTCAATTTAATTAAAAACTAATCACATAGCGGTGACTTAATTTGAAACCAGCACATGCTTAAGTGCCGTAAGACGGTTTCCTGAGATATTCACATCTATGAAAGCAACGGGAGGCCCTTAGCAACACACCGAGCCGTTCGCACATTCATCAATCATGAAAAGGCCGCACAAGAACTGCCCCGGTTGGCATTTTATTTATTTCTGAAAATGTATTACTCATAATGAATAGCCACTTACCCGAATCTCTTATTTTGGACTTAACCAAGCAAAAATCCCATAGGTGGCAAGCATGGTAAACTTTGATATCGGTACAGCCAGGTAGGTACCTGGCACATTAACGGCCTAATATCAAAGGCCAAAACGATCGATTTTAACTTTAGGTAGGTACCTAAAAGCCCACGTTAAGGGTAAGCCCACGTTTGCACAGCCTTAACAAGTTTACTTTACCTACTTTTCATGCGAGTGAACGGTGAATATCGAAATACCGCGATCTCTATAACGTTTGTAGTCTTTGGAAAGCTTTCCGCCAAATTACGGTCGCGGTAAAGCAGTACCTACCAAAGTCAATAGAATGATATAGCGAATATAATAATAGACATGTCAGCTCACACACTTCCTACGGAAGATCTTAAAAGTTTTCCGCAGACATCGCATCTATTGCGAAGTTAGGTAATATTGGTTCAGGTCCTTTGTATAAATTCTCGTTTGGGCATACTATTGTATGTGCAATAGGTACTTTAATAAGTAGGTATGTTGCCCATAAGAAATATCATACACACCTATGTGCAAATATAGAATGTGATTTCATGCAAGAGTGAGTTTGTTGTTGTAACTACTCAACACAGTCTGTTAGCCATCAATCACGTCCTTCAGTCTGTAATTATGCCATAACTTAGCTGTGTAACCGTGCTCCATGATTGTTTAGCAGTTAATTTTAATCACTAGGTACGTAGGCATGGCATGGTTACTGTTTATGAAAGCTAAACAGTATGTTCCACAAATATGACACATTGCCGGTCAAGTGGCTGGCGCTCCGCGTGACCAGCTGTGCCTATTGTGATTAAATGGGACGATTTAGTTATGTGAGCGCTGAGCTAAAATAAGTGAACCGATGTATATTTTGTAATACAAAAACTAGAAATATGTTTGAGCCACAGATGACATAAAACTATGTTTTCAAACGACTTCAAAAATTAGGAGGTTCTCAATTCGGTTGTATGTTTTTTTTTTTTTTTTGTATGCTTGTTACGTGATTACTGCGCCAATTACGAATTGATTTTGATGATTCTTTTTTTTTTTGGTAGGGCATACTTTAGAAATGGTCCCATATAAATTTGGTCAAGATCTGACGAGGGGTTTTTGAGTTAGCTTCAATAATACATATTTTTCCCACCATTTCCTTATGTGGATGATATTCTAATAGTTCCTGTCACTGTAATTTACTTGGTATTTAAATTTTTGTGGGGGATTTGTGTAGGTACCACCACTAAAAAGGGTAAAATAAAAACTTTTTAACAATAAAAACTTTTTCACAAAAAATAAAACCGACTTCCAAAAAAAAACACTACAAAGTGAAAAATAACTTTGATTTCGGAAGTCGGTGTCTTTGGTTTTTTATTTTCGTTTTTTTGCCACCGACTTCCGAAATCAAAGTTATTTTTCACTTTGTAGTGTTTTTTTTTGGAAGTCGGTTTTATTTTTTGTGAAAAAGTTTTTATTTTTCACTTTTTAGTTGTGGTACCTACACAAAACCCTCACAAAAATTTGAATACCCATTACCTGCTACGTAAATTACAGTGATAGGAACTATTAGAATATCGTCCACATATACTAGATGGGAAAAATACGTATTATTGAAGCTAACTCAAAACCCCCTCATCAGATCATGACCAAATTTATATGGGACCACTTCTGAAGTATGCCCTACCAAACAAAAAAAGAATCATCAAAATCAAATCATAATTGTCGGAGTAATCGCGTAACAAACATACAAAAAAAAAATACAACCGAATTGAGAACCTCCTCCTTTTTGAAGTCGGTTGAAAAATAAAACCGACTTCCAAAAAAAAAGTTTTTAAATTTATTAGTTTATGCACAGCATCATTCTGTTACCACAACATTAGTGAAATTATTTATGCATTAATTTAACAACTTGGGCATGTTTACTACGTACACGCGTGTATATTACCCACAGTACTGTTAATGAATGCATGCATTACCTTAAACGTAATTGTACTTATACACACAACTATTTGTATTCGAAAACTAGCCAAAACAAACGTGAATAACTCTGAAGTTACCTTCTGTTAATTAAACGGCCGTTGAAGTCATAAATGTCAGAGACAATGTAAAGTTAATTAGCGTTTGAAATGTGTATTGTTCGCCCACGCTAGATGATGCCGCCAAAAAGCAACGCCAACGTGCTCCCAGTTCAGTTAGATGAGCTTCATTTGGCTACAAGACCAGCATCTGCGGCTGGGAGTGTTTGGCAGACCGGGACGGATATCTGCTGCTTTTGCTGGCATCATGGCGCAGGTCGAGAGCCAAACGACTCCAGCATACGTGTTTAATTCCACAGATAGCACAGGATTAGAAAGCCGTGGGCAATTTTACCCGTTTCATAATAACTACCTTGCCTATGCAATTTCAAACCAAGAACTTATAAAACAACAAAGTTTTAAGTACACTCGAGAGCAATGAATCCGGGTCACTTAAAGAATGTTAAAAATCTCGGAAACTAAAAATGATAGGTTAATGCAATAAATTGTATTTAATAGACAATGTAATACTCCTTAAATGAAAGTAAAAAAAATATGAGTCACCATATATTTTATTAACACAAAATTACATAAAGAAAAAAACTGCTGATCTCTCCTTAAAACAAAAATAGGAAACATGAAATTTTTGAACTTTATTACGATTTTCTTGAATTTTAATACTTCGTATTGCCTCCTCGTGCTTCCATTACTGCGTTTACGCGGTTTGGCATGCTGTACACCAAGTTCCTTATACGATTTTGGGGAATATTCTCCCATTCCTCTGTGAGAGCAATTTTGAGCTCACGAAGCGTGATTGGTGGAGGGTTTCGTTGTTTTACGCATCTGCCTAGCTCGTCCCAAGCATGCTCGATCGGGTTGATATCCGGGCTGCGCGCTGGCCACTCCATACGAGTAATGTTCATCTCTTGAAGGTAGTCATTCACAATCCTACCTGTATGAGGTCGGGCATTGTCATGCATAAATATAGCATCCTCACCTAAATTGACCATAAATGGAATAACGTGATCATTGAGGATTTCTTCCACATATCTTTCGCTAGTTAAAGAGCCGTTTTCTATGATCACCAGCTCTGTGCGACTTTCAGAAGAAATTCCGGCCCACACAAGTACAGACCCACCACCGTAGGCTACTTTTTCTTCGATGCATGCTTGCTTGAATCTTTCCCCTGGTCTTCGATACACTCTGTGTCTTCCATCGTGCTTGTAGAGCATACATTTTGATTCGTCGGAGAACATAACTTTTGACCAATCTTCAATACTCCAATTTACGTGGCTCTGGGCATAACTTAGTCTTGAAATACGATGCCCACTCTCCAGTTTAGGGCCGTTTGCAGGTCTAAGGGGTTTTAAGTTAGATTCAGCAAGCCGACGTCTTACTGTCCATGCACTTGGGTTACTTCCTCCGAGGCGTCGAAACTGATTTGTGAGTTCAGTTCCTGTAAGAAAGCGATTTCGAAGCATGGTGTTCACCAAGTATCGGTCTTCTCGTGCTGTGGTACACCTGGTTCTGCCCGTTCCTGGTCTGCGTAGGTTAGAACCAGTTTCTTCGTAACGTCGGAGAACTCTTTGTACTGTTGACAGCGACACACTGACAGTCCTGGCTGTATCGCGCTGACTCCGGCCGGTTTCCAGCATTGTAAGTATTCTGGTGCATTCTTCAGGCGTAAGCGACATAATTTCAGCTTGAATAATGAATATAGAGCACTATCAACATGGTTTATGTACCCACATAAATGACAGATTACAAACAAAAGCAAAACCAAATGCTGTAATTTCGTAGTTCCATCTTCGAAAGTGGCCCTTTTTCAAATTTGATTTTTTTATGATATAACTTTACAATAACTAAGAAGTTTTAATACCTTCATTTAAGGAGTATTACATTGTCTATTAAATACAATTTATTGCATTAACCTAGCATTTTTAGTTTCCGAGATTTTTAGGATTCTTTAAGTGACCCGGATTCATTGCTCTCGAGTGTAGATCATGGAATTGAGATATTCTATATAGGTATCTGTTGTGTGAACATAAACTTCAAAGATAGTTTAAGACCCATTTAGTTCGTTGAGCGAACTTCCGTTGGACAACACAAGCACACTTTACAAAACTAGTTAGCCGGCCGTGGAGCGCAAAGCTTGCAATATTGATTCCGATATCCTACTAGTTTTATACTGAAGCTACATTTCTATTATGAACAGCCGACCAATTTGTTCTGGTTTAGTAGTTCTCTGTATCAAGGGCCGTCAAGTGGTGTAATTTAGTCTTTACTTTTATTTTTATTTTTTTTTTATTATAAAAAAAAAATATGCTTTCACCAGAGGGTGCCGTATGAGTCCAAAAACTACCTGTCTCTGTAAAAAATATCATCTCTTACCATTGAGTAATCGTCGTGAGATCTCTGACTGTATATTTTTGCTGAAGACGGTTCGAGGTGACATAAATTGCTCTGATATTCTGTCAGCTTTCTACTTTAACGTTCCACGCAAATCCAAACGATTCAATCCACCATTGCGGGTGCCATTTGCAAGTACTAACTACAGACAAAATTCATACGTTGTGCGTGTAAGCAGGTATTTTAATGAGGTGTGCAAACAGTTCGACTTTGATCTTTTCAAGACAAGTGTGATCTCGGCAAAGAACAGTTTAGCAATGAGTTTCTTTAAAGCTTGAATTCTTCAGACTGCTTTCTTTTTATTTATAAATTGAATTTGTAACATCTTGGTTATAATGGGAAATAACCCGTCATAATTTTGTTATATTAGTTTTTACAAATTTTAGGTGATGATCTACGTGCAATTTTTTTTTTTTTTGATTTATTCCTGTTTTTTCTTTTTGGCAATGTTTGGCAGTGTGTATATTTTGTTCCACAGTACTTTTATACCAGAAAAGCTCAAGACGTGAAGACTTATAATTGGCTGCCAGATTATCATACTGTTATATAACACCATTGTATTTAGCTGTAAGTCTTCCAAAGACCTTAAATAAAAAAATAAATAAAAAAATGAATAACTAGGTAGGTACACTTTCTAAAAGACTCAGCTTTTTCCACGTCCTTTTGCATATGTTTTTTGAGAAAACGAGCATATTTTACTTACTTACAAAAAAAATGTGTCAGCTTATCATACATTCTTGTATAGTACTATACATACTCCTCACCGTATTTCAGCAAACCTTATCACTTCAAAGCCCTACATCCAACCGAGCAAGGGCCAGTAAACGGATTCGATTCGATAACGAATAGATAGTACGTTGTCATTAGTGTTAATGTCAATTGAACTTGGTTCTACATCTCAGAAGTTACTCGTCAATGCAGATTACACCACATGATAACTCCTCATACGTAAACCTAGTTTTTTCTATAATACCTACACGAAAAATTATACTTACGAACATTGCATGATTTAGGTATTGCTTGGATACCAAGTTTATGCTCTACTTCTTCCGTTTGGCGCTGAGAAGTTTATGTGAAAAGGAGTTCCAATTAGTGATTTGGCACAGTGCTGCAGTGTTTGGTTTGAATCATAACTATAACTTACCCCGTCAACGACAAAGACGTTGTTTTCGCCTCTCGATATCTCCACCAATGATTTATTCTTTTTTTTATAATATCTGGTTGCACGACGCATGCCAAATGCTAATTTTAGAGCTTTTGCTAAAGCCAAAAGATGATCTGATAAATCTATTATAATACCACCCACAACTTTTCCGCTGTTTGCAGATGTGTTTGTGTCACGTAAACCATCATAAAAACGACTCCTAAAGTACTCAAATTAAAATTAATATGCACCCAGCCTCCTACAAAACTTTTTACATCATTCAAATCTGCAACAATACATTTTATCTCTGACAAAAATAATATTCCTGTTACTATTTCAATGTCAACGGTCGCCTTAATATCCGCCGAGTTGTGTGCATTGTCGCGATAACTGGATTGGTTCCGCTGATTGATTGGCCGTCGTGGGGAGGTACGTTTGCGGGGAGGGACGGCGTCGGTGTCCACTTATAATGAAGCCATTACTATACCGCCCTTCCTAAGCTCCCTACCCTACCATCGAATTAAATCGCAAAATGCACCTTTTTACTTACCATATCGTTCATGTGAATAAGTGCTGAAACTAATAGCTATGCAAATGCAACTACTTTGACAATAACACTGCAGGAATTTAAGTCATTTAGGATATAATAATTATTTACCCTGTGTATTTGTACACACGATGAAACGAAACAGTATCATCTTTTTATTTTTAAACCTACTTATTACTTATGCGTTTGGGGTAAGAGGTTGTTTGTGTGCATATCTTATACCATTTTCCTCCAAAACGACTGTTTTCCTTAACTGTTTTGTGTTTTCTTTGTCGGATGAGTGCAATAACAAAAATAAGGAAAACAATTTTATTTGACTATAGAGAGTTTATTTTTATCTTAGATATTACAATTATCACAATCCACATTAAAGAATACATGTAACAGTACATTTTATGTTGAATAACAGGTATGAAAAAATTGTTCAATGTTCAGGAGCTCGCGCACTAGATGGCCACGACCTGTCGCAGCGACCAGGTAAACTATAGAAACTTGATACGAATCGCGCACTTGATCGCAACGGCCAACTAGCCGCAGACTGGGCCACGGACCACGGAACACGACTGCCTGGAGTCGTGGCCGTCTAGTGCGCGAGATCCTTAATTGCTATTTAAACTTACGTAAAAAATCCCTATAAACAAAAATATAAGCATCGGTATAATTAATAATAATGCCTATCATCACCGTCACATACTTCGCTTCTTCATCACTCATCAGCCCCTATCTCACACCGTTACGTTTACGTAACTATGCGTTAGGTGGCAATGGAGGACTTACATCATTACAGGGCCAATCTCACGGCACAGGAAAAGATCGCAATTTTTATGGTTTTTAGAGGCATGAGGAACAGGGTGCAAAGTTCACTCATCCACCATAGAAAAGGGAGGATCCTCCGACCAGACGGGTGTTGTGTCTGGCGGGCCGACTGCCCGACTGTTGATGTCCGATAGTCTTATATATGTCGTTCGCGCGGTAAACTCTAATTGCGCGATGCAGGATTTGTGTGACGTCATGTTTTTGATGCGTAGTTCGTATGTGGTGGTATAACCGCTACAGGTTAAATAAGCGGTTTTAGACCTTTCTCAACCGCATATGGTACACGCCCAAACCGAAATTGATTTATATTCCATTGCGGGCAACCGCATGCGGCTACGGGAGGAACTGCGTCTGTCATTCTAAACTTTGGTTGTAGTAACACCATGTTAATGCCTTAGTTCATCATCAGTCTCAACTGCCTCGCAGCTATGGTACTTGGAAGACGTGTCAGGACAGCTGTCAGCCACGGATAAGTCGTCTGAGGAAGCGGCCGGAGCCTCGTGGGCTGCTAAGGGCATCAGTTCTTCGTCACCCCCGTTGTATGTGGAGTTGCAGTTGCGTTTGACAGCGGTGTGAACAGGTTCTGTGTCGCGAAACCAGCAATCTGTGAAGGAAGGTTCCGTTAGCTAACATTTTTCAGCAACGTAGACATAATAGGTATCCAACTCTCAATTCAGAAAATCTGACATATTTAAAAGGTATATTTTTATATGAATTTTTGATTAAAAGGCCAAAATAACAATTATAATTTGACAAAATTTAGGTACCAACAAAATAACCGATGCGGTGAATCTCGCGCTAATTTATTTCAAATCTACTTTGCAGCACTTGATGAAGTTTAGGCACTCTTTTTATGTAATTATTTGTACATAACCACCAGACTTGGTAAAGAAAGTAAATATTTTGAATTGGAATCCTCTATAGCATAGCATCCACAATTCTGTTGTCTTTTTCACTTAGCATGAGTTAAACAAACATAAATATGAAAACTCTTAAGGAGTACCAGGAGGGCTTGCACGTCGTGATAAGACACCACACTAAAGTATCAAATTAATGCACAGTTGCAGCTTTAGGACTCGGCTGTCATATAGAATTTATGCAATCGTAGAGACTTCGTAGCACCGTAGCGGCTTCGTAGCACCGTAGCTCTGACTTTTTATGAGCTGGCTTTATGCAACGCTAAAAAGTTTCTACAATCTTATCCTTGTTTGAATAAAACTATACAAAGAAAACAGAAAAAAAAATAGTAACTTAAGTCCTACTCACTGGGTCGTTTTTCAGGCGGTACAGGCTGAACTGTGGTCGGCGGTGGTAGCTTGCTAGCACCACGAAGCTTCCTCGGACTCCTCGCAAGCGCATGAGATATACTCGGCAGCCTAATGTCAAGATGCGATCCTCTCTCAGTAACAATCTTGTTGTTCATCGCATACAATTTCGTAGTAATGTCTCGAGCAATCAGCGTAGTCACCACGCACGCGAGGTAAGGCTCCTTTACGAACAAATACTCGAGGGAACTCCGCTGCCAGTACACGTAGCGGCACGATGACGCGGCTACTATCGACACCTAAATGAGAGGCTTTCTTTTAGAATAAAAGAATAATGATTAGTTGGTATTGTAAGGCAAAACGTAAAGTGCCTGCGTGTCTCAATACAAAAAAAAATCATTCGTCATTTTTGTCATTGTACCTACAATTTTATGTATGACATTATGACAGGCAAAGTTACTATCAGCAGCACCGGAGCTCGGAGTTTTGACTGTGTTCTATTTTGAGGACTAAATTATTGTTGCTACGGCGTAGCTGATGCAAAGCCATCCAGCCTACGCTCAGCTACGATGTCGTAGCAAATAACCGACTCGCTACGTGGTTAGCCACTATTTGTGGCCAACAAATCTGAACTAATTTTGTACCTATATTCACAAGTTTGTTGAGGCATTTATTGAAATAATACTAATATTGCAATCGCAAAATGCAATCACTTAAAATGTACTGCAAAACCACCTGATATTTGATACTTTTTTAAACGGAGTTTCGTGTAGTGATTTTTAACGACCTGCTGACCTATATATTTCAACATTTTTTACTACAAAAAGATATAAAGCACATAATTGAACAGATATCAAGAAAGCAGCACGTCATTTCACTATAAGATTACGTAAAATAGTGCCGGCCGTTATCGCGGTTGTGTAAAGAAAGTTATTAGTGAACTTGATGAGTGCCCGCCGCCACGTGTGGGCGGCGGTGGAGCCATTGTAATAAAATAGCCGACAAAAATGTGCTATATTATTATTATGGGGATATAATGGGTGATTGAAATAAACGGAGAACTCGCATGGCATATCCGTATTGATAGGTTAATGTAATATAATTCTCATCAATATTTGCAAAAAACCTTTTATTGAATAAGTACAGTTTCCAATCACGATATTATTGTATACATATAAAAGAGTAGGTAAAGCATGTATGCCTATATACAAATACCTAATATAATGATATGCATAACCACACATACACGTTATGCTGCGGTCTGCCATGGCACGACTTAATATCCAGGTTTCTGGTCAGCATGCACATTGAAAGCCTTTGAGCCACCTTAATAGTTGACATATTTCCGAAACCCAAAGGTGACATACATTCTGATCCAGCCATCCAAAAAAATGTCGAACAGAATGTGTTATCACAGTGATGCAACAATTTTCCACATGATTTATTGATAAAATCTACATTTCAACCTATAAGTAGAAGTGCTACATTAAAAGTGAATGTCTACAGCTCAATGTGATTGATAGCCAAAGAAGCAATTTAGGTAAGTTCCGCACGCCTTTACGAGACTGTTTAGACTTCATCGATATTTAACCTAGTTTCTTGCATTTATAGCCCCTTCGGCTGTTATACAGCCATATCAGGCCACAATTAGGTCAACGGAATGGGGTAGGTAATGCCAAAGAGCGATCAACGAGTCTGTATACCAAAACGCGAAAATAATATCAGCTGGCGTTGATCGTAATTATACGAATGATAAAGTTCGAAACTAAGTCGGTATATTAGACGGTCTGTTGCAGTATATAGAGGATATAAGTACCTAATAATCTACCGAGTTTAGCACAGGAGTTTGGTGTAAATTATTTACGTATGAATGCAAACAAAATACGTTTAACCTATTCATATAAGAATATTCTTCTTATGTAAGTATTTATTTTCTTATTAGTGTACACCCTAGATATATTTTGTAGAGATACTTTTAATTTTGACCATCTTGATTGGTTAACCACCTGCTACAAATTAAACAATATTCTAGGTATTCTATAAAACATATTTGCATAGAATCGAGGGAGAATGAAAGAATAGATTTCATTAAAAAAATCATTTTGACCTAGTAAACGGTGCATAAGCCCCTCATATCTGCGCAGCTGTAATACCATTGAAGCTTTTTACTTAATGGTGCCGTAGGGGTTGAGTTAGTAACCGATCCCATAACTACTTTGTCATACCTATGACTCAGCTTCACGGCCCCTGGCGCAAATGTATCACTTAGCGATACGTGACACATTGTATGATGTAAGTACGTAAGGTAAAGGCGTGATAAAACTTCTTTTTATCTTTTCTGCCTCGTATTTTGTAGTAAAAACGTCAGCGCAGTGTGTGATAAGAAATTCGGTAAATATCACTACGCTAAGCGTCTATTGACGCTCGCAAGGTACTCGGTAGGTACGCCTAGACTATATATATCTGCTTGATATTAAGTATTGTTTCGCCCCTGGCTGGAGGCTTTAAGTTAGTAGCTTAAGGCAGCCGCAGGATTGACCGGTTAAGTAGTCATCACCTCAGAGGTGAGCTACGAGATGCCCTAGAAAAAAAAAAAAAAAAAGAATTGTTTTTTTTTTCCGTTGCCTTGACAATTTTTAATATTGCCTAATTCTTATGAATATAAGCCAAGTGTGAAATATGTTTTATATTTCACTCATCATACACGTAGATTTTCGCAAAGTAACGCCTGATTTCCTTGGTTTTCAGTATTCCTCGTTCAAACTTATACACCAATATCGCTACATGTAAGGCCAACGTAAATATAATTCACAAAGGCGTTATCACAGCTGACACTTTGAGTAGAGTAATTGCAGGCGTGCATCGGTAGGCCAGCGAGGTGTTTCAGCTTGGACACGCGCGGGATATTTATGCGATTTAGTTTCCAGTTGTTTATGACCTGTCCCGTAAAGTTTGAAGTGCCTAAACTCTGTGATAACGGCTTTTGGCTTGCTTTTATCTGATAGATACCTAAAACTATTTTGAAAAAACTCACATGTCTATGAATTGAAACGAAACCAGAGTAAGCATTATTTTCAGATGAGCGAAATGGTTTTGATTTAACTTTTTATCTAGTTCAGTTTCAGTTAGGGCATTGTTTTGAGAATGGTTACGGCGTAACAAAAAATGTGAGTCAAAGATGATTTGATGTGTAGGCACTTTTAGATAAATCTAAAATGTATGAGTTAACCTTGCAAAGTCTAGCTCCCCTGCTGCACCGGTGTGGATAACAAAAAGTATTTTTTTTAAGAATAAAATGTAAATAATGGGACTAATTCCTTCTAATTGTATTTATTTAAGTACAATTTAGCAGAACAAACAAACACGACGAATTTAAACAATTACCTATCTACACGCTACAGGCGTCAGTATTATAAAAACATAAAAGATAATCAAAACATTCATCCGCATGGCATGTATTCCTATGAATATCCTTAAGACAGTTCTAGGCCAAGAAGAATCAACCCAATATAAAAATCGTGATCGAAAGAGCAACTTGATATTAACCCAACCTTTACTCAACAAAAACCCTTTGTAACATTTATTTAAATAGGTTAGTAGGTTCGGAGCATTTACTACAGAGTAGTGTCAGGAACTCCACTCCCCTTGAATAATGAACTCATCAGTCGGCCACCCAACCGTGTTAGTTAGCCCCATTGCCTTACTTAACTAGGTGACGTTTTACACCAAAGCATTATTGCGCGAAATAAGAAGCTTTTAGTTAACATCAAACTTAATGGTAATATTTGGGAATGTAGCGATAAATGGGTCTCACTTGTTTGAATATGTGCTGCTAAATATTGAACGTTTGTCGATGATTGCGAGAAATTACAATACGAAAATCATAACATCAAAGCAGTAGGCAAGTAACCCTACTCTTAAGAGGGAACAGGGCCCGCGATTCTCCATACAAACGTATTCCCCGTTTTTCTTCCTGAATAATGCCTCTAGAGCTGTCAATTTTTTTGTATAAAATCAGGGTCTCTATAGGCATGTCCCTGTCATTTCCTTTTTTTCAGCAATTAATAAGTAAGGAAACTATGACCCTCCAAAAATTACAAAAATGCCCCATTTTTACCGCCGTGATTAGAGGACTACCAGACTAATTCGGAAAAGTTTTTAGCATAAAAGAAAATAATAGGAACCTAGACATACTCTTTCTTAAAATTTTAATGTAAAAAAATATTAAATCGGCTTAGTTTTCGAGGAGAAAAAAGGAGAATGCCAAACGTCGTTTTCGTCAAAAATTTTGTGATATAATCGGTCTGAGCTGCAGTTGTCCCTATCGCACTTTACGGGGTTTAACTCGGTTTTTCGGGCGCAGCGCGACGGCAATAGTTTCTTCAAATACCTATTTATCAAATTTCTCGCAGCCCCTGTTCCCTCTTAATGTAATTTAAATAATAACTTACTTTACTTGACAGGCTAGTTGATGTTAACAATCCAATAACCTAGGAATGTAAGTGACTGAACTAAAATTTATGATGTATAACATCTTTTTTCTCGCTATCCTGCAAGCTGTGGCAGTGATTTCGTGAAAAGGGACGGAAATGTGTAACAGGAAGCCGGCGAACCGCGCGCTATTTGATTTGACCAATGAGCGCGCGCGGTGCTAGTGTTGGCCGTCATATGGGGTTGTAAACAAGATGATGATGATGACGATGATGATGAATATTGTTTATAACATATATACTACTGTAAGAATCGCTCGTCTTTTTTTTAAATTCCTGTCACAGTGTAGGTATTACCACATTACTCACCTTAAATTTTTCATCAATCGTGGCTCTACTCGACTCGAACTCGGGAGAGTCCAAGAACTCACAAGGTAGAATTGGATGCAGGAACTGATGACCGCTCATAACGTTGACCTAGACATAATTACATTCTGTTTTAGCCGGCTAAATCAACACTTCGGCTTTTAGCCGTAACTTAAGTGAATACAACTTTCACGAATGGGTGTAGGTATACAATTAATTTAATTCTGCTGAAAAACGCTCATTGTATAGTATCTGCAACATAAAGTTTGAGATTTTCTTCGTTAAGGTTATCTTTTTGTGATACTAGTCCTTCGATCAATCGAAGTAGGTACTACTAAGTAGTCTAATCAACTAAGAATGTTACTCAATAAAATCCAAGTACTACAAGTAGGTATCTTGGGATAGTGAAATAAACTTCTGGTTGGATTTTACAACGGCTTTCACCATGAGTAGCACATTTGTAAGAGGAGATTTGGGAGAATTAAGTTTGGGAGTACTAAGCGGGGTGCGAAGTTGCTTACAGACCGCTAGTAACTTGTACAGTAAAGTAGCGGGCAACGAAATGAACTATCTTTCCTTCTATTGCCCCTAGTAGTTAAACTTACGAGTACTTACCTCTTCTGGGGTGTGTAACGTTTGAAATAATAACAAAGTTCTAATGATCATATCTAATTTCATTTAATATACTTTTTTTTTATATAACGATGTTTTTTTTTTTTTTTTTGTTTCTGACAAAATGATTGATATAATTTCATTTTACCTAATTTTATATGTTATACTGAACATTTTCTATAACGCACCTTTGAATTAATATTCAATTAATATAATATAGTACGCGTGTAGTTGTAGTGGGCGACCGAGCTCTGCTCTGGTGAAAATAGAGAATTCTCATTTAATATCTAGATCGATTTTTCGCCCCCATATAATCCTATATTGCACGTTTATTATATATATATACATACATTTATATACTTATATATATATATACATAAATATATATATATACAAATATTGCACGTTTATTAGTGTAGGATTCCGTTACTATAACATTAAAATCTATGTAAAATTTAATATAATTTAGAAACGTCTACTTTGTTTTGTAGTGTGGTTAGTTTTGGGTTATAATGTTGGTGGGTTAGGTTAGAACAGTGACTATTGACTCGCGAAGGGTAGCGAGCGAAGCGAGGGTAGCGAGCGGAGCGAGCGTGCCGCGGCAGCGACCGCTAAGCACCAGATCCCCTCTATTGTTGGTGAATCATTTGGGTTAGATGAGTTTATAACAGTATGATGTTTCCTGATATTTACTTATTCATTACAGAATTTTGGCTGAACATTAGCAAATATGAACATTAGGTCAACTGAACGTTATATAAAAAGAGCATTTAACAAATTGAAAATTATATGAAATATAACATTAGATCACATGAAATTAGATTATTTATTTATGTGAACGTTATTTCAAGTGGTATTATAGATACAATCTGTTAGTATGTCATATATTACACACCTGAACCCAAATTGATTAATACACGATCAATCAGAATCTGAATCGTTTTGAAACAGATTGCTAATCCATTGCTCATATATTCGGGAAAAAAATCTGCCTAACAACGTAAATAACGCAATGCATGTTGTTGAACTGTCAAAATGAAACAGATTAGCCGTAATCGTTTACGAAAATGTGTTGCGTAATTAGACAGCTGGTCTAGGTTTTGTTAACCATGCAACGGAATGTTTGAAAAGTTCTAATATATACGTGAAGCAGCAGTATGTTGCGTAGTTGAGTTAGGCTGTAATCTATAAAGTGAAAAAACTCTAACAAATCCCCAAATATACTACTTAGATGCATTTTATTCCAAAGGTCCAACACGGTTCACGAACTACGGCAAGCTTTTTCCGATAAATTTTACCAGGGCAGCTTGATAAACTGATGGTTCGGTAACGAGTGCGAATCGATATACTCTAAAATATTATCTAAGGGTAGATATCGTATAAAAAGGCACGTGCGCGTCGTTAGGTGAGCCGCGGTACGATACGTATTCATTGCAAACATTGGCACGTGCTGCCTGAAAAATTGTTTTAAATTTTCTAACTCTGTGGGTAGCCGCGGGAATATAAACTTTATATCCGTAAATTTTGAGAACCGAAAGCTTTTATTATTTAAGTTCCGTATTAGCTCAAGATCATTAGCATCGATTTGAGTGGCAAAAGGAAAGGGAGTGGGACAAACCAGGCTAGAAATAAAAATAATAAAGTAGGTACGGGTGAACTTAGGTATTTAAATTAGGTCAAAATCAATGTGATTACGTGAAGACGACAATTCAACATTAAGTATTTTTCCGGGAAACTAAGATGGAACACATTATTAGGGTTCCTTAGTCAACTAGGAACCCTTAGTTTCGCTATGTCTGTCTGTCCGTCCGTCCGTCCGTCCGTCCTCGCTTAATCTCTGTGACCGTTAGCACTAGAAAGCTGAAATTTGGTACCAATATGTATATCAATCACGCCGACAAAGTGGTAAAATAAAAATTGGAAAAAAATGTTTTATTAGGGTAGCCCCCCTCTATATGTAAAGTGGGAAGTGTTTATTTTTAATTTCAACATTAACGTGTGATATATTGTTGGAAAGGTATTTAAAAATGATTTGGGGTTTACTGAAATAATTTTTTGATAATGTCAATAATTTCGGAAATAACCGCTCCAAAAGTAAAAAACAATGTGTGTCTAACTTTTGAACCATAAGTTTAGAAAATATGAAAAAAATCTGAAAAGTAGAACTTTATAAGGACTTTCTAGGAAAATCATTTTGAACTTGATGGAAACAACAGTTTTTGTACAAAAAGACAAAAAGTTGTACAAAATAATTTCTGGACTAAGTTTGTAGTATAATCGTATATGCAAGCATTTTTTATTTGTAATTTTATGAGTGCACAATCTAATTGTCGTCGAGGTTTGATTACATTCGATTGTGGGTAAAATTAACTTCTTTTGCGGATATTGTTCATATTCATTTTGTATGTACGCACAGTACGCAGTTACTTGATACGAACAACTTCTAGCTCCTTTTTTAAGTTGGGTAACCACTATGTTCGCGCTCCAGCAGCGCTCCGCGCTCCTGCAACTACTCCAATGGATACGTCGCGCGCACTTCTACATGCGCTCCCGTTTGTGTTCGCGCTAAAAACCGTCACGAGTCGGAGCGCCTGCCGCGGAGCGAGCAATGTTGCACGCTCCGTGTTCGCGCACGTACCCACTACCGGGAGCAGTTGCAGGAGCGCGGAGCGCTGCTGGAGCGCGAACATAATGGATACCCACCTTTAAACTCGTGGGAACACTTATTGTGACGGACGGGAAACTACGGAACCCTACACTGAGCGTGGCTCGACACGCTCTTGGTCGGTTTTTTAATTCAGATTAGATTAGGTGATTTTTATTCCCTTAGGCTAATATTATCGAGATAAATGGCCTGATGCTCTACGCTTGATATGTGCGATAAAGAAGATTTAAATGAAGCTAAACGAATATGCAAACAATAAGGTAGTTTATCTGAAAGTTTTCCGAATTACTACTTCTTTACGTACTACAAACAGATGTAGGTAAATTAATGTTTGGTGGTAAGTAGGTACATGCTATTTTCAATACTCTCTAGGCTCTTAATTCTGATTTCTTCAATTTTTGCCGAGTACTTTCCAAGATTCCCGAAAGGCTTTCTTTTTTGTAAAAAATACGCGGTTCGCATTTTTGGATGAAAAATTACGTCTCAATCCCAGACCAACATCTACAATCACCCTTGGTACCAAAAGGAGCGTCTGTAATGAAAGGAAAACTTGGAAAGTTAGTTAAATATACTCTTCCTTAATATAACTTAGCTTTTATGAAGTGAGCTACCAAACATATAGGTACCAATTGAACATATAGGTACCAATGGGGTATAGCATAAGAATATAGATAGAATCATAAGTACCGAAGGGTATGAATAATTATAAGATATTTAATCAATTGAAAAAAAGGAGTAAGTTACCTACATAATACATAGGGAATCGTAATGATTAAGATTGTACTATTCATAAAGTTCTACTTCTAACCGCACACACCCCTTTGGCGTCAGAAATGTGGCTAGGCCGTGTTCTGAAAAGATATCGTTGCGTACATTTTTTATGAAGTTAAAGTTGAGTTCCGGCGCCCGAACTTCAGTCAGTGCGAGCAGAAGGCCACGACCCGGCCACATTCCCGACACGGTACGGATGTATGCGGTTAGATCTTAACCGGAGGCTCTGACTTCAAGAATTCTTGATCGAAACTAAATATTAGGTCCTCGTAGGGGTCCACTACGGAGAGAGGTGGGTGACCAGCAGTGCTATTCTGTAACCATCTCACCGTGAAAACTTAGGTGAAGTGAGCTCGGAGTGAGCTGTCAGTCCCTAGCAGCAGGTGGAATGACAGCTCACTTCACCTAAGTTTTCACGGTGAGATTTTTGCAGAATAGATCGGCTGGACAGCTCACTCTGAGCTCACTTCACCTGGTTTACAGAATAGCACTACAGGACCTTATTGTAATTGTTACCTTTCCAGCGAGCAGTAGCCCGAGCCGGTCGGTCTTGGTGAGGTTCTGCATGGCGTACGCTTCACCGGCGTGCAAAGACATCACGTGTGCGAAGTCCGGGGACACCATTCGCTTGAACTGCAGTCTTGACACCTACATCATTATTGAGATATAAATATCCTTTATGGAATAAACTTACCTTCTAGACCTGTAGAAACTAGTAATAAATCGTGGTTCAAAGAAGCTTCCAAACATAATATGACTTACTAGGGGGATTCGTCGTAAGAAGTCTTTGGTACTGTGAAATGTTGGCTAAATGAACAACTCTATTCGGGCACTAGGCTTATCGCAACAATTTTAAATCTACTTATATCCACAAAAATAAAAATTGGCCAAGTGCGAGTTGGACTCGCACACGAAGGGTTCCGTACCATGGTACAATATTTAATACTACGTTTATTACTAGGTATAAGTTTATTGTTGTTATAGCGTTAATAGAAATACACAATCTGTGAAAATTTCAACTGTCTACCTATTACAGTTTATGAGATTCAGCTCGCTGAAAGACAGACGGACGGGGTTCCGTTTGGCACCCTTCAGGTACGAAACCCTAAAAATTCAATTAATTTGTAATAGTCCGAATTAGGTTTTATTGGGAAAAATAATGGAAAACTTACCCAGAAAACTTTAAAATTCGGGAAAAACTGAACGTACTTTTTCTATGGGATTTTATAAAAACATGTATGAGGTTATTCAATACCTTGAACGGTTCAAACAGCGTATGATAAACTTCTTCGAGCTCAGGGTCGAATTTGACGGGTCTCATCTCGTAAACCAAGTAGACAACTTGTGCGAGATTCAAGAACACGAAGCCGAAGTTCCAGGAGAAGGCATCAGGTGAGCATATCACGTGCCATGCCCATATTGAGTACAGCATGAAGGCTAGGACGAAATAGTATTAGTAAGTGGGTAATTAGGCAGATTGAAAGGTTAACCGCCTCTGTGGTTAGACCACTTGTCTCAGACCCAGAGGTCCCGGGCTCGATTCCCGCTGAGGGCAATTTTTTCTGCTCGAATTGGTTGGCGATAGGGCTTTTTCTAAGTCCGCCTGGCTAGCTACCACCATCTTATCTGGTCACTATCTATTCTGTCGTCATAATATCAATGTTAACAGCATTGTTGTGTTTCGACAGTTAGAGGTAAGATAGCCAGTTCATCTGTGGTTGAGGATTGCTGGTGAAGCTCGCTGCCACTTATGCCCTACGGCCTGATCATCAGTTACCAATAGGTGATATGCAGGCCAAGAGCTTCACCGGTGCGGTTAAAATAAAGACAGTTAGATATCCAGTAGGTACTAGGGCCGTAGAGGGTCCTACTAAGTATTGAGGTCTAAAATTATCTAAAGTTCTCAAATTTTTTCGAAGTAGTGCTTCTCGGTTCTTTCCTTTTTATGCAATAACTGTAGTGACAGGAAAACATACGAGTTATCAACATACACTATGTAATATGCAGTAGTGTGCCTACAGTTGTTATTGCCGAAGCTCATAGAGGGCCCAAAATTAGACTCTTGTACCTAAATAGTTATCTCTCAAAATAAGATTGAGGTTTAGATAAGTAATTATATTTGTTTTTAAATAATTGTAGGTAAATGTTTTCTATATGGTATCCTAAAATAATAAGAAAAAGACATACCAAATATTAAAATAGTGTGCATCCATAATTGACCTTTCTTGGTACTTGGAGCGCAGTACGAAGCCACGAAGAGCATGTTGGATAGCTAAAAATACACCTAATTGAATCTTTAAGATTTAAGGCCATGTATTAAAGAAAACTACGTCTTTTCTATTGCCTCACCTGAAAGAGAGGATGCTGTGTAGTTCTCCAAAGTGGACACCACGGCCAATACCAGGGTCCTGTTTATTTGTTAAGACTTAACATTTGTTTTTATTCAATTAATATAATGACATGTTCATTATTAATTTAACAAAAACAAATAGTTTCTAGATTATACATACCTGAAGGCATTGTGTAATTTACGGAACCAAAATCCTGAAAAGTGCCATTTTCACCGGGCCACGAAAAATTATATTCACCGATTTCTAGAAAATCACTCTTCTTTGCAAACATACCATGCGGCATTTTGGTAATAGCTAAGAAAATCACTAAAAGATTTATAATATTTATTTCTCAACAGAATGACATCGTATTCTCCACGCGTTCGCGCCAAATCAATAACATCCGTTTTGTTCACAAACCTAGCGCCATCTACACTATTTTCCGTGTAAAGCGTATCACAAATAGTGTATCCTTGCCATGTCAAAATACCGATATCGATATGATATAACATAATGATATTCTGACTTGTTTACATCTTCTACTTTAAATTCTTCAATTCTTTCACTGACAGACAACGCTCAGCGACTGATGAATGAGATTTTTTTTTAAATAAATCATTTTCAAAATGTTAAAAATTCACATTATGATATAAAAGTCAATGTGGGCCGCTATCCGAATTAGAACATAATCGCTCACAGCGCTGACATCGATAATTGGCGTTCCGAGTAAGATATCACGTTAATGACAGCTGGGGGCTGTCAACAATTTGGAACGCTCGTAAATGCGCTCACAGTACTCGCTCAACGTCAAAACTTGCAGAACATATTTCCTTGTGTTTATACCACACATTTCTTCTTCCTCTTTGTTTAGGTGGCGAACGGTAGCCAGAAGCACAATTTTGAAAATGCCACGTTAGTTTAAAGATATGATGCGAGTCAAAACAAAATAGCTCAACTGTCATTTTTGACAGTGCTCACGGAGATATTAGTAAAAGGCATGGTCGGCGTTATCGCAAGATGACGCATGTCATGACGTCATCTATGACGATTCAAGATGCAACGTTATCGCGTCCACGTTAATTTGGTAAGGATGTTAGCACGCTTAAATCGATAAAATCGTAACTCGGAATGCGGGGGTTATAAATAGTCGATTGTAGCTACCAGAGACAAGTCAGTGTTGCATTTGACATTTTTTATTCTATGAATCAATTCCTACCTACTCTACTCCTGTCATTCGCATTCGTATCAAGGTGTGATGTGAATAGGTGCGGAGTAAATCCACATAAAAACCTTAAATAATTTGCGATGAGGTAGCACCGGTTACTCAAAAATAACTAAACAACATCTAAATAATATGCCTTAACTCTTTTGTGTTATAAACCTTTTTAATAGTTTTCGCGGGAATGCCGAACATTAATAATGCCTGCACCGCCAATGGTAAGTCTCGCACACTTGATTAAATATCTTGTGACTCATAGAAAACACAAGAATACTGTACATAAGGCTTAAAAAGAAAATATATTTACATGGCTGTCATTATAACATGAAAATATTCAAAGAAAACTTTTAATGAATGACTAGGATTCTGGAATGTGCCAAGGGAAACTGTCTCATAATATTAGCAAATTTTCGTGTACTTTTGCAAAAGTACACACTTCATGAGACAGTGGAGGATCAATAGATTAAACTAGATTGCTAAATGTAACTTATCAGCTGTAAATATTCAATTCAAACATTCATGTTAATTTCTGGACTATCAAATCGATTTTGTTGGGCGATTTCTTTCATAGGTATTACAGATTTCTCATTTACGACAGGTATTTCCAATGTCATACAAAATATTTATTTCAAGGGTAACAATAAGTTTTGTCAGATAATAATCAATAAATCATACGGGTCAATGTGAATTTATCCAAAAACATATGAAATTATCACAGAGTACATGCATAGCTTAAAATAAAACCTTTCTTCAGTAGTATATAATTTAATTCAAGTATTTGTCGCACATAAATAAATAGTTGCTTGTATCATTGGCTATTTTGAGTCTGATCATTATAAGTTTATCATACATCAGCACAAGTTCACTGAAGCTCCATAATATGTCACTGCCATAGTCTGTTTCAAATGGAACTTTCATGAATGCAACCTCATGCACCATCGAAGAAGTTCATATCTATACACCGTAAGGACTATTTCTGCTTGCAGCGCTCGGCCGCTATAGAACCAGAGCGGTAACAGATGTGGTCATCATGTTCACGGGGTTTTGTTTTAAAACTGCTTAAAAAGAAAGAATAATATTTATTTAGATATGAAGTTCCTCGATAGTACCTTAAATGAGTGGGCAAAAAAAATCTATGGATTCATAACATCATGTGCATTTTGATATATAATTCATGTTTGGTTTGTCTGCTATTCTGTTTTATTTGCTGCTCACACATAATGTCTCACTTATTATGTTCTAATGTTACTTTCCATTGACATATTCCATTTCTAGGCAACACTAACATCAAAACATACCTAATTCATGTGCATTATAAACATTGTCCCCCTTGTTTATAAATGCTGCTTAAAGTTAAGTAATGATTAGCGCCTGTTTAACCATAAATTTATGATGTTTAAACGTCTCTTAACTTTAAGCAGAGTTTATGAATAAGAAGGTGTTTATTTTGTCTTACAGACTAAGCTGTATTTTAAGAAATTCACTGGTGAATTGTATTCCATGCATTTAACATAATGTGGGTCTACCTACTTCAATTGGTTCAATCTATGTTTGGGAAATCATATCTAGATTCATTTAGTTACTCGTTTGAAGGACACTGAACGAGATACAATTGAAGTTTTATTGTTATTATTCCTATGGGTGTTTAGTGTCCCTCAAACTGTTAAAGCTATGGAAAATAGAGATACGCCATTAGGTGGACTAACAGCACTATCATTTAACTTTTACGTGTTGCCGGGGATACTGTTGGAATAAAAATAAAAACACAATATTTGAAATACGTTGTTATTTTGATTGCATAATGTAAGGATTTAACTGCTATTGTGTTCTTCTTTTTATATGTGAGGTGATTGCACTATGTGTTTGCACTGTTTTGTGTTTGTTTTTACATTATGTGTGTTACTAAAATGTTCCTTGTACAATCATTGATAACTAATGCTAACATAATAATGCACATTTATCTAAAATTATGAATGGCTTATGCTTTATTACCCGACTGTCCCAGAAGAAAGGGTTTAGTTTTTTGACACGCTCTGTAGCCTAAACGGCTTGATGGATTTTAACATAATATAATTTGTTGTTAGATTCATCTTAATTACGAGGGTATAATATTTACATATTTCATCTGCAAATACAAAAAAAGGGAGGGGAAGAAAAAAAAACCCTGACTGCAAAATCACAACTGAAAAGGGAAAAACAAGCATTGAACTTTGTTTCTTGTAAGGTATTGCAGGCAGGGACAAACCAATAACCTGAAATATGGTGTAACTTTTGTTTGCCCTGCCAGTTTAATACTTCCTTTTCTCTTTTTTTCAGTACATGGTTGCAATCGGGTTGTTTTAATATAATATAAAAGCAGAAATTCTTGCTAATTTATTTATTTTTAATATCTATAATTTTTATACCTTCCTATCATACTCGTAATAATTTATGGAAAAAGGGGTGAAATTTAGGATAGAATAATGTTTATTTGCATAAAAACATGGATAGAAGATGGTACAAGAATTACATACAAGCATACAAATTTTTTGTGCATACAACATTGATGTATTTAATACATCAATGGCATACAATTAAATTATTTACATTTTTGTCAAAAAACTCTTTTTCACTATAAAAACTATTATGGACAGCCAATCATACAATTTACGTAGGTATTTAGAATTTTTAGGTCACTCGGTATCTTATTAAATATTTCTACATAGGTACATATACAAACAGCTTTTATTACATTTAGTTAGTCTTGGAACGAAATCCAGTACGAGCCTGTGAGGGTCGCGTCGGTTTCGAGGATCTACATCGTCTGCTTTTGTAAATAATTCCTTAAGGTTCGTGCAGACTAGCGCAGCGCGACAGCGTGACGTGACACCGGTTATTGTTATACCGTGAAGTTTTCTAAGAAACTGTATTGTTCAAGTCGCGTCGCGCTAGTCTGCACGAGGCTGTATGCTTCTGCACAAAAATACATATCTCATATACATATAAAGAGACGGTAGCGGTAACAAACGAAGTTTTTGAAATACAGGCCGACAAGAATCGTCGGATTGAAGCCCGTATATTGTTCGAATCTAGAATTAAAAGAAACTAGAATTCGTCGATAAAACTGTTTTCTTGGGGATCACGCTCGACTCAAGGCTGCAATGGGGTCCTCATTTAACATCTCTTGCAGGACGGCTAAGTTCAGCAGCATATGCTGTGAGAAAAATCCGTCAATTTACTGATGTAGATACCGCGAGGCTAGTCTATTTCAGTTACTTTCATAGTATCATGTCTTACGGTATTTTACTATGGGGACGGGCTGCAGATATCGAATCGATTTTTATTCTGCAGAAAAGAGCCATCAGAGCAATATATGGCCTCCGCAGACGCGATTCCCTAAGGGAACTATTTAAAGATATTAACATTATGACGGTACCTTGTCAATATATATACGAGAACATCATGTACGTAAGGAAAAATTTAAGTATTTTCAGTAAAATAGGTGATAGACACAATTATGGGACTAGAAATAGGGACCAATTAGTTCAACCGGGTTTCAGACTGGCTAAAGTAGACTCATCTTTCATGGGGTACTGTGTAAAATGTTACAATAAAATACCTCCCCACATACTCCAATTGAATGAAACGAAATTTAAATCTTGCATAAAACGCACACTATGCTGCCAAGCATATTATAAGTTGGGGGATTACATCGCTGACAAAAATGCTTGGCTCAACGCTGGTCCAGCTCCACAAGGGCGCATAAACTAATTATTGATTAGCATTGGAAAATATTGTTGGAGCTGCTGAAGATTGAAAAACTATATTTACATTGTATAAATTCAATCTCTTAGTATTATATAATTGCATTGAACATATGTGAGCACTGTTTACCTACTTTAACATTTACTGAGTACGTCTTTCATTGACTTGAATGTACCCTGGCGGCTGAGAGTATGTCATGCTCACTCAAATGTCTCGCTGGTGGTGGCGTGTGTGTTGGATCATTAAGTTCCCTTCAAAATGGTTGAGCTGAATGATGCTGATCCATGCGTCATGTTCGTGAACGGGCGCCGTCAGTGGGGACTGGTCATCTCTTAGCTGCCATGGTTTATTTTAATTATTTTTGTTTTTATATTTTTTATTATGGTCGCTTTTAACGTGCACGATTTACTACATTGTTCTCACATATATAATTTCAACATGAATGATGTAACCAATGTTTTGTAACAATATTCTAATTTAAAAGAGTGTCCATGGAGTTTCTTGCCCGTTCTTCTCCATAGGAACCTACTACGCTTTGGAATGGGCAACTAGCTTCATCTTTCTGACTGACCGACCCCTTGACAATTCAAAAGTACCTGTAATTGGTTTATTTGGAATAAATGATTTGAGTTTGAGTTTGAGTTTGAAATACATTTTTTTCTTTGCAAAAAATGCTCTATTTTGGTCGGTGCTATTGCCAGTTACTTCTCCAATTTTATTTATATTCATTTTGTTATTATATTTAGAATTTTTTGATCAGTTAAATTGTATATAAACAGACTTTTCAAGATTTAATGATAAATTATTTTTATATAGCCATTCAATGAGTATGTCAATTGTGTTATTAATGTCAGTTTCATGATCGTCAATTGTATTATTCTTTTTATCAGATGTCACAATAATGGAAATGTCATCAGCAAATAATATGCATTTATGATTAGTTATATTAGTAATAGAATTAATATACAGTAGGAATAGAATAGGGCCTAATACACTTCCTTGTGGGACGCCATATTTGTTGCATTTGAGTTCAGAAGAGTGTGGTGTCATGTCGTTATGTCTATTCACTTTTGTAATTATAACACAATTTATAAAATTATTTTCATTTTGTTCTCATCTGCTTGCTGTTTTCCTTGCTAACTTTAACTTTATTAGTATTCTGTAGACAACCTTACTACTGAACTATGTAATTTAAGGAAACCTATGTTAGGTTTTTCCCTTAAACAAAATGTTTTGCAAATGCTATTTGGTTCTCCCTGTATGATTATATCATTTGATTATACAATGTACTTGTATTTTCCAATATCATCATCATGTGGCTAGCTTTTTCCCAACTATGCTGGGGTCGGCTTCCAGTCTAACCGGATGCGGCTGAATACCAGTATTTTACATGGAGCGATTGCCTATCTGACCTCCACAACCCAGTTACTGGGTAATATGGTACCCCTTGATAATACTGGTTGTCAGACTTTCGGGCTTCTGACGACCCGTAAAAACTGTCAAAGATCCACGTATAACAGCCAGAACCATTTGAGATTACATAATATCAAGATCTTTTAACAGTCCACTAGATATTTGACAATGATTTGCCGAAAATAAGGATGGAATGGAACTGGAACTCTACAAAATCAATTATAATCATAATTTTGCGATTTATTTAAACAGAATTATGTATAATTTCACGGATTGACGTTTATTGATTAGGTAGTAAAGTAGTCAATTTGTTATGAAGGTAAAAAATAACAATATGTTTTAAGCGTAAAGAATAACAAATCATGCAGAACAGAATTTAATCAATTACCTACTACAGTCAAATCAGTTCATATTCGGCATCGATATTATAATACCAGACAGAAGAATAACAGAATAATATAAGTAAATGGAAATGGATGAATGGAACTAGGATTATTTTCCAACCATCACGGGTCTACAATTACTCCACTAATAATGCTGATTATTGCTATACAACCTAAGTATTAATTTCTACTAAGCCAAGCGTTTCTTGCACATTTATAAAAGCATCTACTCACCGATCCACCCCACCCAGGTCTCAGACTATTTTAAATGGCGTAAAAAGCACTTTGAACATTCTTAGTTTTAATAATTTCCAACATGACGATATGATCGTGGACGTCCACTGCATCACAATCACATAAGGAAGTAAAATGTATGGAAATATAATTGAAAACGATTTTAAATTTCCGTCATTATAACGCGCACATATTCCCTTAAGAAATTATAAAAACGCACACTGAGCTACCCATTCCAAAGTGGCAAAACCACTAATATATATCTAACCGCCATCAACCGTCTCAGACCCCAGAGGTGGGGTTCGATTCCCAGCGGGGGCAAAATTTTCTGCTCCGTTTGGTTAGTGGGGTAGAGCTTGTACTAAGTCCGCCTGGCGCTATACCAACAATGTTAACAGTATTGTTGTGTTTCGGCAGTTAGAGGTAAGATAGCCAGTTCCTATGTGGTTGAAGATTCCGGATGAAGCTCTCTTCCACCTTCAGTCTTATCATCACTTACCATCAGGTGAGATGAAAGTCAAGGGCTTCCCCGTTATGGTTAAACCCTAGCGCGCACTGCCGTGCGTTTTTCTACCGCAAAATCTGTAATGTATGAAACACAATGGAAGCGCGCGCACTGCGAGAAAAAAATCGCAAACGAAAACATAGCAGGAATTTACTCGTTGCGGCGGAAAATGCATCGCAAGTCACTGCACCGCCCAGTGCGCGCTAGCGCAAAAAAAGAATAAAAAAAAGGTCAAACAGAGTTTAATCTAGCCACAGATTAATACAGATGGGACACTCCGCAAAATCATTTAAGTATAAAGCGACTTGCTACGACACAATAAAGTGCAATTCAAGTCGCACAACGCTAATTACCAACAGTTATATTCACCTACAAGTTGCCTCTCTTTCTATCGCGTAACTCTTAACCCACGTTCGCACAGACGTAAAAATATCGCGGCGGGATTTTATCGCTCACTGGATTTTCAACTCTCCGTGTTGAGCCGAGCGTTGAGAATCCAACGCAATGAAAACACACTGTTGGATTTTCAACTCGGCGCTAGAGCGTTCAAAATCCGGTGCACGAAAAAAAATCGCCGCGATTTTATTACTTCCGTGCGAACGTGGGTTTATACCTTCTGACCACGTTAGGGTTGTCATCTCATCTATTAAAGAAAAATTAGATAATTTTAATATCAGCTCTTGGTTTATTATATTTCTAAAGGTACCGTTCCGTAACCGACCGCAGGCGACTTCATAGAAATCAGATTCGATTTCTTAAAAATACAACCTGAGTATAGCGTGTCGCGTCGTCTGCTGCTGTCGCCTGCGGTTGGTACTCTAATTTGTTTAGGCTCCATTATTTATTAATAAGTACGTACGTAATTGGGAAAATGAAAAAGTATGTACGTTTACCCTATTGTCTACAATTCTACATAATCAAAATCTTACTAAGTACCTACATAATATTTAGATAAGGTTATAGTTAGTCCGTGGTAGGTACCCATAAAAACAAAAATACAATTTAAATAGGTATTTTCCTACCTATACTTATCAAAGCCTGAACCTGACCTTGTAAACAGAACTTGTAAGTAGATTCTATACCTAACTATACTAAGTTTATTAATAATCATTAATATTTTAACTACGTAAATACGAGTGACTTATATAAGAATAACAATTAATCGAAACATTTGGTAGGTAGGTACTATGTAATTACTAATTAGGTACCTACCTACTTATAGGTAGACGTGCCTTATTTACCTTTCGGTGTCCTTTGGAATTGAGAAAAACGTGAGGTTCGGATCATTATTATTATATTCAAGCACCCTTCACTTTTAGTTTTAATATCTTACGACGAACGGACGACGCCACGCGGCGCGTGTTTTGAATAGACGTGCGAGCCGGGCGGCGCGCGGCAGCCCTACTGAATTGGCACAGTGAGACGAGCCCGCCGCGTACTTGTAGCTTCATACCTAAAGTGCGGAGTGCCCCATCTGTATTAGCCATCATAAAGCTTCGTGCAGACCAGCGCGACGCGACACCGGTTATTGTTATACCAAGAAGTTTTCTTAGAAATTGTATTGTTCGAGTCGCGTCGCGTCGTGCTTGTCTGTACAAGCCTTAAAACAGACAAAGAGTTACTACAAGATTAGGATAAGGTAATAAATCAATGAAATTATTACTAAATCCAACTACTCAGAGGGTTGGTGCGTACGAAGTCACCCTTACCTTGATGAATAAACAAAATGCATGAACAAAATCTAACAAGAATGCAGCTGCTTTTTCGTAACCTTTTGGATAATATGCGTATACTCGATGCAAACACAGTGCCACCACCCACGACCAACAGTTATCCCCGGTAAGGTATGCAGACCGTTTGTTTTAAATTGCAGACGAATATGAAGTCATTGGCGAGACGCAGTGGCAAGTTATCGAGAGCAGCGGCGATGAACAAACCATCAACATACACGGCTTCAAGTATTCAAAATTACGCGCTATTTTATTACACACCATGAGCATATTACTATGTGGATTACCATATTTTGCATTAGCTTATTATCCATCTTACAACCGATACAAATACATAAAATGCAGTCTGAAAACGGCGGAGGAAATTTGTGGTAAGTTAGTAGACGGATCCCTCTTTCTAAAGGCTGATTTCGACTGAGTGCAACGAGTCGGGCCCGAGCCGAGGCATTTATATAGGTTCAATGTTCGTTGTATTTTTGCATCCACTCCTCCACGCCTCAGCTCAGGATCGACTCTATTCAGTGTACCAAGAATCAGCCTTTAACGGGCCGGCGGAGCATGCGTAGTTCATACAAACGTAATACCAAAATAATTTGTAAATCAAACATATCCTTAAGGTAGTGTGTATTTATTCCGATTGGATTACAGAATATCTATGCTTCAAAATATATATTTTTAATGGACACTGATTTAAATTCGAGATAAGAGAAAAATAAGTTTTCTATAGAATTTTTAATTCCTCATATCTCGTCTTTATATCAGTGTCCATTTAAAATATATATTTGGAAGCCTAGATATTCTGTAATCCAATCGGAATAAATACACGCTACCTTAAGAATATGTTTGATTTACAAATTATTTTGGTATTACGTTTGTATGAACAACGCATGCTTCGCAGGCCCCTTAATGTTTTATTATTATACCTACATATGTCAATCAATGCCTAAATTATTTGATTACGTTTTAGTTATCGACAGTGATGGAGTATGGTCCACAGAAAAAGTGCTTGAAATTGACCTGAACCTATCCAACCATAAAGATAATCGACTGCGGTATTTTATGTTCAAGCACAACCGTTTCATTTGGCTTAACGATCAAGGAATCTTTATCAATGTTCTTGCACTCAATGAGAAACTTACTATTCAATTATTGATGGAAAATATGTCCGGCATAAACAAACGACAGCAAAACGAACTGTAAGTGCAAAATAATTACTTAATCACTCGTCAAATACTTAATCTTTATAATAATTACTTATCAATCAGCAGTCAAAAACGAATTAGGTGTCTTGCCTAATTACATTTAAAAAGTTAATTGAACCCGTTTACAACATTCTTGTTATTTTCAGAATCAAACTGTATGGCTCGAACTCAGTAGAGGTGGAGGTCAAGAGTTACTGGACGCTGTTCAAAGACGAAGTCTTCAATCCGTTCTATCTATTCCAAGTTTTCTCTATCATACTGTGGTCATTGGATGAGTACTATCAATATGCGACTTGCGTTTTCATCTTGTCTATTGCGACCTGCATGTTGGCTTTATATCAAACCAAAAAGGTAATTATAAAATATTTATTATTATGAATGTTTGATTGACTTTCTCGTTGGTGTAGTGGTCGCAAGCGCTACTGTTGAGCATGAGGTACTGGGTTCGATTCCCAGGTCAGGCAAAGCGTCATTGGGCTTTTCCATCTGGAACTTCTCAGTAGCACAGTACGATGCAATGCACGATGGTGGGAATAGGCCCGCCCCTTATTACATGGGACTTAAAAATAACTGACAAAATGTAGGTGTACTATCGGTACACCTCTGTCTAACCCTTTGGGATAATAAGGCGTAATGCTACGTTATGTATGCATATTTGGTGTAACCGTGTATCTAGAAAATTCATGTCGACATCCTAACCTACATCAAAGTATTAAACATATTCTACATTTTGTGTCTACTGTTTTCGTTTGTCGTAAAACATGTCTCAAACGACGTCAATACCATGTACATAATAATATGATATATGTTTTCTACACGACACATTTTTGACCTCCCTTTTGAAGTCCTTTACAAGACTTGTTGAAAACCAGTATCACAACTTGTAAGGGTGTGAACACGTGGTAAGAAAAATAAAGTCGGTAGTCATCCTTTGAGGTGGCGTCGGCAAGCGGGCAGCAAAGGGGTTAAGCACCACTACCGCATTTGCCCGGCACATAACTGGATGACACCAATGAACTGCGAAAATATTCACATAATTATTATAATCTTAATTCTTCCAAACAGATGAGTATCCGTCTGCACAAAATGGCTGGCTCGACGAGTGCGTTCACTGTTACCGTTTTGCGACCGACCCGCACGGGTCGGGAGGAGTGCGTGGTGAACGCTTGCCGACTGGTGCCGGGCGATGTACTGGTGCTGCCACCCGACGGCTGTGTGATGCCTTGTGACGCCATGCTGCTTACCGGCACCTCCATCGTTGACGAAAGCATGCTAACAGGTAGGGAACTGATTGGAGGTTCATGTACTGTGGCAGCTACGCGATGCTATGTGAGCCCAGGTTTCGAACTGCCGACGGTTGTTAGTTGTTTTGGATATTTTGGTGAACGATATGTACTTCTTTTAGTTGTTTTCTCTAGTGTCACGAAGTCATTACATATAGGTACTATAGGGACTGAGATGAAATGTTCTTATTCGAAACATTAAACTGCTTATGGTTTAAAAAGTTAGACAATGGTTTTCTCTTAAGGTGAAAGCGTCAGGGTAGCCCTTGATAGCTCGCCGTCCGGTAAGGACCAGGCCCGGGTCGACGGCGCATTGTGTTCCACGCGCGCCTCAAAGAGATGTCAGCAAGTGAAGGGGTCCGATGAGACCATTGCCTGCCGGGGTTGCGGGAAAGTCCGAAAGGGATACCGTGGCCCCCTGGCATTGCACAGGCAACAGAAAGAACACGGGTGGGTTTTAGTCAGTAAGAGTCTGAGTCTGGGTGGGAAATCATCAAATGACTTCTCCCGCTCTGGGCGGAGCGAGAGGGCGTGTCAGACTTTTACTGACTAAAACCCACCCGTGTTCCTTCTTTTGCCTGTGCCGGGGGCCATGATATCTCTTTCGAAGAACCCGCGACCCCGGTGGGCATCGGCACTAGCAGACCGCCCATCCATTGATGCTGACATCTCTGAGGCGCGCGTGGAACACAACGCGCCGTCGACCCGGGCCTGGTCCTTACCGGATGGCGAGCTGCCCGTTAACCGTTACCTTTTATGAAAACATTATTAAGATCGCCATGTTCTATTCCTTTTTATTGCACATTAAGAAAACGTGCTAGTAAACAAGAAAAAATATATTTAAAAACAATATTTTATAAAACTACTACCTCGACTACCTCGTTGGTCTAGTGGTTGCAAGCGCTACTGCTGATCATGAAGTCTTGGGTTCGAATCCCGGGTCGGGCAAAGTGTTATTGGGTTTTTCTATCTGGAATTTCTCAGTAGCAGCCCGGAGTCTGGATTTGTGCCCGGTTGATGGCAATAAGCTCGCCCCCTATTACATGGGACTTAAACATAACTGGCGAAATGTGGGTGTACCTACCTACTACAGGTAGGTAGACCTCTGCCCAACCCTTCTGGGAAACAAGGCGTGATGTTATGTTATGTTATATTTTATAAAACCTAAACCCGTAACTGAAGCATGTCGCCAAGCCATAGTAAAAAAAATATCTATCCTACTAGACGCTTCAAATGACACTTATTTCAAATCTGTTGAATGGTGGGAACGTTTCTTCTCATCATCCTTTGAATTTCGCGAGCTACCTTAGCGCATCCCCTTAACTCTTTTCTAAACGCCTATCAGTTCTGTTGCCGGGCCCCAGCGAGAGCTAAATTAATATGGTACATACACGACCTAACTGGACCCATTTCAATTTAAAACCGACTACCAATATTGCTTGTTACAATTACACACGCATTCTATCTATAGAACATACAAAATTGACATTTATTAAGAATTGAAATTGTCAATTAAATTGTATTGGTTTATGACTTAATATTATGTAGTTCTATTGATACCTATTATAGTGTTTACTCTTATGTAGCCAGGGGCCACATATATGTTAGGTGTGAGTTGTAATACTGTTTGTATACTACTATTTATACACGATAGCATATAACAATTATCACATTACATAATGAATTCTCGTAAACAACTCGTATAGATTACTTTCATCGTTATTTATCAGTAATGTTAAGGCTATATCTATGATATAGAGAAAATTCTTCACTTTTTATGAATGTCACAGATTCTAGTTGGCTGGAGTTCTTAAAGAGTTATTTTAAAACTATCGTCTGGTATTCAATCGAGTCCGCCATCGTGAAATTAGGTCAGGACGTCTGCCATTAAAAAATTTGTGGCGTGGAACGCCAAGAAGGACATATTAATCGTTAAATATTGATGTATGAATATAATATTTATGTATAACTAGCTGCCCGCCCCGGCTTCACACGCGTAGCACTAAGTACTAATCTACGGCGCACCTACATACACCTACCCTTAAGTAGGGTAGGTAGGGTATGTAGGTGCGCCTACCTACCCTACTCTACCTACCCTACCCTACCTATGGTAGGTATACCATACCTACCCTACCAACCCTACCTACCCTACCACCTTCTCCTGACAATAACAATAACAAAAAAAGAATTAACGAAATCGGTCCAGCCGTTCTTGAGTTATAAATAGTGTAACTAACACGACCTTCTTTTATATATATAGATATTTGCTTTCTTTATCAACCTTGAAAAAGGGATTTTATAATGCGTAGATAAAGATAATTTTATTTAGGTCAGGATGATCTTCATCTTAATCTATGCATAAAGGTCCTCTGTGTTGAATTAGGTGCTTCTTTGTAAAATATCGATGTTTATTTTAGGTGAAAGTGTGCCTGTAATGAAAGGCCCCCCTTGCTCGTCTGCTGAAATATTTTCTACTGAAGGACACAAAAGACATACCTTATTTGCTGGCACTCATGTTATGCAAACGCGATTCTATGGCAACAATCAGGTAGACTTTTAATACACATTATAGTACTATTAAAGTAATTATGTTAAGTATAAGTGCCTACTTATAATATTATTCTTAGGGTTATTGGTAATTTATGTCGGCAATCCGTTATGGGGATGTAGGAGAGGTCATTTACAACCTAATGACCCGGTATTACTCCTACGTAAATGTCAAGCAGTTTCGAGTAATTTGATATTTTATTTTTTTATTACATCAATTTTAAAATTTAATTTCATCACTCGAAAATGGTTGAAATTTGCATAGGGGTCATATGGGGTAATTCGGTTGCAAGTGACCTCTCCTACATCCCCATAACGGATTGCCGGCACGCCATATTATCAATAACACTTAATATAATTACTATAATAGTTGATAACTAACTGATAATACTAATAAACTTCACATTGAATTCTGATGCTACATTTTTTTTCAGGTTTTAGCAAAAGTTGTACGCACCGGGTTTTACACCGCAAAAGGAGAGCTATTAAAAAGTATTCTGTTCCCGAAACCCTTTGGGTTCCAATTCTACAAAGATGCCGTCAAGTTTGTCATATTTATGTTCTGCATTGCCGCGATTGGAATGGGTTACTCTATCTGGCTGTATGTTGTTAGAGGCGTAAGTTGAATCAATAATACTTTTCATAACATTTAAATCATTCAGTCAACTCAGCCTATTGCAGTCCACTGCTCGACTATGCGTCTCCTAAATGGCATAATAGGGTGTTTTACTCTGTATGAGAAAAAATCTAAAAATATATTATTGAGATAGCTTAGGCAAAAATCAGTCGGAAAACGTTAGTTTTAATTCATAAAATAGCAAACTAAATTTTAAAATTCAATTCAAAGGTTTCAGCTCTTTTTTAATCTGTTTTTTAACACCATTAGATAGTAGTCGCCTTGTTATTACGTCATACGGCTATGTAAACTTAGAAAGTGTTAACTGTCAACTATCAAATTTATAACTTAAAAAATATCACTGCATTTGTTTACACAGGCAACTGACGTCATGACCACAGAGCAATATGGTGTCCACTGCATCCAGCGTTTTCGTCAAATTACGCGCGAAATTTGAAAATGCAAAATTTTTATGCATTTTTATAGCACATAACGACTGAATAAAAATTTTGTGAATTTTTTAGTGGTTCATTAGCACTATAGAATCTAATTGAGACACTTTTCAAAAATGAGTGTAATACCCTATTGTCCCATGAAAATAAAATAAAATCAAAACCATGAATTTCTTGAGATAGGCAATTATTAAATGGAATATTTTTCTTTTAATCTCTTGACTGAAACATAAGCGAACTCCAATTGAATCACACTAGCGCGCGTCTATCATCCTAATTTAAACCTTATGTCAATGCATATAAAAGTCACTTGACGCGCGCTCGTAGTTTTCAGCGACTATACCTATTCCTTATATAATGTTTACTAATTAAAATAAAATAAAACTCTACAGAGTCTTGTAGGCACAATAGTCCTCCGCACCCTCGACATCATCACCATCGTCGTGCCGCCTGCCCTACCCGCCGCCATGACAGCCGGCATAGTGTCCAGTCAGAATCGCTTGCGCAAGAACAGGATCTTCTGCGTATCTCCGCCTAGGATCGTCGTATGTGGAAAGATTCAAGTTATGTGTTTTGATAAGGTAAATATTTGGAAAAAAATGTTTTATGGTTTTGTTGTCTCAGTTAGCATTGCAGAAAGTTCGCAAAATTAAAGGCTCAAAAAACCATCATCGAAAGTTTGCAAAATCATCTTGCTAATGAACTCGGCCTTTTCTAGTTCATTGCTGGACAAACCGTAGATACGCCACAATATCCGGTTCTCCTTCTTTCACATCTAGTCTGTCCCAGCTAACGTTTTTAGGGTTCCGTAGTCAAAAACGAACCCATAAGTTTCTCCATGTCTGTACTAACTGTCTGTCTGAGAGAGAGACTGTTAGTACTAGAAAACTGTAATTTGGCATGGCTATACATATTAATCACGCCGACAGTGGTAAAATAAAATCAAGAAATAAAATATTTTAGGTTACCTCGCACATACTGTGGATGTCTTTTTCTCGTCTGTCCCATGGTGTGGTTGTTTAAAAATATTGTGAGTTTGTGAACATAATTTTTGGATTCGGGGATCCGTCCGTCTTAGCTGTCCTGCATCTTGCTTACAGTGTGGTAATTGTATCAAAACTTGTTCCAGACTGGCACTTTAACAGAAGACGGGTTAGACTTCCACTCAGTAATACCATCTCGCTCCGGTGAGAAGTTTGGTGAATGTGTGGTGGAAGTGGGCGGGCTACCTACGACCAGTCCGTTGATACAAGCGCTGGCGTCTTGTCACTCGCTCACCAGCATTGGGGGGCAGCTGAAAGGAGATCCCTTGGACTTAAAGATGTTTGAATTCACGCGATGGGTGAGTTATGTTTATTACACATGCAGTTCCTACGCGAGATTGCCAGTAACACCAAGGCGTTGCTGGCCTTCTTTGAGGAGCTGGGGTGGATCGAATGATCGATTTTTCCCACCCGTACGTAAAATACGCGCTTTGACGTGGAGTTTCGGAAACCACCCCGTATTACCTATTACCTACACATGCAGTTTTTGGACATTTGAACATCGTTTTGCTTTAAAAAGAAAAATGAAAAGCATAATATTAAGGCTACTAAATAAGTTTATTTCTAATGTGTTCTCGTGTTTGGCTGTTTAATGTAATTTTAAGATCACTCATGGAATATTGGATCATTATTAACCGGAATAGCTTCAAGAATCGACTGGACATATTAAATATCTCCAAGCTATTTGCTACATATGCATCAGCTAATTAGCAGTTAGTGTGTCTAACCAAATAATAATTATGGAATAATTTGCTGCATGCGTAACAACATTGATGACGCAATTAATTCATCACCCCATAACATTTATAGTATATAATATAAAATAACAATGGTGATGTCATTAGTTCCTACAACACATTATTACTAACATCAATACTAGGAAATGATCCAGTTTAACATTTCGCATTGATATGATGTTTATCTGATTTGTAGTAAGCATCTGATAAGAGTGGACAAGATACACTTGATGTTTATCTCAAGTGTCTGTTTCCTCAATACTGACATATGTTTTTATTTCAATAATATTAGAATGCAGATTTGAATAAGCGCTTTAAATTAACATAGTAGACATAGTCATATAAAAGTCGAGTCAACGAGTTATTTTAAGCCCTTGCGAAAAGAAGGGTGTTTGAAATTTGGCTTTGGTATCCTAGGTCCCATACGGAAGGACCTATTCCAAAGGGTTTTTAAGTCAATTTATCTGCAATTATTAATATAGTCCGTAACTTGTCACGTTGTCTATAAATTAGGCAGAGGCACAATGCAAAAAATTAAGACCAAGCTCGCGAATGCCTCGTATTGGATCGTATATTCGTACATGTAAGCAAACTTTTTAGTATCATTTTTAATCTGGCTGAGTTTTTAGATACTGGAAGAACCTGGACCGGAGAATACACGGTACGATAACCTGACACCAGTTATCGTGAAACCCATCACCGCTGCCAATGAAGCTCTGCAGAGTTTGGACGATTTTGATCCTTTCACGATGGAGATCCCTTATGAGGTGATTATTTTTCTCAACAGTTACATTTTTAAAATAGTAACTATGGAGTTTCTTGTCCATTATTTTCCATAAGAACTATCTTTTGGAAGGAGCAATTCTATTTTCTTGTAAATGTTGACGTTCAAAAGTGCCTTTTAATGGCCTACTTGAAATAAACGATTTGACATTTTTTTTTACTTTCTCATGTGTGAGACGTATGACCAAAACCAAAGTAAACGTGTTCGTTTATTTTGTGTTTACTGTTTTAATCACGTATTTAATTCCGGGTTCGCGGACTATTTTGACTTCGAAGAAAACCCAAAGTAAATATGTGGGTAAAACCATGAACATGCAAATATCCCGTGAAAAATATTAATCTTGCGTGTGTTTTACTTATTGTGTGTATACTTATTTATGTAATAATCTATGGTTTTAGATCGGTTTGTTGCGGCGGTTCCACTTCTCCTCGGCCCAACAATCAATGGGCGTAATAACTAACGTACTAGGACAACCACAAATGGTTTACTTCGTGAAGGGGGCCCCTGAAAAGGTAACCGTTGTAAATTTATATTTAGACTATAAAATAATACCTCGCACTACCGCATTTAATAAAAAAATAAATTCTGTTTTATTTTTATTTCTAGGTTGCCTTAATGTGTAATCCCGACACTCTCCCAGAGAATTTCAGTTCTGTTCTCAACGACTACACTTCCAACGGTTTCCGAGTAATTGGCCTAGCACAAAAGAAACTCGATCGCAAGATGAAATGGGTCGATGCACAAAGGGTCAAGCGAGATAATCTCGAGTGCGAAATGGCGTTCCTAGGCTTTCTAGTCATGCAAAATAGCCTGAAACCAGAGACCACCCAAGTGATAAGAGAGCTTCACGAGGCTTCTATGAGACTGATTATGGTCACAGGTTTGTAGTGTTATTTCTTTCAAGTTCATAATTTCTAAACGATACAAAAAAACAAGATTCAATATACGCCACAATCGCGGCGATAAGTCCCCTCTTTGAGGAGTGACTAGAGAGGCGCCACGACGTCCTCACCTTCCGCCTGACGCAGGTCCTCACCGGACACCGTTGCTTCGGGAAGTTCTTATTTCGTATCAGGTGGGAGGAAACACCCGGGTGTCAGCCCTGCGTAGATCGCCCGGAGGACACGGTGGAGCGTACGGTGGAGGTCTGCCCGGCGGGCAAGCGCCGCGTGTGGAGTGGAGGCGCGAGGTGGGGATCTCTCGCGGCCGGCCCTGGGCCAGGCCTCCTCTCGAAGGAGGAGGCGGAACGCGTGAGGGAGAGGCAAACTTCGGCGCCCTCACGCCCCTAGTCGCTGCAAGAGACGCTCTGGGCGTCAGGAATCCCAGGCCGATTCCCGGCCACCGTAGGCGCGTGTCAGCACAACTTTCATGTAGTGACATTCTTATTAACTCTATTTTTCCGGCATGTTAATATAACATTCATTTGAATTATACAGGGGATAATATTATGACTGCTATGTCGGTGGCGCGAGGTTGCTTCATGGTGCAGCCACATCAGAAACTAGTACTTATCAATTCGGGACAGCCGCAGTCTAACGATTCACGACCTCCTCTCAATATGGAAGTAAGTTTCTATATAAGTACATCAGTTTTATAGATACATTTTCAATGTCACTTACTAAGTCACTACATAATTATATTTATTCATAAAAAAGTTCACATTGGTGCCGATGCTCTTGCACGCCGAACTAAACTGACTAAACTATTACTTAAATTCCTTGATAACTATGATTAAAATTTAAATGAGAATCATAAAGCTATTCTGCAAAAAAAAACTAAATTTAAAAATAATTTTGGTACTGTTTGCCCTACCTGGTGATTTTTTTTTAGAGCCGGAGGCGCGTGGTGTTGGCGGCCTCGAGGTGTTTTATATGGAATTTTTCACTTATTGTATGGAAAATATCAAAAATTATTACCTTCATGTTGAGTTTTAGGGGTTTATGGCTTTTATAACCTTTATATTGATTTTTGATATTTTTGCGATAGAGTACTGTTTTTGCACCTGAAGTCGAGTTGTTGGTGTGAATTTTAGTTCATGACAACTACTTGTATTCAACACAATTATTAATCGCGTTTAAAAAAAAAATTGGTGAAAAACGTCAAATTCAGAATAGCAAAATTGACATTTTCACAAAATTAATAACTCAGTGCTATCAAACTAAAATTTAATATAGTAAAGTTGACATTTTAGTGTTTTTCAGAATGGGAAATCGTCGTTTGACAGGAATAAACTAAATTTTGTGATTTTAGTCTAGTTTAGAGGCATTTGTGACAAGAGAATCGGCACCATTGTGCGTTAATATCAACATTACATAATATACGTACGCAAAATACGCGCTTTGACGTGAAGTTGTTGACACACGCCCGTATTATCTACGTAATATACACCTATATTATTGATATTGTGATTATTGTTATATTTAAATTAAGGTATAATTCCGAACAAACCTGCACGCGGCAATACTTTGTGTGATACGTCACTACTGGTCCCAATACATTTTCTATAGGTTTATAAGAGATTTCATTCCGAGCTCATTGCTGCCGTGCTCGGAATGTTATCTCATATAAACCGCAGCGTTGTTCGGGATCATACCTTTTAGATACATTTAAACTATAAAGACTGAGCAGGATATTTTACATGTACTATCGAAGAACTTCATATCTAAGCAGTTTGAAAACAAAATCCCGTGAACACGATGACCACATCTGTTACCCCGCCCAGTTCTATAGCGGGCGAGCGCTGCAGGCAGAAATAGTCCTTACGGTGTATCGATATGAACTTCGTCAATCCAGACTTTAATTTATTGTGGCTCTTCACTTGCTTACTACTACTCAATACTCAATTCTTTATTGCATTCCACAATCTAGGCTTAGGTGGTAAATATTTGCCAAATGAAACAATCATGGACCCTGTTGGTCACAGCTAAAGAAAGATATGTGGAGAAGAGGACTTATCATTTACATAACTTACTAACGTGACTATACAACATATTTATTGAACCAAGACTACATGTACCTCCTTTTATTCCAGGTGATTGGCGAAGGTGGGCCACCTAAACTACCAATTGATGCATATGTCTTGGCTCTGGAGGGTAAAACTTGGGCTGTGATACGTACTCATTATCCAGAATTAATGCCAGTAGTACTAACTCGAGGTAAGACATAGTTAATTTCTGCGAAAATCATGAGCGCGTGCGCGTTTTATGTACATTGACATACGGTTTAAATTACAATGATCGACCCGCGCTCTTGATATGCAACAAGTATAACATAATTTTGTGCAACTTCGTTTAAAATAATCCTGAGTGAATAATACTTCATAATATCAACTATTATTTTGCTAATTTTTAAATGAGCAGAATATTTTTTGTAGGGTCATCAAAATTTGATTCCGACCGATACAAAATGCTGTGTGTATATATATTTTTTTGTTCAATTTTCCCTTCATTTCTTTATCTTATTTCTTTTCTTTTCAGGCATGGTGTTTGGTCGTTTCGGTCCTGATCAAAAGACTCAGCTAGTGACTGCGTTGCAAGGTGAAGATCTTATCGTGGGCATGTGTGGTGACGGAGCAAACGACTGCGGCGCGTTGAAAGCTGCACACGTAGGCATATCACTCTCTGAAGCCGATGCTTCGGGTAAGAATTATTGTTGTATTGTACCTATTTATTTGATTTTTTATTTTTGACTGCCTCGTGGGTCTAGTGCTCGCAAGTGCTACTGCTGAGAATCAGGTTTCTATCAGGAATTTCTCAGTAGCAGCCCGGAGTCTGGATTTGTGCCCGGTTGATGGCAATAGGCTCGCCCCCTATTACATGGGACCTAAACATAACAGGCGAAATGTAGGTGTACCTACTACAGGTACACCTCTGCCCAACCCTTCGGGGAAACAAGGCGTGATGTTATGTGTGTGATTTCCTAATTATATGCTGCACTGATTGGCGTCATCACGTCTACGCCGGCTGTCACTGAAAACCAGCGCTGGGGCTCTGTCTCGCATAGGGTCCCAGCATTATACTGAGCGATGGCCGTTTTGCGTGGATGTGACGCTTATTTTCTTTCTTTGCGTCATGTTTACCGCAAATAAATGTATTTTCTTTCTTTCGTTACTATCTTTCGTTGCAGAGTAGTGAGTATTTCTCCTTTGGATTTCGTGGTCAATCAAGGATGTCAAGCGTCATGTTTGTCTGTAAGCGACTAATGGGTGTCTCAACTCATCACCACATCGATCGACTCACAGTGAAGCAATTTAATGGAAGATTTATTTCGTGTGACCTATAGTATAATTTCGGTTGTACGACGATGCGGATACAGCAATGTGTCATGCAAGCGTCTTAACAATAATAGTCGTAATTTTAGAAGTGGGACTCTATGACACAGGTTATAAAGCTGACATTTCAACGCTTCGTTTTGTGTGTGTGTTACCATATTTTAAGATTACAAAATTGTTTATAAATTAAAGGGCTTGTCGTGAAAAGATCCAATAAAATATGATTAACACGTTCATTGCCACGTCACGCGAAGCGGCCTATTACGCTTTGGCTGATCGCAACGTCGCGTGATGGTGCCTTACAATTATGTATGAGCCACAAAATATCGGCCGCAGCGTATTGAATTCTGGTATTTGTTTTGGCCACTAGTGAAGGAAATTACCTATCTATTTGTGGGCGCGGCCTGCGGGTAGCCATCATGCATTTTTTGTTTCGAGTATAGCCAGCCTAGTTTGCTCTGTGCAGCCACGTGGGGTAGTAGTGTTTTTGTTTTTTCTCGCATGTTTTCGTTTTGTTTAAATCAAAACTTTGTATTTATAATGAGTAATAATCTGAAACCGACAAAAAGGTCATCAGAGCCTAGTACATCGCGAGTTGCGGGAAGAAGACGACTAAAAAGTTCGGAAATGGAAGAATTGTTACGGGACTCAGACAAAGATGTTTATGCAGGGAGTGATATAGATGATTTAGACTACATAGTCGACGAAGGTGATGCAAGTTCAGAATCTGCAGGAGACGAGGAGGAGGAGGAGAACATGGAGGCTGTGTCTGAACAACGTCTCGATGCCTCCAGTGATCAGACTCCATCGTCGCCACCGACTGACCTTCAGCAGCCATCCAGAGCAGCATCTACGACACGTTGGACTACCGATTCTAGTTTCTTGAGAGATATTTCTTTCACGAAGACAAATGAACTGCTTGTGCCACCGCCAGACAGTCCTAGAGGGTATGTTGATTAATTTCTTACTGATGATTATCTTCAAAAAATCGTCGATTGCACTAATAGAAATGCAGAAAACATAAAGAATTCTTCGCAGCATCGCAGGTCTCGTATTACGAATTGGAAACCAGCCACTAACTATAGAAGAATTGAGAATATTTATTGGTTTACTTTATCACACTGGCACAGCGAAAATGAACCGCTTGGTTGATTACTGGAAATCGCATCGATTGTTTTCTCTGAACATATGTCGAGAAACAGGTTCCAACTTATTTTGCGATGCCTAGATTTTGTTGAAGAAGGTGACTAAATGAAGGTGAATAAATGCAAAATGATAATAAATACCTTCAATGAAACAATGGACAGGATTTATTATCCCGGTAGAAATTTCTCCTTGGACGAATCTATGGTTTTATTTCGTGGCCGCCTGATATTTCACCAATACATAAAAGGAAAAAGACACAAATACGGAATAAAACTTTATATATTGGCAGAACCAAATGGAACTATTATAAGAGTTCATGTTTTTGCCAGTACAAGGAATGAAACTTCTGGCAGGACACACAGAAAAAATTGTAGAAAAGTTGTTGCAAAATAATTTAGATTACGGACACGCTGTCTTTATGGACAATTTCTATAACAGCTATAGCTTAACTATCAAATTATTGAACAGGAATACCTACTGCACTGGCACATTGAACAAGAAACGCAAAGATAATCCATCAGAAGTGATTTCCAAAAAACTAAAAAAACGTGAAAATATTTCACGCTATCGTAACGGTGTTCATATAGGAAAATGAAAGGACAAAAGAGAACTAAATTATATCTCATCGCAATTCGCGGATCAAATGCAGGAAATTACCAACAAACGCGGCAATGTTGTATTAAAACCATTAGCTGTCCTACAATATAATCAAAACATGTCAGGCGTAGACCTACAAGATCAAATGCTCAGCTATTACCCCTGTGAAAGAAAAACTCTGAGGTGGTATGAGAAAATTTTTATACATGGTATAGTGATGAACATGATAAATTCTCGACAACTCTACAACAAATTCTCAGGCAAGCCTAGCTTATCGTTATATGATTTTAGAGAAAAAGTCATTGAGTCATTTTTGCCTGAACGTCAAGTTGAGCCACAAGTGTCGCAGGCGTCGCAGCAAACTAAAAACCACAGATTTACTAAAATAGAAAAATTTAAAGAGCGTTTTTTTCAGTACTGGTAGAAAATCTACTGTAACGGCCAGAAAGATTGTCGAAATTGTTATTCGAATAAAAAAAGGGTAAATACTACTATGGAATGTAAGCAATGCCCTGATTCCCCCCGTTTTGTATTGATTGTTTTTTTGACCTGCACAAATTTGCTGGTTTTTCTAATAAGTAAAAACACCTACAAAAGTGTATATTTTTTTTTCTTAGTCTATAAGTTCATTGTTACCTATAAGTTACATGTTTCTTCATTATTTTATGAAGTGATTTTGATCTCTAATAAAAGTTTTATTACCAAATGCATATTGAATGTTTTTAACTAATAATAGCCTATTTTGCCTTGGAAATACAAATTCGCGTTACCGGCCATGTGGGCAATATGTATATAATAAATGCGTCCCGTATGGCCGATCACGTCTTCGCGTGATAAAAATATAAACATATATTTATGATTACTTATATATTATATAATGGTATTTATTTTTATTTTATTTTATTTATTTGGCTCACCAACAATTGAATACACTGATACAATGTCATGATACATCCAAGATACTTGTAAACTAGTGTACCAATTTCTTATAGGTAAGCACATCATGCATAATTATTGATGTTGAGCGGTTACAAAATTAGGTGAGTAGGTATACTCACACAAATTAAAAATTTAAAGCATTATTAAAATCATTATAAAAGTCATTATATAAATTAAAATGCAAACAAAATCAAAATTAAATTAAAAACCAAAACCAAATTGAATTAAAACATAGTTAAAACTAAAATCAAAATTATTACTTTTATGATCAACATTTATATCAAAACTAAAATATTTTTACAAGTGTTTGTGCATAATACTTCGGAACCTGCCAAATGAGTCCGAGTGTATGTCGATAAGGTCACTGTGGCTATTTAAGAGCTTACATAACCGGGGGATTGGAGAATTAGCACCGAGGACAGTTCTGCGAAGAGGAGGACATGAGGGGGTTATAGGAGCTCGTGGGCTTTTTGTGGGTACACGGAATTTGATCCTACTCAGCAATTGGGAACAGTCAATTTTGCGTCTCAGAATTTTAAATAAAAATAACGAGTCCAATAAATCTCTCCTCTTCTGTAGAGATATCATATTGAAATGCAAGAGCCTCTCCTTGTATGAGCGTTTCCTCTTAGCTATCCCGGAGGTGTATGCTAAGTGCCACAGAAACCGTTTTTGTACCCTTTCCAGCCTTAGTGTGTGCGAGGCATAGTGCGGTCTCCATACAGTGCTACAATATTCCAACGAGCTACGAACCAAACAATTATGGTAGATTCCTTATATAAAAGCATTACTGGCACAATAAAAACCACATTCAAAGATTTTTTTAATTTGGCCATCTATGTAAGTTCAGCATTTTGGCTTGGCAATGAACGTGTTAATTTGTTATTTTTTCTGTCTTGCAGTGGCGGCTCCATTCACATCTCAAGAGCAGAACATCAAATGCGTGAAACTGCTCGCTTTGGAAGGACGCTGTGCTTTGAGCACCTCTTTCGCAATCTTCAAATACATGGCTCTTTATTCGCTCATTCAGTTCTTCTCAATCCTTATTCTGTATAATGTAAGTATAGTGTGTATTTTCTTGTACCCTTCTTAAAGGAATAACATTATGAATCATTAAATACCGGGAGAGTTTATGAGATTCATGGAAAAAAATTCAAACTATTAGAAATACCAAAATTTTATAAAAAGTTTTTTGGCTATAATAAACCAGCTTTTATTATGGTTGCTAACAAGGGTGAAATACATACTACTGTGCGTTCCTTATAACTTGAACCGGGACGCGATTGGTAGTACTGTTCTGTCAGTTGCCATTTTGAACTCTATTAGTATTGAAACTAAGCTTGACAAACAATTGGGTCAACATGACGGCAAGGGACAAGTTATAGTGAACGGCCTGACCAAAGCTGGGTTATGTCAAATCAAACGAAAATTCGGAAGTTTTTGGTATCAACTTACACAATTATCTTTATGTTTTTGAATATTAAAGAAAACTAATTGATACTGTCCGTTCTCTTCGTTACAGTTCTACTCAATCCTGGGCAACAACCAGTTCCTCTACATCGACTTGGTACTAACAACTCTACTGGCCCTGTCACTGGGCCGCGCGTCTCCGGGCCCTCTGCTGACGCGCCAGTCGCCGCCCGTGTCGCTCGTAGCACTGTCCAGCATCTTGCCGCTAGTCATGCAAGTGTTTCTGGTGCTTCTTATGCAGATCGCCTCGATTTATCTGCTGTATGCTCAGCCTTGGTGAGTTATTTTGTTTTCAATTTAACTGTTAATTACCATGTTCTTGTACCATATAGAATGTATGTATTTAAATAACCGTGATTACAATTGGGAGGGCACGGAAAGAACCCCCACGAATAACGTTGTCGAAGTCAATAATGGGGCAAAGAAATCCTCGAATGGCCACCGCGTGCCAAAAGGCGCACAGTGGGTTGACCGGACACTGAGTCCTTCCGTCTCCTGGATACGAACAGCGATTAACTAATAATTGTGGCGATCCTTAGTGAAGGTCTATATCTAGCAGTGGAGGTCAGCTGATATGATCATGATCAGGCGTTCAGGCGTACCCTGGGTCAGCCGCGCTAGGTAAAATAATAATAGGTCTTTACCTATGTAATTGGAGATTCTATAACCAGCATTTTTAGATTTATCTGTGGATTGGCGAGCAATTCGAAATTCAAATAAATTTTATTCGAAAGACGTGTTAATTTAATTTCAAATTCAGTCATATATTTTTAGATATTTTTTTGTTTTTGTGACATTGTGGTAGTTTTTCGCGCCATGGATAAACTGAAAATTCGTACAATTTTCGAATATGAGTTCCTACGTGGAAATACCGCTGCGCAAACAACACGAAACATTAACGACGTGTACGGGCCTAACACTGCTTACATAAACACGGTCCATTATTGGTTCAATCGTTTTAAATGTGGAAATTTTGAGTTGAAGAACGAGCCTCGCGGTCGGTCGGTAACCATTGTCGACAACGACGAATTGAAGGCGATAGTGGAAGCGGATCCAACTCAATCTACGGCTGAGCTTGCTGCGGGCCTTGGAGTTAGTATCAAAACAACATTAAAGCACTTGCGTCAAATCGGAAAGATAAAAAAGCTAGATAAGTGGGTGCCACACGAACTAAGCGACCAACAGCGAGATTTACGCATCGAAGCATATGCATAGCACTACTGAATCGGCATCGAAACGAGGGAATTCTTAATCGAATTGTTACCTGCGATGAAAAGTGGATCCTGTACGACAACCGTAAGCGTTCGTCTCAGTGGGTGGTACCCGGGTACAGCACCTAATCAGTGCGCAAAAAAAAAGATTCCTCATAGGATATAGATGATATAGATGGTGACTGTCTGGTGGACCAGTGCCGGACTTGTACATCACAGTTTCTTACCGAATAGCACAACAGTGACGGCAGATGTCTATTGCCAAGAATTGCTAACAATTATGGAGAAGGTCGTAATTCAACAACCAAGACTAGTCAATCGCTCTTCCCCATTGCTTCTCTACGACAACGCGCGAGCTCACACTTCACAACAAACCATCGCAAAGCTACAAGAGTTACAGCTGGAAGCTCTCCGTCCCCCACCGTACTCACCGAACCTTACCCCAACAGATTTCTACTTTTTTCAAAATTTAGACAAATTTTTAAGTGGGAAAGAATTCAACACCCGAGAGGCAGTAATAAACGCTTTCGCTGACTTCGTCGCCTCCCGTCCGGCAGACTTCTACAGTAAAGGGATAAACAAACTGCCATCAAAATGGCAAAACTGTATAGATAATTTGGGCCAGTACTTTGATTAGATGAAATAAAAAATAAAAAAAATACATTATATTTGAAAATTATCATACAAATCTCCAATTTCATAGGCAAAGACCTAATATAATAATTATCTATATTTCAGGTTCAAAGCTGTGGAAGGTGGTCCGGACGTGGAACAAGTGCAATGTTGGGAGAACACAGTCCTCTTTATAATTACGGCATTCCAGTACTTAATCATGGCCTGTGTTTACGCTAAGGGCTGGCCTTTCCGACAACGCTTCTGTACCAACTGTAAGTGTATTCTTAGATATTTTTATTACCAAGCCAACACTACACTTGGCGTATTTCTTATTAGTATTATAAAACAAACTTAATTTGCATTGGAATAATGCATAATTTTGTATAGGATAAAATACCCTTAGAGTAGTGCCGCCGCAGTAAATATAAAGAGATAAAACCTAAAATTATTAACCTAGACATTTGAAATGTTTACGAGATAAACATGTCTATAAAAACCCTGTCGCTGTTAGTGTTGAGCACACATTTTACACCGCAAACGAAGGATTCACGACATGAAAATATGTAGCCCAAGATCACGCTACATTAGAGGGTACACTAGTCGACGGCTCGAACTCCTTTGTTTGCGACACTAATATGCATGCTAATTAGTGTAATTATTTATTAATCTAGTTTCTATGTATTAATTTATTTAGTGAAATAAACGATGATTTGTAACGAAAACGACCGCGTAGAAATTCATGCTCAAAATAAAATTATATGAAATATTGAATAAATTATCTATCCCTGTACGGTTTCTGTTTTCCCATTTTCTTACTACATAAGTTATTTATTTACGCCCAAAGACGAGTTAAAATTAGTGCTGAAATATGGAACTTCCTTTTTTTTTTCGAATTCTGCTTTCATACAGGGCTAGATAATGACAAGACAAGTTGATATATTTTTTAGTTTTGAACGTTCTCCGTCTAACAGACGAGTAATTGGTATGTGCTTCCTGACGTGATTTTTTGCATTATGCACACTTTTACTTTACAAAATGAAAATGCAAGACTTTGAACTATATCTTTGAAGAGGATAATGTGTTACATGATTTTGAAGATGTAGAAATAATTTTGCGCCCTCCCGGTTAATTCCAAACACGGCGTAATGTTTCCCTGCTACAAGTATCTTTTGGCGCTCGAATGACGTTGACAGCGTGACAGCTGTTGGTAATCATTTAGGGGTTTATTTATAAACGTTGCTTAAAGTAATGATTAGCGGCTGTTTAACCATACATTTATGACGTTACAGCGTCACTTAACTTTAAGCAACGTTTATAAATAAGCCCCTTACTGTTATTTGTTTTGTGAAATTTCAATTGAAATGTATTCAAAAAACAAGATGGCGGCGCTAGTTACGTTTTGGCCACACACCAAAATAACCTTGCAGTGCTATACCTCTAGTTCGTGGCTAGATTGAAAGTTTTTTTCCTAATAACTTTCCCTTTTTTTTCAGATTACATGGTGATAACGCTGGTAACGCAGTGTGTTTTCGTGACGGTAATCCTGCTGTGTCCATGGAAGTGGCTCTCAGACTTTATGGAGGTAGAAGCCATGGACTCCGATGACTTCGAACAAACCAAGTTCCGCATCTATTTGCTATTGATACCCGCCATCCATATAATTTTGGCTATAGCTATTGAGGTGAGAATGCTGAGATTTATTTCGGATCTTGTTCAGGGGGTCTACTCTCTAAGTCCGTCGAAGATACGGGCCCGTCCAAAAGTAGTTGATCTGTCAAAACAAGTGTAAAATTAAAATTTTCAGATGGACAGAAACACATCGGGAGTAAGGCCAACTGTCAAATCGTGTTGTCAGTTAGTTCGGATCTCAAACTAATACTTATGTTCGGAAGTGATACGGAGTAGGAAATGTCTTTGAACTTTGACTGAAACTACGATCTTTGTAGGGGAATAGGCCCCTGATAAGGCGTTTAGTATACGTGCGTATCCTCTAGTAGCCGCAAAGCGCGTGTCCACATGTATGAAACGTCTTATCTAGACAAACACTAAAACAATATCTAGAATAGCCTTGTGTCAAGTACAAGGTGACATGTTTCTTGTTGAACTACACACATATTTATTTATTTACAAATCGTATGCCCGATGGCATTTCCTATTGGCAAAATGTCGAACTTCCATACAAACTTTCATCCCCAATTAACTCCTTTAGGGGATAAATTTTCAAAATTCTCGCCAAAAGTAACTTTTGTGGAAAATTGTAGACTTCTAGACCCAGCGGTTTAGGCAGTGCGTTGTCTGTCAGTGATTTATTAAGTACATTTATTAAAACAATGTAGAATAAGATACTATAGTACTAGATCTTACACTAATTACATATTTGTAATAACTCTTTAAACCATATATGGCAACAACCGGCTCGCGGACCGGATCCGGCATTTCTGGTCGATCTTACAGGCTATTTGAATAATTTAAATTTGAAACTTCATAAACAAGGACAGTTAGTAAATGATTTGTACAGCCATTTGAAAGCGTTTCAGATAAAACTACGCTTGTGGGAGTCACAGATGCTGTCTGGTAACAGTTACCATTTCAACACACTCTCTGCGTATGACAATATTGCTTATGCTCAATATGCTGAAGAACTCAAGTTACTGTCGGAACAATTTTCGAACAGAATTAGCGACTTCAAAAACATGGCAGACTGTTTCAGTTTATTTGCTACTGCTACAAAATGTACACATTTGTAAGTGCATTGGAGCACCAATACACTTACAAATGGAGTTAATCGAGATTCAAGAAAACTCACTCCTAAAATCCAAATCTACAAAAAATACCTAGAAGAAGACAATTTTCCGCAGCTTAGAAAATTCGCAAGAAGATTGATTTGTGCGTTTGGCAGTACTTATAAATACGAACAGTTCTTTTCATTGATGAAAGTTAATAAATTAACACATCGTACAAGACTGACTGACGATAATTTGGAAAATTCTTTATGTCTTTGTATCAGTGGAATTAATCCAAATATCGATGGATTAGTTTCCCAAATTCAAGCTCAAGTGTCACATTGATTTCGGTGTATTTAACTTTCATAGTTTGTACCGATTGCAAATTTAACGATTTAATTATAATGTACCATTTTTTAAAATTTCATTTTGTTATTTTAATAAATTGTACTATAATAACATTGTCGTATTAGTTCATGTCTAATATCTATCGCAAAAAAATATTATCACTACTTTAAAATGCACTAAGTACTTTTAAACGCGGCCCGCGAACGTATTTGCACGCAAAATTTTGGCCCTCAACATGTCAAAGGTTGCCCATACCTGCTTTAAACTATAATTTGTCCCCAGGCAACACTGTCAGACTCGGAGAAGTTCTCCCGCCTGGCGCGCGTGGTGCGGCGCGGCTGCGACAAGCGGCCCGCGGGCGACGCGGCGCGCCCGCTGTGGCCGCCCGGGCCGCCCGGGCCGCCCGCGCGCGACCCCGTGCTGCTGTGCTGACTACTGCGCACTGCGACCTGCTCATGTATGCCAACCGGTGTGGAGTGGCTAGCGCACGGATTGGAAACTGGGTTAATATTATTTGGACTCTGTTTAAATGCTCTCCTAAAGAGGATAAAAAAACAAAAAAAAAACCTATCCTTTTTGGGGCTATTTTGTTTTATCTGAAAATGCTGTTGGTGAGCGTTTAAATTGTAGCCATTTAATTCGAGGTTATGCGAGTTAACAATCCATTTACTCCCTACTCCATGCCATCGGGACTTTCCCGCCCTATAGTTACCTTTTTACTCCGTAGTGCTAGTGTAAGAGGCGCCGGACAATCAGCTCGGCAGCTTCCCTTATGTTACTAAATTAAAATATTTATTTTTGTCGGTCGGCGAATAATCTTACCTGGAGGTTTAGTCGGCTGTTACTTAATTTTTAAGTCAAAATCTAGTAAAATTATACTATTGCCGTTCGGTATTGAACGCAGGTACTTTTTTAATCGGCCACTGTGCTGTCAGGGTTGAACTAATACTGCAAGCGTTAGAAGTTACCGCGCATTTTATAATAACGACAAACAAAACATCTAATTTGCATACGCTGCGCCCCTTTTCTAGCGGTCGTCATCCATTCAGAGATAATTAAAGCTTACCTTACATTTTGCCAAAAGATATTTTTTGTCTAAACCAAAACTGACTAACTAACGCATGTAAGTTGTAGTTCAACCCTAATTCTTCGTCGAGTCATCTTGTTATGTGAGACCGAAAATCGCAATATAGTGCGTTTTTGCGACGCAAAATCGACGTCTAAATTTTATACGCATTGTATTTTCCGCACTGCCGTGTTTTCGACCCATATATTATGCAAGATCGACGTGACATCTGCTGTGATAAACGAATTCTCGGATACTTCCAGCGCTGAATATCATTCACGGATCACCGTAGCATTTACTATTTTGTTTTAAAAGTAGTTATTACCCTGATTACAGTACTTTATATTTATGGCTGTAATTAAAATCTCGAAAACTATAAAGATCAATTTATCTACTTAATTAATAATTATGTTAATTTTACATTATTTGTCGTTTTTGATAGGTTGTGTAATTTTGACATTTGTACTTATCGATGATACTTAACTCAGCATTTACCGAGTCTGTCAAGTATATGTTTACCGGTCAATATGAAAGAGCAAATATTGAATTGCTCACCATCGGGATAGGGAAGTATCTAGAGATGATTAATCATCTTATGAGGCGTAAAGCGTCCATTGCCTGATTTGGCTTCAGCATTTTGATTGTTTCTGGAATTGGATTCGTATACAAACATGATGCGCAATGGAGTCATAAAAAAATATCAAATAACAGGTGTGTGTATTCAACACACTTGTATTAACGTATTATTTAAGATTTATTTTATGCAAAATTCGTTGTCAGTTTGAGCTTAACTAAAGAATTCCCCAAAACAAATATAATTAAGTATTTAGCGCAAATTATATTAAGATATTCGCGACGCGAATATTCTTTAAGTAAGTTAATTATAAAATATTTCTGGTAACGCCGCCGCGCCGTGCGGATTGAGAGAAGGTACCTACAGCGGGTGTAGATCGATACGATTGTTTAACACTCGAATAACTTCACATTCCGCCTAAATACCATGCCCCAGTGGAGGATGAAAATGATCTTTAACGCAGAGGTAAGACGTTACGAACGAACTTATCTTTGATCTCAGAAATCCTCCCCTAACATATAACTTATAAGTAACATAGGTACCTATTCGTCGAATTTACTAATATTTGTATTCAATAATGGGCCGAGGCGGATTCTGTGGGTCTAATCAATGTTTTATGCCAATCACTCGACATAACGTTTTAAGTACTTATTCAATAAATTGGGGTGCCAAATAACGCTTGACAGACTCTTTTCAAATACTTTTAACATGTCATCTGTTATCTATTAAATAGAAACCTGCAACAGTACAAAACTTGTTAGCCGGTGTGTAAACAATAAAATCGAAAACTGTGGCAGAAGCGCACAGTTCACACATACTAATATTTCCATTATCATTGCATACATATTTACCACTTGTCATTATACTCTTCGTAAAACTTCATGTCTTCTCATAGTGCAAATATGCCTCTTATTTCTTCATAATAGTGGAAGTTGTCACAAAAAAAATCATTTACCGTCATATTACGAAATGAGTTCTAAGTTTGGTCCAAGTAGCCAGTTGTTTTATTTCCATCCTTATTCCGACTGGTTTAAAGTTCTTAATGAAAAAATAACAACAGACTCTGATTTAAAATCAGTTTTTGTATTTAGAACTTTAATTAACGATGTCGAAATAAATTTCGAAATTCAAAAATGGCTCATTGGGTTATACCTGGTTCTAAAGATAAACCTTGTTTTGTAATAAGGCCGTTAGAAATCAAATTCCCCTAACTTATTTTTTTTATTCATAGTAATATTTTTCAGAAATCAATTTATTAGCAAATGGCCTTTGGTCCTTTTAAATGAAATCATAGATTTAGGTATATAAGTTGAATCCTACTTATTTTGTTATTGTAAATATAGATACAAAAATATGAATTGAAATTACTTACGTGTTTGAGTATGCGTGATTAGTTTAAGATAAATAAATGATTTGTGATTTTGCATTTCGCTCGTACTTCACATACAATACTTGAAGATTTTGCTCAGTTTTTATTTAATTTATATAACTTATATCAATCCCTGTTAAGTTGTAGCATGCTACTTATATCAGATTACAAAGAAAGCTACATTGTTATTGGAAAGGTATTCTAAATCAAACAATGGTAACAGTTTGCTGCTGTATTGTATTATTATCGTAAAATACATTAAAACGTGCGTGCAAAAATATTGTAATAGTGTCAAATATTGTAATGAAAATTACTTGCTTACTACTTAAATTGTCTGTGCTACTTCAATCATTTTACACATTGTTTTAACGTTATATTAATAAATATTTATATTTTACCATTTAAAAACATGATGTTCGAAAGAAAGAAAATGGATGATTTAACTTTCAACTAATGTTACAGTATCTTAAGATTACTAGTATTTGTGCGTAGACCACTATAGAATAAAATATGTTTTTTTTAAATAACTTGATCCAATGTAATTTTAGTAATTTGATGCCCGCCCATGCTTCACTTCAATCGCAGGATTCCATTACATTGTTTGAGACGTATTTTTCACTTGTATTCTTCAATAGATTTACTACGAGGCTCCTCCTTTGATATACGTATTATTAAACGTAATATATTTACAATTTACTATTTTATTGCGTTAAAAATGGTATTATCAAGTAGTGTAAGATACAATCCAGTGAACGAGCAGCATTCCGATTTGTATGTTGTAAAACCCAAAGTAGCATCTTCAACCATTTCAATGTTAAATGTTTTAACGTAATATCACAGATTTAATACAGATGGTTCACTCCGCAGTTTAGGTATGAAGCGACAAGTAGGTACGCGACGGGCTCGACTTTTCGAATTCTGTGGGCGTAAGAGTTACGCTGTAGAAAGAGAGGCAACTTCTAGGTCAATATAACTAAGTAATAAGCGCTGTGTAAGCTGAATTGCACTTTATTGCATAAACTAACTTAAACTATCACTAAAATTCATTACTTTTGACTATGAGAAACTTAAAGCTATTCTGTAGTAAAAAGTCTCTAAATTTAAAAATTATTTTGACACAACTAAATCGAATTTGACAATTGCGACTCCACGTAGTACATACTTGTTTGCCCTACCCCGTGATTTTTTTTAGAGCCGGAGGCGCGCAGTTTGGGCTGCCTCGACGTGTTTTATATGGAGTTTTTCACTTTTTGTATGGAAAAAAAAAAAATACCTACGTGTTGAGTATTAAGGGGTATAAGGGTTTTATAATGGGGGTCGAAATTATCATTATTTTTGCGATAGGACACACCATTTTCGAGATATAAGCAAAAGAAAAGAAAAAAATCCAGTACAGTACTGTTTTTGTACCCGAAGTCGAGATGTTCGTGTGGATTTTAGTTCATGACAACTAATAATATTCCACACCATTTTCAGTGGCGATTAAAAATGGTCAGAATTAGTTAGATAATTAAATTTTTAGGTGAAAAACGTCAAATTCAGAATAACAAAATTGTCATTTTCACTAAATTAAAATCCCAGTACAATCTTAGTGCTGTCTAACTAAAATATAGTTAAGTTGTGCCACTTTAGTCTATTTCAGAATGGGAAATCATCGTTTGACAGGAGTAAACTAAATTTTGGTGATTTTTAGTCTAGTTTAGACGCATTTGTGACAAGAGAATCGCCACCATTGTGTCGTAGCAAGTCGCTTTTTATTTAAATGGTTTTGCGGAGTGAATCTTCTGTACTAATCTGTGATAATATGCAGTTGCATCGTATCCTTTATATAAATGTAATGTAAAATATTCGATGCAGCAACTTTTAATATAATTGTACGTATAAGTTAATAATGATAATAATTTGTCATCTCGTCAGCAATACTGCAAGTCATGCGCTGTACGCTGCACTAGAAGTATTAAATTAATATTAAATAATAGGTCATAGAAGTAGATCCTTTTTGAAATGGGTTTTAAAAGGTATTATAATGCCAAAGTTGCTAAGATTCCTTGGAAAAAAGTTGGAAATGGCATTGTAGGTTTAAAATCTTTGTTAAATTTATTATACATCTGTAAATTTCATTTTACGAATATTGCGATAAAAATACAATCAGCATTATTAATATCTGATATTTGGAAACGATGCAAGAGTGTTATGATTCATTCATTCGGTAATGACCGCTAATGAGTGAAGTGCGTGAGTAATAGATTGCCAGTCAATTTATGAATGCAATATTAGTAATATTTATGTTTGATTAGTCAGAAATTTCATTCCTAATTGTTTAGTACTTAGACGTTCGGTGCTGCGTATGTTTTAGTGCCCTTGGTTCATAGATAACAAATTGTAGAAATAAATTGTATAGAATACATACACAGATCACACAAAATGTTTCGGAACTTATATTTTTTTGTAAACTTGTTATTTATTGAACTGCATTATTGTGTTCGTTTTTAGACTTTACTGTATGTATGTTTATATTTCTCGAATTTTGGAACTTGTTGACTGTTTTTGTGTCCAATTGTCACAATAATGTAGTTCGATATAAATTTTACTAATTGCGACACGACATTAGAATGGATGTATGACCAAAAATATTGGAATAAATATTAACTGAAATATATTTTTGTTTCATTTCTTAAAACACTTACCTACAGAAAAATAATTAACTAACCTAAAAATATTATTATAATCTAGAGTAAAAATTCACATTGTTAAGGTTATAACTAGGGCAAGTAAGTGGGGTATGAAGGAGGCGGTGAGTACTCGGGCGGCTGCGCGCCCTTGGCCCGCACCACGAGCGGCCGGGCGCTGCGCGGCACGGGGGGTTGCTTCCACCTAGAACCGACACATCACTGGTTAACGATATATACAATTACAGCAGTGCTATTCTGTTACCATCTCACCGTGAACTCAGGTGAAGTGAGCTCGGAGTGAGCTGTCAGTCCGTAGCAGCAGGTGGAATGACAGCTCACTTCACCTAAGTTTTCACGGTGAGATTATTACAGAATAGACCGGCTGTTTTTAACCCAAGTAACAACCCACCAGCAAACTTATTGCAATGAGAATAGGATCACTGTGATTTTGACCGATGCAAAATCAGAGGTAAAATAACTAAAAAGACTCTAAAACTGAGATGCAACTTGGAACATTCTAGTGGAAAAGCACCTTTATTCACACACACTTACGGTGCGTTTCCAGTCACCGACGGTGGCAACCAACCCACCAACACTGGGCAGCATCTCCCCAGCTTAGCCCAATCAATTTAGGGCACCAAGCGAAGATCTGTTTTTTCCCAAATTTAGTCGCTAATTAGTCGGAGTCAGTCGCTAAATATCAGAATATGACGGTCACTGGTTCAAAAGTCACAAGCACAGATATAGATCACGATCTGTATGAAAACCAAGCGTGCCATTTTTTGACTACCTACAAAGAACGATTTAGTGATGGGAAAATCAAATCGATGCAAAGACGCCGCCGCGTGCGGCACCCGTCTCGCCCCAACCCCCGCCTAGCGCCAGCGCGAGCGCTCATTCAGCCGGCAGTAGGTACGCTGAGTCTCCTTCAGTTCAGGAGGCGGAACGCGTGAGGGAGAGGCAAATTTTGCGCCCTCACGCCTCTAGCCAGAGGAGACGCCCCGGGCGTCGGGAATCCCAGGCCAATTCCCGGCTAGCGTAGGCGCGGGCCCACGGATGGTGAGCAATAGGTAGCTCGCCTTCCGATAAGGACCAGCAGTGCTATTCTGTAACCATCTCACCGTGAAAACTTAGGTGAAGTGTGTGTCATTCCACCTGCTGCTAGGGACTGACAGCTCAATCAGAGCTCACTTCACCTAAGTTCTCACCGTGAGGTGGTTACAGAATAGCACTGCAGGCCCGGGTCAACGGCGCGTTGTGTTCCACGCGCGCCTCAAAGATATGTCAGCACAAATGACGATCCGTTAGGGCCGATGCCTGCCGGGGTTGCGGGAAAGTCCGAAAGGGATACCGTGGCCCCTGGCAACATACAGGCAACTGAAGGAACACGGGTGGGTTGAGTCTGACATTATCAAATTGACGGATATTCCAAAGAAAAACAAAAAAAAGCTCTAATTTACGTTAGAGTAATAAAATATGTTGCCGAAATAAGAATAGGTATATGATTTACCTAATACGTTAAAATTATCGTACCTTTAGTAAAATGTTTAAAATACATAAACGTTTGAAAACGTATTGCTATCAACCTATTGCTTGATATATACTACAATACTTTAAAAAAGAAAAACACCTAGCCATGTTTACGTAGGTCAACCGCAGCCCTACGTAAACATACCTATGTAGGTATGTACGAATGTGAGATTTATCTAGGTAAATAGCTATTTTTGGAAGAAAAATGTCTCAATAAAGGGCATTTTTTCAAATTAACTGAATGTTAAAATGCTAGATTATTTTACTCAGGTACAATTTTTTTTGCGTTCAAAGTTTAACACACTGCATATCATTTCAAACTTACCCAATGACTTATTCTGTTTATGTTGTCTTTACACAGAAATATCTATATGGAAAAATATATACAACGCACACTAATTTGTTACAAAAACCGTTATTACTCGAGTTCGTAACTATTCATAATAAGTTCCACTGTAAACTGGCTGATTTTAACTTACGTCACATGCAACTCGCTCTAAGTAGCTCGTCTGTACCTACACGCGCATCTATCTCTTTCTTACTTACCGTAAATGAAACAGAGCGCAGCGATCTATCTGCCAGCGACTAAGTGCACATTTTGTTCGATAAATAATTACATATATTTATTGTAGATCTGTTTAAAGGTAATGAATACAGCTTTCCATTGGTGGGATATAATTATAGAATAACTTTAAATTTATATATTTCAAAACAAACATTCCACCCTAAGACATCATAGATGGAAAAAAATCTAAAAACGACTTAAAGAATTTTGTACTTGCTTGTACCAATTTATGGAGAAATTGAATTCTTTAATATCTTTTAATTACACACCGACTAAATCTGTGACTTGGCAAAAAATTGCGGCTAATTAGCGACTAAATTTGGGGAGAAAAAGGATCTTCGCTAGGTTTCCTAGTTTTTGAGTTATAGGTAAATGTGGCCAAGCTGGGGAGATTGTCCCCAGGTCGGCCACCTACTAACGCTTATAACTTTTGAACCAGTGACCGACAGATTCTGATATATGGCGACTGATTCCGACTAATGAGCGACTAAATTTGGGAGAAAACAGATCTTCAGTAGGTAGGTGCTCTAGCTTAATTGGGCCAAGCTGGGGAGATGCCCCCCACCGACAAATTTTGATTTGTTTGATTTTGTGTTAATAAATTAAAATTCCTGATGGTGACCATATCAGTGTCAGTCACACAAAGATGCATGTGAAGCAAAGTCAGAGGCGGCATAAAAACTGGGTTAGTAACTAACCACACAAAAAAGAAAGAAAAAGACTGTCACCAACACGTTGAAAAAAAGAACCTATTATCACAGCTATAGTTTTCTAGTTTTATCCTTAAAACTGTATAAGAACACTGACCAAGGTACGAGGCTCAGATCATGTGGAGGTTTAGCCTTGGCGAGTCTTTCCGCTCGTTCTTGCCGCAACACATCCCCATCTCTCGCGGCCGCACACCATGCTCGCAGAGTGAAGTAGTACAAGAGCTCCACACCAGACAATAGGGAGAAACCCAGGAAGAGACCAGCAATGCCTCCGAATGATACTGAAATTATTAATGTGTTATTTCTTTCTTCTGTTATCTATCCGAAGGTGTATACCCCCATGAGAAAAAGGCATGGTTTTATGTACCTAGGTGATTTACTTATATCCAGGGACGTGACTGTAAAATTGCCAGAAAAAACCGTAGTTTTATTAGATTAGCTCGTGGTCAAATACCACGATCCAAAGAATTACTGTTTATAGACAAGTGGTAATAAATCTTCATGTTTACAATGAAAAATAGAAATATGTCATCTGACTTCAAGCCGTGTGCTACTTGTTTTTTTGGGATATTCGCCAGTCAGTTTCATTATTACCTAAAACAGTCAATGAAAACCACAGAAGGTATTAGGAAAGTCCATTATTACATATACAGCTAATAGGAAAACCAATAAGAATATTTAGTTGTAATTCTACGGTAGTTTGACTCACCTAATAAGTCGACCCAACCGAACAGCACCTCCCGTTTGTAGCGTACCATAGGCCATGACACGAACTCAGTTTCAAGTAGTGTGTTTTCGCTACTTCGTGTAGAACTGGAAAAAAAAAAGTAATATGTAGATACACAAGCCTACCCTAGTCAGCCCGCTATTTTAGGGGTTCTGTAGGTATCTACGCATGTAGGTACCTAAACCAACTTAACTATGTCATCCTAAGACGACCCTCTGACTCTGACCCATAATTTTGTCTCTTTCATAGTGTATGTAGGAATGCATACAAGGTTTTCCTATTTAGTTGTAAATGCGTCACCCCGTCCTACGTTACAGTGACGTAGTTAGGACAACTTCAGAACATACCTACCTACCCAATAAATAGGTAAGTGAGGTATCACACATCTATGTTCAGAACAATAGCATTATTAAACAACGAGTTGAGTAAAGTGATGCAAAACTTACTCGACGTCAGAGAGTTTTTCAACTTCATATACAGAGTGAGAGCATCCAAGTTCGCACGTGCAACGCGAAACGTCGGTTATTGCGGCCGCGTATTTTGCTATACAGCCTAGTTCCCTTAACGTGCATTGTTTATAGCCTTCTAAAACACAAACGTAGAACGTTAGAAAACACTAAATATTGGTCTGATGTAGGTACCTGCAGGTTTATAAATTATAATTAAGGGCGGATCCAGCCTTCGAGTCAGGTCACATATTAGAGGTCCAGTAAGAACAGGGTCCAATTAGTGGCGGAGTAAGTCTGTCAGGGGGCCCGGTATGGCAAAACAAAACGAGGTCCCCCGGTCTTCTCGTTTTTGTAGGTATTTCTAATAACATTTTGCAAAAAATTAATAGTGGTAAACAAGTAAAGTTTAACGTGCGTAATTTTTAGAGATCGGATATTCGGATGCATATTTACCTAAAGTTGAGTATTATGAAAAGCACTTTTGTATCGAAAAAATCCCGGGACACCGGAATCGACAAATTTAGTTCTGATTTATAAAATCGAATGTTCAGGTGTTGGCTAATAGATATGGAATGCACTTTTGTATCGACCGCAAAAATATCGTGATTCCGGAATTGATAAATTTAGTACCTAGGTACTTTTTGACTATAGAAATGCTAGCTAAAGTAGTAAACTAGTACCCTAATTACGTAATACACGATCAATCGGAATTAGCATCGTTTTGAAAGAAATTGCTAATCCATTGCTTCATAAGTTCGAAAAAAAAACTGCTCAACAACGTAATAACGCAATGAATGTTGTGAACTGTCAAAATGAAACAAATTTGTCGTAATCGTTTACGAAAATGTGTTGCGTAATTATATAGTAGATTGCCAAATTGGCATAGCACACATAGCGACAAACAATTCGGTGCCTTGAGTTTCGTTAAAAATGTTTACAGTAGGTAGGTAGGTATTTACATATACATTTTTATGTTAACACCGCAAAAGTAACCTTCTTATGAGGGCTGAGTCATTTCCATACCATGTATCCGATTAGTTGTGCAGTCCCGGATTTTATTGAATTCCGGGATTTATATATTAAGATGTTTTTTTTTATTAAGAAGCCACTTCCAGAATTACTTAGCCAAAAATTAACTTTAGGTAAATATGCATCCAAATATCCGATAAAAGGTAAAATTACTCTTGCAAATCATGCCTTTTAATCTCAATATGCTCTATAGAAAAAGAAAGAATGTAAAAACCAAGAGCGAGCGAGGCGAACTCGAAATTTTTTGCACTCCGTCTCGTATAAATCTCGGTCGGGTTTCCATTGGATATGCTTACGGAAATAGGAGTTGCTTCGTCGACAGCAGAAAAGATTGAGAGTCAGACAACTTTACCACACCGCCTTGTGTAGATAAGATTTTCATTCGACAAAGAACTCCTATTTATCTCCGACATGTATACATACATGTCTTCGGATTGCACCACAGGCATTTCAAAGATTTATGCATGAAGCATAGACGTATAAATATATGTCTACCTATGGCATGAAGTCTAGAGAGGCTTGGACTACTAATGCTACGGTTTTGATAAACTCTTCTCTTTGATATTTTGATAAACTCGGACACAGAAGGAAAGCATATCAATCACCTGCGTTTGTCTGACTACGGAATCGGAATTGACATAGAGAAGTGCATATTTGGCGCGAAAACACTAAATTTCTTAGGCTACGAAGTCACAAAAGACGGTATCAATCTCACAGCAGAGAAAGTATAAACCATACTTAACTACCCAAAACCAACTACCGTTCAAGACCTTCGACGCTCTTATGCTTAATTTTTACCATGATTGTCTACCTAAGCAAGCTGAAATCCAGATAGCATTGAATAACCCTACATAATAATAAGAAGAATGACAAGACGTCCCAAGACTACCTATCATCTGGAACCATGCAACTGAAGACGCTTTCTATAAATGCCGCCAAAGCATATCGGAGGTTGCCCGGCGCAAGGAGCTCCACTATGTATTATGACCGACGCTTCGTGTCTTAGTGTAGGCGCAGTCCTACAACAGACAGTGAACAACATCTGGAAACCGCTTTCATTTTTCTCGAAGAAGCTCAGCCACACACAGGTGAGATACAGCGTATACGATCGCGAGCTCTTAGCGATCTATAGGGCTGTCAAGCATTTTAGAAGACTGATAGAAGGGAGCATAAGATCCAGGTTACGATATCCTGATGAAGCGAAGGTAGTCTTGCTTCAATAGGCGACCCACTCCATTGTTCCTCCGACCCACTCCATCGCATCGTATTGCCTGCACGCGCTATTTCTTCGTTTTCACTTAGCGTTCTTTTTTACTTTTTATTTATTTTTGCTCGGCTCCTAAGGGATCTAGCGTGATGTTAAATAGTCTATAGCCTTCCTCAAGAATTGGACTATCAAAAGCAAAAATATTTTTCAAATCCTGGTACCTAGTTCCAGAGATTAGCGCGTTCAAACAAACAAAAAATAAACTCTTCAGTTTTATTTAGTCTTATATTATTATGCGTGTCGTTGGACTACCTATGTGTTTACCATCATACAGAGTATTTATTTTATTAGAATTATCAATGAGATTAGAATAATGTTTAGTGGTCGACCTAGTCCCAGCCCAGGGGGGGGGGGGGGGGTCATGACTCCCATGACAGACTTTCGTTGCTGATCATACCTAATTACAATTAGGTAAATCAAAAAACGTACTCAAAGGTGGATAAAAATGCGGCACACATTTGCAGAATGCTCGACTCCTTTGCATGCGGCACTGTCTCATACAAGCCGAATAAGTGTAAATATTAGATGTCTCCAAGTGCAATTCATCAGCAAACACGCATCGTCTTTGGCGAATGGACAGCTGCCGAGCGTCTTCAGTGGTGTACGTGTGTTTCACAGAGAAGGAGACTTTCTCCACGCGTCGATCCCAAGAATGCTGAGCGCTTTGCTCTAAACCAGCCATTTCTTCGGTAGAGTGAATGAATATCTGCAAGTAACCAGTCAGTTTTTGTAATTAGTACTTTAACTTTGTCGGAATAAAGTTCGAAATTCAAAAAAGGCTCGATGGTTTAAACCCTTGTACCATAGATAGAGCTTGTTTACAACGCTCTCAAATGCCTCATTTTATATGACTAAGCAATGCCGCTCTAAGGCAATGAATTAAAAACACTGTAATAGGATTACGAATAGCGGAGACCATAATTAATAAACTATACACGCACGTCGAATGTAGTGTTTTTACGATCAGAGTTAAACATGAAGGACCATTTAGCGTCGGTCTCGTGGATGAACGCCTCAGTGAACTGCTCAGCCTGACTCTGCGATTGCCTGAAAAATGTATTGAAGAATAAGACTTCAAGCAGATCACGTGTTTTAATAACTAATAATAGGGGTTACAGTATGAAATTACCGTTTTATTGTAATAGGTACTTCGAATTGACATAGAACCTTCATGGTTTGAGATTTTTGAGTGAAACTTTTTCACAAGGCATGTGAAGTTCTTCTGTTAAAAAATGTGCAACATTCGATTATCGACTTTCAGTTGTTTTTTTTTATTCAGCTTAGACAAGAAAGATGGATACTTCGAAAATTCGAGTTATTTTTGAATACGAGTTCCGACGCGGAACTAACGCGGCAGAAACAGCTCGCAATATCAATGTTGCGTTTGGAGTGGGGACTGCTAATGAATGCACCGTACGATTTTGGTTTGAGCGCGTTCGTGATGGAAACTTTGATTTGAAGAACGAACCACGTGGAAGACCGCCCACACAGATGAATAACAATGAATTGAAAGACATGGTGGAAGCCGATCCGAGCCAAAATACCTAGGAATTAGCGGCTTGGTTTAACGTTACCTAACAACAATATTGACTCATTTGCGTCAAATCAATAAAATAAAAAAATATGATAAATGGGTGCCTCATGATTTGACTGATCTGCAGAAAGAAACGCGTGTTGAAACTTGTGTTGCCTTGTTGAATCGATACAGAAATGAAGGAATATTGGATCGAATTGTGACATGTGATGAAAAGTGGATTCTTTACGATATCAGTAACAATAAAAAGGTAATGGTAACTGTTTGGTGGTCTCAGCATGGTGTTATTCACTATAGCTTTCCCCGATCTTGTCAAGCAATAACGGCAGATGTCAACTGTGCCGAACTCCGAACAATGATAGCAAAACTAGCAGTGAAATAGATACTCATGAATCGATCTTCACCTTTATTGCTCCATGATAACGCGAGACCTCATACAGCACGAGAAACCGTTTTAACTCTACAGGAACTGCAATTAGAAACCATTCGTCACCCTCCGTATTCGCCAGACCTTGCTCCAACGGACTACCATTTTTTTCGTGATTTGGACAATTTTCTACGTGATAAAAAGTTTTCTTCTCAGGAGGCAGTACAAAATGCTTTCACACAGTTTGTCGAATCTAGATCACGATAGTTCTATCGCAAATACATAAATGACCTTCCTATTAGATGGCAGCAATGTATAATAGATAATAATGGTAATTATTTTGATTAAATAAATATGTAAAAAAAAAGGTCTTTTTTTATTTCAGTACAAATCGGCAATTTCATACTTTAACCCCTAATACATACTACTACTACTATTAATTAAAAAGTTGGTAGTACGCTAAGACAAATAATATGTATGTAGCTATACTCTTCTTACCATGGCCAAACTTTATCGGCATGTTTGGAGTTAAAAGCGTAACAGAATCCCATTTCAGTGAAAACGGGCATAAGCACGTCGCAACACTCCTCGGAATCTCCCTTCCATTCGCAGTCGTAAAACAATGACTCACAATGACGGACTATCTGTGAACATAAAACATACAAACGTAACCAACACGGGGTTTGTTCGTATGTTTCGATACCTAGGTACGGTACAACTATTTTCAAATCGAATCGAATCAACCTATCGATTGAGTGTCCGGTCTGCACCAAGTGCAAAGGCAACTGATAGAAATCCGACGACTGACGAAACACGAAGTAAGTTTGCCTATGGACATTTAGAAAATAGTTGTACTGTACCTACATGTTATTTTGTTTTGTTTGAAAATAGTAATAACATTATTTAACTTTGAAGCAAAAACGTTACCCTCCCACAATAGGAAATATCTACTCCTCAAACCTCACATAAACAAATAATTGGAATTAGACCGTAGAATATTATATTTTCCATGCGGGAATCGAATCTCTGTCCAGCTATCTAATTACGCAACCCATTTTCGTAAACGATTGCGACAAATTTGTTTCATTTTGACAGTTCAACAACATTCATTGAAATTGAATTATTTACGCTATTGAGCAGATTTTTTTTTCGAATTTATGAAGCAATGGATTAGAAGTTTTTTTTAAACGATTTAAATTCCAATTGATCTTGTATTACGTAATTAGGTTACAGATCTGCTCAAAGACAATCGCTAAGTTACTGCGCCAACCGAAGCGTGGTAAATTATTTTTATTTAGCACGATAGTAATTTCGGTTTAGGTAGGTATTTGGAAAGGTAATAAAACGTTATTACTTCAAACACAGCATCTTTAGGATGTTTAGCCGGTGCAGGTTCATCTCCCTCGGTCTTTCCCACAAGCGCGGGATCCGAGAGGAATTCCGCAGCGCGTTCTTCTATAGAACGATAACTGAGAGTCGCCAACCAACGCATCATCTCACCAGCTTTGTCCGGTGGCTCTGATCCCCAAATACTGGAAAATACACAAGTCACGGAAAATTGTAGAACAGGCATACCTAGGTGGGTACCTACAGAAAAATTACCTTCATTATTGTAGGTATCGTTAGGTCCTTAGACTTTTGAAACAGTAGGTACCTACCTAAGCTGTTTTTTTATTATGAAGTAAATCATACAGTAATGCTAATGACTTAATACTTATATATACCTACCTTTCAATATAAGTTTCCAGTAATTCATCATCAACGGGTTCTGCGTCGCATATCGTCACCGCCGGAAAGGGCACATCCCAATTATGAAAGTCCGTATCCAAACCTGTAAAACGATTATTATACTTAAGCCACAGTAATATTATCATAATTACCGTGCTTAAGCACGCTAGAGGTACCTATAATTAAGTAGGTAGGTACAGATAGTGCAATCCACGACGACGCGCCCCTCTCCGCGATTACTGTACTGTAAGCTGTACTTTAGTACGCAGCGGAGCGGAATGGGGCGCGTCGTCGTGGATTGCACTATCTATACTCGTCCCTATTCAATAGGTATAATGACAAAGTCGCTTACCCGTAATAGTGGGATTCGTTTGGAACTTTTCCCATAAACTGACTATTATGATACAAGTGGTCACTGCACCGACGGCTGTGAAACTGAACCACATAAACCTGCAACGGAATAGATTTAGGATGATGCAATTTATTAAATCGTGTTTTCTACTAAGATGTTCGTTGAGTAGAAAGACGTTAACAGCCTCCACGTGTCCTATCATTGAAATGCGATGGAACGAACGCAGACACTGAAGATTTATTTATTTATTTAGGATACCGCGGTTTGTTAAAAGGAATTGGATTCACAGAAATCATAGGCTTTGTAAGGTCAGTCAACGCAGCAGCGATATCGTCCGTCGGCAAAGAAATTCATAGTATATGAAGAAAGGCACTATACTTACTTTTCACAAAACGGCCTGTCCTTTTCAGCAATGTATCGTACTCCATGCAATGTTGAATTGTTGAAAAACTCCGTCGTCTGATGACGTAGACTTGCAGCCAACAAAGATATGCCACTAACATCTGAAGGCGACCGGTTCTTTTTAGAACCTGAATTATCATTTTTGAAGTTGTATTCAGGATACACTCTCATGTCCTATCACATGTTCGGGTGAAATGTTCAGTTTGTGTACACACAAGATCGGTAATAAGCTGACTGAATCACGCAACAATGATAACATCGAAATTATCGACCAGCCGTTGCGTGATGTTCTATGTCCAACATATACTACTAACACGGTTAAATGTCAATAGCTATTTAAATCATTAACATTTTAAAAGGTCACATTTAAAAAAGGTCAAGTTAAATATTAGATATTTTAATTATGAAATTTCTTCTTAATAAAAATACCGTTGTTTCAGTTCCTTTCTATATCTACCTCGGTCAACCTATATAGCCTTTATTTTTACAGAGACGTTGCTGTGAAATCAAGATTGAACGGAAGATCCGCTGAAAATTAGATTTGGTTGACTGATTTTCCCACCACAATTTTGTCGTGGATGGTATGGTATTATTTTTTACAGCTATCGCTTGCAAATACTTTGGCAGTTCAAAACAAAGGACTTTTTCTTCTATACGAACCATCATGCTATAGCAAATTACCTAGTGGTTTAGGTAGTGTGTTTGTGAGTGTAGATAACATGTACGTGTATATCATGGAAACTGATACAATTTGAGTTTTATCGATAAAAGCTTTTTAATAATTCAAAGTGGCAATTAACTAACCAACAAATAATCTTTTTAATAGTATAGATAGACGGTATCACGGTAATATGCACATATCATAGTAGTTTATAATTAATGTCAAATTTAATGATCTAACACATTCGACGAAGGGTTCGTTATTCCTGAAGGGGGCTTTATGGTACGCTGGTGCAGCTGTTATCAGTTTCAAGATTCAGCGTTGGATCGCCAAAGGAAGCTCATTTGGCCATATATATGAAATTAAGGCTCCGATATCCTTAGTGATCTTTAGGCACTAGAACACGTCACTCAATTATAGATAGTGCAATCCACGACGACGCGCCCCACTGCTCCGCTCCGTACTAAAGTACAGCTTACAGTAATCGCGGAGTGGGGCGCGTCGTCGTGGAGTGCACTATCTGTACCTGTATCTGTATATGAATGCTTTGACATGAATTCGGACCATTCACCAATAATTTTATCAGTATGGCATCGGATCCTACGCATAGAGAGCAATCCTACACTTGTAAATACTTAGTTTCAGAATAGACCTGGATAATTCAATAGAATTAAGAGTTCCATTAAAAACTCCGGAACAGCTGGATTTGGAATTAAGTAACAGCAAGCTGTCTGGAAAAACACACCGGGTCAAAGCAACCGCCTACCCTGCAGGAATTTGGTGTCTTATAACTGAAAAGCGGAAACAAAGGAACAGATGGCATCAGACCAGATGTCCACAAGATAAAAGACTGCTGAACAACCTTACTAAGCGTCTTACGCAAGTAATTAAGCACTACAGCGACTCCTTAACAAATAGCTACCTTAGTCAATTAACGAGTGATACTAAAACCGGCTACTCGTTTTGGAAGGCTACGAAGCACATGAAACGACCCATTATCCAAACTCCTCCAATCAAGGAAGAAAATGGAAAATGGGCAGGACCATTTAGAACGAATTCTCCAACCAAATGAATCCCAGACTCATAATGCGAGGATACTAATTCAGGGTGTTCAAAATAGTTCAGATATTAAGTTGGCTTCCCCAAAAGAAGTATCTAGAGAAATTAAGTGCAATTTTAATCGGAGAAAATCCTCTGGTTACGACTTAATTACAGGAGAAGTTTTACAAAATCTCCCACGTAAAGCTATAGTTACCTTACCACGCTCATTAAAGCTGCATTTCGGTTAAAACACCTTCCTGACATGTGGAAAGTAGCTGAATGATAGTTAAGCCTGGGAAGCCATCTCATGAAACAACATCTTACTGACCAATCTCATTGTTACCTGTGTTGTCAAAACTATTCGAGAAATTATTTCTATAGAGATTGAAGCCTCTTATTGAAGCTGAAAATCTAATCCCCGATTACCAGTTCGGATTTAGAGAACAACACTACGCTCAAACAAGTAGGTACACAGAATTACTAATATTATTGAAAGAACAAAGAAGGTATGCTCCACGGTTTTCCTTGATGTTGCACAGGCTTTTTGCAGGCCTTATTTATAAACTAAGAACAAAATGCTGCATCAACAATTTTCAGACATCATAGTCCTATATATCAAACAGATTGTTTAGAATAAGACAAAGAAATTCATATACCTTAGTCAAATAATAGCTGGAGTACCACAAGGTAGTGTACTAGGTCCGGTCCTGTATCTACTATACACCTGTGATATTCCTGAACTAGAAAATAATGTCATTGCAACCTTTGCTGACGACACAGCTATTATGGCTGTTGGAAATAGTAACGAGGAAACCGTAGATAAGGTTCAAGATTCCATAAATCGTGTATATGAGTAGACTGCAACATGGCGTATCAAATTCAATGAAAGCAAGTCTATCCACATTGACTTCACCAATAAAAAGCCACAATACTTCCCGGTATTCATGAATATTCAACAAATACCGTACGCGAATACTGCTAAGTATCTTGGCATGACACTGGATGCAAAACTGCGCTGGAAAGAGCATGTCAAAAAGAAAAGAGCCGAACTAGATATTCGATACAAAAAAATATTGTCAATATCCAATAAATTGTTGTTATACAAACAAGTCTTAAAACCTGTATGGACCTACGGTATATAGCTGTGGGGCTGCACTAGCTAAAGCAATCGTCAAATCATACAACGTTTTCAAAATAAAGTACTAAGGGATATAGTCAACGCACCCTGGTACATAAGAAACAGCGACCTTCACCGGGACCTGAAGATGGATGTCGTAAACATAGTAATAACAAAATATGCAGAAGCTCATGAACACAGACTTATCATCATGTGAATGTCGAGGCGATCCAACTCCTTGACATCACTGAATTAGTGCGAAGACTAAAAAGGGTAAACCCTTTTGAGTTAGTTTATTGCATTAAGAGCGAACTTAAAAACTGCAGTGCAAGTGCTGACTGTTTTATAGAACACGTGAATGATAGGTCCCCTTAGCATAAAGTGAAAAAGAAAGACGTTATTAAACGATTTCTTAATTTTATAGTTACTTAGTAGTTTAAGTTATATTTAATTTACTTATTTTTATATTACATTACAATCTAGCCATCTAGGCTTGGCTAGATTGATGTGAAAAAAGTCATCAGCTATGATACTTTATAAAAAGAAAAAAAAAACCTAGTACCTATATGATGGGGGCCCAGCATACTTCCCTGCGGAATCCCATTCCTTTGGAACTTTAATTTGATTCCAGTGCGTGCAAGTTGACTTAGAAGCCCCGTTTATGCAAAAGCTCACCTTGAATAAGGACAGTTCAAGTGCGTCCATCGTTCATTTGGCTTTCTATTTTGGACAGTGCCTACCTAACCTACTTGTAGCGTTACAGTAGGAATATCACCGTGTCAAAAGCTCCTGACAATTCTATACAATCGCAACAGACGTTTTCAGGTTATGTATTTCATTAACATTCACATCGGCTCGATTGACGAATTCCATTCATTCTACAGTAAGCTAGAAAACTATCAACAGAACGCGCAGAGTTCACAAGTTCCCTAAGCAATTTGAGTCGTGCTTGTAGGCGTCGTAGCTAAGAAAAGACGAGCGAGCCTTACAATAGTCGCTTATGATGTGTAAAATCTGACATCTTGGCTACGCCTTATATGATAAAAACAATATTCACCATCATCATCGTCATTGCCGTCGTCATCATCATCCTGTTTACAACCTCTCGAACAATGGGTTTGGTACCATCTGACGGCCAACTCTAGCATCCCGCACGAGCTCATTAGTCAAATCAAACAGCGTGCGCTTTCCCGGCTTTTCACGAAATCATTCCCACAGATTGCAGGAAAGCGGGAGGAAAGATGTAACACATCAAAAAAAGTTATTATGAACAACAATTTTGTAACATAATTATAATTCGTAACCTCTTCTAACAAACATAGTGCAGTGAAATCTATAAATTATAAAACGAACATTCAAACTCATTAAGTACCTATCTAAGTAGGTGAGTAGGTAGATCTCAAGATGAGATTCTTCATATTTCAAACAAAATTATATTCTTTATATCCTAATCTTGTAAAAATTAAGCCTCATATTCATTGGGCAGAGTTGAGAAACATCAATACGATATAGCCAGCCATACAGCTACATTCTATTTTGGCAGCAACATGTGTCCCACAAAACAAAATAATATTTTGATGAACCAAAGGTAAAACTTTGTTACCCAAACTCCCAATGAATATGCAGTTTTATGGTAAAATGTTAAAAATATTTAAGTTAAATTAAATTATATGAGTATCTTAATTTATAAAAAATATTGAGATTAGACACGTAGGTCTCCTGTTAAAGAGCACTCATAGGATTAACTTTGGATGTCACGGTACTGCTTATTTCACACGAAGAAGGTATTAGTGGTTCGATTACTATATCAAGATCCTGCAAAGCGTCGTCCAGTAGTTTAATCTTTCCCAGTAGGTTTTCCGCTTGTAAATTATATCCTGGTTCAAGCATCTTACCGGTTGGATTCAGCTTGAAAAGGTGTTCCGCCTGATAAGCACCAAATAAACAATGATTTAAAAATCATTTGTAGATACGTAGGTTTATCGCACATTATATGTATATTTGGGCCGCTTTTTTTTAATGGGTGGCAATCAAGTAGGCAACACATCTGATGGTAAAGCTCTGGCCAAACTGAGGCTAATCCCGCGCGGGATGTGGGATGAAATTCGCTCGCGCCGAACGTCTCAACTAAGTTTTATGAAAGTGTTCGAACTGATGCGAATAGTCGTGTGACTTCATATTCATTAAAACAATCGACGCACGCAGTCGCGTTCTACGTGGGATTCGCCTCAGTATGGCTAGAGCTTAAGTAGTCGCCGCTGCCCATGGACATCTGCAATACCAGAAACATCACTTGCTGTTTTGTAAGTTATGGGTATTTAAGTAGGTACATGTACATACCTAACGCATAAAATAAAATTTGAGAAGTTTTGGTCCACAAAATTTGAAATACTGTCGAGCCAGCGATACGAAGACGAAAAGTGACTTGGATAAAAGTTGTTTCTTTTGAAATAGGTATATTATAATATGTCGCAGATAAGCTTGCAGCCTATGACGCTTATTGTAACTGCAGATAATCCATTACGTCTAAACATGGGTCGTTTTGTCAAACTTAACGCAATGGAAATTCAGCTAAACTATGTTCAGCTATTTTACATATCGCATTTAAGTAACCGTTGTGTAAAACAGCTAACTACTGCGACATTTATAACCAGAAACTATAGAATCATCAACACTTTGAACGACTTTTGTATTTTATTATATAAATCAAAAACAATACAATTTTAGTTAAGACTACATTGTAAACAGGTGGATAGAAATGTCAAAGCTTTGCCATCGCTTGCTGCATATCAATCCAAAAAGATCACAACGAGGTTATCCAGTAATATTATGATCAAAATTAATTAAATACGAATCAATGAAATTAATGTAGACAATTGCTAAGATAAATAAAAATAAATGGGTTAATAAAAATCGCCTAAGGTGTTATCAGTATCTGCCAATCTGCGATCGAGACCAATAGCATCTTCGACTACATTGGCCGCGGCTTTCTGTGCCAAATCTGCCTCCTAAGGCTTTTCGTCACTATGTGCCGTCAACCTTTTCCTTTCCTGGTATAATTTGAATTTTTCTTCCAACGCTTCACCAATTGGGTTTAACTTGAACGCTTTTTCCCCCTGACGATTTCCAAATTATTTATTACTTTCAGAAATAAGCACTACATAACGACTACCAACAACATGATAATAAAGCTCGACCGAGATCTCGGTTTCGGTCTCGAAATTCTCGACTAGCAAATCTAACCGAGAAATCTCGGTTCTCACCGAAAAATCGCCAAGGTTCTCGGCCATTGTACGGTAATAATTTACTGCACCGTCAGCTAGCTCATCAACCATGGCCGTAATAGTTGAATCCAACTCACGGGCAGCTCAGGATTCCATATTACCCAGTGACCAGTGACGAAAACAGTTCAAATAACGAAATAGCGCTTTAAAAGCTTTCTTAGAGTGCAAAGAAATGCAAATATTTTGAGTACTTGGTATTCGTCACACAAAAGTTTTTATCAGAGCTGCCTACTAGTGCAGCAAGTGAACAGCTCTTTAGCAGAGCTGTTCAATTATACGAAAGGCGACACTTTTTGATGGGTGAAAACTCCGAAAAAATGCTTTTTTTGTGCTACATCATGTTGTTTAATTTTTATATTTATAAGTTCTGGTATTCGTCAACTTATATAGTACTACCTACTTATAGTAGAGAATCCAACCTAAGAACGAGCTGTTCCCATCTTTTTAATATGAAAAGTATTTTATATAAATTTAGTATGTTAGAAAATGTATCGCAAGTGGATTGGCTAAAAAATCCTGGCCACTGGGATTCATTAAAAATTAAAAAAACCTTTTTTTTAAACATTGCAAGATATACCCCAATGGAAAGAGTTTTTCAAGGAGAAACTTTGCTACTAACCCGACTTTTGCCAATTGTTAGTCAATTCGGAGTTAATAACCTAAATAGGTGACTACTTGACCATCTAAGTTTAGGAATATTCTTGGCACCCAATAGCCTTATGTGATATATCAATCGATAGTGCTAGAGAAACATTTGTTACTAAAACGAATTAATCGTTAAACGAATGAGTGCAATTTAAAAAAAAATACATAGTCTGGCCAGGATTTTTTTTTTTTGCTAACCCACTCGCGGTATATTTTTTAACATACTAAATTTGATATAAAAATATTTTTCATCCATTAAAAAGATGGGTGAAGGTTGTTTCTGCGTCGGATCTTAGGCTATTAGGTCTGCAGATAAAAAAGTTTGTATCAGCGCCGCCTGCTAGTGTAGCAAGTGAACAGCTCTTTAGCAGATCTGTTGCGTTATTCCTTTCTTACAGGCTTGCCTGGCTTGGGCTAATATCAGAGCTTCTTTTGTGTATTCTAACATAACATCACGCCTGTATTCCCCTAGGTTAGATACCCCTGTTATGTTATTTTGTGTAGGTATTATTTTGGAAATCATTTCTTCATAAATCACAACATTGTCCAATGTAGCATATAAGTAAAAAAATTGTATTATAACTAGACAAAATTTATATAGTGGTATCGAATTATCGATTACTCAAATCTGTAACGTATGATATTTATTATGGTGTCTAACTACATACCTATAGAAACAGCTGAGAACTAAACGTGGATTTAAAACGTCTGCAAGGATTCACGGTTTACCAAGTACCTATTGAAATAATTTATGTTTACTCACTAGAAAGTCGATCGGGTCTTCAGGGCGTAATTTGGCAACTTCAAGCAGAGCAGGAGTTAGCGTCGGGAAGATATGATGAACTAAGTAATTGCGCATGGGCTCGCTCGCGGCCGCCAAAGCTGCTTCCTCTTCCTCACGCATCAATGCGTATAATTCCGTCTATAAAAAGGAATATTATATCATGTTTTTGTATTTTATTTTAAAAAGACAATAAAAATAGCTTTAGCTCAATAATGACCCAATATTCCATTTTTTCTTCGCGTTCTTCTTTCAGCTTATCTTCAATTTCTTTTAAAGCTTTTGCTTCTTTGGCTCTTAAAGTTTCTACATCCTCTTTTTCTTTCTTTTCAGCAGCTTCAATAAGTGCTGCGGAATTAATACATCAAATATTGATCTTATCGTATTAAGATTTTAATCTGAAGAAGCAATGTTTAAGAATAAGAATCCCTGCTACTGACCGATTAGTTTTGCGTAGCGGCACGGACGACCCATTCGCAGTGCTACAGCAGCGTAAGGACCCTTCATTGAATAATCCAAATGGTCTTTAACCGGTACAACTAATGGATGTATATCCAATTCGTCGAAAAAGTTGAGTGGAGTAGCATCCCGGGTATCACCAGATCGAAACTCGCTTAATCGCTTCAGTATTGACTCCTCATCCAATCGAGAAAATCCTTCAGGCTGTCGCATAGCTTTATCGCAGACAAAATCGTCGTTAGCATCTAATGATACCACAATGTCTGCAACAACATCGTGATAAGTTAGGATGGAGTCGTGTTTTTAAGGAAAAAGACAAAATGTATCCCCCTGACCTGGCAATATCTTTTTTAACACAATGCTATACAAATCGATATCTTCATCGAAGGGTTCCTCATCGGCTTCATCTCCAACCTCAGAGTCATGTTCTTCGCCTTTCTCAAATACTAGATACAGAAATTATTGATTTAATAACCGATCTTCTTAAGCATGGGCAGGAGTTATTTGGCTAGTTTGTCTACTTACATGCTTGAGCTTGTGCTATCGTCATTGGGAACCCGTCGAGTACCCATCCTCTATTGACAGCATCACGACTTAACAACTTCTGGCGCAAGTATCTGGAGAGTTCCAAATTACATAAAACATTTCGCTTATGCATTTTAAAAGTTTTAATGATATTGATACTCTACAAATGCAAAGTTAAGCATTTGCAGTTGACCTTATAACGTTAAATTCAGAACTCAAGACCTGCGTGACATTGAACAATTTCGTACCATCGCCACCGGGCCGCTCGGCCATCGCTCCTCGCCGCTAGTTTTGTGCACGCAACCTTAGGGTTTTAATATCCTCCATCGACGCAATAGTACCTAGATACATTTCTTATTTCAATCTATTTTGCCATTTACATCGAGCGTCGTCGTCCATTCCGTCTTTATATTATATGTATAACATACATAACATCACGCCTTGTTTCCCTGAAGGGTTAGGCAGAGGTTACGCATAGTAGGTACACCCACATTTCGCCAGTTATTTTAAGTCCCATGTAATAGGAGCGAGTCTATTGACATCAACAGGGCACAACTCCAGACTCCGGGCGGCTACTGCGAAATTCTAATGTAAAAGCCCAATAACACATACTAAATATTATTTTTGATAAAATTATGAAACTATGGATTAGTGCCATGGTGTTTCTGGATCTATTTCTCATTTAAAGAAAAAAAAAATACCCCATAATTTCTTCATCGGTAAGCTGGCGACCGGACTGCAGGATAGCTAAGGTTTGTTTCACTTGTTCCTGTGAGCCGTCCTCCTCGTCAAGATCGTCGTCAGCGTCTGCTTGGTTGGCGTCTTCCTCTTCTCCAAAAATAGGAACGCCTAGTGCAGCCGTTTCGCCAACGTCCCAATGTCTCACACGCCACGTCTGCGACAGGTGTATAGTGCTACAAGGTTATTTTGGCGTGTGGTCAACCGGAAGCGCTGCCATCTTCCTTTTTGACATTTCACAAAACTTTTACACAAATGTGTACCAACAGCGCCCCACTGCCAACGTCTTTCGAGCACCAGAAGAACCTTGTATCAGTGTAATTATTCTACCGGCCATACGCAACTTACCGAACCAATTTTCGGATATCTACCTACACATGACTACATAACAATAACAAGCTATATTTCCAGTATAAGCTTACCTCGCATTGGTTCGGCTTGCCGTACAGTAAGAGGTCAGCTTGTACTGGAACAGTATAGCTTGATATGCCGCCGTGTGTACCAAGTGCGATTATTTAGAGAGCACTTGCCGTACACAATAGTGAACGCTTAGCTATACGAAAAATGACACACCAGCTATCAATTACAATTTGCACGTTGCTATTGATAAGTTTATCGAAGTATTATATGAACACCCATCAGCCCATCTGTGTTCCGTGACATTCTGCAATGTGTATGAAGCACATCCAAATAAACAAAATTATAAAAAATATATATTATTACTAACTAAATCATTCAGCAAATCTTGAGCCACGGTTTCTGGTGAGATGTAAACGAGGCCATAAGCTTCACAAATACTTTTTGCTAAAGTCGTTTTTCCGGTAATTGGTGGGCCATATATGACAATCTGTGGGAATATACTTATGTGAGTTCTAGCGGCGGTTTACCTTGTAACAGTAATCAACTGTTAGCTAAACCTTTTGTTATTAAGTACCTTAAATGGTTTCAATCCCCTCTCTTTCTTAAATGTCTTCATAAGAGCGGGCACGTTCTCCGCAAAGGTCAAATCAGAAACCCACTGTATCGCCATTGTCTCGACGATGAAAGTCGGCTCCATATTCAAATTAAGAGTGATCAAATCGTATATCCTTTGCTGTAATTTTATAAGCAATAGTTAAGAAGTAGATAGGTACCTACTTTCTTAGCTACTAACAAATTTTCAAGATGCAAGAAGCTCACATCGATTTCTGGCATCAAAAAAGCGTCCTCAGGTGGAATACATTTGAACATTCCAGAACCAACTACGCGTCCAAGTGGCTTCACTATCTGCAACAGGAATGCATTTATCGTAGCTAAGTACCTACCTACATACCATACTCTAGTTATAGAGATAACAAACTTCATTGTTGCTTACTTCTCTTTGTTTCGAAATATTTTGTTCTACAGCCAATATGTAAAGCTTCCTTGGGAAATCAAGAAGTAGGTTGTGGACAATTCTGGAAGGGATGTTGGTATCGTTTAGGTAAGCATTAACAACTATTTGACTAGGAACCTAGGTATACTGCGTTCGCGCTTTAGTTTCCAAACATGTAAACCAATATGTTTAATTATATTTTATGACTATCCTTTGCCCGCGACTTCGTGCGCGTGGAAGTCGTAAGACACCAAAATATACTAAAATAACAACCACATTTCTCGCCCGCACTATAACTTCGGCTTAGCGTTCTTTCTGACATTTTTTTCTTTTTCTCGGCTCCATAAGGTCGGGGCGTAATGTTAAATAGCTAAACGAATTTTTCAAATCAGACTGTTAGTTCCAGATATTAGCGCGTTCAAACACAAACTCAGCTTTATTATATTATTATAGATGACATTTTTCTTTAATAGGTACTGTCATTCCGAAATCAACTTAATTTGAAGTTGATATTCGTCTAGGTGGAAATCACATAAATTGGAAACAAGGATTTGAATCGACTGGCCTACTGACTGACCTATCTCATTAACTTGAGCCCCTGTATATAGCAATTATAATAATAATAATTTTGGATTTTCTACGGGTTTTGTCGGCGGAAGAATAGACAAAATAACAGATTGTAATGATTTATCTGTCATTTTGTCTATTTTTCCGTCGACAAAAACCGTTTTATTATAGTCATGATAAGCGTGCTGGTACGGTTACTAATTATTATATAATAGGTAATTAGACTTCTTGATAAAGCCTTCTGTATACAAAGGAAACAGGCTTAAAGCCAAGAATTGTATACCGTAGTTGTTATCACAACAATTCACGAACTATATCCACAATACTCACTGTCCTAAGTCCACGACGTTTATCAAAGGAACAGCATTATTTCCACGACCAAGGATAGGCAGTATCCGCTCGCACTCCCAAGCCTTTTGAAACCAATAGAAAAGCACGTCTTCTTTGCCTCCGTATGTCACTCCTGCAGCAATCACAAGCGCTCTGTTAACAAAACAAATATTTCATCACCACCATCGATCTGCAGGCTTCCACAGTCTACTGCTCACTATGTTTTATGTAGGTAGATAAATAGTTAAACAAGGTCATGTTAAATTAGGTTGCGACGCTTCGCAGACGTGATGGGTATAGATTAAGGCTCGACCGAGATCTCGGCCTCAAACCCAACCGAGAACTCGGGCTCGGTTCTCGGCTAAATATCGCCGAGATTCTCGGACATAACCCAGACTTATTGTACGGTAATAATTTACTGCATCGTCAGCTAGTTCATCGAAAATGGCCGCAACAGATGAATCCAACTTAGGGGCAGCTCATGATTCCATAGAGTTTTAAGGTGACCCAATGGCCAATGACAAAAACAGTTCAAATACTGTAATCAAAAGAGCGCTTGATAGCTTTCTTAGAGAACCAAGACTGCAAAGAAATGCAAATATTTTGAGTACTTGGTAGGTATTCGTCACCTTATAAAGTACCTACTTAGGCCTGCAGTAAAAAAAAATTATCAGCGCCGCCTACTAGTGTAGCAAGTGAGAAGCTCTAGCAGAGCTGTACCCTAATTACGTAATGCAAAATCAATCCGAATCTGAATCGTTTTGAAACAGATTGCTAAACCATTGCTCCGTGAGTTCGAAAAAAAAAAACTGCAGAGCAACGTAAATGACGCAATGAATGTTGTTGAACTGTCAATAGGAAACAGATTTGTCTTTATCGTTTACGAAAATATGTTGCGTAATTAGAAAGCTGGTCAATTATACGAGAGGTGACACTTTTTGATGGGTCCGAAAAAATCCTTTTTTTGTGCTACATCATGTTGTTTAATTTTGAATATTAAAACGGTTACACTCTTTAATATACAAAATTAGCGCATTTTCATTTTTATTCACGATTTTTATATTCACGGTCTCAGCTCTCAGTCTCTGCCGAGATTTTATTTTATTCTCGGTCTCGGTCTCGGCCGAAAACGAAAAACCTGTCTCGGTCGACCCTTAGTATCGCAATCTTAACATGTTATTTAATAGGAAAAAAAAAGTTTTTTTTGGGTCATCAATGAATATCAATTTAAAAAATAAGTTTTTTTTTAGTAAGCTTCACAGACGTCATGGGTATCGATATTTAAACACGATATAAATCAAAATAATACATATTTTCTAAACTCATACTTTAAGTAACTAGGTACCTAGTATCTAGGTTAAGTAGCGCTGACCCAAAAATAAATCATCAATACATTTTTATTTTATTTGTCCTGTTTTGATATCACATTATCACATCTGCAAAGTTTCGCTATCTAATTTCATTTGACCCTGTATAATACCTATATTATTCATCATCACATGCAAACTCAAAGCATTTAATTCAATTAAACCATTTACAGGCACTTTTGAATTGTCAAGGGGTCAGTCAGTCAGAAATATGAATCTAGCTGCCCATTCCAAAGCGTATTAGGTTCATATATGGAGAAGAACGGGCAAGAAACTTCATGGACACTCTTTTAAATCATAATCAACATATATTGTTACAAAATATTGGTTACATCATTCATGTTGAAATTATACATGTGAGAACCATGTAGAAAGACGTGCACGTAAAAAGCTTCCGTAATAAAAATATTAAAAAAAAAAACAAAATTAAAATAAGCTGTGGTAGCTAAGCGATGACCAGTCCCTACTAACGGCGACCGTTCACGAACATGGATCAGCACCGTTTAGCTCAACCATTTTTCTCAACCATGCTTCTGGCTAAAGGCATCTCAGTACGATCCTCGGTCTCTCTCATTTATTTATTTTTAACCGAAAGGTTCTATGTTCGTAACGTATGATTTAGTTTTTTTTTTCTGTTTGTGTTTTTTCTGTTTTTTTTTTTTGTAGGTAGCTCTCTAGCGCATATAACTTTTACTCACTTTGGTTGCATACTTTTTCAGCTTCAATAATACGTATTTTTCCCACTTAGTCTATGTGGATGATATGATGATAAGTTCCTGTCACTGATTTACCTACATACCAGATACTTTTTGTAAGTTTGGTACTTACCGTGGTACACACAAATTCGAATACTACTAAGTATTCGATTTAAATTATTAATACTTAGTAGTATTCGAATTTGTGTATAACCACAACTAAAAAGTGAAATATAAAAAAATAACAAAAAAAAAGCAACCGACTTCCAAATAATACACTACAAGTGAAAAATAACTCTAATCTCGGAAGTCGGTGGCAAAAAACATTAATTCAAAACCAAAGACACCCACTTCCGAATTTAAAGTAATTTTTCACTTTGTAGTTCTTTTTGCAAGTCGGTTGTTTTTTTTAAATGTTTTAATTGTTCAAACTCACGGATATCGATATACTCATAGATATCTATGTTCAAACTGTTGAAACTGGTGTTATGCTAAAGGTAACATACAAAAATGTAGGTATGCAACAGTGCAACAATCACTTACAAGCAAACTCCGCAGGCATAACGAAGTGGTACAAAAAAACAGTTTTAAATTACTAATCAATCCAATAACCAGTTAGCCCGAAAGCATCCTACAGAGATGGTATGTATTTATCAGCGGACATAGGGCACTGCGGCATTGTTCTTTCTTGATATATGTACCTACATCACTGGTCAGTAACCGACAAGTAGGTAAAGTAAAGTGGAGGATAATTATTAAATTTGAACTTACCCGATTATTGGCCTATATTTTCTGGCCATGCTAATCACTGCATTTTCAGCGTCATAGTGCAACTTATAATTTGGATGTGGCTTCCTTTTCCGGAAATCGGTTTCTACGAAAGGCATGTCTGGATTTTCCTGTGAAAAGAGAAAATACTTAGGTAAGTACATTTTAAGTGTATGTACCACGGATATCGAGGGATATGCCTTAGAGGCGTGGCACGTGGCGCCTCGACATTGCTAAATTGGGCTTATGTTCGAACGGTGGCTGTACGCTTCATTCAGTCACTTTGCAACTGCGTACAGTGTACTATTGATGCGTAAAAAACCAAAATGCCGAGCTGTGCAGTAATCATATGTAAAAATAGGTCTAGTACCATCAACCTGAAGACAAATGGCGTGTCCTACCACCGGTAAGTAAACATTTAAGTCACTGTTTAATATTTTAAATCAATTTTTAAATCATTTACTAACTTACGTCCGGAGCGATACGAACTAGCCCGAATCTTTCCGAACGGAACGAACGTTTTGGATTTAGAGAGGTGCAATCGAGTGCGTGCGGCTGATTTTATCGACATGCGTATTATTGCAGTCGAATCTTTTTTTACAGAACTCAATGGATATTCTCTAATTACATGTATAGTATAAGAGTTAAATTTGTTATTAATTTAATTTTGTTTGAAGCAAATAAAGACATTGTTAATTCCATACAGTTACTCGTGCATAGCATAATATTTAACAGAGAGGGTTCCCTTTACCCGGTAATACAATATTTAAATAAAAAAAACATTTTATTTTTATTTTAGTAAAAATAACCCATATTTTCGGATAGGTATATAAAAACAAAATAAATTATATTAAGAAAATTAAACGAAGTTATAATAATACAAGAATGTGCTAAAATAAATATCGATAAAAATTATCGACCATCGCTTTCGACTCCCTAATTGCATGCGTGTGCATTGAATGTTCGCAAATAGCAAGTGTTTACAAGTGAATGCCCCGCCCATTCTATGTATGTGTGCTATTAGAAATTGATTTAGTGTAGCTGCTTTCTTCTTAGTGTGCGAGTTCAAATTTTAAGTGTGTGTCGTAAGTACACTATTTGTTAATGTTGTAATTATTTTGGTGGGAGATAAGCGGTCGCACTAGGATTCCTTACTATTTCGCAATGAAGGCATATCTCTGGATATCTATGGTATGTACCTATCCGATAATTAAGAAGTCTTTAGGGTTCCCTACCCGAAGGGTACCCCAGACATATTAATAACTACAACTATATGAGCACCTGACTCACCTACCTACTTGCGCTGCACTCTGCAGTGACTATAGGAATTACGATACCTAACAAAGCAGTCGACTTTTAAGACGCCGATATATTCCAGTGGCCTTGAGTGGTTAGCTTGCGTGTTCTGTGCTGAGCTCACGCAACGCGTCGTACGTCAATCCAGTAATAGGACTCTCCCACCAAGGAGCGCTTTCCCAAATTAGATGCATTATTAATTTATTATATATAAATCAAAAGGTATTTAAATAAAACACGTATACTAAAAGATAATTCAAATTATTTTTAAAATAGTGAAGGTTTCAGGAAAATACGCTTGATAGTTTTTGCGTGATTCTTTTTTTTATCCGCGTTAGATATACACAGATTGAGTTAAGAAAATTCCCTAATTTAACAGAATACACCTCTCCTCGCCTGTTTGTCAATAGGTACCCCACTCTTCCAGTATTTTCGTCGGCTTATGAGGTGTTCCATTTCAGGCCAAAGGTCGATAGGGGACTTGGTATCTCCAAAAATTCCCAGGACGTAAAAGGCGACTTCGATCGGGCCATTAAAAGATACCTACTGGGAAGGCTAGAATTTATTTTATACGGATGCATCCAAATTGACTTCAACCATTTTCTTTAATTCCAATGTTCACCAGAGGCCTCGCCAGTATTTTCCAGTAATTTTCTCAGATTCTCGCAGTAGTATTCAAGCTTTAGCTCAAAACCAATTTAAATCTGCAAATTCACAGGAAAATCATTTTAGATATTCTCAATCTTCTATTCATTTGTTCGAACAACGGTTTAAACATTGAAATAGTTTAGGTTCCTAGTCACTGGGGTATAGGTGAAAACGAGTGCGCTGACTCACTGGCTAAATTTGCTACATCTAACTCTGTGGATCGAAAAAACTACATTTTGCATAGTTACGACTTACGGACTGACACCAAACATAAGCTGTACAACTCGTGGTCAGCAGTGTGGCAGGTAAGTTCGAATCTCAAGGCTCTACTACGCCAGTCCAGTATTCAACCCAGCATCAAGATTAAACCTTGGTTTTTTAAGTTCCCAAAATTGTCCAGAAGAACTGTTGCATCCTTGTGTAGACTGAGACTTGGTCACTGTTGCAGTCCAGTATTTCTAAATAAGATCCATGTTCGTGACATTCTTTGTGCGAATGCGATCTTGATGACGGAACTCTGGACCATATCTTTTTCTCATGTCCTTCGAATTCCCAATCCTTTGACTTGTACCATAAGCTTTCCAAAATTAAAATCCCTCTTTCTACTAACTTCCAATACCTCTTGACTAACTTTTCTCCAAAACTAATCCAAGTTCTATATTTGTTTTTAAATGTAAGTAAAGGATATCAAAATGTAGTCTGCTGTGTAGTAATAATAACTTTACAAATATATTGCCATCATCACATGACGTTGGCAGAATAGTCGACACAGACTCAGTTGCCAAAAGAAAAAAAAACACATTTTTAGGTTTCCGAACCCAAAGGGTGAAACGGGACCCTATTACTGCTAAGACTCCGCTGTCCATCTGTCACCAGGCTGTATCTCATGAACCGTGATAGTTAGACAGTTGAAATTTTCATATAATGATGTACCTATTTCTGTTGCCACTATAAAAACAAATACTAAAAACAGAATAAAATAAATATTTAAGCTGCGAAGTATGCAACAAAATAGAAGACGTGCAACATTTGCTGATGGAATGCGTTAAGAACAAAAATGAAAGAGATTAATTGATTAGGGAGTTTGGTTTAAATGTTTTAGATCTTGGTCTTATTTTCACAATTTTAGCGAATCCTAGATAAAATATTGCAAAAAAATTGTGTGGTCTAGTAGGTACAACTGCTTGATCAATGAATAGCTAAATTTGTTAAATAATAAGGATTATAAGAATATTGTTATTATATGTTAATTTTAGTGGTGTAAGAGTAGTGATAAGGTACAATGGGGTTGGCGTATCCATGTGGATAAAAATGCTCTATTAATATTTAAGAAAAAAAAAAAAAATGTGCAGGGGGGGCTCCCATACAACAAAACATGATTTTTTTGCCGTTTTATAGATAGTTAATGGTACGGTACCCTCAGTGCACGTGTCCGACTCGCACTTGGCCGGTTTTTTCTAAATCATTATCACGGTACTCGTACATGATCTTCAGTGTAAAATCATTAAACGACGGTAATCGTCGCCTTAATACGCCTTGTAAAGGCACTGGGATGGTTTTCTTCACAAATGTATGGGTTTACTTACCGGATCCAGTGGTTTGGTGCAGGCCCAAGTCATGACTGTGGATATCAGTATCAAGTATCGCTTCTTGAAGTCTCCGGCTCCACCGAACCCGCTTGATGCAGCGGCATCGTCCTGGTCCGTCTTTGGTGGTGGAGCTTGTTTTTCTAGCAACTGGTTCAGAACTGTCAGAATGTGAATATGTATGCAAATTATACTGACGACGACAACCTTGCCGAGATGAAGAGATATATACCTACTACCCTGTAACATTGTGTGATCCTCCAATGCTTCTTAGGTACGGTAGGCCGCACGTCAATAGTAACAAAACCAGTATAAGCTGGCTTCGCATTCTACTTTCGTGAAGGTCCGCACGCGCAATTTGGAATTAAACGATCTACTTATAACTACTTTCAAGTGTAGGCAGTCAGATTAAATTTTCTTACGTTTCGTGTATTCCATTGCAATTCTAAGCTCTTCTCGATCGCAACTGATATCTAATACGACAGTGCCGCATGTCAGCATTAGCGGTATACATTCTTCTTTTGTTACAATCCTGGCCACATTATCTAAAGTCTTGATCTTTGGGTTGGTTACAGTCCCTAGAAAATTTTGCAACAAACTGACAATTTTTTTTTATTGAATAATATATCGCCACTAATCGCCAGCCCGTGCGATTTGGTTACGTGTGGGTAGATAGATATGTGCCTACTGATCTACCTACTCACATTACGTTGTGATTGTGAATTATGAACCACGGGAACAGATTCACAGAATATCTAAATGCGCGATTACACCAAAATTCTGTTCAGCACATTTGTTCACAAACATTTTGTGCAGAACTCCAACAGTGCTAATACTGAGCTGCAGATCCGAGTCTCTGTTTCCACCGGAAAACATGTGCGTAATTTTAAATGTTTACTCGAGTGAGTCCACTGAAAGAAACATTTGTGCCGTAGGTACCTACACTGTGCAGTAAAGTATCGCACAGTGCCGCAAACTGGTGGAATCGCGCCTTACACGGGTCGTGAGTTGAGGAAGGAAACATGAAGGTTTCCTCTAACACAATATACTTTAGGCGAAAGGTACCATAAGCAAATTACCTACTTACCTATAATTTCATAAGGCTGTTCAGGCTCAGGAACTTCTAAAATTGCGTCTTCTCCAATAAGAGTCAGTGAAGGAGGAGCCGATGCTACATTCTTCTCGATTATCACTTTCGACACTTCCTTCAATAAATACTGTCCATGATAAGAATCTATATTATTTATAAAATATCGCTTGAATGAAAACACATTTCGGAGATCTTCCGATGACTTTTCTGAAGAAAGTATGTCAGTAGATTTCTTCATTTTTGTATTATTCAACAAAAAATATTTTTTTCATTCCCGTATATATTTTTAGTGCTTCAGTTGTGGATTTCTGACATAATTCAATGACATATTAAGAAATCATTCAAATGAGTAAAAAAAGAAAACAAATAGCCTACTATAACCTACAAGTAGGTTAAATAGGTACTTACGTATAAGAAGGTATGAAAATGAAAATAGACGCAACAGTAGGTCTATCATGTTTTTTTATAAAGTTATTTATACAGGTACGTTTCAGGGTATGTATGTAGGTCTTGACGTATTAACAATTAAAAGCGCATGTTTTGGAATAAAATAAATATTTTATTATAATTCAATAAGTAGGTAGTATTATAATATTGTAAAATAATGCGAATAACAATAAACGCTAGATATTAAGTTCAATAACGGATATTTTTTGTCTTACATTTCAAAAACATAAACAAAAGTCAAATAGATGCATTTACTTAAAAATATATTGTCATTTCATCATTTTCTAAGTAATGCGTTGTTCAGACAGAGGCGGTGGTGCTATCGGCTAGTTTAACTGAACTTATACGCGAGCCGTCCACCGCGAGCTAAACTAAGTCAGTTTGCAGTTAGTTTAGTTTAGCTCGCGGTGGACCGCTCGCTATACTATCTGACATAATGTCAGAAACAGTCCATCATCGCTACCGCCGCGCCGCTGCCTGAGCAACGCATTAAAAGTTTAATTAAAAAGTGCGCGGTACCTACCAAGTTAAATCAAAGCAAAGATGGTAGATTATACTTCCCCTGCGTGCAACAGAAAACTGCGAAAACTCATCATGAACTTAATATATTTAGGAATGTACAATGTACCTACATACAGTCAAAACCGTTTATAACGACTTCTAACAGACCGTCGAATTACGTTTGTCCTAACCGATAGTCGTTACAACCACTATGAGTGATTAAGTAAACAGAAATGCTATCAAAAAAATTCGTCGTTATAGCCGGTATGTCGTTTTAAGCAAATTCGTCATAAACGGTTTGGACATAATTACATTATAAAGTCCGGTAGGGGTATAATTTCGATAATATGACTGTGTGCTGTGCAGGTCGGAAGTTTTTAATTTACACTTGTAAGTAGCCATAGGTACATCATCCGTTACGACTATGAGCCAAAGTGCGGTTACAGTTGTCGTATCAATGACTTTCATGAGCTACATACACCTAATTTCAGCTCGCGAAATCTAGGTGCGTAGCCATATTTCGGCTATAAGCCTTAACTTTACCCTGGGCGTAGCCGCACTTCGGCTACTAGCCCTGACTTTACTCTGGGTGTAGCTGCACTTTGACTACTAGCCCTAACTGTACACTAGGTGTAGACGCAATTCAGCTATAAGCCCTAACTTTACCCTAAATGTAGCCGCACTTCGGCTATTAGCCATATCATAACGATAAATATTGATAATACCTATATTTTTTTTTTTTATTATCGGTCATAATGTTGTTACTGCTTTATACATTTCAATTGCAGACTTAAATTCTAATTTAACGATAAATAGTCTATAACTATTCATCGAGATTCAATTTATACTAATCGATCATTATATTGTTCCCAAGCACCTTGTACCTAATATTCGTTAATTGGCACGATATTTTTGTAATATATGAAAGTCTTAATATATAGTATCAACATAATTATATTAAAATAATACCTATGCATATAGTAACTAAAATTCTAAGACATTTAAAAAAGCTGAATAAGTATAATAAAAAAACTTAATTGGACTCGTTTCTGTCTATGATTGGCTACAACATCTCTAAAATAATCATCAATTCCGAATGTTCTTAGAACGAAAGAAACAACATTTCTCGTTCTTTAAGTAAATGCTTAGCTAACGACACGTAAATTAATGCAAATCAATGCGGTTTAAATATTAATTTATTGCAATGTTATTTTCCTGTGCTAACCAGTAACCAGTTTATACTGTAGGTAAGGTATCCTACTAATAGAGAAATACTTATATTTTATTGTGTTTCACTAATAGTTAAAAAACACATAATAAACACAGATCTTGATTTAAAAATCGAATTCATTAACGGTTCTAAGAGCATTTCGAATGGCAATTTTATAATCTATGGCACCTATCTTGCTAGTTGTTTCATTTCCTAATACTGATATGTTGTACTTAATTCTAAGTTGTTACAGAATGATTTAATAAGGACGGCATCAAAAATACTATCACTACCTATTTTATGCAGGTGTTTTTTTAACCAGTGCATATTTCAGTTTTACTTCTCAGTACAAGTTGTTCACTTATACAAGGTAGTAGTAGTACGTAACCTCGCGGAACGGGGTCGGTGGCTTTGTATAAGAGAGCAGAGATTTTTAAGCATTAAAGTTGCCATATTTTATATCTTGTCAGATAGTGTTGCACTGATTAGAAAAAACCTGTATAGGTGTAACGTATATGTAAATAAAAGGAATGTATAGATACTTCATCTTTCGATATAAAAATACTAGGTTATTAATTTGTAACGAATTCTCTTAAAAATAATTATGCTCAGACTCATTGCTAAGTACAATAGTTAAGTACATGGAAATATTCAAGTATGAATTAAGGTACATAAAATAAGTATCGATATCTACTTAGTACACCCAAGCGGAATGAAACCTGCTGAACCATATTGTTACATATATTGTGGTAATAAAGGCATCATCTCGCTTTAGGTTTCTATCGAAACTTTGAAAGCGAAAAATTTCTCATAATTTTAAAATTATATATATTATAAGCAAGTGAATGTATTGTTCTCTAATGTCTTTCGGGCAAACTAGTTTAAACTTTGGACGGACTCATTTCGCCTACGGCAAACTGGTTTTTTCAAATAATACATACATATTGCAGTTTCAGTAATTTCTTAGGGCAAATATTGGAGATAACTGCTAAATTATTTCAACTACAAGTAAATGATAACTTTTTTTTCAGATTTCATTGTCTGACTTTTTAAAAATAGGCGATTTTGTAAGGCACTACATAATAATTCAATTATTTTAAAAGCAAAACATGCAGTATTACACTACATTGTCATTTTTTTTTACTATCATTGTTGTCTTTTAATACTTAATTTAGCTACAGCTGTGTAGTAATAACAGACTTACGATGAATTATAGTAATTTCCTTTTCCCCAATGCCTGAAGGTGAGCTTGGCTCGGAAGAGACAAGCCAAGGTGACAGAGATGATATAGGTTGCACCTTGGGCGTCACATCTTCTTTTTTCTCAAGAGGCTTAGGAGATGCCAATTTTGCTTGATTATGAGGTGGCTCCACCACTACAATTGATACATATTGTGAATTGATAGGATTTGTAGGCTCATTCAATATTTTTGGTGAAGGGATAGATGGTATGGCCAGATTTATATTTGTGGACTCATTTATTACCTTCACCTCATTTTCTCTAGCTTTCAAAATGTTATTACATTTTAATTGGCCAGGTGGCAGGGCTTTAGTAGATGAAAGATAACATTTCGTTTGATTGTTAGGGACTTCTTTGTCACTTGCTGAATCCAACTGATCTCTTTTTGCTTCATTTTTTGAATCATCATTGTTAAGTTTTTCTTTAACTAAGCTCATAAGGAGATCATTCAGTGGATTTGATTCTGTAACAGGTGAACAGCTGCAAGCAGGTTTATTAATCACAAGTTGAGTCAGATTACTCTTCTTTTCCTCATGTAGAGATTTATCCATTTTGAATAGCACTTTGTTACTAATAGCGTCATCTTTCGACATCAACACTTCTTCAGCTGGTTCTTCATTGAGAAGGTTCTTTGTTGATGGTTCACCAATCTCAGGTTTGGACTCAGTATCAATAAGAGTTGACTTCTGTGATTTAGCACTACTCTTTCTTGATAGAGTATCAATCTCAGGTACTAGCACTGCTGTTGTATCAGACGATGTGCTAGGAAGTTCATTAGCTGCCTCAGATGGTGCAGTCTCTGATTTAACTACACTCTGTTTTTCTCGTTCCCGTAGTACATGGCTCTGACGACGCGCAAATCGTTGACTAGGTCGCCTTTCAAACTGGACCGTACGTCGGGCGCGATTTTGTTGAGTAGTCTGATATTCAGTTTTACCAGAGTATTGGAATCGAGAACCCATCCTGAAGAAGTTTTGCCGTGCTGAAGGTCCTTTCACTGGTGCTCTCAAGCGGAAGAAAGTGTGGTGTTCCACAGCACATTTCCAAAGATGTTTACAAGCCTTTTCATTATGCAATCTAAACACAAAGGTATGCTCTTGCTCTCGCCCTTGGTCATCATCTTCAACCACAACAAGAGTAAGTTTCTTTTTCTTAAAATCCAACTTACTAATCTTAGGCCAGAAGAATAAACCTATTTTTTGAGGTCCTTCAAAGACAAGAATGCCTGTTGGTGTTAATCCCAAGTGATACTCACACCCATCTTTGCCTAAGACAATGTGCATGTCAACACCATACATTTCGAGCCACTTTGCTTTGTTCAAATAGTTAACTTCAGCTTGTGCAGGGGTTAGACCTTTACATTTCTTATACTCTTCTAATATTTCAATCTCCATTTCTTCAGTTTGATTAGGTACAAATCTAAACTCGGACACAGTTGCGGGAGTGTGTACATTTTCATCAAAATCTCCTAGTTCGGACTGTAGAGCTAGTGCAGCTAATTCAACTGCAGTAGAGTGTGGACACTCAAGCTTGCTCTCTAAAATATCTTTCTTCAATTGCAAAAAAAACTGATATCTAGTTAATTCTTCCCTTAAGTTATTGGGTTCAGATGAATAAAATTTAACTTTAAGTCGTAAAGTGTAAGGTGGTCCTATTTTGACTTGCTTTTTAATGGTTTTAGTTGGATCCAGCCAATGTTTGACATTATGGGTATCAGTAAACTGCAGACCAAAATAATCTTTTTCAATCAAATCTAGAGAATAAAAAACTTGCTCATAAAGGTCATTTGCACTGGCCTTTTTGGATAGGTTGATAGACAAATCTGTGTCATCGAGTAATAGGACTTTGCATTGTATCAAATTTTTGTTGTGTGATGCCTTCTGGGTTTGTTTATTGCGGTTTTGACTTGATGAACGCCCTCTCCTGCTCAGAAAGCGCAACATCCTTAATTAGGTGACACCTGGAAAAAAAAGTATTGAATGACTGATGTTCAATCTACATAAAAAATCTGAATGATGTATTAAATGCCATAAAGTTTAGGGAGGAAGAAGCTATTGGATTATTACTTTACTTACTTTTAACATTACTTTCACAGAAATTTAATAGTCGTAAGGTTTTCAGAAAAACATTGTAAAATGAGAGCCATAAAAGTTTAAGTTTAAACTTGGTTTTAGTGATAACCGTAAAAAGCTTTAGTTCTAATTGCAAACATAATTGAATTACAAGAATGTGTCACAGTTTACCTCTAACAATGTAACATTTTAAAAGTAGTTGTTGAGCCAAGAGGACAATCAGTCAACAAATGGAAACAAATGCAAGAGCTTAGCTTACTTGGAAGTTGGGTGGTATTTAGGGTTGCAACTTACAAACAAGTTTATCACAAGTGTTTTGACATCATTCCACTTCAATGGTAACATAGATCAGTACAGTAAATACTCCATGCAACTTACGGAATACATACAAAACAACAATACTTTAGTTCTTCAGTTAACACACTCACGACAGCATGAAATTTTTAGAATTCTAGGCAAAGTTTATTTTATCTTTACTCACAATCACTAAAATATGTACCAACAATCCTGCACGCCAATAAAACGCCAACCAGCGCCACCCACTACAATACAAACGTAAAGCAAAAACTAAAAATACAAAAAAAAAAAACTAAAACTATAGTGATGGCTATCAAGCTGCTACGTCATTACATCTTTCCACAGGCTACAAATAAATTAATCTTTACTAAATAGAGAAGTCCATCCACGGATGTGTCACTGTCAGACACCCCAAAGGAAAATGTGTATAAAATAGATTTTAGGAAGTGGATAGAGTGCCGGTAGTGGCACTTTATCCCTGTCGAATAAACTGCCGCTATTTGTGGTATATTAATAGCGCTGCCTCGGCTCGGCTATCCCCGCATTCCGAGTTAGGATATAATCGATTTGAGCGTGCTAATATCCGTACCGAATTAACGTGGACGCGATAACGTTGCGTCTTGAATCGTCATAGATGACGTCATGATGTGCGCCATCTTGCGATAAGGCCGACCATGCCTTTTACTAATATCACCATGAGCACTGTCAAAGCTGACAGTTGTGCTGTTTTGTTTTGACTCGCATCATATCTTTAAACTAACTTGGCATTTTCAAAATTGTGCTTCTGGCTACCGTTCGCTACATAAACAAAGAAGAAGAAGAAATGTGTGGTATAAACACAAAGAAATATGTTATGCAAGTTTTGACGTTGAGCGAGTACTGTGAGCGCATTTACGAGCGTTCCGAATTGTTGACAGCCCTCAGCTGTCATTATCGTGATATCTTACTCTGAACGCAAAATATCGATGTCAGCGCTGTGAGCGATTATGTTCTATGGCATGGCATTACCATGGCCTCATCGAGTAGAGTAGAAAAATATATTTTTTTATTTTAAAAATGAAGAAGGGCTGTAAAAGTTGTCAGTAAAGTTACATCATTGTTGTATGTACGAACTAAAAAATTTGAAAGTTTTATGGGGTCGTCTAGAGATGAGTCGTCGACGTATTTGGCGTAAACGAAAAAACTGGACCGTCCAATTTCGTTCATCGACTAGTCGATTAAGTAGTTGAATTATTTGACTAGTTTACGAGTCAACTTGGATAAACTTTGCGACGAAGTCAACGGCGATGATGGGCAGCGAAATAGGCGGTAGACCAGTCTCCCGCGTGCTGTAGGTACGCATTAATTTGACCATCCCTTCATACTTTTCCAGGCTTGGGATTGGCAGGCTCAGCTTAACACAGTGCTGCACCAAAATGTTTCCACAAGATTTTTAAAAATCCCCATAAAAACCCTAAGTATAGATTTTGCTCAGTAAGCAAACGTGCAAACGGAATGAACGAACGAGAACTAAACAGATAAAAGGAATTAATGTATGAGAAATAAAGGAAAGGAAAAAAAAAATGATAGTTTTGTTTTTGCACCAAGGTGCTGGTGTGAATTTTAGTTCATGACAGTTAATTTCCACCTGTTTAAGAGGGTTTATCCTAAAAATTGGCAACGTCGCAAATAGCTGTCAAATATTTACCTGTTTTGATTAATTTGGCAATAATACTGTATGGAAATATGAAATGTGGCTAACTAGCGAACTAAAATATTGTTAATGAAATGCAATCATTAATATCGTAACACCGAACATTTACTTTTATATCTAAAAAAAAGTATTTGGAAACATTCCAAATGCCTTTTTTACACCTTTATCGGTTACAACATCAAATTCAATGATAAAATTGCATTTCATTATTAATATTCTTGTTCACTAGTTAGCCATATTTCATATTTCCATAAATTAATATTGCCAAATTAATATATTTGCGACGTTGCCAACTTTCAGAATAAACGCCCTTAATCGCGACGCGATACATAAACAATCAAAATTTGAAGAATGTAAAATTCAGAATAGCAAAATTGCTATTTTCACTACAGTGCCGTCAAACTAAAATACATAAAAGTAGTTAAGTTGTGTGTGTCACTTTAGTCATTTCAGAACGGAAAATCGTCGGTTGACAGGAATAATCAATTTTTTTGGTGATTTTTAGTCTAGTTTAGAGGCATTTGTGACAAGAGAATCGGCACCATTGAATGAATGAAACGGAATCTCAAGCCGATGTTGCTATCATAAAAATAATTTGTTTTTAATAACTTGCAACATCGGTTTCTCGTCGCGAGTTTTAAGTGTCAAAGTGCCTTTTTCGAGATATCTCGTCGTTTACGGTCATGTTAGGGATTAGAATGAGGTCAGAATCGTAGACAAATATCGACAAAACGAGAAAAAGAGCTTTCTCGCGCTTGTCATGTTAGCCCTGCAGGTCGCGTTCGTAGAGATGTTATTCGATTCCTACTGTTGTTCGAATTGCAGGTTTTGTTTGAAGCCCCTAAAAATATCCCCAAAAAATGTATGTTCCTGAAAATTCCCCTTTTAATACTTTTTCTCCCTGCATTTCGGGGGAAAACTTCAAAGTTGGCACCACTGGCATTGTTGCGCATAGAGCAAAGTATTATGCATAGAGCATAGTAATAGCCAATAGGGGCAGGGGCAGGTCTGCGCGGGGGAAGGGTATTGAAATTGAAGTTTTTGAAGGGGGGGATCACGATTCAAGACATTCTTCTGTCAAATTTATTAATCTGGAAAAACTTTAAAAGAATATTGAAATATTCTACAAAGTGATTTATATATCAGAAATAAACTGTAAGTAGTAAATAAACAATATTGAAAAAGTATTATCATCTTAGATACGTTCACGTTTTCTAACCAACAAAAGTCAGGTTTTCGTTTCGTGGTTGCATTTCTGCCATCGTCATTTCATTACTTACCCTGGCACGGATGCCAGTATTTGCGTCCAGCTTTTTTATTTGTATTGTTTTATTTCGAAGTTACAGATATCGTTACTATCCATATTTGGCAAACCATCAACATGTAAATATGTGATAATCTGATTACAAAGCTCTGAACATGGATGTAAAATAGTAGAGAAGGAAAATGTCTCTTATTTATCTTAAAAAATATTCATGAAAATAAAATGTGATGAAAAACAAACCTTTTGCAAGAAATATAAGCCATAAATGCATTTTGATTACTAAAAGACCCATAACATTACTACTTCAACATTACTGCTGCATTACTTGTAGTTTTAACTCCGCCCCTAAGACGACCCACCGACCGTAGTTTTTGTAGTACATCTTACCTATAAATTTGTATCCATTGTTTGGATTATGGGGTACAATTATTTCAAATATAATCTTTTTATGATCACTACAGATGCCTGTAGCTGATGAAATCCAGTCCTCGTGGGCTGATGAGGTTGAGATCGATCAGGGAGCCTTACCACCACCATCTGAAGTTGTTGAAAATGGATTGAAGATTGTAACTGAATATAAATATGACAATGACAACAAGAAAGTCAAGATTGTCCGTACTTACAAAATTGAAAAACGTGTAGTATCAAAGGTATGTATCCTTAGATAATAAGTATTTATTTATAGTTATCGGGATTCATTCGCCCCCTATTACATGGGAATTACACATAACTGGTGAAATGTGTGTATAGTATAGGTACGCCTCTGCCTAACCCTTCAAAGGTTACAGGTGTGATGTTATGTTATGATAAAATTGAGAATTGGTATACTGCCACTATACCAATTTTCAATTTTGTGAATTAAAATTGTTTAGTTTATCGAAGTTTCCATTATACTAAAAAGTGTCTATTATACTAAATATTGGCCCTCTAGCTATATCAATAGATGTCAAAAGACAACCAAGTAATATATCTGGTATATCTGGGTTATTACACATGGGAAAGATAATTGGATTATATCAGCAGATATTTATGGCATGTCTTAGTCCTTAGATACATGTTGTTATGAGTGTACACTCAGATGTTAACTGTTAGACATTTATATATTTTACTACTTAAAAGAAAAGACATTGTGTAGTCCACCCACACCTGTGTGACCATAAGCATGAATATGGAGTAGATTGCTCGCTGGAGTCACACTCTTCCCGCCAATGTTTACCTCCAACTTATCCGCTAAAAGTTTATGACTGACTGCGGATTGCCACAGAAAAAAAGAAAAGATATATTGTACTATCTTTTATTAATAATACTGACATAATATTTACTTAACTGTTTCATGTGTTAAATTTTAGGACATTGCCAAGCGTAAAACTTGGAGCAAATTTGGTGACTCTGCCAGTGATAAACCTGGTCCAAATCCTGCTACAACCAACGTTGCTGAAGATGTATATATGCAGTTCATTACCAGCAAAGAAGAAAGTCAGCGCCCTGATGATGGAGACCTGGATGGTCTAAAGGTAACAGTTTTTATAATAGCCTTTTCTCGCCTCAGGTTCATTTTATGAAATAAAATATTTATATATATATATTGTAAGCTTAACCGCAGTAAAGCATAAAAAAATGTATTGAATAATAATTTATAAATAACTTCACTTGTATAGTGTATTATTTGATTGTATGTAATCGCTTCAATTGACTTATAATATTCCTGTACTATTTCAGCCTCAAAGCAGCAGTGTGATCTTCAAGTGCAGAACCTGCCAGGGAGACCATTGGACCTTGAGCTGTCCCTTTAAGCACACTCAAATGGCTCAGACTAAAGCTAGTGAAGCTGCCAAGGCAGCAGGCATTGGTAAAAGATAAACAATGGATCATATTAATTCATTATAATTATGTATGAGAGCATGCTTTTTGTAGTGATTTTGTTACAATTCTGTGTTAATGTTGAATAATGCTGTCATATAACCAAAACAAATAAGCTTTGCATCCCATATGGAATTATCCCTATGGAATGGCAAAGCAGCATCGATGCCGCTAGGATGGCAGATGTCTATAGGCAACAGTGACCAACTTACCATTAGATGGAACAGGCATCTTTGCCATCCGAAAACATAATCAATTCAGCATTTTAGGATAAAACGTTCCAAGTCCTTTCTTAAGAATATATATCATGTAAAACAATACCATACTAATTTACAGATTCTAAAGCCACGCCCACCAACAAATACGTGGCCCCATATTTGCGCGAAGGAGGCGCAGGCCGTGGTACCGGCCGCGAGCCGCCCGGCGCCCGTCGCGATGACGTCACGGCCATCCGTATCTCCAACCTCAGCAACTTCGCAGTCGAGGCTGATCTTGACGATCTCGTTAAGGGCTTCGGTCCCGTGCAGAAGCTGTATCTCGCTAAAGAGAAGGTATGGTATAAATGATAGCTGTACTTTTCGTAACTATCGCTAAGAAGGCTGATTCAGTATTTGGTGGGGCCCTCCTCTGGTGATAATGGTGACGGTCTGCCCACATGCAGTTGGCCCAGTGATTTTGTATCGCCGCTCAAAGACGAGTTATGGTTACCAAAAATGAACAATAACTAGGAAGGCTGATACTAGTATGGCATTATGATATGAGTTGTTCCTGTGTGAACAGTATAAAAACTGATGATATTCATCGGCTAGTTCACTAGTTATGGCCGCTCAAAGACGTTTTATGGTTACAAAAATAAACCAATCACTAGGAACGCTGACACTTGTATAGTATTAAAGTATGCACAATACCTATGTCAACCGTATAAAACCGGCCAAGTGGGTGTCGGACCACGCACAATGAATGGTTCCGTAGTTGGGGTGAATTTATTGCAAGAACAAACTAGTTAAGTTTGTTGTGTAGTTGAAAAACATGTTTTTGCAACCACAAATATATGTTGGTTTGGTCGATTATTACTCGTTAACTTGTAAAGTCTACTTAGCTGTGATAGTTTTCCCTTTAATTTCGTTATAAATACTATTGCCGTGATTTTTTTTCATATCCAAAACCGACCATTTAACTGGCAAGGGGGGGGGACACTTGACTAACAAAAAATTGCACTTTAAAGCTTAATATTTCACTAACCGATCGCTGAATCTTAAAATGGTTTTCACAAACTCACGGTATTTTTGAACCACCTATCCAACAACACCCATAGATGAGAAAAAGAAATCATCCCCACTACGTGTAGGGTTCAGGAGCTATAGCCAATTTAACATGTAAAATATTAAGTACAAAATTATATATTTTGTGATTTACTTCCGTCGTAATACTTCTCCATAATTCATATCATGTCTAGTATCAACATTAGGTAGATTATTTTGGACCAAAGTCAAAGTCAAATAATTTATTTCAATGAGGCCTACAAAAGTGCCTTTGAACGTCAAAATTTACAAAAAATAATATTATGTGATTCTAGTCGACAACACAGTAGGTCAGACGCCAGCACGTCAACCTACAATCTGTCAAATTTCTTTAATAGATTTTCAACTTTATCACTAAAGGATAAGGTTCAAAATTGATTGGGAAAATTTGGCAGTTTCGGGTGTTTGATGTGCTGGCGTCTGTACGTATATCTCAGATTTAATGTTTTCATAATATAGACCGTATCATGATCGATCAAAAACACGCCGAAAAAATCACGTTTCTTATATTATGAGGTCCCCCATACAAGAAACAAGCTTTTTTCGGCCCTTTAATTATTAACTTTTTTTTTAATGAAATTGTTTTGTTTCAGAGCACTGGTCACTGCAAAGGATTTGCATATGTTCACTTCAAGTTCCGTGCTGATGCTGCTAAAGCTATCCAGACATTAAACGGGCATGGTTACGATCACTTGATCCTCAATGTGGAATGGTCGAAGCCCCCTCAGAACAATTAACTATGTAACATCATCATTTCAATATTGTATACTTTCAATAAAATTCCAAGAAAAAAGTTTATTTACTTACCTTTATTTTATTTTACCTATTTTATTATGTACTACAAAAGTCGGATCATTGCTAGTTTTACAATCACAATATCTAATTTGACACAAACATTCGATACATTATATTTCAACATTTCTTAAGAGTTAATATTCTTTTAATTTTGGGGCAAGGGCGGTCCTCCCTGCGCCCCCGGTCCTGGAGGTATCTGTGCGGGGGGTCTAGGCCGCCACTGTACATAAGACCATATAGATAGTGCAATCCACGACGACGCGCCCCACTCCGCTCCCCTCCGTACTAAAGTACACCTTACAGTACCTACAGTAATCGCGGAGTGGGGCGCGTCGTCGTGGATTGCACTATCTGTAGGTAGGTATTAGTGTCACTCACTCCATTGTTTATTTCATGGTTTGGTTATAAGATCAGTGTACTAGCCTATCTGCCTTCAAAGTAGGCGCAATCAACCGCGCAACAGCAGCAGAAGAGAATGTACCTAGAGGTATTAAGAACGCGGCGACCGTTGAATTGACCATACAAACGTAATACCTAAATCATTTACAATTTGAGCATAGTTCCACCATATTATGTTCATATTCGGATTTAGACTGTACCTATTTATCTAAATTTGTACATCTTTCTTTTTCCAAAAAACTTACCTAAAATGAAGTACCTATAAGCGAATTGAATTTCGCACATTTTTACAGCGTAAATGACATTTTTTCATATTAACAAAACGAAACGTAAAAAAATAATAACAACAATATTAGTATTATTGTTTCAGCAGAAGCATAGCTTATACTATCAAGATAAAAAATATCGAAAAAAAAAAATGGAAAGCAATAAGTTTTCATTTTTAATATTACGGAACACATCCAAATTTATCATAAATTTTCGAGAGAGTGGAGACTAGTGCTATCGCGTCACTGCTGGTCGTACTGCTCACTGTAGGTGTATGGCACTCACACTAGCGCAACGTGCTTGGTTGGACTTCGTTCGGGGTATTTTTTGTCAGTATTAGAGGATTAGGTACTTTACTGTGCTGTACGTGCGGTACTTATAGGAGGAGTTTGCGGGTAAGAGTTTCCATTGCCGTCCGTCGAATTTAGAGTGGGAGGGGTGCGACCCCCCCCCCCCCCCCTTAAACGGAAAAGTTGCGGGTTTTTTATTATTTTAAATTCTGAGGAAATTTCCTTCATTTTAGGAATTTTCTGGAGGCTTTGAGTGTAGTAGCTTAAGGCAGCCACAGGAAAGTCCGGTTAAGCAGTCATCACCTCAGAGGTGAGCTACGAGATGCCCTAGCCAAAAAAAAATTACAAATATTGCAAAAATAATTGATTTTCAATATTTTCTCAAAAAGTGCATGTCTTCACATGTTAAAACTTTGTGTGAGTGATTATAATAATGTAACCTTTCTGTAAAAAAAAATATCAACCCCCAAATCGACGGACGGCAATGGAAACCTATGCCTACTCTAGTGCCGCGCGCCGTTCGGCCACGGGCTATAACGATGTATAGATAGGTACCTACCTTGTTTGTTAGACGTACCTATTTACTAGATTCTCTCTACAAGGCCTAGATCTCCAGATAAGTAACCTAATATGTTGAGATATCGGCATGGTACCTAAAGATATTTTAAAAAAAACGCATTTTAGTCTGTACATTCACTAACGATTCCCCAAAGTAGTCAACAAAAATAAAGCAAATATTAAACATACCTAATTACTAATAAATATAAATGCCGTCGAGTCATTATGAACGAATGGCAACTTGGCAAGTAGATACAGTACAGCTAATAATCGATATCTACCCACCATACACTGCTCCGTATCACGTCCCCCACTCGTCATTTTTGTCAAACAGAGATAGCAATATTTCGAACGAATTTCGCACGCCTCTCGACTTGCAGTTGTAGCGTTGTTCGTCTCCCTCTTAAGTTTAGGTGCAGTTCAAGTTAATTTAGTTGCATTGCAAGTACATGAATATGGTGTTTCAGTAGCTGGCATTTAAAAAAAAAATTACTGTCAGATTACATTTTTACTAGAATTTCTGAAATGTTGTTCAAGGTACACCAGGATTCATCAAATATACCCACTACATTCAATAGGTTAGTAGCAGTAGTATGAACACTGGCAAAGAATTATTTAAACATTCTCGGTTTAAGTGGATTTGTGCAGAAATATCAAAATGCAAAAGAAAAATTATTTAAAATTTTATTTGAAGCACTTAGTAAAAGACTAGACAGACTTTGATAATACAACATCAACATGCTAGAAAGTGCATTAACATAACATAGTAAGACTTAACCTCTACCGAATATGCATGCTGTGCTCTGGACATGAGATTGAGGCCAGTTTGTGAGTCAGTTGAGGGAGAAGTCTTTGTAAGTTACTGCGCTGATTCACAACTGGCCTCATGTCCAGAGCCCTTAACAGTAAATAGCCCCCTTTCGTATTCTTAAAATCAATATTCCAATGAGTAAAGCAATAAAGTTCATTATATATTTTTTATATATCAATATCATATTTTTCATCATCACTGTTGGGACTATATGTCTCATCAGGTAGTGTCACTTCACCACAGAACATAAGTTCTACATAATGAAAATAATCTAAAGCAATATTAGTGAGCATTGCTCCTGTAGTAACACCTAATACTGTGCCTATAACTGGTCTTTGACCAACTGAACTTCTCAAGATGGCCCATAAGAAAATGGATCCCAGTGGCCATAAGCAACCGCCAAGAAATGCCCATGAAAAGCGCCTAGCCGGAGCTGCTGCAGCCATGTGTGGTCTTGCCCAGAGCCATAGTCCTGCACCACCACCCGCAGTTAAAAATAAAATATCTGTGACATCTCTTTGTGGGAACAATCTGAAAAGAACAGACATTTTCTCAAGTCAATATAATTATATTTTCTGCAACATACTTAAAGTACATAAAATATCAAAATAATATTTAATGTTTATATACCTGACCATTAGATGAGGGTTCATCACACTTACAGACAAAGTTGTGTAACTAACCAGACCTTGTAATGGTAAATAATAGTACAATACATTGTCCTTATTAAAAGGTGGCAACTTCACATTCGCCACTGATTTATTAAGAATATCAACAGTTTTTGGTACAGATCCCGACAAATTAGTAATGTGCAGTCGGACGTTCCGGTAAATGTTCTCGAGAATATCCATTTTGTTTGCTAAGGACTATAAATCAAAACAAGATGCACTCTGTATTAGTTCAACGGTAATAAGGTTACGTCGCTGCACATTATTTGGCAACAGATATGGTTTGAGAAGTTATTTATACTATATCTTGCATAGACTTGCTTGTACTACACACAATAAGTGATTGCAAAATGCAAACACAGGTTGTAATAGCGACATCAGAAATTGCATTGGCATGTGACATTGTGATTTGTGACAGCTGAAGAGTTGCCACACCACACTCCACATTCCTATCGATTACTAGAATAATTTATATGTGAAAATCGACTAAAGATTATTTTACGCGCGCCACAGTCCGCTGCCCACCCAGCAGCGGACTGTGGCGCGCGTGTCGCCAAGCAAGTGTCTTCTTTCTTCGCAAACGGCCCGGCGCGGCGAGGAAAAGAGACAGAAACATTTATGTCAGGTATTGTGACGGCATGCGACCACTGGATGCTCTGACTGGCCGAGATTGTGTTCGGGTTGCTACATACTCCCCCTCCAGTTCTGGAGAACGCCATCGCTCTTGGACTAGTACACTAACAACAGGAATAGCTGGACGTCCACGATTTCTTTTTGGAATACCGGGTTTTGGTAAGGAGTCGTCGTTACCTCTGTAACGTGTGCGTGGTCTTCGGGATGACATTTGGTTGTTCTGTGCTCGCGATGGTGTACGTCGTTGGACTTACCTTTTTAGTGATCTGGTAAGGGCCATCTCGGCGAGGGTAGAATTTAGAACTCTTAGAAGTGAGGTCTTTTGACCCTTTGCTTATTAAGTGAGATTTAAGCATGAATAAATCACCTACCTCGAAGGTGTCAGGTAGTCGTCGAGAAGCGTCGCCGTACTGTTTTGTCTTGTCCTGCTGGATCTCGACGCGTTCCCGAACTGCTGACAGTGAATGCAGGAAGTTTTCGAAGTAAGGGGTCACTTGTGGGACAAAGTTTTCTTTGGCCCTGATGGCACGAAGGTCGTGACCGACCTCTGTGGGTGACCGCATATCTCTGCCAAAGTTTAAATAAGCCGGTGACTTGCCTGTTGTTCGACATTTCACGCTATTCAGGGCAAAAAAGATCACTGGCAACTTCTTCGGCCATGAGGTGTGGTCATCTGCCACGAGATGGGCCAGCATAGGTCGCGGTTTTGTCGCTCTGCAGGATTAGCTTGTGGATGATACAGCGGGACAAAATTTTGTTTGATGTCGAGTACTGGCATACATTGTCGCATCACCGCGGAAACGAACTGGACACCGTTGTCCGAAATAATCCTGCGAGGCAGACCGAACCGCATGAAATATTCCTCGACAAGGACATGGGCGCATGCTTCTGCTGATGCTTCTTTTAGAGCAAACAGTTCCGTCCATCGGGTAGCAGTGTCTTCAATGAGAAAGACCCACCGCTCCCCCTGGTCACCCTCCGGAAGTGGGCCGCACAGGTCCATGGCCAAAGCCTCGTTCCGCTGGTTCATGACCGGTGTCTGGAGTAGGCCTGGAGGTTTGGCGTTGTTGGCCTTATATCGCTGACAGTCGATACAGGCTAAGACATAATCGGTGATTATTCTCCGCATCCCTGTGAAATAATACAGCTGTGCTACCTTCTGGTAGGTTCTATCGATACCTGGGTGGCCAGTTGTTAGAGAGTCATGTAACTCCTTCAAAATAGCTGCAACTTGACCAGCAGGTATTACTAACTGAGGGGATTCACTCTCAGAGTCTGGATTGAATCGGTATAGGACTCCTTGATCCATGAGGTAGCCCCTTTCTAACCATCTTTTAGATGCAACATCATCAGGTCCTTCTAGCTCTACATCAGATATCAGATATCAGATAGGTAGTCTCAGTGAAACCACCACCTTTCAGTTATAAAGTATAATTGGGTTGTAAACAAAGTAGGAACGAAAACGCTAAAAAAACTAATTCGCGTAACAATGTAACAACAGTTGGCGGCACGAGGCAGACACGTGCCGGCTTGCACGGTACTATAATAATATAAAATACGCGTCTACGCATTATGCGGGTGGGCAGCGGATTGTGGCGCGCGTGTCGCCAAGCAAGTGCCTTCTTCGCAAACGGCCCGGCGGCGCGGCGAGTAAAAGAGACAGAAACATTTATGTCAGGTATCGTGATGGCATGCGACGACGAGATGCTCTGAGTCTCTGAGTGCTCTGACTCTCTGACTGGCCGAGATTGTGTTCGGGTTGCTACAAACCTAAAAAGAATTATACAATTAATATTATTATAGATTATATTACTGTTGTTTCAAAACATTCGAAATATACAAAATATCGCGATTAAGGCGAGTATTAGTATTATTACTATAACTTAAAATAGTCATATTTATATGATTATGTAATACAAACAGAAAGCCTGAATTCCATGGCGTCATTTAATCACAATAAGTTTATTTTTCCTTTTATTTTCGATCCCGTATCGTCATTTCCCGCGCCTGATTAGGAATCAAATCGTCCTAGAAAAAAATATTTTTGACATAGATAGGATCATAGAAAAACAGATCTTGCCATATTGAATTTGACGGCACGGTTGGCGCAGTAGTTAAGCGATTGACTGCTGCGCTGCGTGTCGCGAGTTCGATTCCCGCACGGAACAAATATTTGTATGACCTACAAGTAGTTGTACCGGGTCTGGCTGTTTGTGTATGTGAGTTTAAATGTTTGTAAATGCACCCACAAATCACAATTCAGGAGAAATTCCTAGTGTGGCGAAAAGTTAAAAAAAAAAATTTTTCATAATTTCCTGATACCTTTTCAGTTTTGCTACTGCCATATTCTAAATTGATGGTTTTATTGACGGATAAAAAGTAAGTTCAGACACCAGCACATCAACCTACTACAATCTGTCAAATTTCTTTAATAGATTTTCAACTTTATCACAATAGCATAAGGTTCAAAGTTGATTGGGATTTGGGTAGGTTGACCTGCTGGTGTCTGTGCCTCAAGTAGGTCTAAATTTAAAACTTGATGGCAAGAAACTAGATGCTATTACGGAAACCGAATTTCTAGGAATTACTTTAGATTCGAGATTGCAATGGGGCGCCCACATTAAGGCTCTAAGCAGTAAGAAAAATAAGGCAGTTGACTGATGTAACCACAGCTAGCAGTATACTTAAAAAAAAAGTGCTTGCTAAAAGTGAAAAAAAAAGTGCTTGCTAAAAGTGAAAAAAAAAGTGCTTGCTAAAAAAGTGCGTGCGTGGTTGCTAAAAGTGCTTGCAACACTATTGTACCAGAGACAACTTTCACTGATCACTACCCGGTTCTACTATGGATGAACTTTAAGATACCTAAGCATTATGCGACAACTACCATTAAAAAAATCGACGAAGATGGCTTAAAAGAGGAAATATCAAGAATTGACTTCAACCTAATCTACGAATCGACTGATCCGAATTTGTCTCTGGGACATATCGTCTCGAGTCTTCAGGCTGCAATTCATAAATACACAAAAGTCATTACCTTATCACGTAGAAAGAAGATTATAAAACCTTGGATAACACAAGGATTACTGCGCTGTATGAGAAACAGAGATAAATTGCATAAACAATCGAAACTTTCGCCAGATAATGCTACACTAAAATTGACATACACACGCTACAGAAATTTCTGCAAGTCATTACTTATAAAAGTAAAACGAGCTTATGAAAAAAACCTTGTCCAATCGGCTCAAAATGATAACAAGAAGCTTTGGAAAATAATAAAAGACGTCACAAACACTAGTAAAAATGCTAACTACTCAAATAAACTTCTGTCCCTCGAAGCCAGTCCGAAACAGTCTCTGGATAAAATAAATGACTACTTACTACAGGACACGAGTGTCGATGCCAACTCTGATAAGCCCACTGCAGTTAATTCTTTTGTATTGGAGGATACTGATGAATGCGAAGTAGACCGTCTTGTCACTGATTTGATGGGATTAGCAATACAATTTTAAAAGATTCAAAAATATCTTAGTTTCCCCCCTCACCTTTATTTTCAATTCGTGTCTCCAAAATGGAATTTTCCCCGAATCGTTGAAGAAGTCGGAAGTCTGCCCTATACATAAAGGTGGAAACAGAGATTCCATCACCAATTATAGGCCAATATCCATACTTCCATCTATTTCTAAGCTCCTGGAGAGAATTATTAACAAAAGACTTACTAGGTACCTTGAAAATAATAACTTGCTCTCACCTAATCAGTACGGTTTTCGAAATGGTAAATCTACTGAACAAGCGGTTAACAATCTCGTTGGTTATATCAGTGATAAAATGGATGAAAAAAAAAGTGTCTAGGCATCTTTTTAGACTTGGCAAAGGCTTTTGACACAACCTCGGTTTCGGTACTTTTGGCCAAGCTAGAAAGGCTGGGAATCAGAGGCACGCAGTGGAAGCTCTTCGAAAACTATCTTACAAATCGCCGCCAGTGTGTTCGTGTGGGAAACTTTACCAGCACTGACAGCCTAGTCACACACGGGGTTCCACAGGGTAGCATTTTAGGGCCAACCTTATTTCTTGTATCTATCGACCTTACTAATTTAATACTTTCCCAGAGCAAAATCATCTCTTTTGCTGACGATACTGCTCTTCTTTTTTCTTCTGACAACTGGAACGAAGTATTTGACGCTGCCCAATCTGGATTTGATACTGTAAGGAAATAGCTAAATGACAATGTCTTAACATTAAATACCGGCAAAACTAAATACATTTGCTTTAGTATTAAATCAGATATGGGGACTAACCACGAACATGCCATTACTCCACATAAGTGTACACCGTATGAGTTTTGCTCCTGCACGAAACTAGAGCGGGTTGATTCCATTAAATATTTAGGCGTAACTATAGACAAGAATCTTAACTTCAAGGAACACGTAAGAATCTTGTCGGGACGCGTTCGGAAACTTATATACATTTAAAAAAATTTAATATATTATATTATAAATAAGAATATAAAAATATAAAGTGACGGGAGTGTGAGGATTTTATGCTTTGTAAAAAGTGGCTTACAGCTCTCAGTACTTTGGATACCGAATATAGCACGTATGCATCGCTTTTGCATTTTAAATGCCATATCTTTATTTGTTGAGTTGCCCCAGAAGATAATGCCATATCTTAGGACAGATTCAACAAGTCCATAATAAGCCGATAGTAACACATTAAGTTGATAGATGGAGCAAGTTGGTACAAAGCTTATGCTACTGATTTTTTTACATATTGCGTCAATGTGTTCTTTGCAGTTTAGTTTGCTGTCTATAATTAAGCCGAGAAAACGGACATTAGATACTTCGTATACAGGGTGTTTGGCGCATGGACCGACACAATTTTTTCAGGGATTTGGGAGGTCATTAGCTAGGTTCTACCCATACACCCTTTGTCCCAAATGTCACGGTTGGTTACATATGATTATTTTTTTAAAATGAAAAATATTCCCAAAATGTGTCCTTTAATTTGAAATAACTTTTTTGTTTGTGGGTGTAGTGGCACAAAACAAATTTTGTTGCATTCTCCAAAGTCCTTTAAATCTAAAAACATCTTTGTTTTATACAACTGGTTTCAAGAAAATTCCTTACAAGCTTCCAAAGTTAATTTTTGTATTTAATGAATGAAATTTTACAACTTCTAAATTAATTATAAAAAAAACTAAAAGCTATTTTGAACTTAGCTAGAACCTAGCTAATGACCTCCCAAATCCCAGGTCAAAAAACTTTATCGGGCCAACTGAGGTTTGAGTACAAGAATGTATTTCTGTATGTTACCTTTTCACGCCTAAACCACTGAACGGATTTCGATAAAATTTGGCAAGGAGATAAATCGAATCCTAGGGTACGACATAGGTTACTTTTTGTCTCAAAAATAATCCTAAAGGGGGTGATATATAGGTTGGCAGGAAGGTAGGTTATAGTTAGTGGACGTTCGCTAAGAACGAATTTTGCGACAGGGCCAGATTAAGGAGGTTTAATGGCTCTCGCAAGTTTGTATGAAAGTCCTTAATTTTTTGTGCACTTTAAATTTGCCTGGGAGGTAATTAATAGTTAGTAGACGTTTGCTAAGAACGGATTTTGCGACAGGGCCGGCTAAAGAGGTCTAACTATTAATAAGGCGCAGGGCCAAACGATAAAAGTAGCTGGCATAGATCTAAGAAACGATTCCTTCTCTCACGGTCAGTTGTATGTGGCCAGAGTACCTAAGTTCACCTGATAGTTTATATATACTCCAGCCTGAAAAAAAAAAATGTGGTGTACAGAGAGGTTTTACAAAAATAACAAAATTTGGTGCCTTTAAAAAAGTTGCTTATTGTGATAGGCATTTTCTGTTGACTGAAATATAAAACTAGTTAGCGTTAAACATCATTAAACTTGATACCTTCACAACCACGCGGATGGAGTCGCGGGCAACAGCTAGTTATATAATATTATCAAGATGTTTCTGCTACTTACAACAGGTACGTAAGTTGGTACCTACCTACCTCATCGATTGGTTAAACGTAGGTAGGTATATGAAGAATGGCATAGTGGACACTACTTTGAGCAATTTTAAGTTTATTTAAACATTTAGTATGGTAGGTTTAATTTTTCAATCAAACTAATTTTATTCGTGACTGTACCAACTTTTAAGGACAATTATTATGCTAATAATTTTAGAAGGTTGGTGTAATGTATTGCGCGCCCGTTCCCCACATTCTAGATTTGGTCGGGTTACCACGCATACATCATTTTATTCGATTATCTCGTTAATTAATTAGTGTACAAGTCTGAAATTTCACATGTATATAATTGAACTGTATTTCTAATTATTGATGTAAAATTCAGTTACCACTACTACAGTAAACTCGGTTAATCGGTGGTCAAATAACTCAGCTGCACGCCGTGGCCGGAAAATCATCATAACTTTTTAATTACCTACTTATAGGATACTAATGAAACTTCAGTACCATTTAAAGAAAGTAATTATCTATTTATTAACGTTTAATTTTAGTCTTTGGGGCGCATAATAGAAGTGCTAGGACCTATTACAGCAATTTTCTATTTACTAAAATATTTTCAAAACGGTGCATTATAGTGGATTCGTTTATTGCGTAACAAATTATAACAAAATAACCAGATCTCATGTACAAATATTACAATCATCCGTATAGTCAATTCCGAGATACAGCAATCGTGCAAACGTTACTCCAGCAGGATTTTAAATATCTTCGCAACCATAGCAAATACAAATAAAGTTGTACCATTTATTTCAAATTGATTTCTAATTATTTAGATAAAATTTATTTCAAAATATCCATTAGAAAACAAAAGATCTGGCTGGGGTAATGTTACTCCAGCCGGAAGTGTTTTTTTATCAAATAATTAAAAAACTATCAGCTTACCAAATTTAAAAATCTGCTTACCAATTACAGAAGCTGTATTTCTAATTACTTATCTATTGCACGATGACGATTTTTGACATTATCTGGCTGGGGTAGGTAACGCACATAATTGCTACTTCTTAATTGAGGAAAAAAATATGTTAGTTTTAGGTGCGTTTGAAATAAAATTCAGTTGTTGGATTTCTTTAGTTATAATTTTTATTAAATCAGATTTTCCAAGTTTATAAATGTTCGAACTGTTTGCCTTCAGCTGCAATGCAAGCTCTACATCTCTTTAGAAATGATTGCATATTAAGGCCGTATCTTCTCGAGTTGATGTATTCAACGGCTTCTGCAATTCTTTGGCGCAGCACGTCTAAACTCTGAATTTGTTTAGAGTATCTACAAGATATCCTCTATCGTACCCGTACCAAATAATTTTGCCGCTCTGAAGTTAGGTTGCGCATGCGCGCTACTGTTTTATAAGGAAGACTAGCTGTAGCCCTGTTCCTGAAAAACTGGCAACAAGTTCGTCATGCTCCCTTAGATGTCACTGCTTGCGGTAGCGTTGGGGGTCGGGTTGCCTCCTTCCCTCAAATATGGCGAGGGGGGTAATGGCTGATCTTTGCGTTAAGCTCGTGAACGGGTGCTGCTTGTGGTGACTGATCGTCTAGCTGATCATGGTTTTGTTATTGTTATTAGTAATTAACTGTTTTTTTATTTTACCTCGATGGTCCTAGTTTATCAATTATAACTTCTATTTACAGCTATATGTAGGCGGGCACGCCCTTTATGCCTGGAAGCTTTATTTTCTTTTTTAGATATTGTTTACGATTAGTTATTTTTTATTTCTGCTTGAGTAGGTATAGATCTCGATGTTTTTGGTTGTTATATTGGCGTGTGCTAGCTGTCTTATGGCTATTCATTTATAATTTAATGTTTTGTGTTGCGTTAAGTAAATTATTTTGCATAAGTACTTGTTGTATAGAATCAAGTTTTTCTAACTGAACAGACAGCTGTGCTGCTGGGGAGTTTGTTGCGCCACTTCTTCTTCCCAGCGAAAGCACTAGGAAGTGGTGGAGGGTGGGCGTTTTGTGGGACTGTCTTATGTACCTAACTTTGACGTTCGAAAAGTGCTGATTCTCAGCGTAGTTTGAATAAATGACTTTTGAATTTTGTAGCTTTTGCCCGCGGCTTCGCTCGCGTGGATGTCGGAAAGTATCCCCCACAGGAAGGTGCTACCGGGATTCAGAGTATCCTATGTCCTAACCCAGGTCATGGCCAACCCGCATGCCTTTCATCTAAATCCGTTCAGCCGTTACGACATGAAAAGGTAACTGGCAGATAAAAAATCTGTTGTAGGATTTCGTACCTCAAAATGAAACCCCTAAAGGCAGTAGGTAAACGAAAATTTTCGTTCACTGCTTAAGTCATCTCTTATCTGCCTCGGCTTATTTTAATTTTTGAATTGTTTTTATTTTTTATTACACGCTTTTTACGAGCACATCTTTCTACATTGTTCTCACATGTCATTAGGCTGACTTCGTTGTCTGTAAATACTCTTTTTCTCAGGAACGCGTGGAGGTACCTATCAAGTTGAGGTAGATATCAAAAACTTAGATCTACGGTCTAATGGAGCTGTAACAAAATCCATAGGTACTTCCAAGTCAATGCAATAAAAAAATACCTACGGCATTTTATGCCGCATATTTTGACACTCGCAAATAAACCAGTCTATTTGGTACCTACTTCAAGAAGCAAGTTTGGCAAGAAGCAAGGTCAAGTACATTGGAAAATTGGTAATATGTTTATGTAGATACCTATATAAGTACCTACCTACAGTTATTTAAGAACTGAAAAGTTAAGTACATATGTTCTTCAATCTGGGATCAAAAATTCATAGGCCGTGCCTTGAAGTAACATTAGTCGTTTCTTATTTGTATTTCATTACTCTATAAGTTATTTTTCATTTGAAAAGTTAAGCTTGTCCTTCAGTAGGTACAGATTTGTGACCCACAGGGCGCCAGCTTTAAACATATAAAACAGGTTTTATATGATTCTAAATGCCTTACTTAAAATACGAATTAGGTTATTACCTATTCATTTTACTATTATTATCACTATTAATTAGTAATACCTTTTCTAGTGCCGCCATTGAACGACCCACATGTTAGAAAGGTTAATACCAAATGACTTTAAAAATTGTAAGTAAGTAATAACTTTTGACAGGTCGCCGATTTTAATGAAATAAAGACTAAATGTTAATTGAAGATACGGACTGAGTATATTTCCATTCCTTTAAATCATTGAAAAGAAGACACAAAAAAAACAATATTAAGTACATAGGTATGAATTTAAAATCATCCCCAATTTTATCCCTTTGGGGATGATTTAAATAAAAACGCTGAAATATGTAGTAATAAGTCTTTATTTCTTAACAAAAGCATAAATATGAATTTTCTTATCTCTAACTTAAGAAATGCTGGAGTTCCCATATAAATTTTCATCCCCTATATCACCCCCTTTAGGATTGTTATTGAGACAAAAAGTACCCTATGTCCCCAGGATCCTATCTATCTCCTTGCCAAACTTTATCAAATTCTGTTCAGTGGCTTAGCTGTGAAAAGGTAACATACAGACAGACAGTTACTTTCGAATTAATAATAGGTACTAAGTATGGATTGACTACACATACCTACAATAGTCATTTGTAGCTTACTTACAGAGCGGCAAAGTTATTCGACGCGAACTGTAAGTGACACCTAATTGAATCCCTAAATAAAAGTGCACTTTTGGATTTTCAGTGCTAGGCTCACCGCTGAGAGTTGAAAATCCAACAGTGCACTTTTATTTACGGATTGATACTTTGTTTCACTTTTTGGCGGTGAAAACGGGCATTATTAGTCATGTAGAATTGTAGATAAATGAAAACAGTTTGTGTATAATTAAATGCTTGTTTTAATTTTCATCAATTTGGTAGATATTTTAGCTGCTCTAACTTTATCAATTAAACTTTCTCCTAGAGGACAAGATGCTTCAATATCTAAAGTACTAAAATTAGTTGTTATATCTAGACCTTTTCTCCACTTCTCCAAGCCATTCCAAGCTATCATAACTCCATTATCTGTACATAATTTATGATAAGGTCTATAAATATCATAAGAAGTTTCATGGCATAACATTTGTAAAGCACTAAATATATAATTGTTACATGCCACTCCACCGGATACCACTAGCTGTTGTCTACCTTCTGGTATGATATTATTTTCTTTACAAAATTCCATAGCTCTCTGTGTTCGATGAACAAGATGTCTGGTAGTTGCCATCAGCATAGCAGCACACAAGTCATTAACTTCTGGTATCAATTCATGAGCCACAGTTTTGTGTTCTACTTCCTTTTTATGTAAATGGAATAGAACTGACGTTTTAAGGCCATTAAAACTAAAATTACAATCTTTGTATTCGGACAATGGTAAAGGTAGTTTGAAAATGTGAGGATTTGTTGCTTTAGATGCTGCAGCTTCCACAGCTTGGCCACCACATATCTGGGAATACTCAGGAACATTTCTCAACTTCATTCTTCTAGCTACCTTATCAAAAACTTCTCCAGGAGCACAATCCATACTTTCCCCAAGTAATTGAAAGTGATCAACATCTTGAACAACAGCGAGTAAACAATGTCCTCCAGATATTAAAAGAACTAGACATGGAAATGTTATATCATGATGCATTCTTGCCACTAGTGCATGTGCTTGCATGTGGTGGATGGGGATTATTGGTTTATTGTAGCACCGTCCTAAATGTTTGGCATATTTCATGCCCACAACAAGACTGAGTGGTAGGCCTGGCTTCAGTGTAACAGCAATAGCTGAAATATCTTCCATAGCTAATTTGGCTTCCTGTAATGTTTTAGTTACTGTGGGTTCAATGTATGCTCTATGAAGGTCTTGTGCAATATCTGGTATGATTCCTCCATTTCTTAAATGTATAAGATTTTGGGACTGACAAACTTCTGACAATAGTTTGCCATTTGAATTAATAATAGCACAGCCAGTATCATCGCACGATGTTTCAATACCGAGTATATTTACATTTGCATTTCGGCTGTTGCTATAGCCTCTTGTTTTTAAAAAAAATTGTTTACTCACTTTATTAACAAATTGTGAACAGACTAGTCGCTTTAAGACATTCATTATACTTTCTGTATATTTTATAGATACTAAAATTAAATAGATTCCTTTTAATAAATGATTACTTGTAGTTCCATTCACTAAAATTGTAGGTTATTTTTACATAATTTGTACCTAAAAATAAACAAACAACTTTATTAAATTATTACACGTTCGTTCATCACTAAATAATAATCAGTATATATTTTGTAAATATTATGTTATTTATAGGACCATCTGTTAACACAGTAATTACAATAATGTTTGATTTTGCACTTTTATCAACAAAACAGTGACATATTTGACATGACAGGGATCAAAATGACATATGGAAGAAGTCAATAAGTCATAGACACTGGTCATGTCATTTCAATTACTATAGGCATATGCAAGAAGGAAAAGAGCCTAAAGCGTTGTTTACACAGGTTTTACTCAACGGGGATTTTTTCAAATTAAGTTTTAGGCATATCTAGAGACTAGAATGTTGCTGCTTCAAAGTTTTAGTCCCATTTACAAACTTCAATGAACATTTTTCTAATAACTAATGTGAGGTTGGGGATGAATATACCTGTATCTAATGGTCAACCTTGAAAAGGTCAAACTTGTGTTCTAGAATTCAGCAAATAATAAGTGGGAACATCACTGCTGGGAATCTGGCTTTCTCTCTGTGAGAGGGAGTGGCCCGGCCTTAATCCATCACTAACATAGGTATTTCATCTATCCAAACCCATTTGATGCCTGTAACATGTATTCTAAGTAACATTCTATGTTCTTTAGAGCCGTGGTGATGTAAAGTGCATGCCTGACAAAGTTCAAATGCACGACCTACATACAAACAGCTCATAACGTAATTTGGGGCCGTCACCACTGAGCACTGGCGAATTTATTGGGTTTTGCTTGACCCCGCTGAGGTTTTAGCAAAGTAAACTAAAAAAGCTCACAATATTTTAATTTGCTTACACATAAGCCTCGTTGGATTACTTTTCCAAATTCCTCAGTGATTTCGTTAGGTTGTTATTGACTACCCAAAGATGTCTTGGTGAATATACATGGCGGCCCAACGGGGCAGCGTGAGTGGTAGAATTAGTGCCGCACGGATTTAAAATTCGCCACGTAAAAAAAATATCACAAAGAAAAAACTTGAAAACATACGAGTACTACATAATTATTACCTAAGTTATGGATAATTGATGACAATAATTGTACCTTAGGTAGAGTAATGCTTGCTAAAAAGTTTAATTAAATCAAGTTCACTTTAAGATTTGTCACGGAAGAACTCAGATGCTTTTGGGGGGGGCTTGAGCCCTTTAGCCCCCCCCCGGGATCCGCTACTGCCACTGCGCCATCACTGCTATTAAAAGTCAGTCAGTAAAGTTCAATTTAATCAGTTAGGTAAGACGACCGATCTGCGTGGAAGTCGTACTACACTGGATCGCAAAAATTCCGGGTCGCTAATAAATGGCGTGATAGTTTCTTAAATACATAAGACTAATTTACGAAACTATAGATAACATATTGTAGATGACTGATAAATATATATAAAAAAAATGTGTAACACGTTTTGTACACTATAAAACTTTACATAAAAACAACAAAAAAAAAACTCTTCTAACTTATGACAACAAAAATACACTTCGCAGTAAATCTTAAAAAATATAAGATTTTTAGTCAATTTAATATTTTGTATTTCCTCCACGAGCCCGTATCACTTCATTTAGACGATGTGGCATGCTGTAAACCAAATGTTTTATACGATTTCGGTCTATGTTTGCCCATTCTTCCACTAGCGCATTCCTTAACTAGTGTAAGGTAACGGGAGCAGGAGAGCGTTGTCTCACGCATCTCCCGAGCTCGTCCCATGCATGTTCTATGTGATTTAAGTCTGGGCTGCGAGCTGGCCACTCCATGCAGGTAATATCGACGTCTTGAATATACATATTGACCAAACGAGCAGTATGTGGTCGCGTACTATCGTGCATACAAATGGAATTTGCACCCATATTCACTAAGAAAGGACCAGCATGCTCATTTAAAACCTCTTCTACGTATCTGACAGCAGTCAGAGAACCGTTTTCTATGATCACTAACTCCGTGCGATCCTCTGAAGATATCCCAGCCCAAACCATTATTGATCCTCCGCCGAATGGCACCTTTTCTTCAAAACACGCTTGATGATACCGTTCTACTGGTCATCTAAATACTCTTCGTCTCCCGTCGTGCGTAAATAAACAATATCTGGACTCATCGGAAATCATAACCTTGGACCAATCTTCATCTGTCCATCGAATGTGTTCTTGAGCAAACCGTAACCTGGCAGTGGCAACTCGATGTCCTCTGAGCAGTTTGGGGCCGTTTGCTGGTCTATAAAGCTTTATATAAGCTTCACTAAGACGTCACAGAATCGTATCAGAGCTCACATTGTTGTGGTGAATTTATTGAAGACTGTTTCGGACCTGAACAGCCGTGAGATGTCGATTTCTTAACATAGTGCTCACGATGAATCGGTCTTCTCGTGTAGTTGTCCACCTTGGACTGCCATTTCCTGGTCTCCTGATGTTCATGCCTCTTGAAATCGCTGGAGTACTCTTTGGACCGTTGGTAAAGATACTCCTACTGTTCTAGCAGTGTTACGCCGACTTCTTCCTTCTTGTACCAATCCGTGTACATTCTTCAGGTGTTAACGACATGATATTGCACTGAATACTCTGTTCGATCCAAGAAATCATTTATTATGACAGCTCGCTTTGAAACAAACGCAGAAAAAATATTAGTTAAGTTCCTAATTTTAAATTTAAAAAAATATCTAATAGCAGTTTTTTTTTTAAATCTGTTACTTGTACAAATGAAACCTCTTTAGAGATTTAGAACAAGCATAGTAACCTGCTTACTACATATTATTTATTCTAGCGATCTAGAAATGATCAATGATGATGATGATGAGATGATGAAATGATATGTGAAATTTATGGAGATATCACAGTTTTTATTAGCGACCCGGAATTTTTGCGATCCAGTGTATTTCCTCACTGAATACGCAACTTTATTCATACACAGCCAGATAACCTACCTAGCTGAGTATGAATAAAGTTGCCTACAGTAGTAGTTATTGTCTACAGTAGGTAGATAGATATTTACATATTTTTCCAGGTAGACAACATGAGCCGCACAGCTTGCTCCTACTTCTTTTGTTTGTGTTATGTGCATAATTTCGTGAGGACGGGATCTTTTTGTAATTCAATGATTTCGCTCAGTGACGTCTTGCGATCTGGTTGCACGTTATAGGCATATTGTAGAAACATGTTGAGGTTATCTAAAAAGTTTACCAATAACGGGAAATGTGTCAATTTTGTATCCAATGTAGCGTGCAGTGGTAAGAATAAAGAGGAAAAGAATGAAAGAAGTCATGTGAGGAGTTTCAAAGAGATCCCGGGACCTAAGAGTTATCCTATTGTTGGGACGCTGTATAAATACGCACCATATATAGGTAAGCAGTATAAGTTAATTCTTTTTAAATTCTTTATTCTGTTTATTCTAAAGCCTCTCCACCACAGGCGCGTTTTTATCGGTCTACACGCAAGCCACAAGGTGGACAGACGACCTAATAAAGGTCGCAGGAAGCCGCTGGATGCAGGTCGCTTCCAACCGGCCGATTTGGAAATCATTGGGGGAGGCCTATGTTCAGCAGTGGACGTCCTATGGCTGAAATGATGATGATGATGATGATGAATAACGCACGCGTTATTGCGATATCTGTTTTCAGTACAATTTGTATTAGGTAGGACGGCCACGAAGTTACACATTGCTGTTATAATAACGACGCAACAGAAGTAGGTACGACGTTTGCGTTCCTCCGTCCTGCGATATTCCGATTGTGTTCTTAGAACATTTTGTATTAGGACGGATACGATCTTACTGTGCGTTTGCATTGGCGAAACATTCACAACAAAACATGTTGAAATGTCTAGTTCCAGTCAAATATTGTATGGAAAATTGACAGAAACTAAAAATTTCAACATGTTTTGTTGTAAATGTTTCGCCAGTGCAAACGCACAGTTACACATAGATACTTGCGTTATTAACGTTAGTACGGTGTAGTGCAGGCGGGGGCCTGTTAGTGAACGAAGTTGATTTTCGTTCACTGTGTGTAGGTTACACGCAGACGTTAGAATTATCATCGGACGATAAAAACGCAGCTGCATGCAAGGAATCGGGACGCATTATCGCAAGCCAATAACGCTTGCATTATTCTTATTATCCACCGATAACAACGCCTGTGGGGGAGAGGCTTAAATCTTCTCTTTTTGTGCATTGGGATCGTATTAGGTAAGGTAACAGTTACTTATCTATTAAAGGAATATTATTATGTATGAACTATATACCTTCTACCGATTTACATATTAGGCGATCATCACACTGCACCGCGCTTCGTCGAGTAGCGCGGTGCAGTGTGATGGGGCGTCCATGTGCCCGCGCGCAGATTGTGGTTTCTATACAAACTGATACAATGTTAAATCTGCCGCCTTCTGTGATACTGATAATCGCCGTAGTTGGCCTTCGCAGACGTAGGTACGGTCATCAAGAAATGTTGATTAACACTTCAGTTTTTTAAGATCTCAACTCCTATTGAGGATAATATTCATTAAAAATCTGAACTGGTTTGAATAGTATTAAGTCTTAGCTTATTACATGAAATGCTGAGAAGCAACTTATTGAATATTTTTTTATCAATTGAGATGATACTCGAATTTTGTTGCTGCTCGTACCTACCTACATGTGAAAGGCCCATAAGAAGTATTAGTGGGATAAAAACAATCTTCCAGGTGACTACAATGTAGAAGCACTAGATAAAAACTCTTGGCTGAACTGGCGACGTTATGGCAGCCTGGTCCGCGAAGCTCCTGGAGTCAGGCTAATCCACGTGTATGACCCTGAGGATATTGAGATGGTATTCCGGCAAGACCATCGATATCCAGCGAGAAGGAGCCATGTCGCCATGTTTCACTACCGTCTGAACAAACCACACGTCTATAACACTGGCGGATTACTTTCTACGTAAGGATCGGAGCTCTATCATATTTATAAACAACCACTATATGGAGTGAAAACGGTTTTGAGGTTTGTTTGTATCGAAAACGAAAACTTTGAAATCCACGCAGACCAAGTCGCGGGCTGTAACTAGTTACGATAATATTATAGATAGGATAGGTTGTAATGCCGTAGGTAAACTCTGTGTCGTGTGTTCTAATGAAGATGTCTTATCATTTGATTATACAAATACAATAGGTCGTTATTTCGAGCCGCAGAATCTGCTTGTAATGATTATTCATTAATTAATATCTCCCATCCATTGTGACCCAATAACACGTAACTTTTTTGTTTTAACATTTACAGGAATGGCTCAGAATGGTGGAGACTAAGAAGTACATTCCAAAAGAATTTTACCAGTCCTCAGAGTGTAAAAAATCATGTCGAAATAACAGATAACGTAATAACAGAATTTGTACAATGGATTAAAGAAAAGAATATTTCATACAATGAAGATTTTTTGCCTTATTTGAATAGACTCAACTTAGAAGGTGATTATGGGAATGAAACTGAAACAAGACAAACTATAATTTGAAAGGGTGAAAACACTGTAATTATGACATTCTTCGTTATGTTTCAGTAATAGGAACTGTAGCGTTCAATGAACGCTTTCGAAGCTTTTCTCCTCAAGAACAAGACCCGACTTCAAGAAGCAGTAAGACTATTAAAGCGGCTTTTGGATCTAATAGTGGAATTATGAAATTAGACAAAGGATTTCTTTGGAGAATGTTCAAAACACCTCTTTATCAGAAACTTGCCGACTCTCAGGAATATTTAGAAAAGTATATTAAGTACCACTTCGTCCAATTCTATCAGATTCTTTGTAATGTCCTAGGTATTTCAATTGGAATAATGGTTTTTTAGAGTATCTTCCGAAATCTTAATGGAAAGGGCGCAGTTTTTTGTTCATCCTGACGAGAACGACACCTCTTTATTGGGATCTTTTCTAAAACAGCCTAATCTGGATTTGAAAGACATACTAGGAATGATGGTTGATATACTTATGGCTGCTATCGACACGGTAACAATAAATCGGATCATTGCTTTCCTTTGGAGATTTTTAGTAACACTGTATAAGTATATTTAAATATATTTTTATTTTAGACTGCATACGCAACAAGTTTTGCTTTATACCACATCAGTCGAAATCCTGAAGTTCAACAGAAAATGTTCGATGAGATTTCTACACTTCTTCCCATGAAGGATGCGAAAGTCAGTCCCGATATCATATCGAAAGCTATTTATGTAAGAAGTTGTATCAAAGAAAGTTTAAGACTAAATCCTGTGTCTATTGGCGTAGGCCGATTAACGCAGAAGGATTTCATTTTGAGAGGTTACCTTATTCCAGAAGGAGTAAGTATGAACATGATTTTAAGTATATCATGATTAAGATAAGATAAGTATATCATGATTTTCGACAAATTGCGAAATTATAAATAAGTAGATAATAAAATTGATGCCTTTCTTTCAGACAGTAATAGTAACGCAAAATATGGTAGCGTCTCGACTACAACAATATGTCAATGATCCGTTAAAATTCAAACCCGAACGCTGGTTAAGAGGTTCTGAGAGTTATGAAAATATTCATCCCTTCCTCAGTTTACCATTCGGTTTTGGACCTCGATCTTGTATAGCAAGAAGATTAGCGGAGCAAAACATATGCATTATTCTAATTCAGGTAAATGTTCTATTCGTTTTCTTCTATTATGTAACTCATTTTTATGTATAAGTCGGCGCGAGCCGATGGTGTCAACTCACAACTCGTCAGTTCTTATCAGCGTGAGACGAAGGTGTCAGTCACACCTCATCTAATAAGATCACGATGGTTTTTGTTAGCGCTTAGAGCTTATTGATATTAAATAATGAATAATGGCTTCCGATATGACAGGTGACGATGTAAATCTTATTGCGTCGAACGTGGTCGGCGGTCGGGGTTTTCTTGTGGGAACGTTTTAAGACGAAAAGAGTTTAGCGGAGAGGAGTCTGGATCAGGCAGTTAGTTCCATTCAGACCAAGAGATCGACTGAGCGAGACCGGTTACATTCTTCTAATTCTTTTAAGAAAAACGTAGATTATGAGTTTTATGTAGACTTTTCTAGTTAGAGTGATTTTACGCATTTCCTTTGCCCACGAAGTAGACCGTTACAAAATGAACGATTTAATCGAAGTAGACCGTTACAAAATGAACGATTACTCTTCTGATGACGATTGTGAGCTCGGTTGCTCCGAGATATACAGGGTGGCACATTTAGATACGTCAGTATGGGAAAGTCTGAAACTGTAAGACACACGAAGATCTCTTCTTAGGAACCATGTGATCGATTTTAGTAACAAGAAAAACTGCATTCATACATTTTAAAAAACTTCTACTCAGCTCGGGAATCGTACCCGGACGTTTTGAAAAATAAAACTAACACAATTTCTATTTACATATCGATTGTGTAGGTCTTAAGCAGTAAATGTAACTATTAAACATGATGTGTAAAATGAATAAAATGCATCCTCGCAATCATCCGAGGTCTTCGTATGTCATATAGTTTCAGACTTTCCCATGCTGACCGATCTAAATGTGATGACAAATAATCTTTTGGCTTTCAGCTGATTCGTGAATTCAACATAAAATGGATGGGTGGAGAACTTGGAGTTAAAACTCTTCTTATAAATAAACCTGACGGACCACTGTCTTTGTCCTTTATTTCAAGAAATCGTAAAGTGTAATGTTTCCCCTGTAACCTGTGTTAGGAATAATTGAGAAATAAATAAAAATCATTTAAAATCACCATTCATATTTTTATTAAATGAAATCTCGTAAAAAAAATATCTTTACATATAACTGGGTCCTTTTGGCACATTAGAACGGACATACATTTTTACACGTTTAGGAGCATTCTGTTTTTTAAAAGCCATGTTTGGAGCAATACGATTTTCAACAACATCATGTGCGTAGGACGTGGGATAAAGGAACCGATTTTTATATCCCCATGTAGAACTTTTTTTTGCATTTAGGTTAAGTCTTGGGAACGGCGTTACAGGCAATCTAAAGGGATGCTTCTTAAGCAAGAAACGTTCTAGAGAAGCAGGTTTCGGGATCATCAGTTTTTTTGTCTTTGGTGCACGATTATAAGAGAGATGAGGAACAAAAGGTACATAACTAAATACTCCCAGATGATTTGATGGCTTTGGAATTATGGTAGGGGGTAATGTTTCCATGACTGTTACTACACTTTCTGGATTAGGTTGAGAAACTTCATACAACACACAGGAGTCAGTAATTTCTGGAGATGATTCCTGGAAAGTCGGTCCTGAAGAGATTTCTACAATTGGAGGAAACACTTCTATTGATTCTTCTAATAGTATTGGTATTTCTATTTTCACTTCTTCTGTACCAATTGGAAATATGTTGTTTTCCAATGCAAAGTATTCTGCGGATTCGGATAGTTTGTTGTTTTCCAACGGCTCTGGAAACGGTCTTGTAGAGATTTCTGGAATTGAAAGAAATTCACCTGTGGATTCCTCAACTTTTATCGATTCTTCTATTTTTACTTCTTCAACAACGGGAGAGATGTCATTATATGATATTGGTGGTAAAACTGGAGCTTCTGGAATTTCTACAAGATCCTGAATGGCAGGTTTGGGCTCAACGTCAACCATGATCGGCTCCTCGATTTTCACTTCTTTTTCAACAATATATATATCGTTAAGTGAGAGTGGAGGTAATACAGGAGCTTCTGGAATGATTACAAATCCTGATATGGTAGGTTTGGGCTCACCGTAATTAATGATCGGCTCTGTGACTGGTCCCGCAGCGATTTCTGTAATTTTAGGAAATACACCCGTTGACTCTTCCAGTATTATCGATTCTTCGTTTTTCACTTCTTCTTCAATAATAGAAGAGATATCGTGAAGTGAAAATGAAGGTAATACTGTAGCTTCTGGAATTGCTACAAGTTCCTGAACGGTGGGTTTGGGCTCAACGTAAACAACGATCGGCTCTTCTATTTTTACTTCTTCTTCAACAGCATGGATACCGTTAAATAATACAGGAGCTTCTGGAATGACTACAAGTCCTGTTATGGTAGGTTTGGGCTCATCGTAATTAATTATCGGCTCTGTGATTGGTCCCGCAGCGATTTCTGTAACTGTAGGAAATACACCCGTTGATTCTTTCGGTATTATCAATTCTTCGTTTTTTATTTCTTCTTCAATCATGGAAGGAAACCCGTTAAGTGTTAGTCGACGTAACACTGGGGCTTCTGGAATGACTACAAGTTCTGAAGTGATGAGTTTGGGCTCAACGTAATTCATGATTGGTTCTTTGATTGGTCTCAGAGCCATTTCTGGAATTGTAGGAAACACACCCGTTGGCTCCTCCAAAACAGTCGACTCTTCCTTTTCCACTTCTTCAATAATAAAAGAGATATCGTGAAGTGTAAATGAAGGTAATACCGGAGCTTCTGGAATCGCTACAAGTTCCTGTACGGTGGGTTTGGGCTCAACGTAAACAACGACCGGCTCTTCTATTTTGACTTCTTCTTCAACAGTATGGATACCGTTAAATAATACAGGAGCTTCTGGAATGACTACAAGTCCTGATAGGGTAGGTTTAGGCTCATCGTGATTCATTATCGGCTCTGTGATTGGTCCCGCAGCGATTTCTGTAATTGTAGGAAATACACCAGTTGACTCTTCCAGTATTATCGATTCTTCGTTTTTCACTTCTTCTTCAACCATGGAAGGAAACCTGTTAAGTGTTAGTCGACGTAACACTGGGGCTTCCGGAATGACTACAAGTTCTGAAGTGATGAGTTTGGGCTCAACGTAATTCATGATTGGTTCTTCGATTGGTCTCAGAGCCATTTCTGGAATTTTAGGAAACACACGCGTTGGCTCCTCCGAAACAATCGACTCTTCCTTTTTCACTTCTTCTTCAATAATAAAAGAGATATCGTGAAGTGTAAATGAAGGTAATAACGGAGCTTCTGGAATTGCTACAAGTTCCTGAACGGTTGGTTTGGGCTCAACGTTAACAACGATCGGCTCTTCGATTTCGACTTCTTCTTCAATAATGTAGATCTTGTTTGCAGAAAGCGAAGGTACCACTGGCTCGTCAGGAATAGATTCTGTATTGACGGTTTTGGGGTCAATGTAACTAATAATCGGCTCACTGATGCGTCTCACAGCTATTTCTGGAAATGTTGGAAAGACTCCTGTTGGCTCCTCCAAAACTACAGATTCTTCTTTTATCACTTCTTCTTCAATAACGGAAGGAATGCCGCCGTTAAATGATGATGGTGGTAGCACCGGTGCTTCAGGAATGACTAAAAGTTTTCGACTGACAGGTTTCAGCTCCTCAGTAATTATAATCGGCTTTACGATTTTTAATTGGTTTTCTTTCTCATGAAATATTTTTGACAGCGTTTCTTTTGAAATATCCGACAAAGGATACATAAACGGCTTTAGAATTTCTACTAGTTTGTCTTTCTCGACTACAACTTTCGAAGTATCTTTCGCACAAGAATGATGGTGTTGTATCAATGATATCAAAGCATCCATGTGAGATGGAATATGGCTCGGTGGTAAGTTTAGTTGTGGCTCGAAGTAAAAGTTCCCGCCTTGGTGTAAAACGTCAGGTTCTTGTAATTCTGGTGAGACTTGACCAGGCTGCGTGTTAAAATTTTCGTTGACGGTGATTTTAATGGGCTCATAGTTGATTGCTGCTGATATTGCAAAATTAAATTGAAGAGTGCCAATTAAGGCAATTAGGACAATCGACGTAACCTGCAAAAAAACATAATTACTTAATTTTTTTATTATTTTGTTTACGGCTCTTAGATCGTTAAAATTACAAAAAAGTTCTGGCAGTACCTACAAGATTTTCAAAATATCAATAAATATAAATTAATTAAAAAAATAAACAAATAAAACAATTAATACGGTTCCTCAACCAAAAAGTTTAACGAAGGCGAGATAGCTGAATTTATTGATAAAAAAATGGACCAAAATAATATAGGTTACTGGTTATCCACTCCGATCACTAAAATAATAGAAATAAAACTTACCATATTTAGGTTTTTACGCAGATTAAATTGAACTGACTTTACAAATCCTATGCATGCATTATATACTTAGCGAAAATTAAAACTCGTACTAATTATTGGAAGGTGTATTTACAAGTATAATTAAAGACCAAATTATAATTAATAAGCTAATGATCGAATACATTCCAATGAATCCATTTAAAGCACAATTTTACAAGTTTTGGTTTTGCAAATGATCCAGTTTTAGGCCATTACCTATCCCTCATTAGGGAATGTTCTATTGCAAAAACTTTTAATATTTAAACGCTTTGTAATTCAAAAATATCATCAATCACTAAATTAGCATTCCTACGGAACAATATCAGTTAATACTTCTATGTCATCATGAACAAGGTGAGTAAAACTATTAAAAAATGCGTGCTGCAGATACTAATTAGTATAGATTTTTTTATCTTATTTTTCTATTTTACAGTTGGTAGCATTCTTCGGCATTGTCGCCATTTCATCAATCTTGGCTTCACCACTGGAAGAACACCCGTATCGGACACTTCCAGCTGAGGAGCACGAGGAAATTCACGACGAGTTCGGTCAGTTCGCGCTGCGGTACGTGACGGCTGAAGGCACCGAGGTGTCGGAGCGCGGTCGGCTCGTGCCCTCCTCGGACGGCACTGACTACGTCATGTTGATGTCATACGTCACCAATAACACCGGCGGTGGATACCCTGCTGAGGGCAATAATTTATCAGTTGAGCCTGAAGACCCCGCAGCTACCAACTGATTTTGACAGTGTTATCACTGTGAAAATAAATAAATGTTTGAAAAATATGATATTTTTGTGATACCTACGCATCCTTAATTCTTACCTCAACCTTATTAAGGTTTTAATGTTGAAGATTATTCCATACGAGTCGTTGACAAAGGAAAATAACTATTGCTGTCCAAATAAATAATGAAAATGGATTTCTTCTCATGGTGGCGCATAGTGTTCCATGCGCGCCTCTCTATGATGTAAGGGGGGGGGTTAATACCTCACTCTCCCCTAACTCGAGGTGGCCCGCAGAGGCGGGCCGGCACTAGCCGAGGATTGCGGAAGTCGCATTAAATCCCGTGATCCCCGGTGCGAGTGTGAGACGGAACACCGGGGTGGTTTTAGTCATTAAGAGCCTGACAGACCCCTCCGCCCTGGGGAGGCCATCCATGAGGACTTCACCCCGTAAAAAAAAAAAATTGCTTGTAGAGTTAGAAATTTGAGATCTGATAAGTTTTTGACAGTGCGAGCCATATGGTCTCGTCTTGGCATATGTTGCCAAGACAAGACGAGACAAGACGGGATACATGAAAATATTTTTGATGTTATTAAGTTATCACAGTTATGTTAGTTACAGGCTCTTAATTGACGTAGAACATGCCAAATAAAAACAATTCCATTTAAAATTTCAATAAAAAAAAACATTTTTTTGTTTTTCAAGATAATACCACTAATTGGATTGTACTTCGATTTGTAAGGTTAGTTTGTCATGGCCTTGTTATAAAGGGTCTTCTTAACTTATATTTTTACGTCACGGTCACCATAACGATAGACGTATACGGCATCTATAGTGTCATTTGCCTCTCGTATTACCATAATCAGGAAACTATTAGGTTAACAGTCTGGTTGGAGGTTTTATGTAAGAGAGGACTAGGCTGTCTTCTATGGTGTGTGGGCAACAAGGCAGTATCAATAGTTATTTAATTTAAAAATATTCATACTAAGAACAGTGAACGACCATACGAGCGTAGTGCCGACGAAAGCAAGATTTTTAAGTTTAGTAATAGATACACACCACATTAACTCCTGTTATGTTTTCTAAGCCCCATTTGAGGAGCCTATCGTCATTAGCCGGATCAAAATCATAACATAACATAACATCACGTCTATTTCCCCGGAGGGTTAGGCGGTGTACCTATAGTACATCCACATTTCGCCAGTTATGTTTAAGTCCCATGTTATAGGGAGCCAGCCTATTCCATTAACCGGGCACAAATCCAGACTCCGGGCTGTTACTGAGAAATTCCAGATGGAAACCCAATAAAAATTCGTCAGACCCGGGAATCGAACCCAGGACCTCAGCAGGAGCGCTTGCGACCACAAGTTTAACGAGGCAGTTGTATGTAAATACAGACCCGTGACGATAAATTCCTCTTGTTCAGCCTACCTAGTATCGTTCTGATTATTGACGAAATAGTCAAAGTCTGGTAAACATTGATTCTTGCAGATGTTGGCAGAGTATCAATCTGCCTAGCCTTTTCCCAACTATGTTGGAGTCGGCTTCCAGTCTAACCGGATGCAGCTGAATACGAGTATTTTTAAATGGAGCAATCTGATCTCCACAACCTAGTAATTGGGTAATACGATACCCCTTACTAAGACTAGTCGTCAGACTTTCGGGATTCTGATGACTCGTAACGACTGTCAAAGGTCCCCGAATGACAACCGGGACGGCTTAACGTGCTTTCCGAGGTACGGAAGAATTTCCGTATGTAAAGACGGTCACACATCCACGGACCAACCCCGGCAAGCATAGCTTAACCTGATGGATCGACCCGTTGCGGCTGTTATTATACAAGAGAAAAAAAAAGCAGTTGCGACTGGCCAAGGTAACCAAATATGATCAATATGAGATCGGAAGATCAATAGTTTTTGATGGGATGATTTTGTTCTTTCATCTGAAATTGAGTTATGTGAATCTACCTACGCCGACAGGGTTCCCTCTATCTGACAAAATCTTTATGCTCCGAAATTTATTTGGCCTATAGTCAGCGAAATTGGACTCGTCACCGGCCGCTGTCACTGCAAGCTAGGCGAAGCGACATTTCTAATGCCCCTCGAGCCTCAAATGAAGAAGTACAAATACCGAAACCAGGTCAGATAAGTAACAATGAGACCCCTGGGAAGTCTAGTATCAACAGCGCGCTTGTACATTAGTTAAGAAGAAGTACAAATATTAATATTATTATTTATATTATTGTCTAAGTAAGTATGTGTTAAACCAATAAGGTTGGTATCACAGGATTTTGCTGATTTTAAAAGCCCTTAGGTGTTCTTTTTTATTATCATTAGTTATCTACCTACCCAGTAATATTATATATTTTATTGGGTTTGTAGTAAGTAATTTGTTTGTAGTTTATTACGTTACAGAGTTTCCCTCAGGAATAACGAATTATTTCGTTGACTTGGTGTTTCATTGAGTGTGCTCCCGAAAATATTCCCTTAAACACTACTCAAGGTAGGCAGGGTCAGAATCCGTAAAAGACAAAGCAGTGGTCGTTGGAAATGAAAAATATTCGGAGACACTCAAAACGCATCGGAAAACATGAAAGGAGTGAGCAACCAAGAAGCAGTCGGCAAATGTCTAGTGTCAATGTCAGTCAGTTTTCATACCTGTGACATAGACTCAAAATGTAAGACTGATTTTAATCGTTATGAAATTTTTAATTATTATATTGGTTTTTCAGTAATTAATTAATATTTTGTTTATTAATATGACTGTAATTGCAGTGTATTGTATATATATTAAGTAATTGCTTTCAGTTAATTACGTAGTGCGAAAGTTTTATTTTTGTAATTGTGTAGTCGATTACTCAATTAATCGATAATCTCACAAAAACTATCTTTCTCTTATTTCACTGCTTCCAGATTGAGAATTGAGCTGATTTTTGATATTTTAAGATAAAAAATATGACTAATATTTTAGATAATATCTCAACTTATTACATTTGGGCCCATCATTTCCCGTCTCCTTTGTGTTTTTTAGTTACTAGTTTGTTTTGATATTGTATATTTTTGTGTGTATTTTTTTCTAAATAATCGACTATATTTTTTATAATCAAATAAAGATAATGTTGAAGAAAAAAATACGAAGTATATCACTTATCTACAAAATTATGTATAGTTTTAACAGTCTTTAATATTATTGTGATAGAATACCGCGAGTGTAATATAAGAAAGAATCTTTAAAAAAAAATAGCGGGTTTACCTTTTTTTTTGGTTTTCTCGCTAGCTACAAAGTTTGACACACGTTGGAAAAATAATAATAATTAAATATGAATGAGTCCTGTGTATGCTGCTTCAGTTCTTTCTGTGTTAAATACTCTGGATTTAACACCGGAAGAATTGAAGCAGCATGTGAAACATGCAGAACTAAGTTTCCTGCCTGAAAAGTCTTACGAAAAATATCTTAAAACTTATGTTATTTTTAAGGAATGTAGACTTATAAAGGATGCACACACTTTTTCGGCGACTGCACTGTTATCGTACTTAATAGAATTGTCACAAACGAGGCAACCATCTGCAATGTGGAGTATTTACTCAATGTTGATATCCACAATAAAAACAAAAGACGATGTGCACATTGAAACCCAAACTGATTTAATTTTTGGAATGCAATCAGTTTTCGAATGTCAGTGCAATAAATTACTCTTATTAAAGGTTATATTTTTACCATGTTGATTTTTTTACCTTTAGGTAATATATTCTCGCTGCTGAGGTGAAAAGTAGGTATGTGTTACACGAGACCAAAGTTGGTTTTTGATGCAAGTTTTGATTTGATTGAAAGACACGAGATGCAAATAACTTTTTATTATAGCTCTATTGTGTCGGATAATGATTTGCGGCAATAAGAAAAATGGAAATATTAAATTAAATATTAAGAGATCATAAGGATAGGCGAAACAAATACGAAGATTTGTGTTGTATTTTGTCACAGATAATTATGTTTATTAACTTTTATTTTCCGTAGCCATCATACCAGGGTGACAATGTAGGAAATGATGGAATCGGATTTTCTTTTAGCAGCGATTGTTTTGGCTCAGTTGCAGTATGCACATCATTAATATCGTCCCAGCTGTATTTGTAGCTACCTTTATACACGGGTCGAGGGGCAAGTCCGATAGAACCTTGTTTAATATCATCTAATATTGATTTGACTTTGGCAAACGCATAATGACCATTCCATGCTTTGAAATTATGGGACCTGTGTTGTCGGCGATAGATAAATGTATTTCTCAGTGGAGACATGATTTGTGTATGCCTCTTCTTGAACAGGAGCTTCCGACGTTGTGCGTGAGATATGTAACCGATGGGTAGGATGTCGAGGGGTAGGTACATGGGCCGGGGAGTGCGGTCGATCTAAATGAAAACCTGTAACATCATTATTCGGGATCTCTTTGAACTCTTCCTATTCTGTGATAGGCGGAGATAGAACTGTCGCTGGTAAAGCAGTCGGGAAATGCAGATTGATCGGTTTCCGTAATTTTGGTGCTGGTGGCATTAGTGCAAATGTTGATGTAACTTTCTTTTCATACTTGTAATCTTGCGTTTCCGGTGCGATAATCGGTTTTTCAATAGGACCATGGTTTGTAATCTCCTTGAAGTTCTCATTAGAATCGTCAATGTTTAGCTGCGGCTCTGTTGCACTGTTCGTCGTGGATGGTTGTTTATGCAAATACTTTCCAATTTCTTCTTCTACTTGTTCAATTTCTGGAGCTTTTCTGTTCTCTTTTGTTCTTTAATATAATAAATTTTGTAGTGAGGATTTGGCAAATTAATGATATCGAAATCAATGGGAGTGCCACTGTCCACATTTTCATTTAATACCTGCTGATGTGCATGGGGAGCCAAGTTCTTGGCGAAGCTTTGTGCTATAAAGAAAATCCATATGGTTGTCGCGAGCATGTTTCTGAAAAAGAGAATTTAAATTAAGAATATTATACACACAATCACATCAAATTATTCCGAAATAGTAATTAGTAACGAGCCTTATCTTTAGCGTTACTTTGGTAACACTGATGGGCTGCACTGGCCTGATTAATAAATTCACTCAGTTATATAGAGCAACACTGTATTTACACAAACAGGATTGAGTTTTATATGTTGCAATACATTTACTTAGGTCATTTGTAAAACTACTTTTTAAACGTGTCCTAAGAAATCTTGCCATACTAGTTTCTGCAAATTACTCAATTTGGAAATGAAACCACAAGTTGTTAACAAATTATTTATGTAGGTACGAAGTTACATTAAAACAATAAAATTAGTATAAATACACGCTGTGCAATCTTTTCATAATAATTAAAAGGAGTACAGTGATTAGGTAGTAGAATTTAAGAATTTTGATTAGACACGAATACATTTTATTTTAAATTATAAATTATTACCCACAGCTTTTTAACTAGTCATTGCATCAGTTGTCATTGATTTCCGATAAATATTTCTCAAAAATGACAAATTATTCGCAATAACATTATAATAACATGCACCCTTAGCTTAGTATATTTGATTAAGTACGTGTGTCTATAGTTACAAATTCAATGGTTTACATAAATAAACTAAAAATCGTTTTTCGTAATCTAAAGGTATGCAGACTTGAACAAAATGATGATGACCATAGTACTTAGTTTACATGCTGTGCTAGTAAATTCTTGATCATGGTTACTGATCAAATACAAGTTTTGGTTTTGCAAATGATCCAGTTTTAGGCCATTACCTATCCCTCATTAGGGAATGTTCTATTGCAAAACCTTTTAATATTTAAACGCTTTGTAATTCAAAAATATCATCAATCACTAAATTAGCATTCCTACGGAACAATATCTGTTCTTACTTCTATATAATCATGAATAAGGTGAGTATAACTATAAAAAAATGCGTGCTGCTGATACTAATTAGTATATTTTTATTTTCCTTATTTTTATATTTTGCAGTTGGTAGCATTCTTCGGCATTGTCGCCATTTCATCAATCTTGGCTTTACCACTGGAAGAATACCCTTATCGGACACTTCCAGCTGAGGAGCACGAGGAGATTCACGACGAGTTCGGTCAGTTCGCGCTGCGGTACGTGACGGCTGAAGGCACCGAGGTGTCGGAGCGCGGTCGGCTCGTGCCCTCCTCGGACGGCAACGGCTACGTCATGTTGATGTCATACGTCACCAATAACACCGCCGGCTTCAATGGATACCCTGCTGAGGGCAATAATTTATCAGTTGAGCCTGAAGATCCCGCAGCTACCAACTGATTTTGACAGTGTTATCACTGTGAAAATAAATAAATGTTTGAAAAATATGTGATCTTTGTGATACCTACACATCCTTATTTCTTACCTTAACCTTATGTTGCTGTATGTTGTTGTGTAATGTTGAAGATTATTCCATACGAGTCGTTGACAAAGGAAAATAACTGTTGTTGTCCAAATAAATAACAAAAATGGATTTGTTCTTATCTAGGGGCACTGTAGTGCCCCCGACCCAACGAAGCGCTTCGTCGTTTTTTTGAACCCTCATAACTTGGGTTTCTATTATACCAGATAAACAAAATTCATAAATATCATCAAAATTCTTAGGGTACTTCCTGAAGTCCTAGAAAACTGAAATTTTGTAGGTATGTACAAAATTTTGTATGTACAAAAACAAAAAAAAATCTAAGACTTGAAACTTTTATCCTCCAACACCTTAAACTAGGGATGGAAGTTTGTATGAGACTTCCGCAAATTTTGATGCTAGAGGTCTGAAAATTGATATAGTGACTCTATACATATTTCAAGATTTTTAGTCAATCAACCTCACCCATTAAATTAAGGAATGGGAGTTTGTATGGGTAAAAATATTGTCATAAGCAACTTACAAAAAGAAGTGAAATACCACTAAAAACATGTTCATGTCAAGCCAAGCTTCTAACCCTACACGCCCTAACTCTAAAAGCCCTAATTTCACAAACTACACCTTAGTCAAAATATAGAAATAATTATCTAAATAAAAGAATAAAAAAAATAACTAAACAATAATTCATGGGTTAGTCCATCTAGTTATACTAGTAGTTATACAATATAACAGAATGGACAAACAAAGTCCTATTTGTTATAATGCTCAATATAACTTATTGGATTCGAAAATAATAATAGAGGTTTTTCCATGTAGTTATACGTACCTACATATAAACAACTATAAATTAAACAACAAAATACCTAACATGAATATTTTAACATATGGGGAAGGACCCAACAAGTGAGTAAATAAGATAAACAAAATTAAGTCATGAACCTTTGGCAATGAGCATGGACTTGTGTGAGTGGTCCTTATCGCAGTGTTTCTAGGAAAGTGGCAATTGATATTTCACCGGTTACTAACTGCATTTGAGCATCCATGATCATTGCATCGTTGATAATGCTACTTTCTTTTCGGTTATATTTATTTTCCGCAATGTCTATAATGGCATCTTCTGCATCCTCGTTTATTGCTTTCAAAAATTGCATAACGCTTACGTGTTTTCCAGGCTCGGTTAAGAGTCATATGCCATGCTTCTACGATGTTGGTACTTCGATGACGCTCACCATAGATGCACACCCCACGGTGCTTATAAATTGATCATTTCTGAGCCAGTAAGTACCTTTGAAAATAATTTATTTACGTGGTTATTTTTTTATTTTTCGTAAATTCTTGTATTTTTGCAGCCTTGTACTTAATGTATTCCCATTCCTCACATACGCATATGCACGCATACGTATATGAACATAAGCATTTGGCAGAAGCGGTAATGCACAACAAAGGCCTACAATTCTTTTTAGCCATTTGTCCTTCTTTTTAATTAAATACAATTTTTTGGCTTTTCTCCAAAGGCTATCGGAAAAATGAGTATGACACCCTTTAACCTGAACATCCGGAAAAACTTTCAATACGGCTTTTCTTGACGCTTCCTCAAAGTCAAACATAAACTTTTGTGGATTCCATTTTGGAATCTGTGACAAAATAATTCTGAACAAGATTATGTAAGACTCGGTTGTCATATTCAGACTGCGTATCATCTTTATGCTGACGATTTGCAGCTTTACTGCCAGGCAAGTGTGGACAGCATATCCGATGCGATTGAGGAGCTAAACCGGGATTTAGGTGTGGTTAAAAACTGGTCTGATCGTTTTGGGATGGCGGTTAATCCTACCAAGTGTCAGGCTATCATTGTAGGGAGCACCTACAGTACGAGGAAGCTTAATTGTGCCACCTGTAATGTTTGACAACTCAGTCATCCCGTTTAGCTCCGATGTTAAGGATCTTGGTCTGCATGTTGAAACATGTCTTGACTGGCGAAAGCAGGTCACGACTGTAAGTAAAAAAAGTCACCGGAACGCTGCGGTCGCTCTATCGGTTGAAAAACCTTCTCCCATCACACATAAAGGCAATGCTTGTACAGTCCCTAATCTTTCCCATAATAGACTATGGTGATGTGTGTTACTATGACCTGAATGCAGATCTCCTCAATAAACTTGACCGCCTTCTAAATAACTGCATTCGATTCGTGTTCAATCTCCGTAAGTATGATCATGTGTCTGCGCATCGATTGCTTTTAAAATGGTTACCCATACGTCAGCGCAGAGAGTTGAGGGCTCTGTTAATGTTGTATTCTATACTCGACAAACCCACTTCTCCGTCTTACCTGACTTCCCATGTTCAATACCTTTGCTCTGCCCATAGCAAAAATCTTCGTTCTACCAACAATCGTCTTCTACGATGTCCTTCTCACCGCTCTGGTTTTATTCACTCTTCTTTCTTTGTCCAGGCGGTATTTCTTTGGAATGCGCTTCCTCTGAATATCAGGATGGCAACCAGTCGGTTATCTTTCAAGTTGATGGCACGTAAACATATTCGTGAAAAGTTGGCAGAATCTTTGCAGCGCTGATTTGCTGGATTTGTTTTCTCCTCTACCTATCGTTATTTCTCCTGACAAAGTTGATTCGGTTTATATGTATGTATCTATGTATGTTTTATGTATTAGTAGGTATTCATTATCAAGTTATCTATCAGTTATGTTGCACCTGCCATGTTTTGTCTCTGCACCACCCTAAGGTTGACTGGTAGAAAATGCCTCAGGCATTAAGTCCGCCTTTGTACAGTATTTTTTTTACTTGTGCATAAAGTTTTAATAAATAATAAATAAATAAATATCCAACATTAAGGCGTATGCCTACCATTGGTGAAATACGTGAACTTGTCGGAATACTGGATAAGTCACCATGTATAGAAAATATTTGGGAGAATGGTTTCGGACAACTTTTGTATGTGCCGTCGCAGTAATTACTACTATTAAAAATGTTGTCTTATTTCTGACGAACAAAATACAAAAATTCTTCTCCCTTCACAATTATAATCATCTAAAAGCATTGACGAATATTGCTTGGGCAAGGTTACTTCTTCTGGTATTTCACAATTAACTTGGGAATACTTGCTGCTGAATTTTTTGCTTTATACAATGCACTTTTTACATTTTTATATTTTGGCACCTTTAAGCCAGTTAAATAATATCCTAAGGACTTTATTTCCCTTCTCGTCTCCTTGTAAATCTTCGGTATCGAAGTTATGAAGTCGGTTGATGCTTTGTTTCGGCATTCAACAAATAATACTTAATCTGCTTATCTTTTTCAGCTTTCACGAGGTTCTCATCATGGGGGACCGCTATATCAATAATCATTGAGCGACGCTCTAATCGATCTATCACCACTAGATCTGGCTTATTGGCAACAATAGTCCTGTCAGTGATGATAGATCGATCCCAATACAACGTGATATTGCCATTTTCGAGAACTGGGTCGGGCACATACCTATAGTACGGTACTTCTGATTCCACAAGACTGTATTTCAGAGCAAGTTGCTGGTGGATAATCCTGGTTACAAGGTTGTGTGTATGCAAGTAGTCTCCGTTAGCCAGGCGAGAACAGCCAGAAATAATGTGTCGGATTGATTCCCCCGGACGGTGGCATGCCCGACAGATGTCAACCGTGCCGTCCTTCACAATATATTTCCGGTAGTTGTTCGTGATCATAACTTCGTCCATAATCGCAAAGACAAAACCTTCGGTTTACACAAAGAGATCACCGAATCGCAACCAGGATACAGACACTGACAGGTCGGTCGGGTCCATGTAAGGCCCGGTAAAAGCGTGCGTGAAGCTCTTTGCTCTGCCATACCTCCCTGCGGTCATTAATATCTAATACTATAGGTTTGCGCCAGTTCTCTCTAGCCAAGGAGAGTGGGGTAAGGCCCTTGTCCACCGCGACCACATCTCGATGCATCCCCACGTCGGTTTCTAGGAAATATTCCCTGAGACTGCATATCTCGCGATTGTGGAAGGTCTTTGCGTTTAAAAAGCCTCGACCTCCACACTTTCGCGGGATAAACAGTCTCATTACCGATGACCGTGGGTGATGTATTCGATATGCAGTCAGCAGTGTGCGGATCCTCTTATCTAGGGCGTCAAGTTCCGTCTGGGTCCATTTGAGTATGCCGAAAGAGTACATCAAAACTGGCATGACCCAACCGCTGAAGTTGCGCACCTTGTTTCCGCCTGATAAAAGACTATTTAATACTTTATTCAGGCGGCCAAAGAAGCGCTCCCTCAGCAATTGCTTCATGTCAGTAGCGTTGATACCTAACGCTTCCGATATACCCAAATACTTGTAGGTTTCGATTGAGGAGAGGGATCTTAGGTGTATGGAATCCGAGAGTTGGGTTCCCATAGATTCCACAATCCCTCCCCCGCTTTAAATGCATGACCGCGCATTTGTCCACACCAAATTCCATCCTAATGGCGTTACTGAAAGTTTCAGTTACCTTCAGTAGCTCCATTAGTTGCAAATTGTTGGGGGCAAAGAGTTTCAAGTCATCCATGTAAAGGAGGTGAGATATAAGCTGACCACCTCTCTTCAATCGATAGCCTAGCCCTGAATTCTTCAGCAGTGTGCTTAGAGGATTCAAGGCCAGACAGAACCAAAGTGGACTCAGACTGTCGCCCTGAAATATACCTCGCTCCATCCGTATCGGTTCACTATTCCTCTGGATGTCGGCATCCTGGATAGCGAAAAACCGTCCTCCATTGCCCCATACATGTCATCAGGAAGGTGCGTAGAGTTGCATCTACTTTATACAACTCCAGCACCCTCATGAGCCATATTCGTGGCACCGAGTCATAGGCCTTCTTATAATCTATCCAACATGTCAACAGATCCTTTCGAGAACTACGAACCTGCTGGCTAATGGCCATATCGATGAGGAACAGCTCCTTAGTACCGCGGGACCCGTTACCACATCCATATTGAGAGGCAGACATGATGGAGTTGGTGTCTATATGTTCGTTAATTTTAACTCTCAAAATGGATCTAAAAACTTTATAGACCGTCGGTAGACAAGTGATCGGTCTTTAATTTTTGGGTTCCGCAGTACTACCTGATTTATGGAGCAGGCGGGTTATTCCTGTCGTTAGGAACTGGGGCAGCGACCCTGACTCTAAGGCTGACTGAAACTGGGATGCCAATCGGGCGTGCGACCTTTGAAACCATTTTATCCAAAAGTTGTGCAGCCCGTCCGGTCCTGGAGATTTACAGTTAGGCACCGGACGGACTGCACGAGCTCCATCTTGGGGGCTGATAGTAAGTGCCCCCATTACTGGTATTTTCTCGCACGCTCGCTCGATCTCCCTAGTCCAATCTCCTTCAGTGTGTTTGACAGGCACCGACCAGATGCTTCGCCAGAATGTACACGTGGCGTCATCATTCGGCAGGCACGTGTCAATCACACCTTGATCCGGTCGCTCCCAAGTCATGTAAACCCACCTTTTATCGCTCTGGAATGTGCGATTCTTAGTGTACCGATCCACCCTCCGTTTTACCGTCGAAGACGGTTTGCCCATGCACAAATCTTCTGCTTCAGGAAGTCGATACGCTGGCTGATGACGCGGGTCGAATAATCTCCAGAACTAATATTAGTCCCCGAGAACGCCCGCCTCACAAAGCTCATCACTCTAGGGCGAGTATTGCCCTCCTTGAAGCAGATTAGCTTGCCGATGAGTACTCTAGCCTCACCACCACCTCACTGCACTGCCAAGCTGGTACAGCTGGTTTTGGTCGTGGAGTTCTGTCACTGTTCGAGAATTTAACATGAGCTACACGACATACCGCTACAGCTGCACAGTACAAGATCGAGTGGGTATCGGCGAGGTCTTTGCTGCCGTCCGTTCTCTTTTCCGTTACAATAGAAACTTTTGAAAGCCTTAGAAATATAAATTTACTGGCACTGGTCGCTGCTCGATGATGCGTCCCCGCGTCAAGCGACAGGCGTTGTTTTATATTGTACATTCGTAGGTACTTTAAAAAAAAAAAACTATGAACTAAGTAGCACACCAAAAATCTTTTACCTGCATTATTTATTTACGTATTCTTAAACATTTTTTATTATTAATATTCAAGTATATATCTATTTTATTCACCTACGTCCGTGTGTCACTGCGGGGTGCCAACTGAAAACCAGCGCTGGGTGTCTGACGCCCAGCAAATGCTGAGATGGTACGGGCACGCTCAGCAAAATTTTACTGCAATTTTATTGTTATGTTTTTTGTTCTTTTTTTTTTAATGTGTTTGTTGCTGTTGTGTTGTGTCTGTGTCGAATAAATGTTTTGTATTGTATTGTATTGTTAAAACAATTTGACAGCAACGAGTCTAGAGTACACACCAGCACCTTGTTTTTCTTGTGCACGGGTAAACGAGGTAAACGTGGTCTAAGTTCAGGTGGAGTGGAGCGGTACTCCTGGAAAGCATCCTCCAAAGCGCTCCTCAAACGTGCATTGCATTGAAAACACACGGGTATAACCCCGTCATCATCCTCTTCACCAACGTGGTTGGGTCGCGGTGAAGCACTGGGTGAATTTTGTAGTTGCACCGCGACCAGTTGCGAAGCAGGCAGGTAATACGGTTATTCCGTGATTCAAAGCGTAGTCGATCAAGTACGGCGTCATCCAGCATATGGTTACGCTGGATGACCCGCACCTGATCCGACAGTCGTTGGGCCGATACGTTGACAGCTGGTTCAAGCAAATGAAACAGAGAGAGCATCCGACCACGGTACGCAGTCAAATTACTTCCCCCCTCTGTAGCCCCAAAGTATGCGCGCATGACATTTTCGTTGACATTTTGTGTCCACCTCATGAGCTGCACACTTCCACCGGGAGCGGGGACTCTATCAGAGGCTGGTGGGCCTCGGAGTCCTAAGCTGGCCGGTGGTCGGCCTCTTCCGCGCCGACGTGCTGGTGGTGGTGTCGTCGGCGGCGAGAAGTATTCGTCACTCGAGCTCAACGCAACTGCAGCGGCCGGTATCACTGGACTCACGTCTGGAGCAGGATCCGGCAACTGCGAGGCGGAGCTGAGCGACGAACCCGAAGATGTTGTACTCGTATGTGTGTTTTTAGTCAGATGTCGTGCCCGACTTCGCGTCAGCATTTCTGTATTCTCCGTGTATTGTCATAAACCATTTTGCATCCTGGTAGTGTATAATTATATGTTTCAGTTATGATGCCATGGTGTGATTTCTTTTATTTTACAACATTTTTTTGATGTTTAATGTGTAAAAATACTAAAAAATACCACGGAGAAATTTTTTCTTGACAGTCATTTTGACAGTCGGGCCACAGACTTAAAAAAAAATGTTTTTTCAATTGGATCGGTCAATAATTTGATTCGATTCTGAGTATAAAAGACATGGAATAATATTGTGGGATCATCGAGAAGAGGTAAGTTATATGAGAAGATATCTTAAAGGTTTTTGTTTATACCTGTAAACGGTTATGACGTCATTGATAGGCGTTTGGAAGTTTTTATTGACATAAATATACATGTTTTTATTTGTTTACAGATGAATTGTCTTATAGTTCTTTATCTACTGTCAGCAGCAGTTGCTTTACTAGTTTCGTACCAACTTATCAGCGCTCCCGCCTCCCCCTGAACTTAAATCAGAGGAACAAGATAACATCAGCGATGAACAAATCCTAGTTGGCCCAATTCCATCCCTACTGGACGCCCGTGAATCTGAAGAAGCCAAGAATCCATCGGAATCTGCGTAAACACCAAAAGCAGCAAAGGACGCACAGAAAGATAAACTTGCTGATGTCATTAACGTAATTCAAAAAGAATCCAAGGAGTCCAGGAATCCAAAGATTCTAAAGAATCTACGGAATTTAAAGACCCTTGGGTATCCAAAGAATTTGAAGAGAGACCAGAACAACCTAAGAAAGAAAAGAAGGAGAAAGTCTCAAAATATGAAGAATAAAAGGAAGGGGATGAAGAAGATGGATTTATTATAGTACAAGTATTCCAAAAGGGTCTACCCTTTATAGCAGAACTTTTTATGTCATAATATTATTTTGCATAGCAGCGGTTAGCATAAACTTCATTTCGCAGAAAGTTCACACAAACATGCAAAAGTTTTGTATTAATGATAAAATGATAACATTTATACAACACTTTTGCATGTTTGTGTGAACTTTCTGCGATATGATGGTTCTGCTTTTTAATTATTATGAATATGAAATTTATGCCTAAAGATGATTCTGACCTACAAAATTATGAGTTTTGAATTATGATAAATGAGTGTATGACAAACGATTTTCTGCGAAATGAAATTTATGCTATCCGCTGTTATACAAAATAATATTATTACATAAAAAGTTCTGCTTTAAGGGGTAGACCTTATTCGGAGCGGAATACTAGAAAAACAAAATAATATTCATAGACACATTTTATTCAAATAGTAAAATTAAAAATTGTAATGTTTGATACATAGACTTGCTGATAAGACAATTTCTCAGCAATATTTTTATTACATTATACAAATACATTACATTATGAATTTATGATAGTAATTTATAAATACTCTGAATAATAAAATTCATAACGAAAAACATGAATAATGTCGTATCAGTATTAATTCCTATCAACATAAGCGAAGTGAGATTCTCTGTCGTACAGGCGAGGGTGTGTTAGTGTGTACGCGTGTGTGTAGGTGTCAGTGTCTGTGGTTGGAGTAGGATTCCGAGTGTGAGTTGAGTAAGGTGAGAAGTAGATAGGCTGGTTTCGTTGGCCACCGTTCCGTAACTTCGAAGAAATGTAGTCTGTTATATATGATATTGGCCAACGGAGATGGAAATTGTTATTATATTGTGTAGGCATCCAATCTTTCTGAGGTGGTTTCTGGAATACTTGTATTATAACAAGCCCGTCTTCTTCGTCCCCTTCCTTTGATTCTTCATATTTTGGGTCTTTCATTTCTTCCTCAGGTTGTTCATGTCTCTCTTCAAACTCTTTGGATTCCTTGGACTCCTTGAATTCCTTGGACTCCTTGGATTCTTTCTGAATTACGTTGACGACATCAGCAAGTTTATCTTTATCTTCGTCCTTTGCTGCTTTTGGTGTTTCCGCAGTTTCCGTTGGATTCTTGGCTTCTTCAGATTCATGTGCATCCAGTAGAGGTGGAATTGGGTTAACTAAGACTTGTTCATCGCCGATGTTATCTTTCTCCTCTGATTTAAGTTCAGGGGGAGGCGGGAGCGCCGATAAGTTGGTAAAAAGCTGTTCCGACGCTGGCAAAGCAACGGCCGCTGACAGTAGACAAATAACTACAAGACAATGCATCTGTAAACAAATAAAAACATGTATATTTATGTCAATAAAAACTTCCAAACGCCTATCAATGACGTCATAACCGTTTACAGGTATAAACAAAAACCTTTAAGATATCTTCTCATATAACTTACCTCTTCTCGATGATCCCACAATATTATTCTGTAGAACTGATGCATGTCTTTTATACCCAGATGTTCATTCGAATTAATGACCGATACAATTGAAAATACATTAAAAACAGCTTAGGAAAATTAAAATAAATTGGGTGTCAGGTAAGTGACCGATACTTAAACTCGTGACTTTACTCATCATTATGAATAACTTTTACTATGGGCCCAAATCTGTAATCATGAATAAAACAGCTGTTCTCTTCATTTTGACGAGTTAAGTAAAAATAAATGTAAAGGGAACAGCTGATTGTTTTTTCGCGATTTCTCGTTTGGTCCCAAAGTAAAAGTTTTTCATATTGATGAGTAAAGTCACGTGTTTAAGTATCAAATCTTTTATTTGTGATACATAGGTTACTTGCAGGTGTTCATTACATAATTATATACTAATAATGTTCATTCAAACATCTTTAAAAAAAAACATAATATTTAGATAGATGCACACCATATTTGTACGCCTCCTGGCATAACATAGCGTTCTGTTCACCAAACTCAAGATCTGTATTTCTTTACCTGTGTTAACAAATAAAAGTGATTTGATTTGATTTGAGTAATAGCACTGTTCCATAAGGTATCGGTCACTAATTACCAGTCACCCTATATTGTGGTTAGTGTAATCAATATAAATTATTATCATTGCTTTTAAATTGTGGGATTGTTATAAATAAATGTCCACTTAGTGATAATAACACTGTCGGCGTAGGTTCACATAACTCAATTTTTGATGCCCGACCCGGGAATCGAACCCATGACCTCATGCCACAGGCTAAAGTGCGTTACAACCCCGATTTTCTGCACCCGCAGCGTGAACCACATCCATTCTTACAATTACAAAATATAGTATTTGGAGCTGGTGGTTATATTGTTGTCATTGGCTCCAGTAATCCAACATCCAACCAAAAATTTAGCAGCATCTAACCCCATTCTAAATATTTTAAATGATGCCCTAACCATTTTTGAACTTGATAATGGTCACGTTTTATATGCTGATGGACTGCTGCACATGTCAGTGGAAGATTAGACAACTGGACCGGTTTTTGAAGCTTTGTAGATTTAATGTACTGAGTAAGCATATCAAATTTGATCGATATTGTCCTCAGCTTTAGGAGCATTGTATATAGCTAGCAAGGTGCGTACTCCATTTTCGTATAAGAGGCATGTTGGCCGGGGTAAAAGAAAACCTATTTAGTCCGTCAATCAGATAATAAATAATAGATTGTTTGCCTAGGGAGCAAACAACTATTTTTAAAGCGTGATTGTTTCTTTGAATCCAGAGCGCAGCAATGGATTATAACGTCACCCTCCCCGCTAAGTGTCGTATCTCATAAACTGACATATCTACACAGACATTGCCTACGTGTTCATAACTTTAATAGTTATTTGTTATACAAGAGTGCAAAGTTGCTTTTTAACCGCGTGTTCAATTTTGATGACCGAGCAAGCGAAGGATTCTAAAATTAGAATCCTGAGCGTTAGCGAGGGAATCAAAAGAGCACGAGGTGAAAAATCTTTGCACTCGAGTGCAACACGTAACTTTTCATTCCACCTCAGCGAGGAAATGACTAAATGCAAAAAAAAAAACGTTTACAATCACAAGATAGGTACACTTTTATTTCAGTTTAGGTATTAATTACTACATTATGACAGGTAAGTATTACAGAATAATCTTTAAATTATAACAAAATAATACTAAGGTATAATTAAGAAAATTTTAAAGTAACGTTGCTACAGTTATTTAAATTGAGTGTAATATTTTTGTTTGGTACTGTAATATTGGTGTTAGTCACTTGTGTACTGTTTTTCGGTAAACTATCTGTCATACTTAATAGTTGTACCGATTCATCGGATTCCCTTGGCGTGAATGTTGGAGAGAGAGGGAGATGGTTAGGTGTTTCATAACGGCTTATTTTTGATGTAGAAGGGCCAGTACAAGGATCCGATTGAGGCTCTTTCAGTGTAATGGCTCCTACGATGCCTTCACATATTTTAGACTTATTTTGGATGGAATCCTCTATGTATCCCTCTACAACTGCATTGGACTTCCAGCCTCCGTGGCGCTTAAGGGACAGCAGATCAGCTCCGGAATCAGCCAAAAGTGTGGCTGAAGTTCGTCGGAAACAATGACCCGTGTACAACAGGGGTTCTGGAAGTTCAAGAAATGTTGCTATTTCTCGTGGGATACTGCCAATTTTATTAGTACCCATAGGCTGTCTAACACACTTTCCATTGCGATACTGTAGAAAAAATCGATTGATTGGAGTGTTAGGCGGGCGTAAGGCTTGATATTTCTCAACAATCGTTACGTATTCCTTGCGAATGACGAAGTTGCGGTCTCTTTTTGTCTTTGTATTAGGTAAATTAATTAATAGTAAGTCATCTGAATGTTTCTCAATGTTTTTGACATTAAGTTGTGTTAGTTCATTAGTTCGACATGCTCCGTTTATTCCAATAATAAGAACAACCTGTAACGTAAAGAGTATTGTAGTAGATAAATGAATAAAATTGATATGAACGCATAATTATGCCTATCAACATCTACTAAGTATACTATTTAATTGAGATTAATATACTTAAGTAGATACTGAATGTGCAACTGACTTACTTTTGCCGCCAAATATACGGAATCGGGTGCTTCGTTAAGAAACTTTTCAATATCAGATACTGTGAAAACCTTCGATTTTTTTGGTTGATGACCAGATGAGGCTCTTTTTAAAAATGCCACTAATTTAGGATAGGTATCGATATGTTTGTCTTTTTTCATCTTTATTGTTGCTTTTAGCATCGAATACGTACTCCATAGAGTGCTTGCTTTCTTGTTCTCGGATAATTCTATAAAATATGCCAGCAAAACGTTTTCTGAGAAAGTTTTGGCTCCTTTTGCTAGTCGCCACGTGTTGAACATATCGTACTGTTTTAAATACTTCTCGCGTGATTGTTGAGGGAGAAAGCTCATTTGCGCATTATTAACAGTTTCAGTCAATTCTGTTATCGTCAAGCAAACTTCCTCGTCGCTAGAATCACTCATTTTAGTTTTTTCACTTGTTTTCAAGTTTCTTGTTTTTAATATACCTAAGGTTTAACAATGACGTGAAAAAATGCCGCGTAAAGAACCGCGTACAAAGCAAATTGAAAAAAGAACACCAAGAAGGTTCCGAGTCTGAGTTTTTAACAAATTAAAAAAAAGTTGTATGATATATTCGGCACCATAGAGGTAGCAGTAAATAGGTTTAATGTTTTTTTTAATTCACAAACTTAGTGCACACGATGTTCTAAATTCAATTTACTTTATCCTCTAGAGAATAAAAACGGCTTTTCCACTCAGATACTGAAGATTAAAAATACTCTTTCCGAGATGGTGGGATGAAAAACAATTTTTTTTTATCCTTATGGTAATATATAAAAAAGTCATTAATTCATTAATAAAGCCTTAGCTAACGCAACGACAGTAACATGATTGTAGCGCCCGACTGAAAAACTGTTGCCCTCGAAAAATATCAATGATAGATAGGACAGTTAGCGGGGAGGGTGACAATAAGATACCCATGATGATAAATTTGAAAATTTTCGCAGCCACCATCTTGGATTTTCATTTTGACCAAATTCACATTTTCTCTCTCTCTTGCCAGCCTGTTACTTGTTATACAATGTTCGTGATTGATCTCTTTGGTGATTGAAACTTTTACTAACAATATACACATTCCAAATTCAAATCACTTTTAGTCTAGGTATTAAAAAGCTATTTTACTACCTGTTTACGAAGAATAAAATAGCTCTTTTTGAAAAGATGTGATAAAAAAAAAAAACATTAGATACGTTTTTTTTGCTTTATTATATTAATAAATAATTGTTTAGATAAAACGCTTTAAAGTTGGGGAGTGGGGCCACGCTACGTCACAAGTCAGTATAAAATCTACCGGGGTCATGTCACATTTTAACGCATTGCCTGCTCAATGTATTGCCGTAATCTTTTTTAATACGTAAAAAAAAAAAGATTTCATTTCAAAGATTTTGCTCAATGTAGGTAAAATCGATCAGTTGTGCTGCCAGATTTGAAGAGTGGAATCACTTTGGTAAGTTTCATCAGATCAGAAATACTCCAGTCAAATTAGCGTTTAACCTTGGAATGAAAGATAATACGCTGGAAACTTGTATACACCTTCATTTTGGCGTTCTAAACGTTGTCTCAAAAGACTCATCATATCTCGTGTTTGTGTCGTGACTCGTGAGCTATTTTAGGACAAAGGTCCCAAAAATGGTTTTTTCGCGATTATCTAGATTTATATAGCTCCAATGATGTTAACATCTGTTATAAAATTCTAGAACATAAAAATTTGCATCAAATTTTATATCAAACATTTTTTCATGCGCTCAACCGTTTTTGAGAACACATTGAGTACGTAGAAAGAAGTGATATCACAGATTTTTCAATTGAATATGTTATAGAAGTAGGTATGTGCAACAGAATAAGTACTTAACAGAAAAACTATGATTGATAATCATAATAACACTGGATCGCGAAAAAATCCGGTTCGAATCGAATGTGTTCTCGAGCAAACCGTAACCTGGCAACTCGATGTTCTCTGAGTAGTTTGGGGCCGTTTGCTGGTCTATAAGTCTTTATATCAGCTTCACGAAGACGTCGCAGAATCGTATCAGAGCACACATTATTGTGGTGAATTTCTTGAAGACTGTTTCAGACCTGAACAGCCGTGAGATGTCGATTTCTTAACATAGTGCTCACGATAAATCGGTCTTCTCGTGTAGTTGTGCACTTTGGCCTGCCATTTCCTGGTCTCCAGATGTTCATGCCTCTTGAAATCGCTGGAGTACTCTTTGGACCGTTGGTAAAGATACTAATACTAAGAAACAAAAGCAGAAAAAATATTATTTTCCTAATTTTAAAAATCCAAAGAGCAGTTTTTTTTAAATCTGTTACTTTTACAAATGAAAACTCTTTAGAGATTTAGAACAAGCATTAGTAATCTGATTACTATATATTATTTATTCTAGCGATCTATGTCTATATTTATGGAGATATCACCGTTTTTATTAGCGACCCGGAATTTTTGCGATCCAGTGTATTTATTGGAATTGAAGAAAGGAAGATATATTTTATAAGCAATTAAAACTAATTTTAACTTATATAAATAAAAAATATTTTAAACTTAATATATAGGAGGAGACTTTAATATAAATATCTTAGAAAATAATATGAAAACAAACCAATTTTTATATCTCATGCTAGAATATTTTGATCAACAAATAAAATCACCAACACGAATAACTCAAACATCATCAACTTGATTAACGACTTGATTTTTACGAATTTCTATAGCAAATTGCATACAACTGTAGAGAAGTTAGGTTTCTCAGATTATAGTGGTACTATCATATACATGGCAATGCCTCAACCAACTAATCAAATTATTTGGTATGTCAAAAAAAGATTATAAGTACAATAACAAAAACACCCAACTATTTAAATCTAAATTAATAAAATTGGAACGAAATAATAAAAACATAAATGAAAACTATGAAGCTATTAATAACACATTAACCAACATATTAAATCAATGGGTACCTAGAATAAAGTTAAAAAAAATATATAAAAAGTATTGGCTTACCCCAGGCAACTTTCATGTAAAAATAAAAGGGTTAAAAGATACTTATACTTAAAACTAATAATCCATTAACAATAACAGAACTATAAAAAATATGAAAAAAAACACTAAAGAAAACAGCAAAGAAGTTACAGTATATTATATAGAAAATATAATAACAAAGTTAAAACTATGTGGGGTATTTTAAATGAAAAAACAAATAAGAAGATAAAAAGGGATAAAAATAAAATAAAATTACAAATAAATTGTATAAATGTCACTGAACCTAAACAAAAAGCTAACTTTTTCAATAGCTTATTTGCGTCTATCGGCGAAGATAGCAATAAACCTGGCAATGAGCCGTGAGGCTCCCCAGTACTCTGCCCCACTGAAAACACCATGTTTATCAGCCCTGTAGACCGCAGTGAAATAAACACACTACTATTAAAAAACCTAAAAAGCAAAAAAAGTCATGGAATAGAAGAGTTACCACCAATCTTAATACGACAATGTGCAAACGAACTTAGATTACCATTCTACTTGCTGGTGAATCATAATCTTTCGAAGACGCCGTTTTTGCGGACTACTTACTAAGAAAGCACTAATTAAGGGTCGTTCAGACCAGCGCGACGCGACGTCGCTACGCGACTCGAACAATACAATTTCTAAGAAAATTTCACGGTATAACAATAACCGCTGTCGCGTCGCGCTAGTCTGCACGAAGCTTAAAACCAATCCACAAAAAAAAAACTCGCAGAGGGATCCAAGCAATTAACGTCCAATAGCTCTTCTACCAAACGCCTTCAGAATTTTTGAGAAAGAATTGTGCAATCGTGTCTACTACTTTTACGAAAAATACAAAATGTTTAACGAATGCCAAAACGGCTTTCGTATAAACAGATCTACTAATCTAGCAATTTATAAATACATACAGGAAGCTTTAAATAATAAATGACAAAAAATTCGCCGTAGGTTTACTATTAGATATAACCAAAGCTTACAATAAAGTGCAATTTGACATTCTACTAAATAAATTACAGGGTATCCGCGGTAAAACTCATGAATGGTTTAAATCTTATTTAACAAATAGAGAACACCAGGTCGAAATAGAATTTTATAATGAAAAAACCAAAGAGATACAAAATATTCGGTCTGACAGTAAAGTAACTTAACTAAGTAACGCCTCTATCCCCCAAAGGAGTGTAATTGGATGCCTCCTTTTTCTTATATACATAAACGACCTACCACCTATATACTAAAGGTCATAGTAGGGCCATGCGTGTTGTGTGCTGTCGATATTTCGCTTCTAACTTCATGCTGGAACAATGTAAGCTTGAGCGAGGAGCTAACCAATACACTAAACAAATCACTAACTTGGATGAATGACCATAACCTGGAAATAAATTTCTACAAATAATAAACTTTCACCCCCCATCAAAAAGCCCCCCTAGACATAAACTTCACCTAGGTACAACAGCAAAACAATAGAAGTCGTTCATGAATTTACTTTACATGGGCTGTCTATAGACACAATTAATATTAATTGGAAATTACACATCAAAAAGATAAAATCAAAACTATCTTAATTTGCATACGCCCTTCGTGAAGTCAAAAAGACCACTAATACGCCACTAACCTTTTAAAACTGCACTAGTTACCTACTATGCGTAGCGTATTGGCAGTCTGTTTTTTAACTTCTCGAAGTGTATAAAATTTTCAAAAGTTTAGTTTTTAGTTATTGTACCTGTGACTTCCAATTTATATTCTTGTCTATGGTTATGCCTAATAATGTGAATTCATTGACTGTTTCTATTATATTATTAGGAAAAAAATACATTTAGAGGATTTTTTTGGTGGGGATGGAAAGTTATTAGTTTAGTCTTTGCAAAGTTGATTTCGAGATTGTGTTCGTTCATCCGTTATTATTTTGATAAATATTTCACTAAGGGCAGTACCCTTTTAGGTTTTTAGGTTCATGTTGTCATGACATTGGGTGAGGATGGAGATGTCGTCCGCGGACAAAACGCACGGTCCGGATTCTGCTATTAATTTTGGGAGGTCATTGATGTAAATGAGAAATAAAATACATCCAATAACACTAGTGGTATTGATGCGTTAATCGCCTTTCTGTCAGAGCGGAACTTTTGAAGTTCGTTTCACTGTTATTGAAGTATTTTATTTCTTCTAGCTGTGCTCTATTTTCCAGATAAGATTTAAAACATTAATGTGCTTTGCCGCGGGTCCCTAATCTATAAAGTTTGTTTAATAAAATACCATATTGAACCTTATCATAAGCTTTGGTCATATCAAGCATTAATCCTACTGCGCATTTCTTATTATTAATTATTAGGGCTTCCTGTATAAATTTATAGACTGCTAATGCTGTTGACCGATTTTTACGAAAGCCATTTTGACATTTTGTCAAATATTTTATATTTTTCGCAGAAAGTGTACACGCGATTGCACATTGCTTTCTCGAAAATCTTTGAAGCTGTAGGAAGTGAAGCTATTGGACGGTAATTACTTGGATCTGTTTTGTAATTTTTCTTATGTAATGGTTTTACTAATGCCATTTTCAGCTGATCAGGGAACACACCTTCTTGAAAAGACTCAAACTCAAATTCAAAGCATTTATTTCAATTAAACCATTTACAGGCACTTTTGAATTGTCAAGGAAGACTGGTTACTAACTTAAAAAACGTTAATGTAACCTCATCAGCGCATTGTCTGAGTAAACAGGGTGGAAGTTCGTCTATGCCGTGACTTTTTAGCATACCTATTATTTATTTCGTAAGGATCTACTGGAGTAAGGAACATTGTATTTTCGGTATGTGAAAGTACTGGTGTAGTTTTTCTAACTATTCAGACAGCTGGGGGAGTTTGTTGCGCCACTTCTATTTCCCAGCTAAAGCACTAGGAAGAGGTGAAGGGCGGGCATTTCTTTCGAAAAGTGCTGATTCTCAGCCTAGTTTGAATAAATGACTTTTGAATTTGAATTTGATGCGTGTTGCTTAGACTTTTTTGACGTGTGTATAATTACACAAAAAGGATTAAGTTAATATGTTGCAATACATTTACCTAGGTCATCTGTTACACTGCTTTTGAAAAGTGTCCTAAGAAAACTTTCAAAATTACTCAATTTGGAAATGAAACCACAAGTTGTTAACAAATTATTTATGTAGGTACGAACTTACATTAAAACAATAAAATTAGTATAAATACACGCTGTGCAATCTTTACTTATCTAATAATTAAAAGGAGTACGCAGTGATTAAGTAGTAGAATTTAAGAATTTTGATTAGACACGAATACATTTTATTTTAAATAATAAATTATTACCCACAGCATTTTAAATAGTCATTGCAACAAGTTGTCATTGATTTCCGACAAATATTTCTCAAAAATGACAAATTATTCGCAATAACATTATAATAACATGCACCCGGCTTAGTATATTTGATTAAGTACGTGTGTCTCTAGTTACAAATTCAATGCTTTACATAAATAAACTAGAAATCGCTCTACATTTAGATTTCCAAATGAACAAAATGATGATGACTATAGTACTTAGTTTACATGCTGTGCTAGTAAATCCTTGATCATGGTTACTGATACATTTCAGTTACACACTCTAAAAGGTTATACCAGAATCATTAAGTCGCATAGTTGCACCTACGCTTGTCCATTTTCAAGGAAGTCCATTGAGATTCACAATCAAGATGAGTTCAAAGACCTTATGACTTTTATAGTCATAATGACCAGAGACTGTCCTTCTTTGATATTTTGACGATAATTTTAAATAAATTAACGGTATTTTTTGTATTATTTTATTTTTAGGTAAGATCAAAATATGTTGATGTAAATAACCCAACGTATCGTCACACACGAATTTCATAAAATATGTTAACTGTATTTTAATTAAATAATACATTTATTAACTAGATGACATTATGATGTTTATAAAAGCATACAATATTAATTACCGGTATACTGTACCTACATATACAAAGTACAATGGCACTGAAAAATAAGAAAGTAATGATTTTTGTTTGTGAAAAACTAGTCTTTTGAGACTAGTTTTAACCAAAAACCATTTTGGCTATCTGACTTGAAATATTTGTCATAATGACCCAAAAAACTCTTACTTACATTTATCAAATTAATGGCTAAGACTTGTTCGCTTCGTTCGATTAGATCGTTTTGTCTCTTTTATTACATAAATAGTTCATGGGAACTAACAATACTGATGAATAAATAAACAGGTAACTTCTAATTCTCACATGTATGTACACTCATTTACTACATCAATTCACAGGTCTAGGGTCATATGGGGTCGCGTCATGACCCACATACCTATTGTTTTTGCGAATTTGGAAGCCTTCGCCGGGCGCTGTGTTGTAGTAAATCACTCGTCGAATACCGAACGGATCTACATAACCGAAACTTCCAGTCCTCTCGTTAGAGCCGCCACTCTCTTCCTCGTGGTACTGCTTAGGAAGATAGTACCGGAATCCATTTCTCCTGAAGGTTGAACCATCGTAAGTCGAGAACTGAGGAGTGTATCCGTCACCGATTTTGACTCCAGATTGTTGTTGCTGTTGTAGCTGCTGCTGTCGCCTCAGCCAGGCATCGGCGTGTCTGTACGAATTAGGATTAAACACATCGTAGCGTTGGCTGTCGCTGGCGTGATACTCATCGTCAAGGTTATTAGTGTTAGATGAATCGTATTCGTATGGAGTGCGTGTCGTTGCAGCTTCACTGGATGTGATAGGTGTCACTGTTGGTCTAAGATCATAGGTCGTTGTTGACGAGTCGATTGAGTTAGGCGAAACGTAAACTTGTGGTGTCGCTGTCGGGTGTGGGTACGCTGGTGGGAGAGGCGTCACTGATACTTCTAAGGGGTAGGTAGGTGGTCCGTATGATGACGACGGCAGTGGGGCTTGAGTCGTGGAAGTGTAACGCGGTGGCCCGCGATACCGGTGGACAGGTGCAGGTGCCGGGGTTACCCCGTAACCGGAATCCGTCGGGGCGGTCTTAGCTATTTGTAATGACTCCTGAAACACATACAAAAACACTTTTAGCATTTCAATGGGCATAAAGTTAAAACACAAGATAAGTGACATCTATACTAAATTTTAGTGACATTGAAAATGTTTGACATTGAATAATTTTGTTGTTATCATTGAATGTGCATCGTTGTTAATTTTTAAATTACCAATGTATTATTTGTAATATGTTTTTTTTTTAATGTAGAGTGATTTTAAATTGCTGTTGTATAAATTGAATGAAACATACTGAAATTGGTCGGTTTTCACCAACGTAAACAGTTTTAGATTTGTAAATCCTGTATCCCTGATTGTCAGCGATGTAGTCTTGGAGGCGCAAATATCCGTCGGCTCCCACCCAGCCTGTTGTACCTGAAAATTAAAAATGAGTACATGAACAGCTGGAAATGAGACCGTTCTTTGACGTGACCCTTTAAGGAATCGCATTTTCAAAGACAAAGTGGATAAAGTTGATGATGGAATAGGTTTGAATATTTTACAAAATAGACTTGCACCCTAATTCCGTAACACACGATCAATCAAAATCTGAATGATTTTGAAGGTTATTGCTTCATTTGTTCGAAAAATTTGTGTGCTCAACAACGTAAATAACGCAATAAATGTTATGAACTGTCAAAATGAAAGCCATTGCTACTGTAAGTGTGTTACGCAATTACCCCGCTGGTTTAATCTACAACACATCCATCGAGTTTTCATCCATCCATAATGATACTGGAAGAGGAGAAGAACGGCAGCGACACCATATTTTTTTATCCAGAAACCACACTAGTTACTATGACTTAGAAATTCGCCTAAAATATCAGTTTCCTTGCTAGAACATATAATTTAATACATTTAACGAGCCGTCACGAATTCTGTTGTTAAACAACAATAGTTTTTTTAAGATATTCTTGTTTCCTTAGAAGGTAATTGCTATTATATACATATACAGATAGATATGCCGCCTACATAGACTTGTAGCGTTGGGACAATGAACTACAGAGTATGTGTAGGTCGACAACATTTTCATAATGACAATGCACCTTTACGAGTAGGCTGCTCTACTCTATATTTATTGTGAACTTGATAATCAGTCCATATTAATGCAACGAAACAATATGTAGCATAATCGTCTTCTTTGTGCTTTAAAACTTGCTAATTTGAAAATGAACCTATTATTATCTTCGTTTTTGTGGGATCTTTTACAAATTTACCATCATAACTGGTTGGTTAGTAAAGGATACATGAAACATCTATAGCTAAGACTTTAGATATGGCCCTAAACTTGCAGCTTATCCAGTTATGGGCGGAATCGTCATACCACCACCGTGTATCGATACTAAGCATATACAGGGTGGAAGGGACATCGACGCGAAAACTGATACCATGGATTCAGTACATGATTCTGAACCGTTGTCCCAATATTAAAAAAAACAGTTGTCCCAATAACCGACGAAAAATTTCCCTTCCGTTGAAATTTTTCGTCGGTTATTGGGACAACTGTATTTTTAAAATAACCGACGAAAAATTTCAACGGAGGGGGGTTCAGAATCATGTACTGAATCCATGGTATCAGTTTTCGCGTCGATGTCCCTTCCACCCTGTATACTTAAGAGTCATTTGATATAAGAAATTGTCTAGATTTGGTCAATTATGTAGACCAAATCAATACGTTATGTAGACGCTACTTTAGAAATAAAATTACAATCTAGCTTACCAACTACGGAACCATCTTTCAGCCTTCTTTCCTTCCGATACTGTCCGTTGTGAGTCTGGTACAAGAAGTATCGCTCGTCATCTTCGTCTGTCTGTATGTGGAACTGGTCTGGGTCTTGTTGGGGACTGTACCCGTCCAACGCAGCCAGTACGCTGCATGCACACACCTGTAAAATATAAACGAGCTCTTTATTGTTTGACACTAAAGTTTATCGTAGTATCCATCCTAATATTTATTATAAATCAATCTGCCTAGCCTTTTTCCAACTATGTGGAGGTTGGCTTCCAGTCTGACCAGATGCAGCTGAATATCAGCATTTTACATGGAGCGACTGCTATCTGACCTCCACAACCCAGTGACTGGGTAATCCGATACCCTTAGGGAAGACTGGTTGTCAGACTTTCGGGCTTCTGACCACCCCAAAGTAACGACTGTCAAAGATCCACGAATGACAGCCGGGACCAACGGCTTAACGTGCCTTACTGGCACGCAGGAGTCTCAGTATGTAAAGATGGTCACCCATCCACGGACCAACCACGGCAAGCGTAGCTGACCTGTTGGATCGACCCGTGCGGCTTTTATTATTTAGCCACGAGCTCCTCCTATCTATCTAACATATTATAAAACGCAATATCTCTGTCTGTACGATGAGCGTGTTTTTAACTGGAAAGTTACTGATCCTGGTTGTTATATTTTCCATTAATACTCTGGCTAGGTTTTAAATAATAACACTACTTAGTGGTTTGCGAGTGGAGCCGGGCACATCTAGTTAAGAGTGTTAAGACTCATTAAGTAGTAGGTGTGGATAAAACAGATGATAAATGATGATGACGAAATTAAAATTAAATTCTACAGGCGGTCATTTTGGATTAAATATTCAAGTGGTCTCTTTATTTCGTTTCATACATTTGAGAAATTCGTTCTGCTAATTTATATTATTACAAAAAAAGCCTTTATGCTAAGCTTTCAAGCTACTCTAAGCTATTAGAATCTCTTCTACCTCAACCACCTTAGAATAAATGAGTCTTGTTTGAGAAACAGGTTAAGTGGTCATTTATAATAGTCTACTGCTAACATTATGTCTAATACATTTAGTAGTCTATGTCACGGATATCTATGGTCTAGCTAGGTAGTGCAATATGATAGATACAAAACTGACTATGCAGGTAATTGCAAGATGACTCATAAGAACTGTACAACTACATGTCTCACGAAATTAGTCTTTCGTAACGAACAACTTTAATTTTGTCTATATCTTTCAACTTAAAGATCCTAGGAACGAATCAGCTGATACCTATGATTCAGATTTTAAGAATAAACCAGTTTATCATGATAGGTAGCAAGAAGTATTATTGTTTCATAGAAAATAGCCACTGAGTCAAACACAAAATGTCATGCTTTTTTCCTACATTAAACTCATACCTATCTATGGTTTTTATTATAGGTATGTTAGTAGCACATTCTTGAGTCTGTACCTGCATTATAATAAAAATATAGTGTTGCTTATTGTGGGTTAAGACAAGGTCTGCAGTAGTTGATTACTGATTAGTGTACAGTTTCAATCGCAGGTAAGACGAGCGTGGGATTAGGGATTGTTGGTAATAGCTGTTTATTAAGTGGTGTCAAGGACCACTTGAATAATCTTATATTAACGTTATTGCGTTATTATCTACCCGTAATTGAGCATTGTCACACTTGAATTGCTGTAATACAGGCTGTAGATGAAACAAAAAGATAAGGAATATAAACAAAAGTTGGCTAAAAAAATCAAATTTGCTACTTAATTAACGAAGTTATAAAACGTCTTGTTTACGACTTTGTCACGTTTTTGAGAATTTGAGCTACATCAACGCTGTCCACTGTAGAAACGTTTTCAGTGATGAAGGCTAATCATTACCGGTAGGTATAAAAACACATGAACAAGATGTTATTGTGGGTTCAATCTGTCAATCAAAATGTGTTGTAGGCTAATGTCATGCGGGAAAATCCTTAACACACGACATCTACTACTCTCAGTAATTAGCCGTCACTAATAAGACGTTACCGTGCTTACATTCATCACGCGATGTGTTTTTCCTAGTCCAGTGTTCCTCCTCTGATGTTCACTACCCGTAAAATCGGGCAACCGAGAGACAATGGCTCTGCCACGAATTAGAGACGAATCAGTAATTTGTTGAACAATAGATGTTAACACAGCCCCGAAGGTCGATATGAAGCAACAAAATATACGGACCTCCCATTAATACGGAAAAAATACAATTACAAGTCAAATAAGTTTCAGGCAACTGGTTTACATGATGTTAATATTCTAGTATCTGTCGTGAGGCTGAATACTGCAAGTTAAGAGCGGATTTACAAACGAACAATTTGAATAAGACAAAAACAAAAACACTTAAGTGAAGCAGTGACGCTAGTAAAATGATGCATTCTTATGGCGAATCGTAAGCGCATGTTGGGTGTGACATCTTCCGTATAAGGAAATGTCCAACAGCGATGTTAGAAGGACTAACCAAGTAACCATGTCAGCCTTACTCACAGCTAGTGCCGTGGAATATCAATGTGTTTGTGTGTTGCCTACCGCAACAACCTCGGGACATACGTGGGCCGAGAACTAAGGACCTACGCGGAAACGTTAACTTGCATGACTAAATAATGCAAGGTATTGTACAAAAACTAATCCACGAACGTTCTTATTTGTTACAAATTAATTGGCCGTAATTTCCGCCTAAATTCTTTATTTTAATTGGACAATGTCGATGACTTACGGATTAGACAAATCAGCTTGGTGTGGCAGTTGCATGATTTATTTGCATGTCAAAATCTGGTATGGCCCCGCCGCTGCCAGGTGGCGCACGGCGGGATTTACTGTAGCCATGCCGCTGGGCCAGCCTGTGCTCTTCGCGCCGTCAGGGGCGCCGCGTGTATTCGAAAAAAAGAAGTCTAGACCACAGATTGCATGGCGGACATCAGATTCATTCAGAAAAATAAAACAGATTCATCAAAACCAGGCCTAGTTCATTATTTTTGAAGATTCACAGCGGCAACAAAAAATCTTTGACTCGTTCGTCGATTTACACACAGATCTTTCACGATTCCTGTGCTTTTTAGATTGTGTTCACTTTTGGTTAGATGATTCATACAAAAACCCCATAGAAAAAAAGCACTTAGTTTTCCCGATTTTTTTAATTTTCCGGACAACTTTTCCAATTTTTCTTTCTAAAGAAAGCCAAATCGGTCTAGCCGTTCTCAAGTGATGCGCTTACCAACGAACAGCATTTCATTAGGGTTCCGTACCAAACGAGTAAAAAGGAACCCTTATGGTGCAACTCAGTCTCTCTGTCCGTCTGTCTGTCACAGATAGATATCTCAAGAACTACTAATGCTATCAACTTGAAATTTGGAATAGTTTTAAATGACGTTTGCCCAATTATTAAGTTATTTTTTTGCATTGGGCTGAATCTTAAAAAATCGAAGTGACGCTACTAGGGCATAGGGGGTATCATATCCCGGCCGCTGACGCTCTGGCCGAAAGACTTAGGGCGTCCCTAGATGCGGACGAGGCCCGAGTGTCCAGGCCCACCAAATGCGCAGACATGCGTATTCTGGGCCTGGATGACTCAGTGACGGAGGGACAGGTGGTGGCCGCTGTTGTTAGGGCTGGAGGGTGCTCTGCCGAGCAGGTTAGGGCGGGCGCCCTCCGTCCTGACTTCACGGGGTTGCGAGCCATTACGGTGAGCTGCCCCGTGTCAGCGGCCAAGAAAATAGCCGGGGAGGGCCAAAGGCTTTTGGTGGGCTGGGTTTCGGCGCAGGTCAAACTGCTGGAACCCAGACCTCTGAGGTGCTTCCGCTGCCATGTGGGCAACCACGTGGGAGCTAAATGCACCTCGGAGGTGGACCGCAGCGGTCATTGTTACCGCTGTGGTCAGCCCGGTCACAAGGCCGGCTCGTGCGAAGCCACGCCGCACTGCGTCGTGTGTGCGGCGGCTGGCAAGCCAGCCGGCCACCGGATTGGGAGCAAGGCCTGCGCCCCACCCACCAAGGCCAGAGGCAAGCCCTCTGCCACCGCTGTCATAGCCGCAACCTCCGCCACCGCCGCCGTTGCCGCCTCCACAGCCGTCATCGCCGCCGCCGCCGCCGCGGCAGGGCCCTCACAGAGGGCCCAGGAGGGAGCTGCAATGGAGTGCCAATAATGGCCCCATTTCGCCTCCTCCAGGCGAACATCAACCACTGCGCCGCAGCTCAGCATCTGTTGCTCCAGAGCATGGCGCAGTGGTCGATCAACATCGCCGTGGTCGCTGAGCCGTACTTTGTCCCGCCCAGGGATGACTGGGTGGAGGACCTGAGCGGCTCAGTGGCCCTAATTTCGTCGGCCGCCGCCGGTACCCCGTCCCTCGAGGCTGTTAAGAGAGGACGGGGTTGCGTTGCAGCACGGTTCGGGGAGATTGTCGTGGTAGGGGCATACTTCTCCCCGAACCGAACTCTCGCCGAGTTCCACAACTCCCTTGCGGAGTTGAGAGTCGTCGTCGTCGGGTTCTGTTCCCTCCCCGTGCTCGTCCTCGGGGACTTCAATGCCAAGAATGTGGCTTGGGGTTCCCGGTATACGGACACACGGGGCAGGATGGTGGAGGACTGGGCGCTGGAGACAGGCCTGGTCGTCCTTAACCGGGGTTCTGTCCCCACGTGTGTACGGATGCGGGGTGAATCGGTGGTGGACATCTCGTTCGCCAGCCCCGCTCTGTTGCCACGTGTCATTGACTGGCGCGTCATGGAGGGGGTGGAGACGTATTCCGATCACCGGTACATCCGGTTTGACGTCTCCGCCCAGACCTCGAGCGCGTCGGTCCGACAGGCCCCGAGTGGTCCGCGGTGGGCGCTGAAGCAGCTGGACCGGGAGCTCCTCCTGGAAGCCTCGATCGTGCAGGCCTGGGTGTCATCACCGGACAGGCCTGCCGACATCGATGACGAGGCGGAGTGGTTCCGGGAGGCCATGTCCGAGATATGTGACGTGGCAATGCCCCGGGTCCAGCCCGGACGTGCTTCGCGCCAGGTGTACTGGTGGTCGCGACAGCTAACGACACTGCGCAATGCGTGCGTTGCTGCGCGACGCCGGTACACCAGGCACCGCAGGCTCCGTATCCGACCTCCGGATACGGAAGCCATTCAGGCGGAGCTATACGAGGGGTACAAAGCGGCGAAGACCGCCCTCCAAGCGGAGATCCTGCTGGCCAGGGCACTGGCCCGCGAGGAGTCGCTGGAGACTCTGAACAGAGACCCGTGGGGACGCCCATACAAGATGGTGCGGGAGAAACTCCGCCCATGGGCTCCCCCGCTGACGCAGAGTCTCCGGCCACAGCTTGTGGGGGACGTGGTGAGCGCTCTGTTCCCTTCGAGAGGGGAACACGCCTCCCCGCCCATGGCTCCGCCTACTGCGGTGCCCGATGCGGACCACACCGCCGACGACGACGACGATGCTCTGGAGGTGACCGAGGTAGAGATGAGGGTGGCGGTACGTAGGCTGAATGCCAGAAATACCGCCCCAGGACCCGACGGCTTACCTGGGAAAGCCTGGGTCCTGGCCTCAGAGGCTCTCGGGCCTCGACTAAGGGGGCTCCTAAGCGCATGCATGGAGAGGGGCCAGTTCCCGCTTCGTTGGAAGACGGGGAAACTGGTCCTCATCAAGAAGCCGGGGCGCCCTGCGGACTCTCCGTCCGCTTACCGGCCCATAGTGCTGCTCGACGAGGTGGGCAAGCTCTTTGAAAGAGTCATTGCAGACCGCCTCGTCGGGCGGCTGGTGCGGGTGGGGCCGGATTTGGCGGAGAGCCAGTTTGGTTTCCGCAGGGGGCGCTCCACGGTGGACGCCATCATGCGCGTGCGAGCCCTCACGACGGGGGATGCGGTGGCTCGGGGTGGGGTCGTCTTGGCGGTGTCTCTAGACATCGCCAACGCCTTCAATACCCTGCCCTGGAGTTGCATCAGGGAGGCACTCCGGTATCACCGGATGCCGACCTACCTCTGTCGTGTGGTCGAGGCCTATTTGACGGACAGGGCCATCATCTACCCCGGTCACCAGGGAGAGTGGAACCGGCGAGAGATGTCGTGCGGTGTCCCACAGGGATCGGTCCTGGGGCCGCATCTGTGGGACATCGGATACGACTGGGTGCTGCGCGCCGACCTCCCCAATGGCGTCAGCGTCGTTTGTTACGCTGACGACACTTTGGTCCTGGCGCAGGGGAGGTCGCACCAGGCGGCGGTCGAACTAGCGACACACGGGGTTGCGACAATCGTAGCCAGAATCCGGCAGTTGGGACTCGAGGTGGCCTTGCACAAGTCCGAGGCCATGTGTTTTCATGGTCCTCGGAATGCGCCACCGTCGGGTTCCCAAATAACGGTAGGAGGGGTTCACATCGGCGTCGAGTCGACGATGAAGTACTTGGGACTCGTCCTCGACAGTCGGTGGAACTTCGTGGAGCATTTCCGACGTTTGGCTCCCAGACTGGACCGGGCCGGGGCTGCCTTGAAGCGGCTCCTGCCCAATCTAGGGGGTCCAAACGCCTCCTGCCGGAGGCTATACGCGGGGATCGTGCGGTCCATGGCCCTGTACGGGGCACCGGTGTGGGCGCATTCGTTGAGGCGGCGGCCTGCCCGCCGGTTGAACGCGTCCCAGAGGGTCATGGCCACCCGGCTGGTCCGGGGATACCGCACGGTCTCCGGTGAGGCGGCGAGCCTCCTTGCCGGATTGCCGCCATGGGATCTGGAGGCAAAAGTCCTCGCGCATATTTGGGAGTGGCGCGGGGAGGCGAAACGCCGGGGCTTGACTCCGATGCCGCGAGAAATCGCGGCACAGCGGACAGAGCTCCGACGGGATCTCATGGCGGCATGGAGAGTACGATTGTCGCAACCCAGTGCTGGGCACGCCACTATTGCGGCGATAAGTCCCCTCTTTGAGGAGTGGCTGGAGAGGCGCCACGGCGTCCTCACCTTCCGCCTGACGCAGGTCCTCACCGGACACGGCTGTTTCGGGAGGTACCTGTTTCGGATAAGGCGGGAGGAAACGCCCGGGTGTCATCACTGCGTGGATCGCCCGGAGGACACGGTGGAGCATACGGTGGAGGTATGCCCGGCTTGGGCAGAGCACCGCCGTGTCCTCGTGGAGGCGATCGGTGGCGGGGATCTCTCGCGTCCGGCCCTGGTCCAGGCCATGGTACGGAGCGAGAGGGCATGGGAGGCCGTCACCTCCTTCTGCGAAGCAGTAATGCTCGCAAAGGAGGAGGCGGAACGCGTGAGGGAGAGGCAAATTTCGCGCCCTCACGCCCCTAGCCGCCGCAGGAGGAGACGCCCTGGGCGTCGGGAATCGATTGCCGATTCCCGGCCACCGTAGGCGCGGGCTTGCGGACGGTGAGCAATGGGTAGCTCGCCGTCCGGTAAGGACCAGGCCCGGGTCGACGGCGCGTTGTGTTCCACGCGCGCCTCAAAGAGATGTCAGCAAGTGAAGGGGTCCGATGAGACCATTGCCTGCCGGGGTTGCGGGATTAGCCGTGGCCCCCTGGCCCCCTGGCATTGCACAGGCAACAGAAGGAACACGGGTGGGTTTTAGTCAGTAAGAGTCTGACACGCCCTCCCGCTCCACCCAGAGCGGGAGACGTCATTTGATGATTTCCCACCCAAAAAAAAAAAAAAAAAAAAAAAAAAAAAAAGGGGGTATCATATGAAAGAGCGCTATTTGCATATTCTAAAACATTTTACTTTTTTTTTAGGTTGGATTTTTTTTTACTTTTTATGATAAATGTAAAAAAAATACCGTTCCCCGATAGAAGTTTATTTATAGATTACAGGAAAAATAAAACGATGTCTCTAAATAGCACACTTTTTCAGAAATCATGAACAAATCTTACATTAGTTCCACTATCGGTCAAGAGATGGCACTGACCTAATACTGCAATACTAAACCGCAGTGTTAAAATTCTTTGACGAATATAGACCTTGTCGATGAACATTTAAAAACATTTCGCGGTTCACAACCAAAATGTCCTCCTACTACGTACTCGCAGGTTGCTTTGGGTGAAGCACAGTTGTCGTTTTTTTTCCGGGCACATAACTATTTAGTTACCTATACGAATCAAGCTCATAGTACTGTCCACCTGTTCACCTTTCCACCTGTCCGCCTGTTCGCCCATCCACCTGTCCGCCTGTCCATCTATCCTAATTGTGAAGGACTACGTAAAATAACACATCCAAAATATTTAAATATCTTGAACGGACTCGCTCTTGACCGGTTTTTTATTTATATAGATTTTAGACTTCTGGATTTTTTATATGCATCTTTAGATATAATTAAATTGTGAATTCTTTGTTATTAGATCAATATTTATGCAAATTTTATGTTTCGCATAAATTGTATATCAATTATTCAATCAATATATTTATTGTTTGATTGTAGTCAGCCAACAGCTGACTTTAACTATGGGTTTACCCCTATTCTGGGTGACCTCGGTAAATAACTAGAGGTGGCTCCTGTATTTTAATTCAGTAAGTTGTCTTTAAGATATACACAGCTACAGATATTGTCGCCTATGTTTTGGCGGTTTCCACATACATAAAATAATAGATACAAACAAAACATTATCTTACTTTATTCAAAACCATTTTTTTTTCATAATCTAGAATTACCCAAGTTTAAAGAAACTGCAGACCACAAAAAGCGTTGTAATTAGAACATAATGAATTTTGATGGATACCCGGATACATTAAAATAATTTAATTATACACTCTGTACATAGATGCATCACGTTGACATCATCTCTCAACTAATTATGTAGGAGTAGTATTGTTATATCATTATAATATGTAAATGTTGTACTGACACATAATAATTATACAAAACAGCAAAAACAGGAATGTGGCGGAACAGAAAGATTACAATGAGGAATTATAAATTCATATTCTGTACATTCATAAACCTATGAAAAACTCTGGCGTGAAAATTTCATTTAACGTGTAGAATTTTAGGCAGTTCACGATTTGAGAAAAACCAAAGTGCCAGGTGGTCTATTATGATTCTATCAAATTAAATACAGCGTAGAATGGAGTTTATTGGAGCAACCGTACATGTTTATGTACGGTTGCTGCCGAGTTGCCATTCACGAAATTAGGTTAGTATCCCGGGGTTTGGAACTGTGCCCGGTTAGTGGCTTGTCTTTCCTTTGTATGTATCTTAGTACCGTTCGAGATCGTATCGATACTCGTCAGCAACACCGCCTAAGCGTTTAGGGAAATCTCCTTAGCTCTAAAGAATAGAATACGCTAAAAGTATGGGAATACAATTGTGTCGTACGAGTATGACAAAGTCCTATACAAATCCAATATTATTAGTTATGTCATTCTTTCCAGTAATATTGATCTGGCCTTTTATTAATTATACTTGTTAATATATTACGACATTAACTTGTAAAATGCACGCGTATTTTAATTTGTCTTCATTATTAATTATCCTCTAATCAGGTTCATCAATGGCATTTTTGCCAAAATACTAATTATTTTGTGGTATATAAAAGTAGGGTCCCTTTTGGAGATAATATGGTATCAGTTTGCAGTTTGAGCAAAACACATCGTGTCTCCACATCACTCCAAAAACCAATTTTTTCAACATGAAATTCGTGAGTTTTAATTTTGTATCTTTAATTTATAGATTGGCAATGTTCGACATTGGCTTATATTCAATTCAATTCAATTCAAAATATTTTATTTCACATAAACCTACAAGGGCACTTATGAAACGTCAGAAGCTAGGTGCACGGTTCCAATTGGTCGTTTCCTATGGAGAAGAGCCGGCAAGAAACTCCACGGTTACTCTTTTAATAATTCATCGACACTAATGGTACTCTTCTCTATTTCAGTTTGTGGTAGCTCTTTTTCTCTTCGCTGTGGCCGCAGCAGCTCCAACGAATCCTGATACTGCCGTCGAAGCGCGTCGGACGCTGCCAGCGTTAGAGCGTGAAGAGATTCACGACAAGTTCGGTCAGTTCGCTCTGCGGTACGTGACGGCTGAAGGCACCGTAGTGTCGGAGCGCGGCCGGCTTGTGCCCACCACGGACGGCACCGACTACGTCATGATCATTGAAGGTGACGTCTCACACATCGGTGATGATGGCCAGACATACGTCACCAAGTACACCGCTGGCCTCGATGGCAACCACGTCGAAAAAACCATCTCCCCCTACGTCGAGAAAACCGTCTATGTGGCAGCCGAACCCATCACCGCTCCCGAGACCATCGTTGTACCCAAACCAGTTTAAACGTGTGGCTGAACGGTTATATTAAAATTTGAAAATCACTAAAATCTTTTTACTGTCTACCTAAGCCCTATTAGCTCGAGCACCGCGTCATACTGTAAAAAATTATTATGATCACTGAATCGCGTTTTGAATTTAGCCTACATACAAATATAAATGATCATTTTAGTACTGGAATCATGCTGGTAGCTCAGGCGGCGAGCGACACCTGAGCTGACGGTGAGCTGGATTGAACGCCCACTTGGCGTGTTTTGACCCTAGCGATCGAACCTTCTATTAGACAAACTTTATTTATGTTCTTATGACTTCTTAATGATTCACTTATAAGAGTGTGTGAATAAATTTAAGCAGCTAAGCTGAGAATGTTAAGATATATGCTTGGTGTGACTAGAATGGATAAGATAAGGAATGAGGAAGTATGAATTACTTATAAGAAGAAATTTTAAAACAGCGCAGGTGACAGAAAAGCTGGGGATCAGGTAGCCGATTCTCCTTGTATGGACATAATAAAATTATAAATGCAAAAGTGAGTTTGTTTGTTTGTTACGCTTTCACGCTAAAACGGCTGAACGGATTTGGATAAAATTTGACACACGGGTAGACCATGACCTGGAATAGGACGTAAGATGGTTTTTATCCTGATATTCCCATGATATCGAGACTTATGCGGGTGAAACCGCGGGGTGCAGCTAGTAATATTATAAATCCGAAAGTTACTTTGACTCTCTGTTACCTTTTATGCCTTAGCGGCTGAGCGTAGGTATTTCGATTTGGCACACGTATAGACCATGACCTGTTAGGACATAGGATACTTTTTATTCCGGTAGTATGTTCTCGTGATATTATTTCCGATGTTATATATTTATGTGTTCAATTGTTATTTAATTATATTTCACTGCAAATAAATAATAAATAAAGTTAAAAGAAAAGATGAATGTATTCTGTGAAAGGTGTTAAGAGGTAAACATTAGATGTATTAAATCAGTGCTTTGGTAAACAAGACATTCTCATATTTTCTTCAATAACAAATTGCTTATTTATGAAAAATGTTTTATTTAAAAGCAGTGTGGACCTTCGCTATTGTCCTAAGGGGTACCGGCTAAAAAATCCATTATAGAGATCTAAACACGTCGATAGTCTAACCATAATAAGCTCTTACAAAATAGGCGATTGAAATGTGAATGCGTTTGGGATTTTACAAGCTTTTACTGGAAGGTCAGACCCCACGCTCTATGTTGCACAGAAATTATCTGCTGACTACCTATATTGTCTCTCTTTATCCTTTAATTCATCCAAAGGTTGTCTGTGAATTATAATTTTCAGCGATAAGACCGCCCATTGTGTCACCTTATGTATTAATTCTACATTTATATCTATAATGTAAATAAATAGTGTACATGATAAAGAGTATTCTTTCTGTCTATCTATGTAGGTATAGCTTGGGAATGCTGATTGCGACAGTAAATATCTTAGTTCTTCCAAAAACCAAGAATGTGGTATAAAACTATCTATCAAAATTAGTCCAATAGACATGGAAAACTTATACTTGAAATAGATTTCAGGCTGATTATCCAAAACCATTACTTACTTCGGAAAATGGGAGATTATGTGGTTTAGATCCTTTTGGTCAAGTTTCTTGCCCGTTCTTCTCCATAAGAACCTGCAACGCTTTGGAATGGGCAACTAGCTTTATCTTTGACTGACTGACCCCTTGGCCTGTTGGTTTCTTTGAAATAATTGCTTGAGTTTCGCAGATCTACCCTAATTATATTAAAAATAATAGGTATATTGTTGTTTTCCTCAGGTACCCCACTGGTGCATAGGACCTTAACGGCCAGTCTCCACGGCCCCTGGCTTGTGATATACTCTATAGATGACTACAGTAAGTACTAGGTAGTCTGCATCTACATAGTTTATGTTGGTGACTAACCGCCGATCTCAAAAACAAAGCGAACATTTACGTCGTGGTTTGACCCATCTGAGATATGTATCTCTAATCTGTAAGGTTTACATCTGTGGCTTATGTCCCAATGAAAAAACTTCTAACTGCTTTCTAGCATCTTTCATCCTTTTGACAAATATTGTGCTAAAATCAAAGTGTTATAAAAAGCTAGTAAAAGTGTATATCGGCAATGGCGGCATGCCATCGCTCAGAATTAGAATTAATTAATTAGAATTAATGAAGGAGTTTGAAGGTTGGGTTTGTGCGTCTTATTAACGATAATATTTATTGTGTTTTTGAATTGCATGAGTTTAGATAAAATAGGGTATGAAACTGTACATAGCTAGATAATATTATAATAAGCTACTAATTTGGAACTTTCGACTTTGGTTTTTATTACCTACTGCGATCAGTAGGTGCGAAAAGAAGAATATTCTCCTCGGGGATAATGCTGTCTTCGTCTTGAGCAGCTTGAATCCCTCACTGCACTCAGGATTCTAGTCTTAACTCCCTCACTTCGCCCAGGAGTTAACTCAGAGCTAGCCCTAGAATTCTTCGTTATGTCCGGGGTTCAAAATAGCGCTCTTTTCATGGCAAAAGTAACTGTAGTCGAGGTAATCCAGTATGTCATCACTCCATACGATAAGAATTAAGTAAATACCATTTTTTTCTTCTTTTTTGTTCATTAGACTAGAAGCAGTAAACATGTTACACAATTTTTCTTAGCTACATAAAATTATGCTTAAAACTAAATCTGTTACAATTGTGTGCAATTATTAGCCGAACTAGGTTTATAGCCTGTGTTTCAGCACGCAACGCTTCAAGTCCTCGGACTGGGTATGCAAGTATGAGCTTATGAACAAAAGGAAACAGTTTATTTAAAAATATGAACTTAATTACTTTAAAAGGAATGAAAGGGTTGGTGTCCTCTGGGTGTGTAAGGTGAAGGAGATGAGTGTATGTGTGTGAGAGGGTGTGTCAAGAATTAATTAGCTAGGAGATTCTTTTATTGTGCCCATAGGTTTATGTAAAGCCGACAATCAGTTGTAACACTACTTTAAGATGGTAAGTATATTTTCAGTTTGATCGTATGTTAACTTCCAAAGCCACAGAGATACCGATTTCTTCATCGTTAGTTTCAAAAATCTTATTCTTCAATTCAAGAATCTTATTCTTTTTGCCATATAAATCCCATAAAAAGAGGTAAAATCTATGAATAAAAGTCGTTTTTAGGTGTGGTAACCTCTTGAACACACGTAAACCTTTTCGCCTTGTTAATAAGGTTGGATTGTGCTCCAAGATCGTATATATATTAAAAAAGTAACAGTTCGGCAGACGTAGTCCTGTCCAAACAATAATTCATACAAAAACGCCATATAAAAAAGGATTTTTAGTTTGTCCCATTTTTACAATTTTTCGAGCAACCTTTCCAATTTCATTTACTTGAAAACCAAATTCGGACGTTTACGAACATTTAAAAATAAAAAATAGCCCAATCGGTCTAGCCGTTCTCGAGTTATCATGCGTTTACCAACGAACAGCATTTCATTTTTATTTATAGCTATACCGCTTCTTCGTAAAAAATAATCGCATCAGGCATCCATGATATTAGATTTATTGTGCCCGGTAAATATTTCCTTCCTCTTATTCTATGACTGTTCATCGAGTTAAGATAAAGATAAACTCTCATACGTTACACAAGAGAATATTTTAAGGTAAAAAGGAAGGGCAAATTAACTGTAGATATTGTATGATTGTGTCACAGAGTGATACATGGATGCTCATTAAGTTATCTTATGGCAATTCTAGTTGAATGATGATACCATTTCTAATCCCCTTTTAATAAAATACGAGTTAATACATTAGTAAAACAACTTGTAACATCTATTTCATATTTTAATTGCCCTCGTTACTAATCATTCACTAATCAGGTTCATCAATTCTATTTTATTGTACTAATTTCGAAATACTAATAATTACTTTGTAGTATATAAACACGTCCCATTTGGAGTAATGGTATCACTTTGTAGTTTGAGCAATATACATCGTGTCTCCTCAACACTCCAAAAACTCATTTCTTTCAACATGAAATTCGTGAGTATATCCTCAACTTGTTAATTGGCAATGTTCGAGGCATTGGCTTGTACCTATACATCGATATTAAAGGTAGTTTTCTCTATTCTAGTTTGTGGTAGCTCTGTCCCTTTTCGCTGTGGCTGCAGCAGCACCAACGAGTCTTGATGCTGCCGTCGAAGCGCGTCGGATGCTGCCAGCGCAGGAGCACGAGGAGATTCACGATGAGTTCGGTCAGTACGCTCTGCGGTACGTGACGGCAGAAGGCACCGTAGTGTCGGAGCGCGGCCGGCTGGTGCCCTCTCCAGAAGGGCCCGGCTACGTCATGATCGTTGCGGGAGAGGTCTCATACATCGGTGATGATGGCCAGACATACGTCACCAAGTACAACGCTGGCCTCGATGGCAACCACGTCGAAGGCGACCACCTCCCAGTCTCTGTGACAGCCGAACCCATCACCGCACCCGAGATCATCGTTGTCCCCGAATCAGTTGAAGTAACAGCTGAGCCCTATAAACTTGTCGCTAAACGGTTACATTAAAATTTGAATAATTGCTTAAAATCTTTTCCACTATCTACCTAAAACCTATAAGCTATATGCTTCGTCATACCTTCAGGGTGACTGTGATCACTGAATCACAATCTTGAATTTGGCCTACAATCATAAATGGTATAAAAATTATTGGAATTATAACCCGATTGTGTTGGCGTTAGCGGCGCCTGGATTGAACGCCTACCAGGTTTTGAGACGAAAGAAAATATTGTGTTAGGTCGATCTTTAGCAGAATGTTGTTTGTTCTTAGCGTCTCAATTATTATCTTATACGAGTAGACTGTCAAGCTTGAAAAACCATGATATGGATTCGACACAGTGTAACAAATAGATTTATAGATTACAATAATTGCAGACTTCCGCAATATATATTTTTTGCTCTCTGTTTTTGAGCACGTTTAAAAGATTCATGGATATCAATTTACAATTAAAATATCAATCAACAGAATAATTTGTGACAGAAATACGAGATATGAGATCAGCCTGCTCTAGTACTGAGGTATCAATGTGTGGGCGGCTGTTTATTTATTCGTGTGTAATTGCTGAACTGAAGGCGGTGGCACTACGTACTTGTGAATGATGGGGGTCTTGTGTCTCTGGTCGGCTGGTGGTGGCCGTAAAAGTCGTGGGTGTCGCCAAAGGCGTCGTGTGGGTTCTGAGGGCGCGCAAATCCGCATTCAACGAAATACTGGTAACCTTGTTAATAACAGGTAATTTGCATTCCTTATAAGACCTTCATTAGTCGCCTACAAAACCCAACTGATTTGATTCCTTATAAGAACATGGGGTGACGAAGTCATGAGTGGGTGTGCCTTGTAGTCATTAGAAGCTTAGTTAAATTATCTTTCTGTACCGCAGTCGGACTCATATGACTAGTTTCGTTCTTTCCTCGTTGCGATTGCTAAACTCTGCATCATCTGGGTTAGTGGGTTTGTATAAATTTGATGCTCTTGATGTAAACAGAATATTGCCGCAATTTTGCTACTGGTTTTAAGTAGGCTGGCTAATTAATTCTTCGAATTATAATTAATATTTCGACACTTAACATATGCTTTGGCAGCAGACCCGTGATCAGCACGGGAACAGAAATGATTTGTTAAATATTATAAGCTCTTTAAGAGTTCAAGTTAATTCAGGTTAACTACCTTAACTCACCATTCGACGAACCTATACGAACATTTCTGTCGAAAGCTTCAAATGGCTGCTTTGAGCTCAACAAAGGTTTCAATTATTAGAAAAGCAGTAAAGAGATTTAATGTAGGAAGTTTGCATTTAGGTTCAAAGTAAATGCGTTGTTAAAAAGCTCATTAGACACTGTCCATTAAAGTTGCATGTGTACGATGCGATGTGACGGCTGTCGCCGCTCAGTCGCACACTGCACACACATTCCTTACCGTATACTGCTAATGCTTATTATAACTGTAACGTATTGCTGCCAGTACTGCATATGAACGCACGTCGCTATAATCCTGCATTCTAGATTTAAAATAAAGGTTTCCTGTAAAGCAAGCAATAATGTTGCATACTGAATGAAGATTAGCATGCAATGCTGTCGGATGCCTGGATTTAAAATGAGCATACAACCATGTTTTGAATTTAGATAAACTTGCGCTTAGACGTGTCTGTGGGCGTTGTGGTTACTGCAATTTTAGGATGAAGTTGTTGAGATGGCTGTCTGCCATGAAGCAATAATTTAATATATCTTATGAATGAGCTTAATGCTTTATCTTGAATTTCAATCTCCGTCTATCGCTGTCTGTTCTTATTAACGTAGATCACGTTACGTTATTATTACGCATGTTGTTAAAAATTAACGAGTATGCACGCTATATCTTCCGCACGTCCGAGTTCCGTATAAACAATGAAAGTGATGCGATGCGCGAGCGCAAGTCGCAAGCGAGCCACAATGCGCGATGGTTCTCACGCGACGAAAGTAAGTGACGTAATCACGCGACAACGTGACGGTGTGCGCTCTACTGTTCATTACCATTTTCGATAGATAAATTGCATCTGATTGATGGGACCAGTGATCCAGAGCGGTTCGCTGCCAAAAAAAATATTAAAGAATTAATTTAGGAATGTTATTGATATTTAGGTACTGGACAAAAAACTCAAGTAGATTTAGCATGCCCAAGATATTTATGCAATGTTTTAGGAAGGTGTTAATATTTTATGATATTCGTAAAGTAGAAATATTATTAAACATTATTTTTTATGCAACTAATGTTGATTAAGTCACAAACAAAAATGTAAAGATGTTTCTTGAGATAAAGTTTTTAATTTATTCTGTTAAAATAATTTAGAGTTTAATTATCTAGTTAGTTAACAAAATTACTTAAGAAAAAGTATATTCGTAAATGTAACTTTTTGTTAAGTATAATTACTTTACTCCATTGTACTATTTTGGGACTAAATTACCTACCTATAGTATAATTCGTGAGAAAATCAGAAGCCAATTATTTTAATAGGTAATACAAAGTTATGGCTAACATTACCTAAATAAAAGAAGACGAAAAAAAAAGACGTGTATCCATTTGAGATCTAACTTAATAAACTAGCATTTGCCCGTCGAAACCACGGGCATCATCCGTGTGGATGTCGGTAAATGTCTCACGGGAATGTACTACCGGGATTGAAAGTGGCTATGTGTTAATCGATCTAATAAACAATGTATTAATTCCGTAATACATTGTTGATAACTCTATTGGTTTACGCGGCGCCCGCCAGTAAAGCTCAAGTCGGCATGATTTTTTCCGACATCTTCAACAATCAGCGTCAAATGTCAGCCAATTTATACAAAACTTTCATGAATTATACACCCAAACCTTCCTCATGAATCACTTCATCCATTGGTGAAAACGTATGAAAATCTATTCGATAGTTTGTGAGTTTATCACTTCTTAGCGTGTCCATGGCATTTATTTTAAATTTGTTTGGCTTAGAATTCAGCAACGCAAATACCGTAAACTACTCAAAAATACCTAATTGAATTTAAAAATCCCTATATTTTACATTTGCCAATAGAGACTTTTTCTAAGAACTGCAGTATTAAATCGGTCTCTAAAATTACAAAATAAAATTATACATTGCAATTTAAAAATTGGTGCGTGGGATTTCGTTTCCAAGTATGTTTTGAAATATTTTAAGTAAAAGGCGTTTGTATTTGCTGTAAATAACGTGCCGCAAGAAAACCATTTAGTTATTAATTACTTATTCAACCATGTGTATCATGTCAAGATACCTCGCATTAATTTTGTGGTGTATTTTTATGAAGTATGCAGTAAAATAATATTTCTAGACTTGATTGATTACTACGTCGTTTAGAGTTAAGTTTTTACGAGGTAATGTATCATGTCACTGCGGCCCTCACTCGCTCACATGGGTCAGTCTATTTCGTTCCAATTTGCTAATTTCTAGTTCCGCACCTCAGCAATTTTATATAATGAGCACAAAAACTTGTATTTTAATGGCTATAAATAATATATAATGTATACGTAGGTAATTGGATAGCAGATATATGCACCAGAATATAGATTTATTTACTTGACCTACTTTCAGCAAGTTATTTAATGATTTATTTGCAAACATGTACCTACTTTGCTACTTTTTTATTATTTTGGCATGTAAATCCATATAGGATAATGAGGACATGTTTTTATAGATATAATGGAGGTGAATTAAACAGTTAAAAATAAGAAAGATAACTTGTTTACGTTTTATTAATTATGATTTATGACCTACTTCGAAAATAAACGCAGAACTGATATATAATTATAATACACAATTTACATAAAAGAAAAAAAAAACTGAAAACTAAATCAGCAGATATCCGATTTTTCTAAACCAGGGCGAGATTCGCGTGATTGGAGGTGCGCATGCGCAAGAACCGAACGCTAACTAAATTGACATGTCCGTTCGGAAGTCCAATACATTAGCATGTATTGCATCGGCGCGGCGGCGTTACACAATAAGATTGCACAACCTACCGAGACACTTTGGCATGTGCTGAAATGTTATGTGCTTTCTAATTGTAATCCTGGACTGGTACACAAACAAAAATCTCGAGTAGTCGCCTTGAATTCTAAGTACCTGCTTGATTAGTTTTGGTCTAGTTTATCCGAGTGAGTCATCGTCATTAATTATTTATTTGGGTAAGGTATCTTTCGCTGTCTGAATATAATTTCGTAGACTATCTTCTTTAAGATTTATACTTACTGTCACTAGACCACAATCAATTTTAATATTTTCATTCAATGCCATGTTTCAACCAATTAAAGAAGGGCACACGCCCTTCTTTAATTGGTTGAAACAGTCCAGTCGACAGCGATGCGGATGAATTTTTCGACGCTATATTTTAGTTTGTATAATAATATATTTAAATAATATGTTTTAATTTTTATATACAGTGTGTTAGTTTAATACATAAATATAATACAATTAACAGAAAAAAAAAAGTTATGTATGAGAGTCTGAAATGTGTATTTCTTGTCGATTTAAAACTAAAACTTCCCTCAATATCCTTATAAGGTATGTTATTATGGTAATGCTTAATTTAGTGATGTTTTTTTCTGCTCGTTCAGCCAAATAGAGCAGATTTTTCCTGAAGTTAAGAACGCTTATAAAAAGACGACCAATAGAAAACAACGGAAGAAAAATACATGTTGCACCGAGTCCAAAAAAATTAGGTTAAAGGTGAGAGAATGATACTCATAAAACCACCAGCATTTTACATTGGTACATACATTATTATATTGTGAAAATCACGTTTACTAATAGCTTACACATAAATTTTATCGATATTGGTGTTTAAGAGTTTATGATCGGTAAACGGATTAAAATTTTGAAATAATGTCGGTATTTTTGCAACACGAATTGGCGCAAAACTGATATTGTTAAACGCTATTTAACGCCATTATATTAAACTAACTTTTGCCTGAGATTTCGTCCGCGTATAATACAACCCCGTTGAACACTTAGGTTTGGTTGGATGTTTAATTATTCGTCACCTCTACTGTCTATGCCAAATAAGGAACATAATATCTTGCTATAAATGTTTCTATTTTCAGTGTTTAAGAGTTGTAAGGTACCGTAGTTTGACAGTCAGTGTCCAATAGATAAATATAACTATTTAAACTGTGGGCATTCATCATCATCACCATTTCAGACGAAAGACGTCCACCACTGGACATAGACCTCACACACAGCCACTTCGACCGGTTCTGTACCTTCAGCAAGCCATCGGTCCACCTTGTGTGTTGCCTTCCAACGCTACGTGTTCCGGTACGTGGTACCCACTCCAGAACCTTTCGGCTCCATCAGCCATCTGTTCTGCGAGCAATGTGCCCTGCCCACTGCCATTTAAGTTTGACAATTCTTCGGGCTATGTCAACCGACATAGCTATCTTAGTGACATAGCTATATAGGTATTGGTTGTCTTACGGATCTCTTCACGATGGAAACTGTGGCCATTACTTTAATCTAATTTATATGTTTTGCATAAATTCACGTGAGAATGTGGCAAGGAGCCAAGTTATTGTAATACGCTGATTATTTCTGTATTTCCCACCTTTCTCCTTCATAATTATGTATGCGCCTTACGTTAGCACGTGCATAACAATGTTACTCGACTTGACGTAAAGTTTTAAATGGTATGTCTGTCAAACGATATACGGTGCCGTCTCTAATTATACAAATGTTTATTATACAATTCATTCTTCTCTATTTCGTGTACGGTATGAGTGGTGGACGCTAGACAGGTTGCGGAATCAGGCCGTGTAAGGGCGACAGGACGGTGGGCATGCTGACCACTTTCACCCAGTTGCGTTGTTTAAATTGTCCATAAACAAACGCTGTATTGAAAGCCACCGTTAAGCCTTAGGCCTTCAACGCACTACCGGCTAGCCGCATTGCGGCGCGTACGCCGTACTCCGGCTAGCAGTATCGTCTCGGTTCTATTCCGGGCCGCCGCGATGGTCAGTGCTTCTGGAAATATTGCACAAGATAAACGTCGAAGAAGTTGCTGCAGTTATTTATTTAAGTAGGTATATTATAGTAGAAACCGACTTCGTAAAAAAAATTAGTCGGGGTGCCCCAAGTTGGCCGCGAAAGTTGACCACCCTGCTTGGCATTTGAGGCACCCGCGCACCGGCCGCACTGTGCGTAGAGGGGATGCGGCACACCGCAATATTCAACCGGCACGGCGCACCGCAGACCCGAGCCGCAAGTCAGTGCGTTAGAATTATACGATTTTATATAAAATAGACATGCGGCATGGCTAGGCAGTAGTGCGTTGAAGGCCTTACACTACTGACGTCTTTCTACAAACAATGTCATGAACGTAAACTTTGACATAGATCGTGACAGAAGCCTCCAAAGTGTTTTAATAAAACTATGTTGAAACACGTTTGCATCGTCTTCTGAATAATTCTTCAGTAATCACTTGTGTACTTGTTAAAATTAGAGCTCAAAAACAAGGATTTTATGAGCATTTGCGCCGATATCGTATTTCTGGGCACGAATAAGGCCTTAGGTCCTAAATCATCATAAAATACGGGTTCTGCATAATGAAGGCAATTTCCACAGTTACAAGATTTCGTGATCAGCTCATAGTTCCTTGCTCCATCAATTGCAGAGCACGGCGATACATATAAGGTTCTACATTGCCACAGTTTACCAACAGTGCCGCGAGATTACAATCTACACCGCACTGTTGGTTCATAAATCAAATGGCTGGTGGAGTAACCCGTATGGTTTCGGCTTTATTGACGCCAATGACAAATGGTTTCAAGTGGTTCTCTCGATGGTGTAACAGAGTTCTTTTGTAGGCGATAGCTTAAGATATACGGATCATGGGTTAACGATGCTAATAAGTAGATGCTATCGATCGTAAGCCTACCCACAAGGCACATGCATTAGGTTAGTCGTTATCTGTAGAGCAACTGCTGTTTGTAAGACACGAGGATTGCTTAGTTCGATGTTATTATTGTAGATTAAAAAAATGCTGTTGCTGGTCATAATAAGAATAATAGTAAACATAAGGAATAAGGAGATCCTGCATAGAGCCTTGGCTTGGACTCAACATTGTTATTCTAAAGAATACACATAAAACTAACATGCTCTTAAGAAAATAATATTTTTCAAAGAACCAGTTAAAGCTTAATCAACTGCAAAATTAGTTGTTTGTAAAAATAATATCGTTGTTTTATCTAAGAATCGAACCATGACCTCGACCTCAAACACTGTTCATTTGTTGTTAAGACGAAACACGTACAGTGTTAAAACTGAATGCTACAATAGGAAGTTATCGTGTGGTTTACGCATAATGATATATATGCATGCGATTTGTCTCGACAACCAACGTGCCTCAATCATTAGTTCTCTCCGCCTGACATTGAGCAACGTTCACACTTGCGAGCGAAGCCTTGAGTGTCAGATGGGTGGATTTTGTGAACAAGGCTTTAAATTGTTTGTTCAGCCGGTGACCTATACTTCTATCTCTGATAACATTGTTTTGTTCCAGATATGAATATTTCACATATTGCCGCATGTTCCGTTTGTTTTAATATCTCAGTCAGAAACTGAATAGTGTCATTGTTATTTTATGAATACGGACGCTAATTATAATTGTAAATGAATAGTGCAGTTAATGATTTAATCGCATGATATGATATTACAGGGCGTCAATTACAAACATGTTGTCCCTACGATGATAGATGATATTTATCGAAAACATATGGCAGTGCGTGGATGCGTAAACAAAACCATTGTTTTACACGATAACACGATTTAGCTTTAGCAGTCTTTCCGGGAAACTAAAGTGTCTTCCTACAACTACGTTATATGAATGTAGAATGATGACGGCACGGTTGGCGCAGTGGTTAAACGATTGACTGCTGCGCTGCGTGTCGCGGGTTCGATTCCCGCACGGAACAAATATTTGTATGACCTACAAGTAATTGTTCCGGGTCTGGCTGTTTGTGTATGTGAGTTTAAATGTTTGTAAACGCACCCACAATACAGGAGAAATTCCTAGTGTGGGGAATCGCAAAATATATATATATATATATATTATATAAGTGCATAGTGACAAGGTAATGAATCATTTTAGGATTTTTCACATACTAGATATGAATGTGCCATGGTTACATACATACTAATAATATTATGATTATTGCAAATAGGCACGTATTTTTATAATGCCAGAGCCTAATTTGACTGGTGCAATTATCTTGTATTCTCAAAATGCGAAAATTATTCACAAACATAAAAGTTATTTTACGACATGATCATAATCTTTTACAATTATGGCGTATCATCACAATAATATAAGTAACATCTCACAAAATGTCAGTTTTTTTTTTGGGATTATAAATAAAATAAAAAAATAATATACTTAATGAAATCTCAATCAAGACCGATTACATTTTGCCAAACGAGGATGTTTTTTTGTTTTAGTAATAAATAAGCAGATATATATAATAATTATTGTTTTTCTTGTATCTAACCATTTTAAATACCTACCACACTCGTGTGATTTCTACCAGCTGGCCTGATACTGTTATATGGGTTGGTAGATATTGTTAGATTTGCAAAATACTAAATATTTTTGCGGGAGAGTCGCTTGACCAATGCTTGTGGAAGATTGTTTTCTTTTATTCTTTAAATTTTAAGTAAGTGTGTTCAAGCTTCGTGCAGATCGGCGCGACGGACTCTAACAAATCAATTTCTAAGAAAACTTAACAGTAGAACAATTACCGGTGTCGCGTCTACACGAGCCTTAAGAACATAATATATATTATAATAATAGATCACAATATAAATGAGCTCTATCGACTATCGAGCTATATCTATCGCTTTTCATCAGCCTCCTGTATTCAAAATCACAGTTAGTATTTACCCAAAAAAAAAAATCACATGTCTTTAGTGTAGCTTCTCTTTACCAGTTTCCTTGCAAGAAAAACAATAACAGATGTTAATTAAGGTGGGCGCAAACAAATTGCAACTGTCTTGTAGTACCTACTCTTATTTGATTGAACGTGGGTACGTTTGGCGAAGACCTTGTGATAATCTATTGTGTGGTCTCCTTGGCAAGGCGTTTGCGCTCGAACACGAACGGTCGAGGCAAATGTGTTATTATTTGTCTTGTTCTAGCCCAAAGAGATGTAGATTGCAGATGGCAGATTTATGTACGCGGCAGTTGCATATCATTGAGAAGTTTTGGTATCAGCCTGCTTTCTATAGAGTTTTTATGAAACCTAACGTGCTAACTAACCATCTGTGATAAATTATAGACCTAGTTAATTATAAATAACGTAAGTACCTACATAATACAAGTCATTGTTAGAAACCTATATCATCTAATCATCATTAAAGTCTAATGCGGTCTTTAACATAGGTACATTACGTGAATAGTGGCTATACTATGTTTAGGGCCGTGTCCATACGTAATTAGTGATATACACATTGTAATGCTAGTTCTTCGAGCAGTTGCGTTGCGTGTAGTGTAGGGTCACCATCTGTCCGGAATTGTCCGCTTAAGTCCGGCTTTTTGGCTTTTAGGGTTTTTTTTTAAGACCAACTATGTTAAATGGGTACATATTTACTGAAAAAACAAAGATTTAAAAGAGTGCAGGATTTTTTGCAAATATCCAAAGTTTTGTCAAGACTTTTCAAATTTCGGAATTGTAACTCTAGTTGCGTGTTCCATGATGTGCAATGTGACCGAGCAGTGTCCACTTAACTGCAGGCCTTGACTTCACGACTAAAAATCATGATTTTCTACCCTACTTATTACAACGGTGGTCAATGAAATGCTTCATTTGATTTAATATAAAAAGTTAGCGCCGAATCTGTTCTCTTTGACGTTAACCTTTATGCCTGTTAGTACCTATTCGTTATTTTTAATACAGTTAGATTCATTACTACACTACATTAGATACAATAAAAGTTATATATCCTTACTACAGTCCCGAAAGCGCCCTAGGACACCAGTGGTGACGAAAACATGGTCGCACTGCCAAAATAAAAAGGTTGGTTGCGCAACCGATCGGATGACTGGTGAGATACCCACGGCCACCATAAAGCTGTGTAAATTTGCTGGCATATATGCTGGCAGCACGATAATTGTTGTGCTGCCATGGGCTCCTTGTGAGATATAAGCCGTAGAGATAGGTACTAGGTATTTCGGCTGTGAAACTGTTTATTTACCGACGATTTCCTTACAAACAGCAAAACAATGTTTTTGACTTGCAGTCTGAATGTAAAGCTTCAAAAACATAACGTGGAACGCTATTTGATCTCATTATGCACATGATAATGAGCTTTCCTCAAGCTTATGTCTAAGCTCAAAGGTATGCGAACCAAGTGAATAGCAGTTTGACACGTAGGTGGCCTTGCCTGCATTCTTTATGGGTCCCTAACTTGTTCAAACGTTACCAGCTGTTAGATACGATTTTTGTTTGCAAAACTCGACCTGTCAGTGCAAGTTATAAGAAAGTGAAAACTATAGAGGCAAAGTTCAAATGCAGATTTAGAAATATAAAGTACGGGTTATTTGGTCTGCAAAAATCGACAAGGAAAAATAAATACCTGCGCTATAATTATACATGCAATCATGTGTCATTCTCATTACATACGGCCTTAAGGCAGTATCTAATCAATATTAATAAGTTCATGCGATTATACATAATAATAATATATGCATCCAATAATACCCTAGAAAACATCGAAGTGTGTGTGTTTTTGTTTCCTACTGGCGTTCATGGCTTGCAATAAAAGTTGCGCTTGCGACCTAGACCGACATGCAACGGTCATTTGTGTAAATATAGGGACAACTAACTTTCAAGTGCAAGTTTAGTGTTAATTGACCGGTAAAAAGGAATTACGTGTATTATTCTAATCAGTTGCCATAAATACTCATAAGTTGTTGCCAGGACCAGAATAAATGATTACAATTTGTTATTTATAGTTGATGAGAAGTACCCAAAGTTCATTTATATAATCCCAGAGACTATAATAATTAATGACATTTCAAGTGATTGTTAAAACTCAAATCATTTATTTCAATTAAACCATTTACAGGCACTTTTGAATTGTCAAGGAGTCGGTCAGTCAGAAATATGAAGCTAGTTGCCCATTCCAAAGCGTAGTAGGTACCAATGGAGAAGAACGGGCAAGAAATTCCACGGACACTCTTTTAAATCAAAATGTTGTTACAAAATATTGGTTACATCATTCATGTTGAAATTATACAAGTGAGAACAACGTAGAAAGACGTGCACGTTAAAAGCGTCCGTAATAAAAAAAAATATATACAAAGAACAATTAAAAAATTAAAATAAGTCATGGCAGCTAAGAGGTCACCAGTGAACCAACTGATGGCGCCCGTTCACGAACATGACTCATGGATCAGCACCATTCAGCTGATTTCATTTCACATTGTTTGTTTGTTCAATTTGGAGTTTGACATTTGCACCTGTCAAATTAGTCTCTGGGATTAAAAAACGAACTGTACTAAGTGTAATGAGCCTCAAAGTTTTAATAATGATTAATTAAGTCTTATTTCCTTCGATTATTATTATTTATACGATAATTATAAATATGGATCACCCGACTAGAACATGGTGCAAGCAAATACATATGATTTATTTAAGATAAGCTACCGTTTCTTGACTGACTTACGCAAGTTAAAAAGGTAACAGAAAGTCGACTTGCAGTGAATATTTATACAGTTCAAGATGGTTGCAGCTGTCAACTTGGGCAATAAAACTTGCTTGCGGACAGTTTGTGATTTAAAAACGTCAACTGGAGCAACAAACGATATTCAGCAAACGTCACTGCACTTTCATTGGCCCCGTCTGTACCCAGTATTACCAACACATAGAAAATTATATTTTTGATTGCATGTATTGCAAACGATCTTATTCTATAATAAACATGAACGACGAAGCAATAAAATATTGTATTGCAAAAAAAAAAAAAACTACAAATAATGTTATTAATAATTATGTAACAATGCCATAATTACCTGAGTAGGTATCTATGATTTCATTTTCATTATAAAACTAGGACTGGCCTGCAAGTGACGCACAATAATAATGTAATTGTTCTTATTTAAGGCTATAGCGTCATTACAATTCTTATACAATGGCAGCCGGACCATAATCTTTTAATTATACACACGTGTGTAATCGGACATTGCATACTAATTAAAAATGAACTCAATCAAAATCTTTAACTTTTATGTGGTATTTTAGACATAGAGCAATGTGTTTGTAACTTAAATTACTGAACTGTAATCACCTGTACACCTGTTTAAGTCTAGTTATGAATAAAATAGTTATAAAAGGTTACGTAGCTATTCAAACTTTGATTTTTGTGATACAATTATATCTTATGTCTTTAATGTCATAATCTTGTAAACCATACAAGGTATTATTTACAAAATTAGGTTCCTTGCTTCTTTCCTAAACTTTGTATATGTTTTTCTTCATAGCTACGTGCATCTACGTTGATCTTTGAATCGGTCATTACTTCAATAGCCATATTTGGTTAAGATTTCTAATCAAGTTCGGCGTGACATCCAGGAAACGTTTAATATAAAAAAGGTTGAGACATGAGGAACTGTCACATGGCACCTTGTCTCGTATGTTTCGCTAAATGTTCCTACTTTCACTTCGAATCTCTAATCCTGTAATTAACATTAATTGTTGACGGTTTGAATTAACATGTTTTGCAGTTAGCACATACCTACGTAGCTAGAAACAGACTTGCAGTTGCTTTATGAACTACATTGTTACTAGCAGCTATCACCGTTTATTTCCATCGACTGGACTAGATTAAATATAAATACAAAGAGCTTTTTGGTGTAAAAGATTGTAATTATTAGTATCTTGGATGTCAAAAAATAATACGGTTTGTTTTAAGATAACATTGTTACTCAATTGTTTGAGTAAACAGTAGTTTAGGCAAAATAAGAGCGTGTCAAATGGTTCCCTTTATAACAATTGTTTATTTTACTATGTCGTAGTTACATTTTATTTTTTGTCGCGTTTCAGATGTACGAATGTAATTAGAGGAATTTGTTCTCTTATAAATTACGTTAATAGCCTGATGACAACGATAAGTTCAACATAACTACCTATTATAGTGGGTTTCTCAAAAAAAGTAGCCATGAGAACATTTGCCTGTTTCATTGCAAATGACGTTTCACTCGATTTTTTGTTTGAAAACCTCACACCGTGAACTGAACTAACTACTTAATTGATTGAAGGAAATGACATTGTTATTAAGTTGGTTAAGAATGGGTTTCGCCTTCTTCTTGTGAATAAATGTCAACGACAGAAATAGTTGTCGATTGAACAGCCATACGACTATTCCATTTATATCAAAGAATTCACAAAACGTTTGTTTTGTTTATTGTGGTTACCTATTTAGTAATGTCAAGTAGCCAACTGACTATAAGTGAATCTTCTTGTTGGCGATCCTATAAATGAATAAAAAACAACTAAACATCGGTTTTTTTCTATCCAACATACCTACCTATAGCTCGAAGTCAAGTAGCATTATTGCATTTCAGATATTTATGAAAATCACTTCAGCCTTGCAGGTCAGTAAGTTAATGTTTATGATAATCCATATGCAGAAGGTACCCACGTCATACAACTAGGCGGTCTTTTTGTAGCCAAGTCCACACAAAACTGAAGAAACGTGGGCAGTTTCGAATTAAAACGAATGCTCAACATAATATGAATGTGTATTTCGTCAAAGTATGTTTGATTCGAGCATATATAACAGTCAGCGCAATGATACACATAAAACTATACTGGCAGAGGAGGTAATCCGTAGATTTCAAAGTATATGACGTAATGGACGTTTAACGTGCTATGGAAAAATGCTAATAAGATTGGACTGCCATTGAAGGCTCTTGTTTTCGAAACTTAAGGTACAATTCCATAGCCGACCGCAGGCGGCAGCAGCAGGCGACGTGTCGCCGCGACACGACTGGTTTCTATGAAACACCTTCCGTATCTAGCGAAACACCTTCAAAAATAGTAGCAAAAATATGTATTTATATTTTAAGACTAAATATAAATACATATTTTTGGCACTAATGTGTGTAGTTATAGTTTCTAGCAATTTGTAAATTTTAGTAAATAAGAATGACATAACATTATTTGATTTTGTAGAAGGTTTTTAAATAACGACCAGCAGTTGCTAGAAAATGATTTTCTTTTAGAAAATACATTCAGGAAATGACAACAAGACCTCTTTTGTTTGACTGACACAGAACCTTGGAATTAATATGTATTATATGTATCACAAAACATAGCCATTTTGTGTGGCCATGTAAAAATAAGCACGTAGCGTTAACGTTGCATCTAAAGCTACCATCTAGTTTGAACTGTGTGAAGCAATGCATGGCATAAGCATACATGTGCCTACTTATAGACCTTGAAAAAAAAAAACGATTTCTGTTCGAAACACGGGACTACATAAACAACATTAGTGTAGTTTTGCAACCAGGTCATAGCACCAGATACCCATAGATACTCGTTTTGAGTGAGTTAGTGGGTGTATCCTAATGGTCAGCGTGAGAGTCGAAACCAACGAACGGAGTAAATGAATACTTGTTGAATTGATCAGGGCTGCTACTGCAATAGAATCAAGAATCGATTGATTGAATCATTAAATCATAAAGTTTTATCAAGCTTATCGTAGATCAAGAATTGTATACGCGTGGCATATTAATAGGCCATACCTAAGGGCCATTTGCAATCAGGAAGTTTTACAATTCCTTATGGAATATTTTGGCTCCTGGTATATAATGTATGTGGTGTCATCATGAGTTTTTTTTGTCACAAAATGTTATTGCTATGGACATGTTGTAAATCTCAATGAAATGCTGAAGGTCATACGATTCTAAAATATTAAACAAATTTGCAGACAACCTTCCTAATTCCCAATTTTTTTTTTTTTCTTATAGGGCTTCTTGTTACATCAATGGAAAAAGAAAGTTTCTGTCAAAAATGTTGTGAACAATTAATAGGATTGTTGAATTTTATGTGTACACCGGTATGAGCATTCCCAATACAGTGAGTGTGTTTTCAGTTATCACAACAACAACCTTTATTTGATGACATAACTTACGAGTGCTTTTTAATCTTAATACAGCAACTGATAGCAATTGCATTTACAAGTCAAACCGCATTGGCAACCCTGTAGTCGTGCGTTACGCAACCAACAGTTAGTTGCTCGATAACTTGCTCCACATTCGCTCTTTGTCTCGGAGCCCGAAGTACTGCCCGACTGGCCACTAACCTGTATAGCAGTGTAACCAACTTTATACCATACAGCTATCTTATTCTTGTATGACGTCCTTACGTAAACGATCATTAGTATTAATTCTCACAATTATATATATTTTATGCATTTCGGGAATTGTATGGCGTATGAATTTTAATTGGCGTGTTTATTTACGTGAGTGTATGTTTAAATGTTTACGCACAGCTTTCACGTTTTCCAACTGAGAATAGTGTTGCGAAGTCAAATTTTTTTGCAAGATTTTTCGGATATGCCACCCACAGCCTAGATTATCTAACGCACCACTCCTACTTATGGCAACAAAGGTCTTTTAATTGCACAATAAGTTTTAAATATATTATATTACACAGTCCGTGTAATCGCAAAAGTGTGTCACATCACCATCACTATTAAATTTAGACTTTATACATTTTAATATCGCTAACTGCATTAAAAACGACATAAAATGTAGTAATTAGGTACCTGCATATTGTCATTGAAAAGGTTGCGGAATATCTAATGAGAAACAAGTCCATTTCGAGACAAAGTATCACTGTGAGTACAAAGATCCTACTTTGTTTTTACACACATCTATACGAATTAACATCAGCAATTTTTTAATAGCTTTATCGGTTTGATAATTAGAATGGAATATCGAACTTATAGAACCTGAGATGGTTGGAGATTGCACTTATGTACACATAAACTTATGGAGGTAAGCAAAAACTACAGAACGAGAACCACAGACGGAACGGAATACACGGGAACTACATACCTATTTATAAATAAGAAGAATCTCGAAATCAATTGAGGTAAGCTAACTTTATTTAGCTCTGAGCAGCTGCATAAAACAATAGGCAGGCAAGATGCAAGATTTTTAAAGCGCTCAGTCAAAAGAACACAGCTGCGAATGAAGACTAGGTAATCAAAATCACATTAGATCTTGTAAAAAATATTAAGTAGGTATGAGGAAAGTTTTCAAAATAAGGGCCTTGTGACGTAATGCCTGACTCAATGGTATATTTTTACGAGCGCTCTCTAACTTCAAAAGGAATGGATGTCCGTAGGAATGCTGTCTCTGTAGGCTGCGTTAACTTGGACTTACCTTGCAAATTGCAGGTAGACCAAAGTTTAATGCTTAAAGTAACAAATATCTGGTACATTGGTATATAAACGTTAAAGGCATTGGAAACACGATATGGGAAAATATTTACATAGGTACACATCTGCCTAACCCTTCGAGGAATATAGGCGTGGTGTTATGTTGTGTCTTATTTTAACACATTAGCTTTAGTCTCATCAAATTGAACTAATTTAGGGTTCCACAAGGTCGATGATCTACCAGACGTCATCATTTACCACCACTTCTTAAAAAACATGAGATTTTAGTTTTAGTGAGTAATTACTAAAAGAACGGTGAGGTCATTAGTTCGCGTCAGACGGTCAATTTAAACGCTAATTATGTACTTAGCGACTGTTTTATGTGCACACTCATTATGTTTAATCGTTGCTACGAGTGCATAGGTATAACAAGGTCAACGTTCTGGGTTTTAGATTTTAATGACAAAAGTATGAAAGTGTCAGACCAGAAATATAAATTTTTGGAAAAACTTTTGGCTACTTTTGTATTCCCGATATCAGAACAAAAACTATACGAAGAAAAAGCTAGTGACGTTGGAGGTAAATGCGAGGCTGGTTTTTGAATTCAATTGTTTTTTACGGGACCTTGCTGTACCATAATAAGACTCGACGCATTTAAAATGTGTCATCTTAAGGATACCGAAAAAGTACTTGTAGTTCGGTTTGATTGTGATTCATTGTACATATTGGCTGGATATCATGGCTGGCGGAAAAGGACCAGTGTGAATCAGATTAGCAGGAAATTCTAAAAAACAATTAACATTAGTGGGCAACGTAACGGAAGAAACTTGTCACTACCTAGACATACGTGTTCCTCATATTTCCTTAATAATTGGAAAAACTGGAAAACTGACAAACAGATGAAGAGAAAACTGACAGAGGATCGTGTTTATATCTTTTTACGCGAACTTATCGTTCGGGATCTAAGCTAACACGAGCGTAGGTATTCAGTTGTATCTAACAACAATATCAATGCGTAATCACCGTGAGTGTAAACAATCTCACAAGAATGCGCATTGTGTCGGCAACTTGGACCACTGACTTCCGAATGCACGTCGGGAGCAAAATTGTGCGAAAAGTTCTTTTGCACCATTGTTCGGTACCTGCCAACAGGTGTAGGTAATTGGACGTGGGTATAGAATCGTGTATTATATTGTATGGTGCTTGGCTGTTGTTACATCTCCTTTTGTGTTCGAGTGAAGGCTAGGACGGAATTATTCTCGGGAAAAGAAACGCTTGTAATTTGAAAATGTCTAATGAACACATGCGTTTGCGGCTTGACATAACAATCTTATAGACCCTACCGGTAGCCCTTTATTTAACACAAGTTATTTTCAAATAATGCTAGATTTTGTTTTTCTTTAGAACTTTTTGGAAGGAATGAATTGTCTGGCAGCATAATAAAACTTTTTTTCCACTTTAGGCCGAGTTGAAAACAATGCGTCATCTGGTATACTTACTTAGCCTTATGCTACCTACCTACAAAAACTGACATGTAGGAAAACGGAAACAAGTGATAATCCCGATTTGGTAGTACGCCTGATGTAGTATTTCTTAGAAATTGTGATTAATCAGAGCTGACAGACGAAGGCGTAAGGTTTGGAATATGCAGACAAACTTAGGCATTAGACAGTAGGTACTTATCGACGACCGGACGAATTGCTAAACGATTCATTAAATGAGCTACTATTAATTATGTTCTTAACTAAAAAAACATACGTGGCTTAGTTACGGAACAACTAAATTGAGTTCGGATCAATTATTATTTTAATAAAAAAAATTGTCAGTGAGAATTAGATCTTATTATTATTATATCATGTGTTCTCGATTAACAAAATATAATTGTATCTACTCATCCTTGTAGTACCGGATTAACATTTAATACAGGAAATACCAATTGTGTAACACTTATATAATCTTATATCGAAATCAAGTTCCATTACGTGGAATTGGGTTCTGTACGAGTATGTCGGTAATTGCAAGTAGATATTGTGAACATGTTACTTTCACTCTTAAAGGCGTGTGACAAGAAAATAAAGTTGCTAGAAATGCTTCATAAATTTATTTCCCAATCATAAAGTAAAGGGCCGGTTTGAGCTTTGATTACGACCGTGGTACTTGTTTGTTTATTCTGTAGCACACTTATAATTCGTGTTCATTACAGATAATGTGTCTGACCACCTTTTGACGGGATCGCCGGGAATAACCAGTAGGTAACCCTGTATAATACCTAATAAGCGGACTAAAAGAAAATATGTGATAAGGGTGCTTGCACAAGTAATAACTTGGTATTATTTTCGGTACTAATTTAGAGGTATAAGAAGGAGAATCCTTTATAGAAAAGAGAGGATCTTCCGACCAGACGGGTGTCGTGTCTGGCGGGCAACTGCCCAACGATTGATGCCGGGGAAGTTATATATGTTGTTCGCGCGGTAAACTCTAATTGCGCGATGCAGGATTTGTATTACTTAAGGATTTTGTGTGACTTCAGGTCTTTGATGCGTAGTTCGCATGTGGCGATGATCTTTATGCAGAAAAGAAAGAAATAAAAAAATGCGTTTGCATGTGCTCTTACCCACGAGACTACCGTATGAATTATAACTTGTAACTGATAAGTTATAACTTATAATTTTATAACATAATGCTTCGTAAATCTTGACACGTTATAAGACTGAAAAAAAGTCATAGTGTACGAGTATTGCTACGCTGATTTAAGGCGATGAAAAACTAAAACTCGACGCCTGAGTGTCTTTTTTGTATTAATGTATAGTTAGTTACGAGTAGCAGTTTAATTTAGTATCCTGAATGTTAAATTCAGCTTGGTTAATTCAGAATCGTATTGTGTTTACTCAGGTTCTAAGATATTATTCAAATAAGTGCATTCTTGAAGAGATAAAAATCTCAGCTACTTTACAGTTATCAACTGAACTGGAATGTTACCGGAGTTAGTTTAACTCAATTATTACAACTATTCAACTGTAAGTACTATTAAAAAAAAAAACATTAATGTGTAATAAAAATATTGTACATTTGACCTAACAGTATTTTCAACAATCATTTAGTAACATTGCCACTCATCTTGCAAAATAAACACTTTTCTATTCAATATTTTCGAACCCTGAAAATATGTATATCATTTCACACTTCAGCAAACATTATGTTTAAGAGGTACGGTATGTACTGTGTTTAGTAGTTTCATCGTATTTTATATTTACTTACGGCATACCTACTACCTACTATTTTTTCTCTGCATTTATTTTTTATTTCGGAACTATAATGTGTTTAACTGAAACTTACTAAAGTCCTACTTTATATTTGACATTTTGTACTTCCAACTTGCCATCTACATAAAACGGTTACTTGTACTAAGCCCAAAGCATTTCTATGCTATCTAAGATTACATCTAACTGAATATGTCCTGACCAACCATGTTTAGATTTCAACAGCGGAACATTCGGAACCACTCTAACAATTACGTCATGCGCTTGACTGCACACAATAAGATATATTGTTCCAAACAAATATTAGTACACGAATGTACTTCGATGCTAATTAAGAATCGAAGACAGTAACATTGTTAATTCTATTGTTCATTTTGTAAGTATGATGTCAATATGTTACTGTGAAACCTATAATTACGGTTTATTGTAAGATTTTAAGACTGCCTCGTTGGCCTAGTGGTCGCAAGCGCTACTGCTGAGCATGAGGTCCTGGGTTCGATTCCCAAGTATTATTGGGTTTTTCCAACAGGGTTTCCTCAGTAGTATCCCGGAGTCTGGAATTGTGTCCGGTTGATGGCAATAGGCTAAAAAACATAACTGGCGTAATGTGGGTGTACTACAGGTACATTTCTGCCCAATCTTTCGGGGAAACAAGGTGTGATGTTATGTGTTATGATATGTGTAAGATTTTCCCGTAAAACCTAGAGTGACTTAGCTATATTACTTACTAGTTCCGCCCCGCGGTTTAACCCGCATGTGTCTCGATCCCGTGAGAGTATTGGGATAAAAAGTATCCTATGTCCTAACCCAGTTCAAAGTTTACCGATGTCCCAAATATCACCCAAATCTGTTCAGCCGTTTTAGCGTGAAAGCGTTACAAACAAACCAACAAAAAAACTCACTAATAATAATTACTGTTTCCATTTCAACTGCACATGAATGGAAAATAAATTGAAAACTCTCTGGTAAGAAAAATTCAAACACACAATAACAAAATTATGTTGAAAGAACATTTATTTGACAGATGCGAAATCGTAAGCAGTTACTGTTGGTTGCTGCATGCTGCAGCAACTAACGAATATTGTGTACCTGGGCAATAAAATTTGACTTGCGGCAAATAAATGTCGTAAGTTAATAGTTCAATTGAAATAACAGTTCCTTAATTCAAAATACATTGCCATTAATTTGTTTCTAATAGCAACTCTATTATATTATATTAGCTGATTCTGACTTTTAAGCTTCATAACTTACCAATAATATAAATTCTTGTTTAAACATTTTTCATCACAGTTTTCGGGGGTTCCTGTAACAAATAATAAGTAATATTAAATAATAATATAGGAAAAACCATCTTTGCAGTGGGAATGACACAAAAAATAGCCCTAATACCGTAACAATTCAACAACATTCATTCATTTTGACAATTCAACAACATTCATTGCGCTATTTACATTGTTGAGCAGATATTTTTTTTGAAAATATAAGCAATGAATTAGTAGTATCCTTCAAAATGATTCAGATTGAGATTGATCGTGTGTTACGCAATTATGATGGAGATTATGCTACAATTTATATACAAGACAGTGCATTGCTCATTGCGGACCCCGGGATATGTTATTTCTATTTCTGCTATTTTTTGTATCTTTTAACTGATCTGTATTTTGATATTTCTGTCTGATCAGCTATATTATAGTTAGTTAAAAGAACGCATAAAATTTAACAGTTAGTTATGTGGTTTTTTTTAAAGCCACACCAATATTCCCCCCAGCCCATCTAGCTAGACGGATCCTGAAGGTGGTTTTCAATTTATGGGGTATCAAGTCTCCAAAACCAGACTTACCCAATATCTTAACACTGAACTTAACTAGCCAGCCATCCTTGTTCCGAGTCGGCGAACATAAAGACAAACTACTTGGTCAAATTGCATATCACATGCTCTAGTTAAGGCAAGGTTGTACGTGGGTTGATGGTACAGGTGACATTGAGACAGCACTAGCGGCAATCGTTGACATTCGCTCTAATGCAGAGGCTATTAATGACGGTAATCAGATTGTCTGTTTGTTTGATATAGCTGTTTTCTCACGCATTAGTCTACTGATTAGAGGTTGATGTTCGATGGCTTTGTGTTTCCTGGTTTTTTATGAATATTTCTTGGATTTAATTTATCTGTTGGTACGAGCATATTTGAAATCTTCGAAATATTAAATGTAAAGATGGCATGAAAAACTTTAATCACTTGAAAACGTTTGATCCTTTTTTCTTTATAGCTGATGCATTGAAGCTTGAAATATTACACAGTGGTGCCGATTCTCTTGTCACAAATACGTATAAACTAGACTAAAAATCAGCAAAATTTTGTTTACTCCTGTCAAACGATGATTTCCCTTTCTGAAATAGACTAAAGTGGCACAACATAACTATATTTTAGTTTGACAGCACTAAGATTGTACTGAGATTTTAATTTAGTGAAAATGAAAATTTTGCTATTCTGAATTTGACGTTTTTTACCTAAAATTTTAATTGTCTAACTAATTCTGACCATTTTTAATCGCAACTGAAAATGGTGTGGAATATTATTAGTTGTCATGAACTAAAATTCACACGAACATCTCGACTTCGGGTGCAAAAACAGTACTGTACTGGATTTTTTTATTTTATTTTTCTTATATCTCGAAAATGGTGTATCCTACTATCGCAAAATAATGAAAATTTCGACCCCCTTTATGAAACCCTTCTTACCCCTAATACTCAACACGTAGGTTTTTTTTTTCATACAAAAAGTGAAATTTCCATATAAAACACGTCGAGACTGCCCCCACTGCGCGCCTCCGGCTCTAATAAAAAACACGGGGTAGGGCAAACAAGTATGTACCACGTGGAGTCTCAATTGTCAAATTCGATTTAATTGTGTCAAAATAATTTTTAAATTTAGAGAATTTTTACTACAGAAAAGCTTTAAGATTCTCATAGCCAAAATTAAGGAATTTTAGTGATAGTTTAGTTCGGTGTACAAGAGAATCGGAACCAATATTAATTAAAAAACGCGAATTCATTATCACGGTTAAAGTGGCAGGCATCAGTAGGTACGTACCTACCTACATAGCAAAGTGCTAGATTAACATCACTAAGCTAGTTGTTTTGTTTGTCATGTACAAGTAATTATTCCTCACCCACATAACATGTACGGAAATGGGCATGCGGCTGTGCTTCGATAAAATTAAGTATTGTATTGATTAAGTCACAATTTTGCATAACCAACAGTGTTATACGTAATTATTTATAAATTCCTTCTGTTATGGCGTTGTTTACTATAGAAAGTGTGCGTACAATGGGACATTCAATGATAGTGAAAATGCTGGTGCCCATCGCATATCAAGTGGGCATTTGGTGTATTTTATGTGATTGGTCATGATCGACGTTGGAGTCTAGTAACGTGCAGTTCCGCAAATATGGCATAGAAACTGCAACCGGTTGACAGTTTGAAACTTTTCGTTTTTTGAAAATTAATTTTGTATAGCATGAACTGTCTTGCTAAAGTTGTTTAAAAAATATGTAAGTGTCATTTCTGTAATATTATTGTTATTTTTTAAAAGTTATAATTTGTTTTTTGTATAATATTGTGCACTTGGCTTGTGTTAATAGGCGAACAGTGTAACGATTTTAGATAAAACGTTCACTTTTTCGTCGCACTATTAGCTGTAATGCTACATATTACAAGCTCATAAAAAATACAGTGTATAGGCAAGGGTATAAAAAGACATACAAAGATATTTAATAGAAATAATCTAGCTGTCTAGCAGCTTGAAAAAATATCGCAAAAAAGACCCCGAAAAAAGTGTTTCGTCTCGAAATGCTCAATATATTGAACAACAACTTTTTTTTTTTTTGTAACAATAAAAAAGGAAAATTTGTCAACGGTATTTGCATACCGCGATGCACTACTGTCGCTTCACCTCCTTCCATACATAAAGATTGTCTTACCGCGCCTTAATAATGCGCATGGTGGCTCTATTTCACTCATATTTTATTAATTTAACGTAAAAGTTCATGTATTGTTACAACATGAAATTTTTGTTCTTTAGAATTTGCTTTGGGAAAGCATATTTATTACAATAGATAATGATTCTTTGACCTTTCCGCTTTCCAACTGTTTCCTACATGGGTTCAAACCATAGTTCAAACAGATGGATTTGATTTTATTATGACAAATCAGTGATTTTCTCGTAAATTAAGTCTACTACCTCAACTTATAATTTTCGCAATAATAAGTGGGTTCCTATAATTCTGCTTTTAACGGATCGTTAAATTAAACAAATACTCGTAAATCTTCAGCAATTTTTTCGTTATCTATGTAATGGTTCGGAACTCTTCAGTTAAATAATAGTGAAACAGTAATTGTTATAAATTGCTGATTCTATTACGATAAACAGGAAATGTTGGGAAGTAATGCGATACTGTAAGGCAAGCGTGCAGCCGCGGTTTCTTCGTAATGCTGCACTGTTTGTATTATTTTATTGTTTCACACTTTATTAGATGCAACAACTTTATTCTTAATTCATAAGTAGTAAGAATTTGCCACACAACTTTTTTTTGGTTTTTCCCTTGAGAAATTGACCTCTACAAATTTCAACCTCTTATGTTTCGAAAACGAACTAGAACGGACATTACCTAAATAATGAATTGTTGTCTTTTCTACAGTATTAACTTAGCTTTTGAGCACTCATTAAACATATTTATGTCAAAAAGTTAATAATGCAAGCAATAAAATTAAACGTTTGATAGATATACATTTTTGTGGTGACGATATTAAGGAAGAATTTAAAATTTGATCTTTCGGCGATGACTCATACTCGCATGCATGCGTTACTGTAATGTTCGAGCTGTGGTCAATGGTCAGATTTACTAGAATATAAAAATTACATATTATATTTGAAACTCTTACCAGTATCAAAGTAACAATGTCTGTATTGACTCAGAATTCCGAGATTTAGCTCCAATACCCATTTTTAGAATTATTTTCACAAAAGAGTACCTATGCAGTTAGATACGGCCCAGTGCGTCGACTACTCCCGTAGTCTCGTCTTATTTACAAAACGAGATCTAACTTTAGATAGATTTATAGAATATTTTTTAAAAGGCACACCAAAAAAATTACAGAATTAAGTATAGATATTTTACATAGGGACATTGGACGGTCTTATCACTAAAAGCGATCTTTTACAGACAACCTGTAGCCCGGGTTTAAATCTTCGACCCAGTAATTGAATTTAGAATATTCCGAAAAACGTAAGGTTCTTAATACAAAACTAGCAACTCAAGAGGTCTGACAATTTTTTAGGAATCAGCATTTATTTGATTTCAAAGAATCAGCATTTATTTGATTTCAAAGAATCAGCTTTGCCATCCAACTTGGCAACAACGCTGCCAGCCTTTTGGGCACTTTTCCCACTGACAGCGACGCGGACGAATTTTTTAATGCCCAATGAGCTCTTCCGTTTATTTATTTTTGCTTTACGTTCTTGTACATAATAAATACCTATAAATTATAGTGTTAGATTGTATATTATATTTAAGAATTGTCAACAAACGTATGTTAACCCAGAAAATAAACCGACAACTTAGTACAGGACAAAGTTGTCAGTTTTGTATAAAACATTATAGGTTCCTTTACAAGAACTGTCTCGATGGTTTAGTTTAATCTAAAGAAAAATCTTTCTTTATAAAACGACCGCTCATGTTTATCAAGTGTACCTAAAATATTTAATTTAACTTTATTTTAGTTTAATTTTTTTGGTAGGTTGTTAGACTGGAAGCCGACCCCAATATAGTTGGGAAAAGGCTAGGCAGGCAGGCAGTTTTTTTTTTTGGTAATATGATTTTTTGTAAATCTAAAGTAGGTACGGCATTCGGAATTTGAATCAATTTTTATCAATATTTAACAACGAATCTTAATTAGCCTTTATACACACCAGTCATATCATAATAATGGCTAAAGGCAAAACATCTGCTTTGTGTCATTTTTTATATTTCCAAATAAACCGCTATTGAAACTTTTACAGGAACATGTTTGTTTATTAACAAAACTAGTTAGTTTAAACAGTAAATTAAGATACTGTCAATGTTTTTTAATATTTATCATCTTAAACACGTTGAATGTAGCACATTTTATTATTATTTTAATTTATTCATTTAATCAAAACAGACGCCAAGCATGACTAAAATCTAGAAAGAGCGCATGGTTTGCTCGCATAATATTAGATACGTAAATCTGGTATTCTGCGTTTTTTGACATTTTCCGAACCTGTCATTATCTGAGCAAACGACGAAGTACTGGGAACGAACGAACCTATGAAATTGGCGTTTTTTCTCACAAAAAATAGAGAACCTCGTCACTTCTATGATTTAAAATATTCATCAATTGCTTGAAATTTTATCGAATAATGACCATCACAGACAACTACCAATAGTAAAAAAAACCTTCTTACTTATAGTTTTCTAAACATAAAAAATACCTTAATAATGACTCCTCTTTTTGTTAGCAGAAATGACCACTATTTGTTTTAAAACTTATTTTTGTCGCTTAATCTAAGTGGCATACGTTATCTTAGTTTGTAAACATTAGTGCACAAAAGTTGTGTTCATGGTTGTTAAATAAATTAAGAAAATGTAAGTATGAAAAATGCAACTTCTTTAAAATTCTCCATAAAAACGCCAATTTCATACGTAACCTCCTAATAAATAGGTATAGTTTGCTTCGTGGAACAAACTGAGCACGGTTATGACTACGTTATGGCCTAGACTGGTAGCTTTAAAATCATAAATAAGCCAAAGAATTGTAGGTACATTAATTGACCTTTCAGTTTTTGGAACACAAATTAATCGGTCACCTATGCACTAGATACCTAAACAAATCTTGGATATATTTCGGTATTTGAATTCATAATGGGTTTTAATTAATTTCTATCGATTTTATTATGTTGCAGGTTAATTTATACTTGGACGCTGAAATCATTAATTAAGAGTTGAACGTACTAAAGCAGTAAGAAATTACTAAGCATAGTGGTATTGAACAGGTTTATTATATAATTAGAAGGATGTCTAGAACTTAATATTAACACCTATTTTATTTAAAAGATGTAATGTTACTTTACCTGATCAGAAGAAAAACTTTTGCAACACGGTGGACCATGAACTGGTAGCTATAGTGTTGCATGGTACCAAAATAGATAGTTATGGAACAAAAAGCATTTTCCTCATAAATGTTGGGCAATTTAGCGATCAATCTAGAAAAACTTTACTTCCTAACGGATGTGTGATGCAATGCAACACCGCGGATACTAAATTGTATCGGGGTAATTGTATAATTAATGTGTATACTTACAACGTATCTTTTTAAAAGTAAACGATGGTTGAAATTTTATGTACTTATCGAAGCGGAAAATGTTAGGTCCCAAAAAAAAAGAAAATTAGGCGTTGCTATCCTCGATAAGAACCATGACTCATATTATGCCTGACATGTGCATATATACTTGGAACAATCATATCAGATAAACCGGAACACAGCCACGCTGCTTGGTGGCAGGATGGTATGGTGTCCCCAACCGATCTTTTCCCAAAAGAGCTCTAAGTAACTAAAAATTTTCGAATATTAAAAAAAAAAAAAAAAAAATGCTGTAATAGGTATTCAGAGCTATTTGACTGTCATAGATGTTAAAAATCATTTTTATATTACATGCTAGATCATAAATTAAGGTTTAATTTTATCTAATAAACAAATAGAGCAGTTCCGTGATCTATAATTACTATTATACAACAGTTCAACGACTGACTGACGGACAACGCCCAGCCAAAACCACTTAAGGATGCAACTTATAGTTTAGAGGATTGTTCCTTTGAGAATGCAAAGGTGGAGTACGAAAGAATGTTACTAAACTGTTACAAAACTAAGCGGTTCAAGAGTGGATCGAAGATATTTGCAAACAACCATTCTGGGCAACAGTTTTAAGTGCAGACGCCTGTTTTTTTTTAGTATTGGGAATCATCATCCACTAGAATACTTTAGAAAAAGGGGGCTAAAGATAAAGATATTTATTCGTCGGATATGGTACGTACAAGTTAGATACCAACCATTTATTTCGGCGTACATACTGCCGCCTATAATGATTAGACACGTGGGTGCAATTATTATCATCGTTACGAATAGACGGAACAGCCTGCATGAACATAGTAATATTGTGTCGTTTTAAGATCTTAATAACACGTATATAAGTATGACCACCAAAGAAACTATGCTTCCTTCTACGCTTGTGCAAACACGTAAGTAGGTACTGTAAGCACCCTGTTATGATGACATAATTGGAGCTGTCTATGATATAATTTTATTGATTGGTGTTGTGGTATAATGATATTTGTTGCAATAATAAATAATGTTTTTTTCTGCTTTAATTATTAATTTGGCAGTTACAATAAATTTAAGATTAGAAGACAGCTGACTCATGATCGAGTTCCCTTAGTCTTAAGATGAGTTTCGCGATTTCGGATAGATTAAAGATAGATTACTACTATATCTATAATATGTGTAGAATACTCTTTAGACTGGTATGTATGAAAAAAGCCACCACGAGCTGCGATTTAATTAAATGTGTACGTTCAACCTGGGTCCGCCTCGCTATTAGGTACTTTTTTTTTAATAAATAGCATCTAGCAGGTCAACCTAAGAGGTTGTAGACTGCCGTTCCTGTGGGTGTCATAAATTAAGGCCTCCAGGGCATACAACTTAAAAAGCGACTACACACTATGGCACCCCCTGTGGGGTACGGACCTCGGCTTAGGACGTCGCTGGGGGAGGGCAGCAAGGGACAGGCTGGATCGGATTAAGATTAATTTGGGACGAGTTTAAAACTACAGGCTCAGCGGCACAGGCTGGCTCGAGCAAGGGTCGGGGCGGTTACTGTTACCTTACTATTTGGTTCATACTTATACTGGGCCTGATATGAGTGAAAAAGTATCGACTAAAAAGAAAGTCAAATGTTTAGTATAGTATCGTGTTTAAACATAAAATAAAAGCTTTTTCCTAGAAAGTTCAAGGTTTGCATATGACGCAGTAAGATAGCCATGTCCGTTATTTTACCTCAATTCCAACTTTGGCTATCTTACTCAGCTTTCCAACTGTGAAAATCCTTTACGGTAGATACTTATGTTAATTTCACACTAGATTTACACTACAAGGATTTGTGTGACCTCTTTTTAAAACGAAATGGATGGAACTGTATTTTAACCATTCCAATGTCGTTTTGCCTTTTTTTTCCATCTTTGTTGGTTTCGACTCTCCGTCGATCTGGGTAAGATGCGACAGCATAAGTATCAGAACGAATTTTGACTAATAATCAAACTGCTACCGAACGCGACCAGGGGCCTTATTATGAAGTATTAATGCAATCATTATTCCACTGCGAAAAAAGGATGGTGCTAGCGGCCTAGTATTAACTCCGTCTCTCACTCACACTGGAATAATGGTGGCGTTAATACGTCATAATACGGCCCCTGTAAGAGTTTAATTTTCACTTTGAGTGAAAATTAAGCATGGCTATTATAGTAATAGCAATGATTAATTTTTGCACTACACTGTCGACTACACAATCATTTTGCTCAACACCAACGTAACAAAGTTCGATTCTCTTCCGGAAAATGCTTACTTAATAAAAGAGTTGTTAGTTGTTACTGCTTTTGAGAGTGATAGCTCGTCTGATTACGGCTCATGAACATTTTGTTATTATAGCACAATAATGTGCACTTTATTTCTGTAATATACCTACTCAAGTGAAAGCAAGTGGTTATTTATTTTATAGTCTTTAAATTTAAAACTGCTTATAATCTGAGTATTTTTTATGTTATTGGCGGACAAGCTAGACGATAGCCCAGGTGCGGACTAAGCTTTTGGAGGCTCGGGGTGGCAAAACTAAATTTTAAGCACACTGTCTCGAAAAGGTTCGGTTGTCTTTTAACTACATACCATAACATAACATCACGCCTGTATTCCCCGAAGGGTTAGGAAGAGGTGTACCTATAGTACACCCACATTTCTGCTAGTTATGTTTAAGTCCCTGTAATAGGGGGCGAGCCTATTGCCATCAACCGGGCACAAATCCAGACTCCGGGCTACTATTGAGAAATTCGACATGAAAAAATATAATAACACTTTGTCCGACCCGGGAATCGAACCCAGGACCTCATACTCAGCAGTAGCGCTTGCGACCACTAGACCAACGAGGCAGTCTTTTGACTATTCATACAGAAATAGGATATACTTTGTCAACTTAATACTGAAAAGTAAGAGCATTAGACGAATATATAGGGTGGTAGAGCGAGCGATGAGAGCTCGAAAATTTTAGCACTCAGGTTAAATTTTCTTTTTAACATTTGTACAGATATATGAATCACTTTGTTTGGGAATGTAGAATGCAATAGCGAGCGAAGGGGTCTCAAAAATTCTAGCGCCCTGCCCCGTGTAGATAAGGTAGCAAACATAAATAACGTTACATGTCGACTTACGCAGAAAAGTCAGAGAAAAAAGAGAATGTAGGATGCGAAAATTTTAGGATCCTACGTTTATATTTAGCATACGTAGGGGGGTGCCCAACCACAAATTGCCTTTTAATTACTGAACATATTTTGGTCTTGTTTGGGCCTTTACTCGAGATTAACATCTGGATGGCGGACCGCACCTGCCGCCCCCCTCCTTAGTCCGCCAGTGAGATAGTCAAACTAAAACTCAAAGCATTTATTTCAATTAAACCATTTACAGGTACTTTTGAATTGTCAATGAGTCAGTCAGTTAGTCTGAAAGTTGAAGTTAGTTGCCCAAAACGTAGATCTCTATGGAGAAGAACGGGCAAGAAACTCCAAGGAGACTCTTTTAAATATAGAAATTAAAAAATCCTGGGTAGTCCATCGGATGGTTAGTGATGACCGTCATCTATGAACATCTGCAAAACCACAGGCATAGCAGGTTCGTTACCATCCTAGAGGCAACGCAGAAATGACTCATGTGTATGTAATTAGTTAATTACATTGGCACCTTTTGAAACCGTAACAGCAACTGCTTGGGGGCAGGAATAGGTATGGTGGTAATTGGGTTTTGATTTTGGCATTGACCTGAGTGAATTCTGTCAAAAATACAATACATCTATTATTATTTCCCACTAATTTTAATCTAATCAGACAAACGAAATCATTAATTTTGAAGTGATTAGCTGAATGACAAGACTTTTGTTCAAATAATGTTTTTGTTACTTAATTAAATAATGATTGATGATGTGATATACTTGAATAAAGGCACTTATGGGATTCGAATGCCCTTGTCTGACCATATTGTTCATTTTGTAAATAGCGATGTCATAATGCAATTTATAATGTTAACCTTGCGTGATATGAGTAATTGATAGTCATGTGGCTGCACCAGAAGTAGATCTTGAGGTAGTTTTTGGAGAAGGAAAAGTATTCTCTGGTACGGGAATGTTTTAATCCTAACTATAATAATATTATAAATGCGATAGTGAGTTTGTTTGGTATGCTTTCACGCTAAAACGGCTGAACGAATTTGAACCAAAGGCACAAGGGTAGACTATGACCTAGGTTAGTACATACAATACTTTTTACCCCGATATTCCCACGAGATCGAGATTTATGCGGGTGAACAGTGGGGCGCAGCTAATAATTAAATAATTAATTACTAATGCTTTCAGTTGTGAGCTGTTTCTTTCATACATATAAGAGTACCTCACCCTGCTTGCAGCCAAACCTAGCATGTTAGCCTGTCTGTAAGCTGGTAGCCCAGATGGCCTAGACAAATAGCAATCGCCTTTAAAGCGTTTCGTTTTTCTACAACGAGTTTCAATGGGATGGAATATACTATGCCGAAAGATATTGAAAATAAAACAGTTATTGCTATTTAAAATTCACATTTTTAGTTTCCATTCAAATTTTCAACAGGGGGGCAGTTATGACAGACACCCGCTAAACGACGGCCGCCCGCGCCTAATGTCAATCAATCAATCTGCCTAGCGTTTTCGCAACTATATTGGGGTCGGCTTCCAGTCTAACCGGATGCAGCTGAATACCAGTATTTTACATGGAACGACTGCCCATCTGACCTCCACAACCCAGTAACTGGGTAATACGATACCCCTTGGTAAGACTGGTTGTCAGATTTTCGGGATTCTGACGACCCGTAACGACTACCAAAGATCCACGAACGACAGCCGGGACCAACGGCTTAACGTGCTTTCCGAGGCACGGAGGAGTCTCGTTATGTAAAGATGGTCACCCATCCACAGACCAACCCCGGCAAGCGTAGCTTAACCTGATGGATCGACCCGTGCGGCAGTTATTACTTAGCCACGAGCTCCTCCCGCCCAATGTAATAACCCAATAAAATTCCCCTTTGAAGTATTCTTTTTCCTGGAAATTTCCACATAAATATACTCTCCGTACGATAGATACCTAACAACACCCTCACGGATCGGACAGGTTTTTTTTACTTAAGACACCAAAAGTTAAAAAAAAAGAAAACAAACTGATTACACTAAATGTCATCAGTTTGTTTTCTTTTTTTTAAACGTTGATCATGACATTTACATTGACAGTCTAATGCTGTTCCATAAAGGTATGTTTAACCACAATCAATATGGTATTATATACAGGCTGAATTTTTTGAAACATAACATAAATATAGCACAGATATCTCGATGTTTTGACATGTCGCCACATCAGTACCTGCGAAGCAGGGTCACTTGTTTAGGTATAATACTTTAAACTTCAACGTTAACTCTCGAATGACCCAATGATCACTTCAATCAATGGACAAAGATGAATTGCAATAATAAGCACGCTGGCTGGACAGACGAATTGGCCATCACAGTTTTTTTTCATTTGCAGAAAGGAAGACGGTTCTGACCATTTTTTCGAATTCCCTCGATCGACAGAATACCCCATTCCTTATCAGCATTAGAAGAGAATGCTGATAAGGAATGGGGTATTCTGTGTCGGGTATCATAGAAACCTGACATTGAATGGCTACATGTTCACATATTAATCTACTATTGTTATCTACTGATTGGTCGCTTTAAATTCCTAAATTATGTGATGACTCGATCGGAAGTGTATTCGTTGAAAATTAAGGAGTGTTAAACAGAGTACCTTGAATATGTCAGATATTACAATGTAAAGTGTAAAGATGTCAAAGGTGAAATAAATTAGCACTGGAGAATATTATCATAAAACGAGTGATATTTTGTTACTTTGTCTGATTTACGTAATAAATAATAACACTCCTGGACCTGTTATATGATAAGGTCATAGCTGCAAGCAGTTTTTTAAGTTACATTTGTTATTAAAGCTGGGTTAGTTGGACGTTACGAAATTTAGTTTTTAATCATGTTATTGTATGGTAATGTAAGCCAATTACTTACTTCTGTTATTGAAACGTCTTTCACTTAATTATGTCCAACATCAAATACTCAATTAGGATATGTTTTGTTTAGAGTTTAAGAAAGTAGAACTAACACTTCTTTTATTGTTTAACAAAGCATATTCACACCATTTTAAACAGAATCGCTACAATAGGAAATGAGGTGTGCCCTCAATACTTCCATTTAAATTTTTTAAAACAAAAGACTAAGAGACGAAACGTCGCGTTCGCGATCGCATTGAGTTAGAAAATTTGAATAACGAACGCGTGTTGCGCACGCGCCGGCTTTGGTACGACTGGTGGAGGCTTCCCGCCAAAAGCACGCAGCGATAGTGGCTGCAAGTAGCTGCAAAGATTCATTCATGAATGCGAATCTTATGCAATTGTCTTGTTATTGAGATGATCGCAGGGACCATTGAATCATTGCTGTCGGGTCACGACTCCCGCTGGGGTACAAGAGGGTCAATTATTGTGCGTCTGCATTAGGAAAGCGCCACTTTTGTTATATTATTGTAAAAGAGCATAATTTATTACGTGGTGACATAACAGCTATAAGTGTTGCTGTTTTCTTTGTCGCCATGTAGAAAGATCCCAAATATTATTTGATTGAACTATTTGGTGCGGTGAAGGTCCCACGTTTACTTACGACAGTATCGATTGAAAACTCCCTATGCCATTTTGCCTATATTAATATACTCTATACTTTTCGTTATAAGACCGATTTAGTTTTCGTATTTTCTTAAACGTGAGTTCGGAAATGGTGACCTCTTCCAACATAATAAAGTTTTAATCAAACCGAATTAGATTCGAGTTAGTGACAGTCCCAAATAACAGATATTTAATCCAACCAGATTGACTGAAATATTAAGCGAATTTAAAATATTTAAGGCATGTTTCACCACTTTCTAATAAGTTCCGGTTACGGTTAACTTACCTGACAGTCAGTTGCATTGATATTCTGTTCCATATTTAATTTAAATGTGACTGGTGCCTTTCAATCTGTCCTTCAAGCTCTTAATGAAAATATTGGGAGTATATGATACTCCATGTTTTCGCTGGATAACCTATCTTTATTAGTCACCCCAAAAAAAATATCCCAGCTTTAATTATAGTTCGTAACGCTTATTAGATAAAATATACATAAAGGATTTATTCTCACGCTTCTAAATAAAATCTACATATTTAATGTTATAATTAAAGGAAATGAGACACATTTATGTTCTTTTTAACGAATGGGATGTCCACTTTTTGCAGGATATTACAAGTCTACTAACAAGGAGAGTATATAATTTAAATATTAGGTTTTATTTTAGGCAGTGTATAGAGTGCCGCTAGCGGCACTCAATACACCTCTCAGGTAAAGTGCCGTTAGCGGCATAATAGTAGCACTGCCTCGGATTGGCTAAAGTGCCGTAAGAATTGCATTGTCATGGTCACTATCACTGTCACTGTGACTTGTTATTTTGTTTTATTGTTGCGGTTAGTTCGCTGTAAAACACCACATTCCAAAACATTACATTTTCTTGTGCCTAAACGGATCCTGGCAGTCCAGCGGCCGCAGCACCGCTCGCTCGGCTCGTTCGTTGGGTGGTCACAGTTCTAAACTAACCTACCTTTCAGTCATTTTCATTTGCTAAACCAAGGGGTTATGGCTACACTTAAGTTTAGCCGGCTAGAGATGAAAGAAATTAACATTAGCCTTTCCTCAAAAACAAAATAACAAGTGACAGTGATAATGACAATGCTTACGGCACTTTAGCCGGACCGAGGTAGAGAAAAATGTCAATAAAGTACCTAAGTAAAAGATAAAAAGACGGAAGAAAGAAGGGTAAAGGATAATTGTATGTACTCGTACTTGCCTTGTTAAATGAATACATTTTTTTCGAAAATAGAATTTGTACAAAACAACGACACAGAGTTAAAATACGGGTAGCATTTGTACACTGGCGCCATTTTTATAACGAGTAGGTAAATGTAATGTTCTTTGCTATCTATTTCGTCCTTATCATTGATGAAAATATTGAAAAGAAACAGACCTAAATGCAATCCCTGCGGGATACAAAATACCGAATTGAAGCAGTTTGGAATATTCAAACTCAAACTCAAAGCATTTATTTCAATTAAACCCTTTACAGGCACTTTTGAATTGTCAAAGAGTCAGTTACATTACTCTTGTTGATTCTATATGTGAGAACAATGTAAAAAAAATATATATAAAAATCAAAAACGATTAAAAATATAAGATTAAAAATAAGCCCTGGCAGATAAGAGATGACCAGTCTCAACTGACGGCGCCCGTTCACGAACATGACGCATGGATCAGCACCATCCAGCTCAACCATTTTGTAGGGAATTGAATGATCCAACACACTCGCCACCATCAGCGAGACATTAAGTGAGCATGACATACTCTCAACTACCCTGCTCTTTCAAGTCAAAATACAACACAGTAAACGACTCCATGGTACTCACATTCACAAATATTGAAAATAAAAATGCGTCTAAGTTATACAAAACTATAATTATTATGGTGGGTGCTCTCGTATAACTACTACTATACTATCCCGTCGTCTCTGGGACCATTGTCAGCGAGTTATGTTCACGAAGCAAGTGCCGTTATGACTGAGCGTAAGACGTTATTTTCTGCTAAGGATATCAGAAATGTAATAAACCATATGCAGCGTGGAAAATCGCCCGGTCATGACGGCCTAAGCATAGAACATTTTAAACATGCTGGTGTTCATTTGCCGCGTGTGTTGTCAATGTTTTTCAGTTTTTGTATGTCCCATTCATACCTACCGGAGCCGCTCATGCGTACTATTGTGGCACCAATTTTAAAGAATAGGACGGGGGACTCATCTGACAGGGCTAACTACCGGCCCATTTCACTGGCCACCACTGCGGCCAAGGTACTTGACAGCATGCTTAATGCGAACCTCACGAAAATAGTCGACCTGCATGATGCCCAGTTTGGGTTCAGAGCAGGGTTGTCTACTGAGAGTGCCATTCTAAGTCTAAAGCATGCTGTCGGGTACTATACAGACAGGAGAACGCCGGTATACGCGTGCTTCCTAGACTTGTCAAAGGCTTTCGATCGTGTCACATACGACCTTCTTTGGGACAAGCTGGGCAGCGCGGGTGTGCCGGGGGAGTGTATCTCTCTCCTGAGGTATTGGTATGCAAACCAGAAAAACCATGTGAGGTGGGCGGGGGCGCTGTCGGATGAGTACAAGTTGGAATGTGGCGTCAGGCAAGGTGGTTTAAGTTCACCTCTATTGTTTAACATTTATGTTAACCAGCTTGTCGAACGGCTCAGTAGCACACATGTCGGCTGCCACATTGATGACATTTGTTTCAACAATATTAGCTATGCAGACGATATGGTGCTGCTGAGCCCCTCCGTAAGCGGGTTGAGGAGACTGCTGTCTATTTGTGAGAGGTACGCGGAGGCGCATGGGTTACAATATAACTCTAAAAAGAGTGAAATTTTAGTGTTTAAGTCGGGCAAACAACAGCCTACCCATGTGCCTCCTGTATTTCTCAATGGAATGGCCCTAAAGCAGGTTCAAACTTTTAAATATCTGGGTCACATTCTGACAGGTGACCTCAGGGACGATGAGGATGTTGAGCGGGAGCGCAGGGCTCTGGCGGTGAGAGCTAATATGCTCGCCCGCAGGTTCGCACGTTGCACGAGCGAAGTAAAAGTCACACTTTTCAAAGCCTATTGCCAGTCTTTCTACTCAAGCGGCCTGTGGGTGAGATATACGCAGCGAGCCTACAGAGCCCTGCGCACTCAGTACAATAATGCGTTCAGGATGTTGTTGGGCCTGCCGTGGCGGTGCAGCGCGTCTGGGATGTTTGCTGAAGCGCGCACTGATGATTTCCAGGCCATCATGCGCAAAAAAGCAGCTTCCCTGCTGGCCCGTTTGCGGAGTACAAACAACAGCATTCTGAACGCGATAGCTGTACGTTTTGACTGCCCCTTTCAAAATCAGTGGGTCATGTCCTGTTTGGGTGTGGCAAGTCATTGTAAATAGAAAATTAAAAATGTATTTATTAGGTTAAGGTTTCTATGGGTCTATGCCACCCGAAATAAAGTTATAAATAAATAATAATAAATAACCCGCAAAATATACAGTTTTTTTTTATATGTCATTATTTATATCATATAGTGTACATGTAGAGTCGACACAGAACGCTTTGTATATTTTTTAAATAAATGTAATACTAATATTAAAAATCATTTTATGCCTGAAATTTCGTTCAGTGGAGGTAAATCACGAAATATTTATAGAGAAATCCACAGATCTTTCTTTGACAACGCAATACCTCTGCGGGGCAATTGCGTAAAACATACAAAATACTGACAATTGATCGCGATGCATTTCATTTTGACAGTTTAGGGGGTCTACTCCCTAAGATAATCTGTAGTTTCAGCCGAAGTTACGGGCGCTTCGTTCTCTATCTCACTTACAGGCGCTTCGTTCTCCGTCTCACTTACGGACATACCGTGAGTGAGACAGAGAGGGAAGCGCCAGTAAACTTCGGTCGAAACTACGGATTTCGCTTAGGGAGTAGACCCCCAGACACGTTCATTGTGTTATTTACTTTGTTAAGCAGACAATTTTTTTAAACCATTGAAGCAATGGTTTTGGAATTTTCTTTTAAACCCTCGGGTTGTGATTTAAAGTGTATTATGCAATTAGGGTTCTGGTGCAGTCTGTGTGTCATTTGTTTTTACCCGCGACCTCCTTCACCCGCTAGGACCATAGCTGCACTGCCACCATAGATATCCAGAGATATGCCTTCATTGCGGAATAGTAAGGAATCCTAGTGCGACCGCATATCTCCCACCAAAATAATTACAACATTAACAAATAGTGTACTTACGACACACACTTAAAATTTGAACTCGCACATTAAGAAGAAAGCAGCTACACAAAATCAATTTCTAATAGCACACATACATGAATGGGCGGGGCATTCACTTGTAAACACTCGCTATTTGCGAACATTCAATGCACACGCATGCAATTAGGGAGTCGAAAGCGATGGTCGATAATTTTTATCGATATTTATTTTAGCACATTCTTGTAATATTATAACTTCGTATAATTTTCTTTATATCATTCATTGTTGGTTGGAATAAACTCGTTAGCGGCAGTCATGGGGTGGCCCGGGCGAGTTTTCGGGAATGGCTATTATGCGGTAGTCCTACCACTGGTGATATGTATACCAAGATGTGCGAGAGCAGAAAAATATTTAAATCGCGTTTAAAATGGTGTCAAAACCATCAAGACCAACTGAAAATGGACGTTCTCGCTACTAAGCATAGCGTAAAAGATTTCAGTGGTTTTTGGAAAAACACTAGTCGTCTGGGAACTCGGCCGGGTCTTCCTGTGAGTGTTGACGGTTCGAGTGATTTAGAAGACATTGCTGAAAAGTTTAAAAATAACTTTACTGTTAGGTCACCGTTAGGACCATTATCGTCGGCTCAAAGTGGGGGGGGATGAGTGGGGAATATGTGAATACCAGGATTACGGCCAAGGATGTATCAAGGGCGGTGAAATCTATCTCGAAAGGCAAGTCACCTGGCCATGACGGATTGGGTGTGGAACATGTGCAGCACGCTGGGCCTCATATGTGCAGAGTGCTGGCCATGTTGTACAACTTTTGTATATCTCACTCATACCTACCTAATGACATGATGAGGACTATCGTAGTACCGGTAGTAAAAAACAAGGCAGGAGATTTGTCAAACATATCGAACTACAGACCTATTTCCTTGGCAACAATAGGGGCAAAAGTGTTTGACAGCATTCTGAATACACATTTAAACAGATACTTAAAATTGCATGATAATCAGTTCGGATTTCGACCGGGACTGTCCACGGAAACTGCGATATTGTGTCTGAAGAGTGCTGTCAAATATTACACTGAGAGGAAAACATCTGTCTACGCCTGCTTCCTCGACCTTTCCAAGGCCTTTGACCTGGTCTGCTATGATATCCTGTGGGATAAAATGAAAGCAGCTCATATACCGAACGAACTTATTACCATCTTTAAGTACTGGTACGGGAACCAGGTAAATCATGTCAAGTGGGCGGGCACATTGTCGGACCCGTATAGATTGGAATGTGGGGTGAGACAGGGGGGGTTGAGCTCACCTTCCATTTTTAATTTGTACATTAATGGGCTGATCGAGGCGCTCAGCGAGCAACATATTGGTTGTTACATAGATGGCGTCTGTTTCAATAACATCAGCTACGCGGACGATATGGTGCTGCTGAGTGCCTCGGTCTGCGGACTCAGAAAGCTGATGAGTATCTGTGAGGGTTATGCAATTGATCACGGACTGTTGTATAATGAAAAAAAAAGTCAGTGTCTGGTCTTTCAGGGCGGGCAGAGAAAAGTTACTGAAATGCCAGCTATAAAGCTGAATGGCACATCTTTAGAAAGAGTAGACATTTTTCAGTACTTAGGCCACTTAGTTACGCCCGACTTGAAAGATGATAATGACATTGAACGGGAACGAAGGGCGCTGTCGGTCAGAGCGAATATGGTGATCCGTAGGTTCGCACGATGCTCAGCAGAAGTTAAAATTACTCTCTTTAGAGCCTACTGCACTACATTATACACATGCAGCCTATGGACTAGCTACACGCAAAGGTCGTACAGCGCCCTTCGAGTCCAGTTTAACAATGCGTTCAGGATGTTGCTGGGCCTCCCCCGTTACTGCAGCGCTTCGACAATGTTTGCAGAGGCGCGCGTAGATTGTTTTTATGCAACAATGCGCAAGAGAGGCACCTCGCTGGTTCGGCGAGTGCGGGGGAGCTCCAACAGCATGCTAGCTGCGCTTGCGGAAAGGCTAGATTGCGCCTACATTAATCACTGCTGTGGGTTACACATAACGTTAACAGAACGCAGGTAATGTGACAACACTGCAACAAGTCATGGTAGATATTGATTTTATTTTATTATTTATTTGTTGTTTTGTTTGAATTTGTATTTGTTTGTAACATTTGTGTAATCGTATAATTTATATTTAATGTGACTGAATGTGCATGAATATTTTAATTAATGAGTCTGTGAAACTTGAAATAAATGATTATATTATTATTATTTATATAATTTATTTTGTTTTTATATACTTACCTATCCGAAAATATGGGTTATTTTTACTAAAATAAAATGAGTTTTTTTTTTAAATATTGTATTACCGGGTAAAGAGAACCCTCTCCGTTAAATATTATGCTATGCACGAGTAACTGTATTGAAATAACAATGTCTTTATTTGCTTCAAACAAAATTAAATTAACAACAAATTTAACTCTTATACTATACATGTAATACGAGAATATCCATTGAGTTCTGTAAAAAAAGATTCGACTGCAATAATGCGCATGTCGATAAAATCAGCCGCACGCACTCGATTGCACCTCTCTAAACCCAAAACGTTCGTTCCGTTCGGAAAGATTCGGGTTAGTTCGGGCTAGTTCGTATCGCTCCGGACGTAAGTTAGTAAATGATTTAAAAATTGATTTAAAATATTAAACAGTGACTTAAATGTTTACTTACCGGTGGTAGGATACGCCATTTGTCTTCAGGTTGATGGTACTAGACCTATTTTTACAAAATATTACTGCACAGGCCGGCATTTTGGTTTTTTACGCATCAATAGTACACTGTACGCAGTTGCAAAGCGACTGAATGAAGCGTACAGCCGCCGTTCGAACATAAGCCCAATTTAGCAATGTCGAGGCGCCACGTGCCACGCCTCCAAGGCATATCCCTCGATATCCGTGACTGCCACCAACGAAAAAGTCGGCCTTTATTGTAAGAATGTTTATTCGTAAAAAGACAATCATCCACTTTATCATTAAATTGCTCAAATCTATGTATACATAATATAATTTCGTCCACTAGAATACGTTTGTCAAAGCCGATGAGAGTAATTATAAAAGCGGCCTAAGAACTGAGTTTTTGGAACTGCTGCCCCTAAACTGGGTTATGATCATGGGCGGATCTAGCCTTCGATTCAGAGGGGGTCACAAGCGGACTAAGCCTGTCGGGGGCCCGGGGCGGCAAAACAAAATGAAGCCCTCTGGTCTTCACAGTTTAAATTCTAGTAATATTTTGCAAAAATATTATAATGACAGGAAAAAAAAGAAGCATAGCGCACGTAGTTGGTTTACTAATGTTTGCCATAGTTTAAAATGGGCTCTACCCTTTATAACAGAACTTTTTATGTCATAATATTATTTTGAAATAATATACATATTATTTTGCATAACAGACAAAATGGAATGGATAGACCATCCATTCCATTTTGTCTGTACCCTTTATAGCAGAACTTTTTTATGTCATAATGTATTATGACATAAAAAGTTCTGTAGATTTTATTTTACCGACCTAATTTTATATAACCATAAGTACTTGTATTTACCATAATTTCATTAGAAATAACGCTTCAGTTGCCATAGTAATCGTGAAATTACATACATAAAATCATTTTCACAAATTTCATTGGTCATAATCTATCTAGTGTCATAATAATTTTAATCCATAAATTTATTTGCTATATTTTTCATTTTCATTAATGTCAAACTCAAACTCAAATCATTTAACCCAAATAAACCAATTACAGGTACTTTTGAATTGTCAAGGGGTCGGTCAGTCAGAAAGATGAAGCTAGTTGCCCATTCCAAAGCGTAGTAGGTTCCTATAGAGAAGAACGGGCAAGAAACTCTTTTAAATCAGAATATTGTTACAAAACATTGGTTACATCATTCATGTTGAAATTATACATGTGAGAACAATGTAGTAAATCGTGCACGTTAAAAGCGACCATAATAAAAATATCAAAACAAAAATAATTAAATAATTAAAATAAGCCATGGCAGCTAAGAGATGACCAGTCCCCACTGTCGGCGCCCGTTCACGAACATGACGCATGGATCAGCATCATTTAGCTCAACCATTTTGAAGGGAACTTAATGATCCAACACACACGCCACCATCAGCGAGACATTAGAGTGAGCATGACATACTCTCAGCCGCCAGGGCACATTCAAGTCAATGAAAGACGACCTCAGTAAATGGTAGATTTAAAGTAGGTAAACAGTGCTCATATATATGCAATGCAATTATATAATACTAAAAGATTGAATTTATACAATGTAAATATAGTTTTTTAATCTTCAGCAGCTCCAACAATATTTTCCAATGCTAATCAATTAGTTTATGCGCCCTTGTGGAGCTGGACCAGCGTTGAGACAAGCATTTTTGTCAGCGATGTAATCCCCCAACTTAAAAATTATGCTTGGCAGCATAGTGTGCGTTTTATGCAAGATTTAAATTTCGTTTCATTCAATTGGAGTATGTGGGGGGGTATTTTATTTTAACATTTTACACAGTACCCCATGAAAGATGAGTCTACTTTAGCCAGTCTGAAACCCGGTTGATTTAATTGGTCCCTATTGCTATTCCTATAATTGTGTCTATCACCTATTTTACTGAAAATACTTAGATTTTTCCTCACGTACATGATGTTCTCATAGATGTATTGACAAGGTACCGTCATAATGTTTATATCTTTAAATAGTTCCCTTAGAGAATCGCGTCTGCGGAGGCCATATATTGCTCTGATGGCTCTTTTCTGCAGAATAAAAATCGATTCGATATCTGCAGCCCGTCCCCATAGTAAAATACCGTAAGACATGATACTATGAAAGTAACTGAAATAGACTAGCCTCGCGGTATCTACATCAGTAAATTGACGGATTTTTCTCACAGCATATGCTGCTGAACTTAGCCGTCTTGCAAGAGATGTTAAATGAGGACCCCACTGCAGCCTTGAGTCGAGCGTGATCCCCAAGAAAACAGTTTTATCGACGAATTCTAGTTTCTCCCTATTCAATATTATTTCACAAACACTACTTTTATCATGTCGTTTTTCATAACATTTATTCACCATAATATTCATTTGCCCACTAGCAAACAATGCTATTTTGATATTATGATCATGTTCAATATTCTTATATTACCTACTTTAATTATATTGATTAATATATGGATTATACGGTGAAGATTTTTTAATTCACAAGGAAACCTAAAAATAAACCTAATCTACCATGCATGCTTGCTTTGCAAAAAGGGAAATCTAGCGCTTGGCGGCCGCTACCACGGCACGCTCACTTCACTCGCTCTCCTTCGCGCGTTGTGTGGTCACAGTTCTAACCTAACCTAGCCGTTTCGAATTTGACAAAATGTTTACTGTCTAAAGATTGATTGCTAATAAATCATTTGATTACAGACCAAATGCCTTAATGACATTTTTTTTGTACAAAAAAATAAACGTTTGTAAATTATATTAAATTGCAAGTATCAATTATGTAATTTGTTACTTATAGAAACGAATGATTATAACACATGTTATTATGGAAACTTATTTTATGAAAAATAAAAGTTGTGACTAATAAGTCCATATGACAAGCGTTATCCCCCGGACCGCGTGCCCGGGACGGACCGCACCACTCCAATCGCAGGATTGGAGGTGCATTTTCATCTCCTCAAAAGGCTATTTACGAAAAGCAAGAATGTAGGGGAGCGAGAAAGGCGAGCTCGAAATTTTTTGCACTTCCTTTCGGAATTCCCGATTAGGTTTCTGATTTTCCGCCAGGATCGGGGGCCCGGGGCGGTTTGTCATGACACTATTCTGGGGTATTTAATTTCTACGTCTAGTTGCTAGCTTCAGATAAACCTACAAGGGCACTTATGAAAATGTCAGAAGCTAGGAGCACGGATCTATTTGGTCGTTTCCTATGGTGAAGAGCCGACAAGAAACTGTACGGTCCATAATCATATACCTAATTATAAGAGCATAAAATGCGTGTCGTTCGCGCATGTGTAACAAACACATACGTGGACACCTAATACAAAGTATTAGAGATTAGAAAAAATATTAGTGGTCGACCTAAACATGGCCCATGCCCCCTGGGGATCGGCCCTTGGTTATGAAGTTTCAAGATAAAAAGAAATTGAAGTCATATAGCAACGAAACATTTATGGATCGCAACCAAACAGCAGCATTATATATCTGTGTATCTATAGATAATAGTATATTGTATCTACATACTTATTATTTGCACCAACAGCCCCATTTTAGACGAGCAAATCACTGTCCACTCCAACTTTACCTTGGAGTGGACAGTGATCGGAGAAAGCGACAAGGCCGCTGGCGGGAGCGCGTGATGAGTGCCAGCTCCGCACCACCAATATTTTTGGGTGGATCGATAGATTCAAATAAAATTCGGTTTCCACTTCACACACTTTAATGGAGATATCACTGACTTGAGCACTGACATTAATACTGTTATTTTATTAATTATTTATATAATTCGTGACCGCCGCGTACAAGGAACAGAAGCCAAGGGGAGAAAAAAATATAGAAATACAATGTTGCCAGTTTAGCTAACACAATCATAGTATAAATGTTGCAAATTAATTTTTATAATAAAAATATTTTATGTTGTATCCAACATAAGTTGGGGGGGGGGCGGCCCGAAGGGTCTAACAAGTCAGTTACTTTGATAACAAAAATATTCAAGAATTTAAAGTTAATCTACGTTATGTTATGCTTCTAAAGTATACAATCAAAAAGCTATGTATAAGAGTATAGACCAACTTAAACTTATATTGAAATTTAACAAGATAAGCAAGTATTCTAATACATTAAGTAACTTAATCTTATATATCTATAGGCAATACACAAATCTTTGTGATGGACCTATTATGTTTATGACCATTAGCGGTTTTTATTTCTACAGTGCGAACCTTTCCATCTTTCCCTGGAAATACGTTAGTCACACGAGCCATAGGCCAATCCAAAGGTGAGGTATTGTCATTGCGTAATATAACTAAACTATCTATTGTAATGTTTGACATGTTATCTCGCCATTTAGGGCGATTTTGAAGCATATTTAAGTAATGTTTACTCCAATACTTCCAAAAATTCTGTTTCATGTTGACAATTACAGACCAGAATTTAAGTAAATTTAAATTAGTGTCGCTTAGTTCCTGCTCAGGGTAACTGTTAAGAGGTGCACCAGTCAAAAAGTGTCCGGGTGATAAGAAAGAAAAATCATTAGGATCAGCTGTAAGAGCAGTTAATGGGCGAGAATTGAGTACCCCTTCAATTTCTACCAATACACTATTGAGTTGTTCATAAGTGAGCAGGGCCTTTCCTACGACACGTTTTAAATGGTGTTTTGCACTCTTTACGCCGCTCTCCCAAAGTCCACCGAAAATTGGGCTATAACTAGGTATAAAGTGGAATTTAATGCCGTGTTCAGCTGCATAACTTTGAACTTTATTCTGGTGACTATGAGAGGCATGTAAACGATACATCTCACCTAACTGATTCCTTGCCCCCTTGAAAGTTGAGCCATTATCACAGTAAACATCGCTGGGCAAGTTACGCCTTGCAGTGAAACGCTTAAAGGATGCAAGAAAGCATTCTGTGGTCAAATCCGACACAAGTTCGATGTGTATCGCCTTGGTGACAAAACATACAAATAAAACTATGTAACCTTTGCCGATGATCGGTTTCCTAATGCGACTGTTTTTTACGGACACTGGCCCAGCGAAGTCCACTCCGACTTTCTGAAATGGTCGACACGCAGTGACTCGCGCAGCAGGCAAGGAACCCATCAGCTGAGATGACGCGACAGCTTTCAATCTGAAACAGGTTACACATTTGTGAATAACCTTTTTTACAGAGCGCAGTCCATCAACAATCCAAAATCGTTGCCTGATGGAACTCAATACTAATCTTTGTCCAGCATGGAGCAGTTTTAAGTGCTGATCTCTTATAATCAAAGTAGTTATTAAGCTATTTTTTGGTAACAGAACTGGATGTTGTTTGGCATAGGATATGGGTGCATTTTGAAGACGGCCGCCCACTCTTAGTATGCCTAAACTATCAATAAATGGTGTTAATGGCTTTAAACTGCCCGAGATTTGGTTATGTGAGGACAAGCACTTAATCTCACTAGCATAATGCTGGTATTGTTCATTTTTTACAATTAACAATAATGCCTTATTTAATTCGGCAGTCACTAAGAAACCCTTCTGTTTATTACTATTAGGCTTAGCGTTATTACAAAATCTAATTATATATGCAAGTATACGAGACGTTTTACTTATATTAGAGTATTTTTTCAATAACAACTCAAAGATATTGCAGCCTGTATCTATATTAATTGCAGTAGAGGCAACCATAACACTGTTACACTTTAACTCAGGCAATTCTAAAGGAGGATCACACACAGCTTCAAACTTATAATGAATGTCATATAAAAATGCTGGCCCATGCCACCATAACCTATGGTTCTTAAGTTCATGTGGTTTAAGACCTCTACTTAGAGAATCTGAAGGATTGTCGACAGTATCAACATATTGCCAATGACAACCATGTGAAATCTCTTGAATAGCTCTAACCCTATTGGCAACATATGCCTGTAGCTTTGTGGGGTCGGTCTTCAACCAAGCTAAGACTATTTGTGAGTCTGAGAACAAGTGAGTCTTACTGACTTTTATGTTAGTGTTAAGTATATTTAGTACCTTTGCAGCCAATTTAGCAAGCAGGAGTGCTGCATTAAGTTCAAGCCTAGGGATTGTCAAATCTTTCCGGAGAGGATTTATTCTTGACTTAGAACATAATAATTGGATATACGTTTTACCTTGTGCATCAATGCAACGTAAGTATAAGCAGCACCCATATGCCACAGAGGATGCGTCAGCGAAGCCTATTAACTGGGCATCAATTGTATCTGATGACCTAACACAACGAGGAATAGTGATTGTCTCCATGAGAGATAACTCATTGGCAAAATCATTCCACATGCTCCTGATATTTTCAGGGGGTATGGCATCCCAGTCTGCCTTGCTAGCACACAAGCTCTGCATAATAACCTTAGCACGAACTAGTATAGGCCCTATCAATCCTAGTGGGTCAAAAAATGTGCTAATATAACTTAATATTTTACGTTTTGAATCAGATGCACTGTTATAAGGTTCAGGGCAAGTAGTCTTGAAAACATCATTTTTTACATCAAAATGAACACCTAGTGTTTTCATAGACATATCATCACGTTGAAGATCGAGGTCTTCAAAGTGGTGAGTTTCCTTAGGAACACTTTTGAGGATATTTCTATAATTAGATGCCCACTTGTGTAGCTGAAATCCTCCCAGAGCAAGTAACTGAATCAATTCAGATTGCATCTTCATTAATTCCTGGCCATTTTGACTACATGCCAATGCATCATCAACATAAGTATTATTTTTGAGAATTTTAGCTGCTAAAGGAAACTGATCATGAAATCTATTGGCAAGTTCAATAAGGCAGCGAGTAGCAAGATATGATGATGGTTTAAGACCATATGTGACAGTTTTCAACTGTATACACCTAATATCTGCATCAGGTGACTCACGCCATAATATATTTTGCAATGAACGTTGCCTAGGATCTAATTCTACGGATCTAAACATTTTAGAAATATCACAAATAAAGAAAAAGCTACTTAATCTAAATGCTATAAGAACTTCAAACAGATCTTTTTGTACTACCGGACCGTTCAGCAGAAGATTATTCAGTGAAACCCTTTTGTCAGTAGTCATAGAGCCATCAAACACTGTTCTTAGTTTAGTAGTGCGGCTACTTTCTTTAATAACAGCATGGTGAGGAAGGAAATACACAGGATCTTTAGATAAATTGTAGTTACCTATGTCATAATACTCACCATGATTCAATTCAATATATTGATCAATAAACTTTTTATATTCAAGGAAAAGATTATTATTTTTATGCAATCTTTTTTCTAAGTTAATGAACCTTTTAAATGCAATATGAAATGATTGTCCGAGTTCATAGCTAACTTGCTCTAGGGGGACTTTGATGGGCATTGAAACTTGAAACTTATTATTTGCAAGAATTGTAGTTTCTTGAAAAAGTTTCTCACAATACTCATGCTCCGGCAAGTATTCCCGGAAAATTTCAGGCACCTTTTCTGTTTTCCAAAATGCACTCAATGTCTCATCTAAACTACTATTACATTCATTACAATGCAAAGATACAACCTGATTATTGTAGTGTGAAGCGTTGTTGCGACCAGCGACTATGTGGCCAAGCGCTGTGTGGACTATGGCAGGTTGCTGGTACTGTGTGACTGGGATGGATGATTGGCTGCTTGCAGGGGAATCTTCAAGCTGTGGCAGCAGTATCTGGAAGAAAACATCAGCTCCAAGCAACAAGTTCACCTCACCAGGCAGGTTAAATTTAGCGTCAGCTAGCTTGCAATTTACTGGGAATGTAAAGTGAGATATTTCAAAACTTGTCTGTGGCAATTTGGTTGTAATTGTTTTAACAATATGACAATTGACATTTAATTTGAATGGATAAATGGTGGAATGAACCTCAAGATTTATACATTTGTCAATTGGTTTAGATACGTTGGTTATACCAACTATGCTGGTATTAGTATGCATCGGAATCATGCCTAATAGATCCACTGTGCCTTGAGTGATTAATGAAGTCTGCGACCCACTGTCAAGCAAAGCTCTGGCATACACTGTATTGCCCGACTGAGAAAACAATTTCACTTGTGCAGTAGGCAATAAAACCTGAGTTTGAGTGGTGCAATAGCCCTTCAGTGCCACATTTACAACAGCAGTAGCTTGTGAATCTATTCCATGCAGCAGAGTGTTATGTCCTTGTTTACATTCAGCACACTTAAAATGAAATTTGCACATGCGTGACTTATGCTGCCCCAAGCAGACTTTACAAACCTTATTTTCTTTGACAAACTCAAGTCGTTTGATAGGTGCTGCAAGGGCAAAGCTTTCACACTTAAATAATTTATGTTCAGATGACTTACAGAAAGGGCATGCAGGTGGTGCCTGATGAGTAGTTACAGCATGACTGGCAAACCGTTGTGGTTGCTGCTTGTGCGTGCTAGTGTCACTAGCCTCCAGCGCTAGGGCTCGACGCTCCAAGTAATCTAAAAACTCCTTAACTGTAGGAAGTACCCGATTGTCTCGCTCCATTTGAAAGGCGCGGCTGGTGAAGTTGTCTAGCTTGCGCATAATGATGCAGACTATTATGCTGTTCCAAGACTCAACAGGCTCCTTGAGATTTTTAAGTGCTGCAAGATGCTGTTTTACCTCTGAAATTAAAGTACGTATGCTATTAGTTGTTGACCGTACTATACCAGGCGTGTCCAATAGGGTGTAGATATGTTCATGAACAATTTTACATTTGTTGTCATATCTGTCCCGTAGCAATTTGAGAGATTCCACATAGCTGTCATCTTGTAAAGGTAAGTTGTTGATTAGGGCATGGGGCTCCCCACTAAGGAAACTTTTTAGGTAATACAATTTTTCTACTGCTGACAATGACTCGTCATTATGAATCATTGCAGTGAAAATGTTATAGAACTCATAATACTCAGTGTATTTACCTGAAAATGTGGGAATACTAATATTTGGAAGTTTAATTTTTGATTTAGAATCACTACTGCTTGGCGTTGGATTTGATAGCCTACTATTTATAGCAGCATTTATTGCGGCAATTAGATCGATATACAGATCCTCAATGATTGCCGAGTCTTCCGTATCGTCAGAGTCGACCGACAGGATAGCAACGCATAATTCATTATATTGCTTAAAAACTTCCTGTAACCTTTCCTTTTTAGCCCTAAGCTTTTCTATTGAAAATGATTGAATGGACGTACCTTCAACAAACTGCTTTACCCGTGTTATGGAAGCCTTTGCATATCCTCTGTTAGCAACTAGCAGCTTTAAATCTGCCATAGTTAATCGTGTTTTAGGTCGACAAACACGCACGATAACAATGTATGAATAACTATCAGCTACAAATGAATACTATTATATGAATTATCGCACTAGTAATTTAAAATCTACACCAAACAATACAAGTTTTCGTTGCGTAGCGCACACGCAGTCGCGGAGGGACGCCAAAGTAAAAACAAAATGGCGTTTTCTTCATACACGGCGAATGTAGTTGTAGATCTATTCTTTCGTTCTCGTGTGGCTGATGTGAGCGACGACGCTTCCTTCGGCAAGGTTCGGTCCTACGTTCGGGTGAACTCGCCTCCACTCGGATGTTCCGATGATAAAGTTCGCCAACTGCACGATTTGGTTGAAGTTTGGTGTTGCCAACCGAAAAAATATTTTCTTCCGATCCGTTTGGTATTTAATGGTCGATTGTCGTCACGTCGTTATATTGGTTAACCTGGCAGGGCAGCGTATCAGCCAATGAATGTTCAAAGAGATAAAATGCAGCTACCAACAAAATGTCTGCCGGCTAATTGATGACGAAATCTTGACTCCAAAACGTGACTTGGAAATGCTCTTGCTTTTCTCTTGTAGGATTGCGCGGTCAGTCACGCTCGATGTGGAAGTTTCTCCTTCGCAGGTCTCTCGATCATCCGGCTCGAAGGACCAGAATGGCGGGAGCGCGTGATGAGTGCCAGCTCCGCACCACCAATATTTTTGGGTGGATCGATAGATTCAAATAAAATTCGGTTTCCACTTCACACACTTTAATGGAGATATCACTGACTTGAGCACTGACATTAATACTGTTATTTTATTAATTATTTATATAATTCGTGACCGCCGCGTACAAGGAACAGAAGCCAAGGGGAGAAAAAAATATAGAAATACAATGTTGCCAGTTTAGCTAACACAATCATAGTATAAATGTTGCAAATTAATTTTTATAATAAAAATATTTTATGTTGTATCCAACAGCCGCCCATTATAGTATTAGATTAAAAAAATATGTATCTTTTTGTTGTACAATCAAAATCAATCTGCCTAGCCTTTTCCCAACTATATTAGGGTCGGCTTCGTCGGATGCAGCTGAATACCAGTATTTTACATGGAGCGACTGCCTATCTGACCTCCACAACCCAGTAACTGGGTAATACGATACCCCTTGGTAAGACTGGTTGTCAGATTTTCGGGTTTCTGACGACCCGTAACGACTGTCAAAGATCCACGAATGACAGCCGGGACCAACGGCTTCACGTGCTTTCCGAGGCACGGAGGAGTCTCGCTATGTAAAGATGGTCACCCATCCACAGACCAACCCCGGCAAGCATAGATTAACCTGATGGATCGACCCGGGCGGCAGTTATTACTTAGCCACGAGCTCCTCTCGAGCTTTTTTTGTTGTACAATAATAGTAGATTTTACAAAAAGTGCACAAAACGAACCATTTGTTGAGGATAAAATGGTTTTGTGGACGAGTTATAAACTCTGCTTTTCACTTCGATTGCGAGGAAATAAAACAGTAGTTTATCATAACATTTCTTTAATTATAATTAAAAATAAAATAAGTACAGTTTTGAATACTGAAGGAAATTGTTTTTCATTAATATTAACGGTATTTATGTCTTAAAAAACACATACGGCAAATAAATTAAAGTAAATATTATAAAATAACAAATTCTATCTATGAACTTCTTATGTATTGTGTTTGGCTGTATAGCTCATTTTCTTTGCCTTATAGATACATTTATGAGTAGATACGTTAATGCACTAGTGCACAAAATTCGATTTTCTGCAGCCTATATCCTGCACAAATAAGCACTTTCAGAGCATGAGAAGTGAAAAATAAATGAATGACCACCTGGCGGTAGTGGTCGGTTTCGCTATTACCAGAGGTTTCTTAGGTTCGCTGCCATCCCAGAGACAAAGCTGAAATGCCTCATGTGTCTATATTAGGGAATCTTACGCAAAGCTGAGCAGTGGTGGCCCACTGGTGGCCCAGTGGTGGCCCAGTGGTATCGGCCCCGACTTACGAGTTGTGTCGTGAATATTAATCCATTCAGGCACTTTACTTTGTGTATTTAATTTCATCACCACTGTTCTCAAAACGATGAAGGAAAATAACTTGAGATAATCCGCATGACCCAGCGCCTGAATTCGACATGTGATATCCACCAACCCACACTGGGCCCGCGTGGTGGATTATAGCCCACTCCCTCACACAGAGAGGAGTTCTGAGTACCAGCTGTGGGAATATTATAGGCTGATTACGCTACGCAAAGCTGAGACAGCAGATGGCGCCACCTACACACCAAGTAAACAAAGCAAACTGTCAAAGGCAAAAAAATCGGCTTATTTCAATATATTTCAGCTTAATTTCATCCTTTTAATAATATAAACGTAGGTTAAAATAATACCAAAAGGTTAAAAACACGCGTAAAAGTAATTCAAACATATTTGTTTTTGTGATCTTGAACTACTTTTCAATATACTTTTAAAGTAAATAGGATAAAAATCACGTGTTTTATGTAAGGATGATAGCCTGAATTATAAAAGATCCTTCCTTGTAATAGTCTTCAGTTCTAAAATGATCAGATCAACTTTTATTGTTTTGTGACTGTAAAATGCTTGCGACGTAGCAATTTACCATTGCTTGTGCAGTTTTAAGAGCGGCCAACCCGTCATACTTTTCATACAAACGCTCGTACGTGATTATGGCGTTGTAACACATCTTTATTTGATTTTTTGTAACTAATATGTATCTTGTGCACTATACCTAGGATACTATGAAAGCAAAATAAAGAAAATTTGAGAAACAAATTCAGTATAAGCCTCCAAAAATCACTTTTTTACACAATTTTCACCTGAACTTTGGCCGGTCATAATGTACTCATAAATAGTAAAAGTACAGAAAACATCTGCACAGAAACCTTGCACATGTAATGGAGATTCTAAATGACAAAAATTTATTTCAAAAGCTTGTATGGCTTACTCAAAAACACGTATTTCCTGAAACAAATTTTTAGACACTATTTTTCGTACAATGTTATCGCGTTCTCACTTGTTTGTTAGTAGTTCTCACTTGCGCTCGATGAAACAACAAGCTTTTCGAACGTGCTCGCGTTGTCGATAGACGGGCCGGGAAGGGCCCTCTTAATGAACGCATTCGTTCCTGCTTATACTACCTAATGACACAAAACTGATACATATACTGACTGATGCATTCTTATGCACTATTCTTGACGAACGGATATCACTAAAATAATATAGCACGGCAGCATATGGATGTGGAGCTTTGACGCAAACTATGTCCCATATCTTATACTGCCCTCTGTGCACCAAAAAAATCAGCGATAGCAACCTCTGCGCTACCCTATGCTCCCAAAACTTTGCCACTTCCATGGCATCGTCGCCATGGATGTGGAAAAGTTTTGGGTCAACAAATTTTAATTCACAAGAAGAAGACAAAAATAATGTAGTTATAGATTGTACAGACGCCAGCAGGTCAACCTACCCGAAACTGTCACATTTTCCCAATCAACTTTGAACCTTATGTTATAGTGATAAAGTTGAAAATCAATTAAAGAAATTTGACAGATTGTAGTAGGTTGATGTGTTGGCGTCTGTACAAACACCGAATTTCTCATTTACTTAAGCCTAACCATAGATATTTATTTTTATTATAATCATAGATGGTAGAAGAAGTATTAACTTCATGTTTTTCTGTTTACATTATATCCCCTTTATAACTCTTACTAGAGTTTTCATTAAAAAAATGGACGGTACGGTAAGTGTACGGTTTCTTAGAATGTATGACGGCGCAGCAAGTGGCACTGGCTGATGACAGTCACTCTAGCAATCGCATTGATGATTGCGTAGTGACTGTCTTCTGATGACGGAGATGATGTCAGGGGAGCCGCTGTCGTACCAGGTCCACGACGAACTGCTATATTCCGACAAAATCCTGATGATATTAAAGCTGCTGATATGATGACCACTTCTGGCTATTCTGCGCTTTTATGTTTTTTTTTTAGCTATTTTTATAGGTAATCAATTATTTACAATGAGAGGTTTTTCTTTTGAGTATATAAAAAAAAGTAAAATAGTTTCCAAGAACTCTGTAGGTGGCGTTGAACTGACTCCGTTACTAGGTGCCAAAGCCTTGCTTCGCTTGGAAAAAAAAACATTGCGTCACGTCATAGTCGCTCGTCACAGGACACTTTCGTTTGCTTAAGCTTACGAATATTACCTAGTTTACTTACCAAGTTCAGCGCCATCTATCCAGTGACTAGGGAAGAGTTAAAAAATAAATAAAAAGAAAATCCCTCATTTTTTTTTTTTCGTAACTTTAACCTTTTTGCTTTTTAGTGCAACGGTGCCCTCTAGCACGAGAAATAGGTAGTAAGGTGGTTCTTTCAAACCCGAACACAGGTGCTCTGCGGGGTAATTGCATAACAAATGCAATGCCATTTTGACAAAATTCATTATGTTGCGTTATTTACGTCGTCGAGCAAACGAATTTTCAAACATTATGAATCAATGGATTAGGATAACCCTATTAAGTTGACCCTTCAACCCGTTCAGCAGGTAAGATTCTGTTATGCTGTATCTTACGATAAGGTCCGTTTGCATAAAATAAATGTTATTATGAAATATTTTCTAAAATACTGCCATCTATTGACAATCAGCGGAAATAAGAAGTCGAGATCAATGCTGCATCGCTGCGTGACGTTAGTTGCTACTGCGCAGGTTGCTAAACTTGCCAAGTAAAAACCTTGTTCCTGCTGGTAAACTAATTGTATAATAGATGGCGTAAGCTTCAATTCTGCTGTAAACCAAATATTATGAGTATGGATATGGTACTGATGGAGCCTGCCATTATTATATTTATTTATGGTAAACAATATTTTTTTATTAATCATCATTTTTTAATGTTATAATTTGGAAAAAAAGATCTGATATTTTTTATTCAAAACGCATAAATTCTTCTCGAAATTACTTTGCTAGCCAACGAAGTGCCAAAGCATTGGCGATAATCTCATTTGAATGACATTTTTATTAGACATTTTGTATTTTATATTAGGTATTACTTATGAAATTGAAGATTTGTATGATAATTTTAAAATACATTAAAAAAAAAAAAAAAATTCAGCTAATCAAAGTACTGGCCCAAATTATCGATACAATTTTGCCATTTTGATGGCAGTTTGTTTATCCCTTTACGCAATAAGCAATGGGGAAGAGCGATTGACTAGTCTTTGATGTTGAATTACGAGCTTCTCCATCATTGTTTGCAATTCTTGGCAATAGACATCTGCCGTCACTGTTGTGCCATTCGGTCAGAAGTTGTGATGTACATGTACTGGTCCACCAGACAGTCACCATCATCTTCCTATGAGTAATCTTTTTTTTAGCGCACTGATTAGGTGCTGTACCCGGGTCCACCTACTGAGACGAACGCTTACGGTTGTCGTACAGGATCCACTTTTCATCGCAGGTAACAATTCCATTAAGAATTCCCTCGTTTCTATGCCGATTCAGTAGTGCTATGCATGCTTCGACGCGTAAATCTCGCTGTTGGTCGCTTAGTTCGTGTGGCACCTACTTATCTAGCTTTTTTATCTTTCCGATTTGGCGCAAGTGCTTTAATGTTGTTTTGACACTAACTCCAAGGCCCGCAGCAAAGCTCAGCCGTAGATTGAGTTGGATGCGCTTCCACTATCGCCTTCAATTCGTCGTTGTCGACAATAGTTACCGGCCGATCACGAGGCTCGTTCTTGAACTCAAAATTTCCAGATTTAAAAAGATTGAACCAATAATGGACCGTGTTTATGCAAGCAGTGTTAGGCCCGTACACGTCGTTAATGTTTCGTGTTGTTTGCGCAGCGGTATTTCGATGTAGGAACTCATATTCGAAAATTGTACGAATTTTCAGTTTATCCATGGCGCCAAAGTCAAATAATTTATTTCAATTAGGCACAAAAAAGGCACTTATGAAGGTCAACATTTTCAACAAAAAAAAAAAAAAAAAGATTCTAGTCGCCCATTCCAAAAGGTCGTTTTCGTATGGAGAAGAATGGGCAAGAAACTCCACCGTTACTCTTTTAAAATATTTTCACAATATCTTGTATACATTAATTATATAATTTTAAGATGCACCTAGAATAAGATTACTATACCACGATAGGTAAAAATAATGAAAAATGAAGGAATTACATAAATTAATTATGTGATAGATGCATGGTGCTCACATATTTACATACATTGTAAAATTATACGATATTCTTAACATTTTAACAAGTACTACTAATAATAAGTCAGTGTGTGAGTTCAAGTAATCACAGAATATAAAAATTAATGTTTAAAAAAATAATATTATACAATTAAATTGGCAACCAGTTGATTTTGTCTAGCTTCTAAATTGTCCTATGGAGCAGGACCAGCAAGATAAAAATGCTTGGAAACATACCGTACGAACGTACCGAAACGTACCGTCATAATATTAATCTTTTTAAATAGTTCCCTGAGAGATTCGCGACGACTTAGATTATAAATGGCTCTGACAAATCTCTTTTGTAAAATAAAAATGGATTCAATGTCAGCAGCCCGACCCCATAGTAAAATGCCATACGACATAATACTGTGGAAGTAACTAAAATAGACCAAACGCGCGGTTTCTACATCTGTTAACTGTCTTATCTTTATAACAGCATAAGCGGCCGAGCTTACCCGCCCCGCGAGAGATGTTATATGGGGTCCCCATTCTAATTTCTCGTCTAGCGTGATTCCTAGGAAAACTGTTTGATTAATAAATTCCAGTTTTTCTCCATTCAATATGATGTCACATTCGCTGCTTCTAACATTTGGTAATTTAAATCTAATGCATTTGGTTTTTTTTATTATTTAGTACCAAATTATTTACCGTAAACCAATCTTGGACCTGAACAATACAGCTATTCACGTCGTCAAGATTTTGTGACAAAAACAACCACAATGTCACAAAATCAAAAAACTATCTAAAAATAAATAACTGAATTGGCACAAACACAATACATCACTTACATCTAGAGTTCACAAAGTAATTTATATCTTTATGCTACTTAGAAACTCAGCGCACATCGACACGCTCAAAACTGTATACTACTCCTTGTGCCAGTCACTACAGCTGTCATCGTCTACTCGCAAACGTGCCTCCGTCCCACCAAGGACTCCTTACTCGACTTAGGTCTGCTCGAGTACGCCAAGTCGAGCGTTACAGGACCACATTTGCTACCCACCAATATTTCAGCCTAAGGTCTAGACTATACAACAAGCTTCAAAAAAATTTTACAATAAATAATCTTAATCATTTTGAATAAAAAATATTTTTTTTGGATTTGCTTTTAAATCTAAACTATTGTGATACAGAGGAACTCATTTATTCTACGAATTAACGACAAAAATACCAAATTTTTCGCTTCATTGACACTCGCACACACATAAACACACACACACACGCCAAACATACCAACAGACCAGGGGCCCAAGTCTGCTATTTTTATAAATTCGTCATTCCAACACGATCCCACTGTCATTTTGCTAAAAGGTTCGTAATCTGCTAAATTCATAATGGTCGATCATTGGTTGATCATTGTTTTCCACAAACACGATACTCGTAACGAATTAAAAGCAATGACTGCACAATGACGTTCTAATGGTAGGTCACTGATCAAAGGAACTGTCAAAATTTTAGCAGATTACCGCCTAAGTCAGTCATTCGATTGTCATTATGTACGAGATTATCAATAGAAGCCATTTATTTCAATGGAGTATCAGTGGCTGACCATTGGAAAGTCATAATCACGTCAATATATTAGTAGATTACCAAACTTGTCAAAATCAACAATTATGAAATCATTGATAGACCATTCTGACACTATAGTAATAGCAGACTTGAGGCCCTGTTTAACCCCACAGCAACACACACACAATTAGCCATTAAACCCACCCAATAAAATGTTAACATCAGAATTATTATGCAACTAAAAATATTTTGTAAAAAGGTGTCAATTCCACTAAAGAAAACTGTCCTTCAAGATACAGGATTTTCCTAGTTTGAAGGGCAGGGGTCTTATTTTTTTGTAATAGCCATACCCATCCCATTTAAACAGCACTGATGTTTACCTAGGCTAACTTTTGGTAAATAAATGATTACTTACTTACTTACTTACTGACGGACTCATAAACTGCATCAGCGTTCAAGACGCCTTTGAAATAAACGTTTTAACCAAGTATTCAAAAATGTTATACTTTAAATTGAAACCTATATTTTGGTTCGTTAACTTCATAACAGCGTAGTATCATATCCTTAAGTGTATGTTTGTATACTGGAAAGGAAGGTCATTCAATTTTTTGAACAAATACGATAAAAGTAACATAAATTGGTTTAACTGAAAAATTGGTTTTAACAATAAAAAATAACAGAAGTATATGCACAGGTTTTTTTTTCTTTTAATAAGGTGTATTGCCTCCACATGCCCTTATTACAGATTCTAATCGGCTCCGCATAGATCTGATTAGGGTTATTAAACGGTCTTCCAGAATATTGTTAAATTTTTGTGAAATCGCTGTTTTTAGTGCTGCCACTGTTGTGGGCACAAGATTTCTCGCATATACAGATTTTTAAATATCCCAAACATGCTCAATGAGATTAAGATCCGGGCTGCGTGCTGGCCAATTCATGGTACGTATCCCAACCTCTTCGCAATATTGTCGAACTTGTGCAGCGTCGTGGGATTGGGCATTATCTTGCATTAGAGTAAAATTTTCGCCTATTAATCCCATGTACGGTACCACGTGAGCTTGACCTCTGTTATATAGTATCGTGCCGTCAAACCTCCTCTTCTACCGTTTTGGCGAACCATGTCGATGAACACAATTTCCGTTCGTCCGATCATCGAAATGCCACCCCACACCATACATGAACCGCCTCCAAAAGGAACACGCTCCTCAATGCAACTTTGAGTATATCTCTCCCCACGTCGACGATAGACTCTTCTGCAACCGTCTGCACCATTTAAACATGACCTACACTCATCGGTAAACAATACGGAGGCCCACTGCTCTTCAGTCCAATAAGATGTTCAGGCGCAAATCTTAAACGAGCTTGTCTGTGAGCTGCAGACAGCATTGGACCATTTGCTGGTCTAAAAGGAGTGATTCCCGTGTCCTTAAGCCTCCTTCTTATTGTTCGTGCACTCACGTTTACTCCACGCACTTCATTCAGCTCTGTTTTCATGTTTACTGACTTGAGAAAACGGTTTCGTAGGGAAGATGAAACAATAAATCGGTCGTCACGACACGGGTGGGTGGTCGAGTACTGCCGGTATCGGGTCTCCTTTTGTAAAACCTGTCTCTACAAACCTTCAGTAAACTCTAGAAAACGTAGACTGGTTTCAATTTAAACTAGCAATCGTTCGTTGATTCAAGCCCTCCCGCACCAATGCCACAATTTGAGCGGCTTGTACGAACGAAGTATCCATATTTATGGTTACGAAACTTTTTTAGAGTTAAAAAGATTAATAATCAATACTATTGGTACCTAATAATAATTTAAATCACAAATAAAAAAAAAAAACAAAATAAAATAATTTAAAACTTTACTATAATAACACACGACTGCATACATTTTATTTTCCCGGCTATAATTTTTATCTTTTACTGCAGTTCTATTTTTAAATTTTGTTTTTTTTTATGTTTAATGGACAATCTCCACATTTTCATTTAGTTTAATCTAAAAAGTTTGCTTGTGTTTGTTTGTGACAGTTATACGATCCTGATGGCACTCTTTGGATATGGAACCCTAAATTAATAATTTTATTAGAACAAAATTATTAATCTGCTGATGAATCAAATTGTTATTTGCCCAAAAATATGCAGATTTAACTGGCTGTAATTACTTTTAATGACTATTGATAGAAATATCAAAAATACGCGAAATTCTATCAAATATTGGTGCAAAACTATACATACTAGGTACTACACCTGTATTTAATTTATTAATACTTAAAACTGATCTTTTGTTCGATCAGGAAAATATAATGTTAATTCAGTTTTTATAAATATGGAGTTTGTGGGTAACATTAATTAAGCACATTATATTTCTTTTTCATATATATTTTATTGTACCTATTTCTATTGATTTTTTATTTTTAAACATGTTATTATACAAGGTGCTAAATGTCATCACGTGTTTCTTTAATGAACTTATTATACTACTAATAGTTACTTTTGGTGATCACTACTTTATGGCAGTTACATGGCAGTGTTTTACTTTGAACATTGTTATAATTAAAGTTAAATGTAATACTTTCAAAAACTTATTTTAAGAAACATAATCTAACCTAAAATTAATAGTAAGATTATAGTAAGGTAAAGCTATACATTTTAAATTGCCTACTAGGCTTCACCCCTAAGGAGGTAAGAAATGTTTTTGAAATATCACGTTCACTTTAGCTCGAAATGATTATCGAAGTATCATCTATTGCGTTTTAGACTCAACAGGATAATATAACCATTTGAATTCATAACCCTTGAGACCGTATTTCTCATCCTTTTCAGTTTCTGGTTTGGGAACATCTTCAGATAAAAGGTCCAGCACCTCTTGTGAAACTTTAGGATGGAAACCTGTATCATCCGCCACGTAATCAATTCTTGTTCGAACACCATTCCTTCCAGTTACGAAGTAGTATCCTTTCTTGACACCGTTTGTAAAGCCCTCTTCGAAGTGACCATGGAATCCTACGGTGTAGTTGAATGTGTACAGCAGCTGCGTCACGTCACCCTGAGAAAGTCCTGGCGGTAATCCTAACTGTTCATTAGGGCCAAGTGCATAAACATCAGTATTCTTATCAACTATCTGCATTTGAGCAGAAAACAGAGTAGGTTTATCAGAGCCTTGCTGTCCTCCTTGAGCGGCACCCGGCCCTTGTGGGCCTAATTTTGAGTAAAATTGCTGTTCAGGACCATTATATTGTTTTGCAGTCCTTTCTCCAGCTCCTCCTTGCGGATAGGAACTCTTTCCGGTGGGTTGAGAGTTGGGTCTTGATAAACCAGCTTGCTGAATATTATTCTGTCCAAAATTACCTGAATGAGGAACAGTAGTTGCGGCGCCACTAGGCGCGGCTCCACCGTATGGAATATTATTACCGCCAAACAAGCCAGCTTGTATTCCAGCTTCGTCTTGCGTCTGTCCAGCAGAAGAAAAGACTCCACTTCCAGGTGCAAAATTATTAGGCGCATTAGGAGAACCGGGTCCTTGAGAATAACTTGGAGAGTCTGGATAATTTTGTGCTGTCTGCCCAGGTTGTGGGGCAAAGGATAGCGCATCACCTGGCGTAACAAGCCCTTGTTGGGGGATATTTTGTTGACCAGATGGATAGTTCTGCTGACCTCCTTGAGGACTATATGATGAACCACTGGGTCCACCCTGTGCAGTGTTTTGTTGTCCAGGAGATGAAGGAGGGAAAGCTTGTTGATTTTGAGAACTTGATCCTGGTGGACTAAATTGGTTTGGACCATTATAATTGTTATTGTCAGGCACTTGGTTATATGCAGGTGGTGGTGCCCGCGTGGTAGTTGTAGGCAGACTGCAAGACGAGCATGACCTTCCTGGTGGTTCAATAGATACAGGCTTGGATGGATTCCTAGGTTGTGATGCAAAATCTCCTTGTGACACTGGTGCTTGTGGTGTAAAAGGTCCTAGGTGTGCTGATGTGGGAACTCCACCTAGCTTTTGAGGTTCTTGCGGAACTGCTGATGCTTTTACGGAAGCAGCTTGTGCGAGTGGCAACGCCAGAGCATGGCCTTGTCTTGCTGAAATAGGTGCTCCAAGGCTCGAAGGAGAAGCTGAAATACATAAATTGTTTGGTTGAGTTTATATTTCCTTTGGTATAAAATTTAAAAATTTGAGGTTGTTTACGTTCAGAGAGATAAACCTGGGTCTTAGCAGGATTTAATACTACCAAATTAGCTTCACTCCTTCCTTCAGGGTACATTCAAGAGCTCAAATCGTAGTGTTATTACATAGCCTCTTGGAGTTTCGATACTTAAGAAAACAGTTTGAAGGTTTAACTTACATGATTTCAAGTGAATGTTTTTCATCGACAATATCTTGAACCGTCCCTCTTTGTCTGTGGCATACACGGTGACATGGTACACATCATCGGCGGTGACGAAACCGAATTCTCCCATGATAATCCCGTCTTTGTCTGTAAAGATTCAATCGGTTTTATTGAGTGAGAATATATTATGATAATGTGTTTATTGCCTTATACGTCAAATATAATACACTCGAGAGCAATGAATCCGGGTCACTTAAAGAATGTTAAAAATCTCGGAAACTAAAAATGATAGGTTAATGCAATAAATTGTATTTAATAGACAATGTAATACTCCTTAAATGAAAGTAAAAAAAATATGAGTCACCATACATTTTATTAACACAAAATTACATAAAGAAAAAAACTGCTGATCTCTCCTTAAAACAAAAATAGGAAACATGAAATTTTTGAACTTTATTACGATTTTCTTGAATTTTAATACTTCGTATTGCCTCCTCGTGCTTCCATTATTGCGTTTACGCGGTTTGGCATGCTGTACACCAAGTTCCTTATACGATTTTGGGGAATATTCTCCCATTCCTCTGTGAGAGCAATTTTGAGCTCACGAAGCGTGATTGGGGGAGGGTTTCGTTGTTTTACGCATCTGCCTAGCTCGTCCCAAGCATGCTCGATCGGGTTGATATCCGGGCTGCGCGCTGGCCACTCCATACGAGTAATGTTCATCTCTTGAAGGTAGTCATTCACAATCCTACCTGTATGAGGTCGGGAATTGTCATGCATAAATATAGCATCCTCACCTAAATTGACCATAAATGGACCAACGTGATCATTGAGGATTTCTTCCACATATCTTTCGCTAGTTAAAGAGCCGTTTTCTATGATCACCAGCTCTGTGCGACTTTCAGAAGAAATTCCGGCCCACACAAGTACAGACCCACCACCGTAGGCTACTTTTTCTTCGATGCATGCTTGCTTGAATCTTTCCCCTGGTCTTCGATACACTCTGTGTCTTCCATCGTGCTTGTAGAGCATAAATTTTGATTCGTCGGAGAACATAACTTTTGACCAATCTTCAATACTCCAATTTACGTGGCTCTGGGCATATCTTAGTCTTGAAATACGATGCCCACGCTCCAGTTTAGGGCTGTTTGCAGGTCTAAGGGGTTTTAAGTTAGATTCAGCAAGCCGACGTCTTACTGTCCATGCACTTGGGTTACTTCCTCCGAGGCGTCGAAACTGATTTGTGAGTTCAGTTCCTGTAAGAAAGCGATTTCGAAGCATGGTGTTCACCAAGTATCGGTCTTCTCGTGCTGTGGTACACCTGGTTCTGCCCGTTCCTGGTCTGCGTAGGTTAGAACCAGTTTCTTCGTAACGTCGGAGAACTCTTTGTACTGTTGACAGCGACACACCGACAGTCCTGGCTGTATCGCGCTGACTCCGGCCGGTTTCCAGCATTGTAAGTATTCTGGTGCATTCTTCAGGCGTAAGCGACATAATTTCAGCTTGAATAATGAATATAGAGCACTATCAACATGGTTTATGTACCCACATAAATGACAGATTACAAACAAAAGCAAAACCAAATGCTGTAATTTCGTAGTTCCATCTTCGAAAGTGGCCCTTTTACAAATTTGATTTTTTTATGATATAACTTTACAATAACTAAGAAGTTTTAATACCTTCATTTAAGGAGTATTACATTGTCTATTAAATACAATTTATTGCATTAACCTAGCATTTTTAGTTTCCGAGATTTTTAGGATTCTTTAAGTGACCCGGATTCATTGCTCTCGAGTGTAGTAAGCCCTGCCAAGGCCTTGAAATTTATTAAACGACACTTAATAGTGAATTGAGCCGAAATTGGAACCAAGATGAGTAATACCTAAATCTCCAAAAGAACAGCGAGTAGGAAACGAGCAGATTCTAGTAATAATTAAAAAAAAAACATCTCTAGCTTGACGTTATCCTCACCTGACAACATATGACGAAGAGCTAGTTTTCAAGTCATCAACATAATTGATTATAATAGGTATTCTTAAGATCAGTCTTAATAGAATAGAGTGTTTATAAAACAACGAGATGATTTTGTGGCCTTGTAAAATGGTTACATCAAACAGTAGAGAAGATATGAGATACCTGCTTTAAAAAAAATCAGATTTCAAATTAATATACAAGGAAATGAATAATTCAGCAATTCATTATAGGTTTTTTAGCTTTTTTATGTATATAATAATTATCTATCTAACTGTCTCTGATTTTCGACTCATTTCAGTAAATTCTTGTTATTGATGATGTCATCGATATTAAATAATATTGATTTGTCGTTCAAATGATCATTTCTAACACTTGCAAAAGAGTTATATCAATATTTGATTGGTCGTATCACTTCCTTGTATTATTAGATCTAGAAAAGTGATATCGAAAGCTAGATATACTCGTAGTAGTGTTCTTTATTAAGAATGTATTATTGATATTAATAAGTAGTAAATTGGTCGTATATTTTGTAAAATGCAGTTTGAAAAACTGCTAGCCATTAAACTGTATAGGCTGGATGTAGGACTGATTCGAAGCATTTTGGCAATCCCAAAATCGGAAGCAGCCAAAAAATTATGTAATTTGGTATTAGTCGTTCAGCAGTGAGCAGCAGCCTTTTAGTATTACATCTTTGATTTGATTCTCCTTGTGTATTATCTAAGTGTTATTATATTGTAATAAGGTATGATTGGGTTGACATATCCTTATTGGACAAAAACCCCTTTTTAAATAAATAAAAAAAAGATTAAAAAAAAAAACTGTTATAAAAAAAATATCTTCTTTAATGTTTTATATTAAACATACATCGGATTGATTATGGTTTTAATTAGTTGTTATTAAAAACGCCATCTAAAATCTGAAAAATATATTAAACCGGATCAAAAATGAAATCATTCTTATTTATTAAAAAGATGACAGTAACTTTTGAAACCGCGGACCACAAACTTTTTTTTTTTAAATTATCCAAATTACTAAATATTATAAATAATAAAAATAAAAAAAACTAAACAATAAATTAAATACCAACATTGTACGAGTGCCTACAGTTTACGCTTTTTTAGTGTAGGTCTACCAAGTGAAGAAAGAAGCGAACGTCACCTTATCTAGTTATTTTAACATGATTTATTGACGTACAAAAAATCGTGACAATTCTATAAGCAGTCTAAGCACATACCACGCACTAATTGTTGTGTCATCGATACCGTGTCTATTGATGACACTTTATATTGATGGAGTAGCCTTCCAGTAAGTCAGTAGGTCTGATTTAAAGTCTGCCTGTAGGAAGAGTATCGCTCAATGATACCAATAAAAACTCAAGTAAATAAAAGAGTAACAATATCTAGGTTTCTTTAGAATCTATAGCAGATTCCCAGAAAGAGAGAGTCCGATGTAACCCTCCGTTCTCCGACGGGACGAGACGGATAGTATCCATGAGAACTTCCCCACGAAGAAAAAATATACCTTTAGATTCATGCCTGTGCTGCTGCCCGTCGATTTCGAACCCGAACTCGTACGGTCTGTTCTCATCAGTATACTTGTCGGCACTCAGGGCTTGCAGCACGAAGCATAGAATTATGCTCGCTGCTAACCGCAGTCTTCTTGGCTGATGCATCTGAAGAAGAAAATAGGGAGACGTTGTTTTAAAACCTTTAGCAAGAAGAGTCAATAACAGTTTTCATCAGTCCTACTATATATGTATTGAAACATAGTGTAATCCGTCTTTTTTATAGTGATCCCGTTGAATATCATATAATTAGCACTTTACACATTACATTTATGTAGAATTCAACAAGTATTTTTTTGGTAAGATGTTAAATGTTAAATTATACCGTTCAATATTCTTTAGGTCGATTAACCACAGTATTTTGAATCTACTCGGTTAATAATTTTAGACAGAATATTTTGTCAGTGACCAATCTATTTTCCACATCCATCAGTATCAAAAGCTCCTTGGCATTTAATATTACTTCACTTAAGTACATTTAGTAAGTGTTAACTATTGGTGGATCTTGGATTTTAGTAGTTCCTAAAAATTATGTCATTTGTGTTAAAACGGAACTCGATGTCAAGGCGAATATAAAATATTCACCGTGTTTCGCGTTAAGTGCTTAAATATAGAGATTGAACGTAAATCATGCTGGTAGTTTAACTACTAAAGAAATGACCTCATCTTAGAGTTGTCAAAATAAAATGGCACATCATAAGGTTATAAAGTATTGGTTTTAAAGCCCACACCTGTGGTCTTACGTAATACAAGACACAATTAATTACAATTAATTTGGAATGTGGTACCTTAATTTTAAAAGGTTTACCTTCTATTAATTAAGATTTTTTTATTATAATTGGCAAGACTACGACAGCATTATACACAATTAACAATAATACTATATATAGCTACATGGTATTTATAAATATCTTTTAGGTAAGTCGGAAGGTAGCTAAAATTTACTCAATAAATTTGCCTTATTTATTTTATACTCTACATAATATAAGTGTAATTGTGAATATTTAAAGCCAATATAATCGTTGAAATACACCTATGTCTAGTCGATAAACAACACAAGTCAGAGATTCTCTAGGCTACTTCAGTAGCAGCCGAATTATATTTTGTAATAAATATTTTGTCAGAATAAATTTACTACAAAATATCAAACTTTAGATCCAATAACTAACTGCGAATTACGGAAGTCAAAATTTCATTTAAATTGTTACTAAATTTGCTATTTTCGAATATTATTTTGCATGCATTTCTTGTGGCATTATACGTTATCTCTGTAATTAAGTTATATTTATAAATATCTAGACGTAACAATCGCTTAAGAATCTTGTGGATATGTTGTGTAGGAATACCAAGTAGTTAAGGATAATTTGCAAAAGGCTATAATAAAATTGATTAATTGTACTAAGTTTTTTAGTTAAAGGTCGGGATAGATAGCTAAATATGCATCGTTCACATTAAATTCGGTAATTAATTACAGTATGTATCTTAATAATAGCTGAATTCAAAGACGATGACCTTAGCATTTAAAATTAATACATTAGTATTCTGTGGTTATTTTTAAGAATATTGTTTATTTAAGATTTTCGACGGACGAATTACTTGAACATCACCAATTAATTTAGTAAATAATGTTCTTATGTCAGGCGGAACTTCAATATTGACTTATGATAATATCCTGTAACGAGACAAATTAAATTGATTTTCTAGTGAAATAACACGTACAGTCTGTTGTCAACATTATCTGACCCACCCTAAAAACAAACGAATGTGGACCCTGTGCTTGTAACATTAAGGTTTATTCAATTTATATGAGCATATCAGACTAGTTAGTCGATGAACAAATAAAATAATAATACAGACACGCAAATTTGATCTTTAACACGTAACGTTAAGGTAAACCCACCCAACACTGTCGGAGCCACCGGCATTATGTATCATTTTGTTATGCTATTTTAATCATTATCTCGTTGACATTAAAGTTGAAAAGCTTTTAAGTCACACTACATAATTACAACCCAATCTTTAATTTCGCACGTTTCTAACAAGTGCTTGTGGCTTAGCGGTTTGATGCTGGATTGGCGACGAACAACATGTCGGTTCAAAAACACAGTCCACCTATTATCAGTTCCTTTTTTAATAAATAATAACACACATGATAATAAAAAAACTACATAAAACAGAAAATAAAAAATTCTAAAGAGACGTTGTTTTTGCAATATAGTAAGACAAGGTAAAATATGTTTGCGCGTAGTCACTGCATACCCTTAGGTTTTATAATGAATACGAATATTTATTTTTCAACTACCCACTTATTACAAATTATGCGAAAATATTACCATTTTAGAAAGTTTATATTTGAAGGTTATCCGTCTATAGTTCTTTACAATAAACAAGAAATGGTTTTGTAATAAATTCTAAATTAAAAGCAAAACAATTATTTTGTCGCAGGATTTGATCTCGCAACTTGTTTTTCCCAGTCTTATATTCAGACCACGAGACCAGAATTACTTGAAGATAGTTATTAAAATAAGTTATTACACTAATTATATTATAACAAGTAGTTATAACATATAACCTAACGCTAACGTTTTAAAGATCAAATTTGCGTGTCTGTATTATTATTGTATTTGTTCATCAAGCCGTCGCGTCGCTTGTCTGTTAAGCTCATTTAAATTGAATAAACCTTATTGTTAATGTCAGAGGGTCCAAATTCGTTTGTTTTTAGGGTGGGTCAGATAATATTGACAACAGACTGTACCTACGTCAAAATTTTACGTCTCACTGCGGTGAATATCACATAATATTAAGTTCTTACTACGATTTCCATTTACTACTATTATTAATTCAGTGCTTGATCTTGTGATTTGGGTCTTTCAGAACCCTTTGATTAGGGGAAGCATTTTTGCTCGCATACAATTCTGTTTAGAGGTATAAATTTATGTTTTTAAACAACAATTGCAAAGAAATAACATTATACTTTGGATAAGCTACAACACAAAGATATTCTCAAACTTTAAGAAACAAAAGCTGGTGTCCCGCAAGGCAGCGTCATGGGTCTTGAACTACTTGATATTCCAGATTTCGGTACCATAGGAAAGGGAATTTTTAAATAACTTTTTAATGTATTTTGTCATATCGAAAACTAGATCATTAATGGACAACCAACCGTTTCAAATATGGATGGCGCGTGCCATTTCTTGAGGCTGGTTATATGATGATTTCCCACCAAAAAATAAAATTAAAATAAAGGCTGGTTATAAAAGCGAGTGTGAAATTATGTGTAACATGGTTTCCTGTCATATTGACTAATTACCTAGTCTATAATTATAACGTACGATCTCTGTCAGAAATTTATTAATCATACATGTTGATGAGCTACCGACAGGTTTTTTTCAAATGTAGCCATTAATATAAGCTGTCTTAGTTTAATTAGATATGTATCTCTTGTTAACGTTTATTTTCTACATATTAATTAGAAATAGGCATCGATCCATTGGTTCGCGGTAACATTAAGGCAGTTACTTGAATTATTTATTGCCTACATCGATTGTGTAGTGTAATTAATGATTTCAAACAGATTGTGTTTGAATTTAGCCTACTGAGTGGCATAATTTTTTAAAAATAATTTTACTTGTAGTGTTGATGTCTGATGATATGGTTCAGTGGTACCTATTGTCAGTGAAAAATATGTATCTGATGGTTGTTTGGTATCAGTTCATGTTAGAAAATACAGGTACCTAATTAGAATCGATATAATAATTCAAAATTGGTATAAAATCCACTTTCAGACGTGACCAACAGTACTTGCTGTATTTGTTAAACCAGAAAAGTTAATACCATTTGTATAACATTCCGAATTTAAATGTTTTAATATTGAAGTTTTATGATAATGTCGTAAAACAATACGATTAATAAAGCAATACAGTTTATTAACATACAAATGGTAGCCAAAAAGATTTCTGTGCTAGCAATGTCTTGTATAAACATTATGCTATTAATATACAGTATAATTTTCATTATTTCTGTATTTTAATTATCACTGGTCGAATTTACGATATTTTTTATGTTTCCCGTTAATAAAATCATTGTAAAAATTTAAATATGAATTAAATATTTATTTAAATCCGTGTCAAAGTTTATGATCTTGTAGTAAGCATTTATTGCTTACATAAAAAATAACAGTTTATTGTTAACGAATCTCCTGCGGACATTTGCTCATTATCGTAACAGGGCAGTAATGTCAAGAGATCCTCCTTAATTTTAGAATAAACGAGTTCAACAAGTTTGTTTTTTCATGCGAAAAATGTGACATGAGCACATAATATTAATTTACTTCACGTGTTATTTTACTTTTTTTACTATAATAATGTCAATATATTTTACCATAACGTTTTGAAATACGTACTTATGCAAACATTTGATTATATAGCAGCATTAACGACATGTTTTAAAATATTGATAGTTTTTTAAGCTTCTGTTACAGATTAGGTAAAAAAGATTTATGTTTGTTTCGACAAATGATACAGATTTAATGGTTGATTTTAGTATTCTAATGAATTTATTTTAATTTATATGATTGGTTTTATTAAGATGTTGATGTGTATAATGATCTCATTTGAAAACGGTAAGATTTATGTGATCATATTCATTCATAAAGTTTAGCATTTAACACTTTAAATATTTGTCTAGAAAATATACAAAAATAAATCTAGGTCCATATCGGGTACCTACCGAGTCTGAGCCACCCGCAGTAGGTAGGCTTTGTGTTTGGAAATTCCGATTTCTGTACCCTGTTCTTGATGCGCAATGTGGCAGAAATTCTATACTTTCAAAGTGTCTTGCTCTACCAAATCTCCATATATGATCGCATGAACTGTTACTAATCATTCCTCTGATACTCCATAAGTACCTCACGGCACTGGAACATGAATCACCGGATTTATTGCCTCGTCACCTTGCGTGAATGTGCGTATAGCATCTGATATGCTATTAGCATTGTAGGAAGTGTAGGAACCCTTCAATTCATGTAGACCTCTACCGTTAATAATCTACTTTTTTCCGCCTCACAGAAGATTTTTAGTAATATTATTTTTATAGGATAACCGTGACACCTGCGGAGCTGGTTTTATATCTGTTTTTTTTTTTAAGTTTTATATAAAATACGTATAAGTAGTAGTAATTTATTTGCTCAAGCACGTGAAAGTTTGTGGAATATTGTGAGTTGAGTGGTTTTACTGTCATAAATTTTAACTTATAAATAGGACGGAAAATTTAAATTAATGCTAATGAATGTGCAAAAAAATATTTTACATCATAACTTTAATATTATTTTCATGTATTGATTTTTATTACGTCCATGATAAAAATCGAATAAATGGCATAAGAACTATACTAAGATATTGATCGTTTACTTAGAAGAAAAGAAAAAAATAAAAAGGAATAAAACACTTAAAAAAAGAACTGAAAGAACGAACGAACGGATTTTCAGAATGTACAATAACATAGTTGTTGTTAGGCTGTGTTACATTTAAATACACTATATTCCGGCCGCAGAGAGAATGTGTTCCTGTCAGTTGAGTACAAAAGAATACGCGTTTTAGGAATTTATACTTTATTTGTTCCTAATCGTGTCCAACTGAGAGATGTCAGGAACGTATTCTCTCGGCGGCCGGAGTTTAGTCAAGTAACAACGAGTATAATTATGATCTGACAAAATATCACTCTTTCTATTAATTAAATATTTAGCAGGTATTCATATTTTGCCATAAATCTTTCATATTTGGATAACGAGATGTTTGAACTGTGTACCTAACTGTTACCTTATCATTAACATATATTATTCGGTCAATATCACCACATAATACTGTCAACTTTTGGTGTTAGAATGAATAATAGCAGTCGTTAACTTTTATATTGACCCGATGAGATCATAAAGGTTTAAAAGGATTATCTCTAGGTAAAAGTTGTACCTACTAGTTTTGCAACAGAAGATTTTAATGCTTTATCAGACTAAATTTTGCGCTAAAAGTCGGAAAATACATGAAACTAGCAATAGCTACATTTTATCTACTTCAGTGTTTACCCTTGTAAAGCCCGAATGGCGAAGTCGACTCTGATGATCTTAATGTTTCTTTTAACTTCACACATTTAAATATTTATATGAATAAAAAGATTCGCAAACACATGCATCAGTTTCAAAAGTTCGTAGACTTTCAAGTGTTTCTCTTCATGAAAGAGAAATACTTCAAAGTTATATTTTCTTAATAGACTGATCACATCAAAACCGTAATTATGATTGTATTAATGGAGCTATACAAATTTATAATTACCAGTGTCATTATTTTATTTATGGTTACTTTATTGATTAGGTACTAATTATAAGCGCATAAAAACAAGTAATGATATCTAAATATTGCATCGAATAGATTATCAAAGAACAGTAATAGGTATTCGTAGTAAATTGCTATTGAAAATTATGGACTCTTGTGGTTTATTTTATGCTTTATGTACCTACTACAATATGATGTTATACAAAGGCGGGCATATTGCGAGTATTATTATATACAGGGTGTTTGGCGCATGGACCGACACAATTTTTTCAGGGATTTGGGAGGTCATTAGCTAGGTTCTAGCTAAGTTCAAAATAGCTTTTAGTTTTTTTTATAATTAATTTAGAAGTTGTAAAATTTCATTCATTAAATACAAAAATTAACTTTGGAAGCTTGTAAGGAATTTTCTTGAAACCAGTTGTATAAAACAAAGATGTTTTTAGATTTAAAGGACTTTGGAGAATGCAACAAAATTTGTTTTTCATCCCACCATCTCGGAAAGAGTATTTTTAATCTTCAGTATCTGAGTGGAAAAGCCGTTTTTATTCTCTAGAGGATAAAGTAAATTGAATTTAGAACATCGTGTGCACTAAGTTTGTGAATTAAAAAAAACATTAAACCTATTTACTGCTACCTCTATGGTGCCGAATATATCATACAACTTTTTTTTAATTTGTTAAAAACTCAGACTCGGAACCTTCTTGGTGTTCTTTTTTCAATTTGCTTTGTACGCGGTTCTTTACGCGGCATTTTTTCACGTCATTGTTAAACCTTAGGTATATTAAAAACAAGAAACTTGAAAACAAGTGAAAAAACTAAAATGAGTGATTCTAGCGACGAGGAAGTTTGCTTGACGCCAACAGAATTGACTGAAACTGTTAATAATGCGCAAATGAGCTTTCTCCCTCAACAATCACGCGAAAAGTATTTAAAACAGTACGATATGTTCAACACGTGGCGACTAGCAAAAGGAGCCAAAACTTTCTCAGAAAACGTTTTGCTGGCATATTTTATAGAATTATCCGAGAACAAGAAAGCAAGCACTCTATGGAGTACGTATTCGATGCTAAAAGCAACAATAAAGATGAAAAAAGACAAACATATCGATACCTATCCTAAATTAGTGGCATTTTTAAAAAGAGCCTCATCTGGTCATCAACCAAAAAAATCGAAGGTTTTCACAGTATCTGATATTGAAAAGTTTCTTAACGAAGCACCCGATTCCGTATATTTGGCGGCAAAAGTAAGTCAGTTGCACATTCAGTATCTACTTAAGTATATTAATCTCAATTAAATAGTATACTTAGTAGATGTTGATAGGCATAATTATGCGTTCATATCAATTTTATTCATTTATCTACTACAATACTCTTTACGTTACAGGTTGTTCTTATTATTGGAATAAACGGAGCATGTCGAACTAATGAACTAACAAAACTTAATGTCAAAAACATTGAGAAACATTCAGATGACTTACTATTAATTAATTTACCTAATACAAAGACAAAAAGAGACCGTAACTTCGTCATTCGCAAGGAATACGTAACGATTGTTGAGAAATATCAAGCCTTACGCCCGCCTAACACTCCAATCAATCGATTTTTTCTACAGTATCGCAATGGAAAGTGTGTTAGACAGCCTATGGGTACTAATAAAATTGGCAGTATCCCACGAGAAATAGCAACATTTCTTGAACTTCCAGAACCCCTGTTGTACACGGGTCATTGTTTCCGACGAACTTCAGCCACACTTTTGGCTGATTCCGGAGCTGATCTGCTGTCCCTTAAGCGCCACGGAGGCTGGAAGTCCAATGCAGTTGTAGAGGGATACATAGAGGATTCCATCCAAAATAAGTCTAAAATATGTGAAGGCATCGTAGGAGCCATTACACTGAAAGAGCCTCAATCGGATCCTTGTACTGGCCCTTCTACATAAAAAATAAGCCGTTATGAAACACCTAACCATCTCCCTCTCTCTCCAACATTCACGCCAAGGGAATCCGATGAATCGGTACAACTATTAAGTATGACAGATAGTTTACCGAAAAACAGTACACAAGTGACTAACACCAATATTACAGTACCAAACAAAAATATTACACTCAATTTAAATAACTGTAGCAACGTTACTTTAAAATTTTCTTAATTATACCTTAGTATTATTTTGTTATAATTTAAAGATTATTCTGTAATACTTACCTGTCATAATGTAGTAATTAATACCTAAACTGAAATAAAAGTGTACCTATCTTGTGATTGTAAACGTTTTTTTTTTTGCATTTAGTCATTTCCTCGCTGAGGTGGAATGAAAAGTTACGTGTTGCACTCGAGTGCAAAGATTTTTCACCTCGTGCTCTTTTGATTCCCTCGCTAACGCTCAGGATTCTAATTTTGAATCACTCGCTGCGCTCGTGATTCAATTTTAGAATCCTTCGCTTGCTCGGTCATCAAAATTACGCGGTTAAAAAGCAACTTTGCACTCTTGTATAACAAATAACTATTGTGCCACTACACCCACAAACAAAAAAGTTATTTCAAATTAAAGGACACATTTTGGGAATTTTTTTCATTTTAAAAAAATAATCATATGTAACCAACCGTGACATTTGGGACAAAGGGTGTATGGGTAGAACCTAGCTAATGACCTCCCAAATCCCTGAAAAAATTGTGTCGGTCCATGCGCCAAACACCCTGTATAATGAAGATGAGATTTAAGGATAATGGTATACCATTCAATTTGTTTTTATTTTTATTGAATTTAATTGATACCATGGGTAGTATAGAGTGAATACTCATCCTGTAGTCATAACCCGTCGCGCGCGCAATTAGCGACACAATAGAATTGTATTGTTTGAGGCATAGAGGCGTGGAGATTTGCTTTTAAAATCAGAGCAGCCGATCTGTTCTGTAAAAATCTCGCGGTGAAAATTTAAGTGAAGTGAGCTGTGATTAGTGTCAATCCCAGGTGGTCACATGGTGGAATGACCGCTCACTTCACCTAAGTTATATGAGCGTTTATTCTTAAAGTTGGCAACGTACCAAATAGCTGTCAAATATTTCGCTGTTGTGTTGAATTTGGCGATATTACTGTATGGAAATATGAAATATGGCTAACTAGTGACGTAAAATATTGACTAAGAAATGCAATAATTAGTATCGTAACACCAAACATTTAGTTTTAGATGCAAAAAAAAAGTATTTGGAAACTTTCCAAATGCCTTTTTTACACCTAAAACGGTTACAACATCAAATTAAGTGTTATAATTGCAATTCACTATTAATATTCTAGTTCGCTAGTTAGCCACATATCTTATTTCCATACAGTAATACTGGCAAATTAATCGAAACAGCGAAATATTTGGCATCTATTTGCGACGTTGCCCACTTTCAGAATAAACGGTCTTAACGGTGACATGTTGACGACAGGATAGCTCTATTATTCCCAAATTCCCTAAAGTAGGTATTTCCATAACCTACATTTAAGTTAAATAGTACCAGGTGACGAGGTGAACGTTACAGTAGCTATTGGCACGACACTAACTTTATTTACTATGTTTGTTTCATTGAACAATGAGACAGTAAACCATACAAGGTGGACATCGTCGTCAATCGCAGCAATTCAACTATGTCATGGAATTAACATAACGCATTACAAATTATATTAGTTATTGATGAAACATTAATTATAAGTTAGTTTAGCAATAAAATGAGAATATACGAGTAATTATTAATACATTTTATCGCGTTATTTATCTACTCGGTAGCAGTGGCATTCTTTCAGCAATATGTTTAGTGAAGTGCTAAGACACTGCACCTAAGTAACAAATAACAAGCGACTTTCGCAACAAGCACTTTAAATCATTGAACATTATTTTAGTTTTTTAAGGAAATGGTTTGAATTAAAAGTTTGTTTATTTTCAAGAAATATTAATATGGTATCTATTTTAGAAAATCTACTAAACCACACGAAATTATTGTAATTTTTTAGGTGTTTGAAAAGGATAATTAGCTTATTTCTTTCAAACTTATTACTTTATACAATATGATTTCTCAAAAGGGAAGATTCCTTCCACTGTTTTGTTTATTTTGCATAATATTGCGATTCACTCGAGAGTATATTATCTGCTTTCAAAATATTTCAGCCGTTGAAAAGAAAATCAGCTTTTCTAGTTCTAAGAAACTAGAGCACATACTGTTCTAATTATTCTTAATAATTGATTAAGGTAGGTAGTACGTAGGTAATTGCTTATTTTTTGTTACAATAAATCGACTTACCTTATATGGTCGTAATGTGTGTATTAACGCGGGCCGTCTCGCGGCCTGTTGCGCAAGAGTTCGCACGAGACTGTGCCGATTCTTTGGGCCACGTAATTTATTAATACTTCTGCTTAGATCAGATGAGCGAAGCGACAATCAGAGTCGTCACTATTTTACCTATGGGCATATTTTATTGCATTTCCGGGCCTGATGATCGTGCCCACGATGTCACGATTGTAATGTAATTATAAGATTCTTTTTAATCTGGATTAAATATCCTTAGTTTACAAACACTTTGAACAATTTTTGAAATGAACAATTTTTGAAATGATATTAGTAAAAATAAATAGTGTTGGATTTAAATAAATCTACCTACATTCATACATTTCCAAGCTAAAATGAAATACATTGTAGGTTCTAACTTTCTAAGTATCAAAAATAACCAAATATTTTCCTCTAAGAGGCAGATTGTATTTAGGCAATATATTTATCTATTTCCAAACATAATATGTAGGTTCTATATGTTATTCTAATCATTCAAGATTATTTTTTTCAATGTAAGCGTGTTTGTTTTGTCTCAGACAAAACTTTGCATCTGCAATTAGGTACTCAATTAGGCATCTGAATTTATTCATGAACATGGAGTGGCTGTACCCACTCAAAAGTAGGTACTGTATTTTTATCTCACCAAGCGACGCGCGTTTTACTTATGTTAACCAAGTATACGAACACGCTGTGAATATGTGCGTGAAGACAAGTAGCGTCAGCATATAACACACACATCGACTTCACCATTGGAAGTCTTCGTCTCCGACGGTAACGAGAACTCCTGCGCTTACATATACATTTACAGTGTGTTTGTACCCTTGGTAAACTCAAGTAAAGCGCGCGTCGCTTCGAGAGATAAAAATACTGGGATTGGGATTTTTATAGATTTTTGTTATTGATTCCAGTTCGTTGGAACAACTAAAACCCAGTAACTGAAACACAGTTGGTACCAAAGAATTGGAATCAATTTTCAATCAAACTTTATCACTTACCATGAGAATGTTAAAAAGTAAACGTCATGTTTATTTAACTAAAAGGAAAAACAAAATAAATTAAAATAGGCTACTGACTTGTTCTTCGAAATACGAATACCCACTTGTTTAAAAAAAAGTCTATTCAATCATGATCATATTAAACATGCATAATTGCAGTATCGACCAAGGATTACAACAAATGGATAGTCAGCAGCATTTATTTTTCGTCGTAGAGAAATCTGGTTCAACCGGGGTCACAAAGGTCAGATCGCACCTGATCTGTGAAAACCGGAAAAACACCAAATCAAGAATGAATTAAAACTCGAATGAATGGTTCGTTCATAGTGATAATAATCGAGACGGTATTGAATTAAATTGTCGCTGTATTTCTTAGTATCACTGTTCAAAACAAGGAACCTGCTAGCTGCTAGGAGAGCGTTAGTTATGTACTTGAGAAAATATTCTCCTGTAACTTCATATTTAGGTTACAACAAGATGCATTGATACCAATATAGGAAAATTTTGGTTTAACGACATCAATATTTATGAATAAGTTCAAGTGATAGACGAATATTAATTAAACGTTACATTACAAATCGATTTAGTATCAATTTTGCATCTTATAACTATTTTATGTATCACAAAAAGATGAACATTTACCTAATGCGATCTATAATGTTAATGATCTATAATTTACTAACATTTATATGTAGTAGTCTTAAGTTACAATCATCAATAAATTATATATACTTTATGATGATAAGCTTCAGATGACACTTTTGCTTTTTGTGATTATCATCAAATAAATTTGTCACGATATTATTTCCATTTATGATAATTTATGGCAATATTCTTGTCGACTGTCGTTGGTTTTCTTTCTGAGTTTTTAAATTTAACGACGTTCGAGCCTCATTCATATTTAAAAAAAAAAATTGGCGATGTCGTATATTTTCGTAGTTCTCATTGTACGGATTTGTGCTTTTTTCCTTAATAATATAAAGCCAACATAATTATATTATGATTTACTAACCACACGGTTTCTTTTGGTTTTTTAAAGCACATAGCTTTATGAATACTTTGTAACGTTATCACTAAGTTTCGAAGCGTGCGCGTATAAAATTTTGTGAAGTCCGGTATATTTTTATGTATTAAATTGTTACCATCTAAACATCAATTTTCTTACTTTAATAACATACCTCTTTGTGATGATGATCCAAAAACGAAATGGAATTATGGTTAGTAAATAGAATTAAAAAATCCAACACACAGATAAGAAAGTACCGCTCACTGATGGAATTATAATCCTTTTTAGGATTTTTTAGGTAGTAGGTACGTCTGTTCGTAACAAAGAATTAATACATATGTCTGGGCATTTCACGAAGAACAATCGCCCTAGAGTTATCTAAAACAAAACATGCGATTTGAATACAAAATTCGTGAGTATATTTGCATATTAGGTGATGCAAAAAACCGAGGTACATTACATATATTGATTTTGGTTACTAAAATATAAACGACTTGCTTCCGCCAGCGGCTTCACTCGCGTGATATCTTTATAAATTATAGCCTATGTTACTCAGTGATAAATTGATAATATACCTAGCATACTACTGGTGTAAAAAATTGTAAAATCGGTCCAGTAGTGTTTGAGTTTATTCATTACAAACAAACATACAAAAAAATCAAATCTTTTCTATTTCGTAATATAAGTTTCGATGACGGAACCCTCGACTTTTCCATAAACAATTCGAATACTAGGTAAAATAATATAAAAACGGCTGATCTTGAGAATCAAATCGAATACTCTAACTAATTGACAAAGGTCAGTGTTAAGTACTAAATGTTTACCTTACAATTACCGCCGTAATCAAGGTCACTCAAACATCAATGGATGCCGTAAGTAGGCTCTTATAGAAATGTAGGAAGCGATTTAAAGAATAGAAAATATGAAGTTTCAAGGAAATTCTTGTATTCCAACATTACAGAAGTTATAATTTTTGTTATCATTACGATATTCCATAAAAAACTTTAATCCTATCTCAAGGGTCAAGTGGGTTGTCTTATATATTTACATACCTTACTTCGAGTAGGCAGTGCTCTAGTCTGCTCACATTGTGTAGACATATAAAGTCTGCCTGTAACTGTTCGCGAGCCTATAACCTTCATCAAGAATTTGGCTATCCAATGCAAAAATATTTTTTGAAATCCAACTGGTAGTTCCGGAGATTACCCCTTACATATGTACAAACTTAAAAACAAACACACCTCTTCATAATATGTGTACCTATAAATAAAAACAACATGAGATGGTAGCAGAAATTCAAAGCGAAAAGAGTTCATTTACTTTTCATTTCAGAATTACACATCTACATATAAATACATGTATACAAATGTGTAAATCTATACATAATATAAAACAAAGTCGTTTTTCTTGTCTGTCTGAGTTACAGCTCAGATCTTCTAAACTACACAATGGATTTTGTTGCGGTTTTTACCACCATTTATAGCATTTATTCCGGAAAGTTTACGTGTATTACAAATTCATAGTTAACTAAGATAGACATCGAGATTTCTGTGCTAAGAAATCTCGATGTCTTGACATGTCGTCATTGTACAAGTTCGAAGCTGCGGTGGCTCGCTAGTTTACGATAAAATCTAGTGCTTGATGTTCCGGATTGAATTAAATGTAGTGCAACCTACAGATGCGGATCCTGTCAGAGCACGATGGCAGCACGATTGACTGACAGTTGATTTATTCATTAGTTGAGTTATCTTAGATTTTTCGAGGTAACGTAAACATGATTAGAATAAAATATAAAACCAATGTCTGTTGACTGTTACAGGATTCGGAACACAAAAATGAAACACAAATATAGATCTAACAAAATTGAATGAAAACTAACGCCGTGGGCTGTTGTGTTTCTTGGGACAAATCTGAAGCCACAATCAACGGAGATGACTGAAAGCGTCGAGACAATGAAAAGGTGAGTCGGAAAACCGTAATGGTTCAGCCGTCTTGGAACCCGCGACTGAATTAAACAGACAAGAGAACAGAGAAATCTCCGTATCAATCAGATGACTAAAGTTTTACAGTGGTTGGAAGTTCATGGTCAGCAATAGAGGGCAAGAAAATAGGTCCTACAGCTACAAGTACTGTTTTCAGTATTCATTCCTATTTGATGATTGTAAAAAGTGACTCCATAAATTTCCATCATCCCCGTGAGATATCATTTAGCCCTTTAATTTAGGAATGTACTATTTTTAGCTTACACCTACGTATAAAGTTGTTATATACAACATTTGATCGACCTAATTCTGAATGTTTTTGGTTGCCTACGTCAAGCAAACAAAAATATTCAGAATTAGGTCGATCTAATCGAATACGTTTTACTATGTGGCAAGTACGTTTTGCTGTGTTGTTTCATACGTACATGCGAATGTTATCATCTCAATAATAAATAATATGGCATTAAAGTGTATGTTAAAATATTATGTTCTAATAACAGTACTTCTTTATAAAATAGGTGTCATTTTAGGTTATGGACTATACTCGTACCAAATAATGCTTACTTACTTAGTATAAAGAGACAGGAACTTTTTCAATAACATAACAGTTTTAGTTAAGTTAGGATATTATATTGTTATTTAAGTAGGTATAGGTACGTTGTTAATGATGCATATTTCATTTTAATTCTGAATAAAAATAAAAATTTCCATAACATCATCATCATCATCATTAGCCTATAACGTTCCCACTGCTGGGACACGGCCTCCTCTCAATGAGAGGGAGTGGGCTATAATCCGCCACGAGTGCCCAGTGCGGATTGGTAGATGTCACATGTCTTCGTATTTTTGGTTCTAGGACATGCCGGTTTCCTCACGATGTTTTCCTTCACCGTTTTAAGAGCAAGTTTCCATAACAGAACATTATTTTATAAATGCATTAATAAATGTTAAGCAATATTTCTGTGACTGTATAAAATATTTTTAAACAATAAAAAAATCGTAAGCGCTAATTTATAAAAAAAAAATAAGTTTAGAATAATATGTTTAATCAATATTTTTAATATGCACATATAGAACGGTAATTAGTTGCACCTATTATCGAATAAAAAATGAATGAATGAATGAATTAAATGCGTATAATTCTATCAGACCAGATTTTTTGCCAGATTACCAAATCTGGCAAAAGTTGTTGCTATTGTCTAAATGTCTGTTGTTTTGTAAACTATTATTTACATCCGGATTTCTAAGTTCTAGTTTATGTTAATTTTGATGTGAATTCTTTGCCGTCATATTTAAATAAATAAACAAATAGTCGTGAGCTGTTAATCCCGGCGTGAAGCGTCACATATCATACACATTATTTGCAAAATCTATATTTCATTGTCTTCTATTTGTGACTCCATAAAAATATTGATAATTTTATTGCTTTGTGAGACTAATTATCAATTTTCCGATTTATCTAGGCTTGCTCGCGAGTTGCTTCCCTCAAATTTTCAATAGAGAGATTTCACAACATTTTTTAAATCAATACTTACAAGCTCGTTAAAGAGTAGCTTTAAGTGTAGACACACAACTTTATTTTTACTGGCACTTTAATTTTATTAAAACAAAACCTCCTATATCTTCATCACAAATAATCTATCTATGAGTACCTACCTGTTGATCCGCTAAAAAAAAACCCTTCATTTAATGCCATATTTAGCTGTGCCGCGACTCCATATCCGTGTGGATGTCGGAAAAAAACATTGATTAGCTAAAAAAACTACAGTTCAGTCGAGGATCTAGGAATGTAACTATGAAGTCTACCATCCTTACTAATAAACGTTGTATAGCGTCTGTGTAGTTACACAATGCTTTGTCTTCTTCTTTCAAAAGTCAAATTACTGATGACTGAAAGAGAAAAAATGGTGTGTAACTATTCACCTGATATAATACGTTTATTAGTAAGGCAGTATGTATGCATGTGTGCCTATGTATGTATTTCTTTTGTTTATCCCGTGGAAAATACTTTGGTATGCCAGGATAAAACTATTATACTGCGCGCCTCGTCTTCAAGATTAGTAATATAACACATGTAATACAGGATGAAGCGCTCGTTTATTTAATACCAAACTTCACGACATGTACGTTCGTTTAACACTTAGAAGCTTCTTAGAAAAACAAACTGCTAGCTACAAAACGAAGTGTCATAACGATCAGCTAAAGTATGCAAAAAATAAACACTGAGTACCTACCTGAAACTGAGCAAAGCAGCAGACTAGGTAATTGTTTCATATAAATAGGTATTCAATACAGATAAATAGTCCCGTTTAAGTTAATTTTAGTGGACATCTATCTATAAACGATAGTAAATATAATTATAAAATTCAAATCGACCTGTTTGTAGGCGTATTTCGTAAATTTATTGGTTGTTGGCTTCTTTGTCAAATAACATTTTTTAAATTCTATGATTTCATGTTGTATTCTTGTTTTTATTTTTATTATTATAATTATTTTCGGTTTGTCAAACTTAATGTATCTACCTAGATTATAAGAGAATGATGTGGTCTCCTATAATTGGAAGCGCACACTGTATTTGTCCCTGTTCTTAGAACGTAAGCTTGCATGAAATTGTGTAGCTTCTGTTGGAGATCCAATAAATAAATAACATATTTATCAGTTAAATTTAAACATTTTAATATAGGTACGTAACTTTCCTATCATAACATTTTATGTTTTTTTTTTTTTAAATAAACTTACAATATTTTTTATTTCCCTGATTTATGGTTATTTGTGTCAGATTTTTTGCTCGTGGTTATGTATCTGAATAAAACAGCCGTCTTAATTAGTTAGTCGTACGTTGTTTTGCTGGCGATCTCTACTACCCGTTTTCACAAACACTATTGATTTTCAACGCTCACAAGCGCGCTGTTAAATTTTTAACGCTCGGCTCAGCAACAAAAGTTGAAATTCCAATTTCCGCGTTTGTGACGCTTAGCCTTAATGAAAACTTGTGAAATAATTTTGTTAAAAAAATGTATTGTAGATAGTTATTTTTGTATTATTCCTAGGGAAAAGGAAGCAGCATATTTCTCTGCTAATCACCATCATCATCAAAAATTATTTTAATACGACAGCATACTGTAACTTTTCATTGCAAGGTTACATTACCTGACATGATGTATCTGTGATACATGCAAATACGCCTTCAACCAAGTGAAGCGCAATAAATAATTGCATGTAGCTATGTTAATGGTTTTATGTTTAAATCGAGGCTTTGTTTATTATATCATGGGTGACCTTTCTAATACCTGCGTTGTGGAGACTAAGGAGTTCAGGAACTCGGTGCAGTCACGATTGATGACATCGTTCACGTCTTTACTACAGACTTAAATCCTAAGATGATATAAAGCTTATTGTACCTATTTAAATATTGTTGACTTCAATAAACTATGCTATTTATAACAAAATCAACACAAGATAAAACTTTATGCTATGAGATCCAGCGGTTAATGCTATGCGTAGTCTGTCAGAGAATTTATGATTTTTGTCGCCCATACCATCACTGTGGAGCCACTGTAAGGGTGCACTTCCTCTTGTGGGGGACGTGGTGAGCGCTCTGTTCCCTTCGAGAGGGGAATATGCCTCCCCGCCCATGGCTCCGCCTACTGCGGTGCTCGATGCAGACCACACCGCCGACGACGACGACGATGCTCCGGAGGTGACCGAGGTAGAGATGAGGGTGGCGGTACGTAGGCTGGGTACGAAAAATACCGTTCCAGGACCTGACGGCTTGTTGGTCTCGTAAACATATACTGGCTGATTTTAAAAATAGAAACTTTTACGATTGTGTTTTGTTTTCATTATAATAAAAGCTAATAAATTTTTCCTGATTTCATGTGTTTTCATATGCTTGATAAATTTAGTATCTATTTATCTCACTTTAATCATTTTGAGCCTACAATTTTTGATAAAATTGAGTGTTGTGTCATTTTTTATATCATGGAGCGACGCCATTTGACTGCTGATTAAATGCAGAGAGCTGTAGGAATGCTACAAGCGGAAAGAAATCAGTCCCAGGTATCTCGGCATTTTGGTGTCAACAGGAGCGTGATTTGTCGTCTTTGGCAGCGTTACGTTAATACAGGATGGATCCTGCTGAACAGCACCCAGGACGTGGAAGGACTACAACTGCTCGACAGGACCAATATATACAACTGACTGCAAGACGCTAGTCCCGGTTTGGATTTAAGCCTGATACGAGAAGGGTAAGAGTGTATCGTCGTCCCGGAAATGCTGAATGGCTGAGATGCATCCAGGAAATGCACCCTTTATTTTATTTTTTTTGGGTGGGAAATCATCAAAACTCACTTTGGCCCAACTTAGATTGGCATACTTTGCTTTGGTCGAGTCAAGGCTCAGATATTGTATTGAGTTTTGGGGCAACAGCTACAAATACAATCTGCACTCGGCATTTGTAATTAAAAAAAGAGCCTTAAGGACAATGCTCCGCATGAAGTAGACAGAATGCAGGGACCACTTCATTAGACTTAACATTTTAACAGTGCCATGCCTCTATTTTCTGGTGTTGTTAACCAACTTTGTTAAGAATTTGCACGAGACCGATGAGGAAAGACAAGCTAGATATAGCACTCGCAGGAAGGACTTACCCTCCACAATCAAGCCGAAATTGAATGTGGTTCATCACAGTCCCAGAGTTCAATCTGTCTTCCTATATGTATAACAAGTTGCTTATAGAATTTAAATGCATAAGCAGTTCGAACTTATGTAAAAACAAATTGAAGACATATTTATTGAGGAAGGGCTATTACAGCATTGATGAGTCCATTAATGACAAGCGACAGCCACTATTTAAAAGTTTTGTGAATTATTTGTTTATAATTTTTTTTTTTTTTTACATCTGGATTATGATTTTTGAAATGAAATGCAATGTTGCTTATTATTTAATTTATTGTTAATTACTTAGAGCTATATATAGACTTAGAGCTATTATTTATTAGGATATTTTAAATGCTGAATTTTGATATGACTGCAATGTTTTATTTATTATTAATTGTTTATTATCAGTGTAATATCTCCAACACAATGTATTTTGTTATGAAATAAATGACTTATGATTTAATGACTTATGACGCTCTGGGCGGAGTGTCAGACTCTTACTGACTAAAACCCACCCGTGTTCCTTCAGTTGCCTGTGCATTGACAGGGGCCACGGTATCTGTAAGATTTAAGAATGATTTTAGGTATAAGTTGTGTGTACAGCATGACTTCGATCCTTTTACAACAAGCGTGTCCGCGGCCAGAAAGTGCTTGAGTTTTAACTTTTTCACGTGATGCTTAATACTGCCCAAGTTATGTTGGCCTGAGTAGCTTTTTAACCACCTTTATTGTATTCATCTATGTGCATAATAATTATTACTACTGTATAATTTTGGCTTTAGCGATTTATTGTTTTTGTCGGCAGTACTGTGTTGTTCACAGATTTCTTAAATCATTATTCTGTTACCTGTATGTGAAGACTTGTAACTTGTTGTGGCTGCCAGTCATATTTTCAATGTCTTATTCTGGTTTGTTTAGCTGTAAGTCTTCCAAAGGAAATAAATAAATAAAATAAATACTAAATTTATCAAGCAAACGAAAACACATGAAAATACACAATCAAAAAGTTTCTATCTTTTAAAATCAGCCAGTATATTATGTTTACGAGACCAAAAAGATTGTACCTATACCAATCTATTATTAAGATACATTGTTAAGAAAAAATAAAGTACCGGTTAATAAAACATGCTGTTTTTGTGAATGATGCGTGTTGCTTAGAATTTTTTGATGTGTGTACAAAATAAAAATAAGTACAATGAAAAAATTTAGAATATTAAATTGACATTGGGGAAGATTGGTATTCAAAACATAGAATATTTTTTAAATCTTAAGTACATCCTGGTTAAGCACTATCAATTTGAAGTACGTGTTAATGGAATTATAACGAATAGCCAGTTATGTGATGACATTTTATTATGAATTTAATTTACATATTTTTGGTAAAGCGATGAATGATCTCTAGACTCTAATCAACAACGCCATCTAGTTGTGCCGATCGTTACTAGTTGGCCAATCTGATTGCTTGGATTTATTCTTCAGTGTACCTACTACTATCTAATTGTATACTTAGTTTCTACCTTTGCACTATTTACTAATTCATAATAATGTTTGAAATAGTAGTCAATTTATGTAATTTACATTTTATGTTGCTTCCAGGTCAACACCTCTGAAGGTATTCCTTACGTTTGTGGCGTCACGTATTGTGAAATCTGTGAACGCACATTAGTATACGTGGCGTCGCCTGTATTATGTTTAGTTAATTATAAGTAGTTAGGAACGCACCCTTGTAAGTGACAACACAAAGCCACGATGCGGGGCGTTACCGATGTAATGTGGCGTCCCTCACCAGTTGGCTTGTAAACCCTCGCGGGGCTGACTAGATAAAATGTTATTAGTTTATTTTGTCCATTCTAGTTTAATTAGTTATAAGTACTAATAGTGTACCTAACATTAGACTGAAACGTGTGATGATTATATTATTATTTACTACAAGTTGAAGTTTCTCTTCTGCTCTCTAACTACGCTTCACCTCCAATATCGTAAAAGGAGACAGGTGGAATACCTTCCACCTTTGTCCCTAAGCGTTCAATAAAGTCTTACAGATCGATAATTTTGTTAAAGCAGTTATAGCTTGCTAGTATAGTATATTGCATAGGCGCAATGTGACTATATCATAGGCTGTGCATGGGCACAGCCCACAGCAACAACAGCCACACAGCGGCAACTTAAAGCCTATGAAGGCTTTAAGTCCTGCCCCCATTCATAGTCTACTGTACCCTCGATAAATTTGTATTTCTATGATATTTTACTATTTCAGTTATATCATTGTTGAGAAAGCTATGTAGATAAAATGTTATTATTCACTTTCTTAGGTTTTTATTAGTTTTCAAGCGCCTCAGATTCTCTCTTAGCTAGTATTCACGTTGGGGTGCATGCCACTTATACTTACTGCAGGGTTTTCAATAGTTCATGAGGTTGTTCGTAAGATTCATTTTCTATACATAACGTATAGGTACGAATGAAATTCTTGATCAGAATAGTATATTAATTTTAAATAAAAATAATAATAAGGTTTGAAATTTTCAACTTGCATTAACTGGAATCGTTTCTTTCAGTAGCTCGTTTTTTCATTCAGTCGACGAGTCATTGCTATGATTAAATTGATAAAGATGTTTCGATTTCTAGAGATATGAATTCATGCTTTCTAGAATGGTACTTTTTGTGACCAATACAACGATTTTTTTATGCATTCATTGAGTACTTCATGATCCAAATTAATGACTATTCCAGCCGGTAACAGGATTTTAAGTGTGATGGCTAGGTACTTAGTTAATAAATAATTATTTATTAACTAAATAGTTATTATAATAATTTGTTTATTTATTAACTAAGTAAACTTCATAAAACAAAAGTACTGCTTACCAGTGTAATCTCCTACTTATGCATCAAAATCACAATCAAAATATTTGATTTCACATATAACTACATGGGTACTTATGAAACGTCAGAAACTAGGTGCACGGTTCCAATTGGTATTTTCCTATGGAAAAGAGACGGCAAGAAATTTCACGGTTACTCTTTTAAAAATAATTGACTTTTAATATATTTTCAAATAACAGTGTTAGTGGGTATGGGAGAACAGTGTAGGCCTTTCAACAAGTACCAGGTGCTTAACAGAATAGGAAATGATAAAAAAAACTACAGTCTACTAGGCCTACAACGTTCTCACATTAACAAAATAGAAAATAATCTATATAAAAGATAAAAACCTATAACAAATGATATGATTGCCATTACGACTGTAATGCATCCCATAGACATTCACACTTATATTATAACGGCACAGGAGTGCAAACTTCAAAGACGAAGTACCATTTACTTATTAACATTCAAATATTAATAAGTAAATGGGTATTTTTAGTACTGGTATTAAACTAATAACTGATCAAATCCATCTTTAGTATAGTCAATCGAAAACTGTACAGGTTAACAAACGCAATGACCCCACCACCGTTTGATGTACAAAAGGTTAAAGGTTTCGTCACAGTTATTTTGTAACCGTTTTAAATAACGAAGGTTCAAGCACTCGTGTCAGAGTGCGACACACACTGCCATCTGTCGCACGATAACAATACTCAAACGTTGCGTAATTTTTATATAAATAATATAAAACATAGTCGCTTTTTCTGTTTGTCTGTTTGTCCGCTTAGTTCTTCTAAGCTACTCAAAGAATTTGTATGTAGTTTTCACTACCATTTAAGAGTTTATTCCGGAAGTTTCAAGTGTTATGCATTAATATTTATCTTAGACATAGGTAACACAGAAATTTAGCGGGTTTGACATGTCGCCACATCAGTTGATCGCACCCATGTGAAGCAGGGGCGGGTCACTAGTAATTTATAAAACCAACTGTGAAACGTATGCATACTTGCTCACTCGAGATCACAATTATTCAAGGCCGTTTGTATAATTTAGAAAAAAGAAAAAAACATTATCTTTTGCTTTAAAAATACTTAACTGCATAGGTTTCAACGTCTCTGCCAATGCCGTAACGTAGTTTAAAATAATATTTTGATGGTAATGGTTTGATGTTGTTTGCGGAAGTTAACGTATTTCCAATACTAATTGACACTTGATGTCAGCTAAGTTCAATAGAATTTGGATTCATGTGAAGTACCAAAATATGTCATTCCAATTTTGTTCAGGACGACAAATTTATTTATTTATTTATTTATATCATCACTTACAACTATTATTACAGGTACAACCCAATGCAATAGTGAAGCAAACTTAATAATAATTAACAACTTATTTTCTAAAACTTATTACATAGAACGTTATTCTTGTGAATTCACTCAGTGTACAAGCAAAAATGTCAATTTCCTCCGCTACAAGGTTAAGGGTGCAAAGCACCCGAGTCAGGGGCGCCTCATTTACCAGATTAGTGCGGCCAAGAGGTACAGCTAGCAGCTGAGGCCGCCGTCGCCGCCACACATATCTATCGGGCACACTCAAAGACACCAACTCTAATATGTTCGCGTTATGTATCTTGCCTCTAATTAATTTAAATAAATATGAGACAAGTGCGAACTCACGCCTAACTCTCAGCTCATTGTATCCAACCATGCCTAATATAAACAAGGTGGGATACATGAGCGGGTAAAAAGGATATACTCCATAGAGCCTAAAATATAAAAATCTAACAAATTTATTTTGTATTCGCTCCAACATGAGACTATATTTAGTCTCATGTGGGGCCCAGATGACTGCGTTGCATTCTAATTGGCTTCTCACCAAAGTGTTGTATAAAGCGATAATCGCCTTAATATTTGTGAAACCACGAACAGTACGCATAATAAACCCCAAATTTCTGTAGGCCTTTTTACAGCACCTGACTATATGATCACGAAACGCTAGCCCCGCGTTAAGACTAACTCCCAAGTCCCTAACCTCTGTAACCCTGATCATCGGCATCCCATCAATGTTGTAATCATGTACAATAGGATTACGTGCACGCGAGAAAGTGATGGTGACACATTTTTGAGCGTTGAATTGCATAAGGTTTTCCTTACTCCAAGTAACTACGCTATCTATGGCATTCTGTAAGCGTTCACAATCCTCATCACCCCTCACTGCAATGGATAATTTAAGATCGTCTGCAAATAATAAACAATTTGCATCCTTAACAACTTTGGGCAAATCGTTTACCATAATTATAAATTGCAAAGGTCCGAGGTTACTCCCTTGGCTTACACCAGACCACGTAAAGTACGGCTCTGACTTGTGTCCCTCGTACTCCACGTATTGCTGCCTATCCCTCATGTAACTGGCGAAAAATAGAAGTAGGTGCGGAGTGAAGCCAACGGCTGCGAACTTCCTGAGCAACACGTCATTATCGACCAGGTCAAATGCTTTTTTGAAATCGAAGTAAGCAGCGTCAGCTTGCACCCCACTGTCTACAATCGGCAACACGTGAGCCATGTAACTCTGTAGGTTACTGGTGGTGCTCCTCATTGGTCTAAAACCGTGCTGCGCATCTGAGAGTTGCGTTCTCACTTGCATAAAAATACTGCTGTGAATAGCGCACTCCAACACTTTAGCCGGTGATGACAGTACTGCAATAGGTCTGTATCCATTAACATGGTCGCCACTTGTACCTCCTTTCGACACTGGCACGACACGAGTGGTTTTCCATCTCTCTGGAAACACGGCTGCCTTCAGACACTTATGGAATATATGGAGCAACGGTACAGCCAGCACAGATCTACAGTCTCTGAATATGTATGTCGGCGGAATACCGTCAGGTCCTGCAGATCGCTTCGGCTTAAGTTGACCGAGTGAAAGTACTGCGCAAACTCTTTCACACATTTATCACCAGACAAAACCTCCCCATCTTTTAAAATTCTTTGTGGACTTCGACTGCCCCTTTTGGACTTTACATAGTTCCAAAATGATTTTGGGTCTTTTTGCAGTTGATTTTGAACCCTGTTGCTATGTTGTTCTTGCGCTAAATTAATCAACGGTTTTACTCTAGCCCTACACAGAGCGAACGCTTCGTAATCATCCTGGCTCTTACTAGCCTTGTACTGTTTGTGGTGAATGGCCTTATAACGTATGTTGCGAATTATTTCAGCGGTGTAAAACTCGGGGTAAACGGACTTCGAGCTTACATGACTTCGCCGTTTTCTGGGAACACAGTCATCTATTGCCGCATTAATTGTTTCATAAAAATAATTTAAACTCATTTCTAAATCAAGGTCGTAAATATCAGTCCAATCTATTGCCGCTATTGATGAGTACAACATAAAAAAAATAGCCTTATTAAAACTAGCCTTATTAAAATTAAACTTATAAACTAGTCGATGCCTTGATCTTTTGCAAGCAAACTTCAACCAACGTTGAACCGCCTATGGGAAGGGCTTAAAAAAAACACTTCTCAATACACTTGTCGCGAGGCTCATGTCGAGTATCTCCCGGGCCACCGACTCAGTAGTTGTATGAACCATGGGGCTTAAATCGGTAGGAGAGCTACAGACAAAGGAAATCAACGAGAATTTCCCCACCGAAAACAAGGAAGTTATAAAATACATACAATCAATCTACCTAGCCTTTTCCCAACTTTATTGAGTTTAATCGGCTTCCAGTCTAACCGGATGCAACTGAATACCAGTATTTCACATGGAGCGACTGCCTATCTAACCTCCACAACCCAGTAATTGGATAATACCTACGATACCCCTTGGTCTTCTTCTTTTCGTGTGGTTAGTGACTAACCCGGTGTCAGAGTTTTAAAGCCACCCATGGGCCTCTGACTTGGCTTCACATGCCGTCGAGAAATATCTCGATGTCCTTCACCGTTTTTCAAGCTAGTGATAAATTTTATACAATACGCACATGAATCCGAAAAGTCAGTGGTTCGAACTCGAGACCTGTGACTTGGCAGTCCGACGGTCACACCACTCGGCTATCACTGCAGCTATGATACCATCCCCCTTGGTAAGACTGGTTGACAGACTTTCGGGCTTCTGACGACTCGTAATGACTGTCTGACTATCCACGAATGACAGCCGGGACCAACGGCTTAACGTGCTTTTCGAGGCACGGAGGAGTCTCGGTATGTAAAGATGGTCACCCATCCACAGACTAACCCCTGCAAGCGTAGCTTAACCTTATGGATCGACCCATGCGATAGTTATTCTTTAGCCACGAGCTCCTTCAAGTTATAAAATACATATAATAAAGAAAATAGTTTGCGGGTCAGTCACAAAACCCATCGTGATACGTGAAGGCCGCTGAACTACAGACATACTGTAACTCTTAGGCACGCATAAACGGATGCAAGAACCTTCTCGAAGATACATCTTGTGTGCGTTGGCATTTAGACATATTTACGAAACATACATTGAACACTAGCTCAGCAATTTCTAAGCGTTATTGCGCTAACTTGTAAATGGCTTTCAATCGTCCTGCTGGGCGTTTAAATGACTAGAAGTTATCGATTTCTTAAATGGTCGTGGTTTATAGCATATTTTTTATAGAAAATCATTGATTGGATCATTGAATCGATTGTGTTTTTTATTGAAACCATAGTCACTCATAAATTCATGATTATTCGGTAAATCACATTCGTGTTCCAAAAAAATGGTGGTATACAACAACCCTGAAAGTTTTGATGGCCATTACAAACATTAACATCTCTCACCATCGATCTCTTTATGCCAAGCTAGAGACAAAATGGTTTTACTAAATGCCATTGAGACAAATGGTGTACCTACATACTGTTAAGCATTCGATAGAAAAACATTAATTTAACGTACTTAATATTTATTTCAACGTAACATCAACAGCAGCATAGTAGCAGTGATAGCCTAGTGTTGGGACCGTCGGACTGCCAAGTCTAAGGTCTAGAGTTCGAACCTAAGGCATGCAACTCTGGCTTTTCGGATTCTTGTGCGTATTGTATTATTATCACTTGCTTCAAAAATGGTGAAGGAACACATCGTGAGGAAACCGGTGTGTCTGAGAGATATTTCTAGACGGCATGTGAAGCCAAGTCAGAGGCCCTAAAAATGGTTGGAGTTTTTTGCCCTCAACCGGGCACAAATCCAGACTCCGCGACCTCATGCTCAGTAGTGGCGCTTGCGGCTACTAGAGTAAGTGGTTTCATTTTCAAAATCGGTGATAACTCGGAACCACGATTTTGTCACGATTGCGTGGAATATTTAACTTGTGTTACATGTAAGTTAAATATGTATTTAACGAAGTAAAAACATTCGCAGTTTAACGACTTGCTAGCGGCTTGATGACACATCTGTGTCTAATCAGACGCTGCTTTACCTTAAGTCTTACACAACACTGTCCGATCCGAAACAGGGCACTTAGGTACTGCAATAACTACCAAAAAATAATAAAAATCTTATTGTTATTGAAAATAAAAAAGTTATTGTTATTTAAAATTTACAATTAATGTTGAAAATTAAAAGTTATGACTTGTCGACACCCGCTAAATGACGGTCACCCGTGCCCCATGTAATAAACCAGTAAGGTTCCCCATGTAATAAACCAGTAAGGTTCCCCATTTAAAACAAGGTGGATTTTTTTTTCTTTTTTCCTGTAAATTACCGCATATTGAACAGAAAAAGAAAGGTTTATAGAGATTACTATGGGATTTATTATTGAAAGCAAATAAAACATTCGTACAAAGTCTTGAACGGACGGAAGGGACATCTGTCAGAATCAAACGACAGATATCACAAAAAAGGTTGCGTTTTTACTCTTAGTACGATACTTAACCACACCCTCCCGGATCGGACAGGGTTTTTTTACATGTTTTATATGCTTTACAGCTCGTAAGTTGTATGATAAAGAATAGGCAAAATAAATCCTTTCCACATCCACAGCAGCCTGCTGCTGTGAGTACTGTCAACAACTTATTGCAATCATTAATACCGATAACTAATGTGATGATTCTGAATTGCATTTATTGCTGTGTTTGGCCATTGGAACGCCCATTCTTCACCTTTTATAATTATGAATGTCGCAGAGTTACTGGCATTTCGTCTGAACAAAACTCAATAACGCTAAATGTTGGAAAAAAAACATACAGAATAAGTAGGACTTGCGTAAATATGAGGATAAAATTGTAGTGATTTAGAAGTTTTAAAACTGCATACCTACAAGTTACGAAAAATATTTCTAATGTTAGATTTCTTAAAACATTCGTGTTTCACTACCAGTCGTCCTTGTGAGCTGGTAAGCACGTTTATGTCATCAAATAACAATAAACGAAACGTTTGTGAATAGCTGCAAACCTTTTTATTACCGTAAAACTGCTTTGAAGTGTATAAATATTATTTACGTAGAATCTAAATAACATTTTTAAGTGAAAATATCATCTTAATTAACATGAAGTTATTCGATTGAAACAATAAATGTTTGGAGTCGTAAAATTATGAATTATTTAAACACGATTTTAGAATTTCAAATAAAGGTGTATAATTATGTCATAACTAAAAATATAGTATTAAAAGAAAAGAAAAAAAAAATGTTTTTCACTGTTATTTTATATTTTTTGGTGATAAAACATAACAGACTGCTCTCGCGTCTCAACCTTGTTATTGAAATTAAAGAAATATATTGTTATTGTTTTAGGCGCCAATAATAAAATATTATTTATGAAAAAAAGTATTTTAATTCATTCAAAATACAAAGAAATATACAAAATTACAAAAAAGACGTCCATATGGCACGTGAATTTAGAATTAGATCCCTTAACTGAGATCTCTTTTACTGTTGTTATACAATTCTACTGGTGATAGTAGTTGTTCTACTGATGATAGTAGTTTTTCTACTGTTGAGAGTATTAACTATTTACAGGTTATTTCGGTGTGTGATCTTATTGTCCTAGGGAGGTCTTGGGCTGGAAGCCGTTGGGTCCTGCGGTGAAGGTGACGGAGTAGTGCTTGCCGTCGGGAGCGACGTATGCGTACGATCCTGTGACTGTCAGCGCTGCGTTCTCTGACTGAGGGTTGTCGAGCTTGCCTTCCTCTTGTCTGGAGGTACCATCGCTGGTTTCATAGCTGTAGAAGAAAGGACATATTATTTTTGGGTACTGGCATGTCATTATCAAGTCCGATGACTTGGTCGTTTCCAACTTACTAAGTCGTACTTATTGATGATTCAATATGTCCGACTTAATATGTTGGAAACAATTAATTACTTTAAAAAATATAAACGCAAGAATACGAAGCTACGTTTTTTAGTAGGTTCCTAAATTTTATCATTAAGGAACTTACTGACGCTGAGCTGGGGAAAAATATCTGCCTTTGATCCTTATCTTACATGTTTACCATTGCAGCTATAGCTAATCTAATCCATGGTTGGTCTTTACTTATATTTTTATCAAGAAGCATATGATTACAAGATAATAATTGAATAGATCTTCAGTGTCCTTGACCTACATTTGATCCCGGAATCGCATTTACAATTGATGTCATTAATGACATTAGATTCGTATAAAAAAACAAGGTAGTATTATAAAAATATACATCGAAGTACATAATACGTGTTATTATTTTAAATTGTATTATAAGATTTAACAGCGCTCTCATTGATTTGTATGTAACGAACAGTTTGCTTTTTCCTGTTCACTAAATTTATCTATTTCCATAAAAATACATATTTTTATTCATTGCAGCTATAATTTACATGAATATACATCTACTAGAATATATTATTACATATCACAGGAGAGTAAAATTTTGTAGATAAAATGAATTTTAACTATTGAGAGATGAAACTCGATCGTGTGAGGTCGTTAACTGCTTTCAATCAGATGACCTAAAAAGTCAGTTTTTTAATTTTTTTATTATATATTTATATTACATTTTATTGTTCAATAATTCGTTGCTTAATTAGTAATTTCTTAGTAAAATAATTCATTTGTTTGTATAGATAAAAACATTCTTACAGAAATGGTTTCTCCATACAAAAGACATCAACGCGCGTCACTTAGCTGATCCATTATCTATTTTTTATAAGTATTATTTTTTTAAAGTAATAATGTGGTTTCTTTTTAGTAAGTAAGCTCATTAAATGATATCTTTCTGAATATTTATAATTTGTTCTTGATTAATTATTTTAAAAGGTTATAAAACCAAATAATTATTTTCCTCATTATTTTCCATAATGCATAATTAAGTAAAACCTTTCCATCCGTCCGTCTCTAAATGGTTAAAAGTATGTTATTTTTATGGCCTACAATGGGAGTTGTGTAATGTTAGGTGATTACGTCACAAAGGGTCATCGCCTACTCTTAACTCGACTCGTTTCGCAACAAACGGTTACATTTACCGCCTGATTAAGTAATTATGTCAGTATTGTTAATTAGTCACTTATTCTTTAAGTTTGACGTTTAATTAATATTTCATGTCATCAAAAAAGGTTAAGTTACTCAAAGGCTAAACAGACTTATTGCAAGGATGTCGGTCAGGCCATTTACACGTGACCAGTTCCTAGATTGATCTTTTAGATAGTTTCTGCTTTTAGGTATATTAACGATAATTTGACCTGTAGCCTTATAGGAAACGAGAAATTCGTTATATGATGTTATCAGAACCAAGTGGCGTGTGCCAAATACCAGGTGGTCTGTACACATACGTGAGTACCATAGGTATTATTTACGATACGCGCTGGAAAGACCAGGTGGAGGCTATTGTCCGCAGGATGACCTAAAGACTATACTTTAATAGTACTTAAAATTTAAGCTTTTTTTCTTTTAAGTTTCGTTATCGTGTAACGGATGTAACCTCTCAACTTGGGATTTTTTGAGGTTTTGAACCACAGATTTTTCATGCCTCCGTATGCTGGGACACAGGCCTTACAGAGATGAGGCATGTCCCAGCAGTGGGAACATTATAGACTGATTATGAAACAAAGTTAATTATAAAAGGGACTTATATATTTCCAATTGAATCATATTATAAGTTAATAATGAAAATATGAGCATAACTTACGCGAAACTGTAACCATCGGGCTCGACATTGCTATCGAAGCGCAGGATCTGCACGTCTTGTGGGTTCTGCGGTGCGCCTGCGCAGACCGCCACTAGCACGCAAACCAATGTAACCTGTGTATGAAGAAATTTGAAATTAATTAATTAGATAGGTTTTTGATATCAGGGATCATGTTTTCTTATAATTAGAAACTTTTAATTTTGCCTCGTTAGTCTAGTGGTCGCAAGTGCTACTACTGAGCATGAGGTTCGATTCCCAGGTCGGGCAAAGTGTAATTGGGTTTTTCTATCTGGAATTTCTCAGTAGCAGCCCAGAGTCCTGGATTTGTGCCCGGTTGATGGCGATAGGCTCGCCTCCTATTACATGGGACTTAAACATAACTGGCGAAATGTGGGTGTACCTACAGGTACACCTTTGCCCAACCCTTCGGGGAAACAAGGCGTGATGTTATGTTATGTTTTAATTCTGACCCGCTACAAGGGGCCTATCTCCAAGATATGCTCTAGTAGGTATTCCTTCGAGTAGGAGAAGATCAAAGAAATGATGGATGGACTGAGTGAAAGATGATATGGCTAGAAAGGGGGTGACTACCAAGATGACGACTAATGGACCACAAATGAATTGAGATAAGGGTAGGAAATAAAAATCTACCAACCATAGCATAATTATTTAGTATGATGTGAAGCTCAGATAAACTACCAAAAAAGCATTGTTTGCCTTTGATGCAGCCGTGTGCCACAAAGGGACTGCCTCGTTGGTCTAGTGGTCGTAAGCGCGACCTGAGCATGAGGTCCTGGGTTTGATTCCCAAGTCGGGCAAAGTATTATTGGGTTTTTCCAACAAGAATTTCTCAGTAGTAGCCTGTAGGCTCTCGTATAGTGCCCGGTTGATGGCAATAGGCTCGCCCCCTATTACATGGGACTTAAATAACATAACTGGCGAAATGTGGGTGTAATACAAGTACACCTCTGCCCAAATCTTCAGGGAAACCAGGCGTGAAGTTATGTTATGAGTACCACAAAGATGTGGCACTCAGCTGCACGCGAATGTGATTAAGAAAACCCAATCGATATCTTATACAAAGCATTCGAGTGTTACGCCTTTCTGAGTGCAACCTATGCACATGCGTTGTACGAATATTACACATTTAAAACAATATTTGTTAAACGTTTTCTCAGTTTACAAGTATTTTGCTCGATGATAAAGTTAAGCAATTGTATGAGTGGTTATTGTGCCGCGCTCATCCGTTTTGGGGTGTTAACTCAGCGCTTATGTGCCAGAGGAAGCTTTTCAAGTGATGAGAATAAAAATATGATTTCAACTTTTTGCTTATAATTGTAAGAAATTTCAAAGCCTTTCTAATTTTTAATAAGCATTAGGTAATTATAAACCTTTTAAATTTATTAGGTTGCTATAAAATTGTAAATTGGATATAATTTTGAGATTATTTATTAATATTTTTCAAGATTTAAATTTTTCTTCAAAAGCATTTATAGTTTTAATCGGAAAAAGCTATATTATTATTGATTTATTTAAGGATATGAAAATTAAAAAAATATAAGACAGAAATTATAAAACCGTTTGTTAAGTAACAACAATTACATTAAAGTATTGCTATTAAACCGTTTATTAAAACAAACCTCATTTGCTCTATGGATTCTGGTTATAGAAATGGTAACTTCTAAATGCTAACTATTAGATAGTGACAGTAAACGTTTACAGTTTAATTGACAACCCATTGTAAACTATTAGCGAGCCAAAGAACCAACTTTCGAAGACTAAGTATTATGCTAAGTGCATTATATGAACTGCATGCCATTTTGCTTCAGTAAGACGAAAAAAACAAAACAATTGTCTCGCTAACTTTCCAGCAAAAGTTTTCTTTGAAAAGATTGAAATTAGTTTAAGTATTAATCAATGCAGAGCACACTGAAACTTCACTGCTTATACCAAAATGAATGCACAGTAATCAACAGATATTGAAATCCTAAATAAACTAATGGTTTATTTAGGATTTGATGGCACGATAATAACAGACCAGCGGTTGCAACGTAACTCTGGGGTCAGGATCCATCAAGTCACTCCGGTATGACACCTCTACCCATTGTTTTTGCGCATCGGACGACCATTACCACATCTTACTGTTGCATCACAAGAGACACGACACACTTTTAACAACTAATTACCAAAAAAATACATTTTAACTTTTAAATAGTTATTAAATCTCTTAGTACTTATTATGATTAAATAAATAATAAATAAAATAAATCTCAACTCACGTATTTGAGCATGATGCTTAGTATTCGTCTCGAGTTCAAACTAACGAATGAGTAACTAGTGTAAGATCGTCCATTTTATATATATCCCGAGTTGCAGTTACTTGCAGATGTCTGACGTCATGTAGGATGGGTCACGGTGATACGCTTGGAGATACACTCGTATGTTTTCAAGAGACCTCAGCACTTTTTTATGAACTTTGGACATGCCCGCTAATCAACAATAGGATCTATAATTGGTGATGCGTGTTTCGTAATTAATTTAATGTGTATTTAAATTAGTTTCGCAAAAATACTGCTCACTAGGAATAAAAAGTACCATGCACGGCCCTGTGTGGTAGACTGGTAGTTAGTGTATGTGTGGTTGGTAATTGTATGCATATTATTTACAGGATATGTTAATGGTATAAATATTAATTGAAAAGGGGTTTCCATCATTCGTACGTTTGTTTATTATTATTATGTAATATAAAATAAATATGTTGACAGCATTATTATCTTGTCTCATCGTTCATACATCGCAACGGAATAAACGTTTATTTATAATTGCACTTTATGCTTACTTGTTTTGTGCTTATTAAATGTTGTCCTATCGTTAAGCATTCAGGGTCAAAATGTCCAACGGTGTCAAAATGTCCAAACCCCAAAATGGCCAATCGTCAAAATGTCCAATTCCCAAAATGTCCAATCTTTGAGAATGTGGTAAATGTGTTCAATAACTCATCAAAGCACTTTTTTAATAATTAATATAAACAAAAAATACAAAATACTGAAATAATCAAAACATGTTTTATTTATAAGTAACAAATGAAGACCAGAGAAGACTTCATCATATACCCGAAATCACTATTTTTGACATTATTTAATATAAAAAACCGGCCAAGTGCGTGTCGGACCACGCACAATGTAGGGTTCCGTAATTGGAATGAATGTATCGTAAGAACAAACTTAACTTTGTAATTGAAAAACATGTTCTCCCATACGGAATATACGGGAGAACATGTTTTTGCAACCGCAAATTTAAATTGGTCAATTATTACTCGTAAACTTGTAAAGCCCACTTAAGTGTGATAGTTTTCCTTTAAAATTCGTTATATATAAGTACTAATGCCGTGACATTTGAATTTCTAACTACAACCGTTTAGTTGGTAGAGGGCGGGGGGACACTTGACTCTAACGAAAATTGGTACTTTAAAGCTTGATAAGTCACGAACGGTTTATTTAATCAAAAAACGGTCTTCGCAAACCCCTAATATTTTTGAAAGATCTATCCAACGTTATCCCACACTATGGGAAGGACAAAAAAAATTTTATCATCCCCACTTTACATGTAGGGGAGGTACCCTAAATAATTGTTTTATTCAAAATTTTATTTTACCACTTTTTTGGCGTCATTAATTTGTATACTCATGCCAAATTACAACTTTCTAGTACCAATAGTTTTGAGCTTAACCGCGGACAGACAGATAGACAGACGGACAAGGTGAAACTATAAGGGTTCCTTGTTGACTACGGAACCCTAAGAACCCTAAAAATACAATAATCAAAATCATAACTTTTACAATTATAAGCTGAAATAAAAATTAAACATAGTTTTATATATAGATAAATATATAGGTAAGACAAAATAAAAACCTTGCGTACCTTGAGTACGCAAGGTAGGACATAAAGTTTTTTTTTTTTCAAGTAATTATCAATATAATTTTTATTTATAATCAACAAGCATTTTTTTTTGGTTTATGTAATAATGATATAATGCTATTTTGAAATTACTAGCAAAATATTTATAGGGCGTTCTACCCCTGAATATGAACAACTTTCACTATTGGACCGACTGAAAATTTTCACAGGACCAACTGAAAATTTCAGAGTTGGTCCTGTCCTGAAAATTTTGCACATTTTGGGATTTGAACATTTTGACACCGTTGGACATTTTGAGAATTGGACTTTTTGACCCTGAACGTCGCGTAGAACTATGCGACATGTAACGCTAAAGATCCGTTGTATTAAATTTGAGCAAACATTAAATTATTGTCATACAAGGAAATCCTTAAACCGTTTCTATACAAAATGCATTACGAAGTGTCAGATTACATGTGACCGTAGTACTTCACTAAAATGTAATTGAATTTAATAAAATCTGCCTCAAAATTCATGACAGACAGATTAGGAAATAGTACGTGAGTGAAAACACAATGGGTTCGTTTAAAGCTGCGTATCATCACCATTGTGACATGTTTGCTGAAGCTCAGTCAACTGTTTTAGAACTAGTGAGAAAAAAGATTATCGTTAAATCTCTAAGATTTAACTTTATGACTGTCCTCCTAGCTTAGAAATAGATACACCTATGTTTCTAGTATTTGTTAATTGTTGCGAAATACTATTGTCTTGTAGACAAAATTGCAAAACATTAAACAAAAAAAAAATTGTTGTTTATAAACTTTACTATTCTATTCTTATTAAGATTACGAAATTGACTCAGAACCATCGTCTTGTGTTTTCAAACATTCAAAACTACTTCAAGCTAGGTACAATATTAATGGAATATTTTGCAATGATCAGTGTATTATGAACGACAAAGATGGCATATCAAACTTAGTTCGGTTTTATAGCTCATTATAAATTAATTATAATATCCATTTATCTAGTAACACGAAGAGTTGTGTAATTCGTATTTAATATACAACTGCGACATGAATAAAACATAAATAATATGTTTATTAAACAATACAATATTTACTAATTGTCTATATGTAGCCGTGAGAACTTTGGAAATGCTTGTGAATCCGATCGAAAATGTTACATGATTGGATTATTATTATTTTGAATCATTATTAGACTAATCATAAAAAAACAAAAGTCATTTATTCAAACTAAGCCGAGAAATCAGAACTTTCGAACGTCAAAATTACATAAGACAGTCCCCCAAAAACACCCGCCCTTCACCACTTCCTAGTTCTTTCCGAGATTCATTGAAAAATTCAAGTTCTAAATCAATTTGATAACAGCACTAAGATCGGAAAAAGAAGGTGGCGGTAGGTATAGGTTCTACTTCGTCCGGTTTCAGGTCAAAATAAAAGCTTTTCGTGTTCAAAGCTCGGAGTCGGACCAAAATCGAAACCGCTTTCGTCAACTTCCATGAAGTACTTATTTGTATTACCAGTGACGGCTCGGCCCGAGTCAACAGGACCCGAATAATAATAACAAATATTTCGCTCCCGATTACGGTCATTTGTACGGTCAGACAGAAAATCGATATTTTAAAATAAATCATTACATTTCTTTTGTTTTTGGAAGTTTCTGATTTGGCCCAGTTGACTCGGGCCAAGCTGTCACTGTCCCGTCCGGGCGCTCTTCGGTATTTGAGACGTTTAGACCAGAGACGATCACCGTGACCATTCCTTTAAAATAAACAAAAGAGGAATCTGTAATTAAGTAATTACCAATAAAGAAAGTTTCCCTTTTCGATTTCGGTTGACAGAATCCATAATTTGGCTTTTGTTTTGGATGTAAATCATTGTTTTGTGCGAACATTAAAGACCAATTGTTCCGCATATTACCACACAATACAGCCGACAATGAACATACTTTATTGCTATCTATAACCCAGAAGTGTCAACAGGACCGAAGTAGGTAAATACAAAGGAGATTGCCCGATTTGTAAGGAAAGTTGGGTCCCACTGGAAAATTGTTGTGCCCTGAAGATTTTAATTTTAAATAATAGTAAAAACATAGTATTTTCATAATCAGAAACCATTTTTCATTTATTCACCCTGGTTCAAGAGATATAATTGTTTTTCTGTTGTAGCACTAAGAGTCAAATATCTCACAAAGAACAGCACTATTAAGAGTCAAATATCTCACAAAACGTAATGCACTCCAGGAACTTAATAGCTCAACTCGGTAGTAGCAGAAAAAGCACGTATCGTAAATAATAACTAAGTAAAAGATTACGGAATTCAAAACTCAAAGTATCTAAACAAAGCAATGACGCACGTAACGAACCACAGAACATACGTAAGTATCTCTATGTAGTCTGTGCACACTCACAGAACGAAGTCTGCGAGTTCTGTGACATGCACAAGTAAATGTTGCCAGTTTTTTTTTTTATAATTTATTAATAAATCGTTATAGATCAATCGATAAAAACTACTTTTCTACTAAGGAGTTATCTAAATAAACATGGCTATTATTTTTGTGTCTATTACTTTTCTGAACATTTATTATTTATCAATGAGTATTATAAGTTTAAGTAACCTATTATTGTCATTGTTCCATCGGTTTTACTCGCATCGACTATGAGCATTGTTTATTTATCCAATAGTGTTCGTCATCAAGAATACAAGAATACTTTACATAAACTCATATTTGGCGTACACGTATTGTTGTTCATTTCAGATATGTATGGTACAATAATACGTATAATAGGACAGGGATAACATCATTCTATCTCATCGTCCTAAAACAAAATACTAACACAGTAGCGTTGAAGTTGTCAAATGTTGAGATCTAATTGAGATGTAAACTGCTCATATGTTATATATAATTAAATAAAAAATAATAGTTTTTTTTATTATTTAATATCGTTTTAATTAATATCGATTACTCAATTGATTAAAAGATAGCTTTAGTTATTAAATTCTTTGATACCTGGCAACTTTTTTTTGTATACCAATCAAACCACAGACTACATTGAATCAAACGGATGTCGACGTAATGTTTAACTATTAATTAACTTTATCTTTATTCCCAGGATGAAATAAATTGTATAAAAAATACCCTGTACACAAAAAAAATAGTTATATTTTTTGGTTATTATTAAAATCAGGCACTCGATACCACAAAATCCCGACCTGCTCCGTGGCAATCTCCTTTGGAAATATTGTTTTTACACGGGATAGGTTACCAGTCGAACTTGATTTTCGGGTCGGCATCAACCACCTGATTTTGGTTTGGCCAGACTCGTTGGTCTAGATCACGGTAGGATCAGACTACACAGGTTTACACAAATGTACTTATTTTTCTAGTTGCCTTCACGGTAATTTTTTATAACGAGCATTAAGTACAAAAAATAGTCTACACTACAAATCCGATTAAAGCAACAACGCTTGATTAGTTTCATTGAACACCTTATTGAGCCACCACTTTGTGGTTAGGTCATTATACATAGGTGTTATTTCCTTTTCTTATTCTAAAAATGGTGGGTCTTTAGTAGTTTTTAGGGTTCCGTACCTCAAAAGGAAAAAAAACGGAACCCTTATAGGATCACTCGTGTGTCTGTGTGTCTGTCCGTCTGTCACAGCCACTTTGCTCCGAATCTAATGGACCGATTAAGTTAAAATTTGGTACACATATGAATGTCTGTGACCCAAACACAGATGTGTAACGAAAATAAATGAATTTTGATTATGGGAGTCACTTTTCAGGGGAAATTTGAAAAATACAAAATTACTTTTTGCAAACTGTAGGTACTGTGTGAACTATCAAATGAAAGGACTAGTTATTAGGATCACAATTTTTTTTAAATCATTTTACAATAAATACTTTTAAAGATATTTAAGAAAATTTATGAAAATTAACCATTCCTCCCCCTTATCTTCGAAACTATTGTGTCTACCATTTTCAAAAAAAAATACAGAAAATAGTTGTAAATTTATAAATTACAGGAAAACCTATAAGTATTGTGCGTACAAACTTACATTTTTCAACTACAATGTTAAGTTTGTCCTTGGGATAAATTCATCCCAACTACGGAACCCTTCCGTCCGTCCGTCACGCTCTTGGCCTGTTTTTAAAATCGACAGATTAATCAAGGCATCATCCCACAACTACAGTAAAGCACCTTGCACGTCATCTTTTCTTTTGCCAAATTGCACCTTTTCCGACGAGAAAATCTACACACAAGACTACTCTGTGGATATACTACTAAGACTTACTTTTTTAATTACCTTTTGTTTTTAATGGATATTAGTTGGGTGGACAAAGGAGGGACGTATAATAGTTTAAAGTTCCCTGCTAACATAATTCTTGGTGCCAGTCGTGGAATACCACGACTGGCAACTGGTTGCAACTGTGCTTCATCATGAATAAGTATGGTTTTAATCAAGTGTGTAGCTTGGGATCTATAAGTTGAGGAGTACATACAGGTATTAGTCAATCTTTGTGTATAATAAACTAGCTATTATTGTTTGGTAATCGGTAGTAATCAAATAATGTTGTTTGAACTTTCGACTCAAGAAATACTCATTCAATTTGAAGTGTGATAACTTTAAGTAGAGGTGCTTAAACGATGTACCTAATGAGTGGACATGATTTGTAATATTTTTATATTACTGTATTGACGTCTATTTTTAAACTTATAGGTACTACCTATACTTGTATATGCAATTGCAATATGCAAAGAAAACGGTTGCATCCAACTTACATATATTTTGAAGAATTTAGGTAGTTTTCCTATGATTAAGATACGAGTATAATACAACTATGTTCTTCCCGTATATTACCGTACTCAAAATACGCATTTGGACGTGCAATTCCGTTTGTTTGTATTTCTCCGTCCGTCTTACTTCTACTACCTATAATTTAACAGACATCTATACTCTATTTGAAATACCTAAGATTAGATATTTAAAAAATCTTTTTTACAGCCCGTTCAACCGATTTTGACTTCTATTGCGTCGGAGGCATGACAAATGGCAGCTGCAGTAAAGAGTTGGTATTTTAACCACATTTTGCTATTAATGCCATCCTTATGCTTAAGGTATAGAAGTCAAAATCGGTTGAACGTACTGTAAAAAAGGTTTGTTTAAATGTCTAATCTTATTTCAAATGGAGTAAAGTATAATGTAGTTATTTCATAAGAATGATTAAAAAATAATAAGGGAGATGGAGCTCTGCACGTTTTGGAACCCAACCTATTACACTCGAGAGCAATGAATCCGGGTCACTTAAAGAATCCTAAAAATCTCGGAAACTAAAAATGCTAGGTTAATGCAATAAATTGTATTTAATAGACAATGTAATACTCCTTAAATGAAGGTATTAAAACTTCTTAGTTATTGTAAAGTTATATCATAAAAAAATCAAATTTGAAAAAGGGCCACTTTCGAAGATGGAACTACGAAATTACAGCATTTGGTTTTGCTTTTGTTTGTAATCTGTCATTTATGTGGGTACATAAACCATGTTGATAGTGCTCTATATTCATTATTCAAGCTGAAATTATGTCGCTTACGCCTGAAGAATGCACCAGAATACTTACAATGCTGGAAACCGGCCGGAGTCAGCGCGATACAGCCAGGACTGTCGGTGTGTCGCTGTCAACAGTACAAAGAGTTCTCCGACGTTACGAAGAAACTGGTTCTAACCTACGCAGACCAGGAACGGGCAGAACCAGGTGTACCACAGCACGAGAAGAACGATACTTGGTGAACACCATGCTTCGAAATCGCTTTCTTACAGGAACTGAACTCACAAATCAGTTTCGACGCCTCGGAGGAAGTAACCCAAGTGCATGGACAGTAAGACGTCGGCTTGCTGAATCTAACTTAAAACCCCTTAGACCTGCAAACGGCCCTAAACTGGAGCGTGGGCATCGTATTTCAAGACTAAGATATGCCCAGAGCCACGTAAATTGGAGTATTGAAGATTGGTCAAAAGTTATGTTCTCCGACGAATCAAAATTTATGCTCTACAAGCACGATGGAAGACACAGAGTGTATCGAAGACCAGGGGAAAGATTCAAGCAAGCATGCATCGAAGAAAAAGTAGCCTACGGTGGTGGGTCTGTACTTGTGTGGGCCGGAATTTCTTCTGAAAGTCGCACAGAGCTGGTGATCATAGAAAACGGCTCTTTAACTAGCGAAAGATATGTGGAAGAAATCCTCAATGATCACGTTGGTCCATTTATGGTCAATTTAGGTGAGGATGCTATATTTATGCATGACAATGCCCGACCTCATACAGGTAGGATTGTGAATGACTACCTTCAAGAGATGAACATTACTCGTATGGAGTGGCCAGCGCGCAGCCCGGATATCAACCCGATCGAGCATGCTTGGAACGAGCTAGGCAGATGCGTAAAACAACGAAACCCTCCCCCAATCACGCTTCGTGAGCTCAAAATTGCTCTCACAGAGGAATGGGAGAATATTCCCCAAAATCGTATAAGGAACTTGGTGTACAGCATGCCAAACCGCGTAAACGCAGTAATGGAAGCACGAGGAGGCAATACTGTAATGTAGGTAGATGAACATTAATAAATGTATGTTAGGTAGGTCAGGCGCCGGCCGCAGCTGGCAGTCCGCAATATACGAACTAACCGAGTGCCCGTGTTTTATTGTCCGCCGTACAAACATCACAGTGGCGACGAGTATTAATTACCTTTGTGCGCGTGCGTTTTGGAACAATAGTCAAGATGTCGATTGGGAAGTTATGCGAATTTGACGTAAAAACGGGACAGTGGTCATCCTACGTGGATAGGTTGGACATGTACTTTCTTGTAAATAAAGTGGCAGAGGAGTTGAAGTTACCTACTTTAATTTCAACAATCGGTGATGAAGCGTACGAGTTACTCGTCAACCTATCGAGTCCAAAGAAACCGTCAGAGCTAAAGTATGGTGAAGCCATTGGTATAATGCGTCAGCACCTTCAGCCGACGCCATCTTCATTAGCGGAAAGATACCGTTTCCGGCAGAAAAGACAGGGAATGGACGAAAACGTGGCAACCTACGTGACGGAGTTAAAAAGATTAGCTCGACACTGTAAATTTGCAGCAAATTTAAGCGAGAGCTTGCGTGACCAGTTCATATGCGGACTCAGGAGTGACGTCATCAGGCAACGGCTGTTTGCGGAGGATGACTCAATAACATTTTCACAAGCCGTGAAGATAGCGAACGCAATGGAAGCGGCTGAAAGAGATGCTGCGGTAGTGGATTTAGCGTCCACATCTAGTCGTAAGGCGGAAGCAGTACATTCGGTCGCATCAAATAAAGGGGACCGCTGCGGAGCGAGTCACAGCAGGAGCGGTGGCAGCATGCGGCCACGCGGCCGCTGCGGACCGGGCGGCGCGGGTGGCGCGGCCGGCGCGGGCGGCGGCGGCGGCGGGCAAGCCGCGAGCCGCGTGGCGCGCGCTCCTAGCACGGGTTTCGCATCGGGACGCAGCAACAACTGCACAGCTTGCGGAGCCACTAACCATAGTGTGGCAAGCTGTCGCTACAGGGAGTTTGTGTGCAGCAAATGCCAGCGTACGGGGCATTTACGTCGGGTGTGTCCGGAGAGTGTCGAACAATCGTCGCGAGGAACTTCATATCGTCGCGGTCGTCGGAATGGTAATATGTATTCCGCGGAAGTCGTAAGCGAGTCCGACGTGGAGGACATCGAAGAGAGTTTAAACCTGATTGGACTGAATAATTATAAGCCAGTAAGTTTACCTATTTTTGTAGATGATACCGTGCTAAATATGGAAGTAGATACAGGGACGGCGATTTCATGTATAAATGATTGCACCTACGAACGTTATTTTTCACATCTGTGTCTTAAGAAGGACGATACAATTTTAAAATTTTATGATGGTACTAAAATAAAACCATTGGGTATAATTCGCCCACGAGTTCGATTCCAAGGGCAGGAAAAACAGCTGGAATTGTTTGTAATAAAAAACGGTACTACATCTTTGATAGGTAGGAAATGGTTAGCAGACCTACAAATAAAAATACCTTTGCTAAAATGTACCCGCAAAAGTATAAGTAGCATGAATTGTGTGCAAATTAATGAAGGAATTGAAAATATTCTCGACAGATATAAGGAGTTGTTCAGCGGCGGACTGGGTCGGTACAAGGGCGGCAAGGCTATGCTGCGAGTGCGCTCGGGGGCGACGCCGGTGTTCCAGCGCGCGCGGCCCGTACCATACGCGCTGCGCGAGCGCATCGACGCTGAGCTTGATGCCATGCTGCGAGACGGCGTCATCGAGCCCGTCGACTGCTCCGACTGGGCCTCACCTTTGGTACCGGTGACTAAAGCAGACGGTACGTTGCGAATCTGTGCGGACTATAAAGCGACTCTGAATCCCGCTTTGCTGATCGATCGATACCCGCTTCCGAAGATTGAAGATGTGCTCGTAGGCCTAAACGGGGCGCAGTTTTTTAGTAAAATTGACCTTTCACGTGCGTACAACCAAGTAGAACTAGATGATTCAAAAAAATACACTGTTATTAATACACATCGGGGTCTTTTTCAGTATAATAGGTTAGTTTACGGTTTGTCGTCAAGTGTAGGTATTTTCCAACGTATAATGACGAATTTATTGGGTAATATACCAAATGTGCAAGTGTTTCTCGATGACGTCATAATTGGCGGGAAAAATAAAAACGAGCATTTACATGCACTCGAACAAGTCTTACAGCGACTATCTGAGAGTGGGCTAAAGTTAAAGCAAGAAAAATGTGTTTTCTTGGTTGATGAAGTGACTTATTTAGGCTATGTTGTTTCTAAAGAAGGGGTCAAAGCGGACAAATCAAAAATAAAAGCAATAAGTAAATTAAAAGCTCCTAATAATGTTAGTGAATTACGTTCCTTTATAGGTATGGTAATTTTTTTTTCAAAATTTATCAAAAATTTTAGTCCCATGTTAGTACCTTTACACAGACTATTACGAAAAGGTGTAGACTGGAACTGGGATGAACAGTGTGAGCGTGTGTTTACGCAGATAAAACAAGCTCTAATGGGTACCGAAGTATTAGCACACTACGATCCCAACAAACCTCTAATCGTAACGTGTGACGCGAGCGCGCGCGGCGTGGGGGGCGTGCTGGCGCAGCCCGGGCCGAAGGGCGAGCGCCCGATAGCATATGCATCACGTACGCTTACCGTCGCGGAGAAAAACTACTCGCAAATACATCGCGAAGCACTAGCGATTATATTCAGTATACGGAAATTTCATCAATATATTTACGGAAGAAAGATAATTTTACGCACTGATCACAAACCCCTAGTATCAATGTTAGGCCCGCAAACGGGGATACCTACAATGACGGCTAGTAGGATGCAACGATGGGCAGTGATACTATCGGCATACAATTACGACATAGAATATATTCGCACGAATGAAAATTGCGCTGACGGCTTATCACGTCTGCCGGAAAATAATAGCGTTAAAAACGCGAAGGAGGAATCAATTCCTGAACAAACATACCTGCACTTCGCACAAGACGGGTTGTTGCTTGATTATACTGAAATAAAAAAACAAACGGAGAGGGATCCGTTATTAAGTAGAATTTTAAACTACCTACGAGATGGTTGGTCAGATAGGTGTGAAATTGTGAACTTACAACCGTATTTCAATAGGAAAGCGGAGCTGTACGAGGAGTTAGGTTGCGTCATGTGGGGTCACCGGGTGGTGATACCGGAAAAATGCCGGGATAAGGTTTTAAAAATCATCCATGAGCCGCACATGGGCATCGTCAAGTCTAAGGCGTTGGCACGCAGCTACGTATGGTGGCCGGGCATCGACGAGGCGGTGGAGCGCGAGTGTCGCGCGTGCACCGTGTGCGCCGCGTACGCGGACGACCCCCCGCACGCTGCCCCCCGCCCTTGGCCCTGGCCCGCCAGGCCGTGGTCTCGGTTGCATCTGGACTTTATGGGGCCTATATGCGGGAAAACTTATTTAGTTATAGTAGACTCGACGTCCAAGTGGCTGGAGGTATTTCAAGTTCCCAGTACTGCAGCGAGTCATACGATGGTCAGGTTGCGCGAGCTGTGGAGTAGGTGGGGGGTCCCCAGACAGATAGTGACGGATAATGGACCGCCGTTCACTAGTAGTGAATTTTCACAATTCGTACAAAGTGACGGTATCCAGCATATATTCACAGCCCCCTATCATCCATCATCCAATGGAGCCGCGGAAAATGCTGTTAAGACTTTAAAAAGAGTTATTAAAAAAGCTAATTTAGGTAATAAAAGTGTAGAACAGGCTCTGAACACATTCCTGTTATATTATAGGAATACGGAACACTGCACTACTGGAATAAGCCCATCAGTCGCACTTATAGGGAGACGGTTGCGAACCAAGTTAGACGTGCTAAAACCCGATATGGGAATTAAAGTACAAAAAGCGCAGCAGGGGCAGGTTGATAGTGCGGGAGGGACGGAAAGGAGGGTGAAAGTAGGAGACGACATTTGGTATAGACAATATCTAAAGGGGGAGAAATGGCTGCCCGGTACTATAGTTAACTCGACAGGGCAAAGCAACTACAAGGTACTAGACAGTAACGGTAAACAGGTGCATAGACATATCGATCAGCTTAGGCGTAGGACAAGGAGTTCTCTAGTAGTCCCCACAGATTGGTCAAGTTCGCCGGAAACTTCAGCTCCTACGTTGCCCTTCGAAGGCCGGTCGGAGCGGCCGGAGGCCTCGGTGGCGTCGTCGTCGCCTGCGCGGGAGCCTGCGTCGTCACCGGCTCAGAAAACTGATCAGACCGATCGAGATACAGTGGCAGAAGAGTTCTCGACACCACCGTCTTTGCCTGTACCGCCCCAGTCTCGCCCCATTAGGAAATGTAGGTTAAATAAAGATGTTAATTTTAAGATTTAATTAAGGATTAAGTTATCATTGTTAAGTATCAGTTAAGTAATAAGTAAGACTTTGTTAAGAGTTAAGTTGTGGAATTTTATGTGTTATCTTAAGTAGGTATACAGAGTAAGTTAGGTTAGCAGTTATTGTAATTATTAAGTTAGTCGGCTTGTTGTTAATTAGTGGTGGAGGGATGTAATGTAGGTAGATGAACATTAATAAATGTATGTTAGGTAGGTCAGGCGCCGGCCGCAGCTGGCAGTCCGCAATATACGAACTAACCGAGTGCCCGTGTTTTATTGTCCGCCGTACAAACATCACAAATACGAAGTATTAAAATTCAAGAAAATCGTAATAAAGTTCAAAAATTTCATGTTTCCTATTTTTGTTTTAAGGAGAGATCAGCAGTTTTTTTCTTTATGTAATTTTGTGTTAATAAAAAGTATGGTGACTCATATTTTTTTTACTATCATTTAAGGAGTATTACATTGTCTATTAAATACAATTTATTGCATTAACCTATCATTTTTAGTTTCCGAGATTTTTAACATTCTTTAAGTGACCCGGATTCATTGCTCTCGAGTGTATTTTATAAAAGCGAACTCATGTAGTCCCAATGACGGTCAAGAGTCTTAGAAGTACGAAGTATTTGATACTTTGAATAGTGTGGTGCAGCAATCGATTGACAAATATGAATGGTGGTAGTTATAGGTAGATTATCTACAGTCAAAACCATTTTCATTACCTTCAATCTGGCTGGATGTAAGATTAACACACGGAAGATGTTTATGTGTGAATTGTTATATAAGTGCGGAAAAGAGCCCGTGAAATAAACTTTACGCGTCAAAGCTCCAACGATAATATTTACTTACTCAACGTTGCACAACCGTGGTACCCGTCATAGACTTGGTAATTATTTATTAAAAGGTGTCTACTACAAGGAGCAAAAGCTCCTTGGTCAAAATCGGAACTAACGCCGTCATCTAGATTTTTATATACAATTTCTGTGACAATATCACTAATGTTTGCCAACAATGCCCCTTTGTCAATGTTATTCAAGTGCCAAAAGATCTTGGCAGTACGATTATATTGCGACAAAAGGACAGATAACAGCTTTTTGCCCTTAATATGAACAAATTATTAACAAGTATAAAGTACATGAAGCTATGTCCTGAATTACCGCATCAATGCTCGTGTATTGGCATTTAGAATATTGATGTCCCTAAAACAATAAATGTTTCTAGTAGGTATTTATGAAGAATCTTATGAATAAATTTAGACATGTGTATACTTTGTTTATGGCTTAATATTATTACTTGGAAAGGTGTTGCGTGCTCATGACGCAAAAAACATATTTTTTTAACATTTTTTTTTATTATCCTTGTCATTGATTAAACTTTTGTTAGGTTTTAAATGTTCGTCAATTTAATTTATTGTAATCCTACATACTTAGATAAATCATAGGTACAGTAACGAAATAACTACAGTATGGTCTATTTCAAAAGTATCTGATGAATATGTAAACAATTAACAAACTCTGTTTAGGTTAAATGATTACCCAATAATATTATTATTAATGCGAAAGTGAGTTTGTTTGTTTGTTATGCTTTCACGCTAAAACGGCTGAACGGATTTGGATGAAATTTGGCACACGGGTAGATCATGACCTGGAATAGGACATAGGATTCCTTATATCCTGATATTCTCACTGGATCGAGACTTACGTGGGTGAAACCATGGGGCGCAGCTATTAATATTATAAATGCAATAGTGAGTTTGTTTGTTACGCTTTTACGCTAAAATGGCTGAACAGATTCTAGTGAAATTTGGCACATGAGTAGACCATGACCTGGGTTAGGACATATGATACTTTTATCTCGGTAGTAAGTTCCCGTTGGATAATGTCCTACCTCCACGTGGGCGAAGCCGTGGGCAAAAGCTAGATCGTCTGTATTAAGAAGGATTCAACTTTATATCATCATCTGCCTAGCCTTTTCCCAACTAGGTTGGGGTCAGCTTCCAGTCTAACCAGATGCAGCTGAATACCAGTATTTTATATGGAGCGACTGCCTATCTGACCTCCACAAGCCAGTAATTGGGTGATACGATACCCCTTGGTCAGACTTCAAGGATTCAACTTTATATATCACCACTTTTTCTAACAATAATTTTATTAATAACATTATTAAATTGTAACTGAAAAATCTCGAGGAAAATTAAAGTTAAACATCTATAAGATGATTTCAAATAAGAATTTCGGGTTATAGTATTCAAATAATCAAATCAAAGTACGTTGTAACACTATGAATTAGCATCCATAGGTAAGTTTTCTGTTCCATTTCTTTACATTTTCATCAAATTATTTTGGAACAAACAGTACAGCCTAGTAGATTAGCTGCATCCAGGAAAAATTATATTCAATCTCATAACATGTTGAGGGGAAGCGTCACAAAAAAATATTTAAAATCAAACAATCATATACCTACATATATAAGTCGCTCTAATGAGTAAGTAACTTGAAGGTTGAGACTGACTCATAGAATCACGAGATCCTCGACTTTCGATAGTGTCACACAACTACGGTCCAATCAACCCTTCATTCTATTAACTTTGAGCGTACGTTCGAACTTAACCTATTTAGATATTGGTATCGTGTACCATCCTTTTTTTCTTTTTTGCCATCTCTTACTGAAATTTTATTCATAAGTTATAAATTGTACTAGCTATATACGTACTATTGTTGTTTAACAAGATTGGTCATTCCTTAGAAAAAATGAACATCTTTTTTATGTTCTAAGAAAAAAATATCCAATAATAGACTGGATGCAGAAAGGCTTTACAACATTGACACACACCATCAGTGACGCGTTTGCAAGTAGGTACTATCAATGTCGGTTTTGGGTAAAATAAAACTTAATCTATCGTGTGTCCTCATAAAACGTTTACTAAACCTTAGCTACCTAATCTCTTAGTGCTTGTAAGCTCTGAGGTTAAATGTTTCCTTGTCAACATTTTTATAAATGTTCCTCTTTGATGTCACTTCGGCCTTTAAACTATTTTATAAGACAATGATTTTTATCTACTTTCTTTAACTTTATACTCATTAGCGATGGCATAATTAAAGACGACATGAAGCATCGTGCATCCACTAATACATTTGATAAGGTTAATCATTTCGGTGATATTTTCTATAGCTTTTTTTAAAGAGAAGCAGTGAATTATGGAACCTTACATAAACATTGATGACACTAATGAAAGTTCCCATAAAAATCTGACGATTGTTCTCTAAATCTACTTTTAGTCTTGTAGACAGTTTGTCGCCTAGACTAGACCAAATGATATTACAATATAACTCAGATGGTTCATACTCGTAGATGATTATAATGATTAATAACCGATACCTTTCCTAAAAACTGAACGTGGTCCTTGCAGTCGCAGACTATTCAAAGTTTTTGTTTGTCTATTGCGTTATTTAAATCTTCATTTAATTGGGTATTGTGTTTTTATGTATTGGAGTTTTTGAAATATCCAAGGTTATTGAATTAATGTCGATAAAGTTCAGTAACAAAAATATAAGCTGTTTACATTCCCGTCGTAATGAACGCACGAACGTAATGCCAAGGCAAAGAAGCCTCAGTTGATATTTCGATTATTTAACTATGCATTGGACCAGAGTGTAAAGACGCGTACTGATGGCGGCTGTGTGCTGTTTAAAATATTTGTTTGATTATTGTATTGCAATTTATAGGTACGTAGGTAATACGGGCTGGTATCCGCAACTCCACGACAAAGCGCGTATTTTGTGTACCGTTGTTTTATTGCAATTTATGAACAAAATAAAATAGTAAGGGAAAAGGCAGCTGTTTAAATGCAATAATTTATCTGTTGAATAGGTACATCACTACATGTTTATACTTGTTTAGTGTTCTGAAAACGTTTAATTCGTTATAAAAAATAAAAAAAGATCACAAGGGAGACGATTCAGGTGCAAACGTTTGTATCTCAAAAGTTGGAGTAAAAATAATAGTAATTTTCTAAACCATGGGCATCGCTGTATCTGGTGACTACCTATGTGTTTTTTGATGAGATAAACTCGTAGGCGTTCAACTATACTTTTTGTAAAACTGATAGGTTAGTTATCTAATTCAGTGATTGATATTCACAAGATAGTTGTTAAAGAATACCTACCTGTGTTTAAAAAAAAAATGGTACAAGCTGATGAAGTATACATTTGTCTAAAATATGGTTTTAGTTTATGGACCGATTATTTTCGATTTCATTTGATTCCGTGTTTTCTCCAAATACGAAACCAGATTTACCTGCTGTCCTTTTTTAAAAGATTTTGGGAAATAATGTTTTATTTACTCATTATTTTATTATATGTACTTTGTTTCAAAGTTTGGTGATACGCTTGTATGCGGCGATCATACAGTTAAAATAAAATATTTTTTGTGATGAACGCCTACAAAACTTCTCTGGGCAAACAAAACACGGTTAACATCCAATAGAGAGATGGAGCTAGTACGAGTATATTATATTACTTCTTCTTTATTAATATTATAAAGAAGTAAAGTTTGTTAGTTTGAATCCAATTTTGAAAGTTCTTTCAGTGATATAAAACTTGGATCTCGTGGCTAAATAATAACTGCCGCACGAGTCGATCCATTAGGTTAAAGCTACGCTTGCCGGGGTTGGTCTGTGGATGGGTGACCATCTTTACATACCGAGACTTCTCCGTGCCTTGGAAAGCACGTTAAGCCATCGATCCCGGCTGTTATTCATGGATCTTTGACAGTCGTTACGGGTCGTCAGAAGCCCGAATGTCTGTCGACCAGTCTTACCAAGGGGTATCGTATTACCTAATTACTGGGTTGTGGAGGTCAGATAGGCGGTCGCTCCATGTAAAATACTGGTATTCAGCTGGATCCGGTTAGACACCAATAAAAAAATAAAAAAAATGTTTATTATCTTAAATCTATACAATTAAGTTGCCGGGGCTTCCCAGAAAGTAATCCGAAGATACTTGTGATGGGATAAAATTCCAATATAGTTGTGAAAAGGCAAGGCAGATTGTTTGTTTGTTGTGTCAGTGATATAAAGCTACGCTATAGCCACTTGGCAACAGCGTAGTTTAATAATCCTAAGGCCTAAGGATATTTTTAATTTATAACACGCGGATGAAGTCAAACCTCAGAAACAAATCGTTAGCGCCGGTGCTGGGTACATTTTAAACCGACTCCTTAAGGTTCATTATACTTTTTTAAATTAATTGACTGCGCTTCATTAGTGCTCACCCTTACACGGCCCTTAAAATGTCAAACTCATTTTTAGTAGCTACCAAACTAGCATGTACGTAGGTTTAGGTACTACCAATTAGATAAGCTAATTATGTACATATGATTTGTATTGGAATTGACTCCCCTAAGTAACAGACTTGTCACTTTGCCTTAAGGCGCTACCCCGAGCTAAGTAGCACCCTCATTGACTGGTAAGGACCGGTAAGGAGCAATATGCTAGCCCGTAGGATCGCTCGATGTACCAAAGAAGTTAAACTGACACTTTTTAGGGCGTATTGCCAGTCTTTTTACTCGAGCCGCCTGTGGTTTCAGTATACGCAACGTGCCTACAACGCCCTGCGTATTCAGTATAATAATGCTTTCAGAATGCTGTTGGGGTTGCCGCGGCATTGTAGTGCGTCGCAAATGTTCGCAAATGCGCGCGTTGACGGTTTCCACGCTGTAGTGCGTAAGAAAGTGGCGTCATTGTTTCACAGACTGCGCGGTAGCACCAACACCATTTTGCAAATGATTGCATTCCGACATGACTGTCCCATACAGGCACACTAGGTGGGAATAGTTACAGGGAAATTGTAAAAAGATATTTTATTAGATTATTTACCTACTAACATAGATCATAAGAAAATTGTTACTAACACACTGTATGGATTCTGTCCGAAATAAATGAATAATAATAAAAATAATAATAATAAAACAACCTGACCGCGTACCGTGTTCGGATGCTCTCTCTTTTTCAGGTGCTTGAGCCAGCTGTCAACGTTTCGGCACAACGACTGTCGGATCAGGTACGGGTCATCCAGCGTAATCATATGTTGGATGACACTGTACTTGATCGCCTACGAGATGAAATGCGGAGTAGCCATGTCATTACCTCCCCGTCGCAGAGTGTTATAGTACCATCACAGGTGACTACAAGTCAAGCTGACGAAGGGATTGATGACAGGGCTACAAACGTAAGTACCCAGTGCAAGCCCGAACTTAGACCACGCTTACCTCGTTTGCCCATGCATAACAAAAATAGGGCGCTGGTGGCGGCTCTGGATTCGCAGCTATCAAACTATTTTGATAACTGCGAAGACCTCACCGATACTCATTCGATTCTGTACTGCGCGGCTGTAGCGGCATGTCGTGTAGCTCACGTCAAATTTGCAAATGACCCTAGAGCTACACGACCGAAACCAGCCGTACCAGCTTGGCAGTGCAGGATTGAGCGCCGTATTGGTGGGGCCAGAGCACTCATTGGCAAACTTATCTGCTTCAGGGAGGGCAATACTCGCCCTAGAGTAATGCGCTTTGTGAGACGGGCGTTCTCAGGGACTGATATCGGTCCTGAGGACTATGTGTCCCGTGTCACAGAGCGCATCGACTTTCTGAAGCAGAAAGTATATGCATGGGCAAACCGTATTCGTAGGTATAAGCGGCGAGTAGAGCGATACACTCAGAACCGCACCTTCCAAAGTAATGAAAGGTGGGTTTATAGGGATTGGGAGCGACCGACCCAAGGTTTGGTTGACACGCGCCTTCCTGATGATGATGCCATGTGTTCTTTCTGGCGGAGTATCTGGTCGGCGCCTGTCAGCCACACCGAAGGAGGTTGGACTCGGGAAGTCGAGCGAGCCTGCGATCCAATACCAGAAATGGGGGCTATTACCATCTGCCCCCAAGATGTAGCTCGTGCAGTTCGTCCGTTGCCCAACTGGAAGTCTCCAGGGCCGGACGGGCTGCACAACTTCTGGATAAAATGGTTTACAAGGTCGCACGCTCGCTTGGCGGCTCAGTACCAGACTGCATTGGAGTCTGGTTCGCTACCCCAGTTCTTAACGACAGGAGTTACCCACCTGCTCCATAAATCTGGTAGCACCGCGGAACCCAAAAATTATAGACCGATCACATGTTTACCGACGGTCTATAAAGTTCTTACATCTATTTTGAGAGCTAAAATTAACAAACATATAGACACTAACTCCATCATGTCTGCCTCTCAAAATGGATGTAGGAACGGATCCCGTGGTACTAAGGAGCTACTCCTCATTGATATGGCCATTAGCCAACAGGTTCGTCGTTCCCGAAAGGATCTGTCGACATGTTGGATAGATTATAAGAAGGCCTATGACTCGGTGCCACATACATGGCTCATGAGGGTGCTGGAGTTGTATAAAGTAGATGCAACTCTGCGCACCTTCCTTATGTCGTGTATGGGGCAATGGAGGACGGTCCTTCGCTATCCAGGATGTCGAAATATCCAGAGGAATAGCGAACCGATAAGAATCGAGCGAGGCATATTTCAGGGCGATAGTTTAAGTCCACTTTGGTTCTGCTTAGCCCTGAATCCTCTCAGCACACTGCTGGAGTATTCAGGCTTAGGCTATCGGCTGAGGAGAGGTGGTCAGGTTATATCTCACCTCCTCTACATGGATGATCTAAAACTCTTTGCCCCCAACAACTTGCAACTGATGGAGCTACTGAAAGTAACTGAAACTTTCAGTAGAGCCATCAGGATGGAATTTGGTGTGGACAAATGTGCGGTCATGCATGTAAAGCGAGGGGAGATTGTGGAATCCGTTGGAACCCAACTCTCGGATTCCATAAACCTTAGAGCCCTCTCCGCATCCGAAACCTATAAGTATTTGGGTATGTCGGAAGCGTTGGGCATCAATGTTACTGACATGAAGCATTCGTTGAAGGAGCGCTTCTTTGGCCGCCTGAAGAAAGTATTTAATAGTCTTCTATCAGGCGGAAACAAGGTGCGCGCCTTCAACGGTTGGGTCATGCCGGTTTTGATGTACTCCTTCGGCGTACTCAAATGGACTCAGACCGAACTCGACGCCCTGGATAGGAGGGTCCGTACGCTGCTGACTGCATATCGAATGCATCACCCACGGTCATCGGTAATGAGACTGTATATCCCGCGAAAGTGTGGAGGTCGAGGCTTTTTAAACGCTAAGACCCTCCACAATCGCGAGATATGCAGTCTCAGGGAATATTTCCTAGAAGCCGACGGGGGGATGCTTCGAGATGTGGTCGCGGTGGACAAGGGCCTTACCCCGCTCTCGTTGGCTAAAGAGAACTGGCGCAGGCCTGTAGTACTTGACACTAATGATCGCAAGGAGGTATGGCAGAGTAAGGAGCTTCACGGACGCTACTTCCGGGCCCTACATGGACCCGATGTAGATTTATTAGCGTCCGTAGCCTGGCTGCGTTTTGGTGACCTCTTTGGGGAAACCGAAGGTTTTGTCTGTGCAATTATGGACGAAGTTATGATGACGAACAATTACCGGAGATTCATTGTGAAGGACGGCACGGTTGACATCTGTCGGGCATGCCACCGTCCGGGAGAATCAATCCGACACATTATCTCCGGGTGTTCTCGTCTAGCTAACGAAGAGTACTTGCATAGACACAACCTTGTAGCCAGGATTATCCATCAGCAACTTGCTCTGAAATACAGCCTTGTGGAATCGGAAGTACCGTACTACAGGTATGTGCCCGACCCAGTTCTCGAAAATGGAAATATCACATTATACTGGGATCGATCCATCATCACTGACAGGACCATTGTTGCTAATAGACCTGATATAGTGGTGGTGGATCGAGGAGAGCGGCGCGCAATGATCATTGACATAACGGTCCCGCATGACGGGAACCTCGTGAAAGCCGAGAAAGATAAACAAATTAAGTATCTTGACTTGGCTCGCGAGGTTGTCGACATGTGGGATGTGGACTCAGCGATCATTGTGCCGATAGTCATATCAGCCAATGGCTTAATTGCTAAGAGCCTCGACCAACACCTAAGGAGGCTCTCGTTGGGCAGCTGGATTAAGGGCTTGATCCAGAAAGCGGTACTCCTGGACACGGCTCGCATTGTTAGGAGGTTCCTCTCTCTGGAGCCCTGACCGCCGGTAGCTTGGACCCTGCTCCCGATACCGGTGGGCTACTATTTTTTATATTTTTATATGTTTTTATATTTTCTTTTATTTTAATATTTAAAAATATAATTTATATGTAATAATGTAAAATAAAGGAAAAAAAATAAATAATAATTGAATAAAAAATCGTAGGATGGCATAGAAAAAAAAATAAAAAAAATGGATTCTTGGAGTTTGTTACAAAGAGGATAAAGTATTATTACGTTGTTAAAACAGGACTCAAAGTGTTTCGTATCCAAAGTAGATAGCAAAAGTGTCAAAAACGGCCACTTTTGACACTTTTGCTATCTACTTTGGATACATTATCCTCTTTGTAACAAACTCCAAGAATCCATTTTTTTAAATTTATTTTCTATGCTATGCTACGATTTTTTATTCAATGAGGGCGCCACTTAGCTCGGGGTAGCGCCTTAAGGCTGATTATTGTGTTTTATACCTAAGTTAACGTGTAGGTCTATAACAATGAGGTGCCATTAAATTCTTCTAAACAAATATACTAACATAGGTATATTCAGTAAATTATCAATTGTCAGAATATTTCACAAGATATAAATAAACTCGTAATGAAATCCTTGACTTTAGTTCAAGCATCGTAATTTACTAAAACTATTCTCATCAAAATAGATTGCCATATTTTTGTTTATGTTACATACCATAAACAAGTCGGAATTGGACCTATGCAAGAATACAGTTTCATACCTATTTAATTCTTTTTTTAAATTAAACACTACCCATACAGGGTGGACCAAATAGTGACGTTATAAAACAATAGATTCCTCATGTCCAGGGGTATCCAAAAATACCCCATATACGAGTATGTTCTGCGATTTTTTGTAGTCCCCTGGACATGAGGAATCAATTTTTTTTTATTTGGTCACTATTTTGTCTGTATACCTTATTTGAGAAAATCAATCATACGATAAGTTTCAAAGTACATATATTAGCCATTTCCATTTTCCATCACTATTTTCCTTCACCACTAATATTAAAATAATCAAGCCGCTTAACTTAGCGATTTGTGTGTGAAAATTAATTGTAGATAAATCAGATATAATCAGCATATTGATGACACCGAGGAATTCTCACCATTCGCATAAATATACCTACGTTGTGAACACAAGTAGTTTATCTTTTTATAGTACGTCTTCGCATCGTAAGTAGGTAAGTACAGGGTTCAATAGGGACCGGGGTATATTTGAATTTAAATAAAACACTTTTTTTTTTCAATTAGATTATATTTTCTTTTTTTGGAGGCTTGCTTTTTGGCATTATGTATTTGGCTTCGTATGGTAGCGTGAATACGAGAGGTCCAAATTTCCATCACTTTTCGACATCATGCCTCTATCTCATTGATGATGTTTGTGCTGTTACTCTTTAGTCTTCGACAGTTCTTGGCTTTTTCGCATGCATCAGTGATTTCACATAACCCCACAAAAACAAGAAATGTCATGTCAATGGCCATGTCTTGTCCCCGAATCTTGAGATGAACCCGTTGAATATCTCTTTCAAACGAAACGTTTTGATAATACAATTTAATCATTTCAACGCTCTGTTCAACTGTGTAGCGACTCATCTTGATAAATGCCGAACATTATGACTCATCTGTCAAAAAATCGCGCCAATAGACAATCTAATATGGCCGCCATCAGTTGTCAAAGATACCTTATCCCTATTGAAAAACTCTGAACCTGTGTCTGTGATGAAAACGTACAGAGAATATTATTCCGGGAAAGTTCAGGAGTCGTTTCCTTAAAACTGGACTTCACGTTTTACGCGAAGCAACTGTTTCATTGTCTGATTTTCACAACCAATTAAAATCTTTGCAGAATTTCACAGGAAGCAAGGCTTACTAATTTCTTTGAAAATAAATGGTCTTGTTTCTAGCTGCATAGTTAAAAACAATTGCATCTTGTATTTACAGACACGGAAGTAAAAATATTATGTTTTAATAATACACGCAGTTATGTAAGTAACCGCTAATAGGCAAACGTGACATGTGTACCTATGACATGCATAACAACCAGTTTCTTACCTACTACAATGCTACTACATGTACCTACTGCAGTAACAAAAACAGAGGTTAAAGCGAGATGTTGGAACTATTTACTTTGTAGGTAATTAGGACCCATGCCAATAAACTATTGCAAATTGCTACAGTTATAGATCGGCCAATGACAAAGAAAGATGCTTTAATCCTTCATTTTCATTTTAAACGTTATATGGTTAATCTCAAGTTATCTGCGGGATAATTGCCTAACACACATAAAATTGCAATCGATGGCAATACCCTTTATATTGCCATCCATAGTTTCTTAGTTTAAAAAAAATCGTCTGCTCAGCAACGTAAACGTAATGAACATAGCTGAGCTGTCTGTTTGTTATACAAGCGGATGTCTTCACGAGTTTAGACAGCACCGTCCTTGAGCTAGCAACAAACTACACCAACAATTTACATGTCAAGCAGTGGAGATTCTGATAAACTCACCTATATCGTCGGATTGAAAACCTCATTATGAACTGCGGACATTTGATATGATAATTATGATTAATTTATATTTTTTGCACATTAAAGTTACAGACCTACCGATATGATTCGTTTGTTGTGTTTGTTCGGATCATTAACAACACGCATTTACAATTATTATAATGACCTTTAAAAATTATATTGTTATGGTTTTGACCATCAATTGCGCATATAAGAGTCATAAATAACCTTTTTTTTCAACCATAGACGAAAACTAAGCATGGTTTATTTGTACGTTTAGGTACTCTGCGAGGTCGAACAATACAAATTATATCTAACTGGATAACTTTAGGTGCAGGGTTGGCACTTCCCATTAAAAGTAAATAAAGAAATTAAAAACGAAACAAAGAAAAATAAAGTTATTTATATGGCAAATTTGCTGCGCGTTTGACCCACTAAGCAACTGGCATCGGTTGCGGACGGTCGTGTTGTGTTGTTCGAGTTCTCCCGCTTCAAGCCTGTGGTTCCTGATCTTCGTGATTCTTCAGCTGCCTTTTTCAAGGCACAATTAATAAAGTATTTCTGATAACAGATTTGTCATAAAAAACGTATCGCGTCATTTGGCCCCTTCAGTGCAAAACCACAGTTTCGTGGTCCTTGGTGGATACCATACGGTGCCAACGAAACCGAGGGGGTGTTGACCCAATTACACCCGCCGAACCCCTTCAGGGCTAGGCAATCAATTGGACGGGACCCAGTGTTCGGCCTTGATGATGAGATGATTTACAAATATATAAAAAAGCTGCCCTTTCGGATTTGGCTGATGCAATTAATGGTATAAACAAGGATTTGGATTCAATTTGCGAGTGGAGTTAGGCACATGGGTTACAGGTCAATCCATCGAAGACCCAGGTCATTGTTGTTGGCAGCTCAAGGATGATCCCCAAGATCAACTGGACGCAACTTCCCCAAGTTCAATTTAACGGAACTGCCATTCCAATTAGCGAAAAGGTTAAGAACCTCGGAGTTTGGATCGACAAACATCTTTCTTGGGGTCCCCAGCTACAGGACGTAAGCCGCAAGATTTTTGCATCTGGTAAGTCCCTGAGACGACTGCGGAACTTTCTTCCAACTGCCACTAAGACTGCGCTTGCACAATCCCTTTTACTTCCCATCCTTGACTACGCTGATGTCAGTTACCTCGATCTCACTGAGGCACAACTAGATAAACTTGAGCGACTTCAAAACTTTTGCATAAGATTTATATTTGGCCTGCGCAAATATGATCACATTTCTGAATTTCGTACAAAGCTCAAGTGGCTTCCCATACGTCTTCGCCGGAATTCTCATATCTTATTTCAGCTCTACAGTATTCTGTTCAATCCTATAACCCCCTCCTATCATAAAGAACGTTTCAAGTTCCTACATGACACACATAATAGATATCTGAGATCATCGGAAAACTTGAGACTAGAGATGCATTCAACCAGCTTTTATGACAAATCTTTTACAGTTCAAGCAGTACGGTTATGGAATGCCTTGCCCGTGTCGATAAGGCGAGCTCAATCCTTGTCCACTTTCAAAACTCTGGTAAAAAAACACTTCCTCTCTCCTTAAACATCATCATTACATTTAGTTCCTTGCTCTTGTTTCATGTTTATAGATTTATATTATTAGTATAACTATGTATATATTATATTTATATGAATAAGTTTATGCTTTATGTATGTATGTACATATTTATTGTATATGTAGATGGTACACCGCTGACTACCTGCAGTATTGTCTCTCCTATTACCTTTAATCCATCCAAAGGTTGTCTGTAAAAGATCGCTTTAAGCGATAAGACCGCCCACGCCGTGTCACCCTATGTAAAATTTCTAAATTTATGTCTGTAATTTTTATGGTGTACAATAAAGAGTATTCTATCTATCTATCTATCTTGGGCGGTCTCCTAGTCGGCATTGGTGACAGTTTTGCTTCCACAGCTACACACCTAGAGTGGTTGGGTGTGTCTACACTCTTCGCACTAGACTGGTTAGGACTCCGTTGCACAATACGACAGGCAACGGGCAAAAGCAAACTTAGGGCTCATCTTAAGTACACAACCTCCCTGTCTACCCCCGACAGGGAGGGTTTACACATCCCCGGTAGTCCGCCCAGGGAGATAGGATTATGGAAATATCATTAGGAGTTTAGTATTCCCTTTAAAAATTCCCTCCCGCTTGTAAGAGCCTCCTTAACATGGAGGCCAAACTCAAAGCTATTAACGATAGGTTCGACGCACTCAGGAGTGACAACCAGCTCCTCGTGAAATTAATCAGCAGGATTCTGGCCAGATAAGAACCTACTCTTATTAAAGAGTTCGGTCGCGAACTCGAGTCCAACGCGTCAAAGCAGATTCCCCCCGATCCTTCAGATCTAGTAGATTTGGAGACATTCAGTGATGCTCTTACAGCATCACAACCCGTCCCTCCTAGTCCCATGGAATTCATGGATACCAGCGAACCCGCTTTTTCAAAGCGCGCCCCCACTCCTTGCTCCTCTGACACAGAGAAGCGTGCTTCTCCCTCTTCCTCAAGCTTCCAGTCGGAAGATGACGGTTTCACAACTGTCGTCTCTGGCAAGGGGAACAAGAGGAAGAAGAAGAGACAGAGCTCCTCTCAGGCGAACAAAATGGTCGCCATCGAAGATACCCCCCATCCCAGTACTTAGATAGGGCCACCCAGCCCCCTCCCCGTAGCTTTCCCCGCAGTATCCCCCCCCAATCTCCGCCCGATCGCGATTGCGTCATCATCCACGCAGGATGCTCCCTCGCAAACCATTTCCGGCCCCAAAAAGGTTGCACCTCCTCCCCCTGTCTTCATCCAAGACAAGGAGAAGTGGACGAACATCTCCAAATGGTGTGTCGATCTAAAGATCGGCTACACCAACGCTCGTTCCACCCAACAGAGAATTAAAGTCTCCCTCCCGACATCCCGCGACCATAGGGATTTCACTAGGCTCCTGAGAGAGAGAGAGCTGTGTCATTCCACACCTACTCCCTCCCAGAAGAAAGACAGATCCGTTTGGTGACCAAGAGGATCCCCAAAGAGATCTCCCCAGCAGACATTCTTGCCTACCTTCAGTCGCAAAGAATCCCGGTAGATGAGGTGCACCGCATGCACCGTTCACGCGGTAGAGAGGCATACGACATGGTTCTAGTCGGGTGCTCCCCGACCGAGGGGCATCACCCTATATTCAACGTAAAAAGATTTGCAATCTTATGGGCTTCACTATTGAGAAGCCCTGGAAGAATAACGCCATAGAGCAATGTCACAATTGGCAGTTATACGGCCATGCGCAGAAGAACTGCCATGCTAAACCCAGGTGCGTCAAGTGCCTGGGTGACTATGGGACTTCTGCCTGCACACGGCCAAAAGACCGTAACCAATGCGATAGCTCACCTAGCTGCGTGCTATGTGGGCAATCAGGGGCAGGGCACACAGCCAATTATCGCGGCTGCCCCAAAGCCCCTAAAACAACTTCGCTGAAGCTGACCCAGCGTCTCGACGCTCGGCAGACAAAGCAGAGGGATTTCCTCCCTCCCTCCACCCAGATCCCCCAGCTGCTAAGTCCTCAGAGACCCTTGGAGCCAGCTTCACCACCAGCAGGCTTTCCCAGCCCTGGCTACCGCCAGACCCACTACCCCACATATCCCGCTCTACTCACTCATGGATCCGCGCATCCAAGTCCCTCCACCCTCAGCGGCCACCCCATCCGCCGCGCCCTCCGCACCCTCCGCGCCTCCCGCGCCTTCCGCGCCTCCTGCGCCCATCGCGCCCCATTCGAAACCCGCACCTGTTCCTAAAGCATCGCACCCCATTATCCCTATCCCTACCAATTATAGTGTTGAGTCGCAAAACCTCAACATAATTGCTGGCGCCTTCGCCATATTTTGTACGCTCCGCGCGGCTCAAATGGCACGCGACATCATTGCCGCTAAGAAAAGCGGCAATATCCAAAATGTCCTGGACGTATTCCACGCAAACCAGGACATTACCCTTACTGTTATCTCATCATAAATAACACGGCCATAAGTAGATTCAAATCCCGATCGTTCAACCTAGGCGTCTTCAACGCAAACGGCATAAAGGTCAACGAGATGAAATATCGGAGTTCCTCCGTGATCATCGAATTGACATATTCCTCCTACAGGAATCCTTTCTTAAACTCAGTCACCGTAATCCTGGCATTGCCAACTACCGCATCATCCAGAATGATAGGTCGCGAGCCCACATGGGCGGCACCGTTATTTATTACAAAAAGGATCTGTACTGCATCCCTATAGACCCTCCCCCTCTATCACGCATAGAAGTCTCGACTTGCTTACTAGGTATGACTGGCCATCAGCCGGTCACCTTATTGTCGGCCTACATTCCTCCCCGCGCCTCCGAAGAGGAATTCCAACCCATCGCGGAGGACCTTAAAATCTTATTCGGCTTGAGTGACTCTGTTATCATAGCAGGCGATCTCAATGCCAAGCATCCCTCTTGGAATAGTTCCCTTACCAACACTGGAGGGCGTCACTTGTACAACCTCTCCTCCTCTCTGAACTTTTACGTCATCGCTCCGATGAGTCCAACCCAGTTTCTCCATAGCGTTAATCATGCCCCCGACATCATTGACTTGGCGCTCCTTAAGAACGTCAATCTAAGATTAGAAGCAATAGAAACGGTACATGAGCTTAACTCTGACCTCCGTCCAATAGTCATATGACTGGCACCCCGCATAGGTTCCTCAGACCCCAACCAACCCCCAGCCACCAAAAGGGTGACGGACTGGAGGAGAATAAGCAATAAGCTGAAAACCAACACGTCCCCCCAATTGGACTCCATCCCTAACTCTTTCGACTTAATCGCCGACACGACGGCCAAGATCGACTCACTCACTGATCACGTGCAAACCGTCTTGAACGACTGTTCAAGGGAGGTTCCAGAAGCGGATAACCATTACCTAAAACTCCCGGACGATGCGCGTGCTCTATTGACTGAGAAGAACACGGCTACTCGTGCATACAGCAACTTTCTCTGTGCCGCCAACAAAGCCCACATGCGCTACTTGCAGAGATCTGTAAGGACACGCATAGCGGAGCTGCGTGAAGCGGGCTGGAATAAGGTGTTGAGCAAACTACAGCCCACTCATCGGGCCTTCTGGGAACTCCAGACGAAACTCAGGTAGCTGCTATCCCCCTAGTACACCCCGATAAAAGATTAGCGTTTGGCGACATCGACAGAGGTGAATGCCTAGCTGACAGTCTCGAGGCTCAATGCTCTCCTAGCTCCCTACCAGTAGACTAAGCTCACCTCTCAAAGGTAGACGCTGAAGTCGAAAGTAAATCTTCTCTGCCCCCGTTGAAGACCCTGATAGTCCTCTGCCTCCCGTCACTCCAGTCGAAGTGTATGACATCATCAAAGGTCTAAACCCGTAAAGCTCAGATGGAATCACCAATAGGGTGATCCAACTCTTCCCCGCCCACCTGATTATGCTACTGACCACCATCTTCAATGGTGCTCTAGCCAACAACATCTTCCCCCTAAGCGTGGAAAGAAGCCACAGTAACAGGTATCCCAAAACCTGGCAAGCCCAAAACCGAACCCTCCAGCTAACGCCCCATCAGTCTGCTCAAGGTAGTAGGCAAAATCTAAGAGAGGCTCTCCCGCGATCTCTACCGCGGTATGTCGACAGGAGCGGTCTTCTTCGACATAACGAAATCCTTCAACAAGGTCTGGCACAACGGCTTAATTATTAAGCTTTACAACCTCGGTGTGCCCGATCGTCTCGTGCTCATCTTACGAGACTACTAGTCGAATCGAGCCCTATCTTCTCCCCTCTCTTTCCGCGCCGGAGTCCCTCAAGGCTCCATGATAGCCCCACTCATGTTCACGCTATTCACAAGCGACATCCCCAAAAACAATACGTCACAGTTGGCTCTATTCGCAGACGATATGGCCATATATTGCAGGGGCCAAAGTCAAGACCAGATAATCCGCTATCTACAACGAGCTGCCAACAACCTTGGCGCCTGGTTTAGAAAGTGGAGGATCGAGGTTAATCCAGAAAAAGTCAGGCAGTTTTATTTATAAAACCGCGATCTAGACTCTTGAGTTTAACAGCTTAAGGCAGCCACAGGACAGTCCGGTTATGCAGTAACTACCTTAGTGGTATATCTGTGAGAGAAAAAAAACCCGTTTGACGCATAATGTTGTGTTTTTTTTTCAAAATGGATGTTAGGTTTCAGATTTCACTATACTGAAAATAATATTCGATATTATGTTATAGTTACCTCTACTATTAATACAGATAAGACACTTGTTTCATCATCAAAACTTTCATACTGATATTGGGAAGTCTTGCTATAACTTTGTGGTAAAATGTTACCCATCTAGATTGTAAAAAAATTATACCACTAAGTACAAACATGAGTTTAAAAAGTAAAATTTTCAGAACCAAATTATAGAAGACTAGCTTCCAACCGCGGCTTCGCCCGCGTGTTATGTTGTTAAAAAGTTATATAATAAGTTGCCTTAGGGTTCAAAGTATCCCCATAACAAGTTTCATCAAAATCGGTTCAGCCGTTTAGCCGTGAAAGCGTAGCAGACAAACATACATACATACAAAAAAATCAAATCTTTTCTCTTTATAATATTTGTTTAGAAAAAATAATACTTAGACACCACTGTGACAAGTCATGAGACGATTTATTGAAAATTCAATTTCAATGACATATTGCGCGGTGTGGGTTACCACAGCCTCCTATTACATAAACGTACAATGTCTACATATGTATAGACTATAGACGTACTGTATAATCGAGGAATAAACGGGTTAAGCATTTTTTCGACTATGTATTGCCAAAATTGAAAGCTTTAATCAGAAAGAGGGTGTGTTTGAAAATAAAATTGCCTAACTTTTTCGTTCATCGAGTGTTCAACGTCAAACATTAAAGACATTTTGTACCTTTCATTTTGTCTGACTTTTTTGGTTAGTACCACCAGTAATTAAAACTTCTTAGTTTTGGGATTCGTGAGGTGACGTCATGTCATTTGAAAACTCGTGACCCGCCCTACTATATATATATAATATAAGATACATCCGCTTAGAAAATGGGCTCCGATCTATACGGAGATAATGTTAGAAGGATATACGTTACATTAAACAGAACATTATACACTTAACTATCTACTTCATTAGTTAATGAAGATAAGTGACAGGTATCTACGTTTTCGAATGGGCAACTAGCTTCAACTTTCTGACTAACTGACCGACTCTTTGACAATTCAAAAGTGCCTGTAAATGGTTTAATTGAAATAAATGCTTGGAGTTTCAGTTTGAGTTGTAGACTTCGTGTTGTGAAATACGGCCGATATAACTTGGCAGGTCTGAACATAGGCTATGCGAACTTTCGCGCATGTTCTCTCACACACATTCACCTCATGTTACCATTTGGTTCCTAAAATCTGCGCAGCCTTTTGCGCGAAGTTCGCAACTGCCAATGTTTATCGGCCGTATTGTAAACGTAGTAATTCTTTGCGAAAGAATTCACCCGATGAAGTTACTACAACTATGTACACTACACTAAGCCGTTACTTGCCAGGTTTTGTTCTGAAGGGCAATCAACCTTCAACATACTTTTTAGGTCAGCATTTCTTGTAATTCCCAAAGCTCATATTAAGACACAGATATATACTAGTGACCTTGAGAGGTTAGCTTGCATGTTCTGTACTGAGGTCACGCAATGCTCGCACATCCAGCCAGTAATAGGACTCGCCCATCCAGGAGCGCTGTCCCATATTAGACGCATTATTAATATAATATACATAAAACAAAGTATTTTAATAAAACACGTATACTACATAACATCACGCCTTGTTTCCCCGAAGGGTAGGGCAGAGGTGTACCTGTAGTACACCCACATTTCGCCAGTTATGTTTTTAAGTCCCATGTAATAGGGGGCGAGTTTTTTGCCATCAACCGGGCACAATTCCAGACTCCGGGCTAACACTGAGAAATTCCTGTTGGCCAACCAACCCAATAATACTTTGCCCGACTTGGGAATCGAACCCAGGACCTCATGCTCAGCAGTGGCGCTTGCAACCACTAGACCAACAAGGCAGTCGATTCAGTAGATTAATAATTAAATTATCTTTAAAATGGTGAAAGTTTCAGAAAAATACGCTTGATAGATTTTGCGTGATTCTCAGTTTTTTATTCGCGTTAGACATAACTTTATAAATTAATTTAACTATGTAATATAAACATAATCTAAACTATTCATATAATATGAAGTTATAAAAAAATGCTCTTATTTAATATATATTTTTTCCAAATCATTAACACAACTCGTTTAGACGTGATATTCAATATACAATAATTAAAAGTCAGTTATCGTCGCCTTAAAACGAAAATTCTACTTATAATGAATAATCGTGCAGAGGACACTGACTAACTAAATTTTTATAAAATGGGTTAGTGAAGCAATCACCATGTATATGATATTATCAAGGGAAAACATGCTTTCTACCTATACCTAACACAAAATTTCTTCCAAAAACACAGCTTTGTCGTTCTTCCTAATTGAATGTTACAATATGTGAGGATGTTTCTACATAGACAGAAATCTAATATGTTAATTTATAAATAAAATTCAGAAATCAATTTTTCACAATAATCTTCTAGTTTAAACGACTTGAATATAACTACACATTTCTTTTATTTTTTTGTAATTTAGTTCTTTAATCTGTCGCGCGCGCAATTAGCAGACACAATAGAATTTTATTGTTATCTGTCTCCAATATGAGACACCAGTATTATAAAGGTTAACAGACAAAACTTTGCTTTAATCTCTTCATCGCCTGATCGTATGCGCAGAAATTATCTAAGATCAAGATTGATTCCATTACGAGAATCCTATCTCTATATACCTTGTCACAATATTTGCTACTATTTATAACACCCGAGGATATTTTAGATAAGATTAGCAATTCGTTAATAGCTTTAATAGTGATGCATTGTCGTGTTAGTGTGAATCTTTAATCAAAATAAAAATCGTACCTTCAAGGTTTTTCCTTGGTACGACGGAGCAGATGTAGGTTAAGTGACACGCGCCCGCGCCGGCCGACGACAAACAATTTACACAATTCACAAATCCCTGTAACGTTTCTTGGATCACCTTAAATAAACTGTTTGCGTGATTGTGATTAACACCTTGCGTCCCAATGAAACATCGCATTGTCAATACAATGGAATGATATTTATAGCACAAGTTGTAAACTTGTAACTTCAGAGCATAGACGTTCAGGACTCGTCCTACCACCAACACATCCTTACAACAATTCTTATTTTTTTAAACATCTCAAAAATGATGAAAATTGTAAGTGATTTTTGTTTCATCTTTGCAAATAAATTATTTAAAAAGTTTTTGCACTTTTTGCCTAGTTGTCCAGTACCTAATTGACTATCTAAGTGAAATGAAGTACCTAATCGTTATGAAATAAATTGGTAACTTAGTTAAATAAACTAATTGGCTATGTCATATAACTTAAACTTATTTGTTGGTTTCTATCAAATTTTATCGAAAGAGTGAAAATTAAAGTGGATAGGTACCTTACAACATGTTAATTACGTTTACAGACTTTGATCGCCCTGGCCGCTCTTGCAGTAGCGTGCGCTCAGGAGGCTGCACCAGCGCCGGCCGCAGTCGAGATCGTCAAGCAAGTCGATGAGGTCGATGTAGACAAGTACAACTTCGAGTAAGTTATAATCAATTTGTGTACCGTTATTAATTTTTTAAACTTTTTATAACATTACCTACATGTACATGGTACTTATGATTGTTGAAACAGTCTCACTGAATTGTACCAAGCGTTAAGTCAGGGAATTTATTATTAAGGAAAGTAACTACCAACTTAAATTGACCATTTATTCAAATCACAACTGTCATTCTTTGACTGTTGTAAGAAATGGCTATAACACGGGCAATTGACGTAGGGTGTCAATTTACTTTACAAATAATTAGCCATTTTTAATATTTCCATACAGTTATATTACCAAATTAATCAAAACAGCGAAATATTTGACATCTATTTGCGATATTGCCCAGTTTCTGAATGCACGCTCTCAACAATTACGTAGACAAAATATTGTTTATAAAAGTCACAAACCAGCCACAAACCATTGCCAAGCTATTAGGGTCACGACCGTATCTTACGGTTTTTTTTAAATTTTCATGAAAATTACTTCCTGATAATAGGTACTTATACTTTATACTTATACAATTGTTAAGTAACAGGTACAGGCCTACCTACATTTCGTTATTTAGGCGCTCATTAACATTGATCAAAGGCATTGACATAAAATTATGACATAACAACTACTCATACTCAGTAACATACGACATAATTATTAATTATTGTCTATAAAACTGAAGATGTTACTTAAGCCATTGTTTGGAATGGGCGTCATCATAAAGTTGACTTGTTTACTAACACTTATGTGCCTATAAAAAGAGCACAAAAACTCATTCGAAGTCAACATTTGCGGACTAAAGGTAAACATGTTCAGGGGGTCAGGGGCATTTAGGTATGTACCTGCAATTAGTGCCATGAACTTACTAACCTTTTTCAGGCTTGGTTTTGCCGAAAAAGGCTAGTAGTTGTTCGAGGTTGAGATCTAAACCTCGAAGGTTTATTTGTTTGTAACATTGAATCGCACCTACGACATATTCAAGTGAAACGAATCGCTGTTTCATCTACGTCTTTACAGTTTTGTTTACATCTCCCCCAGGTTTGAAACCAGTGACGGTACCTCAAGGCAGGAGACCGGCGAGTACAAGAACGACACAGACCAGCAAGGTCTCGTCGTGAAGGGCAGCTACAAGTACGTCGCTCCCGACGGCCAGCACATCGCTGTTACCTACCTCGCTGACAAAAATGGCTACCAGCCCAACGAAGAAAAGGCTGCCGACCAGTCGGCATCTGCCGCCCAAGTGGCACCCGCCCCCCAAGTGGCACCCGCCCCCCAAGCGGCACCCGCCCCCGAAGCAGCACCCGCCCCCGAAGTGGCACCCGCCCCCGAAGCAGCACCCGCCCCCGAAGCTTAAACTCACCCCGATATACGTCTTACAGTTATTTTGCTAAAACCAAATATGTAAAGGATTTTTCTGGTCCTTGTTATGTCTTAACACTGCCAAATAAACCTGGTACTGCCTGAAATAAAGGTTCACTGCGAATTTTATTGTTATTTATCATCAGGTTTACCAATACCATTTCAAGTCAATATTGTTCATTCGAAATTCTCACAGTCTGGTCTGATTGATTTTTAATCATAACGCCTCTCTATCTACTCTGCATTGCATTTACTGCTTGTCATTTAATCTTAATTTGTTTTTCTTGCAAACTTTTTGTACACATGTTCATACAAAACTTCAAAATACTGCAAGATAGTTTTTTACTGGCTGGTATAATTTTATTAATTATGATTAAAATCGAGTTCTTCTTTAGAAGTCAAATAGGGCAAATCACAAAAAGAAGTTACTAGTATTTCTATATCTGCAAATGATTAATGATCTGGAATCACAAAAAAAGTGAGTCAGTCATTGATTTGGTCCTGGTTAATATTTAATTTTAATTATAACACAATGGTGCCGATTCTGTTGTTCACAAACTAAACTAAATTTAAGTTCAATGCATCTTTTTCTTTCTATTTCATTAAGAAAAGGACAGAAGATACATTTTAGTTTAGTCCTGTCAAATTAATCAGCGCCTGACGTAAATTGACGTAATTTTAGTGGGCAAGTTTTTAATCACGTTAAACTTGTATGGATTAGTGTCAGGGGCTGATTAATTTGACAGGACTAAACTAAAATGTATCTTCTGTCCTTTTCTTAATTAAATAGAAAGAAAAAGATGCATTGAACTTAAATTTAGTATAATTTGTGAACAAGGGAATCGACACCTGTTTGTATTAACTTCTAAAGCACCGTAAGGACTGAATAGAACAGAATAGGTGGATTACATAATCAAGTGTTCATTTTTCGAACTAACATCTTCTTTCCTGGTCGTTTCCTGGGAAAAATAAATTACAATGAAAACCATTGTTGAGTGAGTCATTAGTCGAGATTCGGGAATCGACTTTTCGTTAAAAACATTAATGTGGTATATTGTCATTTGTATACGAAACATTTTCCGAGAAAACTATCATTATATCATCCCAGAAATGAAAATTGTGCTATACTTATGTTGAATAAGTTGGTAATGATGATACCTTGAAAATTAAATTAAAATCATAAAGTAAGGTTCATCCGTATTTGAGAAGGAAACTCAAGTATTGATCTCTGTTTAAAACTAGTTTTAAGTCTGGTTTTAATTTTAGAAAAGAAATGAAATGAAATTGTTTATTCTGTAAATATGATATTGGAATCACTTTTACACGAACGTTCCTCAAGCATAGATTCAATGATCATAGTTCAGCTGTGTTTGGCTTTATTTTAGACCGTTACTCAGTTCGCGAATCGAATCCAAGCAGTGATTTGATCTATATAATCACCCAAGTGTGGTCGAGACTGCGCATGAGCATAGATTGTCATGCCCAATTGTCAATTTTTGCTGTTCAATTATAGCTGCGTTGCCGAGTTTTGTATTGTTGTTTTTTTTTTAATTCAGTTTTCTATCAACATAGACTTATTTGAAGAGGTAGATTATTACAATAATTTATTCAACGATAATTTAAATAGAAGGTTGAACTTTAGTGTTCCTCTCAATATTTTAGAACAGAAACAGTTTTTAGTTGTTCGTAGTTAAATATTTAAATACACACATCAACACGGTCTAGGGATATTTTTAAAAAAGCGAATTACTATCAATGTGTTAATTATTTATATGACATGTATATATTTAAAAGATACGTTATTTAATATTCTACCATTTTTTAATAATGGTTAAGGTACTTAGATTAAAATTTCAGGATTTTATGGAAAAAAAATGAAGCATAGACGGAAACCGTATATGAATTAACTTTTAATTTGTGAGTAAAAACTGAAAAAAATAGAAAAATCATTTAATTTGTGTTTATAAACTTGAATTTAGTAGTCTGAGAAAGCGCCCATGATGTTCATAACACATCGGCAACGATTCGGCATGCTCAGAACAAGGTTGTCAATGTCTTGCTGCGGAATACTGTCCCATGTCCTTCTGAGGTGCGCAAAAAGGAGACGGCTCCATCGTCCAGGAACTCGCCAAACACGCGTCCTTCGTGAATCTGGATGGAAGCCGAACCTGGATTCATCCGTGAACAGCACATTGGACCAGTGCTCACGGCCCCAGTCCACGTGGTTCCGAACTCATTCTAATCGTCGTCCACGATTGCCTCTCCGTAAAGGTGGGACCCGGAGTGGTCTACGAGAGCGTAGATTGCTTTCATGCAGTCGCCTTCTTACAGTTTGGTCACTCACAAGCACTTGGTGTTCCACTCGCAGCCTTTGGACCAATTGAGTCGCCGTTGCATTTGGTTGAGCTCGCGCAGTAATTTGCAAAAATCGGTCTTGTCTGGGGGTAGTGATGCGACTTGGCCCCCGGTGCCTCTCCGCTACTTCACCTGTGGCACGATAGCGTGTCCACAATCTTGAAATTACATTTTGATGGGTCCCTATGGCCTCAGCAACATTACGCTGAACAGATCCAGCTTCCAGCATTCCCACAGCTCGTAACATCTCCACCCTCGTCAAATGTCGGCGTTGCATGGCTACAATACCTCAATTTTAACTTTATCTTTCGTTTAAAAATGAAAAAAAACTGTAACTAAACGTAATTCGTATTGTTTTCTAAATTTCGCACAAATGAAAATTCCCTCTCCTATACATCAAGACATTTTTATGCCACCGAAACAAAAGAATTTTCAAAAAATTTAATTTGGAATTAGTCTGAGATAAATTACAAACAAATCGGTGTATAAAAGATTCCAATGCGGCCAGTACTTTTCGAGTTATTTAATTGAGTATGAAATATCCCTAGACCGTGTTGATGTGTGTATTTTGCAGGCACTAAATAGTTTGTTATAAATTCATACTCTATTTTTTTTGTTTAATTATTAACCAAGAAATATCTGAATCAAACAGTTTGTATTACCTACCTCTCAATCACATTTTTGTTTCTGAAACGTATGCTTATTGTCATCTATTTCGATAAAACATAATTCTGCTTGTGTAGTATCTGGACACTGTTCATAGACCCTGAAATAAAAATATGTCTCTGTAATTTATAAAACTTGACAAATACATTTATGACACCAAACTTAAAAAAATCATACTTAATGTTTCATCCGTCTTTAGGTCAGATCAGCTTTGGATTGTTCGGAATAATCATCTTTACTTATTTAATAGGCACTAAATATTTAACGGGAGGATTTTTTTGTTCAAATAGGTATACTCAAGGATATTGTTACATTGATCAAGACATAAAATAATAGAAGAGCACTTACTTGGTATATGTCACCATGAAAACTGATTGGAGTATTTCAAAAACTCTTAAAAATACACTCGTGAGAGCAAACATCCCCAAATTAAGTGCCTGCTAAAATATTGTCGGCACGAACTTACTAAATGAAACTTCACGACAAGAAATTGGCGACTATGATTCAAGGCACACTTGATGAATTTAGGGAAGTTATAGTTAGGCAATCGAAAATGTTGTACAGTTTCCATAATTCCCTATGCATTATCATTCAGCCCTTATATCAATATATTTGGGGTTGGTTTCGATACCCTATTATGAAAGTATATTATACAGAAAGACAACTATGCAAATTCTTGGAGAGCCTAAAACAAAATGTTATATCTTAAATTGCTTTCTCAGTTATATGTTGTACGGCAATTAGAGATTGCACTCAATTAAATTCTTGCCAGAAATAAATATTCGTTCACTTTATGAGTGGGGTTTTCTAATTTTCCAGGTTCTATTTTTTTTGATTCTGCAGGTAGACAGCAGTACCAAGCTTAACTTATGCCTTTAATTTAAAGTTTATCGGCCACAAACACGAAAAAAATATAAACAGCACTGACTGTGTCATTAATAATTTAGTAGGGACGAATTTAAACAAAAAATAAAGAATGATTACTTCGAGCATAGTTTCAGTGTTCTCATTTACGGCATTCTTCAACAGAAAAATATTGCTCACAATTGCTTTACTCGGTGACATGACGACGCGACGCTACTAAGTAATTTGTCACGTATATTAGGTAAGTTCTAGATATAATAAAAAAGTAACTGTATCAACTAGAGTCAAAAGTGGTTGACGCGTGCACTGTTTTATTTAAGTAAGGAATTTTGTCCAAGTGGCTCATCTGCCTAGACTTTTCCAGTACCCAGTTTTACTATGTTATCATCATCATACATAGCCCGACTTTACCCACTGCTGGGCATAGGCCACTCTTTGCTTGTGTCAATCCCCACGCTCCTGTGCCAGCCTCATGCAGGTTTTTACCCCCAATGTCAACAATATCGTCTTTCCATCTCGCCACCGGTGGACCTACACTTCTTTTTTAAGTCCTTGGACATCACTCAGTCACAGTCTTACTCCACCTTTCATCATCGCGCCTTAATAGGTATCCTACCCAACTTCATTTGAGCTCCATAACTATGGATGAGAATAAATACAAAATTTTAAAAATCTGCTGTCATCCACAACTCAAACTTAGATCACAGTCTTGCTGGGTTTTAACTAACCGTTACAGCCTACTGTCACAGATGTTTTAACACATCTGGGGCGGATGTGATGGCTTCACATTAGTACTCTCCGAGATACGAAGAAGCTTCATGCGTGAAGAATAGTCAAGTCAAGGAAGTAATACTCACGAAATAAACTGCAAGGAAGGAAATAAATACAATAGTTTAGGTAACGAAATATAATAATATATTCTAAGTATAAAACAGTACAAAAGTACAAATATTTTTGATTTACTGTTGAGCGGGGAGGACTCGGATGGTGGGTTTATAGCCTTTGTCGTCAGCGGTGAAGGTGACCTGGTACTCTTCACCATCAGGGGTGAGGTATGAATAGGAACCCTTGATGGCAATGCCTTGCTTGTCTCCTACGGTGATGAGGCTGCCTTCTTCCTGACGGGATACGCCGTCACTTGTCTTGAAGCTGGAAGGAGAAAAATATGTAAGTTAGTTGGTTTAGTCCATGTTCAACCCCCACAATTTTCACCCCCGACCATGTTGAACCCCTAAATGGTGTCCATGTTCAACCCTGGGGGGGTTGAACATGGACTTTTATTTTTGAATATATTTAATCCATGTTCAACCCTCAATGGACAGTAAAACACAAAAGTTATTCTCATCTACCCTAAATTTATTGCTATTAGAGCTACATTTAAGCTTGTTTGATGATTGTGGGGTGAATTTAGAAAGCTGTTCAAAAAAGGAAGTGTATAGAGTGCCGGCATAATAGCGGCGCTGCCTCGGCCCGGCTAAAGTACCGTAAGCATTGCGTCGGGAATCGCAGGCCGATTCCCGGTCACCGTAGGCGCGGGCTTGCGGACGGTGAGCAATGGGTAGCTCGCCGTCCTATAAGGACCAGGCGCGGGTCGACGGCGTGATGTGATGTGTCCCACGCGCGCCTCAAAGAGATGTCAGCGATTGATGGGATCCAATGGGACTGCCGATGCCTGCCGGGAAAGTCCGAAAGGGATACCGTGGCCCCTGGCAATGTATAGGCAACTGAACAAGGTTTTGGTCAGTAAGAGTCTGACACGCGAGAAGTTATTTGATGATTTCCCACCCAAAAAAAAAAAAGAGCATTGCATTGACATTGTCACTTAATGTTATTTTATTTGATAGTTGAGGTTAGTTCGCTATCCTTTGTATTGATTGATTGATAATGGCTGAAAGGTTAAGTTAGGTTAGTTTAGAACTGGCCACACAACGCCAGGGTCCGTTTAGGCACAAGATAATGTATTTTTTTGGGAATGTGGAGTTTTACAGCGAACTAACCTCAACAATTAAATAAAATAACAAGTGATAGTGACTCAGTGACAGTTGCAATGCTTACGGCAGTTTAGCCGGGCCGAGGCAGCGCCACTATTATGTCGCTAGCAGCCCTCTATCCCTATCGGATAAAGTGGTAGCCACATAATAGGCACCCTATACACTGCCTAAAACAAAATCTTAGGCATGTACTGATAAACCATTCTAAAGTGAATAAAAGGAAAATATTTTTTCACTTCTCATGCTCTGAAAGTGCTTGTTTGTGCAGGATAGAGGCTGCACAAAATCGTATTTTGTGCACAACTGAATTAACGTATCTACTCATAAATGTATCTATATTAAGGCGAAGAAAATGAGCCACACAGCCAAACAGAATAAGAAGTTCATAGATAGAATTTGTTATTTTATAATATTTACTTTATTTTATTTGCCTTATGTGTTTTTTAAGACATAAAACAATTTTCTTCAGTATTCTCAAAAAAACCCTACTAATTTTACTTTGAATTTTAATTAAAGAAATGTTATGTTATACTACTGTTTTATTTCCTCGCAATCGAAGTGAGAAGCAGAGTTTATAACTCGTCCACAAAACCATTTTATCCTCGACATTACTATCAGCTACGACATTACTATGCTAAAAGTCTCGGATAAAAATGGTTCGTTTTGTGCACTTGTTGTAAAATCTACTATTAACCGACTTCAAAAGGAGGAGAAGATAAATCTAGCATTCGATCAGTATTTATTTTTGTTAAATGTTTATAAAAAAATTCTGATGACGTGTTTGTTTTAACAGCATTTAAAAGTGAATTTTCACCTTACTTGTACTTTCTTCATTCAGCATTGAATTTTGATTTCATTAAACTTTGTGGTGGCTCTGTGGTAACCGCCACCAAACTTGTAATTCGGTTACAAGTTTCAGATCGTGGGTTCGAACTCAGGCAAGCTTTACTAGGCTGTTCAAAAACTAATGTTAATCGGTTCATATTTTCTATACTAATAACAAAGCTGAAGAGTTTTTTTGTATGATTGAACGTGCTAATCTCTGGAACAACAAGTCGGATTTGAAAAAATCTTATTGCATTTGATAGCCCAATTCTTGAGAAAGACTACCTAATAGCTATTTAACATCCGGCTTGGACCCATAGGCGCCAAGCAAAAAGAAAAATAACCGATTATCATTACTTTTTACAGCCTACACTTAACAGCCTAGTACTTTGTGTAAATAATCTCATCACCACTGCTCTCAAAACGGTGAAGGAAAACCTCGTGAGGTAACCGGGATGTCCTAGATCCAAAGATTCGAAGACATGTGACATCTACTAACCCACATTGGGCCCGCGTGGTAGATTACAGCCCACTTCCTCTCGAAAAGAGAGAGTAGGCCTGTGTTCCAGCCGCAGTGGGAACATTGTGGGCTAATTATGCTTAAGTTAACAAAAAAAAAAAAAAAGGTTTTCCAAATACACATACTTACTTAAAATTATATCCATCAGAATTAACAATGGAGCTTTCTGTTAGGATTTCCGCAACTGGTTTGTCTTCAGCTGCTACTACTGCGACGAAGAGTGCGAGCACGAACAGTTTCTGAAACGTAACGACATACAACAATATTATTTTTAATAGCGTTGCCTGAAATCGGCCTTGGTCTTGCAGTCTTGACTTGGTCGCTTGGTCTTGCATTTTCGCAAAACCAAGCCCAAGACCAAGACCAACTTATTATAGCAAGACTTATGTTTCAAAGTTTATATTATTTTTCTATTCAGCAAAATTCAAAACTAACAGCGAGTCGAATAGGTCTAGTAACACAGTTTTTGCGCCAGCCAATGTTATGAAAGAAAGAAAGCAAAAGTATTTATTGGGACAAGCACAAGATATATCAATTTACCTAACACACTCATTAAAAATAAAAATAAAAACAATACAAATAAAATCAAAGTAAACTTAAAATATATCAGAAAGTCCTGTGCGAAGCCAAAAGGCTCCTATCTCAGCATGATGCTGCGACATTTAATAATAAATGCCGCAGCGCTGGTATTCTGATAGGGCCCGCAGTGATGTCACGGAAAGATAAAAATACTAAATAAAAATTAATAAAAAAATAAATTTAAAAAAGTCCGCTTGTCTGCATCCGACGTAACATCAGTTACTTTACTTGTCTATACCTTTAGTGGCTGTGGCATCGTTATGGTACATTACGCGAAAAAACCGTTGGTCGGTCGGTGTACTTAGTTGATAATTTACTGACAAAGACGCGATTTATCAAAGACTGTGCGACAAGTGTATCCCAACATTAGACACTTGACACTGTTTGATCGCCGCATTCGCCGCCACAGAGTATGGACAGAGGTATACAAAATATTCACCTATTTTTGGTAGGGTTGGCACAGGAGGATAAAATTACGAACGACGTTGAAGATGTCTCAGCAGTAGGTAGGTATAAATTGAATGCTCTGAGTTTCTTGTATACATATATTCTCACACTGACTCGAAATCGAACACTACAGCGTTTAAAGTTGTCCGGCTAGATGATAATTATGTATATTATCTTTTACAAAACTTGTTGATGAAAAAACAATATAACTAAGTAGGTACTTATCACATTTGTTGAATTTCGAATGTAAAGTTAGTAATTACGCGTAGGTATTAAATTTCGTATTTTTTATAATTATTGTCAAGTTTAATTTAATTAATTTGGTGGTTCACTATGCCTATGTCAATTTAAGCTCAAAATGTGCCTACTCTGTTACGTTGTTCTAAGATCTTAACTAACGTGTATAAAAGCAACCACCAAGACCATGACCAAGACTGAGAGCGCAATACCAAGACCAAGACCAGGTGTATTGACGCAAGACAAAGACCAAGACTGGTCTAAGTCTCGTTTTGGTCTTGCATTTGGGCAACACTAATTTTTTATAAGTAGGTGCTCTGACGTAATAAAGTCATGAAGTCAGTGTGTCTTGCTCTTTCATGTGCAACCTAGCCTTCAGCTCGGCGATGTTATGCAAAGACTTGTGACAACTCAATGCCTTTTCTAATATTGAATTACCTATATTTTATTTCATTGTAATTGCAACATCACATTGACTACTGAGAATACGTTTTCTCCGAAAATAAATCTTTTACTCAGTCGCTGTCTTGCAACTTATTTGCATGAAAAATATGTTGGACTTAGTAGAAGTGGACTCATAATTGGAGAAATATACGAGTACCAGTATATTGCGTTTATGGGACTCGCCTTTGTACATAATGGGGCTTATTTATAAACGTTGCTTAAAGTTAAGTAATGACTAGCGGCTGTTTAACCATACATTGTTGACGTTTGAATGTCAGTTAACATTAAGCAACTTTTATAAATAAACCCCGCGATCTCTACGAAAAAGCTTAAGACACTCATAGACGTGTCGTCACCAAAAAGAACCTACAGAAAGATACTATTGCCCATTCTTTTGTCATCCATATTTGTTTTATTTAATTCCCATTATGTGGGCGTTGGCATAGAGTCCCAAAAGAGGCTAACTCAGTCTTTGACGGGAATCACAGGTCGAGTGGCGAAGGATATGTATGATTTTTTTAGTATAATTTAGATTCTAACTTACCAGAGCAAGCATGGTGATAGTGTAGTGATGTCCAATTAGGCAGAACACGTAAATGTGAATGATTTAAAAAAATATAAAAAATCTCCTTAAATACATTGTCGGTTTGTGAAGTTACATCAATTGTAGAAGTGCAGTTACTGAGGTGATAACACGAATCTGGTTACGACATGAGGCAAACGCACTAACTGGGCAAGTGTTTGTCTTCACAATAAATACTCATTAACTACTGTGTGTTGAACAAGTCACAATTTGTTTCGAATTTTTCATTTATCAGGTTTATATAATTATATTTTCATGCAAAGATATTTTTAGATGTTTATTAATGATTAGGTACCATTCCTAGTTTGCCACTTTGCATCATCCGCTTTATTCATTTGTCTTTGACCTATGTCCTTGACACAACAAATCTTAAATACATAGTTTATCTTACGTATGACGGCGGTTGCAGGCCTTGATGACCACGGGATGCTCAATAATCAGACGTAGGTTATAAAGGTTTTTCACATGACCTCGAGAATAAAATTGGATCGAATTTATATTAGTAAAATCAAATGCTTGTGTGACGAGTAGGTAATCTGTTTTCACTCGAAGGCAAATCCTGCTTAGAAGTAGATGTTGTATTTATCGTTTTTCAAATGCAATTCCTTTTTAAATTATGTCTCCTCCAGATTTCATAAAGTTTAAATTTACGTAAAAATAATTAAACAAAAATTAACACTTTTATACATATTTTAATTTAAAAGAAAGAACATAGTTACACACTTACCTATTAGGTACGTATTTAATTATTAATTTATAACTTATATAATTTCAAATTAACCTTAAAAATTAAATCTAATACAATTATTGGTATAATGGGCAGATTTGGAATTGATTATTGTATCATTTTTTATTTGATCTAGTAGAAATTCGATCTACATTATTGAGTAAAATTGTTATAACAATTGAGATAATTTCCGTTAATTTGATTAGGTAAATAAACCATTCTAGTCAATAAATAACACTATTTGTACAGTCTTTTGTTATCGAAATACATTCGAGCTAATACTTAAAGATTGTGTTCCATTGCCGGCGATGTATTACGATAATTTCTTGATGATTGTTCGGTAGCCTCTCTTGCCCGCTTTGTACGTCATTTGGTAGAGATGTCCCTTGGCGTCGTACCAGCGTACTGCGCCGGCGACGTCGAGGGCTGCTTCTTTGGTGCCAGGGTTCAGGATTGCACCCTCTTCAGTGCGAGATGAACCATCAGTGGCGTCGTAACTGAAATTAATGAATTTAAGTTTAAATACAATGCCATAAAATATAATTTGTTTTCGTTGAACCGAGAAAGATCAAGAGCCGAGCAAACAGCTCCAGTGGTATTACTAAACACACGGAAAGTAACAGGCGCTGTGGCGCCTAATGTTTTATTGTGGGTACATCCGACTTGTAGCTAGGCTTTATTCGGAAGGTGCAGTATTCGTTGTCCTACCACCAAACAATACAAAATTAGTGTTTCATAGCAATTAAACACATTTTTTTTGTTGTTAATGGTATATGTAGGTATACCTAATAATTATGCTGTGGGTGCCTATTGAATAAATAATTACATAACACTAGTAAAATATGAGTTTTTGAAAACGACTTTATGTAAAGATGGTATATAGTCATAAGGCTCTTACCATAATAGTTTACAAACTCGGGAATTTGGAAAAAAAAATACGAAGAAAAGCCATTGTCCTTACTTAATCTTTATGATAATTTATTAGTTCACGTTAGTACATCGGGGGGTACACGAGCGATGGTTACGATTGCCACGAAGTGTTTTCCTTGTCACTAACATGGCTCGAAGAGCGTAACAATAAAAAAAAATGCCTACACTCTTGGGATAAAGGTGCAGCTTTGCGAATAATAGGTCTGTATTGTAGGTATTCTAAATTTTATATTAGTTTCAATACGTAATAATGGCTTGCATACATTGCCTAACATTGTAATACCTACGTTATTCATCTAAGATTCATAGTTTTTTTTTTTTGTGTTTTCATAATTCGAGACTATGGGGCCCCGTACCTTTGGAAGGAGTACGATGGGCCAAAGCTAACTTATTATTAAGTTTATCCAAAATCCAGTCATAACATTCAATTTATAATAGCATATCCTTATAGAGCGGTAGACAGATACCCACGCACACCAAAATATTTTCTATATTATGAAGAAAACTAGTTTATCCCATATACACATACCAGCAATGAACGACCTTGACTTTTAGGTGCCACGTGATATATTCTTTTAGAGAATTTAAGTGAGCTCTAAATTAAATAAGGTCTAACCAACTCTTAGAGCCTAGGCTACTAAGAAATTTTACGCAATAGTTTTTAATAAACATTCTTTTGCCATTTTTTAGAAATTGGGCTATGAAAGAGCTAATGAAGGGCGATCTTCCTTTATACCTTAAGAGATGACTCATTGACGTGTGCATACTTCCCATCCTCACTTATGGTTCTCAAAAATGATCTTTGACTGATAGTCACAGGTCCACGCTCGAGGTTTGCCAGAGGGCTGTGGAACGGAGTATTCTGGGTATCAAATTTTTTTATTTTTTTTAAACGTTGCCCCACACTTGGAATTTCTCATGTATCGTTTGTGCGTTTACAGACATTTAATCTCACATACACAAATAGCCGGACCCGGTACAACTACTTGTAGGTCATACAAATATTTGTTCCGTGCGGGAATCGACTCCGCAACACGCAGTGCAGCAGTCAATTGCTTTAACCACTGCGCCAACCGTGCCGTCAAACTAACAGTCGTGGTTAAGAATACGACCACCCGATCCATCACAAAGATAACTGATGTCACTTGGAAAACTGCCACGCTAAAATGGAGTTGGGGTGGACATATCTGCCGCATGTCAGATGACCAATCTGCCAAACTCACGACCCAATGGGTCGCATGCCAGGCCCAGACAGAGAAGCTTCAATACGGGATTCAACAAGAACTGGTTCTTAGCAGCTTTATTCAGAGAGAAGTGGAAAGAGAGTAGGGAGGCTTTTGCCCTGCAGTCGGACGTCACAGGCTTTTAATAATAAAATATATAATTCTTTGGCTTAATTTTAATATTTTTAACACTCAGAAAAGTAAATACCTAATGTTATGTAAACGACATTGTAGAAAAAGTTTGTGCATCTTTATTTATTTTTAAAGTATGTCTACTTATACTCGTACGATGTTTATACACCGACGTCACCGCCACTAAATGCTCTCTGTTTTAGACGCAGACTACTAAGAAAAAATATGAAAATGTTTTTCAAAGCGCAGTTGAGGTAAGCAGATTGACTAAGACAAATAAATTCCTGACCTAACTTTAACATTGACCTTCCATTTGAAAGCTTTTACCTCGGTAAATACCTAGATAGGACAAAACTATGCATCGATTCGTTGGCATTGCAGACTATTTAAACACTACCTACATGGCATGCAAAGATTAGTCAAACAAAATTCCGACTGTAAAAAACATACGACATTCGAAATAAGATATTTATTTATTGGAGAGTTCCAATGACAAATATTTGGAATTTTATGAGAATGATGTGTTTGCTCAAATTATATGTGTATGTAAGTATCAATAGGATATATTTGAAATATCCACTTAATTCGCACACACCATTATAGGCAAAGTTCAATAACCATCATTTTAGCACGACATTCCGAGAAATGTCAGGTAAACTTGTTAATCAATACTAATCATTGGATTTTTCAGTACCTATTCCAAATAACATTCAGTTTAGGTACTTCGCACTATAGTATGACAGACTTACTTGAAAGCATAATCATTGCTCAAATTGTAAGCAATTATTTCTTTTACAACCAGAACCTGACATCGACTAAAAATTCCCAGCATTTACCGGATTGCATCAAGTTGTCTGCACGAAAAACAAAACGAGTCATCCCGAATTAAAAAGAAACAGCTTGCAACCGTATTGAGAGTTAAGTGAAATTCGACCTCAATGGTGTTTTCGGAATAATACTGTTCCTTATAAAATTAAAGTACTGTATAATTGAGTGCTTGTATTTCGAGTAACGGAGCTGCTGCTGTAACTGGCTGTTAGGGCATTCGTACCACTTTTGGCCGTTCAACTTAAAGGAGGCGTACAAGATACGTTTTTGTACCTCAGACGACAATGTTACATGTTACCATTCAACTTTTTTGTAACGTTAACTGACATGCATGATGTTTTTGGGATAATGAGATTATAAATGGATCGGAGATCCGGGTTCGATATGAACACTAATCGTTTGATAGTACAAACAAGAGATGTCCGTGCAGTTAGATTCGAATAAGAATTATTTCGGAAGTCTTTTGTGTTTATTTTTTCATCGTTTTATTCTAGAGAAATTGATTTTGGGAAGCTGTTAACTTTCCTGTTGATTAGTTGTTCTTTTATCTACGGACATCAACATAATTTGATCCAGTCAATTTAAAATGGGAAGAGGCACAGAAAATATACGTTAAAAAAAAACTTTAGGTAAGTATTTATGTTTAGCGAAATTGTTTATTTAGTGTCACTTGTATTCAAAACAGGAAATAATTGTAAAATTATGTTTAGGTATTTATTGTAGGCTTTTTATTGGAAGTGACAGTTTTGTGTACTTTAAAGTGTTTTATCGAAGACATTTCAATAATCTATCAATAATAACAACATTAAGAATGATTGATTGCGAATATTATTATTTAAAAATAGGGATTTAGGCCAAAGTGGTGGTGGGGGCATAATCTATACATATAATGTATAATAAAGAAGTTGTCCCCCTGTCTACACTCTAAATTGGGTGTGAAAAGCGTTTAAATTCCTATATACATATCAAGGAAATATTTTCTTCCTTCTGTGACTTATTGTAAAGTAATATTGGCATGATTCATACATTTATTACTTGCAGTATGGGTATTTATAAACTTGCTGCATTTGTTTACCTATTACCTAAAGCGCAACGCACATTTGGGTGGGTCGCGCGTCGCGCCATATTGCAAAAATCCTCCACTTTCGTACATTTTGTATAGACTATCGCATACTACAGGCAGGCCGCAAGGCACTTTTTATATTAAAATGTGTTGCGCTGCGGCCCGGTGCGGCTGTAATGTGTGCCAGCTTTAATACTTCAAGATACATCCGTGTTATTGCAATTATTTTATGATGAACATCTTACATAGCGTCAGTGATGTTCTATGTGATGATATCACATTTTCCTTGTAAGTGGCATTCAGTCTTTCGTAATGATTGTAGGTATTTACCTTATATCTAAGCTAATAAAAAAAGTAATTTAAAAAACTAAAAGCCCGACTGCAAAAACACATTATTGAATAGAGAATAATAACAAGCATTATATCTATAGAACTTTGATTTTTATAATTTTAATATACCCAGTTACACTCGCGCAATAAAGACGAATCTAACGACATATAATTCATCAAAATCAGTTAGTAGTTACGAGGGAACATGGAGACAGATACCTACACATACATACAGGACCAACACATAATCCTCCTTTTGGTTTCCCCGCAGTCGGGTAAAAAACGTCGCAATTAGCTAACAGTAGGTACGTGAAAATTTCACAGAATTCGTGGTAATGGGTCCTACTTGATACATGGGTGCCTACAATGCAATGGAATACCAGTTACAGATTTTCTTACTTACTTTTACGTAGAACGTAGGTATTTTTTATAGAGAAGTTTCAGTTGGAGGAATGTTTTAAATAGATGTGAATGATGGAATGTGAATGTTCAGCGTGTGATGTTAGTCCGCAGGATCCTAGTATCAAGTGGGTTATACAATTATACATTATATCTGAGTTTCAAAGAATGTGAGCGTGCTGGGTCACGCACCATAAATATTTTTGCGACGCCGCCCGGAAATATCTATGATTTTCATTCATTAAAATTATGCTAAAAAGTTCTCTCAAGTTTAGTTACCCAGAATCACAATAAAATGTTTATAAAGTTGACAATTTACTAAGACTAGCTTGCTTCTTGCATTTTTACATTCGCTTTAATTTTAATTCTAGTTAGATACAAAGCAGGATCACAAAAACCCCTCAGTATTTATATCAGGCTTTTGGTTGTGCATCGTGTTGTAAAACAAATTAGCACTTAACAGACGATGTCGGCTATAATTAACTGCAAATATAATCCGATATCCGTATTTATCTGCTAGGAATTACTCTACAATGGAAACCGATTCCACCTAGGTTTGAACACTTTGCCGCTATCCTTGTGGCAGAAAGCCAACAAACATCACGGAAGAGCGATTTGAAAATATTTGCTTTCCAAATAAACAGCGTATAAGCAGGTACAGCACGTAATCGGATTATCAGGTTACACCTGCACACGTAAGGACAATATAAAGGTCAATTTACATAAACATGACATTCCATAGTGTTGGTCCGCAAATATTTACGTCGTCGATCTAGTGATGGTGATGGGTGAGTCAGTCGTTTGCTTTCCTTTTCGTTTAGTATTCAAAATGTTTTTGTCATTTTATTACTGTAGGTAAGCATTATTCTCAATCCTGTTTGACTCTTGATAAAAGTGAAAGATGAATAGTATTTCGCATCGACGCGACGTTCGCGGATGACGCTCTATCAAGTTTGCTGCGGTTTATCTCATTTTGTACACATCTATGACAAAAATGCATGCATGTATAATTTAGCATCATTGCCATATGCAAAAATCAAGTCGTCAATGGAAAATATCTATTTGAAAAATAAACAAATACAATTTTTTTTATACGAATTTGCCGCGGTTGGTTTGTGGATCAGCATGTGTGAGCATTCTGATATATATGATCCATTACATATCGAGAATGACAGCCGGGACAGCCGGGACAGCCTGGAATGGATTAACGTGCTTTCCGAGGCCCCCTCCGTGCCTCTCTCCAGCTAGATAAAAGCCCAAAAGTCTAACAACCAGTCATACTAAGGAGTAGATCTTGTTACCCAGTAAATGGGTCGTGGAGGTCAGTCGCTCCATTTAGCTGCTTCCGGTTAGACTGGAAACCGACCCCAACATACTTTGGAAAAGGCTAGGCAGATTGAAATGACATCATAATAAGATAATGTAAGTCGGTAGATGATTGAAAACGGATTAAAGATTGGACATAGAGTGGGAGGACACGTTCAGCAAGATAGAGAGAAACAGCCATTATAAAAACACGTGTATTCAAAAGATTTTTTGTTAGGTCGGAATTAAAGTTAAGACATGATGAACGGGACGATAAAAGTAAGCGGTTGACACGGTTTCAGAGTAGGTTTACTGTAGGTAATTATTTTCATGAGAAGATCAAAATACAGCTAGTATAATTGCTGGTAATTTAGCGTAAGTAATTATATCAAAACATTAATCAAAATTGAAGTAACTTTCTAAGCAATCAATTCGTAAATGGGATGCGAGCGTGTTAGTATCGAATAGCACGATTAGAATACTGATAGATAGAATACTATTGTAGTTTTAACATTAGTACATGACTGTAGTAGTAGAGTATTCTACTGGCTCAGTTGATGACATAATCTCTGAGTTTTTTTTTACTTTCAGAGAAAGAATGGAACAACTACTACTAGCTATTGCCTGCGACTTCGTCTGCTACCCAGGGTAAAAAGTAGCCTATGTGCTTACCCAGGGTCTACACTATACATGTATCAAATTTCATCCAAATCCGTTCAGCCGTTTTAGCGTGAAAGCGTAGCATAGAAACTCACTTTCGCATTTATAATATTATTAAAGTTAGGATTAATTTTCTAGTCAGGAGCCTTGTTGCATAAGAATTTTGTAATCGATTTGTAGTATCAATTGAATTAGCAAAACGAAGGTGTCGTCTTTGTAAAGTGATATGCTATTTCGTATATCCTCGGATACTGTATAGGTACGTAGACCAACTTGTAGTCTATTGCGTAAACAAGGCTAGGCTTTACCTGAGGATTGACTAATTAAGTATGTAAGTAGGTGCAGTGTACACATTGTGGTTTATTTTCATGATCTCTGCAACGTCATGTAAAATATGACTCTGTTAAATCATTTCTCAATGATTGTATACCTATTATTTCTAAATTTTATTTGGAAAGAAGTTCTTTAACGTGACTTGCGGTAGGCGTTGACTGGTAGAAATCGTCACGTATGGAAAAAACGTTCATGCGACTCACGATTACTTGTGTAAAAAATCCTTAGGTGAAATATAAAAAATTAAAACAACATTTAATTCCCACAATTTTTGTTCATAAAAAGAAAATATGACAACGTCGCATTTTCTTAGTTTTAATGAATGAATAAATGATTGGTTTGAATGAAAATAATAAACTTAGATACACACATCGAGTGGTTAGATTTGATTCTTTGACATGCTCTCATTAATACCCTAGAGTTATGGGATATATAAATAAAATATACCGTAAGGAACTTAATTCCTGACGGGTTTCCCTCGACCGCACGCGTTTTTTTTATCAGAACGAGCTGTTTAACTGAAAAGAGTTATTTAAATCAATTAACAATAATTTATTTAACTGTGGAATCGTCGTTTTCATGTCTTTTCATTAGCAATATCTTCCCCAGTATTTTTTTTCTTCAATGTGTTATTTGAGGGGCTTGTGATTAAGTAATATCGCGTAGCTTAACCTGACTGATCAACTCGTGCGGAGTTGATCAGTCAGGTTAAGCTACGCTTGCCACGGTCTTCCGTGGATGGGTGTCCATTTATAACATACCGAGACCCCTCCGTGCCTCGAAAAGCACGTCATTCGTAGAACTTTGACTGTCGTTACGGGTAGTCAGAAGTCCGAAAGTCTGACATCCAGTTTTGCCAAGGGGTATCTTGTTACCCAGTTACTGGGTTGTGGAGGTCAGATAGGCAGTCGCACCATGTAAAATACTGGTATTCAGCTTTATCCGGTTAGACTGCAAGCCGACCCCAGCATATGTAGTTGGGAAAAGGCTAGGGTGTTATTATAAATAATCAAGTCCATGACTGAAAAGCCTAAAGCGATTTTCTTTCTTTAAGCATTTTGAATTACTGTTAGCAAAAAGTCGCAAGTAAAAACACCGATTAAAAATAATCTTAGCATTTTTTCACAAAATGATTGGTTTTATTAGAATGATAGATTATAAACCAAACTTATTTTGCGATGCAAAAAAAATATTTTCCTAAAAACGAGAACTTATTTCGTCGTTTTATTGAAATATGAGACAGGCTATATTTTTGATCGATCGTTGAAGGTTCATATTACCATTTACATGTAACGGAGTCATTGACCTCAAAGGTCACAACGTTTTCTTTCAGGAGACATTGATAAAGATCGGAACATTTAATTGTGTCATACATTGATATCAGTAACCATATTATCATAAAATATATTTTCTAATCGTTCCTCAAAACGTCTATTTATCAAAACTTTATGTCTAAATAAAATATTATACACAAATATCATGTTCGGATCAAAATATTGGGATCACGACTAGTTTATAGCAAAATAAATGACTTAATCATAAACATGCCATGTTTTTCAATTTACTCGATAGGTTATTAATATATCTAATATTAATAGCATAGTCGTTTAAATATTTCGCACAGATACCTACCTATTCGGGACTAGAGTTTGTTTAAAAAGGCTACCTTAAACCTACCTAAAATTTACCTTTCTTGAAAACAATAATTTTGAATTACTGATTCAAAATTATTGTTTTCAAGAAAGGTGAATTTTTATTTTTAATTATGGATTTAAAAATGCAAAAAATAGCACCCGGATATTTAGACCTGAGGCATAAAGTCCGCCTTTGTACCATATTGTGTGCGACAAGTTTAATTATATTACTCGTATGTAAATAGATTACCTAGGTAAATAACTAAAATTGAACATGTTACCACCAGACATGTAAGTGGGAATATCGCATACCTTTATAAAAGTAAGTTGTTACTAAAAGAGAACATGACATTTATCGTTTTTAATATCTACCTATCGACTACTATGCAGGTGATACCTATAAGTATAGCTACGGCGATTAAATATATAACATCCATTTAGCCCCATTGTGGGTGCGTATTCCATTACTTCCAGGTCAAATCCTTCTTATTAGCGACACTTTTTGAGGTGCAGTTTTGGGAAAAAACACACCCACATCAGCAGGTTCGGTTTATGGTGAGGAAAATTGCTTTATCAAAAAATCTAATAATATTGGTATTCTTTGTAACATAGACAAACACACTATAAATTAACATTGCGCAGTCTGCGGCAAGTTACCAAATCAGCTTGCAGCAATTTAGTGCTCTTCTACATGAGTTACGCACTTGTCGGTGCAACACTATTTACGTAGTGGCAAAGAGCTGAAAAATAACCTTATGACATTAAAAAAGTAAGAAATACTTACTGGTATCTATAGGAGTTGGGTAGGTTTGCTGTGTCAAAGTCGTACTTAAGTATTTGAGCTCTTGGTTGGCTGTCAACCGCAGGACTCGCCGCAAGCAATTGCACCAGCAAAGCGGACACCAGACTCTGTAATGTTATCAAATGATACATTTAATTGGCATAAATTAAAGTGTGTTTACTGAACTAGATATTACGGTATGTATCAGACGCCCCGAAACACGTTTTCGGATTTTTGTGCGTCCTTCATTAATTGAATGATAACATCTCCGAGTCTCCGACCGCGAAAAGCTTTTAAACCATTTTTTTTTCAAGATTCCTTTCTTGTTACAGACATCGTTCGAATCGTTCAATGAATTTTTATTGCGTGTAATAAAAATATCCATATCTAGAACCCTAGAAATTCGACCTTGATTTTATATTGGCATATTTTAGAGTTCATCTTGATTTTTGTTTTTTTGTTGGCATTCCAAAACGACTTTTCGCGCCGTTGTTGTGTTTGTGTATCTATTCGCGAAAATTGGTCATTTACTGCGTACTTGGGTAACCTTCAATAGCTCATCACTGACAATAAAATATAACATGTAGGTACCTATGACATTTGCATGATATACAACAAAAAAATGGTTTTTATGTTTCTCATAGAAATGTTATTACGATGTTTAGATTGAAAACTATTTTAAGAATTTCGCAGATGATTCAATATAAACAAAAAATAAACATCGCGCAGAAATTCACACATACCTATATTCATGGAATATTTGTTTAAGGATATAATTATAAATAATTACTTTTATAGATATTAAATTCTCAATTTAGCCTACCTACTTGGCTGGATAGGTACACTAAAATACACTTAGTAACGTATACTTCTTTAATTAAACGTACACTCTAAGGGGAGATTTCGTCATTACGATGTAGATAGGCATAAACATAGAAGGCGTGGATACAGCAAAGGTCAGAACCTAAACCTCTAACGACATTAGGTACAACCACACATTCATGCACTATAGGCGCCGCGCCGGTACTTGCAACACATCTTCGTCAACATGCAATCACAGGAAGGTCGTCAGTTCAAACACTCAATTTATTGACACAATTTACCATGTAAATTTTGACACTGTTTGGTCCTTATTCAGATGCACTTATTAAACACTTAACACGGGACGATAATTACCAGAATGAACAGCATCTTGTCGCGTTTCACAGATGACAAAAGAAGCAGGCGACTTCCTGGACAGGATTGTAGTCCGAATGTGCTAACGGTTTCGCAAGATCTCCTTATATATAAAGAGTGGCGGGTGTGTGCGCCTGGTGGCCGCATACTAGCGTGCGGCCCGCTCCGCCTGCGCTGAAACAGAGCCAACTCTAGCTGACCATTGCACAGATCGACATGTGAATGGAGCGAGGTTCCGGTCGGATGCTACAGTTACATATCTCTGAACAATAAGGTAAAACCCGTACTAACAAAGAAACAATAGATTCTCAAATGGTTTTGCGAATTGAAAGTAAAGACTAGTCGTTAAAAATAACGCCTGATAATGTTTTAGTTACTGGTACAGCGATAGTAAACAATAGTTTCCTTCATATGACTAATTTGTTACTGACTGCGACAAAAGGTATTTGAGTAAAGTAGTACAAGCACGCATGCAGCTTTGTGTACTTAAGAGGGGGACATAGTCACATAGGTAGCATACGAGTACTTGATGAGTTCTGGGTCAGTACCTTACAAATTACAAATATATAGCATACAACTATAGCTAAAACAGAATTTGAGTACATATCATTAGATGCCTCATAAGTGGCTCATCATCTAAAAAGGAAACTAAAACTAGCTGGCCAGATAAATGCTCATATATGGGCATATATTGCTGTTTGACCCAATATAAATTTATACACAGATACAGGCAACAGACATACATTATGAATTTATATTTAAGTATACTTAGTAACTATAAAAATAGTTCAACATCATCATCTCGTAAATAGAGATGTTTCATTATAGGTTAGAACTAGCGGCACTAACTTTGTATGACCCAATGTTAATTCATTGACGACTTCTTTACTGGAATTGCAATTTATGATTTGCGGAAATGTTTGAATGAAAACTTCGGTGTAACTAATGGAAAATATGAAGGTTATCTGAAAATTACAATGTTAATCATAAGATGTAGAAAGGTTGTTTTAGTTATTTATCATGCAGGCATTTTCTAGCTGTTTCTGAACATAAATGCATTGTTTAAGGTAAAAGTGATGATCTGTTTTTATCTCTACTTTTAACATCTCTTGCATGCTGACAATTTGTGTTGTATGTATTGTACTCATGTTTTTACAAATGCGGTTAGGTATCTTATTTTTAAACTTAGCTTTATATTTTTTTTTTTAATATTTATATCATTTGCATCAACTCGATTATCTGGCAACTTATTGTACAGTACCGCTCCTTCATAAACTATATTTTTCTTCCTGTAACTGGATCTGATAGGTGTCTGAGTTCGAGTTTATAAGTATTGCGATTTCTAGTGTAGTATCCATGATTTATTTTTATGAAAGTCAATTGAGAGTGGGTTTCCTTTGTTATAATTTTCCTAACTAAAATACATGTATATATATATATATAGTTGTAGTATAGTTGGTGTCGTTATATATTTGTTTAGTTGATGTTAGGTAGTGGTAATTGTATAGAGTTATAATTAATTTGTTTTGGATCACTTGTATCTGGTTTATGTAGGTTTTACCAGCACTGTCATACTTCTACCAAGCATTCTAGGTTGGTTTCACGCGTGCATTATGTGTAAGTCATGTTCAATGTGGTTTGACCAGGTTAGGCAGGGGGCAAACGTGGACACTTTTGTGTCTTATGTCAGATACAAGCTACCGATGAATATTTGATTTTTATAGAACCAGTACTAAATCATCCACTCCCTGCGCATACGTAAACATTTTTTGTGTCCAGTTGCTTCCTCTTAACACATACTCATGTCAATTAAAAAGTGTTCGGTGTCGTTAACTGGAAACAAAAAGTGTCTACGTTTGCGCAGCGCCTTAGTCTTGGATGCAGGGTTAGGCCTAAATATTATTCATTTGTTGATTTTCGTAAGGGTTCATTATCTATAGTTAGTTTAATGCCACACAGTTTTTTTTTTAATGGTTAGGATTGTATCCAGGGTTAGGCTGAAATAGTTTTTATTTGTTGATTTTCTTAAGGCTGCGGTCTATCTGACCACACGTCGACCGACGACGCGACGTGTAGCCGTCCGTCACCGACGACGGCCGAATGCTATGTTCATAAACACACGGGCGTGGTCTCGCTCACACGCCGCCTGCGACGGACAGTTCCGACAGTGGCAACGAACATTTTGGCAACCGGCGACGCCGACGTGTCGGTCATCCGTCGTGACGTCACCGCTCGCTGTCGGTAGCGTTTGACGTTTTAAAGGGACCCGAGCCTAAGGGCTCATTAAAAAATGTCACTCGGTTTTTTTTAATTTTTACCTGAAAGGTCATGTGAGATGTTTCTTTCGGATTAATGTTTACTAGGTTATAGGTACTCAAATATTCGCTAAATGATGATAAACATCACTTGCAAAATAAAAGTGACAAGTGACAATCAAAGAAACTCACTTTATACTATATGCGCCCCAAGGTTTTACCCGTGTAAGTGTCGATCCCGTAGGAATATCGGGATAAAAAGTATCCTATGTCCTATTCCAGGTCATGATCTACCCATGGTGTGCGAAATTTCATCCAAATCCATTCAGCCGTTTTAACGTGAAAGCGTAACAAATAAAAAACATACTTTGGCATTTATAATATTAGCTAGGATATATAATATGTAAAAAAACCCTGTCCGATCCGAAAGGCATATAGGTGCAACAACAACCAAACAGTTTTTTTTTAAATTATTATTGAAAATAAAAAAGTTATTGCTATTTTAAATTGACATTTTTAGTAGGTACCAAAATTACCGCAAACAGATTAAAAATTAGCAAATTTTCAACAGCGGTCATAAGTTATGACTTTTAGACACCCGATCAGCCAGCCGTCCGCGCCCAACGTAATAACCCGGTAAAATTCCCCATCGAAAAAAAATGTGAGGATTTTTTTCCTTTTTTTTTTGAAAATTTCCCCGTACTCTCAGTAGCTTATTTTGACATGATGTATAGTTAGTATTAGGATTATTAAGATAGATTCGCCATTAAATCTAGAATCAAATCCTGTGTACGCTTCGGATGACAGTATCTAGGTACTAGAATTGACGTTTAAACTAATAAACTGGCACTTTCGGCAACCCTAAACTCATAAGTCACTTACTCCAATGTAAATAAAAAAGATAAAATCAAACGTTATCAAATTCCACATAACTTGTGCAAAGATTACGTGGGCACTTACAAAAGTTACAGGGATTCATGTAACGGGAATTACATACTTGTTTCCTTACAGAATAAATTTATTGGCACAGTATTTTTATCTCCAATTGATGTGTTTACGTCACCCCTATTTATTTACTGATGACGCATTTCTTGGTGTCAAGAGCAATAAGCAGGTGCTAACTTGCACGTGATGAAATGGATGATTTAATGGAAATTGTTATAATTTATACTACTTACGTAACGATTTGTCTTTCGAGTCCGTCCAAAGGTTATTTAATAGAAGTGGTTAATACCAATTAGACTAATTACTTTTTTTTGTTTTTTTGTTTTACGATACTCTTTAGTCTCGTGGTTTTAAAGGAAGCTAGTTTCTTTTACCCTTTTAACTAGCGACCCGCCCTTGCTTGGCATAGTTTTTACCTCCCGGTATCTTATTTCTAAAGATGCAGCTAACCATTTCAGAATCCGTTGCGAAGTTTAAAAGAACATTGCGGTCACACAGGCTGACACCAAAAGCGACTTTAATAAACATAACATCACGCCTTGTTTCCCCGAAGGGTTGGGCAGAGGTGTGCTTATAGTACACCCACATTTCGCCAGTTATGTTTTAAGTCCCATGTACTAGGGGGCGAGCCTATTGCCATTAACCGGGCACAAATCAAGACTCCGGGCTGCTACTGAACAATTCCAGATTGAAAAACCCAATAATACTTTGCCCGACTTGGGAATCGAACCCAGGACCTCATGCTCAGCAGTGGGCTTACGACCACTAGGCCAACGAGGCAGTCACTTTAATTTACGACACGCGACGAGCGACTTTAATTTATAACTTAAAACTTAAAGCATGTATTTCAATTAATAATATATTTTTTATCCTACCCAAAAATGCGAAAGTAAGTTTGTATGTTTGTTATGCTTTCACGCTAAAACGCCTAAACAGATTTGGATGAAATTTATCACATGGGTAGACTATGACCTGGAGAAGGCCATAGGCTACTTTTAATCTTGGATCGCAATCGAAGTCATGGGCAACAGCTAGTATTTATATAATATTAATAATTAATAATTTATATAATATGACATGTAGGTATAGATGTTAGGTTAACACATAAACATAACATAACATCACGCCTTGTTTCCCCGGAGGGTTGGGCAGAGGTGTACCTGTAGTAGGTACACCCACATTTCACCAGTTATGTTTAAGTCCCATGTAATAGGGGGCGAGCCTATTGCCATCAACCGGGCACAAATCCAGACTCCGGGCTGCTACTGAGAAATTCTAGATATAAAAACCCAATAACACTTTACCCGACCCGGGAATCGAACCCAGGACCTCATGCTCAGCAGTAGCGCTTGCAACCACTAGATCAACGAGGCAGTTACATATAAAATACATTTATATTATATTATTATTTAGTCATCGTAGCTCTCAGTGGCCAAGTGTGCAGAGAGTAACGTGCGATAAGGAACTCCGTTCCAAAAACATCTTTGATTAAGTCTTGGTCAGAGTAAAGAATGGCTCAGAATATTATTTCCTTCGTTAGTAGCTATGCAATTTCTAATTAATTAATTATGCATAGTCGGCAACAGAAATATATTATTTCGAAATAAAGACTCCAAGTATTGCGAATTGTAATGTCACATTTAAATCTTGAGCTATTTTAAAATATTGTTTTAAGCTCACGACCTTGCTTTTTGATCTGTAACTGATGAAATAGGTACACGAAATATTAAAATATTGTACAGATTTCAAAATTGGTAATCAAAATGTTTGTCTGAATTATTTATGTCTGCAATAAGTTTTTTTTTATAATTTAATATTACTTATTTTTGGAAACACGCAGCTTTGCCATCTTATTTAAATAATTAAATTTTAATCATAAAATAAGTTGTTACCTACTTTCATTGCGTATCGTTGATAAAAAGTGTCTAATTAGGTATTATTCCAATTTTGACCATGAATAGAATCTAGTCTACAATTTCACAGTTTTCAAATATCCCGTTCATGAAAAACCTAACATCTATACCTACATGTCATATTATATAAATTATTAATTATTAATATTATATAAATACTAGCTGTTGCCCATGACTTCGATTGCGATCCAAGATTAAAAGTAGCCTATGGCCTTCTCCAGGTCATAGTCTACCCATGTGATAAATTTCATCCAAATCTGTTTAGGCGTTTTAGCGTGAAAGCATAACAAACATACAAACTTACTTTCGCATTTTTGGGTAGGATAAAAAAAATATTATTAATTGAAATACATGCTTTAAGTTTTAAGTTATAAATTAAAGTCGCTCGTCGCGTGTCGTAAATTAAAGTGACTGCCTCGTTGGCCTAGTGGTCGTAAGCCCACTGCTGAGCATGAGGTCCTGGGTTCGATTCCCAAGTCGGGCAAAGTATTATTGGGTTTTTCAATCTGGAATTGTTCAGTAGCAGCCCGGAGTCTGGATTTGTGCCCGGTTAATGGCAATAGGCTCGCCCCCTAGTACATGGGACTTAAAACATAACTGGCGAAATGTGGGTGTACTATAAGCACACCTCTGCCCAACCCTTCGGGGAAACAAGGCGTGATGTTATGTTTATTAAAGTCGCTTTTGGTGTCAGCCTGTGTGACCGCAATGTTCTTTTAAACTTCGCAACGGATTCTGAAATGGTTAGCTGCATCTTTAGAAATAAGATACCGGGAGGTAAAAACTATGCCAAGCAAGGGAGGGTCGCTAGTTAAAAGGGTAAAAGAAACTAGCTTCCTTTAAAACCACGAGACTAAAGAGTATCGTAAAAAAAAAACAAAAAAAAGTAGTCTAATTGGTATTAACCACTTCTATTATAATATAATATAAATGTATTTTATATGTAACTGCCTCGTTGGTCTAGTGGTTGCAAGCGCTACTGCTGAGCATGAGGTCCTGGGTTCGATTCCCGGGTCGGGTAAAGTGTTATTGGGTTTTTCTATCTAGAATTTCTCAGTAGCAGCCCGGAGTCTGGATTTGTGCTCGGTTGATGGCAATAGGCTCGCCCCCTATTACATGGGACTTAAACATAACTGGTGAAATGTGGGTGTACCTACTACAGGTACACCTCTGCCCAACCCTCCGGGGAAACAAGGCGTGATGTTATGTTATGTTTATGTGTTAAAGTAAATAATAAATGGAATAATAATATTATTAATATTGTAATACATATTTTGACTGTCACGGAACATTTTTTGTGTTTCATTTAGATTCTCTCAAACGTTGTTAAGTAATTGAATTGTGCCTGTTATTTAATACATAATATACAGTGAAACGTATTTTAAAGCCATACTGCGATTGCCAACCCGCCTGCCAAGCGTGGCGATTATGGCAAACCCCCCATTTGGGGGAGGCTCATGTCCAGCAGTGGACGTCTTTCGGCTGAAATGATGATTATGACGATACTAAAGGAACTTCGCTTCAACTGGGTGTCCCACGACACCTCTTGACTTTTTTTTATAACACAGAGTGCTCACACACAGATGATTTAATAGCCGATGCAATAAAAGTTTCGGCGCTGTATAAATTTCTCAACGTGGGACTTTACATAAAAATCATTTTAATTGAATCAACACTCACGAAACTACATAATTATTAAGGCAATTAATCATCTATAGCAACTATGTAACAGAGATTCCAAATAAGACGAAGAGAAGGATACTTCTTTGGAGATTTAAAACAAGATGTTTCAAGTTTGCTGTTTTCGCAACTAATTCGTTCAGATGGTTCTACAACAGTAATAAAACTGCACATCAGACACTACAAGCCATTGCAGATAATATAAAAAAGTCGGGTTTTCTAAATGCAGTAGCGATGTGTCGGACTGACATTAAAAATATCAAGAAAACGTAACGCCTTGCGGTAGGTATGAGAATGGAAAAAAAAAACTATAATCACGTTGTGTTGAGAAACAGAGGGCCAGCCAACATAGCGTCAATTTTATCAGAAATTGGGCGGATGAAATCAACAAAAACATGGGCAAAAACTGAATGGTCGAAGCCAGGGAAACTTGGAAGAGCCTGTGGCTGAAAAGGAGCGAAAACCTAGTTACAAAAGGCCACATTGTTTTACGATAATTTTTCACACAGTCTATATTTATTGTAGTTTTAGTAAGCCACTTGTATAAATTCTTCTTTGGTTATGGAAATAAAGGCTTATTCTCGTAATACCTATATTACTATTATTATCAGAAAATCTGGAATATAATTTTCTAATTTATTTAAGTAGCCATTTGGTTTACCAAACCACGGGAAGAACGTAGACTTAAACTGGCATGGCATCACTGGAAAACAATATGAAACCTATTGCGCTAGTCACAAAGCATGCGAATTCAAGACAAATATTCCAAAATGTTTTGTTTTCTACATAAATAATATCACTATATATATGTTATGCTGATATATCTACGTGGCAATGATTATTATTATCGTGAATGATGCTGTTTTTGCTATACATTGAGGCCATAGCCATAGGTACACAAAGATTATGCAAAACTGACCTATGATTTTCTGTTTTGCTTCGAACTGAGGCTTTGTTAATTAAATCTCGTTTGATTGAAATATGTAATATTTTATGTGACACTAATATATTCGAATTAACTTTATCTTATAAATAAATTAATTATTGAGATCAAAATAATAATTTATTGTATATTTTATAGGTAGAAGAATCACAGAAATCGTAAAAGATAAAGCGAGGTCCTGAAGTAAACTAGGTTTGATCCACGAATTCATTCGGATGGTAGATAATATATATACCTATATATTATAGCGTTTCATTTCACAGCAGCAATTTTTGTAGTAAGTTTTACTGCGGTTGACTGATCCTCTATCTCGTGCAAGAGAGATGATGAGGTGCTCCATTGAATGGTTATGTATGCACCTACTTAATTATTGTTTTTTCAGTTAGAAATATTAGGTCTTTACCTATGAAATTGGAGATTTGTATGATATTTCTAAAATATATATACAGGGTGTTTGGCGCATGGACCGACACAATTTTTTCAGGGATTTGGGAGGTCATTAGCTAGGTTCTAGCTAAGTTCAAAATAGCTTTTAGTTTTTTTTATAATTAATTTAGAAGTTGTAAAATTTCATTCATTAAATACAAAAATTAACTTTGGAAGCTTGTAAGGAATTTTCTTGAAACCAGTTGTATAAAACAAAGATGTTTTTAGATTTAAAAGACTTTGGAGAATGCAACAAAATTTGTTTTGTGCCACTACACCCACAAACAAAAAAGTTATTTCAAATTAAAGGACACATTTTGGGAATTTTTTTCATTTTAAAAAAATAATCATATGTAACCAACCGTGACATTTGGGACAAAGGGTGTATGGGTAGAACCTAGCTAATGACCTCCCAAATCCCTGAAAAAATTGTGTCGGTCCATGCGCCAAACACCCTGTATATTTTTTTTTTTGTTTCAGCTCATCAAAGTGCTGGCCCAAATTATCTATACAGTTTTGCCATTTTGATGGCAGTTTGTACATGTGTTTGTTATGTTTTGTGTGTTTGTTTGCCCTTTACTGTAGAAGTCTGCCGGACGGGAGGCGATGAAGTCAGTGAAAGCGTTTTGTACTGCCTCTCAGGTGTTGAATTTTTTTCCACTTAATTTTTATTCGAAATTATGAAAAAAAAGTAGAAACCTGTTGAGGCAAGGTCCGGTGAGTACGGTGGGTGACGGAGAGCTTCCAGCTGTAACTCTTGTAGCTTTGCGATGGTCTGGCGTGAAGTGTGAGCTCGCGCGTTGTCGTGGAGAAGCAATGGGGGAGAGTGATTGACTAGTCTTGATTGTTGAATTACGAGCTTCTCCATCATTGTTTGCAATTCTTGGCAATAGACATCTGCCGTCACTGTTGTGCCATTCGCTAAGAAGCTGTGATGTACAAGTCCGGCACTGGTCCACCAGACAGTCACCATCATCTTCCTATGAGTAATCTGTTTTTAGCGCTGATTAGGTGCTGTACCCGGGTCCACCCACTGAGACGAACGCTTACAGTTGTCGTACAGGATCCACTTTTCATCGCAGATAACAATTCGATTAAGAATTTCCTCGTTTCTATGCCGATTCAGTAATGCTATGCATGCTTCGACGCGTAAATCTCGCTGTTGGTCGCTTAGTTCGTGTGGCACCCACTTATCTAGCTTTTTTTATCTTTCCAATTCGACGCAAGTGCTTAAATATTGATTTGACACTAACTCCAAAGCCCGCAGCAAGCTCAGCCGTAGATTGAGTTGGATTCGCTTCCGCAATCGCCTTCAATTCGTCGTTGTCGACTATGGCTACCGGCCGACCGCGAGGCTCGTTCCTCAACTCAAAATTTCCAGATTTAAAACGATTGAAACAATAATGGACAGTGTTTATGCAAGCAGTGTTAGGCCCGTACACGTCGTTAATGTTTTGTGTTGTTTGTGTAGCGGTATTTCAACGTAGGAACTCATATCCGAAAATTTTACGAATTTTCAGTTTATCCATGGCGCCAAAAACTACCACAATGTCACAAAAACAAAAAACTATCTAAAAACAAATGACTGAATTTGAAATTAAATTAACACGTCTTTCGAATAAAATTCATTTGAATTTCGAATTGAGCGCCAATCCACAGATAATTAAATCTGAAAATGCTGGTTATAGAATCTCCAATTACATAGGTAAAGACCTATTATACTATATTGAAATAAAATCAAAGCCACTGATATGGTATAAATAATGTGGATAGTGTGATTGGGGTGCTAGGGCTTGGGTCGTCTTCATTAAGTTTTTCACCGCTCTGATATTCTGATACAGACAAACATAGACCAATACGTTGCATTTTCACAATATCACTTTATCTTATTTAAATCTTCTTAAGTATAGCAATAAATTAATTGATTTATTGACAGATTGCCAAATAGAATTATCAAAGTTATTAAATTATTTAAATATCCGAGTTGTAAACCCAGCAGGCTCTGCATTAATGAGAAACTAAATTGTTACTATATTGGAATTATTATCTATTGTTTGATTTTTGAACTATTCATGATAATTCCCTGCATTGTCAATTCGTCTGCCATTTTTTAGGGTAGTTTTTCTTATCTTTTCTTTATCTTTTTTCAGCAGCAGCACATTATAAACGCCATTTAGTAAACGCACAAGAAAACGTATTCATTGAATAAGAATACGTCTTCTTGTGCGTTTACTAAATGGCGTTTAAAATGTTAGGGCCTGTAATTATGCATGAACAAAACTATTTAGTTAACATGGTACAACTTTTTGTTGAAATGATGTATCGAGTTTAATAGTGCCTGTGTAGTTTCACAGTTCCAATGCAAGCATGCGTATTTTTTAAATTACGATTTCTTTAATATGGGTACTTTATAACACGATCCGTTTTGGTTGGGGGAACCAGTTACATGCTAATTGAGTTTCAAGCAAATACATTCCCAGCTTAGAATATTAAAAGGTTGTTAACCCTATACAAAGTATGAAGATCTTATCATGTCTTTTAATATGAGATAGCAAAATTCGTGCAAAATGTAATCAAAACTGCAGGTCTCAAATGTTATAATAAAAATAACATTTCTTTCCTTGGAATAAAAACACACGTAAAGTTAATTACGTTAATGAACTCTCATGGAATTACAGTAGGTACCTACATGATGACGACATAAGATAATGTAAGACGTGTATTGTTAGACTAATGCTTATGTCAAATAACACGTCAGTTAGTACAGGATCTTCAAGTTTTTTCTGCCTAAATATGACGATTACATTAGGATACCTCAGATATTTATGTCATGTAGAAAGAATGTGAGCAACGAGGTGATTCGCACCAATCTAAAACCCAGTGCAATGCAAAACAGTTAACAACAATACAAGTTAGTTGACATGTATGAAACAAATAAGCATAATTCAGTGATTGCAATAAGCTGCTACTCATAGTCCTGAGGGCAGTGGTGGCCCACTATAACGGCCGCAACTTACAAGTTATAGGTCGTAGGATCGAAACCTGACGGGCTATTTACTTTGTGGAAATTATTTCATTACCACTGCTCTCATAACAATGAAGGAAAACATCATGAGGGAACGGCATGTCCTAAAACCAATAATGCGAAGTCATGTCACATATAACCAACCCGCACTGAGCCCGCGTGGTGGATAGTTTTGTATAACTTAGACGCATTTTTATTTGCAATTTTTGTAAATGTGAGTACCATGGAGTCGTTTACTATGTTATTATGTTGATTTTGACTTGAAAGAGCAGAGTAGTTGAGAGTATGTCATGCTCACTTAATGTCTCGCTGATGGTGGCGAGTGTGTTGGATCATTCGGTTCCCTACAAAATGGTTGAGCAGGATGGTGCTGATCCACGCGTCATGTTCGTGAACGGGCGCCGTCAGTTGAGACTGGTCATCTCTTATCTGCCAGGGCTTATTTTTAATCTTATATTTTTAATCGTTTTTGATTTTTATATTTTTTTTACATCGTTCTCACATATAGAATCAACAAGAATAATGTACCCAGGATTTTGTAATTTCTATATTTAAAAGAGTGTCCTTGGAGTTTCTTGCCCGTTCTTCTCCATAGAGATCTACGTTTTGGAATGGGCAACTAGCTTCAACTTTCTGACTAACTGACTGACTCTTTGACAGTTCAAAAGTGCCTGTAAAGGGTTTAATTGAAATAAATGCTTTGAGTTTTGAGTTTGGATTACGGCCCACGCAGTGGGAACATTATAGGCTGATTATGCATAGTCCTGAAATACCTCATATCAATAGACCTTCATGGTCAATACAGGCAACGTACGTTCATCTCACAATCTTCTTCTTCAATGTCCCACTTGCCGCACAGACTTCATTCACTCATCATTCAGTCTATCTCTCTGTGGAATGCGCTTCCCCAGGAAATCAGGATGGCGACCAACCGATTATCTTTTAAAATTAAAGCGGGAGCACATTCGCAAGAAGCTGGCAGTATCATCACAACGGTAATGTTTTCCCATTGTTTTTCTTATTTGTGCTTATATTTATATATAATTAGGTGTATTTATTATATTTATAGTTTTTAATTTGTATACAGGGTGTTTGGCGCATGGACCGACACAATTTTTTCAGGGATTTGGGAGGTCATTAGCTAGGTTCTACCCATACACCCTTTGTCCCAAAAGTTTTTTTTATAATTAATTTAGAAGTTGTAAAATTTCATTCATTAAATAAAAAAATTAACTTTGGAAGCCTGTAAGGAATTTTCTTGAAACACCCTGTATATGTATCTTTATATAAATATTTTTTTTCCTCAAATCTCGCTATTGCACCTACCACTGTTTTGTCTATGCATCACCAAAAGGTTGACTGGTAGAAAATGCCTGTGGCATTAGGTCCGCCTCTGTACTTATGTGCTTGAAGTATAAATAAATAAATAAATGCCTAATCTGCAAACATTCCAATTATTGTATCTTCTATAATAATTATTCATGGTTGAAAGATACTAGTAGTACTTAGGTACCAACAAATAGTTAAGTGTGACTGTGCTTATTCCTGAACATGGTTTACGTGTATCAGTGTCTCATGTGCCTTTACACCTAGACCACAAAGGAGGTCAAGCAGCCAACAGCTAGATAATATACATATATACCTATATATTATAGCGTTTCATTTCACAGCAGCAATTTTTGTAGTAAGTTTTACTGCGGTTGACTGATCCTCTATCTCGTGCAAGAGAGATGATGAGGTGCTCCATTGAATGGTTATGTATGTACCTACTTAATTATTGTTTTTTCAGTTAGAAATATTAGGTCTCTACCTATGAAATTGGAGATTTGTATGATATTTCTAAAATATATAATAATATATATATTTTTTTTTGTTTCAGCTCATCAAATTGCTGGCCCAAATTATCTATACAGTTTTGCCATTTTGATGGCAGTTTGTACATGTGTTTGTTATGTTTTGTGTGTTTGTTTGCCCTTTACTGTAGAAGTCTGCCGGACGGGAGGCGATGAAGTCAGTGAAAGCGTTTTGTACTGCCTCTCAGGTGTTGAATTTTTTTCCACTTAATTTTTATTCGAAATTATGAAAAAAAAGTAGAAATCTGTTGAGGCAAGGTCCGGTGAGTACGGTGGGTGACGGAGAGCTTCCAGCTGTAACTCTTGTAGCTTTGCGATGGTCTGGCGTGAAGTGTGAGCTCGCGCGTTGTCGTGGAGAAGCAATGGGGGAGAGTGATTGACTAGTCTTGATTGTTGAATTACGAGCTTCTCCATCATTGTTTGCAATTCTTGGCAATAGACATCTGCCGTCACTGTTGTGCCATTCGCTAAGAAGCTGTGATGTACAAGTCCGGCACTGGTCCACCAGACAGTCACCATCATCTTCCTATGAGTAATCTTTTTTTAGCGCTGATTAGGTGCTGTACCCGGGTCCACCCACTGAGACGAACGCTTACAGTTGTCGTACAGGATCCACTTTTCATCGCAGATAACAATTCGATTAAGAATTTCCTCGTTTCTATGCCGATTCAGTAATGCTATGCATGCTTCGACGCGTAAATCTCGCTGTTGGTCGCTTAGTTCGTGTGGCACCCACTTATCTAGCTTTTTTTATCTTTCCAATTCGACGCAAGTGCTTAAATATTGATTTGACACTAACTCCAAAGCCCGCAGCAAGCTCAGCCGTAGATTGAGTTGGATTCGCTTCCGCAATCGCCTTCAATTCGTCGTTGTCGACTATGGCTACCGGCCGACCGCGAGGCTCGTTCTTCAACTCAAAATTTCCAGATTTAAAACGATTGAAACAATAATGGACAGTGTTTATGCAAGCAGTGTTAGGCCCGTACACGTCGTTAATGTTTGTGTAGCGGTATTTCAACGTAGGAACTCATATCCGAAAATTTTACGAATTTTCAGTTTATCCATGGCGCCAAAAACTACCACAATGTCACAAAAACAAAAAACTATCTAAAAACAAATGACTGAATTTGAAATTACACGTCTTTCGAATAAAATTCATTTGAATTTCGAATTGAGCGCCAATCCACAGATAATTAAATCTGAAAATGCTGGTTATAGAATCTCCAATTACATAGGTAAAGACCTATTATACTATATCTATAGACCTTTTAATGTTATAAGCTGCTACTCATAGTCCTGAGGGCAGTGGTGGCCCACTATAACGGCCGCAACTTACAAGTTATAGGTCGTAGGATCGAAACCTGACGGGCTATTTACTTTGTGGAAATTATTTCATTACCACTGCTCTCTTAACAACGAAGGAAAACATCATGAGGGAACGGCATGTCCTAAAACCAATAATGCGAAGTCATGTCACATATAACCAACCCGCACTGAGCCCGCGTGGTGGATAGTTTTGTATAACTTAGACGCATTTTTATTTGCAATTTTTGTAAATGTGAGTACCATGGAGTCGTTTACTATGTCATTATGTTGATTTTGACATGAAAGAGCAGGGTAGTTGAGAGTATGTCATGCTCACTTAATGTCTCGCTGATGGTGGCGAGTGTGTTGGATCATTCGGTTCCCTAAAAAATGGTTGAGCAGGATGGTGCTGATCCACGCGTCATGTTCGTGATCGGGCGCCGTCAGTTGAGACTGGTCATCTCTTATCTGCTAGGGCTTATTTTTAATCTTATATTTTTAATCGTTTTTGATTTTTATATTTTTTTTACATCGTTCTCACATATAGAATCAACAAGAATAATGTACCCAGGATTTTGCAATTTCTATATTTAAAAGAGTGTCCTTGGAGTTTCTTGCCCGTTCTTCTCCATAGAGATCTACGTTTTAGAATGGGCAACTAGCTTCAACTTTCTGACTAACTGACTGACTCTTTGACAATTCAAAAGTGCCTGTAAAGGGTTTAATTGAAATAAATGCTTTGAGTTTGGATTACGGCCCACGCAGTGGGAACATTATAGGCTGATTATGCATAGTCCTGAAATATCTCATATCAATAGACCTTCATGGTCAATACAGGCAACGTACGTTCATCTCACAATCGTCTTCTTCAATGTCCCACTCGCCGCACAGACTTCATTCACTCTTCATTCAGTCTATCTCTCTGTGGAATGCACTTCCCCAGGAAATCAGGATGGCGACCAACCGATTATCTTTTAAAATTAAAGCGGGAGCACATTCGTAAGAAGCTGGCAGTATCATCACAACGGTAATGTTTTCCCATTGTTTTTCTTATTTGTGCTTATATTTATATATAATTAGGTGTATTTATTATATTTATAGTTTTTAATTTGTGTATATGTACCTATATCTTTATATAATTATTTTTTTTCCTCAAATCTCGCTATTGCACCTACCACTGTTTATCTCTGCATCACCCAAAGATTGACTGGTATGCCTGTGGCATTAAGTCCGCCTCTGTACATTTATGTGCTTGAAGTATAAATAAATAAATAAATGCCTAATCTGCAAACATTCCAATTACTGTATCTTCTATAATAATTATTCATGGTTGAAAGATACTAGTAGCAGTACTTACCAACAAATAGTGTGACTGTGCACAGCACAGGAGACACTGATCACGACACGTAAACCATGTTCAGGAATAATCCTGAACATGGTTTACGTGTATCAGTGTCTCATGTGCCTTTACACCTAGACCACAAAGGAGGTCAAGCAGCCAACAGCTGGTAACTTCTTGGGTAAATTGTATCAAATTATGGAAATATTTAGAAAGAGAAGGTAATAAATGACTAGATGCCAATTAATAGGGACACGGGACAAAAGAAAGGAGGCTTAAACCCAGCAGTAGGTAAAAACGAGCTGTGAATACTAATGTTAAAAGTGATTCAGATGATTTAAAAAACAATATAAATAATGTAAAACTTTAACGGTTTCGTGTTACATACTTTCTCTCTATATATCAAATATTAACGGTATAAAAGTTAAGGGAAATTACTTGTGTCGTTGGTTTTTCCGATGACCTTTTTTAAATTACGGTATAAGTAACGACATAGCTGCCTTACAAACTACCTACCTTCGGTACAGTACGATGTGTCAGTGCATAATGTACATTACCCTATACATTTTACGATCTCGTTATTTCGTGGATTTCAGAGAGTTTGTGGCAAAATGAGTAGTGGCAGAGAAATTGGGCACTTAACACCATCCACGTACATTAAGCAGGGCGCATAAAACTATTATGCCAATCTCAATAGTAGGTAGGTATGGAAATTATTTCTGCTAGTAACAGCGAACTGCTATCAAAATACTGTGACGTCTTTTAACGCGCTCTTAAAGTAAAAGTAAGCAGCAAAAAAGATTTGAAGTTGTTTATGGAACCACCGCGTCCAAGGACGCTTCGAGCCATAAATGTCTAATGTAAAGTGAAGTGAAGACGTGTTGAAGTGTCAAGACACTTCGAACTATTGTATGCAAAACATTCCTAAGGTTTCCATAAAAGAGTTATGGTTATACGTTACGTACTTAGAATATCCAATAGAGGTCATTTTCACCTGGTTTACAACCTGACAACAACTTTTGCCTTTTGTTTTGAGCATTAATCTGCAACTTTCTTCGATGTGCAATCGACAGCCATAAACCTACAATTTATTTCTCAAACGTGCTTGATGTTGTACCTATAAACTTGGTGTTTTCCTAATCTTTCAGTTCAATAGAGACGGCTGACCTGTACCCTTATAAGTAGAATCCTTCTCGTTTGAAAATTTGCATAGACCTTTATTTTAACTTGGAATATAATTATGTATTTACTAATACCCAACATGGAAACCCAACACAGCTTAGAATTCTTTCACATCATAGCACATTATTTTATAAAAATAGCTTAATCGCAGCAGTTAAAATCTTCAACAATATTTCAAAAGAAATAAGGGAACTCCCTCTAAAACACTTTAAATCCAAACTACATAAATGGCTTTGTGGTATATACAGTGTAAAAGAATTTCTTGATAAAAAAATAACTGATAGGTACCTACTTAAATATAAAATTCGAACTCGACTCGTGAAGGAACATTACTTGTCGTTGTGATCTTGTTCTCGTAACTGTAATTATCTATAGTCTTCATTTATTTTTGTTGTTTATATATTTAGTAAGTATGTATGTATTTATGCATATATTATTTAGGATATGTATATATCTGTTTATCTATTCTAGTATATTGTATACTTTTTATTTGCGCCAACGACAGCCCCATTTTATGTCCAGGCAAATCACTGTCCATTCCAAGGTTGCCTGGAAGAGATCGCGGAAAGCGATAAGGCCGCCCATTGTATATTTTGTAGTGTTAATTTTGTTTTTTTGTTATGTTTTTTTGTGGTGTACAATAAAGTAATATATAAATAAATAAAATATGATACAGAGTTTTAATTATATTACTTAATACATCTAATATGTTAAGTGTTCAAATAGATTCGAAACCCTAATAAACAATGTTATTAGACATGAAATAATTATCATAAAAAAAGGTATTGTATAAGTTTATTTATACATTTAACATGTTTAAGTATTTGTATATCAATCCATGGCAAAACGTGTAAGATCATAACTCTATTATTAAGGCCTTAATATCCATGTTTTAAAGCTAATACATATATTCTATTCTATTCTTATGATCAGTTTCACTAGCAACTCATTGAAAAGGACGCTCTATAATAATTTCAGAGACAAAATGCTGCATCATGTACCTAATTATGGTTCATGAACACCCAATTTCCCCACATTGATACTTTCAATTATCTGAAAGACATATTTGGCAAGGCGGATATTATTGAAAAAAGACCGTAGGCGAACTATTTGTATTTTATTTGAACTTAAAGTTAGTTAGTCGACTAGACAATTTTTTTATATGGGGCTAACCAAAAGAAACATAAAAAAATCGCAGAGACGTAAGTAAGAGACAGACTAGCTTCTATCAGCATTTTAATCAGCGTAAAAAAATCAAAAATGTATTATTCCTCCAAACCCCTTAGTATGTCAAACTAAGGGGTTTGGAGGAATAATATATTTTTGAAATTTTTACGAGATCCTTTCAGAAAAAGCGCACCTCTGTCTACTCTCTAAAGAAAGTACAGATTCATTGATTTAGGCTGTGTTTTATATTGTGTGTCAGTGAATCATGACTGACGGGAACATGGAGCAGCTTTGCAGTTTGTGTTGTCAGGTAGCTATCGCATACACATAAACCAACAATAATTATGTTTATCAAAGTAAAATAAAGATTTGCATTCGCTCTAATTGCTAAAGTAAATATCCGTATTCAAGAAACCATAGGGCACTATTTGCAACTACAGTTTGTTTCTTAAATATTAACTCAGGACTGACATCTATTCTGCAACAGCAAGACAGGTTCAATGCTAATCTATTCGTAAATCACATAACAATGGCCACCAGCGAAATACCAACTAGACCATAAAAATAACATCCTTGTCTTTAACAATACAATTCTTATAAATTTCTTAATAATATGAACTTAGCATACCTAGATACATGCATAACAGTTGTTTGAATGCATATTCATTTGACATAGCAATTGGGTTTTTCCCAGCTGCGAATGGAGTCACATGGAAATAACCATGTACCTGCCTTGGTACAGAAAATCTCTATACCTACTTGGATTTTCAATCGTATTCTTGTCAAGTAAAACTTCACATCTGTAGGGATCATAGGGAAATCATCTATTATGGATCATGATATAATTAATTCAAAAGAAGTTCTTAAGGTACATTCAATATACAGGGTGTCAGTAAATAGCACGACATACTGCAGGGGGTGATAGCTTGGGTCACTACCTATCAGTACAACACAATATATGTTCAGCAAAATCTTACGGATTCACACTTTTACCCTAGATATCACCCCATGCAGTATGTCGTGCTATTTACTGGACACCCTGTAGATCCAAAACCTATTTGCTTAATTATTACAGCCGCTGCAGGAAGTTCAACATTCTTCCACTAGATGAGCAGAGAAAAATTGCTGACATAGCATTCTTGTTCAATTTGGCAAATGGTTCAACTGACTGTTCCAAACTGATGGGCAAAATTGGGCTGCGTGTTCCATCCTTCACCTTAAGGAATCATCAACCCCTGTATGTTCCCTCTGTGCGGTGCATCTATCAACAAAACTGCATCCAAACGGGCATACAACTCGATGTGTCAGAGTGTTTATGATCTTGATTTATTCTCCGCCAGTGTTCCTAAACTAAAACAAATACTATGTAAAAAACTGTTCAATTCTTTCTTAATTCTCTCCGATTGCGTACTTCTTACTTTCTCTTGCCTGGCTACTGTTTCTTGTACTATCCATAAAATGTCAGTGAAAACTTTTAATTGGCCTTCTTTCACTAACTATCAACTATCTGTATCCCAGCTGTAAGTTTTCTTAAGAAAAAATAAACATAACCATGGCTGCCATAGCTCAAAAACACACTCTCACCAAAGCTAGACCCCGGTATAGAATTAAAATTGACGAAGAGTCAGTCGCCGCAGAGATGAAAAACACAGATCTAACGTATTAGGTAACTACCAATTGCACTAACTCCTCCGTTAACTTACTAATTGAAACATTGGTCTCGTGGTTGCAAGTGTGACTGCTGAGCGTGGGGTCCTGGGTTAGATTCCCGGGTCAGGCAAAGTGTTATTAGGTTTTTCCATTAGGAATTTCTTAGTAACAGCCCAGAGTTTGGAAGTTGGCGGTGTGATACACCCATGCCTCGGAAAGCACGTTAAGCCGTTGGTCCTGCGCCTGATCTCTCTCCGGTCGTGTCGGATTGCCGTCCCATCGGACTATGAGAGTGAGGGAAGAGAGAGTGCGCCTGTGTCTGCGCACACACTAGTGCACTATAATATCTCCCGCGCTGAAGGCTAGTCTCCATTGAGATTGGCCTCCGTGGCCAAAATACGGTCTGGAGGACTATATATATAATTGAAATTATTTCTAACACAATCGCTAAAAAATTCACGTAGAATCAACGACAGTCGAAGTCAATGCAATATAAAACCCTGCATAACGCCAGCCTCATGAGATACATAAGGCATCGTGATAATCTTCATCTATGCTTAAGATCCTATCCAAATGACGAAATGCGACGTCTAGTGTACACAAGGTACAAACATGTTTGTAACGACTTGCTACATAAATTTAAAACTGATTATAACAGTCAACTCATCATCAAAAATCAAGACAACCCAAAAAAAGCTCTGGAACACCATCAAATCTATTTCCAACCCAATTACCGAAAAAATTGACTCTTCCCAGTTATTATCTAACTCAGAACTCTGTCGATTAATAAAATAGTTGTAATGCTTATAGCGCGCAGAACTGACGGCCAATGGGGCAGAAAGGTTCTGGAATGGAAGCCACGTACCGGCAAGCGCAGCGTAGGACGTCCACCCACAAGATGGACAGACGTCCTAATAAAGGTCGCAGGAAGCCGCTGGATTCAGGTCGCTTCCAACCGGCCGATTTGGAAATCATTGGGGGAGGCCTATGTTCAGCAGTGGACGTCCTATGGCTGAAATAATGATGATGATGATGATGAATGCTTATTTCACCTCCCTAAGCAACAATCTTTCTGATCTCATACTTACACGACTGTCCAAGATACAAGCATACCTTGCGGGCTATAAACCACCTGAAACTTTTCTTCTTCCACCCAACGATGAGGACGAAATAGAAAAACTTATAGATCAACTTACAATTGACAGCGCTGGCAGACTGGATGAAATTAGTGTCAGACAAATTTTACTCCTCAATAAAATATTGTTAAAATCACACACTCACATATTTAACTTAAGTTTGGAAAACGGTTTCTTCCCAGACTGCTGAAAAGTTGCCTGTGTCAGACCCATTCATAAAAACGGTCTTAAAAAAAAACAGTATATTACCGTCCTATCACACTCCTGTGCGTTCTATCAAAACTTCTCGAAAAAGTTGTAAATAAGCGACTATTTTTTAGAACATTACAATCTAATACCTGAAAGACTTTTTGGCTTTAGAAGAGGCAAGTCAACCGAGGGTGCCGGTATATTATTGAACAACTCCATAGCTTCTTGTAATAAAAAGGGCGAACACGTCTTGACAGTTTTCCTTGACATAACCAAGGTGTTTGACACAATACCGATAGATCTACTCCTGTCCAAACTAGAGGGTATAGGAATACGAGGAAACACGCTAGACTGGTTTCGAAGCTATTTGACAAATTGCCGGCAACTAGTAAAAGTAGATGACTACTCTAGTGGAATACTACCAATCAACTTTAGAATTCCTCAAGCTAGTACTCTCGGCCCGACTCTTTTGCCTTTTATATGAATGACATTCTTAATGCATTGCTTCAAAATGCTGAAATATTTTTTTATGCAGACGACACGGCAATCATATTCCATGCCAAAACTTGCGAGTAGGTGTATCATCTTGCCACAAATGGTCTACTTACAATCTCCGAGACTCTTAGTAGAAATTTACTTACACTTTACATTAAAAAAAATAAGCTGATCACTTTCTTCAAAACCATAGCTTCCAGTCCTCTTCGCCAATTGACACTCAAATTCCATACATGTCGCAACGAACACAATTCACCACTCATAGACTGTGTTTGTACTCCTATAGACCGCATTACCTCCCTTAGATATCTAGTTATTACAATAGACGAAAATGTATCATTTCAACCTCACATATTTTGCTAGCGAGCCGCGTCAGAAAACTAATCTCCGTCACGAAAAAACTACGAGACTGCATATCAATTAAAATTCACCGAACAATATACTTAGGTATCTATAAGTCAGTCAATAAATTATTCTTATTCAGTATCCAAAGTTCGAAGTAAAATGATGTTTCCCTATTAGTATGGTTGGTTTGGTATGGTGGTGGTGTATGGTATTTTGCTTCGAACTTTAGTGTTGGTGTACTGAACGAATTTGCGAAGAGATTACAAGGTAAAAATAGTTGTCACAACTCATAACATCACCGCTAAGGGGTTAGGTAGTGGTGCCCCTGTAGTGACACTCACATTTCGCCAGTTGTTTAATTTCCATGTTATAAAGAAATATAGAAAGAAATAGTAGATTTTACAACAAGTGCACAAAACGAACCATTTTTGGCCGAGACTTTTAGCAGCCCGAGACGAAGGCGAGGGCTGATAGTAATGTCGAGGATAAAATGGTTTTGTGGACGAAGAAATAAAACAGTAGTATAACATAACATTTCTTTAATTAAAATTTAAAGTAAAATTAGTACAGTTTTGAATATTGAAGGAAATTGTTTTATGTCTTAAAAAACACATAAGGAAAACAAATTCTACCTATGAACTTCTTATTGTGTTTGGCTGTATGACTCATTTTCTTTTCCTTAATATAGATACATTTATGAGTAGATACGTTAATGCACTAGTGCATAAAATTAGATTTAGTGCAGCCTATATCCTACACAAATAAGCACTTTCAGAGCATGAGAAGTGAAAATACGTTTATCGCAAGCAAAGGAACAAACACAAAAAAACAATTTGGGGGAAAATATGCGTCAGATCCACGCAAAACGGCCATCACTCAACATAATGCATAATAGGGACGAGGCTATCATGCATTATCATGCATCTAATACTAAATATCGGTGTTAAGATATTAATAATTGTATTTCATTATCAATATTTTAGTTCCCTAGTTAGTAATCATTCATATTTCGATACAGTAATATTGCCAACCTACTAAAATCAAAGAACGTATATAATATTTTTCGTATTTATTAGATGCTTGTCTTTCTTGATGATTAAAGGTAGGTAACCATTCTGCAGTTTGTTTCCAGCACATTGTCAGCGTTGCCGCCTTTTTTTTTTTTTTTTTTTTTTTTTTTTTTTGGGTGGGAAATCATCAAATGACCTCTCCCGCTCTGGGTGGAGCGGGAGGGCGTGTCAGACTTTTACTGACTAAAACCCACCCGTGTTCCTTCTGTTGCCTGTGCAATGCCAGGGGGCCACGGTATCCCTTTCGGACTAATCCCGCAACCCCGGCAGGCAATGGTCTCATCGGACCCCTTCACTTGCTGACATCTCTTTGAGGCGCGCGTGGAACACAACGCGCCGTCGACCCGGGCCTGGTCCTTACCGGACGGCGAGCTACCCATTGCTCACCGTCCGCAAGCCCGCGCCTACGGTGGCCGGGAATCGGCAATCGATTCCCGACGCCCAGGGCGTCTCCTCCTGCGGCGGCTAGGGGCGTGAGGGCGCGAAATTTGCCTCTCCCTCACGCGTTCCGCCTCCTCCTTTGCGAGCATTACTGCTTCGCAGAAGGAGGTGACGGCCTCCCATGCCCTCTCGCTCCGTACCATGGCCTGGACCAGGGCCGGACGCGAGAGATCCCCGCCACCGATCGCCTCCACGAGGACACGGCGGTGCTCTGCCCAAGCCGGGCATATCTCCACCGTATGCTCCACCGTGTCCTCCGGGCGATCCACGCAGTGATGACACCCGGGCGTTTCCTCCCGCCTTATCCGAAACAGGTACCTCCCGAAACAGCCATGTCCGGTGAGGACCTGCGTCAGGCGGAAGGTGAGGATGCCGTGGCGCCTCTCCAGCCACTCCTCAAAGAGGGGACTTATCGCCGCAATAGTGGCGTGCCCAGCACTGGGTTGCGACAATCGTACTCTCCATGCCGCCATGAGATCCCGTCGGAGCTCTGTCCGCTGTGCCGCGATTTCTCGCGGCATCGGAGTCAAGCCCCGGCGTTTCGCCTCCCCGCGCCACTCCCAAATATGCGCGAGGACTTTTGCCTCCAGATCCCATGGCGGCAATCCGGCAAGGAGGCTCGCCGCCTCACCGGAGACCGTGCGGTATCCCCGGACCAGCCGGGTGGCCATGACCCTCTGGGACGCGTTCAACCGGCGGGCAGGCCGCCGCCTCAACGAATGCGCCCACACCGGTGCCCCGTACAGGGCCATGGACCGCACGATCCCCGCGTATAGCCTCCGGCAGGAGGCGTTTGGACCCCCTAGATTGGGCAGGAGCCGCTTCAAGGCAGCCCCGGCCCGGTCCAGTCTGGGAGCCAAACGTCGGAAATGCTCCACGAAGTTCCACCGACTGTCGAGGACGAGTCCCAAGTACTTCATCGTCGACTCGACGCCGATGTGAACCCCTCCTACCGTTATTTGGGAACCCGACGGTGGCGCATTCCGAGGACCATGAAAACACATGGCCTCGGACTTGTGCAAGGCCACCTCGAGTCCCAACTGCCGGATTCTGGCTACGATTGTCGCAACCCCGTGTGTCGCTAGTTCGACCGCCGCCTGGTGCGACCTCCCCTGCGCCAGGACCAACGTGTCGTCAGCGTAACAAACGACGCTGACGCCATTGGGGAGGTCGGCGCGCAGCACCCAGTCGTATCCGATGTCCCACAGATGCGGCCCCAGGACCGATCCCTGTGGGACACCGCACGACATCTCTCGCCGGTTCCACTCTCCCTGGTGACCGGGGTAGATGATGGCCCTGTCCGTCAAATAGGCCTCGACCACACGACAGAGGTAGGTCGGCATCCGGTGATACCGGAGTGCCTCCCTGATGCAACTCCAGGGCAGGGTATTGAAGGCGTTGGCGATGTCTAGAGACACCGCCAAGACGACCCCACCCCGAGCCACCGCATCCCCCGTCGTGAGGGCTCGCACGCGCATGATGGCGTCCACCGTGGAGCGCCCCCTGCGGAAACCAAACTGGCTCTCCGCCAAATCCGGCCCCACCCGCACCAGCCGCCCGACGAGGCGGTCTGCAATGACTCTTTCAAAGAGCTTGCCCACCTCGTCGAGCAGCACTATGGGCCGGTAAGCGGACGGAGAGTCCGCAGGGCGCCCCGGCTTCTTGATGAGGACCAGTTTCCCCGTCTTCCAACGAAGCGGGAACTGGCCCCTCTCCATGCATGCGCTTAGGAGCCCCCTTAGTCGAGGCCCGAGAGCCTCTGAGGCCAGGACCCAGGCTTTCCCAGGTAAGCCGTCGGGTCCTGGGGCGGTATTTCTGGCATTCAGCCTACGTACCGCCACCCTCATCTCTACCTCGGTCACCTCCAGAGCATCGTCGTCGTCGTCGGCGGTGTGGTCCGCATCGGGCACCGCAGTAGGCGGAGCCATGGGCGGGGAGGCGTGTTCCCCTCTCGAAGGGAACAGAGCGCTCACCACGTCCCCCACAAGCTGTGGCCGGAGACTCTGCGTCAGCGGGGGAGCCCATGGGCGGAGTTTCTCCCGCACCATCTTGTATGGGCGTCCCCACGGGTCTCTGTTCAGAGTCTCCAGCGACTCCTCGCGGGCCAGTGCCCTGGCCAGCAGGATCTCCGCTTGGAGGGCGGTCTTCGCCGCTCTGTACCCCTCGTATAGCTCCGCCTGAATGGCTTCCGTATCCGGAGGTCGGATACGGAGCCTGCGGTGCCTGGTGTACCGGCGTCGCGCAGCAACGCACGCATTGCGCAGTGTCGTTAGCTGTCGCGACCACCAGTACACCTGGCGCGAAGCACGTCCGGGCTGGACCCGGGGCATTGCCACGTCACATATCTCGGACATGGCCTCCCGGAACCACTCCGCCTCGTCATCGATGTCGGCAGGCCTGTCCGGTGATGACACCCAGGCCTGCACGATCGAGGCTTCCAGGAGGAGCTCCCGGTCCAGCTGCTTCAGCGCCCACCGCGGACCACTCGGGGCCTGTCGGACCGACGCGCTCGAGGTCTGGGCGGAGACGTCAAACCGGATGTACCGGTGATCGGAATACGTCTCCACCCCCTCCATGACGCGCCAGTCAATGACACGTGGCAACAGAGCGGGGCTGGCGAACGAGATGTCCACCACCGATTCACCCCGCATCCGTACACACGTGGGGACAGAACCCCGGTTAAGGACGACCAGGCCTGTCTCCAGCGCCCAGTCCTCCACCATCCTGCCCCGTGTGTCCGTATACCGGGAACCCCAAGCCACATTCTTGGCATTGAAGTCCCCGAGGACGAGCACGGGGAGGGAACAGAACCCGACGACGACGACTCTCAACTCCGCAAGGGAGTTGTGGAACTCGGCGAGAGTTCGGTTCGGGGAGAAGTATGCCCCTACCACGACAATCTCCCCGAACCGTGCTGCAACGCAACCCCGTCCTCTCTTAACAGCCTCGAGGGACGGGGTACCGGCGGCGGCCGACGAAATTAGGGCCACTGAGCCGCTCAGGTCCTCCACCCAGTCATCCCTGGGCGGGACAAAGTACGGCTCAGCGACCACGGCGATGTTGATCGACCACTGCGCCATGCTCTGGAGCAACAGATGCTGAGCTGCGGCGCAGTGGTTGATGTTCGCCTGGAGGAGGCGAAATGGGGCCATTATTGGCACTCCATTGCAGCTCCCTCCTGGGCCCTCTGTGAGGGCCCTGCCGCGGCGGCGACGGCGGCGATGACGGCTGTGGAGGCGGCAACGGCGGCGGTGGCGGAGGTTGCGGCTATGACGGCGGTGGCAGAGGGCTTGCCTCTGGCCTTGGTGGGTGGGGCGCAGGCCTTGCTCCCAATCCGGTGGCCGGCTGGCTTGCCAGCCGCCGCACACACGACGCAGTGCGGCGTGGCTTCGCACGAGCCGGCCTTGTGACCGGGCTGACCACAGCGGTAACAATGACCGCTGCGGTCCACCTCCGAGGTGCATTTAGCTCCCACGTGGTTGCCCACATGGCAGCGGAAGCACCTCAGAGGTCTGGGTTCCAGCAGTTTGACCTGCGCCGAAACCCAGCCCACCAAAAGCCTTTGGCCCTCCCCGGCTAAGCGTTGCCGCCTAACATTTTGTTTTGAGCAACTCACATATTCAATGAATGTCTTGTGTAGCTAAGCGAATTTATTAATTTTTGCACTAAGTTGTTTTTAAGTTGTAAAACTTTTTAATTCAAAGTAATAAACCTTTATTATTTTCAGATGCAGAACATTGCAAAAATGTCAGATGAGCAGATAAATGTAGGTTATAATCACCGTTGGCTCATTGAACGCAAGGTGACACCGTGGCATACCTAGGCGAAGATGAGCTTTATTTCTCCTACTGATAGGAAAAAAACCGACCAAGTGCATGTCGGACCACGCAGAATGAAAGGTTCCGTAGTTGAGATGAATTATTTATCCCAAGAACAAACTTAATCTTGTAGTTAAAAAACATGTTCTCCTATACGTTTCGCTTTCGTTTAATTTTCTTCTTTACGTTTCTCTTAGACGTCACGGTCAATTCTCCAACTGCAAATGTAAGTTTGTAATCTTGTGTTTTTTATTTATTGCGTTGACATAGAAGCTGGATTTTTTTTAGAGCTTCAAGGTACCGTAGATCTACGTTTTTGATATATAAGTATTTCAACTTGATACCTTGACGCGCTCCTGAGAAAAAGAGTCTTGACTGACAAAGAGACAAACGGACGGGCAGACGGACAACGAAGATATCTTATAAGGGTTCCGTTCCGTTTTCCTTTACAGGTACGGAACCCTAAAAATACCAAATTACCTACAAATTTTGGTTACAGCTTCACTTGGGCAGGTACAAGTGTCAGGTAATAAAATAATCAATTTCTAATCAAGTTTTTATCAAACAAAAGTATGAAAATGAAATTCAATAGTTTCTTAAATAATAAAAATATACGTATTGCAGCGTTAAACGCCTGCAATACGTATATTTCATTTTATGTTTAAAACCATTTCATAGAACCTGCTTACAGCCCTAATTCATCATCTGCCTAGCCTTTTCCCAACTACGTTGGGGTCAGCTTCCAGTCTAACCGGATGCAGCTGAATACCAGTATTTTACATGGAGCGACTGCCTATCAGACCTCCACAACCCAGTAATTGGGTGATACGATACCCCTTGGTAAGACTGGTTGTCAGACTTTCGGGCTTCTGACAACCCGTAACGACTGTCAAAGATCCACGAATGACAGCCGGGACCAACGGCTTAACGTGCTTTCCGAGGCACGGAGGAGTCTCGGTACGTAAAGATGGTCACCCATCCACAGACCAACCCCGGCAAGCGTAGCTTAACCTGACGGATCGACCCGTGCGGCAGTTATTACTTAGCCACGAGCTTCTCTGCTTACAGCCCTAATTGATTACATGTAATCAATTTTAATAGATTTATTTTAGAATTTTGAATGGTTCTTTTGACGTGAAATTTTGTACTTACGACAGAAGGGATTTTAGAAAAATCTTGAGAATGTACGATATTCAATAGAGAAAAAAAAAAAAAAAAATTGATCCAGTCCAGATATATTATTTTCGTTGTTAATTTTAAACGTATTCAATGTGTTCACTGTAAGTCGGTGATTTACGAACCCTGTGTGGTTAAATGTTGTGCTGTTATAAGCTGTGAACGGCTAGGATTGAATTATCTCCGTGCCCCATATACCCTAGAAGAGTTCATCTTCGACAAACTGTGCAGGAGACGTGACTAATCAGCCGGATTTCGGTCTTCCACCCCCCGGGTTAGCATCCAACTCCGCAAGCGGTTCGCAGAGAGGTCGTGAGGAAATTACGCCACGACTCTTCCATCGCCATACCGTGCAGAGAATCGATAACCCCCTTCTACCGAAATTTTACCTGTTCTTTCTTTATCTTAATTCGAATTCATACGGTTCAAATTAGCGCCTTATTTTAGGTCTTATTTATCTAGTATCTAACGTAATCTTTATTTCATACTGATTGCAATAAATTAGAAACTGAGGGGCGGCGTCGCGTCACCCATACTAGCCCAAAATCTTTACAGATCTCACGCGCACAATTTTTCCTCGTACAGTTTTTTTCCTTTTATCTCTATCGATTTTTTGCAATTTCGTTTCGTTGTGAAAAACATTTTTTTCCCTTTTGTAGCGTTTTTATTATATTTTGAAATTAGGTTCGATATTTACGTTAATTTATTTAAATTAAACGGAAGCCTTTTCTTATTTCGCCACAATATGGCACCCGAATATACACTACCATTATGAAGATACTTTACAACCATCACTACGGTTTGACGAGGAGAGTGAAGTGTATTTTAAAGCCTCGTGCAGACAGGAGCGCCGTGACTGTGCGATGTGACTCTAACAATACAATTTCTATGAAAACTTCACGGTATAACAATTACCGCGCCAGTCTGCATGAGTATATGCAGTGTGTGCCACAATAATATTGTTACATTATTTTGTGATATTTTATCACTGCAATCAAAACTTATAGAACTTCATTCTAAGAACTGAGTATTCCCAAAAAAAACAATTAGCTTAACAAAGGAATCGAATTCGAGCTAATGCTTGGCAGCCGAACTTGCAACCATTCAACGCTTATAAGGCAGTAGAGTATCTAATTAGAAAATTAACTGCTAAACGATTTTTGTTGCAACTGTTAATTTTTATGGTGCCATAAGATTTCATGAGAATAGTCATAATAATTAGTGAATACAAAACACTTATTTACAATGGTTTACCTAAAATGTCTATCCGTAAGTAGAAAAAGATAATTTTATTTCCCTCGGGTATCTAATAATTAAAAATATATTTAAAAAAAACTATTTCCTTACAGATTTTTGGAATTATAATTGCGTCAGCCTTTTGTAACAATACTGTACCGACAGCAACAGTTGAATTAAAGACAGGGTAAGATTTTTAATAATATTTTTATACAAGGGTCGAGTAGTATTCCTCTGTGATTAAATTGGCATGGTATTGAATTAAATTAAAATTCATTTATTTCGGACAACAGTGATACATAATATTGTGTTAGTATTATAAAACAACTTATATTCTAGTGTTAGTAGTAGTTATTGGCTATCGCTTAGTGCTTACGTATGTATTTCATTATCTATTATAATTGCTTTTTATATTTGTTTTGACGAATAAGTGACCTCAATTACACTAATAATAATACTAGCTTATAATCTACAATAAACTTAACATAGTTCGTTGCTTTTATGCAAATATTTCAAGGATATTGAAATAACTCACCCTGAGTTCACAAAAAAATCTGGAAACTTTTTTAAATGTCTTGGGTAGTAGGTATATTATATTACAAATCAATTACAAATCTCCGGCATCAGCATGGGTACATAGAGCACACTGATAAATCTTTTTGTATTTGTAGACATGTCAAAAACATCACTGAGAACATGACCACGCTTATGGTTACAACAGTTAAAAAACCCATCGACATACAAAGTACTATATCTACAAATATATTCAGTAACGTAACGACGCGCCCCGAAGGAAAAAGAAGAACAGTTCTAATCATTAATAGCCCTTCGTTGTTACGTCAGGAAAAAGGGAAAAAGAAATCGAAAGGGAAAAAAGAAAATGGTGTTAACCGTAACGCAGCAGTTAACACTCTTCTTTATGTAGAATACAACGACGATGGAACGGTACTTGCCGAATTTATGATGAACAATATGGAAGACGTTTCTAAGTTCTTTGAGACATTTCTTCACACGGAATTATGCCGTGGAAAATGCTAAAATCATAGATTTATCCTAAAAGTGTTGCCACAGCAGCTGGAGGCAGCATTCGTTGGTCCAAACCTGTAGTCTGAAATTGAATAAATCAGTAGTGAACCATTAGTATTCTTATTATTTAGTAGCGACCCGCCCGGCGCCCCTGCTTTTCACGACTTCACAAAACATCGTGATTTCTTAATTACTTATAAGTTTTATATTAATGTATATACACATAATCTTTTCGGAATAAATTTTCTAAATGATGGTGAAATCACAGTTTTGAAGAATAACACGGTCACACAGCCAGACTCGAAAAGCGACTTCAATCTCTATCACTACATATTATAAAACGTCCCCTCGCCGCGTCTGTCTGTCTAAACGCGATAAACTCGAAAACTACCGAAACGGATTTTCATACGGGTTTCACCAATGGACGGAGTGATCAATGAGGAAGGTTTAAGTGTATAATTCATTAAGGCTTTGTTTAAATTGGCTGAAATATGACGATGTTGGAAAAAATCATACCGATTGGGATCTTTATGTTTAGCACACAGATAGTTATTAACACATAGGGTACTTTAAAATCCCGGTAGTACGTTCCCGTGCAATATTTTCCGACATCCACGCAGGCGAAGCCGCGGGCCAAAGCTAGTATACTAATTTATTAAAGCTGAAAAGTTTGTTTGTTTGTTTGAACGAGCTAATCTCTGGAACTACTAGTGGTATTTGAAAAAATATTTTTGCATTTGATGGGCCAATTATTGAGGAAGGTAATAATAATAACATATCAACATCACGTTACGCACGCGACCCTTAGGAGTGGAGCAAAAAGAAAATAGTACGAAAGAACACACACACACTTTGTACTCATAATTATGATTATGTCTTATCTGCATCTGTTTATCTGTGTGTACATAAATAATAAAATATATAAATAACGCCGCGAGCGGGCGATGCGATGCGACGTCACAAATAAAAAGGAATTTTATAAAAAATGTGGCCTGTCATTTTGGTAGATAAATTGTGGTGCCTTACGACTCCACGCGAACGAAGTCGCGGCAGAAACTAGTTCCTATTATTGTTGATCAATCACTATTTGAAGTGGCTACATTCGGTCATTAATTTATATTTAATGGATGTAGGAGGTCTTGTAATTCATAAGAATTCAGAAAACACAAGTGTTTATACTTTAGTTAAGTAATTATGCAATGCTGTAATGACTACCATGCAGGTGTTACATTCCACAGTTTCTTGCTTGTGTACTGATTGATCTCTACACAAGCAAGATAATCGGCAATCTACTTAGCTAGGCAATCTACTTTCTCTGGGAATTGAACTCAGTGATGCCCCTCTTGGTAAAGTGCCAGTGAGGTAAAGCAATTAAGACCTTAAATACTCATGCTCCGAATTAGCATAGCCACGATCCAATAGCTGTTAGCGACTGGATGCTACAGTACTTACAATGTATGGCAAAAGATTGGAATAAAAAAAATAAAAAATAAAACTACTTAATATCTGTTTTTCGGGCTAAAACACACAAAGATTATTTTTTTATTAATTCCGTAGGTAGGTTGTACTAGAAGTTATAAAATAATAATACTTACAGTTTCGAACTCTCCAGTTTCAGTTACGAAATCTATATTGTTATCCACAGTTGTACCGTCATAATTAAATTGTGACTTTTGAAACATGTTATCCAAAAGCTGTTCATCAATATCTCCTTTTTCGAAATTATCGCCTGTATCTTCAGGGCCCGTATTGTTTCTTGCTGAAACTGGTTTTGTATTGAGCTTTTGTTTTTTGTCAAGTACTGTTTTTTTTAAATCTTCAGTTTTGTTTTCCAATGGCCAAGCATTCTTATCCTCTTTTTGAAAATTGTCTTGCGCCATTGAATTTGGTATTCCACTTCTGTTTGGAATGCTTATTGGTGATAACGTATTGGTATTCCTTTCATAGGGCTGTCCATAAGGTTGTATTGGTTCCCGATAATTATTATGTTGTGTATTCCCACGATTACCGGTAAATATGTTTCCGATACTGCTAAAAGATTCTTTAGCTGCTGAAACTGGATGTCCCAGATTAAATCCAAATAAAGAGGCTGGTGATCTTTTCGGTCTTGCATTGGCGTCTTCATTGGCAATCTCCTTCAGTGCCATACTTGTGGTCAGCACAATATTTTTACACATTATCCATAGTATTAAGAACTGAAAACAATGAAATAACTATAGTGAGTGGTGTTTCGGTGTAAGTACTTACTAAGGATAATTAAATATAATTCATTAAATCATTTGAAAAGTCATGACAATTGTGAATTATGGGTTTTCGCATAAATAATAATAAGTTGGTTCGTTTGCGAAACATCTGAATCTTTGTTTCAACTACCAAAAGAATACCATTTAAAACCATCATAGTTTAACAATACTAGCTATAATTAAACCCATAGACCGATAAATCAGACAGTAGCTGCGCCAACAACTCCAACTACAGTAAATGTTGGCGCAGCTACATCTCTACCTGCATCATCCATTTTAATATTACATATAAATTCACAACATTCGTATGCGTCGAAATACAAATCCTTTTGCCTATTTTATATAGAAATGATACCTAGGTACAAGCTGAAACGACTGCAGCAATGAAATACTTACAATCGATCAACTATGGAAAAATTCTGAATTGGGGGTTAGGTATTTTATCTCAATATTTGTAAAAACATACGTACAACCTACAACAAAAGCATTTGTTATAATGTGCCAGTTTATAAAGAACTGTTTCATATAATATATCTAACTACATATATGTATTGTTATACAATTAATTTCTTACCTTAACTAATGATGTATCCATGTCGTCTGAATTCAATTGCTCGATATTCCAATTATTACAGGAAGCTGCTCGTATATTCCACACTGTACACTAAAAATACACAAACGGTCTGCCCTTTGTATCTCCAAAAATATTAAAAAACCTATAGACATTTATTTATACGACTGTAGGATATTTACGTTACAACACTACGCATCTGATTCACGAATGAATTGGATTCGCTTGTATCCTGCTATCTTAATGTTCTCAGAATCGTAAGATGGAGTCTGTTTTTTGCATTCACATAATTATTTCAAGTAGGTAACTAAGCAAATCAACATCATAAGATGGCTAATTAAACAAAATATGACGTGATTCGAGGTACGTCCTATAATAGTATCAATCCATTTTTGTGTTTCACAATGCAGTGGTCTTCATGTATTATTGCATGACATCAAAATAAAGTGAATATATCTAAATTATTATTATGATGACTGAGCTTGTTTTCTTAAGTTGGCAGCCAAAAATTATTATAAAGAGTTTATAGGGTGAATAGGCGCCTAAACATCAATATGCATCACTAAACTTAGAAGTCTCAAAGAATCTCTTAGAAGTATAAAATCCTTTTATACAAAAGTTATCTCAACAGTTAACCAAATTATTGAGCTGGATGTGACCCAAGATGCTGAGGTACCGTTTGATCCTAGTGATAGCACCAAACGTCGTGTTTGAACTGCTAAATAGCTAACCGATTTCGGGATAAGTACATGTAGATCGCCATTTTACAGCTAGAAACAAGAGTGGTAAACCCACACTGCTAGTGGAAATTCATTCATGGAATTTTGGTTTAAAGCCCTATTTACATGATGCGAGTGTCTGTGGCATACAATAAAATTGAAGCAACAAATGACTTACATCGTCTCTAAACACTGTTTAGACGGTGCAACTTTTATTGTTGCTTCAATGTGTGGTATGCCACAGGCAATTAGATCGGACCGTATAAATCAGGCTTTAGTTTTGAGGACACTACCATAATTAAGAATACATTAAAATGTCTGTTTCTTTGTGTCTCAAGGTACATAAAGAAACTACCATAATTAAGAATACATTAAAATTAATAGTTATTCAAAATCGGTTTGTTTTCGTCGGCAGTGTTAAATTCCAGCCATTTAAAGTATTACCTATAGGTGGAGACTGAAAAATCCAATGCTGACAATAGTATGTATGTAATTGATATGAGGGAAGAACTGACACTTTTTTTCACGGAAATGGGTTACAAATATTATGTAGTAAAGACACTGTCATCGAAAATGAAAAAAGAATTGAAGACCTCCAATAAGAGGTGTGGTTAAGTGGATAGTAAATAAATCAACTTACGAATTTCTTAGTACTTTTTGACAAAAACTTATTTGCTACTTGTTATGTGTGACGACGTAAACTTTGTCTCTTAATTAAAAACTGCACTGGATACTGGACACGAACGGACAGAATAATTGTGCTAATAGCTCTATTGTGCTTGATTGCATTGTAATAATAAATACAAGATAACTTTATTTTTAATTTACATGATTTCTTGATAATGCAGAATATAAATTACATTGCAACTGAGGTATAATTACTAAACAGTTCGGAGCAGTATAAGAAAAAAATCCGCTTTATCAAGGATCTGAGTAGAAATACTGAGGTATCATTTTCACCAGCGGCAACGTCTTGTCTTTAATTAGCGGTTACTTAAAAGTTATAAGTTTCTAGTAGTTTTTGACATTGAAAAAATTAAATACACGACGCAAGATAGATTTCTGTCGGCATCTACAACTCCACATGCGAACATGTAATAATAATTACGTTATTCAATATTAAGGATGCGTAAACACAACACGTTTTAGATTATGATGGAAAAATTCCGCAAATAAGGAAACGGAAAAATAGGCATATACGAGGCGATTTTTAGTATAACCACCAACAGTCCTACAGTCATGGAATGAAAATGGAGTGTAATATTTTTTTTACAATGGCAGTCCGTGAAAAGGTGAAAAGGTAGGCTCGCTTTGTGGGAAAGGAATTTGGTTGACACTTAATTGCTTAACATTTTGCTCCTTGATTGTACGTACAATAGCGTTTTTTTCTCTATTCTTCTGTGTATTTCCTTTTTTCTTCGATAACCTTACATTGTATTTTTTGTTGATCAGTAATATATAAACAACAGTATTTTCAGAGTGTTCGCAGATCAATAGGATTCCCCGATGCTGCGAAGGTGGATACCGCTCCACACTGAATAATAATTGTACCTATGCTGTTCTGTGTCTGCTACCTACTAACACGTACAGTACCTACGTACCTACCAAGATGTTGTGTAATCCTTACTAAACTTATGGACACTGTCTAAATTAAAAGTTTTCTATTCTATTCTATAAAGCAGGTTCTATCTGTTTTGATAGAGAAATATAATTTCTTATTAAATACAATATTTTCTCTTTAATTTTGAAATCGATAAGATTTTTGATACCTTTAAAACGTACCTATTATGTGTCTAAAAGTTTGACCATTTTTGTTTTTACCATATCCAATTAAATAGAGAATAGGTAGGTCCTATTATTAATTTTATGAGACTAAACATAAATGGAAGGACCTTAGTAGAAGTCACCCTAAGAGCAATGAAGCAAGCTGTGGTTGAAGATTCCCTACGTGATCAAATAAAAAATGAAGACATCCGCAGGTGAACCAAGGTAACCGACATAGCCCAAAAAATTGCTAAACTTAAGTGGCAGTGGGCAAGGCACATTGCTCGCAGAAAAGATGACCGATGGGGCCGAAAGGTTCTAGAGTGGCGACCGCGAACCGGAAGTTGTAGCGTTAGAAGGCCTCCCACAAGGTGGACCGATGACCTCGTGAAGGCCGCAGGAATCCACTTGAGACGGGAAGCACAGAACCGGTCGAAGTGGCCGTGCTTGGGGGAGGCATATGTCCACCAGTGGACGTTTTTTCGGCTAAAATGATTATGATGATGACGATAAAACAGAAACGCATAAAACTGAAAAGTCGTCCACTTCAGCACTTTTATGCCTACACTTTGAAACACTTTTGGTCCAGCAAACACTTCCTATGATGATTTATTTTGGTATATGCCTAGCAATGAATATGAAATCTCTTCATTATGATACTAGTGTGTAATGATCAATGCACACGCGTTTCATAAGATGTTTTTCAATACACTAGCCAGGAAAAAAACAGAATTGTTGTAAGAACTTTTTACCTACTTCTATACTAATATACTAATAATAATATTATAAAGAGGAAATATTTTTTTATTTGTTTGTACCGAATAAGCTCCGAAACTACTGGACCGGTGTTAAAAAAATTTTCACCAATCGAAAGCTAAATTATCAGGAAGCAACATAGCTATAATTTATTACAAAAAAAATATTGAGATCCTTATGAAAATTGCAATAAAATGTAACCCAAAGTAACAAAGCTCATTTTTGGCGTGCGCTGAGAAAACTTGATGATACGAGTACATAAAAATTACGTATAACATGATTTAAGTACTCATTAAAAAGTCAGCAATGGAATATATCTAACTATCATATTTAAGTCTCAATAGCAGCTATTGGTGTCAATTCTCTTGTACACCGAACTAAACTAATAAACAATCACTAAAATTCCTTACTTTTGGCTATGAGAATCTTAAAAGCTATTCTGTTGTAAAAAATCTCTAAATTTAAAAAATATTTTAACACAACTAAATCAAATTTGACAATTGCGACTCCACGTGGTACATACTTGTTTGCCCTACCCCGTGAATTTTTTTAAAGCCGGAGGCTCGCATTGGGGGCAGCCTCGACTTGTTTTATATGGAATTTTTCACTTTTTGTATGAAAAAAATAGTTATTTGTTATACAAGAGTGCAAAGTTGCTTTTTAACCGCGTGTTCAATTTTGATGACCGAGCAAGCGAAGGATTCTAAAATTGAATCACGAGCGCAGCGAGTGATTCAAAATTAGAATCCTGAGCGTTAGCGAGGGAATCAAAAGAGCACGAGGTGAAAAATCTTTGCACTCGAGTGCAACACGTAACTTTTCATTCCACTTCAGCGAGGAAATGACTAAATGCAAAAAAAAAAACGTTTACAATCACAAGATAGGTACACTTTTATTTCAGTTTAGGTATTAATTACTACATTATGACAGGTAAGTATTACAGAATAATCTTTAAATTATAACAAAATAATACTAAGGTATAATTAAGAAAATTTTAAAGTAACGTTGCTACAGTTATTTAAATTGAGTGTAATATTTTTGTTTGGTACTGTAATATTGGTGTTAGTCACTTGTGTACTGTTTTTCGGTAAACTATCTGTCATACTTAATAGTTGTACCGATTCATCGGATTCCCTTGGCGTGAATGTTGGAGAGAGAGGGAGATGGTTAGGTGTTTCATAACGGCTTATTTTTGATGTAGAAGGGCCAGTACAAGGATCCGATTGAGGCTCTTTCAGTGTAATGGCTCCTACGATGCCTTCACATATTTTAGACTTATTTTGGATGGAATCCTCTATGTATCCCTCTACAACTGCATTGGACTTCCAGCCTCCGTGGCGCTTAAGGGACAGCAGATCAGCTCCGGAATCAGCCAAAAGTGTGGCTGAAGTTCGTCGGAAACAATGACCCGTGTACAACAGGGGTTCTGGAAGTTCAAGAAATGTTGCTATTTCTCGTGGGATACTGCCAATTTTATTAGTACCCATAGGCTGTCTAACACACTTTCCATTGCGATACTGTAGAAAAAATCGATTGATTGGAGTGTTAGGCGGGCGTAAGGCTTGATATTTCTCAACAATCGTTACGTATTCCTTGCGAATGACGAAGTTGCGGTCTCTTTTTGTCTTTGTATTAGGTAAATTAATTAATAGTAAGTCATCTGAATGTTTCTCAATGTTTTTGACATTAAGTTGTGTTAGTTCATTAGTTCGACATGCTCCGTTTATTCCAATAATAAGAACAACCTGTAACGTAAAGAGTATTGTAGTAGATAAATGAATAAAATTGATATGAACGCATAATTATGCCTATCAACATCTACTAAGTATACTATTTAATTGAGATTAATATACTTAAGTAGATACTGAATGTGCAACTGACTTACTTTTGCCGCCAAATATACGGAATCGGGTGCTTCGTTAAGAAACTTTTCAATATCAGATACTGTGAAAACCTTCGATTTTTTTGGTTGATGACCAGATGAGGCTCTTTTTAAAAATGCCACTAATTTAGGATAGGTATCGATATGTTTGTCTTTTTTCATCTTTATTGTTGCTTTTAGCATCGAATACGTACTCCATAGAGTGCTTGCTTTCTTGTTCTCGGATAATTCTATAAAATATGCCAGCAAAACGTTTTCTGAGAAAGTTTTGGCTCCTTTTGCTAGTCGCCACGTGTTGAACATATCGTACTGTTTTAAATACTTCTCGCGTGATTGTTGAGGGAGAAAGCTCATTTGCGCATTATTAACAGTTTCAGTCAATTCTGTTGGCGTCAAGCAAACTTCCTCGTCGCTAGAATCACTCATTTTAGTTTTTTCACTTGTTTTCAAGTTTCTTGTTTTTAATATACCTAAGGTTTAACAATGACGTGAAAAAATGCCGCGTAAAGAACCGCGTACAAAGCAAATTGAAAAAAGAACACCAAGAAGGTTCCGAGTCTGAGTTTTTAACAAATTAAAAAAAAGTTGTATGATATATTCGGCACCATAGAGGTAGCAGTAAATAGGTTTAATGTTTTTTTTAATTCACAAACTTAGTGCACACGATGTTCTAAATTCAATTTACTTTATCCTCTAGAGAATAAAAACGGCTTTTCCACTCAGATACTGAAGATTAAAAATACTCTTTCCGAGATGGTGGGATGAAAAAAATATTACCTACGTGTAGAGAATTAGGGGTATAAGGGTAACATACAGCGGGTCGCAATTTTCATTATTTTTGCGATAGGACACACCATTTTCGAGATATAAGCAAAAGAAAAGAAAACAATCCAGTACAGTACTGTTTTTGCACCCGAAGTCGAGATGTTCGTGTGAATTTTAGTTCATACTACATTGACTACTAATAATATTCCACACCATTTTCAGTGGCGATTAAAAATGGTCAGAATTAGTTAGACAGTTAAATTTTTAGGTGAAAAACGTCAAATTCAGAATAGCAAAATTGTCATTTTATCTAAATTAAAATCTCAATACAATCTTAGTGCTGTCAAACTAAAATAAAGTTAAGTTGTGCCACTTTAGTCTATTTCAGAATGGGAAATCAATCGTTTGACAGGAGTTAACAAAATTTTGGTGATTTTTAGTCTAGTTTAGACGCATTTGTGACAAGAGAATCGGCACCACTGTGTTTCAAAATTTTATTAGATCACCGGTAGAAACAAAAGTTGATTACATTCATATCTTAGTATAAATTCTTATTGAAATCAAGGGTATTCATGTAGCAGTAAAATAATTTTTAATTCTGAATGAATTGGACATTAAATTTTGAAGTTATCACGAGTATAAAAATGCAATACGCAAACCGTTCGCCGCCGCCGCCGCCACCGCCGCCGTGACAACGTTCCCTACTCTATAGTACGTTAGGTTAGATTAGGTTAATTGCTACGAGGTGTGGGTACGAGACTGATGCGCCAAATATAGTTTTTTGAATTGTTGTCTATTTGTCTGGATGTATGTTACGGATTGGCGCAAAAACTACTGAACGGATTTGTATTAAATTTGGCACACAAATAGTTTATAATTTGCATAATGTGGGACATTTTCCGACATCCATGCGAGCGATGCCACGGGCAAAAGCTAGTTTAGATTTATAAAGTTCAACTGACCTTTGTTGTACTGACTATCCGGAGCTTCTTTTAAAAACTTGTGTACGTCGGTGGGTGACAATACTTTAGATTTCGTATTTTTGATAACAAAACTAAAACGATAACAAATATTTATAGAAAATGGCGCGCTGGTTTTGTTTTTTCCGCTAGCGAGGCGCGCGCAGGTGTAATTAAAGGCACTGGCTTAACCGCTGAATAGCCTATATAATAATGTTTTGTAGTGAAAAATATATAATTTGATGAAATATTACTTTGATTTTTATCATATTTTATTTATTTACATAGTAGGCATAAAAATTACCCACGCACAATGGTCCTAAAAGACTAAGTGCAGAAACCACACCCCATAACGTAGAACATAGAAGGCAAGAAGTTTCATTGATAAGATTTAAAAAGCGCAAATCTCTGCTCGGGTAAAAATAGAGTAGGCTCATTTAATACTTCAATAGTATAGGATAGTTCATTAGTTCCATGTATTCAAAGTCAATTTCTATTAAATACAAATTCCATGCTACCATGATAGTACTTACTAATTCCATACTGCCCTGTCACGTTTCAAAATTTGCCAAATAACAATCATCACTAGAAATCGTCTATGGTTTGGTGATGCGGTAGTATGATCTTTAAGTTTTGGTGCTATCGATGTTACGACTTTTTTAGTAGTGTTTCATCCACAGAAATATTAAAAACAGGAGAAGTGGCAAGGGGGCGTGTCGCCGACCACGTGAAGTTGAGCTTTTCGCTCAGCTATTGAAAAAATGGCCGTCACCGCGAGTTAGTGTGTTGTCAACCGCGATCGTAAAAAAAACGATTATGCCGTCTTGTTAAGTGGGTTCGTGCAAAAATAGAACCCAGGTAAATACAAATATTTTACAATATTTGTCTTAAAAATCACGAAAAACAACAAGCCGTAAAATATATCTGAGTTGTACTACTTTATTTTTGTTTTCCTATATTATCTCGACAGTATTATTTTTGCATTAAATACATTGCTATTTTACCACCACCTCAGTCTGTCACTGAGTGACTGAACAAGCAATGTAAATCTGACATAACGAAACCTCAATAAGCCATAATGCCGCATGGTGCGTCCGCTGCTCCGGTCCGCCGTATTTGAGCGCGAGCTAGTGATGTGCTCGTGGAGGTCTGACAAAGTCTATCGACAAGAAAGTCGACTGCGAATTGTTTTATTACAATTTCATTTAATTGATTTTTCTTTTAATTTGTTAACTCTTGTAATCCGGTTGGAAGGCCGATGTGGTTCTATGCATTTTTACCCATTTTTATTATTTTACAGCGTAATTTGACAAATGCGTAACCAAAGATCGTGAAGTAAGTTCAATAATGTTTAGTTTAGTAATCTATGGAATGTCCTTGGGTTTGAATTATGAGATGTAATGCCTTAGCCTCAAGTTACTTCGTCATTTGTTATGGTTATGGTATTTTACTGAAGTCTTCATAAATGCACCATTAGCTTCGTATGCATTATAATAATCAGCATCATATAGTCATAATTATGTATTATGCCGCAGAATTTCTAAAGAGGGTTTGAAGCCATATTGTGACGTCATGCATGCTCTAAAATAAACAATTATAATATGAAAATTACTTTTAATAAGGTTATTATTAAAGATTTGGCAATGGGTTAACATTCATGCTATTTATTTCTTATGCATGCGTGTGTGTTATTGTCACATAAACTCCTAGTTACTAAAGAAAGAAGAATTTAATTTCCTAAAAATACGGGTTTTTTAAGAGCCTGCAAACTTACAAGTTTATGATTAGCTTCGTTTATCTGTAAAATTCAGTAAGTCACTAACAAATTGTAATTGTACCGTTTCAGTTTCCTAAAAGAAGCAAGTAAAAAATCAATGGATTGAGGAACGTCAGCTAACTGGTTCTCTACAAAAACGAGAATCTCTTTTTTGAACATTTTATGGCATCATAATCATATATAACTACGTGTCGTTTGATTTGTAATTGTTTTTAAAATATTTTTATTAATTAATTAAATAATGTTTTGTTGGTTTCATATCGTTTTTGTTTACTTTATTTCCAAAACCTAGTAAATTTATCGATATATTTATCGGTGACTCTTCGATTTAGTCAAGCACTATGTCGTATCCGCCCCCGAGTCCCGACAACACACAATGATAATTGTTTTAGTGTGAGTAATTATACGGAAAAAGTACGCTGTGGTTTAAATAATAAGGTTTATATTTAAATGACTGAGTTATCGATGGCGCGTGTGTGCACTTGTTCGTAGTATTGTTTTGACTGAACTGTGTGTGCACTATTAGCGTTATGGAGGGGCAATTGTGGCTTCATCGGTTTTCTATACATTTTGAACTCCACGCCATATCTCTTTCTTTATTATATCTATGGTTTCATCAGTATTTTTTATATTAACTTTCAAATAAAAAAAACAACATAACATCACGCCTGGTTTCCCCGAAGGGCTGGGCAGAAGTGTACCTGTAGTAGGTACACCCACATTTCGCCAGTTATGTTTAAGTCCCATGTAATAGGGGGCGAGCCTATTGCCATCAACCGGGCAAGTAGTATGAATAATTCGGTTAACACAACTTATGTATTTTCTGACAAATTTGGTCAAGGTTTTGGTAGAATATTTAATCAGAGTTCACCTCATTATGTTATAAATAATTGTTTACCCGGTGCCAGTATTAGCCAATTAATTTGTAATATTAAATTGACAAAAATAAACCCCAATTCAACTGTTATATTATTATGTGGGGATAGTTTAAGTGTAAGAAAAAAGGACATAATTGAATGTGTCCGTTTGATGTTACATCTCAATCAGACCAATAGTTGTAAATTTATTTTCTGTACCTTGCCTTATTCTCACTATTTGTCTGATGAGCAAAATAGGCACATTTATAATTTAAATATGTTGATTTATAATAGGACATGTCGTCACAGTGACGCTATTTTATATTTTGATTGTAATGAATTTATTAATGATTACAAACTGACAAATTATACAATGTATTTGCCACCTAGTAGTAGAAGACAAATTGCTAATCTTTTAGCATACAATATACACAGTGACACTGGTACCTGTAGTGTACCATCGATTACTGTTAGTAGTGGTACTAACATTACTTTTGATACGCCTTATAGTTTAAACTATTAGGAGCGACAACGGGTGAGCCGCATATATTGAATGTTGTTCATCAAAATATGCAGGGTCTGTCCGGCAAAGAGCTAGAGTTAAGTTTATTTATGGAGAATTATGATGTTCAGGTGTTATGTTTGACTGAACACTGGTTGAAAGAACATGAAGTAGTGTTTTTCAATGATGATAATTTTACTGTACAAAGTGCGTTTGTAAGAAAAAATGCCATTCGCGGTGGATCTTTAGTTCTTGTTTCAAACAAGTTGAAATGTAAACAACGTTTAGATTTAGTTAATCTTTCTGTTGAGCGCACTATAGAGTTGTCTTGTGTTGAACTCGAGCGATACGTTGTAATTTGCGTTTATCGACCCCCCTCTGGTGATTTTATTAGTTTTGAATCGGTAATGGAGGATTCACTCAATAGGTTAAAATCAAGTAATAAAAGTATAATTTTATGTGGAGATTTTAATATTAATATTTTAGATGTTACTCCATTAAGTATTAGACTTCTTAATCTGTTTAGGTCTTATAATTTAATTAACTTGTTTTTTGAACCTACTAGGATTACGGCATCTTCGGCAACTTGTCTTGATAATATATTTAGTGATTGTGATGCCAAAAATAAATTAGTGTTAAGTGACCTAACGTCTGACCACTGTGGTTTATTAGTTAGCTTCCCCATGCCATTACATAAAAAGCAGCAAAAAATAGAATGTAGGCCATATACAGCTAGTCGTTGCAAACAGTTTAAAAATAATATAGCTCATAGAATTACACCATCTATAGTAGAACACGAGAATCCTAATGAAATCTATGGAGCCCTTTTTGATGTTGTGCAAAAGGAGTACCAATCTACTTTCAAGACCAAAACTATTAAAATTAATGGCACCTCCGTTGGCTTTAACCAATGGGCCACTCCAGGTATTTATAAAAGTAGAGCGAGACTATACGAGTTATATGGTTTGAAAAAATACAGATTTGACACACCTTTCCTAGAGTATGTCAAAAATTATTCAAAATTATTTAAAAAGGTTAGTGTTTTTGCTAAATCTAAATTTTTAAGCGATTTAATTAAAAATTCCAATAATAAAGTAAAAACCACTTGGAAAATTATTAACAATGAAACTGGTAAATCGGTTAAGCAAGATAAACAACTTGAGATTATGGTCAACAATAAATTAGTTACTAAAGCAGCTGACGTAGCTGAGGCGTTTAATGAGTTTTTTGCCAACATACCTATAACTACGACTCGCTCCTTAAATTCGTCCCCGTCTAAAGCTGAAAACCTTTTGCTTAGTAGTGTTTCTAAAAGTAGTATCTTATTTAGCTTCGAACATGTAACGCCTCGTGATGTAGTTAATGTTTTTAACACACTCAAGTCTAAAAACACTGGTGATTACTGGGGCATCTCCATTAAACTTTTAAGTAATATAATAGACATCGTAGCCCCCTATCTAGCTGTTACTTTTAATAAATGTGTTGATTTAGGAACTTTTCCTGACCTCATGAAGAGTAGTAAAGTCATACCATTATTTAAATCAGGTAATAAAAATGACGTTGGCAATTTCAGGCCTATTTCTATATTACCAGCATTTAGCAAAATATTTGAAAAGTTAATACTCAAGCAGTTGCTAAGACATTTTAATTTAAATAGCCTCCTTCATAATGAACAATATGGCTTTACAAAGGGTCGCTCCACTACAGATGCGGGTGTTGCTTTGCTGAAACACATATTTAACGCATGGGAGAACTCGCAAAATGCTATTGGGGTTTTCTGTGATCTCTCCAAAGCCTTTGACTGCGTGCACCATGACACGCTTTTGCGTAAACTGCGACATTACGGTGTGCAAAACGAAGCTCTTAACGTTATAAATTCTTATTTACATAATAGGTCCCAATGTGTAGATGTTGATGGTGTGAAATCGTCCGGGCTACCAGTTCAGTTAGGTGTACCTCAAGGCTCAATACTGGGTCCATTCTTGTTCTTAGTGTATATCAATGACTTACCATTCTATGTAAAGGGTATCTGTGAAGTTGTACTGTTTGCAGATGATACTTCTCTTATTTTTAAAGTAGACAGGAACAGACAAGAGTTTGACGATGTAAACAGTGCACTCTCAATGGTTACGGGTTGGTTTGCGACAAATAACCTAGTTCTCAATGCCAAGAAAACGAAATGTGTAAAGTTTGCCCTTCCAAATGTTAGAAATCTAGGACCCAACATCGTCTTAGATACAGAGGTGCTTGAAACCGTAAACTCGGCAGTGTTTCTGGGCATAACAGTAGATGCCAAACTTCAGTGGGGGCATCATATATCTAGCCTAGCGGGAAGGCTCAGTTCGGCCGCCTACGCCGTCAGGAAAGTAAGACAATACACTGACGTTGATACAGCTCGGTTAGTCTATTTTAGTTATTTCCATAGCGTTATGTCCTACGGTATTCTGCTGTGGGGCAAAGCTGCCGATATTCAAAATATATTTGTCCTTCAAAAACGAGCTGTTCGAGCAATTTACCAGCTGGGTGCCAGAACTTCTCTGAGAGATTTTTTTAAAGATATTGGTATCCTCACTGTTGCATCACAATTCATTTTCGCCAACATTCTATATATTAGGCAAAATATACACTTGTACACTAAAAACAGTGACATTCACAATGTTAACACAAGAAACAAGGACAAACTACGAGCTCCCTTTCACCGGCTACATAAGGTTCATAACTCATTTGTTGGGCTTGGTATAACCTTTTACAACAAGCTACCCTCTTCTTTGCTAGATTTGCCTTTTAATGCGTTTAAAACTAAAGTAAAATCCAACCTTTGTTCAAAGGCATACTATTCTATCAACGACTACTTAAATGATAAGAATAGTTGGTCGCTGTGATTGGCTCAAGACAATGTTTATGTTCTTTCTCCAGAATTAGCCTACCTACTGACAGGTTATATAAGCTTAGGTAAATTGTTCATTTTATTTGACTTTTTAAGTCAATTTATTTTAATTTTATTAATTTTTTGTTGACATTAACTACTCATTAGAATGATTTTCATGAGTTGTATCGCAATATGTGGTTAGCTAGCGACCTCGACAAACTGATCATATTTTTTATTTTTTTTCCCGAAAAACTGGCAGCAAGTTCGTCATGCTCCCTTAGATGTCACTGCTTGCGGTAGCGTCGGGGGTCGGGTTGCCTCCTTCCCTCAAATATGGCGAGGGGGGTAATGGCTGATCTTTGCGTTAAGCTCGTGAACGGGTGCTGCTTGTGGTGACTGGTCGTCTTGCTGATCATGGTTTTGTTATTGTTATTAGTAATTAACTGTTTATTTATTTTACCTCGATGGTCCTAGTTTATCAATTATAACTCTAGTTACAGCTATATGTATGCGGGCACGCCCTTTATGCCTGGAGGCTTTATTTTCTTTTTAGATATTCTTTACGTTTAGTTATTTTTATTTCTGCTTGAGTATAGATCTCGATGTTTTTGGTTGGTATATTGGCGTGTGCTAGCTGTCATATGGCTGATAATTTATAATTTAATGTTTTGTGTTGTGTTATGTAAATTATTTTGCATAAGTACTATTGTATAGAATCATTTTATTTTTCCTAATTGAACAGACAGCTGTGCTGCTGGGGAGTTTGTTGCGCCACTTCTTCTTCCCAGCGAAAGCACTAGGAAGTGGTGAAGGGTGGGCGTTTTGTGGGACTGTCTTATGTAACTTTGACGTTCGAAAAGTGCTGATTCTCAGCCTAATTTGAATAAATGACTTTTGAATTTTGAATTTTGAATTTTGGCACAAATTCAGACTCCGGGCTGCTACTGAGAAATTCCAGATAGAAAAACCCAATAACACTTTGCCCGACCCGGGAATCGAACCCAGGACCTCATGCTCAGTAGTAGCGCTTGCGACCACTAGACCAACGAGGCAGTTAAAAAAAACAAATCCTTTCAAAAATTGAAATATATTCCTTATAGGAAGGAAAACCTTGAAAACGAACAAGATATGAATAGGTACTAAATTTTGCACTCGTTGCAAAAGGCGTAGTTACGCGTAGGTAATCGAAATAAAGATAAAAATATTGAAGACATTAGCACGCACCCCCTACGTATGTTTGGTATGTCAAAGATTATAAAAAAAATGCTTATGCTTACCAAAAACCTACCTGACAAAGACCCACCGAGACGAACTTACAGATGGTGTAGCTCAGGAGTCACCAAATGGCAGACCGCCGACCTATTTTATACGGACTTTAAGTACGTAAACAGTTATGTAGGTACAACCGTACAAGGAGAATCGGCAAAAATGTATAGAAGCTGGTCCAAGCACCAATAAAAACCACACATAGGCCATTAAATATTATTATAATATTTTACCATTGTTGCCACCTTAAATATTATATTTTATTATTATTTATATATTTAGAACTAGTGTTTTTTTTTTTCGTCTTATTTTGTTATTTCTGTAGATGCTACACCGGTTGACGTCATCACGTCAACGCCGGTTGTCGCTGAAAACTAGCGCTGGGGCTCTGTCTCGCATAGGGTTCCAGCATTATGCTGTGCGATGGTCGTTTTGCGTAGGCATTTTATTGTAATACAATAAATACTATGGCGGCTCATTTTAAATAGCTGTTTGAAAAAAGTTGGCGATGTTTCGCAGGACTAACCTGGACGGTAGTTAACGGAACCTTTGAATAGTTAATCACTTCTGGTGATCTTAATTTGAATATTTTCAAATGTATGCATTCCGATGATAATACAGTAATATGGTACCACTGAGCTGGTCTGATTATGGACGCTAGATAACGAAATTCTTGAATAGCAATAGCCACTAGTAAATCCATCGAGTGTGGGGTTATTAGATGTGTCAACGAGTTCTGTCCATTTTACCAGATGACGAGGACCTGATGACTGACCTGAACGCTAGAAAACGGAACTCTTGAATAGCTACTAGTAAACCCATCGAGTGTGGGCTCATTAGGCGTGTCTCAACGAGTCCTATATATTTAACCGGATGACTAACCTAGACACTTGCATGGTACCACTGTAGTTGGTCTGATTATGGATCTGGACACTAGATAACGGAACTCTTTAATAGCCTGTAGTAAAACCATCGCTCATGATGTGTCTGAATGAGTCCTGTTCATTTTATCTGATTTAGAGCACCTGATGGTTCGCCTGAAAGGTGAATAACGAATATTTATTATGCCAATCACTGGCATTTCAACGACAATAAAAATTAAGACGATATAAAAAAAGGATGTCTGTCGCCTATGATGGTCGGTCGTTTGAAGTTTGTAGAAATACAAAGTCCATACCAATTTTCGCTTTTATTGTTAAATATAATATATACACGCATAGGATTTAAACGTAGGTGTGATAATACGTGTATCCAATTTTGAGCGTATTTAATCTGTGACACGTAGATCATATCGCGTTCAATTCCCAGGCAAGTTCAATATTATTGCTTTTGGCGAGTCGCAACCAAATCTAGATTAGTTATCTATTTCACACATGACCGCGCTAGTGTGATAATATAAAGTAAAAAGCACGCATGTTTAATACACTGCATTATGAACGTAAAAGCGGTTCAATAAGCGCCAGTTTACGAGCAAGTGTGTTGAAATAGTCATTTGTTATACTTGTAGAGACAACACACACTCAATACTCAATACTTTATTGCATTCCACAGTGTATAAATACTTAGGTGGTAAGTAAACATTTGTTGTAACAATCGTGTACCCTGTCGGGCACAGCAAAAGAAAAGTTTGAAGGAAGAGGACTTATTTGGTATACATGCACTCTTGAGTGCAAAGTTGCTTTTTAACCGCGTGCTTAATTTTGATGACCAAGCAAGCGAAGGATGATTCAAAAATTAGAATCCTGAGCGTTAACGACGAAATCAAAAGAGCACGAGGTGAAAAATCTTGGCACTCGAGTGCAACACGTAACTTTTAATCCCACCTCAGCGAGGAAATGACTAAATGCAAAAAAAAAAAACCATTTACAATCACAAAATGGTTTTATTTCAGTTTAGGTATTAACTATGTAACTACATTATGATAGGTAAGTATTTCAGAATAATCTTTAAATTATAACAAATAATACTTAGGTACCTATATTTAAGAAAAATTTAAAGTAACGTTGCTACAGTTACTTAAGTTGAATGTAATATTTTTGTTAGGTAATGATGTTGGTGTTAGTGACTTGTGTACTGTTCGGTAAACTATCTGTCATACTTAATAGTTATAGCGATTTATCAAATTCCCTTGGCGTAAATGTTGACGAGAGAGGGCGATGGTTAGGTGTTTCGTAACGGTTCATTTTTGATTTAGAAGGGCCAGTCCAAGGATCTGACTGAGGCTCTTTCAGTGTAATGGCTCCTACGATGCCTTTACATATTTTAGACTTATTTTGGATGGAATCTTCTATGTACCCGTCTACAACCGCATTGGACTTCCAGCCTCCATGGCGCTTAAGGGACAGGAGATCAGCTCCTGAATCGACCAAAAGTGTGGCGGTCGGTGTGGAGGTTCGTCGGAAACAATGACCCGTGTACAACAGGGGTTCTGGAAGTTCAAGAAATGTTGCTATTTCACGTGGGATAGTGCCAATTTTATTAGCACCCATAGGCTGTCTAAAACACTTTCCGTTGCGATATTGTAGAAAAAATCGATTAATTGGAGTGTTATGCGGGCGTAAGGCTTGATATTTCTCAACAATTGTTACGTATTCCTTGCGAATGACGAAGTTGAGGTCTCTTTTTGTCTCTGTATTAGGTCAATTAATTAATAGTAAGTCATCTGAATGTTTCTCAATGTTTTTGACATTCATTTGTGTTAGTTCATTAGTTCGACATGCTCCGTTTATACCAATAATAAGAACAACCTGTAACGTAAAGAGTATTGTAGTAGATAAATTAATAAAATTGATATGCATGCGTAATTATGCCTATGAACATCTACTAAGTACTTATATGATTATGTTAAGTAGTTGATTAATAAATACTTAAGTAGATACTGAATGTGCAACTGACTTACTTTTGCCGCCAAATATACGAAATCAGGTGCTTCGTTAAGAAACTTTTCAATTTCAGATGCTGTGAAAACCTTCGATTTTTTTGGATGACGACCATGTGAGGCTCTTTTTAAAAATGCCACAAATTTAGGATAGGTGTCGATATGTATGTCTTTTTTCATCTTTATTGTTGCTTTTAGCATGGAATACGTACTCCATAGAGTGCTTGATTTCTTGGTCTCGGATAATTCAATAAAATACGCCAGCAAAACGTTTTCCGAGAAAGTTTTGGTTCCTTTAGCTAGTATATCGTACTGTTTCAAATACTTCTCGCGTGATTGTTGAGGGAAAAAGTTCATGTGCGCATTATTAACAGTTTCAGTCAATTCTGTTGGCGTCAAATAAACTTCTTCGTCGCTAGAATCACTAATTTTAGGTTTTTCACTTGTTTTTAACCTAAGGTTTTAACAATATGACGTGAAAATAAAATGGAGCCCGCAAAAAAAAAGTACAACAAGAAGGATCCGATCCGAGTCTGTGTTTATAACAAATTAAAAAAGGTTGCATGATAAATTCGGCACCATGGAGGTAGAAGTAAATAGGTTTAATGATGTTTTGAATTCACAAACTTAATGCACACGATGTTCTAAATTGAATTTACTTTATATTCTAGCGGATAAAAACGGCTTTTGCAATCAGATATCGAAGAGCAAAAATACTCTTCCCGAGATGGGGGGATGAAATAGTAAATTGTTTGGCTAGGAAGCAAACAACTATTTTTAAGGCAAGGAGAGTGTTTTTTTTTATTCCAGAGCGGAGCGAAGGAATCTAAAGTAGAATCCTGAACGCATCGAGGTATTCAAAGTACGTCACTCGAGCTTAAAATAGTGTTGCTCCTGAGGGGAACACTCTACATTTTATCACCCTGAGAAAAAAAAACGGGTGCGGTCCGACCCTCATCACTCACGTATGATTTCAAACCAAAACAAAATTTTCACAGCCGCCATCTTGGATTTACGTTTTGTCCTCTTTATCGACTTTAGCAGCTTTGAAAACTATAAAAACGATACCCTTGATGAAAAATTTGAAAATGTTCGTAGCCGCCATCTTGGATTAATATTTTGACCTCACTGTCGGCTTTAGAACCCTCGAAAACTATGAAAACGACACCCATGACGAAAAATTTAATAAATTTCATAGCAGCCATCTTGGATTTTCATTTTGACCTCACTATCGGCTGTGGCGCCCTCGAAAACTATGAAAACGACACCAATGACGAAAAGTTTGAAAATAATTTTCGTCATGTGTCGTTGCCGATTTTAATTTTGACCAAATAATTCATACTTTCTCTCTCTTTCTTGCCAGCCTGTTACTTGTTCATACAATGTTCGTGATCTCTTTGGTGATTGGAACTTTTACTAATAAAATCCACAATCCAAATTCAAATCTATTTTGGTCCCTATAGGGACCAAAGAGCTATTTTGGTTCCTGTTTACGAAGAACAAACTAGCTCTTTTTTAATAGATGTGATGAAAATGTAGATTAAGGCACTGCTGAGGATGAAGGCAATAGTTAATAATAGTCGGTATGAGCTGAGTCACTTAGAAAAAAACAAAGCACGATATAAATATTAACTATTACTGTACCTACCTATTCATAGATTTCCTGTAGCCTACCTAAAGGCAACAGGAAATCTATGACGACATCAAAACTTGCTTTAAATAAAACGTGTATATTTTTCCAAACTTTCTACACTAATATTATCTATATAGATAAAAGTATTGTATTTTTGTTTGTAATGAATAAACTCTAAACCTCTAGGCCTGATGTTCAAAGTCAAAGTCATATAATTTATTTCAATTTGGCACAAAGAAGGCACTTTTGAACGTCAACATTTACAAAAAATAATATTAATTGATTCTAGTCGCCCCTTCCAAAGGTAGTTTTCGTATGGAGAAGAATGGGCACGAAACTCCACCGTTACTCTTTTAAAATGTTTTCATAATATCTTGTATACACTAATTATAGTATAATTATATGTGAAGACAATGCACCTAGAATAAGATTACTATACCACGATAGGTGAAAAGTATGAAAAATGAAGGAATGACATAAATTAATTATGTGATAGATGCATGGTGCTCACATATTATTTACAAACATTGTAAAATTATACGATATTCCTACCATTTTAACAAGTAATACTAATAATAAGTCAGTGTGTGAGTTCAAGTAATCACAGAATATAAAATTAATCTTATAAAAAATAATATTATACAATTAGATTGGCCACCAGTTCGATTTTGTCTAGATTCTGAATTGTCCTATGGAGCAGGACCAGCATGATTCTAAGCATTTTTATCTTGGATATAATCCTCTAATTTGTAATATGCTTGTTTACAAAGTGTACTTTTTATATGAGTTTTAAAATTTCTTTCTTTTAAATTCTAAAAATCTTCTTCACCAATAGAAGTAGTTAGTAGGGTGAAATTGCTATTACTTCGCCTACGGCACTCAGTAAGTCTGTTTATTTTCTTCTTTTTAAATGCAACTTAACTTGCTGCGTTCCCTTTCTATCACTAATAATAAATATTGTATTGGGGTCGTTTGTAATAATATAGGAGTACACCATTAAACAAAAGTTACACGGCAGCGCCTGTAAAATATCCAAATGTCCAAACTTTACGCATTACTATAAATTATCTTTAAGGCGTTTTTCAAATTGCCTTTGAAATTGTACCTGCGATACAAAGGTTCCATCGATGTACCTACGTAATCAAGTGACCAAAACTGCCATAGTTATGGCAATCGCTTTATTATATCTCTCTGCCCAGGTTCGTTTGATCTGAAGTCGTCTAGTTCTAAATCAATAAAAAAAATACAGGTAACACCAAAACATTGTGAGAAATGTTGTAAGTGACGTAAAGCGCGCGTCATTAACGCGGTTAACGAATTTTGCTAATCCGTCCAACGTTGCTTCTTCACTTATTAACTCACTTTCATCCCATAATTATGGCTAGGTTGGTGTTTCTTCATTGGAATGTGAGGAACGTGTAGCGTAAGAAGCACGAGCTCACATTCCTTCAGAACAAATATAAATCTTTAGCTTGTTCCCTCGCTGAGACTTGGCTAGTTCCGAGTCTTAGTTTCCGTGTACCTTCCTTTAATATTCTCAGATGCGACCGATCTGATGGCTATGGCGGGTCGGTTCTCTGCGTGAACAATCGTGTACCACTTGTGGCTGTATCTCTGCTGCCTCTTGGTGATGATATTAGTATTGTGGCCGTTAGGGTAGAGGGTATAACCTTCCTATCTGTTTATATTGCTCACCCTCATCAAAGTGTCCTCCCAATCTTAAAATGTACGTTGGAAAACATAGATGGCCCTGTACTTGTTATGGGGGATTTCAACTGCCACCACTTCAGGTGGGGTTCTGAACATTGCGACTCTTTTGGGGAAGGTTTAGTTGAAATCTTAGATAACCTATGTATCTTGAACAATGGTTGTCCAACCCGTAGGGTCTCTTCCTGGACAGAATAAGAGTAGTGTTGACCTCACCTTTTGCTCACTGGATATTGCATCGTCATGTCATTGGGAGTGTACCAGTTTGTCAAACGGCAGTGACCATTATCCTATTATAATTTCTCTGGCTGAAAAAAACTTACTCTTGAGGTATAATATTTGTCTCTTGTGGTATTTTTCCTAGAGTGTTTAAAAAAGCCATAGTACATCCAATCTATAAAAGTGGGGACAGAAGCAATGCATCTAATTATAGACCAATTTCTGTTTTGAGTTCCTTGTCTAAAATCCTTGAATTAATATTAAATAAATCCTTAACGTCATACCTCTCCAAATTTAAAATAATTGCCGATAATCAGTACGGATTTAGACAGGGAATCTCCACTGAAGACGCTGTCTAAGATCTTGTAAACAGCGTAGTCTCTAATTTGGATAAAAAGCAAAAATGCTGCGGTGTTTTTCTAGACTTATGTAAAGCATTTGACTCGGTTTCTGTCCCTACTCTGCTTTTGAAGATGGAAAACATTGGCATACGTGGCCCTCCGTTAAAAATGTTTGCAGACTACTTGTCTCGAAGGACTCAGCCTGTAAAAATCAATTCCTTAGTCAGCGAAGATGAATGTATCTGTTTTGGGGTGCCACAGGGAAGTATATTAGGATCTACCTTGTTTCTAATATACATAAACGATTTGTGCAAAATGTCTATCCCCAACTGTGATATATTCACCTACGCTGACGACACAGTGCTTATTGTATACGATGTTGACTGGGACAAGGCCAAACAAAGAACGGAACACTCTTTCCGCCTTGTGATGGAGTGGCTTTCAGCAAATCTCTTATCTCTCAATATTGATAATACCAAACTCTTACGCTTCTCTTTGCCGCATTCTATTCCTTTACCTACCGAGTCTAGTACAGTAAAAGCCCACTCTTGTTCAGAGCATTATACCAGCTGCAGTTGTCTTACATTCTCCTTAGCTTCTAGTATCAAATACCTAGGGGTGTACGTTGATGAAAAACTAACTTGGCGCACCCATATCGAGGCTCTATGTACACGTACTAGGAAGCTCATCTTCATATTTAAAGAGTTAAGATATTCCGCTGACCCTGCTACCTTGTCATTAGTCTACCAGAGTTTATGTGCATCAATGATTATTGATGCACATAAACTCTGGTAGACTAATGATAATGGTGATGATGATGATGGTAGTCTTTAGATTTAAAGACTGCAGATCTGTGGGGTAATTCTGTAGAAGTTGTGTAGAAGTCTATTTATTATTGACATTGTAGCACCTGGTTTAGCTCTTATCTTTAATAATTGTATCGACTGTTGGGAGTTTCCTGACTGTTTAAATCAGGTAGTACATCAGACCCCACTAATTATTTCAGTGAACTATTTCAGTGCTACCTACCTTTAGTAAAATATTTGAGAAATAAATTTTAGAGCAATAGCAAAGATTTTTCAATTCAAAATTCAAAATATTTTATTTCACATAAACCTACATGGGCACTTATGAAACGTCAGAAGCTAGGTGCACGGTTCCAATTGGTCGTTTCCTATGGAGAAGAGCCGGCAAGAAACTCCACGGTTACTCTTTTAAAAATAATTGGTTTTTACAATATTTTCAAATAACAGTGTTATTAGGTATGGGAGGACAGTGTAGGTCTTTCAACAAGTACCAGGTACTTAACAAAATAATTATGGTCAGCAAATATACAGTCCAATAAACATAAATTACGTTCAACTATTGATGTTTAACTTTTAGGACATATTTATAATGCATGGGAAGACAAATGCGATGCCCGGGGCATCTTATGTGATTTGTACAAGGCATTTGATTGCGTTTTGCATAAAACGTTAATCAGGAAACTCCGCCACTACGAGATCCGAAACAGCTCTCGGGATCTTCCTACTTCATACTTGAGTAAAAGGATTCAGAGCGTTTACGTTAATGGAAAAGATCTTCCGGATCTATATTCACAATGGAAGGCTCAGTTCTTGGTCCTTTTTTGTTTCTTATTTATATTAATGACTTGCCTGACCTCGTAAAGGGTAACCATAATATTGTTTGCCGATAATACTTGAATTTCATTTAAACTTAAACGTCAGCAGCTGGTTACTGACGACGTAAATAGCGCGATCCCAAAAGTAGATCACTGCTTTTATGCTAACAATTTACTTCTTAATGAAAAAAGAACCAAATGCATTAAGTTTACCCTTCCTCACGCTAAGCAGTTGAAAACTAAGGTGTTGATAAAGCGCGAAGAATTGAATCCTGAAGATAGCACAGTGTTCTTAGGCTTAACTTTGGATGCTAAGCTTACCCACATATGGAAAACTGGCAAAAAAGCTAAGCTCCGCAGCATATTTAATTTATATAAATGACTTACCTTACCACATAAGGGATAATCACAAGATCGTATTATTCACAGATGACACTTCCCTTAATTTTAAAATCAAACGTCAGTTAGTCAACTTTGACAAACAACAACAACAAGTGAACGATGCGCTCTCTAAAGTTGTGCATTGGTTTAATGTAAATAATCTTCTCTTGAATGAAAAAAAGACTAAACTCATTAAATTTTCAACTCCAAATGTCAGGAAGCTGGTTACCAATTTTTAAAATTAATTGTTTTGAGCTGGACCCTGTTGAGTCGACAATTTTTCTTGGAATCACTATTGACGGTAAATTACAATGGGGCCCACACATAGACAAAATTACTAGAAGGCGAAATTCAGCTGCCTATGTTGTTAAAAAAATAATACAGATAACTGAAGTAGACAGCCAGAATTGTTTATTTTAGTTATTTTCATAGTCCTAAGTCATAAGGAATTCTTTTCTGGGGAACCTGTTTGGACATTAATACTATCTTTGTTCTACAGAAAAGGGCTGTTCAAGCCATTTACAACCTAGATACGAGAGATTCCTTTCGAGAAAAATTCAAAGAAATAAATATTCTGACTGTAGCTTCACAATATATTTTTTAAACTGTAAAAATTGTATGTACACAAAAAAATATCAAATTTTAAGAAGATTTCCGATAGTCGTAGTTTAAATACCAGGAATAAACACAACCTTGCTGTACATCGCACTCGTCTCCACAGAGTAGGCAACTCCTTCATGGGTCAATGTATACGCTTTTACAACAAACTTCCCCTGCTACCCCTCCCCCGATAGAGCGTCATCACAGACGCAAGAAACGACCAGAATTGGCAGTAAATTAACTAAAACAGCACATAAAATAGAGAAAAAAACACAGAAAAAAAAACATTAAAAAAATTGTAAAGGTTTTACATTTTTTTTTAATGATTTTTCTTCGCTCTGTATTATTCAATTGAATTAAAAATCTGTGTGTCTGAGGTTTTGCGCATTTAGCGTTAAACGTTGCATAATATTAGTAAAATATAAAAATATAATTACTAATTTCTACTAACGGCGTGCACCTCTAAAATAAAACTTGGAAACATAGTATATTGAATTTAGAACTTTATTATGCATTTAGGGTTGGACAGCCACGGACTTTTATGAGCATTAAAATCTTCCACGGAGTCTGAAGTTTTCGAGCCTGGAACTTAAAGGGGGCGTACGGCTGCGCATACGCAGGACCCGCTGCACCTTACGCTGACGTTGTTCGCGCGACGTCACTGAACTCACTAAACGAGACATCTCGTTGAGTCTGTAGCGGCCCTGCTCCAACTGCAGCAGCCCCAGCCTTACACCACGTTTTAATGCCCTGCAATAGGATTTTTTAATAACTTGTTTTTTCAACATAGGTACATACTTTTCATAATTAAAAACCACCTTTTTTTTTTTGTTAACACTGTTTGTTTAAAGCTGTAACTGCTTACTTCTCGAGACAGAGACTATAATAGTTACGGCCAATTTCTAATTTTAGCTTTACCTACGCTATGTTTTTACAAAGCAATGCTTTAATATTAGTAATCTAGCTGCTAGATAAGCTAGATCCAAAGGTAAGGTGGGCCTTTAGGTTTCGGGAGGTTCAGAGTAGCTACTCTATTTGCTCACCAAGTGTCCTCCGGGAAGATTGTGGCACAGTGGGCACTTGCAGCCGTGTAAACAGTGCATTTAAACTTGCGCCCCTTTATAATCTCAGGGATACCCTAACAAGCGTTGCACAGTAGGGGTTCTGGAACTGCCGATCTATTCTGTAAAAATCTCACGTGAAAACTTAGGTGAAGTGAGCGTGAAGTGAGCTGTCATTCCACCTGCTGCTAGGGACTGACAGCTCACTCCGAGCTCACTTCACCTAAGTTTTCACGGTGAGATGGTTACAGAATAGCACTGCTGGTCTCATAAGAAGACTCGGAACTCCCTTCCGTGTGCCGTTAGTGACGAACAGGGATGGTTAAAGAGTGGCAAAGTGAGGTAAAAATTCCACACTTCCCATACAAAATTGTTGCATCAACATGATTCACAAACGTACCGTATGCAAAATTGCTAGCAACATTTTACCAACACCACAAAATAATTTGCAATAACGTTTCGCCACTTCTGTTTTCAACATTCGGGTCTTTAAACCAATTGAGTCTAATCTATTCTTTTTTAAATTCAATTATTAAAATATTAATCAAATGTGAAACGTCGCATATAAGTCGTTCTTGACGTAAAATGCAAATAAAAATCATTATAATGCCTTGGGTATAAAAAAACAACTGGCCAAGTGAGAGTCGGACTCGCGCACGAAGGATTCCGTACCATCATCTATAAAAACGGAAAAAAATCATGTCTGTTGCATGGGAGCCCCATTTAAACATTTATTTTATTTATATTATTATTTGTTGTTATAGCGGCAGCAGAAATACATCATCTGTAAAAATTTCAACTGTCTAACTATCACGGTTCATGAGATACAGCCTGGTGACAGACGGATAGCGGAGTCTAAGTACCTAATAGGGTCCCGTTTCACCCTTTGGATACGGAACCCTAAAAAAATGCGTGAGAGCTTTTAATTAACAAGGCCGTTGTAGAGTGTTGCAGATGATCACACACACTTTATATGGACCATCAAATAGATTTCATATTTATAATAGTAATCAAGGATTAACTTTCGTTACTCTTGTTAAATATAATATATTGTTAGGATTCCGTACACGGGCCGCCGTACTAGGGTCTGTCTGTTACTTGTAAGGCAACTGTTTCTTTTTAAACGAAGTAGGCTGTCATTTATTTAATTAATACTTCAAGCACAGAAATGAACAGAGGCGGACTTAATTCCATAGGCATTTTCTACCAGTCAACCTTTGGGTGATGCAGAGACAAACAGTGTTAAGTGCAATTACAAGAAATTAAGGAATATTTTTTTAAGTAATAAAGATACACATATACCTATGACAAACTATAATTATAATATACATACCTAATTATATATAAATATAAGCACAAATAATTATACATAAATACACGAATATACTATAACAAATAAAACAAACAATGGGAAAACATTAACATTGTGATGATACTGCCAGCTTCTTACGAACACACACACACACAAACACAGAAGACGAAATGTTACTATGGCAAATTATTATCAAGTTACAAAGTCAAAACCAAAATGGAGTAGGTACTATCGAAAAACTTCATATCTAAGCAGTTTTAAAACAAAATCCCGTGGACACGATGACCACATCTGTTACCGCCCCGGTTCTATGGTGGCCGAACGCTGCAAGCAGAAATAGTCCTTACGGTGTATAGATATGAAGTTCTTCAATGGTACCTATAAAATACCCTAAAAATAAATCATTGCTCCATTGCCGGATACAGATAAATGAAACGTAATATGAAATTGCAACACACGTTGATACAAATTCGCCTTGTTGTTGTGTTACCTACATTTAATTTCCATGTTGCATTGCATGAATTAAGACGACTTATTTGTGTAATAATTTGTTTCGATCGCTCTTTTTGGTAGGAACAGAACCCTGTAGTCTGCCAATAAAACCGTTGTATTGAGATGTTTATTACATTTTCAATCAGAGAGAAGTGTTATATTAGGAAGGGATTCCTCTGTCGAAATTAGTAGCACCTTCGTCATCCTAGAAGGGCATGCTACAAGGGCAATTAGTTGTGTTGATTATTACAGAAATAACTGAGTAGTCACTAAAGGTGAAGGCCGTTTAATTAATTTACTTTAAAGTCGTTATCGTTACTCAGCTTTAAGTGGCTCTATCTTAATTCTGCATTGGTATGCGGAATCAATGAATGATTACCTAAAATGCTTTTTTCCGCAATATGAGAATGCCTCAGTTATAGGTATCCATAATTAAAGCATAACCATAATTACAATGTACCTACTACTGGGACATAGGCCTCTTCTCTGTGAGAAGGCTTGGACTATAATCCACCGCGCGGGCCCAGTGCGGATTGGTAGATGCCACATGTCTTCGAATTTATGTTTAGTTTTAGGACATGCCGGTTTCCTCAAGAAGTCAAGACGTAATCTTTCACCGTTTCCAGAGCCGCGGTTTAAAATAAATTACAAAAAGTATAGTGCCTGCCAGGTTCGAACCTACGACAATTGAGTCGGGCCGTCACCACTGGGGCACCAGCCACCACTGCTCTCGTTTACTTAATAATAATTGTTATTTGATTCGCCTGACAGTAAATCACCTGAAGATGCAGCAATTGCTATGTATTGTAGTAATTCTTTATACAATATAGTAAAAAAAAGATCAGTTTAACGAACAAGGCGTACCTGGAAACTTTTCGGCTTATTTTCGGGTCAGAAACTTGGAATTCCATCCTAATAAATTTGATAATGGTACGTGCAGTCCAACCTGTGTTTTTCATTAATTTCTTTATTGCCGTTAATACCATCTCCCCTGTGTTTGCATTGGAATAACGATTTTTCTTTACCATTTTTACTGCAACAATAATTAACAAAACTATAGATATGAATAAGATTGATGACTACAATCCCTACATAATCTAAATTACTGACTAAATTCTGAAAGTTTAAAAAAGATTACCAGCTATTTTGTTGTGTTTTGAAATACTATTTAAATGATTGCTTACTCAGATAGGCCGGGTCCCAATTCAAACGAATTTAAAAATAGAGACAAATGCACTCATCAAACGAAAATAGCTACATTTACGCAATTTATTATGCGATTTATTTTCTCGTAGCTTTTGATACAATTTTTATGAAATAAGGATGAAAAATATAATTTCAGACATTGCACGCACAGAGTACATTTGATTGCACGATGCTTCTGACAGAATGAAACTAAGAAAACTTTTTAAAAGATCTCTTCTTTTAAAAATCTTACATTACTTGTAGTTATTTCAGAAAGGAGTTAATAGTTAGTATTTTATTGCCAATCCCTAGCTAGTTAATGAAACTGTTGCCACGCCTCTTCAATGTTTTTAGATTACGCTACATTGGTCTATGAAACCGATTCCGCTCATCTATGACGTTTTTCTTGAGAGGAGAAAATGCTTGTGTACAACCCTCATACTATCAAGAAACGGTGGAGTTGTGGGACTCGCACCCCATGAGAAATCCTTTAACATAGCGGGTCCATTACCACCTTTCAACAGAGCGTGCAATCCAGGCGGAATCATCTCCGTTCTAGAAACCGCTGGCTATTGTTAGCGATTAGCTATTGTTAGCGTGTTTATAACGACGCGTTGCGGTGCCGTACCGCAAAGATTTCGCCGCATTGCCGATCACACGGGCGCTGAAGCACCGTAGCGTTATTACGCAGCAGCTGCGCCGCGTCGCATAGTGCGTAAATTGTTATTTGTCAAACATCTGCGTTTTTGACAACGCACAAACAACTGAGCGGTGCCGCTCCAGTGTCGCAACGCGTACGCCCCTCCCCGCCTCGTCTCGTGGGCTGCAGGTCCGGTGTTCGTGGGGTGAGACGCCGGAACGCACCGTGTGCCATACCATGAATATTTGTATGTAAGACGCCGCAGCGACACCGCTTCGGCGCCGCCCCAACGCATCGTGTGCATAGGCTCTAATTCAGCAGTTTCATGGTGCCCTAAATGTACGACCTCGCTTCTCGTTTTCGTAGCTGATTCCGACAATGGTGCACTGGGCTTGAGTTCATTTGAAGTTCTTATTCTTGCACCAGTATTACCCAGTATCACCAGTATTATCTAGTGAAAGCAGATATTGATATTTTAATGAAATCGTCAAACACGTTGATGGAAATAAAACTGAAAATTGGCCTCATAATAACTTTATTTTAACAAATTAGACTATTATTTCTATAACATATTAACCGAGGAGTGAAGCGACTACCGCTGAGGGTACAGCTCCACCTGGGCCTTGTTCGATGGTGGGCTGGTACCCGTTCTCATCAGCTATGTAGTTGACGGTGTAGTTGACGCCGTCGGGACCGATCCAGGAGTAAGAACCCTTGACTGCGACGAACGCATCTTCGGCGCCTGCGTTTCTCAGCTCTCCATCCTGATTATGTCTCTGGCCATCGCTTTGTTCGAATCTGTGAATGTTTTGCACATTGAAGTTAGAAATCCACGTTTCTAGCATATCTTTCATTTATTAGATAAAAAAAACATTTCAATTTTGGAATGAATATGGTCGTCGTTGAGGGAGGCCTAGGAAACGCTGGCTTAATGACTATGAAGGTTTATGGGAGATTGGCCGAAGCAGGAAACAACAAGTACAAGGAGTGGAAACCTATGGGGGAGACTTTTGTCTTGCTTTGGGGCAGTACAGGTTGAATAATAAAATGAGAATGGTGCTATTGGATAAATTATTATGACAAGGTCTCTCGACTTTAGGTCACAAAATGTAATGTTTGGCAATATTTCATAAATATAATGCTAAGTAAGTAAGTATAGATAAAATTACAAAGAAAAAATCAATAACTAATGAAACGCAAAAAAAACAGCTTTTACCGAATTTTCAATGTTTAGTGTAGGCAACTTACGCAAAATTGTAGGTGCCAAGTCCATCGTTGTCTGAATCGTATCGCAACAGCTGAACATCCTGAGCATTCTGAGGGGCGGCTAGCGCCACGCCCACCACAGCTACTAACGCACAAAGCACCAACTGAAAGTAAAACCGCACTATTAACAACACTTTTCACACTTTTTATAATAATATTTAAATTAATAAAAAAACAATTTGCACTGACCAATTTCATGATCACTAATAAACGTTTTACCGTATCGAGTTTACTTGAACTATGTGCTCATGAATTATCGTAACTCATGTTTTATACTATTTCAAATATTGCATTACAACATAGTGTTATTAGTAGACGCACATCTCGTTACAATGTTTTGTGTATTTGACCACTCCTACGACATGGCGAAGGTAAGCCGCGAAACGTTTGAGGACGTTTTTGATGGGAACCTTTCGAAATTGTGATTTTAATTGTATGTATAGGTACTAGCAGTTAGTGTTACCTATAATTTGTTTGATTGACTGCAAGTAGGTATTTTATTGATGTCATTGTGGCACTATGGAAATGGCAAAAAGAAATATATACAATTACGATTGTTCTTCTATTATTGCGTTATTTTCTAATTAATCTCAATTAGTTCGGTAAATTAATTACTGTTTTGTGGATTTCTAGCCAGTTTTATTTTCGAAATGCTCAAACCACTTTTCTAAACAACGGTATCCTGAACAATTCCAACTCAAAATAATGCGAGCCCAAATTGCTTTCCTATACAACGAAATCTCTCAAAAATTTCAGCCCAAAGTAATTTTAGTCCTAAGTACTTATTGTTTTCGTTCCGTGATAACTCCGTTCACCGAATTCTGTTATAAGGTAAATATAAAACCATCACGAAGGCAATGTCAGGGGTGCAGGCTCCTGCTGGGGTTGGGCAGAGCAACGCCATGTCCTCGTGGAGGCGATCGCTGGCGGTGATCTCTCGCGTCCAGGCCATGGTATGGGAGGGCATGGGAGGCCGTCACCTCCTTCTGCGAAGTAATGATCGCGAAGGAGGAGGCAAAACGCGTAAGGGAGAGGCAAATCACGCCCCTATCCACCACCGTAGGCGCGGGTTCTCAAAGAGATGTCAGGGTTCGCTAAGACCGATGCCTGCCGCGGTCGCGGGAAAGTCCGGATACCTTGGCCCCTGGCAACGTACAGGCAACTGAAGGAACACGGGTGGGTTTTAGTCGGTAAGAGTCTGACGTCCTCCCGCTCCACCGCTCAGAGGGGGAGAAGTTATTTGATGATAAAAAAAAGGTGTGCAGGCTATAAATGCATGTATCTTTAGGGATGGCTTCAGGTATTTGGGCTGTCCTTTTTGGGCATGAAGCTTATGTGCCTTATGATTGAAAAGAGAAATATACCTACTAACTTTTACTAAGAGTTAAGTAGGTACTTTTTAAGTACATACGCCTCGTTAATTATGTGATCATAACTATGTAATCGTTCAAACCTTATAAACTTTAAAGATAATCATAATCAACTAATCAATAATAATTCAAGATGACATTTACCTTCGACCTCTACGTGTTTGTACTTCAACGTAGTTGGCCAATGGAGATAATGATTTTTAGCAATTCGGCTCGCATTATGTATGAACGAAAGGTTTGCAAATTACTGGATGATTACGACAAGTATTTCGATTTCATAAGTATTATAATATAAGTATTTCGATAATTAGAGTAGGTACTTCGCTTGGCTTTGAGTACCTATGTTTCGTTTTCCTTTCGAGGTGGGATGTACTTAATTGGGCTTAATGAATTTGTCAGGCTGCGTATTTTATTTCACATCGATAACATGCAGGTTTTATCTTACAGGAAATCAAACTAAGCTTTTTCCACGCCTACTGTTTTTTTTTTTGTTTTATAAAAATACCCATTGAGAAACAGAAAGAAGACCTTTCTCCTACTATTTAATCTGCATTAAAGAAGCAACCTTATTTTTTTTAATTATTTTTTTCATCTTACCTTCAATTATTTTCCATGCATCGTATACCTCCATATTCACACGCACGAACTTCATTTGCGAATCGATAATACATAGGGTGTTAGGTTAAACGAGGGACATACTTATGTGACTATATTAGGTGCTTTTTTTTGTCATAATTCATTGTTGGTCACATAATAAAACTTGTCACTTTCATGAGTACTACACTCCCTTAAAGTAACAGCCTGTATAAGTACCTAGTATGTATTCGGGTTTTTGATTTCTGTAGCAGGATGTTGTGACATCAGCGAAGTGCTTACTGCTTATAGGTGTTTAGGATCCAGGGCTTCTGGATATATGTATGTAACCTGTAACAACAAAGAAGGGACATGTATCTAAATCTGTTTGTGATCCAATGTTTGAGCCGAATAGCCAAATGGGCTATTTGGCTAAATGGCTTATTTTATTTGTCAATCATATATATTATTTCCACAAATCCTTCTCATATAAAGTTTCTATGTAGCCTATCCATATTTGATCACACAAATTCCAATTTGATGCTTATTTTAATTTAATATTCCAGGTTTATATTTTATTAAATCTGTTAACTGAATTAAAATAATTATAGAAATCTGCATATAAAATTGAAAGCGTAATTCAAACTCCGGAAACACAGTCGAGAATCTTCCGTCGAAGCTTCTTTACCTTGACCCAGAGTATCGGAGTTAAACTTCAAGAGGTAGGTACTCATAATTTATTAATATCATCTTTTAGCCCGCAGCATTGCCCTTGTAATGTTTAAGACCTCCTTGTATGTCATAAATGAGGAAGGAATTGTTTTTGTATACTTAAACATTTGTCGGTTATAATTTTATAATTATGAAATTATGTATCAAACAAGCATAACTCTTGTAACGTACAGTGACGCGTTGGGCAGCAACATACGAATATTTAAGTACTTACATAAAATTTTAATATATTTTCGTGCAAAAAGAATCTTGGCGCATCATAACAACGACCTTGAAGGTGGCTTTTCTGAGGGGCGGTCCACCACGAGCCCCCGGTCCAAGGGGGCCCCCAAATCTTGAGAAGTAGGTTATTTTTAATCAAATCTCAAAAAATGCCAAAATATGTTCAGCAAGAAACAGTTGAAGGTGGCGGCGTATTAAATTATCAAATAACTTCTCCCGGTCTTCGTGTCAGACTCTTACTGACTAAAATTCACCTGTGTTCCTTCAGTTGCCTGTACGTTGCCAGGGGCCACGGTATCCCTTTCAGACTTTCTCGCGACCCCGGCAGGCATCGGTCCTAGCGGACCCCGCTAGTTGTGCTGACATCTGTTTGAGGTGCACGTGGAACACAACGCGTCGTCGACCCGGGTCTGGTCCTTATCGGACGGCGAGCTACCCATTGCTCACCATCCGCAAGCCCGTGCCTATGGTGGCCTCTGCGAAATCGGCCTGCTGGCGATTCCCGACGCCCAGGGCGTCTCCTGCGGTGACTAGGGGCGTGAGGGTGCGAAATTTGCCTCTCCCTACAAGTAAGTTAGCTTGTGGAACGATTGTAATGACCCACTCTCGTCTGTCTGTAGGATATGCAATACTGGCGGCCCCTTATACCTACTCGTATATGCAAAATATAAATGCAGGGAATCGTGGAGCATTTCCGACGTTTGGCTCCCAAACTGGAGCGGGCCGGGGCTGCCTTGCAGCGGCTCCTGCCCAATCCAAGGGGTCCAAACGCCTTCTGCCGGAGGTTCTATGCGGTGTTCGTGCGGTCCATGGCCATGCTCACGAATCTAACCGAACGATTTATGTGGGAACTAACATAGTTTTAAGCACTATTTATGTATGAAAAGAAAATGTATCATATCAGATCAAGTATCACAGAGTCATCATGATTGTGTTTAACCTACTCGCATATTGTCACAGTTGGTGATCTAGAGTTGTGATTCAAAAAATCTTATGACGGCAAAACTTGGCTTTCGTAAAACATAACTGTTTAAATTGGTTGCTATTGTTATACTGATTTAATTAATAAGTTTCTAACCCGCCCATAGTCCATCCAACGATCAAATTTGTGATTCAACAAAAGCTGATCATAATTTTATTAAATTTAAATAATTCCTGCTTGAACAAGTCAATAATTATTGCTGTCTTATTAACTAAATTGAGAGAAATATAGGAATTTACATATAAAATTGGACGCAAGGTTTGTACTCCGTAAATAACAGTCGTGCATCTTCTGTTCACGCCTCTTCACCTTGACTTAGAGTACCAGAGTCTAACGTTAAGAAATACTCATTGACAATTATTTTATTGATTTCACCTTTCAGCCTGAGGCGTTGTTATCATTTTTTTTTTTTTGGATGGGCAATTATATAATAACTTCTCCCGCTCTAGGCGGAGCGGGAGGGCGTGTCAGACTTTTAATGACTAAAACCCACCCGTGTTCCTTCAGTTGCCTGAACATTGCCAGGGGCCACGGTATCCCTTTTAGACTTTCCCGCAACCCCGGCAGGCATCGGTCCCATCGGACCCCTTCAGTTGCTGACATCCTTTAAGGTGCGCGTGGAAAACAACGCGCCGTCGTCGACCCGGGAGGCGTTGTTGCCCTTACAATATACATAATGTATTTATTTCTGTTTGTGTGTAAAATTTTATCATCCCATTGCCAGGCAAAGGGATCGCATTTGATTTTCAGATTCCGGGTGGTCTAGCCAGAGCTTATGATACATTGTTGTTTTCATCTAGTTAGTTTCGCCATTTTCTTTGTGTTTTGTCGCAGTTTACCCTTACCATTCCACAAATTAAGCGCCACACATAAATGTAATGTTATTGAAGTAATCAGTTTTAATGATTTCTATGGCAATAGGTACTTTAAAATATATATTTTGTTAAAACGTTAATGGAATTACAGCATCTTTATGTGTTACACTTATTAATAGCTACTAAAATGTTTACTTACGTTGGAACCTTCGGATACCTTTAGTAAAAACAGTTACTTTTTCCGTTATTACAAAGACACATGGGCTAAGAAATAACGACAGAAACATGTACACCATACAACTTACGAAATATGAGCTTTTATCGGATTAAGAATGAATAACAACTTTAATTTCTTTACTAACTTATCTATCGATTCAACAATTTATCGACTGTAGGTAGTTGTCGTAGGTGAACGAAAACTTAACGTCGCGTTCTCCATGGGTTACAATCACGTTTACGATTCAATGACAATGGTGTCGATTCCCTTGTTCACAAATTAAACTAAATTTAAGTTCATTGCATCTTTTTCTTTCTATTTAATTAAGAAAAGGACAGAAAATACATTTTAGTTTAGTCCTGTCAATTTAATCAGCCCCTGACACTAATCCATACAAGTTTTGACGTGATTAAAAACCTTGCCCACTAAAATTACGTCAATTTACTTCAGGCGCTGATTAATTTGACAGGACTAAACTAAAATGTATCTTCTGTCCTTTTCTAAATGAAATAGAAAGAAAAAGATGCACTGAACTTAAATTTAGTTTAGTTTGTGAACAACAGAATCGGCACCAATATATGAAACAGAAGCACTAGCAGGTAGTAGACCATTTACTGGAGTAATGGCCTGTAGCATTATCATTCAAAAATGCTGCATCACATGCAGCTTTAAATAGCTTTGTTTATGATTAATATTGACAATGCATGAATTCTTGATTATATGATCACTATTTAGTCAAAATGTTGGACAAAGGCAGTTGATTTCATTGATCCAACTGAAATCTTAATTTTTAGGGTTCCGTACCTCAAAAGGAAAAAAACGGAACCCTTATAGGATCACTTAGTTGTCCGTCCGTCAGTCTGTCAACACCATTTTACTCAGGAACGCGTGGAGGTATCAAGTTAAAAATATCAAATACGTAGATCTATGGGCCTTGGAGCTCAAAAATCAAGCTTCTAAGTCAACGCAATAAAAAATACGGCCTATTTAAGTGACATATTTTGGTGCGCGCAAAGTAATCAAAACCTACAGGGTACTTTCCGTTGACATGAAATTTTGCAGGAAGCAAGGTCTCACAGCAGAAATAAAGGAAAAAGTTCGAAAATTGTTAATTTGTAGAAATACGACATAAAAAACAAAATACGATTACTAACTTACATTTGCAGTTGGAGAATTGACCGTGACGTATATCAATGTATGGGAAAACATGTTTTTCAACTACAAAGTTAAGTTTATTTTTAGGATAAATTCACTCTAACCCTTATTTGTGCGTGGTAACAGGTACTTGGCCGGTTTTTTATCAATAGGTACTAACGTTTTCTCTCATGTTTTTCAAATACATTACATTTTTCCGTTTAGCTATTCCTCTGCAAAATTCGCGTCACTCAATGTTTTAAAAGCTATCAATTAGAGTTTGCATATAAATCTTTTTTTAATTAGTGTTTAATTGTTGATTCAAACAAAAGCCATGGGCGAAACGTGTGTACAAAAAAAGTTACGACAAAGAATGTTGCATCAACTTCACTAGGCGGCATAAATTAATTTTTTTTCAATGACTTCGACATACCTTAACATTCTGTTTGTTACCCTATTATATTAATGATAAGTGTTATTGGTACGATTCCATTACATATTTTTGATTTATCAATCTGATCATAGATTGACAGATAAATTGTTGGGTGGAATACCAGTTCTTATCCCCTGTTTAAAAACTCAAACACAGTTTTTAAACAGGGGTTTAAAAACTGTGAAGGGTTTCAGAAAATGTCTTTATGAGGTTAAAGACACTTCATGAACCTCAAAAGTTACAAAAGACATCTTGATCATCTGTTTCTCATTCACAAATAATGTTTTAGAAAAGGTTTAGTTTAATAATGTGTTCACAATATGATGATGTCGTATCTATGGTAACAATATGTGGGCGTCAGCATCTCTTGCGCAACATTTTATAATGCCAAAAACCTAATAAATAAAAGGGTTTTGCAGTTTATACAAGACAGTGATAAATTATGGTATTATTGGTAAAGAAAACAATGTGGTAACATACTTACCAGTAAAGGTAAAGTATTATTTATTTTGTATGTTTGGTAAAATTATAGAGACGATGCATCTATTTGTGTTACTGTTGTGTTTCTATAACAAATAATTGTTTTCTTTGATTTTCTGTTCGTTAATTTTCTACTTTATCGACTGCTTCAATGAGTAGCTATATATAGTAATATAGATGGAAGACTGCTTCTACTTATGGACTCTGAGACTTACTGTTCCCTGTGTGACTAGTGCTTGCCTAAGGAGTCTGATTATTTGCCTATACGACGACATTTATTTATTTAATTATTTATGTACACACAGAAAAATAGATACAGATAAGAAATAATCATAATAATGAGTACAAAGGTTTTATTTTTTGACATTTTCTTACCCTTTTTTTTTTTTTTTTTTGGTTGGGAAATCATCAAATGACGTCTCCCGCTCTGGGTGGAGCGGGAGGGCGTGTCAGACTCTTACTGACTAAAACCCACCCGTGTTCCTTCTCTTGCTTGTGCAATGCCAGGGGGCCACGGTATCCCTTTCGGACTTTCCCGCAACCCCGGCAGGCAATGGTCTCATCGGACCCCTTCATTCGCTGACATCTCTTTGAGGCGCGCGTGGAACACAACGCGCCGTCGACCCGGGCTTGGTCCTTACCGGACGGTGAGCTACCCATTGCTCACCGTCCGCAAGCCCGCGCCTACGGTGGCCGGGAATCCGCGATCGATTCCCGACGCCCGGGGCGTCTCCTCCTGCGGCGGCTAGGGGCGTGAGGGCGCGAAATTTGCCTCTCCCTCACGCGCTCCGCCTCCTCCTTCGCGAGCATTACTGCTTCGCAGAAGGAGGTGACGGCCTCCCATGCCCTCTCGCTCCGTACCATGGCCTGGACCAGGGCCGGACGCGAGAGATCCCCGCCACCGATCGCCTCCACGAGGACACGGCGGTGCTCTGCCCAAGCCGGGCATACCTCCACCGTATGCTCCACCGTGTCCTCCGGGCGATCCACGCAGTGATGACACCCGGGCGTTTCCTCCCGCCTTATACGAAACAGGTACCTCCCGAAACAGCCGTGTCTGGTGAGGACCTGCGTCAGGCGGAAGGTGAGGACGCCGTGGCGCCTCTCCAGCCACTCCTCAAAGAGGGGACTTATCGCCGCAATAGTGGCGTGCCCAGACATTTTCTTACCCTGGAATACGATTCTGCCTGATACCTTGGATTTTGAGGTGTGTGCATCGATTTGCTTATCACGATGGGAAGCCGCGGCCTACACACATCATGTGTGTCAACTGCCACTTAACTCTCAATAAATTGCGCTGATAACCGGCATTTGCAATTGACCCTCTAATTGTAAGTATTTCTGGTGACTAGTCAAGTTACGGGATAGTGATTAGTAAGTAAAAGTATGACCATGGTCGTACGAATTGAGTGCGCACACTGAATACGTTTTTCTCCGTCAAATAGGTAGTGTTCCGGTGATATCGCATTGATCGCACAAAAATCCCCACAAGTTCGGATTGTTTTCGGACGACGGAACTATACGTACGTATACGTACGACTAAGCTGCACCCAGTCTGCGCGCTCCCATTGTACCTACATGGAAAGCCGGGATTATTCGTGCGTGTTCGTACGTGTACACACGAGTGAAATTCGTACGAAAACGCGTCCAAAGTGCGCGCGGTCTAAAACTACGAGTATAAACTAGTATAGTAAACACAATTTTTTCAACTAAGCTAAATAATATTGTACTTATTTAGCTTAGTTGAAAAAATTGTGTTTAATTTCTATAAAGTTAACTATGTTATTAAAAATCATGATTATGAAATAAGTAGCAATTTAAAGCTTTATAATAAATAGGTTAAAGAAACTCTCCCTTGTTTCATCGAAAAGAAATTGCCAAATTATCACTTCCCAAACAATTTTCCGCATATTTTCATTTGCCAAATAATTAGAAGCATTTTTTAAAATAATTAATAGCTGGTCTATCTAGTTCAGTTTCGGGTAGCCTGTTTTTTCCATGTTTTCTTTCTATATATAATCTAGTCGTTTCTGGTCACAGTTTTAACCTAACCTAAACTTTTTTTTTTTATTACGAGGGGAAATCCTCACGGATGTTGCCCCAGGGGGTGTGGAGGGGTCTGTCAGACTCTTACTGACTAAAACCACCCCGGTGTTCCATCTCACACTTGCACCGGGGATCACGGGATCTAATGCGACTTCGCGATCCCCGGCTAGAGCCGGCCCGCCCCTGCGTGCGGGCCACCTCGAGTTAGAGGGGAGTGAGGTGAACCTAACCTAACCTAGCCATTATATTTTTTTGTCATAACAAATCATTTGACTGTAGGAACTCAACCTAAACTCGGAAATAAAATAACGATTGTACAGATATTCTTGGATTTAATTCTCACAATTAAAATATCAGCGCCCTGTTCGACGGTTCGATATCAAGTGACGTGCCAGTCAACCACTGACAGCCTTCAAATAATGGTGGCAAAAGTGTCTAACATCAAACAGCCACAATTAGTCGATTACCGCTTGACGAGTATCTGTCAATGTTACCAGACGAAAATTACAATATTGTTTGCCGTGTCTATGACAGCTGACAGATACTCGCCACTGGTACAATTAATAACAAAGATATCTCAAATCATGAAATATAATAATAGTGTTAGTCTTACAGCTCGGCCATCCTTTAATAAGTGAGTCCCCTCACTTCAAGAAATTAAATATTCGGAAAAAAAAAGAAAAAAAAACTTAAATCTCTAGGCTAATTTCGTTACATCATTATTATCTCATACTTTCTAATACAATCATCTATGACATGTTATCAATTCTTTATACCTAAAACTCGCATCTCGCATGATCTACTATGATATGCAATCATCTGTGCGATATCTGTACTCGATATCATTCGTTTCTGCACTAATTGCTCATAGTCAATGCTCATAATAAAGCTAACTTAAACACACACACACACAAACATCTTGCACGGTCTGCTATGGTCTACAATCATCTGTACGATACCAATTCATTGATACCATTCGTTTCTGTACTGATTGTTCATAGCCTGTGCTCATATTACTATTTCAATCTTTGATCATAATCTGTGCGGAACAATGTCACAGTTCCATTCATTATCTGCACGAATCATTCATAAGTATCTAACTCAATCAATTCCTTAATGACAATCAAATAATTATTACAATACACAATTATACAGTCAATCATCTTATTAATTCATACATTATTTAACATGCTTGCATTGTAATAACAATAGTATAAGTAACGCAACAATACTTCAAAATTCACTAAGTTTAAATATTACTGCCTAAATTATTTCATTATTCATTATCAGTTTCACTGTCATTATTATCATTTTCGTTGCCATCGTCACTGGAATAATCATTAAAATTAAGCCAAGAATGAATTTTATCAATTGCTACTATGTTTTCGTATCGTTTGTTTTCTTTCCTAGTTAGTGGGGTGTCCTCTACTAAGAATCTGTCGTTGGGTAAAGCTTTTACAATTTCAAATAACAATTGTGAGGGACTCTTGCCTGTAGCTTTACTCACAGTCGTATTAATGCCTAATTGAATATCTCCTACATAATCATCCCATGTATTTTCATTGTTGCCATGACATTTGGTGCTCAACGCATCAGATATGGTTCGATTGAACCTCTCGACCTGCCCATTCGCTCTAGGAGTAGCTACCGCATTCAATATGTGCTTTATATTTAATTTTTCAGTAAACTCTTTGAACTTAGAACTAGTAAAACAGGTACCTCGGTCTGTAATTAGCCTAGAAGGAGCACCGAAGTAACTGAAGTACTCATGAAATATTTTGATTGCAGTTGACGTTTTTGTATCCTTCACGGCACGTATATTAACGAATTTTGTGAATGAATCAACAATAACTAAAATATACATATTGCCCCTCCTAGAACGAACAAACGGGCCGAGATGATCCGCATGCAATGTATGGAATGGGATTTCTATTTTCGGGATAGGATGTAATAACCCTTCCTTTTGGCCTGATGGTGCCTTATGGTGTGCACATTGTAAACATGATGATACATATTTTTTTGTGAATCGACGCATTTTCGGGAACCAAAATGTTGCTTGTAACCTACTCAGAGTTTTATGAAAGCCAAAGTGCCCTACATCGTCGTGGTTCATGCGCAAAATCTGCCACCTAACACCCCTCGGTACCACCCAACGAATTCCATTATCTAAAATACGGTATACGTAGTCACCTTTCAGCTGATAATTCTTTCGTACATCAGCAACGAATTTCGTTTCATCGTCGAGAAGAATTTCTCTAATTCGCTTAACCTCTTCGTCGTTACTCTGCACGGTCGCAATCCAATCAGTTGTCTCTACTTGCAATACGTCAATTACATGTGTATTAGTATCGTCAGTGTGTTCAGCCACTGGAGCACGACTCAAGGCATCCACGTGAGCCATGCGTGATCCTGATCTATATTCGATGGTACAGTCGTACTCCTGTAGCTGAACCCACCATCGTGCGATCCTGGGTATGAGATCACGCTTCGTCAAAGTTGTTCTCAAGGCATTACAGTCAGTTACTATTTTAAATTGTAAACCTAGCAAATACACACGGAATCGACTTAAAGAGGCAACGACAGCCAACGTCTCGAGATCAAAAGAGTGAAGTTTTTGCTCATCTTCTGAATTTTTACGACTGTAATAAGCTACAGGTCTTAACTGGCTGTCACTACCTCGCTGCATAAGAATGCCTGCGATGCCTATCTTTGATGCATCAGTATGCAATTCAGTCTCTAGTCGCGCATCAAACAAAGCTATAATAGGTCGTTCTACGAGTTTCTCTTTGAGTGTGTTAAAAGCAGATAAACATTCTGCGGTCCATTTCCACTGTAATTTGGATTTTAAAAGATTCGTTAATGGGCTTGCTATTATTGCAAAGTTTTTGACGAATCGACGGAAAAAACTTGCAAGTCCTATAAAACGTCTTACATCATGTACATTTTTGGGTACAGGAAAATTGGAAATTGCAATTGTTTTATGCGTTCCGGGACGTATACCACCTCCAGATACACAAAACCCTAGAAAATCAATTTCCTTTTGGAAGAAATGGCACTTCTTTAATTTGAGAGTTAGCCCTGCATTGGCCAAATGCTGAAGAACTTCCTCTAAACGTGTTAAACCATCGTTAAACGTACTAGCGGGAATAAAGATATCATCCATGTAAATAACAACGTATTTCAAGTCAAAGAGAACTTTATTCATTACCCTTTGGAAAATTGAAGGAGCATTTGCTAACCCAAAAGGCATTCTTTTATACTGGTACTGACCGTCGGGCGTTACAAAAGCCGTAAGCTCTTGCGAACCCCCTGATATTGGAATCTGGTAGTACCCAGATGCAAGGTCAAGACTGATGAAAAGAGAGTTGCCTGACAACCTATCTAATTGATCGTCGATCAGCGGTAAAGGAAAGTGCTCTTTACGAGTCTTGTTATTTAAGGCTCTGTAATCGACGCAGAGCCTCTTCTCACCAGTTTTCTTCTTCACAAGAAGAATAGGACTCGCATAGGGTGAGTTAGACTCGCAAACGATATCAGCGTCGATCATTTCCTGTACCATTGTTCGAACCAATTCACGTTCCGGATATGACAGTCTATAAGGGCGGTAAACCACCGGCTTAGTGTCATTTAATTCTATCTCCATCTGTACTATGTTAGTAAACCCTAAATCAGCTAAAGAAGAGGAAAAACAATCCTCGTACCTCTTCAGTAGAGACTTTAATCTAAATATCTCATCATCAGATAAGTGACCGCCATAATTCAGATCGGAATTCGTATCATGGTTACTAAAATCTAGCATGTTGATCTCAAAACCTTTTTCAGATCTGTAAACTCGACTAACCAATGTATCTTTATTTAGCAAAAGTAAATGGTCGCTAAAATTTTGGACTAGAAGTGCTCCAACATTGTTTTCAAGGTTGTATTCACCAGGCATTAAGTAGAATTCCTTACCAGGCGGACCTTTTAACGAACCCCTAACGTATACAGACCCAGAGTAGCTTTTATCAGAAAACACAGGAATTATAGTCATTTGTTTTGGTTGAATTTTAACATCTGCCTTAAGAAACAACTGCAATTTGTTATTCTCTTCCTTGCTAAAGATTAAAGAGTTAGTGGTTTTTGTAATAATAATTCCGGGTTTTTCTGTAAAACTGTGACCAACTAACACGGGATATTTAATTATCCCATCTTCAACCACATAAACGTCAACCATCTCTATGATATTATTTATATCTACTTTTACACGCGCTATTCCCATTGGTACAACGATGTTGTTGCCTAATCCTCTCATAACAGGTAAATCGCCTACTGACCAATTAAGTCCTAATGATTTTGCTACGCTACATTGTATCAAGGTGCACTGACTGCCTAAATCTACATACCCTTTAACCAGAATACCGTTAACCTTTAGCGATATCATATATTTCTCATTACAACTATCATCAACATCGACTTTCATAACTTTCATTTCTGTACTAGAAGTATCTTTACTCTTATCGTTGGGCAACTGCGGGCAATCGATAGCTACATGGCCAAGTCTTTTACAAATGTTACATCTCAGCAGCTTTTTTGGACACTTATTACTAAAATGGCCTACTTCTTTACAGTTAAAACAAGTTATAGATGCACTAGATTGTGGCCTAGATAACTTTGAATCATTTCCACCGAACTGCTTAGTATTTGAATTCGTATTACTTGATGTTAAAGTCTTTTTATCTTGGCTAAACTTAGACTTGTCAAAATCGTGACTTTGTTTAATAGACTGAAAGTAATTAAGTACCTCTTCAGGCTCTTGACACTTGGCTGCTTTAGCACCTAGTCTCAAGGACCGATCCTCAATGCCATAGAGCAAGCAATCAACGGCACGCTTCCCGAAAATCTCGCATCGATTTAACAGATTTAACTTTTCGTAATAATATAATTCTAACGATTCATTATATTTCACGCGTTTATTTAACATTCCGGTGAGTAATTCTGCATAATCGTCACTACTAGGAAAGGAATCAATTAATTTAATTTTCCATTCAGGCCATGAAAATGACATTGAAGGCAAGGCCTGGTACCATGTACGAGTAACACCTGCAAGTCTGGGCAATGCGTAGTGTATAACCTGATCATCACCCCAACGGTACAGCTTCGCACATTCATCGACCTTATTAAGCCACATGTGAACCGTCTGGCCCTTGACCATAGGGTCAAATTCAGGAATAACGTTACCTAACATCGGAAATTTATTGCCTTCTGGCCTCGCATTCGACAGTGATTTAATTAACTCGTTCAAAAATAACTGAGTCTCACTATTAGCAAACATAGATTTGTTTACCTGAATATTTCCGCGTGGTTCCTCACTTACTGCGGTGTTTGATGAGCTACTTCGGTCAGTCGGCCGCCTACGGTGTCCGGTATGCAACTGCTCACTCCGCTTCCTAGTCAGGCTTCGGCGCGAGCGATGCTCATCCTCGCGGCTACGTTTCCGACTTCGTCGACTCCGCCCATCAGTCCGTGTTCGAGGTCGGCTCCTCTCGTCCTGGTTACTTGAATGGCTAGGCATACCATTCTCGCGGCTACATTTCCGACTTCGTCGACTCCGCCTATCAGTCCGTATTCGAGATCGGCTCCTCTCCTCCTGGTTACTTGAATCGCTAGACGTATTTATATGCCGCCTGCGACGTTTCTTCTTGGTCGGGAGATATTCACTGGCTTCATCATCGCGGCGATGCCTACGTTTCATGCTCACAATCTCCGGAGTAAAACGGGACCGGCTCCTATGCGATTGGTTACTACCACGGTCCATATTAACAGATATTTTCTTAAACTTGTGGGTGTGCTGTATTAATCCCACTTCTGAGTTGTAGGAACTCAACCTAAACTCGGAAATAAAATAACGATTGTACAGATATTCTTGGATTTAATTCTCACAATTAAAATATCAGCGCCCTGTTCGACGGTTCGATATCAAGTGACGTGCCAGTCAACCACTGACAGCCTTCAAATAATGGTGGCAAAAGTGTCTAACATCAAACAGCCACAATTAGTCGATTACCGCTTGACGAGTATCTGTCAATGTTACCAGACGAAAATTACAATATTGTTTGCCGTGTCTATGACAGCTGACAGATACTCGCCACTGGTACAATTAATAACAAAGATATCTCAAATCATGAAATATAATAATAGTGTTAGTCTTACATGACCAAATGAAAATGTGCGTACTAAAATCATTCCAAAGATTGCATTGGTATAAAAAAAGGTTGGTAAAATTTATTTGGGTAGTGAAATTTTGGCAAAATCTTTTTGGCAAAATGGCAGGATCCCAAGAAATGTACTTTTTATACAAGCAACATATTGCGCTACTACCTAAATATGATGAATTACAACATGCAAGTTTCAATTACATTAAGTACACCTATTACGTTGATCATTAATAAATCATTCTAACGTATTAACAGTAATATCCTTTTGGTTTTTAGATTTGAAAGATGACTATGTCTGCGAGGCATGCAGACATCTTGCAATTGCTGCAGTTTTTATTAACTTGCAAAGAGAAGAAGCGGTGACCATTGTGGCTAGGGGTGATGAGGAATAAATATGATTTTTTTTATTTTGTTTTTGTATCTATACCTTTTGAACATGACCTACCCCTACCATATAATTAATCATATTATACTCGTATGCATGTCTATAACTGTCCTGAAGATAATTGGCTGAGATTATGAAATAAAAATTCTTCTGAACATTTATTTACTTACGGAGGAGCTCGGGGATAAATAATAACAGCTACACAACATATTGCGCTATATCATAAGTAGTAGCGCAATATGTTGCTTGTAGCTGTTATTATTTATCCCCGAGCACCTCCGTAACTAAATAAATGTTAAGAAGGCAATCAATCCATTAGGCTAAGCTCCACTTGTCGGGATTTGTTTGTGGATGGGTCACCATCTTTACATACCGAGCCTCCTGCGTGCCTCGGAAAGCATGTTAAGCCGTTGGTCCCGGCTGTCATTCGTGGATCTTTGACGGTCGTTATGGGTCGTCAGAAGCCCAAAAGTCAAACAGCCAGTCTTACCAAGGGGTATCGTATTACCCAGTTACTGGGTTGTGGGTCTGATAGGCAGTCGCTCTATATAAATTAAACCAAGAAAATTTTGCCAAGAAGTTCATTCATATGGAAGGGACAATAATGGTTTGGGAAGGTATTTGGATCGGTGGAAGAACTGATCTCATTTGGATCAGGGGCAATCTCAATGCTCAGATTTATGTGGAGAGGATTATTTCAGGCGTGATCATCCCTTTGCGAAACCGGTTGGGTGATTTGTTTCGACTAATGCACGTGAATGCACTCTTGCTCGCAATAACGTTCTGCCGTTGCCTGTTTAATCGCCAGACCTCAATCCAACTGAGCACGCATGGGATATGCTCCAAAGAAGAGCACTGCGGAGTACTGATGCCGTGCATACCCAACAACAACTTTTTGACTTGTTAGAAAGTACGTATGCCCACAATTCGTATGATGCTGAGCCAACCCGTAGATGCGTGCCAACGGCATTCTTAAAACGGTTTTTTAAAAGAAGACGTTTAAATAATACCTTTTTGAAATTAAAGCGATCGTTGTATAGACAAAAACAAGCGCCTAATGTTGGAAAGAAAGTATGCATGGTTTTTTGGTTGGAAAAGGATTTGTTCAATCAAAACAATGATTCTTGTTTATATGTCTTGGAAGATCCTAGTCCTACCAACTTATCTGTGAACTGAAAGAGGACGGCACCGTCGATTTAGTGTTGCTAATTAATATAAGGTGCCCAAAATTGAGTAAGTTTTCAAGTAGGAAATTTCACATTATACATAATCGTTTAATAAGAATTACAGTTTTTACAAATTAAAAACAATGATACCTATATAAAAATAATAAAATAAATAAAAATAATTTGATAATTCACAGTTACTAGGTACGCTAACAGTTTAGTCTCTCAGCAATAAACAATGGCTTTCACTAAAAAGTAATACAATGAAGTGGAAAATCAGCAGATAAAATGTTCCACGGGAGGGATACAACTTTCATTTAATGCGAAGTTAAGTAGGTACCCTGCAAGAGGTACCTGGATGTCTAGCATTTAGGTATGACCGTACCCAACCCCGTTTTTTTTTTTTTTTTTTTTTGGGTGGGAAATCATCAAATGACTCCTCCCGCTCTGGGTGGAGCGGGAGGGCGTGTCAGACTCTTACTGACTAAAACCCACACGTGTTCCTTCTGTTGCCTGTGCAATGCCAGGGGGCCACGGTATCCCTTTCGGACTTTCCCGCAACCCCGGCAGGCAATGGTCTCATCGGACCCCTTCACTCGCTGACACTCTTTGAGGCGCGCGTGGAACACAACGCGCCGTCAACCCGGGCTTGGTCCTTACCGGACGGCGAGCTACCCATTGCTCACCGTCCGCAAGCCCGCGCCTACGGTGGCCGGGAATCCGCGATCGATTCCCGACGCCCGGGGCGTCTCCTCCTGCGGCGGCTAGGGGCGTGAGGGCGCGAAATTTGCCTTTCCCTCACGCGCTCCGCCTCCTCCTTCGCGAGCATTACTGCTTCGCAGAAGGAGGTGACGGCCTCCCATGCCCTCTCGCTCCGTACCATGGCCTGGACCAGGGCCGGACGCGAGAGATCCCCGCCACCGATCGCCTCCACGAGGACACGGCGGTGCTCTGCCCAAGCCGGGCATATCTCCACCGTATGCTCCACCGTGTCCTCCGGGCGATCCACGCAGTGATGACACCCGGGCGTTTCCTCCCACCTTATCCGAAACAGGTACCTCCCGAAACAGCCGTGTCCGGTGAGGACCTGCGTCAGGCGGAAGGTGAGGACGCCGTGGCGCCTCTCCAGCCACTCCTCAAAGAGGGGACTTATCGCCGCAATAGTGGCGTGCCCACCCGTACCTAACTCCTAACACCAGATTTGACTAATTATAATTAGCAGTCGTACCTAGTGGTAGTGTAGTGTAATAAAAAAAAACAAATTGCTTTACAATAATTTATTGAAAACCAGGTTTACAGTAATTGTGATCTTTAGATGAACCTGCATACACAACTTCATACTGGTTGTGAGGCCATACTCCGCTTATATCCGTACCACTATCATCATTATCACTATCGCTTTCGGTTTCAGTGTCACTTACCACTTCTATAATAAAAGGTTTATCTAAATACAAATCATGTTTTAGTATTCTCCTTCTAACCTGCGAACGTGTTTATAATGCTGTGCCCACTCATGAACTGTAATAACGTTAAAAGCTTCTGTAACTATGCGGGGAATTTCAGCATTTTTGTGCTCAATATTTACATCAGCAACTTTTCTTTTCATTGTGCTCCTTAAGAGTTCAATAGGATTGAGATCACAGTGATAAGGTGGTAATATAAGCATTTGTGTCTACTGTCAATTTTATTTTGGGTCAATAATTCCATATCTTTTTTTAAGAAATTTGTATTTGGGACTTAATTCACACAAATACGGCATTATCCATCACTATTATGGATGGCTCTCGTAAATTAGGCACAACTTTTTCAATAACCCACTTTTTAAAGTTGGTACTATTCATCTCGTCATGATAATCACCGCTTTTTGTGTTTGATTTAAACACAAGTAGTGCATTTGTAATAAATCCAGTATCTCCTCTCGCGTGAGCAATAATATACTTTGCCCTTTTGATACAGGCTCCAATACTCCGTCTTCACCCTCTCCTTGCCAACATTTTCCCGATGTACGCAAAGAGTGAATATAGGTCTCACCTAAATAAATTAAGGGCCGGGGCTGGGGAGATTTATTATTTGTATCCACTGCATGCAAGTATTTAGCTCTCCAAGCTGATATTTCATTACGCTCCATAAGAACCATAAAGAAGTTTATAAACCTATATTTTTTTTATTTGTGTTGTGTAAAATTTATTAGTAGTTAATCATTTCGATTAAAAGTAATAATAATAGATTAAATTTACCCGCCAACGTAATTACTTGAATATTATTTAACTTTAAATATTTCTATTAGGTAAAATTAAATTGACTTTAAAGTTATAACAGCTGTCAAATAATAAACATTTTTTTTTATTTACGGACGTTTAGCTTTAGTTTTAGTCTTAAAAGGTTATCTATTCGTCCGATATTCGGGCGACTAATTTCTTTTATAATTTATTTTATTCGTGTTATCCGACAGTCAACAACAAATTTATTTTATTCATCCGTAGCGGACGACTAGAGCGTACTAGACACTCTGATTAGGTATTTGATTTGCCTTCGTTGGTTTAAATTTACATTTTAGCTTTTTCGGCGAGCCTAATGAAGTTTTCAGGACACGTACCAATTTTTTACACGGATTTAACAATCAAACACTAAATAATTTAACTTGTTTTAATAATAATGTAATCATACATATTTTTGGCAAAAATAACAATTAAATAACGAAGTCTAATTAACCAAGGAGCGATGCTACGACTGCGGCAGGGACAGCTCCACCAGGTCCCTGTTCAATCTGTGGTTTGTAGCCGTCGTCGTCAGCGGTGTAGGTGACACGATAAGTGACGCCGTCCGGACCTACCCACGTGAAGGATCCGCTGACGGCGATCGACTCGTCTTCCCTGCCCTCGTTGATGAGCTCTGCCTTCTGTTCTTGTCCGGTGCCGTCAGTTTGGCTATAGCTGGAAAAATAATTATTGGTGTTAGGATGTCATCTTTTTTTTCAAAAACATCGATGCTTGTACCATCATCTCCATCATCGACAGCCTTGTTCTATGTTATTATTGAGTAATGTAATGTGTATTTTGATGCCTATTATCAACTACGCCGTACACGTTGGGAAAGATTTGCATACATATTTAGCTATTTTGGTTTTAAATGCATTGGCGTATATGTATTTTTGTATGAATTTGTGCTGCAGACGTATAGGAATTTTTATTTTCAACTGTAAATTATCACGCTTGGTTGACACAGTTTCGAATAAAAAATCGGATGCCAGGAAGTGCGTGACAACTTTAGTAACTGGAAACATATACGAATGAAGCAAACTAATATAAAGCTTGTAAAAATGAATAAAATATTTCGATTAAAAAGTTAAAATAAAAGGTAGATCCTTGAAAGATACAAAAAAGGTTAGAACAAAAATATGGTAACATTTACCTGTATCTGTAATTTCCAAGTCCTACGTTGTCATTTTCATATGAGACAAGTTGTGCGTTTTCTTGGGGATAGTTTACTCTTGGGGGAGGGGCAGCCACCACTACCGCGACCAAGCAGAGAACTACGACCTGTAAGTTAAAGTAGAGAATTAATCCTTAACTCCTATATCCAAGAACTTCTTAAAACTTCGTAAACTAAAGCTGGAGTCTACTATATTGACGCTTGAAAGGCAACAGTTACCAAGCGACATTTTGACAACTGTACACTAGATCAAGGTAAAACTTTTTTTTTTAAACAAAATCGTCAAAATCTCGTATTTTTTCACATACTCGTAGTATCTGTAATATAAAACTGGCATTTAATGATTATAAATTTTCTCAATATTTTAGGAAATAGGGTTATAAAATATTAATTTTATCAAAATCACATACAGGTTAAAGTTACTCGGTAAGCAACTTTAACCTGTTTGTGATTTTGATATTTTTTTATCATAAATTTATAATGATTTAATAGTGTTTAAAGAAAAATTACCCATTCAGAAGTAACAAATGTTTGACACGTAGGTAAAATTATATGAATAGAAAACAAAATACATTTTCTGTCAGCCAATTTCAATCATAGTACAAATTAAATTAGGTTATTTATTTATTTGTATACTTATACTTTATTGTGCACCAGAAAATATAAAGCAAAAAATACATTTATATTGTACTGTTGTTGAATACTTAGAACACTTACACAGACAAAAATCTGCAACGATTGGAACAAGTACTCAAAAAACTTGTGTTTATTGAACCGGTATGTTTTTAGTTTATAAAATTTACTGGTTACGCATAGTAAGAGTGTGTATGTTGTGTAGGTTGAATAAATTTTAAATTCGATGATTTTGCCCTCACTTCATACACATTCTTGTCTTGCAGTTGTCGGATGAAGGATTAGAAATATTCATCTGATAATTAATCAACGCACTTTTATCAGTTTTACACCAAAGTTTATGACCGTCCTCAGACTTAATAGTTTTAATACTCCAGACTAAAAGTATCCCGCAATTGGAAGAATTGGCAGAATTTGCACTTTCTTGGCAACAAATGCGCCCAAAAGTGCCTAAAAATTGCCTTCCGTATGCGGTGGAGGACAAGGTGTTGTGGCGCAGCCTGGGAGAAGCCCATATCCAGCAGTGGACTCCGATAGGCTGAGTTGATTGATTGATTGAACGCCCTCTAGTGCAAATTCTACCATTGCGGGATAATTTCAGTCTGGCGTATCAAAAATATTAAGTCTGAGAATGGTCGTAAACAGGTGTAAAACTGATTAAAGTACATACATTGATTATCAGATGAATATTTCTCAACCTTCATCCGATAAGCGCTGGACAAGAATGTATACAAAGTGATGGCAAATCATCGAATCTAAAATGCATAATTTACACGCGCACACACACTCTTACTATGCGTAACAAGTAAATTTAATAAATTAAAAACATACCGGTTCAATAAACGCAAGTTTTTTGCGAACTTGTTCCAATCGTTGCAGATTTTTGTCTTTGAAAGTACCAGTATATTCTCGATATCTTCCGCACCCCTAGGAATTAAATTCAATATTAGTTGCTTCTAGTAGTTACAATTGAGAGAATAATTATTTAGTGTTTAACTAAGCAGGTATATTACCAAGGTCAAATCCCTGCTATCCACATCCGTGTTTGATATAGCTTGCTTAATGATGTTATCTACTCGCTTATTGCGATTCAGTAACGAAAACAATACATTTAAATCAATTTAAAATGTGTAATATAAGCTAATACTCATAAAATCTTTATAATGCTACGTGACGACGTACTTTTTGCGATGCACGCGAGAACGTGGGTTACCTAAGCGACAGTTTGGAGAAGGCTAATTGATATTTTTTACCAACAACCACTCACAATTTGCATTACAGCGCGTATAAGCGCCAAAACAAAATACGTGCAACAGGGATAAGCTAATTCTTATGTCAGAAATAGTTATCTAAGTAACAAAACAGTAAATGAAACGCCAGGTAAATTATTAGCAAACGACAAAATACATACACTTTTTGGCAGGAAAAATACTACTATATTACGTAAAAAATACTAAATGAAAATGAGTAAATAATTAAGGTGCGTTAAAAGGTCTTAAATGACGAAAACAATAACATTTTAACCGTTTTTTTTTTTTAAGCAATGTTTATATTTTAGATACCGTAAGGAAAAAATACTTTATGTTTCTACGCATTAATTCGAGTCAAGGCAAAAATTACTGTAAAAATATATTTATAACGCGGTAAAATTTTAGTCGGTTGGTCGCCGATAACTGAACATATGTTTTTTTTTAAGTTACCAAGCGACAACAAAACTCTTCCTAGTGGTGCGAGAGTATGACCAATCAACGCAGAATTTTTAGCTGATTTCAATGATGTATATAACTCAATATCGCCCAACATGTCGCTTGGTAATTATTGCCTTTCAAGCGTCATTATTATTATTGGATATAGTGTATACTAAGATACAATACAGATACTTCATTATTCAACTATTTATAAATATTTTGACGTTAAATTGTTAAGACACATCTCGGGGCGAGGAATTATACTGTTCGTTAACGTTCTTTCAGTCTCAAACTGGAATCGCTTTAGGCAAAAGGAAGTTCTCGAAAAACAAAACATTGAAACTTATTTTGTATTGCATCAGACGGTATTGCTTTGAACATGCTATCGGTTTAATCAAAATTCAAACGTAAATGCAACAGAAAATGCATATTACAAGGACTAATTAAATTGAATGTTGATTGTTGCTATTTAAAGTGTAGATCCAATTATCTAAGATAAAACTTTTATATTTTACGTGAAATGTTTCATACATTATTTTGGATAAAAGATTTAATTGACACTGAAAACACTTTTGAGACAATTGCGAAAAGCTATTTTAAAAAAGTTGCGAAAATGTAGAACAAAATTGCGCGTTAAGTAAATATCCGAACTGCTTTTTTTCTTATTATTTTATCGATATTTAATATCTGATACTTTTCCACGTATTGGTCTAAACACTGTTTCACACAAAATACACAAATAAAACGAACCAGTTTCATGTTTGAAGTGTTGATGTTACGGATGAATACGATGAAGTGACGAATCTCATATGAAATTCGGTCTTTATATCTAGCACAACTTTTGATTTGTATTTATGCTAAAGTAGTACCCGTAGAAGGTGAACCGCTTGACATCTGCCTAATATAATGTAATTCCCATAATGCAATGAATAAACAAAACTTTTTAGAACAACCTTACTCAATTTAACGAAATGCTAAAATATTAATTAGTTTATCGACCAGTCACTTATTAATTTTGAAAGTGCAATGTCAATTTAATCATTCTTTGAAGAAATGTCTTAGTGAAAACGATAATAACATCTAACATTTTCTTGAACTTTATGCCACTGCATATGAAAGAAAATGCTTTTTTTTTTATAAATCCTGCTTTCACTTTTATGCAATATTAAGTTATTTTGCAAAAATACCTTGAGACAATTAAGAAATACTTCCGAATGCCAAATGTCTAAATTGAGCTATTAGCTTGGAGGTTGAGCCGGCAGATGGTTCTTCTAAATGCAATCGGACGCTAATTTTGCATAAAATAATATTTTAGAATATTCGTTTAAAATTAACTTTTTTGTTTGCGTGTATCTACATACGTCATGGGCGGGAGTTAATTGTTTTTCATCATACTTGACTTTCCGGAAGAACGATTTTAATTTTCCATTACAATGGAAAATGCCTAGTAATTTAAAGAATATTAACTCTTTAAGGCTTCTGCATCTGTGAGTACAAAAAAAATCGTTATTCGCAGTTCGAGCCTGTGCCATTTTCGTGATAACGTGCGTGTGGTGAAATAATAATAAATTTCTTAAAACAGTAGATTTTTTTTCGGTTTCTGTTATTGCCGTTGCTATTGTATTTGCTTGACACTAGATTTTTAGGCACATTGCATTCCTTATGATGCAAGCTTTCTTAAATTGGTATTTTTAAAATTTCTGGGCAGATTTACGGCCGATATGAGTATATAAAATTATTTTGCTATTGTCAACTTCATATTCATTTTTATCCCTATTTTACTAAATATTTTTACTGTCTATCTTTTGGTCCTGGTAGTCATTTTTCAACTCTTGGGAACAACACCACCGTTCTAGCTGAACACGCCCTCGGGGTCTCTAGTTAAAATGGGCGTGCCTCAAGGTTCAATTCTTGGCCCTTTCTTATTTTTAGTCTATATAAATTACCTTCCTTATATGATGGCTAACTTATAGGATATAATTCTATTTGCTGACGACATTTCTTTAATTTTTTAAATAGATAGAATAGATACAGATGTCTTACATGTCTAGCTGTTCTTTCAAAATGGTTCGCAGCTAATTTTTTTTTTTTTCTTAATGCGAACAAATCTAAATGTATTAGGTTCTCATTACCAAATGTACCTCAAGTGGGTCTAAATCTAGAACTTGATGGCAAACAACTAGATGCAATAACGGAAATTATATTTTTAGGTATTACTTTAGATTCAAAATTCCAATGGGGCGCCCACATTAGAACTCTTTCAGGTAGATTAAGTTCGGCAGTTGACTGATATAGACATAGCTAGGTTAGTATACTTTGATTATTTCCACAGTATTATGTCTTATGCCATGTGGGGATCGGCAGCTGACGTTAGATCCAATTTTAATTTTACAAAAGAGGGCAATCTGCACTATCTATAAAATGGGTTCTCGCGAATCCCTTCGAAACAAATTCAAAGAAATTGATATACTGACTCTGCCTTCTTTTTTTATCTTAGAAAGTATTTTATGTTCGCAAAAACTTAGGACTTTTCAAAATAAGAAGCAATTTCCATAATATAAATACACGTAGTAGACATTAAATTGTGATACCCAAATTTAGATTAACTAAAACAAGCAAGTCATTTCTTATAAACAGTATTCGCTTTTATAACAATTTGCCTAAGTCGGTTTCAGAACTTAGCGATGGGAAGTTCAAAACCAACATTAAATGCGTTCTTATCAAGAAAGCATATTATAAAATTAAAGACTACGTTGAAGACAAGGAAGTTTGGCAATAATTCCTTCTATGGCTTGGTATATCATATGGCTTACCTGGTACCTCATTAACGACAAATTATGTCAGAGACTAATAACTGCTCCCAAATTAACATGTTTATATTATTTATTTTTACATTCTTCCTTGACATAATCACGCTATTATTTGACAATATATACCTACAATTTAATTCCAACTATTTATTAGTGGCGTTTGTGGACATGATAATTATTCAGATTTGTGTTACAGCTGTAATAGCAATCAAGTCACTTCGTTTAAAATACGTTTTTATTTTATTAATTTATTTATCTTTATATAGATTATTTTCTATTTGGTGAATGTGAGAACGCTGTAGGCTTAGTGGACTGTTGATTTGTTGATTATTATTATGTTAAGTACCTGGTTCTTGTTAAAGACCTACACTGTCCTACCATACCTAATAATACTGTTATTTGAAAATATTGTAAAAGCCAATTATTTTTAAAAGAGTAACCGTGGAGTTTCTTGCCGGCTCTTCTCCATAGAAAACGACCAGTTGGAAACGTGCATCTAGCATGTGACGTTTCATAAGTGCCCATGTAGGTTTATGCGAAATAAAATATTTGAAATTCGGCTTTGAACACGTTGGACTATACGAATTGGAATTTCGACATATAGGGAAAATAAACGGTTGCGTGCATGCGCCTGCCCCCGCCATTTGATTTCATAGGCAAATTATATCCGGCTTCAAAATTGTTATAAATATGACCTATCTTTTGCGTGTTCAACCATTATTTTAGCATTAAAATTCTTGTAGTTATTAGCGATTGAAATCTTACATATTTTTGACTGTCAGAAATACCGAGCAAAAAGATGTTTTCACGTCAAAAACTGTTTTTGACCTCATCAAATGTCTAGGTTATCCTCGTTTATAATATAGTTAATATGGATCTATTTCAAATATTGACATTGATCACAATGAATTCAAATTTTGCGGAGATGATGCGCAAATGTCAACTTTTATGACTTGCATCTTATTTATGAAACAAAATAGATAATAATAAATCCTCTGCTTTAATCTCGGTAAATGTTAGTATAATAATAGTGGAAGACATTGTTAACTCCAATAATAGAATACATATTTATGAAAAATACCTATCTGATTAGGATAATTATTGATTTTTTGTTTTGTAATTCTGACATTCATGGGACTTAATTTCATGTGAAGTTTTGATAATTGTTAGAGGTATACAGTGCGAAAGGCGCCCTGGAATATTTTCATTTCACAGACGCATATCAATCTGAATAATTGCTGGTCAATTATACAATTATAAAGAACTTGGGAAAACCTAAAATGAAAACATGGTGTTCATTTATTTATAATTATATACTTTATTGTAGACCACAAAAATTCATAACAAAAAAATATACAATGGGCGGCCTTATCGCTTTCCGCGATCTCTTCCAGGCAATCTTGTGTTGTACCTTTGCAGGTAGGTACACAAAAATTTCATTTTAGTTTTAAAGCGGTTGCGCGGTTGAAATAAAAATGTACACAAACTAATTATTACAGATCGATAGATCGACAATTTTATGAGAGACTAGCTTCCGCCAGCGGTATCGCCCGCGTGATATCTTTATAAATTATAGCCTATCTTACTCAGTGATAAATTGATAATAGCTGCGTTTTACCTGAAATAAAACGCATATTAAAATACTTACCTCAAAGGAAGCTTTATTATGAGATGGAATTTCCGTTTCCCGTCGATTTCTTACCAGTTTTTGTACTTTTGACCCTCTATACTTCCGGCTCAGTGGCACCACCTAGTGGTTGCGGGTAGTTTTTAATTCTTGTAAAAAGTGTCGCCATTTTGTTCATTGTCTCATTTAACCTGGCAGAAATAAATTGAAAGCTTCCAGTGAGGCAATATTTTAATATGCGTTTGATTTCAGGTAAAACGCTGCTATTAAACTACTTGACCGTGACTGGAAGCTTTATTATGATATCTATCGCCTGGTGACGCCACTTTGATGGATGGAAGTAGGTATGTACCTAGTATAGGCCAATATTATAAAGCATGAAATTAAACAAAAGTGTAATGAATAAGTATGCATCTATTTCATTAAATGTATAAGTAAAGTGGAAATCTTTTCAGGTGGTTCTCGTCATATGTAGCCAACAGATGTCAAACTGTTGTTTTGAATGGATACACATCCAGAACTATGTTTATCCCCTCGGGGATTCCTCAAGGATCGCTACTGGGACCCTTAATGTTCAACATTTTCATTAATGACGTCTCTTCATGTTTCTCGAACTCAAAAGTTCTTTTGTTTGCGGATGATATGAAGGTTCTAAGTGAAGTTGTAACTGAGGAAGATGCTGAACTTCTTCAACTTGATCTGGATAGATTCCAAGAGTATTGTGTCGCCAACCGCTTGGATTTAAATGTCTCGAAATGCTACTTATGTACGTTCACTCGCAAACCTAAACCTATTCTTTATGATTACAAGCTAACTAACACTTCAATATCCAGAGTCAATACGATTAGAGATTTAGGCGTCACTTTTGACTCGAAACTTCTTTTTGATACACACATTGATAAAATGATTAAAAAATCTTCCAAGGCACTAGGTTTCATCATGAGAATATCAGCCGATTTTAAAAATATAAAAACATTCAAAATTCTTTATTGTGCCTTTGTGCGCAGTCATCTCGAATATTGTTCACCAGTATGGAATCCTATTTATGTTACTTACGTTAATCGCATCGAAAGTATTCAAAGGAAGTTTTTGAGGTACATTCAGTATAGATCTAAAATCTATTTACCTCACTATCATAGTCGTTGCAGGAAGTTTCACATTCTTCCACTAATCGAGCGGAGAAAAATTGCTGACATGGCTTTTCTGTTCAGTTTAGCTAATGGTTCAACCGATTGTTCTGAACTGCTTGGCAGAATTGGGCTACGTGTTCCATCATTTACCTTTAGGAATCCTCTGTATGTTCCCTCTGTACGGTGTATATACAGACAAAACTCTTATACTATTAGAGCTAGCAGATCATACAACTCGATGTGTCAGAATGTTGATGATCTGGACTTATTCACCACCAGTGTCAGTAAATTAAAAAAAACTATGTGTAACCGCTTCTTCGAGGATCGCTGACACTTCTCAAGTTCAATTTTTTATTATTCGCTCAGAGTTCTTTTACTTCTTACTTTCTTTTACCTGTCTACTGTCTCTTGTTCTATCCTAATTTTTGTCAGTGAAAACTTGTAATTGGCCTTCTTTCACTATTGTTCACATATGCATAACCTAGCTGTAAGTTTTCTTAAAATAATAAAATAAAATAAAGCAATTCAATTAAAGTACCTAGATAAGTGTACTTTAGCTTACAAATACATTTTTTTTTTAAATTGTGAATATGAAAAATCATTAATTCTAATCCGTAACAACCAATTTAAGAATATCCATTCTAGGTAACAAAATATTTATTCAGCTATGTTAATCGATTGGATTGAACAATTGTGTCACGTATTCGGAATCAGTATTTCTCATTATTTCTCGTCTATAAAACTTCTGGAATGTATTGGCTGATCGCCAATTTCCACAAGCCAAGATTTCGTCGAAGGGATGTTTTTGGAACTAGCTCTTGGAGGCTACAGCATACCGGGTGCTACCTGAAGTGGCTGCAATGCCAGCTTCCCCAAACAGGGTCTTTACCCACTCTGCAATGACTGTAGATGAAGCAGGTTTAGCAACACCTCTTACCGTAATAAACACATTAGTTGATTTTGCCGCATTACATCTTACGTTTAATAATGCTATAGTTCTTTCTATCCAGAATATTGGGTAAAGTTTAAAAATTTCCGTATTTAAAAGAAATTTGTACCCGGAATATCTTTTAAAGATCTTAAAATTAAATCAACAGAAGATCTATGGGGAATGTCTCTAAAAGTCTGTAGATCTGTCATCGAAACCATTGCGCCTTTAGTTTTCATATTTAACACCAGTGTAGACCAAGAAGTCTTTCCGGATCTCATGAAACACAGTAAAGTAGTTCCTTTGTTCAAATCCGGTGATAGTAAGGATCCCAACAATTATAGGCCTGTGTCAATTCTGCCTGTTCTCAGTAAGGTGTTTGAAAAGTTGATACTCAATCAAATAATACGCCACTTTAATAGAAATTCCATATTTCATGATCAACAGTACGGTTTCACCATAGGGCGTTTTACCACTGTGTCACCCTAATAAAGAACATTTTAAACGCCTGGGAAGAAGCACAAGATTCTATTGGAATCTTTTGCGACCTCTCAAAGGCGTTCGATTGCGTAGACCATGAGACACTTCTGGTGAAACTGGAGCATTATGGGATTAGGAATACAGCTCTTGCTTTGCTAAGATCATACCTGAAAGATAGAAAGGTTAAAGTTCAAGTCAACGGCACAAACTCACTAGGGTCTGAAATGTTAATGGGCGTTCCTCAAGGTTCGATATTGGGCCCATTCCTCTTTTTAGCTTATATAAATGATTTACCCCAATTATTTCAAAATCAACCAAAGATGGTGTTACTTGCAGATGACACATAATTGATCTTTAAAATAAACCGACGGTCACACAATCTTGATGACGTGAATTGTATTGTGTATTGTTCAGGTCCAAGATTGGTTTAAGGTAAATAATTTGGTACTGAATAATAAAAAAACCAACTGCATTAGATTTAAATTACCAAATGTTAGAAGTAGCGACTGTGACATCATATTGAATGGAGAAAAACTGGAATTTATTAATCAAAGAGTTTTCCTAGGCATCACGCTAGACGAGAAATTACAATGGGGACCCCATATAACATCTCTCGCGAGGCGGCTAAGCTCGGCCGCTTATGCTGTTAGAAAGATAAGACAGTTAACAGATGTCGAAACCGCGCGTTTGGTCTTTTTTAGCTACTTCCACAGTATTGTGTCGTATGGCATTTTACCGTGGGGTCGGGAATTATTTTACAAAAGAAAGCTGTCAGAGCCATTTATAATCTAAGTCGTCGTGAATCTCTCAGGGAACTATTTAAAAAGATTAATATTATGACGTTACCTTGCCAATTCATTTATGAAAATATTATGTATGTGAGAAAAATACTACATCTTTTTAATAAAATAAGTGATAGACATAATTTTAATCCTAGAAATAAAGATAAAATAAATCAACCATTTTTCAGACTACTCGTATCTAAAGTAAATACATCTTTTATGTTCTTTGGGGTACTGTGTTAAATGTGACAACAGAATACCTTGTGATAATTATATTAGAATTAAATGAAAGAAAATTTAAAACTGATATAAAAAGTACACTTTGTAAACAAGCGTATTACAAATTAGAGGATTCTACCCAAGATAAAAATACTTGGAAACATGCTGGTCCTGCTCCATAGGACAATTTAGAATCTAGGCAAAATCTAACAGGTTGCCAATTTAATTGTATAATATTATTTTTATAATATTGATTTTATATTCTGTGATTACTCGAACTCACACACTGACTTATTATTATTATTTGGTAAAATGTTAGGAATATCGTATAATTTTACAATGTTTGTAAATATGTGAGCACCATGCATTCATCACATATTTTTTTTTTGTCATTCCTTCATTTTTCATTCTTTTTACGTATCGTCGTTTATTAATCTTATTCTAGGTGCATCGTCTTCATATATATAATTATATAATTAATGTATATAAGATATTGTGAAAACATTTTAAAAGACTAACGGTGAAGTTTCTTGCCCATTCTTCTCCATATGAAAACTACCCTTTGGAAAGGGCGACTAGAATCATTTTTTTAAAATATTTTTTTGTAAATTTTGACGTTCAAAAGTGCCTTTTTGTGCCTTATTGAAATACATTATTTGACTTTGACTTTGCCTTCCAATTTCTGTGTTCGCGAGCCCATTATAAACGGGCCCTACGATTGGGAAGTGCTATAAACGATTTCGGGTGGTTTGGTTGCTTATCAGCAAGCGTGAAGAGCTGTGGAACCTCGTAGCCAACATCATGGCGGTCATGGTACGATTCTATCGAGCAGTATTTTAGATGTACCGGTCCTGTCTGTGAGATCGCCTTCCATGTCGCTCGGCCACGCTGCCCGTGATACGATAGTGTGTTCAGAGGCGGCTTATGACGTCTCGATGCAGAAATTGTAATGGTTTTGTATAAACGGTATTGCACACTTTTATAGGAATCCTGATTAACAGTTGATTTTCTAATTTTAATCAAAACTTTAAAAAAAAAATATAGGGTACCTATGAAATTGGCGTTTTTTTTTCACAAATAGAGAATCTAGGTAGGTAGGGTAGGTAGGTAGGGTAGGTAGGTAGGGTAGGTAGGTAGGGTAGGTAGGTAGGGTAGGTAGGTAGGGTAGGTAGGTAGGGTAGGTAGGTAGGGTAGGTAGGTAGGGTAGGTAGGTAGGGTAGGTAGGTAGGGTAGGTAGGTAGGGTAGGTAGGTAGGGTAGGTAGGTAGGGTAGGTAGGTAGGGTAGGTAGGTAGGGTAGGTAGGTAGGGTAGGTAGGTAGGGTAGGTAGGTAGGGTAGGTAGGTAGGGTAGGTAGGTAGGGTAGGTAGGTAGGGTAGGTAGGTAGGGTAGGTAGGTAGGGTAGGTAGGTAGGGTAGGTAGGTAGGGTAGGTAGGTAGGGTAGGTAGGTAGGGTAGGTAGGTAGGGTAGGTAGGTAGGGTAGGTAGGTAGGGTAGGTAGGTAGGGTAGGTAGGTAGGGTAGGTAGGTAGGGTAGGTAGGTAGGGTAGGTAGGTAGGGTAGGTAGGTAGGGTAGGTAGGTAGGGTAGGTAGGTAGGGTAGGTAGGTAGGGTAGGTAGGTAGGGTAGGTAGGTAGGTAGGGTAGGTAGGTAGGGTAGGTAGGTAGGGTAGGTAGGTAGGGTAGGTAGGGTAGGTAGGTAGGGTAGGTAGGTAGGGTAGGTAGGTAGGGTAGGTAGGTAGGGTAGGTAGGTAGGGTAGGTAGGTAGGTAGGGTAGGTAGGTAGGGTAGGTAGGTAGGGTAGGTAGGTAGGGTAGGTAGGTAGGGTAGGTAGGTAGGGTAGGTAGGTAGGGTAGGTAGGTAGGGTAGGTAGGTAGGGTAGGTAGGTAGGGTAGGTAGGTAGGGTAGGTAGGTAGGGTAGGTAGGTAGGGTAGGTAGGTAGGGTAGGTAGGTAGGGTAGGTAGGTAAGGTAGGTAGGGTAGGTAGGTAGGGTAGGTAGGTAGGTAGGGTAGGTAGGTAGGGTAGGTAGGTAGGTTAGGTACGTAGGTAGGGTAGGTAGGTAGGGTAGGTAGGTAGGGTAGGTAGGTAGGGTAGGTAGGTAGGTAGGGTAGGTAGGTAGGGTAGGTAGTTAGGGTAGGTAGGTAGGGTAGGTAGGTAGGGTAGGTAGGTAGGGTAGGTAGGTAGGGTAGGTAGGTAGGGTAGGTAGGTAGGGTAGGTAGGGTAGGTAGGTAGGGTAGGTAGGTAGGTAGGGTAGGTAGGTAGGGTAGGTAGGTAGGGTAGGTAGGTAGGGTAGGTAGGTAGGTTAGGTACGTAGGTAGGGTAGGTAGGTAGGGTAGGTAGGTAGGGTAGGTAGGTAGGTAGGGTAGGTAGGTAGGGTAGGTAGGTAGGGTAGGTAGGTACGGTAGGTAGGTAGGGTAGGTTGGTAGGGTAGGTAGGTAGGGTAGGTAGGTAGGGTAGGTAGGTAGGTAGGGTAGGTAGGTAGGGTAGGTAGGTAGGGTAGGTAGGTAGGGTAGGTAGGGTACGTAGGGTAGGTAGGGTAGGTAGGGTAGGTAGGTAAGTAGGGTAGGTAGGTAGGTAGGTAGGTAGGGTAAGTAGGGTGGGTAGGTAGGGTAGGTAGGTAGGGTAGGTAGGTAGGTAGAGTAGGTAGGTAGGGTAAGTAGGGTGGGTAGGTAGGGTAGGTAGGTAGGTTGGGTAGGTAGGTAGAGTAGGTAGGTACTTAGTGCTACCCGTGCGAAGCCGGGGCGGACAGCTATTACTTATAGTTATCTAAACATAAAAAATACCTTAAAAATTACTCCTCTTTTTGTTAACAGAAATGACCACTATTTGTTTTAAAACTTAGCCAAAACTTACTTTTGTCGCTTATTTTAAATACAATCAATATTTATTCAAATAGTGAAATTCACTTAAAAGAATCAATAAAGATCCAAAAAAGTAAAAATAATAATCCTCAATTGCGGCGATACTCTAAAACGTACTTGATCCCTAGACACTTTTGATGTGTGTATGTAATTATTCTCTCGGATCGAATAACCTAAATTACAATATGGTTGTCTTTTCTAGTTCCAGCTAGAACCTATGTTCCCTGTTCCCTGGAGGAGGGGGGATGTCATGAAGACACCAAGCCGGGTTGGGAGATTTTTGGGACGACTAAGGAAACTGCAAGACATAGTGTAGACGTCCCACACGGTGAACCAATGACCTGATTAAGGTTGCGGGAAACCACTGGATAATTTTCTGTAGGTACCTGTATAAATAATATAATACGGAAATTCAAATATTTGACCTACAAAGTGTCAACAACATTGATAGAAATAATTAAATAAATTTGTTAATTTTTAAGGCTGAATCAAATTAAAAATACCGGAATCTCATGGCATATTTAAAAAAAAAAAAAATTGATTTTCATATGGTCTGTCAATTGTCACCTGTCAAATTAAATTACGAGATCTTCTTGACAATTTGTTGTTTTTGTGAAAATGTCGAAAAAGCTACTTCGATCTCAAGCGAGAAATATTGTTTTCAATGTGTATCGTAAAATAAGGGAAGAAGAAGGCGTTATTCAAACTCAATCATTAATTTTAAAGCGCGTCGTAGAGTTGACCGGTAATTTGGACTGAGTTGTTTTGATACTTTTAGTTTATTTTATATTTTTCTTAATTAATTGTAGCTTCTTAATAGGGGTTCCCAGTACAACTATACGACGAATCGTAGGTGAGGGCACATCGAATGATGGTGTATTTTCCAAGCCTGGTAAAAAGCGGAGAGTGGGGAAGAAGAAAATCATCTTGGACAGTTTCGATTTAGAGTTGAATAGGAATAAAGTAAATGAATTCTATACAGTTCGGAAGGAAATATCAACAGTAATTAAACTTACAAATTTTTCAACAAGATATTGATTTCAACGGAGGGAGAGAATCTTTGAGGTAAGCAAAACATAAAGTAATAATCCCTCTCACCCTCACTCGTAAGGGCCTGTGCCCTGCAGTGGGAAGTATATATACTGATGATGATAACGTGTAAAAGTGATTCCAATATCCTATTTACAGAATAAACAATTTCATTTCATTTCATTTCAATGACGTAACATGATAAATGTTATTATTTTTTACAGACAAAAAGGACCATTTTGATGGAGAGATGACATAAAAATACAAAGATACAAGTTTTTGAAGAGTATAAAGGAAAACCGAAATTCAAATTCACGGTTCATGTTCTATGAACAAGTGCTGGAAAAGCAAAGAGTATTGCAGGCCCATCTAAAAGTATTTCACTTGGAGCGAGGTGGATCATTGTAAACGTTGGTGGAGAAAATGGCTTTGTACTAAATTGTTGTCGGGTGTTATGTACAGGTCAACAAGTGTATCTGCTAACTATAACTACGACATGAATGAGAACAATTTTATAAAATAGGTGACAGAGAAGCTAATTCTAAATCTGACAAGACCTTCACTCTTCACTAATTGCTATGGATAATGCTAGTTACGGAATGGCCGTACGGATGAACAAACTGCCCACACAAGCCAATCGCATCGCTGATATAAAAGAATGGCTTCGTGCAAATGATTTATATTATGATGATCTTTGGCGTTAATGTCAATTACTTGAAGTAGTGAAACAAAACATGTCTGTGCCCTTTTAAGGCTCCCACCTTATCATTGCACATTGGATCCCATAGAAATTATATGGGGTATAATGAAGCAAAAAGTTGCTGATAAAAATGTAAATAGGCCTGCAAGTGACATTAGTTTATTAACAGAAGAAGCTTTCTCACAAATTGGTGCAGAGGAATGGCGAAAATGTTGTGAACATGTAAAGAAAATTGAAAACGATTTCATCAAGCAAGATAAAATAATTGAAATGCTGGAAGAGCGATTTAAAATAAATATCTCTTTAGCTTCATCATCTGATGAAAAACAAGAAATGCAAGTGCAGTTCTTGGAATCGTTTTCTAATTCTGAATGAGGTGTTAAGTTTTAGTATGATTTAAATGATATATAGTAAATGAGTACAAATAGTAATTATTATTTTTCATGGCATATTTTCCTATGTTAAGAACCAGATGTATAAAACATTCTTCATACACATACCTTATATACTTCATGTTCATTAATACTAAAGACATAAAATTTTTTTTACAGTATCAAGATCGTTTAATCCAAGTTCCCTAGTACTGCCCGCATTTTTTTTTATTTCTCCATTTGCCATGAGATTCCGGTAGACCTATAACTATTAATATTATAATATACCGACAGAAATAAAGAAAATAAAGTTTTTATGCGGAAAACACTGTAAAAAAACTCACAGATTTGACAGAATGTTAATAATGAAGTAACTCGAGCCGCCAGTATGCACCGTTTTGATAGTAAACTACACTGATAACATATTTGAATATCTTCGTGCCACACACATTTATGCGAGATGTTATGTGAGATGAGATTGTCGATCTGTGGACCTCCATCAGGATGTCAAGAATGTCGTTCTGTCGTCGAGCTGCTGAATGACCATGGTTATGTACATCATCCTTAATGGAAAATAGGAGGCAATTATGAGCAGTCGTCCGATAATTACTATATTTCATGGTCAATAATAGGGGTTAAAGTATTAAATTGCCGTTTTATTGTAATAGGTACTTCGAATTGACATAGATACTTCATGGTTTGAGATTTTTGAGTAACACTTTTTTCACATGGTAAGTACCTATGAAGTTCTTCTTTTAAAAAATGTGCAACATTTGATCATCGACTTTCAGTTGATTTTTTTATTCAGCTTAGTCAAGAAAGATGGATACTTCGAAAATTCGAGTTATTAATACGAGTTCCGACGCGGAACTAACGCGGCAAAAACAGCTCGCAATATCAATGTTGCGTTTGGAGAGGGTACTGAACATTAGAACGCACCGTGCGATTTTGGTTTAAACGCTTTCGTGATGGAAACTTTGATTTGAAGAACGAACCACGTGGAAGACAATGTGAATAACAATGAATTGAAAGAGATGGTGGATGATCCGAGCCAAACTACCCAGGAATTAGCGGCATGGTTTAACGTTACCTTACCTACAATATTGACTCATTTGCGTAAAATAAAAAAAAATAAAAAAAGAGAAATGGGTGCCTCATGATTTGACTGATCTGCAGAAAGAAACGCGTGTTGAAACTTGTGTTGCCTTGTTGAATCGATACAGAAATGAAGGAATATTGGATCGAATTGTGACATATGATGAAAAGTGGATTCTTTCCGACAGCCGTAAGCGAAAAATGCAATGGCTGACCCCAGGTCAAACGCCGAAACAGTGTCCAAAAGCAAAGCTTACCAATAAAAAGGTAATGGTAACTGTTTGATGGTCTCAGCATGGTGTTATTCACTATAGCTTTCTCCGATCTGGTCAAGAAATAACGGCAGATGTCTACTGTGCCGAACTCCGAACAATGATAGCAAAACTAGCAGTGAAACAGCTCCGACTCATGAATCGATCTTCACCATTATTGCTCCATGATAACGCGACCCCTCATACAGCATGAGAAACCGTTTTAACTGTACTGGAACTGGAATTAGAAACCATTCGTCACTCTCCGTATTCGCCAGACCTTACTCCAACGGACTACCATTTTTTCGTGATTTGGACAATTTTCTACGTGATAAAAAGTTTTCTTCTCAGGAGGCAGTACAAAATGGTTTCATACAGTTTGTCAAATCTAGATCACGAGAGTTCTATTGCAAAGGAATAAATGACCTTCCTATTAGATGGCAGCAATGTATAGATAATAATGGTAATTATTTTGATTAAATAAATATGTTAAATAAAAAAAAACATTTTTCAGTACAAATCGGTAATTTCATACTTTATCCCCTAATATTTTCACACAAGTGACAATGTACAAAAAAATACTTAAGCCATAACTATATTAATTTGAATCGGTGACACGCATCTGCAACAGGCCAGTGCATACATATGTATATATGTATGCACTGGCCTGTTGCAGATGCGTGACCGACCTCTTCCAATAATCCTGACATTGGATCTTGGCCACGTTGATCATCAAGACAAACAGGACAAGTAGCTTCAACATTTTCAGTTTCCACTTTGATTTCGTACGAAGATTGTTGAAAGTTTAAACGATCACTGCCAACTATAAAGATACTACACAAGAGGCCGTGCATGAAAACGACTGATTTTGATCAATTTTGTTCATTAGTTAGTTGTGAGAAAGGAAAAAGAATTAAAAAAAAAACTATTTGTGATTTAACAAGTCAGGTTCTTTGTTTTGCATGTACCCGAAAGGGATTTTTCAAATAAGTTAAGTATTCATGGAAAATCACAAATATTCGCAACAAGTTTTTTTTGTTACGAAAAATGACGCGAATCACTTTGATCGCTTGTTTGATCACTTTTTTACAAGAAAATAATTTTGATTTTAAACATTTAAAATAATTATTACCAACATCTATTTATTAATGGTTTACTTGCATGTGGCTGAACCACTTTTTTCAACTTCTAGTCAAATTTAAGCGGAGAAATTATGTTTTTTTTTTTTTTTTTTTAAACCCTGCTAGTAAAGTATTTTTTCCTATTATTTAGCAACCCCTATAAAGAAATTTAAAAATCAAACATTAGTCTTCAGCTATCCTTAAAATAAAATCAAAATTTTATTTTATGATTATACAAAATCTCAAATCTCTCATTAAAAGTAAATCAAAGGCGAAATAAACTTTCAAGAGCGCAAAATTGATACAAATTTTGGGGGGTCAACAGGTGCTGTGACAGACACGAAATGTTTCAATAATTTTAAGCTTTCTTCCAATTGGATAAGTTATTTACGAAAAAGGGTTTTTTTCGTGCACGGAGCCTCGTGTTCTTATAAAAAACGCTAACGCAACTAAAGAGGTATAAACAAGACATCACAGACAGAAAAATTAAAATCCGGATTCACACGCAATCTGTTTGATTTATGCCCTAACACATGTGACTCCGGATTTTTAATTTGTTTGTCTGTGATGTCTTGTTTATACCTTTTTAGTTGAATTTTTTGTTGTAGTTGGGTTTTAGTTTTTATAACTTTTATTATTTATTAAGGAAACAATAAGACTAGATAATTGGAAAATTATGTTTTTTACAAGACTAAGTATCAAAAGACCTGATCTTTAAAACCTTAGTTGATCCTCTAGTCTCATTGCAGCATGTTTTTGCGTTACCTAGGCACGTAACATTTTCGATAATTTTCATTTCTCAAACTGGGGGTAGGTAAGGGATTGAGCCGATTATGCAAATGGGGAGTTTTTGACAGCCATTTAGCAGTCTTACAAACCAACACTTTTTGGGTTCCATAGTCAACAAGGAACCATAAGGCCAAGTTCCCACTACGCCGGACCGGGAGACTTACCGGAATGGCAAAACTGCCGGAAGATTTAGTGGCTAAAGAATTTAAATGAAGCGTTCAAATTATCCCGGATCCGGCAAAAACATCGAGCTTGGACGACAAATTTGTTGTGTTGTGGTGGTATCTTAATAGAAGTCTAAATAGAGTATATGCTATGCGCCATGCTGCTAACTTAAAAATTTTGTCTTTATAATCATCTTCGGTCTTATCCCACAGAACTAGGTGTCTCTTGGACAAGCGTAATTAAAGTTTCTGCGTTTATATGTACGCTACACGTCTATTTTTATCAGAATCCCAAACTGAAATGACGCGAGGGAAGCACGGGTGGGGTGAGCGGGGATCATAGATACCGGCGCAAACTCGTTCACGTTACTCCGGTCCGGGTGTTGTACCGGCGCGGGGCTTTGCAGTGACACATTGCGCATTTGTGACGCATTTTAACCGACCTTTTGGTCGGTTAAAATGCCGAGCTCGGTGATATCCATGCTACACTAGATACCTTTATCAGAATGCCAACCGAAATGAAGCGAGGGTAGCACGGGTGGGGCGAGCGGGGGACATAGATACCGGCGGGTTCTAGCAGCGGCGGCGCTTTGCAGTGACAAAACGCTCGGTTAAAATGCCGAGCTCGGTGTATTTGCCAGATCCAGCATAATGTGAATAGCTTCATTTAAATTCTTTAGCGTGAGGTCTTCCGGCAGTTAGGGCGGTAAATCTGCCGGTCCAGCGTAGTGGGAACTTCGCCATGTCCGTCTGTCTGTCTGTCTCTCTGTCCGCGGCTTATCTCAGAGACTTAGTATTAGAAAGCTGTAATTTGGCATGAGTATACATATTAAAGTTCGTTCTAAAATATTGAGTGTGTAAAAACCATTTTTGGCTTCAGGGATCCGTTTGCGAAATATTAAGCTCTAAAGTGCAAATATTTGTCAAGAGTAAGAGTCTGTCAGTAAAATGTTTGGTTTTAGATAATTGTGAAAAAATTCACAGCAGTAGTTTAACTAATGAAATTAAAAGGAAAACCATCACACCTAAGTAGGCTCTACAAATTAACGAGTAATAATCGACGAACTTACATTTGTAGTTGCAAAAACATGGTAAGTTTGTTCTTGGGATAAATTCAACCCAACTACGGAACCCTTCATTGTGCGTGGTCCGACACGCACTTGGCCGGTTTTTTTTATTATACTTATGGTGGGCCGTTCCATCCCCTTTCAAGGTCTAAATAATAAAATTTATACTTATTAAAACTCGTTTATCTTAAGAAGATGATATACGATACTTAATAAGCGAATATTTATAAGAGTCTATTCAAGAATTATTTAAATCATTATTAATCCCTAAGAGATTTTGATACCTAATACCGAATTTATTTTTGCACATCCTAAAAATTGACTATGAAAACCTTGTACATAAACGTTGTTGTAAGTAAATTAAAAAATCTAATTGGCAATGAATAAAGATAGTAGCGTCAAAACCCAACACTTTCAAAATAACAAGTTCGGGTACACAAAATCAGTGAATACTTAAGTAGTTTTTTAATTAAATACTTAATTAGCCCTATATATAATAAGGTGTATTAACCTTATTATATATTAGCATATATTAGAAGGCACACTTGTTAGGCACAAGTGTCCACATTTCCCCAGTGAAATAGTTCAATCCAGACGACTCCGGGCTGCTACTGTTAAATTCCAAATTTAACTACCCAATGACACTTTGCCCAACCCAGGACCTCGTGTTCAGCAGTAGCTATTGCGACCAATAGACCAACGAAGGAGTCAAGTCAGTTCTCTTTGACGTAGCTAAAGCAAAACCTAATACCATGCAATTTTTAATTGCATTAAGAAAATAATATGATACGCATTGCTTGTAGATTAAAAAAATAAGACAAACGCAAGCTTTGCTTACATTACTATAAACCGTAAACTACAAGTAAAGTGAAGTGAAGAAACTGCAATACTTTCATATCTTGTCTATGTTTCAATCAAAGTGATATTTATTTATTCATTTTGCATAATGTACACCCAGTTACAGGCTAGGCTAAAACTTATGAGTACGTGACCCTGTTAGGGCGCAGTGAGTATTATTACATTTAACTTATATCTATGTAGGTTAAATATTTGGAAGTTAACATTATACCTACTAGATTGCAATAAATGATTGAGTATTGAGTAGATATACTCAATATATATAATATATATGTTATCAATATCACATATAATATATATGTTAATACAAAAACTGGTACTGATTCATCTTAATATGTTTGACCTATTTGTACAAGAGTGAGTGATATAACATTGTCATAATGTGAATCAAAAACACGTTGAAGATGCTCGTAATTATTATGTAAGTTTGCAGTCTAAGAAGAAATGCAGTTTGCTGATTGAGGAAACTTAACTTTAATATTCATAATACCTAGTTTACATAATTATTGGAGTGCTCCAGATCTTGCCCATCTTCAGATTGTATGTCTGTCAGCTACTTCAATCTACAGACGCCGTCTGCACACAAAAGGAAGATGAGCACTAAGCAATTCACCCCCTGAATGGGTTAAATATGGGATGAAAGTTTGTATGGTAAGGTCATCCTTTTTGCCAATGGAAAATCCCATTGAGCACACAGCTTGTTCGAGAATAAAGTCTTATTCAAAAATCTGACAGCCATAACTTCACTACTTATGTAATCTTGTCTGAAAACTAAACATTTTTTGGATATATTTCGAGCAAACTAAATGCTTCAGCTGCTATGATGTTTGTTTAGAAATCAACCCAAGTTTTCTAGGATGCCAAAATATTGACTTATTAGTTTTATGCACTGCGTATTTTCGTTTTAATATTAAATTCTATCATATTGCAGATCTGCTTACAAATATTCCTTCATGAAGATCCTTCAGACTTTTTTTATGTCCCAGGACGTCGTTTCCTCTGATTAAAATCGAAAAAATAAATAAATAATATTAGAATTAGCATAGATATTTATCCTAATATTATTTATTTACTACATTACATTACATTTATATGTGTAAACAAAATAAAAAATACGGGTTATTCCAGTAATCCGCATTGACAATCCCCATCGGTTTAAAAATTTACATTAATTTAATAAGAATCACGTAATCTTTAATGATTATTTTTGTAATAAACAGCCTAAGTGTAAAATGCTTCTTTCATGTCATATTACAGGCAACTTTACGACAAAATATAATCTTATAGAGATCAACTTTAAAATTACTTTATGGTTCCTTTGTGAGACATTCACGAGATATTAATGGTTAATAAAAGTTGCCCCACTGAACCTACGTATTAATAATATTTGTAAAGTTGCGTGAATTTATTAGGTAAACAGGTTAAAAGTCCTTACGTAGGTCCAGTGGGGCCACTTTTGTTAATAAATAATATCTCGTGAATGTTGAAAAAAATCTTTTCCACTTATTCATACACATTTTGAAGAGAGAAGAGGCATCCAGATACACATTTTGAAGACATTCGTAATACTTAGCTTTTTGCTTTATTTGTTTGCGTCAATATTTTTCATCAATACAGAAAACTATTTATTCTTAAAGCTGTTATGAGCGTCTTAAAACCTACGTATTTGGATGATGATTTTGATTTATTAAGAATCTTTATTCACGAGATATGTTTTTTTTAAATAAAATTGGCACCACTAGACTTAGGTTAAGACACTAAACAAAAGTTCTGAAATAATTCATCACAAAGTTACTATAAAGTAATTTTTTTTTTTTAAAGTAGATCTCTAAAAGTCTATATTTTTTTTAAATATTTTAGACTGTAATATGACATGACAGAAATATTTTACACTTATGCTATTAATTTAATTTGTTTGATTATAAAAATAAAAAATAAAAGCTTCGTGATTCTTAAATAATATTAATATATTATTTAAGAATCACGAAGCTTTTATTTTGACAATCCCCATATGGGGATTGTCAATGGGGAATAGTGAAATAACTCAAAAATAGTCAGGACAGTAAAATCACAGCTCTAGTTATTAAAATCAGTACATTTATTACCTAAAAACCTACGGGTAACATTAATGACTCAGCATATAAATATTATATACATCATCAGGAGTATTTACAGAAACCTAGACTATTCTACTGGACTTTTTAACCCAAGAGGGACGCAACGACCGCAGAAGGGATGGCTCCGCCTGGACCCTGCTGGATTTGGGGTTGGAATCCATTCTCATCAGCGATGTAGGTGACAGTGTAGAGGACGCCATCAGGTCCGACCCACGCGTACTGTCCCTGCACGGAAACCGCCTCATTCTCTGTGCCCTGGTTCTTCAGTTGTCCTTGTTCCTCGTGCTTTGATCCATCTGACGTCTCCCACCTATAAAAAGATAATGGATAATTTTACATAATGCATTACGTTCCCTATGTTCTACATCTGCAATGGAGCAGTTCCTTACGCGAAATTGTAAGAATCGATTCCAGCGTTATTATCATATCGCACTATTTGAACATCCTGTGGGTTCTGTTGGGGAGCTGCGCACGCGGCGGCGATCAAAGCCAGAACCACAAACTGAAAAGAAAGGGTTTTCGTTAATCCAATTTCACAATTCACTTTTCACTTCACGATCCATTACGTCTCAGGACTAACCGATTTCATTTTCTTTGTTTTTTGCGGCTGTCTTCTTCGGAGAACACTTGGTGTGTGGGATGATTACGTGTCCAAACGGTTCTCTTATATACCAACGTAAGTATTTCTTCTAATACCGCGTTGCAACACGACGGCTGGGCCAGTAAGATGCTTCTTATTACGGTATACCGTATAGCATAGGATGCAGCAGCTCTCGTGGCGAACACAAGTAAACGTAGCGTGCAGATACGTGTGTTACATGCTTTTAATCGATGTAGTTTTAGTACCATCATTGTGTGTTTGTAAACATTTAATTCCACCATGCAATTTTCTTATGTAAGTACCTAATAAATAATAGGCTTTCAAATGTCAATGTTAACATGAGTTACAAAAGGTTGCTATCCCTATTTTTTTTTATTTCACCATTTTACGTAACGTGACGAAGCTATATTTATTCTAACTCTAACATAATGCAGCACACGTAAAAGTTTATCGAGTGTTTTGAATGCAGTTTTAATAACAATTTGTAATTCTAAATGGTTAGGTAGTGTAATAAATGCAGACGTTAATTATATCATAATGCATCTCTTTATTGTTGCTATTAACAGCAGTAAGCTGTTGCGATCGTTAATGTCTTCCTAAACAAACATTATGCATTATAATAAGTATTACATTGAAACTGGATATTCATGATTTATATTTTGTTTTCAGAATACATAAACAGTATCATGTATAAATAGATTGCACGTTTTATGGATAGACTCCAAAATTAATTGGGTAGGTAGAGGAGCTACTGACCTTTTTAAATTTTCAATATTCCTAATGCCTTTTCAAATGTTTCTTGAAGATTCATCTATGTATTTTATCTAATATTTTATGTGATAACATCCGCATATTTGGCTAGGGACCCGTTCCTGCAATAGGTCATCGCATACATTATTGACATGACATTCCAGAGATGCACATGTGGGCGATGTGGTTATCTCGTTTCACCCATTTACTGAACACCCACAGTTTCAACATGACTGTGTGCAAGAGAAGCAGATCTGACTGTATTTAAAAATGTACAAGTACATTGCCACTGACCGGATATTATATTTGTTATTGATCATATTCCCGTTATTTTGAGCACCATATTATACTGGCAGGGTGAATAAAGAGTGAGGACGTCACAAATTACGTGCAGATAATCTGTTTATCCTACCTTTTGTTTATTATGTTTGCTGTTAAACAGCATAAATCGATAATAAATTCCAGTGCTCAGCTCCTGCTGATGTAGAGGACTACCCAGCTTACTTATCTGGTTGACTGCCAATTTATAGGTTAACCGTTTACGGTTTAGTATTGTTTACAATACTCATACAATACTTAGATTAGTTTACTATAAGTACTTATTAGAAGATATTATGTTTTGCTGTAATACTTAAATTCGTTTTTGTACTAATTATTTTATACGAGTTCTCTGGATTAATTTTATATTATGACATAAATTCAAATTGTTTCGTTTCATTTCCCAAGTTACAGCGCCATCAGTAAATCTAGGTCACATTAATTGAAGGCAGACATTTCCTAGTTGCAGGATGGCAAATCTACAAATGGTAAAATTAATTTTGTATTATATTTCTACATATTTAATAACAACACAGTAACATTTGCCCTGGAAACTATGTTAATTTTTGAATAAAAATTACAACACAGAAGCAGAGTTAAATTAAGCGCCTACTTGTAATGTTGTAACTGTAATAGTTAGCACTCACAAAACATTAATTTACATTATTCTTTAGTACAAAAGTTAATGTACCTAGTTTAAGATTTCTTGTTCGGTTATGAATCACAATGTGAGGCGTATCGTAGTGAATGGACAGGATTACATGCGGGCTTCACTTGTAATATATTAAGTAAGACTGACTTTAGCCCACGACTTTGCTTCTTTCCAGTCACAATTGAACTCTCTAGACGGTACCTATACATTATCCACGTAAGTCTTGTAGACGACGACAACAGTGCTAGAGAAACAGCCCTGACAGATAACTAATTAGTCATTTGTAATAAGATTTATTGTAGTAAGGAGTTCGTGGCTAAGTAATAACAGCCGCACGGTTCGATCCATCAGGTTAAGCTACGCTTGCCGGGGTTGGTCTGAGGATGGGTGACCATCTTAACATACTGAGACTCCTCCGTGCCTCGGCAAGCACGCTAAACCGTTGGTCACGGCTGTCATTAGTGGATCTTTGATAGATGTTATGGGTCGTCAGAAGCTCGAAAGTCCGACAACCAGTCTTACCAAGGGGTATCGTGTTACCCAGTGACTGGGTTATGGAGGTCATATAAGCTCGCTCCATGTAAAACAGGGTAAACAGCTGCATCCTGTTAGACTGGAAGCCGACCCCGACATAGTTGGGAAAGGGCAGGCAGATTGATTGAATAAGATTTGAATCTGCTTTTACAAACTGGTAAAATTATTAAAACTGATTTTGAAACAATTAACTAATGACCACTGCTCGGATATTAGTGAAATTTAGAATATCAATTCAGTTACATCACAGTTAATGAGGAAATGTCAGTGTAACACTGTCGTGAAGGGCCAGATTTACGACGTTCCAAACTGTTGTTTATGACGAATTCTTTCAAGAACTGGCATTTTGATTTGTTTTGACCTATGCGAGTCATGCAGTGTTTGAAGGCAATAGGTAAACAGCTTGTGTCGCTACTTAGGCCTAAGATCTCCTCAGTCAAGGCTTGGCTGTGTATGACGCATAGCGAGTAATAATTTCATTAACAGCTCATAAGATGAAGGTATCCATTACATTACTGCCACAATAGATATCCACTGGGTATTCAAATAGGTATTCCACTGTCAATAGGTATTACATAAAGCATTATAATAATTGTTTAAGTCGATGTGTACTCACCGTAAGTCACCGCTTTCTTTTGAAACGACATTGATTGGGTGGAGCGCACAGGGTCTCCATTTATGCAATACTGCCGCCTCATGAACCCATTCTGTAATCTCGTCGAGCTTTTTCAAAGACAGACTAAGTAGGTACATAATAAAGCTTGGACCGTTATTAGTTCTTCTGACGTAAAGATGTCAAGCCGCCGATGTTTTAAAAACGTTCACTCTATCAATGTTATTGTGTGGGTTTGGTTTAAGAAACATTATGGTCCATTTACTATATAATTTGTTGTTGAGGATTAATGGTAACAGTTATAATGAAGTTGAGTGGGTATGCTAATAGCAAAAACTAAATGAGATATAAAGTAGGTCTATATTGAAGAGCTGCCTATGACCTCTAAACGGACGGATAAATAGTAGGTCACTGTTGAAAACGTACAATTACTGTAGATATTTAAAAATAACAGACTGTTTTTTTTTAAATATTTATTTCTATTAACGGACATTCGTTTATGTGGTATATATATATAGTTTCATATGATTAATTTTGCACACTGTACCTATAACAATTGTGTAGGTACTCGGTTACCTATTCCCATTTACCTGAAAAATATTAGGTACAGACGTGTTTCAAATTCCAATTTCTTACACAATGTGAGTAACTGTCGTTAAATCTATTTAGGCGTCCGGTCCAATTGTTTAATGTAAAGTGATAAAACTTTTTTAATAAAAATGTGTATTGACGCATTCAATATTAAAGAATTTCCTGACTCCTGCGCTTGCATTAACTGATTATTATTACAAGAGCCAGTTTTTCTCCTCAAAAGTAAATTACAGGATTATGCCATTATGTATAGTTGTATAGGTACCTACTGATTGTTTCTAAATCGTAATTGTCTGCTGGGAAATACATAATCTCAGCCTAGAGTTACAAAATTACTTTAAGCTCAATCTTCCATCTTAAAGTTGATTCTTGAACAAACAATTACAAATAAAAATTCACTAACAACAGTTCAAGGTTATTCATTAGTTCAAAGAACTGATGTTGAACAAATTATAACAACTTCTTAAACGAGTGGAAATAATTGTAAACAACCAATAATGAACTAGGAAAAATTCAAGGAATTTGGACGCAATATTAAGGTTATGGGAATGTCAATCAGCCGGAGCCACTCAATTGGCCTTTAGCATTTTCATTGGCCTAAGCTATTTTGAAGATGCATTTCGTAAAAATATAAATGTAAAAATAGATTGTATATATGAATAAATAAGGTCTAAAATGCCTAGGGCTGGAAGATAATTTATTAATAAATGTACAAACCACGAAGCTAGTTGAACATTTCGTGGAAAAGGTCAAGGTTTCACATTTTGCGCTGAACATTGCATCCAATTGGTTTTTGATGATACTGTAGCACATTATAAAGTGCAACATCAGTGTCTCGCAGACTCATCGCACTCTTATGTAATGAACTGTTTCACGACTATTTATTTGGTGCAATGACTTTTATATAGTTGCGGTTACAAAAAGGGTCGCCAACTTTTTTTATATCAAATAGGTAATATAGTATTTTAGAAGCCAATGCCTGTAAAATTGAATCTTGTCATTACAATCCCCTCCGGTAGCGGTTTGTCCCAAAATATATTTTATTTACACACACGTATTTACATGATTTAAAATTTAACAGTCTTAAAATAATAATAGTAATATAAACAAGTGTATAAAGGGGGCGGGGGGGGGGGGGGTAAATAATAAACCAATCGCTTAGCGATATCTTGAAAAACTAAGTGGTCACTCGGACCCCATGCCCCTAGTGTTTCAACCCCAAACGGCTCAAACATAATAAAATATTATAAGTCCCAAATCACATATTTCCACATAAGTAGGCGACTTATAAAACGTTTTTGAATATAAATTTTATCCTCATCGATAGTGGAGGTTAGTTCCCAGCCGGTCTGCTTACGTCACAGTCTGTTGAACCGTTGAACCATACATCGCTGGCGACCTCTGACACCCGTCGCTTTCCTTACAGAATATAACGTCTCACATTTTAGGTCAAACTTTTGTATAGACGCTTTTGAACATCACGATGAGTTTACAAAGACATAAAGCACTAATAATTAGCATAATCACTATACACAAATAGTATGTAGTACAAGGTTATAATGACATAACAGTTTGTCGGCACCAAGATGACACCTCATTATTTTACATAACTATATAAATGTTTACATTCCATTGAGTGGGTCAAGTTTTATGCCTCGAGAGATTATGCGTTTGCTATAGCCTAGCCATGCTTTTGACATTTTATTGGATTTTCAATCTGGGATAGACAGTAATGGACTTTACCAGTCATTTATTTATCAGTAGGCTTTAAAGGAAGTGTTTTTGAGAACCATCCTTTCACGGTTTCACAGTTGAAAATAATTAGTGTCGCAAATTTAGCTTGGTACCTATATATATAGCAGTGTAAGTCTTTGTCGCTAAGATCCGATAAAACATAACGTCATTATAAATTTGCATAGCCGCGTGAGGTGAGGCTCCGTTGACTTAACCTCGTTGTTACCTAAGTCTTTCTTTGGCATGTGCTTTTGCAATTTTCAATTAATTAATTACACACCACATCACCATATATATGACCCTCAACTGCCGATTGGTTTTTGATTTAAGAGGCCGGGGAGCAAAGCTATCAACTGCTACTCGAGATATGTGCAAAATTCGTTTGGTATATTGCTATCTCTGTTTGACATAATACGGCGAACGCGGTGTGTAGCCGTGTGTGTGTGAATGGATAGATACTTAGCTATTTTTAGCTGTACTTGCAACGACATGGCGGCATTTATGTTTTTTATTAGTAACTAGGTTAGGTAGGTATGTTCATTATTTGCTTTATTTTTGTTGACTACTTTGGGGAATCTTTAGTGAATGTGCAGACTAGTAATGCGTTTTTTGGAAATTTCTTTACCATGCCGATATCACATCTAATCTTGAGATCTAGGCCTTGTAGAGAATATCTAGCTAGTAGATTTCGTCATACAAATGAGGTTCCTACCTACCTATACATTTGACCTTGGGGGCAAATCGGCCCAAGAACGGCGCACGTCGCGTAAATATAATTTATTGGGATATTTATTAGTATTGTCTTTATTTATTTTAAACCCAGGTACGCACGGGCGATTTTTTTCCGCGGCGATTTTATTTCGTGCAGTGGATTTTCAACGCTCTGCTTGGCGCCGAGAGTTGAAAATCCAACTATGTTTTTACAACGCGCTGGGATGAGTGTGTCCCAGCGCGTTGGATTCTCAACGCTCGGCTCAATTCCAAGAGTTGAAAATCCAGTGTGCGATAAAATTGATTGTTTTTTTTTGTTTTTTAGAAAAAACATTGCCCCACACTAGGAATTTCTCCTGTATCCTGTACCAAGAAAACGATACCAATGACGAAAAATCCGAAAATTTTCGCAACCGCCATCTTGGATTTTCATTTTGTCCAAATTTACACTTTCTCATAGAGAATGTTGCATGGAGGGGCACGAGGAGGATGATTTCTACCAGTTTACTCCCGTTCCAATAAAAATAAAATTGGTCATTAGTTTCAGAAATATTACAATACAATTTAGCAAATTTAAAAGTAAAGTTGGTACCTAATCGTCTATACTGACAAAAAATACTCCGAACGAATTCCTACCAAGCACATTGCGCTAATATCGGAGCGATAATACCTACAGTGAGCAGTACGACCACGCACACATTGACAATTATTGCTTGACGCGATAGCACTACTAGCTATCTAAAATTTATGATAAATTTTGATGTATTCCGTAATACCAAAAATGATGAATGAAAACTAAATGATTTACCTTTTTTTTTTTGATAATTTGTAATTTGATAATATAAGCTATGCTTCTGTTTAAACAATAATACAGATATTGTTGTTTATAATACAGAAAAAACAGTATGAAAACATGTCATTAACGCTGTAAAAACGTGCGAAATTCAATTCGCTTAAACCAACTACATTTTGGATAAGTTTTTTGAAAAAAAAAAAAAAGATGTACAAGCCTAGATAAATACTGGCTAAATTCGAATATCAACATAATAATGGTGGAAATATGCTCAAATTGCAAATGATTTAGGTATTACGTTTGTATGGACAATTCATTCCATCCATTCCGCATTCTATGCCAGTAGCATTGAGTGGTTAGGTTATGTGTTCTGTGCTGGCAACGCGTCGTACGTCCAGCCAGTAATAAGACTCGCCAATCAAGGAGCGATGTCCCAAATTAAACGCATTATTAATTTATTATACATAGAACAAAAAGTATTTTAATAAAACACGTATACTAAAAGATAAATAATTAAATTATGTCTTAAATGGTGAAAATTTCAGACGAATACGCTTGATAGTTTTTGCGTGATTCTCAGTTTTATATCCGCGTTAAATATAACTTTACAAATTAATTACACTATGTAATATAAACATAATTTAAAATATTCACAGATTAACATAATAAGAAAATGCTACTATTTAACATATATTTTTTCCAAATCATTAACACGTGTAGACGTGATTTAGGTTTAAAATCATTTATTCTCATAAAAGACAAAAAAGCCACTTACATGAGAACAGACAAGAAACATTAAGTAAACTTATTTTAGGTAACCGTCACCAAATTATATGTATAGAAGAAAAAATATTAGTAAATAAAAATTAGTATAAATTAGTTAGTATTAATTATTACTATTATATAAAATTAGTCTATACTCATTCTCATTCTAAAGTTTCAATTCTCAATCACCAAAGTACATTTGAGGACGCTAGTTATATAAATAATATAATTAATATATTTTCAGTATAAAATCATTAAATATCGGTTGTCGTCGCCTTAAAAGCCCTCGTCTATTTAAATATAAGCAGAAGTTGTTATAGCGAACAGTGGTCGACAAAATGAAGATGTTACAGTAACATTTTATCTATGATCTGCTTGTAAATACCATGTATCTTCGTAATGTCAATATATTCATAGATATGATCTTTTATATGAACTTTATTGGAACATTCTAAATCAGATGCACGGATGTACTCAGCGCGTTTATTTTTTGATTGCAAAAAATCTGTTGCTTCATTGGCAACGTGATTCGCGGAACCATTGCGAAGATGCCTTATTGGTCATGGGAAACTATCAAATTGCTATACCTACTGTAGTCAGAATCTGAATAAATAATCTTTGAGGGATCTCATGAAGTTTTCATACAAATTTTGATTTTAAAATTGACATTTGCGATTAAATGTCTAGTAAATTAGTTTTTAACCGACTTCAAAAAAGGAGGAGATTCTCAGATAGTCGAAATCTTTTTTTATGTATGTTCCCCAATTATTCTTAGATATATTATATATCATAGATATATTATTATTTTCTTTGAAATTTCTTTGACTGAAGGCAAGAAAGAGGTGGGAGGTCTATTCCTCGTCAGTGTTCACTCCAGCCAGCCAATAAAGGCAAGCCAGTTATTATTATTATTAGACCGATTAGGAAAATTCTTGTTTTGTTTGAAAGGGTATACTTTCGAAGTGGACCCTTTATCATCATATCAGGATCGGATGATGAAATCCTGGAGAAATCGAGGGAACTCTTCAAATATTATAGGTACACGTACAGAGTTTTAGGTATTTTTATAGTAACTCGTGAATTTGCTCTCGAAAAGCACCATTTGGTGAAGTGGAACTGATGATGACTACAGATGGCCACCGGAACTACTCAATAATAAGTATTTGCGATTCGAATACTTTAATATGGCTGCAAGAAAGGAGAATGACCAAAAATGTATGGAGCTTGGTCCAAATGTCCACCACTAACGAGACCTATGTAATAAAATAGTCTACTAAATACTGAGTCATTATAACCAGACCGTAACCAAAATTATGCTGTCTGAAAAAAGTTATGACTGAGTGAAAATTCATGTTTTTTTACCTATTCATGCGAAACATATCGTTAATACCATTCTGTCCATATCACATTTTGAACTAATTTACGCATGTTATGTCCATGCCGCTTGGTGTCCCATGCTAGGTTCTCGCTGAAATAGACTTTGTTTAAAGGCCCGGAAAAAAGAAAACACAAGAATGCTACATAATATTTTTATTCGTGACTTACAGTGTAAAATAAACATAAAACATATATAATTAAAAATGAACATTATATACCTATCTACATCAACAATAATATTGTGGGTTGTTGTCTCGCCCATCCAAAGTACCGCACAATTACCATCACATAGCCACAGCAACCCACAGTTTGCATGCCAGATAAACATGAACAGTAATAGTTAGAAATTGTTTCTCGACCATGTTCTAGACAAACCAGGAGACCTAATTGCCTTCTGGAGGGAGCTGGGCTGGTTGGAATAACCCCCCAAACGGCCGCCATGGCCCACGCACAATGGTCCACCTGACGGACTGAGTGCGGAAACCAAACCCCATAACATAGAACAACATAGTAGCTACGTGCAAGTTTTACATGATATGTCCCAAGTGCAAATAATACTAGATCTTAGTGTGTAAGTACAGGGAACTCGTCTGCTCCGATAACATCAGCTTTGATGTTACGGAAATTAGCCCGTTGTCTATTTACATTTCTTTGTGTAACAAACGCACCCAAACGCGCAATAATTCGCTTGCATGCACGCTGTCTTCAATCAACACATGAAATGCATTTATAAGCGCAGCGGTAATGTAATTCCTTCTTCGTAACAATGAATGATTGCAACAAACACAGTTTCTTCTTTCTACTTGCATTATCACAAAAAATCAACCAGCAAAAACAGAAAGCGAAAGGGATAAAAAATATTGATATCTCCAACTTGCGCGGGGTTATCGATGAATCATCATTAGAGGCGCATAAAGAGTAGCTACTTGTGCACAACTAAAATGGATTTAAATAAATAGTGAAGTAAAACAAAATTAAACTATTATTATTTTTCATAAAGTCGTAACTTTTTACTGACAGCTTATTTTTTTTTGTGTCATACTGAAAGTTTCTTTCTGTTTAGTGGACTATAAGTCAACATAAGTCTCGTTAGTGGTGGATATTTGGACCACTTTTGTTCATTCTCCTTTATGCTCGTCACAATGCATAGGGTGAAGTGGAGCTGATGGCGAAGTAACAGAAGAACTCCCCAACAGTTAACGTCCCTGTATCGGGAAAAGCAATATTTTGTAAAAGGTGATGAATAGTTGACATTAGGCTATTGTAACTTAGATAAATTAAAGAACGACCCACTAAAAAGCGATAAATCAAAACTTTTTCACAAAAAAAACATCCGACTTCTACTATGAAGTGAAAAATAACTAAAATTTCGGATTTCGGTAGCAAATAACGAATGGTTTTGTATTTTAGTTTTTTGCCACCGAGTTTTAGTTATTTTTCACTCTATAGTGGAAGTCGGTTTTTTTTTTAATTTTTATCTACTTGGTACTTACTTTTAAGACATAGGTACTGAAATTTAATTAAATAAATAATAAAGAAAAACATTTATTTGTACACAATAATGACATACATAAGCACACAAGAACTATAGAATGTTGTACAATAGAGTCACATAATTAGGCGAACTGATGCCTCCTAAACTAGGCCAAAGGCCTGTGTTTTAGGAGCCAATGTTCCTTCAGATATAATAGCATACAAGTATTGAGTGGCATGCAAGTAGTTATTGCAATAACAAAATAAAATTAAACAATGAATTAAATTAAATAGATACAGTATTATTATATTAAGAGACATTTGTAATAAGATTCTCGGTTTCATCTTATGTTAACTTCTGCAACCAATTGGTCAGTTTGATTTTAATTTCGTGTTTAGTCAGGGAGTATAAAGATAAAAGTTTATTTATGATGATCAATTCAAAATCATGTTGATTTAAAACACTATTTTGAGACCTGCAATGACAGTCACTTCCTTGCTTTTTCTTGCTTTCTTTCAATACCGTTTACTCGTACCTACCTAATAAAAGCAACTCGCAATAAAATTATCGTTCTAATAAATACACTCCAGAATAAAAATTTGTGAAATTTTGTATGTAGCAAACCAAGACGCATAACCCGGGTGAAAACAAAAGGATTCACGACTTGTTGGTTATCTTCAGATGACGTAACGATCGTGTATAGTCTAGGCGTGAATGATAACGATCTTATGTCTCAACCAACATGGGGTGTGCAAGAGAGACAAAATGAAGTTGTAATACAATAGATATAAAATATTAAAGATGTTATACAAATTACCCTGTCAGAGTAAAGCCCATAATAATCGGGGTTAAGGCTTTGTCTTATCCGCAGGTTATGTCATGTGGATTATCACTACACACGTAAGGTATCGGTGTTTTATAATTTAGTAGGTAACGATAACGTTTTTAGCATGTTTTTTTAAGTTCCTTCTACATTTTTGAACTTTTTGTAGGGCCATTAGCTTCATGCTTTCTAAAGACGAGAAGGTTCTTTATTGCTGGCAAGAGTTCGACAGAACTGTTACGGGGTTTCCCCATAAAAACTCTTGCCCAATGTATGACTAATATGACTATAGATCTTGCCATGTAAGAAGTGACCGTATCACCAGAGCGGGCGGCTTAGTTTCTATGTATGTCCGTCTATTGACACACAAGTGTCAATATTGTATCTTTATTTTTCCTGCAGCCATGGAAAAATACAAAACAAGAGCAAGTTCTGTAATATCTGTATTTAATTAAAACGAAGCAACTACTCTATCAAGTTCGTCTTCTGTGAAGCAAAGCAGCATGAAGCAGTATACTCGTCGTCGGTCCACGTGACTGGAGAATATCGGAGACAAGTAATAGGCATCTTCTTCTGGAGAATATCGGTCTGCATCTATTCTACACAGCTAGAATCAAAATTTACATTAGACAGTAAATAATACGAGGTCTGAGCTTTGCATCTGTGCGCCAGTATCTACCAGCCGTCTTTCGGTCCGCTGTCTTGAGGTAGCAAAATGGCCATGCCAACAGCTTACGCTACTGACATTATTTAGGCCCAAGAACTTAAAATAATGACCGTCACAGATCGTTTTGCATAAATTGAAGGTTAATTTTAATTCTTGGTTATTCATTTTGACTTCACACACGCATCAATTGGCGATGGTCTATGGTGGTGGCAAGGGCGTCAATGCTTGGCTCTTGGGCGCAAAATCCAGGTCGGTCAAAGTGTGTGTTCTAACCGGATTTCTCAGGAGTAGCCCAGAGTCTGAATACGTGCCCAGGTGATGGTAATAGGCTGTACCTACCTACTTTTGTGAATATTTGCGTAATGTTGTTTATCTGATTGTCCTTATTACCTTAATTGTATTCTAGATTACATGATAATTATATAAAATCAGCATACCTTTCTATTGTCTTTTTCGAAACACACCAGCTCCTCGAAATGACTGTTGATTTTGGCTTTTGGGTATTTGAAATAGTTTTGTAATTCAGCGTAACGACCTAAGTGCTAGGAAAAAATAATTTAAGATTTTTGTTACACAATTTCTGACATCCTTTTTCTCGTGTCGTAAAGTAGACGAAGCAAAATATTTACCTACTTCTATTTGACTATCCACTTTACTAGAAATCTTTTGTAAAGTAAGATTTTTGTTTAGAGATAATCTTTGAAATTCATTTTAGCTTGGCGCTTTTACCCAACTAAATGAAATGTTTGAAACTCAAGCTCACTCGCAATAGAAGCACATCGTTGCTAAACTTTAATAATCTGTGAACTAGAGCATTGTGTTGGGTAGGTTACTCATAAGTCACAGCATAAGAAATTAAGTCTATATTGCAAAGTATGTTATTAATTAATCACTTTAGTAACAGGGTAAAACACAGCTATTTACTGACAATTTTGTGTTGGCTAATATTTTGGTAACTTAATTGTTTATGAAAATATTAATCATACCTCTGGCTCTAAAGAGCCACTTTTTCTTATTGTGTCTTGAGGAAATTCACTCGGAAAAATTCTCCTTAACTCAATATCTTCACTGAAACCAATCAAAGTGTGTACATATATAGTGTTTTATTGGTTATTAGTTGTGTTCGACTAACTTAACAACAATTTACTCACTACGTGTAGATGACACAGTTACACCTCATGATCAGACTGTTCAGGATCTATAAAACGAAATAGCGTATAGAAATTAACCAGCTGCTAAAAAACTATTATCCAAGATGATCATAATCACTTACTAAATACGCGGCAAAACAACATGATATTCTTAACATTATGCAGATATTTTAAGACGATATGACACGTCAAATAAATAATCAAGTTTGAGCAGTACCCTGAAACCCCGACTTATGAAATACATAGCTCGTAAACTATGTTCAATACAGTTATTGGTAAGATTTTACGATGTATTGCACATGTTATTTTAATAAGATTTTCTGGGTTTTCCATAGACCGCAGTTCACAATAACTCTTTGTGGTAAAATGCTATAGAAAATTTGAAAGTAATTGACACAAACAGCATGAAGATTTCAATGACTTCTATTCTGTTCAGTTGTAGAATGTACCATTCTCAAAATGCACCTTTCTCGTATAGCACCTTTCTCATTATCAATTGGTATGTACTTTAATCAGAAAAACAGGGTTTTCTCTCTGAAAACGAGAAGAAGAGATGTTAATTTTGCCATCTTGTTTTCAAAAAGTTTATTTCTCGGCACCCTACTAAGTGGCTACCTAAAAATACTCAGGAAATGCAACGATTCAAACAATACACTCACCATTAAGTTAATTTAAGATAACAATTCCCGTAATAAATTCGTTGCGCTTAAAATAACCACACTCGAATCGCTAACGTGTTTTCGAATGTCGTATTTTTTACCTGTTCCTTGTAATTTAAGAGCACTTTTATTTTACATACGAATCAGGACAGGGAGGCGTAAATTAAGATGGAGCAAGCACGTAAAAAGCGATAAGATACACGCAACCTCCTCAACTCAGTTTGGTAATAAACACAAAGACAATAAAAAAATACATTTAGACGAACATGCATGATTTTGTTTACCATACAATTTAATTCTGTGTAAGAATTTGCTTTGGCTATTTCAAATAAAAAAAAGCATTGCAAGGACCAGCGTATTTAATAATACATAAAAATTATTTTCAGAAAAACACATTTAAGGCACACAAAACAATTTTCCAACTAAAATGAACATTACAGAAAAAAGTGTGTCGTTGCGTTGGTGCCTGTACTAATGAATGAAAATCATTTTATCACAGACACCAGCACGACCCATTGTGTCACCATTGTATTTAGACTGGGACTAAATTTTTTCATCTAATAGACAAGTAATATGCTCACTAGGAAGTTTAAAAGTATTGTTTTAAAAATCAAACACCCACAGAATAACTCTAATATATATTACTGTCAAGCTTTAACTGTGTATATAGTTTTAGATTTAGAATGTGGCCCTGAAACGGAGAGAACCGTTTTGATCCTATTAAATTGCAACTCCTACGCAGTGTCATCAAGGAAAGCAGCACCATAATTGTGTAACACACTGTCAATCACATTACGAGGGTTTTAAAAGACATTTCTAATCCATTGCTTCATAGGTTTGAAAAATACGTCTGCTCAACGATGTAAATTACGCAATGAACGTGGCTGAAATGTTAGAATTAAAGGAATTGCGATCAATTAACATTAAATGTGGAATGAAAAAATAGTTAAAAATTAGCTAGCTGAGCTCGGCGTTTCCTATGTGACTACCCTGAGAAGAAAGGCCGAAACAAACTCAGAGGTCACAGTCTCTTTTAAAGTCCAGACATAATCTTGGTCAGGCCATATGAAGACCATGTAGATTAGTATCTGAAATGGTCTTTTGAGAAAAGAACTACACAGATTTGTGTGGATCTGTCCTGTCAGTGCAAGCATTTGTCAGTAATTGTGGAGCTCAACTCGACGAACACATACGAACTACGCATCAAAGACATGACGTCACAAAAATCCTGCATCGCGCAATTAGAGTTTTGAATTAGAGCGCACCGCGCGAACGACATATATATGACTATCCGACATCAACAGTCGGGCAGCCGGCCCGCCAGACACAACACCCGTCTGGTCGGAGGATCCTCCCTTTTCTATGGTGGATGAGTGAACTTTACACCCTGTTCCTCATGCCCCTAAATTGGTGACCCCGACGTGATCGTCAACACAGCCTTCGTGCACCTACTTCAGCGTGACGTCATTATCATCATCATCACTCCCGCTAGCTTTCGTGAGGTGAGTCACACAGCCAGCCAGGACCCACGGCTTCAACGGGTATCGTGACCACCAGCATGCAGCAAACGCGCATTCCTGGTCATCACCCTCAGCCTCATGAGCAACCTTGGCACAGCACCTGCACTTTCGGCCAGTCTAACAAGCAGAGCTCTTTCTACCCTCTCCTGGTTGACGCTAGCAGTCAGCCACTACCCGGCGCTATACCACATCCGACTCACTGGATCGTGACGCAGCGCCACCCCGACTCACTGGAGAATCACCGCAGACAGTTCCGACTCACCACGAACTATGCGGCACCCGGTTCCGACTCACTGGAACATCCACTGGTACTGTGAAGCATCGCAAGATACAAGACTCAGCCCACTATCGACCTCCGGTCTCCGGAGGGGAGTGATGTAGTGGTTACACCGCCACATACGAACTACGCAAAAGACATGACGTCACACAAATCCTGCATCGCGCAATTAGAGTTTACTGCGCGAACGACATATATAAGACTATCCTACATTAACAGTCGGGCAGTCGGCCCGCCAGACACAACACCCATCTGGTCGGAGGATCCTCCCTTTTCTATGGTGGATGAGTGAACTTTACACCCTGTTCACCTTGCCCCTAAAAAACCAAAAAAAAAGATTTGATGTTCTTTTTTTTGGGGTCAACGACCGCTAGTGGTATAGTTACTTGAAGTGTTGTTGTTTTAGGTATCATGTATAGATATGGATCCCCATAACGTCTGCGGAGTTTTGCTAACAATTTTTTTTATATTTAAACTTATAATTATTTTGTCTATATAGAAAGGTCGCTTCTTCCCGTAAAAATCGTACAATACCTATTAATCGAACCTATATAATCGCTCTTCTCAGTAATGTTAGTGTACGAACTGAGTGAAAAGCGTCCAGCGGAGCGTTCAGCGTTGCGTGCAAGCGGCGAAGGCAACCGCTCGGCCGCCACTCAGGACACCTACGTGTTAATGCATCTGTTTGACACAAACGCCGCACGCCCCGCCCCGCTGGACGCTTGATTTAAGCGGGCACTCAGGCCGTACACTTAGAATTACAACTTCCGTAAGAAATAAGCAGATAATTAAACCCAAACAGTTTAAACACTAAAATTTAAATTCGGAAGTTCCGTCAAAAATAATGAATTGAACACTGGCGTGCAAATCAATGAAGAATGCTTATCTAACATTAAGTATGACAAATGTTTAATAATTTTATTCATTTACAATCTTCGGATTTTATTTGCACTTATTTTTTGTCGTCCTTGTATGCAATGACTGAATGTGGGTGAAGCAAAAGGAGTTTATTTACAATAGGGATCGTAGTTATATAGTTTCTGCGTAGCCCCAAGGCAAAAGGGCGTGATAGGTGTGTACTTAATTGGTTTATATCGGACTGTAGGTAAAATAAAAACACAATACATTTTTAAATTCCTTGAATTAAAAATCCCAACCATCAACTAGAAAATGTTTTAGGGGCATGAGTAACAGGGATGTAAAGTTCACTCATCCACCATAGAAAAAGGAGGATCCTCCGACCAGATGGGAGTTGTGTCTGGCGGGCCAACTGCTCGACTGTTGATGTCGAATAGTCTTATATAATGTCGTTCGCGCGGTAAACTCTAATTGCGCGATGCAGGATTTGTGTGACGTCATCTCTTTTATGCGTAGTTCGTATGTGGTGGTGTAACCGCTACAATGTGTTCTTTAAAAAGAGCGGAGTGGCTATATAATTATTTGAACAAAACAAATACTAAATTCTAATAGTTTATTATCACAACATCAAATAATTCTTCTATCGTTGAACCTTGTGTGGTCATCAGTGACTCGTGGGTGGTAACCATTAGCGTCTGCTACATACTTCAATGAATAGGGCTTTCCTTTAGAGTCGATGTACCCGTACTCCCCTCGAACAACTAGCGAGCGACCTTCAGGCCCTGAAATAATTCCGCCATCTTCCCTTCTGTAGGTACCGTCCGATGTTTCATATCTGTTAGAACAAAGTAAATTGAAGTAAATATTTACGTCTATTTATGAGAAGTTATCACATAGTCACAGGTATTTTTACAGTTGGGTAACAAAAATATAAAAGCAGAGGATATAAAAAAAAATATTACCTAATTCTTTTCAATATCACATAAATAACTGCTAAACAATCACTAAACAAATGGGTAATTATTCTGTTCATATGCAAAACAAATTGGATTGTACATTTAATTGGCGGATACATGAAGCAATGTGGAATAGTATTTAAACTTTCCGAAACTTGAAATACTTGCAAGCAAATGCGAGTTCAAAATAATCACGGTTTCTCAATAGATAGAGTTGCATTTCGTTATTCTCACGCAAAAACTATGATTATTATTAGAATTATTGACGGGCAAAGTTCAAGTCAGCTAAAACATTCACTAATGCAGGTGCACTCAACATTTTTGATCAGTAGCTAGTTTCCAAATTGATTTATTGCATCTGCGTCATTCCTAATCCTAAGTGTGATTATATAAAAATTATAAAACGGTATACGATTTACACATTGTATTGTGTAAGTGTTTATTATACGATGACTCTTTAACTTAACCTTAGATTAATAAACCTCAATTTGTTTTTTACACTTGTTATGCAAACCGTTACTAATATTTTGGAAATGATAATTCCTTAAACGTCTTACCAATCTATTTCGATCTGTAGTAACTAAATAATTAAGTCCATGACTCTAGGTTCGTATAACAAACCTACGGTATGTTAATAAAGTACACGCCTCTAAAGATAGTTTACAGATATTAATCTTACAAAACTTCTGAAGGAAACCGCTTTATTTTCAAAATGTGTTTACCAATACTCATTATGCGTTTACACTTCTAACTAACACGCGTTCCTTATGATGTAATTAAGTATACTGCTAATTCAATTAAATATAAACATTGTCATCCATGTTGGTAATAAAACTGTTAAGGTGTCCTTTAATTACTTTTGTATGTTTTTCCCGTAATAAAGTGTTAAAACAATTTACACATTATGTCATACATAAAAGGTAAGGTTCTTACTAAAATCGTCATGATGTACCATCGCGGACACTGGCCTGACCACTTTTCAACCTTATTGATAAGGCAATAAGGTTGAAAAGTTGTGAGGCGCCAGAGTCCGTGATAGTACATGATTCAATATTACAATTAAAGGCTTAGTTTTAGTTTGTATTGTGTAAATATTAAGGTGAAAAACAGTAAAAGGATTTCCTTTTACTGTTTTTCACCATCATAATATATTTTCAGCATCTATTTCAGCACTAAAGATGGAGGATTCAATACTTTATATTAAAAATAATAGTTAGGTACATGACGATATTGGCCTGTCATATTATATTTTCCAACGTGTGACCTTATTAAAATCACATCACTGGTTCGTAGATTAGTCTGTCAACATGTATTAGACGGTCGTAAAAAACTAAATTAGAAAGATAAAATATTTTGAATTAATTATTAGGTATAAAATTACTTTTTTCTTCTTTTTTCTAACATTATAACGGATCATCAGGATTGCTAACATTCGGAATTAATAATTATTTATTGGACATGCTAATTATTTCACGAGTTTGCTTTGTCTAAGTCATGACCTTTTTCTCAGATAGGATCTTTATTCTTAGGTACGAGTAGGTATATGTCGCAGTAAGATGGTTTAAGCCGTGATGCAGTTATATCCTTAAAGATATCTAGGGATAGGTAATACGGGCTGGTTTCCGCAACTCCACGTCAAAGCGCGTATTTTGCGTACAGGTGTGAAAAATCGGTCATTCAATCCACCCCAGCTCCTCAAAGAATGCCAGCAACGCCTTGGTATTATTGGCAATCTCGCGTAGGGTACCTGGGTTACCGAAGTACTTTGCCCTGTAAGTGGCGACCACTGGGCAGTTTAACAGCACATGAGCTGCTGTCTCGTCGTCCGCTCTGCAGAGCGGACTGTTTGTGACTCCTATGACAAAGAGGTGTTTATTAAATGACCCATGGCCAGTTATAGCTGCTGTAATCACACGCAGCTGTTGTTTAGTTACTCGAAGAACTCTTTAGATATCTAGGGATATAGCTATATACCGTAATATAGTTACATGAAAGCTCTTCATAACTGTATTACTAGGAATATAACAATGATACGATCACGATCTTGTAATATAACTATTAGGGCATTCCGACCAAATAGGTTAGGTAAGAACTGTGACCAAACACGCGCGAGCCGTAGCAGCGGCCGGCGACCGCTACGTATGAACCGCTTTCATATAACTATATTACGGTATATAGCTATATATCTAGGGATATAACTATATCACGACTTCAACCATCGTACTGCGACATATACAAGTTTTCAGGAATTATAAGAAAGAAAATTTTGTTACCATACCTACCATAGTACCATTTTCTTTCATATAAGTATACAAGTAAGCTAATGTAATGAGAACGGAAAAACTATTATTATTTATTGCTTTAATATTATCGCTATAATTACAAATGGCTGCAATTAGTGTCGAAATTGGCAATTTTTTAAAGCTATACATGCAAATCATAATTTCCCAACCTATCTACTAAACCTACCAATTACCTTCTGTTTTAATTAAAAAGTTAAGAAATAAATATGTGGTATACTAAATTATTCGATGTAGCAATTGATATTAATTTCTCATTTGCTAGGTTAATTATTTAGATTAGCTTTCCGGCATTAAAGGTCAAATCTAATAATTTCACCATTAAGAAATTATTGAGACATAAGCCTCGAAGAAGTCATAAAACATGCTAGCATTATAATATATCACAATTAATGATGTATGCCAATATAATAATACCTACATTGAAATAGCAGTCATTATCACACTTACTCGAAACTGTATGAGCCGTATCCATTATTGTTGTATGTGAATTTTTTAATTTGCCCTCCAAGGCAACTAACTACTGTGAAAAATGCCATAAAGACCATAGGCAGGACGTAGAGATGAGCACCTTTTACCTGCGCAACAAAATACCATAATGTCAAGGCCAACGGGTCAAGCAAGCTACGCTTTTCATTATAATAATACGTCTTACGTTCGCTGTTTTGCCAGCGATTTGTATAAAATTATTTTGCAAGTATTGAAAAGAGTTTGGTAAGTATAGAGGGAAATTGTTGATGGATTGTGGAGTGAGTCTACAAAAATAATTTGAATGCGTAAACTTACTATTAATATTCTCCCTCCTATTTATTATAGATTTCATCTTTTAATTTAAGAGCTTTTATTAAATACAGAAAGTGGGCAACGTCACAAATAGCTGTCCAATATTTCGCTGTTTTATTATTTTAATATTACTTGTGTTGAAATAAGAAATATGGCTAACTAGTGAACAGCTATTTGCGTCGTTGCCAATCTTTTGGATGAACGCTCTTAAAGCTACTACAATATCAACTGTTAGTGCTTTTGGAAAAAGAAAAAAAATCGAAAAAGACAACAGACAAACACTTCGTGATAATATAATATTAGATGATTATGAATGACCATGAAAGTAGGTAGTAGTAATAATCTGCACAGTTATTTAGGAACACGATTGAAGACTGCTAGAATTCTAAATGTTACATCCGTGTCTCGAAGATAAGATATATTAGAGAGATAATAATTATCAGAAATTGATAATGAACTAATGTAAAAAATATTCGCTAAGTTTATACGCATCTAACCACAGAACGTAGTAAACTGTTATGATTATGCATTTGCGGTTACTACGCACGATTTTATAAAATTAGTCATGGTACCTATGGTGGTATGTTCATGATCATGGGCCGTCCTTATTTTGACCTAATTTTGGTGAGGCCAACTGGTAGTGTTTTTTTTTTTTATTTATTTTTTTTGTCTAGGGCGTCTCGTAGCTCACCTCTGAGGTGATGACTACTTAACCGGTCAATCCTGCGGCTGCCTTAAGCTACTAACTTAAAGCCTCCAGCCAGGGGCAAAACTATTCTAAATTAAAACTAGGCGAACGCTCGCTAAGGGCACCCCCTGTGGGGTACGGACCTCGGCTTAGGGCGTCGCTGGGGGGAGGACAGCAAGTTGGGACAGGTTGGATCAAAGATGATTCATTATTATTAATCGGGGAATTTAAGACTACATTCACGCGGCGGCGAGGTCGGAATGCGGGTCGGTGTACTGGTAGTGTTGAAAATCTCGTAGGCTATATAGATTTTTCGTGAACTACTTACGAGTATACGATATACTTCTAAATGTAAATCATGAATTCTAGGTTTTAGTTCTAGGCTATATATGTGACGTCAAAGGTAATTAATATGGTAAACGCTAGATTTCATGGCAAATATAGCTTATTTAGAAGATTTGATTTCTTGTTTAATTCTCATTAATGCGTAAAGTTCCAAGAATGCAGTGTATTTTTTATCCCGGATGCTGCTTCAAACAACCGTGTCAGATTTTACGGTGGGTTTTATCTTATTGTTAACTACAAATGCAGTTTTATGATAGATACAAGTTGTAAAATGCAAATAAGTATAATAAAATAAAGCGTCTAAGATCTAAAAGCTTAGTAGTCCTTTATTAATTTATAAAGCCCAATAAGAAATGACATGATTGACCTATTGATGATGTACCTACACTGACGATTTATTCAGCTGCATTTTCCCGCAAAATTTAATAATATATCTTCGAGGTTCCAGATTTATAGTTCCAGCTCATCTGTATGTTGAAATTGTTGACAACCGCTCTAACGAGTTCAACTAATTCCATTGCCGATTTATAGTCCTGCTTTCTGCTTCCCAAGTAGTATTCAAATATTTGCTGCCGAATGGTAAACTACCAACAAATATAGACGTATTGCTCAGAGGCGGGATATTGAGGGTTTTAATTATGATGATACCTCAAGAGAACCATAATTTTCAGGCAAATCTAAATACTGGGAAGAATGGGTAGAAATAGAGTAGCTGTCTACTGATTACGGTACAAAAGCTGAGAAGGATGAAGGAAAAGGATTCATTATGAAATCTACTTGAATAAAAATAATTCTAAGAAATCATACAGAGAATGATGTCAAGTGGTTAAAATAAAATAATATTCTTAGACATTTGACAGGTGAAGATAATTCTTGGACACTGTATTGAGTCATTAGTTTATTGCTACCTACTCAATAAAAATAAAAATTACTTTATACGTAGGTATTCATTAGCAACATTTCTAAGCGGTTATTTCGTTGTTTTTTCTTTTTTGTTACAGACTTCTGTCTGGTCCCGTAGTAGTGATACTCATATTACTCATGACAGAATTTATTATTAGTACCTAAAATCTAAGTCAAAATAATGACTTACATTTTAGGAACTAGTAATAAATTCTGTTACTGAGTTGTTTGTGAAAATAGTGACTTTGCACACTCGTGCACATGTATCATCAATTTAATGGATCAAGATTCCTTATCAAGAACGGATTGCTTCGTAGAACATGATACTACAAAGGTTCGAATTCGAACCGATAGTTATTCTGAGGTTCTCGAAAACCGGATTTTAAATCCAATCAATTTATTAATACTACCAATTACATAACAGAATTAACATATGAAACTCGTTTGTTTTAACTTACCATATTGGGCGTGTTCTTCATCAGAGCGGATCTAAGTGGACTGTGAGTTGGGGACAACTGCCCACACTTTATATCCAGTTCTTCAAGAATGTCATGTCTGGACTTCATTCCATAGTACAATGCCACGTCAAGGACTAAAGGAGTCATTGACACTGTAACATTATTACGCAAACGTGGGAAGGACCCGACGATTTACACTGTGTCAGCTAAACTGTGTAATTATTCGCTCCTGTTTTACTGCATGGCATTGGAGTCGTTAGTAGTAGCAATAAATCTTTTTAATATATATTATATTTGGTGCTGTTGAGAAGCAGCAAAATGTGCGTTATGAGACTGACAATACTGCTTGGAATGCCTGTGACCATAAAGCGATTGCAGTTGATATCGCGCAACTCCCCAGCAATCAGTTACCCTTATCGATATTCAAGTTACCTGAAACCTGGTGTATGACAACAGTGAATATATTTTCTGGTCAAAATATTCTAATTACTAACCTAAGAAATGCTTATTTGTAGTAGGAATCCTTCAATGACCAACTCACTTGCTCTTAGATCAACACTGTTCTCAGCAAAAGTCCACACGGATGAATATTGTACTGTAGCGGTTACACCGCCACATACGAACTACGCATCAAAGACATGACGTCACACAAATCCTGCATCGCGCAATTAGAGTTTACCGCGCGAACGACATATATAAGACTATCCAACAACAACGCGATCAACAGTCGGGCAGTCGGCCCGCCAGACACAACACCCGTCTGGTTGGAGGATCCTCCCTTTTCTATGGTGGATGAGTGAACTTTACACCCTGTTCCTCATGCCCCTAAAGCACTAATATCTGAGAACTGTTATTGACTACTTCATAAGCATTATATTTTAATAAAGAAAGATTTATTGACAAAAAAGACCAAAATATATCCTTGATCTTTAAAAATTATTTAGGTTTATTAGCTTCAATCATCTCTATAGCATTTCATGTTAACTTGTTTATCTTTTATTTTTCACATAAAACACTTTTAAGGATTGACATGAATTGAAAGATAATACAGTATCTCTCATTATTATTCAATTCAATATTAAGGACTTGTCAGACACATGTACAAAACCGCGCTCGATGAAATATTGACATCCTGAGTTCTGTAGAAGAAAAACTTGATGCAACTTATAGGTAAGAATTAATGAATTATAATCGCTGTACCATTAAATTGATTGGGAGAAGTTAACAATGTATTTTTACAATTAACTTTACAAAGCAGATACCTAACTTTGCTAAGCAGAGACCTCTGGATAGATAAGTAAGTACCTAATTAACTTTGCACTGAACACATCCCGTCTCTCACACATCTCGTTCTTAAACGTACGCAACGTAGACTCTACTACGCATTGTCGCAACGTAATTTCCATACAACTTCGTAGACGCAACGCTAGCGCAGCGTATGCAATTACGCAGCGTCCACGCGAAATTAACGCCTAAAATAGAAACATGTATTCCCGTTCGTCCCACTGCCGTCGTGCCGCTGGTGGGACGAACGGGAATTTTTCGACCAACTACTAAATTATTCCCGTTCGTCCCACTAAGAAAATCTAACGAGAATAACTTTAATATTATTTATTAAATTCCCATTCGTCCCACCAGTGGACCGACGGCAGTGGGACGAACGGGAATACATGTTTAGACACAAATAGACATACGCTCAGTGCGAAGACATCCTACGCTTCTCCATGCAATTATGCGAGAGGTGGCGAATAAGTTTGAGTAGCCCTGTAATAATAAAATGTAAACTACTATACTTACAGTTTATTTTTGATCTCACCCGGTTTTATAATAAGACTGATATTTATATTAATGTTCCTCGCCATTCAGGTCTCTTAACGAGCCCTTTCAATGGAACTGTTAAAGGTTTTTGTGTATTTTTTATTGTTATTTATTATTGCACTACATTCAAATAGGTAATAATTCTATTCTTATATTGACAAGTTTTTTAATATTTTCACAACTAACTAAAAAGATAAGAAGGTAGTAAGCTTGGTGTGACTTTAGAGGAAATATGACTAAAAACGGCTCAGTTCATACAGCAACGAAGAAAATAATGTATTTATTTCTTGATTCAGATTTACTTAGATGTAAAGCCGCGAGCTTCCAAAGACTATTTGACACCTTGAGGGACACTAAACGCCCGTAGGCGTAATAACAATAAAACCTATATTGCATTAATATCTCCTTTTCTGTCAAAAAGAGGTCGTTATTAGCTAATTAATTAATTTGTATACAAAGTCAAAGAATCAGTAATATGAGGTCAGATTTTAAAGTCCATTTTAGTCTGTCGGTGATAATTATGTTCAGGATTACTCATCAACTGAAAAAGAAATCTGTGTGTATCTGTGTTGTATGGTTTTTGTTTTAAGTTAAGTTTTTTCGATGATCGCACACTAGGTACGGAAATATTTTTGCCTTAAAAACCGAGCAAAATTAAAATGTTTTAGTTCGCGTTGAGTTTGTTAACTAATTAGAGTTATTAAGATCGTGCGAGGTCTTTGTACCGAACCACTATTAATGTTAATTGCACGGAATCCTAAATGTAGACCGTGGATTAGCCAACGTAAGGTTTAGAGGCTTTCAGACTAAGTGGAGTGATGATTTTTGTGGTAAGAGTCGATTAGTACTCTTATTTTTACATATACATTAAAATATAAATTTATACAAAATGATTTTAGAATATTGCTTTTCAGCATTTCACGTATTACTCGTAGCTGAGAGTTAAAACACCTTCAATATTATATCAGTTCAGATTTTATGAATATTTTTTCACACAAATTACGAATTTAAAAACCGAAATGTTAATCGACTTTTGTTGCTGACCGTACCAGCTGTCTGAGGCGATCGATTGGAAAGATCTATGACCAACATTCCTACTTCAGGGGACTGAGGCATCAACCTATATTACTATCATAAATATGGTAATTTGATGTAATTAAATATATGTTATTTTACATTGGAATAACTGAGCAGTTGTGGGTTTACGATTACTTACACCTTTGCCTCTCAATGGAGAATATAGGCATGATGATATTGTTTCGTTATGTTTATGATATTTTTTAATTGTTCTCGTGAATCTATAGAACGAACTCGTGATCCTGTCATTAAGTTCTAGTTCATGATTCCGCATATCAATATTTATGAGATTCGACTAATAAACATCAAGGTTTTTAAAACTGAACATTATCTATTGTTTCAAATAACACAGAAATCCTATATTCTCATTCGTAACAAGAATGTTCGTGTTTGACTGTTTTACAATAATTTTTCAACGGAACGTGAACGGCACTTGACCGAATGGCAAGTATTCCACTGATGGCAATGAAACAAAATTTTGTCAAGTGCGTTTCAGTGGAACAGTTTAGAAACATTATAGTAGATTTTATAACAAGTGCACAAAACGAACCATTTCTATCCGAGACTGGCGAGGGCTGATAGTAATGTCGAGGATAAAATGGTCTTGTGGACGAGTTATAAACTCTGCTTTTCATTTCGATTGCGAGGATATGAAACAGAAGTATAACATAACATTTCTTTAATTAAAATTCAAAGTAAAATTAGTACAGTTTTGAATACTGAAGGAAATTGTTTTTATGTCATAAAAAACACCAAATAAATTAAAGTAAATATTATAAAATAACAAATTCTATCTATGAACTTCTTATTGTGTTTGGCTGTATGGCTCATTTTCTTTGCCTTAATACATTTATGAGTAGATACGTTAATGCACTTGTGCACAAAATTCGATTTTGTGCAGCCTATATCCTGCACAAATAAGCACTTTCAGAGCATGAGAAGTGAAAAATCTTTTTATCCGTGATTAAAACTAACATGCTCTTATCTTCGCCAATATCGAAGCGTAATTTTGACAGCTTAGCATTTGGTGATTAAACTATGGCATAAAAGAGCAGGCTGTCTTACGTACAAATGCCTCTTACCCTGTAAAAGACCAGTTAAAGGCTACAATCAGACTTAAGACAGCTCCAGGTTAGCTGAGTTAAGAGCGTTTATCCAAAAGTTGGCAACGTCGAAAACAGCTGTCAAATATTTTCCTGTTTTGATTAATTGGGCAAAATTACTGTATGGAAATAAGAAATATTGCTAACTAGTGAACTAGAATACTAATAATGAATTGCAATTTTATTATAACCCTGAATATGATGCTCTAACCATATTAGGCGTAAAAAAGGCATTTGGAAAGTTTCCAAATACTTTTTTTACATCTAGAACTAAATATTCGGTGTTACGATATTAATTATTGCATTTCATAATCAATATTTTAGTTCGCTAGTTAACCATATTTCTTATTTCCATACAGTAACATTGGCAAATTAATCAAAACAGCGAAATATATGACAGATATTTGCGACGTCGCCCACTTTCTGTATAAAGGCTCTTAAAGCTTTACAAATTGTATCTACTTACCTCACGTAAGTACATGGATTCTTCAGGGATTTTTTTAGTAACAACATTACATAACACAACGCCTGTATTTCATGAAGGGTTAGGCGCAGGTGAAATTTTTGTACTTATATATCCACATTTCGACGATAATGTTGAAGTCCCATGTAACAGGGAGCGAACCGTTTGCCATCAACCGAGAATAATTCCAGACTCTGGGCTGCTTCTGAGAAATTCCTTATGGAAAACCCAACAATAGTAGGTACCTACAACTTAGGAATCGAACCCAGGACCTTATACTCCGCAGTAGCGAGTAATTGCGACTAACTAGGCAGAAATAACATAAACATCACGCCTGTGTTCCCCGAAGGGTTGGGCAGAGGTGTACATAGGTACACCTCTGCCACCCACAGTACAACCACTTTTCGCCAGTGATATTTGAGTCTCATGTAATAGGGGGCGAGCCTATTGCCATCAACCGGGCACAAATCTAGACTCCGGGCTGCTACTGAGAAATTCCAGATGGAAAAACCCAATAACACCCGACCGAATGATGCCCGACCCGGGAATCGAACCCAGGACCTCATGGTCAGCCGTAGTGCTTGCAACCACTCAAAATTCAAAATTCAAAATATTTTATTTCACATAAACCTACATGGGCACTTATGAAACGTCAGAAGCTAGGTGCACGGTTCCAATTGGTCGTTTCCTATGGAGAAGAGCCGGCAAGAAACTCCACGGTTACTCTATTAAAAATAATTGCTTTTTACAATATTTTCAAATAACAGTGTTATTAGATATGGGAGGACAGTGTAGGTCTTTCAACAAGTACCAGGTACTTAACAAAATAATTTAGGTCAACAAATATACAGTCCACTAAGCCTACAGCGTTCTCACATTCACAAAATCTCAACCACTAGACCAATGAGGCAGTTAACGAGGCAGAAATAATAAATGCGTCATTTTTAAGTTATGTTTTATTATACGGTACAGATAGATATGAAATAAGTCTTGTATCTTAATACGTAGGAAATCTGCATTTTTCTTACTTTCCTAATAACGTTGCTGTCACACTCGCGGGAAGGCCGAATCCAACCATCATTACCTGTTGAATAAGAAAAACACAATTACAACATTTTAAAGATCTTACTGTAAATAGGTGGCAATACTTCTGAACTTTATTATAAATAAAAAATCATATTTGACGGCAAGAAGTTGACCCTCCTACGGATAACTGAGATACCAGAGGCATCGTAAGTGCATTGCCATTATGCCAGAGATAAAGCTTATTGCTAAACTTGTTAGCTTTATGTGCCTGTACGTTTAAGTACCTATTACATGTTCGGTGCAAAATGCGTTCAAACTGAAGAACAGCCACGGTCCTTAAAAAATATACCTAAACGGTTCTAAAACTTGCAATCTCCTTCACAAAAAACCTATAGGTACTGCTACTAAAATATATGAATATAGGATGACCTTCTTTTACTAGGTCTTGTTTTTCTTTCTTAAGGAAAAAACATGGGTAATGTTTTGTAAAATTCAAAATAAAAACCGAAGCAATATCTTTTATTAAATTTTCCAGAATAATTAATTTTGCATTACACGAACAAAGAATTTACCATTTAACACTATTAAATAATAAATTATGCCTTCTATAAAGTAAAGCCTCTCTATGTATTGTTTTTTTGTCTAAGTATATTGTATATCCTATATAGGTAAATATTGTAACGTTATTTCATTTACAATCAAATAAACAGAATTTAAAAGGTCTAATCGGATCACTTAGTAGGTGAAAACTGCGATAAAAAAAACGCAGTATTCATCAACACAATCAATGAAATCTTTAATTTTTGTTTAAAAACAAATGGCTTTTCATGTACCTAAAGTTATTTTTCATACAATCTTCCTATTTCCCTAATAATGTAGCCACCACATTGGGACCCACAGCTCCGACTGCAGACCCGATAGGGACATTCTGTAATGACTGAATCTGAAAAAAATAATTAAGGTACCGTTAAAGAAATAAAATATAAATAGAGCTGTTTTGCATTAAAACAAAACAGATATTATCTTATGAAAAACAGCAGTCGGTGAGAGCTAATATGATCGCTCGCAGGTTTGCACGTTGATCAAGAGTACTTATTTCGTCATATTGCACCTCATTTTTATACGTGTAGCCTGTGGGTAGATTGCAAAAAAAATCGTACAGCGCCCTTCGCGTTCAATATAATAATGCGTTTCGGGTATTGATGGGGGGGCTGATCCGCTTCTGTAGCGCATCAGGGATATTTGCTGATGCTCGTGTCGATTGCTTCTACGCTACGATGCGAAAAAGATACGCTTCCCTGGTGCGCCGGGTGCTGGCCAGCCCCAACAATATACAGCAGTGTATCGCGAGCAGTCTGTACTGTTTGAATCGCTGCTGCAAGCTTCCCACTTCTGTGTGGAGCTTATATCAGGGATTCGTTAAGTGTGTAGGTTAAGTTTACTGGCATAGTTGTTAAGAAACAATGTTACTACCATATTGAGTCTTGTTACTTGTTAATTAGACGGCACAGTTGGCGCAGTGGTTAAGCGATTGACTGCTGCGCTGCGTGTCGCGGGTTCAATTCCCGCACGGAACAAATATTTGTATGACCTATAATTAGTTGTTCCGGGTCTGGCTGTTTGTGTATGTGAGTTTAAATGTATGTAAATGCACCCACGATACAGGAGAAAATCCTAGTGTGGGGCAACGTATAGAAAAAAAAAAAAAAATGCATGTCTTTCTTTAGCTATTACCCGCGGCTTTGCACGCGTGGAAGTCAGAAATTATCCCATGGAAACGTACAACTGGGATAAAAAAGTATCCAATGTGTTGATCCAGGGTATAAACTATCTGTCTGTCTAATCCAAATCCTATACGTAACATAATGATTGAATACTAGCGTCAATTCATGGAAGTCTAGTACTTTTTGTTAGGATTTATGGCATTTATACCGGGGAAATGATATTTTTTTATAAATGATTTTTTTTTGAAAAACATGATTTGTCTTCATATCTTTTTTTTTGTAAATTTTTCCATTGTTTTAATAGTTATTCTACTATTCGGAGCAGAGACAATACCAACAAATCAAGATTAAAAGTTGGTCCAGCTGTTCTTGAGTTATAAATGGTGTAACTAACCCGACTTTCTTTTATATATCAATCTGCCTAGCCTTTTCCCAACTATATTGGGGTCGGCTTCCAGTCCAACCGGATGCAGCTGAATACCAGTATTTTACTTGAAGCGACTGCCTATCTGACCTCCATAGCCCAGTAACTGGGTAATACGATACCCCTTGGTAAGACTGGTTGTAAGAATTTCGGGCTTCTAACGACCCGTAACGACTGTCAAAGATCCACGAATGATAGCCGGGACGTATGTAAAGATGGTCACCCATCCACAGACCAACCCCGGCAAGCGTAGCTTAACCTGATGGATCGACCCGTGCGGCAGTTATTACTTAGCCACGAGCTCCTCCCACTTTCTTTTATATATATATATACCTAGATAAAATAAGTTGGAGCAATGTGCTAGCTGTTGAGTTTTGAAGACTTCTATGAATGACACTTGACAATGCAGATCAGCTCGCTATAACCATAGATTCCTGCTAGTTCCTTACATAGTGAAAACTCGAAGGTGAATCTGCTTTTTCAACCAATCAATATGTTTTGAAGGGAACTTAAAAAGCAATTAAAGAAACCTATGCTACAGTACAGTGGGCCGCACGTCTGTCAGAATAAATCCAGTAAAAGCTAACCTTATTCTATTGAAACTCCGTATGCGACAAGGTCAGCTAAAAGTCAAAGGGCTACCACGGACGTGCGCACAACTGTACATAATACATGTGGCAACATGTAAAAAAAATGTCTTGAATAGTTAAGTAAGAAGGTCAATCAATGAAGATCTTATTATGACAAGGGCCTTTGGTATCAAGGTGTTCTTTGTTCTTAAAAACTTGGTGAAGTTGTTCAAGGGTAGAAATAAATAAATATATATCCTGGATATGTAGTACCCAATATTTTGAAACAATGTGATTTAAAAGAGTGTCCAATGAGTTTTTTGCGCTTCCTGCTATCTTTCTGACCGACCGACAATTCAAAAGTGCTTGTAAATGGTTTAATTGAAATAAATGCTTCGATTTCGACAGGAGTTTGAATAGGTACCTTTATATTTGCTAGAACTGAAAATGATCTAAACCATTCGTTTGTCCATTGAAATGATCTAGATCATTTTCAACGACCCAACGACCCTTTCAACGATCTACTTAGTAGATCGTTAACCTTCTTTCAAGATCAAATTGGCCACTTTTGACTATTATTGGTTACTACCGGTTATTACCGGTTAGGTCGCTAATACTCTGTTTTTTGACACCAAGGTGTCTATGGTAAATATTTGATCGCTACCAGTAGTTTCGACTCACGTTGAGTGTTGAGACTCAATTACGATAATCTCTACCTCGATGGAGATAATCTATAATTTAATTAACTAAATCGAGTTCGGATCGGAAACGTGTTCGAATCGAAAACAAAATCAAAATCGAATTGTTTTCGGGAGTTAGACCCCAGATTATTTTTTCGTTTTTTTATGTTCCTTCACGTAAAACTGAATACCTTTCAAACCATCGCATATTCACAATTAACTACAGTATTCGCATAGCATAGTTAGATATTTATTTAAATTCGCCATTCGATAAACAAATTACTAGTAAGTACAATGCTGCAATGCAATAAAGATAGGAATATCGAAATAACAAATGCGACATTTTAGACACCTATGTTTTATTGAGATAAATAATACGGTAAATGAACTGTTAACGTTTTTTCTTGCGTAGCGAAGCTGCATTCTTCTTACTTTCCTAACAGCGTTGCCACCACAGACGGGGAAAAGTTTCTATTTGCTGTTGGTAACCCCTGTTGAAAAATAAACGTATAATAAGAATAATAATAATACGTTCAGTTTTATTACTAACTAGCTGAGCTTCGCACGGGTAGCACTAAGTACTTATCTACGGAGCACCTACCTATCTACCTACCCTACATACCAACTTACCTACATACCTACCTACCTACCTAACTACCTACCTACCTACTTACCTACCTACTTTCCTACCTACTATATCTACCTAATACCTACCTACCCTACCTAACTACCTACCTCTCGACCTACATACCTGCCTACCCTACCTACACCTACTTATCTTTTATAAAAACCTTGTCCTGCAGGGCTAACATGACAAGCGCGAGAAAGCTCTTTATCTCGTTTTGTCGAAATTTGTCTACGATTCTGACGTCATTCTAATCCCTAACATGACCGTTAACGACGACATATCTCGAAAAAGGAACTTTGACACTTCTATAACTCGCGACGAGAAACCGATGTTGCAAGTTATTAAAAACAAATTATTTTTATTATAGCAACATCGGCTTGAGATTCCGTTTCATTCAATGGTGCCGATTCTCTTGTCACAAATGCCTCTAAACTAGACTAAAAATCACCAAAATTTAGATTATTCCTGTCAACCGACGGTTTTCCATTCTGAAATAGACTAAAGTGACACAACTTTAGTTGACGGCACTGAGCTATTAATTGAGTGAAAACGGCAATTTTGCTATTCAACATTTTACGTTCTTCACCTAAAATTTAGATTGTCTCAGTATTTAATCGCGATTAAAAAATTAACTTAAATTCACACCAACACCTCGAAGGTGCAAAAACAATACTGTCTTTTTTTCTTTTCTCTTGCTTATATCTCGAAAACGGTATGTAAAATAATGAACATTTTGACCCCCTTTATGAAGCCCATAAACGCCTAACACTCAACATCTAGGTAATATTTTTTCATATTTTCCATACAAAAAACGAAAAATTTCATATAAAACACGTCGTTCCAATATAAATAGTAGATTAAAACTAATTACTTTCATTATTAATATATTGGAAAATAAAATGATGACTAAAATAAATACAATTATGAAACTGCCATGTTATTTTGGAGTTTTTTTTTGTATCATAATTTTGTCTACTCTTCTCGTCGTCAAAATCGACGACGAGTAAATACGACTAAATGATAGAAAAATCGGAGATTATCTCGTGTTGAATTGTCAAAAATCGAGATAACTAAGGTGCCATGTTAGGGTTTGTCGAGAAAACATCAATTTTGACAGAAGGAGTCGACTATTTTGTATAGACGCGCTGTCAGAAAACGAGAAAGACACCGGAATCGACAAAAATTACTCACGCGAGAGTGAGTAATTGTCGCGTGTGTCATGTTAGGCCTGCTGAGAATAACGCGCACAACAAAAAATAATTATCCAGTTTGGTGCAGCCGTTCTAGAGTTTTGCGCCTAGCAACACATTAGCGATTCATTTTTATTATAATATAAATATATGTCGTGGCCAGATCTTAAAATAGATCATTTCATGAAATGAACATCGAACACTGGTCACATCATGATGTGGCCAAAAATTTGTGATCATTTCGTAAAATAGTTAGATTATCCACCAGTAGAGGCGTTGATGTCGCTTTGTTTTTGTTGTGCATCATGGCGGCGAGCGGCGGCATTCAACAAATCAAACCAAGTAGGGTGACTAGCACGAAAAAAGAATCGACGGATTTTTATTGGGCTTCCAAATATGATATTATGGAAAGCGATCAACTTGGAAGTAGCGCTCGCCGGCCGCTGTCGCGGCGTACATGATACATAGCACTTAAAATTTGTGCAGAATAAACATATTTTCTTTCTTCTTTCTTTCTAGTGGTTTAAGTAAGATTTTCGTACCTAAGTTTTTCTTACTTAAATTGTAGCTTCTTTATAGATTGTTGTTAAGTTTTAGTATGATTAGCCGTATAGTAGTACTGGAAACCCTTCCAGTACTACTATACGGCTAATCATAGATGAGGGCCCATCCAAATGGGTACGCCACTATTGCGGCGATAAGTCTCCTCTTTGAGGAGTGGCTGGAGAGGCGCCACGGCGTAATTACCTTCCACCTGACGCAGGTACTCACAGGACACGTTTGTTTCGGGAGGTTCCTGTTTTGGATAAGGCTGGAGAAAACGCCCGGGTGTCATCACTGCGTAGATCGCCCGGAGGACACGGTGGAGTATACGGTGGAGGTCTGCCCGGCTTGGGCAGAGCACCGCTGTGTCCTCGTGGAGGCGATCGGTAACGGGGATCTCTCACGTCTGGCCCTGGTCCAAGCCATGGTACGGAGCGAGAGGGCAAGGGGGCCGTCACCTGCTTCTGCAAAAAAGCAGGTGACTCACGCCCCTAGCCACCGCAGGAGGAGACGCCCTGGGCGTCGGAAATCACAAGCATATTCCCGGCCACCGTAGGCGTGGGCTTGCGGACGGTGAGCAATGGGTAGCTCGCCGTCCGATAAGGACCAAGCCCGGGTCGATGGTGCGTTGTGTTCCACGCGCGCCTCAAAGAGATGTCAGTGAGTGAAGGGGTCCGATGGGACCGATGCCTGCCGGGGTTGTGGGATAGTCCGAAAGGGATACCGTGGCCCCTGGAAACGTAAAGGCAACTGAAGGAACACGGGTGGGTTTTAGTCAGTAAGAGTATGACACGCCCTCCCGCTCCGCCTAGAGCGTGAGAAGTCATTTGATGATTTCCCACCCAAAAAAAAAAGGGCACATCGTTTGATGGTGTATTTTCCACCACCTGATAAAAAGCGGAGTGGGGGAAGAAGAAAATCAACTTGGACAATTTCGATTTACATAGAGTTGATTAGGAATAATGTAAAAGAATTCTATACAGTTTGGAATGAAATTCCAACAGTAATGAAACCGTTACAAATTCTTCGACAAGATATTAATTTCAACGGAGGGAGAGAATCTTTGAAGTAAGAAAAATATAAAGTAATAATCCCTCTCACCCTCACTCGTAAGAGGAGGCCTGTGCCCTGCAATAGGACGTATATAGACTGATGATGATAATGATGAATGACTAAGCTATCGTTTGAGTAACATGATAAATGTTATTATTTTTTACAGACTTAACTATACTTATGGAGATTATTTTAGAGTATGTTAAATGCCAATCAAAAAGGACCATTTTGATGGAGAGAGATGAAATAAAACTACAAAGATACAAGTTTTTGAAGCGTATTAAGAAAACCGCTAAGCTGAAAAGCATAATAAATTGGATGTGATTTATTTAGATGAGACTTTCATTCACGGTTCATGTTCTATGAACAAATGCTGGCAAAGCAAAGATATTGCAGGTCCATCTAAAAGTATTTCACTTGGAGCGAGGTGGATCATTGTAAGCGCTGGTGGCTGGTGGCTGACTATCACCACGACATGGGTAAGGAAAATTTTACAAAATGGGTGACAGAGAAGTTAATTCCAAATCTGACAAGACCTTCACTATTTTTTATGGATAGAGCTAGTTATCATTCCGTACGGATGAAGAAACCGCCCACACAAGCCAATCGTATCGCTGATATAAAATAATGGCTTCGTGCAAATGATTTACATTATGATGATCTTTGGCGTTAATTTTAATTACTTGAAGTAGTGAAACAAAACATGTCTGCGCCCCTATATGAGATAGATGAAGTATTAAAATCACACGGTCACGAAGTTTTAAGACTCCCACCTTATCAGCAAAAAGTTGCTGATAAAAATGTAAATAGGCCTGCAAGTAACATTAGATTATTAACAGAAGAAGTTTGCTCACAAATTGTTGCAGAGGAATGGCGAAAATGTTGTGAACATGTAAAGGAAATTAAAAACCATTTCATCAAGCAAGATAGAATAATTGAATTGCTGGAAGAGCGATTTCTAATAAATCTTATCTTCATCATCTGATGAAGAACAAGAAATGCAAGTGGAGTTCTTGGAATCGTTTTCTAGTTCTGAATGAGTTGTTAAGTTTTAGTATGATTTAAATGATAATATAATAAATGATTACAAAAAGTAATTATTATTTTTCATGACATATTTTCCTATGTTAAGAATCCGATGTATAACAACATTTTTCATACACATACCTTATAATATACTTCATGTTCATTAATACTAAAGACATAAATAAAAATTAAACAGTATCAAGATCGTTTAATTAATCCAATTTCCCCAGTATTGCACGCAACAAACTTTTATTTCTCCATTTGCCATGAGATTCCGGTAGACCAGAACAGTATACCTGGCCATTTCATGAAATAATAAATAATAAAATGAAATGATCAATCCTAAGATCTGGAAACGACATTTATAGCTTTGTTAAAAAAAATACATAGTAGTTCGTGTCATGAAATGTGCAAATTTATTTTGATTTACTTTGATAATTTAATTTGACTTAATTTTATATAATTTTATTCAATTTCATTTAATTGGATTTTGTTTATATAATTTTATTTTGTTTGTTTTCATTTGATTTAATTTGATTTAAGTTTAATTTAATTTCGTATATTTTATAAATTCAATTTTATTTGTATTTTGATTTTAGTGGGTCATTACTAACGTATTTTATAAGTGATACTAACAACAATATGAATCATTTGTGTTCGATTTAAATAAATAATAATAAAAATCAATTAAACTAAAAATTAGTTATATTTTATTGGGCGATTTCCTTTAGGTATCTTAGAGAAACTTCCATCATTCCCGCACCCAGGACCTAGGATAACTGTCATGCGTCACGTCGTAGAAAACTAACTTCGGAACCAACTCTTGATCGATTTACCTAATGGTCAAGTTCATGGTTCTACATGACAACAGCTATTTTTGTTTGTTATTATAATTTCTTACGATTATTTCCTTTCATTGACATTATTAAAACCTGCATTTGTCTTTCATAGTATAAAACAAAGTCTTATATAAAAAACAAACTTTTCGTCTCTGTGTGTGTGACCGCTTTAATCTTCTAAGATAGTACAGAAATCTCGATGTTATGACATGTCGCCATTGCATCCGTGCGAAGCACCCAATTCGTTAGTAAGATATTTAATGTTGATATAAATAACGAATGCGATATATTCAAAGTTTATTAATGTAAGTATAATCTGTACCTAAGTTTGTAAATCTTATGTCAAAAACCCTCATTATTATTGCTTATCAAGAAGTTGTCAAGCTGCTTTACCTACTCTTACTTCCCTAACAACGATGCTACAGCAGCCACAGCACAGCAGGGGGAATCTAAAAAAATAAAAAGTTGATTTCTTTAACCATATATGCAATGGAGTGCAGGCTGCAGCTGCTGGTGATTGACCTTACAGATCCTGTTAGCAAAAATATTTAGCGTCTAGTACTCAAATAATCGTAGTAGATGCAAGAGAAAAGCAGCCAGACCGAAGTGTGAATAGGCTGGCCAGTTCGATGCCGCTTGAACGTATCCAGAATTATGTGCAAAGATTGTGACCAATATTGTTACTGGACTGAATACACTTGGCAGTGGTGTGATCAGGACATATTTACTCGTACCTACAGGAAAGACGTTTCCAGAAATCGCACATGATATAGAATTAAAAAGGTTTAGACGGAGAGAGTTGCCCAGATGCATCTTACAATATTTGACCTAATAATCCAATAAAATACATCCATTGTAGAAACTCGCATGTTTCTCTATCGTAAGCCTAGGTTGAAGTATGACGTGCGGATGCGGGGTGAATCAGTGGTGGACATCTCGTTCGCCAGCCCCGCTCTGACGCCACGTGTCATTGACTGGCGCGTCATGGAGGGGGTGGAGACGTATTCCGATCACCGGTACATCCGGTTTCACGTCTCCGCCCAGACCTCGAGCGCGCCGGTCCGACAGGCCCTGAGTGGTCCGCGGTGGGCGCTGAAGCAGCTGGACCGGGAGCTCCTCCTGGAAGCCTCGATCGTGCAGGCCTGGGTGTCATCACCGGACAGGCTTGCCGACATCAACGACGAGGCGGAGTGGTTCCGGGAGGCCATGTCCGAAATATGCGACGTGGCAATGCCCCGGGTCCAGCCCAGACGTGATTCGCGCCAGGTGTACTGGTGGTCGCGACAGCTGACGACACTGCGCAATGCGTGCGTTGATGCGCGACGCTGGTACACCAGGCACCGCAGGCTTCGTATTCGACCTCCGGATACGGAAGCCATTCAGGTGGCGCTGTACGAGGGGTACAAAGCGGCGAAGACCGCCCTCCAAGCGGAGATCCTGCGGGCCAGGGCACTGTCCCGCGAGGAGTCGCTGGAGACTGAACAGAGACCCGTGGGGACGCCCATACAAGATGGTGCTGGAGAAACTCCGCCCATGGGCTCCCCCGCTGACGCAGAGTCTCCGGCCACAGCTTGTGGAGGATGTGGTGAGCGCTCTGTTCCCTTCGAGAGGGGAACATGCCTCCCCACCCATGGCTCCGCCTACTGCGGTGCCCGATGTGGATCACACCGCCGACGACGACGACGATGCTCCGCAGGTGACCGAGGTAGAGATGAGGGTGGCGGTACGTAGGCTGCCAGAAATACCGCCCCAGGACCCGACGGCTTACCTGGGAAAGCCTGGGTCCTGGCCTCAGATGCTCTCGGGCCTCGACTAAGAGGGCTCTTAAGCGCATGTATGGAGAGGGGCCAGTTCCCACTTCGTTGGAAGACGGGGAAACTGGTCCTTATCAAGAAGCCGGGGCGCCCTGCGGACTCTCCGTCCGCTTACCAGCCGATAGTGCTGCTTGACGAGGTAGGCAAGCTCTTTGAAAGAGTCATTGCAGACCGCCTCGTCGAGCGGCTGGTGCGGGTGGGGCCGGATTTGGCGGAGAGCCAGTTTGGTTTCCGCAGGGGGCGCTACACGGTGGACGCCATTATGCGCGTGCGAGCCCTCACGACGGGGGATGCGGTGGCTCGGGGTGGGGTCGTCTTGGTGGTGTCTCTAGACATCACCAACGCCTTCAATACCCTGCCCTGGAGTTGCATCAGGGAGGCACTCCGGTATCACCGGATGCTGACCTACCTCTGTCGTGTGGTCGAGGCCTATCTGGCGGGCAGGGCCATCATCTACCCCGGTCACCAGGGAGAGTGGAACCGGCGAGAGATGTCGTGCGGTATCCTACAGGGATCGGTCCTGGGGCCGCATCTGTGGGACATCGGATACGACTGGGTGCTGCGCGCCGACCTCCCCAATGGCGTCAGCGTCATTTGTTACGCTGACGATACGTTGGTCCTGGCGCAGGGGAGGTCGCACCAGGCGGCGGTCGAACTAGCGACACATGGGGTTGCGACAATCGTGGCCAGAATCCGGCAGTTGGGACTCGAGGTGGCCTTGCACAAGTCCGAGGCCATGTGTTTTCATGGTCCTCGGAACGCGCCACCGTCGGGTTCCCAAATAACGGTAGGAGGGGTTCACATCGGCGTCGAGTCGACTATGAAGTACCTGGGACTCGTCCTCGACAGTCGGTGGAACTTCGTGGAGCATTTCCGACGTTTGGCTCCCAGACTGGACCGGGCCGGGGCTGCCTTGAAGCGGCTCCTGCCTAATCTAGGGGGTCCAAACGCCTCCTGCCGGAGGCTATACGCGGGGATCGTGCGGTCCATGGCCCTGTACGGGGCACCGGTGTGGGCGCGTTCGTTGCGGCGGCGGCCTGCCCGCCGGTTGCACGCGTCCCAGAGGGTCATGGCCACCCGGTTGGTCCGGGGATACCGCACGGTCTCCGGTGAGGCGGCGAGCCTCCTTGCCGGATTGCCGCCATGGGATCTGGAGGCAAAAGTCCTCGCGCATATTTGGGAGTGGCGCGAGGAGGCGAAACGCCAGGGCTTGACTCCGATGCCGCGAGAAAACGCGGCACAGCGGACAGAGCTCCAACGGGATCTCATGGCGTCATGGAGAGTGCGATTGTCGCAACCCAGTGCTGGGCACACCACTATTGCGACGATAAGTCCCCTCTTTGAGGAGTGGCTGGAGAGGCGCCACGGCGTCCTCACCTTCCGCCTGACGCAGGTCCTCACCGGACACGGCTGTTTCGGGAGGTACCTGATTCGGATAAGGCGGGAGGAAACGCCCGGGTCTCATCACTGCGTGGATCGCCCGGAGGACACAGTGGAGCATACGGTGGAGGTATGCCCGGCTTGGGCAGAGCACCGCCGTGTCCTCATGGAGGCGATCGATAACGGGGATCTCTCGCGTCCGGCCCTGGTCCAGGCCATGGTACGGAGCGAGAGGGCATGGGAGGCCGTCACCTCCTTCTGCGAAGCAGTAATGCTCGCGAAGGAGGAGGCGGAGCGCGTGAGGGAGAGGCAAATTTCGCCCTCACGCCCCTAGCCACCGCAGGAGGAGACGCCCTGGGCGTCGGGAATCAATTGCTGATTCCCGGTCGACGGCGCGTTGTGTAGTATGTATGTATGACGAGAAAACTGTTATTCGCCGTCTTATCAAAGGACATTGGTAAGACAAGTTGGCGCACAATTTCATCTCATTTTTCTTTCATATATCAACTCAGCCTATCGCCTTTTTCAAGTCATCATCCATCTAGCATCGTCATCATCTCGTCACAACACAATACTTTTGCCGATACTCGTTCTACAATCAAGGATTCGCCGCTCCAACGGCTATCGTAAGCACACATGGCCGGTCCACTGCAACTACAACTTGCTAACTATGTTACTAGCAACCCGCCCCTGCTTCACACGGTTTTTACGACTTGATAACACATCGAGATTTCTTTACTATATGTTAGTTTAATATTAATGTATATCTACATAAACCATCCGGAATACAAAATCTAAATTATAGTCAAAACCGCGTCAATATGTTTGTATACTCGTAGATATTGTGATGATGTTGAAAAATATGTATTTTAAAATTTTGTTTATATTCCTAAGTGCATCCTTATACTTATTATTCTTCTAATAAAGCCTTCACCACGGCAATAGGTACACCTCCCCAAAATCCGTGCACATACTGAAATGGAAAACAAAAATATATCAGTAAGTTGGAGGTAAATTATAATGGATATAATGTAAACCAAAATTGCAGTGGAAATAGTAGGTATGTGCTAAGAAAGATAGATAGATAATAGGTATACCTAATTATTGTACACCAATAGAAACACTCATATGTTTAATTTCAAATGATATTTTGTAGATTTACAAGTTTTTTTTATGACTTACAGCCGTGAGGCACACACTTTTATGTTGCTATAATATTATTTTACCTTTTTATTTTGTTATAAGTGTTTCACGAACTCTGTCCAAATACATATTATTCTTTCTTTCTTTTCTTTTTATTTGCGATTCCTTATTATATGTATAAAATTCGTGGCGCAGAAAGTGCGTTTAGCGAAAAAAATCTCTCATGACCGCCATTAAAAGACGTCAGTTTCTTTACGATATTTGTGTCGTAGTGCGAGTTAACTTTTACACACTTGGTTTGTATGGAAAGGTTGATAAAGTCGCCTCCAGCAGAGCTTAAGAATATGTAGGTATCTATTAAAAAAAACATTTGGTGGTGTGCAATATGTTTGTACAATACTTTGTAAAAAAGATTGTAGACAATAAAATGATTTCTTGTTGGTATAATGTTGCAGTGGTTATGGCCGTGATATAATTATATTCCTAATGATATAGCTATATACCGAAATATAGTTACATGAAATCGGGTCATAACTGTCGGGGTGCCCTAATTTTGTTACTGCGACCAATTTCAACGTAGTTGGTCTCGGTTCTAACCTAAATTATTTGGCCGAAGTGCCCTTAATAGTTATATTACTAGATCGTGCTCACAGTTCGTAGTTAGTTAGCAGTAGTTCGTGATCATAATAATATTCCTATTATGATAGAAATGAACCATTTTCAAATAACATAACATTACGCCTGTATTTCCCAAAGGGCTGGGCAGAGGTGTATAGTATACCCATATTTCGCCAGTTATATTAAGTCCCATGTAACAGGGGGCGAGCCTATTGCCATCAACCGGGCACAAGTCCAGACTCCGGGCTGCCATTGAGAAATTCCAGATGGAAAAACCCAATAACACTGCCCGACCCGGGAATCGAACCCAGGGCCTTATTCTCAGCAGTAGCGCTTGCGACCACTAGATCAACGAGGTAGAGGTGAGGAACCGGTTTCATATAACTATATTACGGTTTATAGTTATATCCCTAGGGATGTAACTATATCAGGGCTATAACCATCTTTTTGAGGCTGACTGTGCCCTAACTGTGCGAGTCAAATGCAAATAACATCGCTTGCAGTGTGTCTTAAGTTTAAAAGCTATTACTCACGTTATAACAATGAATATTAGTCCTTACAAGTTCATATCAAAATATAGATAGTGCGATCCACGACGACGCGCCCCATTCCGCTCCGCTCTGTACTAAAGTACAGCTTACAGTATAGTAATCGCGGAGTAGGGCGCGTCGTCGTGAAATTGCACTATCTGTAATCTTATTCAAAAAGTCAAAACAGCTGTGGGAAATCAATTAAAAGCGAATCATGCTGGATGCTCAGGGGAATAATTATATTTCATTTTATATACTTACACATGTTTGAACCGTCCTTGTTTTCGAATGATTTAGACAACTCTTGAAGATCAGTCATCGTAAATATATTTAATTATTTCATAACATGCTATAATTTTATTACCTCATGATTATTAATTTCCGGTAAATTCAAGGTCTTTTTTTACAAAGAACATTAGCATGACACAAATTAATCTGCTTAGTCTTTTCCCAACATAGTTAGGATCGGCTTCTAGTCTAACCGGTTCTAGCTGAATACCAGTATTTTACATGGAGCGACTTCCTATCTGACCTCCACAACCTAATATTGGCTAACACGATACCCCTTGGTAAGTCTGGATGTCTAACTTTTGGGCTACTGACTACCTGTGACCACTGTCAAAGATTTACGAATGACAGCCGTGACTGCTTTTCGATCTCGATATGTAACGGATGGACACCCATCCTCGAACCGACTATGGCAAGCGTAGCCCGTGCGGCTATTATCCAAAGAACTTACACTACTGAATGCCTGTTATTAAAATAGCCTATTACTGTCCCACTGCAAGGCAAAGGCCTCTTCTCATACAGAGAAGGCACGAACATTGATCACCACGCTTGCTCAAGACGGGTTGGCGATTTCAGATTTATATTCGTATTGAATAAAAGTCCAGATTTCCTCTTGTTACTTCACCGATGTGAGTAATGTCCATGATAAACTCAGATCAGCCGGATTCGAACGAGGTCTTAAGAGGGTGCCCAACGGTCCACTATCGCCACTCCTTTAAAAAAATATTATCTCGTGATTGAGAAGGAATTATGAATTTCGGCTAATAAGGACCCTCGGTAAGTGTCTAGAATTTTTTAATGCCTTTTATAAACTTTTCATATTGAGACATGAAGCAACAAAATACGATCTAGAGGAATGTGACCGCTTTTCTTTAGATCGAATTTAGTGGCGCTAGCGTACCATTGCTTGGGCGCCTTCTCAACAACTAGGCCATTACAACAGACAATTCTATAAGATTAATAAAAGGATTTTGGTCGTGTCGTTCATATCATTAACATTTTTTTAAATTAAAATAACCTGTTACGTTTTTAAAAGTTCACGAGATATTAATAAATGTTGCTAGAAAATTTTCGATGTAAAAAAATATCCGAATAGTCTTACGAATTATGTTGTTTTAGAAAAATCATTCAGCTTTTGTAGTACAACTCATTCTTTCAGTCTGTAGGTTTAAAGCTACGTCATATTTATTTTATGGAATAAAATTGACGTCATGGTTTGGAAAAAAACCGGCCAATTGCGAGTCGGACTCGAGCACGAAGGGTTCCGTACCATTATCTATAAACATGGCAAAAAAACATGTCTGTTGTATGGGAGCCCCCCTTAAATACTTATTTTATTCTGTTTTTAGTATTTGTTGTTATTGCGACAACAGAAATAGATGAAAATTTTACTGTGAAAATTTCAACTGTGTAACTATCACGGTTCATGAGATACAGCCTGGTGACAGACGGTCGGACGGACAGCGAAGTCTTTGTATAAGGTTGCCGTTTTTACCTTTTGGGTACGGAACCCTAAAAAACAACCTTATTCCTCGCATGAACATTATTATATCTGGCGTTGGAAAATCAGCGGTTTGGCGTCCTAGTAAAGCGGTCCCGTCATATTATAAAGATATGACGGAACCGCTTTAATAGGACGACAAACCTTAAGTCTACATAAAAATAAATATCTGCTTATTTTTACTATGGGTACCTACCTATGTTTACCTCAGCTACTTTAAGTAATGCATTTATAGTCTATTTATAGTATGCGTAATTAATAAAGGAGAATTAAAATAAACTTACTGGTTTTCGTTGTGGCAGGACTTGATAACCATTTTCGTCAGCACGGTAATTCACTTCAACTAGTTGTCCATCTGCATCTGTGTAGAAGTACGACCCTTGGACTTCCACAAATTGGTTTTCTGCGCCAGCGTTGACTAAGCGTCCGGTTTCTTTACGTATTATGCCATTGGACGTCTCGAAGCTGCAATAAAACACACAGTTACAAAAGCATACACTATGTTATGTTATATGGTGTTAACGTATGCAAATTTTTGTTGTATAATGTTTATCAAAGACACGGTACATTGAAATATTTAACAAAAATTTTAGTGAGTAGCTTTTTTTTTAAATAATAAAGTTGGGACGAAATGTTTGGGAACTTATTTCTTTATCAAATGATTTATGTGTTTATTGGCAATAAAAAAATACTCTTTATTACGAAACACTTTAATTTATTTAAAAAGATGTTCTAGAAGTTATGTCCTCGAAATTAAACTTATGCAGACTTACCTGAAGTCGTAGTTGCCTGAGCCGTCATTTTCGTTGTGATAGCTAACAATTTTAGCTTGAGCATCATCAGGGATGACTGCAGTAGCAGCCAGTGACAACAGTGCGCACGCGGTGATTATTCGAATCATTTTGAACGTTGTTTATCTTGCTCTTAGAACGAGACTGGCTTGAAATAATGCGCAAGGTCGGTACCGCGAGCTGTAATTTAAATCTACGATAAAAACTTAAATATTATTTAAATAATTTTTTGATACAGTAATTGTACTCACCTTTAAACCACAAATGGCTCATCTTTAAAACCGTCCGGCTTATTATATATACCTTTCTGAACATAATAAAAATTGCAGATCGTAATTTTTTTTTAAGAATTACGATTCTATTAATGCTTTTTCATCATACATTTATGTTACTATAACAGTTAAGTGAACTTTGAATGACTAACAGTACCTTAATTATGTAATATACGATCAATAGAATTTGAATCTGTTGTAGTTATAAATTTAAGATCTTTCTTCTTTATCAATTGTTACATCACTACCATATTACTAAAAGTACTTCACTAGTAACGATTCTCTATACTCTGTACCTAGTCTGTGATAATTTTTCAAATAAATGAAGGTTACAAATTATTTTCACTTGCTTTATTTAATAAATATATCAGGTTATGGGCCCAGATCTACATAATTCTTCCAAATTAAGTGAAAATAATAATAAAGACAGTAAAAGTAATACTTATAAAAATAGTAGTGCAGTTTTTGTGACTCAGTGACTTTTACTTAGAATTTACAACGTTCACGCGTGGTCGTGACAGCAAAAGCGTGATACAAAATCTTCAGCTAATCTTCATCAGCTAAAAATGTCTGCAAATGCAATTAATCTGATTGAAAGGCTGATGGGAAGGGATAACTATCCCACGTGGAGATTCGCGGTTCAAACATATCTTGAACATGAAGAATGAAGTCAAAAATAATTTTATTAGTTGATCCAATTAATTATAAACGCATTCAAGAAGCGAAAACAGCGAAAGAGATGTGGAATAACCTGGCTAAAGCTTTCGATGATAACGGTATCACACAACGTGTTGGTTTCTTAAGAGATCTGATCACTACAACCTTAGATAGTTGTCAGAATGTCGAAGACTACGTAGGTAAATAAAATAATGAGCACTGCCCATAAATTAAGAAACATTGGTTTCTCTGTGAATGAAGAATGACTTGGAACTTTACTACTTGCTAGGTTACGTGAAATGTATCAACCGATGATAATGGCACTTGAAAGCCCCGGTATGGCAATTACAGCAGATTCTATAAAGACTAAATTACTACAAGATGTCAGATAATCAGACAATGTGGCACTTTTTGTCAATAAAAGTAAGAATAACTATGCGCAGAATGCTAAACCAGCTCCAGATAAAGTGAACAAACCTAACAAAGGTCCGAGGTGCTATGTATGTAACAAATAAGGGCATATAAGCAAGTACTGTAGGAACAAACAGAAAGAACAAAAGGCAAGTGAGAACTCCGGCTATGTGGCTGTATTTTCTGCAAGAACAACAGAAAATGATGACTGTTAGTATATCGACTCGGGAGCATCAATGCATTTAACAATGCACCGTGACTGGCTTTACGGCGAAATAACACCTCCAGTGAACACCATTAAAGTAGCCGATGATAAGAAGCTTATTGTAGAAAAGTAGATATCAGTATTGTTGACAAGAATGGGAAGTCAAAAAAGATCCAAATACAGAATGTTCTCTTTGTTCCTGAAGTAGCTACTAACCTTCTTTCTGTTAGCCAAATTATAAAGAATGGCTGATAAGTATAATTTGACAAAGAAGTATGTCAACTTTAGTGAAGAAGTAGGAGCTGCAAAATTAACAAACAATTTGTACCGGCTAAATACAAAAAGTATTCCTGCATACATATCTGCAACAAAAGAAAATAACTGCTACTTATGGCATCAAAGAATGGCACATTTAAACTTTGAAGATCTGAAAAAATTGTTAGTAAATACTGGTGTGAAAACGGATAACGAAAATAAAGTAGTATGCATATCTTGTTTGGCGTGGAAAGCAAACAAAGAATTAATTCCCATCAGAAAGATCCCGAGCAAAAGCGATGTTGGATCTCATTCACTCAGATGTCTGCGGGCCGATGGAGGTTCAGTCCCTTGGCGGAGCACACTATTTTGTCACATTCGTCGATGATTTTTCAAGGAAAGTATTTGTTTATTTAATTTAAAACATATCGGATGTATCTGAAAAATTCAAACAATATAAAGCACTAGTTGAAAATCAGCTTAATTTAAGAATAAAGACTCTCCATACAGACAATGGTAGAGAATATCTAAGTAATGAGTTTCAATCCTTATTAGAAACTTGTAGAATTCAAAATCAAATAGCCACCTTAATCAAATAGCTTTGTTGGGGTTACACACCCCAACAAAGTGGGATGGCTGAAAGGGTGAACCGCACCTTGCTAGAGAGAGCTCGTTGTATGCTTATTAATGCTAAATTACAGAAGCAGTACTGGTCCCAATCAGCGCCGACGTCTTTTGTTTGTAGTTTTGTTTGTCCCTTCTAAAACAAAGTTGAAGACCAAGGCGACGACTCATACCACTGCCGGTCTGACCCCTACCACACAGACCGTTGCCGGGTAACACTGGCACCGGGCTCTCTGCCAAACACCCTCCTCCTGTGGCTCCTCAAGCCTCCCCTCATCAGACGGTCATCACCGGTCAAGCGGAGACGGCCAGCTGCACCAAGGACGCGTTCTCGCGCAGCCTGGCAATTTGTGCCAAAACGCAAGGGCAAGGGTAAATGCACTCAACAAGCCTAAGCCTCAGCCTTTGCCCTTGCACCGATCCTTCAGGTCCAACTGGTGCCCCGTTACAGGGCAAAAATAGGGAAAGGCTGACGAGGATGGAGAGCCGTCAAGCACTGCGGAAGCCTGGTAAAGGCTCCCGCAAGACACAAGCCACTGCCGCTAGCTCGGCAAAATCGACAAGCGGCCAGCTGAATGTCTCCGCCGGAAAGCGGTCACAGGCAGAGGCCGGCACCAGCTGATCAGCGCCCAGTCAACCGCCATACAGCGCTCTGGAGAGACAAGCTGCAGGTAACAGGACACAGTGACCCGATTGGAAGGATCAGGCCGTGGCTAAGCGAGCTCTCAACAAGACCACGGTACGAAATAACGATAAGTTGGAGATAGTATCTTGTGGCAACAATGTCGAAATAGTTGATAGTGTCAAGTTCTTGGGTGTGCACATTGATGCATTGTTGAATTGGAAGGTTGAGACATTGTCTATAACGAAGTCTATTAGCTCGGCATGCTATGCGATTAGAACACTCAGGGAAGAATTAAGTTTACCTCAACTTAGAAGCGTGTACTTTGCCTTGGTGGAGTCCAGGCTAAGATATAGCATCGAGTTTTGGGGCAATAGCTACAAGTACAACATACAAATGGCATTCGTGATTCAGAAAAGAGCTTTAAGGACTATGCTCCGCATGAAACAGATGGAATCATGTAAAGACCATTTTATTAGACTTAAAATCTTAACAGTGCCATGCCTTTATATTTTAGTGTTGCTAACGAGCCTAGTTAAAAATTTGCATAAAATTGAGACTGATGAGCAAAGACAAACTAGAGCTAGCACACGTAGGAAAGATTTGCCCAACAATATTCAACCGCAATTAAAAGTTGTCAAACATAGCCCGAGGTATCAGTCTGTATTTTTATACAACAAGTTGCCTATAGAATTCAAAACCATGTACAATGTTAACTTATTTAAAAACAAATTGAGGACCTATTTATTGAGGAAAGGCTATTACAGTATCAATGAATTCCTAGATGACATATGAAATTGTAACATGATTGATTGTATTACTTTGACATTTATTATTTATGATCTATTGTACTTGAATACTTAATTGACCGTAATTGTTTTTTTTTACTTCTATAAATGTATTTAATGAATTTTATTTTAATTGCAATTGTTTATTGTTATTACTTACTTTTTTTAAAATTTTCAACACAATGTACCTATATTGTTATGAAATAAATTACTTATGACTTATGACTTATGACCTTGACACTTCGTGGAGAACATAAGCGGCCGCGTCTTGATCAATCCAATAGGGTCGACCAACGAACCTACGCCCAAATCCTCATGGACATTCATGAGGATTTCCCCCCGTATCCATGAGGATGTCCTCCGCCCGAGTCAGACTTACTGACTATAACCACCCCGGTGTTTCGTCTCACACTTGCACCGTGGATCACGGGATCTAATGCGACTTCCGTGATCCCCGGCTAGTGCCGACCCGCTATCCGCTATCCGCCCTCCGCCGACGCCCGGTGCATCTGCTGCGGACCGGGTTAGCGCAAGCAATCTCCCGCTCCCTTTCCACAGCCTCCTTCTGCGAAATAACTGTTTCGCAGATGGATACCACCACGTCCCAGGACTCTTCGCTGCCGACCATCGAGTCGACAACGGCCGGCAGCGACAGGTCACTGCCACACCTGAGATGAGCGCACGGCGTGGCTCCTCCCAAGCAGCACACTTTTCCAGCGTGTGCCGAGCCGTGTCCTCCTAACATGACACCCCAGGGCCAACCTTCAACGCCAAGCCGCTGTTCGCCGTGTGCGTTTTCAAACTGTGTTGCGGTAACGACCACACCTTAGCCTGGCTATGGAAGACAGTCGGCCTGGCTCTGTCATTGGAGTTTTCTGTGATCTCTTCAAAGCCTTTGATTACGTGCACCATGACACGCTTTTGCGTAAACTGCGTCGTTACGGTGTGCTAAACGAAGTTCTCAACGTTTTAAATTCGTATTTACATATTGGCGTGTGCTATCTGTCATATGGCTATCACACTAATATTATAAAGGCGAAAGTTTGTGAGTGTGTTTGTTTGTCTCTTCTTCATGCTAAAACTACTGAACGGATTTTGATAAAATTTGGTACACAGATTAGGTTGTTTCACTTTTGTAGATAGATGGATATATTGATATTTCTTCTGACTTTGCTCGGCTTGTGGTTTTAGCTTATCTTAATAGTATATTTGCCAGATTTCATGTGGATTGGACCATGTTTAGAGGTTGCACAAAATTAACAATTGAACAGTTATAAGAACATCGCAAAAAAAAAAAAAAAACAAATTTGGTTGTAGTTTCAACAAAAATCATTATTTTTCATTGTGATTTCTGTGAATTACTGCTGAATACTAGAGCTATCATGATAAAATGATTTTTTATGTTAATTCAGATCTTTTGAAGAAACAGTTGGTTCTTCTCCAATTTTAACCCTAATTTTTAACACAACACACACAAGTTCAAGAGCGATCAGAGTCATCAGGGGGTATTGCACGATCTCCTACGAGGCGGCTTGTGTACTGGCTGGATCCCCGCCCTGGGACTCGAGGGCGCGAGGCGAGCGGCTGACGCAGTGACATTTGGAGCTGCGTTGGTCACAGCTTCACGCAGCTCTGGTGGCGGAAAGGGAGCGGGAGATTGCTTCCGCTAACCCGATCCGCAGCAGACGCACCTGGCGTCGGCGGAGGGCGGATAACGCCCTCTTCCAGCCCCCCTAAATGGGTCCAGGGGCGTTGGATCTGGAGAGATCCATCGCCCCCTACTCCTTAGGATCCGTGATGGCGGCGCGTAGTGTTCCACGCGCGCCTCTCTATAATGTAAGGGGGGAGTTTAACACCTCACTCCCCCCAAACTCGAGGTGGCCCGCAGAGGTGGGCCGGCACCAGCTGAGGGTAGCGAGCGATGATCCGTGATCCCCGGTGCAAGTGTGAGATGGAACACCGGGGTGGTTTTAGTCAGTTAGAGTCTGACAGACCCCCGGCCTATTTGGCTATTTTTACTACACCTTACACCATGGATACCCTGCATTAATGATATGGCCAAACGTTGACTGACATATCATTAAACGTTGACGTTTAAACGATATAGCCAATGTTAGCTGGTCATTTAATGAAATGGTAAACTATAAGATCTGGCCACGAAATATCCAATGACTACTAAACATTAATAAAAAAAAATAAAAAAATGTTATATTATTTTTATTGCCCCTAGAAGTATTTTGTGTCTGTTACTTGAGTGGCCCTTTGTAAGACGACTAAGATGTCACGGTATATACTACAGTAGATATTTAGGGGCGTGAGGAACAGGGTGTAAAGTTCACTCATCCACCATAGAAAAGGGAGGATCCTCCAACCAGACGGGTGTTGTGTCTGGCGGGCCGACTGCCCGACTGTTGATGTCGGATAGTCTTATCTATGTCGTTCGCGCGGTAAACTCTAATTGCGCGATGCAGGATTTGTGTGACGTCATGTCTTTGATGCGTAGTTAGTATGTGGCGGTGTAACCGCTACATCACTCCCCTCCGGAGACCGGAGGTCGATAGTGGGCTGAGTCTTGTATCTTGCGATGCTTCACAGTACCAGTGTAGGTTCCAGTGAGTTGGAACCGGGTGCCGCATAGTTCACGGTGAGTCGGAACTATCTGCGGTGATTCCCCAGTGAGTTGGGGAGGCGCTGCGTCACGATCCAGGGAGTCGGATGTGGTATAGCGCCGGGTTGTGGCTGACTGCTAGCGTCGACCAGGAGAGGGTAGAAAGATCTCTGCTTGTGAGACCGGCCGAAGATGCAGATGCTGTGCCAAGGTTGCTGATGAGGCTGAGGGTGATGAGCAGGAATGCGCGTTCGCTGCATGCTGGTGGTCAGGATACCCGTTGAGGCCGTGGGTGCTTTCTGGCTGTGTGATTTACCTCACGAAAGCTTGCGGGAGTGATGATGATGATGATGACGTCACGCTGAAGTAGTTGCACGAAGGCTGCGTTGACGTTCATACTCGGGGTCACCAATTTAGGGGCATGAGGAATAGGGTGTAAAGTTCACTCATCCACCATTGAAAAGGGAGGATCCTCCAACCAGACGGGAGTTGTGTCTGGCGGGCCGACTGCCCGACTGTTGATGTCGGATAGTCTTATATATGTCGTTCGCGCGGTAAACTCTAATTGCGCGATGCAGGATTTGTGTGACGTCATGTCTTTGATGCGTAGTTCGTATGTGGTGGTGTAACCGCTACAGATATTTCAAATACTTTAGGTAAACTAAACTCTATCATCACAGGTTGCCAACGGATAATTAAAAATTTGATTTGATAAATAAAATTTATTAATTTAGTTATCTGCAATTTAAAACAATATTATGCCGATCAATTTATTCCTGGTTCTGTACTCAGGTAGGTAATGCAAAAAATTAATTAGACCAATACAATATTACACCAAAAAATAAGTATGTAGGTAATATCAAAAAGTAGACATCGATGTCACGATATTTTAATTTGCCTTATAGAAACATTTCTATGTACTACATTACTAATCTATTGATGTTTACCGCATTTTTAAAGTTCCGTAGTCAACAAGGAACCCTTATAGTTTCGCCATGTCTGTCTGTCTGTCCCCGGTTTAGCTCAAAAACAATTGGTACTAGAAAGTTTTAATTTAGTATGAGTATACACGTTAATAACGCCAAAAAAGTAGTAAAATAAAATTTTGAAAAAAAACAATTATTTAGGGTACCTCCCCTACATGTAAACTGGGGATGTTTTTTTTTTTTTCGTCCTTCCCATAATGTGGGATGTCGTTGGATAGGTATTTAAAAAATATTAGGAGTTTGCGAAGACCGTTTTTTGATTAAGTAAACCGTTCGTGAGTTATCAAGCTTTAAAGTACCAATTTTCGTTAGAGTCAAGTGTCCTCCCCCTCTACCAACTAAACGGTTGTAGTTAGAAATTCGGGAATAGTACTTATATATAACGAAGTTTAAAGAAAAACTATCATACATAAGTGGGCTTTACAAGTTTACGAATAATAATCGACCAACTTAAATTTGCGGTTACAAAAAAATGTTCTCACATATAAGGGAGAACATGTTTTTCAATTACAAAGTTAAGTTTGTTCTTACGATTCATTCATTCCAACTACGGAACCCTTCATTGTGCGTGGTCCGACACGCACTTGGTCGGTTTTTATACTACTAATTGGAGGTCACGATCTGTGCATAGGTCATTCTAATAAAATACCTACATTTATCAGCTTCCTTATATGGCTAAAAATATAATGATGCAGTTTGTAGAGTAACCACACAAACTGCATCATTATCTTCATAAGTGTGGCATAACAAATATTATTTTCCTTACGATTTCTGGAAATTATTCATCTAAATAAAGAAATCCCCGGAAAGTGCCCGTATCTAACTACCAAATTTATTCTATTAATTTAAAATTATTTACCGTTGCTAAATCGATACAAAACTTAATCATTAGGATTTTCAAGCAAGATTTTTGGGCAAGTTTCCGCTGTATAAAGTATAGAAATAATAAAGAATATGTAGGTAAAGTACAGAATAATAGTTATTTGTTATACAAGAGTGCAAAGTTGCTTTTTAACCGCGTGTTCAATTTTGATGACCGAGCAAGCGAAGGATTCTAAAATTGAATCACGAGCGCAGCGAGTGATTCAAAATTAGAATCCTGAGCGTTAGCGAGGGAATCAAAAGAGCACGAGGTGAAAAATCTTTGCACTCGAGTGCAACACGTAACTTTTCATTCCACCTCAGCGAGGAAATGACTAAATGCAAAAAAAAAAACGTTTACAATCACAAGATAGGTACACTTTTATTTCACTTTTTATTAAACTTCCTCGTCGCTAGAATCACTCATTTTAGTTTTTTCACTTGTTTTCAAGTTTCTTGTTTTTAATATACCTAAGGTTTAACAATGACGTGAAAAAATGCCGCGTAAAGAACCGCGTACAAAGCAAATTGAAAAAAGAACACCAAGAAGGTTCCGAGTCTGAGTTTTTAACAAATTAAAAAAAAGTTGTATGATATATTCGGCACCATAGAGGTAGCAGTAAATAGGTTTAATGTTTTTTTTAATTCACAAACTTAGTGCACACGATGTTCTAAATTCAATTTACTTTATCCTCTAGAGAATAAAAACGGCTTTTCCACTCAGATACTGAAGATTAAAAATACTCTTTCCGAGATGGTGGGATGAAAAATCACTTTATCTACCTGTAAAAATCTCACCGTGTAAACTTAGTGAAGTGAGCTTCAAGTGAGTTGTCAATAGTGTAAGATTCGGTGGGTGATCACAATAAAATACGAATTAATTATTATCAAACAGTATTGGTATATTATTATTTTTTTAGTTAGTTATTACGATCTAAATTATATAAACGGAACAAGTTAATTTAAATACTATTATCACTTTAATGCTAGCAAAACAGAGAACACAATTATTATTGTACTTAATAGGTAAGATATAGGATTACTTTCTTCTATAGTTAATGGCTGCCGGGAAAAAAGTGTTTTAAGAGAATTGACCAATAGTGATGTCCCGAAATCCTACATAAAATAGTGATTGAGTTATGGCGTTCAAACAAAATACCTAGCATCAGGTGGAATGCCAGGTCCCTTCACCTAAGTTATCACGGTGAGATTTCTAAAGATCAGACCGGCTGTAGGAGCTTGAAAGAAAATTATTGTAGTATTAATCCGAAGCCCTATTGGCATTATAAATCATTGCTTGTATTTAACCAGTCAAGTTTTGAAGTTGAATTGACATCAGCATTGAATAAGGAAGAAATGTTCGATCCATAATAGGCAGAAATGCCTTTAGAGGCATAATAATGGAGCTGCTTCGCTGCTGCCTCGCTTGCTAAGCCAGGGTTATGACGACACTTAAGTTTAGCCGGCCATAGACGAAATAAATTGACATTAGTCTTTCCTCAAAAACAAAATAACAAGGGACAGTGACAATACAATGTTCAACAATCAAACAAAATAACAAGTGACAGTGACAATGCCATGCTTACGGCACTAGCCGGGCCGAGGCAGCGCTACTAATATGCCACAAATAGCGGCATTTTATCCGACATGAATAAAGTGCCGCTAGCGGCACTCTATACAATTCTTTCAAAATATAACACATGGAAACGGAACGTTTCTAAAACGGTGCAAAAATTCGAAAAAAATGTTGGAATATAATAAGGCTGGCTTTTAAACATGTTTAGTTCTGACTGTACCTATTCTGGGTAACAGTTAATTACTTAACTAACCCAGTAAAGTTCAGTTATTATTGTTTAGCCTGATGTCCAACAATTGATTTATGATGTGTCACATAATGATGATGAAACCGTGCCTCGTATTGTCGAGATAAGATTTCAATAGTTATGTAAGGTGACAGATGGGACGTCGGACCAAAGGTAACTAGCCCATCGTGAATACGTCCTATGATTGGATTACACGTTAGTATTGCACACTCGACTCATTGTGTAAAGGGTATCAATTATTGTATACGATAATTATGCCGTCTGCATCTTTTCTAATCTTAGCTATTCCAACTTTAAGATGTCATTATGGTTATCATCTTGGTATTGAGCTAGGTCATTATATTATTGCTGATGTAATAAAATTAAGCATACGCTTATGTGATGGAATCACTAGGTAACGTAGCGGCTTTTTTGCGTTATAAATATGCGTTATTAAATAATTTGTAATTTCCAAACGAGACAGAAAATGAGAAAATTAAACAAACGGATGTCTTAATCGGGATCATAGAGGAAAGTAATATATCGGGTAGTCGGGATTCTCAAAGTCTAAAAACTTGAAAATCGAGACATTTTGCCCAGCTGTGAGGTAGTGTAGCTTACAGCAACAGTATTTAATAACTTCCAAATTTCATAAAAGCTGGAACTTTAAACTGTTATTTCAGTTACAATATTAGTTTGAAAGCTTGTTGGAGAGACAAAATTATTTTGGTAGGGAGGAGGATTCACTACATAGCTTTATTTAGTACCATCTACCGGTATACTCACGTATTGCGTTGGCATTGATCTCTCTACAGTATACATTCTCTTTGTTCATCGATTTTTTAAAGGCTACATCTTTATAAACATGGTCTTCAGTTAGTAGCAAGTGCTCGTGACTTTGCATAGATGACTCTGCATGCAGTTTTCAGATACCTTTACGTTAGGCACCTATTGTTGTAAGGATGCTGAATCGTTTTGTTTTTTTTTTTGCATATTATATTCCATATGGCATAGAAATTATTTAATGTAGATTTTGAATTTTTTAAAATATGTGCGTAAATTAGTTTCACCATACATCGGAATTACGTTTGAACTTTGGTCCAAAACATTAAAAACCAGTAAGGAACAGGAAATGATAGGTACTGGACTAGGTTTATTTAGGTAAACATTGGCATGGAATATGTAATAGGCAACTAATAAGGTGTTAATCTCATCTCATATTCAATATATAACTATATTTCGATAGATGTTTTCAAAATAGCTTGATTTCCCGGAGAACCCTTTTTTTTTTTTTTTTTTTGGGCGAGAAATCATCAAATGACGTCTCCCGCTCTGGGTGGAGCGGGAGGGCGTATCAGACTTTTACTGACTAAAACCCAACCGTGTACCTTCTCTTGCCTGTGCAATGCCAGGGGGCCACGGTATCCCTTTCGGACTTTCCCGCAACCCCGGCAGGCAATGGTCTCATCGGACCCCTTCACTCGCTGACACTCTTTGAGGCGCGCGTGGAACACAACGCGCCGTTGACCCGGGCTTGGTCCTTACCGGACGGCGAGCTATCCATTGCTCACCGTCCGCAAGCCCGCGCCTACGGTGGCCGTGAATCCGCGATCGATTCCCGACGCCCGAGGCGTCTCCTCCTGCGGCGGCTAGGGGCGTGAGGGCGCGAAATTTGCCTCTCCCTCACGCGCTCCGCCTCCTCCTTCGCGAGCATTACTGCTTTGCAGAAGGAGGTGACGGCCTCCCATGCCCTCTCGCTCCGTACCATGGCCTGGACCAGGGCCGGACGCGAGAGATCCCCGCCACCGATCGCCTCCACGAGGACACGGCGGTGCTCTGCCCAAGCCGGGCATACCTCCACCGTATGCTCCACCGTGTCCTCCGGGCGATCCACGCAGTGATGACACCCGGGCGTTTCCTCCCGCCTTATCCAAAACAGGTACCTCCCGAAACAGCCGTGTCCGGTGAGGACCTGCGTCAGGCGGAAGGTGAGGACGCCGTGGCGCCTCTCCAGCCACTCCTCAAAGAGGGGACTTATCGCCGCAATAGTGGCGTGCCTTCCCGGAGAACCCTGAGAATCTTATTTTACAATTTAATATAACATTGTACTAAACACAAACTTATGTTGTGTGGTTGTACCATGCTTTATCTGCCCATCACTTAGTGAAATAACCTCTTCGTGAACATTTGAGTAATGTTTGAATAAAATAAATAAGTATGTAATTATGGATTTCAATGGACAGGAATAAGTTAACCTGTCTGATTTTAATGTTAATAAGGTCAACGATTATTCAAACTACGTTACTTACTGTACTAATGAGATACCAATGTAACCTTTTAAGTAATTCTCTTAAAACATCAGTTTATAGGAGTGTAATAATAACTTATCTAAGTCTTAGGCTGGTGCCCTTAATATTGTCTGAGCTTCTAAAAAGCTTAAGAATGAAATAATAATTGATAATAATTTTATCTACTTCAAACAGCCCACGATTTCGTCTACGATCCAGGATGAAAAGTAGCATACGTCCTTTTCCAAGTCATAATGTGCCAAATTTCATCCAAATTCGTTCAGTCGTTTTAGCGTGAAAGCGTAACAAACAAACAAACTCACTTTTGCATTTATATGTATATTAGTTAGGAAGTGTGTCATACTGGCAAACTAAGCGAGGTTTGCTTTTGAGTTTTGCTTGTTTAATTGCAATTTACAGGTTAGTTTTAAATCCCCCCTAGTTTTAAATCACCAGATTTTTTTCTAAATTCGTGACATAACTTATTAGAAAGTGTATCTCTATTTCATTTTCATATTTCATTTTCATCATAGTCGGTGATATAAATATTGACCTCATGGGAACTAGTCACAAGATCGCCGCGTATCTGGATACCATTGCCTTCCATGGACTTCTTCCTGCCATCAGAGGTAAGTCATGCTTGGACCATGTTATATTGAAGACAAAGCTTATTACATTTTCTTTGGGCACTACTATTACCGACCATGATGCAGTCTTTTTCTGTATGAAAACCGGCGTTTCAAAAATAAATCCCATAAAAAAAATATTAACAAGGACAAATTAAAATCCGAATGAACCTTAGTTTTGTCAAAGTATACGAGTATCAGGAACCAAATTTAAATACCACTAGGAATAATTTCATTAACACAATACAACTATTAATTGCAAATAACTCAATTAAGCGATTAATTCCTAGAAATAAATTTATGAATAACTGTCGGTATGTTACGCTGTATCTGAATCAGAGACAGAATGCAAAAGAAATTAAGAACAAATAAAAATGACGTCATATAAAAAATATCGTACCGAAGATACCGCAACTACTGCAATAACTTATTAAAAAAACTTAAAAAAACAATATGAGAAAGATGAGCTGATAATGTCGAAAAATAACTCTAAAAATCTTTGTTCTACCATTAAAACAATTACCAACAACAATACTATAACACAGTTACCACTTACCACTGCAACTATTAACCACAAAAGTAGCAATCAAGAATGCCTTTCATCCTCCTTCCTACTGACGTTGAAGAAGTTGAAAGACCGATTCAAATATTGAAAATTAACTGCTCTCCTGGCTGGGATCATAGTGTTGAGGTATTAAAAAATATAACCGATTCTATAACACCTGTTCTTACCAATTTAATAAACCACTGTTTTGATTCTGGAATATTTCCCGACGCATTATAAAGAGCTGTGGTATTCATAAGGTGGGTGACAGAGACAACGTCAGCAACCATAGGCCAATCGCGATCCTAACAATGTTTTCGAAGATATTTGAACGTATGATCAACATCAGGCTAACAAAACACCTAGAAGAATACAATTTCTTTTCTAATGCGCAATATGGTTTCAGAGCAGGCCGCTGAACAGATAATGCTTGATCTTGTTAACTTTTTAGTTAACAAATTATACAGTAAAAATTAATGTTTAACTATATTTCTTGATCTTGAAAAAGCCTTTGACACTGTCTCTGTTCCCCACCTTATGCAAAAACTTGAATACCACGATGAAATGAAATGAATTGAAATTGTTTATTCTGTAAATTATTATTATAATTGATATTGGAATCACTTTTACACGTAATCTTAAAAAAAAAAAAAATTGCTAGTTGAGTTATTAGGGGCATATTAGGGGCATTCCTCTCGCATGTTTAACAGACTATTTAAATAACAGAACCCAATCTGTGAAAATTGGAGAACACATTAGCTTAAACTTCACGTTGAATTTGGGGTGCCGCAAGGCAGTATCTTGGCTCCCACTCTTTTTCTTTGCTACATAAATGAGCTTTGTTCACATAAGATTTAAAATTGCCACATCTCCGCATACGCTGACGACACTGCCTTAACTTTTTTCGCAGATTCGTAGAATTAACTTTTTAATCTTGCGCAAGGTGGTTTTAACACGGTGTGTCACTGGCTATCATTCTCTGACTCAAAACCAAATACATTGTATTCTCAATTTACAATACAATGGAAGTTACTAACCTTACCAATTATAATATCTCTCTACATATATGTAACTTTCCTCCAGCTCCAAACGGTAATTGTCCTAATATTAGCCCCACCAAATGTCTTAAATATCTTTGAATCGAAATTGATGCTAATTTAACTTTTGAAGACCGATCACTATCTAAAAGAATACGTAAGCTCACTCACATTTTTAAAGAGCTTCGTGATGTAGCAGAGAAACAGATGATAAGGATGGTTTATGAAACATTGGTGCAATCAATCACTAGTTATTGCATAACAACATGAGGAGGAGCATGCAAAACTAAAAGTATAACAGTTGAAAAAGACCAAGGATGATAGTAAAAGTAAGCTTATCCAAACCTCGTCTTTTCTCCACCTGAAAACTTTATGAGGAAGCTCAAGTGCTAGCTGTACGCCAGCTGTACATAATGCTAACTGTACTTCTTCAACACTGGGACTTACCTGAAGAAAGGAGAAAACGTATATCCTTCTCTAGAAGACACTACGCAATATGTGCGTCAATTGCTGTCAATACCTCTTTTGCGCAAAGTTTTTGTCCATTCCGAGGAGGTGTATTTAATATAATAAATAAAATCATCAATATAGCTAACTGTCGTAAAATATAATGTAAAAGAAAAATATTTACATGGTTACTAGATCGAAGCTACGCTGAAACGGACCAAGTCCTTGAAATAATAAAGTTTCAATAACTATTAATATTATTTATTTATTACATTGTATATTTCTACCTATACAGGGTGTCCCTGGAAGTATGATTCGAATAGGGACGTGGGCAAGGTCAAAGTCAAAAGTCAAAGTCAAATAATTTATTTCATTTAGGCACAAAAAAGGCACTTATGAACGTCAACATTTACAGAAAAAAAAAAAAATAATAATTGATTCTAGTCGCCCATTCCAAAAGGTCGTTTTCGTATGGAGAAGAATGGGCAAGAAACTCCACCGTTACTCTTTTAAAATATTTTCACAATATTCTGTATACATTAATTATATAATTATATGTGAAGACGATGCACCTAGAATAAGATTACTATACCACGATAGGTAAAAAGAATGAAAAATGAAGGAATGACATAAATTAATTATGTGATAGATGCATGGTGCTCACATATTTACAAACATTGTAAAATTATACGATATTCTTAACATTTTAACACGTACTTACTACTAATAATAAGTCAGTGTGTGAGTTCAAGTAATCACAGAATATAAAATTAATGTTTAAAAAAAATAATATTATACAATTAAATTGGCAACCAGTTTGATTTTGTCTAGATTCTAAATTGTCCTATGGAGCAGGACCAGCATGTTTCCAAGCATTTTTATCTTGGATATAATCCTCTAATTTGTAATATGCTTGTTTACAAAGTGTACTTTTTATATGAGTTTTAAATTTTCTTTCATTTAATTCTAATATATCACAAGGTATTCTGTTGTAACATTTAACACAGTACCCCATAAAAGATGTATTTACTTTAGATAGTCTGAAAAATGGTTGATCTATTTTATCTTTATTTCTAGTATTAAAATTATGTCTATCACTTATTTTATTAAAAAGATGTAGATTTTTTCTCACATACATAATATTTTCATAAATGAATTGGCAAGGTACCGTCATAATATTAATCTTTTTAAATAGTTCCCTGAGAGATTCGCGACGACTTAGATTATAAATGGCTCTGACAGCTCTCTTTTGTAAAATAAAAATGGATTCAATGTCAGCAGCCCGACCCCATAGTAAAATGCCATACGACATAATACTGTGGAAGTAACTAAAACAGACCAAACGCGCGGTTTCTACATCTGTTAACTGTCTTATCTTTCTAACAGCATAAGCGGCCGAGCTTAGCCGCCCCGCGAGAGATGTTATATGGGGTCCCCATTGTAATTTCTCGTCTAGCGTGATTCCTATGAAAACTGTTTGATTAATAAATTCCAGTTTTTCTCCATTCAATATGATGTCACATTCGCTGCTTCTAACATTTGGTAATTTAAATCTAATGCATTTTGTTTTTTTATTATTTAGTACCAAATTATTTACCGTAAACCAATCTTGGACCTGAACAATACAGCTATTCACGTCGTCGAGATTTTGTGACCGTCGGTTTATTTTAAATATCAATGATGTGTCATCTGCAAATAACACCATCTTTGGTTGATTTTGAAATAATTGGGGTAAATCATTTATATAAGCTAAAAAGAGGAATGGACCCAATATTGAACCTTGAGGAACGCCCATTACCATTTCAGACCCTAATGAGTTTGTGCCGTTGACTTGAACTTTAGCCTTTCTATCTTTCAGGTATGATCTTAGTAAATCAAGAACTGTATTCCTAATCCCATAGTGCTCCAGTTTCAGCAGAAGTGTCTCATGGTCTACGCAATCGAAAGCCTTCGAGAGGTCGCAAAAAATTCCAATGGCATCTTGTGCTTCTTCCCAGGCGTTAAAAATGTTCTTTATTAGGGCGACACCGGCGTCAGTGGTACAACGCCCTTTGGTGAAACCGTACTGTTGATCATGAAAGATGGAATTTTTATTAAAGTGCCGTAACATTTGGTTGAGAATCAACTTTTCAAACACCTTACTGAGAACTGGCAGAATTGACACAGGCCTATAATTGTTGGGTTCCTTACTATCACCGGATTTGAACAAAGGAACTACTTTACTATGTTTCATGACATCCGGAAAGACGCCTTGGTCTACACTAGTGTTAAATATGAAAGCTAAATAAGGCGCAATGGTTTCGATGACAGATCTACAGACTTTTACAGACATTCCCCACAGATCCTCTGTTGATTTAATTTTAAGATCTTTAAAAGCTTTTATAACAGCCTGGGGGTTTGTATGCTGAAACCTAAACTCCAAAGGGCATGCCTTTACATTATTTCTAAGTAAGGCAGCAGAAAGCGTGGGTAAGGAATTTAAAGCTTCAGTGGTTTTGTGGGGAATATTAACAAAAAAGTTTTCAAATTCCTGAGCTATTTCTACATCTGAGTTGATGGGACCATGAGCAGTCTCTAGATTAAATTCAGTATTACGTTGTTTTTTCCTACCGGTTTCATTATTTATTATTTGCCAGGTAGTTTTTATTTTATCATCAGCTGATTTTATTTTATTGCTAATGTGAAGAGCTTTAGCTATTTTGCACACACTTTTAAAAGTTTTAGAATATTTTGCAACATACTGATGAAAGCTTGTATTATTCATGTGTTGCTTTAGGCCATAAAGTTCAAAAAGTTTTTCCCTACTTTTGCGAATACCTGGAGTCGCCCAATCACTAAATAAGAACTTTGTGTAAATTGTTTTGGTCTTTAGTGGAAAAGTGTCAGTAAATTGTTTGTTTAATAGTGAAAAGAACTCGGCGTAGAACTCATTTGGGTCACATATATTATTAAAACTCTGAATACATAATTTACTTGCCAAAGCATTATTTAATTTATTTAGATTTATACATGTAATTTCATTTCGGTCATTTACAAACTTTTAACACTGAGAATGTCGAGCAATTTTTACGTTTTTATTTTAGAAATTTGTAAAAATACGACCTCGTTGTTAATAAAATAATCTAATTTAACAAAGATAAGAATATCCCAGTGATTCATTCACTAATGTAACTTTTTCCCATGAAAATCGCTCGAAAATTGAGTAAGACTTGCTGTAAATGTTTTTTCTTATTGAACGCGTGTTTTCTAGCTGCGTAAAAGCATTACCACAGGAAAGGCCCACTGTTCTATAACGTCCTGAAAAAATACTTTACAGATAGCCTGATAGTTTTTGTTTTGTGATTTTGTCTTTGAACACTATGCAAAATGATGGATAAAAACAAAAAAATGGTCATAACTTTGGAACCTTAAATAATTGCACTGACATTATCAGGGTTAAAAAGTTTGGAAATGACCATGCCCACGCTCTTATTTGATTCATACTTCCAGGGACAGCCTTTATAATTATTATTCCATGATTTCTATAAAGTGGAATTTCAAATAAAGTAAGTATATAATCTTTCCAAACAACAATAAAAATGTTGTCACATTGATTTGCCATCCTTCGCACCGTTTTCTGGCCTACTACTAGGGTCCGGTTTACTTGTCAATTCTTATGTAAAGCTTAAACTAAACATGTTATTACATAACCAGAAGTATATTAAAAGCCTGTCAAATGTTGAAATAAACACGAATAATTCATTGGTCAACTGTGTGTACATTGCCGTATGATTTATTTATTATGGTGATAAATGACAACAACATTGTCGTAAAAGTTGTATGGAATCTGCTTAGGTAACATAATGGTGTGTACGAGAAGTTAGGTTGCCGCAAGGGCTAAACTGTCATCCACACAGTATATCATGCCATGTTCGCAGCTGCAATTAATCCAATGGGTAACGGGTAGCAGCTTACTGGCTCATATGGACATCTTCAACAGTGTCTACAGCTATAGATAACTAAGTTCAGTGACAAGAGTGGCGTTTTGTTTTCTGAATCATGGATGTTCACAAACACGTTTAAAAACACAAATCTCAAAATATCCCCCACCACCCAAAACTGTCACAACGTTTATGAATAAGTATTTATATATTTTTTCATAATAGGCTCAAGATAATTCGGACCGATCCTTTTTTTCGGTTCTTTCAGTAGTTAGTAGTTTTTTTCATGTGAATGAATCGGCATTCACATGAAAAAAACTTGAAAGATTAATCTATTTTTTGAACACGTTGGAATGAAAAATTGAAATTCGTTTTTGTTTTAATTTAACATATTTATAATCAAATGTATCACCATTATTGTCTATACATTGCTGCCATCTAATAGGAAGGTCATTTATGCCTTTCCGATAGAACTCTCGTGATCTAGATTCGACTGTGTGAAAGCATTTTGTACTGCCTCCTGAGAAGAATACTTTTTATCACGTAGAAAATTGTCCAAATCACGAAAAAAAATGGTAGTCCATTGGAGCAAGGTCTGGCAAATACGGAGGGTGAAGAATGGTTTCTAATTGCAGTTCATTTAGAATTAAAACAGTTTCTCGTGCTTTATGAGGTCTCACGTTATCATAGAGCAATAATGGTGAAGATCGATTCATGAGTAGGGGCTGTTTCACTGCTAGTTTTGCTATCATTGTTCGGAGTTCGGCACAGTAGACATCTGTCGTTATTGCTTGACCAGATCGGAGAAAGCTATAGTGAATAACACCATGCTGAGACCACTAAACAGTTACCTCCTCCTCCTCCTTTTTATTTCCTTTGCTTTAGGACACTGTTGCGGCGTTTGACCTGAGGTCAGCCATTGCATTTTTCGCTCAAACTCAAAGCATTTATTTCAATTAAACCATTTACAGGCACTTTTGAATTGTCAAGGGGTCGGTCAGTCAAAAATATGAAACTAGTTGCCTATTCCAAAGCGTCCAAAGCGTAGTAGGTACCTATGGAGAAGAACGGGCAAGAAACTCCACGGACACTCTTTTAAATAAATAAAAAATTGATACAAAATATTGGTTACATCATTCATTTTGAAATTATGCATGTTAGAACAATGTAATAAGACGTGCACGTTCGTAAAAACGTCCGTAATAAAAAGAAGAAAAAAAAGAATCATTCAAAAACTTAAAATATATTAAAATAAGCCATGGCAGCTAAGAGATGACCAGTCCCAACTGACGGCGCCCGTTCACGAAAATGACGCATGGATCAGCACCATTCAGCTCAACCATTTTGAAGGGAGCTAAATGATCCAACACTTACGGTTACGGTTATCGTAAAGAATCCACTTTTCATCACATGTCACAATTCGATCCAATATTCCTTCATTTCTGTATCGATTCAACAAGGCAACACAAGTCTCAATACGCGTTTCTTTCTGCAGATCAGTCAAATCATGAGGCACGCATTAGTTCATACTTTAACCCCTATTATTTATAGTACTTAATAGTTTTGTTTGATAGTCTAAACTTTCAAGTGATTTAGAGAACCAATGCTGGAGTATACTTTGCTGCCTATTCAAAATTACGAGTAATACTATCAAATAAATGGGCCAGCTTATTAAAATGACTATAGATAAATGTTGTTCTTATTACATTAATTTAATCCATACTCATTTTGGCCATGTAGTAAGAAGCATTAATGAAATGAATTGGTTGCATGAACTTTGAAGCTAAGCGTCATCATGATAGGTGTGTGGCCTCACCCAATGACTCAAGTAGCAAGCATACAAATATATCAAATCGGTATTTTATTTAACTAAATATTCATTTTAGTCACTTTGATTTAAATATTATTTATCGATTCGAAGATCATCGAGCATTCTTTGTTAATTTAAATACTTAGTTAAGTATTATTCATTTTAAGCGGGTATCATGTACCTAATACTGTATTTTGAAAATACTTTGGAGTGTGTCTATTGGTAACCGATACTTACTTCCCACTATACTATAATATTATAAATGCGAAAGTTTGTGAGGGTGGATGGATGTTTGTTACTCTTTCACGCAAAAACTACCGAACGGATTGGATGAAGTGAAATTTGGCACAGAGGTTAATTTTATCCCCATATTTCAACGGGATCGAGTATTGTGCAGTTGAAACCGTGGGGCGCTGCTAGTATGGCATAAAACTTAGATAATTGTGTAGGATTTTCATACAAAGGATTACCTAAATAAGTTAATATAGGTCAGGGTTTAATAAAACGGTCAAATTATAAAATATTTTTTACTTATCGTTCTTAATTCTTCTTAAAAAAATAGTATAAATCACAGTAACAATCGTTATAGATACTTATTCTACGTGTACACCTTAACTTTATGGTGATAGGTACAGTCGTGCATGAGTAGGTACCGTTCGATATCATCATGTTGACGGGTGTGGGTCACTTAACCGCGGAAACCTTGTTGGTAGGTGGGTTGTTGTGGTTGTTGTTGCTGCTTGGGCTGGGATGCGATGTATGCGAGACTGCGGAGGATGGCTTCTGGGATTGGGGGAGGAGTGGGGAGATGAGCGCCCTGGGGCTGGAATCCTGTAAGCAAGTCAAATTCATTGTTATTACATCGTTGTTACAATAAAGGTGATTTTTCCTTGGAACAATTTAGCCATTGATTTAGAGCAAGTTGAATGAAATTGTTTCTACTCGCCAGTAAGTCAATAATAACAAAATATTGAATGAAATTGTTACTATATCGTGTAGCTTAGCACTTTTTTAAATTGCTGCAATTTGCGTTACAACGCATTTTATCGTAACAAATTCTACTAGTTGCAGGTTTCATAAGACTATGTAATTTAATGTTCATATCTAAATGAATGATCAAATAAGCTGAAGTTAATTACAACTGCAGGTGTAACATTCATCTCAAAGCGTGTGTGTTTCTCTATTTACATCATTATTACTTTAACAGGCAATTAATGTTCCAGTTGTGAACACTGATATTGAAATTAGGCATTTAGCCTGTAGTTTCGGTCGATGTTTTTTTAAGTAGGTAATTTGATGATTTGAAGATGCTATCGTCAAGAGTGCGTGAGCTTTTTTGCATGAAATAAATATAGCTAAAAGGTCTGTATCCCCATATAGGTATTGAATTACAGTTGGGTGTGAACCACCTACGGATTAACTACTAAAGCTACAATAAAATGCCATACATAGAAAAGTTATAGTTTCCAATTAAAGTTAATACTTTAAAGGGAAATACAATTGTAATGTAGCTTTTGAAAAGTACTTTGTGACATTTGAAGTGTTTTGTAACAGAAACTTTTAACATTGCCTCTGATTGCAAGATATTCTTCGTAAACTTACATGCTTTCATTGATATTTTTTAAAGCTTGCGATAAACTTGTGCTACATAAATCAGATCAGTTCTATCGTACGTATCTAAAGATGTATTTTTCATAGAAGACTCTTCAAAAGCTTCTGAATAGCTTAACAATAAGGTTATTTTTTCATTAAGAGATTACGTAAACCAAACAATATATTACCGTTCTCATCAGCGGTATAGGTGAGAGAGATTGGGATGCCCTCGGGTGAGGTGTAACTGAAGCTTCCCTGAGCCACTTGGGCTTCGGCATCCTTACTTCCAGCGTTCTTCAGGTATCCCTGTTCCTGGGCTGCGATGCCATTGCCCGTCTCGTAGCTAAAAAGAAAATAGAATACTTAATTCATTACTTAAAATCACGCCTTAACGCAGTTAACGCCTTTTTTGAGACAACTCGTAGGCATTAAAAGGAAAGACAAATGACGATCGAGGTATATGTGCATTATTTTGCTGATAATGCTGACATTCGTAATTATGATAGACTTTGTTATTACTTTGCAAATCAATAAGTGTGTGTGACAAAACCATTTCTGAAATACTGAGGACATAGTATATAAGATTTAATGTTCAAGTTGCAAAAAGTAGAAATGAACGTTAACCGCTCAAGTACCTGCGCGCCGATGACGCAATAAGAAAGGTTAACTTAAGAACATCCCGGTAGTGTCAATACTAATCGTCACTAAATGCATAGTTTACAGTGTACTTATGACTAGCAGACATAAAATTATAAATGTAAACTTAAATAATAATGACCAGTTGACCACACTTCTTCCACAAAATATGCTATCTTATCCTATCATCAGATACTTTATAGTTTTTTCTGTTAACTTTAAGGATTTCATAAATCACTTTAGGTTTTAACAAACAAGAATCAGGCAGTACTCAAGGCACTGCCACACTCTCGAAAAGATCAAATCTAATTATATGTTTCACCAAAACGTTCAATCGTGCAATCATGATGCATTGTCAATTCATGGGAATCTTTTGTTAGCATACCACTTGTTGATTTTTTTACAACATATTTTTTTCGTTTTTTTGTTGCATATCGACTTAAATCTGACATTTGAAAAAAGTAGATAATTAATTTAATTAATATGTCATTTGAAAGTTTTCAAAATAATTCTGCATTAGGCTTCTATGTCATAAAAATTGCATTATGTGTTATTTTATATACCTAATGCGTGTACACCAAAAAACAATTCTGCTTTATAAGACTCATTTAGGATTAAATTAAATTTGATAGATGGTACCCTGACATATTGTGTTACTATTAAAGTCTCGCAAGAGCATGCATCAGGTGAATCAGAAAATATCAACGTATTCATGCACTGCTATAACACCTGAGCCAATTTGTTGCGTAATCAGGGCTTGGCTGCGAACGCTTGCACAGATGCCTCCCATAAATTAAGCATTTAATACTCTCGACACTGAAGGAATCCTTGCATGATCTCATCCTATTTCACAATCTCTTGACTGATATGGATGCATATTTTAGGGCTCATCAGTATGCAAATTTTACAAAATTAGTTATAATCACCTGTATATGGAGGGCATTAATGGAATGGCCATGATTAACCTTTTGAATTTCATCAATTATAATATTAATTGTTATATTAACCTATATGTCACGAATTCATGAATTACTTTGGATGAATATCGAGATTTTTTAAAACATAATATGCGTATCGTATTTGGCTGATGCACTTTTTAAAGAACATCTTTAAAGAGCTCTCATGCACTTTTAAGGTCAAAGCTGAAATATTTATTATGATAGATTAGGTCATGACTAACTTTATGACCGCCATTAATCTTGATGGCAGATTCAGTAAAGATATATTTTTATTGTTTCACGGGGGATCATTTAATTTTACAACAATGAAGTTTGACTGGATAAAGAATGGCACATAACAGATGTTCGTCATTCACAATTTGTACCTTGTAAATAAAATTTTGCTCAATTTACCTGTACTGGTAGGAGCCATCAAAGTTAATCTCTTGTTGTTGTTTGATAATGGGAATGACTTGTCCTTGGTACTGCTGCTGCTGCTGTTGTTGCTGGTACTGCTGGAACTGAGGAGCGGCGCACGCAGCGGCCACGAGGACGGACAGAACGACGAACTGCGGGAAAATTATGTAACAATGTTATCTTTATAATTAGCACATTTCGCCACGAAATTAGAGAGGTTAGGATTATGATGAGCTTTATCTATAGGTTTAACATAAACACAGTTACGGATTCCAATGCAATGAAATCAGTTTCGTTCTGCTTACGTTATCTGCCATTTATTTTAGAACCTATTCCCATAAGAAATATATGTATAGATAGGTATATATTTCTCTGAGATTTCAGATGGATTGTATTTCTAATAGTTTTGCAAAGTTCATTTGACAGTGACCTCGCTTACAAAATGTATCTCAAAGATCGCTCGTTACAACAGAATAGGTCATTTACATTTTTATGTCCGAATATATAAAACACTATCTTTAATGAGTTTCGTAACGAAACTGACCATTTTCATCAAAAGTGTTTCTTTAGCCTTGATGCTTAGCTTGATGCGAATCTTTATCACAAATTTAAGGTGATAGATGACTCTTACAAATAGTAGAAACTTTATTCGATAGAATTCGGATTTTATGATCGAATAACTAATTTCGGTAAACTTAACATTCCGCAAAGAATGGTTGTGGAATAACTTATCACAGTTATCACGATTAAAGACGATGATGCGGCTTATAATTTGTGTTACGAAGAAAAATTTAAAAACGTTGTGCTAACATGATATAAAAAACCATTTTTGGCTCCCTCAATGACAACCAAACAAAACAAGTGCATCAAAAACCGAAAAATGCTAATGATAACTAGAATTTTAAATCGCTTCTTGAAAATAACCGTTGCATTTATGAATTAGTTTAGCCTAATAAATTAGGCTAAACTAAAATTAATGTTGAAGAAATTCATACATTCATATTCATTATTCTTGTAGAGCGCCAAAAAACTTACTACGTCATAAATTTTGTACTACACTATTTTGGTATGAAAACAAAACTATTCTCATATTCGTCAAAACATCAATTACGTGTGGGAAATTTGAATCAAGATAAATACTTTATGTATGTCAGGAATTATCATACAAACGAGTGTATCATATCACCGAGCATTGTTCAAGTAAAGACAAGCTACGTGAATGAGACATTGTAGGAAAATGTCATAATATTGCGCACTGTAGAAAAAAATCTATGAAACAATGTCATATAGTTGACCAATAGATTAGAGAGATCTTTATCGGTTTATGGGATTATTTGATATTGCTGAACTGTGCTCTTTATTATGAGAAATAAGATTTTTTATTAATTTGATTTAAACACTGATTAATACCAACTTTTTTTTTTTTAACAGAGCTTTGATGTTACTGACATTTACCACTTTCCCAAAAAAAATGATTAAATGACCTGTGACACAAAATAACACTTAGGTCACTTACCGATCTCATTTTGTGTTTTTATAAAATGTGGGTTGATATGCAGGTGATGATCTGCGGTGGATGTGTGAGGCGGGAATGATTATTGAGATCGACCGCAGCGGCTTTTATACGGACCGGCGTCAGTGTACCTCGTGAAATTGGAGTATGATAGCGCGGGCCCAGTGTGGGCTAGCGCGGAGACTTCAAAGCGAGCGTAGCCGCCCGCCCTGACACACTCCGTCCTCTATACTCGTAACACATATCTTATTGTCTTATTGACATATCGTCCATGTAACGATATATTTCACTACATGACCATATTACGCAGTGTTTCCTTGTCATACCTGCATGTCCTCACACTATCATTTTTACGACATCGATAAAATCTTTAAGCACTGTTAATTTTCTAATCTTATCTATTACTATCCTATTAAGGTAATCATCTCGTAAGATTGTGTTACAAACAACGTATTAATTAAATTTTGAGAAGTTACGCATTTATTGTAATGGGCTTGGATTTATCATTGACATTTAGATATCAATCCGCATTTTGTAATTAATACTAGCATTTTTATAATTCTCTGACTGTTCCTATGTGAATATATATTAATCTAGATCTAGATGAATACAATCGTAAGAAAATGCTATGATCGGTGCGGTTGAAAACTATTGTGGTTTTTAGGTAATCTGCATTTTTATAGCTTACTCAATTACATTATTCAGTTATGACAAGGTATGGCATTTAAGACAAGTATGATAAAAGGAACAAGAGGCATTTTTTGCTTAGCCTATCAAAAGATGTTGCGATAGATTTTCAAACCGCAAACCAGACAGACAGACGACATTTTGGCAAAACCACTGACCAACACACGTTTTGTTAGTTACTGTTGTTTTTCCCGATACAACGCAACCTGTGAATTTTGAAGAGTTATAAAAAAAATTGCAAATTAGTAGTGAAAATACAGGAATTTTGAACATATTGGGGGGCCAATTCAGATTGTGCATATAATTCTGCAAAGGATGGTATTGTTAGATCCATTCAATCAATCCATATAATTATGCAGGACATGCCTGAAAATTTTAGCCTAGCAGAAAATCTATAATTTCTGTGGTGGACCTCGTTGTAGTTTATGGCAGGCTGTGGCATCTATGTTATAGGTTTATTTCATGTATAAAAGACAATAAATAAAAACGGTAGATGTGTGGCAGAAGAAATACTTCGAGGGTATGAAAAATAGGCAGGAAAAAAATAATGGCGTTAAACGAAAATCTAATGAAAACTATATTCTTTTTCTTTTTCCAAGCGCGATGGAAATCTTCGAAGACAGTAGTGTCGAAAGGATGTTTTAGATTTCAACATACCGGTCTTTTAATTTTAATGTCAGATTCATAAAATATGGTTGGGCCTTCCACATAAAGAAGTTCAACACATTTAAAGATTGATGGTTCAAGGTCATGTATGTACCATAAATATAATACGTTGCACTATATTCAGATTATTAACCTTTGTTAGATAATTGCATTGAACTATATTTTAGGAACGGATTCATCGATTCTAATCTGATCAAAATAATAATATAATTATATTGTTTAGTCAACATATTTATATCAGGAAGATATTTGAAGTTAGATATAGATAACTAGCTTCCGCCAGCAGCTTCGCCCGCGTGATATCTTTATAAATTATAGCTATAAGAATTTTTAAATTAGTCCAGTAGAGTTTTAAGTTAATTAATTACAAACAAAAGTACTAATCTTTTCTCTATATCATATTATATATATATTATAATAAGGGTAAATTTACATTGCGGCGGAAGATAAGGGAAGGGGAGCGTCAATTACCTACTTTCCTAACTTTAGTATGTAAATCGACGTCTCAAGAATGCTTGAGAATTCCTTGACAGACGCGCTACTCGTCTTTGTTCTCATGTCTAATTCGTTAAACACAAATGGAGATAAAGTTCAAAATGCAAAACTTAAAAACAATAATTTGCTTCCCTTCTCTTCCGTCGCTATGTAAATTGACCGTAAGTTGTTCCTTAATTAAGATAATAAAGATTATGCGCTTTATGGTAACGTAACAGTGGGCTAGATGTCGTGAGTTCGAATCAAATACGTTGCGCTATTGACCTAAACTCATATTATAATCTTATTTAATTTAACTATTGGAGTTAGCACGAATACTAGTAATTTTCTGACTGAATTCTTTTTAGAATCCTCAATGTCTGATGCAGCCAATAGACGTAACAATAGAATGTTATTCATTCACTAGAGAAAAGTGCAAAGCGTCACCTACTAACGGATCGAGCAGTAACCTTTACAGTCTGAAACAGTTATAAGAACCGAGTATCCTCTTGGAACGTTTAGTTTAGTGGTAATTAAGAATTTATTTCATTATATATTTATATACATATATTTCCATTTTTCAGCATTTGGCAGAGAAACGGAAATAGGAAACCTGGTGACCCCTATTTTCAATTGATTTTTAGGTAGAGGAAGAGGATTTTAATTTAGTCTGAAAGTGCATGAATTAGGCCTAACTACTATTGTTAAATACACAGTGAATGGAATTTCTTCAAGCTTGTTATAAACCTCGTACGTGATCATTGATTGCACAAACCCCATCTTATTTGTTAGCGTAGGTGGGCGCAAGTGATGTATTAATACGTATTTCATACTCACTTTCAACATTTTACTCGTACATACTTGCTAAGTTCACGTGTTGCTAACTGAATTTGGTATTTTCCTGTTCATGGCAACAGCATTGTTATTCTACTCAAAATGCGTCAGATTTATTTATGAATATTTATTGAAAAACGTAATATTGATGCATCAACGATAACTTAATTAGGTAATGAGGCAGACAGCAAGGTTGACAAGATATTGAACACGTTTCTGGGTGACATGAATTATTTAAAACAATCCTTCGGGAATTTTAATAGGTATTACAGTTTTTCTTATAAGGAGTGTAGCCAACAGCAAAAAATGGAAAACAATATAATAGGTGTTCATTGCTTACATTGAAAATAAATGAACCATCTAATCAATCAATTATAATTGAGTTCTATTTAATACTTTTATCAACGTAGTGTTTGCGTCTAATTGGAGTTGCTTCCTCGCAACCGTTATAATCTTAACATCTATACATATAATAAATCTGTAGTCGAAGCGTTTCTGTACATTAAAAAAAAAAAAAAAAAAGTACTTGGAGTGTTCAATAATAACTAACAGATACCATTTCTATCATTTTTGGAATTTTTGTCTGTTTGTCTGTTTGTCTGTGAGGTTTGTTTTTTCCAGTATCACGTAAAAAGTACAAAATCAATATGGTTAACTTTTACACTCAAATATTGTTTGTAACTTGAAGTTTCATTTAGTTTTTGTTTCATCGCAATCGCTTCAAAATATCAAAAGATATATGATTTAAAGTGTTCAAGAAGAAATTGTCATTACGTAATGTACATACACGTAACGACATCTATTGACGCAAAATAATACTAACGTAAATTCAAGTAGATTTGTGAGTTCGTAATGTTGTTTTAGGATAATTATTTTCGCATACTTCGCGCGGTAACTTAACACGTTACATTGTGAATAAAATAAAACTCCCAATGACCCAATTTAAACTTAGATTAATTCAAGTTTTCCAAAAGCGATGTTTATTAGTTTAGTAGTAGTGCGATAGGTGGCGCTCCCTATCTTTCAAATCATGATACAACTTAATTATTTAAGATATGATATGATATGAAACAATAGTGATAAATGTTAATTTCTTAAAAACAAAAATATTTTGTACTTTTGGACTTTTCTACATAGTTTAGTTAGCTTATTGAGAAATTAAAATCCTTCTAAATGGCGATCACCGCCAATCTAAACATTTTTTAGATAATATCCGTTCATATAACAGCGCATTCCAGATGACATCTTTTGGGGCAAAACAAATAACGGAGGGACCGTTCATGCCAACCTTCAAAGTGCAAGGCCAAGTTTACCATCTCATCGGATCGTTACTGGCAGAAAATGAGCCCAAATTTCTCCAAGTTTATTTTGTGTCTGATTACACTGAACAGCTCAGTGTCAGAAATCGTCATTTTCCCCAGCTTAATAGTGACCTTATATCAGGACTACAGAACATGCTGCATCAAGCAAATCAGTATGTGCATAATTTTAAAACTGCATTGGAGTCCATTCCGCCTGGCAGCAATGATTTTAAAATAATCATCAACGCAGATAGACGTCCTGTTGGTGAACACCGCGGGAGACACAACGCATGAATTTGCAGTTGTTTTAGTCGACCAAGAGTGTGAGAGGCGTGACATCGTGTTGCGCGCTCGCGACGATCGCCTTCAACGAATTTATGAAACACACCGAGCATACGACGCCCTGCAATATCCGTTAATATATTGTCATGGTGAAGATGGGTACAATTTCGGGCTCTACCAAGTTAACCCTACTACCAGGGTAGCCAATTTTAATAAAAAGATATCGGCTCAGCAATATTATTCATACCTTTTACAAATAAGGCGCAATCGCTTCGTCTATTTGCAACGATTTCGTGGTTTGTTCAGCCAATTTATTGTAGACATGTATGCAAAAATAGAAACGGAACGTTTAGTTTACATTCGCACTAACCAACGTCGTTTACGCGCTGAAGAATACGTTCATTTGCGGGACGCGATGCAAACGGATACTAACGTCGAAAACTTGGGGCGATTGGTCATCTTGCCATCCAGTTTTACAGGCGGTCCACGATATATGCACGAAAGAACGCAACATGCTTTTTGCTACGTCCGTAAGTACGGCCGACCGGACCTTTTCGTAACGTTTACAACAAATCCAAAGTGGACCGAAATTTGTCAGGAACTTCTTACAGGACAGGCGTCATACGATAGGCATGACATAATTGCAAGGGTCTTTCATTTGAAGCTCAAAGTTTTGATCAATCTCCTTACAAAAGAGAAACTATTCGGTTCAGCTCTATGTTTTATGTACAGCGTCGAGTGGCAAAAGCGTGGTTTGCCCCACGCCCACATTCTCTGTGGCTGGAAAACAAAATTCGTTCCGATGCTATTGACAGTGTCATAAGTGCTGAATTTCCAGACCAAAATGAAGATCCAATTTTGCATGACATAATTAAGACACACATGGTTCACGGGCCATGTGGTGTTTTAAATAGGGAATCACCGTGCATGCAAGATGGTAAGTGCTCAAAAAAATACCCTAGAGCACTTTTAGCACAGACTATGTCGGGGGAAAATGGGTATCCGTTGTATCGGCGCAGATCAGTCTCGCAAGGTGGTTTCACAGCTTCTACCAGGTTCCGTGGGCAAGAAATTGTTTTGGATAATAGATGGGTGGTGCCGTATTCGCCAGTATTATCTAAAACATTTCAAGCTCACATTAATGTTGAAATATGCAATAGCGTAGAGTCGATAAAATATATTTGCAAATATGTTAATAAAGGTAGTGACCAAGCAATGATCGCGCTGAGAAATCGCAATGAATATGATGAAGTCACGAGGTATCAATCTGGCCGGTACATAAGCTCCTCGGAGGCAGTTTGGCGTATTTTAAGTTTCCCGATTCATGAGAGACATCCGCCGGTCATTCATCTCGATGTACACCTTGAGGGCGGGCAAAGAGTGTATTTTCAGTCTGAAAATGTCACAGCAAGGTTAGACAATCCAAGACAAACCACCTTGATGGCATTCTTTCGCCTCTGCCAAACAGATAATTACGCGAAATCCCTTCTATATAATGAGGTCCCATCTTATTACACGTACAACAAGCAGCAAGGTGTTTTTAACCGTAGAAGACGTGGAACTGCTGTGGAAGGCGAGCCTGGAGTTTTCAAGGAACACGTGATTGGACGAGTGTACACTGTGCACTCGAATAATTCAGAGTGTTACTATTTACGCCTTCTTTTGCACGTCGTGCGAGGACCTACTTCTTTCACTGAGCTCCGTAAGGTGGATGATATTGAATATCCCACATACCAAGCTGCTTGCCGCGCACGTCATTTATTAGATGGAGATCAGCATTGGGATGAAGCTTTAGCCGAGGCAAGCGTCAGCGATAGTCCATATCGCTTGCGTCATTTGTTTGCCATCTTATTGACCTTTTGTGGATTAACGGATGCTGGGCAGTTGTGGCAAAAATATCGAGAAAAATTTTCTGAAGATTTTTTGAGACATGTACGTCAAAACAGTGATGGTGAAATTCCTGACCGAGTAGTTGAAAATTGTCATAATAGATCGTTGTTGGCCATTCAAGATATAGTTACAAGTATAGGAGGGAACCCGCTCACTCAATACGGCTTGCCCACACCGACAGTCGATGGGGAACGTATAAACAGGGAGTACGCCTCGGAGATAAATTACAATCCCGTGGAATTAGCAGAAACCCTGCAAAACGGCTGCTCAATTTTGAAAACGGAACAGCGTCAAATATTTGATCGAGTATGCTGCAGTGTGGATAATAAATTAGGAGAAATCCTGTTTTTAGACGCGCCCGGTGGAACAGGCAAAACTTTTCTAACCAAAGTTATTTTGGCACGAATAAGGAGCCAAAATAAGATTGCTCTCGCTGTTGCCTCCTCAGGAATAGCAGCCACATTGTTGCCCGGAGGAAAAACCGCACACACAATGTTCAAAATTCCCATCGACTTGGAACGAACAGAAAGCCCGGTTTGCAATGTGTCACGCAATAGCGACAAAGCTAGGGTTTTACGCGATTGTGACATAATAATTTGGGACGAGTGCACGATGGCAAACCGCAAGGCTGTTGAAGCAGTAGACCGAACTTTGCGCGACATTAGGCAAAATGACCGGCCGATGGGAGGCATTACGGTACTTTTCTGTGGTGATTTTAGGCAGACACTCCCGATAATACCGCGAGGTACCAGAGCCGATGAAATTAGTGCCTGTCTAAAGAGTTCGATTCTATGGTGCAATGTCATATCAACTCATTTGAGTTTAAATATGCGAGCACATCTGGGTGGGAACCCAAACGCACAAGAGTTCTCAAATTTACTTTTGAAAATTGGTGACGGCACATATCCTACACAAGATGGCAAAGTAATTTTGGTGGAGAACCTATGTTGTTCCGTTGCTTCACAGCTGGAACTCATTTCTTCTGTGTATGGGAATCCCACTGATATCGGTAACCACGCTGCTGCTTGGCTATGCCAGCGAGCTATTTTGACTCCCCGCAACGACCAAGTGGCAGCAATAAATTCACAAATATTGGCACATGTTTCTGGGGAAAGTAAACAATATACTTCAATAAACACGGTTACCGAAGAGGAAGATGCCACACACTATCCAGTAGAGTTCTTAGAATCCCTTAACACACCCGGTCTTCCAACACACAAAATTTGTTTAAAAGTCGGAGTGCCAATAATTCTTCTCAGAAATTTAAGTCCTCCCAAACTTTGCAACGGCACTCGGCTCAGAGTCACCGATCTCCAACACAACGTCATCGAAGCCGAAATCTTAACAGGTTGCGGCGCCGGTGATGTTGTTTTTATTCCCAGAATTCCCCTCATTCCCAATAATTTCCCCTTTAGTTTCAAACGTGTGCAATTCCCCGTCAGCCTATGTTACGCCATGACCATTAACAAAGCTCAGGGCCAGACATTATCCGTTGCGGGGGTAGATCTTAGTGTTGGTTGCTTTTCCCACGGCCAACTTTATGTAGCTCTTTCGCGTGTGAGCAACCCTAGCAACCTTTTTGTGTACGCTCCAGGTGGTTCCACGTCTAATATTGTATATAGAGAAGCATTTTCATAAATAATTATACAAGTTTTTGGCAGCATCTTAGTTACAAGGAAAAATCACCAGGCCTGGTCGAAAGATTCTCCCTTTTTAAATGAAGGTACACCTTCTCTAAGTGACACATTATTGTTTTCCGACATCCACGCGAACGAAGTCGCGGGCACAGCTAGTCTTGAATATGAATGTATCCACGCTGGCTAGAGTAGAAACTCATCCATCAAAGATAGGTGTAACAACTTGAACGAATTAGTTAGTTACTATAATTATAATAATGTCAGTAAAATTAAGGAGCATTATGAATATGCTGGAACAACACGATTCGACTTGATGGCTTTGCAGATCAAAATTCCTTGGAATCACCAAGGAATTTCGATCTGCAAAGCCACCAATTTGCAGAACACATCAAACCAAATATGTACCAATAACAGTTCATTATATGAAGACATACGCCCGAAAGTCTGTTAAACAGACTCAGTGACAGCACCTTTGGGCTCCGATTATCTTCTGTAAATGGGTTGCAGAATGTGAGTAGCACTTTGGCCGTACAATATCGTTACTGAAATACAGTCGCAGTTTGATAGGTCGACTCCAATACAATCAAGAAAATAAAGGGTGGATTGACTGATGAGGATTTAACGTAGGGGCATTCTCTGGCGGTTAGTTGCTCATAAATGTGGTAACTATGATATTGATGTCACGGCTTACCAAGCAATTCCAGCTTAACTTATACAGGCTGTGAAACAACTGTTCAACTGTGACAGTTGACTAATGAATAAGAGCGCAGGGGAATCAATCGAGAAAGCACAATGTTAAGGGTGTCACATTCAAAAGTCTTTCACGCAAGCCCAACCTGCGTGCAATCCAAGGAAGACATATTATTATGTAGTAGCTGTTGCCCGCGACTTCGTCTGCGATCCAGGATGAAAAGTTGCGTATGGCCTTTTCAGGTCAAGGTCTACCCCTGTGCCAAATATCATCTTTATCATATCTGTTCGGCCATTTTAGAGTGAAAGAGTAAAAAAACAAACAAACTCACTTTCGCATTTATAATATAAAGTTAGGAAGTTAGGATACTATGTAGGTACTCCAGACCGAATTTTGGTAATGGTGGCCAATCTTAGCGAAGACTAGCAATCGACGCGGAATATAAAGGCTGAATTTTTAGTCACCGTCCAAATTTTTTCTAGGCATTAGGTATGATTCACTAACTCCATTTAAAAAAAAAATCGATACGTAAAATTTTCTTATTAAATCATTTTCTCGAAAGAATTATCCGCTTTGCGTGGTATATGATAGTATAGTATAGTATAGTTATATATATATAGTGGTATAGTATAGTTTGCGTTGTGATGTGATATATCAAAATTTGGACGTTGACTAAAAATTCAGCCCGTATTATATTGCACAAGTGTGCGCATACACAGGAGTACTCTGTCTACCCTCACTCTCATAGTCCAATGGGACGGCAATCTGATACGACCGGGGATAGATCAGGCCCAGAAACAACGGCTTTACGTGCTTTCCGAGGAACAGGAACCGCCAACTTCTGTTACTGAGAAATTCCTAACGGAACAAACCAATAACACTTTGTCCGACCGGAAATCGAATCCAGGACCTGCTCAACAGTGGCGCTTGCGACCACAAGACTAACTGGGCAGTTAACATTTTAATTATAAAGTCATCATAAGAAGTTATCAGATCCTGCTATAGATTATAGCATTAGAACTTAGGTCATAACAAATTAAGATAATTATTTTATAAATCTATTAGTATGTAATCAGTATGGGTAACCATCTTTACATACCGAAAACTCCTCCGTGCCTCGGAAAGCACGTTAAGCCGTTGGTCCCGGCTGTCATTCGTGGATCTTTGACAGTCGTTACGGGTCGTCAGAAGCCCGAAAGTCTGACAACCAGTCTTACCAAGGGGTATCGTATCACCCAATTACTGGGTTGTGGAGGTCAGATAAGCAGTCGCTCCATATAAAATACTGGTATTCAGCTGCATCCGGTTAGACTGGAAGCTGACCCCAACGTAGTTGGGAAAAGGCTAGGCAGATGATGATGAGTATATTAGTATCAATGAAATAAATTATAATTTTTAAACTAATATATTTTCATTCGAGCAATATACATTTTGCGCAATTAATTAGTTAATGAATAGGAGTTGTTTTTATATAAATTGTTTATAAGGCATACATAAATAGCCACAGGACTATGCCAAAATTGTAAAATAAAATGTACCTAAATAATTTCTAACGCCATTAATACAACTCATAATTTACTTTACATAACATCCCTTTTTGAGGTTCCATACCCCAAAAAAAACAAACGAAACCCTTACAGGATCACTTCGTTGTCCGTCTGTCTGTCTGGCAAGACCCTTTTTCTCAGGAATGCGTGGAGGTATCCAGAAATGTATACCTCCATGCGCATGTATACATCTAAGGTCCCTTGGAGTTCTAAAAAAATCAAGCATCTAACTCAGCGCAATAAAAAAATACGGTCATTTATGCGATATTTGTATGTTGGTACTGGCAATCAAAACCTATATATATAGGTTACTTCCCGTTGACCTATAATCATGAAATTTGGCAAGAAGCAAGGTATCACAGCACAAGTAAAGAATACGGTCCGAAAATTGTTAATTTATAGTTTTACTAGCTGACCCGGCAAACGTTGTTTTGCATTTTTTTTTTTTTTGACAACCCTTATCACTAAGGGGTATGAAAAATAGATGTTAGCCGATTCTCAGACCTACTCAATATGCTCACAAAATTTCATGAGAATCGGTCAAGCCGTTTCGGAGGAGTATGGGAACGAACATTGTGACACGAGAATTTTATATATAAGAATACATAAAAAAAATATTTTATTGCGATTACAAACTTACATTTGCAGTTGGATAATTGACCGTGGCTTATATCTAAGAACATGTTTTTCAACAACAATGTTAAGTTTGTTTTTGGGATAACATCATCCCAACTACGGAGCCCTTCATTGTGCGTGCACGCACTTAGCTGGTTTTTTTCACAACACTAACAATAAGAGATTAAATACCGAGATTAAAATAATGTGGTAGTCATATAAATCTGGCTATGAATCCTTTATTTCTTTGATGATAGTTGTCCAACAAGACAAGATTCTAGATTCAAGATTTCTTTGATGATAGATACCCAAGGTTGTAATACTCATTGAACTCTTGTATAAGGGGCGTTAAATTTTAATTGAATTTTATAAACATGTCTCATATGAGATCTTGCTTATTTTTCTGATACGTGTCAAGATATATGTTACTCGTGCCCGACACGAGTCAGTGAAAAGAAACTAAACGAGCCGAAATACGTTACAATTACTTACGCAAGATTTAAAAGCGATTTTCTCCTAAAATATTTATAAAAAATATGGTGTTTCAACCATAGTATTTTAGAAACCATGCTATTATGAAATAGGTTAAGGTAAGGTCTCCAAGTTGCAATCGTTATTGGACGAGAGAGAATCATTTTTAAATTTTGCGTAAGTGTAAGACATTAATAAGCTCGTGACTGTACTTAGATTACAATTCAAAAGAAAAATATTATACTTAAACCAGGTTTACTATTCTCATGGAGGTTATTTATTCGTTCCCTTTTCTAGGTGGGTAAATTTTTTTAATTGATTGATTGATTTTAAAATGTCTTTATTTTAATATAAACATAACAGATAAATGACATTCAGTCCTAATTCTAAAAGCATTACACAGTATGATTGGGTGTTTTGTGCAGACTATGGCGCATAACACAGGGTGGTAGGGACATCGACGCGAACTTTTATCATGGATTCAGTACATCTACAGTGTACCTAGTAATTATATCTTTAGGTTCCCAGTTTTAGTTTAGAGATAAATATCGTTTGTTTTTTAGCAACCTCACGTGTCTCGGAAAGCACGTTAAGCCGTTGGTCCCGGCTGTCATTCTTGAATCTCTGACAGTCGATATTGGTCGTCAGAAGACCGAAAGTCTGACACCCAGTCTTAACAAGGGCTATCATGTTGCCCAGTAACTGGGTTGTGGAGGTCAGATAGGCAGTCGCTCCATGTAAAATACATGTATTCAGCTACATCCGGTTAGACTGGAAGCCGACCCCAACATAGTCGGGAAAAGGCAAGGCTTTTATTAGCAATCTCACACCTTGGTTAGTTACACACTTTTGGTTGCATTACATCATCATCGACAATGATGTTATGCAACCAAAAGTGTGTTACTGTGTACTTTAATGAATGGATCACTTTATTCAACAGGAAATTAAAAGAAATGGTTTTCAATTGGTCAAACATATTTATTATCAACATTAAAAAAGCTATTTCACTAAGACTTTATTTTAGTTGTCTAGAGTCCGCCCAGTGAGATCGTCATATACGGTGGCTGGAAAAAAAAGAAAGAAGAAGAAAGAAAATACGTTTACAAATACGGAAAATATGCGTCAAATCCACGCAAAACGACCATCGCTCAGCATAATGCTGCGACCCTATGCAAGGGAGAGCCCCAGCGTCGGTTTTGAGCGACAGCTGTAGTTGACGTTATGACGTCGACGGTGCAGCATACAATGAAATATAATTATGATATAAAAATAAAATAAACATACAATAATTAATTCTACATGTGTAAATAAAATATAATATTTAAAAATGGCAACATTCCGTTCAGTCGGCAATCAACTCGCATGCCGCCGGCTTAGAGTAATCTGTGCGCGCAGCTGTCAGAAAACTATTTGTACCTATGACGTTTTGACATCTGGTTACATAACAATTAGCATGGCGCATTCATTTAATGCAATAAATGTATTGAGTATTGTATTGAGTATTGAATGTTATCATTATGATGGAATATGTAATTGTGTAATATCAAAAGATGTATTGGGTAAAAAATACACATATATATATATATAGAGTAGAATATGTATGTATGTGTATTATAATTATTTCTAATGATATATTTTAATATAAAATGTTTTTTCTTTGTTCCTCTCAAACAGAGCACCTGCCATCTTATCTCTTCGCCACCCTTGGCTAACTGGTAGAGAATGCTTAAGGCATTAAGTCCGCCTTTGTACTTTTTTTGAGTGTGAAAAGTTTAAATAAATAAATATGTCCAATGTGCTTATTATAGCGGTGTGCAAAATGCCTTCATTGCTTCTGTCTTGTCTTGTGGGAAGAAGACACTGGCCCTTGTAAGGCTGTCTGTTCGCTCGAGCGGAGCGAGGCAGCGGAGCGGAGAAATGTGCCAATATTAACCAATGGGAGCGGAGCTCTTAAGCGAAGTTTAGATTCTATTGGTTAATATTGGCACATTTCGCCGCTCCGCTCCAGTGGACAGGCAGCCTAAGGCTGAATGTCCTTTGGTGTAGAGGAGAGGAGCGGAGTGGAGCCGTGACAATATTAAACAATGGAATTGTATAAAATCTTCGCTCCGCTTTTAGTGGACAGTGATTTTCAAACTAGTTTAAAAATTCATACAAAACCGGGAAGCAGAGCGAGGAAGCGGAAAAAAATTGGCCGCGGGCTATTGCAGCCCACCCAAATTATTCGGCCTAGCTCCGGTCCGCACAATCCGCAACTCCATTTCGCACTACCTCGCTCCGCATCAATGGACCAACGCTCGTTCCGCTCCGCTGCCTCGGTCCGCGTCAATGGACAGGCAGCCTAATACATGTGTTTTCCTTACCGCAGGAGTCGGGGGTTTACTTTATTTCTTCACATTTTGTATGCCAATAAATAATTAATTATTTATTTATTTGTCAAATCTTCTTGTAATCAATATTAGAAAAAAAAAGAAAAATTGCGCGTGTGTACACGTGATAGAAGTGAAACTTCTTAAAAAATATAGAATTAGAAAGATTTAGTGTGAGAGACAGAGACTGTTATATCTTTTTCTCTCTCATGTAACGAAATGTACCTAAACGTGACGCGTCCTTGAAATTTCACTCTCAATTTATTCTGGGCCAATAATTGAATAAGAAGTTTCATTTAAAATCGTAGATTGTTTGCCTAGGGATCTAACAACTATTTTAAAGGTGAGAGTGTTTCTTTGAATCCAGAGCGGAGCGAAAGATTCTAGAGTAGAATCCTAAGCGCAGCGAGGGATTCAAAGTACGTCACTCGAGCTTAAAATAGTGTAGCTCCCGATATGGACACTCTACTTTTTATCACCCTCTATGAGAAAATAAGTAAGTGCAACTTATGAATAAGAATAGTACCTACTTTTATTTATTTCATTCTCACTACTTGAGGAAGATACATTTTTTTTATAAAATTAAATTAAATCCGAAGTTGAGTAAACTTTTTGTTTTGTTGAGTGAAAATTACCTTTTTTTATTAGGTTTCCGCGCGGTATTCTTTATCATTATAGCCTGTTACTTGTTCATACAATGTTCGTGATTGATCTCTTTGGTTATTGGAACTTTTACTAATAATGCCCACATTCCAAATTCAAATCACTTTTAGTACCTAGCGATTAAAAAGCTATTTTAGTCCCTGTTTACATAGAATAAACTAGCTGTCTTTGAATAGATGTGATAAAAAAGTATTTTGCTGTGCTTTCATTTCAGGTGGAACAAAAAGTTTTTGCTTCATTTGCTAGATGCTTGGTAATGTCCAATTACGATTGATGTCGTACCTAAAAGTTCAGACAAAGTTATTATATTTTAAACCTTGTCCAAATGTCTTTGCCAAATAAGATTAATTAAAATTAAGTATTGAAACACCTTATATGATGACAACACTAATTTTGTATATCTCTTAAAATATTTTAGCAATGAATACGCAATTCGTCTAATATGAAAATGAGAAATACTTTGAAAGGAAATGCCGAAGTATAGGGTGTTACGAGTAGTTAGCTAAACTTAATTGGTCATAAAATTAAAAACCTTTAAATTTTCTTTGTTTTGCAAGTTAAAATTATTCAACATAATAGTTGAACATTTGATTAGTAGGTTTAACAATAAAAATGTTACACGAAGCATTATGTAAACGTTTAACCGAGTATCTCGTCTATCAAATTGCGCGGAGCAACAAATTGCCCATCATCTCTAAACTTTAGATAAGTAGACTGTCAGGCCCTAAGCGTCAGTTAGTTATTAGCAGGCGTTTAGTTATTTCAGGGAAATTGTTGTTTTATCAAATTGACTATCAACTTAAACAGTCCGTATATTCAAATCACAACTGTCATATTTTGACAGTCGTATGAAATGGCTATAGCCCGGCAAATTGACGTACAGTGTCTATTTGCTTGACAGTTAATTTCTCTGACTGTACATCAAGTTCACTGCATCCACAGAATCCAATTACTATGCAATTTGTAGGCTTGGAATGTTCCAGTCATAATATTAACAGAATAAATTAATTCAGCATCGAAGAACTAATAATGCAGACATATGCAGATAATAAATAAATTGTTTTTTATATAGACTTGTACTAGACAGTGATGATGATGATTAGATGCAGTAACCGCCTCTGTGGTCTAGTGGTCTAAACCACCTGTTTCAGACCCAGAGTACCCAGGATCGATTCCCAGTGGGGGCAAAATTTTCTGCTCGGTTTAGTTGGCTTGTTCTAAGTCCACCTGCCTAGCTACCGCCATCTTATCTAAGTCTGTCGCCAAACAATGTTAACAGCATTGTTGTGTTTCGGTAGTTAGAGATAAGATAGCCAGTTCCTCTGTGGTTGAGGATTCCGGGTGAAGTTCGCTTCAACCTTTCGGCCTGATCATCAATTACCATCAGGTTAACAATATATTACGAAAACAAAATTAAGTTATCCATTTTAATCGGTTAGCTTATTTCATAACGATTCAACTGACATAAGTTTTATAAAGATATCCCATACAAAACTTTAGAGATATCGTCATTTTAATCTCAAGTAGTCACGCTTCTGGGTGGTCTCGGGACCACCCAGTGGCGTGGTAGATAAGCGTAGTACGCCACATACGCTCGAGACAGATTAGCGGATAACTAACCAGTACTTACACACTGCTGGCCAAAGTTTTCCTTCAATCCTAATTCCACGCTATACTTCTTGCCAATAAGGAATTTCCAAAGAGCTTTCATAGCGCAAAAAAAATGCTTGAGAGCAATAACTGGGGCGCCAACATATGAGAGTTGTAGACCAATATTTCAAAAGTTAAAGGTTTTAACGCTAGCTTCTATTTATATTTTAGAAATAGCCATATTTGTTAGGAAGAATTCACACTTCTTCTCCACAGTAACCGAAAACAATAGATTTACAAAAAGGGACCCCACCAAGCTAAAAAACCAATTTTGTAACAGCGCTCTCCACTACAGAAACAGCTACCTTATGTCCATAAAAATTTACAAGCATATTCCAAAAGTAATAAGAGAACTACCATTTAATTACTACAAAAAAATCTAAAAGCGTGGCTTCTCCAAAATACATTTTATACACTGAAAGAATTTTTTGATTACAAGAGTAATACATATTAGATTTATTTAGTTTTATAATATCTACAAATATTGTTGTTGTTGTGTTTTATTTTATTTTATTTTTTAATAGTCTAAATATCAAAATGTAAATGTGTGTCTTTATGTCTATAGTCTAAGCGTTTGGTATTGTTATTAGAGGTTAAAACCTAACTTATTTATTACTTATAATAGTAATAAATAAGTTAGGTTTTAACCATGTAAATATTCGTATGCCGCTTTTAGCGGCGGATGTGTCCTGAACATAATTACTTCACTTAAAAAACTTGTATGTACCATATCCGACGAATAAATATCTTTATCTTTATCTTTAAGTCGTTTCGGCATCTCCTTCGTGGTCTACCGGTGCCCTATGTCACTGTGTCTGAACGTTTTGACTTTGGATGCTAAAACTTAAAGTTCAACCCATGAAAATAAAATACACGAAGCTGTACAGTCTGTAATAGAATGGCTTGAATCTAATAACCTAAGTATGTGTAAATATATCTAAAACAAAATTTATAAAATTTCGTACGTACCTATAAAAGCAAACTCTCCGATGGTAAATTAATATTAAAATGAAAGAGAAAAACATAGAAGAATAAGAAAATATTAAATTCTTAGGTATAATTAGACAAATTTTGTAATTGGAAACAACATATTGTTGCCGATTATCTTATACACCGAATTAAACTAACTAAACTATCACTAAAATTCCTTACTTTTGGCTATGAGAATCTTAAAGCTATTCTGCAATAAAAAATCTCTTAATTTAATTATTATTTTTGACACAACTAAAATCGAATTTGACAATCGCGACTCCACGTGGTACATACTTGTTTGCCCTACCACATGATTTTTTTTACAGCCGGGACGCGCAGAGGGCATCCTCGACGTGTTTTATATGGCATGTTTCACTTTTTGCTTGGAAAATATGAAAAATTATTACCTACGTGTTTAGTATTAGGGGTATAAGTGTTTTATAAAGGGGAATTACCATAAAAAAATATATAAGCGTTCCACCAAGGAGTTTCAAATTACAAGAATAAATAAGTTGAATGATCGAACCTCCTTGGAAGCGCGTTTGCTCAATACGTTTATCTCACTTTAGTATTAAAGAGAAAATGAGACGAAAAATGCTTTTCGACTTTTTGCGATTCAAATTTTCATCACGCGCACGTAGCGCCATTTGGAAATGGCGCCATTTTCAAATTAGAAACGTCAAAGATTGTTATTGTTGCGACTTTCTGACTTATATTTTTATAAACAAATGTTTTTTCTTTACCTATTGTACTGTTTTCTCGCAAATGTATTGAAAAACGTTGTATGACACACGCGCGGAAATTGGTATTTACAAACTTACCGCACTAGTATCATAAATAACTATTCTGTACCTTTCTCTTATTAAAATAAGTAGCTACCTATTAATGTGAAATTACTTTGCATGCCTTAAACAGGCAAAATATGGACTGTACATTAAACCACCAACTTTTAAAACTGGTAACACCTGTATTTTCTGCAAATAAATGATTCTTATTCTATTCTTATTCTTATAGTAACACAATCTATGTTACATTAGTAATACTTACGATTTTACCCGTGCGTTACTCGTAAGGAAGTGCTTATCATGCATAAATACCGAAACTCCAAATACGATTAAGCTAAGTGCTTGAGAATAATAAAGCTTTAATTCTTCCCCGGTTTGGGCATAACGGTAGTCTCCCCATGCGTAAATAAATTGTTTGAATAAATCTGCTCATTATAAAGCTCGTTAAGAATAGGTTAACTCTTAATCAATTGTACTTTAAGTATCCCAATATTAAAACTTCTAGCACAAAATCATACAAGTTAAAAATATAACTCGAATAAATCTTAGATAAGACATCTAGATTTCTTCGAGTTATTTTTTTTACCTATTGCGTTGGTGGCATAACAAATAGCTACCCACGGACCACGGTTTAGATGTCAAAAAAGGTTAATTTAAATGTCTAATCTTATTTCAAATGGAGTATAGAGCTCTTTAACCCTTTATTTATAGGGTAGAAAAGAAATGTGTAGTCTAATTTTAAGGTCGGTTTTATAAGACTGTCATACTGAATTGCGACAGTTAATTATTTCGACACGGTCCCAATTTCTTCGTATCGTAGTGGTAACCCGCGAAATTGAAATTTTCTTACGTGTTTTGCATAACGACTCGACGGCATTTATTAGTAATTAGGATCATTAGTGAATATACAGACTAGTAATGCGTTTATTTGGAAATAACTTTATCATATTAGGTTATCTTGAGATTCTAAGGCTTTGTACCTTATTTTTTTTAGGAACTTTTTCTGTCCTCATGAAGAGTAGTAAAGTCATACCATTATTTAAATCAGGCAATAAAAATGACGTTGGTAATTTCAGGCCTATTTCTATTTTACCAGCATTCAGCAAAATATTTGAAAAGTTGATACTCAAGCAGTTGCTAACATTGTAATTTAAATAGCCTCCTTCATAATGAACAATATGGCTTTACAAGGGGTCGTTCGACTACAGATGCGGGTGTTGCTCTGCTGAAACACTAACGCATGGGAGAACTCTCAAAATGCTATTGGAGTTTTCTGTGATCTCTCCAAAGCCTTTGATTGCGTGCACCATGATACGCTTTTGCGTAAACTGCGTCATTACGGTGTGCTAAACGAAGCTCTAAACGTTTTTAAATTCGTATTTAAATAATAGGTCGCAATGTTTAGATATTGATGGTGTAAAATCTTCCGGGCTACCAGTTTAGTTAGGTGTACCTCAAGGCTCAATACTGGGTCCATTCTTGTTCTTAGTGACTTACCATTCTATTTAAAGGATATCTGTGAAGTTGTACTGTTTGCAGATGATACCACTCTTATTTTTAAAGTAGCCAGGAATAGACAAGATTTTGACGATGTAAACAGTGCACTGTCAATGGTTACGGATTGGTTTATAACAAATAACCTAGTTCTTCCAAATGTTAGAAATCTAGGACCCAACATCGTCTTAGATAAACAGGTGCTTGAAACTATAAACCCGGCAGTTAGTTCAGTTTAGTTTTTCTGGGCATATCAGTAGATGCCAAACTTCAGTGGGGCCAACATTATATCAAGCCTAGCGGGAAGGCTCAGTTCGGCCATCTACGCCATCTGGAAAGTAAGACAATACACTGACTTTGATATAGCTCGGTTAGTCTATTTTAGTTATTTTCATAGCGTTATGTCCTTCGTTATGCGGCTGTGGGGCAAAGCTGCAGATATTCAAAATATATTTGTCCTCCAAAAACGAGCTATTCGAGCAATTTACCAGCTAGGTGCTAGTTTCTCTGAGAGATTTTTTCAAAGATACCGGTATCCTCACAGTGGCATCACAATTGATCTTCGCCAACATCTTAGCAAAATATACACTTATACACTAAAAACAGTGATATTCACAATGTTAACACTAGAAGTAAGGATAAACTACGTGCTCCCTTTCACCGGCTTCTTAAGGTTCATAACTCATTTGTTGGGCTTGGTATAATCTTTTATATCAAGCTACCCTCTTCTTTACTAGATTTGCCTTTTAATGAGTTTAAAACTAAAGTCCAACCTTTGTTCTAAGGCATACTATTCTATCAACGACTACTTAAATGATAAGAATAGTTGGTCGCTGTGATTAACTCAAGACAATGTTTAAATTCTCTTTCTCCAGAATTAGTTTACCTACTGACAGGTTTGTATGCAGTTATACGATCGCCACGTTCTTAAGTAAAGATTTGTGCAAAATGCGCGACAACCATCTGCTGACCAATTTCTTTGCAGTTTGGCAGATGTTATATTTAAGTACAACATAGTAATAGTATGAAATAAAAAAATATAACTAGGCGTTGGGAACCACTCCAGAAGTCCGCCTGCCATTTGCCATCCACCACAATACAATACTTATTTGACGTAACGCAATAATTTTGTAATTTAATAATATATTATGTAACAAGACAGCATCACATTGAATCATCCTTAGTATAATGTGCCATTGCTACACGTTAATTATAACTGTATGTTAGAAGCGTTAAATTGTATTAACGCTTCGAAGTGAACACTGTTGCTGTCATTACCTTAATTAGTTAATACGGCGGCATCAGTGATCTTCGCGTGATAAATACCCATGACAAATCTGTGCACCTAAGTCTTTAAATGTTAATGTTTATTGTTGAAATTAATCCGTCTTTGAATGAATTTCGGATGACAAAAGATACACCTTGGGGAGGTAATAATCTTGTTACTCGTATCCAATATTATTGTGCCATGCCTTAACATCAAGCAATTTTGCAAATCTTTTGTTTTTATTTTTCTAATTGTCGAATACGAGACTTTTGTCCACATAGATTATTTTATGTTTAGTACCTAGGCAACTGACGTTTGCTCTGGTGAAAATAGAGAATGCTCATTTAATAATATAGGAAAGTTCATACTAATTTCATGTAATACTTACTCATTCCATGCAGGCTGCCATGTCATTATTCTAAGGTAGCCATTTTGTTCTAAACTTTGGGTGACCAAGTACTACTCGGGTGAAAATACGGAGAAAACGAATTTTCCCAGATACGAGACCTAGCTAGATCGATTATTCACCCCATAAACTCCTATATTGCAACTTTCATCGAAATTGTTAGAATCGTTTTCGAGAACGTGATTACAAATATATAGACACATATTGCTTGTTTAATATTATAGGATATATAATGTTCGTCTTATTTTTTCTCTAATTCAAATTTTTTAGGCGATACAATTAAATATTCTAATAATAAAGTGAAATCCACTTGGAAAATTATTCATAATGAAACGAGTAAGTCGGTTAGACAAAAAAAACAACTTGAGATTATGGTCGACAATATATTAGTTAATAAAGCAGCCGACGTAGCTGAGCCATTTAATGAGTTTTTTGCCAACATAAGTAAATTCATCTCCATCTAAAGCTGAAAATATTTTGCATAGTAGTGTGCCTAAATGTAGTAGCTTCGAACATGTAACGCATCGTGATGTAGTTAATGTTTTTAACACACTTAATTCTAAAAACACTGGTTATTACTGGGGCATCTCCATTAAACTATTAAGTAATATAATAGACATCGTAGCTCCCTATTTAGCTGTTACTTTTAATAAATGTGTTGAGTTAGGAACTTTTCCCGACATCATGAAGAGTAGTAAAGTCATACCATTAGGTAATAAAAATGATGTTGGCAATTTCAGACCTATTTCTATCTTACCTGCATTTAGCAAAATATTTGAAAAGTTAATACTCAAGCAGTTGCTAAGACATTTTAATTTAAACAGCCTCCTTCATGATGAACAATATGACTTTACAAAGGGTCGTTCGACCACAGATGCGGGTGTTACACTGTTGAAACACATATTTAACGCATGGGAGAACTCGCAAAATGCTATTGGAGTTTTCTGTTATCTCACCAAAGCCTTTGATTGCGTGCACCATGACACAATTTTGCGTAAACTAAATTATTACGGTGTCCAAAACGAAGCTCTAAAAATATTAAATTCTTATTTACATAATAGGTTCCAATGTGTTCAGTTAGGTGTACCTCAAGGCTCAAGACTGGGTCCATTCTTATTCTTAGTATATTTATTAATGACTTATTACCATTTATTTAAAGTAGACAGAAATAGATAAGATTTTGACGACCTAAACAGTGCACTCTCAATGGATTGGTTTACAACAAATAAATTTCCCAATTTCAAGAAAACGAAATTTATAAAGCCTTACCGAATGTTAGAAATCTAGGACCCAACATAGTCTTAGACAAAGAGGTGCTTGAAACTGTTATGTAGACACGGCAGTTTTTCTGGGCATAACAATAGATGCCAAATTTCAGTGGGGCCCACATATATCAAGCCTAGCGGGAAAGGTAGTAAGTGGTGACAGTTCAGCTGCCTACGCTGTCAGGAAAGTAAGATAATACACTAAGGTTGATTCAGCACGGTTAGTCTATTTTAGTTATTTCCATAGCGTTATGTCCTACGGTATTCAGCTGTGGGGCAAAGCCATTTGAGAGCAATTTACCAGCTCGTTGCTAGAGGTTCTCTAAGAGTTTTTTTTAAAGAAATTGGTATTCTCACGGTAGCCTCACAACTCATCTTCGCCAACATCTTATATGTTAAGCAAAATACACACTTAATATACACTAAAAACGGGTGTGTTACGTTTGATATAATAACAAAAGTTCTAATGATCATAAGACCTAATTCCTTTATTTTTTTTATTTTTTATTATAGCGATCAAATGATATAATTAATTATTGATATAATTTCATTTTACCTAATTTAATATGGTATAATGAACCGTTTATATTAATGCACATTTGAAATAATATCCAATTAATATAATATTCAGTTGCTATATTCAAAATCTATAAGTAACGTTTAATATAATTTGTTAATAGGTTGAATCTGCTCCAAAACCGAATTGGGCCACTCCGACTTTACGTAGTCTTTTGGCTCCTACCCCTTGAGTGTATATAAAAACCGGAGGTGCGGAGGGAGAGCAACCCCCGCCCGCTGTAACAAAGCATAGGCACCCGTGCGAGCCGTAGCGGTTGAGGCTGGTCGCCGGAGGTGAGCATGGGTGCCTATCCATTGTTACGTAAGGGCGAAGGGGTTGTACTTCCCGCAGTGCCGGAGACGATGCAGAAGCAACTTTATTGTTTTGAGGTTAGGTTACAATATAATTTACTTTTCTCAAGAACGATGCGTAACCTTAGAAAATAAGTTAATATGAAAGTTAGGTCAAATGAATATTATATAAAAAAGCATTATGCAATTTGAAAATTATATGAAATGAATGTTATATTAAATGAAATTAGAGTAAATGAAAATATATCAAATATAACATACGATCATATGAAATTAGGTTAAATGTTTTTATAGCATATGAAAATTATATCATATGAAAGTTATGTCAAATGAAATTAGACTATCTGTTATTATACCAAACATTACACACCCTACTATTTTACTGTATAAGTCAATTTATTTTAATTTCCATTATTTCATTTAAATACTTATTAATTACATTTATAAATATTAGAATTAAAAAAAAAACATTTAAAAATATTAAAAAAATTGTAGCCCGCCGGTATCGGGAACAGGATCTAAGCTACCGGTGGTCAGGGCTCCAGAGAGAGGAACCTCTTGACAATGCGAGCCATGTCAAGGAGTACCGCTTTCTGAATCAAGCCCTTGATCCAGATGCCCAACGAGAGCCTCTTTAGGTGTTGGTCGAGGCTCTTGGTAATTAAGCCATTGGCTGATACGACTATCGGCACAATGATCGCTGAATCCACATCCCACATGTCGACAACCTCGCGAGCCAAGTCAAAATACTTGATTGGTTTATCTTTCTTGGCTTTCACGAGATTTCCCTAATTCGGGATCGTTATTTAAATAATCATTGTGCGCCGCTCTACTCAATCCACCACCACTATATCAGGTTTATTGGCAACATTCATCCTTTCAGTGATGATAAATCGATCCCAGTACAATGTGATATTTCCATTTTCAAGAACTGGGTCGGGCACATACCTGTAGTACGACAAATCCGATTCCACAAGGCCGTATTTCAGAGCAAGTTGCTGATAGATCATCCTGGGTACAAGTTTGTGTCTATGTATTAGCTAGATGAGAACATTCGGATATAATGTGTCGGATTGATTCTCCCGGACGGTGGCATGCCCGACAGATGTCAAGCGTGCCGTCCTTCACAATAAATCTACGGTAATTGTTCGTCATTATAACTTTGTAGCGGTTACACCGCCACATACTAACTATGCATCAAAGACATGACGTCACACAAATCCTGCATCGCGCAATTAGAGTTTACCGCGCGAACGACATAGATAAGACTATCCGAAATCAACAGTCGGGCAGTCGGCCCGCCAGACACAACACCCGTCTGGTTGGAGGATCCTCCCTTTTCTATGGTGGATGAGTGAACTTTACACCCTGTTCCTCATGCCCCTAAATTGGTGACCCCGAGTATGAACGTCAACGCAGCCATCGTGCAACTACTTCAGCGTGACGTCATCATCATCACTCCCGCAAGCTTTCGTGAGGCGAGTCACGCAGACAGCCAGCACCCTCGGCTTCAACGGGTATCCTGACCACCAGCATGCAGCGAACGCGCATTCCTGGTCATCACCCTCAGCCTCATCACCCCGACTCACTGGGAAATCAACGCAATCATCTCAATCAGCGCAATCACCGCTATCACCTCAATCAACGCAATCATCTCAATCAGCGCAATCACCGCTATCACCTCAATCACCTCAATCACCGCAATCACCTCAATCACCACAACTGCCGCAATCATCGCAGACAGTTCCGACTCACCGCGAACTGTGCGGCACCCGGTTCCGACTCACTGGAACCTTAGCTGGCACTGTGAAGCATCGCAAGATACAAGACTCAGCCCACTATCGACCTCCGGTCTCCGGAGGGGAGTGATGTAGCTGTTACACCGCCACATGCTAACTACGCATCAAAGACATGATGTCACACAAATCCTGCATCGTGCAATTAGAGTTTACCGCGCGAACGACATAGATAAGACTATCCGAAATCAACATTCGGGCAGTCGGCCCGCCAGACACAACACCCGTCTGGTTGGAGGATCCTCCCTTTTCTATGGTGGATGAGTGAACTTTACACCCTGTTCCTCATGCCCCTAAAACTTCATCCATAATTGCACAGACAGAATCTTCGGTTTCCCCAAAGTGGTCACCGAAATGCAGCCAGGTTATGGACGCTAGTAAATCTACATCGGGTCCATGTAGGGCCCGAAAAAGAATCCGTGAAGCTCCTTATTCTGCCATACCTTCCTGCGATCGTTAGTGTCAAGCTTGTGCCAGTGCTCTTTAGCCATGGAGAGCGGGGTGAGGCCCTTTTCCACCGCGACCACATCTCGATGCATCCCCACGTTGGCTTCTAGGAAATATTTCCTGAGACTACATATCTCGCGATTGTGGAGGGTCTTAGCGTAAAAAGCTTCGACCTCCACACTTTCGTGAGATATACAGTCTCATTACCGATGACCGTGGGTGATGCATTCGATATGCAGTCAGCAGCATACGGACCCTCCTATCCAGGGCGTCATGTTAGGTCTGGGTCCATTTGAGTATGCCAAAAGAGTACATCAAAACCAGCATGACCTAACCATTGATGGCGCGCACCTTATTTTTGCCTGATAGAAGACTATTGAATACTTTCTTCAGGCGGCCAAAGAAGCGCTCCTTCAACGATTGCTATGTATCAGTAACATTGATGCCCAACGCTTCAGACATACCTAAATACTTATAGGTTTCGGATGCGGAGAGGGCTCTATGGTTTATGGAAACCGAGAGTTGGGTTCCCACGGATTCCAAAATTTCTCCTCGCTTACATGCATGTCCGCACATTTTTTCACACCAAATTCCATCCTGATGGCGCCACTGAAAGTTTCAGCTACTTTCAGTAGCTCCATCAGTTGCAAATTGTTGGGGGCAAAGAGTTTTAGGTTATCCATGTAGAGGAGGTGAGATATAACCTGATCACCTATTCTCAGCCGACAGCCTAGACCTGAATCCTCCAGCAGTTTGCTTAGAGGATACAAGGCTAATCAGAACCAGAGCGGATTCAAGCTATTGCCCTGATATATGCCTCGCTCGATCGTTATTGGCTCGCTATTCCTCTGGATATTTCGACATCCTGGATAGCGAAGGACCGTCCTCCATTGCCCCATACATGACATCAGGAAGGTGCGCAGAGTTGCATCTACTTTATAAAACTCCAGCACCTTCATGAGCACCGAGTCATAGGCCTTCTTATAATCTATCCAGCATGCCGACAGTTATTTTAATTTATTATATACATAATCTACTCATTACAATGTTTTTGTATGAGTTGTATTGCAATATGTGGTTAGCTGGCGACCTCGACAGTTGATCATAATATATATTATTCTTGCCTAACTGTTTATTTATTTTTACTTCGATGGTCCTATGTAGTTTATCATATGTGACTTCGAGTTACAGCTTTATTAGCTATATGTAAGCGGGCACGCCCTTTATGCCCGGAGGCTTTTATTCGGATATTAAGTTCTGTTTGCGATGATGTTTTCCTGTCTGATGTTTTTGTTGGTATATTGGTGCGTGCTAGCTGTCATTGTGGCAAACCCACACACGAACTTTTGAACGATTTTTACTATTGTATATTTTTATATTTATTTTATAAATTAATAACTAAGCATTTTTTGATGCATACACAATGTTTTCCATTGCCAAGTACGTACTCTCTGCTCCTCCAAGCTGTGTGCGGACGCGCATTGTCATGCATCAGCGTGAAATCTGAGCCAAGACTATTTTCAAATGGGTGAACATAAGGCCCGAGGACATCTTCAACGTAACTTTCAGCGTTCATATTGTCATCTACAAAAACGAGCTCAGTTCATTTGTTCTTCATAATACCCGCCCATACCATCACTGTGGAGCCACTGTATGGGTGCACTTCCTGGACGCACCTTAGCCGTTCAGCATTTCCGGGATGAGAGTACACTCTTATTACCCTTCTCGTATCAGGCTTAAATCCAAACCGGGACTCATCGCAAAATAAAATTTTATACCATTGCTCCTGGGTCCATGTCAAGTGTTCTCTGCACCATTCGTTTGGACAGGCGCGATTCCCTTGGCGTATAGGTGGGTACCTAATTGGGCGTCGTGCTCGTATTCATGCAGCCGATTTTTCACGTTTTGGTGGCTACCTAAAACACCGCTTGAGAATTGTAGCTTTAAATCCATCTCCCGGGCGGTTAACATCGGCTGATGTCTTGCAGTCAGTTGTATGTATCGGTCGAGCAGCACCCAAGACGTGGAAGGAGTACAACTGTACTCCTTCCACCTGTACTCTTCCTTCCTGGGTGCAGCTCAGCAGGATCCCCTGTATTAACGTAACGCTGCCAAAGACGACAAATCACGCTCCTATTGACACCAAAATGCCGAGATACCTGGGACTGATTTCATTCCGCTTGTAGCATTCCTACAGCTCTCTGCATTTCATCAAAAGATTACTCACCGCTCATTTTTTTCAAAAACTGTTTATCTATCTCAAAATGATAAAATTGAGATAAATACCAAAGGAGACGGAAACGCTTTCATACATTCTTGGGCCTCGATGTAAAAATATGAAATTGGTATCGAATAACAGCTTATACATTAACAAAGCATCACTGGAAATTCGGAGAATTTTGGCAAACTGAGAGTTATAGGAGGTTTTGTAAAAGTGAGGTTATGCAATAAATTGCCATAACCTGTACTATACAGCAGATTTTTGAAGTATGATTGCTATTTTGCTATCAATGAACAGTTGTTTACTATATTGTATTTTATTGAGTGGGAGGACATTAGGAAACTCACAAATAATTTGGAGATAGGGGAGATGTTTAAAATAAAAAAAACTGTTTTGAATTATAATTATCTTTTATTCATCTTCAATTATAATAAGAATATCATCTAAGAATTGTGCAGGTGGTTTACAGTAAAATATACCAGCAGTTAGGTTTTTACTTAAATGTAAACAATATCTATGTGTCCTTTATATTTAGCGTTAGTGTGGTTCCTGCGTAACGTTTATGGAAAATAAATGAAGAAACCTGTAGACCAGCATTGTAGACACTGGGTAGCTAATAAAAAAAGGAGAATACAGTCTACAAGTGTGTACTTACAGGTTATGGTGCACGCCAATGACAAATCACTGACAGTGTTGTTTCATCATCTAAGGCTCGTCATAAGACAACACAGCGATCTATGGTGTCAATATCCAATGGATATGCAGGCCGTAAAATCCAAATAAGCGAGCCAAAGTCAGACGAGAATACGAGATTATCCGTGTCCAGTATGATAGCAAGGATCGTACAAGTTTAGCAATATCAGAAATCCGTAGGAAGAAAGCAGTGGTCGAGGAAAATATCAATAAAACAACGGGAAACACTCAAAACGCACACCCACGAAACGATTACACGAAACGAGTGATTGACAATAGACATTCTAGAGCTGTCAAAAGGTATTCTGTGGCTGTCACTGTTAGCACAGATTAAAAGTACAGTTCATAATCACAAGTAATAAATCAATTTGTAAACGAGAATCGACTATAAGATTTCTTTATAATAAATTTGATATTTTATCTTTTTAAACTACTGACATTATGTTGATTGTAATGTATTTATTTACTTTGATTGAATCAATAAACTGGTGCAAGTGGTTTTGTGTTTAATTGTTTAAACTTATTTACATTAATCGATTATAGTAATCGATACCGTATCCCATTTTATTCGTGACTTAAAGGAGAATGCCAAGTTGTCCTTCAAGACTCGGCCAGAACCGACAAAGATGAACTATATATCATTAAAAAGGAAAATAATTTTAGAATTTGATATTATAATTAGTTTTCTATAAGAAGTACACCAAAAAAAGTTATAGTTCTTTAAAGTTGTCCACTTAATACTTCTAATTTTAACGATAACAACAAATAAACTATTAAATTATTAATAAGTTAATGATTTTTGGCACATATTATCCTCGCATAATATATTTTTTCATAGTAAATATACATAAATATAACTTATTTACATTATTTTAGAATGTAGGTATGGAAAAAAACATGGATACTTTTTAACAATTTATTATTCATCAGAATCTCTTCAGTCTCAGTTTCTAACGAGTATCGTCGCATTCGAAAGGCATTTACTCCACAATTAATGCAGCAAATCATGGTTAGTAGACTAAAGGTCCGTGTGAGAAAAGCCAGGTAAACAAGTAGGCAGGTTCAGATGTTCGGTTGGGCGAGCCGGGTCAGCGAGTAATACAGGTTCAGGTTCAGTTTCAACAGCCAAGGTAGTCGTAAGTGGTAGAAAAATCGGAGTCCAGAAACACAGCAATATACATTACAACACAAAACTTAAAAACACGTAATCTCTTCGACGCTCGTGATAAAACGCGCAGGAGAAGTACCTAGTAAAACTTTTTGACAATTATCAATGACAACTACAAAAACAAGATCAAGTGTTGCCAGCACTATAATAATTAATATTCTAAATTGTATCGGAAATATAAATTATTTTAAATTGTTATAAAATATATAATATATTCAAAAATATAAGTAAATACTATTTAATATATTAAGAATTACGAGTTACGACTTATTTAAGTAAAAAATGCACCTACGTAGTTTCATAATGATATTAATGAAATCGATTTGCAAGTGCAATTTCGTATCGATATTATTTTATTTTGGTATTGGCAACATTTCTAATTGAAATTGCAGATAGGAAACGTGTTGAAAAATTGAATAACTATTTAAAATGACTTTTAAACGGTGTACTTCTACAGATTTTATTTATACTCTATAATTCTTACTGTTTTATATTATAAATTATCATAAATATTAAAAGTCTGTCGGACGCTACATGATTCGAGCCGATTCTTGTCATTGTCCTTTATTTTTAAGATTTTTCGTCTTCCAGATTGTGATGTAGGCAAATTTTTTGTATTTCGAAATAGAAAAATTTGAACCTATTTTTAAACCATATCTCAACTTAATATCGTCAGGCCTAGAAATCCCCGTCTTCTTTATCAAGCAACAAAAACACATGAAATCGGGAAAAAAATAATATGTTTTTATTTTAATCAAAACAAAACACAATCCAAAAGTTTATATTTTTAAAATCAACCAGTATGTTTCCGAGAACAAAAAGATTGTAAACCGATCTATTTGTTAGGAATAAAATAAAGTATCAATTAATAAGACATGTAGTTTCTGTAAATGATGCGTGTTGCTTAGAATTTTTTTATGTGTGTAATTTTATCTAATGATAAAACATTAAATAAAATTACGCACATAAAAAAGTTAAGTCATGTAAATTATTTTGCATACTATTGTATAGAATCAAGTTTTTTTTTTCTAACTGAAAAGGCAGCAGTGCTGCTGGGGAGTTTGTTGCGCCACTTCTTCTTCCCACTAGGAAGCGGCGAAGGGCGGGCGTTTTTTTGGGGACTGTCTTATGTAATTTTGACGTTCCCAGTCTAGTTTGAATAATTTTCTTTTGAATTTGCGCAGAGTAAAACATTTTTCTTTCTTTCTAAAAAATAATGTTACTAGCTTATATGATATAAACCTACCACGGTAATTATTTACCTATTCGGTTGATAAATATAGCATATCAAAGTATCATTAGATTCCTATGACAAAAAAAAAAAACTACAAGGCATTGTCACGAAATCACCATCTTTAATCAAATCAAGTATTAATCATTTCTGATATTGATCGCAAATAGCCACATTAATTATTTAGAATACAATTTGTTTATAATAATCATTCGCTTTATCACAACACATTCTTATACTTTTAATAAATGTGTGAAAAACAACGGTTTCTTACATAAATACATGTATTATGTTAGAAATTTGCATAATTTTGTTACAAGGTTGACCTAACAGCCATGTAAACTGTCATGCTAGATAAAAAAACAGGTAAGCTTATAATACATCACTTTATCATAGTGTTCATGTTATCACAGAACTCATCTTCAGGAGATTTGTACATGTTTGAAAGCATTTTTAAATTTGTGTTAAGGCCTAGTTTCAAAATCCATTGTGTGCTGGATCCCGGATCTACTAGAAACAGTGCAATGTATGGTGAATGACGTTAAGATTTTGGTATTCAGTAGATGAACAGACCAGTATTCCTGGTCTGTAGCAGATGGTTATCATCCAAAATGCCAAGATGTTCCGCATTGTTGCCGCCCGTCCTTCAGATAAGTTGATAAATTGACCGTCTGCAATTGTTTCTTTTATTTTCGTTATTTATCTTGGTCATGGCCTTTTTATTGTTTTTGCTAACTCTAAATCAGTTATGTGACTATTTATGAGATTATATTTCTATCTATATTACTGCTCGTTATTTTTAATGTGAATCCTAACCAATATGATAAATGCGAAAGTGAGTTTGTTTGGTTGAACGAATTAATTTGGTATATGGGTAGGCCATGACCTAAGTTGAGACATAGAATACTTTTATCCCGATATCTCTCGGGATCGAGACTTATACGGGTGAAACCGCGGAACGCAGCTAGTTGTTTTATAGTTGTAACTCTTCGTTGCGAAGTTTCCACTACAATAAATATAATATGCAGTAGAATAGACGATTATAGGCGCCGATCATTTTCTCTATTATGCGTGTCTAATTCAATCAATAAAATAAACTAAAATGCTGCATTCTAGTAGTTTGCTAGTTGAAAATTATAGCAATTTGTTTCGCAATGCATCGGGACTTGTTCTAGCTGATGACCAACTAATTTACCAGACATTTTATCCCCATTATTGGATATTGATGTTTATGGACGTACCTAACCTTTAGCTCTGAGTTGAAAATGGTTTTCTAAGTAAACAACTTTACAGTAATTTTCAATGACTGCTATGCTCTTAAATTATACGTAGAAAGATTATTAATAAAGTGAGTTGCGCAAAACATATTCCCATGCATTATTTAATCCCAGTTAGTTAAGAGACAAAAGGATTGCTAGAACGTTAATGTGTACTGTGCTTCAGGAGGAATTGACCTCACGAGCTCATCACCATTTGGCTATTGCAATATTATTACAGAACACAATACCGTGGTTGTTATGCATTATTTTAGCGCCAGGATTTTATGGTGCCCAGAAGCCCAAAAGTCTGAAAACCAGCCATATCAAGGGGTATCGTGTTATCCAGTAATTAGGCTGTGAAGGTCAGACAGGCAGTCGCTCCATGTAAAATACTGATATTCGGATGTATCCGGTTAGACTGGAAGCCGAGCCCAACATAGGCGGCAAGAAAGCTAGGCAGATTGATTATGCTATGGTAGAACATATCAACAATTTTACCATTCATTTTTTGTTTCTATTTTTGTTTTCAAATTTTTTCTTGATCTATGAGTCTTGTTAGAAAAGCTAAGTTAGACACATAAACTTATTTATCATGCCTCTTTCATCTGAAGAATGTGCTAGGATCATGACTTTTATGACTTTTCTGGAACTAGGCATCTATCTGTATGCGTCGTGCTGCAAGAATGGTGGGTATGACGTTACGAACTTTCCTGAAAGTGAAGCGAAGGTACGAAGAGACTGGAAACCATTTGAGGAGACCTGGTAATATAGCAGACCCAGATGTACTAGTGCCCGAGAGCCCACTGTGTTGAGAAATTGCCAACTAAATGCAATTGAAGTCCAGCAACATAATAGGTCCCAATGTGTAGATGTTGATGGTGTGAAATCTTCCGGGATACCAGTTCAGTTAGGTGTACCTCAAGGCCCAATAGTAGGTCCATTTTTGTTCTTAGTGTATATCAATGACTTACCATTCTATTTAAAGGGTATCTGTGAAGGTGTACTGTTTGCAGATGATACTTCTCTTATTTTTAAGTAGACAGGAATAGACAAGATTTTAAGGAGATTTAAACAGTGCACTCTCAATGGTTACGGATTGGTTTACGACAAATAACCTAGTTCTCAATGCCAATAAAATGAAATGTGTAAGGTTTGCCCTTCCGAATGTTAGAGATCTAGGACTCAACTTCCTTTAAGATAAAGAGGTGCTTGAAACTGTAAACTCGGCATTTTAACTGGGCATAACAATGGATACCAAACTTCAGTTGCGCCAACATATATCTAGCCTTTGAATGAACGTACCATACGTCATTTTGGATCCAACTCTCAACAGTGATGAAACTTATGCCATGTGCTTATAGGGTATTATTTAATATATACTATGGCAGCTAAGTCAAAATCGAGTGCAAACATCCAAAAAAGGTTAGGTTAAATGGGATGAGAGGGCGGAGCTACCTACTTTTTTTTTTTTTTTTGTTTTCGTTGGAAATCTTCATGGATGTCCTCCACCCTGGGGAGGGCAGAGGGGTCTGTCAGACTCTTACTGACTAAAACCACCCTGGTGTTCCGTCTCCACACTTGCGCCAGGGATCACGGGATCTAATGCGACTTCCGCGATCCCCGGCTAGTGCCGGCCCGCCTCTGCGGGCCACCTCGAGTTTGGGAGGAGTGAGGTGTTAAACTCCCCCCTTACATTATCGAGAGGCGCGCGTGGAACACTACGCGCCGCCATCTCGGGTCCTAAGGAGTAGTAACACCCAGTCGTACCCGATGTTTCACAGGAGCGGTCCCACGACCGAACCCTGTGGAACACCGCACGCCATGTGACGCGATATCGCGTGGATGGTGGAGCGCCCGTTCCGAAAGCCGAACTGGCTCTTGGACAGGTCAGGCCCCTCCCTGTACAAGTGGCTGACGAGGCGGGCAGCGATTATCCGCTCAAACATCTTGCCCACCTCGTCAAGCAGCACTATGGGCCTGTACGCGGATGGCGAGTCCGTGGGGCGCCCTACCTTCTTAAGCAGTACCAGACGACCAGATTTTCACAAAGTGGGAAACTGGCCCTGCTCAAGGCACGCGGTGTATAGTATAGTCCCCTCAGTTGGGGCTCAAGCTCCTTCAGAGCGAGGGCTACCACTATGCCATGGATTCCGTCGGGCCCCGGAGCCACGTTCTTGGCCCGGAGCCGCATCACGGCCGCCCTCATCTCTGCCTGTGTTACCTCTGGGACGCTGATGGCGTTCTCGTCGGAAGGCTCTGCGGCTGTGGGCAAAGCCATCGGCGGCGGAGTATGCTCCGCTCTAGCCGGGAAGAGGGCTGCGACTACTTCCTCCAGCAGCTCAGGTTGGAGACTCTCTGTGAGTGGAGACGCCGCGGCTCGAAGTTTCCCTCAAACCGCACGATAGGGGCGCCCTCAAGGATCTCCATCAAGAGTCTCCAACATCTCCGCCCTGACTCGCGTCCTCGCTTCGCCGATGGCCAGCCACAGAGCCTCCTTGGCCGCGCGGTTCACCTCATACCGCGCGGCTTCAGGCTTCCCACGGCGCGGCGGGAGCTACCTACCTACCCTAACTACGTACATAAGATAAGATAAAGATAAATTTATTCAGTTAACTTTACAAACTTCTACAATAATAATTTTACATAGAGGCCTCCTTTTAAGTATGATAAATACCTGTGCTAGGAGACCCCGCTCTTCTAAAACTAGTAACAATAATAATGTAGGAGTGTACATACAAAAAAAAAAAATTCAACTTAAATCTAGGAGGGTATGTGTCTGTGGGGGTGTGTTCGTTTGTGTGTGTTTGTGGGTGTGGGTGTGTGTGTGTGTGGGGGGGGTGTGTGTGTGTGTGTGTGCAGGGTGCGTCCTCGTGTGTGTATGTCACTTGTTGTTAACTTATCACATGATACTTTGTAAAAGAGTTTCAATGTCGTCATAACTCTTGCATTGTAGCCAGTCTATTAAAGATTTCTTACATTCTCGATAACTCATAGGATAAATATTTAAAACTTTATTTAATTTGTTGTAGATGGAAGCGGATTGTCTGGTGAACTGCCTTTTTGCATATGAGGTTTTAACCGAGACTTCTGGTGCAACAAGATATTTTCTCCGTTTTTTATTGAGACTAGAGTCATAGGGGAGGGTTTTGTGTAATTTTAAAGCAGCATGAAGTACATATAATTTTCTGATTGTGAGAAGGCCACTTAGTGAGTAAAGTTGTTCAGTAGGGAATCTATATGATTTAAAATACATTACTTTCAAGAGGGACCTTTGCGCTCTTTCCAGTTCTAGGAATTTGATTTTTGTTGCCCCGCCCCAAACAGGTATACAATACACTAGAACTGACTGAGCCAGTGAAACGTATATTTTATTTAATAACGTTTTAGTGGTAACATGTCTTAGAGTCCTGAAAATCCAAACGAGTTTTCTAGTTCTAGACATGACCATATCCGCGTGTAAATGCCAAGACAACCGTTGGTCTACCATAATACCTAAATATTTTATTTTACCTACCTACCTACCATTTTGTTTTTATTACCTGAGGAAATCCTCCTGGATGTCCTTCGCCCTGGGGAGGGCGGATGGGTCTGTCATACTCTAACTGACTAAAACCACCCTGGTGTTCCGTCTCACACTTGCATCGGGGATCACGGTAGTGCCCCCCTAGTACCGGCCCGCCTCAGTGGGCCACCACGAGTTAGGGGGGAGTGAAGTGTTAAACTCCCCCCTTACGTCAGGTCCTAAGAAGTAGGGGGCGACGGATTTATACCTACCTACTCTGACCTAACTCTTTTTTTTAATTCTCTTTTTTTTGTTCCTGTGTTGAAAAACCTCCTGGATGTCCTCCGCCCTCTCATGTACGTGCTCTGCCCTCTCATTCCACCTAACCTAATCTTACCTAACCTTTTTTGGATGTTCCTAAACACCATGTTCGTGTTCGATTTCGATTTAGCTGCCATAGTATAATAAATTAAATAATACCCCTAAAGCTTTCACATGGCATAAGTTTCATCACTGTTCAGAGTTGGGACCAGACTCCATACAAAGTGGCCCGTGGTCCTTTGGCACACATATAGTTTATGACCTGGATTAACCAATTGACTGGATTAAAGTACACAATGTGGGTACTTTTACCTACACCACGTTGCCGTTGGACATTTTCCAACATCAACGCGATTGAAAAATGACTTTTGAATTTTGAATTAAAAACCAGATGGCTGCGACAGATATAAGTAGGTAAGTACATCCTTTAAAAATACATATAAATTAACATACTCAATCTTGTAAGGTTACCACAGTCATAAATTCACGACACTTGAGGTGTCACTTGCCAAGTTTTTATTTACGTATGATACGACCATCTGTTGCATGATGAGAGTATCTATGAAAACAAACGACTCTTCATTCAGCACTTTTTAGATGACGTAGGTACTTGTGTAGATATAAAAAACAGGCTAAAGACCTCATAAGAATACTAAATACTTAACCTTAGACCTCATTAAACCCTTTATAGGAAAATGTATTAAGATTGGTACTAGGAACCGTGGGAAACTTGGATTGACTTGAATTGTCACAATAAAACCTTAAAAGACTTGTATAAAAAAAAAACTATAAAGTGTAATCGTTTGCTGCAGATGTATATTAAGCATAGTGCAGACTAGCGCAACGCGAAAGCGGGCGGTGATGTGTTTCTAACTAGTAAGTCACGACGCGCCGTCGCGTTGTGCTTGTTTATATAAATGTTACAGGGGCTGCAGTCTCGACATAGATAGCGATCACTATACAACGGAATTCGGTCGCTTAGTCCTAGAGAGGTCCCGAGACGGTCAACAATGTTTGCCAAGCACCTGCCCTGCAGTCTCGATATAGATAGCAATCGCTATACGCCGAATTGTAAAGAGGTTTCAAAGACCTAATGGCGTCCCTAGACGCGCGCGACATGCTTCACAAGTACGGGATTTTTACGTGCTTGTCTATACTAATTTTGACTGTATAGATCAAAATTGCTTGACAAGAACTAAAAAATCACGTACTTGTCAAGGACGTCCCTAGACGGTCAAAATTGCTTGCACGAGATTTTTACGACTTTTATGTGGAGACTGCATACTTACCGATCGATTGACAAACTACTCTTAACGTAACCTACCCTACTAGTAAAAATATTGAAGTGAGTTTGACTATTTGTCTGTTTTTGACGTTTTACGGCTTAGCAAACAAAGTTTGATCAAAGGCTGAAGCTCACTGCTGAAAATACCAAATATTACACGCGGTCGAAATCGCGGTACATAACCCGGTAACAATGTAGTTGCTACAAAAACAGTAGAAAGTTTTTATTATATAAATTGGCAGGTTAAGGACAAAAGACAAAGGACCAAATCGAAAAATAAATATAAAATAGAATAGAATACTTTTTATTTTACAACCTAACAAAAAAAAATAGATAAATAGTAATTATATAGCAGAATGATAAAAGATAACGTGATATCAATAAGGAAATGATAGGGAAGCTGGAAATGCAAATAGTCAATGATCCATTAGATCGTAAAGGAAGGGTCTTGACGAAGTCTATGTGTATAGAAGACGCGTTAGTTCATTGATCTTTAAAGGTACCTTCTAAAGGCATGGACTGCTGGCTTTTGCCGAGCGGCACTCCTTTGTTTGGCGGCTCCTTTGTGCGGCAAGCCGGGTGCACTGCCGCCGGCACTATGTGTAGGAGTCTTAAGAGGAGGCTCCCTAAATTGTATGTTAATTTGGATTCATATTCTAAAACAGTCGCGCTTACAATCAAAATTGAACTTTCAAAATCAAATCAAATCAAATTGTTTATTTCATCATAACACCATTGTAGCACTTGGTAATTTAACGGGTTGACAAAATTAGTGTACTAAAACTACAACTTGAATGGTGATGAGGAGCTAGGTTATAGAATAACCTGTATAAGGGAGTACAGTGCCAGTCCCCATTGGGTATTATAATTAAATTGTACACAGTGTGGCTTAACACTAGTCTTCTACTAGAATTTTATTAATAATGGTGACTTAGTGCAACTAAGGTTAATTTAAAGGATAAATTACATAGAAAAATGATAAAAAAACATTTGCTAAAAGCTAAGTGAGTGTGACTTTGTGTGTATGTTAGTGTACATGGGGGTATGTATGTATGTATGTGCGTGTCTGAACGTGCGTGTGTGTGTGGTTGTCAGTAGTTGGCGCGTCTGTGTGTGTGTCTGTGTGTGTTTGCTTGTTTGAGAGTAATGGTGATTTTGATGCTTATTTGTATTTATGCTGTTAGAAACTTTTCTGTGTCATCGTAAGTTTTATTTTGTAGAAATGAGTAAACTGCTTTTTTGCATTTATGGAACGTCATACAATAGATTGGACAGTGTTTATTAATTTTATTGTACAAGTTTGGGCTTTGATAGTAGCAGAATCTTTTAAAGCAGGGAGATCGTGTTTACGGTACTGTACATATTAGATCTTTTCGTCGTTTTGTGATTTTTTTGAATGGGGTTTTGCGATGTTATAGTAGGATGGCTTATAAGATATATAGGTAGTGTTGTCGTACATTTAGAATTTCCCAATATTTGTACAACTTACTGGTAGGATACAAAATAGGGCGAAAAGTAGCAACTTTTAAAACCGCTCTGTGGGCTTTTTCCAGAGGCTTTAAAGTCGTTTTTGCTGCACCATCCCAGCAGGAAATACAATATGTAACAATTGAGGAGCTTAAAGCAAAATAGACGGTTCGTATAGTGTTGCGGACTCTTGTAGTGAGCAGGTTTATATCCGTCTTAAAGTTTAGGTGCGTAACCAGCACTACACCTAAAATATTTTGTATGTTCAACAGATGCTATAGATGAACAGAATTTTTTTGAGTTACATGTTCAAGCTCTGACCAACTATCGGCTGTAAATATGATGGCAGTATCATCTGCAAAAGCAATAACTTTGCCATTAGGGACATCAAGGTTGCACAGATCATTAATAAATATCAAGAAGAGTTTGAGGCCTACTATGCTACATTGGGGGACCCCGTAGCAGATAGGGAGCTCGTTACTGGTATGGTTATGAATCTTAACAATTTGAGTGCGGTTTGTTAGGTTACTCCGGAAAAGCTCCAGTTGTGTTCGTCTAACACCCACATTTTCAAGCTTGAGCAGAAGTGTGGAGATGGGGTCGGTGTCAAACGCTTTTGCGACATCCAACAACAGCGTGAGAACCTTTTTATTTTTATTGAGCTGCTGAATTACATGATCAGTTAGATCTATTTTTACGAAAGCCATACTGTTTTGGGGATAAAAGGTTATTACGTTCGAGGTAGTGGTCAAGTCTTTTATTTATTAGACGTTCTAGTAGTTTAGACAAAGCACTTAGAACCGCAATCGGACGGTAGTTATTTGGTAGATATCCATCTCCACCCTTGAAGACTGGATGAATTATAGCCTTTTTCATAGAAGTGGGAAAGACGGCAGTTTCAAAACATAAGTTAAATATATGGCATAGTATGGGTGCCAGGATACTTGCGTATTTCTTTAAGAAAAGTGTTGAAATGTTATCCCAACCAGTGGCCGCGTTTTGTCGCAGGATCCTATAGCCGATATAATTTCATCAGTATTCGTTGAATCTAAGACAAAGGACATTATTGGAGCGTATTTCGGTTGGGTTTGTGAGGGTGTAGCTAGCTGTGAGAGTGTGCGGTGGGTAAAATTGACAGCCAGTGTTCTGCCAATGCTTACAAAAAAGGAATTTGCATCATTGCAAGATTGTACAGGCAATGACGAATATTTGAGTAGTACTTTAATATATGATTGATTGGATCTTTTTCTTTCCATTAACATGACAGTTACGTAATTGTAACATTTTCACTCGATACATTTTTTATTCGAAAATCAACTTTTTTTTAAAGATTATTCAAATAAAATGAAGATTAGTCGGCTATTATGTCTAAAATAAGTATTCACAGTAAGAAAATATCATTTATTATCCAGCCACAAGATATTTTTCTCTAGATCAATTATTACTTTAGTTGTAAACGAAATAATAATTGCAACATACGCCATTTAGTGTTCCGTGCTCGAAAACTTCAATCAGTATAGCAATAGAAATACAATTTGTGAAAATTTCAACTATGTACCTATTCATGAGATACAGCCCGCTGACAGACAGACGGATAGCAGTGGCTTAGTAATAGGATTTCGTTTGGCACCCTTCAGTTACGGGACCCTAAAAAGTAGTCTCTATTGTGTTTAAGAGTTTAAAACAAAATAAAATAAAATTTTTTTTGTCGCCAGTTAATACACTCATCTTAGGTTGCTTTCTGTTCGTGAGGTAGTCTTTAAAGATTTTACAGCTTATGCCACGCACCTCCAACGTCTCAAGCTTGGATGTAAATATAGGGACAGAGACTGTGTCAAACGCTTTTGATAGATCAAGGTAGATACTTAAGCAATTATTTTTAACGTCTAATGTTTTTACCATGAGATTACTCAAATCCTGCTGAGTCAAAAGCTACTGCGTCCTCGGTGGAGAGGCCTGATCGAAAACCATACTGATTATCGGCTTGAACATGAAATTTGTCCAGGAACTTTTAAGAGACTAATTGAGTATTTTTTTCTAATATTTTTGACAGGGTAGAAACCACTGCTATGGAGCGATAATTATTGACACAGTCTCGGTCCCCGGTCTTGAAGATCGGGTGATAGACTGAATTTTTGAAGGCTTCAGGGAAGACCCCTGTAGCTATAACTCGGTTACTTATATGAGTGATGGAGGGGACCAGCTCCTTCCGACATTGCTTTACTATCTGGGATGAGATCCCATCCCGACCTGTGGCACAGTCTGGGCGGAGCTGTAAAATGATGGATTCAACTTCCACTTCAGTCCCTTGATCAATGATCAGGGAGTTTGGCGGACTTCTAATATGCGTGTAGGAGTTTGATGTTGTGTTGGGGACATTTCCATTAACAGTAATTGAAGCAAGTATTTTATCAGCAAGAGAGTTTCTGTGAAAAATATATACAGACCTGTTTGTGTTATTTGTAGTTTGTAATAGCTTAGCTGGAAAGATCTGGCTTTTCCGTGTATTTGTTATCGTTTTTATAGGTTGCCAGAGGGCCTTTGGATCGTTACCTGCTTGTTCCAATTGAGCTTTTTCGAAGTTTTTTTTAGATTTTGCAATAGGCGATTACAATAATTGCTATATCTAGTGTAAGTAATTTTAAGAGTAATTTTAAGTATGGATTTGTTGGATTTTATGTGCAGCTTATCTCGATTCCTGATACATCTAATTAAACCGGGCGTGATCCATGGTTTCAGAGTTTTGATTTTCTTGGTGATTTTGGTTGTAGTTGTATAAGATGCAATTGTGTGAGAGATCATAGATACAAACATACAGATAATGTGCAATCCACGACGATGTGCCCCACTCCGCGATTACTGTAATGTAAGCTGTACTTTAGTACGGAGCGGAGCGAAGTGGGGCGCGTCGTCGTGGATTGCACTATCTATATTCATAGCCAAGTTTGCGTCATCAGTTGCTAGCACATTGGTAAAATCAATTTTTCCCAGGTCTGCTTTAACTTTAGGGATGTCTGTGAAGGTTTTAGTTGCCAAGTGTTGTCTACTTCGGAAATGGTTATGGATGTTAATTACATACTAGAGTCAAGAGCAGAGCAGAGAGCAGCGGTGGCCCAGTGGTGGCGGCCCCGACTTACGAACAGTAAGTCGTGGGTTCGAACCCAGACAGGCGCATTACTTTGTGTAATTTATTTCATCACCACTGCTCTCAAAACGGTGAAGGAAAACATCGTGAGGAAACCGGAATGTCCTAGAACCAAAGATTTGAAGACATGTGACATCTACCAATCCGCACTGGGCTCACGTGGTGGATTATAGCCCACTCCCTCTCATTGAGAGGAGGCTGTGTCCCTGCAGTGGGAACGTTATAGGCTGATGATAATGATGATGATGACTAGAGTCAAGGAAGGTGTAGTTGAGTTTGTGAGAATGTGGTCTAAGCAGGACGAGAGACTAGTAGGAGAAGTATGTGTAGGGAGTAAGCCATATGCAGCGTTGAATATCAGATAATCTTCTCGTAGTTGATCTGTACTATTAGGGGCTAAGTCAATATTTATAATATCTCCTACGACAAAAATATTATCAGTCTATAGTTCACGGTAAATGACATTGAGACTATTTATAAATTTATTAAAGTACTCTTTTGTTTTTAAAGAGGGTGAACGATACGTAGCTATAATATTAACATTATTACCTATTTGACAGATTAGACAGCTTGCACCCTTAAAACGTGGCTCTTCCAGGCGTTTACTTGGCAACTTAGTTTTATGTGTCCGGTCATTTTGGTTTAAAAAGTTGACCGTGGAATGAACCGTGTAACCATCCAATATTGGTAGGTTATTTACCTTACGAAGTCAGCCAAGTATTATGATATCAAAATGTATGTTTGTCATTGATGCAAAGTTAGTTTTTTTTTTAAATTTATACTACGAATATTGATGTGTAGTAATTTAATTGATTGGTCATTTTGGTTAATATAGTTCAGAATTTCTATTATATATATAAGCCATTTATTATTATTAAAAATAAATAATAGGGTTCCCGGGAAGAGGTACATGATTAGCATGTAATGCGATACAATTTACTGTTGATGAGTTGTGATTTGCAATTATTTATTTATTTATTAACACTTCAAGCACATAAATGTACAGAGGCGGACTTAATGCCACAGGCATTTTCTACTAATTATTTTATTTTATTTCTAATTATTTGTGTGGAAGAGAGTGTACTTGGTAGTGAGATATGTAATTGCTACACACATCGTGTTATTATATAAGGGTTGCAAAGTAAGATTGAAAATTTAATGAATGGTATACCTATGTAATATTATTACCTCAGGCATTTTTTTATAGTTTATAGTCAATTGCATTAATAAACACTGTCATTACTAACCGACTAAAGGTTTTTTATGTCAGTAATTTTCACTTTTCTTATCATTCTGATATTACGGGAAATAAACGTAGCCATTAGCCTTCATAACGTATAGCTATCCGTGAAGCAATTTTATAAGAAACAAGGTCAGCAAGTTAGGCACAAATGTGTCAATAAGATTAATTATTATGCTGTAATGTTGAAACTTAGTGTCACACCCTACTCATCACCCATCGATAGTAACAAAAATATTCATAACTGATTAATACATATATATTGAATGAGAAATGTTTTTAGTGGAACTTAAATTAATTATAACCTTTTGTATCTTAACCTTTTAACACTTTGCTATGATGTCAATTTTTTTTATCGAAGTCCTTAATTTTTAACTAAAGTTGTGAACGTTAAGGTCTTTGCAAGTTGGATGGTGACGATGATTCTAGCTGGACTAAAGTTTCATTTAAATTTTAATGTTTTTCCCAGTTTACACTTTCCTTCGATGTATGGCCTTCGGTTTTGCTTTATAGCATAACATTTTGCCATAACTTTACTTTGAAAGATTGAATGGTGGCCTAAAAAAAATAGACGCAACGTCTAATCTAATCGTATTATACTTAAAATAAAGTAACAATTTTATCATTTAAAATTGTAGATTTTTTTATAACGAAAAAAGTAAGTAAGTAGTAGGTAAGGTAGGTAGGTTATAGCAGTAGTAGTTTCTTTTTTTAACCGGTATCACGAAATGTTAATAAAAAGATAGTGATTTATTCACTCAATTGATCCAATTCCAGTTATGGTCGTCAATGTCATAAATTCGTGTATTGAAGCGTTTTATAGACTTAATGAAAAAAACCCTGATTACTGTTCAAGGTAACCAAATCTGTCTTTATTAAGTACAAAAATATACCAGTGATGCTGCAGCAGGTCCTCCTGTGTTTATCCCATTTTTAAGTTTGCTTACTCTCGCGTAAAGTGTTTTAAGAATCAACGTGAAACGGGTTGTCGTTATTGGTTGCTTGTTAGTTTGACTCTAGTGATGTTACTCAGTCATTAACGGTCAGGCACTCGATTATCCCGATTATGAAAATCGAAAACTCAATTTAAGTTAAATTTAAGGAAGGTACTAGCGGGAGGTTCCCAGCAGCTTCGTACGTTTGAAAAGCACGCAATAAAACTTAAAGAAAAGAAACATAGCAAGATCCAAAATACAGCAACCGTTCAATTGGGTACTTTGAGGTTTCAGTCACTGAAATTCGGTTAGGATCGGCTTTGTTCGACTTTGTAAAGAACGTTTTCTCCTACTTAAATTAAACTGACAATCTAATAATCAATGAAGATATGATGACAGATGGACAGCACTAACCCACAGAACATGTAATTTCATTCTTATTAAAACTCTGTGACTATGTGCATTATTTTGACGGTATTATCCTGGTTTATTACCTACGTATTGAATGATAGAATTAATAATTTTTACTACACTATTTACTATTACTAGTGCCAGAATAAAATCAAGCCGTATCACTATCTGATAATTTCAGAAAGACAAGTGTCAAGTGACAACAACACTTAATTCATTTTATATTTTCCGTTTCTTTCGAATTGCATTAAATTTATATTTCTGTTTTCCTGTGTGTAATTGAAGGATTATAATGAATATAGAATCTTCAAGATGGTACATCATTTACTCCAGAAAGATGTTGTATTAATTGTTCAGTAAGATTTTAACCCAAAAAAGTATTGAAACCGTTTATGGAGATAATACAGGAATATTTACATTCCATGTCGATCTGCACAACAAACGCAAACTGTGCCTGTGGGCCCTGCGGAAAAGAAAATTATTTTGCAGTGGATTCTAGCACACCAAAGAGATCAATAATAATAATTTAGTTAGAATACACTATTTACTAACACAAATCTTCTATTTTTTCAGGTGCATCATTTGAGTACCTAGAACATCAATGTATAACATTAGAGCTGCTCTTGCTGGATACTGTTGCAACTGGTTGGTGGGCAGACGTTTGCTGTTGTGCACATATAATTAGAGCGTGCGATATTTAAGTATTTTTATCTTGGACACGCAAGATGAGAGGTGGAGTGACCTGCATAGTTTTTAAATTAAATACTATCTTCTTCTAAGGCCTCTTAGAAGTGGATAGTATTTCATCTACAAACTATGCAGGTCGAAGGTTCTCATAAAAAAGGCCCCTGACATTGAAATTGATATTTATAGTTAATTAAAACAGCACAGGTCCAATTACATTAATTAACATAGAATTGAGAAAAAAATAATATTTAAAATAACAAAAATAAAAATGAAAAACAATAACATAAAAAAACATGTACAATGCAATTCCATTCAACACGTGGATAAAATTATTAATAATTATTTCAGTACCTAAATAGTTGAATTAATTAAATACGTCACAAATTAATATGTAACCCTCGCATACTGTATCTCACAGAACTCCAGACAAGCACGCATTATCTTCTTCCATTCATCAGCAAACACATCACATTCAGGGTCGGTAGTCAGGAGGGCGTTTAGCATCCTTAGGGTTCGACAGACAGGGATTCGGCTCTAGCGACAGATCTAGATAACGGTGGCGTGAACAGATTATGACGGCGGCTTTGGCGGTGCCCAAGGTATTTGTCGGGCACAAATAGACGACAGAAAAGTCCGTGGAGCTCAGGGCAGTCAATCCAACCACTTAGGGTTTTACAGGCAACCGTGAGCTGATCAAACCCCCTTCTAACCTCCAACGAATTGAAGCCTTAATGCCCTTAGTAAATAATTGGTTAGGTACATGAATGGGAAGAAATGATACCGCCTTTGATACAAAAATCTCAGGAAGGTTTTCTGAACTTTCTCAAGCATCAGAGTCTGAGACGCAGTATGCGGATGCCAGACACAGCCGCTGGACTCGAGTTTACTCCGAACCAAAGTGGTGTATTTAACTGTTCAATAACACTGGGATTGCGAAAGTCACGAGCGTTCCTTAAGCCAAATCCCAGGCGCCGGAAAGATTCCTTTGCAAGGGCAGACATGTGATCTCTAAATGTCAGACTGCGGTCGAAAGTCACTCCCAAGTCCTTAACGCTGGTGACACGAGTGACCACTGTACCCCCCAAACTATGATAAAATTTTATTGTATTCTCAACCCTCGACCATATGTCTTAGATATACTTACAGTAATAAAAATGCTTTGTTACGTGATTTTTTATTGCATGAACCGTTCAAAATACCGTTTATTATTCCTACTATTTATTACTGAACAGTGCAGTGCACTATTTTACTAAATTATAATACCTGTGAGGCCAACCTACTCACTAAACAATAGCTCTTTTAGTGATTCTTTAGGTTATGGTCGTATTTCTCAATATTCCCGTTAGACGAAGTAAAATTATTACTACCATTGTAATCTAAACATCATAAGGAACAAATCAACATGCCGTTCATTTTAATAGATGCCACAATTTTTGGTGGGCGTAATCGCCGAACAAAAAAAAATCTCCTTTAATCAATGTCAATGCATGGTAAGTAAATTAGTCGTCAAAAGAATTTATTGATTCCTTTTACTTTATACATAGTTTTTCGGTCAAATTGTTATTGGGTTTTTCCATCTGGAATTTCTCAGTAGAAGACTGGAGTCTGGATTTGTGCCCGGTTGCTGGCAATAGGCTCGCCCACTATGACATGGGACTTAAACTTAACTGGCGAAATTTGGGTGTAGTATAGGTACTTAGAAGTAGGTATCCTTATACGACAAGGATACCTACTTCTAAGTTTCATAATTAAAAATAGGTACTGGTAATATTTCAATAGCTTTATTGAAATCAATTACATGCATTAACTCTTATAATTATAAATAACTTTTATTGGCTAAGAAAATTTACTTAAATCTACGTACAATCTAGCCTGAAAAAGGTTATTCATTCAATTTTTCTACAGGTATTTTTAACAAAAGTAAACACTAAGGTAGTATGTTTTGAGTATAATATCTTGAGCAATAAAACAAAATGGTTATGTATGAATCCAAAGCATACATTTGAACACAGATTTACAAAACTTATAGCCTATAATTTAAAAGCCAAATCCTAACCTTTTAGTAACACAAATTAAAAGAACAGAATAGTCTGTTTAATTAATTCATTATGATTGAATACTTCAGATCTCGTATCTATAATATATTACACTTTCTATATTTACACAATGATTATGATAATGTGCAAAAATCGCTCATTTTAAATGTTTCGTATACATAACTAGATTAGGTACGTGGTGTTGAATTATAGATGTTAGAATCTTGGTCTTGGGTTGAAGGGTGCGGCTTGAAACTGCGGCTTGATGTTGGACGAAGCGCCTTCATTGTTACCAGGAGGAAGAGTCTTCAAGTATTCAAGAGCTTTTGCGATTGCTGGTGGGATTGGTGGAGGAGTTGGTAAATGATCTCCCTGAAAAAGAAAATAACAATATTAAGTTAGTTTTCGGTGGGTGATTAAAGACACTTCTTGGGACTTCGTTATTGAGGCAGGCCTAAGAAACGTTGCATGTCAGCGCAATGACCTAGACTCGTTCTGGAATGAAATGAAAAGTATGGGGAGACCTTTGCCCAGCATTGAAACAGCAAATAATGTAAAAAAAACGTTAAGTATTTATGACATAAATAGAAGATTTGTGTAGAAGTGACCATCTTCATAAGATAATGGCAAATTTAAATATGTAGCTTCACACGAAGCTAAGGAGTCATTGTTTGTGATCCATTGATTAATTGACTACAATCTCATTCATATTCAATAAGCTATTAATAATTTTATTAGGATATTTTATCATTATAAAGTTAATGCAAATCATTTGCTGCCCTTCTGCTGGAATTCTTGTCCTTAATTTTATGCAGTGGAATATTTTTGAACATGATTTACTTTATTGCTCTAGTTTCAACAGATAATCTCATTAAAAAACAATAATAAACAATATTAATGAATAATTATAAAACTTTAGCAATCCGTTTTTTTTTTGTGCAAAATATTGATTTTCTGTGAATGAGTATCACTAAAGACGCACAACGTATACAATTCATCATTTATAGGCTTTATAGTTTGACGGTAATTCTAAGATATGGTACGTTTTTATAATTTCTGACGTGACGATATTATAATCGTATACGTCACATGATCACGATAACACAGGTAGGTAAGTAAACTGTATAGATATACAAATTAGCTAATAATTAGCTTAACATATATTATAATATCTGTCTAAATTATCGGTGATCTTATTTTTTGGGTACGTGTTTGAATATCGAAGATTAAAATACCTACTGTTAAAATATCGATGTTCAAAACATCGAAAATGGAAATATCGAAACACCACGGGAGCGAAGCCGCGGGCAAAGTGCTAGTGAGTTTATATTACACATTGCAAAGAATACACAGTCTCGCGAGCAAACCCGCAGGCAAAACAAATAGTTAAATAAAAATCGCAGACGTTAGATGGTTCATAGAACTGTAAACTAGTAACAGTTAACTTTGAAAATGTCAAAATAATGCTCCTACCAAGGTACGGAACCCTCGGTGGACGAGTCTAACTCACTCCTTGCCGTTTTTTTTTAACTCCAGTCTTGGATCATGATTTAACTACATAAGTTAGTTGTAGCTACGCTTGCTAGCAACTAACTCTACAAAAATAGATATACAGGTGAGAGTACACGCCATAATACCACTTTTTTTTGGGCGTCGCATTTCGCATGTCAACTTAGGAGGTCGTCATCTGCTTAACCGGACTTTACTGTGGGAGCGTCTTGATACAACATGTCAGCCATTTGATATTATCTACTCGTGAAGCACAGCGCGATCAAATTTGACGTCAACGCCATCTACGGAAGGTGCTGCAAAATTGGGTATGGGAAGAGTAGCATATGGTTATAGTCGATTATATAAAGATTGTATTATTAAAAGCTTTTTCGCACGTACGAGAAGGAATGAGCATTCAATGCCACACTTGCTAACGAAGAGTTGGCAATGAGTAGTAATTATTATGGTAATTATTGTTCTGGATGTGTTCATTTTCGAATAAAAAAAAAACTACCTAAAACGTCAACTACCCATACGTCGACTGCCTCTTTGAAATGAGTAAAATTAAGTTTGAGTTTCGTTTTGTTAGATATTAAAAAGAATTGTGGGTGTCTGGGTAAATGCAAGAGTGCATGATGAAAAACATAATTTATATACTGTAATTACATAACTTAAGACGCTTTTCCGTCAACGCTAACATTTTATGGACGTGAACGTCCATGAAAATATCGTCACGTTAGAAAGAAAGAAAGAAAGACAGAAAGAAAATACGTTTATTCAAATCGTTAAAATTGTTGTTTTAAATTATAAATGCGTTAAATGTGTCACCAACCACGATTACGAATGGTTTTAAATAGTCAGAGGTCAGAAGTTCACTAACTTGTAGAAGGCCTACAAAGTGCTTGTCAAATATTCCATCGAGGACCATTTGTCTTAAGTCGTGTTTTTCAAAGAAATTACCGACTAAACATGAAGAGTTTGTGAAAAATGTAGGCAATTAACAATTTGTCAAACTGTTATAACATTTTTAAAATAAAACGTGGTATTGATGTTTGACTATGGACGATTTTGTTTGTACGTCAACACGACATGAAAAATTAACTTAGGTAGGTAATACGATTTGTCACCTTCTATTGCACGTGAACCTGTGCAAGGCTATTATGTATTGCTTACCAGCATTTTATAAAATAAAACAATTTTGCGGCTGTTTATTTAATTTTAGAAATTAATGGATGTACTTAACGGTCAAACAGGTTAAGCACCATCAATGCTTAGCGTGACACCTTTAACATTGACATGGTTTTACTTCATTTATTTTAAATGTCACGTTATAGCCATACACATACACGGACTAGTTTTGACGTAACTTTTGAATTAGATTACTTTCGACATCAACAAGCCCATAAATTATTTATTTGAATTGTAACATCTGAAGTCAAAATGTTAACATATCGATCTATTGTTGTTCTGACAAAATACTTACGGAACAGTTTAGTAATAATTAAATTGAATAAAGTGAAATATGGACATATTCAATCCCCCTTGTTTACTTAACATCTAACCGTTAATTTTGTATGCAAACCATGCAATCAAACTACGCGTAAGCGGTGGTCATTCAAGATTACTGTGTTTACGTGGCACCATTTCAGCAAACATGTGGCCATAGGTGTTGTAGGTATTAGTTGTTTAACCGTCACTATTAGTTTGTCAAAAGTTGCGCAGGCATCGATAGTAGATCACTAATGAGTCACCTTATCTGTCAGGTAGGCGAGACAGAAGCTGTCGATATTCAATGTCGACACCAGAGCCTTCCCATTTCATAGGAACGGGTCACGGGTCGACGTTTGATATTTTACGGCGACATTTGCACACACGTTGGCTAACTGAGACCCACATCCATGCCACTGCACCGCGCGCACCGCAGAAATCTTCCTAAAGCTTTACGCAATGATGATTCAGGCTCGAGACGTTTTACGAGTATTTACTACCTATGCCTTCACACGGACCACTCCTTGCTTTATCATATATCCTAAATTTAGTTTTAATAGCAACCGCATCGTTGACCTATCCGCTTTAATGTTTTCCTTACTAGGGTTAGCATTGCCTCATGCTAAAAAACTGTACAAGGACGCCCACCTAATAAATTTTAAAACAAGATAGAATATTTGCAGTTCAGCTAACTTTAACGCTAACTCTACTATTATTCCATCATCACGAGCGCAAAATGATGAAGACCTTAATCGTAAGGCTGGCATTTTGAATAAATAAATATAATCAATCTATACGTTACAGAAACAAAGATGTATCTTTGGGCACCTATGTAGGCGTTTATTACTTAACGCCAAATGAACAATTACTGTCTCCTTATGAAACGATGTGTTATAATATTGAAGGAAATATAGTGTAAATAAAAAGCTGCTGGAATCTCTTTTGTAGGTCAATGTTGATTTCGCTGGTTTTGTCTAGATTTGGAGTGATGCGCCGTTCGAGGTTAGTTAAAACAAAGACCGAACATGACACGACCGTGCAATTTAGTTTACGTTGGAATTCCTTATAAATATGAATCAATTTAACCACGCTTATGAACATTACATCATGTTACCGAAAATAAAATGCATAATCTACTTCGACCCGGTTCGTTAACTTGCGTATCGATGTTTTCGTCAACTATTTAATTAAATTATATTTGGACTTGCCTTAACTTGTTCACTATACCGGATTCCGTGAAACGTCTGCTGAGGATTATACAACTTATTGTGATTCCCGATGGAAAGATGTCAAGGCTTCTATTCGCCGGCGGCATCGGTAGTATAATTGCAATTTAGCAGGTGTTAAGTCGTCATTTTATTTTATGCATTATTACACAATTGTTGAAACGATGCTTCAATCTGATCGCATCCTTTTATGGTTAAAGGCGTAACCAGCAGTGTTTAATTTGTTAAACTGTTGAGAGCCTTTGAGTTCTTTTAAGTAACTTTTTCGCAAGTATTATTATATTTAAGAGATAGATTTTTATATATTTTGTTGTGAAACAGCAATTGTACAGTGCAATATACCGTTTCTTTATTCTGTTATTCCAACCTTATCAGATTGAAAAGGAGGAAAATTTAACTACGTACGCCTATTTCTGGGAAGCAGGACATTAGCATAAATAATGAGTTACCTGTGGTTGGAATCCGTTTTCGTCCGCGATGTACGTGAGTGCGATGAGTGAGCCGTCTGGAGCTTTGTAGCTGAACTTGCCCTCCGCGGTCTGTATCTCTTTGCCCTCGCCTTGCCCAAAGTTCTTCACGTAGCCGGACTCTTCAGCGTTGATCTCGTTGCCGGTCTCGTAACTGGAAATTAAAAAAAATGTGTTTTAAGGCAGATGGGCAGAAGGGGAAGTTGGATATGAACTGAACTTTTTTAAGCTGCCAAGGATTGCTTCTTGGGAGCTCTGGACAATAGGGAAGACTGGAGATTAGGGAAGTCTTTGCCCAGTCAGTAATAATTCTGAAATGGACCTTTCTTAATTCGAAAAAAAAGGAAAATCAATCTTAAGCTTAAAAGCTGTGAGGCAAAAATTAGCAACAAAAATGTGTGTGTCTCTGAAATTATTTTAGGTACCTAAATATTTCTTACTCATAAAAAACACACGTTACCAAAACTTTATTATCACAAACTTGTACAGTCAGTGTAAAATATTATCTTACCTTGCAATCCCTAAAGGAGTGATCCTTATCTCTTAAGATTTCATATTTTATTCAAAAGATGACGTGATGTACATTATGATATGGATGGCTTATGTACTTCACCCACATGTGTTTACCTTACAATCGTACAGGCAATCGCAGACAATGTGGTGAGTGGTAAACTTAACATTGCTGTTAAATAATAAATGTTAATTTAATGGAATCTTTATCTTCATTCGTCATTCGTCTAAGTATTTAGTTATCATTTAAAAGTTATGTCATAATTAATTTTGTTGATCTCGTTTTACTAATTTTTCACAGGTGCAATCTTAAAATATACCTGGTATGGTATTTGGGTATCAGATAAGCCATATTTATCTACCAATATTTGCTTGATGTGGTATTTGAACCCAAAAAGTACTGCACCCTATATTAATAAAAGTATAATAAATAGAACCTGTTAAAAGTATGTAAAATATTATTTTTCTCAGCAATGATGAATATTAGGATTATATTTAAATGTTATCCATTTATGTACTTACCACCTATCTACCCATAATACGCGTTTGATTTGAATACAGAAAAGTTAAGTTCAAATTCACATTTTTGTGCTTAAGTAAAAAAAATGTTTTATTCAATTCACTTAGTGTTTTCGGTAGGAAATATCTACATACTTTATTCACTTGCTTCAAAATTATAATAAACAATACTACTTATAAAAGTTACGAAACTTTTATCTTGCAATGGTTTTTGGTTCTGCCAAATGAAAATCGTCGCTCTAAATGAGATTCAGACATGAAATGAGTTTCAGACAGGGATGTTGTTTGTCTGTTGTGATGTGATGTGTGGGATGGGGACTGCCTCGTTGGTCTAGTGGTCGCAAGCGTTACTGCTGAACATGAGGTACTGGGTTCGATTCCCAGGTCGGGCAAATTGTCACTGGGTTTTTTTTTCTGGAATTTCTCATTAGCAACCCGGAGTCTGGATTTGTGCCCGGTTGATGGCAATAGGTTCGCCCCCTATTACATGGGACATGAAATGTGGGTGTACTACAGGTACACCTCTGCCTGACCCTTCGGGGAAACAAGGCGTGATGTTATGTTATGTTATGTTAATCAGAATCGGTATCGTATCGGGGAAATTATGTATCTTTACATCCCTCCTATACCAGTTCCAAAGAGTAAATTAAATCCAAAAAGAGTCTTACAGCCATTTATACGTGCCATCAACATTAGGACCTTCTGATTCGTAGCGGATGATCGGTATCGGAGCAGTCGACTGCCCCTGCGCCGCTGAATACGTCACAGCTACTAGGAGTAAGAAGAATAAGGAGATCTGTGAATAACAAAAACGATAAATTAAGTACTACAAAACTTTATTATGGTAGAATTAAAAAAAAAACTTATTTTCACTTACAAAACGTATTCACAAAATAAAATATTAGAGTGGAACAAATACAAGACGTGACGAACTACGAAACGTTATTTATGTGACGTATAAAATCTTCTTGTATACGTTGTAGTATGAAATCACATATTTATTTCCATGAATCAAATAAAACAGTATTATTTAACATGTTAGTAAAGTAGAGTTACCGTTCTCGTACCTATTCAACATAATATTATAATACATTCAAATGATTATTTCAAGCACACCTCTAGCTCCTAGCTTTATTTGTACATCTACTTTGACCCTCAGGACTAAAACATGAAAGATAAGAACAGTCTCGTTTAAAGCAAGAAATATTCACAATCATTCAATATTTGTGCTACGTACTCAACAGAAGGTGCGTAAACGATATAAGTGGAAATATCAACAAAGGCGACGCAGGATGCTGCTTTGTTAAGAGAGATCTCGTAACGAATGCCTTATTAATAAGTTATTTCAACTCCGACTGCAACAATCAAATTAAATATGTACTGAAATTAAACGATAGCACAGCGAAGATATCTACTGTTTGGTCCTCCAAATCTCTTTTTAGGAAATCAAATGAAAGTAAAATTAAATGTAGTTTTGTTTGCTATGAAAGTTACGGTTTGAATTTGATAATGAAACAAGTGACGATCTAAAAACCGAACGCCTGACAGCTACGAGTAGCATTTTTTCACAAGCATTTTTACGCCTACGAGATTATGGAACCGAACAAATACGGTTCCATAATCTCGTAGGCGTCTTATTTTAACAGCGGAGCACTTGCTTTTTTTTATAACTATGGCATCTTGCAGGTATACCACTAAGGTATTTACTGCTTAACCGGACTGTCCTGTGGCTGCCTTAAGCTTACTACACTCAAAAAGCCTCCAGCCAGGAGCAAAACTATTCTAAATTGACGCTCGCTAAGGGGGGCTACAGGGGTGCCCCCTGTGGGGTACGAACCTCGGCTTAGGGCGTCGCTGAGGGGAGGACAGCAAGATGGGACAGGCTGGATCAAGGATAGATCATTATTATTATCAGGGGAATTTAAAGCTACGCGCTCAGCTGCGGCGCGGGCTGGCTCTTCATCGGACAAGAAGAGCACTTGCAAAGTTGAGCCACGTTATATGAAGTTTCCATCTAAAAGTGTCTGTTGTGATACAAAATTGGACACAGATAAAAGATCGAAATTAAGCATAGTTAGATGTTCTCATTGCTGGGGCATTCCCTCCTCTCGGGGAGTGGGACTGGGCCTTAACCACCACGCGGGCCCAGTGTAGGTTGGTAGATGTCACATGTGTTCTAGGACCTGCCGGTATCCTCACGATGTTTTCCTTCGCGGACTTAGAATACTGATAATTTAAAAAAATACACAATGTAAAGCGCCTGTCTGGATTAGAACCTATGACTAGTCGGTAATTCGCGGCCATTACCACTGAGCCACCATTGCTCTTAGGCCACCACTTCTCTTATTCGTATTTGGAGTTTGTGTATATATGCATGACAAATTGATAAGCCTTTACTTATGTAATCGTAAGTATTATTACTAACGTAACAATGATGTTTTACCTAAAACTTCTTTAGTCAAAATAACTTTCAATCTTGAAACTGAGATACGGGGCACCGGTAGACCACGTAGGAAATGGCGAGACTTTTATGGCATATTGGCAAGAAGTACATAATTCCATCCATCAGACACGACTGTGGAATCGTGACTGATGGAAATTAATGAGGGAAATCTTTGCCGAGCAATAGGGGAATAAATTACGAGTTTTCCTAACAACCGGAATCTTAACATAATTATACCAGAATACCTAAAGACAACTAATTATGTTTTGATTTATTCAAAGAAACGCACTTTATTTTTTCGATTATTAAAATTGAAAAAAAAGTATACCTTTTAGGTATCGTTGCCACATTTCATCTAAACGTTCACAAGAACTTGCAAATTGTCCACAATGAAGGTAAGTATATCCATCTCATGCCGGAAGACACAAAGGTTGAAAGTCCTTTCTTCGTGAACGATGAAAATAAGTTTATAGAAATCGTGTGTTGAAACCGCTAACCACACTCAGTGATTTATATGCACCGTCAGTTTTATATTGTGCACATGCATCGGGAGTTACACCACAAGCCATAACTGCCAAGGCTTTCTGTCTATTCAGGTTTGATTTGATTATAAGAAATTTTATATACTGCCTCGTTGGTCTAGTGGTTGCAAGCGGTACTGCTGAGCATGAGGTCCTGGGTTCGATTCCCGGGTCGGGCAAAGTATTATTGGGTTTTTCTATCTGTAATTTCTCAGTAGTAGGTCGGAGTCTGGATTTGTGCCCGGTTGATGGCAATAGGCTCGCCCTCTATTACATGGGACTTAAATCATAACTGGCGAAATGTGGGTGTACCTGCTACAGGCAGAGGTGTACCTCTGCCCAACCCTTCGGGGAAACAAGGCGTAATGTTATGTTATGTTGTTGTGTAAATTTTATATACATAATATTGAGGGATTTTTCAGCAAAGTTAAATATAAACGTGTTTTATTTATACCACTCGGGTGAAATGTACTACGTAAAAACACCTGAAACTCTTGATACCTATTCTAGAAACAAAATTGAAAAGTTTCCTGGGTCTGTAATTGAAATATATCTAACGTATAATCTTTTCATCGTAATAAGATATTATCTTTTTAGTCAGAGTCGCAATCAACGGCTCTTTTTTTTAAATAATTAATCAAATCAACAGACTAATCTTGGAACTTTAGATAAGACCAAAAATCTTGCTCAAATTGAACTCTAACGTAATTTACAAGAACGCTAATTATTTCACACAGACGGTCATTGCAATCTAATATGACCGTTTCTGCAGGTCGCAATTGTCAGTCGGAGACCTATACGAATGAGCTTTTTAATAGGCACTGTAGAAATGGTTCTCACAATGCTGATATATGTTGCATTTATTGATCTCTATATTATCAAGATGAATGGTCTAATCACTGCTGACATTTCCTCGTGTTGCAAGGGTCCATCTATTCAGATTTTCACGGATAGATTCGATTTGTAAATAGGCGCAATAAATTTGTACATGGATGTACATTGACGCATGTTGTAATTATGTAGTTAGTATTTTGCGATTTACGTCAAAATGTATTAATGATTTATCACATGTCAAACAGTTCATAGATTTGCTAATGAGCTTTGAATGAGTGAGTCCTTTGCGTGGAAAATAAAGCCTTCTTCGTTTTTCTTTTTTTTTTGTGTAAAAGTAATTTTATCAATCGACTCAGTATTTTATAAGTAGATTACTTTTTGCACATAAACCATCAGTGAGCTTTCTTTAAGCTTGAAATATAACTAACACAATTAACAGAGTCACGGTTTGAAAACGATGAAAGATCATGTCCCAGAACGGCTCACTGTACTTTGGTTCACACTACTCGCGCATATTGCACGCACTGTCTCACTAGGCAATACATACTCGTACATTTCGTTTGTCAGTTACAAAGGTCCTTTGTTGGAAAATGACTACATTATATTTTACGATCGATATTGTGCAAACTTTACTCATAGAGGAAGTTACTCGTCTCAAAAACGTGAGTTAGGTGGATAGAAATCGTCGGTTTGAGGAAAGAAAGGATTTCGTGATTCGACAACAATCTAAAACTGCATTGTGAACTCCTGTTCATGAAATACGTGTTGCCTTTTGACCCGTGACAACGTAACGGTGATAAATTTGCATACTAAAATTCTTTATGAACTGGTAAACGGTATGTGTAGCGAGAGAAAGCTGAAACTTTCATAACTTTCAAAGTACAGCGTAACCTATTGCTTATCTACCTAGGTACTGTAACTAGAGTGACATTTTAATCGAATTATAAATTTAAATATTCTAAAAATATTATTAAAAGTATTAATAAATATTTAGGCATATTAAATAAATAAATATTTATGCAGTGTTGCTGAAAATAATCCATATATGAGCAATTTTGAGAGCCTGCTTTTGCATTTTACCTGAAACGCTATCGTCCTCCTCTTGGAGGTGGGCGCTAATGGCCGCGACACAGTATTCCATACTAATGCGGTTGTTAGCGATCACAAACTTTTTGTAAATTGTTTATTTGTTCCAATAAATATTTTTGATTTGATTATTTGATTAAAACCATATTTAATTAGTAACCAATGAGTGTTTCGTCTACACACTGTCAAACAATTATAATTTTGCTGACTCTGTGCAACTTACAAATATTCGGACATTATCAAAACATTCATGAGATTGCAATAGCAGTAGTAATTATATTGTACCGTAACTGCAACCGTTTACAGGATGACTGTTGTTTGTAAAAAAATAACACTACTATTCGTAAATACTGTGTACCTAGTCTTTATTGCAAAAAGTAATTCCAATTACTTCTCTAAATGTTAATATTAGCTAATTGTAGACTTTCTAAAACCTTCCTGTAACTCAAGGCTTTCAGAAATGTAGTCGATATTTTTTTTAGCTAGTAGGCATTTTTAGAAGACTATTATTTTGATAAAACAAATGGTGAACAGTTTTTTTTTTACCTGTAGCATCGTGAAGTCTCAATAAAAAAAAAAAAAAAAGTGATTAAAAAACCCGGCTGCAAAAACACATATTTCAGGTTATTCGTTTGTCCCGCCTGCAATACCAAAATTCTATAGATTATAGTGCGTGTTTTTATTTTCTTTTCAGTTATGTGTTTTTGCAATCGGGTTTTTCAGATTTTTTTTATTTTCCGCTTTTAAGTTATTATCATTTTCTCAATCCAAATTACATTTAAACATAGAATTACTATATATTTTTGTAATCATCTTTCAAAACTCTTCAGTTTGATGCACCACTCGATGAGGTAGGAACATTTTTTTGAAAGCATATCTTTTGGCTCCGAAAATTGAAAATTTTGGCATTTTGATTTTTGATTTTTTTATATACCCACTGACATTCGCGCAATAAATATGAATATCAAAAACATATCATTCATCAAAATCGGTTCAGCCGTTTAGTAGTTATGGGGGAACATAACAGATATATACAGGTCAAACACATAACCCTCCTTTTTTGGCTTCGCCGCGGTCCGGTAACAAAAAGTTAATTTGATTTGTCAATTAAATATCGAAATAATATCCCCAGAATATTTTATTAACTGCTATGATAAAATATTCATTTATAACATATCTTATAGGTACCTACATCAAACAGGAGACTAAAACATGAAGAGGACAAGTTTTCAGTCTAATGCATACTTGAGCTCTTCGAGAAATGATCTGATAAGCATTCGTATTCTAATGCAATATATAATAGGGGTGAAATTGTAAGCCCATATTATGTATGTAACCCATAGAGCACTTATTAGTAAAGCCTTTTACTCTCACTTGATGAACAAGAATGAACATAATCGATGTGAATAAAACCATAATACGCTTAACTACAAAGGATAAAAGTTCTACGATAAGCTTTCTGTGTGACTTCTAGCCACGACAGGGATCACGAATCAATAATTGACAATCTGTCAATAACGATTTTGGAAAAAAATAAGTGTTTTTCGGTGTTTTGATAAAAAATAACAACTAATGAATGTTTCCTCACCATTGTGTTAGGATGTAGGGCAGGGGACGTCAGTACAAAGGGACTGGATGCAATCACAGGCACAAATGTGTGCTCGTTGACACTGCATGGGGTTTATATACCGCCGTGTTTACCTATGAACTTCGTGCGACCCGACGCCGGCGCGGGCTCATCCCGGCGATACATCTCCGCGACGCTCACTTACAAACGTGCCCGTACGCATGCTAAACAATCAGATACTAATGGAAATCGAATTATCTTAACAATTTTGAAGATCGGAATGCTTATAAAATTATTTTATTCAATTAGATTTCACAATTTTGGTCCCCGATGTCGATTGAACTTTATAAAATTTTCATATCAGAATATCCATTGGGCCTCATAAGGTAGATAGCGTTATTCTTATGTAAAATATGTAATTATTGCCCTTTAGGACAAATGAAATTTAATAACAGAGTTCAGTGTTTTATGGGTTCATATTAATACCTATTTAGTAAAGTTTTTTTTACTGTTTCACCACTGAATCCTCGTTAGCTGTAATAAAGTGACTAGCGACTGTTTAGAAGCCATTAAAGTATGATGGATGTTTTTTGATTTACCTAGTTAATCAGCAGGTTTAATGCAGCCTATGCAATATTTAGTCTTGGGACAAAAATAGAAGATGAGTTCACCAACTATTTTTGTCTTATACCTACAGATAAACATAGCTTTTCTAATCACAATATTGCGGCACACCAAAAATGTTTTCTTTCGCGTTATAGTGGATACCGAGTTTCCCGTTTCCCGAATTTCGAGAAATACTACTAAGGGAGTGCGCTAAATACCATAGCCTGCGATTAGCAATCCATCTAACCCCCATCCCTATCTAATTCCCTTTTCAGGGGAACGTACGTTGAAAGATTATACGGATACATATTATGAACATGATGCTAACCCGACTTGATGCAATCAAAGTCCTCAAATATTTGAGTAATATATTAATATTACGAAAGTCATCTGTCTAATTCGACTGCCTCGTTGGTCTAGCAGGAGTGAAAATGAGAATACGGCTAGGCGTGGTCCAAGGTTCGGTGTCAGGGTCGAGGAAGTGTTCAAAATTTTCAGAAGCAGCCCGGAATTCGTAGCCGTACTGACAGACTTTGACAGTATTTTTTCTAATTTATCTATTATACTAAATAATAAAGCTGAAGAGATTTTTTGTTTGTTTGAACGCGCTAATCTCCGGAATTGCCAGTCGGAGTTTTTTTTGCCTTTGATAGCCATTTTGAGGAAGTTTATAGGCTATTTAATATCACACTACTACCCTTAGGTGCCAAGCAAGAAGGAAAAAGTCCGTAAGAACGCTAAGCGAAACCGAAGTCAAAGCGCGGGTGGGCGATGCGGTGCGACGCAGAGGGTCGGGGGTCAAAATTTCACGCGGACGAAGTGGCGGGCTGAAGCTAGTGTATTATAAAATGGTCAGGCCATTAAGAGGGAACAGGGCCAGCGCGGAACTTGATAAAAGTGTCTAAGGCATTATTCAGGAAGAAAAAAGAGGAATACATTTGTGTGAAGAATCGCAGGCCCTGTTCCCTCTTAAAAAAAAGGTTGATATCAACTCGACATTGGTCAATGGTGCTATTTTGATCTTTGTTATCAAGTAATTACATACAGTTTTCGATAAAAAAAAGACTTGACTGTACCTACTTACCTATTACATCATCTACTATAAGCTATTACAAGTTTCTATAAAAATAAGTGTCTTCTGAACCCTTGTTCGGCGCAGCGCGGCGTAGACATAACGTAGACGTTTGACCACTTTCTCACTTGAGGCCTAGTGATGCTGGAGTTAATGATGGTGTTAGCTTATCTAGAGTTAACCCATTTAGAATTTACTCGAGACTTGAAAACTATCAGGTTCCAGGTCCCACGTGGAACAATTTAGCATGCATGAATGCATATGATTTGTTTGCTTTTTTTACACGACTGCCCAAAAAGGAGTGTAATGTATTCAGAGTTGATGTATGTATGTATGTGAGTTTCTTTATTCCACCATAACTTTTAAATGCCTGAACAGATTTAGATGTATGGGGTATCGTTAGAATCCTTACATCATCCCGAGTGACACTGGCTATATTTTTTTTAAAATAAATATTTCAAATCAAGGTTTGAAAGAAAGTTAAAGGTCAAAGTCTAAAAGTTTGCGTATGAAAGACTTTTACAAGCCCTATTAACACATCCTGACTTAAAAACTTATTAAGTATGTAGAAGTAGGTACCATAAAACATTTTATGGTATGCATTATTGATGGCACACTCGCATGGCGCATGACGACGCTTGAGCAATCATTTTTTTTTTTTACAAAAGAGAAAATAAAGGATTCTTTAACATAATGACACAAAGACGTTGTAACAATGTACTTTAGTAAATGTTCGAATTAACTGAGTATGGCTTCAGCAATCCTGACTAATATGAAAGTGAATGCGAAAGTCAGTTTGTTTGTGTGTTACGATTTCACGCTGAAACGGCTAAACAGATTGGGATGAAATTTGGCACATGGGTAGACCGTGACTTGGATTAGGACATAGAATACTTTTTATCCCGATATTCCCACGGGATCGAGACTTATGCGGGTGAAACCGAGGTCACATATAGTGTAGGCATGAAGAATCTGCCTTTTCAACTAGTTATCGAACCATGGAAAGGTTTTATTGTTTAACTTCCTTCTTTTCTTTACGGGTTAACAAGACAAGAGACAACAATGCCTTAGTTTTCACAGATTAGAATCAGTTTCAAAGAAATGATACGAATTCATTATTATTTGAACAGGTATTAATGTAATGCTCAGACCAAATATAAAACCGAAGAAATATAGCGCTATCAACAGTGATGTAAGGCCGATTTTGTAAACAGTGAGGTGTAGTTTGATTGTAAATGGTTGTAAATTTCTGCGTGTAAGCGTAGATACAGCGGAGAAGTAGTTTTGGCATGCTTCACTGTAGTATTGGTAGCGCTGTCTTGGTTTTTTATTTGGTCTGTGGTTCTATGTAGCATTGTTTGATGCTTAGACTGATCTACCTGTTTCCATATCTATTATTATCTTTAAAGAAAACGATCCTTTTGAAATGGCATGTCATGGCTTTGCGAATCGAGCCTCTAATAATTTCCACTTTCCGTTCCAAAAAATATTTTTGAACTCTCTAAAAACGGCTGTTGCTAGTCGTCCGGTAAACGGACGATTAAATTTAATTAATAAATAGAAGTGCAGTAGTTTGTTTTTGGCATTAAAAAGATTTTAGTAAATAAAAAAGCTCCTTGGTTCATCATTATTTATTAATTAAAATTAAATTACCTCTTTAATAAAAGCAGTTCTATTTTTATGATTAACTTGCTTTTGCCAACGGCTTCGCCCGTATGAAGGTCGGAAATTATCCCACGGGAATGTATTACCGGGATAGTAAGTATGTCCTATTCTAGGTCATGGTCTACCCTGGTGCTAAATTTCATTCAAATTCGTTTTGCCGTTTTAGCGTGAAAGTATAACAAACAAACAAACTTATCAAACATATAAAAATGTATAAAATTTCAACAACATTTTCACCATTTGGTTTTGCATTATCTGGAAGGAACAATTGAGTGCCATGGATTTGTTATGACGTTTAAATGTTGGTAGCACGGCTTGTATTATTGTTAGCTCTGTCTTTTTTGCTCACTATTCCACAAGCCGAAAGAGATAGGGCGCTAAGTTTCACAGATAATCCCAATAAAGTTGTTTTTTTTTTTAAAGGTATTGTGGAGCAAATATTTAAATGTGAATAATTCAGCTTACATAACTAGATAAACATTTCATTTTCACTTTTCACTGTCCTTACAATAATTGCACATCCAAAGTTCCACTATCAACAAGTATACAGGAGCACGAATATTTAAAAGCTTGAATGTGCCATCTATTCCAACGTATTCTGGGTATGACTGCATCGCAGATTTTGTCCCTGGAGTTGGAAAAATTAAAGCTTTAAAAATATTTTCTTCTACCAAAACTATCAGCTCATTTGAAAGAATCTTCTCGACTTCTTCTAACTTGTTTTTCTCTTTTCCACTATAGTTTAAATTATGTATATCTTTCACTATCACAACTTTATTTTTTTCCTTTTCTATCAAATTTATTTATCTGTTTCGGTTCCCTACAAAATGGTTGAGCTGGATGGTGCTGATCCACGCGTCATGTTCGTGAACGGGCGCCGTCAGTTGAGACTGGTCATCTCTTATCTGCCAGGGCTTATATTATTATTATCTTATATTTTTAATCGTTTTTGATTTTTATATTTTTTTTACATTGTTCTCACATATAGAATCAACAAGAGTAATGTACCCAGGATTTTGTAATGTAAGAGTGTCCTTGGAGTTTCTTGCCCGTTCTTCTCCATAGAGATCTACGTTTTGGAATGGGCAACTAGCTTCAACTTTCTGACTAACTGACTGACTCTTTGACGATTCAAAAGTGCCTGTAAAGGGTTTAATTGAAATAAATGCTTTGAGTTTGAGTTTGTGTTCTAAATTTGTGGATGAAATAAATAAACTGTTTCCGTCTTTAGAATCATTAATGCTGATTTTTTTAAACGTACTTTATTCTTTTTCTCCTGTTCCTTTTGAGTTGAATAGTTTATATTTACCCGCCATCAAAATTACATGAATATTATCTCACTTAAAATATTTTCTATTATGTAAAATGAAACGATTAAGTTATTTTATTCATCCGTTTAGCGGACCACTAGACACTTCCTATAAATATTGCGTCTCTTTTTGATACCGCAAATAATTACTATTTTTAGGATAAAATAAGAATTATTTATTTAGGTTAGAACTGTACCAACCACCGACGCAACCAACCGCTATATCCAATTAACTTGAAAGTAACTTGGATGTAGCACTTGGTTACAGTTCTAACTTAACCTAACTCATTTGGTCGGGATGCCCTAGTCTAGTAACTTACTGCTATCAATTCGGCTCGCGCGTGGTTGGTCGCTGTTCTAAAAAGAGGCTCAATTATTTTTAAAAGTGTGCATCATTAGTAGGGTAAAAAGTTTTGAGAGGATCAGTCAAATATTACCCTTTTGAAATGATTGCTCACAATTTTGTGATAACAGCACCTTTAATCAGCCTTGGAAGACGTTTTATATTGTTGTGAAAATATTGTTTCGTATATAATAAATGCAAATCATTAAAAATTGCATTGTGATTGATTTATCATCTTTTTAGTCAATCCCATAAAATCAAAATAAAAGTTATTTAAGTATTTAACATGATTGTTAGCTAAAAGGCCCCCAGACAACCTTGGGGATCGCCCTATGACTTCAACTGAGGTGGTTTTTGAATAATGTCCGGGTCGTATTCTAATGTAATATTTTACTCATCGGGAATTGCAACATAATCTATGAGTAGCGTAGCGTTGAGAATTACTGAGAAAACCAGTCAAAGATCTATCCGTCCACCTTGTCTACAATAATGCATGTTGTATATACAATAAGCGTTATATTGCTGAACATTCAAGTAATACTGAGACCTTAAAAAAATAGGAAAGAAAATATAGATAGTCTGTTATTTCTGCCTGGAAGTAAAAGCGTCTACAGACAAATAATTTCATGCATAAGTTTTTCCACACATACACGGTTATTTTCGACCCGCACCGGGATAACATAAACTGTCGTAGGATTAAGTTACATATCAGCAAGAAACTAGTTCGCTAATTCAAGTAAAGAAGAAAGAAAGAAAGAAAGATAGGAAATACGTTTATTAACGGTACATATAATGTCGCTTAGCGTAAATTTAATAGTAAGTAAACTCAAACTCAAAGCATTTATTTCAAATAAACCATTTAAAGGCACTATTGAATTTTCAAGGAGTCGGTCAGTCAGAAATATGAAGCTAGTAAGTAGCCCATTCCAAAGCTTAGAAGGTACCTATTGAGAAGAACGGGCAAGAAACTCCACGGACGCTCTTTTAAATCAAAAAATTGTTACAAAATATTGGTTACATCATTGTATATTTTAAAAGAACATTAAATGAAAAAAAATATTTATCATAAGGTCATGACCAATTTTCTCACACATTTCCTATCAACAGCCATCACATAAAACTTCACCCATAAGTAAGAAACTCGTTTGGTAATTAAAGTAGATATCTCTTAACGTAAATCCAATAGAATGAGTTAAAAGAACATTAATTGCAAAGGTGAGTTGATCATAAGGTCATAATATTATGCCCATAGCCTATTAAAGATACCTTACCTAACACTAAATAGGTAATAGGTAATACGGGCTGGTTTCCGCAACTGCACGTCAAATCGCGTATTTTGCGTACGAGTGGGAAAAGTCGGTTATTCGATCCACCCCAACTCCTCAAAAAGGCCAACAACGCATTGATGTGACTGGCAATCTCGCGTAGGGTACCCGGGTTACCAAAGTACTTTGCCCTGTAAGTGGCGACCAACGGGTAGATTAACAGCAAATGAGCTGCTGTCTCGTCATCCTCCATGCAGGCTCTGCAAAGTGGACTGTCTGTGACTCCTATGAAAAAGAGGTGTTTATTAAATGACCCATGGCTAGTTATCATGGCTGTTAGCTGTAACTGTACGATACTGTTTTTTAGTTAATCGGAGAACTTTTTTCGTGAGGCGGCCATCGATTGAAGGGAGTGCCTCCTTAGCCTGCCTGCACTCACCTTGGTCCGACCATAGTTTGTGATGCTGATCCCTAGTTCGTCTCCTTACTAGAGTGCGTAGGTAACCGAAAGGGAGTGGCACGATGGGTTCGGGCCTCACTGGTGCCAGGGTCGATCCCCTTCTGGCAAGTTCGTCGGCAGCATCGATCCCCAGCAAACCGCTGTGTCCTTTGATTCATTGAATGGTTATTTTACTGAGGTCACCCACCTAGTGGCACTCGTATATCAGCCCAGAGTCCACAGTGTGACTGTTCAGCGCTTGCAGAACAGCCATGCTGTCTGAGAGTATACGTATCGAGTGGTCCTTAACTTAACTAGCCAGAATAGCTGAAGCAGCAAGAGAAATACCCATGCATTCGGCCTGGAAAACTGTGTTAAGGACTCCCAATGGTGTAGCTATGTGGATGTTGAAGTCCCCCGAGAAGACTCCAGCACCTGCACTACTACCTGTTTTGGATCCATCCGTGAAGATGCACAGCTCTGTTGGGCGCAAGCCCTCACATCGGCGATGTTCGTAAAGTTGGATTCTGTATTAATTTTTTATCTATACTAATATTATAAAGAGGAAAGATTTGATTGTTTGTTTGTTTGTTTAATTGTTTGTCAATACAAAGAAACAACAAGAAATAATTTTTCAAATCGGTCCAGTAGTTTTGGAGCCTATAATTGAATAGGCTCCGAAACTACTAGACTGATTTGAAAAATTCTTTTACCATTAGAAGGCTTGGTTTTCAGGGAGTAACATAGGCTATTTTTTATTAGGGGAAAATAAAGGGTCCCACGGGAAAGACCACGGGAGCGAAGCCGCGGGAAAAGTGCTAGTCAAAGATAAATTGTTTGGGTACGCGGTCATTTATAGGTTTCGTAAAGGAGAACTCCTTGCATGGTCCCTCAAGCAGCGCAGTGTGTCTTGTGTCTCTTTTACCCCAGAGATTTGTTGCATTTAGACGCACTGCCGCCATCGTCGCTTCCTGCTGTGTGAATAGGTGCAGCGCTGGTAGTCCCTGCAATGCTTCCATTGCAGCAGTCGGAGTAGTCCTCATGCAGCCTGTGGTCGCCATGTAGGCCAGTACCTAACACAACAACAGTATTGGTAAATAAATTGTTTGTCACCGCTAGACGGATGCTTTCGGAAATTTTCTACCCTAAACATTTCCTTCCAATATTTGTACTTTTCACCGCTAGACGGGTGCCTTCGGGAATTTTCTTCCCTAAACCTTTCCTTCCAATTTTTGTAGTTTACGCCGCTAAAAAAAAAACGAAAGGTCCTGCTTTCGGAAATGTTGTACCCTAAACCCTTCTAAGTCGAAGGAATCCCGTCCCCAGGAAAGTATCTTGCACTCTCATTTTTTACCACATAGCTTGAAGGATGTTGAATAAAATAACATCATCACACCTGTATTCCCCGAAGGGTTAGGCAGAGGTGTACCTAATATAGTACATTCATTTCGCCAGTTATGTTTGAGTCCCATGTAATAGGGGGCGAGCCTATTTCCATGCCCGACCCGGAAATCGAACCCAGGATCTCATGCTACGCAGTAGCGCGACCACTAGACCAACGAAGCAGTCTATAAATATATATGTTGAATAATTAATCGTAATTTAATTAATTATTTGCTAATTTATTTAAGCATAATATTACCTTACGTATTCTAGTCTTAAAATAATTTAGATCCCAATAGATACTCTTTAAGTCATTGAAAATATTATAACTTCTTTTTAATTTAGCTTTTGATAAATTAATTGTTGTCTTCTTTATAGATGATTTAAATTGATGACCTGAAACACAGGTTTTCATAAACCTAAATCAGGCAGGTCTACATACATTTCCGTTAGAATTAAATTGAATTGTAATTAATGTAAATCATAATTTTATTTTATACATATTTTTTTTTGTCTTTGATTTAGACTTACTATCATGGTGTCTTAGCTTATAAATAGAAAATTCAACAAACTCTCACTATAATGTGTGGAAGGCCGATTTTCCGATCAGTGTATAGATGATTTAAATTGATGACCTGAAACACAGGTTTTCATAAACCTAGATCAGGCAGGTCTACATACATTACTGTTAGAATTAAATTGAATTGTAATTAATGTAAATCATAATTTTATTTTATACATATTTTTTTTTGTCTTTGATTTAGACTTACTATCATGGTGTCTTAGCTTATAAATAGAAAATTCAACAAACTCCCACTATAATGTGTGGAAGGCCGATTTTCCGATCAGTAGCTCCAAGCAAAATAATAAAAATAAATGCAATAGCTGCGCAATTAGGGTTTTAAAACAGTTAGACTCAATCAAATACATAGCAGGTCCTCAGTAAAAACAAGCAGAGAACCACCGCGGTGATCAATAGGTGCACGTTTCTTTGTATGATAAGATGGCTTTACATTACTGTGGGAAATTTTCAAAATTGTTACTACATAACTCAAAGTTATCATGATTTAATCCGTCACGATTGTGAGTTTACTACCTCACATCTTTGCCAACATGCATTTCGCTTGAATTTCCTCTGCAACAAACTGTAATATCATTATTATCATCTTCCGCGAATAAAGACTCGTCTTCACAGGCTTAATTAAGTGTTTGCGCAAACTGATCAAGTTTCATTTGAGTGTTGTTGGGTTCAAGCTAAGGTTGCACAAAGCCGTCATACACTAGACGACCTAATGTCCGATAAAGACCGAGGGTCCGTTGTGAAATATGCACATGTAGGTACCTACGTCGTCGCATTGGCACGCACTGACCCCACGAAGCTAGTTCTACGTATGGCATTTGATGAAACCAATAAAATATATAAAGTAATGAACTTAAAGCTTCTGCATTTATTTAATGTCCTAGTAATGCACACTTATTGATTTTCATTTTGTAGGGGCTATGATGGATTCAAAGGTTATATATATTAAATTTATAAGCATAATTTACAGATAATAATTAATTATATTTAATTTGTATGATGTGTTTGTGCATCAGTGACATTATTATGAATTTGCAAAATAACAAGGATCCTAAGAAAAAGTAACCTACTTATTTTAATTGTTTGACTAGAAGGGTTGGTTTTGGGGTAGCAAGAGCTCGTGGCTAAATGATAACAGCCGCACGGATCGATCGAAAATTAAACTACGCTTGTCGCGGTCGGTTCGTGATTAGGTGACAATTCATTACATATCCCATACCCCTTCGTGGCTTGGAAAGCACCTTAGGCCGTTGATCCCAACTGTCATCCGTAGATCTTTGACAGTCGTTACGGGTAGTTAGAAGCCCAAAAGTCTGACAATCGGTCATACCATGTTACCCAGTAACTGGGTAAACCGATGGAAGTCAGATAGGGAGTCGCTCCATGTAAAATACTGGTATCCAGCTGCATCCAGTTAGACTGACAGCCCCAACATAATTGGGAAAAGGCTAGGCAGATTGATTTGGCTACCATCCACCAGTCACTTCATTTTCACTCAAACATATCAGATACTTACTCGTACATGAAATATTAGGTAAGAACAAACATGAGTGTAGGTACGTGCTTCATAAGTAACTATTGTGCACTCAGTAAAATTTGCGCTGAAAACATTGGCATACAAGAAATGTAGAAATTAACAAACAAAATCGTAGCTGTTATTAAAAACATAACAATGTAATTAACATTTCAGGTTCACTTAAAATAACGAATTTGCTAATTAAGAACGTTTAACGAAGCGTAAGTGGTAGCAAATTGTGACTACGTAAGTATGTACGTAAGTTATACCTACGAGTAGTATTGAAAGTATCACTATAACTGATTGTTGTGCTAGTGTAGCAAAAACTGGTTCATTCTACTGGCTCGGACTGAGTGACAGCTAAATAGCGAGCACTAGCGCGTGCCCTGACGCATGTGACGTAATCCTCTAATATAACTTCGCATCCTGAATTGTATAATTCTTTTTACATTACTATTATACTATATATATACATATATTCTCTGGAAATAGTGGTGCCCGAACGTCAGGTCATATCATGATTTGTCATTTGCCTAGCAATTTCATAACTATAGTAGTAAAAACATCGCTGTTACAGCTTAAAGACAACTGTCTGCTGAATATCTTATGATTTATTTTTCTAAAGTGGTTTTCTGTTTTTTTGCTTGTTTGAAGAGCATATTATGCAACATCATACCTATTGGTTAGAATATGTCTGAATAGGCCCCTTTATAGGGTTGCTGCCTGCAATCCCATTAAAGGTGACAAAAACGTGTATCATGTAGATTTTTGAAAATCAGCAGAATGGAATCTTTAACATTAAGCGCCTGATGTCTTATGATTTGTTTCCAAAAGCTCCACAGCTCTAAAACTTTTGATAATATTGTATAAATAGGCGGTTGGGCTTTTTGGTCTATCCAAAGGTAGCTCCTATATATGTGTTTGCCCATTCTTCTTTGGAAAGGATTTTATACAAAAGAGGAAAGTGACTTTTAAAATATATTTTACAACATTTTTATTTAAAATCAAACATACAAAGATAAGTTAATTACAATAGTAAGGTATTTACAAAAGTATAAAAATTTAATTGAACACTTCTCTTGTTGGTGTTGTATCACAAAAAGAAAATTAGATAAAGAGTAATTTTCATAATTTTATAGAACCAAGTTTGTTAGATAGGTATCTGAAATCTATAAAATTCAGTTCCATAAAATGATGAATACTATTCTAAGGAGTTTTATTTTACATTTCCACCCGTACAGTAGAAATAAAGTACTGGCAACATTGTGAGAATCAAACGCTTCCTTAATTTCACAAGATACCTGTTTCTAAGGAAAAGTTTGATTTTCATAACTGCATCGTTCATAGCTTCAAGATCAAGTCTTTTAAATGATATTTCTGTGTCTTTTAGTTGCTGAACAAAAATATCGACCAGGAAAGTAATCATACCTAGTAATTATCTGACATATTGAGTATTATATTATATTGTAAAATAACAAATCATTTTTACTCTAAACTTAAAGCCTATGACCACAATATGTGAATACTGCATACGGCAATGACTAAATTTTGTTATCATCCAATCACAGGCCACGCTTGGTCCAAGTCTTGGAGTCGTTTATTGTATGATTGGATAAAAAGTCTTAAGATTTTTGGATATGACATAATGCAGGCACTAGGCAATATCTAGTCTTAAAGTATATGGCATTTGGAGGTCCTGCCATCAGAACGTTCACGGTATCAACACTTGAGAGTCACTGTGAGTCACTTTACTGCTGGTAGTAAGTCCCTTTGTAGTCGAGGGCTGCTCTGTCTTCCTGTTGTCTGGCAGCGCCTTCAGGGTTGTTCTTGGCTTCGATAGCATCGCGCTCCTGTAAAATCACAAGTATTTTCATTAACACTCATCATATGGTTGATTTGTGACCTCGCAGATGTCAAAATTTCAGAAAAAAACAACTAGAACAGGATACAAAATTGTATAATTCTGTACCCTGGTCTAGTTGTTTTTTTTTCTTAATTATTATGCCTAAAAGAAATCTAACCAAATATAAAACTTGAATGGCTGATCGAGCGTGGGACTCAAACATAAAAAGATCCAAAAATCGTTTTAATCGTCGCTGGATGTGTAATAGTGTAGGTTGCGTAGGAAGGACCTTTCTCTTTTGTAAAGCAGTTATTAATTGCACACCGTCCTACCGTTTGTCTTCAACGTAATAAAGTGCTATAGCTGAATGGTCAGAAAATTCTCAGCAATATTATGCATTTGAACACGATAGACCAGAATGACCTAGATATTTCGGAACTGTTTTGGAAGGAATTTATAAGTGTCCAGTCATCAGCCAAAACTTCGCCGCATCAAATTTGCATTCAAAGTGACGATAACGAAAATTAAAGCTAAGAAAAACTACAAGACTGTACCTGAGTAAGTTTTCTGTGAGATATTATTTTAAATATCGCTAAAAACCACAACAAGCAGCGTGAAAGATCCTAGCTGTATTTAGCCTAATATAATATAATTATCCTACTTTCTAACACCAATATATGCAGATAAATACGGTACCGATATATACCTAGGCTTGTGTAAAGTCTCATCCTTAATATTGATAACGGCAAATTATAGTTATAATGTTGTACGAAAATACATCAGGCATGCCTAGCATTCCAGCCAGGAGCCATTAGTAGTACTATATACGAGAAGTTCCATTTTACGAGAAGTTACCTTGGTGTAGACATTGTTATATAAAAAAACATAATACTTACAGCGTTAGCCTTGATTCCAGCGTAGATCAGGTCAAGACCTTTCTGGATTTCAGGGGACACAGGGGGAGGAGTAGGGATGTGGTCGCCCTTGACCCTGAATCCGAACTCGTCAGCGGTGTACTCAACAGTTATGACCTGACCGTCAGGAGCGGTGTAAGAGTAGGAACCTTGCTGGACCAACGCGTTGTGGTCTTCACCGATGGCTCTCAGGAAACCTTCCTCGGAAGCATGGATGTTGTTGCCAGTTTCGTAACTGAAAAGATTTTAATACGTAAAATAAATACTGATGTCTAGATAAAACTTGGGAAAGTAGAAAAACTGTAAATTTTAGTTGAAACTTTAAAAGTGTCGATAATATAATATATATGTTTAGTAAACCCAATACCCATTTTTGTAAGATCAAGACTTTAAAGTCCACCAAGTGCAAAATTGAGAAAATTCTAAGGTCTTTATAATGATGGCATTCATTCTTCAAAAACAGACACCACGTAGTAAAAAAGTGAGTTCATAAATTACAAAAACTGACGATCTGTTCTGAAGAAAACCAATAAATATGTTAATACTGTTTAATTTATTCATGTTCACTTAAGTTTATATGAGTATGCGTAATCTCCGAGATGGTTAAAGTGATAGATCAAGGTTAGTCGTTTGAAGAGCAAGGAAAGAAAATACACCCACTACAAACCTAAGTGCACAGTGGTGACAATTCGTTAACTTTTATAGACAAAAAATCTAATGAAACTGAATCATGAACTAATGATGAATAATAGAGCAATACTATAAAAACATTTGAAAAATTTGAGGATAATATTGTAATAACTCCCAACGGGAACATGGGAGGATAAGGTACCCATATATAATTGTTTTTGTTGCAATGAGATACAGTAGTTATTTGAAATAAATACTCACGCTGTCTTGTAGCTTCCATCGGTACCCTGCTCCTTGTCAAAACGGATAATGGGAATGAAGGTGGTGGTTTCCAACGAAACCTTGGGCCTGAAGTCATCGACCTGCTTAGCCGGTCTGTACTCCTGCTGCTGTTGCTGGGGTGGCTGTCTGTAATCCTGTTGTTGCTGGTAGTTGTTGTAGTTCTGCTCCGCTGGCTGCTGGTCCTCCACTTCTTGTTGCTCAGGCTTGAGAGACACTCTCCTCTGCGGCAGAGCCGTCGCCAGGGACAGCAGCGCACAAGAAACGACCTGAAATCACAAATTCCCATTTTGTTAATCGATTCAACACCCTTGAACTTTAAAAGTACAAGTTAAATAACGAAATTATGTCAGACAGAAAAGCTTAATCATATTCGCAATGTCGTAAGATAAGATGGAACCGATACAATAGGCAGCATCTTGTGAAACCGGCTTATTCGACACGCAGGTTGGGCGAAAGTGGGCTCCAACATGTATTGGCACTTACATGACAAGCATGGCATTGTTTTCATTGAGAGCAACTTACTTTTAGTTATGCTACGTTAACAAAAAGCATCTTTTGTTTGAGGTTATATAATGGATGCTTCATTACAAAAGGTAGGTAAATAGAGTGTGGTTAACGTATGTAGATATCTCGTTCCATGTTTATAGAACGTATTTGGGTGGAAAAATGTGCTAATATTATGTGTTATTACATATTATGTAATATTTCGTAATATTAGTGACTCGAGCAGGACACAGGTGGACTAACTAAAATGAGCATCGAAATAAATTATCAAAGCGTAACCTCGACAATCTTCATGTAAGTAGTTACGATCACCAGTTACAAGTTGTTCCATTGTTTCGGGCCACTTTATCATGCAAGCATTATACGGACTCGTTTTATAGTTGATCGGTTTAATACCGATGTTTTGTTGTGTTACGTTAACTTGATTTTCATGATACACATAATTTACTAAAGAGTATTTGTATACATTTTGATTGAATGTTACTGTTAAAAATATTATTTACGGTCACTGCACAGTAATTAAGTAGGTTAAGTAGGTATTCGTCAAGCTAGTCAACATTTAGTTTACTACGAAACCTAACTTACGCATAACTTATAAAATAATTCGACCTAGAAAACTGTTATATAATGAACTTACGAAGAACAAGATCATTTGCTCATTAGAACGAGGTTGCACTATCAATTGAAATGTAATAGTTTCTTGTTTATATGCTAATGACTCTTTCTTCGATTATATCTGGTTTTATATCGTAAATGCGTTCGATTGCGTGATGTTACATTACCGCATGCAGATAAAAACATAAGCGATTACGAACTAAACCGATTTTAATTTCACTTCACTTTGGGATGTTATGGTCTAGAAAATACGATTGATATTTGCGAATGCTAAAATTAAATGTTTTCTTGATTGATTGTTTTTATTTGTTTGCTCTTAGATAATAATATCGTAACTGAATTAACTATTTTCAAACTGCACGTGCATTTGACCGTGATGTAGTGTTATATCTCAGGTAGGTAAAGTATTAAAAAAAAATAGTAAAAATTAGGTCAAAGGAAAAAATATTAGTAGTTATAATATAAACTAAGAAAAATTCAAATCGGTTCAGTTGTTGAGAAGTGATACAATTCAAGAAAGTACCAAGAAGTATTATCATGATCTTGGTACATCTTGAATCACCTTACATATTCAATCAATATATACTTTTGGAGAAATTCGTTCTTTTGAAGATATAAATGTTAAATAATTTTATTCCCGTAAGTAGGTTTGTACAAACACTTAACACGTCAATCATATTTCTACAAACTAGTTGAGGTCGGCATTTTCTATCTGACTGCTCTGAGAAGAAAGACCGAAAGAAACAGAGGTCACAGTCTCTTTTAAAGTTTAGACATAATCTTGGTCAGATCATGTGAAGATTGGTGTCTGAAATGATCTTTTGAGGAAAGAACTACACAGATTAAGTGGACTTGTCCAGTATAAAAGCATATGTACCCAGAAAAAATAAAAATGTAAGAATATAGCTATTTATAGATCTTATAGGCAGAAAACCAAACTAGCATGGGAACACACACAATAAAGGAAAGTTCTTGAGTTATGAGGCCAGACAATAATGTTGGCCGTTCTCTCCAAAGATGGGTAAACGAAATAAGGAAATATATTGCTTGTTGGCCACAACAAATAATTGAGGGCTTTGACGATGAATAAATAAATCATCAATACCCAGATAGGTAGATACCTACAGAGATAACACTGATGTTTGATCATGCCCATTTAGAATAACACAACAAAATTGGACTATGTAGGTACATTAAATGGGACTGAAAAAGATGGTTAATCTAAGAAATCACAAAATAGGTACTTCAGATATCCTGGTTAGGAAGAGTACATACTAAAACAAACAAAAGCCTATGCTTAAGGTCGCTGTAGTTGTTCCGATTGCACTCGCGTAAACGATAAATAGTATAATTAAATGTAGGAATTTAAAGATGAAGACATTTAAATGCCAAAGTTCAATCGTCGACATATCTGCCGACCCTATTCTGTGCCGCCGCTCACAACACACGATTGCAGCCAATCCTTCACAGAACTTGGAAATTAACGTAATGCTAATATATTCCAATCATTATAATAACCACAATCTTCTATGATTGCTTCACTCTTAGAGAAAGGGGTTTCTTTAAAATTATTGGGGAAAGATAACAATGAAAGGGGTAAAGAAAGAAGAAATGAGGGATTGGTGAATATATGAATGTCTCCACTTACCAGCAGTTTCATTGTTGTTTATGTGTGGGGATCGTGCAGCAGCGAAGTGGCACGTGGAGTGTCGTGCACTATGTCAGAGTGGTAGTAGTGCGCTCACTTTTATACCGCACCCCTGCCACTTATCCGAACTGAGAGCCATCTCACTTTCATAGCCGACTTGCCGCTGCAATACGGTGCAGCCACGATCGATGCCGACGAAGTCGGATTTTTCGATTTCAATTTCGATATCAAAGATCATGACATTTTTCATCTGTGCCTTTATGCCTATTATTGTCTTGGTTCGTTAGATGTGATCTGAAGGCTTTCCAATGATCAGGCTATTGTGTAGTGGCTGATTGTGGCTACAATGCGTACATACACTTAGTCTGTTTTAATATTATGTAAATAAATCATCATCAATATAAATCATAATTGACAACCGGCGCATTATTATTTTATTAGGTAAAAACTGGATCGATCAATCAAAGCTTCATAATTAAACTCTAAACTATTTTGTTTGTACCTCTTCTCTAAATAATAAAATCTAATAATTGCTGTATCACAAGAATACTACCACCGTCTTTAACATTGTATATCAAATCATTACCGATTTATTGGTTAAGTTATGTATGAATGTTATGATTTAAATTGTATTTAAGTCATTTTATGATTCGTTTCACATAAACTTACCTTTAAATTTCTTGTATAAAGCAGTTTAAGCGTACGATTGGAAGTAGGTACCTACTTGCAAAAATTGGTTTTTAATTATATTAATACTTTATTGAATTTATAGCAATGGGCATAGATTGAAACAGAGATACTTAACTTAATATTCCTTTTGTTTCCTAATGCTATACCCGTACCTACATCATGATGATTTTTCCAACTTCTTCCTTTACGAACGGAACTCTTGAAATCATTTTTTGTCAATGTTGATGATTGCAAAGTAGGTACCTGAATTTACTATTTAATAAAATAACTAGGTAGTTATTTTTTTGCTAATTATCTGACCTAGATCTGATATCGATTCAAATCGATGTCTCAGTACCTTTTGATACCTACATAAATACCAACTAGTTCTTTTTTCTTTATTCATTGTCGTCATGCTGACAAACAGGATGTGAACAACAGAATAGCTATTCACAGGTTACGTGGCCTGATATTCTTGTGCAATAGAATCTTTCTTCTTATCTTCTATTGTATCTATGTCAAGAGTATGTCCTTGGAGGACGATGAAATTAAAATCTGCATCAATTTGTATTAGGTACGGGCTGTTAAGAGAGTAGGATTCCTTTACGACTGGCCAGTATTTATATAGCCTTTAGGTACTTCAGTACTTAGTCTTACTTGATCATTAACACATAAATATACGACTGCACCTACGCATACATTTCATCCGAGTGTTGTGAGATGCTCATTTGCTCAGTTTGTAACAACTCGCATTGCTTCCTTGTGACATTTGTTAATACGTGTCCTAGTTGCATACTTCTTTTTTGACGAATATTAACATTATTTAAAGATACAGTTGTGATCCCCCCACCCAGCTTCGCATTTGCTTCATGCATAAAATTTGTCTAAAGATTTGAGATGTGTTTCATCTTAGCGGCGCTATCTTAAAAGACATGGTGTAAGGGGCATCGTTTATGTTGCCAGTAGCTGTTACATAAATTGTAGGCGTTGTTTTCGCTTGTCAGTGTAGCAATACGTTATCAGTTATCAAGGTAACTTACGCAATGGGCACAGAGGGAGTGTGCGTGGACGCAGGCACGCCTGCGATGCGCTTCATTTCCGATCATTTTTACACCCGATGCACATAAATTGATTCTATGTATTATGTGCTTTATAAGAAATATTCTGTATCAGTCAGTTTCCTGCATCTTTGCATAATAATGCCAGATATGGATCAATCGTGTAAGTTCTCTATAAGAACTTAATCACTATGATTATTACCCTATTTTACCTATGCCCTTGAGCTGAAACATTAAATAGATTTTTCATATTACTTCAGTCACTCATAAAGACTCGCAGCTTTTCACATTCTACATTTTGTAGTGCTATTCAACAAAAGTGTGTTCTGACATATAATCAGTTTTAAAATCTGAACTACTATAAACTTTCTTGTCGGTTAGTGTTAACCATGAACTTTACAACTAACTGTACCTAGAAAGTGGCTCTTTGTCAGTGTCACTTACTTCATATGTTTTACAATATGGCTTATTATATATCGTAACATATCGTTAGCGTGTTCATAGTTACGATTTTGTCATAATGTTTCAATTGCACGTCTTTGGAGGACGCAAGATGAGTCTGTTACGTAAGGAGCGCCTGCGCTTTGGAGGTAACTGAATCTGCTGCGTGCTGCATGGGGCACCTGATTCTAAATATTTTGCACTCATTAGTAATTTCCATCGCTCGGTGCTTTACTATAAAACGAAACTAGGCGTGCGTGAGGTCCCCTTCTTATTTGATTCATCTAACCTTGGAATACTAGTTGAGTAGAGCGGTCTAATGCACTTGCTTCATAATCGTAGTGTTAGTAGGAGAAAGATGAGCTTAGTCTTAGATTGAGATAATATTTACGTAGTATTACAATATTCGTAATGGGCTCTTGTAATAAACTTGAAGATGTTGGCTATTAACATAATAATGATGAAGAGCACCCACATCGAAGGGTATGCGAAATTGAAAAGATTTTAATAGACGTAGGCGAAACAAAAGAGGTACGCAAGGACAGTAAAATGATGAGCCATTCTCTGCCTACCCTATACCTACTAGTGGTTTGACCTAATATTATCACAAACTAAATAATGAACAGGCTTCTAAGATAGCGATGTTATGTCATCATACTATAAGCTCAATGAATATAAGTCTCTCAAGAATATTGCCTGCAGGGCTAACATGACAAGCGCGAGAAAGCTCTTTTTCTCGTTTTGTCGATATTTGTCTACGATTCTGACGTCATTCTAATCCCTAACATGACCGTAAACGACGAGATATCTCGAAAAAGGCACTTTGACACTTCTATATCTCGCGACGAGAAACCGATGTTGCAAGTTATTCAAAACAAATTATTTTTATGATAGCAACATCGGCTTGAGATTCCGTTTTATTCATTCAATGGTGCCAATACTCTTGTCACAAATGCCTCTAAACTAGACTAAAAATCACCAAAATTTTGATTATTCTTGTCAACCGACGATTTTTCATTCTGAAATAGACTAAAGTGACACAACTTAACTATATTTTAGTTTGACGGCACTGAGCTATTAATTTAGTGAAAATGGCAATTTTGCTGTTCAGAATTTTACGTTCTTCACCTAAAATTTTGTCTAAGTATTTATTAACGATTAAAAAATGAACTAAAATTCACACCAACACCTCGACGGTGCAAAAACAATACTGTCTTATTTTCTTTTCTCTTGCCTATATCTCGAAAATGGTGTGTCCTATCGCAAATATAATGAAAATTTCGACCCCCTTTATGAAACCCCTAAACCCCTAATACTCAACATGTAGGTAATATTTTTTCATGTTTTCCATACAAAAAACGAAAAATTCCATATAAAACACGTCGTTTCAATATAAATAGTAGTTTAAAACTAAGTATTTTCATTATTAATATAATGTAAAATAAAATTATGACTAAAATAAGTACAATTATGAAACATTTTGGAGTTTTTTTTTGTATCATAATTTTGTCTACTCTTCTCGTCGTCAAAATCGACGACGAGTAAATACGACTAAATGATAGAAAAATCGGAGATTATCTCGTGTTGAATTGTCAAAAATCGAGATAACTAAGGTGCCATGTTAGGGTTTGTAGAGAAAACATCAATTTTGACAGAAGGAGTCGACTATTTTGTATGGTAGCGCTGTCAGAAAACGAGAAAGTGACCGAAATAGACAAAAATTACTCACGCGAGAGCGAGTAATTGTCGTGTGTGTCATGTTAGGCCTGCTGGGCGGTCAATAACGGTTAACAGTGAATTTTACATAATCAACACTTTTGGCATGTACTTTTGACTGGAGAACATTGCTGCCCATCTTCATCACTTAACTTCTTAGAGGCTTTAGTGACTTACCTGGTAAGCTAGAAACAGAACACGAAAGGATCCATTAATATTTTTTTAAACATAATAATTATAGAGCTATATTTGTTTGAACAAGTTATTATTTGTTCAAACAAATAATGCTTGAATGAATGAAAAATTCCGTCATTCAATGTAAGCATTGAAGGGTGGAACTGTTTAGTATTTTCAACTTTCTATTTACATTAGTAACATCACTATTTGTAAGTAATGACATATTTAGAATTTATTTTGGTTTGTAGTTTTTGTGTGTCAAGGTAAATACTTCGTCTACGTTGCCTCATTCTTCAGGCATCTTATTTAGTACCTACAATTTTAGTATTTGTCTAGGAACACTAAATTAGCCATTCATCGCACTGTTACGTAGGTAGCCTGTTAATTATGCATTCATCAAAGTCGGTTCAAGCAAAATGCATGTCTGCGCCTTGTTAACTTTGACAGTGACTTTGAATTCATTGCTAAAGAATAATAATTTATTAATTTTAGTCACGTACATAACTGATAATGATAAAGCTCATTTGTATTTGTAACATTTTGATTTATTAATGCGTTTTTTCTTTTCTATGAGGAAGCGGTGATCCTCCCATGTAAATTGTATTAAACTTGGATAGTTTTTGAGTTAGCTTCGATAATACGTATTTAATCCACTTTGTATATATTGATGATGTATTGTTATAATACTTCCTGTCGTTTACAAGTAGTGGTAAACGAATTGGTGTGGGGTAGATACCATAATTAAAAAGTGAAAAATAACTTTAATTTCGAAAGTCGGTGGCAAAAAAGTAAAATACAGATCCAAAAACACCGACTTCTGAAATTAAAGCAATTTTTCACTTTGTAGTGTTTTATTTTTTGGAAAAAAAAATCTCGTTATGATGGTAAGAAGGTAGCAAATTATTCGCAGATTGCTCAACCCATACATAGCGTACAACTAATATTAAGCGAAACGTTTTTATCAATAGACCATTATTTGCGTGAGACGATGACCGAAACTGATAGTTAGAGTTTTTTAAGAATTAACTTAAGCTATTCTTGAAATAAGCAACTAGCATTCTATATTTCTACTTTTCATAATATGTATTATTAAATAATAGCAATATTCCTTTGTTAATAAGTTGATACCTCTATCTTTCTCTGATTTTATAACTTTTCGATTCTTTATCAGTGATCATTCAATCTACAATCACAGTTACATCGTGATTTGCATTTTTATATCAAACTTTAAGAATGTTACGATTCTATTGACAGATGGGGCTAGAGGTTAGGGTTGTGACATGAAGACTTTCAACACAACCTAAATTATAATTTTATAGTTGCAATCTGTCTTGCGAATGTCGAATGCAACAAAAATTATAAACATGTTAAATAAGAATAACGAAACAAAGATATTGTATCAGCTGCTTCGTAGACATTATGATTAACCTATAAAAACATTTTATTATTTTCAGTCTCATGGCTAATAGTCGCAGATCGCGAATATTTTGCTGAAACCGGAGGCAGAATAAGTCATTAACTTGTGCCCTTATCGATACAAAACTTTTATTACTTTATTTGTTAAAAATAAAACATGACCTATTTAAACTCGATCAGTTGGTAACGACTTTGTCTTAATATAAGGTTTAACCACAACACATCCTGTCGACACACATGACATTCTCTTTATTAATTGATCATGCATTTGCACATTATTTATCAAAAATATAAGCCTCTCACGGAGATCCCGTGAGTGGCTACATGAAAGTTAGTGATTTCAAATCGGCCAAGTGAGAGTCGGACTCGCGCACGAAGGCTTCCGTACCATTATCTATAAAAACAGCAAAAACATCATCAAATGAAAGTTTAAACTGTCTAACTATCACGGTTCATGAGATACAGCCTGGTGACAGACGGATGGACTGCGAAGTCTTAGTAATACGAGTAGGGTCCTGTTTTTTCCTTTTGGGTACAGAGCCCTAAAAAGAAATTGGCCCTGTATAAACAGACCCTATGACAGTAAACCAAAGTTATTAAGCAGTAAACCAACGAATAAACAATATATGACATTCAAAGATGGCGGCAATTAATATTTCCAATAATGGCAACTGAAGGGAAAAGTGGCACTAGTAGCTGACTTTGTATATTAAGCCCTCTACTCATTGGACCTCTAGAAGAGCGGCATGTCCTATTGTACTCCATGCACTTGTATACAAAGCAAGCGGATATAATTACGTTATGATTGACAAAATGTCTTTTGTTATTACTACTAATGTGAACGTCGACCTAACTAATATTATAAATGCGAAATTGAGTTTGTGTGTTTGTTACTTCACGCTAAAACGGCTGAACGAATTTGGATGGCACACAGATTAGGGATACGTCGTAACGCGTTTTCTCTTTGTGTCGTGCATCGTTCACCGTACACGGCCAAACAGGCTCCGACGCATAAAGCTTCCGACACGTATCCCTAGATATGTCTGGCAACATAGAAAACGACGAAAAAGGTCGTGAGTCTTTTGGATATCCAGAGACGTTGATCGACATCGCCCGACGTTTCAAGCGACTAGTGCCGCGGGAAATTTGTCCAGTGAATACGTGGCTTTATCACTGACAATACTTGTTACACTTCAATTATACGTAGTATCTCTATGTAGTCTGTGCTCAAATGACAATTGTCAGTCGTGATCTCATTTATATGATGATGATAATATTTATACCTACCTAATCTCTTATTATATTTATGCAAGGTTCAAAGGGGAATGTAGAATTTAAGACCTGTGAAGGTATTCAGGCTGGGGAGGCTGCGCATCCCATCATATTGTCTTACTATCTTGGTTGGCTTATTTTTGCTTTATGCAGGAATAATCTTACATTTAAATCTTAGAAAAACTTCTTGGAATAACTGAGTAGCCGGCGCGATCGTCATGCTTGTCGTTGGCATAACCATACGATGCTCATCATACATACTAGCATCAACTGTAATCTACGGCATTGCATTAGATTCGATCATCTCTGTTCACCTGGATTACGTACAATCCTCGTATTCTATACTTCACAAAACAAACAAACAAACTAATCCCCACAATTATTTACAACGACATTTCAAGAAAATTAGAGTGACAGTAAAATATGACAAATAATACATTTCTGATTTGAAGCGGACATCAATAAGACATTAATGTTACCATGGAAGCTAAATTCTCCATAAAAATAATATATACATAGTGGATTCATTTAACTGGCATCAACAATGAGCTAATGCATATTTATTCATATAAAACATGTGGCAAATAGAAATAGGCACTGGCTCCATAGCTTAGAATAATTATACTCTTGTTTTTCAAGGGACAGGAGTCTGCTTCTCCTAAATGTCTTAGATTTGATGGAATAGAACTGAGTTATCAACAATAATTTTACTAACGTCTTTTCCTTTAATACTCCTAAAAAAGAGGTAGTAAAAGTCTTAATAGTCTGTTTATAGATAATCGATGAAACCACTACCACAAAAATCCTGCTAATAAGCATAGTAAAATTATAGAAATAGAAATATCATATTCCGGTAACTAAGTGTGGTAACTCCATAGCTACCGTCCCAGGCTTGATAAAAGCAGGCAGATTTTATAAAATAATAGTTGATTTTTTTTTCTTTGTGCAGTAAAATAAAAAAAAACTGATGCCTAAATAGAAAAGCCCAGTGACTATTTCATATAATGTACATACTTTCATTCATGGACGCTTCTAAAACTAAGCGAGATCAAAACTGGCTTTCTTCTTTCCAGGCAACTTTTATTTTTTTCAAACGCAAACTCAAACTCAAACTCAAAGCATTTATTTCAATTAAACCATTTACAGGCACTTTTGAACTGTCAAGGGGTCAGTCAGTCAGAAATATGAAGCTAGTTGCCCATTCCAAAGCGTAGGTTCCTATGTAGAATAACGGGCAAGAAATTCCACGGACACTCTTTTTAAAAAAAATATTTTCTTAGAAAATATTGTTTACATCATTCATGTTGAAATTATACCTACATGTGAGAACAATGTAGAAAGACGTGCACGTAAAAAGCGTCCGTAATAAAAAGATAAAAACAATTCAAAAATATTAAAATAAGCCGTGGCAGATAAGAGATGACCAGTCCCTACTGATGGCGCCCGTTCACGAACATGACGCATGGATCAGCACCGTTTAGCTCAACCATTCTGAAGGGAACTCAACGATCCAACACACACGTCACCATCAGTGAGACATTTGAGTGAGCATGACATACTCTTAGCCGCCAGGGCATATCAAGTCAATGAAAGACGTACCCAGTAAATGGTAGCTTTATAGAAGGTACATGGTCACAGTGCTCACACATGTGCTTTGCAATTATACAATAAAAAAGAGATTGAAGTTATACAATTCAATTAAATTCAGCAGCTCCAACAATATTTTCGAATGCTAATCAATTAGTTTATGCGCCCTTGTGGAGCTGGACCAGCGTTAAGCCAAGCATTTTTGTCAGCGATATAATCCCCCAGCTTATAATATGCTTGGCAGCATAGTGTGCGTTTAATACAAGATTAAAATTTCGTTTCATTTAGTTGTAGTTTATGGGGAGGTATTTTATTGTAACATTTTAAACAGTACCCCATGAAGGATGAGTCTACTTTAGCCAGTCTGAAACCCGGTTGAACTAATTGGTCCCTATTTCTAGTACTATAATTGTGTCTTTCACCTCTTTTACTGAAAAGATTAAGATTTTTCCTGACGTACATGATGTTTACATAGATATATTGACAAGGTACCGTCATGATGTTAATATAAATGATGAGATGTAAACTTTTCCCTTAGAGAATCGCGCCTACGGAGGCAATATATTGCTCTAATGGCTCTTTTCTGCAGAATAAAAATAGAGTCGATATCCGCAGCCCGTCCCCATAGTAAAATACCGTAGGACATGATACTATGAAAGTAACTGAAATAGACTAGCCTTTCTTTCCACAAAAACCTGTTCAGGACAATTACGAACAATTTAAAATAAAAATTTGCCAAATATCGGTCCTTCTCAAGTGATGCGCTTACCAACGAACAGCATTTAATATTTATTATGTAGATAGATATATAGATACATAGATGCGAGTGCAAAGTACATCGTATACACCAATCGCTGCCTATTTTATTTAACTATAAATTTGCACAACAGGAAAAGCCAATAATACTGAATAATTTGGATATGGTATCCACATAATGTAAAGTTTTGTTAATTTGGTACCTACAGAACTCTAATGGAAAGATTAATTTTAGAGGCAACAAAACTCAGATGTCAAAGTGGTATACCATCAAGATTGTACCTTAGAGAACAATGGCGGAGACATAGACACTAAATGGAGAAAGTAAAACTGTAACGTAGGATGTCTCGCGGCGTTTAGCTTATGTAAGGCGTACCAGATAAAAGTTGTAATAGAGAAGACTGTAGGTAATGATTTTACCATTTCGCTTAGTGCAAGGTCTTAGGTTATTTATTTGGAACCATAGAGGAAGTGTATGCATGAACCGAACTGGTATGTACTCCGAGAAAACAATGACAATGATGTATATGAACCAACTATCTAATGTATCGCTCGTGCAATGTACTTACAGCTGCATTGAATCTGTATCGCTCACGAATAAAAACTCTTAGGAAAATGTGTGTGTCTGTGTGTAGACTGGTTATAGGTTACGTAGATAGTTTGGCTCTCGAAAACACAAAACCTGACTGATTGATTTTAACAAAATGTATTATTAAAAGCCATAAAATCGTGGAACATTTATGTACCACATACATACAAGGTCAATTTCATAACCCTTCATTTCGCCTTCGCCATTCGGATATAATTCGATCAATTGATCGTTTAGGAGGAAAATCAGTCTATTTTTGCCTTAAAGCAGTAAAAACTAGTAGCATACCTACCTACTTACCTAAAATGTGAGACCGGCAGAGCAACTAAACTTGGATCGTAAACTAATGTCTGGTGCACGCCTATCTTATTCCGACTGTAATTATCTTCAAAGTAAATTTACATTTTAAAATAATTTGCTAGTTCATTTCAGTGTGTCTGAGTATTTTTTAAGTACAATTTAGTAAGCAAATACTCACGTTTTACATTAGACTTGTTGGCTTTTTATTTTCTGTAAGAGTCGGGTCTGATCAGCGACGATATTTTTTATTCCAGTGACAATATTTTTTCTCTTAGTCTAAATTGACAATTATAGTGACAGGTATTACGTTTAGTCGGTTACTTGACAGCTGTCTCGTGTGTTGTTCATGTGGTTTTTTTGTTTACCTTTATTTAACTACCTAAACATATGGAGTATAAGGTGTAGAATTCTGGGATTACCGCTATTAAAGAAAGAACGTACTGCGTCAACTTCAAATATATTTTGACAAGGGATTATGAAGTGAATCTTGTGATTAACTAATAAAGTCTCCTTCTCGGCAATAAATTAATTTAATTTTAAGAAATTAAACGACGAATTTAATTTTAAGAATTTGTGACGATACTTTTACTGACAGTCTGGATCTCTAAGTTTATAAACTGGTTAGAGATCCAGACTGTCACTAATAGTATCACCCACGATTAGAAGGAACCTTAAACTTTCATCGCTAAAGTGCTGTAACTTTTGTTCCACATCACTACTTTGAAATCGACATCTTCAACGAACTTAAATTACTCCCTTGACTTTTCTAGAGCATTCCGAAACAAAGGAGTATGCCCATTTTGTTAGGAGTTTTGGGCCCCTAAAAAAACTTCGCATGTCACGGTGGTTTTTACTTGGTTTTGTAGACCTAGAATTACCTTTTCATATCCTGAAATCGATTTTCAATTTTTCACCCTAGTTTAAGAGAAATCTTATTTTTTCGGATGCTGAAATTGAGGTTATAAAACCAGTTTTTTTTGTTTTAAACATATTTGAAATTAAATTAATCATATTGTTTATGTATTAATATTGATTCCTGAATTTAGAAAACACTACATAACTTCTTCTCTTGCTAGATATTATGTAGGTTAAGTACTTGCGCTTACAAATATCTCTTGTTATGCTGTGCAGCGTTAAGCAGGCTTTGCCCTCACCATGTAGTTTTGTTAAAAATAAATACTTACCTGCGGCTCCTTAGGTCATAGGAGCTCATGGCTAAGTTACAACAACCGCACGGATCCATCTCAAGTCAAGTTAAGCTGCTCATGGCCTGCTTAATTAAAAAAAAAAAAAACAATAAATACTAAGGTAAAACATTTATTCTTCATCAAATATAATATGGTCTAGAAATTGCGCTGGGGCACTTATATCATTACAACGACCCAAGCTTAAATACCACAATACGGTCATAGTATGAGCGCAGCACCCTACTGTACGCTTTCCCACTAAGCAACTACAATAATAAGCAATGATACTCTCTAAAGAATTTGCCCTATGTTGGTCTCCACTTATCAATAAATATGTGTAATAATTCCTGCTACTCACATGTCTCGATTTAATTCTGGCCCTATAATTGTTTTGACCTAATATTAAGGGCAAATCTTCTTCTATTAAAATTCATTGCTTATTTCTACACTGTAGGTAACATTCGCCCGCACATGCTCCCCATAATAGGATCTTGCCTGTTTTAATTGGTAAGATCCTAAAGCAAATCTTCTTAATTCGACGAATAATTTACTGTATATAATCTCGACAGAGCAATATTTAGGTACTCCACAGCATCGGGTCTGTCATCAATTGTAGGATGGAATTTATTCAAAACTGAACAAGGTATTTTGAAATCAGTCATAAGGTGACTTGACGCTCTATTAAAATATTCCTAGCGAAACAATTTAAAATCTCTTTTGATTCTCCCATTTACAACCTCTACCACCCACCGGCACATTGTTACACATCTAGATTTATTAGCCTGGTGGGTGGTTAATTGTTGTTTGTTTTCCGATAATGATGACTGGCATGTGAGTTTTATAATTATATTGTTCTAACTCAGCAATCACATCTCGAAATCCTCTGTCCAAAATGAATACATCACTGGGTCTAAAAAATGAGCGCATGGGGCCATTTTCAGTAGTAAACAAGGTACTCATTCGGACGTTCAGTGTTCGCACAACCAAGGAACATGCAATGACGTGAACTTGCAGAAACCCATTTGTACTTAAGTAATTATTTTTTTGGAAATGTTCGAGGTAATTGTTGTTCCTGAGGTGGTGGAACCGGCAGTGGCAGTGGAGGTGGTACAGGAATCACAGCATCTGCAATGTTATCGTCCATGTTATCAGTCACTGACGCAGAATCCACTGTGGATCTGTTAACACCACCAACGGCCTGGTTTTGTATTTCTCTCGTTGTAGCCTCCCAACAAGCACGACATACTCGGTCCAAATGCAAGACCTAAAAATAAGAAAATATTATATTTATTTTTGTTAAATTAGTTCAATCACAGTTATTCTGCCACGATTTAAACACTTACGTGATGTGCTGGTGTCCGTTCATCTTAGTATAACGTTCCTTTGAGGACAGTCTTGACTAAACCTATAAGTTCTGCGGCTTGCAATTGACATTCATGCAAAAAATATGTTGAGGTGTCCAAGAGCAGGGGATACAAGGGATAGGGTTGATGATTTCGGTTTTGTAATAATACAAAACATTCAAGACAGAATGTCATCAGCGGATATCTGAAAAGATAACAAAAATAAATCAGAAAATTCCTAAATAAATAAAACGTACATTTATTCATGTGCTCATTGCAATGGTCTAGGTTTTCTCATATCACCTTATGCCTATAATGTACGTGTGTAAACGTTAATTTATGTTATAGCGGAAATAATAGAGATTTGCAGTTGACGATGACCCCTTGATTGGCCAAACATAGGCATCCTAAGTGTTCGTATAAATCTGGTAAATGACACAATAGACACTTACCGGTGTTACCCAGGTTCTCAGAAGGATAAGCATTGGTTCATCTAATTCTTCGATTTGACGTCTACGAAGATTCGGCGCCAAACGTAGGGAGCAATTGATACACCAGCGAGAGAGAGGGTGGTTTACCCGACCTCTACCAGGTGTAGACATTTTTCAGGAGTAAAACGAGTCCAAGGCTCACTTAAAAACTAAAACAGAGTCATTTCCTCACTTATCACTAAAACAGGAGTCCAATATCTCAAAACAAATCCACTGCAGGAACGTAAACGCTCAACTCAACAGATTCAAATTGTAACGAACTGAAGTAAATACGGGAATAAATTCAACTCGACGCAAAACGGACGGCACGAAACAATTTGATTGATGCATTGATTTGACACTTGACAGATAGATCTGTTTAAGTGTGACCATATTAAATATTTTGGTAATCGATTTAGCAAATCGATGTGTTGTAAAAAATATTATTTACATAATTAAAAAGATAATTATAAACGCTATTTAGGTATGTATGGGAGGTATACCTGAGTACTAACCACAATAATGTATGTGGTACTAACTTTTGTTTTTGAAAGAAACTAATCAGTTATGAAGGTAACGGAATATTTCTGACGGTAGAAATACCATGAAACACATAATATTTACGTGGGATTATGGGCGGAAACAGACGCTCCGGTTGCTCTTCCGATTGTCTGATCAGACATTCGGAAGCGTAGCTGCCATACATTTTGCTTTATACAGCACAGACCCTCCGTTCCGATAATCGGATCTGATCATAGAGAATATAGATCTTGTCTTTGGTCTTCCGACCGCTTCAGACTCTTTTGGCTGGAAACAGACGCTCTGGTTTCTCTTCAGAAGGCAAAACTGGAGCGTGTAGGCAGTTAATCAGATTCGATGTTCCGATCAGACAATCGGAAGGGCAACCGGAGCGTCTGTTTCCGCCTTAGTTCTTCGCTATCGGACAGAGGACCTTCACATCATTTCAGGATCATACTTTAGCTACAAGCACCGCAGAGGTAAGACCGGCAGAATCTCCTAGTTATAATATTATACGTTTGTGGGTAGAATATACACTCCTTCAAAATATAATTCCTTCGTGTTTTTTATTTTAGTTTATTAACTACTTTTATTTTCTTTATTTGAGCCCACCCGTCGTCTACTTCGCGCCAAATCAGTTACATGAGAGTGTTAGCTAGATTATGACGAAAGAAAAGCTATTGTAGCCTATCTCCGGTCATTTTAGTCGACGGATTAGTAAAATATCGATATTTTCAATCGATTACAATTATTCAATTGACATAGTCCGCGTCTGGCAACATTCACGTCAAGTTTTAATGGCGGAACTGATCTAAATTCAATAAAATATATATTAATATTGTTTTCCAATGCTAGGGTAAAAGAAATGTTGAAAAAAAAAACTTGAACATGTAAAAATACGACTTAATTTTTGAGAAGTAAATAGTCTTGACACGTCACCAAAACTAAGGGGCCCATTGGCGGTCATTCTCCTTTATATCAGTGCTCCTAATACCTAAGATAAACGTCATTGGTTTCACAACAAAAGTGAGAGGAGGAACGCTTCTCCACGCTATGCGTCGAACACTTGAACTGATCTTGACATTTAACTGAACTGATATTTCAATTTACACATGGCCCTATCAACTCAAATGTAAAAATTTCTCAGAAATATGAAAACGTTTTTGCTAATATTCCCCTTAAAACTACGGAAGCTTTACATTCCTCACCCGCACTCTCTGCTTACTAAAAGAGAATATGAAGGCATGCCCTTTGGAGTTTAGGTTTTGACCCTGGCTTAAAAGCTTTTAAAGATCTTAAAATTAAATCAACAGAAGATCTCTGTTGAATGTCTGTAAAAGACTGTAGATCTACGAGTATTATCGAAACCATTGCGCCCTATTTAGCTTTCATATTTAACACCAGTGTAGACCAAGGAATCTTTCCGGATCTCATGAAACACAATTAAGTAGTTCCATTGTTCAAATCCGGTGATAGTAAAGAATCCAACAATTATAGGACTGTGTCAATTCTACCAGTTTTCAGTAAAGTGATTGAAAAGCTGATACTCAATCAAATGTTACGTCGCTTTAATAATAATTCTATCTCTCATGAACAACAGTACGGTTTCACCAAAGGGCGTTGTACCACTGTCACCCCAATAAAGAACATTTTTAATGCCTGGAAAGAAGCACAAGGTGCCATTGGAATCTTTTCCGACCTTTTGAAGGCGTTCGATTGCGTAGACCATGAGACACTTCTGCTAAAACTGGACCACTATGGGATTAGGAATACAGCTCTTGATATTCTAAGATCATACCTGAAAGATAGAAAGGTTAAATTTCATGTAAACGGCATAAACTCATTAGGGTCTGAAATGGCAGGGCGTTCCTCAAGGTTAGATATTGGGTTTTTAATTTACATTAATGATTTTCCCCAAGTACTTATAAATCAACCGAAGATGGTGTTATTTCAAAACTCAACTCAAACTCAAAGCATTTATTTCAATTAAACCATTTACAGGCACTTTTGAACCGTCAAAGTGTCGGTCAATTAGTCAGAAAGTTGAAGCTAGTTGCCCATTCAAAAACGTAGATCTCTATGGAGAAGAACGGTCAAGAAACTCCAAAGACACTCTTTTAAATATAGAAATTACAAAATCCTGGGTACATTACTCTTGTTGCTTCTACGAGTATAAGTGAGAACAATGTAAAAAAAAACAAAAACGATTAAAAATATAAGATTAAAAATAAGCCCTGGCAGATAAGATATGACCAGTCTCAACTGACGGCGCCCGTTCACGAACATGACGTGTGAATCAGCACCATCCAGCTCAACCATTTTGTAGGGAACCGAATGATCATGACCAACACCAACACTCGCCACCATCAGCGAGACATTTAAGTGCGCATGACATACTCTCAACTACCCTGCTCTTTCAAGTCAACATACAACATAATAACATAGTAAACGACTCCATTGTACTCACTAGGTCCGAGAGATTCCCTTCGAGAAAAATTCAAAGAAATAAATAGTCTGACTGTAGCCTCACAATATACACTCGAGAGCAATGAATCCGGGTCACTTAAAGAATGTTAAAAATCTCGGAAACTAAAAATGATAGGTTAATGCAATAAATTGTATTTAATAGACAATGTAATACTCCTTAAATGAAAGTAAAAAAAATATGAGTCACCATACATTTTATTAACACAAAATTACATAAAGAAAAAAACTGCTGATCTCTCCTTAAAACAAAAATAGGAAACATGAAATTTTTGAACTTTATTACGATTTTCTTGAATTTTAATACTTCGTATTGCCTCCTCGTGCTTCCATTACTGCGTTTACGCGGTTTGGCATGCTGTACACCAAGTTCCTTATACGATTTTGGGGAATATTCTCCCATTCCTCTGTGAGAGCAATTTTGAGCTCACGAAGCGTGATTGGGGGAGGGTTTCGTTGTTTTACGCATCTGCCTAGCTCGTCCCAAGCATGCTCGATCGGGTTGATATCCGGGCTGCGCGCTGGCCACTCCATACGAGTAATGTTCATCTCTTGAAGGTAGTCATTCACAATCCTACCTGTATGAGGTCGGGCATTGTCATGCATAAATATAGCATCCTCACCTAAATTGACCATAAATGGACCAACGTGATCATTGAGGATTTCTTCCACATATCTTTCGCTAGTTAAAGAGCCATTTTCTATGATCACCAGCTCTGTGCGACTCTCAGAAGAAATTCCGGCCCACACAAGTACAGACCCACCACCGTAGGCTACTTTTTCTTCGATGCATGCTTGCTTGAATCTTTCCCCTGGTCTTCGATACACTCTGTGTTTTCCATCGTGCTTGTAGAGCATAAATTTTGATTCGTCGGAGAACATAACTTTTGACCAATCTTCAATACTCCAATTTACGTGGCTCTGGGCATATCTTAGTCTTGAAATACGATGCCCACGCTCCAGTTTAGGGCCGTTTGCAGGTCTAAGGGGTTTTAAGTTAGATTCAGCAAGCCGACGTCTTACTGTCCATGCACTTGGGTTACTTCCTCCGAGGCGTCGAAACTGATTTGTGAGTTCAGTTCCTGTAAGAAAGCGATTTCGAAGCATGGTGTTCACCAAGTATCGGTCTTCTCGTGCTGTGGTACACCTGGTTCTGCCCGTTCCTGGTCTGCGTAGGTTAGAACCAGTTTCTTCGTAACGTCGGAGAACTCTTTGTACTGTTGACAGCTACACACCGACAGTCCTGGCTGTATCGCGCTGACTCCGGCCGGTTTCCAGCATTGTAAGTATTCTGGTGCATTCTTCAGGCGTAAGCACTATCAACATGGTTTATGTACCCACATAAATGACAGATTACAAACAAAAGCAAAACCAAATGCTGTAATTTCGTAGTTCCATCTTCGAAAGTGGCCCTTTTTCAAATTTGATTTTTTTATGATATAACTTTACAATAACTAAGAAGTTTTAATACCTTCATTTAAGGAGTATTACATTGTCTATTAAATACAATTTATTGCATTAACCTAGCATTTTTAGTTTCCGAGATTTTTAGGATTCTTTAAGTGACCCGGATTCATTGCTCTCGAGTGTATTTTTGAAAACCTATTTTAAGTACTTACACAAAATAATATCAAAATTATAAGAAGATTTCCGATATTCATAGTTTATATACCAGGAATAAACACAACCTTGCTGTACATCGCACTCGTCTCCACAGAGTAGGCAACTCGTTCATGGATCAATGTATACGCTTTTACAACCAACTTCCCATCAACATTCGAAACTTACCCATTAAACGATTTAAAAGCTGTATTAAAACCAAACTTTGTAAAAAAGGGTACTATACAAATTCAGATTATTTAGAAGATCAAAAAGCATGGGATTGAGGTTCTCGCTCTGCTAAGCATTGTGATAAAACCATACAATTTGTTTTTTATTTTATTATTATGTAAAATCATTAAAATATACCAGTTTTATATACTTAATGACATTGTTGAAAATTATAATACAAAATGACATGATTACTTTGTAAAGTATTATATTGTTTTAATTATTGTTAATGTGAGGACTATGTGGATATTTTTTTTTCCTCTCATTTTTTTTTCTTTCTTGGTTAGTTTTAATGATGGTCTGGCAGTTTAAGTAGTTTATGCGGCATACCCAAATGTCCTTTCTTTGGTATTGTTCGTCGAGTTGAGCCCCTTAAGTTTTGAGTTGAGCTCCACGATTACTGACAAATGCTTGCACTGACAGGACAGGTCCACTCAAATCTGTGTGGTTCTTTTCTCAAAAGACCATTTCAGATTAATCTACATGGTCCTCATATGGCCTGACCAAGATTATAATTATTATTTCTTCTCAGAGTAGTCAGATAGGAAACGCCGAACTCATCTAGCTAATTATTAATATTTTTTGTAAGATGACGTGTAAAAGTGAAGTCCAATGTCCTATTTACAGAATGAACAATTTCATTTCATTTCAAATTTACAATAGTTTAAAAAAAATGCGTATAAATTATATAAAACTATAGTTTGCAATGTATTTGTAAGACTAAAAAAATGTTACTACCAAAAAGAAAGAAAATCATTATTATCTATTGGAGTATTCAACAAATAAAACTTGGTTAAATAACATTTCAGTACCAGAATTTTCTTTTTTGAAATCTGGTTTCCTCTTCTTCTCTACTCAGTTCAACATATTGTTTTCTGTCTTTGGAAACATCACAATCGTGTAACGAATGCACTACCTATTTATGGTCTTATTTAACCTAATTATAAGTACAAGGTCTTTCCAAATGATGTGTCTGTGTACTCTCTATTCCACTAAAATCACTAGTTTTCAAGTGATTTAGTGTGGCAAAAAATGCGGTGGTAAATGAAAACCTATACAGGTACCTACACATATTACAAGCAATTGAAATTATACGATCCAACACTTTGACTAATTGCATTTGGACACACAACTTCCCACGTATATGCGTAGGGTAATGACCGCATAAACCATTGAATCGCATAATGTGGATGCCACATAATAGCTATTGTCTATGAATGTACTACCTACTGCACAGCCATTAGTAACAGAGGTAGACCTACCCCATAGTATTTGTAGAGCGCTTTGTAAAGGATCTTCTCTGGGGAGGAACTTCCATCTATATTTGTGTCACAAAGCAGCGTTACTGTGTTCCGGCTTAAAGGGTATGATTCAGTGTTACAGAACAATGAAATATTTCAGTTTTAGCTCTGGGATAGCAAAGTCTCTACGATGCTTCTCGTATTGCAGATTTCCCTAGGTTGCTGACGGTAAATGGTCACCGTCCCGCAGTGACCATTTACTGACAGCAATTATTGTATTAGTTTTATATAGGAGGTAATGGATGTTCATAAGGTTGAAGCGCCTGATGTTTGTTTAAATTATTGTTATTAGTTTCATATGTATAGTTAAACATAATGTCGCAGGCGTTTGTGTAAATGCACGTTAGAACTAAAGATTTCTTTTTCTACTTAGACATTGTATTAGACATGTTTACTCGTAATACTGTGCAGATGACTGCAACATTCAATAAACGAATATATCTTGGTTTAATGTCCGGGATATTGTATAAAAACAGTTTCAGGAAATTGGTATATATGTATGAGGAGTAAAATAAGGTTAAAGAAATATTGTTGCGAGTTGTCTAGATCAATGTTTATAAAACTGGAAAGGCAAGTTTTAATGAATAAAACAAAATGTCAATAATAACTTAAATGTATTTCTTACAAAATAAGCATCAGCAACAAAATAAACTAATCGTTGACTTAGAAAACGTTTTATCACACTTTTTATTATACGAGTATTTTATACAACTCATAAACAGTTTACGCGTACCGGTAGGATAGAAATTCATCGTGACCATGTATCGTAGTTGCTTGAATATTTATGCTATTTTAGTTTTATCTGCTTCCTTTGAAGGTTTTTCTTCTTCATTTTCAGTTTCTGTTACTTTGGCACCGTTTTCAGCTTCCTTGGCGGGCTTTTCATTATTTGTAAAAGGTTTTTCTTTAGAAGATGGATCGGCTTTTTTCGGTAAGCTGACAGATGGTTTTTCTTTGGAATTGTCACTTAGTACAGAGTTAGGTGGGGTTGGCAGTGATTGAGCTAAAGAGACGGCCTCGTTTGCGGCTTTCTCTGCTGCTTCAGCGGCGTTTCCAACTAATTGAGCTGCCTGAAGCGCTTCTTTAGCAGCGTTTTTAGCTATCTGTGCATGTGCTACTGTTTCATTATCAAGCATTTGATCTCCAATTACACGTTGTTCTTTGATAGATTGTATGGCCTTTTCTACAGTTTTCAGAGCTTCCATAGCGGACTGCACCGCTCCACTAGCTGATTTTTTTGCATCTTGTGCGACGTTTACAGCCTGTTTTGATATGTTTTCTGCTTCTTTTGCAGGTTTCTCACCTTCCTTGCTAGGTTTATCATCTTCTTTGGCAAAAAGCTTCTCTTTTCCCTTAGTAGCGGGCTTCTCGTCTTCTTTAGCCGCGGGTTTTACTCCTTCCTTAGTAGCAGTTTTATCTCCTTCTTTAGCAACGGGCTTTTTTTCTTCTTTAGCCGTGGTTTTCTCTCCTTTTTTAGCAGCGGGCTTCTCATCTTCCTCAGCTGCAGGTTTTACTCCTTCCTTAGCAGCAGTTTTATCTCCTTCTTTAGCAACGGGCTTTTTTTCTTCTTTAGCGGTGGGTTTCTCTCCTTTTTTAGCAGAGGGCTTCTCACCTTCCTCAGCTGCAGGTTTCTCACCTTTCTTAAGTGTAGGTTTCTGTCCTTCTTTATTAGCAGTTGGCTCTCCTTCTTTATCAGCGGGATTCCCATTTTCCTTAGCAACTGTCTTCTCTCCTTCCTTAGCAGCGGATTTATCTTCTATTTTAGACGTGAGCTTCTCTCCTTCTTTAAGTGGTGTCTTCTCATTTGCGTTCAAAGGTTTCTCACCTTGTTTGGCATGCTTATTGCCTTCCTTTGTTACGGGCGTCCCACCTTCTTTCAAAGGATTCTCACCCTCTTTGGCAGCCGCCTTACTTTCTTTTGACGCAGACTTCTCACCTTCTTTGGCGGATTTCTCACCTTCCTTAGACGCAGGCTTCTTGCCTCCTTTCAAAGGTTTCTCACCTTCTTTGACAGGATTCTCAGCCTCGACAGAAGCAGGCTTCTCACCTTCTTTCAAAGATTTCTCACCTTCGTTGGCGGGCTTCTCACCTTCCTTAGACGCGGGCTTCTCACCTTCTTTCACAAGTTTCTCTCCCTGTTTGGAAAGCTTCTTATCTTCTTTCAAAGATTTCTCATCTTCTTTGACAGGCTTCTTACCTTCCTTAGAAGAGTATTTCTTACCCTCTTTCTCAGGTATCTCACCCTCTATGGTGGACTCGTTATCTTCCTTAGATGCGGACTTCTCACCTTCCTTAGACATAGGCTTCTCACCTTCTTTCGAAGGTTTCTCACCTTTGTTGGCGGGCTTCTCACCTTCTTTCAGAAGTTTTTCTGCCTGTTTGAAGGGCTTCTTATCTTCTTTCAAAGATTTCTCATCTTCTTTGACAGGCTTCTCACCATCTTTAGACGAGGATTTCTTACTCTCTTTCACAGGTTTCTCACCCTCTTTGGTGGACTCGTTATTTTCCTTAGCTGCGGACTTCTCAGTTTCTTTCAAAGTTTTCCCACCTTCTTTGAGGGGCTTCTCACTTTCCTTAGACGCAGGCTTCACACTTTCTTTCAAAGGTTTCTCACTCTCTTTTGAGGGCTCGTTACCTTCCTTAGACGCGGGCTTCTCACCTTCTTTCAAAGTATTATCACCCTCTTTGTTGGGCGTCTCACCTTCTTTCAATGGTTTCTCATCCTCTTTGGCAGGCTTTTGACCTTCCTGAGACACGAGATTCTCACCTTCTTTCAAAGGTTTCTCAGCCTCTGTAGCGGGCTCTTTACCTTCCCTAGACGTGGGCTTCTCACCTACTTTCAAAGGTTTCTCACCTTCTTTGGTGGGATTCTCACCTTCCTTCACAGGTTTCTTACCTTTGATGATAGGCTTCCCACCTTCCTTAGACGCGGGCTTCTCATCTTCCTTAGACGCGCGCTTCTCACTTTCTTTCAAAAGTTTCTCATCGTCTTTGGCGGGCTTCTCACCTTCCTTAGACGCGGACTTCTCACTTTCTTTCGAAGGTTTCTCACCTTCTTTTGTGGGCTTCTCACCTTCCTTAGACGCGGACTGTGCGCCATCTTTCGAAGGTTTTTCACCTTCTTTGGCAGGTTTCTTACCTTCTTTCACAGGTCTCTCACCCTCTTTGATGGACTTCTCACCTTCTTTTTCACTCTTTTTAGCAGGCTCTTTATTTTCCCTAGACGCGGGCTTCTCATTTTCTTTGACGGGTTTCTCAACTTCTTTAGACGAAGCCTTCTCACCGTCCTTCAAAAATGTTTCACCTTCTTTGGCGGGCGTGTCACTTTCCTTAGCCACGAGCTTTTCACCTTCTTTTAAAGGTTTTACACCCTCTTTGGCTGTCTTTTCTCCATTTTTATTATCCATGGGTTTCTCTACTTCCATAGCAACAGGCTTCTTGCCTTTCTTAGATGCAGGCTTATCTCCTTCTTTCAAAGGTTTCTCACCTTCATTTGTGGGCTTTTCATCTTCCTTAGATGAGGCCTTCTCACCTTCTTTCAAAGGTTTCGCACCCTTTTTGGTGGGCTGTTTATCTTCTCTAGACGCGGGCTTCTCACTTTCTTTTGCGGGTTTCTTACCTTCCTTAGACGACGTCTTTTCACCTTCCTTCAAAGGTTTTTCACTTTCTTTGGCGGGCGTTTCACTTTCCTTAGCCACGAGTTTATCACCTTCATTTAAAGGTTTGACACCCTCTTTGGTTGGCTTTTCTTCATTTTTACTATCCACGGGCTTCTCTACTTCCGTTGTAACGGGTTTCTCACTTTTGTTAGATGCAGGCTTTTCCCCTTCTTTCAAAAGTTTCTCACCTTCATTTGTGAGCTTCTCACCAGCCACAGTCTTCCCATTTTCTTTAACCCCGGTATTCTCACCTTCTTCCAAAGATTCTTCACCGTCCTTGGCGGGTTTTTTAGCTTTTATTGCAGCTGGTGACCCTTTTTTTGGAATCTTTTTAGCAAATTCTCCATTGGGTGGAGATATGTCTTCAAGTGATTCAGATTCAGTGATTTCTGATGAAGGCGTATCTTCGTGGGCAGCACTAGAATTGTCTTCTGCTCTGGCTTTCAATTTTCGTGAAGTTTTATGCTTGTGGGTGAGGCTTGGAGTACTTGGTGCTTGTGGTCCAAGGTTGATATGATTACCAACTGGCCGGAAACCATTTTCGTCTGCAATATACCTGTAACATTGGGGAAACAAAATCTTAGTTTTAAACAAAATGTATTTAATTATTTTCTATTCAGTTGTAACAAAGTGAGAATACTAAACTTTTTAAATAATTAATTGCAACGAAAGGTTAATATTATGGAAAAATGTTTTTTAATTATATTTTATAGGTAGTTATTTATCAAGCAACTATCAGTATATTTGCATTTGTTATGCGTGGAGAACTTTAAAATCTTATTAATAAAATGTTGTGGTAATTTCAAGGGTTATCCGTCAGCATTGGTAACCTTTTATCACTATACAACCTGTTTTAATTTCAATTTCAGAACGTATAATCGATTCCATTTGTTTATACGACATAAATCTTGCAATGTGTTAGTATTCCTAAAAGATAATTTTGACATCACAGAGTAATATTATTATGAGTTTTTCTCTCAGCTTCAGTATGAAGATAATATTTTTCATAAATTCTAGCAACTAGATACTAGCAAGAGCTTATCATACTTCTGTCACTGTAGTTTTTAATTTGTAATCCAGATCAAAAAGAATACACTAACGGACTTATAACTTCTAATCACTATTTTTAATCTGTTTCATCTACCATTGTAGTGCCTACCGTTCCAACTACTATAATAACAATAATTAATCCTTACTTCACACTAATGAGGGTGCCGTCCGGTGCCGTGTAGGAGTAGGATCCCTGCTGCACGTGTATTTCACCACTGTCATCATCTTCACCACCCTCGTTGCTGCAGTCACTGTGCTTGTGCGCTGTCTTTCCATCTATCACTTTGTCAAAGGATGTCTCCTCGCGCTTGATACCGTTCCCGGTTTCATAGCTGTAATACATGTCAAAGTTTAATTAGTAGATAGTTAAGTATAAATGCAATTCATTTTGTTTTTATTGATTACTGACACTGTTTAATAATAAAATATAGTTTTCTAGGTTGCTTCAGTGAGCACTATAAGGAATCATTAAGATTTTAGAAATTTCATTAACAGTAGAACTCCCCAGTATAAGGGACTTATTAAACATAACTGGCGAAATGTGGGTGTACTTGCTACAGGTACAACTCTACCCATCTTTTCGGGGAAACAAGGCCTGATGTTATGTTATGTAGAACATAATAATTTATTTAAATAAACTCAATTTCTAATTAGGAAATCAAAATTTTCAATCAGACAAATGTGATAATAAATTATCTTATTACCTAAATTTATATTTTCCGTCAGCCTCAAACTCCTCGGACTGTGAAACAATCGGTATCACTGTAGGCTGTTGCCTTTCCGGTGGCACCTCATCGGTGGGGGGTGCTGAAAGCACGTACGCCGCAGCCCAGCACAAACAAACTAATTTTAATAACATCTCTATAATAACCACTCCTGATTTACACTTATGAGTGATGCTCCAGACTTGTTGTCCACTTATATGTAAGATTCATTTATTTACTCTATCCTCCCCCCGCGTTCCGGAGGATCGAGCCTCACCGGACGCTAAATACTTCAACCTTAACGCTTCACTGATGTATTCTTCGAAAAATTGCACAATAACCTAGGTGTCAACAATAAGACATGATCGGCGAAGATTGAACGCGATTAAACCATTGATCACTCTAAACAAGGCCTGAAAAATCTTGCTGAAATATTTTGTTGATCTACTTTTCAGTAGAGCATGGCTTATGCAAACAAAACAATATGAAACGTGGCAGATTTTTTAATTTATTTTTTATTACTACAGTGTCTGGTATTCTTACAAAAACAGTCATATTAACTCGCGACAAGGCTTTTGTAACATAATTATATACTACTACATTATTTTAATTCATGAACTTCCTAATCACTATTGAGGATCACACTGTATATCGTATTTACATGTTACGTCATGCTTGTTGACGTTCGTATCTATTTGGGTACGTAGAGTTTATTATCGTGCGTATATTTTATAAATCAAGAAAATTAAATGATTCTTGTCAAACCAGTGAATAGATTACGAATACAACCTATTATGAGTTAATATATTGAGTCATCTTCATTTGCTGTTTTAATCGCGTGAGAGGAGGATCACATTACTTAGTAAATTAAATTGGAGAAAATGTTATTATCTTTGTCAATATTACCTTTTTACATATTATTACTTCACGGTGTAAATAGTGAAAATTTTAGTAACAACAAAAGAGTGCCTCGAAGAAATACTCAAGTTATAAGGACATATGATGTTAATCACCCACCAATAGTAGAAACTTACGATAAAATTCCGGTTACTGTGGTATACGATGATGAAGAAGTGATTAAAGAGATAAATAAAAATGGAAGGAAAACAGATGTTAGGATTGTGGATGAGAAAAAAAACTTGAAATATGCAACTAGTGATGATGAAGGAACAAATCTTGAGGCTTTGCCCGTGAATCATCCACCTTCCCGCGATCTTTACCCATTTTCTGGAGTGGATGATTATGGAGAAGAATTTAATTTAAACCCAAGGGCCCGATCTATTAAAATACCAGTGATTGAATCTAATAGAACAAAAGCACATGAAAAACCTTCCATTGAATCTGAAACTAGAACAGGAATCAGGTCACGAAAGAGGCTACAAAGAGTACAAAAAGTGAAAGTCGATAAAAGCCAACTTAATGTAGACGTTAGCGAATCAGAAATGACTGAAAACAAAGTAGCACAAAAAGAAGCAACAACAACAACTGATAAAATCCGTAGTAATGAGCCATCGGTACCTACTCAAACATTCAAACGAAGGAAGGGATTGCGTGAACCAGTGGTTCCTATAATCGAGTCGGAAAGTTATGTTTTCTCGCATTCAGGAGATTTTCATTACAGGTGATGAATAAGATTATTATTTTATCTGTAGGTAATAATATAAAGATGTTTTAATTGATTGATTGAGGAGCTCATGTCGGGACGGGTTGATTCAACAGGTTAGGCTCAGGCTACTCTTGCCGGGGTTGGTCCGTGGATCAGTGACCATCTTTACATATCAAGACTCATCCATGCCTCGGAAAGCACGTTAAGCCTTTGTTGGTCCCGGCTGTGATTCGTGGACCTTTAACAGTCGGTACGGGTCATTACAACCAGTCTTACCAAGGGGTATCGTATTACCCAGTTACTGGGTTGTAGAGGTCAGATAGGCAGTCGCTCTATGTAAAATACTGGTATTCAGCTGCATCCTGTTAAACTGGAAGCCGACCCCAACATAGTTAGCAAAGGCTGGGCAGATTGATTGAATTGACCACGCAATTATATCTTTGCAGTTATGAAGGCGGTGACGGTACAAAAGCTTATGAGAGAGGTGTACAGAAAATTTCCAATGGCGGTTCTGGCAGTGCTGTAAAAGGAAACTTTTCATACAAAGTAAGTACCTACTCTTGAAAAAATATAATATTAAATCATTGTTGCTATAAATAGTTCCCGTCTAACTATTATGCAACTTTAAATCGTGTGCAAACACTATCTTGACATAATCCAAGCTCATGGATTATGGCTATATTGGGGTTAGTTGCTTAGCTCGTGGCTAAGTAATAACAGCCGCGAGGGTCGATCCATCAGGATAAGCTTTTCTTGCCGGCGAGGAACCGTCGATGGGTGACCATCTTTACATACCTCCTACAGAGACTCCTCCGTGCCTCGAAAACCACGTTAAGCCATTGACAGTCGTTACAGGTCGTCAGAAGCCTGCAAGAGTGACAACCAGTCTTACCAAGGGGTATCGTTTTACCCAGTTACTGGGTTGTGGAGGTCAGATAGGCAGTCGCTCCATGTAAAATACTGGTATTCAACTGCATCCGGTTAGACTGGAAGCCGACCCCAAAATAGTTAGGAAAAGGCTAGGCATATTGTTTGATTGAGTCAACCATAACAGCATTGTATATGAGGCTTAACAACAGATGTAAATCTTTTAGAAAGAATTAGGTTGAACTTTGCACGATTTCTTAGAGTGACTGATAATCTCCCTTTAACTGTATCATACATTATATTTAGAAATATGATTTTATTTTATAGTATTTCCTATTTTCAGGACAAAGAAGGCAATGACGTCAGTCTGTCTTACACAGCTGACGAGAATGGCTACAGACCAGTGGGCGCACACTTGCCCACACCCCCACCCATTCCTCTGGCAATACAGCGTGCTCTAGCTTATCTCGCCACGAAGACTACACCAGAGCCGATTACTGAGAGAATAAAAACACAATAAACATTTTAGTGAAATATAAAAGCAGTATTTGACAACTTGGACCACGGGCTTCATTCGCTGGTAAGAGTAATCGAGAGTTTATCTGATGCTCTATGTGTTAAACATAACTGATTATGACAATTAAACGAGGCAATCATATTTCACTAAATATCCTTATGGTTCATGAATCATGATACAATGAACCCAGGGTGTAAAGGCGGTTGACCCAATACACATTTTTACCACATGGTAAAAATGAACACATGTCTATCAGTGTTTTTCAATTAGAATTGCAATCATGTTTCATATACAGGGATCTGTATAATAAAATGAGATTCCATTGTTTACCATTTTTGTTTTCATCTGACAAACAATCCACACAGCTTGGAATGTTTGTTTCAAATTATTGAACTGCAATCAATGATGTCACAGACCAAACAAGAATATCAGAACAATAGGCTTAGTATTTAAATATCATCTTATTTCTAAATATATGCATACAAGTCTCTATAATATATTGTAAGTTTACAGTTGCTTGCAATTTATTTACTTAATATATATATTTATTTAATTACTTAACTATACAACAACAAGTCAAAAAATTAGTCAAATAACCCGCCCCTAACTGTTCCCGGCGCAAAGGTGCCCATAGTTAAGTGAATATATAAACACTTTACAATTTTATAACAATTACTGACGTAATTTAATTGGACTGAATACGAGTACTCGTATAACTACAGCAACCTAAAGTCACTTGCTCACATTTGCTAGCAAAAAGTAATTACGAGTATGTTGTTATAATTTCCGTAAACAAAATCCAGTACACTATTTAAATTAAAAACAAAAATATATATTGCATACTGCCTATACTGCATAACAATACAATTAAAATTATATCAGTGTAGCAATAACTTCAACTACGTAAATAGGTACAGGCTAATACTCGTACATTAATTAGTAGGTACCAATTGATTGTGATAGATACAAATAATTGGTATGAGATTTCATCATCGTCGATATGCTCACATTCATAGCCGCGTAGTGTAATAAAGCTTTTACTGAATACTGTAAAAGCCTTATAGCTTTAGCATTAAAAGCCTACACGATATTCAGGGACCCCTTACCGAAATCTAGGATGGTGTACTAAGAGAAATGGAGAAACAGTCCCTATTTTAAAAAAAAACATAATTATAACCGGCCTTAAATATCGTGTAGTGTAAGTGTAATAGGGGTTTAAGTAAATCGTGTTCGATCAATAGATAGAAGACATTGTTCTATGTTCTCATCATTGACCTTGGGATAGACGCTCACTTTTGCAAACAGGTTGGCGAGGAATGCCGTACACCGAGTATTGTTGGCACCACTCTTGCTTTCTACTGAAACGAATATTTTCACTGTCATTTCTTTATGTAATAATTTCGCTAGGTTAAGCCCGAGTTGTTGTTGGTTTGGTTTGATAGTCATTGTTGGTGTGTTTTTCTTAGAGAATTTTGGTTTACTTACAGAATTATTTGTAATGCACAATTTTCGTCGTACTCTCGTCTTGCAATTCTTAATTAATAGTCTAATACATGGTAATTACATAGACGGACATAGACTATATTGAGACTAAACCGAGTGTCCTCAAGCCTTTTGGGGAACTATTGTATAAAAAATTTACTTGCATGTCTTACTTCGAAGAATAGGCCAATGGAATTTGGGTTTCTTTCATATAAAAATATCCGGCATTTACATGTTCTAACTACTGAAGCTATTCATACCTTTTATAGGAAATGACATCAACATTTATCACTTATCTGACAGTATCTGTGAGTTTCATGCTAATGAAAAATCACTGTATTTGGCCATTGTCTCATCTCTATATGAATATAAAACCTTGATATTATTATCCCATATAGATGTCAAAAACAGTAGAAGGATATACATAATATAGCTATATACTCAACGCATTCCTCAGTTGTAAAGGCAATATGCTATTTATAAAATCTGACTTTTAGACTTAGTTTTTAATAATTTAAATTAGACTTTCATTTGGTTCGATCTTAAACAATATTATTTTATGGCAACCACTTAGTTGTTAAAGGTATTGTATGTTCTAATTAAAGTTAAACTTAGCCCATTGAGAAAAAAATCCAAGGATGGACGAAGGATTCGAACATTAAAAAATCACATTACATTTTGCAATGCATCTTTGGCACTGATTTTGCTTTTATTTAAATAATATACAAACATTTTACGTAAATTCAATCATTGTCTATCACAGTTCAGTCATTGTACATTCTTTTTTATATGTTTTTATTGCTTACTATATTATATTGTTTTAATGTAAGTGCAGTTTTGTAAACAGAGTTTAAACATGCAGCATGTTCAATAATTTCAATGATTTTTTTAAATAAAAAGTTTGTTTATCTAAAAAAGTCTGGTGATGCATACAACGCACAACGAGATCTTCTTAACTATAAAACAAATTAGATTAGTCACAAAGTAACCAAAAAGATTTCTAAAAACACTCAATTCTGTTTTCAAAACTGTACGAGTATTCGTGGGGTAACAGGTACGTAGGATGCTCAGGTCGTCAGGGTATTGGGCAGTCAGTTGGTAGAACGTTTAATTTCTGCCCGGCGGTGGTGGGGGGAGGGTCGCAAGGTAGTCGAGAGCCTTCTGGATTGCTGGGGGGATTGGTGGAGGAGTCGGCAGATGGGCGCCCTGAAACAGAAATATCGAAGGTTTTTACAAATGCTCATGTGAATTATGCAAGGTCCTATTACCGAAAAATCTCCATCATGATTTGCTTAAAAACTACGGTAGTATAACATATTCATGAAATTATTAAACCGATAGTTATCGGGAACCATATTGATTATGCTTTATTTGCCGATAAAACCACAGAAGGCAACTCAAAATTAATAAATAAGTGTTTTAGCGTCGATTATGGTCGTCAAAGATTTTAATAATTTGGTACCTAATCTAATGAATTTCCTCGCAAACATAAGATAAAATAACAGGTGACAGTTAATGTAGGTACTCAAGGAAAAATAAAAAGTAAAATATTCCATTTTCAAGAAACATTCGATTTAAATAATTACGTAACCATGCGTGTTTTAATAGTCTATTTTTACTAAGATGACCGGACCACATACAAAAAATCTCTATTCTAAAGGTTAAGAGTATTCCTCTACAGTCTAAAACATTTTGTAATAACCTTGATTTTTTTCGTTTTTTTGTATATTTCATTTGCTACGCAATAAAAAGATTCGGTGCGACAAACTAAATCGAGAAATCTTTTATCATTGTTTGCTCTTGCAATTTAGAGAACATGCTTCGGTCCTTCGGTATTGGGTCATGCATGAATTATGATAATATAAAATATTATATTTACAAGGCAGATGTGTTTGAAAACGCCTGGAGCGGACGCCCCAGAAGGACATAAAGTGATATTTTTTTCTCTATTCCGTAGTACCTACAGATGGCGTTACTAGTCACTACTTATAGACATTTTGATACACATATTGACAACCTCATTGCGCTGGATTCATTTCGATAAGTTAATCATAAATATTCTTGAATATTAGGTTTATTAGCTAAGGTAAATTAAAATTTGTTGTATATCATATAAAATGTAATAACTAGTAACTAAAAACAATTCGATATACTTGGCAATCCCATAAGGGAAGGTCAAACAGTGGCTACAAATCATATGAATTAAAAAGAAACGGACCTCATTGATTGTCCAAAATTGCCCATCTTGACATCCCAATTAATTTCTTTGGTAAAGGAGTACGTACCTCCCTCCAATCGATAAATACAACATAAATTTGTATTGAAATGAAATCTTACCTCTGGTTTGAAACCGCCCTCGTCATCAGCAATGTAGTTGAGGTTGATGACAGTGCCATCTGGTGCGGTGTAGCTGAAGGCTCCCTGCGCGACGATGACGTCAGCGGCATCGGGACCAGCGGCCTTCTTCAGCGTGCCAGCTTCTTCAGCTTTGATGCCGTTCTCAGCCTCGTAGCTGGGGAGGAAAGTATATTTGATGTTTATATTTGGCTCTTGTGAAACAGGAACTCCTAGTACAAGAGCCAGGGCTACACAGATGTCTGTCTGGAAGTGTAAATAAATTATTATTATTGTATTAAAATCCTGTTATTAAGAGTAGGTGTGTATTGAAAGGATGCATTACAGTGTGGCGCTTGAGTGACGAAGAAGTAGCCACCCATATATATTATTTAAATCCAAGTAAAAAGCGATCAACATGATCTTGGGATTGATGGGGATTTCCCCCAAAATACCTACGATTAATTTGTTAATTCAGTTGTCAAATATTGAAACTTCTAGACAAATCCCTCTAGGACCATTAAGAGAAGAGGACACTGTGGCGCAGGCTCTAATTCTGCCCAACAATATGAATAATTAGTGCTATTTGACCGCCGTAGGCATAAGAAGTCAATAATATTTGGTGCAAATCGTAAAAAGCAGTGTAATGTAAGTGTGTGTGCAGTCAAGTTAGAACTTATTACGTACTTATTACTTCGTAATTTGGAGCAAATTGTACTAACGTAGATGCTGAAAATCCGCTGACGTAACTCATTGTAAGTACACTAGTTAGTACCTATTCTAAGAAGAATATGAATATGTACAAGATTATCCTAAGAATAGAAGATAGTCCTATATTTCGTCGCAAGGTTATCGAACTTCGAAGAAGGTACATATTATTTGCTAACAATGTTAATTGAAAACAACAAACAACAGTAGGTCGCCATTGTTGTGTCCTTTCTCAAGCGCGTTAACAAAATTAGGTGCGAATCGAATGGTAAGATTTTTTATTGTTCGATCAAGGTTTTTACGTTTCGCGATACCTATCAAAGTACGACGAGATTTTGACTTGCGAGAAACAAGGGCTATGCAATAAAAGATCGTTTGTGAAATTTTAAGAATAGGGGAATTCTTTGGACCAAGGAACCAATATTTCAGGAAGACAGTCACCGGTTTTTGAGGAAAGTCTAGTGAATAATATTATAGATGTCTTTTCATACTTATTTTCCAGTGTCTTTACAATTGTCATTAAATTGTTTACTTGACCTTTATAGCTGACCCTCCGGGGGTCAAACCTGGCGGCCAAATCAATGATAGTGAAGTCGCTAATGTAACATAACACTTTGAGTGTCGTTATGTAATGCTGAAGTTGGAAGCTTTACACTTTATTCCGATCAATGACAAATCGTTAAGTAAAATGTTTTGTGTGCCATCTAAAATTTCTGCAGAGTTCAAACTTCCGTCAACATAACATAACATCTCGCCTGTATTCCCCAAAGGGTTAGGCAGAGGAATACCTTTTATATATCCACATTATATTATTATTTATTATTATCGGAAGTGTTATTTTTCTCAGCTCTTAGGCTGGTTTTAGCTACATTTACGGGCCAAAGCCAAGTAAATGCAGCGTGTGGTGTGTATTTAAGATGAGGGTGTACTTTCGTCTAACTGCATATATTATTATTATTTCACCAGCTATATTTAAGTCCTATGTATTAGAGGGCGAGCCTATTGCCATCAACCGGGCACAAATGCAGACTACTAAGTCAACATCTTTTTAAAATCCTAGAATATACCATTTTCAGCGTATAAATTCTGTTAATTTTCCTCAAAGCAATTTTTTCCCGCTTTCGGAAACCGCACACGACATCGCCGCTACCGTCTTGTGCCAATTGTTCACGGCCAGACCTACGCTACGCGCCATTGCATGAACAATGCCGCATATTAGATCAATACTATTCCAAATCATTAAGACGCTGACAACAGCTAAGCCACTGTCACTGTCGGACTGCATAGAAAAGAAAGAGAAGCGCAATGACACAACGCTTGTAATTTATTGCAAAATATGAAGTCTTTATCGATTTATTCAAACATGAGTTGAGTAAAATAAAAAACAACCAAGTTCTGCATTCAAATAAGACATTCTTGTTATTAATGAAAATACCAACGTTCGTTGATATTTAATACAGATTTTTTGGATTAGAACTCAAATTAAAAGGTTAGTTTACCCTTAATTTCTAGAGAGTTTTTTTTTTTGTAAACGTGTTTTGGTAACAACCAAGTTCTGAGAAATATGTTCAAGATTAACATATATTTTTCCCGCTACCACAAACTATATAGATTTGGCGTATTTTTTTGTTAAGTCAAGCCTACTTTTACCGTTTGCCTGTTGTCAGAGCCTTAATATTAAAGTTAATTATTTATTTAATGCAAGAGTTTATTTGTACATTGCTGCTGCCTAATGAAGCGCTACGAAGTTTTGTACTTATATAGACTAACACATAGGATAATGGATTATGTATGTCTGCATGTCGTTGTAGCAATTACCAAATATTTGATTCCTAATAGAAATAGTCAATGTTTAGGTATTTGATGTTTACATTTTTATTATTATATATATTATATCACCGAACTTCCATAAGACTGTGGGTAGTACAGACACCAGCTCGTCAACCTGCTACAATCTATCAAATTTCTAGTTGATTGGGAAAATTTGACAGTTTCGGGTAGGTTGATGTGTTGGCGTCTGTACTTAAATGTGTCGAATTTGAAATACCAGGGCAATTAAACTGGCCCGGTATTTGAATGAAGGATTACAGTATTTCAGACTATTTACAAATTTTATATGTAGGTATTTCAAACAAGTCTAAAAGTCAGCGCCTCAATAGAGAAAACTTATTATACTTTTTTGCTTGATAACCAATTATATTATTACCGAAGTTTCACGATACAATACATATTTAAATGATACAAAAGGTTATTTCTACTGGTCCACCGTATACTTCACAATAAACAGGAGTAACTAACATGAAGTATATCTCTCTAAAATCATACCTGTATCTATAAGACCCATCCGGTTGCTGGTCGAACTCTTGTGAGAGGATTGCTACGACTTTGTCTGCAGGCCCTTGCGGCGCTGATAACGATACTGCTACCACCCCCAACAGAATAAACACCCTCTGGAAATAAGACAAAGACAGTTATTAAACAAAAAGTCACTTTTAAATAACACTAGCTGTGACCGCGGCTTCGCTCACTTGACTGTATCTTCTCTTCTCGTTTCGATTAACTTATAATGCCAATAGAGGCATTATAAGTTAATCGAAACGAGAAGTCATCGGTTGATTTTGATAATTAAAACTAAAACTTGTTAGTAAGTCGTGGGTTTAAGATTATGAACACCTCTGACACACAATCATGCAGCGACTTGATTTGACAGTCAAGAAAACGCTATTTAATAATGTGTGAGCTCACTCTTCTCGGACGGTGAGCAATGGGTAGCTCGTCGTCCGATAAGGACCAGGCCCGGGTCGACGGCGCGTGTTCCACGCGTTCCTCAAAGAGATGTCAGCACAACTGAAGGCGTCCGATAGGAATACCGTGGCCCCTGCCAACGTACAGGCAACTGAAGGAACACGGGTGAGTTTTAGTCACTACGAGTCTTTCACGCCCTCCCGCACCGCCCAGAGCGGGATAAGTTATTTGATAATTTACTACCCAAAAAAAAGCTCACTCTTCTCGACTAAATACGGTGAGGGAAAATCTAGCGATTTGTCTTTGGGCAGCGGGGTTCGACTATTTGACTATATGGTATCTCTAGGAAAACACATTTTCAATTTTACGATATTATCACTAATGTTTGGCCACATCACGAAGTAGTCGTGTGTTTAACTGTTATCATATCGTTAAACGTTGAGTATTCAATGATCTGGCCAGGCCACATCATGATGTGACCAGTGATAGATGCTCATTTAATGAAATGATCAATTTTAAGATCTGGCCACAACATATATACCCAGACAAACAGACAAACGGACAAACAATTCTAAAACCTATATTTTCGGCATCAGACTCGTTCCCACACAATGTAGCAATTTTTTTTTTCAATTATGTTCTAGTTTTGTTATGACTTCATTACATTTAATTATATTTATAGATAAAGTTTGAGAAATACTGTTAACTGCGTAACTACGGGGATATTTTTTAAATATTCTCACATTGTTTTAAAACTTCAATTTACTAAAAAACTCTTTTTTTTTTTAACCAATCCATGTTTTATGCAATGTATGTTTTAATAACCTTGAATCATAACAGACTATTCCAAAGGGTTCTTAAATACAGAAACCTAATTATTCATTTTTCTATCGGTACTATGATAAACACCTGCTAAAGTTAGCATAGCAATCAGTGTAACATTTGAATCACACTATTATAAGACGATTAGGCATTGACACAACAGACAAGACAATCAATTCGCACATAAACATTAAGGCTTTTGCTTGCTAAAATCAATGAGGCACTAACTAAGACACCACAAGGTTACATCACGACCACAGATATAGATAGACATAGACAACTCAAGTATCACGATCTGTATGAAAACCAAAGCGTGCCATTTTTTGACTACCTACCTACTCGTACTACGTCACAAGCACGATATAATGATGGGAAAATCAAATCGATTCAAAGAAGCCACCGCGTGCGGCACCCGTCTCGCCCCAACCCCCGCCTAGCGCCAGCGCTCACGCTAATCCAGCCAGCAGTACGCAGAAAGCACGCTGAAAGTCTTCGTAGTGAGAATTTCAAGTAAGTTTACCGTTATAAACACGTGAATATTCGGTGACACCTTATATTCAATTTAGTTCTAGTGTTTACAAAAAACAACGGGATTAAACCCTTTTTCATCTTTTTCTATCACTCAAAGATTTGTTGGGTGAAAACACAATTTTGAATACAGTTCGCCTTTGTATATACTATTTCTCAATTACTGTACGAATACTATATATTGATTAATTGTGGTACAGTAAAGAATGATTAAAAATCGTTTAAATCGATTTATTAATCGAATTTATGACAGTAATTGATTTAATTTATAAGATTGCTTCCTCAAAATGTACAGGGGGCCAACCACCACCTCTTTAAGCAGTATTATTTTGATGTTACTTCAGTGCGAGAAAGAAATGGAGCTATACAAGACGTCTAGCTCCAACTCTTTCCTACGCACAAGTAACATTAAAATAATACTGCTAAAAGAGGTGGTGGTAGGGCCCCTGAACATAGTGCTATGCTTCGTTGGGAATCAATCTTTATTTCCCGTCGCCTCAATCAATTTTTCTTTTAAATTGGGTTCATGTGGAAAACTAAAAAAACCACGAATAGTTTCGATTATTTATTAAAATTGTCTACATAATAAGTACCTATAAAATACAAAATCATTCCTCTGTTTCCGAAATCAATTTTCGAGAATCAATTTGTATTGCATAGGATGCACTACTCGCTAAAATTGTCAGATAAATGATGAAAGCTCCTGTACTACGAAACCGAAGCGATATACGATAGTATCACTTGTTTCGATATTCATCACTTGTTAAAACAAAAAGTCGCATCAACCGCTCCAAGTAAAAGCCACAATGTAATACAAATATGCAGCTTACTTTTGATGACCTATGTTTTTCTCAAATTTGGTATTACCAGACCTATAAGATTAAAAATATTAATCAAAAAATGTCTTAACGGTGGAAGGAAACGTTTACTTTATTTTGTTGTTCTCGCATTTGTACAGTTTTTACAATTTATAACAGCGCAATTGTCCGTTTTTTTACTGACGTCCGAGTAGCGCGCACACCGATGCAGACTGAGCACGAAAATAGTGGCTTATGATTTTTTATCATAAGCTGGGCCTCAAGTCTGCTACATTACAATAGTGTCAGAATGGTCTATCATTGATTTCATAATTGTTGATTTTTACAAGTTTGGTAATCTACTAACATATTGGCGTCATTATGACTTTCCAATGGTCAGCCACTGGCACTCCATTGAAAGAAATGGCATATATTGGTAATCTCGTACTTAGTGAAAAATGAATGACTGACTTAGGCGGTAATCTGCCAAAATTTTGACAGTTCCTTTGTTCAGTGACCTACCATGAGAACGTCATTTTGCAGTCATTTCTTTTAATTCGTTACGAGTATCGTGTCTATGGAATACAATGATCAACCAATGATCGGCCATTATGAATTTAGCAGATTACGAACTTTTAGCAAAATGACAATGGGATTGTGTTGGAATGACGAATCCATAAAAATAGCAGACTTGGGTCCCTCGGTAGTAGTTGCTCTTGCGTCATCTATGTCTATCTAGATCTGTGATCGCGACCTACAATTACAAGGACATAGCCTTTAGTTTATAGTCTTAAATCTAGGCTCATATCGTTGAAAGATTTATAGCCCATTTGTTACCAATATCAATTTCAAGATTATTCACAATCCAATTAATTTCTATAAAATCAAATTTCATTTAATAATTTATTGCAGATGAGTTTTAGTGTCTACTGAGACTTATAAACAGTCTAGGCGGTCTATAGATCAGGATTTTTATTTGTGACGGAGGACCACGTCAGTATTAAATTGTATAAGTTCTTAACTTTTTAATTAATTCTGTCATCTTTCAATTAAAATACATGTCACTTTGTTCAAACTCTACTTTTTCTCCATGCCTTTTATTGCCTGTTTTATAGTCGTAAGTTTTACCTAATACCCATTTAGGTAAATACGCATAAAACTGAAGTGCATTTGTAAGTAACATGTATGCACTAAGTTAAACAAGTGACATCATATTGTTAGAGACCCATTGGCAACTTATTTAGGTCAGGCACGCATCTGTATATAAACAAAGTTGTTATGTTCACCCGCTAATAGTAGCCACAACACAAGACAAATACAATTAGCCGACAGCCTAGGGGCCGTTTGTGGCATGCGGCCTTCACGCGACAAGCACGCAAGAGACACACGCAGGGGGAACATTTTGAGACAATTATATACCTAATTATGACATGTCAACATTCTCATTTATTTGAAAACTAGCTTGGGCTTCGCCCGCGTGGATGTCGGAAAATATCACACGGGAACGTACTACCAGGATTAAAATAACCCTATGTGTTAATCCAGTTTATAAGCTATCTGTGCCAAATTTCATCTAAATCGGTTTCGTCGTTTTTGCCTCAATATGGAACATACATCCAGACAAACAGACAAACGGACAAAACAACTTCGTGACTGTTTTATTATATGTATATCGAGATTTAATATTTTTATAACGGGCAAACTCAAAGCATTTATTTCCATTTACTTTTGAATTGTCAAGAAATCGGTCAGTCAAAAAGATGAAGGTGCCCACTCCAAAGCGTAATAGTAGATTCCAATGGAGAAAAGCGGACATGAAACTCCATGGAAACTCTTTTGAATAAAAATATTGGTTGAGTGGTTAATATTATAAAAGAGGTCTTAGGAAATCTAAAGGAGAAATTAACCTAAGGGAGTAAACACTGGGCAACATTTATCTCTTGAAGGTGAACTTAATTTTTATGACTCTTAACTCAATTTTTACCACTTAAAGACAGGTGATACAGAAAACTTCCAATATTATGCGATGTTTCATCAAAAATATATATAAGATAAATATGATAATGGGAATCATTTCAAGTTTAAAACAACTAAGATGATCAATTTTTAAGACATGTCGATGTTTAATATTCTTTTAGGTATACATAATTAGACTGGTTTTAGATAAGAATTTATTAATGAATATTTTAAGCGTTGTTAAGTTCAAAGTGTAACCAGATGCGAATCAGTTTAATATTATATAATGTTTTATTAACTGCTGGTGTTATTACAAGATATCTTAATATTTTATATACCCATTTTACATGCTGAACCACGTCAAAGAAAATAGGCATTATTATAATTATGGTCAATGTTTTATTGGCTAAGGGTAAAATACTAGACAAAATAAAGCTGTCCGTCAGATGGTACCAACCCATTTTCCGAGAGGTTGGTACAGTAATTGTCAGCCAAGATGTCAGATGTTACACATCCTAGGCGACTACTGGAAGGCTTGTTGGTTTTTTTTATTTTTTACCGAAGCTGTATTGAAATTTTTAGTGTAATTAAAATTTGCGACTTTATTGAAAACGGCGCCTAATTATAATTCTTCAAACTCCACGGACACTCTTTTAAATAACATTTTTGATACAAAATATTGGTAACATCATTCATGTTGAAATGATACATGTGAGAAGAATGTAGAAAGGCACGTTCGTAAAAGCGTCCGTAATAACAAAGAACCATCCAAAAATGTATAATGAATTAAAATAAGCCATGGCAGCTAAGAGATGACCAGTCCCCAGACTGACGGCGCCCGTTCAGGAACATGATGCATAGATCAGCACAATTCAGCTTAACCATTTTGAAGGGAGCTAAAAGATCCAAAACACGCGCCACCATCAACCACACATCTGAGTGAGCATAACATACTCACAGCTGCCAGGGCACCGCCAGGTAAATGGTAGCTCTTTAGTACATAGGACTCCCACCTGTGCGCTATTATATAATACAAAGGAGATTGAGTTTATTCAATACAATACATACAAGTTTTTAATTGTTAAATTGTTATTTAACAAAATATGTATACCTAATCGTGAACATAAAAAAAAAAAAAAGAGGGAACAGGGGCTGCGAGGAATTTGAAAAATAGATATTTGAAGAAACTATTGCCATCGCGCTGCGCCTGAAAAACCAAGTTAAACCCCGTAAAGTGCGATAGGGACAACTGCAGCACAGACCGATTATATCACAAAATTTTTGACGAAAACGACGTTTGGCTTTCTCCTCGAAAACTAAGCCGATTTAATAATTTTTTACAATAAAATTTTAAGAAAGAGTATGTATAGGTTCCTATTATTTTCTTTTATGCTAAAAACTTTCCGAATTAGTCTGGTAGTCCTCTAATCACGGCGGTAAAAATGGGGCATTTTTGTAATTTTTGGAGGGTCATAGTTTCCTTACTTATTAATTGCTGAAAAAAAGGAAATGACAGGGACGTGCCTATAGAGACCCTGATTTTATTTTAAATAAAATGACAGCTCTAGAGGCATTATTCAGGAAGAAAAACGGGGAATACGTTTGTATGGAGAATCGCGGGCCCTGTTCCCTCTTAATAAATAAATTAAATTAAATAATCATTTACTAGATCAAGGTGACAGTTTACTGTTGGAACCAAAATCACGATAGTTCACTTTTCGTCATATATTGACCAGCTTTGAAAGTGCATGGCTCCCTGAAGTTACTATTATTGCCTTAGGGTGCAACCAGACCGCTGTCGATCGATATTCTGACGAAATATTTTGATAGAAATGACTATGCGGTGACATGTTTTGATTCAACGACGGTCGACTTCAATCAACCGCTGTCTGGTTGCATTCACACGCCTTTTTGCAAGCGATGCCATAATTTTCTGACATTGTATCTATTGGAAGTATTAGTGTTGATTAATGCCATCATGATAAAAAAGAGTATTGACAGAATACACGCTTCATATTGACCTCTTATGCAAGGATTGCGTGTAGATTACCGGCACAGGGTAGTGTTACGAAGGTTGATACGCTTCACGGACCATTAGCAGAGTCTAGTTAGTAATAGATATCATCACTTGAAACCTAGGTTTGCACGATTAGTGTTAATAGTTAAAACCGAAAATATTCTTAATTCAATAAAGTATCGGCTGATAATCTGATTAGATTTGTTAACGATTCAAAATTATGTTATTATCTTACTAGAAAATAGTATTTTATTGCTAAGGAAAACCTAATGAGTTTGCAACAAAATTAAATGCATTACCATTTTCAGCTCCGATTCTGTATGAAAAACACAGAAAATTTGTGTGAAATCCGGAAAGGAACTGCAGTTGTATAAATTCTACAGACGAGTTTACGAAAGAAACAATTGAAATACGAGTATACTGTATTTATAGAAACTACTAACTATCAAGTAAAGAGCCAAACCTGCAAATTATCGTCATCTTGAATTTAAATTGATATCTTATAGACATGTAAATACTAGTAGATATAAATTGCATCATGGACAAGTTAAGGTAAACCATCTATATAACTATGTGTAAACTCTACTCACGGGCCTACCTAGTAGCGACTCATCGCTCACTATTAGGGACATTATTATTGCGAGGTTTATGCAAATCAAATTCATTTATGAAAATATTAAGTATGTAAGAAAAATCTACATCTTTTTAATAAAATAGGTAAGTGATAGACATAATTTTAATACTAGAAATAAAGATCAACCACTTTTCAGATTATCTAAAGTACATATATATTTTATGGGGTACTGTATTAAATGTTAAAACAAAATACCTAGTGATATATTAGAAATAAATGAAAGAAAATTTAAAACTCATATAAAAAGTACACTTTGTAACAAGCCTAATACAACTTAGAAGATTATATCCTAGAATGCTTGGACACATGCTGGTCCTGCTCTACAGGACAATTGGTCTAGACAAAATCAAATTGGATGCTAATTTAATTGTATAATTTATAATTTGTTATCAATGATTTTACATTCTGTGATTACTTAAACTCACACACTAACATATTTGTATTACTTGTTAAAATTTTAGGAATAACGTAGATATACTTTTACAATGTTTGTAAATAGTGAGCACCGTGTATCTATCATATAATTAATTTATCTGTCATTGCTTCGTTTTTAATTCTTTTTACCTTTTATGGTATAGTAATCTTATTTCATGTGCATCGTCTTCACATATAATTCTATAATTAATTAATGTATACAAAATATTGTAAAATAAAAAGAGTAACGGTGGAGTTTCTTACCCATTCTTCTCTATAATTATGAATATATATTATATATATATATTGTAAATTTAACGTTCATAGGCGCCTTTTATGTGCCTAATTGAAATAAATTATTTGATTATATATAAAACATGTAAGCAACTTGTATCCAGCACATTAATTTCTAAAACAGCAAGATTAAAGGAAAATATACCACGTACATACCACGAAGATACTTATCATAGTGGAACTGGTAAAGAAAGGCCAGAACTAATGGAAAAGACGAAAGAGAAATAGACAGTCCCCGCCTATGGAAAATTGATGACGTGTGCACGTGAATGATATAATGATTTCCACTGCAAGAAATCTGTAAAGTACAAACATGGGCTAACTACTTAGATATGCTTGCGTACGGTACCGTAAGACAAAAGATTTTCAAGTCACCGTTTGTCACCCATAAGCTATTCTTAGCACCGCCTAAATACCTGTGGATGCTGCGGTATGCAGATGTCGGCACACTAGCTATTTTGCAAGTGTTTTGAGTTGTGGGAACATGTCACAGAATCCGAGAGTTGCCTCGAATACAATGTACTACGTGCAAAAACAAAAGGTGTGCACCAAATTAACCGCTCGCACGCCTCCGCAGGAATCCAGGTACGGACTTTACGAGTTAAAGATTTGACCGTACTGACGACTGAGATTTTTTTATAAATCTAATGATGAGATTCCATAAATCTAACATTTTTTCAGAAAATTGAGTTACTTTATTTCCTAAATAAAATCGTACAGTTAAGTTCAGTTGTATATTACGGAGTCAATTAAATCACTTGACTTATCAACTTTTATTTTTATCATGCAAGCTTTTATACCTACCTAATTATCATGTTTCTCATAGATAAAATTAAAATAAAAAATCTCAAAAGCACCGCGTTTTCCGCTAATCTTTAGTCAAATAAAAAAAAATAGTTTTACCCGCGCAAATAAAGATACTGGTTAAATGTGTCCTGAATGAATCACCCGGGTCATTCATTCAGGTCACGCCGCATCCTATTTTTTTCTATATATTTTAATACAAATTCTTCTGAATAATTTATTTTAGACACAAAAGCTTACAAAACTAGTGTTGTTTAATTATTTAAATGACTACTTTAATTAATGATAAGTATTGTTTTTAATGGCAGTATTAGTATTTATGTTTAAATTGGTCTTTGTTTTGTTATAATCATGTGAAAATTCAATAAGTTATGGTAACTAACTTTACATAACTACCTACATTATCATTTATATATATATTTAGGTATGAGTAAACTGTTTTAAAGTCTGTATATTTCTTAAGCTTAAAGGGGTATAAAATATGGCCAAACAATGTCAATATAATATTATTATACTCCATTTTAGTAGTGAAAAGGTACTTCATTTTGTAAACTTCACTTCTTATTGCTTTTAAAATTAAAATAAGGCGCGCTGCGAGACGGCGCAAAACAGCGCGTGCGCTGATGTAGCTTCCGGAAAATTATTTTCACACGCTAGGCGTGGACTAACGGGAGAAACCGCGTGGCCAGTGACCGCTACTTTTAGCAGAAATTCTACGAACTATTACAATTGTGGCACTTATTATGTGGCAGGTAAAATACTTGTAGGAACTAAAAAGTTAAGACATACTTATTGTTGTGCCTAGGTTTTTTTCTCTCTAAATACCCAGAACGTCATTAGTGACGCCTAAATATTATTCTGAACATACTGACTCATTTAATTTTTTGATTTTTAACAACAATACAATTAAGTTATATGTCAAAGATAGCTAAGCGCAACTAGGCAGCTAGGTACCTATGTTTAAGGTAGCTAAACTACCAGGCATTACAATTAAAATACAACTTTCAATAACCACATACATTATGATCTTTAAATCTTCTTTTTCTAATTAGTTGGCAAAAATATGTGGAAATAATGTTTAGGAAAATATAGCAGGTTTTTTTAAAATAATTACTGTATAAATACTTCCCATAGTAGGTACTATGGGAAGTATGAGAAGTATTTCTTTCAAGAAGAATTCCATTAATTCGTTGAACTTATCATAATGCAGAATAAAAAGGTATTACCAACCCGCGTGGTGAATTACAGCCTACTCAGGGAGAGTACAGAAGGTGGCCTTTGTCCAGCAGTGTAAGCCTTCCTTTGTTTCACGAGAAAACAATTCAAACACATACCTACCACCCTTTTTTCTTGACAGTCGTGTAAACAGAGATTCTTTATGAAAATTAAGGATAATCTCAATCGTTATATAAAATCTATAAATCACATCAATACTTGCAATTGATAAATAAACGCGGCAAACGTACCTTACAATAAATCTGCATAAAACGATGGCATGCTTGTCACTGAGGTAAACAGCACAGTTGTTGGCAAAGGTTATGTATTGTGGGTGCAATGAATGCACGACGCGTTTCATAACAAGCCGGTGACCCTATGCCCTATGCACCCAGTTTGGCCACGTCCATAAAAAGGAGATTAATTTAAGAAGATGTCGCTATGCTAATTAAGAAGTTAAATTAGATAGGAGCGAGAGTTATTTGCATAGGTAAGATCAATTAACATGTTAGATTCTTGTCTGATATTAGTTTCCTTTACAAGTCTAAGTGACATACAACCTATAGATAAATTTTGTGATGGCTACAAAATACTGTTATTTAAAATCTATTTGAAAAATAAATGACCACAGGGTTTTGTTTTATACCTACTGTGGTTTTAAATAAATAGGGTCAGTTTGAACCACAGTGGGTATAAAAGTTTTACGTAACCTTGTAGGTATTTATAATTTTCCTCCACCATTTACTTACTAGCCAAAGGAATGGATTTTCCATTCTATTATTATTACCAAACATTTTTCTAAGCAATAAGAATTGTATTTTTCTTTCTCATGAATTATCTCAATACTTTATTTGAATTTAAGGTAAAACATTAGCAAGAAAATCTCTAGGCCTTTCCACGCTGCGGTTATTCCTTTATTAATGGAACTAACCAAAATTGTTACCTACACGAATGTTTTCATATTTCAATATTTTTGGGAAACAATATTTAATGCACATATTATGTTTTTAATTTTATTACTTTTTTAGTTAATTTGTGTGTAAGAAGTTTATCCAGTGTATATATTTTTATCCACTTTAATAAACATACTTACCAAACATAAAATTTACATAAAATACTAATCAACAATACTGGAATCGGAATAAACCCAATATATTGGCATGTTATTGATAAAAATGAGTAAATAAGTTTATTTATGTCACCATAACAGGGGCACGATAAATTCCTAACTTCCTAATAAGATATCATCAAATATAAAACGACCTACCTGAGATGGTAAAGATGCCCTTCTGCACTTAAATGCTAAAGATGCAACAACCTACAGCGGGGGTCAGGAGTTCACATCCCAGCATGGGTTATAATTTATAGAATCATTTAAGTCCTTTTAAGGTTTGGTTAAATTGTTACTAGCACTTTTAGCGTTTTTATAAAAAGTTGAATTTATTGAGGAGTGGCAAATTACTTCTGTACCCTATTTCTAGCTGATGCATTAAGGAGTGCCAGAGAATATACTAAACACCTTGATATTTTGATTAATTTAGTTATTTACAGTTTATTTTTATAAGTCATATAAGAGTATTTCCCAGAACTATGCTATACTTATATTTTATATGTAAGGATATAAATTAAATATTATTAGTTTAAGTTCAAAGACACTCATTAATTACTCGTACCAAAGGACCAAAATAAAAATATTCCAGAGCCAGGACCACGTATTAAAGGACAAAATTATTAACCGATACTACATAATTCCCAACACGCAGAATATCTATAATCCCTATCTCTATTAATCTAAAATAAAGTTAAAAAAAACTACTAAAACTTACCATTTTCATATTGAAGCACTTGATAATAATAATTCAGGATGAGCAAATGTGATAATATCCCATGTGGTTTGGTCGACGGCGTGTGCGCCCGATTGTACTTACTCGTCTAATCACCTGTCCCTTTTATAGAGACGCGGATTTGTCTAGCCATTGCATGTGGCCGGGGGAGCCTGCACTGACTGCACAACGCAGGGAAGGACTTAGATCTACGGTTAGTCAGAGAAAATGTATATCTTCTCGAAAGAAATACATTTTTGAGCTGAGTTTCTGTGACTAGTCGGTTTTCCAGAAATGAAATCAAGAATTAAACACTGAATGTCTGTTTCTCTGAAAGACGTCTATACTTTTCTAACAGCTAAATCTTCAGGCCTGTGTTTAGGTATAAAAGTTGGCATGGATCGCAGTTGGAATTGGTTACTTTTGGTTACTCTGCCTTGTGTTATGTCGTTACGGTTAACTTACTAAACTATTCAGCCCGCATTTAATTTTGCTCTTGGTACACCTACAAGATATTTGAAATAGCATACCTGTCAGAACCTTCAGCTATTTCTCAGGATCATTTATGATTTATAAATAATACGTCTATGCCTGTTAAAAAATAACAAACTATGAAGAATCTTGATTTAATGTCACAAACCATGCGAATTAGGTATTATGATGTCTCACCAGATAAAAATGTGGTAATCAAAAGAATATAGTTTTTTTATAAATTAGCATAAACATACCTACTAATTTTAAAGTGATTTTTATTGAAGTTTCGTCTATAAAAACGATTTTTTACGACTTAATTAGGTATATGTCTATTATTAATTATAGTATTTTAATAACATGATGTCAGTGCATATTGATTAATTCACAGGTCATAATAGAAACAAAACTACATTTACAGCCCACGAATTGCCCGTATACACAGCGGGGCTGTGTATACGGGCAATTCGTTGTCAAATTTACTATGATTGTTTCCTTAGTTTTATGTTTTTAAGTAAATTATAATTTTAGTAATATTATTAATGTCCTATAAATTACATAGTCCGTATAAATTACAATTTTATGACTTGCGTGTCTATTTTGTTTAAATAAGTTATAAATTCTTCATTGGGATTGATTTTATTGTGAACAGCACTATCAAACGGACGTTGTATTTAAATATGGAAGTGTATAGAGTGCCGCTGGCGGCACTTTATCCGTATCGGATAAAGTGCCGCAATTTTCGGCATACTAGTGGCACTGCCTCGGTCCGGCTAAAGTGCCGCAAGGATTGCATTGTCATTGTCACTGTCACTTGTTATTTTGTTTGATTGTTGAGGTTAGCTCGCCGCCCTTTGTATTGATTGATCGTGTTTGTGTAGATAATTTATAAATTATCTAAAACAAATACGAATATTATATTCTTATCTATACTAATATTATAAAGAGGAAAGATTTTTTTGTTTGTTTGTTTGTTTGTTTGTTTGTACCGAATAGGCTCCGAAACTACTGGACCGATTTCAACCGTTTTTTCACCAATAGAAAGCTAAATTGTCAGGAAGTAACATAGGCTATAATTTATGTTAAAAAAAATTAGAGATCCATAAGAAAATTGCAATAATGAATCCCAGAGCAGCAAAATTTTGCCTATGAAATTCATTATTTGGCGTGCGCTGAGAAAACTATTGATGATACATAAAAATTATGTACTACATGATTAAAGTACTCATTATTACCTACATAAAAGTCCACGATGGAATATATCTAACTACCATAGTTAAGTCACAATAGCAGCTTTTGTGTTCTAAAATTTAATTAAATCGCCGGTAGAAACAAAAGTTGGTTACATTCGTATCGTAGTATTAATTCTTATTCAAATAAATAGTTTTATAATCAAGGGCATTTATGTAGCAGTAAAATACTTTTTAATTCATTCGAATCGGACATTTAATTTCGAAGTTATAACAAGTATAAAAATGCAATACGCGAACCGTTCCACGCGTGGGCGTTGCCGAGGTGCGGGACGGGTTACGTATATGAGTAAGGTACCGCGCGGCTCAGTCGCTCGGTCGGCTCCTTACGTAACGGACGCGAGCGATATTGCCTTGAAATTTTAACATTTTATAAGATTTGAAATACAAACCAGTTCTTTTTAAAGTTACGCCTAATTGAAAAAGTTCTTTTTCAAACTACACCCTATTCCTTTATTTTTTGAAGTTATAAAAAAAAATATGTTTTGTAAAACATATTTTTTTTTAAGTTACGTCTAATTGAAAAAAATATTTTTCAGTGTACACCCTATTTATTTATTTTTAAAGTTATTTTTAGAACTACACCTGATTTAAATTTAAAAAGCTCTTTCAGAATTACACTCGATTGTTTTTAATAGAACACACAACATAAAAATATCTTTAGAACTACACCTAAATTGAATACTTTTTACACCATAAGTATCTTTATTTGAATTAAAACAACTCATTGAATTATTCTCAACTAAATTACTTCATTGAAACTTATATTTATTTTGATACGGTAAGTATGCCTAAGAGAGGAAGATCACAACTTTCCAAACATACGTCCAAGGCGAGGGCAGCCAAAATACGTCGTATTACACAGTCTTCATCAGAAAATGACGATCGCCTTGCAAGTCAAAGGGAGTATGCTTCGCAATCGCGAGCTAGAGAATCGAGCACCGAACGTTCACAACGTCTTGCTGAACAAAATGCCAGAACCTCAAGAACTCGCGCAAGGGAATCTAGCACCGAGCGCTTGCAGCGTCGTGAAGAGCAAAATGCCAGAACCTCACAAGCTCGCGCGAGGGAATCTAGCACCGAGCGCTTGCAACGTCGTGAAGAACAAAATACCAGATCCTCACAAGTTCGCGCGAGGGAATCTAGCACCGAGCGCTTGCAGCGCCTTGAAGATCAAAATGCCAGAACCGCACAAGCTCGAGCAAGGGAATCTAGCGCCGAGCGCTTGCAGCGTCGTGAAGAACAAAATGCCAGAACCTCACAAGCTCGCGCGAGGGAATCTAGCGCTGAACGCTCACAACGACTTATCGAACAAAATGCTAGAACCTCGCGGGCACACGTTCTTCAATCGGGGACTGAGCGTCTACAACGACTACTATCACAAAGGCAAAGACAGCAAGTGTCAACGACTAGAGTGCGTAATCGAATTTTAGCTCACAGTAGTAGATCGGCTTTCAATTACGATCCACAGATTGATTATGCTCATCAAACCACCATTCAATTAGGAGCAATGAGTAAAACCTGCTCTCATTGCTCTGCCAAAAAGTGGACCGATGAACCGAATGGTATGTGCTGTGCTTCTGGGAAAGTTATTCTACCCAATATTCAAGAACCACCACAACCAATAAAAAATCTGTTGACGAATGATCATCCATTGTCTGCACATTTCTTAACCAACATACGTAGATACAACAGCCTCTTTCAAATGACATCTTTTGGCGCAAAAGAAATCAGAGAAGGAAATTTTATGCCCACATTTAAAGTAGAAGGACAAGTATATCATCTCATAGGTAGCCTTCTACCGCCATCAGGCCAAACTCCGCAATTCTTGCAAATATATTTTATTTCAGAGGCAGACCAGCTATCGTTGCGGTCAACTATGTCCCCAACGCTAAAAATTGATTTAATTAACGAATTACAAACCGCTTTGAATAGCCACAACATATACGTACGAAGTTTTAAAAATAACTTTGAACGCAACTCTTCGGAGAATTTAAAATTAATTATTCACTCAGATCGAACACCACAGACAGAACACCGAGGCAGATATAATGCTCCAACTGTAAACGAGGTGGCTGTTCTCTTAGTTGACGAAGAAAAAGGTCCCAGGGATATTGTGCTGCATGGCAGAGACGGCCAACTAAAAAGGGTATCTGAATTACACCGCGCCTATGATCCATTACAATATCCTTTAATGTTTATAACAGGAGAAGATGGCTACTATCTGACTATCCCTCAGCAAAATTCTGCAAGAAATAAGACCGTTTCATGCATGCAATTCTATGCCTACAGATTAATGATTAGGGCTAACTGTTTTAATTCTTTGCATTTTTACAGAAATTTATTTAATCAGTACTGCGTTGATATGATGGCAAAAATGATTTCAGAAAGGTTAAATTTTATATCTCACAACCAAGGGAAACTTAGAGCGGATGACTATATCCATTTAAGAGATGCTTTAAACCAAGACACAAATGTGAATGCTGCAAATATCGGACAGCATGTCATATTACCGTCATCTTTTACCGGCTCTCCGAGATACCTTCACGAGAAAACGCAAGATGCAATGACCTATGTCCGGAATTATGGCAGACCTGATTTGTTTGTAACCTTTACTTGCAACCCGGAATGGGAAGAAATCAAGCAAGAACTCTTTCCCAGCCAGCGGTCCTTCGACCGTCATGATATAATAGCGAGAGTCTTTCATTTAAAAATGAAAAAAATCGTAAAATTGATTACAAAAGACGAGATTTTTGGTACAGTTAAATGTCATATGCTCAGTGTAGAGTGGCAAAAAAGAGGTTTGCCGCACTGTCATATGTTGTTTTGGTTAGAAAGGAAAATACAGCCCGATGAAATTGATAACGTGATAGTTGCCGAACTACCCAATAAAGAGGAGGATCCAACGCTGTTTGAAATAGTCACTAAAAATATGATACATGGGCCATGCGGCGAAGAAAACGTCACGTCACCGTGTATGAAAAACGGCATATGTTCCAAAAAATATCCGCGGCGATTCGTCAGTGAAACACAGACCGGTGAGGATGGATATCCCGTTTATCGACGACGTGATATTAATAACGGTGGACAAGTTGCGACCATAAACATTCGAGGTAGGGCGGTTACAATAGACAACAGATGGGTAGTTCCTTATTCTCCAATATTATGTCGATCTTTCAACGCCCATATAAACATTGAATATTGTCATTCCGTACAAGCCATAAAATATATATGCAAATACATTAATAAAGGCTCTGATCAAGCAACTTTCAGTGTTCGAAATGATCATAATGAGGTTGAGAATTACGTGAACGGCCGCTACATCAGCACATCTGAGGCCGTGTGGAGGTTATTAGAATTTCCTATACACGATAGAAATCCTACCGTCGTACATTTAGCAGTTCATTTAGAAAATGGACAACGTGTCTACTTTTCAGCTGAAAATGTACAACGGATAGTCGATAACCCGCCAAAAACAACACTAACAGCATTTTTTGACCTGTGTAATAATGACGAATTCGCTAAAACTTTACTATATCACGAAGTACCTCACTATTACACATGGTCGAACAACAAATTTTCGAGAAGAAGGCGGGGACAAGATGTGGACGGACACCCTGGTATAAAAAGAGATTCAGCATTGGGAAGAGTGTACGGTATTCATCCTTCTCAGTCAGAGTGCTTTTATTTAAGAATACTGCTGCACCATATCCGAGGTCCAACTTCATTCCAGGATTTGAAAACTGTGAATGGAGTTGTAAAAGAAACTTACCAAGCCGCATGTCGAGACCGCGGTTTATTGGAAAATGATGATCAATGGGAAATCACGTTAAGAGAAGCATCAATTTCACAATGCCCGTTGAAACTGAGAGAGTTATTTGTAGTGTTATTATTATTTTGTTTTCCCTCAGAACCTCTCAAGTTATGGGAAACTTTCAAAGACGATTTGTGCCAAGATATAAGACACAGAGCTCAACAGCGAGAAGAAGACTGTGATGTATATAATGAAGGCTTAATTCAAATAGAGAACAAACTTTTAGAACTAAACGATAAATACCTCAAAGATTTTGGTTTACCTACTCCCAATCGCTCACAAAATGCTGTAGATACTATACAATTACAATGCTATGATGTTAACGAGTTGTCTGAATTTGTCAATTCAAATATATCAAAATTGGTAGCGGACCAAAAAATTGCTTATGATGCGATAATTAATAGCGTAGAAAATAATAGAGGAAACATTTTTTTTTTGGACGCTCCTGGTGGGACAGGTAAAACTTTCCTTGCTAATATGATATTAGCTAAAGTACGGCAATCCGGAAAAACAGCATTAGCAGTTGCTTCTTCCGGAATTGCCGCAACTCTTTTACATAACGGGAAAACTGCCCACTCAACATTCAAATTACCGTTGACTGTATCTTTAGAGCAACAGTCAGTATGCTCAATTCGTAAAAATGGACCTCTGGGAATCCTAATACAAAATACGTCCCTCATAATATGGGACGAATGTACCATGAGTCATAGGGCTCATGTTGAAGCAGTAGACCGGACATTAAAAGACCTTCGTAACTCAAGTGCTGTGATGGGCGGGGTGACTTTTGTCTTTGCTGGAGATTTCAGGCAAACACTTCCTGTTATCGCCAAGGGAACACGTGCCGATATCGTCAAGGCTTGCCTTAAATCGTCTATTATATGGAATTTAATACAAAGGCTCAATTTGCGCACCAATATGAGAGCACATCTAACGAACAATTATGACAGTAACTTTCCAGAAAAGTTGCTTAAACTTGGAGAAGGACAATTTCCTTCTACAAATGTAAACTGCCACCAAGTAGTATTAGATAATGGACTAGGTCAAATTGTTCACAGCTTAGAAGATCTTATTAATGCTGTTTATCCCGAAATCGACAATCTACCTACAAGGAACTACAATTGGCTTTGTTCCAGAGCAATAGTGTCACCACGAAATGATTCAGTTAATGAAATTAATGATATTATACTACAAAAAGTACCAGGAGACATTAAATGCTACAAGTCCATCGACACAGTGTGCAACATCGAAGACACTGTACACTACCCTCAAGAATTTTTAAACTCATTAAATCCATCAGGTCTGCCGCCACACGTACTAAAGTTAAAAGTTGGAATTCCCGTAATGATATTAAGAAATTTAAACCCTCCAAGCCTGTGTAATGGTACAAGAGTTTTAATTAAAGAACTTCGAGACAACATCATTGTAGCCACCATCATCACCGGGCCCGCAGCCGGACAGCTCGCACACATTCCGCGTATTCCAATGATACCGACAGATTTGCCAATATCATTTAAGAGGCTTCAGTTCCCGGTTAAAGTATCATTTGCTATAACAATTAATAAGTCCCAGGGACAAACATTTTCACTGGTCGGCATCGACTTAAGAAAAGAGTGCTTCTCTCATGGGCAACTATACGTTAGCCTGTCTCGCGTGGGATCTCCGGAAAATCAATATATTTTGCTTCAGACGAATAGCACGTCTAATATAGTTTACAGAGAAGCCTTGCAATGATTCTTTATAGGTAATTACATTTAATTTTTATTTTCTTTCTTTTTTACCCTTTTTACCCACAACTGTCACCTAAAAAGGTAACATCTATATACCTACCCATCAAGTTTCATCGCAATCGGTCAACAGCTATTACTTTTTATCCCGATATTTCCACGGAATCGAAACTTACGCGGGTGAAACCGCGGGGCGCAGCTAGTTTATATATATATGAAATAAATTTTTCATGAAGTCAATGTAGTGATATAGATATATATATATATATATATATATATATATATATATATATATATATATCACTACATTGACTGTAGCAAATTAAAATGGCTGAAAGTTTAGATAGGTTAGGTTAAGTTAGAACTGTGACCACACAACGCACGAGCCGAGCGAGCGTAGCGAGCGGTGCCGCGGCAGCGGCTGGTGAGTGCCAGGGTCTGTTTAGGGTCTGTTTAGGCACAGAGAATGTAATGTTTTGTAAATTTGGTGTTTTACAGCGACCTAACTTCAACAATCAAACAAAATAACAAGTGACAGTGACAATGACAATGGATATCTGACGGCACTTTAGCCGGGCCGAGGCAGTGCCACTAGTATGTCTTTAACGGCACTTTATCCGATAAGGATAGAGTGCCGCTAGCGGCACTCTATACACTGCCTTTAAATATTCATAACGTATCGATTTGGTTGATGATTAAGGGCCCTAGTTTACGAATTAGGTGCTATTAATGCACAAGATTGTAAAAAAACTGGCAATAAAACGTGTAACCCATAACTATTTGATTGGTCATAAAATTGTTCAGGAGTGTATTAATTGATGTTTTTATGAATGAATCAAATATTATTGCTTATCGTTACACAACATCACTCGGATCGCTCAGTGATTTTGGATCTTCACGAACCGATGTTTTACTAAGAAAATCTCATATTACTCCTAATTCGCTCCTGTAATCGTGTCATTGTAAGTAATGGTTAGGAAAATTTTCCGAAGAGTTGCCTGAACTTTTTGTGTAGCTTTGTTTGATCGACATCAAACTGCAGCTGAAATAATTTCCTCTGGCTTCTCCAAAAAAATACTTATTCGTAGATCATACAAATCATTATAAAGTTGTCATGCGTATCCCGTAGTACGTCCCCTTGTCGTAACATTATTTCTTTCAACGTACAATAGAATAACTATCAAGAGTCTCGTAAAACTATGGCCAACCCAACACTTAAATGGTACGCACGCTTTATGTCAAATGCATTGCAAATTGCGCCCGCGCCGCCTCGAAGATGCCACTGCGCTTGGCATTTTACAATTTTATTTAAACTTGGAACTTATTAACTGCTTTGACACACCAACACACTTACATACGAAACACTCAGAGTCAATATGCGCTCATTAGCTGGAAACATTTACACATTTAGATGCAACATTGCTCATAAGTTAAAGCAAGAGAATTTTAAGAAATGTCAAACTGTGAACACTTACAAATGATCAATTTTATTAGTTTCATAGTTTCCATTAACTTTTTGCTAACAAAACGCTCTTGCCACATACGCGCAGTTGTCTTGAGATGTATGTGTAGGTCAGATCTTGGAAATTAGTATGTAGCCTAGGTACTCAGAAACTTTATACAAGCCCAAGTTAATTTCGATACGGCACGATCGTTAAGTTATTGTTCGTCCATTCGACCACGACCACACATTCAGATTATGAAATACATATTATTACTCTTTAACATGTCTATTTCCGCATAATAACCATAGAGTTCTACTTTCATGGGCTTTTTAATGGTAATTTTACGGCTACATTAACCAGGTAAGTAACGGGTCACTTTATCGGAACTACATAGTTGCAAAACGATTGGTTGCTGTGTCTCCATTTATTCAGTTTTTAAATCAAATTATTTTTAGTCATTGATAGTTGTGACACCAAATAAAAAAAAACCTTATGAAAACTATATCTGAACCCTAGCACCTTTTTTTAATTTGCAAAAAACAGTAAGTAAGAGGGGCTCGCGGCTAAGAAATAACAGCCGCACGGGTCGATCCATCAGGTTAAGCTACGCTTGCTTGGGTTGGTCCGTGCATGTGTGAGTCTTTACACCCTGATACTCCTCCGTGCTATGGAAAGCACGTTAAGCCGTTGGTCCCGGCTGTCATTCGTGAATCTATGACAGTCGTTACGGGTCGTCAGAAGCCCGAAAGTCTGACAACCAGTCTTACCAAGGGGTGTCATATTACCCAGTTATTGGGTTGTTGAGGTCAGATAGGCAGTCGCTCCATGTTAAATACTGGTGTTCAGATCCATCCGGTTAGACTGGAAGCCAACTACAGCTAGGGAGATTGATTGATTATAAAACAGTCGTAATTATTTGGTATCTGACTATTTTGTGCACTTTAACAGAGCCGTGGTGGCCCAGTGATGGCAGCCGCAACTTACGAGTTGTAGGACCAACTTACACAAAGCGCCAACTTACACAGGCGTTTTGTTTAAATTATTTTATCACCACTACTCTCATAACGGTGAAGGAAAAAATCGTGAGGAAAAACTGGCTTGTCCAAGAACTAAAAAATCGTAGACATGTGACATCTACCAACCCGCACTGGGTCCGCGCGGTAGATTACGGCCCACTCCCTCTCACCAAGACCTCTCGGTGAGAGGGAGTGGCCGGTGTCCCAACAGTGGGAACTTTATTGGCTGCTATTTAACTATTTATTGAAACTTTTGGCCTTATGTTTCAATTCTTCACACCTTACTTACTAGCACACTTGCAAGAACAGAATAGCAAAAGAATAAACAAGGCAAAGGCAGTAAATAACTCGTATAATATGTAGTTATAGAATTAGGAAACGATAAAAAGATACAAAAATAGCTGTGCTATACCCGGAAAAACACAAAGGCCTTTTATCCAACTCTTTGACAGATTTTTGTAGTATGTATCAATACAAAAATAATAGCGATCGAACTTTTAGTTGCTTCCTCGTTGGTCTAGTGATCGCAAGCGCTACTGCTGAGCATGAGGTCCTAGGTTCGATTCCCGGGTCGGGACAAAGTGTTATTGGGTTTTTCTATCTGAAATTTCTCAGTTGCAGCCCGGAGTCTGGATTTATGCCCGGTTAATGGTAATAGGCTCGCCCCCTATTACATGGGACTTAAACATAACTGGCGAAATGTTGGTGTACCTACTACAGGTACACCTCTGCCCAACCCTTCGGTGAAACAAGGCGTGATGTTATGTTATGTCTCATTATTTTTTTACACTTATTAATTTTAGATTTTTGTGTACAAGACTTGGCGTCATCATCATAATCAATCATCGATAATATACCTCTACTCCAAATTATTTCGAGGTCAGCATCATTAGTGTCCCATTAGGAATTTCCAACATCGGACAATCTACTTAAAATTCTTCCCAAATATCGATTATTAATTAGGCAAAAAAACTAGGTCCTTGCGTTCCATTACGAGGTATGTAATATAATATTTTATTATCTAATAAATTATGTTAAAAGCATTTATTGCTTCTGAATGCATCGCTGGATGAACTTTAATATCTATTACCTACAATAATATATGTAAGTACATTACGTTCATGATTGATCTTATTATGATCAACCATACTAGTATGTACATTGATTATACCTGGGTAATAAAAAAATACTAAGATGGCTACATAATGTTGAGTTGCATAATAGTAGGTACTAATTAGTATCGATTATGAAGCAGCAATAGCAATGGAACTATGAGTTAAAGGGTAGGAAGTTCAAATCGTATCAAGCCGATTTATTGTGACATTCCTTATTGCAAGCTTTACTTCAGTTTGAAGGGAAAAGAAGAATACGGAAGGCCGAAGGACAAATTCCAAACATTTCAAATTCTAACATAATTATAGTAAATACTCAGGATAATTTTCCAGTTTGCTTTAAAAACTCAAATACAAGATAATTAATGGTACAATGAGAAGTTTACAGGCACATCATTAATTTGTCTCATAAGGTATGGAATAAGCCATTTGCTACCTAATTAAAAACATAATGCGACAGATAAAAGTTCTCATTTAAAAACGTACAATTGTGTAAACTTTAGTTTAACAGGTCATCGGACCAAATTTTAAAACAATAAAACTATTATAGTATTGTTTTCGCGCACAAAAGCTCATTATAGTAAGCGTCTGCGAATTCCAGCGGAGGTTAATCTCATTGCTTTAGTAGATGGGTGATTAGAAGGATCATTTGTGTGGGACAATTTCTCACACCTTACGTTTTGGTGGTAGTGTCGCACGCTCCCACCATTATATTACTAACCTATTAAAAAGAAGTTAAATGTGGAAACGAACAGTATTCTAAGAGTTGCACATTGAGTGAGATCTTGTAGGTAGAACCAAAAATTGCTAACAAAAGAATTTGTTCAGGGGTGTAGATGCACAAGGTTAGGCAAAATAGTTTTGTTAAGATTGATAATGTTTTCATATAAGGCTCCTTCTTAGATTAACTTAGACACAGAGTACGATAATTCTTTCATGAAAATGGTTACCACCGCTTCCAATTAAGTCTAATCAATGGCAGCAGTCAGTCATAAATGTGTACTTTTAGAACCTTAAAACCGAAACACAACACATTTGTCTTTTCCGGATAATCCCACAGTTCTATTTCTGCTAAAAACCAGTTTTAAATCCAAAGAAGGACCAACTACAATAAAGCAATTATAAAAGGCGGTAGAACTCAACTTCAATTGAAATTATACAGACATCGATAAAGGTGCGAAAAATCCTATAGTAGTAACAGTAATTAAGGTTTGCTAAAGAAAGTTACATACAGAATTGATAATCCATTGACAAACTCAACAAAAACAATAACAATGGTATATTTGTAACAACATTCTCGTTTCTTTGGGAGATTGGAAGTAACAACGTTGCTAACTCGCTCTTTACTTTGATCGATCTTGACATAATTGGCACACTATTATTACAACGACACAAATCATTCGACGTTGAAAGAAAAACTGCTACATAATTAAAATCGTCTATTCAGTTTAATTGGTAGTTTAGTGCGGATTTCACCAATGAAATTGAACGCGTTCAGCACATCTAAATGCGTTCAAGAGCTGTCAGTGTCAAAATAGTAAGCTAGAAAATATAATGGTCTTTTTTCTTTCAACAAATCGATTGATGCCCATACCTTACAGCTACCTACTTAATAGAAACTAATGTAAACTGCAAATTACAAATCACAGACATGACGACTCTCTGCGCCTAGTCTTATTCAATCAAACCATCATTAAGTACAAGGGTGACATCAAAGACACATTCGATTAACATACGCACAGCAAAAAATATCTGATGAATAAATGAACTTTGCGATGTTCAACAAGCATTCGCCTGAAGCAGTTGTTGAACGTCGTCAGAATTTCTTGAGGACTGTGTGAATTACAACTACCTACATATTTCTATTCAACACCTTTAAATGAGGAGCTCGTGGCTAATTAATAACAGCCGCACGGTTCGATCCATCAGGTTAAGCTACGCTTGCCGGGGTTGGTCTATAGATGGGTGACCATCTTAACATACCGAGACTCCTCCGTGCCTCGGGAAGTACGTTAAGCCGTTGGTCTCAGCTGCCATTCGTTGATCTTTGACAGTCGTTACGGGTCGTCAGAAGCGCGAAAGTCTGACAACCAGTCTTACCAAGGGCTATCGTATTACCTAGTGATTGGGTTGTGGCGGTCATATAGGCAGTCGTTCCATATAAAATACGGTATTCAGCTGCATCCGGTTAGACTGGAAGCCGACCCCAACTTAGATGGGAAAAGGCTAGGGAGGTTGATTGACTAATTCCTTTAAATATGGATCTGCCTCTTAAATAAAAAAATCGAATATAATATTTGGAGTTTAGAAAACCAGTCCTAAACGGATGTCTCGTCCAGTATATGTATATTACACGTTTATGACATTTCTTTAGTGCGTTCTGATAAAAATGACATCATTCCGTCAAAAATGCAGATCCAAACGTAGCCGGTTTTGGAAATACGAGGCGCGCCTTAAATACTTGCGTTGTGAGAGTCTAGAACCTGCGGGAGGCGTAAGATGTGTTCAAGGTTTAAAATAGACTCATTAAAATAGCAACGTTTTTCAAGTAAGGGTTTTTGGGTAAGTTGATTGAGTTTGCACTATAAAAACACTCAGGGATAAACATACAAAAAGATGATGGGTTTTATAATATGTACCTAAGGAGTTTTAGGTTAATTAGTGGTGTTAATATTAATCCCTCAACTCAGCCTATCGCACCACTATGTCCACTGCTGGGCATAGGCCTCCCCCAGGCTGCATCACAACACCCTGTCCTCCACCTTTCACATCCAGCTGTCCTAGCAACATTTTTGAGGTCCTCTGTCCCTCTAGCTGGGGAGCTCCCCTCACTACGCTTGCCGATACGCGATCTCCACTCCAGGACTCGTCTGCTCCACTGGCCATCGTTCCTTCGACAAACATAGCCAGATCACCATCAATTCAGCTTGCTTACTCTGCAAGTCGGCAATAATGATATACAGGGTGATTGGAAGATGGGTGCAAAGCTTTAAGGCGAAGATAGTACAGACCATTTGGAACCATTGAAGCCATGGTTGTCTCAGGCGAAGTCTTACCAATTTTTTTAACCTAATATTTGTTTTTTTTTCGGAAATTCCCAAAATTCTATGTAAACTGCATAATTATGGCCAAATTGAATGTTATATGAGTTCATTTTTTATTTATTTAATCAAAGTAATGTGTAAGCAATCAAGCAAAACATTTTTTAGGCTTCTGTGAATATTAGACATATTTCCGAAAAAAAAACTTAAAAATTAAGTTTAAAAAAATTGGTAAGACTTCGTCTAAGACAACCATGGCTTAAATGGTTCTAAATTGTCTGTACTATCTTCGCTTTAAAGCTTTGCACCCATCTTCCAATCACCCTGTATATCTTCTTTTTTTTTTGGGGGTTTAACACCTTTAAGTAACTACAGCTAGATTATAGTATGAAGCTTTGTTAAAATGTATAATAGCAATCGGTGCCTGATAACAAGGGCACCGATTGAATCGAAACAAAGAAGACTATAAGGACCAGTCGTGAACTCGTGAGTTATCTCAATACTGATGTAAAAAATGTAATAGCATAAATTGAATCTGACATTAAGTTACCCATTTAATCTTAAGAAACATCTCAGACCACAGTATTTTGTTCTACAAATCGTTTTATCTAAGCTACAGCGTGGGACGTTCACGTATTAGCCTATTCAATGCAACAACATAATTAGGAAAGCAGCTAAATCATATTTGCAATATGTACCTAATTATTATTACGTAAGCTAAATTTCAAAAGTAGATACAGTAGTATATAAATAATCTGTCAAAAAATTAAGGATCCATCTTTATCATCTATTCTTTGAGGTCAATTGCAACTAAGTAGGCAGCTTTTTTAGGTCATGCCTTAAAAATGTCATGCAAGTCGACACGCACTTCGTCCATGGATATTTACAATGACTTCAACAATGTTTTGTCAGACAACATTACTTTCTTAGGTTCTTTAGGCTCATCACACATGATATTTAATAGAACTCTGACATTTTGATACAACTAACGAACTCACAGCAATCCGAACATATGGCATTAACTCTATAACCTACATCGAGCTTTAGAGGACATTATATTCGCATAAAACCGCGACCTCTAAGATATTGTAATTGAAAATTATTTTAGCATCACTTTATAACAGTTATTAATAAAGTTCATCGCAATAGCATTGGGTCATAAATACGGACATTACTGGAATATGAATTGCACCTCTGTCTATCTATCCTTCGTGAGCCCTACGAAGATTAGGTAGAATGATGACTATATTTATAAGTAAAACTAAGCTCATGCTCAGTTTTAAGTAAATCGAATAAAATACTGTGGTGCAAGTGAACTGCGATCTCTGACACGCGCCTATAAACCTATTTGTTTAATGCTAGTGGTGTGGCGGCGCCGAGGATGCAACTCCAACGTGTCGCCGAGCGGGTTCCACGGTTATTATTGCTCATTTTCCAGCTGGATTGAACCTCAGTAACCTAGAATAACATTTCAAATAAATTATTGAGTGATGAAACTTAATGTTAATCATAGTCTTTGCTTTTGTCTAGAATTGGACAGTACGAGGGCTGCTAATCAACGCCGACCCAGAAACAGGATTGACACATTCATGCTAATTGAAGGCACAAAACGTACACTGTTTGCTTAGTCACAGTATGTGACAGAAAACATTGTATTTGGAGTGGACTAACATTGATAAGAGAACCTTGATAGTAGACCACAGCAGAAAAAAACCCGGTGAAAAGAAGTACAAATATGAAGCTTAAATACAACGCATAAATTACATTGATACTTGTGCAACCTATTTAAAATTTTATGTATTTTTAACATTAAAATTATTAAAATATTTACTAATATTAATAAAATGCGTTGATGTCTTTTATGGGCAGATTTTATGAAATGTGATTTACAACTCTTTGTCTTAACAATGAGCTGTTCTGATACTAAATTATGGATGTACAACGGCTGACACCAACTCGCTAAATAACTGCCGCACAAAAAAAAATACCGCAGGGATCAGTGATTATTAAGGCGGAGACTGACTTGCAATTATTTTTTTTGTAATGTATCAAGTTCAAGTTTTGGTAACGCGTTACAGTAGTCAGTGCAGCGAGCCGAGCCGCTCGATGTGAGGCGCTTGCTGCGAGTATTGCGAGTGCATGTTTATTATTATTATGTCCTTTATTTTATCTCAATATTTATAAATTATATTTTTTAAATGATTTTTTATTAAATAAAAACATAAAAAAAAAAAAAAAAAATCGTAACCCACCGGGAACAGGGTCCAAGATACTGGCGGTCAGGGCTCTAGAGAGAGGAACCTCCTAACAATGTGACCCATGTCCAGCAAGTCCCGCTTTCTGAATCTAGCCCTTGATCAAATTGCTTAACGATAGCCTCCTCAGGTGTTGGTCGAGGCTCTTGGCTATTAAGCCATTGACTGACACGACTATCGGCACAACGAATGCTGAGTCCACATGCCACAACGACGACCTCGCGAGCCAAGTCAAGATATTTGCCACCATCATTATTATTATTTTTATAACATTTCACTAAATATTAATTAAAATTATTTCCGTAATCAGGAGTCTGACGTGATTTAAAATGTATTCCAGAACTTTATACCTAAGTTAAAATTTTAGATTTTATTGACAAAACCTTTCTTAAGAACCTACAGCCTAAGCATACTTATGTAATTAATAGGCTATAAAATGAAGAGGAATCAAAACAAAATTGACATTCAATCCATAAAAGAACTTGATAGATTGCAAAATTCTTGGAGTCATCCCATCTTCTATAAATGGAAGTTACTGGCATGTTAAGGTTAGAAAACCTCAGACACTGCCTGTATATGGAGTCTCACAATAAATACATAATCATATTATTGCTTTTTTGTACTTTTGTTGCATCATTATTATTACAATAAATATAATTGCTGTACTTCACCCGCCCATAGGGAAAACCGCGACACAATTATAAATAAAAAATAAAAAAACGTATATTTCTCTCAAACTAATTTTATCTTAGGAAAATAAATTAGCTCAGAAAATAATTTAATTAATTAAACAGAGACCTGCTCTTTAATAACCCTTAAAAGTTCTTTACATTTCCAAAATATTAATAGGGAGATAATGTACCTAAGATATCATTATTTTCTTCGCTTCTTGTGGGCCGATCCCGGAGGCACTGCAATGCCGGGCCGATCCGCGACGGGAGTGGAGCGAGCCCCGAACATCCTGTTAATAACTGCTATCTGTTATTTTTATTTTTGTACTAAGGGCTTTGCTCCTCGGTTATGAGGGAATTTAAGGAACTGCAATGCCGTGAATTCAGCTTCAGTTCAGCAATGACGAACAAAATATGAATCACCAACTCAGTGTAAATTAACCATAGTTTGTATTACTTATCCATAGTATTCCCCTATGTAGGTAGGTAGGTGTTATATTATAACATAATATAACATAAAGGTTGGATCCTAGGGCCTGGTCACACGTACCACAACCACACCACGTGGACGGGCTCTGATTTGTATGAAAATGAATAATCTATTCACACGAGCCATATTTGGCCGTCAAAATCAACCGGGTGGACGATACCGACCACATCCAGGTGACGTCGCAGCCACAACGTAACAACAACGTTGCGTCGACGCCACGACACTGTCACAGCCGGAATCGATCTGTCTGGAAACATTAGCCACAACGTAACCACATCGCCACTACTAGCGACAAAGCAACCACAACGCAACCAAAATGCAACACTGCTTGCCCACATTTAGTCGCTACGATTTGGTGTGGTTGTGGTACGTGTGAAGGAGCCCTTAATCCGAAGTATCAGGTTTCTAGATAAGTAAATGTAATGTAATAAGTTTATGCTTTATACAGGGTGTTAAAGTAATTGCGTGCCATAGCTTAGGGGTAGGCTCAGCATCGATAAAGGAAGCAAGGAAAAAAAAACAACCTATAAATTAGCACCTACTAACTTAAAATAGCAAACGTTTAGAATTAAAATGATTTTACCTATTTGTTTAAACGCTTTAATTACTAATTTAATTTACTAAATTAGGCTGAACTTTTTTTTTTCTGTCTTCCTTTATCGATACTGAACTATGGCTATGGCACGCAATTACTTTAACAGCCTGTATAAATATAAATATAAAATACCTAATTATGTTGGGAAAAGTTTAGTAACAGGGAAAAGTTTTTGGGCACGGTTTGAGTCTTAACAAAAATAGTTTGGTTGTTTGGTATAACATTTAGTAGGTATCAAGAAATGGCAATGCAGTTTTTTTTTTCAGGAACAAGACGACAACACGCCGTTCGCCGCGTGTTAAAATTTCAAAACTCATTTATTCAAACTAGGCTGAGAATCAGCACTTTTTGAACGTCAAAATTACATAAGACAGTCCCCCAAAAACGCCCGCCCTTTACCACTTCCTAGTGCTTTTGCTGGGAAGAAGTTTTTCTATTACTGTCATCAGTTCACTAAAGTTTTTATTTTTCGATATTCTTTTTAAGATCTAAAATATGCGAATAAATCGCCTCCATGGCATAACATGCATGCTAGACGTCCTCGACAACAATAAATGCAAAAAAAAATGACATTTGATCGTCTCAGCCCAATTTAACCCATTTTTAGGGTTCCGTAGCCAAAAAGAAATCCTTATAGTTTCACCATGTCCATCTGTCTGTCTGTCCGCGGCTTAGCTCAGAGACTCTTAGTACTAGAAAGCTGTAATCTGGCATGGGTATATATACTATAGCTGCAGTATTTGAATCGCGCTGACAAATTGGTAAACACATTATTTTAATTAGGGGTACCTGCTCTGCACGTAAAGTGGAAATGTTTTTTTTTCTTGTCTATCCCATGGTGTGGAGTGTCGTTGTAAAAATCGTTCAAAAATAATGTGGGCGTGTGAAAACTATTTTTGGGTTCAGGGATTCGTTTGTAAAATATAAAGCTTTAAAGTGCTAATTTTTGTTAGAGTCAAATGGTTTTTGGATATGCGAAAAAATTCACGGCAGTAGTATACATATGTAACGAAATTTAAAGGGAAACGCACAGCTAAGTAGGCTCTACTAGTTTACGAGTAATAATCGACCGAAACTTACATTCGCAGTTGTAATGTATGGGAGAACATCTTTTTCAACTAGGTTGTTTAGTACAAATATTTGTATGACCTACAATTAGTTGTTCCGGGTCTGGCTGTTTGTTTAAGTGAGTTTAAAAGTTTGTAAACGCACCCACAATACAGGAGAAATTCCTAGTGTGGGGCAACGTTTTACTAAAAAAAAACTACAATGTTAAGTTTGTCCTTGGGATAAATTCATTCCAACTACGGAATCCTTCATTGTGCGTGGTCCGACACGCACTTGGCCGATTTTTAAGTTAATACAGATTTAAGTTAACAATATTTTAAATAGTTGTATAATCATGAATGATTAAATATGATTATGTTCACGTGACTGAACTGTGTGATAAGATTCTGCAAGAAGTGCTTTATTTTACATTCTTACCGTCTACCTGGCAAAAGATAAACGAACTTTAACCGGACTTAAGCGTTAACCAATTAGGAATATATTACGATATAAATAACCGCATTAACCGAAGAATGTTGATGTTATTTCGGTGGGTAATATTGGCGCCACGTTGACCCAATAAATTGGGAATTCATTGTGACGCCAATATGGTCGAAACCGGTTATTACTGGTCGTAATTGGGAGTAAAAAAAGATGGCTGGAAGATTTTTTTGCCTCACGGGGTAAACAGAATCCAAATAGCCAAGATTTAAGGCTCTTAACAAAATTGTATTTAGATATTGCACCACACTGGTGACAAGCCGCAAGCCCATCGCCTATAAACACCATTAAGGTAGCTACTAGATTTCCCTCGACATATGTTTTAAACAACGTATGTCTGGCCACAAATAGTGACAAACCATTATATTTAATGTCTGAGGTAATGAGCATCGCATAAAGCCTGCCTGAATTTACACAAAGGAGCAAAACATTGTTCTGAAAACTATTTGTATCAACCTATTGTAAAGTCATACTCTGGGTGAGTTGTGACTTTGTCACTTCAAGCAGCCATTTTGTTAAATCAATCAGCTCAATAATTAATAATATTGAGTGCTACTGTATTTTAATAGGTCAAGACGAAGTTATCATGAATTAGTTACAACTAGCTTTTGTCCGCGGCTTCGCCCGTGTGTTTGTCGGAAAATATCCCACGGGAACGTACTACCGGAATATAATAGCCATGGAAAGGGTCATTGACTCCTACCGCTGCGCCCGCGTTACCGTCAACCATACTTTACTACTTTGTTACGCGTAATTTTGATTCTGTGATATCTTTTAAACTATTCGTTTAAATGATATGATTCCAAGGTATATTTTAATCTAATTTAAATAACATATTTTGATAAGGATTAACAGCTGGTCAAAATGGCTTCGGAAATAACAAGGAAATTTTTATCAAATTCTGAAAGATAAAAATGGTTATTGTGAGTCATCCTTAGAAGATAGACATTTATGCCAGTGAGTCATCCTTAGAAGATAGACATTCATGCCATTGCGAACATTTTGTTCAACTTTTTTAAATGTATACAATCCTGTAGAACATAAATTTAATTATCTCTCACGGCTTACCCGGCGCACGCCAGTAAAGATCCCAGTCGGCATGATAATCGTCATATTTCAATCAATTTACATAAAACCTTAATAAATTATACATTAAAACCTTCCTCATGAATCACTCCGTCCATTGGTGAAAACTGTTTAAAAATCGTAGTAGTTTTTGAGTTTATCGCGTTCAGACAGACAGACAGACGCTGCGCGGGACTTTGTTTTATAATACATATGTGTAAGGATAACGATGAATTTATACTGTCTTTCAAATAACATACTCCACAATACAGATTTTACAACTTCAGGCACCATTAAACTATACGAATTATAAGGATTATTCAATTAAAAATATCCTTAAGGAATTTGACATTATCATTCATAATATTAACACTCAAATTACAGTCAGATATTACATAACTTTACATTTATTCAAGAAACTTATCAGGTAACTGGCTATCAAAGAATCATGAATACTTCTTCGGTCGTCTGCTTCTTCGTGTCATCATTGGTGGGTGCAGTTCGTGGTTGACAAAATAATGACTGTACAATGTTACACTCATAATCATAAACGTTGCTTACAGTTTACTGACGTTTAAACGTCAAACATGTAAAGTTAAACAGACGCTAATCATTAGTTGACTTTAAGCAACGTTTGGTTTTGGTTTTAAGCTTAAAATTAATGCTAAGAGGATGAATGTTTAGCTTAAAACCAAAAGTTCCAATTGTTTTTATGAAATTGACGTATGTTGAACAATAACTGATAAAATAGAACATCACACGAGCTCGTCAATATAAAAAAATGCGACAGTTGTTAGTTAGTTGTTGTTAACAACTATGATGAACGTAAACGCAATTTACTACGACCGCATTAATGCTTTACTAATAGGTCTGCATAATAAATGAACACATTGATGTCGAGCATCTTCTTAACCTCAGAATTGAAAGGGATTATCGACAGTATCGTTCAGTATAATATTAATACTAGAAACAGAGCATTAGGCGATATCAGCTATTAACCTTTTGAGTGAACGTTTTATGAAATCCATACTATAAGGAATATTTGGAGTAAAAGTGGTCATATAGAGCCATTCGCATGATGATAAGATTACGAGTTACGACATATGCTGAGAGCCATCTTTAGCCGCGCCCATGTGCCGGAGTAGCTTGCATAAACGTATAAATGAGTAGGTAGGTATAGGAGTCTGTTTTGCCATGAACTTTTCAAATAAAGAAACAGATTAGGTATAGTAAAAAAAAAACGGAGTATCATATGCATAGCTTACACAGTTTGTGTGACAGGCAAAAGATTATACTTAAAATTGAACTCTAAAACATTCTCTATTCGTGTGATGGAACTGTTAATGGCTTGTGATTGATTTCAGTTATGAGTGTCAAGATTGCCAAATTTTTCCATCACACATATGTTTTGATTATTGAATTCAATAGGTATAATATGTTAAAATTAATCGATTATGAATTCATTAAAAGCAGACAAAAATCGAGACATGACAATTATATTTAAAATAACTACAAGAAAATGTTGAATCAATTTAAAAGAATATCCATATTAAATCAATTATTATAATATTGAACACGTCAGTTCATACATTATTATAATAATATCTGGCTAGTGTGTCATCCTTCTGGAAGACTATGGCACAAAAAGAAGAATGAACTGTTAATCTTTTACGGTTTGTAAGCTTGCTATAATTCCCTTGTAGGTACTTCCTTTATAGTATAATCCTTCAGACCGTATTTCGGCCACGGCGGCCAATCTCAACGAAGACTAGCCTTCGGCACGGGAGATATTATAGTGCACGAGTGGTGCACTCTCTCTTCCCTCACTCACATAGTCCGATGGGACGACAATCCGACACGACTGGAGAGAGATCAGGCGCAGGACCAACGGCGCCTTCATAGTCCTTCTTCCGGGGTCCTTTATAGTATTACTAACTCTGACAGTCTTTACTAATAAACAAGATTATTTATATTAAACTATTTTTTTTTCTCATACAAAACGTACACAACACATACAGTAAAACATGTGACAATCAGCCAAGCAAAACTGGCAACCTCAAGTGCCGGAAATAGGAACTAAGGAAGTGTATAGAGTGCCGCTGGCGGCACTTTATCCGAATCGGATAAAGTGCCGAGATTTGCGGCATACTAGTAGCACTGCCTCGGCCTGGCTAAAGTGTCGTAAGCATTGCATTGTCACTGTCACTTGTTATTTTGTTTGATTGTTGTGGTTAGCTCGCCGCCCTTTGTATTGACTGATTCAATCGTATTTATTTTAGATAATTTATAAATTTGATAATAAAAAAATAATAATGAATATATTATATATATACATATATCTCAGAAGTCACTACGTTGACTGAATTTATGAAAAATGAAGTAGCAAATTAAAATGGCTGAAAGTTTAGATAGGTTAGGTTAGAACTGTGACCACACAACGCACGAGTCGAGCGAGCGTATCGAGCGGTGCTGCGGCAGCGGCCGGCGAGTGCCAGGGTCAGTTTAGGCACAAGAGAATGTAATGTTTTGTAAATGTGGTGTTTTACAGCGACCTAACCTCATCAATCAAACAATATAACAAGTGACAGTGACTCAGTGACAGTGACAATGACAATGGATATCTGACGGCACTTTAGCCGGGCCGAGGTAGTGCCACTAGTATGCCGTCAACGGCACTCTATACACTGCCTATTTTAAACATAAGCAAAGGTAAACATGCATACAGTCCACTATAAATATGAAAAATGCCATTGAATACAACAGTTTTCAATCCACTGCTGGATATGGGCATTTCAATCACACGTCATTAGGTTCGGTCCTCGGCTTCCCTCGTATAGCTGTTACCACCTACTTTGAAAAGATTGCTCGATTGGATTTGAATAAGACTAAGTGTAACCCAACGGTCATCATGCGCCTTTGGCCGTGAAAGAACAAAATAAAACATCAAAGTTGCAATATTAATTTTTCTCCACTATTTCTATTAAGCAAACGAAATAATCGCAATGAAACAAAAGGCAACAATGATATACGACAATGATATGTGCTGGGCGAAGGTACTCATATAGGCCACGATAGTCCGCATTTATCATGACGCGACTGTGCACTATTAAATCCATACACGCTATAAATAGTAGGCGGCAATGTTCGTTTGTTTGTCCGTCTGTCTATCTACATAAATCTTATTTAAAAATTAAAATGAAATGCTGTTCGTTGCCAAGCGCATCACTTGAGGACGGCTGGACCGATTTAGCATTTTTATTTTTTTATATAACTTTATGCACAGGTATAAAAATACTGTACAAAGGCGGACTTAATGCCGGAGGCATTTTCTACCAGTCAACCTTAGGGTGGTGCAGAGATAAATCATGGCAGGTGCAACATAAGTGCTAGATAACTTGAAAATGAATACCTACTAATACATAGATTTGATTGGATTCGATTGGTAGAGGAGAAAACAAATCCAGCAAATCAGCGCTGCAGACTCTGCCAACTTTTCAAGAATATGTTCACGTGCCTTCAACTTGAAGGATAACCGACTGGTTGCCATCCTGATGTTCAGAGGAAGCGCATTCCAAAGAAATACCGCCTGGACAAAGAAAGAAGAGTGAATAAAACCAGAGCGGTGAGAAGGACATCGTAGAAGACGATTTTTTGTTTTAAAATATTGCTGTCCGAGTTAGGTTTTTATTGAATGAAAAATTGGAAGAGTTACCCGGAAAATTAAAAAAATCTGGAAAAACTGAACGTCCCTTTTTCAATGGGATATTTTTTAATTTTTTTTGGTGGGAAATTTTCAAATAGGTACTCAAGACTTTTGACTCACCATTCAAACGATAGATATGCGTAATTCAGTTTTTGTTTTGTGGTCATGGAAAAGTAATCAGAAAAATAAATCGGGAGAATAGGGAATATTACGCAAAACTAATTCTAGACGATGCTACTCCGCCATCCACACCGTCTGTTATTGTTTCACACAGACACTATTTTTCACTCTGTACACTGTTCATATAATGTATTTGATGAAACTTCCGTAAAAATAAGGGATGCTATACGCACATGTGTGAATATATATTTTGCCGCCCGACTGTGCCAAAATCATACCGACCCGAACATGTAGCCTGAGGCTCATATCATTTGGTGAAAAATCGTCATCCAAACCTATAGGTCTCCGTCAACCTCTTCTATTCCTTTTTGTTGACCCCTCTATGTCCGGGTTTCTTTCATATTTTTTTCTGGTGTTTGTGTTAGTTAGTGGCACAACTGTATTAAACATTTAGTCATGCTTATTAAAGTTGTACCATAACACGAGAATAAAGAATTCGTCGATATTATGAATTCTTTAAATATCATAATCTGATGCAATTTTTCTTGTAGGTGTTTTGAATTTGATTTTGGTGAGAATACTTTGGCCTCTAACTTCATTGGGCCTTATAAATTATGCATTTTGCTAAATTTAGCATAAATCAAGTTATATTAGAATTTAATGCATTTTTCACTCCACGGCAATTAGAGATCTAATTTAAACAATAAATTGCATTTTTTTTTATTTATATAAAAAAGGAAGGAGGAACGAAGGAGGTTTGTAGCTATCAGTGGAATTATAATAAAAGATCAAATAAGTTTTCTGCTTATTTAATTACGAAAACCATTCGGAAGACTTTGTTTTTTACATTTTCGTTCATCAGAATCATAAAGTGTAGAGGTTGATTTAAATTTGCCTTAGTTTTTACGTTGTTGATCTTTCTTCTTGAGATTGGCCGGGTTCACAGCCCGGCCGGTGCCCTGAGGCACAGTAGGGATAGTGGGGATGGCATCACCCTGGAAGCAAACAAAAAGGATTAGTCTAGCAAGTGAAAATAAGAGCAAGCTTCAAGTCTAAAGTTGAATCAGCATATTTCACATACAATAGTATGTGATCCAACAAACTAAGCTTTAAGCAATCATTTCTTCTTCATTTGCTGTATTAATTGATTCGTAAACTTACAGAAGGCTGGTATCTGTTCTCGTCAGCGATGTATGTGATGACGATGAGCTGACCCTCGGGGGAGGTCCACGAGAAGGATCCCTGGGAGACGACAGGGACTACAGGGGAGTTTCCACTGAAGTCACGAGGAGTATCCTGGGCCTGGGCAGCGATGCCGTTGTCAATCTCCACATTGCAAAGTTAACAGTTTTAATTAATTGTGTAGATGGGTATATTTAATATGATTTTGATGTACTTACGCGTTGCGTAGCTGCCATCAGGGTTGGCGTCGTTGTCGTAGTGAAGGACGTTGGCGGCCTGGTCGTTTCTGGCGCAGTTGGCAGTAACCGGCCGTGTCGCTGCATTAAGAGGTACGGCAACAGAGACTGCCAATACGGCGGCGAAGATAAGCTAAAAGAAACAATAGGTAGGTATAGATCACCAGAAACGGCTCCCTGTTTATACGACACAGGAATGTTTATACGTGTTTATTCGACACAGGTACTTCCCGAAGCAACCATGCCCCGAGAGCACCTGCGTCACCTGAAACGACAGGGAGCCGTGCCTCCTCCCGAGCCAGCGCTCGAGCACTGGCCGGCGTTTGGGCGTGAAAGCCTGTCCCGCCATTCCGCCACCAGAGCTGCGATAAACTGTGACCGACGCTGTACACAGGATGCAATAGGTATCTTCTGCGACCTATCCAAAGCATTTGATTGCGTTAATCACGAAACACTGCTCTTGAAACTTCAGCATTACGGACTGGCAAAACTTGCGCTTAACTTAGTAAAATCATATTTGAATGATAGACTGCAGCTAGTTCAAATAAACGGTGTAAATTCATTGGGTTTAAAAGTCAAAATGGGTGTACCACAGGGCTCGATATTGGGCCCATTCCTCTTTTTAGTATACATAAATGATTTACCTCATTTACTGAAAAACCGACCACAAATAGTGTTATTTGCTGATGACACATCACTTATTTTTAAGGTAAACAGACACGCACAGGAGCTTGACGACGTAAATAACGCTATGCTAAAGGTCCATAATTGGTTCACTGTAAATAATTTAGTATTAAATGAGAAGAAAACTAAATGCATAAGATTCGCGTTACCGAATGTTAGAAGTAGTGAATGTCACGTTGTACTGAATAAGGAGACACTAGAATTCGTCGAAAAAAAGGTTTGCCTGGGAATCACGCTTGACTCAAAACTTCAGTGGGGTCCTCACTTAACTTCACTTGCAGGGCGGCTAAGTTCAGCCGCGTACGCTGTTTGGAAAATCCGCCAACTAACAGACGTGGATACCGCGAGACTGGTCTATATTAGTTACTTTCATAGCATCATGTCTTACGGTATTTTGCTGTGGGGACGGGCCGCAGATATTGACTCTATATTTATTCTGCAAAAGAGGGCTGTTAGAGCCATCTACAACCCCCGCAGACGCGAATCTCTTAGGGAACTGTTTAAGAAAATTAATATCATGACGGCACCTTGTCAGTATATATATGAAAACATTATGTATGTTCGAAAAAATCTACATCTCTATAGTAAGATAAGTGACAGGCATAATTTTAACACAAGAAATAGGAACAAATTAAATCAACCACGTTTCAGATTGTCTAAAGTACACACTTCTTTTATGGGGTACTGTGTAAAATGTTATAATAAAATACCACTCGATATTCTTCAACTAAATGAGAAAAAATTTAAAACTTGCATTAAACGCACACTATGTAGACAAGCATACTATAAGTTGGATGATTATATCGTAGATAAAAATGCTTGGCTAAATGCTGGTCCTGCTCCACAGCCACTTGGGCTCACTAGTTAAAAATGAACAAAATTGGTAGAGTTGCTTCCCCTTTTTTATTTTTTCTGACTACGAACTTATTGTTTATTTTGTTTTTTTTTTATTAAACTAAGTCTTAATTATTGAATACTCCAATAGATAATATTGATTTTCTTTCTTTTGGTGGTAAAATACTTGCAAACTATAGTTTTGTATAACTTAGACGTATTTTTATTTTCAATTTTTGTAAATGTGAGTACCATGGAGTCGTTTACTATGTTATTATGTTGATTTTGGCTTGAAAGAGCAGGGTAGTTGAGAGTATGGCATGCTCACTTAAATGTCTCGTTGATGCTGGCGAGTGTGTTGGATCATTCGGTTCCCTACAAAATGGTTGAGCTGGATGGTGCTGATCCACGCGTCATGTTCGTGAACGGGCGCCGTCAGTTGAGACTGGTCATCTCTTATCTGCCAGGGCTTATTTTTAATCGTTTTTGATTTATATATATATATTTTTTTTACATTGTTCTCACATATAGAATCAACAAGAGTAATGTACCCAGGATTTTTTTAATTTCTATATTTAAAAGAGTGTCCTTGGAGTTTCTTGCCCGTCTCTTAATTTCTTCTCCATAGAGATCTACGTTTTGGAATGGGCAACTAGCTTCAACTTTCTGACTAACTGACTCTTTGACAATTCAAAAGTGCCTGTAAAGGGTTTAATTGAAATAAATGCTTTGAGTTTAAGTTTGAGCTGCTCCATATGTCGCTGCGTCAGCCGCTCGCCTCGCGCCCTCGAGTCCTCGCGCCACCGATACAGTGACGCGAGTACCTACGCCTCAACCTAACCTTTTTTTTTTTTTTTTTTTGGTCTCGGGGTGGAAAATCCTCATGGATGTCCTCCGCCCTGGGGCGGGCGGAGGGGTCTGTCAGACTCGTACTGACTAAAAACCACCCCGGTGTTCCATCTCACACCTACGTCGGGGGTCGCGGGAACGCAGATACTTCCGCGACCCTCGGCTGGTGCCGGCCCGCCTCTGCGGGCCACCTCGAGTTTGGGGGGAGTGAGGTGTTAAACTCCCCCCTTACATCATAGAGAGGCGCGCGTGGAACACTACGCGCCGCCATCTCGGGTCCTAAGGAGTAGGGGGCGATGGATTTCCCCAGATCCGTCGCCCCTGGACCCATTTAGGGGGGCTGGAAGAGGGCGTTATCCGCCCTCCGCCGACGCCCACGCCTCAACCTAACCTAACCTAACCTCACCTTTTACCATTTAGTCGGGGTGCCACTTAAGCGGCGTAATTTTTTTTTATTTTGAAGAACTAATTTTAAGTGCGATGTTGCATTTAACGCCGCGGCAGCGGCCGGCGAGCGCTACTTCCAAAGTGATCGCTTTACATAATGTCATATTTGGAAACCCAATAAAAGTGCATCAACTTTTTTTGCGTTGTCACCCTACTTTGTTTGATGTGTTGTATGCCGCCGCCATGATGCTCAACAAAAACAGATAGTCATCAACGCCTCTACCCGGTGGATAATCTAACTATTTTACGATATGATCACCAATGTTTGACCACATCATGAAGTAGTCGTGTGTTTAACTGTTCATATCGGATTCAATTATCTGGCCAGGCCACTTCATGATGTGACCAGTGGTCGATATTCTTTTCATGAAATGATCAATTTTAAGATCTGGCCACGACATGCATATAATATTATTGGAACTGCAATACATTGATATAATATGATAATTCAATAATTTCACCAGGATACAAGTTTAATATTATTGATTAGTAACAGAGGAAATGTGAATCAGGACAGTATGCTTCGTTAGCAGTCCGTATTGAAAAACTTTCATGAAAAAGAATATCCTTTAGACCGCATGTCCTACATCTTTCAGCTTCTCTGTAAGGAGTAGTATATAAGAATAGATTCGAAACCATTTCCAGGGTGTCTTGTGGTTTTTAAGTGTTACTACTAACTTAAAAAATTACTAGCTTTAGCCCGCGGCTTCACTCGCGTGGATGTCGGAAAATATCCCACGAGAACATACTACCAGAATTAAAAGTACCCTATGTACTAATTCAGGCTATGAACTACCTGTTTACCAAATTTCATCCAAATCTGTTCTGCAGTTGTTATGCCAATCCGGAACATTCATCCAGACCAAATGTTAGACCTTAGATTATACTTAGAATAAATTAGTTGCATGTATAACTAATAAGTCCTCTTCCTTCAAATTTTTCTTTTGCTGTGCCCAACATGGTCCACGATTGTTACAACAAATGTGTACTCACTAACTAAGGATATACATTGTGGAATGCAATAAATTATTGAGTATTGAGACAAACAGCAAAAATTCTAAAAACTATATTTTCGGCATCAGACTCGTTTCTTTCAAAAATATCTTTCACTTCATTAATAATTTATCATATTTATAGATATAGAATTTAGATTTTTAGGTGTTTTATGTTTAGTACGTCTGATGATGATAATGATCCGTCACACTTATTTGATTCATCAACCTAATAGCTGACTAAGAAGAATTAACAAATGATGTTAAGTGTCCAACATAACATAACATAACATCACGCCTTATCCCCGAGGTTGAGAGAGGATATGAGTTAGGCAGAGGTGTATCTATAATAGACACACATTTCACCAGACTAAATTGTTACCTGTTAATTTAAAAGAAATACACAAGCAACATTGTAGGGAATCACTAGTATTTTGTATAATGCGGTAAGTGCGTTACGCTAAATGCTAAGGTTGAGCCAGAACGGACCGCATAGCATCACGATAGAGCTTCATCGAGAGGTGAAGATCACCTGCCGCATCATTCGCCAAGCCTTTGTCTAACTAACGATTATTATTCAAATTAAACGGGTTTATTCAAACCTTACTTTTGTTACGAAAACAGAAAACAGATTTATCATTCGGCTTTGAGGTGTCAAATACACAATATTATATTTGTAATATAAATTATCTGCCGCCAAGTTTTACTCTTTTTGTCACTAGTCTGCTTTGGTTCATTAATCTATGAAGAAGGGCATTTGAAATTGATATTTTAATCCGGTCATTTTACATCTTTGGACCAGTTTACGTAAACCATATTGCTATATTTTTTTGTAATTTATTCATAATCTATTTAAACGGAAGTGAAACGTGTTTTTTGATTTAGCGGATAAGATAAATTGCGTTTGTTACGATTACGAAAAAGGTAAAAATAAACGTCTGTTACATGCTGAACACTATCGTAATTAGTAAAAATGACCTTCAAAACCATACATTGAATTTAGTTATGCAGAATGTAAATTATCGGAAGATAAAGTTCATCGATTCACGGTTAGTCAATAAAAAAGAGCGACTATTTTTTTTTAAAGCTTGTTTAACGAATTCTCTGAGGTGGCAACAGAAATAAATCTTTTAGAACCAGTTTTCTATAAAGGTTCTAAGATATTGTGTAATAGTTAGATGGATGGGCTTCGCGCAATCGTGTGGGCTCGGCAGCCTTCTGTGGTCAACAGACGTTACATCTATAAAATCGAAGGACACTCAGCCATGAGAGACAATGAGATCAACTTCTTAGCGATTTATAGCCTCATTAGCAGCCAAATGGCCTTTTTGATTCCATAAACGTATCGTATTCAAATAAAATTGTTTAGGGTTTAATCTTATTTTAATTTACTCCAAACGAAGAGCTTTGTAGACGCTGTTAATTGATAAAATAATTATTTTGGCATACAACTAGTATTTAAGTAAATGAAGCGATGTTCTAATTATAATTAGATAATCTTAACAATACTCTAAACATGCGGTCTTTATCTCTTACTTGCAATCACTTTAAAACGTGTAAACTACATTTAATTGGCACTTAACAGTATTATTTTACAGAAATAGGTAATAAAGATTCTCCAATATTGTACCTAGGTATAGTTAGCGATTACGTTTAGATGATAATAGTTATTTGTTATACAAGAGTGCAAAGTTGCTTTTTAACCGCGTGTTCAATTTTGATGACCGAGCAAGCGAAGGATTCTAAAATTGAATCACGAGCGCAGCGAGTGATTCAAAATTAGAATCCTGAGCGTTAGCGAGGGAATCAAAAGAGCACGAGGTGAAAAATCTTTGCACTCGAGTGCAACACGTAACTTTTCATTCCACCTCAGCGAGGAAATGACTAAATGCAAAAAAAAAAACGTTTACAATCACAAGATAGGTACACTTTTATTTCAGTTTAGGTATTAATTACTACATTATGACAGGTAAGTATTACAGAATAATCTTTAAATTATAACAAAATAATACTAAGGTATAATTAAGAAATTTTTAAAGTAACGTTGCTACAGTTATTTAAATTGAGTGTAATATTTTTGTTTGGTACTGTAATATTGGTGTTAGTCACTTGTGTACTGTTTTTCGGTAAACTATCTGTCATACTTAATAGTTGTACCGATTCATCGGATTCCCTTGGCGTGAATGTTGGAGAGAGAGGGAGATGGTTAGGTGTTTCATAACGGCTTATTTTTGATGTAGAAGGGCCAGTACAAGGATCCGATTGAGGCTCTTTCAGTGTAATGGCTCCTACGATGCCTTCACATATTTTAGACTTATTTTGGATGGAATCCTCTATGTATCCCTCTACAACTGCATTGGACTTCCAGCCTCCGTGGCGCTTAAGGGACAGCAGATCAGCTCCGGAATCAGCCAAAAGTGTGGCTGAAGTTCGTCGGAAACAATGACCCGTGTACAACAGGGGTTCTGGAAGTTCAAGAAATGTTGCTATTTCTCGTGGGATACTGCCAATTTTATTAGTACCCATAGGCTGTCTAACACACTTTCCATTGCGATACTGTAGAAAAAATCGATTGATTGGAGTGTTAGGCGGGCGTAAGGCTTGATATTTCTCAACAATCGTTACGTATTCCTTGCGAATGACGAAGTTGCGGTCTCTTTTTGTCTTTGTATTAGGTAAATTAATTAATAGTAAATCATCTGAATGTTTCTCAATGTTTTTGACATTAAGTTGTGTTAGTTCATTAGTTCGACATGCTCCGTTTATTCCAATAATAAGAACAACCTGTAACGTAAAGAGTATTGTAGTAGATAAATGAATAAAATTGATATGAACGCATAATTATGCCTATCAACATCTACTAAGTATACTATTTAATTGAGATTAATATACTTAAGTAGATACTGAATGTGCAACTGACTTACTTTTGCCGCCAAATATACGGAATCGGGTGCTTCGTTAAGAAACTTTTCAATATCAGATACTGTGAAAACCTTCGATTTTTTTGGTTGATGACCAGATGAGGCTCTTTTTAAAAATGCCACTAATTTAGGATAGGTATCGATATGTTTGTCTTTTTTCATCTTTATTGTTGCTTTTAGCATCGAATACGTACTCCATAGAGTGCTTGCTTTCTTGTTCTCGGATAATTCTATAAAATATGCCAGCAAAACGTTTTCTGAGAAAGTTTTGGCTCCTTTTGCTAGTCGCCACGTGTTGAACATATCGTACTGTTTTAAATACTTCTCGCGTGATTGTTGAGGGAGAAAGCTCATTTGCGCATTATTAACAGTTTCAGTCAATTCTGTTGGCGTCAAGCAAACTTCCTCGTCGCTAGAATCACTCATTTTAGTTTTTTCACTTGTTTTCAAGTTTCTTGTTTTTAATATACCTAAGGTTTAACAATGACGTGAAAAAATGCCGCGTAAAGAACCGCGTACAAAGCAAATTGAAAAAAGAACACCAAGAAGGTTCCGAGTCTGAGTTTTTAACAAATTAAAAAAAAGTTGTATGATATATTCGGCACCATAGAGGTAGCAGTAAATAGGTTTAATGTTTTTTTTAATTCACAAACTTAGTGCACACGATGTTCTAAATTCAATTTACTTTATCCTCTAGAGAATAAAAACGGCTCTTCCACTCAGATACTGAAGATTAAAAATACTCTTTCCGAGATGGTGGGATGAAAAATACATAGTTTAATTGAATTCCTGTTAGGTCATATTTTTTAGAAATACCGTCATGGACGTCCTAAAATGTTAACGAAGACAGACTCTTTGCGGAAGGTATAAAACCAGCATGTCGATTCCCATAACCACTTCACCGTGAAAACATGTGAAGTGAGCGTGGAGTGAGCTGTCAGTGTCATCTCACCCTGTTGGAATGAAACTCACTTCACCTAAGTTTTCACGGTGGTAGTTTTATGGTTACAGAATAGCACTGCTGGTGTCATGATTCAACTACGAAGATGCCTTTTTCCAGTAGCGATAGGCTATGGAATTATAAAACAAAGGGATTCTACCGTTTCCTAAGCAAAGAGGAACGAACTGCTATACCGCATTTTATCTAAAGACTTTTATCATGATATATACGATAATTTAACATATTTTGATACTAGCAATTTTCCAATAGATAGGTAATCAATATAACACACCAAGAATTAACTCACAAAACCCCGGGCTTATTTAAGGACGAGATGGGGGGTGGCGTAATTACAGAATTTACAGGTTTACCAGCGAAACTGTATTGCATTAGCAGTTGAAACACACGGATAACAAAAGCGAAAGGTATGTTTAAATCTGTTATTAAGCATTTAAAAGAAAGTAATTACAACGATTCTTTGTTATTAGATAAAAGTCAATCTTTAAAAATGAATATCATACGATCTGTCAAACATTTAGTGTACTCACAACAAGTTAGTAAGCAAGTATTAGAAACACGGGTTTTCATAAACCTAGATCGGGCAAGTCTACTTTACATCTAGAATTATTTTTTCCTCAATTGCAATTAATGTAAATCATTATCTTACTTTATACTTGAATTTTTTTATTTTTTTTTAATTATACAGAAATAATGACAACATTCTGATAGGTACTTTCAGATCAAATTCACACTTTGCCTTGGGGATTTTATGATGCGATGATCTAAAGCTAAACCAATGTTCGTCAATCTTTTTATTCAACTTATTACGTTTAGATTGAGCACCAATTATTATGTAATCCACATTTTGAGAACTACTGTTTTAAATTATATTCATTTGAAATATAATAAGATTTAAAATACTAAAATAAGAATAAATTAATGTGTTGTTTAGAAATGATATATGTTAATTATTTCAGAATAAGGGACGCTACGCTTACGCTACTATTATGATGAACTTATAATAAAATGATATGTCTAAAAACAATGGACTTTTATTCAAACGTATTCAGCTTCCTAATCGTTATCAACATCGTCGTCATCATCAAGACTTAGGACGTTACTTCGTAACGTTTAGCCAATGTTTACATTACAACCTGTAATTATCTCGTACTTATCGAAGTTCAGTGCTGCACGATCATTCAGGATTACCCAAGGAAAAAAGCATTAATGAATAACCTATCCATTTTTTTTTATATAAAACTATCATATTAGTCTTGAGTGGCATTGAATATTATGATGAATAGATTGCTGAATCTTAATAAATAAATAACACCTAAATATATAACCCAAAATGATATTTAATGTTAATTTCTGAATAATCGATTTCGAAGTCCACTTCTAATTCCGTCTTGAGAAGCTACCTATCTCATATCATCTGATCTGTCCAAAGGTTACAGGTGTGGTGATTGATTATTCAAATGAGGATAGCCAAAAATAAGGCCATAATTCTTACTTACACCAATTCCTTTGTATGAAAATGCTTTGTAAAATCGATTACTTTAATAATTATTGGTGTCATAATAATATACAGTCACGTGTATGTGCAAGGCCTTGACTCAAGCCTAATTTTTATCGTGAGTCCGCCCATTATGCCATCCATAATATGGTACTGAGAACTTTAAGTTATTAAAATGTAATCGTAAGAAAGCTCTTAGGTCAAAGTTTAAACTACGTAAACTACATAGTCCATTTGTTGATCAAATCAATTGGTTGGAAATGACAAAACAAATTTGCAAATCCGTAACAATATTTTATTTACACTTGCACGTACATAGTAAGTAATTATCATACGTATAAATAGCAAATAAAAGTGGTCGTTAAAATATATCACATTTTATTTTATTTTACTTCAAAATACTTCTAGGTTGTACTATTCATTCTGTATTGTACTTATACTGATGTGTAAGTTTCAGTGTTTCTTCAGCTTCTTACTTCTGCAGAGGCGCGCTTCTGGCGATGTAGGCGAGGGCACGGGCGATCTGGTCGGGCACGGGGGGAGACGTGGGGATGGCCTTACCCTGGAAAAATATAATAAATATTAGCTATTTACAATAAACCATATTCTATTTTAAAAGGTAATAGAATCCCTGCTAGGACTGAAATATAGAATAACAATTAAGTTACTCACAGTAGGCTGGTATCCGTTCTCGTCCGCGACGTATGAGATGGAGATGGGCTCTCCCTCAGGGGAAATCCAGGAGAAGGATCCCTGGGCAACACTTGGGGCTACAGGGGGGTTTCCACCGAAGTTGCGGGGAGTGCCCTGTTCCTGAGCCGCGATACCGTTGTCGGTTTCGTAGCTGAAAAATATTAAATTTGTTATGTAATGTTTTCCATTATTTCTTTCGTGGAATGATAAAATTCGGGAAGTGATGTGTACTCACAAGTAAGAGTAGCTGCCGTCAGGGTTGACTTCATTGCCGTACTTCAGGGTCTGAGCGCTGCGGGCATCTCCCTGGTACCTGGCCACGGGCACAGGGACGGGAGCGTACTTGGGGACGGGGACAGGGGAGTACACGCGGACGGGGGCGGCGGTGGACGAGGGGAAGGCGCGGTACGGCGCGGGGGTGGGCTTGTACTTGTACTGGTTACGGTTGAACTGGTTCGCAAAGGGGTTGGAGGGGTTCTTGTTGTATGCTCCAGTATTGAACTGCGCGCTTGCGGCAGCCACACACGCCAAAATCACCACCTGTATCCACAAAAACCAATTACAGTATCACTAGAGAAACACCTTATTTTTTCACATCATTTCACACTGCTGATAGGATTTATTTTTTAAATATTTTATTAATTCGTGTTCGATTTACTTACTGCGAATTTCATTTTGAATATCTAAGATTGTCTAGCTGCGGTGAACTAGTTTGTGTGCGGGTAAAAAATCCGCGCAGGCTTATATATCGCTCAAGGAACCACCCACTTTAGGCAGCGAACTGCAATAACATTTAAATAATTTGACGCGAGACTAGAAAATGTATTAAAATAACACTTGGGCTATCCATCCTGCTCGCTATTAACATTTTTAAGGTCAAATTCTAAGGTTCACAAAAGGTGTTGTTTGTTGGAATTCATATTTTTCCTGATTGATTTATATTTTTGAATAATGCCGCAAATTTAACTTCCGTGATAGTAGGCATCATCACGTTGAGTTCATTGTTAAGTTAATTTTAATTATTATTTATCATAATTGTATTTAGTCCGTTAAAATGGCCCAGTAAGTTTAGCATTTTTAGAATATAATAACTAAATAGAATAACTGCCTTTTTATTTTACTTAAACTTAATATTTTTTTTAAATATCTGCAAGCAATCATTAATCGCAATTAACGTTTTTTGGTTTTATTTTACGTCCAAAGTGATTTCAAAATATTCTGTAGTTGAAGCAGTTTCACTATATTAATGTTGATCAAGTCAGAAAATAGGAAACCTACCATTATATAGTATATACAATATATCACTGACTGGGACAGTATTTTCTCCATTGGTATGTAGGTAGATATATTCTATAGTTTATTTTAAGGTTTCACAAATAATATAAACTTTTTTTTTTTCATAAATAATAAAAATATATTATTATATAATATATTATTATAAAATGAATTAAGTACCTATACCTACTACTATCACTATTCTCATTTTGTTAAATCGTCTATTGTGTCCTAAAAATAAAAGTGCTAAAAATTAGTGCTTTCTCAGTGTAAGAATGGTTTGCCTAAGCACTGCACTGTATCGTAACGTACATAAACAATGAGTAGTCAATTTAAACAAACTTAATTAGCATATTTTTGCAGAATATGCGATATTATTTCTTCATGTCATTATTCTCCATAAGTAATTATAATGCAACTAGTGGAACATGTTCCTTAGCGTCTAATTTAATCTAGGTTAACTAATTTTGAAAATATTTTTTTGTAGTTTTTAGTGTGTTGTAGCTACAACAAACATTTTTAGCTTTTTATGATGGATCTCGTCTTAGAAAGTAAACCATTTCCGCTTTGTTTTTGGGGTGGCGACGCACCTTTGACACCTCTGGTATGTCCTTAGGCGGTTATCACTTATCATCAGGTGGACCGCCAGCATGTTTGCCATCTAAAAAACATTTTTTTTAAACTACTATATGATGTAATAGATTCAATCTGCCTAGCCTTTTCCCAACTATATTGGGGTCGGCTTCCAGTCTAACCGGATGCAGCTGAATACCAGTATTTTACATGGAGCAACTGCCTATCTGACCTCCACAACCCAGTAACTGGGTAATACGATACCCCTTGGTAAGACTGGTTGTCATATTTTCGGGCTTCTGACGACGCGTAACGACTGCCAAAGATCCACGAATGACAACCGGGACCAACGGCTTAACGTGCTTTCCGAGGCACGGAGGAGTCTCGGTATGCAAAGATGGTCACCCATCCACAGACCAACCCCGGCAATCATAGCTTAACCTGATGGATCGAACCTTGCGGCAGTTATTACTTAGCCACTAGCTTTTATAAAAATGGAATTCTAATAAATTAATTAAATTCATTGCAATTTTAAAGAGAGATCCTTTAAGGTAGTTATTTCCCCGCCATGGGATCTGGAGGAAAAAGTCCTCGCACACATTTGGGAGTGGCGCGAAAAGGCGAAACTCCGCTGCCGCGAGAAATCACGGCACATCGGACAGAGCTCCGGCGGGATCTCATGGCGTCATGGAGAGTGCGATTGTCGCAATCCAGTGCTAGGCACGCCACCATTGCGGCGATAAGTCCCCTCTTTGAGGAGTGGCTAGAGAGGCGCCACGGCTTCCTCATATTCGGGGTTGCGGGAAAGTCCAAAAGGGATACCGTGGCCCCCTGGCATTGCACAGGCAACAGAAGGAACACGGATGGGTTTTAGTCAGTAAGAGTCTGACACGCCCCATTTGATGAATTCCCATAAAAAAAATTTAAAAAAAGTGGCTTTGATCTCGCTTCTGATCCTAGTCCAGGCTAGCGAGCGACATGGGAGGCCGTCACCTCCTGCGAAGCAATAATGCTCGCGAGGGAACGCGTGAGGGAGTAATTTTCGATGATTTTGCGTAGGTTTCTAACTTTTACTTTTTAGGTGCTCCAACGCTGCATCCATGTTGCTATAGAAGCGAATCATAAGGATATCCTACAAAAAAAACGATGGCGTTTAATGGCATGATCTTGATGATCAGTTGACAGAGTCAAGTAAATTGACATCATCCCGTAAATATCTATACACAGCTCATAAAGAATTTGTGTTGCTGTACAACAACTGTGATTTAACGGGTTGTGCAGTACCCAGCTAAGTGGGATACGAACTAATGCTTATTTCGAAACTTACCCATTAGACGATTTAAAAGCTGTATTAAAACCAAACTTTGTAAAAAAGGGTACTATAAAATTTCAGATTATTTAGAAGATAAAAAAGCATGGGATTGAGGTGCTCGCTCTGCTAATCCTTGTGATAAAACCATAATATTTGTCATTTTTTATTATTATGTAAAATCATTAAAATATACTAGTTTTATATACATAATTATTGACATTGTTGAAAATTATAATACAAAATCACATGATTACTTTGTAAAGTATTATATTGTTATAATTTTTATTGTGAATGTGAGGACTATGTGGATTTTTTTTTCTCTGATTAATTTTTCTTTGTCGGTTGATTTTAATGATGGTCTAGCAGTTTGAGTAGTTTATGCGGCCTACCCAAATGTCCTTTCTTTGGTATTGTTCGTCGAGTTGAGCTCCTTAAGTTCTGAGTTGAGCTCCACGATTACTGACAAATGCTTGCACTGAAAGGACAGGTCCACTCAAATCTGTGTGGTTCTTTTCCCAAAAGACCATTTCAGACTAATCTACATGGTCCTCATATGGCCTGACCAAGATTATGTATGGACTTTAAAAGAGACTGTGACCTCTGAGTTTGTTTCGGCCTTTCTTCTCAGAGTAGTTAGATAGAAAACACCGAACTCATCCAGCAATATTTTTTTTTAACATGACGTGTAAAAGTGATTCCAATATCCTATTTACAGAATAAACAATTTCATTTAATTTCATTAATTTCATTTAATACCTACTCCATAGGATGATGTTCCAACAAAAATAAATACAAAAAAATATTTGATTCAATTTGAAAATGCAAAATTCTGTTCACATTTCATTCAATTAGCATCGACGGGCTGTCTGACCCACGCTGTCGTCGTTTTTGTACTTTTTAGTCTTCTTTTTTTTGTGTGGTTAGTGTCTAATCTGGTGTCAGAGTTTGAAAGCCGCCAATGGGCAGCTGACTTGGCTTGTCTAAATAAAATCAAACGGGTCTAAATAAAATCAAACTGGTTGCTAATTTAATTGTATACGTATATTTTTTTATATATGACATTGATTTTATATTCTGTAATTACTTCCTCCCACACTGACTTCTACAATGTTTGTAAATATGTGAGCTCCATGTATCCATCACTATATTAATTCTGTCTGATAATATGGGGCAACTCAGTTGAAGTTTTAATGGCATTTAGGGTACAAAAGAAGTGTGTTAGGGCAATATCTGGCGCCTGGTTTCTGGAAAGCTGTAAACCGTTATTTAAAAAACTTCACATATTACCTTTACCCTGCATGTACATCAAAGAACTATGTATGCTAGTAAAACAATATCCGCACAATTTTCGCATGCAATCAGAAGTCAGTCACAAAAAGGCTACTGCTAGAAATAATTATAAATACGAACTAAATGTACCTCAATGTAGATTACAAATGTTTAGAAGGAATGTATATGTTAATGCCATTCATGTGTATAACAAGTTACCTAATTTACTTAAGGAACTTCCCATCCCCATGTTCAAGAGAAAGCTGACAAGTTGGCTATTAGATAATTGCTTTTATGACATTGGCGAATATATGGAATATAGTAAAAATCCAAAATGACATAGACTTAACTTTGACATTTAAAGTAACGATTACCTAATTATATGAATACTATTTCACATTGGACTTATAAATCACAAATCTTAAAATTAATATTGTACGAGTACTTAGTTAAGACTGACAATTGAATATTTGTACACCTTATACTTTGTGGTAGAATGTATAGAACTAACAAAAATATTTTAACACCATACTATGTAAAACTACATTCTTACAAATAAATAAAATTCTAATTCTAATTCTAATTCTAATTTATTTGTAGTTGCTTCATTTTTTTAAATATTCTCTTTACCTATTGTGGTACAGTAATTTGATTCTAGGTGCATCGTTTTCACATAACACATATAATTATATAACTAATGTACCTATACAAAATATTGTAAAACATTTTAAAACGGTGGAATTTTTTGCCCATTCTTCTGCATACGAAAATTACCTTTTGCAAGGGGCGAATAGAACTTTTTTTTTTTTTTTTTTGTAAATATTGACATTCAAATGTGACATATAAGGGCCTATTTCAAATAAATGACTTGACTTTGCTTCACATGCCGTCGAGAAACATCTCTCAGGCATGCCAGTTTGCTCACGATGTTCTCCTTCTCCGTTTTTGAAGCAAGTGATAATTATGCAATACGCACATGAATCCGAAAAGTCAGAGGTTTGGGTTCAAACTCGAGACCTATGTCTCCTTTTGTATGTGTATATACTTTTACTTAACTTTTACTTACTAACGAGCAACCTCACAATATTTTATAAATTATGTTTTAACCATAAATAATTATAATTTGACGGTTGAATCACGCACCATTGTTGACAGCTGTGTAATCTACAATGTTTCAAAAAATTTCAAACAAAGAAAACTCGAATTTGATCACCTATGATTTGATCAAAATATATATACCATATATAATATAATATTTAGTGAAAAACTTAACTTTTCATGACCAAAACCGCGAGGCATTACTAGTTGTATTATAAAATATTCAATCATAATGCTAATGAATTATAAAGTAGACACCTATAACACATAATTGATTTTAAATTGAAGTTTAATTTGTTACAATCAGTGAACTTTGGCTGAGCATTGACATTGACTGTGTCGTAGGATCTTCTTCTTTATGTTGATAGTAGGACAATTGTGCAATTTTTTTTTGGACCAAAACTTCGCCAGTTCCAAGGCGTTATCGGTGGCAGCACCGATAACGCCGTGGGAGCATGTTTCTGATATAGTTTGCGATACTGCTCCAAATCCACACCCTGCTACCGTTCCGTCGAGGTTTGTTTTACACCTTCCTCTTGGTTTCAGAGATGGTTCAGGAAACTTCCAAGTAGATCACGGAAGTTTACGCCCTGCAGGAAGATGCTCGTTTTGTGTAGATATTGAGTAGGTGGGTGTACGAGCTACCCTGTACATTGACCTTTGCGGTAGTTTGTATGTCCTACTCACTAATGCACATCGATATTGTTTAGCTGTGCATTTCTCTAACATTGCATTTAAGTAGAACAATTGTGTTATATTCAGTAGCAATAAATCCATCAAGTGAATCATTCGTCTACTCATTTAGATAACATAACATACCTAACAAGTTTACATAACAAGTACATAACATTTTCACTGTTGGGCATTACAACCCCACAGTGAGGGAAAAGTATCCTGTCACAGTATGCAACAGGCGTCGACCGGGTGAATGCCATAGTTCTACGAATTTAATAAATACAGGTAGTGCACTCCACGACGACGCGCCCCACTCCGCGATTACTGTTTTTTTTTTTTTTTTTTTTTGTCTAGGGCATCTCGTAGCTCACCTCTGAGGTGATGACTACTTAACCGGTCAATCCTGTGGCTGCCTTAAGCTACTTACTCAAAGCCTCCAGCCAGGGGCAAAACTATTCTAAATTAAAACTGGGCGAACGCTCGCTAAGGGCACCCCCTGTGGGGTACGGACCTCGGCTTAGGGCGTCGCTGGGGGGAGGACAGCAAGTTGGGACAGGCTGGATCAAAGATGATTCATTATTATTAATCGGGGAATTTAAGTCTACATTTCTCAGCATAACGCGGGCTGGCGCTTCTGCGAGCAAGGGTCGATGGGGAGTATTATTTACTCGGGCGGGTCGCGGTCGCGGAGGACCTCGGCGGCGAGTTCGGAATGCGGGTCGGTGTCTGTGCGATTACTGTACTGTAAGCTGTACTTTAGTACGGAGCGGAGCGGAGTGGGGCGCGTCGTCGTGGATTGTACTATCTATACCTATATACCCGCGGTGTCTTGTTGTTACTTCAGCTTATTTTTCAATAACAGTGAAAGAAGTCATATTTTATTTTATAAAACACACACCACGAGCTATTGTGGACTTGAAAACTAAATTCGTTTGTTACAATTTATATTATGCATATTATTATGCAACTTAAATGTCAAATATCATCATCAATCATGAAACAATTAAAATCCACACAATTTTATTTTATGTTGATGTCAAGAGGAAACTAAATGTGCCGAAATTTAAATAATTCAATAAACGCTATAGTGCCTCGGGCTTGGTCTTCGCCATTTTATTTTACGTGTCCTAAACACCATTGCGTAGTGATTTATGAGTTTTAAACGAATTAAACGATAGAAGCTTTATTGAATAAACATGAGAATTTAAAATCTGCTCTATATTCAGTTTATTTTGTAAAGTTTTATTAAATTCAGAAATGTCACTAGTGTACCTACGTAATAGGTTTTGGCTATAGCATTTTTTCTTGCGTTATTAATGAGCTTATTTAATAAAAAGTGATAATAAACATAAAATGTTAATAACTAGTCTTTTGTGTATTAACAAAACAAACTTTAAAATATCTCGACATAGGAAACAAACATTAGAATAATTATAGGAGGTTTGTGGCGATATGTGGTAACATAGTACCATAAACTGTACACCTCGCTCTTGGAATACAGGCGTTAACGTTATGTTATTTTGACATAAGTACCTAATAATTACACATTAAAAGTCTAGTTATTTATTAAAACTCAATCAATCGTGATTTTCGTTCAATATTCTTAATTATTTTAAGTGTTTTGACTTTTTACCTTTACGATTTTTATGACCCGAACATAAAAGTATCATTTCGATGATATCAGATTATGATTTAATTAACAAGTGCCTCCCGCAGTTCTGCTTGTATAACTATTAAGAGAAAGATAAACATGTGTTTTTTTTCATCAGTTTTCCTGACAGTAACTTGGATTTTGGAAGATATGGCTATGTTCCTTAGAAAGCGTAGAAGCTTCTTTTCTTGCTTGTGAACCACATCATCTTCCTCATTTATTCTAATTTAATTCGGATTAGCGCCGCATGTGCCGCATGTATTATTATTTTCGATTTTGTAATAAAATACACTCGCGGTCAAATGATACGGGTCGATGACGAAAATCCATAGTAACCTGCAAATTCATAATGGTACATGCATGAAACTAACTTTAAATTACAGAGAAATTAATATTGTATGAAATAAATATTACAATATAATTAAATAAAAAAGTTAAAATTTTACTTCTGCTTGTTTTCTCAATTTTATTTTCAATCTGCCAAATCAAAATGATAAAAGGCGGTCATTGTCGTCTTTCTCCATCATTATTGAATTACTATCAAGTCGCTAAAACCAGAAGAATGTACACGTATCGTCACTATGTTAGAAGAAGGCAGAAGTCAGTGAAGTACCGTAATAACAATAGGCGTGTCACTTTCTACAGTGCAGCGAGTCGTCCAACGTTTCCGAGAAACTGGGCAGAATATAAGAAAATGTACTACGACTCGAGAGAATTAATTTATTGTTACGACCATGCTCCGAAATCGGCACCTCACGGCAGTTGAAGTAACAAATCAACTTCGGGAGACCCGTAGAGACGACGTAAGCGGACTGTAAGGCGCGGTGGCTCTTTGAAGCTAATTTGACCCCATATAGACCCGCAAATGGTTCAAAACTTGAAAGGGAACATTGGTAAACACGAATACGTTGCACCCGCAAACACGCACAATGGGGAGACGAAGAATAGGCAAGAGTAATGAAAATGAAAAATATTTTAGACAAAAACCTTCATAACAATGAATTGTGTTTAGAGCCTCCTTTTAGGCAAAGAATGCCTGTGTTAGGAGACTCCGCCCCTCCATATCTTAGATAAATGTTACATATTTAGCAGCATGTTCTTATTTTAAAATCTAGCATCTTGAGTATGTATCATGTGAACGTGATGTGCTTTAGTAGGTGTGGCGTGTGTGTACTCGTAAGATGTAGTGTGGTATGATGTGATCTGATGTGATGTGTGGTGTGGTGTGTGGCGAGGTGTGGTGTGTGGTGCGATGTGGTGTGTGGTGCAGTGTGGTGTGTGGTGTAGTGTAGCGCGGAGTGGTGAGTTGAAGGGTAGTGTAGTGTGTGGGGTAGAGTGAGGTGTGTATGTGTGTGATTATATTACTCGTGATAAACCAGAAGAGCTTCCGTATCCTCATAACTAAGAGACTTAATCCAGTTTGTTATAATTTTTTTACAGTCGTAATTATTTTTATTGTGTACATATATGTCTTTATTAATCGTATTGTATATTTGAGCTGAGAGATGGTAAAATTGTCTGCTACTAAATTTGGTTTGGTTTGGTTTGGTTTCTGACGAATCCAAATTTATGCTGTATGCACATGGTGGGCGGCGAAGAGTCTACCGATGGCAGGGAGACGTTTTATTCCAGCTTGTTTTGAGGAAAAAGTGCGGTTTGAGATGGATCTGTTATGATTTGGGCTGGAATCTCTTCAGAGAGTCGCACGGAGTTAGTACTGATAGAAAATGGTACGCTAACTAGTGCAAGATAATAATGTGGAAGAAATTCTTAAAGAGCATGTCGGCCCATATTTAATTAATTTGGGTAAACTTCAATATTCATGCATGACAACGCCAGGCGCCAGGCTCATATACGGCTCAAATTGTAAATGAGTATTTTCAGGACATTGGCATCAATCGCATGGACGGACCCGCGAGAAGCCCGGACCTGAATCCAATTGAACACGCTTGGGACGAGCTTGGGAGATGTGTAAGAAATTGAAACTAAGCCCCAGCTAAACTCAGAGACCTAAAATATGCGTTAGTAAGAATGGACCAATATTCCGCAACATCGCATAAGAAACTTAATAAACAGCATGCCCAATCGCCTGGCAGCTGCGAGAAGAGCCCGTGGAGGCAATACAAAGTATTAATTTTGTTTTAAACTTCGTTTTTGTGCTGTATGTGAGGTGCCAACCATAATTTATTCCAAGTTAAAGGTTATTAATATTTTGTTTTTTTATGTAATTTTTACGATTAAACTAATAATGTTTCCAACATTTGGTGTTTTTTATTAACTGGTAAATTATCTACTAAAGTTTCTAGTGCCCGTATGCGTATTAACCAGTGCATGAGATGTCGAGATAAATAAATATTTATGAATCGTCTCTTACGACAAGTGGCGCCGCCTCTGCGGGACTTCTTTCGTGAAATGGAGTTTATTTGCGGCCGGTTCGCCATTTTATCCTCTCGGTGTTTGGTACCAAAGTTGGGTACGTCAACTGTCAAATGATCTTGAGTTGCGGTTAAAATTTGTGAATTTTGGAGTTATTTGCTGCGTTATTACGTTTAAACTCGGCCCTATGGTGGAAATCATACAATAGCGAGATGCCCAATTGCAATATAATCGGATGTGGCGTCAAAAGAAGCGGATATCACCCGAAAATAACTTTGCACCAGTACGTACATAAATTTCAGCTGAATTATCTTTTGATTTAGACGATAAACAAAAGATTCTGCATTCGTTGAAGAGCTTCAACAATAAAGCATTCATAATTTCCCTTTTGCCATTATTTTGAACAGTTTTACTTCACGAAATCATTTTCTTGTTATTGAAGGGATATAATAGTGCATTTAGACATTTTATTTATCGATAATACTATTTTATGGTTTTTTATTGGTTTTATGTTTTACTTTCAAGGTTTCCTGCTAATAATCGAAAAAAGAAAAAACAATTGGTGTGGAAAATTTAAAGATGTCAACAAAACTGTTCATATTTTTGTTCTTTTCACTTTGAAGAATCATGTTTCAACCGGATACTCAATAAAGTAACATTATATGACGATGCTTTACCTTCACGAATCTTATTGGTAAGTAACATGTTATAAATTTATCCAACATGATTCTCTAGTGGCTGGTGTTGAAAATGATGGTGATGTCCTCATTTGCAATATTTGTTTAATGCAAACAAAGAGTGATGTAAAGAATGTGTTTGAGTGTGGTCTTAAGACTTAAGATCAATTAAAAATTATATTAATAAAATTAAGAAACAATAAAAATACTAATCATTTTTTTGCTTGTTTACAGCCAGTGATTTGAACAAATATGTCTGGCATTTTAAATGAGAATGATCAAAATCAGACAAACTCACAATGTAAAAGAGATATACATGAATTTGAGATACAAATATTATGGGAAGAAATCTAATGAAAGAATATCACATAGAAATTACCTGAACAAAATTGTATTGTTCCGAACTGAATGAGATTGATTTATTTAATATAACTTTATTATAATTAGTGTTGACTTTTAATTAAAACCCACAATCATTTGCGTGTTAGAAACTTAGCATCAAAAATATTAATTATGGTGGCTCCGACAATTTTCAAAATTTCTTTATTTCTTTTTCACTGATTATCGGTGAAATTCAAATGTGTATGTTGATCAAAATGAGATACACAAAGATAAAATGATAAAATAATAATAATATAAATTATAATATTTCATTTAAAAATTACCATCTGCGGGCCATTGACGGAGCCACCTGTTAAAGGTATGAGGAACAGGGTGTAAAATTCATTCATCCTCTATAGAAAAGGAAGGACCCTCTGACCAGACGGGTGTCGTGTCTGGCGGCCAACTGTCCGATAGTTTTTTTGAAGTGAAAACTTCTTTAGGCGCGTTGAGCACTTTTTGTGTGAGCAAAAATCATAGAAGTCCCGTCATCTTTACCGGACGTTTTCCAAGAGCTATATGTATACTGTGTATATATGTGTACTTTTTGGGTGAACAAAAAGCGTGAAACTCGCGTCATCGTCATCGCACGCTTCCCATGAGCTATATGTATACTGTGTATATATGTACATAGATATATCGGCAACGAGATGAACTTGTTGCTTATATGTAGTATACAATGGAGTGAAATCAGTTACAGAATACTAGGTCGATAAAAAGAAGTAAGTATGTAACTGTCCTCGAGGTTTCAACCTATCACAATGGGAAACATCAAAATAAGTTCTACGGTTTAGCCGCGAAAGAATGACGAAGCAAATAAAATAAACAAATAAATGAAAGGCATATGTTAGAAAACTTGGAATATTTTTACCCGTAAATATTGTACTGTGACATTATGAAAACATTCTCACAATCTTTTTTCGATATTATAACATAGAAATATCGATAAGGGCTGCCCTAGTAGACGCCATTTTATCCTCTCAGTAGAGTGTAGGTATACACGTTTTTCTTGTAGGTATGCCAAGTCCATAATATGTTTTATAAGTCAATGAAAGCAAACATTTGACAGTTGTCATTCATCGTATGTCCACACAGTCGAGACGTACACTGCGCGCCTTCTGCTGGATAACGGCAGTACGGCGAACTTTGTTACACAGAGCTTATCAGAAAAGGTGGGTTGTTACGACGTGGTACGAGAACCAAGGTAACGGGTATTAATAATAACATGTATCCATCAGTATCAATCGCAACCTCACAATAGAGTCTTTATGCTGTACCATTACTGCAGATATCGAGTGTCACATTTTGCCTGAAATCACAAGGGTTCTACCGTTTTCATTCCTGCATATCAATCACGTTCCTATTCCTTCAGGTCTTAAGCTAGCAGACCCAAACATAAACATTCCGTCAGTCGTAGACATACCCCATGAAAGATAAGTCTACCTTAGCCACTCTGACCTGGTTGTACTAATAAGTCCCTATTTCTTGTACTATAATTATGTCTATCACCTCTTTTACTAAAAAGATGCAATTTTTTTCTTACGTACATGATGTTTTCATAGATATATTGACAAGGTACCGTCATGATGTTAATATCCTTAAACAGTTCCCTTAGAGATTCGTGCCTGCGGAGATAATATATATGGCTCTGATCGCTCTTTTCTGCAGAATAAAAATATACCCGATGTCTGCAGCACGTCCCCACAGTAAAATACCGTTTCTTGATCCTATGAAAATAACTGAAATAGACTAGCCTCACGGTATCTACTTCAATAAATTGAGGGATTTTTCAGACAGCTAATGCTGCTGAACTTAGCCGTCCTGCAAGAGATGTTAAATAAGGACCCCATTTGTAGCCTTGAGTCGAGCGTGATCCCCAGGAAAACAGTTTTATCGACAAATTCTAGTTTCTCTTGATTCAATACTATCTCACAATTACTAATTTTGACATTTGGTGAAGAAAATTTTATGCATTTAGTTTTTTTTCCATTGAATACTAAATTATTAGCAGTGAACCAATATTGGACCTGCAGTAGGGCGCTATTTACGTAGTCAAAATTTGTAGTACGTCTATCTACCTTAAATTATCTCCGTATTATGCTGAGATAGGGGCCTTTTTGCCCTCGCACAGGTCTTTTTTATTTCGTGCGTGTCCCAAATAAAATATTTTTCTTTCTTTCTTTCTTAAAAATTAAGGAAGTATCGTCAGCAAATAACACCATTTGTGGTTGATTTTTTAATAAATGGAGTATAAGATTTAAAGAAATAAAATCGGGATCAGGTGTTAAGAACGTTCGGAAATGTGATTTGTGCAACCATTTTAATTTTTAACAAAAATTGCAACATACCGAGATACTGAATCAAATATGGGTAAGATGAAATGTGGAAAAAAGTCCCGTAAAAGATTCATCGATCGCAAAAAAAAGAAAACAGGATGTTAGCGAGCTGGATCAAAATATGGCACAATTTATAAAAACTGTTACCTACGAAGTACAGAGCCTTGCCATGTCATTTTTTTAAAGCATAGCGTCGAGTGTTGATAAAATTAGTGATGAGGAAATGGTCGATTTTTAATATGAAGTTATAAAACTATCAACTATGCAATTATCATTTTTGTTTGCTTCGTAGTTAACATTATTTTCTTCACAAATAAACGAAAATTAATAACAGTCTTGTGTTGTCTCTCACACCCTAGCACGACTGCCCGAAAACAATCTTAATGTTAACACGTTCCCATTCGTCTTGTCTGCAGTAGACACGAGAAGTTTTCGTGTCTAGATCAGACAAAATTCTTGTCATGTGTACATAATGAATTGGTCCTATTTGCAGCAGACACGGTGAAATTTCTTAGCGCGTACAAGCGGCCTTAGTGTTAATACGAGTATTAAGACACACGAATTAAACAGTCATTTTCAATACGAAATCAGGGGAAGCAAGTCTAAAGTGAATAAAACAAAAATTTCTCGATATGTGGAGGATCTCGGACGTTATCGTGACCACATATACACGGACGTCCTTGGTTTTTTTATCAATCAGTTTTTTCTTTATATAATACGCAATAAATGTTAATTTGTAAGTATAATTGTGTTAAAAGGATAGTTCTTCTACATATCAATGTACTCATAATTAAACTATAAGTGCGATATGCTTAAAAAAATAAAATGAAATGAAATGTATTTATTTGCCAGAATATAGATATAACTTGGTAGAATAATTTTAGTCTAACTATATTCGACTTATCAGTAGTGCAAAAATTTATAGTATGTATGCGTAATAATATCATGAAATTATATCAATGTCATTTTAGTCATACACATCATAGTCATATTAAAATGTACAGTCTTGCTTCGTTATATTAACTAGACAACATTACAAATTATATTAATTAAGTTTATTAGATTGTATCTCACAGTTAAGACAGTTCATCGATGTATTGATTAGATTTATAAATATTGTCAAGAATTATAATTTGAATAAGTGTTCGTAAATTTATATAGTTATATCATGTCTGTTTAAAATTTTAATAATCATCTATTGAATAAAAACATGTCACAAAACCAATTGTTTAAAGTTCGATTAAATTATAAGTTATTATTTTTTCCGGTAGTTTATTATAAATTTTCACCGCCCTGGTGTAGCAGTTTCTGTCTTATAACTTTAATCTACTTCTAGGTAGTACCAGTGGTTTTTGTACTATTTTCCTTTTAAATTGGGCCTTATTGGGCACCCAGCTCAAAAAGTGATGGGTGGTTTTTAACGAATTTACACATTTCAAAAACGTATAAAGATGGAAGTGTTAGTAAACGTATATCAGTGAATAATGGTCGTCACGAATCAGTCCACTTCAGATTATAAATTGACCCTATGCATTTTTTCTGGGCTATAGAAGATCTCTGGACGTCTGTAGAGTTTCCCCATATGATTATCCCATAAATTAATGGTGAACAGACATGAGTGTGGTATACCATTAGTGCTGTTTCTTTAATCGATTTTTTTTTTATTTTTCGAAGTGCGTAAACGAATTTGTAATTTTTTTACAAACAAGATCTACATGAGATTTCCATATACAATAATTATTAATGTTTATTCCTAGAAATTTTGTTTCATTTACGTCTTCAATTATGTTATTATTATATTTTATTGGCAAGTCTATTATCTTTTTATTACTTTTGTTTTTATATGTCAGGTATATCATGAATTTAGTTTTATCGGTATTTATTTCTAAACTGTTTACAATTAACTAGCCATGTATACCCTTTAGAGCTTCATTGGTGACGTTTATCGCCTGATCAATAGTAGCTTCTTTAGTTAAAACAGTGGTATCATCTGCGAATAATATAATGTACTGATCCGTTGATTCTGGAATTTCGTTTATATAATTATGCTAAAAACAATATGGGGGCTAACACAGTCCCTTGTGGTACGCCATGTATTATCTGAGTGTTAGTCTCTTGATGCATTTTTATAATCTCTGTGCACTGTTTTCGACCCCTTAAATAACTTTCAAACCAATTTTAGGCAGGGCCTCTTATACCATACTGTTTTAATTGATTATCATGGCATACCATATCGAATGCTTTGGTCATATCAAGAAATACAGCTATAGGAATCTGGCCGTGCCCCCGCCAATTTGTTTTTTGTCTACTGAACTGAGAATTTCTCTTATTAATTTAAAACATGCCAATATAGTGTATTTATTTTTAATAAAACCGTTTTTCTGTTTACTTACTACTTCATATTTTTCAATAAAAAACAAAAGCCTAGCACACATTACTTTCTCAAATATCTTGGAGAGGATCGGTGCCAAAGTAATTGGTCTGTAATTCCCCGCTTCTGTTTTTGAACTGTTTTATGTAGTGGTTTTACGACGGAGCATTTTAGAGCATCAGGAAATGTTCCGTTTTCGAAGGACAGATTTACTAAATCGGTCAAAGGCTTTAGTATAGCAGATACATTATAAACATATATTTTATAAACATTAATAATATTATATCAACATTTTCAACTGGTTCGAGATAGATGGAGTTTGCTAACCTTCTCCCATGATTGTTTTGTTTTTTGGGTCCTCTATGGATTTTGGTTTCGCGATGTTTATGAAAACGTTGTTGAAATATGTTGCAATGTCATCATCTTTGTCCAACCTGCATTTTCCATCCGAAATTTCCTTGATTTCATTGGTCGCGTGGTTTTGTTTAATCGTTCATTTACTATTTTCCATGTGACTTTACATTTGTTTTTAGCTTTTTTTATAGTTGGTTTATTTTTACTGATTTTAATATTGGCAACACATTTTCTTAATGTTTTACTATATGTAGTATATTTTAGCTTGTTGTATGTACTTTTATTTATTTATTTAATACTTCAAGCACATAAATGTACAGAGGCGGACTTAATGCCATAGGCATTTTCTACCAGTCAACCTTTGGGTGATGCAGAGACAAACAGTGGTAGGTGCAATAGCGAGAATTGACGAAAAAAATATTTATTGTAGCGCTTACACCGCCACATACGAACTACGCATCAAAGACATGACGTCACACAAATCCTGCATCGTGCAATTAGAGTTTACCGCGCGAACGACATATAAGACTGTCCGACATCAACAGTCGGGCAGTCGGCCCGCCAGACACAATAACCGTCTGGGCGGAGGATCCTCCCTTTTCTATGGTGGATTAGTGAACTTTACACCCTGTTCCTCATGCCCCTAAATTGGTGACCCCGACATGATGAACGTCAACGCAGCCTTCGTGCAACTACTTCAGCGTGACGTCATCATCATCATCACTCCCGCAAGCTTTCGTGAGGCGAGTCACACAGACAGCCAGCACCCACGGCTTCAATGGGTATCCTGACCACCAGCATGCAGCGAACGCGCATTCCTGGTCATCACCCTCAGCCTCATCAGCAACCTTGGCACAGCACCTGCACTTTCGGCCGGTCTCACAAGCAGAGCCTATTCTACTCTCTCTCCTGGTTGACGCTAGCAGTCAGCCACAACCCGGCGCTATACCACATCTGACTCACTGGATCATGACGCAGTGCCACCCCGACTCACTAGGGAATTACCGCAGACAGTTCCGACTCACCGCGAACTATGCGGCACCCGGTTCCGACTCACTGGAACCTCCACTGTTACTGTGAAGCATCGCAAGATACAAGACTCAGCCCACTATCGACCTCCGGTCTCCGGAGGAGAGTGATGTAGCGGTTACACCGCCACATACGAACTACGCATCAAAGACATGACGTCACACAAATCCTGCATCGCGCAATTAGAGTTTACCGCGTGAACAACATATATAAGACTGTCCGACATCAACAGTCGGGCAGTCGGCCCGCTAGACACAACACCCGTCTGGTCGGAGGATCTTCCCTTATCTATAGTGGATAAGTGAACTTTACACCCTGTTCCTCATGCCCCTAAATATTTAAATATAAAGATATACATATATACGTATTTAAAACTATATAATAAATACACCCAAATTATATACTTATATAAATATAAGCACAGTTATGACAAAAAATGGGAAAACATTACCGTTGTGATGATACTGCCAGCTTCTTCTACTTTTGTTTTTATTATATTCGTTTTGTAATTTTCGCTTGGTTACAAAAGACTTTTCAAGTTCTTAGTAATCCATTTTGGGTTTGTCGAGTTTTCTTAAGCTTTTGACTTTTATCAGTGGAAAACAAAAAATAAACAAATATCATCATGGAATAAAGAAAACGCTTTATTTACATCTGTTTCAGCAAAGATCTCGGAGAAAGACATATTACTTAGGTAATAATTAAACTTCTTGAGATTACTCGTATCTCTACATAGGTCTCTTTTATATGCAAACCAATGTTGTTTAACATGATTCTTTTTTTTTATTATTGACAAAGTTTGCCCCGTGTTGTGATCAGACAGTCCTAATTCGTGTACCTCTCCTTTCGCATCTTTTGTATCACTAATTATATTGTCAATACTTTTTTTTTGTCGAGTTGGTTCTTTTGTATGTAGTGTCAAATTGTAATTGTATAGAATATTGATAAATTCATTTTTAATTTTAGTGTCGATTATAATGTCAATATTAAAGTCACCGCAAATTATATTATTATGTCTATTCTCTTTGTCCCGTATCCTATTTAGTACTATTTGTAGTTTCCTATGAAATATGTTCACGTCTGAATTTGGCGTATACATATGAGGCAATCAAAGTTCAAGACAGTACTTGTTTTTGACAAGTTGAGAGTAATGCACTACTTCAAACGCTTTGCGTTACGAGGAGCCAGTTGAAATACACCGACACAAGTTTTGGATAATAATGTCGTTGAGAGTCATGAGATGTTCCCAAATTATCACAATCAAATAAAATAACAAGTGACAGTGACAATCAATGCAATGCTTAGATATGGCACTTTAGCCGGGCCGAGGCAGCGCCACTATTATGCTGCAAATAGCGGCACTTTATCCGGTATGGATAAAGTGCCGTTAGCGGCACTCTATATACTTTCTCTATTTATTTGTATTGTATAGATAATATTAAGGGTCCAAACATGACATGTTGTGATTGAACTAATAAAATGAAGAAGTATTCAGTTAGATTCATCTAAGATTTCTATTATATTTCTACAACTGCAATATGAGCGCTATTGTGGATAAACCATGGATTATATTGAACTTGAACAACTATTTATGAAAAAGTTAAGTGTTCTACATTTTCATTTTCATGTTTTTTTTTTAAATCAAAATTTGTTATTTACTTAATTTTAAGAAATTAATTGACAGCAATATATTCAAATAAGTCGAACATCTTCGATTTCTTTCGATACTCGTACTGGTGTTTATACTAATAAGCGTGACTAAATTCATCGATATTATAATCATAATCTGCCGCAATTTTTCGTGTAGGTATTTTGAATTTTATTTTTGGTGAGAATGCTTTGACTTCTAACTTTTTAGGCCTTATGAATTATGCATTTTGCTAAATGTTGCATATCAAGTTCTACTAGAATTTATTGCATTTTTCACACCACGGCATAAAGTGATCTAATTTAAACAATAAATCACATTTCTTATTTTAGTTATAGGTATCAGTGGAATTATTTTATATGTAATAAAAAAGATCAAATTAGTTCGTTCTTATTTAATCACGTAAACCATTCGGAATACCTTGTTTTTACATCTTACACCATTAAAATGTAAATATCAATTTATATTCAGTATAAATAGCACATCCTGCTTACAATTGGTATAGGTAGCAACGTTACCACTTCGGCGTCGATATAAATAATTATTATTTACTAAATGCACCTATTTACAAACGTTCGTGAGAATCGCAAAGTCTAGAGGTTGATATAAATTGACTTAGATAATGTAGTTGATCGTCTAATTCTTTTGGGCCTTGAGAATGTATTCCAGAGACCTGGCGATGGCCTCAGGCACAGGGGGGGAAGTGGGGATGGCGTCACCCTGGAAGCAAACAACAAGGATTAGTCTAGCAAGTGAAAGTTATAGCAAGTCTAAAGTTGTATAAGCATATTTCACATAAATATTATGTGAACCAACATAACCACAACACCTTACGAACTATCATTTTATAACACTGACATTTTTATTTCATCAACCGGTTTTCTTCTGTCAGAAGAATCATTCTGTTTGATAATCTCTTTAGATCATACATCACTGGCTTGTTCCTCGAAACGTGATCAAGTGGGCACTTAATATGAGGACATGATAATTACGGAAGCTCTGACATTTGGAGTTTTTGCCAAATTATCAAAAACTCATCTCCGTTTTTACGATGACGATGATGAACGTCAATTGACCTTAATTTTAATAAATTGATATTCAATCTATTTTAAGTTACAATGAATCATCCTTTTTCATTTGCTGTATTAATTGATTCGTAAACTTACAGAAGGCTGGTATCCGTTCTCGTCAGCGATGTATGTGATGCCGATGGGCTGACCCTCGGGGGAGATCCACGAGAAGGATCCCTGGGAGACGACGGGGACTACAGGGGGGTTTCCACCGAAGTCACGAGGAGTACCTTGGGCCTGGGCGGCGATGCCGTTGTCGATCTCCAGACTGCAAAGTTAATAAATTGTGTAGATGGGTATAATTAATAACATTTTAAATTGCTTTTTAAGAAATATGAGTTTCTCAAGACTAATGATTGACTTATATGTACTTACGCGTAGCTGTAGCTGCCATCAGGGTTGGCGTCGTTGTCGTAGCGGAGGACGTTGGCGTTCTGGTCGTTGCTGGCGCGGTTGGCAGCAACTGGCCTGGGCGCGGCAGGCGTGGGACGAGGACCCAAGCGGGACTGGCTGCCAAAACCAGGGAACTGGGCGGCGGAGACTGCCAATACGGCGGCTAAAACAAGCTAAAAGAAACGTAGGTAGGTATTGATCACCAGAAACAATTCACTCACACTTGAAATCAATGCAATAGTAATGCTACTTACAGCAAATTTCATTTTTATTAGTTTATTAAGTGTTGATAGATAGAAGAGTAGATCCACGATCTGTTATTTAACTGATGTCTATTGATGAGATTTTTTTTACTTTTATACCAATCCAATCCATATATTTACGCAAGATGGCATTGATATTGGCATAATGTTTGCATATGTATTAATTACAAAGATGCAACATTTAGTTGTCAACAGAAAGCATCTGTCGCAGGCAGTCAGAATTACAAATGTATTATAATGACCATGTTGGGCAAAATACTGTATAACTTACCGGAATAAGTTCAAGCAGTTGTTTTAAGTTATCATGGTTATTAGTCACAGTTAAGATGGACAATGAAGATAACTACTAAATAAACAAGTTTTTTTTTTTGTTGTAAAAGTAATCAGTTCAGTATATATTGGGTAGCGCTATCCGAAGTGGCTAAAGAAGCAAAGCATTCCATGGGTACTTCTTTTTGTTATTTTATATCTATTTTTCATGTTTCTAGCATTCCACTCGTTTTTGAGTATCAAATTATTTATTATTGTATTAATGAATCCATAAAAATAAGTTATTCATAAAATAAATTACAACTTATAAACTTTTTTTCGATTCCAAAATAATCACATTCCATTAAGAAAATAATTTATTTTATTAATTGGGATGACAAGGATTTTAGAATGGAGTATCTCATTAATTTTACACTATTGGTATTAACCTAATAGCATTCCAAAAAATCAGAACTTACAGTGCATTTTTTTGTGATCTAACGCATTTTTTTTCTAAGGTGACTGGCCTATCTAAATTTCAGTTCTTAAGACCTGACCAGGCATTATCTTTAGAGTAGGTACTAAAGACAATTTCCACACAGGCTCCGCCCCCATGCACCCAACCACTCCACTTATGTATTAAACGATAACACATCAGTAACACTTAGTTCCATGACTAACAAAACAAACATGACAAACTCTGAAGATCTAATTATGAGGGAATATATGTTGGCAATGAATGAGCTGGTAAACTCACAAACACACAGCTGTGAGCAGTGTCAAACACCATACAATGTAGGTAGTTACACTGGACTATTCATTGACAACATGCAACACCACCTTACCGTACCCCTGTGTAGATTTGACATTTCCTGTTATTGTTGGTTCCAATAAACAATGTAAATAAATTGTAAAAAAATATTTTACGATGAGATTGGAAAAGACTTATTGATAGATGTATATCCGGGACACTCCATAGTAAATTACTGTATGCCTGGTTGTTCTTTATTTAATATTGTGAAAATGTGTGAAATGTAACTTTAACCAGGACACTATATTATTGATTTTTATGGGTAACAGGGGAAATGTGAACAAAGGAGTATTGCTCCAATACTATAGAATATTGTGTAATCTTAGTTTAAGAAAAATTGTGTTTTTACATTCCCATATAGTAACGATTTGCCACAAGAATAAAATAGTGTAAATTATGTTGGAAACAATTTGTATTTGACAATCTTTCCAACTATTACAAAAGACAGATAGCTGTGTCGCTATCATATTTTTTTTTTGTATTTCAGCCAAGAACTTGGCTAAACAACTTGCTTATTTTGAGCAATGCAAAAACATTTTAAATAATTCAACCAATAATTTGGCAACCACTGACATTGATTATCATTTAAATTAGAAATTAGGACAATAGAGGAAATCTCTTGCGTAATAAATAAAAAAAATGTAAATACTGGTTTAATATCACACCCATCAAATTGTAGTAACCTAAATAAATGTAATAATAATATTCAAATTAATTCTAGTTCATCAAAATATTTGAAAACTACATTAATAATTTGGTACATACCATCACGTCTGAATTCTCGAAAGGGTAGGTAGAGATGTATGGTAGTTCCATAATTCGACAGGGAGTAGGCATCAAACGTGATTTTGAGTACAAAACCATAAAAAGGTGTACCTTTCTATGGTTAAGTAGAAATGTTCAAGGAGATATGTTCATTACAGGATCGACACAGGGTGTGATAGGTAAGGAATTAGAATTGGAGCTGTTCATGAACTGTAGTTATATTGATATCCTATGTGTAACTGAACATTGGTTAAAAGTCCACCAGTTCATGTTTAGCTTTAACAACCACCAGGTTGCCAGCTCATTCAGCAGAGTTAGTATCATACGTGGTGGCTTTCTAATAATGTCCGGTATTCATCGTTTAAATACCAGTAATAACACAACCTTGCTGTACATCGCACTCGTCTCCACAGAGTAGGCAACTCGTTCATGGGTCCATGTATACGCTTTTACAACAAACTTCCTATTGACATTCGAAACTTACCCATTAAACGATTTAAAAGCTGTATTAAAACCAAACTTTGTAAAAAAGGGAACGTAAAATGTCAGATATTTAGAAGATAAAAAAGCTTGGGATTGAGCTGCTCGCTCTGCTAAGCTTTGTGATAAAATCATAAAACTTGACATTATAATTATTTAGTAAAATCATCAAAATATTGACATTGTTGAATATTACATACAAAATGACATGATTACTTTTTAAAGTATTATATTATTTAGTTTTTGTGAATGTGACTACGTGAATATTTTTTTTTTCTTTCTCAGTTAATTTTAATGATGGTCTGGCAGTTTGAGTAGTTTTTGCGGCCTACCTAAATGTCCTTTCTGTGGTATTGTTCGTCGAGTTGAACTCCACGATTACTGACAAATGCTTGCACTGACTGAACAGGTCCACTTAAATCTGTGTGGTTCTTTTCTCAAAATACCATTTCAGACACTAATCTACATGGTCCTCATATGGCCTGACCAAGATTATGTCTGGACTTTAAAAAAGACCTCTGAGTTTGTTTCGGCCTTTCTTCTCGGAATTTAGGCATAGATTGAAAACTGGTTGATATGTCGTAGAACGGTTTGATAATTCGAATTTTCGCCCAATTCAATATGACATGTCATACAATCTGCTTACGACTAGATAATTAGACATTGGTGAAAACATTTCTGTGGCAGATTGCATGATTCGTCATTTTGAACTGGGTGAAATAGGTTAGGTTAGAACTGTGACAACCACGCGCGGGCCGAGCGAGCAAAGCGAGCGGTGCCACGGCAGCGGCCGGCGAGCGCTATTTCCAAGTTGCTCGCAGAAATATTTTCACCATTGACTAATTATTCGTGTTTTCGCAATATCCCTCGGTTACCCCTAGGGTATTCGCGAAAATTCGAATTACTACTACAGATATAAAAGTGACAGGCTGGTATATTGAACCTTAGCCTGATATAATAAATATTTTTAAAGTGCATGTAACAGATATTTAATCGATATTTGACGTTTTAAGCTATCGATTAATCATCGTTATAAGTTGGGGGATTACATCACTGATAAAAATGCTTGGCTCATTGCTAGTCCTGCTAATTGATTAACTTTTTGAAAATACTGTTTTAGCTGCTGAAGATTGTAAGACCATCTTTGTATTGTATAAACTCAATTTCCTTTGTATTATATAATTGCATAGCACAGGTGTGAGTACTATGTACTAAAGAGCTACCATTACCGGGTAATATGTAGTATTTCATTGACTTGAATGTGCCGTGGCGGCTGTGAGTATGTCATGCTCACTCAGATGTCTCGCTGATGGTGGCGCGTGTGTTACATCATTTAGCTCCCTTCAAAATGGTTGAGCTAAATGGTGCTTATCCATGCGTCATGTTCGTGAACGGGCGTCGTCAGTTGGGACTAGTCATCTCTTAGCTGCCATGGCTTATTTTAATTTATTTTAAGTTTTTGAATAATTCTTTATTTTTTTCTTTTTATTACGGACGCTTTTACGAACGTGCACGTCTTTCTACATTGATCTCACATGCATAATTTCAAAATGAATGATGTAACCAATATTTTGTATCAAATTATTGATTTAAAAGAGTGTCCTAACTTCTAGTTACAGCTATATGTAAGCGGGCACGCCCTTTATGCCTGGAGGCTTTTTCTTTTTTTTTTTAGATATTGTTTACTTTTAGTTATTTTTATTTCTGCTTGAGTATAGTTCTCGATGCTTTTGGTTGGTATATTGGCGTGTGCTAGCTGTCATATGGCTATTAATTATAGCTATTTAATTTAAATTATTTTTTGCATATTGTAAATTGTCTTGCATACCTGTTGTATAGAATCATTTTTTATTTTTATTTCTAACTGAACAGACAGCTGTGCTGCTGGGGAGTTTGTTGCGCCACTTCTTTTTCCCAGCAAAAGCACTAGGAAGTGGTGAAGGGTGGCGTTTTGGGGGACTGTCTTATGTAATTTTGACGTTCGAAAAGTGCTGATTCTCAGCCTAGTTTGAATAAATGACTTTTGAATTTGAATTTTGAATTTGAATTTGTCCGTGGAGTTTCTTGCCCGTTCTTCTCCATAGGTACCTACTACGCTTTGGAATGGGCAACTAGCTTCATATTTTTGACTGACCGACCCTTGACAATTCAAAAGTGCCTGTAAATGGTTTAATTGAAATGCTTTGAGTTTGAGTTCATGAGTTTATGTGATGAAACACAAAGAGAATAAATTTAAATTAGGATTGTTGTGAATTGGGTTTCCCAAAATTTTCCGATAGATCGGAAAATTTGACTGTACCTACTAGATCTAGTAGACAGGTACTCATTTATAAAACTCTGTAGGTACCTGTAACTTGATTACCAGAGAGGAGTACAAAAGTTTCATTATCTATAATCAACCAAATGATAGGTTGCTAAAAACTTAAAGCAAAAAATAGAAAAATGGTATTCTAATACACTAGGTTTTAGTTAAAAGAATTTAAAACAAAGTACCTTTTTTTTTTTTTTTTTTTTTTTTTTTTTTTTTTTTTTTTTTTTTTTTTTTTTTTTTTTTTTTTTTTTGGGTGGGAAATCATCAAATGACGTCTCCCGCTCTGGGTGGAGCGGGGCACGTAGGGCGTGTACCCGTGTTCCTTCTCTTGCCTGTGCAATGCCAGGGGGCCACGGTATCCCTTTCGGACTTTCCCGCAACCCCGGCAGGCAATGGTCTCATCGGACCCCTTCACTCGCTGACACTCTTTGAGGCGCGCGTGGAACACAACGCGCCGTCGACCCGGGCTTGGTCCTTACCGGACGGCGAGCTACAAAGTATCTACCTAAAACCCAAAAAATGAAATGAAATGAAATTGTTTATTCTGTAAATTGGATAATGGAATCACTATTACACGTCATCTTAAAAAAATAATGAAACATTTGCTAGATGAGTTCGGCGTTTCCTATCTGACTACTCTGAGAAGAAAGGCCGAAAAAAACTCAGAGGTCATGTCTCTTTTAAAGTCCAGACATAATCTTGGTCAGGCCATATGAGGACCATGTAGATTAGTCTGAAATGGTCTTTTGAGAAAAGAACCACATACATTTCAGTGAATCTGTCCTGTCAGTGCAAGCTGTTGTCAGTAATCGTGGAGCTCAACTCAGAACTTAAGGAGCTCAACTCGACGAACAATACCAAAGAAAGGACATTTGGGTAGGCCGCATAAACCACTCAAACTGCCAGACTATCATTAAAAATTACGAGAATGAAAAAAAAAAATGAAAGAGGAAAAAAAAAATATCCACATTGTCCTTACCACGGAATAGATTCATTTGTCCTCACATACACAATAATTAAAACAATATAATACTTTACAAAGTAATCATGTCATTTTGTATTATAATTTTCAACAATGTCAATATGTATAAAAAAAACTGGTATATTTTAATGATTTTACATAATAATAAAAAATGAAAATTTTTATGGTTTTATCACAAGGCCTAGCGGAGTGAGCAGCTCAATCCCAAGCTTTTTTATCTTCTAAATAATCTAAAATTTTATAATACCCTTTTTTACAAAGTTGTGTGGTTTTAATTTCAGGTTTTAAATCGTTTAATGGGTAAGTTTCGAATGTCGATGGGAAGTTCGTTGTAACAGCGTATACATTGACCCATAAACGAGTTGGCTACTCTGTAGAGACGAGTGCGATGCACAGCACGGTTGTGTTTATTCTTGGTATTTAAACTAGAAATATCGGAAATCTTCTTAAAATTTGATATATTTTTGTGTACATACAATAGGTTATCAAAAATATATTGTGAGGCCACAAGAACCACTCAATCTTCCATTAGAATAATATTAGATACTGTAGAAGTAAATTATAAATCAACCAACATAGTCTAGTAAAACTACGAGTACCAGTAAGAAGCAGACTAGACAGCAGACAACAAGAATGCTACAACAATTAGTTTAAATTGTATAGTGTCACTGTTAAACGGTCAACATTCAGAGATAACGATTTATAAAAGATTTTTTTATATTTAGCATAGAATGATTAAGCGGCACAAAATTGGTTTATCAATCCAATCCTATCACCTTTCATGACGAATTCAAATCTAAAATTTTAACTCTAAGAATGTGTGTAATTCCTTTCGATAAAATGTTGCTTAAGGATTACCCAATAAACTGAGACAAGTCTTGTTTTGTAAGGTACGAGTCTTGGTTTGAAAGGATGTGGCTCCACCTACAGACCCATAAAATCTCAGGTAAGGATATAAAACTTAAAATATCTCAGTTGTTGAGAGTAATAAAATAACAAGATGCTTTACATTTTTTTAAATTTATGGTCTCGAAATATTTTACATCGATTTAATTAAAATATAATTCATTTGATTAGGGAGCTTTGGGCAGATGTGCCCCACTTGCTCTGAAACCATTTTCGTCGGCGATGTAGTCGACTCTGTATTTCAAACCATCATCGCCTATGTATTCGTAGAATCCCCTGACCCTGGTTCCGCCACCAACTCCATTGTGGGATGCGTCAACAATTCCGGACTCTTCAGCAGCAATTCCATTGTTGGTTTCGTATGCGTAGTGGTAATTGTTTTCATCAAAAGTTCTGTCTTCCCTGATGATACTTGCAGCGGCGTCAGAAACAGACTTCTGGTAAATTGCTGCAGGAGACTTGGTGCTTACGGCGAAAGGCTTAGGTGTAGAGTACGCGAACGGCCGGTAAGTTGATACAACAGGAGTCACTGGAGTGCGGTACGTCACTCTTGCAGGGAAGGCAGTGGCTTGTTCAACACTGTAATAAATGAAATACGTTTAAGCTTGATGAACACTGAAGAGTTAATAATGTCTAACACCTGCTTCTGTATTCAAATAATGGTAAAGCTGACACTTCACTCAGTTTTAATTCTTGTTTTTTAAAAAGGTTGTTGTGTAACTAAATCAATAAATTGGATTTTATCATCAAAATAAAATTAATCATCATCTTAATTTTGTAAAGCACCGTGAAGAAACCCACGCCTTAATTAAGTATTCGTAACACGTGTGATGTCCTTGAACTGTCATGGGAAATGTCATCTGTCATGCTGTCGCAAGCTGGTAATGCGGATGTACGGAACACGTTTCATTTATGATAATATCAGAAAACACATATCACCTTATCACGATCTGCTGACATATTAAAAGATGGAAATTTTCTTTGTATTTCAAGTTTTTAAAAGACATTTTAAATGCAATGAAGTGTTTGAGAAATATCTATGGTACAGCCCAGAGGAGTTTTGAGCAAACATAATATTACGGGTGAAAACTTGATAGCTGAGTAAGTGCGGTATGACGAGAGAACACTGAAAATATATTTGAAACTTTCAGATAGGAGCCCCGTGGTCAGGAGTCCACTTTCAGTTTCGAAAGTGGACCAAAAATAACGTGATCTTGAGAGATCTTCGTATGATTTTGGTACGATTGTGTACGGCCTAACCCACAATGACTTAAATAAGCAAATCTGATGAAGAAATTGTGGGCTTTTCCCTAAACAAGTTTTGAAAACTCAGATTTAGACAATTTTTAAAACGATATTCAGGGCGAATAAAAGTTCGGGGTCCGACAGGCCCCGAGTGGTCCGCGGTGGGCGCTGAAGCAGCTGGACCGGGAGCTCCTCCTGGAAGCCTCGATCGTGCAGGCCTGGGTGTCATCACCGGACAGGCCTGCCGACATCAATGACGAGGCGGAGTGGTTCCAGGAGGCCATGTCCGAGATATGCGACGTGGCAATGCCCCGGGTCCAGCCCGGACGTGCTTCGAGAGGGGAACATGCCTCCCCACCCATGGCTCCGCTTACTGCGGTGCCCGATGCGGACCACACCGCCAACGACGACGACGATGCTCCGGAGGTGACCGAGGTAGAGATGAGGGTGGTGGTACGTAGGCCGAATGCCAGAAATACCGCCCCAGGACCCGACGGCATACCTGGGAAAGCCTGGGTCCTGGCCTCAGAGGCTCTCGGGCCTCGACTAAGGGGGCTCCTAAGCGCATGCTTGGAGAGGGGCCAGTTCCCGCTTCGTTGGAAGACGGGGAAACTGGTCCTCATCAAGAAGCCGGGGCGCCCTGCGGACTCTCCGTCCGCTTACCGGCCCATAGTGCTGCTCGACGAGGTGGGCAAGCTCTTTGAAAGAGTCATTGCAGACCGCCTCGTCGGGCGGCTGGTGCGGGTGGGGCCGGATTTGGCGGAGAGCCAGTTTGGTTTCCGCAGGGGGCGCTCCACGGTGGACGCCATCATGCGCGTGTGAGCCCTCACGACGGGGGATGCGGTGGCTCGGGGTGGGGTCGTCTTGGCGGTGTCTCTAGACATCGCCAACGCCTTCAATACCCTGCCCTGGAGTTGCATCAGGGAGGCACTCCGGTATCACCGGATGCCGATCTACCTCTGTCGTGTGGTCGAGGCCTATCTGGCAGACAGGGCCATCATCTACCCCGGTCACCAGGGAGAGTGGAACCGGCGAGAGATGTCGTGCGGTGTCCCACAGGGATCGGTCCTGGGGCCGCATCTGTGGGACATCGGATACGACTGGGTGCTGCGCGCCGACCTCCCCAATGGCGTCAGCGTCGTTTGTTACGCTGACGACACGTTGGTCCTGGCGCAGGGGAGGTCGCACCAGGCGGCGGCCGAACTAGCGACACACGGGGTTGCGACAATCGTGGCCAGAATCCGGCCAGTTGGGACTCGAGGTGGCCTTGCACAAGTCTGAGGCCATGTGTTTTCATGGTCCTCGGAACGCGCCACTTTCGGGTTCCCAAATAACGGTAGGAGGGGTTCACATCGGCGTCGAGTCGACGATGAAGTACCTGGGACTCGTCCTCGACAGTCGGTGGAACTTCGTGGAGCATTTCCGACGTTTGGCTCCCAGACTGGACCGGGCCGGGGCTGCCTTGAAGCGGCTCCTGCCCAATCTAGGGGGTCCAAACGCCTCCTGCCGGAGGCTATACGCGGGGATCGTGCGGTCCATGGCCCTGTACGGGGCACCGGTGTGGGCGCATTCGTTGAGGCGGCGGCCTGCCCGCCGGTTGAACGCGTCCCAGAGGGTCATGGCCACCCGGCTGGTCCGGGGATACCGCACGGTCTCCGGTGAGGCGGCGAGCCTCCTTGCCGGATTGCCGCCATGGGATCTGGAGGCAAAAGTCCTCGCGCATATTTGGGAGTGGCGCGGGGAGGCGAAACGCCGGGGCTTGACTCCGATGCCGCGAGAAATCGCGGCACAGCGGACAGAGCTCCGACGGGATCTCATGGCGTCATGGAGAGTGCGATTGTCGCAACCCAGTGCTGGGCACGCCACTATTGCGGCGATAAGTCCCCTCTTTGAGGAGTGGCTGGAGAGGCGCCACGGCGTCCTCACCTTCCGCCTGACGCAGGTCCTCACCGGACACGGCTGTTTCGGGAGGTACCTGTTTCGGATAAGGCGGGAGGAAACGCCCGGGTGTCATCACTGCGTGGATCGCCCGGAGGACACGGTGGAGCATACGGTGGAGGTATGCCCGGCTTGGGCAGAGCACCACCGTGTCCTCGTGGAGGCGATCGGTGGCGGGGATCTCTCGCGTCCGGCCCTGGTCCAGGCCATGGTACGGAGCGAGAGGGCATGGGAGGCCGTCACCTCCTGCTGCGAAGCAGTAATGCTCGCGAAGGAGGAGGCGGAGCGCGTGAGGGAGAGGCAAATTTCGCGCCCTCACGCCCCTAGCCGCCGCAGGAGGAGACGCCCCGGGCGTCGGGAATCGATCGCGGATTCCCGGCCAACGTAGGCGCGGGCTTGCGGACGGTGAGCAATGGGTAGCTCGCCATCCGGTAAGGACCAAGCCCGGGTCGACGGCGCGTTGTGTTCCACGCGCGCCTCAAAGAGTGTCAGCGAGTGAAGGGGTCCTATGAGACCATTGCCTGCCGGGGTTGCGGGAAAGTCCGAAAGGGATACCGTGGCCCCCTGGCATTGCACAGGCAAGAGAAGGAACACGGGTGGGTTTTAGTCAGTAAGAGTCTGACACGCCCTCCCGCTCCACCCAGAGCGGGAGGAGTCATTTGATGATTTCCCACCCAAAAAAAAAAAAAAAAAAGGTTAGACTACTGTTTCAGTTCAATCTCATTTTATCCTTGTTACATAAAAACGATTATTAACTTAAAATTATTGTATTTTGTTAAAAATGCGCCTTTTCCATTACTTTACCGTGTATTATTACTTCCCAGAATTTGATCCTTATTAGCGACACCATCGGACGGTGCATTAATACTGGTTGTATTTTTTTTCTCTCAAAATCCTTCCCTCCTACCACTACGTCATACAATCTATGTTTTGAAGTCATTACAGTTTTTAGGGTTCCGTACCTCAAAAGCAAAAAAACGAAACCTTTATAGGATCACTCGTGTATCTGTCTGTCTGTCCGTCTGTCACAGCCAATTTGCTCCGAATCTAATGGACCGATTGATTTGAAATTTGGTTCACATATGTATTTCTGTGACCCAAACACGGACAAGTAACGTAAATAAATGAAATTTTGAATATAGGGCTCAATTTTGGAGGCCAAACAAGAAAATTGAAATAAAACGTACGTTTGTAAACTGTACCGCGTTACATATCAATTAAATAAAAATGAAAGGGCTTATTGTAAAGCTAAAGTTATTTTTTTTAATAATTTTAAAATAAATACATTTAAACATACATATTAGAAAATATATGAAAATTGATCATTCCCCCTATGTCCGAAACTACTGAGCCTTTTTTTAAAATACAGATTGGTTCTTTACTTAAAGATTACAGGAAAACCTATAAGAAGTCTATGGTCTTAAAACAACATGGTAAATCTCTCAACATTGTGCGTCCAAACTTACATTTGCAGTTTGAATGTATGGGAACATGTTTTTCAAAATCTATGTTAAGTTTGTATTTGGAATAAATTCATCCCAACTACGGAACCCTTCATTGTGCGTGATCCGCCATACGCACTTGGTCGGTTTTTATTTAAATATGTTGTGGCCAGATCTTAGAACTGCCCATTTCATGAAATGGCCAGCTACGATTGGCCATATCGTTTAAACGTCAACGTTTAATGATTATGTCAGTCGACATTTGGCCATATCATTAATGTAGAGTATCCATGGTGTAAGGTGTAGTAAAAGTATCCAAGTAACTGCGCCCAACTTGGAATTAGCACTCGCCAGCCGCTACCGCAGCACCGCTCGCTCCGCTCGCTCGGCTCGCGTGCGGTTTGTCACAGTTCTAACTTAACCTAATCCATTTGGTCGGGATGCCACTTAAGCGGCGTATTTGATTTATTTTTTTAACTAATTTTAAGTGCTATGTTGCATTTCACGCCGCGGCAGCGGCCCTCGAGTGCTACTTCCTAGTTGATCGCCTTCCTAGATAATCTAACTATTTTACGATATGATCACTAATACTTGGCCACAAAGTCATGAAATCGTGCATTTGTTCATATCGTTAAACGTTGGGTATTCAATGATCTGTTCAGACCACATCATGATGTGACCAGTGGTCGAATTTCATTTCATGAAATGATCACTTTTAGATCTGGCCACGACAGATACATTTAAAGCATATTGATACATGTCTTTGGCTCTGGAGTCCTAACAATTAGTGACTTGCATAACTAAACAAGTTTATTAATTATAATACACAATGTAATCGCATTCAGCCCCCAGGCTAAAATCGACAAATAACATAGAACGGCCAGTAATTTAGTTCCAAAACGTATAATCAGACCTATTCATAAAAATATCGTAATTGATACTCCTTCTAAATAAATACGTTTACCATCTGATTAATTTACTAACAAAATGGCAGATATTTACTCGTAAGTATTGGAATATAGGCTCCTAAAGGCCATGAGTTCAATCCTAATCCCACTGAACTATGCAAATGTAGGTGCTTCCTGCGTGACATTTAAATGCTGGGCTCATTGATAAGATTCTTGTTTTTATACATAGTGATGAGGTCGAGACAACCACCAGTCTGAAGAAATTCACATTTAAATTGTATTTTCTTTTCATGTCTTTATAATTACATCATGCTCAGCAATAGCCTAAGTTAGAGATACTTAATAAATTGTTTGAAGACCAGCTTCCGCCCGTGGTTTCATCCACATAAATCTCGACCTCATAAGAATATCGGAATAAAAATTTAATCCTATGTCCTTACGCATCCAAATCTGTTCAGCCGTTTTGGCGTGAAATCATAACAAACAAACATACAAAAATCTAATTTTCTCTTTTCTCATTATTATAATATTAGTTTATATGAAAAGCCAAAAATGTACGTGAACCACCAAATCTACACTCAGCAACAAACTTTATCACGTAATTATAACTAGAAGAGTTATTATTTCACGCCTTTTCTAATCAATAGGAATTGATTAGGTGTTTCGAAAAATTTAACATAACCTAGCGTAAATGAGTTGGTAGGTAAGCACTAATTGGCTACCATATTTTACCAAAACCAAATGTTAAAAAGGTATCACCGGATTCTGCGTTTAAAGATTATAAAAAGCTATAAAACTTTCTTCTAGAGGCAATAAACATCGCAAGCTTTTCTCACCTGTCGCTATAGCTGACCGCTGGGGACAAAAGTTCCCGATTGAGCGCCTGATAGTACTGCGGCTGCTGGTACGCGTTGTAGATCGAACCGTATTTGCCATTCCTTTGGGCCAGGCTCTTGTAACTTCCTCCATGGAGTTCAGGATGGTACCGACCATCATTATCAGCTTCGGATAAGCTGACAGCAGCCAAGGCCAGGACTATGAACTAAATTAAAAAATAATTCAACATAAAAAATCAGATAAATGAACAGAAAATAAGAAAATAAGTGCTTGAAACTTTAGTGTGGCATTGTAGAAGTGCCTAGACGAGTTTTCTAGATATCGTTATGTGTTATCGTTCGACATAGAGTGACAAAGAAAGCTTCAGGAGGTGTTAAGTTAACATAAGCTTAAAAACTACGGGCGAAGAGTGTTGGATATAGGTAGGTAGGGACCTGTGTTTTTTAAAGCGACAAGGTATAAAAAGCACTCATTTTGAATTTCAATTTATTGGATTTTACTTTCAACTTGTCATGAATTAAATAATGTTGATTATCACTTCCCTTTGTTTTATGAGCAGAGCAGGCTTAATTTTCAGACGCGTTTACTGGGTATGATGGCCTAAATGCCCTTGTCAAAAGACCGCTTCGGCATATAACAAAATACTCAGTCTTTTAAAGTCGAGTATTTATGGAATTGATCTTAATAACAAGGTATACTGAAGCCAATTAAGCACCTGAAGTAGGTACCTAACTGAATTAGAAGGTGTTATTAATTCTTGTTTAATGGACAATTTTTTTTTTTTTCTTCTATCCTATAAGTTATCGATTAATTAGTAGGCAGGATCATAAAATCGTCAAAATAATTTGATTTGATTTACGACTTCTTGTTATTCCATTCAATTAGTGAAAATGTGTTGATTTTTTATTAAATATTAATTTAAACCCTTTTGCCTACTCACAGTAATCGTTTTCATTGTTTCTCGTAGCTTCTTTACAATGGAATAAAACCTAAACACCCATCGTTTCTTTATATACGATCGTCAAAATCGAAAATGGAGTATTTATTGCAACAATACCTCCGTTTAAGTTGCAAAAATGTAAATTTTATTTGTGAAGGCGTCGTTTGCGGGGCTTATTTGGGCCGCAATGTGATATATTATACAACTGACCGCGCCAAAACTAGAATACTTAGATCACTCGAAAACCGCCCACTGTACAAATACATTTGCCGGAACACGACAACAGTAGGTACATAAATAACGAGGGCATGTTGTTAAAGCTTGTTACCCTCATTAATTTAAGACTACGATGTACAAACAGTTCTTCGAATTTCTCGTAGGTGATACGCCTGAATTTGGCTTATATTTATGTCCTCATAATCTTTGTTTTCAGTTCAGATTAAGGTAATATAGATGTTTTTGTGCTTATGTTTTTTGGATTCCATACCAAAAATGTACTGAACGATAACTTCAAGAGATCAGTTTTTTACAAAGCAAAATAAATACCATTTATGTATACAGGGTGAAACCTTACTCTTGAAACTTGAGCATTACGGACTTGGAAAACTTGCGCTCAATTTAGTAAAATCTTATTTAAATGATAGACAACAGCAAGTACAAATAAACGGTATCAATACACTAGGTTTAAAAGTAAAAATGGGTGTGCCAAATGGCTCGATATTGGTCCATTCCTCTTTTTAGTGTATATTAACGATCTACTCCATTTATTAAAAATCAACCACAGCTGATTTATTGACGATACTTCCTTAATTTTTAAGGTAGACGGACGTGCTACAAATTTTGACGTCGTAAATAACGCCCTACTGCAGGTCCAAAATCGGTTTAAGTTTAAGTTTCTTTACCAAATGTCAAAAGTAGTAATTGTGAGATAATATTGAATCAAGATAAACTAGAATGTGTCGATAAAACTGTTTTCCTGGGGATCGCGCTCGACTCAAGGCTACAATGGGGTCCTCATTTAAAATCTCTTGCAGGACGGCTAAGTTCAGCAGCATATACTAAACAAAAAAAAAAATTGGAACAAATAAAATTTTACAGAAAGTTTGTGATCGCTTACAACCGCATTAGTATAGTATTAGTGTAGTAGTAGTATAGTAGTGTAGTTTGTGTACCTACTGTTAGAAAAATCCGTCAATTTACTGATGTAGATACCGCGAGGCTAGTCTATTTCAATTATTTTCATACTATCATGTCTTACGGTATTTTACTGTGGGGACGGGCTACAGACATCGAGTATTTTTTTATTCTGCAGAAAAGAGCGATCAGAGCCATATATCATCTCCGCAGGCGCGACTCTCTAAAGGGAACTGTTTAAGAATATTAACATCATGACGGTACCTTGTCAATATATCTATGAAAACATCATGTAGCGGCGCGTGTGTTGGATCATTTAGCTCCCTTCAAAATGGTTGAGCTGAATGGTGCTGATCCATGCGTCATGTACGTGAACGGGCGCCGTCAGTTGGGACTGGTCATCTCTTGGCTGCCATGGTATTTTTTTTTTCGTGTCGGCACGCTGGGCGCGAAAGCGATTGACTGCTGCGCTGCGTTCGATTCCCGCACGGAACAAATATTTGTATGACCTACATGTAGTTGTTCCGGGTCTGGCTGTTTGTGTATGTGAGTTTGAATGTTTTTAAACGCACCCACGATACAGAAGTAATTCCTAGCGTGGGACAATGTTTTTTATTTAAAAATAATAATAAATAAAATTTTAATATTTCTATGTTTTTTTATTTTTATTACGGACGCTTTTACGAACGTGCACGTCTTTCTACATTGTTCTCACATGCATAATTCCAACATGAATGATGTTACCAATATTTTGTATCAAATTTTTATCAACGTTTTTCAATGGTCGATTTAAAAGAGTGTCCGTGGAGTTTCTTGCCCGTTCTTCTCCATAGGTACCTAATACGCTTCGGAATGGGCAACTAGCTTCCTATTTCTGACTGACCCAGTTATTGACAGTTCAAAAGTGCCTGTAAATGCATTAATTGAAATAAATGCTTTGAGTTTGAGGTGTGTAGTGGTCCAAAGGCAAATGGACCCATCCAAATATCATTAAAAAAAAAAAAAAGTTGGGATACTCTCAACAGTTCAGAAAATTTCGCAAATTTATTCATTTTCAAGAAATTTTACACTTACACTTGGATTTTTCGACCCTATGAACAAAATTTTCGACTTAGCGAGTTCAAATTTGTCAGAAAGATGCCTTGATATGTAAGTACAAAATTATATTTTACTACTAACTACGTGCTCCCTTTCATCGGCTTCATAAGGTTAATAACTCATTTGTTGGGCTTAGTATAACCTTTTCTAACAAGCTAACCTCTTCTTTGCTAGATTTGCCTTTTAATGCGTTTAAAACTAAAGTAAAATCCAACCTTTGTTCAAAGGCATACCATTCTATCAACAATCAAGACAATGTTTAAATGTTTTTTCTCCAGAATTAGCTTACCTACTGACAGGTTATATGATGTTATATAATTGTTTATAATTTTACTTTATAAGTCAATTTATTGTTGACATAATCTACTTATAACAATGTTTATTATGAGTTGTATTGCAATATGTGGTTAGCTAGCGATCTCGACAATTATTTATTTTACCTCGATGGTCCTAGTTTATCAATTATAACTTCTAGTTACTAGTGGCTATATGTAAGCGGGCACGCCCTTTATGCCTGGAGGCTTTTTAAAATATTTTTTACGTTTATTTTTATTTCTGCCTGAGTATAGTTCTCGATGTTTCTGGTTGGTATATTGGCGTTTGCTAGCTTAGCTGTCACATGGTTAGTAATTTATAATTTAAATTATGTTTTGTGTTGCGTAATGTAAATTATCTTGCATACAACTGAACAGACAGCTGTGCTGCTGGGGAGTTTGTTGCGCCACTTCTTCTTCCCAGCTAAAGCACTAGCAATTCGTGAAGGGTGATTGTTTTGGGGGACTGTCTTACGTAATTTTGACGTTCGAAAAGTGCTGATTCTAGTTTGAATAAATTACTTTTGAATTTTGTTCCTACGTAAGTTCAGTGTGGCTCTGCAATGCTTCAGATTTTATTTCTATTTGTCTTTTCTAATTTTTTATGAAACAACAGAAAAAAAACCTTCAATTAATTCTTGTGAGTCGACCCAACTGATTTAGCACGATCAAATTAAACGCTTGTTCTATTTCACAGAACTGGAGATAAGATTTATTCAATCATACAAAACATTATAATAATCACCCAGAGCTTTTGTAGTGGCAAATTATCAACGAAAGCAAAATTTTGAAAAGTTGCGGGAGTCGACTTTGCGACCCTATATAATCACACCAGCACACTGGAAACCTACTCATATTTCCTCATCTACACTTCTACTCTGATATTACAAAAAGAAAAGCGTTGTATATATTTTTTTTTAATTTGTAACTAGCTTTTTCCCGCGGCTTCGCCCGCGTGGATGTCTGAAAATGTCCCAGGGCAACGTATGTACTACCGGGATTAAAAGTACCCTATGTGTTAATCCAGGTTAAAAACTATTTCTGTACCAAAAGACCACGGGCTACTTTGTATGGAGTCTGGTCCCAACTCTCAACAGTGATGAAACTTATGCCATGTGAAAGGTTTTGAGGTATTTTTTAATTTATAGTGTGGCAGCTAAATCTAAATCTAGTACGAACATGGTGTTTTGGAACATCCAAAAAAAAGGTTAGGTTAGGTTCGGGGATCGCGTGCCTGGAATACATGGGCCTGGTTCTGGACTGGAGGTGGAACTTCGGCGAGCACTTTCCTCAGCTTGCGCCGAAGCTGATCGGCACGGCATCCGCCCTCAGCCGGCTGTTACCGAACCTGGGTGGACCGAACGTCGTTTGTCGGCGGCTATACACGAGGGTGGTCCACTCTATGGCGCTCTACTGGGCCCCGGTGTGGGCGGAGTCCCTGTCTGCCCAAAATAAGACTTTTCTGCGAAGACCGCAAAGATTCATGGCAGTCAGGGTCATGCGCGGATACCGCACCGTATCTCAAGCGGCGTGTGCTCACCCCCGTGGGACCTAGAGGCGCAGATGCTCGCCGATGTCTATTAACGTGGCGCAGACCTGCAGGCGGAGAGTGGCAGACGCCCACTACCTGAGCTGGTCACGAGGTGGCGTAAGGAGGCCTAAGCCCACACCCTGCGAATTTGAAGGGTGAGGCTGGAGACGCCCAGTGCAAGTCACTGGACCGTGGGGGCTATCCAGGCGATCCTGGACGAATGGGCACGGAGGCGCCACGGGGCGTTGTCCTTCCGTCTGGTGCAGGTTTTGTCAGGACATGACTACTTTGGCAAATACCTGCACAAAGTGGCTAGACGGGTGGTGACTCCCGTGTGTCAACAGTGCGGCTGCGGCGAGGACACGGCGCTTCACACGCTCGAGCATTGTCCCGCTTGGGTGGTGCAGCGCCGTGCTCTCGCAGCAACCATTGGGGCAGACCTGTCCTTGCCGGCCGTGGTCAAGGCCATGGTCAACAGCAGGGGGGCATGGGAGGCGGTAGCGTTCTTCTGTGAGGACGTTATCTCACAGAAGGCAAGGAACACGTCAGGAAGGAAGATTCCCTTGCTGACGCGATTCGTCGCAGGAGGACAGGGCGGCGGAGGAGGCGCCATGGCGACCTGATTCTGCCCTAGGAGGTGCCAGCGGGCGATAGATCGGGGAGTCTATCGCCGTCGCGTTGCACGGCCCTCACGAGTGGTGGCGATGTCTCAGGTGAGCCCGGACATTGGCCCGGCGCTGGATGGGTCGCGAACGTCATGCGTAGCAGTTCTCGCGGCCCATCTGCAAAGGCGACAGTAGGCTCACGGTGGTGTTTTTAGTTGGTGCAAGCCCCACATAACCAAACCCATGCGTCAGGCATTTTTCACAGCTTGATAAAAAAAATATAAAAAAGTTCGGGGATCGTGGAAGTCACATTAGATCCCGTGATCCCGGTGCAAGTGTGAGACGGAACACCGGGGTGGTTTTAGTCAGTAAGAGTCTGACAGACCCCTCCACCCTCCCCAGGGTGGAGGACAACCATGAGGATTTCACTCCGTAAACAAAAAAAAAAGTTTAAGTGGAATGAGATGGCGGACCACGTCCATGATAGGGCGGAGACCATCCATTAAAGGGCGGAGGACATCCATGAGGAAATTAAAAAACAGAACAAAAATAAATGGGTTTGGTTAGGGTAGGTAGGTATATAGGTCACATACCTTACTAACCTATCTAGGATGGTAGATAGGTAGGTATGTGACCGCGCGAACGACATATGTAAGACTGTCCGACATCAATCGTTGTAACAATAGATACGTGAGACGTGAAAATTGATTCGCTGATTCGATTCGATAATGGATGTATATCCTATAATCTCATAAAATCGATATAACAACAGCACAATACAATTTTTAACTACATAATTCTTTTCTGCAGCCAATCGAAAGTCTAGGTGGAAGTAGCTAGGTATCTAGGGCAAAGTACTAGCTAGGCTACCTACCTAGCTACGAGTACTTTGCCCAACACATACTGAAGGAAAACCAAAAGGTGGCCCAAAAACCGTGACGAAAGCTTCATAAATATTTATGAAACAAGTTAATATTCCATCTTTTGTGTTTTTGCTCGTTATGTAAAATTGATCTCATATTGTATTAAGAATGAACTAGGATTGCTTCTTATAATCATATGTATCTGAATCATTTTAGTCTAAACTTGTTAATAGGAATGTGTCATTTCTGTTTATTGCATTATTATTTGAAGGTCGAAGGCTTTATCCTGTTCGGTACAAAGTCAATCACTTATTCTTAGAAAATATTATCCGAACCTTTTATAAAATTACGATATTTATGTGATTTTCTTTTTTTATCATATTTATTGTGTATTTCCAGAAAAACGCCACAGATATTGATTTTAATTTTTTTATTTATTTAAATTGAGTAAGGTGGAGACCATGTATGTATTTTCAGAGCCATGCATGGCTCTGGAAATATCTGGGCAAACGAAGCGATGATGAACTGCGAGTGGGGCAATTTGGAGATGGACGTCGGAACCTACGGGGTCACCTACTGGCCAGTTTTATGGAGAAGGGCCTATTTATGATGAACTCCTCTTTAGAAAACGTGAACACAGAAAGTAGACCTGGCAGAGCCCTGATAATGCAACAAAAAATGACTTCATTATGTCGACGAAGTATTCAATGATTTTTCTGTGATTAACGCGGTGAAAACCGGAAGTGATCACCACATGGCACATTGAACTTAAATATCAAGCTGGAAAGATCTTGACTGATTAAGTCTACGCTCCGCCCAGCAACGATCGAAGTCTTCAGAATCGTTTCGACTGCCTAGGGACGATTTTAACAATGGGTTCTTGGAAACTGTCCTTACGGTCGGGTCCAAGATCTTCAAGACCTGTAGTAAAAATTGAAATAAGAGGCTCTCCGATCCTACTCAATCTCAATCTGCCTAGCCTTTTCCCAACTATATTGGGGTCTGCTTCCAGTCTAACCGGATGCAGCTGAATACCAGTATTTCACGTGGAGCGACTGCCTATCTGACCTCCACAACCCAGTAACTGGGTAATACGATACCCCTTGGTAAGACTGGTTGTCAGACTTTCGGGCTTCTGACGACCCGTAACGACTGTCAAAGATCCACGAATGACAACCGGGACCAACGGCTTAACGTGCTTTCCGAGGCACGGAGGAGTCTCGGTATGTAAAGATGGTCACCCATCCACAGACCAACCCCGGCAAGCGTAGCTTAACCTGACGGATCGACCCGTGCGGCAGTTACTACTTAGCCACGAGCTCCTCCTTCATCCTACTATAAAGCTCAAATTCAAATCCAAAAGTCATTTATTCAAACTAGGCTGAGAAATCAACACTTTTCGAACGTCAAAATTACATAAGACAGTCCCCCAAAAACGCCCGCCCTTCACCACTTCCTAGTGCTTTAGCTGGGAAGACGAAGTGGCGCAACAAACTCCCCAGCTGCACAGCTGTCTGAATAGTTAGAAAAACTTGATTCTATACAAAAGTACTTATGCAAAATAATTAACATTACGCAACATAAAACATTAAATTAATTTTTTTTCTATATGTCACCTAGCACACGCCAATATACCAACAAAAAAGTAAAAAGAACTAAATACCCGAATGAATGCCAGGCATAAAGGGCGTGCCCATTTACATATAGCTATTAAAGCTGTAACTCGGAAATCACAAAAATGATAAACTAGGACCATCGAAGTAAAAATAAATATACAGTTAATTACTAATAACAGCAACAAAAACCTTGATCAGCAAGACGACCAGTCACCACAAGCAGCACCCGTTCACGAGCATAACGCAAAGATCAGCCATTACCGATAATGAGCAATTAGTAATGAGTCGATTAAGTCAATAATAAAAGAAAACATACAGTCAAATAAAATAAATTAAACAATTAAATTAGTACGAAGTAGTACGGAGTTAGTCCCAAGCCTTTTTGTCGTCTAAGTAATCTTTAACTTTATAAAGACCTTTTTGACATAATTTGTGTTTAATAAATGATTTAAATTTATTGAGGCTCAGTTCTTTAACATGACTTGGGAGTTTGTTGTAAAAACGCATACTTTGGCACTTAAATAAATTACTAATTTTTTGGAGCCTAGTCCTGGGCACAATAAGTAAATCTTTGTTTCTAGTATTTATTCTATGAATGTCGCGGTGTTCAGAATATAGATTAATATTCTTTTTTACATACATCAGGTTCTCAAATACATATTAAGATGCGACTGTCATTATGTTTATTTCCTTAAATTTATCCCTCAGTGAATGCCTACAACTTAGATTATAAATTGCTCGAATGGCTCGTTTCTGCAGCACAAATATAGCCTGAATGTCGGCTGTATTTCCCCACAGCAAAATGCCTCACGACATTACACAATGGAAATAACTAAAATATACTAATCGAGCTGTTTCTACATCAGTCAAATGACGGATTTTATAGACCGCGTAGGCTGCAGAGCTTAGCCGCTTCGACAATTTAGTTATATGAGGGCCCCACCGAAGCCAAAGTAATACCTAAGAACACAGTGGTGTCCACAAGATCCAATGCCGCCCCATTTACTAATACATTGGTTTTCACCTGCTTAACGTTAGGTGTCAGAAATCACATTACAACATTTAGTCTTTTTCTCGTTTAAAAGTAAATTATTAACACTGATCCAATGCACTATTTTAGAGAGAGCATTATTTACATCGTCGGTAACTGTCTGTTGTCACTTAAGCTTAAATATAAGTGATGTGTCACCTGCAAATAACACTATTTCATGACTGTTCTTTATAAGGCATGGCAGGTCATTAATATATACAAGAAATAAAAAAGGCCAAGAATTGAACCCTGAGAAACTGCCATAGTGATAAAAAAACCCGGGGATCGCTTGCCGTTAACGTCCACTCTTTGGATCCTATTATCCAAATAAGAAATAAGAAGATCCAATGCAGTGTTTCTAACACCATAGTAATGCAATTTCCTGACCAATGTATCATGGGAAACACAATCATGGAGGAGAGGCGCGATATAATCCTACAGTCTTCAGACGATGCGCTCAAGTACCGGCAGCTCAATAGACGGATCTCAAGTCGTTAAGTAAGTCCTAGAAACGCTTTTCAAGGACTTACCTTCGCCACTTTAGTGCAGACCGGATTAAGGACGTGGTAAAGCGGAATAAGGGCTCCAAGATCTTTGCAAGAGATCTGTCTATTGGACAGAGCCAGCTTTCGAAACTGAAGAATGATAATGGCAGGATCGTATTCGCCAAAGATGAGCAGTTGAGAGAGATCGAGAGATTCTATGGTCAGTTATACACGGCAACAAGTAACCCCGTTACGAATCTGGCAAATGACCCAAGAGCTAGATTGATAAGGTATTAAGGTACGGAATTACGGCTGAACCGGCAAAAAAGCCGTTCTTAAGGCCCTACAGAAGCTGTTTGATTCCGTCATACTCAAGAGCAAAACGCCACAGGAATGAAATAGAGATTGTAGTGATACTTTTCTTTAACAAAGGTGACAATGCCGTCCTTAAGAATTATAGGCCCATCTCACTTCTGAGCCATGTCTACAAGCTGTTTTCAAAAGTTATCACGAACCGCCTCACGCGCAAGTCTGACGAGTTCCAGCCTCCCGAACAAGCCGGATTGTCTCCTCAACGGTGCCAGATCGATTATCGGTACATCAAGGTGCTGAAGTGTCTGTACGAAAACGCCATTACACCTTTCCTTCTGCAGCAAGGTGTGAGACAAGGAGACGTTATCTCTCCGAAACTGTTCACCGCTGCACTGAAGGATGTCTTCAAGGTTCTGAACTGGAATAGGGCTAGGCATCAACTTCAATGGTACATCATTAACCTTCGGTTCCGACGATATAGTTGTCATGGCTGAGACTATGGAGGACCTCAGTACAATGCTTGATGACCTCAGGCTTACGAAAGAGTGGATCTGAAAATGAACATGGACAAGACAAAGGTTATGTCAAATGCCCATGTAACACCCACTCTCATGAAGATTGGAGACGAACCACTCGAAGTTGTGGACGAGTTTGTTTACCTAGGACAAACTGTCCAGTTAAGTAGGTCCAACTTCAAGAAAGAGATCAACCGTCGAATCCGACTCGGCTGGGCAGCGTTCGGGAAGCTACGCAGTATCTTCTCGTCCCACATACAGTAGTATCTCAAGACGAAAGTCTTATTTTATTTATTTTAAAGAAGGCTTATAGACTAACAAACCAATGATAAAAAGAATATAATATAAAAACATTGCTAATTACAAACCTCCACATATAGTTAAAAGAAAGAATCGATAAAAAGAAAGTACATAAAGGTAATATAATTAGTAAGAGAGTAGTAGATAAGTTAACTATCCTTGAAAAACCTCCTATCCTTTTACTGTGCCAAAAGCCCTTAATGTTGAAACTTAATGCACTTCTTATTGAGAAAACATTCCACCTGTCTTTGTAATGTAATTAGCCATTGCGAAAGGTACATTTAATATTGGCCGTAGACGTAATCCCATCAGATTCGTGCATAATGACAGATTAGCATCGAGTTCAGGACAGTCAATGTAGCCATTTGCGATACCCAATAGTAAACTAACAACTAACATGTCTCATCTCCAGAGGAAGGAAGTGGTACCGTTTGCAGCGGTGCTCGTAGTCAACTGAGTATTGCTGAGTCCTATAATCTAGATAATGTAGAAAAATGTTGTTTGGACGCCTTCAATACGGGATTTTTAAATCTCATACTACGGGTTCCAAATCTGAGACGCGTATTATAAATGGCTGCGCACGAAAGAACAATACAAGATTTTAACCGGTTTAAGAGATCGGAAACAGGCCGTGGTGCGTAGTATAAATCCCAGTGCTTTGGATGCCTTAATAACTATGCTATTTACATGTTGATCAAACAGAAGCTTACCGTCTAGCATTACCCCTAAATCTCTTATGCTATTTAGCCTGTTGATGAGCTGACCGTTCATGGTATAACTTAAATTAATCAAAGAAGTACAACGTGAGAATGTTAGGAGATAACATTTAGTGGGAGTTGGTTACGGATGCAATATTATTTTAAACCTATGCAGGTCATCTTGCAACTGACATGCATCAGACATGTCTCGCACGACTTTATGAATCTTCATATCATCAGCATAAAGTAAAATATACGAATGACGGAAGCATTGTTTGATATCTGCAATGAACATTATAAATAACAGACAGAACTGCAATCAGAGGTGTAGCCCTGAAGCACGACAGCCTGTATTCTGTTCGATATATAGGAGGAGAACCACCAGTACAGGTCCCCGTGTATTCCGGCGAGAAACAGCTTCTTCAGCAGCATGCAATGATCAATACGTTCGAAACACTTACTGTAGTCGGTATAGTCTTTGAACAGTACGTGTTGCCAGTGGTGCATTATGGCACCGACACGTTGCCGCTCACAATGGGCCTTATTAGAAGGCTCAAAGTCACCCAAAGGATAATGGAGAGAGCTATGCTTGCAGTATAACGAGATCCACTATAATACCTACATTCGTACAGTAACTACTCGTAGTACTTAAAACGAATTGAGCAGTGAACAAAATGGAAACAGAAGGTTATTCAAATTTTCCTTGCGAGAAAAAAAACCCATTTTTTTGGAACAGAATCTTAAAATAGGTAACATTCTAATATTATAAAGAACAACACACAAATGTAGACAAATAATTAATTTTTTTTTTTGTTTATTTAGAGTTTAGATCAACTTTATAAATGTTTTGATACTTATTATCTTATAAAGTATTAATGTTTCGGTAATGGTCATTTATTTTAACTGCTTTTATGCAAATATTAAATTAAATTAAATTAACCGATTAAATCCTTCATTTTAGTGCAATTTAATTTACCTTTTTTGATCCTTGCTTTTGGTAAATTAAAATCCGTGATATGTGTACCTATTTACATGGTTGTTATTTTCATCAGTTAATCATGTTTTTCTTTACCGGGCCTAATAGATGTGTTATTAAGGCGGGCTTGAACAAATCACAATAATTATAGTTGTCGAGGGCCAGCTCATTCACAAATTGCATGATGACTGTGCGGTCACCAACCCGGTCAAGTGGCTATGCCCGTAGTCACTTGACCGGGTTGGTGACCGCACCTTTGTGCGATAGTGCAAATGACATACATGGTACAATAACATCGACTCACTCTTAACAAAAAACGTTAATAAAATAAAATAAAATTGCATAGAATCTAAGCACGAAACTTCAAGGAGTAATAAAACAATGAAGATTTTAATTTTTTACAGCTTAAGTTTATTAAATTACAGTATTGCCAAATCATAGAATATCATAAATATCACGGTTATAATACATTAAATAGAGAGCATAGTTATTCACTCCGTAGTTGTATCAACAACTCGAACAAAAACTTCATATTCTAGCTTTATCTTATTCGTTAGAGAGTTTTCCACGGTATTTAGAACCTTAGTGCCTCTAAAACTGTAGTACGAGCCGAATTTTTCGCCTTGAGGGAGCTTCAGCGTTGGAGGATACCTGAGCAAAAAGATAATATATTAATCAAAGTATTGGAGTTAATTATTACTGGAAAATACGCATTAGATAAGCCAGATTCAATAAGAAAAGTTAATATCGTGTTGACAATATCTGCTTAGAGTTAAGTTACTTTATCATGATTTGTTCTCATATTGTTGTCAAATAGTTTTTTTTTTTCAGATAACCAACCGAAATCATTACGCAAAGGTGTGGCAGGCATGAGCATTGCATTTCTGCAGAAACACATAAAGTATATAAGACTGTATGTAAATTATTCAAACTTCAAATAACAAAACCCAAGGCGCGCGCCGTTTTGTTTGATAAACATAACACAAACAAACCTAATATTTTAGTGTATGACGATGAAGGTGCATTATTCTTAGTCCTCTCAATGTTTGCCCAGGATCAAATGCACTCATTGTAGGTATGTATTGGGTTAGGTTAAATTAAATACATACAGATACCTAAGACTAAACAAAGAAATAATCATTAAAGTGTTAATTGTATGTTTATTTTTTAATTCTCACTAAATGGAGCTGTTTTGGTAAATGTCTTTTTTTAAACCTAATGAGGTGTATTGTCTTGTCATTGAACCCCCTAAGAAAAGATATAGAAGTCAAATCGTAGAGTAGGTACAAAATAATATAATGGAGTCTAGTGTAATGAATAAAAAAAAGATTAAAGCTGGTAAAACATAATGTTGGCGCCTATTAATAAGAGAATCCAAAAAACAAAGTAGTGTAAAATTATTTCAGAAATGCAAGCATTTTTATTTGGATTATAATAGAAACACCTTTCTCACGTCGTAATTGAGTACTACCACTAATCTATACGAGTATCTCATGTGAACTAATAAATTCTAGAGACTAACATTAATGCAATTTAAAATGATTCAACATTGCAGAGTTAATCCACACAAACGAAATCTATTGTTAACCAACGTAAGAAACTGTTTTTACTTACTGGGTGACAAACTCCGAGCGGTTTGACGTTGGTTCCAAATATTTGCATTTCACAGCTATCTCCTTATCAGCATACACCTTCCTGTAGTGGTTTGTGCTTCCTTCGTACTCGTTTCCAAAGTTAATGGACTCATCCGAGACATATCTGTCTACTAAAGACTTGATCACTTTGTGAATGTAGGGATACCTATTGGCATAATTCCTTGAGCCGATGTAATCGATTTTGTTTGGTTTAGGTCTTGGACCACCAGGGCCTGGTGGTCCAGGAGGGCCAGGTGGCCCAGGTGGACCTTTAGGGCCACGTGGGCCGTTAGGTCCAAAACCTCCGTTTCCTCCGTAACCGCCTTTTCCCCCGTTCCCACCATATCCTCCATTGCCTCCAAATCCGCCGTTGCCTCCAAATCCTCCATTGGGTCCAACCTGATGAACATATCTGTAGTCACCGTCATCATCTGGATATAAACCTTGTTGGTATATGTACGTGTACTTTCCTTCGTCGCTCGGAATATATTTCCCTTCATCTAACGGTCTGTAGTATCCTCCATCATCGTATACTCTATATTTCTTAGGATTGTACTTCCCATCGTCATAAGGTGAACAATGTATGACTGCCCACAACGTTATCACAAATACCTGGAAATAATGTATATTGATCAGATTAGGTAAATAATTAATGCATATGCACTGTATTAAATACGAATTATTTTCTAATGTCAAATCATTATGAAGGTCTACAGGTGTGTAAAATGTATCAATAATTTATAAGGTAAAACCCTGAATGATATTTGCATGTCTCGAATTAAACAATAATATTTGTATTAGATCAATTCAAATATTTAAGGTAGGTATCACAAAACAAAACATTCAAAAAGCTAAAGAGAGGTTCAAGACCCGATAAAGAGGCCCTTGAACATAAAATTCACAAACGTTATTATTTTTCATGAAACAGCATTCCTAACTTGTATTGTCACCTCGTTTCTAAACGATGACTACGCGTTTAATCAAGAGTAGTTCTAATTTTAATTTATTAATATTTAAATATTCTACACATGTTCTAAAATAAAATGTTATAAATAATTAAACTAACTCGTACTTACAAATTTCAGAGCATTCGGCATTTTCACTAAAGAATTCACTCGCAACAGCTATCAGATCCTCGTCCAGTCGGCCTGCTATCTCCACAAATTATGTTATTGATCTGAAACTAGATCAAATAATGTGTCATAGGTTAGCACCTCAGAGGAAATACATTTATATTGTCAAAATGATTTCCTTCATCATTGACATTTAATTAACATTTAAATGCATTATAAATTTTATTAAAAACGTACCAAAAGTGGAACAGAATCCTTATATCAAGGTGTGTCGAGGTCAGATAAAAATATTAGCATAGCTTTAAATTACAAATAGTTCGGATGCGACTTAGATGAGCGATATTAATCATTCACTTAGCACTTCAACTTTGCATTTTTTATTAAATATATTTAGTCACTAACTGAGCAATACCCGTGCAGTTTCGAGACGACCGACTTGCAAGAGAGTTGTAATTCTCTTATGGAATGTTTAAAGATCCACTTCACACATCGATTTGCATAAAACAAAAATGATTAAAATGCAACAATATAGTGCCCACTGCGTTCACAAGACCTCATTCCATTTACATCTTGACTTGGTTGACTTAGTTGACATACAAAATCTAGTCCGATCGGCTATATGTAAGTGTTGGGATACCTACGTGTTGTGAAATGAGTCGCATCATTCTATAAAGACAAATATGTAGTCAATAACAACTTCATTGTGCCATTTGCACTTTTATTTATAAAACTACTGCTTACATAGCTTGTTGTTTTCCTCTAAGATTATAAAAAAAAGAAAATACACATACAAATTCATAGCTCTATCGATTTTGTAGAAATTGGATTGAATTGGATTCGCAGTTATCCAATCCAGAATCCAATTCAATTCAAACAAGTATAGTTGAATTTAATAGACCAAAAGTAAGATTTTTCTATATTCATGAATAATAATTAATCGGCACTTATAGAATACTCAGGGTTCGAAGAAGCTAATAAAAGAACCCTTTATCTAAATTAGAACTTTTTATTTGTTGTGTTACAATCTTTTTGTGGTAATATTTTTTTTATTTTTTTTGTAACTTTCCACAAAAACTAGCTGAGGCTCAGTGCGAAAAAAATACAATACGCTGTAATAAGGCATTCGATGTTAACGAGTAATGTCTTATTATCTACATACAATCTTGGACTGCTCGGAACCTTCAATAGACTGACTAGAAGGACGATGTTACATGTGACTAATGTTTATGCTAATATAGGTAACCAAAGTCCTCTATCAAATTCTACCTAGCAAATATCTTAAGATTTCGCCTTCCTGTTAGCTTGTGGTTTGCCTTATGTCGATAAGTGTCTCCACTCAGATAAGGCAAACCACAATAGATAAACTGATATATTGTATTATTCGAACGACGACGTGTTACTTTGGCATTAATGTATTTTATTTCCTGTCACACCGTTTATGTCAAAGTTATTTTGCTTCACTATTTTGAGCTCTAATATTATTATTTATATTACAACGATTTTTTTCTAGAACTCATATTCCATGCCGCCATACATATTGGAAGTGAACCCTCCGGGAGGGTTACCGGTATTACGTTTGCGCTAAAGTTAACCATCGCTAACGGTTAACGGCATTAGATTTAAAACCGTGTAAAAACACTGTAAAACGAAGTAAAATAGTGTTTTCAGGGGGCCTTGTCGCTATACTTAGTATCCAACCTTTTAATTTGTTTGTGAATACATTTAACAGTGAACAAAAAAAATATTTGGATTTTAAAATCAACTCTTAAACTAATAAATCTTGTTAAAATATTCATCATATTTTATTTTCACGGTTTATAGTGCTGCATTGGCAAAAAAAAACCTAGATTTAAATTGAGCCCTCCGCGAGGGCTCCCAGCACTGAACGTGTTAAAGATTAGACTCAATTAGTTCCGATAATATAATGCATCAAGTTATATCAATTGACAATTTAATAACATTAAAACAATGCAAGCTTGGTCGTGACCCTAATCTTATTTGTTATTCTAATTTTGCATTAAGTATATTTTTGTGTACTAACAATGGCTTCTGTTGTAAATATGAGGTAAGTATTACACCTACGTAAATAATTAGGCAAATGTTGTAAAAGTATCAATAAATAATTTAGTAATATAAGACATTTACCCAGTTTATATATTTTTATCGTAATAAACCATAATAAAAAGTACTGAAATAGTAAGTATGACATAAAAAAACAAACACTTAGAACCATCAACTAAAAATACCGACTCGCTCCTGCCAGATTTTATTCTTTTGTTGATAAAACCAGTTCTCGCACTTTCGTCACGATTATAATACCGATGTCGACGGGATTATCCAAAGCTTGGTAAGGGTACGAGGTGGTGACACCTCTCATCCTTAGGCGGAAGGGTCAAGGACCTGATGTTGGGAGCAGTTATCCTCGACACAGCTTGGAAGATCCGAATTCCGATATGGATTTTATGTAACTCGAAATGTAAAAAAAATGTATAGGGATGAAATAATTTAACATGGTACCTACATGCACGTTTTTCCTATGCTGTCTAATAGTGATGACAACTTTGATATTCGTATGATCAATTCAAGTAAACAATGGTGCCGATTCTCTTGTACACCGGACTAAACTAACTAAACTATCACTAAAATTCCTTACTTTTGGCTATGAGAATCCTACCGCTATTCTGTAGTAAAAAGTCTCTAAATTAAAAAAATATTTTGACACAACTAAATCGAATTTGACAATTGCGACTCCACGTGGTACATACTTGTTTGCCCTACCCCGTGATTTTTTTTAGATCCGGAGGCGCGCAGTGGGGGTAGCCTCGACGTGTTTTATATGGAATTTTTCACTTTTTGTATGGAAAATAAAAAAAATATTACCTACGTATTGAGGATTAGGGGTATAAGGGTTTCATAAAGGGGGTCGAAATTTTCATTATTTTTGCGATAGGACACACCATTTTCGAGATATAACAAAAGAAAAGAAAAAAATCCAGTACAGTACTGTTTTTGCACCCGAAGTCGAGATGTTCGTGTGAATTTTAGTTCATGACAACTAATAATATTCCACACCATTTTCAGTGGCGATTAAAAATGGTCAGAATTAGTTAGAAAATTAAAATTTTAGGTGAAAAACGACAAATTCAGAATAGCAAAATTGTCATTTTCACTAAATTAAAATCTCAGTACAATCTTAGTGCTGTCAAACTAAAATATAGTTAAGTTGTGCCACTTTAGTCTATTTCAGAATGGGAAATCATCGTTTGACAGGAGTAAACTAAATTTTGGTGATTTTTAGTCTAGTTTAGACGCATTTGTGACAAGAGAATCGGCACCATTACTTTTCAGTTGATCGTAAAAAAATTACGTATCGAAAAACGATAATAAAGCTGAAGCTGCAAAAATAATATCAGTAAATAATACAGACCAACCTATCTGTAACAACTCGTCTCTTTTGTAACCGACTTCAAAAAAGGAGGTTTCTCAATTCGACCGTATATATTATATACAGGTTGTTTGGCGCATGGACCGACACAATTTTTTCAGGGATTTGGGAGGTCATTAGCTAGGTTCTAGCTAAGTTCAAAATAGCTTTTAGTTTTTTTTATAATGAATTTAGAAGTTGTAAAATTTCATTAATTAAATACAAAAATTAACTTTGGAAGCTTGTAAGGAATTTTCTTGAAACCAGTTGTATAAAACAAAGATGTTTTTAGATTTAAAGGACTTTGAAGAATGCAACAAAATTTGTTTTGTGCCACTACACCCACAAACAAAAAAGTTATTTCAAATTAAAGGACACATTTTGGGATTTTTTTTCATTTTAAAAAAATAATCATATGTAACCAACCGTGACATTTGGGACAAAGGGTGTATGGGTAGAACCTAGCTAATGACCTCCCAAATCCCTGAAAAAATTGTGTCGGTCCATACGCCAAACACCCTGTATATATATTTTTTTTACGTGTTCGTCGTTAATGAACCGATTTTGATGATTCTTTTTTGTTTGGTATACTTCAGAAGTGGTCCCATATAAATTTGATCAAGATCTGATGGGGGTTTTTGAGTTAGCTTCAATAATACATATTTTTCCCACCTAGTGGAATATAACCGACTTCCAAAAAAAACACTATAAAGTGAAAAATAACTTTTATTTCGGAAGTCGGTGGCAAAAAAACTAAAATAAAAAACCCAAGACACCGACTTCCGAAATCAAAGTTATTTTTCACTTTTTAGTGTTTTTTTTGGAAGTCGGTTTTATTTTTTGTGAAAAAGTTTTTATAGTATGAACTAAAGTATTTTAAGTATTATGGTTAATCCCTAAAAAATAAAAATCAAAACAAAATATGACCTTCCAACACCTACTACGAATGACCTTGTAAAAAAAAAGCAAATAAAATTCTACACACACCGAATAGTGCTACTGGTTTTTTATTGTTTTGTAAATCCAAATAAACAGGCTTGTAGATATATTTTTGAATCTTTCAAAAAGAATATTAAAAGTTCCTTACCAATTCCAAATTACAGGAACAATGTAGGCACGTTGACTTGGTTTTACAGACACTTATAAGACTACCAATACTTGTTAAAGACTTTGGTATTTATAAGTTTTAAAATACATTATCAACACACTGTCATTCCTTTCTTTAAAGTAAAGTAAATTAAAGTTTAATTCCTTGAACCTAAACAGTTTCACCGAAACACACCAACAGAATTATTTTATCGATTTTATGTTATTTTCCTCAAATCGATATGAATCACATTTCCCAGCAGGTATTAGCTATTATAATACTCTGATGGTATTGATTCTATTATACTAAGAGCCTACCAAACATGTTTGATTCATTGAATTAATCTTGATAAAAATACCCGAACCTATGATTCCACAAGTCCTTGTTCATGCAATTTTTTTAAACTAAACTTTTCGCTTATGGTTTTCAAAAACAAAATAACCTTTTTCGTTGTCTTATTAATTCCCATAAAATCCTATTATACGTAATGGTAACTAATTTTACATTAGTATAATCTTATAGGGGGATTAACGTAAAATTATAGTTCTTAGACACTAATTTTAAAGTAGTTTTTTCTTACTCACCTTGCCCCATAATATTTAATGGCTAGCTACAACATGATGCCTTATATCCCTCAAAACTCAGCTTACGTATGTAAAGTATATATTAATGTACATACAAGATGCAGAAACCCGTTTAGTTGAGGTCGATAACCTTTAATTACAAAATTAAGAAACTATTCATACTAGTCAAAGAATGAGTGTACAAAGAGGAAGTCATATTAGATCATACGTCGATGACCGATCAAATAAACGGTTAACCGAAGAAGAAAAAAAAATTATGTACCGGCAAATTGACAATTATGCTGTGTTGTTCTATAAAAAATCTGTGCATTAATTATATATTTGTTTCTCCAATACATAAAAGTGAAAAAATATACAGTTTATCGTTGTGAGTCATCTTAACATCATCATCCCACCTACATGCCATTCACTTCTAGATTAAGGGAAGGTAGAGCGCATCAAAATATTTCACTGATGGCTTGCTGCATAAAAGGTCACTCCGAAAAGTCTATATTCTTAAGCTCTCAGTTCACTTCGTTGTAATAATTATACTCAAAATGTTACTCAACATTACATTTTTTTAATAGCATCTATGTTTATTTCCCTAATGGGTAGGCGTGGGTTATAACACCTACGCCTACTCCTTAGGAAAAAGCAGTCTGCTATTGATCGTCATCATTGATTTTAAGAATCATGTAATAGTTCAAAGGACCAGCTAATTCTATTATAGCATTATACCTTTATTTTAATAAGGGTTAATCCAGACTCCGGGTTTTTCTTTACAAAAAAAAAAAACAAATAAAAAAATCCAATTACACTTTGCCTGACCAGAGGATCGAACCCAGGACATTACAATCAGTAGGCACGCGTGCAACTACACTATCGGCAATCTGAAACTTATTTAAAATACTTTAGTTATTTCATACAGTGTGTAGGACAAGAGCGTGTCCGGCAAATTTTTAATTTTCGATTATTACATTGAAAAATAAATTATTGTAGCAAGCAGAGGCCTCATTGGATTGAATGCATCATGACAAAAGAGTCAGTCCGTTCGTACAGTAAGTTTTTAGAAAAAGACTTCTCCCGCCATGCATGACAGTGGCACATGGGGTGCGCCACGAGCATTGTTCCTGTGTTCGCATCTAAAAGGACCTTAAATATCTCGTGATCAAGCTGCAAAGTATTTGAAAAAGTAAAGGCCATTCATGACGAAGTACTTTACTGAAACACTTAAAAAAAACTCAAAAAAAGATCATGATCGGGAATTCATCCATGTCTTAGGCTGGCCTTCACAGTCGCCCAATTCTAGTCTGATTAAAAGTGTGAGTAAAAAAATACACATACCTGCCAAACTTCATAGTAACATAAAAGTTATATGGACGTTAAAGTCGCGCATTCGCGTAGCGTTCATCCAAAAAGTCGACAACATCGTAAATAGCTGTCAAATATTTACCAGTTTTGATTAATTTGACAATATTACTGTATGGAAATTAGAAATATGGCTAATTAGTGAACTATGTATATTAATAATGAATTGCAATTAAAACACTGAAATTGATGTTGTTTTAGGTGTCAAAAAGGCATTTGTTTTACATCAAAACTGATTCGATGATAAGATATTAATTATAGCATTTCATACTTTTTTTTTTTACTTTCCGGATGCCTTTTTACATCTAAAACGGGTACAACATCAAATTCAATGTTATAATAATGGTAAATTTTCATAAATTTTCTTAAATATCACTACTATAAATATATATTAACATTATTTAAAAAAATAGGTCCACACATCAAGCCCTTTCATTTGAAATGTTAAACGGTAATGTTTGCAAAACTTTTTTTTTTTTTTTAAAGTTGTGCGGTATTCCACGGCTAACAGTACAATTCCGGAAGTACGGTCAAGATCCCTACCAGCATCTTACTGGAATACTTCCTCCGAGCACATTTGCTCTTGCGAATCTCTACTCAAGCCAATAAACGGAAGAAAGAGGTGGGATCTCTATTCCTCGTCAGTGTTTACTCTAGCCGGCCAATAAAGGCAAGCCAGAGATGAGGAACAAGATTTCTCCCGGGAGATAGGGTCCGTGGGGTCGCTACTGCCCAACAGCTCGCCACATGCTGCCCTGTAGGTTTTTGTATCTCTCTTGGTCTGGCTCCTAATCCCGGCCTAAAAACCGGGTAAACCTGTTCCGGCAAAAAAACTCTACCGGCATAGACCTGGAGTTCGGAGCGCGCAAGCCCCACCATAACGTCAACGTAGAGATACGTCGGTGCGGTTATTATTTTACTCGCAAATAAATCAAAACCTACAGGGTACTTCCCGAGGACCTACAATCATGAAATTTGACAGGAAGCAAGGTCTCTCAAGTAAAGGAAAAAGTCATATCGTATGTATAAAATAGAAAACAAAATGTTGCAACACAAATGCCTCAAGGCTTGGGCACGCCACTATTGCGGCGATAAGTCCGATCTTTGAGGAGTGGCTAGAGAGGCACCACGGCGTCCTCACCTTCCACCTGACGCAGGTCCTCACCGGACACGGTTGTTTCGGGAGGGTTCCTGTTTCGTATCAGGCGGGAGGAAACGCCCGGGTGTCATCACTGTGTGGATCACCCGGAGGACACGGTGGAGCATACGGTGGAGGTCTGCCCGGCTTGGGCAGAGCATCGCCGTGTCCTACTGGAGGCGATCGGTGGCGGGGATCTCTCGGTCCAGGCCATGGTACGGAGCGAGAGGGCATGGGAGGCCATCACCTCCTTCTTCGAAGCAGTAATGCTCGCGAAGGAGGAGGCGGAACGCGTGAGAGAAAGGCAAAATTCGCGCCCTCACGCCCCTACCCGCCGCAGGAGACGCCCTGGGTGTCGGGAATCGCAGGCTGATTCCCGGTCACCGTAGTCGCGGGCTTGCGGATGGTGAGCAATGGGAAGCTCGCCGTCCAATAAGGACCAGGCCCGGGTCGACGACGGCGCGTTGTGTTCCACGCGCGCCTCAAAGAGATGTCAGAAACTGAAGGGGTCCGAAGGGACCGATGCCTGCTGGGGTTGCGGATAAGTCCGAAAGGGATACCGTGGCCCCTGGCAACGTACAGGAACTGAAGGAAAACTGGTGGGTTTTAGTCAGTAAGAGTCTAACACTCCCTCCCGCTCCGCCCAGAACGGGAGAAGTTATTTGATAATATCCCATCCAAAAAAAAAGTAGTGCCTCAAAGCTCTATTCTCGGACCTCTGTTATTTGTAATTTTTATGAACGATATCGATGTGTGTTTTCTAAGTTTCTACAATACGCGGACGATCTAAAAATTTTCAGACCAATACCAGACTGTCATTTACTACAACAAGATCTTAATAGAATATTGCAATAAAAATAAAACCTCATTTGTACAGCAGTATCACATAAGCAGTAAAATCTTAGCCAGAGTTAACACAATTTGTGATCTAGGAATACTGCTCGATAACAAACTACACCTAGACGCACATGTTGATAAAATCATGAGTCAGGCTTATCGTATGTATGGATTTGTGATAAGATCGGCCACGGAATTCATCCACCCGAGCACATATTTACATTTTTATCGATCATTAATCCGGTCTCAACTAGTATGTAATGCCGGTGTGGAGTCCCTATTATAATAAATAGCGTTTACAACGTAAGTTCCTGAAAACGATGCATTTCTACCGCAGTTCTAGAAGTCGTATTTACATCCCCTATAGTGACCCACCAAAAAAATACAACTTACTCTCTTTGAAGTCTAGACAAACTTTTCTAGAAACTATGTTTCTATTATGATCTGTGTAACAAGTCTTATGATTGTGTGGATATTTCTGACAAGTTATGCTATGTTGTCCCTAGAACCATTCAAGGACATGAGGTGCGCGCACGACCTAGTTTTGCCGTCACTCCTAGTCGTACGAATGCAGGCTTGCGGGGCGTAGGGGTGCATGCAGGCTTGCGGGCACCCCTACGTCGCCTTACAGACAATTTCAATATTTTTTTCTCTACATTGGATCAATTTTATTTAATACGTTGGAAAATTTTGAAAAATATTGCTTGGCATAATCAAAAAATTGTATGAATATACATATATTGAACCGTTAGTGTTCCTTGGTAATGTATGTGTATTTTATTTCGTGTACTTACTCTATTCTGTCCGACCTTAACTTTATCAACATTGTCTTTGTCTTTTATGCAAAATAAAGTTTATGTAGCTTACTTAAAGAGAGCACGTTGAAACTATCTTAACATAACATAACATCACGCCTTGTTTCCCCGAAGGGTTGGGCAGAGGTGTACCTATAGTGCATCCACATTTCGCCAGTTATGTTTAAGTCCTACGGTCCCATTGATACTATCTTCTTTTAGCAAAATTTCAAATATTACTCTAGTGAACATGGATTAGAAGAGGATCACGCCCAAGAGTGACACACTCTTTTATGGTCATTCTCATTAAAGTAGCGTGTTGTTTTTGAAAACGACAGTTAATGACCGCATGAATTTAAAACTGTTACTAATGAAAGAAACAACAATATTTTTTGCTTTTTTGCCTGAATCTGACGTCGTTAAGCTACGACTTCATAAAATATTCGAGGCCAGGTCAGTATTTTTGAAGGTTTTACATAAATCCTCCTGATACAGATGGCAGATTACCTTACTAGTATTGTAATGATATTGCGACATTTGCGACCGATCTTACAATAACAATAAATATGTGTTGTGTTACGTGTATAATATGATGTTTAGTCCAATGCAAAAGTTTTAATTTACAACATTTTGGATTGTAGCTACTAACTAAAGGTCTCACAATCTATAATTTGAGTGACATACCTACTGAACTGGATGCGGCAGTAGGCTACTGACATATTAAGCTGCATCCAATTCCACTGTAAATGTAAAGATGTTTTGTTGAGATGATAATTAAATCTCAACCTTGTAAATAATTTACCCTGAATATTTTTTTGTCAAATAACGATTTCAAAATCGGTATAGACACGTCACATCAAGCTTCGTCTATAAAATTTGATCACAAACTTCTCAAATAAATAAAACAAACCCAATAACAATAGCTTCTTTATTAAACTTATTTAGGACAGGTACAGCGTAGTATATTGCTTAGGTACATACCCCAAAAATTTATGGGGAACAATTGGACTAGATTTACTTGGGAATGTGAGCGCCCTGGGGGACGAAACCGTTCTCATCAGCAGTGTAGTCCACTCTGTAGGTGACACCGTCGGGGCCGACATACTCGTAGAATCCCTTAGCCCTAATTCCGTCACTTTCGCTGTCGATCTGCTCCAGTTTACCGGCTTCCTCAGCGAGGATCTTGTTCTCGGTTTCATAGAGGTAGTGGTAACCGTCGGGATTGATTTCGGTCTCTTGGCGGATGATACCGTATTTGTAGTCGTAACCTGAACCAGAACCAGAACCGGAGCCAGATCCTTTGCCGTATGCTCCAGAGCCGGCGCCAGAGCCGCTTGAGAGACTGCCGGAACCATATTTTCCAGATCCGCTGGCTAGACCGCTGCCCAACCCGCTGGCCAATCCACTGCCAAATCCGCTGCCGGATCCGCTGAATTTGCTTCCAGAACCGCTGGACTTGTCACCGGTGTAGAAGCCTCCCGCTGAACCACGGTCTCCACGGTCACCGCTGTGGAATAATTATTTCATAAGTCTAACATCGCAAAAATAATGAAGTGTGTATTTTAACTGTTAAATATTTAAACAAATCTCATTAACACCTGTTAACTTTATGATCTACCTATCCAATCATTTTATAATAAAAAAGATCACGGATACTGTAATAATAAATGATATAATCTTTTTTTTTATTACAATTAGGTATGGATACCTAACCTGATGGTAACCTAACCTAACCTAAAGTCTCTGAAAAATCTTTATCACGTCAATGAGCATTTAAAAATAATCGAGCTACCTATTCATGTTGTTCCAGTATCTTGAACCGACTATTCTGAAGTCTAACACAATACAACTTGCTGGTGTTTAGTTAAAATCTGTAGTTAAAAATACCATGAAAGTGTTATGAACTAACTTGAAAGCACCGCTGCCATCAGGCCTGTAGCGGCCAGCATCATCACCACCGCTGTAGAATCCACCAGCACCGCCAGCGTTTCCAGATCCCTTGTAGAAACCACCGGGACCACCAGCAGATCCCGATCCGGAATAAGCTCCACCGGGACCACCCGCGGATCCAGATCCAGAGTAAGCACCACCGGGACCGCCTGCTGATCCAGATCCAGTGTATGCACCACCGGAACCACCGCGGTCACCACGGTCACCGCTAAACAATACAACATGTCAGGGTTATAAAATTTCCAGATTGATAAGTAACTTTTGAACTCAGATTCAAGAGTTACATTCAAAAACACATTAATTTATACGAATGCACGTTTGTCAGACCTTTATATCGATTTCAGCAAATTGTTGCCAATCGTAGATGAATTCTATTTTTGTTTTTATTGCTGAGTTTATAAATTCGCAGATTCACAATCAACATTTAACAGCTTAATGTCAAGGTAAAAATAGTGAAAGAAGTTCATTTAATCCCATTTGGATTAGAAAAAATCCCGTTTTGGGGATCCTGACAACGCTCAGCAACAATACAGCAACATTCTCCAGCAACTGTTGAAGCACTTTACGAACTTAAGTTAACGGGCCGATATAAACGTTATGTCGCATACACAACCCAATTGCAACCAATTAATATCCATTTACTTGTAAGCCCCCGAGTTGTCGGGCACGTATCTGCCAGAGTTGTCGTAGCGGCCGGGGTCGTAGCGTCCCACGCTGTCGCGACCCGAGGAGTAGGCTTGAACACTAGGGGTGTCGGGGTCGTGCCGTAGAAACCGGTGTACCGCCGGGTGGTCGAACCGAAAGAGAAGGGATTGAAGGCAGCCCTAGATAATAAAAATAACATGTTAAACACGTATTGCGTATCAAAATTGTTCGCGTTGTGCATAGAGGTGGATAGAATGCAGTTGCTCTTTTAATGCATTATGTCTGCCATATAAACTGTTCCGAAGGAGGTGGTTTCGCCAAAAAATCTAATGTGAGTGTTCCCATACTCGGTTAATACAAAAACTATCCACAAGGTACGTACAATTTTTGTCTAGGATGTAATTCGCTCCTCCTCATAAAATATGTACTCTCTAATGAGTTAATACTGAATGGACACGCTTTTGTGAAAATTGCGAAAATATATCATATTTTTCAGTACTAGCTAGTTTGTGGTACATTATTTTTAGTTCACTCTAGTATTGTGACACTTTATAATCCTTAAATAATTATCACAGCTCAAACTTCTGCCAAAAAATCAAAAGGGAAGGTTTTTCAAAATAAATAGTATAAAAAATCCAGTAACTACCTTCCAGTTTCAGCCGCAAGGGCCACTGTCATAGACAGACAAATCACCTGAAACAAATAAAGAAAACTTAATACACAGCATTTGCAACAAATTAAGTTATTTATTAAAATATTTATACTAAAAATCAAAGATCTGACACTAATAACTCATAAATTAAATTAATACTTTATAATATCCGTAAAACTTTATTAACACTGAGTGTCATAAGCTGCATACTAATGGGGGATCAAAGCCATGCACCGATGGGGTCTCACATCACTCGACACTTACCAAAAAGCCGCGCATTTTCGTTGTTATCAAGCGAACTTAACTACTTGAATGTGCTCCTCTATAGATCAATGCCTATTTATACCATTTTTATCTAATTTTATAATCTTCCTCTGTCCAGTTCGTCTCATTTGTAATGTGTTGTCTGACGATAATTCATTAGCCAACGTTTCTCAATCTTTGGGTATCATCTCCGTTGATTAATTTAGTAGCTGTGACAATTTGTGATACAAATCTTCGAAATACGGTCGTTTGTGGGTAAACTTTACGTTATGGCTAGCTGTGTACTCTTCGAGAAGCCTCGACTTTATACAAATCCCGTGCTATCTTCAATTTTCGTCGCCAATAACACGATATTTTCATTTCACACAGCAGTGTCATCAGAGTAAATAATATTATTTCTAATTAACCTGATTGTTTTTTTTTTTTTTGAGAAATAGTCAAGCGTAAAGGAATTTAGACAAAACCAGTGTCAATTCTATGACTGGTGCGTAACGAAGAATCTTCTTTTGGCATTTAGAGCTTACATAGTTCATTATTCATAATATTTTAACAAAAAATATACTGTTTCAATAGTAAATATTTCAATCAATATGCTTCAGGCAAAATGCTTGGAATTGATTTCCTAATAATGTAAATAAGTTGGAGATCTCTAACAGTGTTTTTTATGGAGAATACAATTTTGAGTCTTCCACTCACCCCTCTGCTTACAGTGGGTGGTTGAGTGGACGTAGGACGTTTCTCCACATGTTTGTTTCAAGCAGAAATTAAATTAAATTGAAAATTGGATATTGGAATCACTTTTACACACAATCTAAAAAAAAAAAAAATTGCTAGATGAGTTTGGCGTTTCATATCTGACTACTCTGAGAAGAAAGGCCGAAACAAAGTCAGAGGTCACAGTCTCTTTTAAAGTCCAGACATAATCTTGGTCAGGCCATATGAGGACCATGTAGATTAGTCTGAAATGGTCTTTTGAGAAAGGAACCACACAGATTTGAGTGGACCTGTCCTATCAGTGCAAGCATTTGTCAGTAATCGTGGAGCTCAACTCAGAACTTAAGGAGCTCAACTCGACGAACAATACCAAAGAAAGGACATTTGGGTAGGCCGCATAAACTACTCAAACTGCGGATGGAGTAAGATAAAAAAAAAACAGTCCTCACATTCACAAAAATTAAAATAAAATAATACTTTACAAAGTAATCATATCATTTAGTATAATATATTCAACAATGTCAATGTTTATATAATACTGGTATATTTTGATGATTTTACTGAATAATTAGTTATAATGTTAATTTTTACGATTTTATCACAAGGCTTAGCAGAGTGAGCAGCTCAATCCCAAGCTTTTTTATCTTCTAAATAATCTGAAATTATATAGTACCCTTTTTTACAATGTTTGGTTTTAATACAGCTTTTAGATCGTTTAATGGGTATGTTTCGAATGTCGATGGGTTGGATGGATCAGCTCGGAGCGCTCGCGGTCTGAAGAGGGAATGGCCGGGCGACCCCCCAAAGGAGGGAGGAAGCGGTCGCCCCACTCACATAGTGAGGAGAGCCTGCGGCCGCTAAAGTGCCAACAAGCAGGAGCGGGAGGTGAGGTGGACGCGCAGTGGCGAGCGCAGACTCTTTTCGTTTGCCGGATCGCGGTGGGCGGGTTCAGTCCACGTCGGTATCCCGACCCGATACACCGGCTCCAGTGGAACATACGGACCTGAGCGAGATTTTACAGCTGGGGTCCAACAAGGCGGAGGCCAAGCTGCCAAGCGGGCGCAGCGGAGGGTTGTAGCGGCTGACAAGCTCATAGAGCTGGCCCGTCAAGCGCGGGAGCGGCGCTCAACCCGGATGGCTGCCGGGGGGAGCGTTTCGGCGGTGGCGCTCAGTCGCCAAGTTTTAGACGACGTGGATGTCGTCCTGAAGGTTGCCACCGAATCGGACAACCTGAAGGGCACCTTCACGCGCGCTCTAAAGGAGGCGGCTGACGGCATTAAGGAAGCCGTTGAGGCCTTCCTTAGTCGTTTGAGCATGGTGGAAACGGTGAAGCTATGGAAGGAGAACCGCCCTTCTCCAATCCAAGTTGGAGGACCTCACGAGGCAGTTTGCCGCCTAGAGGGCAGCTCCTGCGGCCATCGGATCGACGGTTCCGCCGTCACCTCCATCGTTGACCCCATCATCGGCCCCTGCATTTGTGGATGCGGAGGTCGAAAAGATCGTTCGCATCTGCATGATGCAGTGAATAGAATAGAATAGAATAGAAAACATTTATTTGACCCAGACACAACATAACAGGAACAAAAAACATAACAATAAAATTGCTGTAAAATTTTGCTGAGCGTGCCCATACCTCAAACTCAAACTCAAATCATTTATTCCAAATAAAACAATTACAGGTAATTTTGAATTTTCAAGGGGTCGGTCAGTCAGAAAGATGAAGCTAGTTGCCCATTCCAAAGCGTAGTAGGTTCCTATGGAGAAGAACGGGCAAGAAACTCCATGGACACTCTTTTAAATCAGAATATTTTTACAAAACATTGGTTACATCATCCATGTTGAAATTATGTGAGAACAATGTAGAAAAACGTGCACGTTAAAAGCGTCCGTAATAAAAATATGGTAACAAAAATAATTAAAAAAAAAAAAAATAAGCCATGGCAGCTAAGAGATGACCAGTCCCCACTGACGGCGCCCATTCACGAACATGACGCATGGATCACCATCATTAAGCTCAACCATTTTGAAGGGAACTTAATGATCCAACACACACCCCGCCACCAGCGAGACATTTGGGTGAGCATAACATACTCTCAGCCGCCAGGGCTCAGTAAATGGTAGATTTAAAGTAGGTAAACAGTGCTCACATATGTGCAATGCAATTATATAATACTAAGAGATTGAATTTATACAATGTAAATTTAGTTTTTCAATCTTCAGCAGCTCCAACAATATTTTCCAATGCTAATCAATTAGTTTATGCGCCCTTGTGGAGCTGGACCAGCGTTGAGCCAAGCATTTTTGTCAGCGATGTAATCCCCCTATCGAAAGGGTTACCATCTCAACAGCAGTGCGGGCAAATGGTGGGGGCTCGGCTGGTGGCTAACGAGGCGAGGCTCCTCCCGCCCGAAACCATCCTCCCACCGCTCACTGCGGATAAGCGGAGGTTGGCTGGCCCCGCCAAACGGTCGTGGCGGCTGAGCCGAGTGGATCCGAAAGGGGGCCCAGTAAACCTGCGAAGGCTAAGTCCGCGCCCACTTCCACTTCCAGCCGCTCCCGGGCCCTCCACGGAGGCCTGGACACCAGTCGTCAAGAGGGCCCGCAAGAAGAAGAACAAGGCGGCGCCGCCTCCACCCGCTGGGGCACTGGCACCTTCTACGAGAAGGACACAGAGGCCGCCTAGGGCTTGAGCCTCACGCTCTGCGGCTGTAGTAATAACACTGCAGCCTGGAGCCGTTGAAAAGGGCGTGTCATATAAGGCGGTCCTATTGGAGGCCAAAGCCAAAGTCGCGTTCCCCGACCTTGGCATACCGTCCGGATTCAGATTGAAGCCGGCGATTACGGGGGTGCGGCTGCTGGAGGTGCCGGGTGCCTCAAGCGGCGAGAAGGCGGACATCCTGGCCGCCAAGTTGTGGGCGGTACTCAACCCCGAGGATGTTCGAGTGTCCAGGCCTATGAAGACCGCTGAGCTGTGTGTCAACGGCCTGGCTGACTCGACAATCCCGGCTGAGGTTATGGCAGTCGTCACCTAAGCCGATGGATGTCCGCCCGATGATTTGCGGGTGGGCGAAATCCACGCCGACGGTGGACGACTCTTGGTCGGGTTAGTTGCGGCAAGGGCCAAGCTGCTGCAACCCAGGCATGTCCGGGCAAGGTGCACCGCCGCAATAGAGCAACGTTTTTGCTGCGGCAGCCCAGCCACAAGTCCGCCCAGTGCTTCGCAGCGCCAAACTGCAGGAGGCTCGCTTGGCACAGGGCAGGTGGAAAGGCATGTGGCGCAACCACCCAGAAAAAGGGTGCCACAAAGCCACATGTCGTGCGGTGTTCCACAGGGTTCGGTCGTAGGACCGCTCCTGTGGAACATCGGGTACGACTGGGTGCTGAGGGGCGAGCTCCAGCCGGGCGTGGACTTGACGTGTTATACGGATAACACGCTGGTCACTACCCGGGGGAGCTCGTACAGGGAGGCAGCGTTGCTGGCGACGGCTGTGGTGTCACAGGTCATGACCCACCGCATACGGCGCCTAGGCTTGGAGGTGGCCCTCAACAAGTCGGAGGCCATGGTCTTTCATGACCCCCGGCGGGCGCCGCCGCTGAGATTACATATCGTAATCGGGAGGTTTCAAAATGCTGTCGAGCCCACCATAAAGTACTGCTCGACAGCCGGTGGGATTTCGGCCCCCACTGCCAGCGGCTGGTGCCCAAATTGTTGTGCGTGGCTGGGGCGCTGTCAATGCTGCTTTCCAATCTGGGGGCCCGAGAGCCGCCCGCTCTACGTGGGGATCGTGCGATTGACAATAATAATAATTATTATAAATATATTAATTATTATTATTATTGACATAACGGTCCCGCATGACGAGAACCTCGTGAAAGCTGAAAAAGATAAGCAGATTAAGTATCTTGACTTGGCTTGCGAGGTTGTCGACATGTGGGATGTGGATACAGCAATCATTGTGCCGATAGTCGTGACAGCCAATGGCATAATAGCCAAGAGCCTCGACCAATATCTAAAGAGGCTCTCGTTAGGCAGCTGGATCAAGGGCTTGATCCAGAAAGCGGTACGCGGACTCGGGTCTTGCTGGACACGGCACGTATCGTTAGGAGATTCCTCTCTCAGGAGCCCTGACCACCGGTAGCTTGGACCCTGTTCCTGATACCGGTGGGGTACTATTTTTTATATTTTTATGTTTTTGTTTAGTTTTTTTTATAAAAATATTTTAAAATTAAAATTATATGTTTAAATATAAGGAAATAATAATATATTTATTTGACGTAAAAAGTACACATACAACTTGACACTTGATTAAACACGGAAATAGCCTAGTACAAAAATATTGATCGATGACCCCTATGCTAAGACAAACCAGTGTTATAGGGGTCATCCATCCGTCCATTATGGATCGATGGCCGCAATCTGGGCGGCTGACCTGACGGCCGGTAGCATCGCTATCCTGCGGAAGCCACAGCGAGCGATGGCCGTCAGAGTCATCAGGGTTTATCACAGGGGGATATCGGTGTCCTGCTTGGGAGGAGCCGCGCTGTACCCTCATCTCAGGCAGTGACCTGTCGCTGCCGGCTCGATGGTCGGCAGCGAGGAGTCCTGGGACGCGGTGTTATCTTCCTGCGAAACAGTCATATCGCAGAAGGAGGCTGAGGAAAGGGAGATTGCTTCCGCTAACCCGATCCGCAGCAGACGCATAGGGCGTCGGCGGAGGGTGGATAACTCTCTCTTCCAGCCCCCCTAAATAGGGTGACGGATGTGGGGAAATCCGGCGCCCCTTGCTCGCCCCTACGCGCGCCTTTATTTGATGTAAGAGGGGAGTTTAACACCTCACTCCCCCCTAACTCGAGGTGCTAGCCGGGGATCGCGGAAGTCGCATGAGATCCCGTGATCCCCGGTGCAAGTGTGAGACGGAACACGGGGGTGGTGTGGTTAAGTCAGTAAGAGTCTGACAGACCCCTCCACCCTCCCCAGGGTGGAAGACATCCATGAGGATTTAACCCGTACTCAAAAAATAAAAATAATAACTGTAACATAGGGTTCGAAGAAGCTACTAAAACAACCCTATATCTAAAATCAGAACGTTTTATTTGTTGTGTTACAATCTTTTTGTGGTAATACCATTTTTTTTTTTAAACAGTTTTCCACAAGCACTAGCAGGCTCAATGCAAAAAAAATACGCTGTAATAAGGCATTCGATTTTAACGAGTAATGTCTAAATGTCTACATAAAATCTTGGACTGCACGGAAACTTCAATCGTGAAAACAAAGGTGGTTAAATCCAGACCTAAATAGCTATGAAAGTGTAACCTAGGAGGCGATAAAAAGCCGATATTGGAATATACCTCGTATTTTCGGGCTAGAAGGATGATGTTACATGTGACTGATGTTACTGCTAATATAGGTAATCAAAGTCGTCTATAAAATTCTACCTAGTTAATATCTTAAGATTTCGCCTTCCTGCTAGCTTGTGGTTGCGGACTGCTGTGGTGGTGGTGTGCCTTATGTCGATAAAGTGTCTCCACTCAGATAAGGCAAACCACAATAGATAAACTGATTTATTGTTTGATATAAACGACGTGTTATTTTGGCATTAATGTATTTTATTTCCTGTCACACCGTTTATGTAAGAGCTATTTTACTTAACTATTTTGAGCTTTAATATTGTTATTTATATTACAAGGAATTTTTTGTAAACACTGCCTTAACACTTTCGACTCCACCTACTTTTCATAGAACTATTCTCTACTTTTGACACATGTTGGAAGTGAACCCTCCGGGAAGGTTACCGGCATTACGTTTGCGCTAAAGTTAACCATCGCTGACGGTCAAAGGCATTAGGTTTAAAACCGTGAAACTCGTAAAACACTGGAAAACGAAGTAAAATAGTGTTTTTAGGGGGTCTTGTCGCTATACCTAGTTTCCAATCTTTTAATTTTTTTTTTTTTTATAAAATCTAATCGTAAAAATATAATTGTGATAAAAAAAAATGTTGGATTTTAAAATCAACTCATATACTAATAAATCTTGTTAAATATTCATCAGATTTTATTATCACGGTTTATAATGCTGTATTGGCAAGAAAAACCTACATTTAAAATAAGCCCTCCGCGAGGGCCAGCATCCCATAAGTGAATACGTGAACCCTCCTGAGAGGGCCCCCAGCACTGAACGTGTTAAAGATTAGACTCAATCAGTTCCGATGATATAATGCATCAAGTTACATACATATCAATTGACAATTTAATAACATTAAAAGCTAGCAAGCTTGGCCGTGACCCTAATCTTATTTGTTAAGGTCTAATTTTGCATTAAGCATATTTTTGTGCATTAACTATGGCTTCAGTTCTAAATATGAGGTAAATATTATACCGTTGTAAATAATTAAGCAAATGTTGTCTGTATCAATAAATATTTTTTTAATAAGACATTTACCCATTATATATATTATTATCGAAATAAATCATAACATAAAAGTACTAAAATAGTAAGTGTGACTTTAAAACAACATCAACTAAAAATACCGAGTCGCTCTTGTTCAGATTTAATTATTTTGTTGATAAAATCAATTGTCGCACTTTCGTCACGATTATAATACCGATGTCGACGGGATTCTCCAAAACTTATTAAGGGTGGGTGGTGATTCCTCCGATCCTTAGGCGGAACGATCAAGGGCCTGATGTTGGGAGCAGTTATCCTCGACACAGCTTGGAAGATCAGAATTCCGATATGGGTTTTATGTAACTCGAAATGTAAAAAAATGTATAGGGATGAAATTATTTAACATGGTACCTATATGCATGTTTTGCCTATGCTATCTAATAGTGATGACAACTTTGATATTCATAAACAATACTTTAATTCAAGTAAACAATACTTTTCAGTAGATCGTAAAAAAATGCGTATCAAAGAACGATAATAAAGCTGATGCTGCAAAAATAATATCAGTAAATAATACAGACATACCTATCTGTAACAACTCGTCTCTTTTTAGTATGAACTAAAGTATTTTAAGTATTATGGTTATTCCCCAAATAATAAAAATCAAAACAAAATATGACCTACCAACACCTACTACGAACGACCTTGTAAAAAAAAGCAAATAAAATTCTATACACACACCGAATAGTGCTACTGGTTTTTTTATTGTTTTGTGAATCAAAATAAACAGGCACGTAGTTAATTATATTTTTTGAATCTTTCAAAAATGTTAAAGTTCAAGTTCAGAACAATTTAGACACGTTGACTTTGTTTTACAGACACTTTTAAGACTACAAATACTTGTTAAAGACTTTGGTATTTATAAGTGTTAAATAAAATACATTATCAACAGACTGTCATTCCTTTATTTAAAGTAAAGTAAATTAAAGTTTAATTCCTTGAACCTAAACAGGATGTAAATTCTTTTACCGATATCATGTTATTTTCCTCAAATCTATATGACTCACATTTCCCAGCAGGTATTAGCTATTATACGTAATGGTAGCCATCTTGCATTAATATAATTTTATAGGGGGATTAACGTAAAATTATAATCTAATATTACCTTAAAGTAGTTTTTCTTACTCACCTTGCCCCATAGTATTTAATGGCTAGTTATAACATGATGCCTTAATATCCCTCAAAGCTCAGCTTACGTATGCAAAGTATATATTAATGTACATACAAGATGCAGAAACCAGTTTAGTTTAGGTCGATAACCTTTAATTACAAAATTAAGAAACTATTCATACTAGTCAAAGAATGAGTGTACAAAGAGGAAGTCATATTAGAACATACGTCAATGACCGATCAACTAAACGGTTCACCGACAAAAAATATTTATTTATGTACCGGCAAATTGGCAATTATGCTGTGGTATTCTATAATTATCTGTGCATTAATTATATATTTGTTTCTCCAATTCATAAAAGTGAGCATGTTATTATTAAAAATATACAGTTTATCGTTGTGAGTCATCTTATCATCATCATCCCACCTACATGCCATTCACATTTTCTAGATTAAGGGAAGGTAGAGCACATCAAAATATTTCACTGATGGCTTGCTGCATAAAAGGTCACTCCAAAAAGTCTATATTCTTAAGCTCTCAGTTCACTGCGTGTAATATACTCAAAATGTTACTCAACTTTACATTTTTTAATAGCATTTACGTCTATTTCCCTAATGCGTAGGCGTGGGTTATAATACCTACACTCCTTAGGAAAATAGCAGTCTGCTATTGATCGTCGTCATTGATTTTTAAGAATCATGTAATAATTCAAAGGACCAGCTATTCCTATTAATCCAGACTCCGTGTTTTTTTTTACAAAATAAAACAAAAAAAAAAGGAAAAAATCCAATTACACTTTGCCTGACCTGAGGATCGAACCCAGGACATCACAATCAGTAGGCACGCGTGCAACTATACTATCGGCAATCTGAAACTTATTTAAAATATTTTAGTTATTTCACATCACCCACTTCATACAGGTAGGACAAGAGTGTGTCCGGCAAATTTTTAATTTCCGATTATTACGTCGAAAAATAAATTATTGTAGCAAGCAGAGGCCTCATTGGATTGAATGCATCGTGACAAAAGAGTCCGTTCGTACAGTAAGTTTTTAGAAAAAGACTTCTCCCGCCATGCATGACAGTGGCACACGGGGTGCGCCACGAGCATTGTTCCTGTGTTCGCATCTAAAAGGACCTTAAATATCTCGTGATCAAGCTGCAAAGTATTTGAAGAAGTAAAGGCCATTCATGACGAAGTACTTTACTGAAACACTTAAAAAAAACTCAACAAAAAATCGTGATCGGGATTTCATCGATTTCTTAGGCTGGCCCACACAGTCGCCCAATTCTAGTCTGATTAAAATTGTGAGTAAAAAAATACACATACCTGCCAAACTTCAAAGTAACATAAAAGTTATATGGACGTTAAAGTCGCGCGTTCGCGTAGCGTTCATCCAAAAAGTCGACAACATCGTAAATAGCTGTCAAATATTTACCTGTTTTGATTAATTTGGCAATATTACTGTATTGAAATTAGAAATATGGCTAACTAGTGAACTATGTATATTAATAATGAATTGCAATTAAAACACAGAAATTGATGTTGTTAACCGTTGTAGGTGCCAAAAAGGCATTTGGAAAGTTTACAAATACTATATAATTAATATCGTAACACCGAGTATTTAGTTTTAGATGTATTTGGAAACTTTCCGGGTGCCTTTTTTACACCTAAAACGGGTACATCATCAAATTCAATGTTGTAATAATAACTGCAATTCATTATCAATATTCTAGTTCGCTAGTCAGCCAAATTTCTTATTCCCATACAGTAATATTGCCAAACTAATCAAAACAGGTAAATTTTTGAGAGCTATTTGCGACGTTGCCCACTTTAAGGATAAACGCTCTTATACTGCGATCTAGCCAAAAAGTAATACCTCAAAGATGGCAGGTGATAACACACGTTAGAGGACAGTAAACCGTATTGATGACAAATGATGCATTGAAGTATTAATCCTGAACCACTATTATTAACATTTTCAAGGGTTCTGTACATCAAAAGTAAAATCTCGCGTGGTGAGGGTTCCGTACGATAAATATGGTATTTACTATATCCCAAGAACAAACTTAACACTTAACATTGTAGTTGAAAAACATGCTCTCCCATACATTCCAACTGCAAATGTATGTTTGTATGCACAATATGAGATTTACCATATTATTTTATATAATATAATAGAATTCATATAGGTTTTCCTGTAATCTATAAGTAAAGAACCATTCTCAGCATTTATTTCTAAATTTTAGGCTCAGTATTTTCGGAGATAATGGAGGGAATGGTAAATTTTCATCAATTTTCTGAAATATCTTTCAAAGTATTTATTTAAACATTATTTATTAAATTTATATGCTAAACGGTAAAGTTTGCAAAACTCTTTTTTTTTATTTCCCAATTTGCCCCCGAAAAGTGAATTGAATTTCTGTGACCCAAACACGTCTACGACCCAAACAAGTGGGACACAGAAATTCATATAAACTAACTAACCTGGTTAAGTATATTCGGACAAAATTGGCTGTGACAGACGGACAGACAGACAGACAGCTAGCCAACCAGCCAGCCAGCCAGCCAGACAGATAGACTGAAACGGAACGGAACCCTAAAAACGGAACGCTGATAACCTATAAGCGTTCCGTTTTTAGGGTTCCGTACGCATTTCGCTGGCCGACTGTCTGTCTGTCCAGACCCTTTTTCTCAAGAACGCGTGGAGGTATCAAATTGAAATTCATATCAAATACGTAGGTTGACGGTCCCTTGGAACCCTATAAAATCAAGCAATAAAAAATGCTGTCATTAAAGCGACATATTTTGATACCCAAAATACAAGCTTGACTTAGTTTGGGAGTTGGTATATCATTAATTATGTGCTGCTGTACAACCATCAAATACCTTAAAAATTGTACTTGACAGATTATATTTTTGTTGTACTTTGAGAGTGAGGAGCTCGTGGCTAAGTAATAACTGCCACACGGGTCGATCCATCAGGCTAAGTTATGCTTGCCGCGGTCGGTCTGTGGATGGGTGACCATCTTTACATACCGAGAATCCTCCGTGCCTCGGAAAGCACGTTAAGCCGTTGGTCCCGGCTGTCATTCGTGGATCTTTGACAGTCGTTACGGGTCGTCAGAACGAAAATCCGACAACCAGTCTTACCAAGGGGTATCGTATTACCCAGTTACTGGGTTGTGGAGGTCAGATAGGCAGTCGCTCCATGTAAAATGCTGGTATTCAGCTGCATCCGGTTAGACTGGAAGCCGACCCCAATATAGTTGGTAAAAGGCTAGGCAGATTGATATATTTGAGAGTGAAATAAATTTATTATTTATTATTATTATTCTACTCGCAAATAAATCAAAACCTACAGGGTACTTTCCGAGGAACTACAATCATGAAATTTGGCAGGAAGCAAGGTCTTTCAGCACAAGTAAAGGAAAAACTCCGCAAAACGTTAATTTGTAGTTTTATCACATGTTTTTTGCATTTACAAACTTACATTTGCAGTTAAAGAATTGACCGTGACGACATCTGGATCCGATATCTGGGAGAACAGGTTTTTCAACTAGAAAGTTAAGTTTGCTAGTGGGATAAATTTATCCCAACTATGGAAACATTCATAGTGCGTGGTCCAACACGCACTTGGCCGGTTTTTATATTAATATTGCTGCACACGTTCTTATCGTACATAGTGTCAATATTGATGATGGAAGTGCCAAGTAGATCACTGAAGATTCAACCTGACGAAATGGGATATTATTCACTCAACCTGAACCCGCATTTCTCGTCGTAATAACAGAAATCAGAAAAGTGATTATTTTTTAAATATCCATGAATTTAATAGACAGGCATTAATGAAGTTTGTTTTTTATATGTATGTATTTTTTTAAATAATAGACTGTTCTATGTGCTCTATGTGTAAAATCAAGTTTAAATGAACACGTTGAAACTATCTTCTATCGCAAAATTTCAAATATAACACCAGTGAACCTTGTTGTGGATTAGAAGAGGATCACGCCCAAGAGTGACACACTCAAATTTTATGGTTATTCTCATTAAAGTAGTTGTTGTTTTTGAAAACGACAGTTAATGACCGCATGAATTTAAAACTTAATACTGAAAGAAACAACAATAATTTGTTTGTTCTTTTTTAGCCTGAATCTGATGTCGTTAAGCTACGACTTCATAAAATATTCGAGGCCAGGTCAGTATTTTTGAAGGTTTTACATAAATCCTCCTGATACAGATGGCAGATTACCTTACTAGTATTATAATGATATTGCGACATTTGCGACCGAGCTTACAATAACAATAAATATGTGTTGGGTTACGTGTATATGATGTTTAGTCCAATGCAAAAGTTTTAATTTACAACATTTATGGATTGTAGCTACTAACTTAAGGTCTCAACAATTCAATCTATAATTTATAGCTTGAGTGACATACCTTACCTACTGAACCGGATGCGGCTTAATATGTCAGTAGGCTACTCGTACTGATATATTAAGCTGCATCCGGTTCTACTGTAAAAGTAATGATGTTTCTTTGAGATGATAATTAAATCTCAAACTTGTAAATAATTTTCCATGATTTTTTTTTTTGTCAAATATCGATTTCAAAATCGGTATAGACACGTCACATCAAGCACCGTCTATAAAATGTTATCAAAAACTTGTAAAATAAATAAAACAAATCCAATAACAATAGCTTCTTTATTAAACTTATTTAGGACAGGTACATCGTAGTATATTGCTTAGGTACATACCCCAAAAATGTATGGGGAACAATTGGACTAGATTTACTTGGGAATGTGAGCGCCCTGGGGGACGAAACCGTTCTCATCAGCAGTGTAGTCCACTCTGTAGGTGACACCGTCGGGGCCGACATACTCGTAGAATCCCTTAGCCCTAATTCCGTCACTTTCGCTGTCGATCTGCTCCAGTTTACCAGCTTCCTCAGCGAGGATCTTGTTCTCGGTTTCGTAGAGGTAGTGGTAACCGTCGGGATTGATTTCGGTCTCTTGGCGGATGATACCGTATTTGTAGTCGTAACCTGAACCAGAACCAGAACCGGAGCCAGATCCTTTGCCGTATGCTCCAGAGCCGGCGCCAGAGCCGCTTGAGAGACTGCCGGAACCGTATTTGCCAGATCCGCTGGCTAGACCGCTGCCCAATCCGCTGGCCAATCCACTGCCAAATCCGCTGCCGGATCCGCTGAATTTGCTTCCAGAACCGCTGGACTTGTCACCGGTGTAGAAGCCTCCCGCTGAACCGCGGTCTCCACGGTCACCGCTGTGGAATAATTATTTCATAAGGCTAACATCGCAAAAATAATGAAGTGTGTATTTTATCTGTTAAATATTTAAACAAATCTCATTAACACCTGTTAATTTATGATCTACCTATCCAATCATTTTATAATAAAAAAGATCACGGATACTGTAATAATAAATGATATAATCTTTTTTTTATTACAATTAGGTATGGATAAACGCTTCTGTTATACATAGTAGATAGAAAACCAAAAAACCTCTGAACCACCTAAAGTCTCTGAAAAATCTTTATCACGTCACTGAGCATTTAAAAATAATCGAGCTACCTATTCATGTTGTTCCAGTATCTTGAACCGACTATTTCAAATTCTGAAGTCTAACACAATACAACTTGCTGGTTTTTAGTTACAATCTGTAGTTAAAAATACCATGAAAGTGTTATAAACTAACTTGAAAGCACCGCTGCCATCAGGCCTGTAGCGGCCAGCATCATCACCACCGCTGTAGAATCCACCAGCACCGCCAGCGTTGCCAGATCCCTTGTAGAAACCACCGGGACCACCAGCAGATCCCGATCCGGAATAAGCTCCACCGGGACCACCCGCGGATCCAGATCCAGAGTAAGCACCGCCGGGACCACCTGCTGATCCAGATCCAGTGTATGCACCACCGGAACCACCGCGGTCACCACGGTCACCGCTAAACAATACAACATGTCAGGGTTATAAAATTTCCAGATTGATAAGTAACTTTTGAACTCAGATTCAAGAGTTACATTCAAAAACACATTAATTTATACGAATGCACGTTTGTCATCATATCGATTTCAGCAAATTGTTGCTAATCGCAGATGAATTCTATTTCTGTTTTTATTGCTGGGTTTATAAATTCGCAGATTCACAATCAACATTAAAATTTAACAGTTTAATGTCAAGGTAAAAATGGTAAAAGAAGTCCATTTAATCCCATTTGGATTAGAAAAAATCCCGTTTTTTTAGGATCCCCCTGACAACGCTAAGCAACAATACAGCAACATTCTCCAGCAACTGTTGCTTGTAGCAATCTAGAAGCTGTTTACGAACCGAAGTTTACAGGCCGATATAAACGTTATGTCTCATACACAACCCAATTGCAACCAATTAATATAACTTACTTGTAAGCCCCCGAGTTGTCGGGTACGTATCTGCCAGAGTTGTCGTAGCGGCCGGGGTCGTAGCGTCCCACGCTATCGCGACCCGAGGCGTCGTACCTCGGGGCGGCGGTAGTGTAGTACCTCGAAGGAGTAGGCTTGAACACTAGGGGTGTCGGGGTCGTGCCGTAGAAACCGGTGTACCGCCGGGTGGTCGAACCGAAAGAGAAGGGATTGAAGGCAGCCCTAGATAATAAAAAAAAATCATGTTAAACACGTATTTCGTATTAAAATTGTTCGCGTTGTGCATAGAGGTGTATAGAATGCAGTTGCTCTTTCAATGCATTATTTCTGCTATATAAAATCTTCCGAAGGAGGTGGTTTCGCCAAAAAATGTGAGGATTCCCATACTCAGTCAATACAAAAACTATCCACAAGGTACGTAAAAAATTTGTGTAGGATGTAAATCGCTCCTCCTCATAGAATATCTATTCTCTAATGAGTTAATACTGAATGGACACGCTTTTGTGAAAATTGTGAAAATATATCATATTTTTCAGTACTAGCTAGTTTGTGGTACATTATTTTTAGTTCACTCTAGTATTGTGACACTTTATAATCCTTAAATAATTATCACAGTTCAAACTTCTGCCAAAAAATCAAAAGGGAAGGTTTTTCAAAATAAATAGTATAAAAAATCCAGTAACTACCTTCCAGTTTCAGCCGCAAGGGCCACTGTCATAGACAGACAAATCACCTGAAACAAATAAACAAAACATAATACACAGCATTTGCAACAAATTAAGTTATTTATTAAAATATTTATACTAAAAATCAAAGATCTGACACTAATAACTCATAAATTAAATTAATACTTTATAATATCCGTAAAACTTTATCAACACTGAGTGTCCGCCATAAACTGCATACTAATGGTAAATCAAAGCCATGCACCGATGGGGTCTCACATCACTCGACACTTACCAAAAAGCCGCGCATTTTCGTTGTTATCAAGCGAACTTAACTACTTGAATGTGCTCTTCTATAGATCAATGCCTATTTATACCTTTTTTATGTAATTTTATAATGTTCCTCTGTCCAGTTCGTCTCATTTATAATGTGTTGTCTGACGCTAATTCATTAGCCAACGTTTCTCAATCTTTGGGTATCATCTCCGTTGATTAATTTAGTAGCTGTGACAATTTGTGATACGAATCTTTGAAATATGGACGTTTGTGGGTAAACTTTACGTTATGGCTAGCTGTGTACTCTTCGAGAAGCCTTGACTTTATACAGATCCCGTGCTACCTTCAATTTCCATCGCCAATAATACGATATTTTAAATATTTCATTAAAACAAGCATTTCACACACAGAGTAAATAATAATAACTCAAAATAGCCTGATTCTTTTTATTTCAGGATAAATTAATATTTTATTTATTTAACGGGAGTGCAAAAAGGCAATTATTAAAACCCAATATAATAAAACCGTCATAAAGTTAATAACTTCACAGAATTTGGACGAACCCACTTCACAAGTGTCAATTCTAGGTGTGGTGCGTAACGAAGAAGCTTATTTTGGCATTTAGAGCTTACATAGTTCATTGTTCATAATATTTTAACAAACAATATACTGTTTCAATTGTAAATATTTCAATCAATATGCCTCAGGCAAAATGCTTGAAATTGATTTCCTAATAATGTAAATAAGTTGGAGATCTCTCACAGTTTATTTTTATGGAGAATACTTACTTATTTACATGTTTGTTATTAATTGTATTTACGCTGGCTAAGTATAATCGCTTTGCCATGAAGAAAGTAGCAAGAAAAAATTTTTAGAGTATCAACAATTCACAATATTTCATTATTTTTGTAATAATTTGTTTCAACCAAGGGTTCCAAACAGCGTGTGATAGATACTGAAGAAAACATTTGTACAAATCAATTTCATTTTTCAAGTGTGCTTAAACTTCTTGGTACAAAACAACGACACTAAAGGTACCCAGATGCAAATACGTTTCTTTCAATTCCAATTTAAGAGAGCACTAATAAAACTACTGGCTGAAAAAGCCTATTATAATGTTAATGATTTTCTGACCGACTTATCTTTGTGAATGTTTGATTATTATTTTGTTTGATTATTATTATTTTAATTTTATTATTTGTTTTGAATTTATAATTTGTAATAATTTTTTTATCACATTTTTATATTATTAATTATTTCACTGATTTGTACACCAATTATGGTAAAACATGTTGAAACTGATTAAACTTTATCACCTTTAGTAAATATCTCTGCAAGGTAATTACTAATGTACACATGTTTATGCAAATAAATTATTTTTATCTTTTTTTTTTTATCTTTTTCAGGAGGACGATTCAAGACAATGTCAATACTTAGAGACTTCGGCTTTAGATTTTGGGGAGATAAAACGAAAAAAGTTGCTATGGTACGTTGTAAGTAGTTAGTATTGTGAGTTTTGCAATTATTTTTGTCTTCAAGATTTCTTTTTCCGAAAATTACATGTTGTTAAAAAAGCTCAAAATGAAGTACTATTTCAGTTTATTTTTAATTTTTTAATTATCTAGCTTGTTTATGTTTAGGAGATTTAATGTGGTACTAATATATCACTATAGGTATATCACAAATCAATTTTTCCCGGGGAAAATTTGGATCCTAATTCCTGGCCTCTTTGCTTATAAAAAACAATGTTTTTCTCTTAAATAATTAGTGTTTCTTAGAAAACTAAAGGCTTTTGGGTTTGAAAATGTAGTACCTAATTATTTTTGAAAAACCTTAATATCAAACTTGAGGACTATAATCCCTTCAAAGCAATTTAAGTAGGCAGATATCATTATAATATATCAAATTCAGCCGCCTTTAATCAAACTGGAAGTTAACCCTAACATCGTCCGACATGAGGCCATGCCATTTCCCAAGTATGTCATAATACTCAGTAGGTAGCCAGTCTAACCAGATGCATTTTAATATCAGTATTTTACGGCAGAACAGCAGTAAGTAATGGTGATGATTTTAAAATGTATGACCTCTTAGTTTCTAGCAATCGTGTTACATAATATTATATTAATGGTAAACAATAATTGCAGGTGGTCGCAATAATGTATTTTCTTATTGCAGCGGGTTAAGGCAACCATGCAACTAATTAGATTGTGGTTGATCGCTTCATTGCCTGAAAACAATCGAAAAACATGCATGCATGATGCCACCCTTAGTCATCTGTCGACTGTTTTTGTGGTTAAATTAAAATTGTGAAATCTATTTCGAAGCTCTTTAAAAATCGGACAGCAAAATTCCCAGAAATGTGAGCCATCCAATTTTCACTGACTTTCTTTATTTTTGAATAAGATAAGTAACAAAAAAACAAATCGATAACGGGACAGTTCTAGTTTGAGAATCGTTTTTTGTATACTAATTAATTATATGCTCTAATAAAAAGATCCAAATCACAATATTGTAACATAGATGAGCACACGTTGATATAATATTATACTGCATCATCATTGTCGCGGAGGCCAATTAATTCAATGCCGGTAGTTAAAATTGATCCAATTATAATATTAAGTAATTTTATCTAATTTCCCAAAAATAATCATTGATTAATATATTAGTTTGCTTAATTATTGGTGGTTAATGTTACCATTTCCGTATTTTTATAAAATAACAAAACAATTTAAAAACTTGCAAGAAATACTTACATAAAAGCTTGGATGAAGCCAAAATAGACCATAGTGCCTATTTTTACCCTGAATGTGGGGTAGATTTAAAACTAGAAACTTAATTGACAAAGTTACAAAAAGCGACAAATTATTCTTTCTTATAACAATAAATAATTGTCATAGATAGGTGCAATTTATATCATCTCCTATTAATTAAGTAAGGTTTGGTGCGTAAACAGTAGTTCCAAGCAACCGTTCATTAAAACTGTACGCTTAGTGTAGGTAATGGCCGATTACGAGTTTTAATTAATTGGGCTAATATGCTAATGTTACGTTTTTTTTTTTTGAACCTGAATGAGGTTTCATTCATATTTGAAGAAACTTCTCGTTTTTTAATAAAGCAACAATTTTTTTATTGATTTTAGTTTTTATTGACAAAGCCAGTAATTTATTTTAAAATCCGACATTTGTGTACCTGCCTAGTTTGCCTAATTGTTTTGCCCTCTCAAACTTTATTTAGGTACACCATTTTTCATTAGGTACCGTTCACTTGAATGCATTTAAATTAGGTAGGTACCTATTTTTAATTTTTGACATTTCATTTTATTACACATGCATGAATAATATTTTCGCATCTGTGCAACTAGTGAATTACTTCATTGCTTTAAATAAAATTAGTTTTTAGATTAACATATACCTTGTAAATGAGATCCGCTTGGATACTGACGTCAAAAATTATAATTTTATTGTCGCCGGTGAAGTTGCGTAACCCAAAACATGAATTTTAACTTGCCTTTACGCTAGTTAAAATTCATGTTTTGGGTTAATTTAAATAATAGGCTGTTTTTGCTGTTTTTTACGTTCTTTAAGATGATGATAGTAATTTATTAAAAGACAGGCTCAAAGTGCGAAAGTAGATCTGAAGGTCAATTCTCGTACTTAAAAAACGGTCACATTCAAGTCGCAATCTGTCAAACTTGTCAAAAATTTTGGCAATTTGCCAAAAATACAATCAGTATTGCTCAGAGACGGTTAGTACTAGAAAGCTGTAATTTGGCTTAGGTATACATATTAATCACGCCGATAAAGCGGTAAAATAAAAACACCAACCTCCCCTACACGTAAGGCGGGAATGTTTTTTTTTCTCGTCTGTCCCATGGTGTGAGATGGAAAAGTCGTTTAAAATTTAGGGATTCGCTTGCGATTGTACTTGGATTTGTAAAAAAAAATACAGCAGTAGTATATATAACAAATTAAAAAGGAAAACTATCATAGGTAAGTACGCTTTACAGTTTAACGAGTATTATTATCGACGAACTACCGACTTTGTTATTGGGATAAATTTTCATCCCAACTACGGAACCCTTCAATGTGCGTGGTCTGACACGCACTTGGCCGGTTTGTTATTTAGATGGGAAATTATCAAATAACTTCTCCCGCTCTGAGCGGAGTGGGAGGGCGTGTACAGAATTTTACGGACTAAAACCCACCCGTGTTCCTTCAGTTGCCTGTATGTTGCCAGGGGCCACGGTATCTCTTTCGGACTTTCCCGCGACCCCGTCTTTTGTGCTGACATATCTTTGCGGCGGCGCGCATGGAACACAAAGTGCCGTTGACCCGGGCCCGGAGTCCTTATTCATTGCTCACCGCGAGCTGCGAGCTATCCATTGCTCAACTAGTAGTTAATCAGAAGTATGTTCACCAAATAGTAAGCTAACGGACAGACAGGGATATTTTGCCTGCTAATACCTAACAGTAATAGGATTATGTCATAGGTCAACCTTCTGTTCTTTTTAATAAATCGGCTATCCTTGCAAAACCAATAACGTCTAAAATGTCACTTATTTTTGATAAATATTAATTTTTTTTTATGTGCACCGGTCTGTATCATTTTGTATATGATTAGTTCATATTATTCAGAAGTACTGTGTAACATTGTAAAGTACGAACACATTTCTAAGTTCACTGATGCGTAATTGAAAATCCTGTCATCTTCATTATGACAAAATTATTAATTGAACATAAGTTATCAATTGAATTAACACAGCCGCCATTTGTAACATGCAAATTTAAGTTGATAACATATTAAAATGTTGTTTTTATCACTTATGGTATGAACATCCTCGGAGCACAGTCATAATCATAATCATATTCCTAGGTATTTACTTCATAAACAGCTTAGCATTGAATGCAGTATCTAGCTGCTAGGATTTACGTAGGTTTGATAGTACCTAGTTGCATAACATTATCTACAAGCCATTTTGAGCTTGTAGGTTTGTATTTTAATTGACATTTGAAATAAAACACACTTAAAGATAAGCAGCAAAATCTGCCCTGATGTAGATTTAAAAATTATGAATCTATTACATACATACATACATACATAAACTCTCGCCTTCTTCCCATGGGGGTAGGCAGAAACTACAGAATATCACCTGCTACGATCCTTACATACTCCTTTTGCCTCGTTTACGTTCATACATCTGGTCATACACGCACGCTGGTTGCGAGTACTATGCACCTATGAATTATGAATCTATTATTATAAAAATAATAGTAGATTATGCACCGAGGGGCTAAAGTTGTGTCTTATGTCACGGGCGTCATATTGAATCTCGAGCGCAATGAAGGATTCGGGATTAAAGAGTTTAACTCACGAGCGAAGCGAGGGAGTTAATACAAGAATCCTGAATGCAGCGAGGGATTCAAGCTAGCCCAAGGCAAAGTCACCTTTAGCCCAGAGGAGGATACTCTACTTTTTACACCTACTGTGAGAAAATAATAGCCATAGTACAAAAAACAAAGTATGCATGTATTAAATAAACAAACGGTAAGAATAACATATTTTGAACTAGTTAGTTATATGCACTTAGGTACATATTAATTGAAGTTAATGGTAACATTTGAGACATTAGTCCAGTTGTGCAAAGATAAAGTTAAGTTTTTATTTGGTACGTTTATAGATGTTGATGTGGAATTTATTTGAGTATTGTTCGTCAATGCTTCAGAATCTTGTATTTGCAGAGGAGCATTTCGGGTGGTGAAAGTTGGTGAAGGTGGTGCATGAGGCTGCATGCATGAGATGATGAAAGTTGTGGTGAAAAAGAATCAGATGACGTTTTTAAAGTGATGCTGTTACCAATTTGACAGCTTATTTTACTTTTGATTTGTACAGAATTTTCAACGTAGCCCTCCGCTACTGTATCCGATTTCCAGCCACCATGTCGTTTTATTTGGGTTATATCTGCTCCCGCATCCGCCAACAGTGTAGCCGACGTTCGACGAAAACAATGACCCGACTATAGAGCTCGATATTTGGTAATCCTAAGTATTTGGCAATTTCCTTCGGCATGGCACTCATTTTGTTCTTCCCGATCACTTGACGGGTGCATTTTCCACTACTGAACGCTACAAAAAATTGGTTAGTGTTTATGTTAAGAGGCCGCAGAGCTTGATACTTTTCCACAACCTTTACATATGCTCCGCGGATGACAAATGACCTTTCCCTTTTGGTTTTAGTGTCTGGCAACTTAATCAATAACAAGTCTTCTGAGTGTTTTTCTATATCTTGGACCTTCATGTTTACCATTTCTTGACAACGACAAGCCCAAAATTTATTTTTATTTTTGTTACAGGTGGCTTTAATTATTGGAGTGAATGCTCCAATAATTAAAGCCACCTGTAACAAAAATAAAAATAAATTTTACTAACAACATACGTAAATTCAGTAAGTATACATAAGCGTTCTTGTTGCTATTTGCTACCATGTTGTATTTTATTTAGTTATAAATAAAATGATGTACTTACTTTTACGGCAAGATAACTATGATCAGGAGCTTCATTTAAAAAAGTTTCAACATTCATAGGTGTGAAAACTTTCGATTTCTTTGATTGGTGTCCTTCCCATTTCCTCTTTAGAAATGCTAATAGCTTAGCGTATGTTTTGATATCTATATTGTGTTTCATGCTTATTGTTGACCTAAGCATTGAATAAGTACACCATAGGCTACTTGACTTCTGAGTACAAGACAAATGCTGAAAATACACTAATAGAACTGGTTCCGAAATGGACTTGACGTCTTTCGTACTTTTCCATTTTTGGAAATTGTCGTAGGCTTTTAAACTTATATTTGACTTTTCCGGCAAGGATTATTGGAAATATTATTAGCTTCGGTTGTAATGAATTCAGGAGTACAATCACTTTCATCACTCGACATTTTATAATACTTTGTTGATAAATTTAAAGTTTAAATGCCAAAAGTTTGCGCCTTTATTGCGTCTACCAATAAGTAGCCAAGACACGATCAATTCGATTATCAACAAAAAAAAGTCTCTTCTACGGTTTTGTCGTGTGTGTCTATTGATATCACTCTCATGGAAGTGGCGTTTGTGTAAACTAAGCTTTATACAGCACTATATTTTACACTACGCCATTCTGCTCTGGAGTGTACGGAACAGCCAACTGATGTTTTATACCCCTTTTACGTAGAAACCCACCAAACTTTCTGTTCACAAATTCTGTTCCATTGTCCGTGCGTATGCACTTTACCTTCAACCCAGTTTCAACATCTACACTAGCTAGGAAAACTTTAAAATGATCGAAAACCTGATCTTTTGGCTGGTAGAATGGTTTTGGATGATTGGCTGTATGCATTTTGAATTTAGAACGTCATTGGAGACGCTCGTGAAAATAGAGTATTTTTGATAAAATGTGATATATCGACTGTAGTATAGATAGGTTTTATTATTTATTTATTTATTCACAAAATCCACAGCAACCTTAGCGCAGTTTACTTAAAATAAATTAACTAATGTTACAGTCAATTACTATTATGGTATTACGGCGCGGTACGGTATTTGTTATTATTAATGCCATTCCAATTGTTATTCCATTCCTTTTAAAAAATGGTTCGTAGTTATCTAATTATTCTTACAATATTATGTCTTCGAAAACATGGCAACGATATGAAGAAGCAGTCGTTATGATTTTGTAGGAAATCGAGAATATCATCCACGCGTAGTAAGGGTATCGAGAATAGCTTTCCTCTTTCTGGCACCAAAGGGTGTTTGTTAGTACTATACTGCCAATTTAGCTGAGCATGAGAGATACCAAATTCAAATCACATTATTGACCAGCGGGTCATAATGAAATCTAGTACAACATTATTGACCGGCTGTGCCCCCGGCCACTAATGACTCACTTTAGGTTAAGGTTGCTTCACATATAATTTGACATTTTCGAGCAGGTGGTGTGAAAAAGTATATTATTGCCAGGCATCAAGGCCCATAGGGTATTAGCATTACATCTTACTTAAAAAGTATATTAGTAACATGCAGGAACACTAAAATGAAAGAAAAGAAAATTACAACCACAGAAAGGTTTAACAAGGTTTGTTGCCAGCATGTAGTTTGGTAAACCTCTCCATTGTAGGCCGATCCAGCCTCTCTGCAAACACCTTCTGAATGCTGTTGCTGCTTACCCTCACTCGGGATATTACTGAGGTAACTTTCTTCCGTAATATCGCAAAGTAGTCGTCAGTGTGCGCATCAGCGAACATACCTGACGCTCTACAGTAAGGTGGAAGTCTCAACAGCACCCTGAAGGCATTGTTGTATTGAATGCGCAGGGCATTGTCTACTTTTAGGGTATGGTTATCCCAAAGGCTTAAAATGTTTGGCAGTAGGACTTAATAAGAATTAGATTCACGGGAACTGAACAACAATGAAACCTTCTGCATATCATATTTCCCCTCACAGCCAGTGCTCCGCGCTCCCTTTCCATATCCAAGTCGTCTTTTAATTCTTCAGTAACAATGTGGCCCAAATATTTAAAGTGGGTAACTCTCTGCAAAAGTGAACCATTTATTTATTTATTTATTTAAACTTTTCACACTTATAAAAGTACAAAGGCGGATTTAATGCCTTAGGCATTCTCTACCAGTCAACCAAGGGTAGTGAAGAGATTAGATGGCAGGTGCTCTGTTTGAGAGGAACAAAGAAAAATCATTTTTTATTAAAATATATCATTATAAATAATTATATTACACACACATACATACATATTTAATAAAATATATACCTATATTATATATATACATTATACAAATTCAAGGGAGAGGTGTTGAGATGACTCTACTCTATTTATTTTGATAAAAAACTCTGTAGTTTCCGCTTAAATGCATACCGACTGGTCGCCGTCCTGATATCAAGAGGAAGCGCATTCCATAGAAGAATGGACTGAATATGAAAGGAAGAATGAACAAAGTCAGAAGTATGAGAAGGACAAAGTAAGAGAAGATTGTTAGAAGAACGCAGATTCTTAGTGTGTGACGAACATAGATATTGGAAGTGAGACATGAGATAAGAAGGAGGAGTGGGAGAGTTAAGAAGGGAGAAAAGCGTGGTCAAAGCGCGCAAACTCCTTCTTTGGCGAATGGACATCCATTTGAGCTCAGACCTATAGCTCGACACATGATCATATTTCCTGAGGTTGAATATGAACCGGATACAATTGTTGAGCAGTCTGTCGAGCTTATCCAGCAAAACTGAATTCAGGTCAAAGTAGCATACGTCACCATAGTCGATTATAGGGAAAATCAAAGTCTGCACAAGCATAGTTTTCGTCTTAGCAGGTAAAAAGTTTCTCAGACGATACAGAGATCGCAGAGTACCGTTGACCCTTTGACTAACACTAGAGACCTGGCGTTGCCAGCCAAGCGTCAAGTCAAGATGCAAACCGAGATCTTTCACAGTAGAGGTAAAGGGTATGACGTTACCATTGAAAATAAGAGGAGGAAGAGAGCTAAGCGTCACCCTACCAATCATGCGTGAGCTCCCAATTACAATGGCCTGACAGTTTGAGGGGTTTACTGACACCCCAAAACTATCAGACCACGTTTTGATAGCATCTAAATCTCTGTTTACATCAGCTATAGCTTCCGACAAATCTTCAACCCGCCCAGCTGTATATAATTGAAGATCATCGGCATAAAGATGATACGAACACCGAAGACAATGAGTTATAAAATTAATGAAGATGGAAAATAACAATGGAGAGAGAATACCGCCTTGCGGAACACCAGCATCCAGGTCACGCCAACTCGACGAGCGCTCATCAACGCGAACCGACTGCTGACGTCCCCGAAGATAAGAAGAGAACCACTCGAGAGCCTCGGGCGAAACCATAAGATGAGAGAGGATAGAAAGGAGAATATCGTGACTGACAGCGTTAAAGGCATTGGAGAAATCAATTAATACCAAAACGGTAACCTTAATATCCTCCATCGCTTCTCTAACGTCACCAGTCACTTTAAGGAGAGCGGAGGCTGTACTGTGCCCGGGCCTGAAGCCAGACTGAAAAGAGCTAACAAGGTTGTTCCGGTGAACAAACCTTGTAAACTGCTTGTGTACGCAGGCTTCGAGCACTTTAGACAGGAATGGGAGAATTTAGTTTTACAGGAGGGACAGTGGTTGAATTTTTATTCCTACGGTCTCGAAACTCTACTTTAGTAGAATTATATTTCAGCCCGTGCTGTTTGGCATCTCCTTCACAAATGGAGAGTAACTTTTTAATTCCAACGACAGTAGGGCTCAGCAGCACCATGTCGGTTGCATAACTTAAGTTATTTATACATACTCCATCTATATGACATCCGAAATGAGTCAGATCGCGAAAAGCGATAAGGCCGCCCATTGTATATTTAGTAGTTTTTTTTTTTTTTTGTTTTGTGTTTTTGTGGTGCTCAATAAAGTATATATAAATAAATAAATAAATGAGTGCTGCTGAGCTCAACAAGCAGTTTATTGACATAAATATTAAAAAGCCTCGGTAAAGTTAGACCTCCCTGCCCAACGCCGCACTCGAGTTTATACGGGTCAGACAACGCATTAGACCATTTGACGAAGTTCCTCTGCTTGTCATACCAAAAAGATAATGTAGATACTAATGCAGTAGGAACACCCGACTCCATAAGTTTCTCCCATAATACATTATAAGAAACCAGGTCGAAGGCCTCAGAAAGGTCCAGGAAACAAGCATACACAATTGTTTTCCTGTCAGAATAACATAGTCAACACTCTCGGTAGATGTATACCAGCATTTTGAAGGTGCTCTATGCTAAGCCTATCATGAACAGGCGATTCATCACACCCTCTTCGTGCGTTTAATCACAGATTTTAGTTCTTTACATGGAAACCAAAGGGGTGTTCCTGATCGAAATGTCTCAGCACCTACTAATTATAGGTAATGTTTTAAACAACTTCGCAGGCTTCAAAAATTCTTCGATTGCCTCTTTATGAGCTTTCCTGTACCCTTATGTTTGTTCGTTTTTAGATCGTTTCCTCTAAAAAGTATTTGAGTTGAGCACTGCGCGATCAACATAATGATTGCTAAAAAGACGTTATAGGCGGTGAAACATCTCCACACAGATAGAAAAGAAATGCAGAAATAAATCTGCCTTAACATCTAAAGAAACGGCCCAATTTATAAAGTGCAGGAAGTCAAATCATTTATAGATCGTGGCGAGTCATACTTAGCATTGCCTATTATTTTTGCTAGCAGTATTATAGTCACAATGTCGTTGACGGGTATAAGAATTAGAAAAAGAGTAAGAACCAAACACAGAACTAAGTAACGGACGCCTGCTACACTCATATCAGCAAAGCTATTTTAGATGAATCAGAGCAAAAAAAATGGCAGGCATTCGGAAATAATAGATACATAAGTCACTGTTCAATGTGCAAAATGTTTAGCGGTTATTAATAATAGAGCGAACCTATAACTAAACAATGTAAATTAATATAGGTTTTACTACGTACGACAGTTCAAAGATTTTAAGGTACACTAACAAATTCTTAATTACATTTAGGTACGTAAATAATGACTGATGTTGGTAATTGTTAGCAACCGATTAATTGATCTTTATTTTTAAAACAATAAATGTTTTTAGCTGGGTTGGTGTCTGACAGGGTCGCCATATTAAACATTATGTAGGTTGTCGAAATGTAGGTTTTCCTACAATAGGTAGGAACACCTCTGCCTGACCCTTCGGGAACACAGACTTGAAGTTATGATATGCTATATAAATAGTAAGTAAAACAAAGTAAAAAAGATTTTTTATTATTCTGCTGTTGACACTTTGTTAAATTAAAGTTGAAAGAACAAAATTAAAACTAGGTAATTTATAATCCATATTTTAACCTGTCTAATTTGTAGATATCGTGTTTCGTATGTTTACGTCATTCTATTACTATAAATACGAATTATGGCTTCCGAAATAAATCAGGTTATTTTAATAGAGCTTGTTGGGTTGATGTTTTAGACAGTGATATTATGTTTTATTGACCTAATATAAATTTTAAAAACTTGCAAGTATACTTAATAACAAAATATTCCTTTACATTGGCAACTTAGCTGCTCAAATTGTGTGACTTTTATTGTATTTATTTAGTTTGAACCTTACTGTGCCTGACCTGCGTGTATTTTGTATTTCATTATTTTTTCATACAAATATCCAGATTAAAAAAATATAGCCCATGTTCTTCTCCAAATTCCAGGCTGGCTATCAGTCAAATATCATAACAATCGGTTCAATGGCTAGACAGACAAGACTTACTTTTGCATTTATAATATTAATAGGCTTAACTTTTTTTTTTTCTACCTAACAGCAACCCAAACCACAACAACCAAGTCAAAAAGTTGTCGAATTAGAAGCTTTCTAATATCTCTATTATTAATTTGTTACCTATGGCTATTTTCCACAAAAATTGTGCTGATGAAGTGAACAACGACAAACGATTTGTAGATATTGTAGCTACATGTTACCCTTGTTCCACCTCACTATATTAGCCCAGACTCGAGCTCATTGACCTAAGTTTGATTTACTTTTTGAATAAGAAACCATCTAATATATTTACCCGGTTCTAACATCTTCTACTGTTTTTCAGTATTGTATTAGCGAAATAGCGAAACAGCTGCTGATCTCAAGCCACCCCAAAACGGAGTAGATTAACTAAAGCCAACTTTGTTCGTTCCTTAAGGGAATTGAACCCCGTCCAGGCGAAAAGGAGAACAACCAGTACAAGAACTCTTTGATTAGAATGTAGGTACCGATTGGAACCTTTAGGTACTCCGGCAACATTCAGTTTGTCAGTTCAACGTGAAATAAAACTACCTGAGGTTGTTAACTCCATTCGAATCTCCCTTGAACTGTTTTTGATTTACTTGAAAACATTTAACAAAAATGCACTAAATTGATTTTATTCATTACGAGTCGATTAATAAATAACCTTTATTAATCAACCCGTAATGATTGATACATTCAGATCAACAAATTATCATGATCGTAAGATATTTTTCAAGACGCGCGCTCGTGAAGTGGCGCTTATGGAACCGCTTCTAGGTTCATAATGCAGTGTATTAAGCACGCGTGCTTTTTACTTTATATTATAGAACTAGTGCGGTAATGTGCGCCACAGATAACTAATCTAGATTTGGTCGCAACTCGTGAGTTCAATGTTATTGCTTTTTACGAAAAGCAATAACATTTGGGCTGAATTCAAATAAGTACTCAAAAATTTTAGATTACTTTTTTTTGTCATAAATTTAACTGTTGATGTACTTAAAGTCCGTACAAAATAGGTCCGACAGTCCGGATCCGGACCGCCATTTGGTAACTTCTGAGCTACACCATCTGTGAACTCGTCTCATATTATTTGTCAGGTAGGTATTTGGTTATCATAAGCTATTTTTTTTTAATTTTTGACATACCAAATGTACGTAGGTACCCGTGCGAGTTTTTTAAGTCTTCAAAATCGCGCGCGGCGATACGATGTTTTTTCGCTCACACTCAGCCACTCGTCGCATCGCCGCGATTCTCTCGATCGTGGAGGCAGCCCCTTAAGTTTAACCGGCTATAGATGAAAGAAATTTAAAAAAACTTTAGCCTCTCCTCAAAAACAAAATAACAAGTGACAGTGACAATGACAATGCAATGCTCACGGCACTTTAGCCGAGCCGAGGCAGTGACGCAATTATGGCGCAAATAGCAGCACTTTATCTAACAGGGATAAAGTGCCGCTAGCGGCACTCTATACACTTCCTTCTGTTAATACTAACAGTATTTTCACCCGAGCAGGGATTTGCGCTTTTTTTAATCCCATCAAAGAGACTTCTTGCCTTTTATGTTCTATGTTATGGGGTTTGGTTTCCGCACTTAGTCATTCAGGTGCTCCATTGTGCGTGGGTACTTCTTGACATTTTTATGCCAACTCTGTAAATAAATAACATAGATAAATTAACATATCAAATTATATATTTTTCACTACATATTAATCTTAATTTGCGTATTCAAAATATTATTTCGTGTTTATTGATCTCGTACTAACGAGGTATGATTAGGCGGTCGCTACGGTTAAAAATAATAAAACTGCCTAAGTCAGTGCAACGATAACGTAACAGACGGTGGAGCAAAATATAAGAACGTACGTAGACGTAATGTCACATTCAGGGCGTAAACAAACGAACAAAGACGATGACACATGGATAACGGTAACACATAGAAGGAAAATGGAAATCGTTTCATCGGGAAGAGAGGGAGAGGTTTGACTAGTTCTACTGGTAGTTTTAAAGCAGCAGAAATAAAGATACCCTTCTACATTTACAATATTGATAATGGCGCGACAACAAATTATATTGTGGATTACATTTTTCAAAAAACAGGTGTGACTGTAACCGTCATGAGACAGCCCAAAGAATACTCGTATGAAGCATATAAGTTTGATTTTCTCTATAGAATATTATTCCAGTTCATGAATGAAAACATATGGCCTGAGGGTGTGTCATTTAGGCGATACATATTAGGGGTTAAAGTATGAAATTGCCGATTTATACTGATAAATTGAAATTCTTTTATTTTTTTATTTAACATATTTATTTAATCAAAATAATTACCATTATTATCGATACATTGCTGTCATCTAATAGGAAGGTCATTTATATATGCCTTTGCGATAGAACTCTCGTGATCTAGATTCGACAAACTGTGTGAAAGCATTTTGTACTGCCTCCTGAGAAGAAAACTTTTTATCACGTAGAAAATTGTCCAAATCACGAAAAAAATGGTAGTGCGTTGGAGCAAGGTCTGGCGAATACGGAGGGTGACGAATGGTCACCGTGCGTATCTAGGTCTAATTGCAGTTCCTGTATATTTAAAACGGTTTCTCGTGTTGTATGAGGTCTCGCGTTATCATGGAGCAATAATGGTGAAGATCGATTCATGAGTCGGGGCTGTTTCACTGCTAGTTTTGCTATCATTGTTCGGAGTTTGGCACGGTAGACATCTGCCGTTATTGCTTAACCAGATCGGAGAAAGCTATAGTGAATAACACCATGCTAAGACCACCAAACAGTTACCATTACCTTTTTATTGGTAAGCTTTGCTTTAGGACACGGTTGCGGCGTTTGACCTGGGGTCAGCCATTGCATTTTTCGCTTACGGTTATCATAAAGAATTCACTTTTCATCTCATGTCACAATTCGATCCAATATTCCTTCATTTCTGTATGGATTCAACAAGGCAACACAAGTTTCAACACGCGTTTCTTTCTGCAGATCAGTCAAATCATGAGGCACCCCTTTCTCATATTTTTTATTTTATTGATTTGACGCAAATAAGTCAATATTGTTGGTAAGGTAACGTTAAACCATGCCGCTAATTCCTGGGTAGTTTGGCTCGGATCGGCTTCCACCATCTCTTTCAATTCATTGGTATTCCCCTGGTCTTCCACGTGGTTCGTTCTTCAAATCAAAAATTCCATCAGGGAAGCGTTTAAACCAAAATCGCACGGTGCGTTCATTAGCAGTCCCCTCTCCAAACGCAACATTGATATTGCGAGCTGTTTCTGACGCGTTAGTTCCGCGTCGGAACTCGTATTAAAAAATAACTCGTGTTTTCGAAGTAGGTATCCATCTTTCTTGTCTGCTGAATAAAAAAAAACTACTGAAATTCGATAGTCGAATGTTGCACATTTTTTAAAAGAAGAACTTCATAGGTACCATGGGAAAAAGTTTCACTCAAAAATCTGAAACCATGAAGGTTCTATCTGTGTCAATTCGAAGTACCTATTACAATAAAACGGCAATTTCATACTCCCTATTATTTAGTTTATACATGCCTACGGACTCTGTAGAGAACATTATAGAATTTAATGAGTGCCTGAGTAAATTTGTAGCTATAATCAAGAGGTGTAATATTGAAAATGTTTATATATTAAGAGATTTTCATACCCATCCTGGCCAATGTTTAGGTAAGGAGTTACTAAATTTTTGTGACGAGCAGGGTTTATTGTGTGCTCACATAGCCATCCTTGGTAGTGACAGTACGAGTAATAGCTATACGTTTATAAGTGACTAGCACTTTGCCCGCGGCTTCGCTCCCGTGGTCTTTCCCGAGGAACCCGTTATTTTTCCCGGGATAAAAAGCTACCTGCCTATGTTACTCCCTGAAAACTAAGCTTTCTAATGATAAAAGAATTTTTCAAATCGTCCAAGTAGTTTCGGAGCCTATTCAATACAAACAAACAAACAATCAAATCTTTCATCTTTATAATATTAAAAGTATAGATATGCGTATCGGGTGTAGGCGATGGCTCGACCACTGCGTCGTTACTGAGGCTACGCGTTTAACAATAAGCGATGTTTTTATTCATCATGACGTTTACTGGTTAATTGTAATCTAAATATAACAACAGTGAAGTCGCCATGTACGTGAACAGAATAATCACATTAAATGGGGAGAGAGAAGTATATTACACTGCGACATGCTCAGCTTTATTGAGACAGATAGGATTTCCTTCAGAACTGAATGAGTGTTGTGATAGGATGTGTTCTTGTGTGGACCATGGGTCGGTTATTAACGAATCGCGTTTGGTTGGGAAGAGTAGACATGTGTATGGCTGGAATAAATATATTAAGCATGCACACAAGGAGGCGCGGGATAAATTTCTACAATGGAAATTAAATAGTATGCCAAGGTCAGGACTCTGTTACTTAAATATGAAATGTTGTAAAAACAGGTCTAAAAGTAGGTTAAAATATTTTTAGAATCACATAAACATGGATAAATATCGCGAAAAATTATTCTCAGATTTTATTTGAAAAGTTTTGGAAACAGGCTAATAGGCTGAATCCAAAACCTTCCTGTGAGTGTGGATGGGGCGACGGACCCAAAATGTATAGCGAATATTTTTATAGAGCACTTTAGAGTTTTAGGACGTTGATGGCCTTCCGCGCTTCTGGAGCGTTTCGCAGATGTTTGAGGAAGCCGTATTGACGATTTTCATACCATAGTGAGAAAGCGGGTGGTGTCAATAATGGGTAGGTTGCGCGGAAGCCCCAACAGCATCCTAAAAACATTGTTTGACAAGGTGGCCAGCCCCTTTATTAGGCACTGGATGCACACGTGCCAACATGTGTTGAGCCGCGTAGGTATTAGTTGATCTTAGGTTAGTTTCTAAGTTTTACTAACATCGTTTTTAAATCTTTATAATAGTACCTATATGGATTGTATGTACTTACTTTTTATGTATGATCTGAAATAAATGAAAATATATAATTATTTTTTTGGCTGTTCAGCGGTTTACCAGCGCGCCATTTTCCATAAATATTTGTTATCGTTTTCATTTTTTTACTATCAAAAATACGAAAACTAAAGTATTGTCACCAACCGATTAACACAAAAAATTAAAATATGCTCCGGATAGTCAGTATCTGGCAACAACTTTATTAATCTAAATGTATCATCTCTACAGTTTTTTTTTAAAATGATGCCTGCACTAGTAATTTCTTCTGTATTGTGGGTGCGTTTACATACATTTAAACTCACATACACAAACAGCCAGACCCGGAACAACTAATAACTACGTTATTGTAGCATAAACTCTTACAACAAATCTGTTTTTTCCTCGCAAGTGTGTTGAAAAACGTCGTATGAAAGGCCTGTGCATTGATCATTACACACTCTGCTACTTTATCGAGTAAGACCTCCTTGTCTTGGTAATAACCAACACAGCATACTGGTAACATAATGAAGGTACTACTGGTTACTTCCATTAAAAATGTCTAAAAGATGGGAGGACAGGTTCTCACCTGTCTCATCATTAGTAGATTATTATTAATTAGTAGATATTTATTAATAGGTATATATTAGGTGAATGGTCTACTTAATTATGGATATAATTAACATAGAGCGTTCACCTTTTGCACTTATCACATATTTTTTAAAATTTGTTTCATTAATGTGTTTGTAATTTAGCTACCTGAGTCACGAAATCGCATAAAATCAAATAAATCAGTTCCCTGCCCTCTTAATTTTTAAAGTGCCTCAGTGTCCAACTAACTACCAAAGTCAGGGTAAAAAAACAGAAGACACCCATGAGTATTATGTACATGTACATTATACTCATGGGTCCTTTAGTAGATGAGTATTTTAATGACTACGTGAAGGAATATTATCTTAAACTTAAAACATATTTTTTCTATTGGTAAAAGGAACTCTTGGCCACGCATGCTCCTCACACTCACGTTGATCGCATTAGTCAGTTCCTCTGTATGTAGAAACTTTGCACAAAACAGTATACTAAGGATTTGAATTAGTCTTATACGGGTTCCATACATGATTAATTAATTAACAATTAAGATTCATAAACTGCAACATTGTATTTACACGTGGCGGATATGCTAGTAACACTTGGTACGGTATTTTGCTTCTAAGTGTCTGTACTGACGATACTCTAAAATATTACTGTCTTTGTAGACATTATATTGTAGGTCAGATGCGTAGTACTCGCAACCGGCGTGCGTAGTATTGAGTGGCAGGTGGAGTTCTGTAGTTTCTAATCCCCATGGGAAGAATATATGATTTTATTTATATAATTAGGCACAATGGGTAGGCAGTTCTGTTTTACTAAAATTTGTCCCCTACGCTACTTATAAAATAATAAAGTACATATTACTTATCTATGAATTACATATCTATATAACGAGTAATTAGAATAAGGAGCCATTGTACTGATCATTATACTAAGGCCTAATAACCTACATCTACGAAAAAATAATACAGGTACTCCATACATTGATGTTCGTATAACTCGACAAAATGCAGGCCACAGCAGATTTTTCTTTACGCTTTTTCAGTGTTGGTTTTATTGTAAATGTTGTTCGTAATATTGAGTACCGTTGTGAGGGTTATTTCAATTACACCTTGTGTAAAGTGTTGATTCGGTTCGTTGTTAAGTTGCAATAAAAATTTCTCTAAGCTTATTTGCTCTTGACTACGAGTATGTAGTTTTCTTGGTGTGAGACTTGAAATAGCTCACGCCACGCGCCGCCATACAGATTGTTAGCTCGGTGGACTTCCCGGAATGCGCAGGATCTTATCTCGAGGAAGCTCTTATAATTCACCTGATTTCACAACCTCTATTTTGTATTTTTACAAAATATTTTACTTGCTTCTCGTTGCTTGCCAATACATAATATTATAGTGTTTCCACGATAATCATATTCTTTATCACTATTTTAGACTGTGGAATTTTATTCTGGGCTAAAAAGAGCGCTTCAAAAAGACTACACAGGTATTAGGTGTGGTTCATTTATTAACACAAACATTGCTGCAATTCAACATCAACATGTTCATATTTTTGTAGGTAGTGTCCATAGTCTAATCGCTGGCATGTTTAGCGATTTCTGGAGTTGGTCTAGTCAAGTCTTAGTACTTCTGGGCGGCATCCTTGGTGTGGGCAGCGTTGTAGGCGATGGAGCGGAGGATGGCCTCGGGGACTTCGGGGGCAACGGGGAGGAGGTCGCTCTGAAACAAACGAAGTACAATTACTAATCTGTATCGATAGTTGGCCTCAGTTCCACCAGGAATATTATTGGTTGATCATGATGATACATTTTGGTAAGATAACTAAGATCGTTTCAGCAGAGAAGCCATTTCCTGAAAGAGTTATTCTTCGGCTTTCTTGACTAAATAGGAGGCTCGTCTCCTTGCTGATAAACATAACTACAATTGAATCACTTCAAGGTATTTCATTTTATGAACAAGCAAAATGAATCAGTGTTCATTTATTATATTTTTATCGGAATATAATGTTGATAACACCATTTGCAAACAGATAGGTTATTAAGAAAGTTCTTGGAATGAAGCCTTCTACTAAAAACGTGGAAATACCTAAGGGGATATCAGTTTCATACACATACAAGTATACTTAACTTTTCTTCAGATTTTGCCTGGTTTTAGGAGTTTTTACTCCTAAAACCAGGCAAGATCGGAATAAAAGTTTGAAGAATTGTGGTGTATTTATTACCTGGGGGTGGTAGCCGTTCTCGTCAGCGGTGTAGGTGAAGAGCACGGGGGTACCGTCGGGGGCGGTGTACCGGTAGGCGCCCTGGGACACCTGTCATACGAGGCAAAATAAAGTTAACACTGTGATGATGCGCATTTAAAAATGTCAAGCTCCAGATATGCATATTATCATTCATTTCCTGCCTCAGCCGCAAAGATTCAACAATAACTTATCACGTAAATTATCAATTCAATCATGACCTTCTGGTCTGGTATGGGCGTTACCAGACTAGCTCTTCATAATATGCATACGTGCATAGATATCACACAGATTATGATAAATGAATGGCTTAACTAAAATTAGTTCATGATAAGGAAATGTACTCACAACAGCGCCGGATTCTCCGAGCTGCTTGTAGGTGCCGACAGCCTCACCGCTGATGCCGTTAGCGGTCTCGTAGCTAGTGGAGACAAAGGAAATTATTGTGATAGCCGTCGCATTAAGAAGTAGCTACCGAACTGAACATTTACAAAAATGAGTCGAAAATAAATACGTGAACAGAAAAGCCAATTCAAAGTTTTAAAAAATTGCTTTTAAAGGATCTGGTTCTGGAGTTAATTTCTCTCTCTCTCTCTCTCTGGACTCATAAAAATATATTGAAAGTCAGTTAAATTGAATACTTACGTGTACTTGTAGCCGTCTGAGCTAACCTCAGATTCAGAGCGGAGGATGGCGGCTGCCCCTTCTTCGGAACCGTAAGCCTTATTGACGACCTGCTTGGCAGCCTGGTAGGTGTTGGATCCAGCCTGGTAGGTTGCAGCTGCAGCAGCAACCGGGGCGGCCACCACGGGGGCGGCGACCGAAGCTACGGCCTTAGCGGCGACAACGGCGGGGGTGGCTGCGACCTTAGCGGCGTAGACGGCGGGGGCGGCTGCGGTGTTCTGGAAACCTTTGTAGGGCTTGTAACCACCGGCTCCGAAGGGACCTGAGCCGAAGCTCGCCGCGCTGACAGCGCACACGCACAGAGCAAGAACCTGCGGAATTAATTATAATTATTAGTTAATTAACGTCTCATATAACTTTAAATCTCATTTGAAACTATTACAAGACAGTTTTCTTTATGAATTTCTATAACTTAAATTAGTTATAATCATTTCAGATAAACAAATAATCTCACCAAGAATTTCATTTTAGTTGAGATCTGTACGAATGTCAGAAACAAACAGGTACCTTCCCATTGAATTCTTATCCTTTTATATTAAACCAGAAGTTTACAAAAAACAGCGCCTAACATTCTAAGGGTATTGACACGAAAGAGTGACCCTGAATAAAACATGAATTTCTCGATGTCAAGCAGAATTTCATTAGGACTGGATCTATTATAAAATCGTTAAATATAAGAACTATAATTTAATTTCCAAAAAATTCAATGCATTGACTATGAAGTGGTTCCGTAACAATATATCATAGTTTTAGGTTGTAATGGGTTTATTAAAGATCAAAGTACCTACCCATTAGTGCAATTGTATGCGTCTCCATGTAACATGTATTTAAAATAAAGTCCCAATCGTTTACAATTATATTATTTAAAAAAAAAAAACAAGCGACTTCCAAAAATAAATTTCAAGTAAACGACCGCATAAAAAAAAAAACTTCAAACTTTGTAGTGTTTATTTTATTGAAAGTCTCTCGTTTTTTTTTCACTTTTTAGTTGTAGTACCTAGCCCACACAAATTCCTGTCACTGGTTAGGTACTATGTAAATATCAGTGCCCGGAAGTTAGATCATGTGCGTATTATATAATTATCACTTGCTCAAAAAACGGTGACCGACAACATCGTGAGGAAACCGGCATGCCTGAGAGATATTTCTCGACGGCATGTGAAGCCAAGTTAGAGGCCCGTGGGCTTCTTTAAAACTCTGACACCAGGTTAGTTTACTAACCACACGAAAAGAAGAAGAAGTTAGATCTACGTTTTGGAATGGGCAACTAGTTTCAACTTTGACTAACTGACTGACTCTTTGACATTTCAAAAGTGCCTGTAAATTGTTTAATTGAAATAAATGCTTTGAGTTTGAGTGAGTTTGAGTTTGAGTTATAACGTGTGGTGTTTTGTGACTTCCCCGCGAACGAACGAACGAATTCGCAGGCAGAAGCTAGTGTATAAGGAGAACCACCACGACTCAATTTTATTTTTTAAATCAGTCCTGCAGTCACAGGGAAATCAGTCTACATACACGAAAAAAAACCTCGCCGAATGCATAACCGCCCCCTTTTTTCAAATCGGTTAAAAGATACAATATAAACGGAACCACACGATTAACTCATTACTTTTTAAATTAATTTCATTAGATTTCCGGTTTACCTTAAAGGTTTCCATTTACAAAGGAATGAGCGTGAAGAAAATAATTAACTTTTGGGAGTCTAATATTAGGGGTTAAAGTATGAAATTGCCGATTTGTACTGAAACATTGAAATTCGTTTTTTATTTTTATTTTAACATATTTATTTAATCAAAATAATTACCATTAATATCTATACATTGCTGCCATCTAATAGAAAGGTCATGTATGCCTTTGCGATAGAACGCTCGTGATCTAGATTCGACAAACTGTGTGAAAGCATTTTGTACTACCTTCTGAGAAGAAATTTTTTTATCACGTAGAAATTTGTCCTAATCACGAAAAAAAATGGTAGTACGTTGGAGCAAGATCTGGCGAATACGAAGGGTGACGAATGGTTTCTAATTGCAGTTCCTGTAGAGTTAAAACGGTTTCTCGTGCCGTATGAGGTCTCGCGTTATCATGGAGCAATAATGGTGAAGATCGATTCGTGAGTCAGGGCTGTTTCACTGCTAGTTTTGCTATCATATTGTTCGGAGTTTGGCACAGTAGACATCTGCCTTTATTGCTTAACCAGATCGGAGAAAGCTATAGTGAATAATACCATGCTGAGACCACCAAACAGTTACCATTACCTTTTTATTAATAAGCTTTGCTTTAGGACATTGTTGCGGCATTTGACCTGGGGTCAGCCGTAGCAATTTTCGCTTATGGATATCGTACAGAATCTACTTTTCATCACATGTCACAATTCGATTCAATATTCTTTCATTTCTGTATCGATTAAACAAGGCAACACAAGTTTCACCGCGTGTTTCTTTCTGCAGATCAGTCAAATCATAAGGCACCCATTTCTCATATTTTTTAATTTTATTAATTTGACGTTAATGAGTCAATATTTTTGGTAAGGTAACGTTAAACCATGCCGCTAATTCCTGGGTAGTTCTGCTCGGATCGGCTTCCACCATCTCTTTCAATTCATTGTTATTCACCTATGTGGGCGGTCTTCCACGTGGTTCGTTCTTCAAATCAAAGTTTCCATCACGAAAGCGTTTAAACCAAAATCGCACGGTGCGTTCATTAGCAGTCCCTTCTCCAAACGCAACATTGATATTTCGAGCTGTTTCTGCCGCGTTAGTTACGCGTCGGAACTCGTATTCAAAAATAACTCGAATTTTCAAAGTATCCATCTTTCTTGTCTAAGCTGAATAAAAAAAACAACTGAAAGTCGATAATCGAATGTTGCACATTTTTTAAAAGAAGAACTTCATAGGTACCATTTGAAAAAAGTTTCACTCAAAAATCTCAAACCTCAAAGTTCTATGTCAATTCGAAGTACCTATTACAATAAAACGGCAATTTCATACTTTAACCCCTATATATAATAATACCACACAACAACACGCCACAGCTTATGAAAAAATGTAGAGGAAATACATATCCAAAGGAGATAATAGACCTACTGTCTGAAAAAAGGACTCAAAGAAAGAGATGGCAGCAAACAAGATTCCCGCAAGATAAAACTTTATTAAATAATCTTACGAAAAGATTAAAGAGAAATTCTTCAAGGCTTTCAAGATGAGGCTTTTAATACTAACCTAAGTCAGTTAACCAGCGACCATACAACACAATACTCTCTTTGGAAAGCGACAAAGTCACTCAAAATTACTATAGCACAAATTCCCCCTATCAGAAATGGTAACGGAAAATGGGCCATAAGCAATGAGCAAAAAGCTGTAAGATTTGCATATCACTTAGAAGAAACCTTTCAGCCAAATAACGGCTCTGTTGACAACCTACAGTTTGGTAATATTCTGCAAGATCAAAGAATTAAACTTGTGACCCCGAAAGAAGTTTCCACGGAAATTCAAAACATTACCCTGAAAAAATCCCTAGGATATGACCTTAATACGGGAGAAATCCTGAAACATATCCCGCGTAAAACCAACGTCAAACTTACCAGAGTCATCAACACTGAATTCGTGTTAAAGTATGTACCTGAGCTGTGGGAAGTTGCTGAAGTGATTATGATTGCAAAGCCAGGAAAACCACCTCACGAAGCATCATCATACAGACCCATTTCCCTGTTGCCTATACTATCAAAGTTGTTTGAATAATTGTTACCATAAACGAGAGAAACCTGATCCCTGACCATCAGTTTGGATTCAGAGAGAAACACTTCACAATAGACCAAGTACATAGAATTACCAATATCATTGAGAGAACGCTTGAAGATAAAAAAAAGTCTGCTCCACCGTATTCATAATTTAAAAAAAAAAACAAAATTCAAAAGTCATTTATTCAAACTAGGCTGAGAATCAGCACTTTTCGAACGTCAAAGTTACATAAGACAGTCCCACAAAACGCCCACCCTTCACCACTTCCTAGTGCTTTCGCTGGGAAGAAGAAGTGGCGCAATAAACTCCCCAGCAGCACAGCTGTCTGTTCAGTTAGAAAAACTTGATTCTATACAATAAGTACATAGATGTGGCACAAGCTTTTGACAGAGTTTGACATAAGGGTTTGATATACAATCTAAGACTAATGCTGCCCAATGATTTTGCCGATATTTTGGAATCATACATTACTGATAGAATGTTTCAAGTAAGGCACGACGATGCCTATTCCGAGTTGAAAATGATTAAAGCTGGCGTTCCTCAAGGTAGTGTGCTGGGTCCAGTCCTCTACCTGTTGTACACGTATGATATACTAGAGCTGGAAAATAATAGAATAACAACCTTTCCTGACGACACTGCCATTATGACTATAGGGTCATGTCACAAGGAAGCAGTAAAAAAGGTGCAAATCGCTGTAAATAAAGTTCATGACTGGGCACAAAAATGGAAAATTAAATTAAATGAATCAAAGTCAGTTCACAATGATTTCACCAATATCATCTATCATCATAAATGGCCAACAAGTGCCGTACGCAAACACAGCCAAATATCTTGGCTTAACGCTTGACGCGAAACTGCGCTGGAAAGCGCACGTCAAAAAGTAAAGACAAGAACTAGACATGCGTTTTAAAAACATGTATTGGTTGATTGGACGGAATTCCTGCCTATCGATACATAACAAAATGTTATTATATAAGCATATTCTCATGCCAATATGGTCGTATGGGATCCAACTGTGTGCTGTACTAAACCGACCAACATCAAAATCATACAGTCATTCCAAACTAAGGTACTCAGGAGCATTGTTAAAGCGCCCTGGTGAAATGACGACCTCCATCGTGACTTAAAAATGGAACCCGTCACCAACATAATCCAAAAAATTGCTGAATCCCACGAACACAGACTCCACCAACATGTGAACGTCGAGGCAATTCAGCTGTTAGACAATACCAACATAGTGTGAAGACTAATACGAACAAAACCCTTTGAGTTAGTGTAGTGTAAAAAGTAGAAATAATAGTGACAATGACACAAATACAACACATGAAAAAAGTGTTTTTATTATTATATCAGACTCTAAGAAAGTGAAACGGACTTGTGTAAAGTGCAATAAACACTATTCTAAGTTTTAAAATAATTATCTGTAATGTAATGTTTTAATAATAATTATCACGTAAAAAATTAAGTTAAATTAAAATTTCTTATTAGTCTTAAAGGCTAGATTGTAATTGATAGTAGGAAAAAAATAAAACTTAAACCCCTATTAGATAACAATTTTTGACATGTCTGGACGGTAAATGCTTCTTAGTCTATTCTTCTAGTATTCACAAATTGATGATTCCTGCGCTTACAAAGTCGACATTAATTAGATGTAAGCCATCCAGACTTGTAACTCTCGAATGTGCCACGTAAGCTTGACCAAATGTGAATACTGCAGAACCGATATCATTCAGCGCATTATTTAGACTTAGGCCCTGACTTTTGTGTATAGTTATAGCATAAGGGAAACTGTTCGCGATGAACATTAAGCTCTATTAATCATTTCAATTTTAGTTTTGACCGGACTAAGATCGTATACATGTTCTTTATTACACGTAATGCATATTTTCTTAATTATTTTTGTATTGTCCTGATCAACCTTTACTCTTTGCACTATACCGATAGAACCATTAACTAAACCAAGACCGACGTCAATATTTCACCTCAACATGACTTTTGCCCCTATTTTTATAATTATATTCTCTCCCAGGCCTGCAGTCATAGAAGCATCATCTTCATATTTTTTTATGCATTCACGAGCTCTTTTAGCGAGTCGAGAGTAAGTAAGAGAGCATTTCAACAAAGTCAGAATCATTGAGCTGTCGCATGTGAATTGTAAGTTCATCGTATATGGACAGTTCAATCCAAAAATTCGGTATACTGAGGGAACCCAATAACTTGTTAGTTTCAGCAGTTGATAGTTTTTCAAAAGGTGACTTTTCTTTTACCGACGGAATCTGTAAGAGATCGCCGAAAACGACAAGATGTTTTTTTTCCAAACTACCCGTTTTTTTAAATTAATAAATTACTCAACTCATTATTTTTCTATGTCCCATTCTTGCTTTTTTATTCTGTTGACCATTTTACAAGTTGCGACCATTTTATAACAAGTTGCCTTTGAACATAATAATTATATCTAGGTACCTATCTACCCTTATTACCAACTACATAAATAACTTTGTAATTCCATATAAATATATGAGATTACAAAGTTATTTATGCAGTTGTTGTATCTAGAAAACTGGACCAAAATGGCAAAATATTTTAGTTTTTCTTTAATTTAAACACTAAACACTAATTTTATTCTAATTTTGAAGCTTCTATGTCTGCTAGAAGTGCCTTAGAGTTTTGATGATCGGTCAGTCAGTGAGTGACAAAATTAAGAAACTTTGATTAGTTATAATTCTTAAACTATTGGTTCAAATTGAATGTTTAAAATATACCGAGTTTATACAATGCCTTCTTGGTTACTAAAAACTCAGGCTTCTAGTTTTATCCACGACAAAGTTATAGGGGGTCGAAAATGGCTTGAAGCAGTTCGAGAAAAGGATGGTACGGCGGTGCCGCATGTTTATGCTTGACATGGCGGGAGCACTGCCGTGCCCCCAGATCGCCTACGTAGCCCACCGGAGAGTCGTTGAGTGATATAGATATTTTTTATATAGTTCGACATTACAATTACACAATACTATGTCATCGGCAAACCGTAGATGGGACAAGTGCCTCTCATACATTTTCAGACCGTTTTGGTCCATGGTAGATTATTCATAATACTTTGCAGTACCGCTTAAAACAAATTTGGAGGTAATGGCTGCCTGACACCTCTAACAATTTTGATACTCTGTCCGGAGCGTTCAAGTTTTATTGTTCTTGTACTGTTTGCATACACGTTTTTAATATGTTTATATATTTAACATTAATATTCTGATTTTTAAAGCTGCCCACATGCTTTTATGTGAAATTGAGTCGAAGGCCTTCTTGTAATCAACGAATGCTAGGTCTGCGGAACTCAACGTATTTCTCAATAATTTGTTATAGAAATTATATGTGATCAATCCTTTTCTTAATCTGGCTTGTTCGATTGGTTGGTAGTTTTCTATGTCATCGCTTATTTTTTCTAGTAGGCATGAAGCGAAGAGTTTATAAAAGCATGGCATCAGGCTTATTGAGCGATAATTACCGACGTCTGTTGGGTCGCCTTTCTTATAAAGTAGAATCATTTCGGATTCTATTCAAGCAATTGGGACTACTTACTCTTTGAGGACCATGTCGAATAGGTGAGTGATGGGTAACAGTAATATGATTTGAGCTGCTTTTATTGCCTTGTTTGATATGCCATCAGTACCAGAGCTTTTATCAGATTTAAGTATTTCGATTTTCCTTAACATTTGACATTCATGGAATGGAGTAATGTATATGTGTATAGAATATGTAGTTTTCTTGATGTGAGACTTGCGAAAATAGCTCATGCCGCCATAAAGATTGGTAGTTCGGTGGATTTCACAACCTCCATTTTGTATTTTTACAAAATATGTTACTTGCATCTCGTTGCTTGCCAATACATAATATTATAGTGTTTACACGCTAGTCATATTCTTTATCACTATTTTAGACATTTCTATCTGTGGATTTTTATTCTGGGCTAAAAACAGGGCTTCAAAAAGACTACACAGGTATTGGGATTAAGGAATCTGAATTCAATGAAAGTATAAAATTATGGCACAGTTCCTTTATTAACACAAAAATTGCTGCAATTCAACATCAACATCTTCATATTTATGTAGGTAGTGTCCGTAGTCTAATCTGTAATGTTTACCGATTTCTGGAGATGGTCTAGTCAAGTCTTAGTACTTCTGGGCGGCATCCTTGGTGTGGGCAGCGATGTAGGCGAGGGAGCGGAGGATGGCCTCGGGGACCTCGGGAGCAACGGGGAGGAGGTCGCTCTGAAACAAAAGAAGTACAATTACTAATCTGTATCGATAGTTGGCCTCAGTAACATTATTGGTTGATCATGTTGATACATTTTGGTAAGATAACTAAGATTGTTTCAGCACAGAAGCCATTCCCTGAAAGAGTTATACTTCGGCTTTCTTGACTAAATAGGAGGCTCGTCGATAAACATAACTACAATTGAATCACTTCAAGGTATTACATTTATGAATAAGCAAATGTGAATCAGTGTTAATTTCTTATATTTTTATCGGAATATAATGTCGATAACACCATTTGCAAACAGATAGGTTATTAAGAAAGTTCTTGGAATGAAGCCTTCTACTAAAAACGTAGAAATACCTAAGGGATATCAGTTTCATACACATAAAAGTATACTTAACTTTTCTTCCGATCTTGCCTGGTTTTAGGAGTAAAATATTGTGGTGTATTTATTACCTGGGGGTGGTAGCCGTTCTCGTCAGCGGTGTAGGTGAAGAGCACGGGGGTACCGTCGGGGGCGGTGTACCGGTAGGCGCCCTGGGACACCTGTCATACGAAGCAAAATAAAGTTAACACTGATGATGCGCATTTAAAAATGTCAAGTTCCAGATAAGCATATTATCATTAATTTCCTTCCTCAGCCGCAAAGATTCATCAATAACTTATCACGTAAATTATCAATTCAATCATGACCTTCTGGTCTGGTATGGGCGTTACCAGACTAGCTCTTCATAATATACATACGTGCATAAATATCACACAGTTTATGACAAATTAATGGCTTAACTAAAATTAGTTTATGATAAGGAAATGTACTCACAACAGCGCCGGATTCTCCGAGCTGCTTGTAGGTGCCGACAGCCTCACCGCTGATGCCGTTAGCGGTCTCGTAGCTAGTGGAGACAAAGGAAATTATTGTGATAGCCGTCGCATTAAGAAGTAGCTACCGAACTGAACATTTACAAAAATGAGTCGAAAATAAATACGTGAACAGAAAAGCCAATTCAAAGTTTAAAAAAATTGCTATTAAAGGATCTGGTTCTGGAGTTAATTTCTCTCTCTCTCTCTCTGGATTCATAAAAATAGATCGAAAGTCAGTTAAATTGAATACTTACGTGTACTTGTAGCCGTCTGAGCTGACCTCAGATTCAGAGCGGAGGATGGCGGCTGCCCCTTCTTCGGAACCGTAACCCTTGTTGACGACCTGCTTGGCAGCCTGGTAGGTGTTGGATCCAGCCTGGTAGGTTGCAGCTGCAGCAGCAACCGGGGCGGCCACCACGGGGGCGGCGACCGAAGCTACGGCCTTAGCGGCGACAACGGCGGGGGTGGCTGCGACCTTAGCGGCGTAGACGGCGGGGGCGGCTGCGGTGTTCTGGAAACCTTTGTAGGGCTTGTAACCACCGGCTCCGAAGGGACCTGAGCCGAAGCTCGCCGCGCTGACAGCGCACACGCACAGAGCAAGAACCTGCGGAATTAATTATAATTATTAGTTAATTAACGTCTCATATAACTTTAAATCTCTTTTGAAACTATTACAAGAAAGGTTTATTTATGAATTTCTATAACTTAAATTAGTTATAATTATTTCAGATAAACAAATAATCTCACCAAGAATTTCATTTTAGTTGAGATCTGTACGAATGTCAGAAACAAACAGGTACCTTCCCATTGAATTTTTATCCTTTTATATTAAAACAGAAGTTTACAAAAAACAGCGCCTAGCATAGCTAAGGGTATTGACACGAAAGAGTGACCCTGAATAAAACATGAATTTCTCGATGTCAAGCAGAATATCATTAAGACTGGATCTATTATCAAATCGTTAAATATAAGAACTATAATTTAATAACCAAAAAATTTAATGTATTGACTAGGAAGTGGTTCCGTATCAATATAATATAATATAATAATTTTAGGTTGTAATGGGTTTATTAAAGATCAAAGTACCTACCCATTAGTGCAATTGAATGCGTCTCCGTGTAAAATGTATTTAAAATAAAGTTCCAGTCGTTTACAATTATATTATTTAAAAAAATAAAAACAAGCGCCTTCTAAAAAAAAATTAACTAGTAAACGGCCGACATAAAAAAAAATACTTCAAACTTTGTAGTGTTTATTTTATTGAAAGTCTCTCGTTTTTTTTTTTGACTTTTTATTTGTAATACCTAGCCCACACAAATTCCTGTCACTGTTTACTATGTAACACTATCTAACTACTAACTGCCTCACTAATAAACGTATTATATCAGGTAAATAGTTACACACCGTTTTCTCTCTTTCAGTCGTCAGTAATTTGAAATTTGAAAGAAGAAGACAAAGCGTTGTGTAACTACACAGACGCTATACAACGTTTATTAGTAAGGAGGTAACACTATTAACTTCCGGGGAACTTCTAGTTTGACATTATTTTTGTTTTTGAGAAGTTCATTTCTAAGCCAATCTCTTTACTTACTTCGTAAAGCTCTGCCAACATTGCTTGGAGCTCTGTAGCATATTCAGAAAAAAATAATATGTCATCGGCAAACCGTAGGTGGGACAAGTGCTTCTCGTACATTTTCAGGCCGTTTTTGGTCCATGTTAGATTATTCATAATACTTTGCAGTACCGCTATTAACAGTTTTGGAGATAACGGGTCGCCCTGCCTGACCTCTACCAATTTTGATTCTCAGTCCGCAGCGTTCAAGTTGTATTGTTTGCATACACGTTTTTTTAATATGTTCATATATTTAGCAATTATATTCTGATGTTTTAAAGCTGCCCACAGGCTTTACGTGAAATTGAGTCGAAGATCTTCTTGTAATCAACGAATGGTAGGTAGAGCGGTCTGCGGAACTCAATGTACTTCTCAATAATTTGTTCTAGAATTTGTATGTGATCAATCCTTTTCTGAATCCGGCTTGTTCGATTGGTTGGTAGTTTTCTATGTCATCGCTTATTTTTTCTAGTAGGCATGAAACGAAGAGTTTATACAGGCATAGTATCAGGCTTATTGAGCGATAATTACCGACGTCTGTTGGGTCGCCTTTCATATAAAGTAGAATTATTTCCGATTCAATCCAAGCAGTTGGGACTACTTCCTCTTTGAGAACCATGTCGAATAGATGAGTTATTGGTAACAGTAATATGATTTGAACTCCTTTTATTGCCTCGTTTGATATGCCACCAGTACCAGAGATTTTATCAGATTTAAGTTTTTCGATTTTCCTTAAAATTTCACGTTCATGGAATGGTGAGTATTCGCTGCTGTTGAAGTTAGTATAAGATATAGTTGAGGCACTATTGGGGTCTTCGAGAGCAGTTTATAATTCTTTGTAGAACTTTGTGTCTGTGTTTATTCTTCCAGGCGAGTTTGAGTTTTCGTAGAATTTGAATTGAGTAATGGAATGTTTAGCTCTTACATAACTTTTTCCAGACTTCCTGATGTTTTGAGATGAATTAGTATTGTGTTTTGCCTGTGCTTTTTATAAAAAAAAAATTATTTATTTGTGTGTTGCCTTGTACACAGCTTTTAGCTCTGGTTTTAGCTTCTGATGGTGATAAATTACTTCTGTGTTGTAATAGGCTCCTTCGGGCAATGATTTCTTTAGTTTTGTTTGAAATATGGAATTGATTTTTGTGTAGTGTCCCTTTATCTGGTGTTTTTTTTAAACATTCTTCAATAATTTTCTCTAACTTTTTTTAATAACACAGAACATTATCATTTTCTTGGAAGCCAAGATCTAGTAGATGCTGCTCCAGATTCTTTAAGTATTGTCGTATTTCGTCCTCGGATTTTAGTTGATTAATTGGCGAACTGAAAGATTTTCTGCTATTCTTTTCCTTAATTCATCTTTGGTTTGTTCGTTAGCATGAAATCGATTTTTTTTATATTCTTTGTCGGTGGAAATCCAAGTCCACTTGTATTTATTATTTTTCTTAAATTTTGTATTAATTACCATCAGTTTAGTTTCGTGTGCAAACTGCAGTATACTAGCACCTCTGGAATTCCTTTTATATCATTTTAATTATTATAAAATTAGTGTTTTTCTATTTAATGTTGTCTTTTCTATCGATTTTAGCGTATTTCTGGGAATGGGTAACATAAAGAATTTAACTTTGGCCCTTCCAGAACGAAATTTGAGAGTGCTCATCATCATCATCATCATCATTTCAGCCATGGGACGTCCACTGCTGAACATAGGCCTCCCCCAAAGATTTCCAAATTGGCCGATTGGAAGCGACCTGCATCCAATAATATCTTATAACGACCTTCTTTTAGATAAATTAGAAGGAAGTTTTAATTCGATCTGTTTTTAAGGCCCTCCGCTCCGTTTTTAATCAATACTTTAACATACTGACATATGTGCAAAACATACAGACCAACGTTGCGTGTTTTACGTTTACAATAATTTCAATACACATTTAGAGTTCCTTTAATATTTGTCGTTTAGAATAAAAACCTTCTAGGAAATAGGTAGTACTTATAAGGGCTGCCATTGTCATTGTTTCATGACCGATTGGTTATAAATATAACTGCATTCTAATAATATAGTCTAATGGTCTCAGGATCTCTATTCTGGGTGTTTTATACAGTCATAACCATTTGATATTAAAGCCGTATTTTAGTGCGGTAACATGAAACCAACTTGTATGATGTCACTATTGTTCCAGTTCAACTTAAGAATGAATAAAATAATAAAAATGAAATGGGATTCTGTACGTACGTAGTGAAAATTTAAAAAAAACTAATCTGCATAGCCAACTGCGATTCAAAAGCAGTATCATGTTTTCGCATGGCATGGAATAGGGATAGCTTGGTACCTAGTGATTCTTAAGCAGCTCAGACTTTTTTTTTTGGAAGCGTATAGTGTCACAGCTGAATGGAAACACCACTGAACATTTGATGACGTCCGAGCAGAATTCACATACACATCACAGTTTGACAAATAAGTTTTTTTTCTGGCAATCAAGAACTCAACCGTCTCTTATCTTTGAAATTAGCAAAGGATTACGTTAAGATACGCAATTTGCTACTGAATATTGTTTTCCGACTTCCGTTCGGGCAGAGTCACAGGTAGCGCTACTATACAAATAAGGACAAAGTTCAAAAAAAAAATTACCAATCTATAGATTTATATTCCCAATCTGTTTTGTAACGAAAAGCAGAAAAACGTGAAATGATTTATTGAAGTAGTCTGCTGCCAAAACTGTGTGCGTATTTGCATCAAAAATATACCTTAACATTAATGTTAAATTCCAATGTACTTACGTAATGCCTAGACTAAAATAAATATATGTAAATTAAGCGTTGTGTTTATATGTTAACTATGCGATCATCGGTGTTCTATGGATTTGTCCTTATACAAACAAAGTCTCCTACCTGCATATTCAATTGTCTTTCAAATTCAGTAACCTATGGCCTTGAATTATAAAATTGTAGTTATTCAGTTGCTTGATTATTCATGTAAGCTTAGAAGAAAATACTGATTGGAAGATTTCCAAAACATTAAATTTCGTTTAGAAAAATTTATATCTTGCTTCAACGGAATACTGTTTTAACGTGGCGTGGGATACAACGCCCACTCATAGTCATTTTCGTTAAACTATAAATGAAATACATCCTAGTTAACCTTGGTGATAACGTGCCACACTAGAAACGTGACATCCACCGAACACACCATAAATCGAACGAGGCCTCTACAAAACTAGTTTCCATCTTCTAAATGTCAACGACTATTATTACCACCTTTACAGGTCGTTAGGGGGCTGACCCATCCCATCTGCAGCTCACAAATCACGCCACATTTTTTTGACAGACATAATAAATATGTAAATATATTTGCACAGTATAAATTCTATCCATTAACACCTTTGTAGTTGGTGTAATATTTTTTTTTTTTGTTTTAAGATAATTAATTCTGTTTCTTTATTGAAATACTGGCATTCAGCTGCTTCCGGATAGACTGTAAGGCGACCCCAACATAGTTGGGAAAAGTCTAGGCAGATTGATTGAATTCCGTTTCTAGATTCGAGATTGAACTTGTAGCGGACTGAATATAAAGTTGAATGCGTTCAACGTCTTTTGATATTAAATGTGAGAGAATAATTCAGAATTGGCTCTTGTAATTTCATTATTTTGCCGGTTTCCTATAAAATAAAAGGATTGATCAAATTCGACATCAATGTTGAATGTGGATTTTGAAAAATCATTACTTAGACTATAGTTTTGATACAAAATAAGAATAAATGATTATTAAATATTCAAAATGTTTCAGGGGTTAATATAATCATTTAAACAAGACACATTTATCCAAAATATGCGTTTAAAACATATATAACGAATTTTTATAGGAATAAATTAAACCAGTTTACTAAAAATAATATTCTTTCCATAAAATCTCGACGTGACGACGATTAGAAGATAACCTAAGTCTTCATTAAAAAAAATCTAACACAAAGCAACATTTTCAGCAATTTCAGACCATAAGACAAAATAAATGGAACTGTGAAAATCCTTTTCTACGCTACATTTTTTCCAATATCAAGTCTTTAAAGTTCTGATTCAAAAGACACTCGCTTGTTCCATTTCATTCTCCCTTACACAATTTACAATATACTTTTTCCAAAGATGCCACATAAATATTAGACGCACCCACCTTAGTCACCGTCGAGAAAGTTCACCATACTTCCTGGAAACGCAACGGAAATGCAAGAATGCAGTACCTACTTAATCGGCACCTTGACCTGGAAGGTAGCAGATGTAGTAACTCCCTCCTCCGCTGGTTATAAATAGACGCTTACCTAACTTAACCTTTTTACCTTTCTCGGTGAACTACGACCATCTGTACTTTGTAATAATGCTACAGGTGGGAGTGTGTTTGGTTAAAAAGAAACTACAATTATTGTGGTAGCGTTACTGCTGCCAATTATTACCATCGCTAAAAGAAGAATCATTAAGCTATTATCTTGTTTGGAAGCCTTGCAGTTTTAGTTTCGAAAGAAGCACACGTGCTTGTGTTAGATTTTTTTTTATATTTTTTTTTTATTGGTTTGATTATGCATATTTGTTTTATATGGCTATTATTTGTTGCACGCTGGTCAAAAGTGTACACAAATATTATCATGATGTTAATAGTAGGAACAACAGGAAAGGGTCTTAACAATCTAGCGACTCTGTTACCTGTCACCCAGCTGGGAAAGAGTATACGATTGGCAGATAGTAGAAGGTTTCTTAAACTTTACTTTACTTAACTCTGGATGCCGAAAATTTTTTTGCTAATAATATTACTGTTATGTAACATTATTTGCCCATATCATGTTTATTTTGGCCTGAAGGCATAGTCTTGTAATGATGCAACTGTACATGGATACCTACAAGAAGATTTTATGTAACAGTACCTATTCATAATAATGCCTCGCGTAGTACAAAAGATAGGCATGTTACAAAACAATGGCACAATATCTACTAGAAATCGTTGATTGTCACTTGTCCATACATCAATCACTAAAATGTTTGATGTCATTGAAATGCTAGTCATCCTTTTAAGCTAAAGAATGTTGTTAATACGAAACCGAAACCAGATGGTGGTACCAATGAACCTAGTTGAGAAACCCAACAACGCAACGCCACATTTGGCGTGAAGATAGTCAGTATAAAGAACAACGCCATCTTCATATTTCCACTAGAAACAATTAAATGAAAACACAGCTTCTTGACTAAAATGGCAATGAGATCAAATTGATGTTTGATATTCAAATTAATTCCGATGCTTAAAATTTCACACATGTGGCGCCAGATGGAGCCGAGAATTAATCATTAAAACTTGTACCTACTGCAGTTGTCACGTTCGTTAATTAATGTTTCATTTTATATTTAAAAAATCGATATAATCTCATTTGTCTACTATAAAAGCTTTGAGCTATAATAATTTACCACCATACTTCCACTACTGCTCGATTAGTAAGCGCAACTCCTATGACTTATGCCCGGTTGATGGCAATAGGCTCGCCCTATATTACATGGAACTTTACACATAGCTGGTGACATGTGGGTGTTTTACAGGTACACTTCTGCCTACCCCATCGGGGTTTACCGGCATGATGTTATGTTATTTCCTTATTACATGCTGGTTCTACTGAGATTGGACGCTTAAGGCAACTTGAGAAAGGCTCACATGCTGACAGTGAGTTTTTCCCTCTCCGATCCAGATGATCCCACCACTCTCCTCCAGGAGAGCAATAGGGCCACCAGTACAGTGCACAAATACACCCGACACCCGTCGTACCGACTTCGCCGCCGAGATCCTCCGCGATCGCGACCCTCCCGAGTAAATAATACTACCCCCCGACCCTTGTCCGATGAAGCGCCAGCCCGCGCCGCAGCTGAGCGCGTAGCTTTAAATTCCCCGCATAATAATAATGATACATCCTTGATCCAGCCTGTCCCATCTTGCTGTCCTCCCCTCAGTGACGCCCTAAGCCGAGGTTCGTACCCCACAGGGGGTGCCCTTAGCGAGCGTTCGCCTAATTTTAATTTAGAATAGTTTTGCTCCTGGCTGGAGGCTTTGAGTGTAGTGCTTAAGGCAGCCACAGGATTGTTCGGTTGAGCAGTAAACACCTTAGTGGTATACCTGCGAGATGCCATAGTTAAAAAAAAAAAAAAAAAAGTGCGTTTTTCAGCAGGTCGTGGATGGAGTCACTATGGCGCGCTTCTCAAATCACTTGAAAAAGTACCTCGGGTATATGGAATATGAATTGGATTGTGTATGGACACATTACTATTGAACTTATAGAATGCTACTTACCATTACCTAACAACAACAATAAATGAAAAAAATGAAAAACAAATGAATGAATGAATTGAATAAATGTAATACAGAGATGATGTTATGCTATATGTAAACCATCACCACCACCAGCACCAGCACCAACTTTTTTCATTAGTTTGTGCCTTGGCGAGGATGTGTTTGACAAGGAGCCAAAGAAAGAGAATGAAATCAGGAACACTGACAACAGAAATTCTGTACCTAAATCATAATTGACGATTAAGGAACCATTAAATATAATGGAATCATCTTTGTTGCTTCAGCTCACCCATTAAAGGTCATCCATAACTTTCTGTAATCATAAATGATAAAACCATGAATAAATAAAGGCCGCATCCTTGACCATTCCTCAACGCATATTTACATTTGTTATCAAGTATTTCCGATTATGAAAGCTTTGCATACCTACCTGTTGAATTTCATCAGCCTGCAAATAAAAATAAATATGAACGAGCAGTCTTCTTTCGTTAGGGTGTTTCAGTCATTTGTACATAATCAGGTGTGAACATCTGTATTACTAAACATAGAGTTTTATTGCACATCATATTTATTTGAAAACGGCGCCGGCACATTTGTTGGCACTTATTTCACGAATTAAGTACGCATATCACAGAAGCATGTTTAATATTGAAATTAGTATGTATTATCTGCTGCAACATTGCCTAATAACGTTTCAAAACGCGTTAGCAGCTTTTAAAATTTAATTATAGGTTTATTGATACAACGTGATGTCAAAACTCTCAGGGTTACCTACCGGCGCATGGTAGTTAGGGCGCGTTAACATACTAACAAACATGATCAATGTTTTATCTCCTTTACCTTTCTATAGGTTAAAAGGTTAACATTTGGTGGTAAAATAGTCATTTTAATTAACATAACTGACACTTCCAATTGAATGTCAGCAATACTAACAACAGTAATTGCACACTAAAGGATGTTAAGATGATTGGCAATTTAGTATTTTGTTTTTCATGATCCCAAATAACAGGAAACGGCTACGCGGCGGGCTCAAAAAGAGATGGCGGGATTAGCTGGACTCCTTTTTAAATTATTGGCCCGCAATCGCAGTAGACCGGGAAAAGTGAAAAGAGGAAAAGAAGGCTTTTGCCCAGCAGTGGGGCACCACAGGCTTATAATAATAATAATGATCGTGGTACAGAGTAAATAAATAAAAATAAAAAATATTTTCCATAAGTAACAAAGTATGTTAGATAAATGCAGTTTTTACAGCGTAGGACTTAAAACTGCACAGAACTTTGATCAATGGCCGCCATGCTAGGTGAAACCTGTGTTACAGGGATCATAAAATATATGTATATGCCTGAAGGATTGTCCTGGCCTTTTATCCATTTTCTGATCAATTATTTCCTTTACAAACTCAGTCGTAGTAGTGGTAAGTTAATGGCAATGATGATTATGACTTTTCCGTGTTACGTTATTAATAGCTGTATTAGTTATCAATGACTGGAACTCGGATAAAGTGTGGCATATGATGATAGTGAAATTGACTACTAGGCCCATCCCTGCTAATAGTACCTAGACTTAAGAAATTATAACCATGCAGTATCGACATAGTTATGCTACTGCTTTGGTGCTTAAAAAGTTTAGGTGCATAACCAGACCATAGTATTGTGTGTGTGACCATAGTGTACCATACTGCTGGCTCCAGACTTTTGTTAGTTAATTCATATGTCCAAATATTATGCTGTTTCTTTACAGAACTCCTGATAAGGTAAGGGTTAAGGGAAAATGCAATCATTAACTTTTAGATTTTATATTTACATTATACGAAACAGTTTATGTACAAAATAAAAAGATATAAAATTGTGAATTTCTAATAGGCGTTTTAAGTATTCCTTAATAGAGCAATGGACCTTGTCTATTGAAATATTAAGGAATACTTTATAATTTAAATTATAATATATTGAATAGCGCTTAACCTATAGTTCAAACATAAATTTAGTTTTCAGGCTGGGGAGGTGCGGTGGCGAGGTATGCCAGGGCGCGCTGGATGGCCTCCGGGATCGGGGGAGGAGTGGGTAGGTGGGCACCCTGGGGCTGGAATCCATTTTCGTTGGCGATGTATGTCAGCTGGATGTTGCCACCGTCGTTGCCGGGATATGAGAACTGTCCTTCAACCTGCAGGGCAGGCTCTTCGGCGCCGACGTCCTTCAGGGCTCCCTTCTCGTCGGCGACGATACCGTTGCCGGTTTCGAAAGACCACGCGTAGGACCCATCGGGGTTTATTTCGCTCTCTTGCCTCAGGATCGGAATGGGTTCAGTTGGGCTTTGAGGCGCGGCGAGGGCGACAGCCAAAAAACCGAGGAAGACCTGGAATAAACGAATTGTTATGAATATTTTATATCGCCACTTAACTTTTAACATGAGTGGTATTTTAAAGTCCCAGTTAGGTGTTCCACACAACACTGCGATCACAAGGCACTTTGTTTTAGGTATCCAATGAATGAATGCACTATCACAACACTTACAATGGTTTTCATGTTTGTGTTTGTTTGTCGGTGAAGTCACTGGTTAATGTTGATCTAACAGTGTTATCGGTATATATACGGACGGGTCACTATGCCGCCTACCACCTCTGGATGGTATTGCACCATTTGGCACGTCATAATAAATTCGACAAAATATGTGCGTGCCTACTGTAGTCAATGCGCTTGCGTGATATTTGCAGCATCACGTTTTTATCGGCCCTCAGTTAATTATTTGCCTTTAGATGCGATAGGACGTTCAGCTGGTAACATAAAAAAATACTTAGTCGCCAATAAAGTGAAAATCATTTTTCCGCAAATAGTTTGTACGATTTATTGTATTGTGTTTTCTTTGTACAACCAATTTGGATATTCTTTACGTAAAGGTATCTGACTTTCAAACAGGAAAATGTTTAAGTTATTTCAATTGAAACAGTTGTTTGTAAGTCAAAAACCAAGTGGCACATTGATTCATTTACCGTTTACGTAAACCTGTTAAAGAACTTTCGATGTCTATTCGTGTCACATTACTTTTTTATAAACCCACAAAAAGGTTTCTGTTCCTACAACGAATCTCATTTATCTAGTTCTGGGTGATTAAGTAAAATCTATAACGTGTTTGTACAAAGATAATTTTATGCAATAATTCCAATAAAAAGATGTCTTAAAACATTAAAACACAATAGTTTACCAGTTTTACGAAACCGGTAATACAAGGTCGTCTCATTATTAAGATAGTAGGTAGGTACGCAAGTATAAATAGCAAATCAACTATGATTCTTCAACATATTGCGAAGATTTTGGGAGATGACAAAATACTTTTTATAGGCAAAAACACGTTGATGCTTGAATTTTGAGCGATAACGATACTAATATTGAGCATAGTAAATCAATTTGAATACTTACCTACTTCAGGTTATCCTGCTAGGAATTTTAATTAAAATGTTACATTAACTAATATTGCGCTATGGGGATAATGAAAAGGTCAATATCAGATTTTAGGTACGAATGTATGTTTGAAGTATGTCTTGGGAAGAATATCTATACTTACTTGCGATAAAGGTAATCCATTATCACGTCTGTACGAAGGCCATTTAGGATGAACTTTATTTTGTAAGACCAGGATTAGGTTATTACTTTAGGCCGAAATGCTTTGTTGATCACTAATACAAAGATTCAGTCCCTTAACAAGCACAATTGTTATTATTATTGCAAACTTCGGGCAACCACTGACACAACAATATAATTTGACAATAATATAGTGTTATTGGATTAATAGAACAATGTTCGACCTATTACATAAATCCTGTGTACCAAGTGAAGGGCCTGAAATTACAGATCCGACTCGTTTCATCATTTCTATTTTAAATAATTTCAATAAATAGTTATTTGTGCAACAAGAGAGCAAAGTCGTTTTTTGCTGCGAGTGTTGATTTTGAATCCCGAGTAAGCGAAGGATTCTATAATTGAATCACGAGCGTAGCGAGTGATTCTAGGTTAGAATCCTGAGCGCTGCGAGGGATTCAAAGACACGAGATGCAAATAACTTTGCTCTCGTGTAACACATACAACTTTTCACCTCAGCAGCGAGAACATACAACATGTAAAAAAAAACCCTGTCCGATCTGTGAGGGTGTTGTTAGGTATCGTACTGTTATATTCCACATATTATTATATATATATTTACCAGCATATTTATGTGGTTTTTTTCAGGAAAAAAGAAAAAATAATCCCTAAATTTTTTTTCAATGGTGAATTTGACCGAATTTTACATTTGGTGCGGGCGGCGGCCGTCGTTTAGCGGGTGTCTAAAAGTCATAAGTTATGAGTTTTGCAATTTTTTTATGGATTTGGGGTAATTTTGGAACTAAAAATGTGAATTTTAAATACCTACCAATAACTTTTTACTATCAATAATAATCAAAAAATACTGTTTTGTAATGTTGCTGCAGTACCATATGCCCATTTTCCCCAGATTTTCGGATCTGACAAGGTTTTTTTTTACATAATCTTCATCACTCGTATTTTGCAGCCACCATCTTGGATTTATATTTTGACCTCACTATCGACTTTAGCACCCTCGAAAACTATGAAAACGACACCCATGACGAAAAATGTGAAAATTTTCGCAGCCGCCATCTTGGATTTTTATTTTGACTTCACTATCAGCTTAAGCAACCTTGAAAACCTTAGAAACGATACCCATGAAGAAAAAATAGAAAATTTTCGCAGTGGCCATCTTGGATTTACATTTTGACTTTACTATCGGCTTTAGCAACCTTGAAAACCATAGAAACGATACCCATGAAGAAAATTTTTAAAATTTTCGCAGCCGCCATCTTGGATTTACATTATGACCTCACGGTCGGCTTTGGCACCCTTGAAAACTGAAAACGACACCGATTATGAAAAATGTGAAAATTTTCGCATCCGCCATCATGGATTTTCATTTCGACCAAATTCACACTTACTATCTCTCTTTCTTTCTCTTTGAATTAGAAGAAGACAGTCGCAAGCGCCTTTTCGCGTGACGATTTCTGCCAGTGCACTTTTACCGCAAGCCGCATGAACTTCGTTCCAAAAATTTAATAAAACAGAATTTAAATAAAACCATAACAGATGATTTTGCAATCTTAATGTTTTATGTATATCCGAACGTTTTATTGTTTGTTTCTATCTTGGGCCTAGTAGGTAGGTATGGAATTTTGAAATCGAACTTCGAATCGATTTGTTTCTATCTCTCGCTTTTTTCGTATCGAAGTGAAAGTGACAAAAGAATTGAAATTCAAATCTTTAGAATTTTGTGAGTAGACCCAACACTGATCGCGGCATTTAAAAAAAATAATTAAAAAGTTACTTTGTCTCACGCTCGCAGCAAAATCGAATTTTGCTCACTGTTTTTTGACAGCAAAACCTGCTTGTTTGAGGTGCTGAGGTGAAAAATATTTTTTCTTAACCTGTGATTAAAGGGCTTTCCTGAAGTAATGCATGAAGCATGAAGGATGTTTGGAAGTCTCAAAACGGATTTAATCTGTATAAATAACAATGAAATTCTGTTCGTTGGTAAGCGCATCACTTTAAAGCGGCTGGACCGTATTTGCCTTTTTTTTTGTTTTAAAATGTTTGTAATTTCTCTGAACTAGGTTTTTATGTAAAGAAAAGTTTGAAAAATTTCCCGGATGTTTTATTAATTCGGGTAGAACTGAACTTCCTTTTTTGTATGAGATTTTTATATGAACTAATGAAATTTGGACGGGACAATGTCTGCCGGTCAGCGAATGAAGAATAAATAATTCACTAAACACGATATAAAAATATTAAATAACATCATGTAAGCCATAATTTAATTGATAAATTAGTGAAAAGCTCATAAAACACTTATTATGCATTGATTTGAAATTATCGTCGTTTCCGTTCTATGTTCTATGTTGTATGAAAAAAATAATCATGTCTACTATTGACACGTTTCATAAGAGTTGCTATGCAAATATTTATTTATTATACTTTTATGTACATTGATAGTGCACGAGGTAAACTGAGAATACCACAAGGCAAATATTAGCCATGTCGTATTTTCTATCGAGATTGAGCTGTAGTCTATGTATGTTTTGTTCCATACTCAAATACATAGCGTCACCCATTCATAAAAAGTAAATGAAAAATTTAAGACCTTGCACGGCTTAAAGGCTTGAAATTGTAATTACTGAAAATCTGCAATTAGGTCAGCGAAACGATTCTGCATATTTGTGAGAGATACTGCGTCAATGTTGCTGCTAAAGTTTGAAAGCCGATTGACATTGCATTACCTAATTAGCATGGACATCATTTCATTGAATTTTATTTCTTCTCTATACCTACAACTTTAAAATAATAATATCAGTTGAAGGAATCTATTCGTAATTTATTTGATAATACAAACAATCAATAAAGATTTATTGCCTCCGACTGCATGAGATTGTTGGTAGTATTAAGTGGGATTGGAGACAGAAACAGGTTATCTTGTTTCTATCTTTTTTAAAGTTATAAGTAAACTTTACGCAGTCAGATTTTAGATGTTTTTAATTTACTCTTTTGAGTATGGATAATTTTTATCTCACTGTATTCGTTAAAATTATCTTTCAAAGCAGTAAAATTCTGCATTTGTCACTCGATGTTAAGAATTATATTGAGCTAGCTGCGCCCCGCGGTTTCACCCGCATAAGTTTCGATCCCGTGGCAATATCGGGATAAAAAGTATCCTATGTCCTACCCCGGTCCTGGTTTACTCATGTGCCAAATTAAATCCAAATCTGTACAGATGTTTTAACGTGTAAGCGTAATAAATAATCAAACAAACTCACTTTCGCATTTACATTAGGATTATATTATAAAATAATTCACGTTAATAAGACCGATACGATACGATTATTTAAGACCTTTATCACAGCTTTTAATGGTTGCTAACCAACTTTATCGTTAAAGATCCTAAATGTTCATTCAACATGAAAAATAATTAGAGAAAGTTAGTGATATATCAATGATTCCCCACTGGACATAATTCGTCGATTTTCATTTTTAACATTGAAAATGTTTTTTCGATCGCTTCAGTAAGGACCCAATATCCAGCTAAAGTGTCTATCTGCGATTAAATTAGAAGTAATAAAACTACGTCAATAAAATAGATACCATAATACGCAGAATTTGAAGCTTTACGAGGTTTTTAAAAAATATTTACAAACTCAAAATCTTTTAAAGTTTTCAAAAAAAAAAATACAAAAACATCGATTTTCTTTGGGCTGCTCTTTACGAAAACTTAGATAGTTATAAAACTAACAGAGATATAAATATAAATCGAAAATCTCCTCTAGAAAATCAAATTTTGCAACTTTTGATATAAAAATTGCGAGGATCAGATATCGGGAAGGCGAGGTTTTCCGTGTCTGTAGGCCTTTGAAACGCTACCTCCACCTCCCCCAAATGCAGAGTGACGTATCTATTTACGATGCACCGCCGACCATTTCACGGAAAATCCATGCCACAGCATGAAATATTTGCAGTTGATCAACTGAACTGGTTTTTCTTAGATTCGATTTTTTCAATAAGTTTACATTTTATGGGACCTACGGTGTCATGAACTAAAATGATTACTTAAAATGTCCTGTGTACCTAATGGGCGTTTTCAGTCCGTTTCGTCGCTGTCTGCGACGATATAGGTTACGATAACAAGACAAGGCACTAAACGTATCCGATCATCTGATCGCCAATATCGTGTCGATGTCGGGTCGGTGTCGTTATCGGCTAATGTATTGTGTGTGTGCGTGCGTGTGTTTGTTTTGTGACAAACAATTAATTTTATTTATAAAATAAACAACATTTTTTCCTTTTCATATACCTACAGTTATGGGAGAGATCGTAGAACGTACAACGAAAAACATGAAGTTTAGGCCTCTTCTGTCATCTATGGTTTTAATAAAAATCAATAAAAAAATCTCATTAACAGTCACCTAACCATAGCCACCCTTGTACAAACTGCTGATTTTTTTAGTGATATGAATAATCTGTAAGAAGCAGTTCGTGTATCAGTGTTGTGTCATTAGGTAGTATATGAAGGAACGCACACGTTTAATAATTCACTTAAAACGAAAAACTTCGCAAGCAATGGGAAATTGCTACTGACGAGTGTTACTTGCGCGTTTCGACCTCAGGAGGAGCTGCTTCTCACACGGATAACTCTGTCACTTGCTCGCTAGTCCAGCTAGCCAGCCAGTCGCGTCACCAGTCCTAAATCTCTGTATATTTTGGTCGCCGAGACCAAAACTACAAACAGTGTACAGTGAAGATTTATAAAATGTGGCTGTTATTTTAGTATATTGTGATGTCTTATGACTTTCACGCGAATGAAGTCACGGACAGAAACTGGTTTCAGATAAACATGACTTTGCGGTAGTAAGGTGAAAGTTTAAAATTATAATAGTGCTACTGGGTATCTCAACGGTCACGCAAAATGTAATTTTGATAGAAAATATCAGTCATAATTTCGTTCGTTATAAAAAGAACTATTGTGCAAAATTTCATGCTTCTAGACCCAGCAGTTTAGGTTGTGCATTGTCTGTCAGTGAATTTAAGAATATTATCAAGTGAATTTAAGAAAAAAAATGGCGAATTTCCATACAAACTTTCATCTTTATTTCGTCGGGATTTTTGTTAAGTTGGATGGGCTAAAAATTGTCTTACTGTTTCGCTTATACTGTGACCATATTTTTTTGTTTTGGATATTTCCCAACGCTCATGAAGATTCGTAAATATTGACGGCTATTTACGAAGTAACAATTGCCATAATTTATTGTCAAGTGACGTACCTAATTTCGATGTCCTAAAATAATAGATTCGATAAATTATAGCTGTAGCAAGCTATAATATTTATCGAACCTATTATTTTCGAAACAGTAAGACAATTTTTTCCCTTCGAATTCTTTACCTTACTGCTTTGACCACCTTTTTCGTACGAACACTACGTGGACGGCCAGATCTTTTTTCTGTCACAAACAGAGGAGGTCTCATTGTACCTATTAATAGCCCGGTACACAAACATTTGACTAATACCAAGCGTATGGACAGTTTTATCGAATCTATTATTTTAGGACATCGAAATTTTAGAACGACATTTTATCGTTTATAGTAGTGTCGTATAAAATATCGTAAACAGTGACTTTTTGTATTCAAAACTGAAAGTTGTTCATACTGAGCCAATACGATAAAATCACGGATTCAAGAAAAAAATTGTGTTGCTGGCTCCGCTATTCGAAAAATATTGTTATATTTTATTTGTCTTACGTTTAATATCAGTTTCTCAATTGATTAAGAGTGTTATGTTTTATCTGTGTCAGTTTCATATCAGTTGATCAATTGATTTAAAGTGTTGGTAAAATGAGTGATTCTGGAAGTTACGCATTTTAATAAATAAAATATAAATGGCGCCGTTGCAAATTAAACATTATTTAATAATAACAACAAGTGCTAGTATATTTGTTGAGAAAATACAACGACGAAATAAGAAAAGTAACACTGTGCTTTATTTAATCTCCTTACTTCTTAATTGATTACAATATAATTACGATTTTTATCGTGTTCCATACATTTGTTCATGTTAGTATAGAACTTTTGTTTGAAACACCATTTCTTTTTAAATTTTCTTTGTTCTTGCAAGAGTGATAGTTGTTTGAAATATTCCATATGCAACCGACAATCGGACAAATTGTATATGATGTGTTTATTAATGTAGGATTTGATATTAGCAAAGACAATTCGATAGAGAGTGAATATAGTAACATTGATGAATCTGATTAAAAAATCAAAAAAAGACTTCTTCATAAACGACGACAAAAAATTATATATCGATAATAATTTGTAATGTGTCTAGCACTATTATAAGATGACAGTTAAACGTCATCATATCGCATAGAAATAATCTCACTTTCGAAAACAATGTTATGAATTAAAACTATAATAAAATAACGAAATATTTTTTCTGAGCTGTCGCAATTTCATATATAATGTGTTCTTCTTTTATTAGATTTTTTGTAACAACTGCAGAGAGAGCGTATTTTTAAAAAATTTGACACAGGTTCACCTCCGATGACGTCCCGCAGGACTCTGAGCGCGAGCCGATTTAACCCGATTTACTATATTTGGGTTTATTTTAAAAAAAATCTATCAAACTTAAAAATCCAATCTTTAAAGAACCTCTAAAATACGATTACCTCATCATATATGCAATTTTCATATTGTTTTGTGCTGTAATTAGGAAATGAAACGAAAAATGGTTTTGAAATCGACCCTGTTTCGGATTTTTTTTCGATCGAGCAAATTACAATTTATCGTGTTTTTAACCTTTAATGTCCCTCAAACAAGGATGTATCTATGACATATCTTTTTTTCAGGACCCAAATACACTAGTTTGACCATTTAAAATTGATTTTAAAACAGGCACATTCGTAAAACCTCCCCCCTTTTGTGTGAGAGTCGCGCGTCAACGTAGATTGCGCGCGGTGAGAGGTGGACCGTTTGCTGGCAATATCACGCAAAATGCAAGCCTGAATTTCGTATCCGTGACAAAGCGACTAAAATGAACCAGCGTCTCTATAAAATTTTCTTATTAAGAAAATTAAACGTAATGAAGTGAACAATCTTTTAAAAACTTCGACAATAATTAAATAATTGACAGTTTCATTTAATTTCTTGATTATTTCAGGTGACGATTCTAAAACTTGAGTTATTGAAGTAAACTTCTTGGCTTGTGCTTTCGAAATTGACCTTGACGTTGAACGTTCTGACGTAAACTCATTGATGTATTAAAAGAGGTAGATATGGGACTTAGTCACAGCGCCTGGTCCTACTCAACTATGGGATTGCCCGTAGTTGGCACTCAGTCGCGCACGGAACATAGTAGATCACACAGCTCAATAATTTCAGTTTTTTTTGTAATAATAACGCATCAAAATGACTTCTTGTGCAGCTAAACAGTGCTTTAATAATGCAAGAAAGAAAAATAAGACACATGGGATTACCTACCACTCGTAAACTGTACAGCCAAAAATGTTAATTTGTTGAAAATTACAATAATATTTTGACGTTTGCTCCGCCATATTTGTGAGAACGAGATAGATATTAAAAACATGCGTGAAAGACACGATACGCACACAATGCGCGAGGTGCTGACGCGATTTAACTCGCACGTCAGCGCCGTCTCCTATCTCTATCCTCGTCTATCGGTAACTGTAGCTTTGCGACTGTGAGATGACACTGATCATAGATGTGTGAGTTTCGGTGCATGTAGTCGTGCGCCGAGCCCAAGTTTACTGATTGCGATGTTAGCGCGTAACATATCTTCCTCCTTTTAATACATCAATGCGTAAACTATATTTTTTGCGAGTAGTATAGTACATTGCTGTCGCGGCCTGCAACCAGAGAATTGATGGCAGATTATGAAAATGTGGGCCAACGCGAAGCCGAGGCACATATTTGTGAGTCCATCAGTATAGTCCATTTCTCAAACAATGCGCGCAAATTGAAACTAAGTAAATTAATTATAAATTCCAGAATCAATGATGAAAAAAGAAAATGTTTGACACGCCAATATGATATGAATATGATGTTCATTTGTTTCTTTTTGTCTTTAGACAGCTCTATTTGTTAAGTCAGTTCAAACTTATGATAAGTTACCTCCTTTGTTGTCATGGGTAGAAGTAAAACGTTAGTTCCATTTTTAAATAACACGACAGTTATGGGTTGTCATACTAATTTTTAATGGTAACATTGCCGGCCGTTTTCTCGCTTGTTTTTGACCAGTACAGCAATTTCGATTTATCTCGAAGAAGGTTGTCAAAATAATGTTCGTATTGCCAAGCATGTTTGAGAAAATGGTATTTATTACTTTACACATAAACACAGTTAAACATAATTTAGAGCTTATCTCTTTTTCTGTCAAAAAAAAAAAAAAAAATAGTTTTAAAATGGTTGTGTTTTTGAGAAATAATATATAAATTTACTGCGTTTTTTATTTGGTTGAGTTCATTTTTAATGTACCTCGAAGGTCGTGTAGTGCACGGGATTTGTGAATTTTTTCATAGCGTCTGGTTGTCACCATATTGAATTTTGATTACTGTCATGTCTTTAGTGACACTCACAATATTAGGACAAATCGATTGACGTAAGCATCATCAAAATTGGCCCACGCATTTGGACTCTAGAGCGCCACAGTGGAACAAACATACATAAATATATATGCTGATGAACACATTACCCTTCTTTGCGTAGAGCAGTTGGATAAAAAAAAACTTGGGCAATTAAAGAAGTTCAGTAAATTTTGTATCTTGTTTTCTAACCACTGTTAAAGAAAACTGTTTAGAAATATCGAGATTTAATAAGACTGCCTGGGTACTGATTTAGTAAGACTTGGGTATCAATAATCCAATGCAGCGGTTCTCAGCAGCGGAAAACGAAATATTTGACGGAGCCCTAAAATAATCAAAACCTGGTTTTATGTGTATTCTTCATTAATAAACATAATGCTTGATACATTTGCATCTAATGGGAGCTAGAAATAGATTTTTACTTTTCTTTAATTGTTTGATGTTAGGATTGATTGAAGAGAGTTGAAGTCATATGTCACGTTCGGCATCGACTCTATTGCATTTCATCCATAATTATGTCAAATATATGACCTGGGTTAGTATAATATTTAAACTAGCCTATAATATGTATGGTTAGGAAATAGAATACTGTTTATTCCGGTTGTGCGTGCACGTGAGATTACAACATAAACGCGAGCGAAGCCGCGGGCAAAAGCTAATAACACAATACCCTCCATTGCGTCGTGCAGTCGGATAATAAAGCAATATCAATATTTACTCATTTTATTACGACTGTAAATGATTATTAGTTTTAATTTTAGCCTAACGTCCATTTTGAAAGCTATAACAACATTGTTTTGAACGACCATTCAATATTCGTTTCACTGGTCCATAAGATAATGTATGGTTTTACGTTTCATTTTCGTACGATGTCGGCTAAAACGTGGTAGTGGTGATTATTATGTAAAGTCACAATAAAATGGGAATGCTGATTCTTTTTCAGATCATTGTATCTTCATTGCCTTACTTACCAAAATAATTAATCAATAAATGATATACTTTTAAATGCTTCTACTTAGGTACATAAGTGTCGGAATTTTAAGAATTAGATCTCAAAAAATTAACATTTTTATGTTTTCTTATTGAGGGGCTCGTGGCTAAGTAATAACCGCCGCACGGGTCGATCGATCAGGTTAAGCTATGCTTGCCGTGGTGAGTCCGTGGATGAGTGTCCATCTTAAAACACCGCGACCCCTACGTACCTCGGAAAGCTCGGCGCGTCGTTGGTCTCGACTGTCAGTCTTGGATCTTTGACAGTCGTTACGGGTCGTCAGCAGCCCGAAAGTCTGTCGACCAGTCTTACCAAGGGGCATCGTGTTATCCAGCATTTGGGTTGTGGAGGTTAGAGCGGAAGCCGACCCCAACATAGTCGGCAAATGGCTAGGCAGGTTGATTGATGTTGTCTTATTTTCTATTATTTCTGATGGTATTACTTTTTGACAGTACTTTAAGGTTGGCTTTCGAATGATTTTATTACCTACACGAAATGTATTAAATTCTTATTCTAAAGTTAAACGTGGCCTAAAACTGTATGTTATAACTATGTGCCAATCTCAATTAAAGCCTTATTCATCCGACCATGACCTGCGCCATGATCTTTCGAAACTTCAGATACGGTCCGCGCCGATACTCAGTAATTATATATTTTCTAGCCCTTAATAAGTTGGGCGGCAAAAGAAGTTAGTTTGATTCAAATTTTGAATTTTAATTAAAAATTATGATATATAAAAATAAAATGTCAACTTAAATCGTAATAATAATTGTAAATTCAATAAAGCTTTCCTGCACGTACTTTTATCATACTTACATATTTAAGTGTAATCGAATCCTTTAGATAACTACTCATAACCTTATACCTAGAGTTGTCAACACCATGATACAATCTTGCGCTTCTCATTAAATGCTTGTTGATTGGATTAACCAAGATAGATTGTTAACATCATTACCAAAATGTATGCATAAACACTGGGTGTGGTGATTATACCAATTAACTGTTATTGCAAAGATAATGTCAGGGGTAATCGGTCACACTGCGCTATTCATATTTGCAAAGACAAATTGATTACGTAGTTATCCAATTTTAAGACTTTTGCTATCCATTGTCTCTTTAATCTAGTAGGTACTGGTACTCTGACATTCAAGAAATATAATGAATAGGAGAATTCCTCTCCTACTTTATATTCTCTCTAGTGAATATTTTTGCAAATGTGTTTATTAATAATACCTACTTAAAATTAATTAGATAGCTGCCGCTGGTTTGACCGGTTCGTTGATCAAATTGTTCTTATTCAAATGATCAGCTGACCTTCACATTTCCACTTAGTTATAAAATAAAAAAAGAGAGTAAAATTATTTTTAATGAGAATCAGCTATTTTGTGGCTAGACTAGTTCTATTAATTTAATTATCATTATCAAATCTCAAAGTATTACTAAAATTGAATTCACTTGGGATAAAAAAATTAAACTTTGGACTAAATTGTTTCATTAGCTTTATTGATAGTAGAAAATTATAAAATACATATCACAATTTGTGATTTTGAGTATTATTGCATCAGCCAACATGAAATCTATTGTGGGGCAGCAGCTCCCTGGGGGGGCGCGGCAGTGGCGAGGTAGGCGAGGGCGCGCTGGATGGCTTCGGGCACCGGGGGCGCGGTGGGCAGGTGCGCGCCCGACGGGTGGAAGCCGTTCTCATCAGCGGTGTAAGTGAGGTGGATGGCGTCGCCATTCTCGCTGGGGTAAGAGAACTCTCCCTGCACCTCCAAAGCATCGACTTCTCCGACCTTCTTCAGCTCTCCTTTCTGATCAGCAGAAATACCATTGCCAGTTTCGTATGCATACTGGTAAGATCCGTCGCCGTTGATCTGGCTGTCATCCTTCACGATGGGGATGGGCTCGGCCGGGGCTCCTTGCGGGGCTCCTTGTGGGGCAGCAAACGCCACCGCGAACAGCACGCAAGCCAACACCTGTCACAAAGACATAATTAGAAGTTGCAAATAAATAAACATAGGCAACATTACCAACAGATAAGATGTAATGTGCTGCGTTAATGTATAACTTATTTAAATAAATTATAGATCAAAACCCATTCGAATTTGTGTATCGTTTAGTCCACGAATCTAATGGTTTGTATTAAATTTGTACGATGAAGCACAATACTGAACTTGGTGTATGACAACGTCGCTCAACTTATTTTAGAAAACACTGTTTTGTTGGAAACGTAAATGAAACTTTTAAAACTCTGAATTTGTTATGATTACTTACAATAGATTTCATTTTGTAGTGTTTGGTGATGGTAGAACAAGCAGTGATGATAACTGTTGTCGACTGATGCTTTCAGTCCTGAAAATTTCAGTTTTTATAGTTATCACATTTGGCCACCTCCCTGCATTATAGTTTCACAATTCATTGTGGTGTCGCAAAATTTATGAGATAAGTAAACACTGGATGCATTACCTAGCCTCGTCTATGTCAACTTGGCTCGCGACGTAATGGTAAACAACAAACATAACGGATCTTCCATTTGTGCGGCCTTAGTAGCGCAAGCTTCGTGCTGTTTGCACAAAAGATTCACATTCATACAAATTGGCAATTACCCACGACCGAATTTGCCAGTTATTCAAATTCTCAAAAGTAGGTATCAAGCTATACCTACGTATCCATTATTACTTTTCTTGGAATTCGTTTCAATAACTGACATTTCCAAAATGAATTTATAATAATTATCTATTTTTATAAGTAGACGTATCATGTTGAATAGGCAATAAACTAGTTTAATTATCATACGTACACGCGACCCGACTGTTTTCGAGGTGAAGTTCACGAGGCGGGTGCGTGATAGCAGAAGTTCTTCAATGGCTCGTGGCGGGATTGAAGTGCCTAGTGTACTAACGTACAACGTCATTACGTAAAGCTCTCGAGGCGATCCATGACACACCGATCCAATCAAGTCTATAGTTTCGCCACAGTTTGTGCACAAATAATGAGCATGGTTATTAACCTCTCTGACTGTTCATTACGTACTTATAGCTACAGATGTGTAACTGTAATAACTATGACTATTTGAAAGAGATACGCCATCTGGTTCATGAATAAACTCAAGATGAATAAGAAAAATGATCCAAGCAAGCCTGTCTGGCGGATAGGGCTGCTACTGTACACGTTTATTTTTATGGAAGATGAAATAAGGAAATGAGGAGATAAGTGTAGCAACAATGTGCTTACAACTCTGTCGAAATAACTTATAGATAGACGAACTGTATATAACATAAGCTTAGCATTTATTAGCGGCTCCATCAATCAGTGAGCAATCGAATGATGTACAAAATGAATGTGTTTTTCCAGAATTAATTTAAAAGACTTGCTTGTCTAGTTCATGTTCGTCAATAAAATACAAACATAGATAATAGTAGTAAAAATAGAACAAAGACAATAAAACTATAAGGTTACCAATCCATAAAACTAAAATTGTAAATTGATAAAATAAACTTGTCGGTATCGTAAATGTTGTCTTTATTTTATCAATTTGCAGAAGCTGAGATGGTACATTCTAATTTCTCTAAGTACTTTCATTGTTTTCTTTTTTGACACTGAAGATTTGATTTGACAATCTGCGTTCACCGAAGACGGTCGTTTCAGTGAGTACAATATTTTTGTCTACGTTGATGTTCATAATTTTCAAGGTACCTAATATTTTCGTGTGTGTAGTTCATCTGTATTTTTTATATGAAACTAGGTAGATATCATACATAATGACCAACATAATGTATTAGTTTCATGCCAGATGTTACAATTAAGTACTTACATTTCAACAAAAAGTGCTTACTCATGCTTATGACTTATAAAAAACTCAATCATTTGAAATGATCATACAGCCTGCGTTATTATGCAAGTGATACTATCCATGGTAGTCTTTGTGAATAGGTATTCAGACAACAAAAGATTTCACTCCTATCTCTTATGTAAATCGTATTGTAGACACTTTAGTGAATAGAATGTCTTCAGGCAAAAATGATGTTGCTGCATTAACATCTATTTGTTGGGAGTGGCCTACGGGTGACTTATGTATGGCTATGATAATTTGATGAAGTCATTTGACATTTAAGGCTCCTGTACGTGTACATATTTGTTCGACTAACGATTTTTTTCTTGAGAATGATTCAATGGTTTTTTTTTGCAGCTGTACACGTCTCATCCCATTTCGTGGAAGCAGTAAGCTCTACAACTCGCGTAGTGAAGGCACGGCACCATCGCTCGATTGATTAGCATCTAATCATTTTGTGTATCTACAACAAAATAGAATGCTGTAGTTGTAAGAAGTAGTTTACATAGCACTGTATTCCTTTTCCTTGTCTAATTATTTCAGTTTCATGTTAAAGACACATGAATCTCGGTAGGATTGTAACTATCACTCAAGTAATTATTAAGGTAAAAAGACACACATGCAGCTATTTGTTTTGCATCATCAATCAAATTAGTCTCAAGAATAACGACATTTAAATAGAGATTTGATACATACATAATATCCAAATATTTATTTAAAGGTCATAATATTAATTATCGCTTTTGAAACAATTTTCCATGAGATTAATTAGTCTTGGAATAAAGTATAGAACAGTTCTACGTAATGTATTGTCTACCTTGTGGAGGTATTATCACCTACATACTTAATCCACGAGTACGCCTATGAAATACTAAAGCTCCTTGCTAGACACCAACAAGTGTTTACTTTTGTAACAGTGCTTAGGCATCGTGATGAAGTCATTTTGTCGTAACAAGCTTCGTAGCTTGTGATAAGAATTTCGGGAATATCAAATCCTAACTTGAACGCTATAGGTATCATGTTTAAGTTAGAATTTGAATTTTGATTTGAATTTCATTTCGTTTTATTTATACCTATAAACAAAACGAAATAAAAATAATAATATAAAAAATAAATAATTAAGTAATCATTATTTTTATGCTAATCGGGGGTCACCGGTTGGATAGGAAGTTTTATACAATTTATTTATATAAGTTATTGAATACATAAAAAAATAATCAAAATGGCAAACTTGGATATTAAATTATGATATTAAATTATGAAAACACGAGTTAGTTCAATGGGTTACGCAAGTACAAAGTTTAACTTTCACAGTTAGGCACGATGCATAGATCAGGCATATTTCGGATATTCTCAGATGTTTTTCTACCTGTTTGTAGCATGGCGACGATGGGCGAGCGACCTTGACACGGAGGTGCAAGGAAAGTGAACAGACCGGTTGTTGAGCAAGGGGTCGCGCCGAACGAACTTCAGCCGCTTAGGACGAACACATGTGATGCTTTTAATATGGCAGTTCAGTGGGTATAGGAATGATGATAGTTTCAAAATAGGTGATGATACTGTGTTTTAATTGGTTTTAGTGACCTATGGATGGCTTGTTTTTCCTCACACTCGAAGTTCACAATAGATTGGAAATTCCAGTACTTTACCTACAAGACTTGTATCTTGTGTCCAATGCCTATGACTTATCAGCCGTTATCGGTTCAGTCAAATCATCATAGCTAGTTAATAAAATCGTTTAATTACTGAACAGCTAAATTGTGGAGCGTTCAAGAACCAAACCATTATCAGATTAAATGGAAAAGCGATTTTTCATCATGATCTGGATAAATGGCAATTAGAGAGACCTACAAAAGAGGTTTATCTACTACGAAACAATTAGAATGTATTCATCATAGGAAAACAAAGTATATAAATATGTATGTATATGTGTTTGCCGCGAATTGCATTTATGTGTGCAATGACTATACCATTGAACTTCTAAGCTTAAATAGTCTACGCTTAACTCCAACTCCACTCTCTCAACATTTAAAATACTTGACGGTTCTCGAACGCTAAACGTGTGTCCATCACGGCGCAAGCGCAGGCTGTAATTACCATTGACAGCCAGTGAGCCGATAATCACCACAAACTGTTATTATAAACTCTAACCTTGTGAATGAACAAATAAATATTTAATCTTCGAGTTGCGATATGAAATTATTAGATCAAAATAAACGGTTTTTAATTGAGGCTTTAACATTCTATACTTATTTGCGCAATCCTTAAACAGTTCTATATTCTCCTTTAAGAGGGAACAGGGCCCGCGATTCTCCAAACAAATGTATTCCCCGTTTTTCTTCCTGAATAATGCCTCTAGAGCTGTATTTTTTTTTAAATAAAGTTAGGATCTCTATAGGCATGTCCCTATCATTTTCTTTTTTCAGCAATTAATAAGTAAGGAAACTATGACCCTCCAAAAATTACAAAAATGCCCCATTTTTACCGCCGTGATTAGAGTACTACCAGACTAATTCGGAAAAGTTTTTAGCATAAAAGAAAATAATAGGAACCTAGACATACTCTTTCTTAAAATTTTAATGTAAAAAATTATTAAATCGGCTCAGTTTTCGAGGAGAAAAAAGGAGAATGCCAAACGTCATTTTCGTCAAAAATTTTGTAATATAATCGGTCTGAGCTGCAGTTGTCCCTATCGCACTTTACGGGGTTTAACTCGGTTTTACGGGCGCATCGCGATGGCAATAGTTTCTTCAAATAACTATTTTTCAAATTCCTCGCAGCCCCTGTTCCCTCTTAACCATGTCTTTTTTTTTTTCAAAAAACATGTTTTTAAATTATAAATACTACATGATCCATTAATAAAATTATTAATGGATCATCTAGTATTAATAATTTTCATCCAAATCATGATTTAGACAAAAAAAAACAAGTTTTTATCGCAAATCATAAAACGAAAACTTGCTTTGACAGTTATTCCAATAAAACGATATAAACTTAACATAAAACCATAATATATTATGCAAAATTTACAAAAAATATAACTATCTCAACGCCTTATCAACAGATATTACAACATCTTTTTTTTTGTATTTTTTTTTATAAGACCGGTATCACAAACGTGAATAAGTAAACCTATGACTGAGTTTCAATTGTTTAAATGCTAATCCCTTATTAACAAACCCGGAGTAAAGTTACCTCAAACTAGATCAGGAAAATTTTAAATAAGCTGACATGTTCAGTTGTAACTAAATTTCGTGTTTGATTATTAAAGGTGTAGTTTTTAGTTGTGGTTTAGTTTCTGGCATACTCTCTATTATCTGGGTTCTGGGGGGGGAGAGTCGCGAGGTAGTCCAGGGCGCTCTGGATTTCTTGCGGAATTGGGGGTGAAGTTGGAATGTGAGAGCCCTGGGGCTGGAACCCATTCTCGTCAGCCAAGTACTGCAACTGAATCACCTGAAAAAACAAACACAATTTGATCAATGAGGAAATAAAACAATGCATGTAATGAACCCGGGTTATGAACCGGTTAAATGGAACTAATTGTAAAGCGCAAGAAAACTAAAATTAACGAAACACCCGAATTCAATAAGGTTGTGAAATCACACGTTAGCCATTCTAATTGAATGACTAGAAAAAAACGACTAGGTAATCATAACTTGTTCGAAATTAGAATAAGGTAAAAAAGTACAGTTTCTTCTATTCAAAGCCTCTCCTGGAATCTAACTCCATAAGCTAACAGAAACAGTAGTTCCCAATTCTATAATTAAATAAATAATTATTGTTTTAGTAGACTTTGACGAAGACGTATACCGTCATTACCGTCCCATGGTCAACTTTTTGGAAGGTATCTATTTTTTTTTTAACGATTGCCTTTTTTTTAATAATATTATGTACGAAGGTAATTATTTGCCGTTACTACGGCATCCTAACAAGACAAAGTAGGTTTCTATTACCTACTGCGAACGTTATAAATACTCGTACCTCCATTTTTTTTTTTCTTGTGTATGCCGTCATCAGTATAAAATCAAATTACTTATTGTAAAAATACGACAGTTTCTCAAAGACCTACTACTAGATTTTGCCCGCGGATTCGCCCTCTTGAAATATTAAGTCTGTATTTCCTTCAAATTGGTCGTCTCCACTCTATTTAAAGTTCTTATTTTTCAACTGAAAAGTTAAGTTTGTCCTTCAGTCCGGAATTGCAAATTCGGACAACCGATCGAGCTCAGCTTTGAGACGGAACCCTCAGAGAGCGAGTCCTACTCACATTTGTACGGTTTTTTAAAAATAAATAAAACAGATCTTTATTGTAATAATAATGATTAAATTTAATAATTATCACCATTAATTTTTAATGTCGACCTAATCAAGTGACCACGTAGGTAATACCTACATGTTGGAAAGGTTATTTTACGACTTTAAATTGTAATAACTGTTTACCGAAGTGGCTGATTTTAAAGAAATTTTACTTCAAGATATGGTGGTTCAATACTTCTTGCAAAGAAGTACAAAAAAATCTTCAGTATTACATGTGAAATTGAAAATCATCCCCTATTTTACCCCCTTGGGGGATAATTTTACAAAAACGCTGAAACCTGTAATTCATAATTTCTTACCAAACGCATAAATTTGAATTTTCATACCCCTTAACAGAAATACTGGGTTTCCAATACAAACTTTCATCCCCTATAAAAGTAACCTATGTCCTTTCCCAGGGTGCCATCTATCTACTTGCCAAATTTTATCGAAATCTGTTTAGTGGTTTAGGCGTGAAAAGGTAACATACAGACAGACAGTTGCTTTGAATCGATTATAAAAGTAAGTTTGGATTTAAGCAAACTATGAATAGGTATGCAATTATTTGTTAGCTTGTATCTTTGAAAAATGATATCCAGTCGCGCAGTTTCTTAAATTTGACAAGGCTATAATTATCATCATTTAAAAAATTCTGAAAGTAATTTTTTTATTCAAAAAAATATAAAGTACACTTTTTAATATACATTTAATAGACATACATAATAGCTGTAAATAGAGGATATTCGACTCTGAATTGAAGACTCAAGCTCAATGTTGGTAGACCAGCAAATATATTTAACAATCAGTCAAATAATTAAATATTTATCATTTTTGATTAATAGTGAAACAGACGGAAGACAGATACATGACGACATCATACTAAAATTAGAGATTAGTATGATTCGGTATTCAAACATTTTTTAGACGTTTGTCATTATTTTAATGTCTTTAAAGTAATGTGAACATATTAATTTAAATATGTGGACTTGTTTAACGATGTCAAAACTTTGACTAAACTCTCCCTAGAAGTTTTTAGATACGAGATTGTAATTTAGCGTGGATTACAGCCGACACGGAGTTTAACTAAGCCTGTGAAAGTTTTCGATTCAGCTGCATACCTTATTAAAGTAAAAGCTGCTATATTTGTTTACGTAGGCGCAACGTTACATAAATCCTAGTACAATTCTAATATACCAAAACAATCTAAGTTATGACAAGGGATTCTTTTGGTTACTGGACGATTAAATCAAATAAACCGAATTAAAATATAAGCTGACCTCGCATTGTACGGAAATCCTATACAATGCGATATCACCATAAACTGGAAATGTATAGCTTGATGTGTAGCCGTATGTACCATCATAAATATGATATGAGAATGAAGACAAATTGCTGGATAAATACACATAATTTGGTTATTTTATTAAAGAGATTGATGAATGTATGTTTGGGTATTTTGCATGATGTAGGTATTCTTTATAGGAACTTACTACTTCTGAATATTTGGCATAAAATTAAACTTAATCGACACAGCAATGGTTTAGAAAACAAATAACTTACCTACAGTTTTTTATGCTTTCCTTTGAGAACAGGAAATTTTTATTTCTTATAGGTACCTACTTAGTCAGTAGCATTTTTTTTGTTTTGTTTTCCTATATGAAGCAGAACAGTACATAGTGCATTACCTGTCCATCGGGCGCGGTGTACTGGTACTGTCCCTGGGCGACCTGAGCTTCTTGCTCCGGGATGCCTTGGTTCTTTACGTACCCCTGCTCCTCAGCTGAAATGCCGTTTCCAGTCTCGTAGCTGAAATCATGAACATTTTATCAAGTAAACGCTATAGGTAAAAAAAGAATGGAAAAAATTGTACTTCTAAAGTTCAGAATGCCATAAGTGTTTAGTATTATATTAAAAATTCCATTGTTTTTCAAAAAAAACTGAAGTAGGTGATAATGAGAATAAAAACATCCAAGACATTTAATTATTAATTAACGGAGAAATACACTACGAGGAGACGTAGAGATTTTGTCATTTTCTACCTGTGATTATCGTAGAAGATAAAGCAAGAGTTTGATTAGGTTGGGTAGTAGGGTATCCAATTGAACAATCCTGGAGTCAATTATTGTGAAAATCACCACATCACAGACACAACACACACAAAAAGACAGACAATATTGGTTGCTGTTCTTTTCAAAATTACCACTCTCATTCATAGGTACCTAATAAAATCAACAAACCCTTAATAGGAGGACACAAAAATACTAAACATTAGCATATTTAAGAATGGCGTAAATAATTAATGGTGGTGAACCTTGAAAGTAACGTACTCTTAAGCATCAATTGATTGTATAATGATCAGCTTATCAATTAAATCAGTGTATGACACTAATTTATTTGACCCATCCGCACTTTATCTTGAACTGTTGTAAACATAGATATGTTATACGTATTTCTAAATAATACATCTATGGTTCTAAATCTAAACTAGTATTATAAAGATATCAAGTGGTGTTTTTTTATTTTATAAAACCACGCCTGTATTCCCCGAAGGGTTAGGCAGAGGTGTAGGTACCAATAGTACACCCATATTTCGCCAGTTATTTTTGAGTCCCATGTACTAGGGGGCGCGCCTATTGCCACCAACCGGGCTGTTGCCATCAATCCAGTCTCCGGGCTGCTACTGAGAAATTCCAGATGGAAAAACCCAATAACACTTCGCCGGACCCGGGAATCGAACCCAGGACCTCATGCTCAGCAGTAGCGTTTGCGACCACTAGACCAACGAGGGTTTCATTGATAGAAAACTACACTGTTCCTGAATAATATAGGAGCTCGAATTGGCGAGGGCACTGCCTTGTCTGGCCGTGCGCCCCAAAATTATGGTTGCTGAGAATTGTGCAGTTAGTAGAGTATAAACTAACCTCCATTTATATGACCCATCTGGATTTTGCACTTGTTCTTGTCTTATGATGGGGATGGGTTCCGTGGTGTATTGTGGTTGCTGTTGTTGCTGCTGTTGATATAAGGGCTGCTGTTGGAACTGTTGGAAGCTGCTGACGTCAGCGTAAGCTGCGCCAACGAGGAACGCTAGTAATATCTGAAAATAAAATGAATTATTATATCCACAATAGTCCTGAAATAGTTATCTTACTTAGCAGGTTCTCTCAAAGGTTGGGTGCAATCAATGTCGACTTCTTGTCTGTAATATTGTAATACATAATATTTGTCATGCTGCGTTGTTGTACCTTACAATTTGTTTGAACGCTTATACACGTTAAGGATTCCACAATTTCTCCGAATAATTAATTTAAAAAAATTCAAAATTCAAAATATTTTATTTCACATAAACCTACAAGGGCACTTATGAAACGTCAGAAGCTAGGTGCACGGTTCCAATTGGTCGTTTCCTATGGAGAAGAGCCGGCAAGAAACTCCACGGTTACTCTTTTAAAAATAAATGGTATTTACAATCTGTTCAAGTTACAGTGTTTATAGGTATGAGAGGACACTGTAGGCCTATCAACAAGTACCAGGTACTTAGCAAGATAGAAAATCAAAATCAATTACAATTACTAAGTAGACAAAAGCTAATAGGTACAAACGAAACTTCTGGAACTTTCAATTGAAATGTACATAGTTTGAATTAGAATCACAGAATTAAACATTGAATGAATAGGAAAAGAAGATCAGCATTTACTAAACGAACACAAAACTAAGTATGCGTCGTAAAATGAGGATTTTATGAAAGAAAGTTAATCTAAGAAATTTTGATAAACTTACAACACACTTCATGTTGAGCAAAGTACAAAATAGTTGCAAGATGGATGCGTGTGACACAAAGGCAATGTAATGATGCTTTTTGGATTCACCCCCAGTATTTATACCGAAAACTTTTGTTGCAATTACACATCGCAGCGGATTCTGTATATATTTTATGATCATGTGTACAACGAAAGACAGTTGGGATGTCCCTTATGGTACTGAAACATCGCAAGAAACGATTGAATAAGAACTTAATTCTCTTGCAGATAAGACTTAAATAATACACCGTAAGCTGCAGTCGAAATTGGAAATTATAGCTTTTGCGTGAAATTTTAATGCATTCATTTTAATTTTATTGCCATAGTTTTTTTTTGTAATGTTCAAGTTGAACGTGCTAATTAATACACGACCGGAATTTTTGTTCTTCATTATCGAATGCTGTAGGTACACCACTCAGAAAATAATAACGAGGTACCTATAGTATTAAATTCACATATGGTAACTTTTTTTACCTGGCACTATTTCTCCAGGATCCTCATAACTAAAAACTACACAAGTATATTTTGCTTACAGATCAAACGTATTGTAATAAATAAATAAAGTTAAGCAAAGGAGAGCCAATTCCAGTCTTGTGTGGCTGGTAGGATCTCCAGAATTACACCTATAAATTGCACCTATTTAATTGTACCTACTAAATATCTTGTACCGATCCGTTCTTGTAAAATATTAGGAAATAAATGCTTTCCCGAAATTTTCATGATAAAACCTAAGAGAATTTCATGAATACAATGAATTTCCAGATTTCTTGCGGAACACAAATTATACAAAACAATTTAAAGACTATAGTATGATGATGTAACTTATCTCAGTAAAGTTAACCTTAAATCTTAGGCACATCAGCGGAGGCGGATCTCAGAAACCAGTCGCATCTCACGCGTGTGACACACTTCAACAAGGTTCAAAAAGAAAAACCGGCCAAGTGCCACAACTTGGGGAATCACTGTTCACTGCTATGGTAGGGTAAGGTATAAATCATACATGAGGATAATATGCTTGAAATTAACAACTCTTGAAACGTAGGTGTCGCATCGAATCTCCACATCTATCTAAGTTTCAACTCATCAATACTTAAGAGCCATATTTTTACCATGATATACATAAAGGTGTCCCATTCCGTTCCACATTACACTGTTCCTCACAAACGAAAAATATTGTAGGGAACCCTAACGAAGAATCAGTGTATTCTTCGTTAGAGTGGGAACCCTAAAAAAATAAAAAAAATATTGGCAAAAATATTTTAAGGATACAATATTTTTGTCACGTAGTAACGTGTCTTAAAAGCTTCCTCGGTAATTACCTATATTTATATAATTTGGACTAAGAAGAGCTTTACTACAGACATATGAGCATCAGCATCGTAAATGAACATGCTCAGTGACATGATTTATGTTTATAATTTAAGTTTTTAGCTTGAATTTTTCCACTGCAGGGGAAGTTTTCTTCGTTCCTCCATACTCGCCTTGGTTGCAGCAATGGCCGATATATGAATATATGTAACGTAGTCCAAGTTTCCAGCGCATTCAGTGATAATAATACTAAATTCAGACGTTGGTAACGTATCGTATTGTTCAAGATGCGACAGTAAGATATTAGCTTAACGGCTGTGATAAAGAAACCAGTTTAACAGTTTGGGAAGCTGCGGGTGAATTCTGTAGACTTGAGTAAATTTCGTTCAAAAGCTAAAATGTTGATCTTTGTTTTTAATGATTAGGACATTTAGTTTATGTATTTGCTCACGAGGAGCTCGTGGCTAAGTAATAACTGCCGCACGGGTCGATCCATCAGGTTAAGCTATGCTTGCCGGGGTTGGTCTGTGGATGGGTGACCATCTTTACCTAACGAGACTCCTCCGTGCCTCGGAAAGCACGTTAAGCCGTTGGTCCCGGCTGTCATTCGTGGATCTTTGACAGTCGTTACGGGTCGTCAGAAGCCCGAAAATCTGACAACCCGCCTTACTACCCAGTGTATCGTATTACCCAGCTACTGGGTTGTGGAGTTCAGATAGGCAGTCGCTCCATGTAAAATACTGGTATTCAGCTGCATCCGGTTAGACTGGAAGCCGACCCCAATATAGTTGGGAAAAGGCTAGGCAGGCAGATTTGCATAATATGTTGGTTAATTTCGAAATAAAAAACAATTAGACAGGTGACGTCGCAGGAACAGCTTAATAATAATTTCATGTAATTTTAATCTTACACGAGGTTACCACAAAGTGAATGATTTAAGTAACCAGTACATAAAACACGAAATTGATCACTACCCCACGCCTTACTACATTCATACTGCTGTTAAAGTTATGACTGGTAACACGAGTATAAAAATTCTTGTGCATGAACGTGTACATGAAAAAATACGTGTAAGTATTCTGGTGAAATCTTGATGTCTCTTGCACCGACTAATTTAATCAACTGCGGTAGGTAGATATATTGGGGTCCTGTACATTAATTAAATTATGTAAGTACCTATTCTCTAGTAGCAACTCCTGTTCTGGAATAAACTTGTAAAGTTATCGCTAGTCATTACTCAGGCAGGTAGAGTTTCGTATGTGTACGCATTGTTGCAATAATTATGTCTTTCTAGGAATCTAGGTGGAGGGACGAGATAGTATGGTGTGTTTATACGAGTACCTTATGCTATACTTTCTATCGAGTGTCAGTCAGTTAAATTTTCCACCAAAGCCGTGTTCTACTCGGCCCCGCCTAGAATCATAAAGCACGCAAGTCATATCAAGACAGACAGCGGTGTCTATACGCATAGATACACGTTTCACAGAAGTGCAATCATCACACCTGTGATAATAGCTATTTGACAAAAAATTACATAATAGGGTCAGTTGTTGGCAGACGAACGGGTGGGGGGACTCTACATTAGTATACCGTATGTGTACGGTATACTACACAGCGTATTAAATTCAGTTTAGTCAGGGATATCAAATTTTGTTAGATACTTATTTTGCTAACCATCAAAATAATGTTGCTTTTTATTTACATACAAACTAAAACGAGAAAGCAAATGTTTATGTTCTCTGCCATAACATTTAAGAACAGTACATAAATTATATATGTCGTATTGTATTAAACGTTTTGGCTATTTATCTCCAGCGTCATACTGATTAATATAAAGTGCGGGGCATTGAAATGACCGTTGGGCAACCCGCGACATGCAACATCTTTAAAAGCCGCTTAATGTAGCTGCTCGCCGGAGTAAACACTTGCAAAGGATACTAAGAGACTGATGTAATATTGAGCTTCGATAACAAGGATACTATCAGGTAGGTATTGATAAACGCTTACAAGTCTAAACTGATACAACTGACGCACACGCTGACGTCTAACCAATTTTCAAAGTGCATACTGCAGTTTAGAAAGATTTCGACCTTTAGTAAAAACCCAACACTTTTTATTATAGGTTTTATTAATATACCATGAAAAATGTACATTTCCATATCTTAAAATAATACTTTTCGAGTTCCGTAATAATTCAAGATCGTCAATAAGTCTAAGAGGAATTATTTTTAGCCTCTTGGTTAGAATTTCTGTTTTGGCCCGCGATTTGGGAGGGGTTATAATTGTTATTGTTATAGTAGGGGTTGACCTTTGTAGGATCGTAGGGGTATCTTGGGTCATAATGTCGGTCATTGAAATGGCCAAAGGTATTATATGTATTTCGGTTTGAGTAAGGATCGTAACGGTTAGATGTTGGGTCGAAGACTTGCTGGTTGAGTCTGTTCACTACGGGCACGATGGGGGTAACAGCTTTTCCGTCAGCAGGAATATGCACGCCTGATGGTCTGAAACCTGTAATATTTAATTGAAATATGAATGAAGATAGATACAAACAAATAGTATCTTTAAACAATCGAGTAAAGTGAGAGTACACCTAGGAATAGGCCTTCGAAATTTTAGTATATCAATACAAAAATTGTCAACTAAAGCGATTTTTGCTGTACCTACCCTCAATCCTACATAGCCTGTATAGTTGTAGGTACTAGGTGTAGGTATGCCAAGCCCGATTTATTGATTAATTAAGTTACCATTTTCATCGGCGACGTAGCTAACTTGAATGGGTGTCCCGTCAGGTGATATGTAGGCGTAACTTCCCTGTACAACCTGAAAAAAAAAAGCGACTCAGTATAACAAAACCATTAACACACCCTAATAATAAACAGACTGCCGACTATTGCAAACGGTAAGCGAGACATGTAGGAAATAATATTATGACTAGGGAGCTCGTGGCTATGTAATAACAAGCGCACGGGTCGATCCATCTGGTTAAGCTGCGCTTACCGCGGCCAGTCCATGGATGGGTGACCATCTTAACATACCACGACCCCTCCGTGCCTCGGTAAGCACGTTAAGCCGTGTTGTTCCTGGCACTTTGCCGGATTCTTGGATATTTGACAGTCGTTACGGGTCGTCAGAAGCCCGAAAGTCTGACAACCAGTCTTACTAAGGGCTATCATTTTACCCAGTAACTGGGTTATGGAGGTCAGATAGGCAGACGCTCCATGTTAAGTACTGATATTCAGCTGCATCCGGTCAGACTGGAAGCTGACCCCAACATTGATTGATTACGACTAGGTCAAATAAAAAAACTTACAAATCTTTATAAAAGCAATAGATACCTGAGTCCCCTGTGGATTTCCAGTATTGTCGATGAAGGTATCTTTCAAGTATCCACTTTCTTGAGCTTGCTTGCCGTCAGCAGTTGAAAAACTGAAAATAATCATTGGCATTATAAAGTCACTTGATTATGAAAAGCGATTATTGCTTGATTATTTCATGTGGAGAGACAATTAAAGGCACATCATTCATGTCACAACATTCTTGAGATTTAATTTACACAAGTTTACAGTTTAAATTAATATCACTCCACAAATCACAAACCTAAAAGCATAAGTCCCATCTAAGCCATGCTCGCTGGAGTACGACACGATGGGAATAGCTGGAGCTCCTGGGTAGTTGTAGTACGGGTTATTGACACCTGGGACAATCGGCGTGGCCCCAGGAGCGAATTGAAGCGCAGTCGGCACTATCGGCCTGACCCCTGGGCGGTATGGAATCGCAGTCGGTACAAGCGGACTGACCCCTGGGGCGTAGGGAATTGCAGTCGGGGCTATTGGCGTGGACCCTGGGACATATGGGAACGGTGCCGGTATCACAGATGTTGGTGCGACTACCGGCGCTGCGGGGAATGGAAACGGATATCCCACGGTCATAGTGCTGTACAGCAACACACAGCTGATGAGGCGAAACATTCTGAAACATGTCCAGATTAAAGCTGTAAAGTAAATTCATTTAGTAAAACGCCAACAGTTTATTGAATTTGAAAATCTTCATAATGATAATGGAATTAAATTTCATACAGATTTTGTAAGTGTGTAGCGGTTACACCGCCACATACGAACTACGCATCAAAGACATGACGTCACACAAATCCTGCATCGCGCAATTAGAGTTTACCACGCGAACGACATAGATAAGACTATCCGAAATCAACAGTTGGGCAGTCGGCCCGCCAGACACAACACCCGTCTGGTCGGAGGATCCTCCCTTTTCTATGGTGGATGAGAGAACTTTACACCCTGTTCCTCATGCCCCTAAATTGGTGACCCCGACGTGATCGTCAACGCAGCCTTCGTGCAACTACTTCAGTGTGACGTCATCATCATCATCACTCCCGCAAGCTTTTGTGAGGCGAGTCACACAGCCAGCCAGCACCCTCGGCTTCAACGGGTATCCTGACCACCAGCATGCAGCGAACGCGCATTCCTGGTCATCACCCTCAGCCTCATCACCCCGACTCACTGGGGAATCAACGCAATCATCTCAATCAGCGCAATCACCGCTATCACCTCAATCACCGCAATCACCTCAATCACCGCAATCACCTCAATCACCACAACCGCCGCAATCATCGCAGACAGTTCCGACTCACCGCGAACTGTGCGGCACCCGGTTCCGACTCACTGGAACCTTAGCTGGCACTGTGAAGCATCGCAAGATACAAGACTCAGCCCACTATCGACCTCCGGTCTCCGGAGGGGAGTGATGTAGCGGTTACACCGCCACATACGAACTACGCATCAAAGACATGACGTCACACAAATCCTGCATCGCGCAATTAGAGTTTACCACGCGAACGACATAGATAAGACTATCCGAAATCAACAGTTGGGCAGTCGGCCCGCCAGACACAACACCCGTCTGGTCGGAGGATCCTCCCTTTTCTATGGTGGATGAGTGAACTTTACACCCTGTTCCTCATGCCCCTAAAAGTGTAACTATGCTATAATACTCATTTTATTAAAACTGCAGTGTTCCATAAAAGGAGAACAATCCATTGCAACGAAAAATCAACGACATTTGATAACCGTGGACCACGAATCAATCGGAAGTATTCGGAAGTTGCTTGTCGTACGTGTTATTTCAAGCATCCAGGATGTAACTAAAATCACTGCACTTTATACGTGTTTATGAAAAATTACCGGCACCTTTTTAATCTCAAGTAACATGTATCTATTTTGATGTATTCTATCTCTGATCTACAATACTGGTTTCTAAGAATGAAGCATGATTTTAACGGAATTTAATTTACAACTCGTTCATTTACCTCAACAATGCTCAAATGGACTGCGCTCGTTGTACTCAAAGTGTTACTGTTAGCGTGGGATCAGAATATTCCATTTATAGGCGGCAGGGTTGCACTGAGTGATATTTTTTGTTGTGCCATCGCTCAAACGTGAGTGTTACACACGTCTATTTAGCCCATCAGCTGTTATTAACCGCGTTATTGTTGCCAGTACCTACCAAAGCTCAACACGAACACGATGGTTGCAATCATTTAGCAATTTTAAGTCAAAATTATGGTAAATGTTACAGGGTGCAGTTACTTTTAGACATACACTACAATAAATTAGGATGTTGCAGAATAATGGTTGGGTGGTCTATTAGACTCAGCGGCCGTCGTGTAGAAAGGTAACTTTAGATCCTGGACTACTATTCGTTTTGAATCATTATTTTGATTTCCATTTTAAAGATGTTACCGTAAGTATTAAAGGATCATCCATTCATTGTTAGCAACGTATTTAAGATCTTTATCGTTTTCAGAAATATACACCTAGGGTGTTTTACTCTATACGAGAAAAAATCTTAAAATATACCTTTAGCTTAGGCAAAAAGCAGTCGGAAAACGTTAGTTTTAGTTCATGAAATAGCAAACTAAATTTTAAAATTCATTTCAAAGGTTTCAGCTTTTTTAATCTGTTTCTTAACACCATTAGATAGTAGTCGCCATATTATTACGTCATAAGGCTATGTAAACTTAGAAAGTGTCAACTATCAAATGTGTCAAATTAAAAAATATCATTGCATTTGTTTACACAGCCATATGAAGTCATGAGCACAGAGCATTAGGGCGTCCACTGCGTCCAGCGTTTTCGTCAAATTACGCACGAAATTTGAATATGCAAAATTTAAATGCATGTTTGTGGCACTGGATTGAATAAAAATTTTGTGATTTTTTTTGTGGTTCATTAGCACTATAGAATCTAATTGAAATATTTTTCAAAAATGGGTGTACCCTATTGATAATAACTTTGACACAAAGTTTCACAAACAGATTTCGATATTCACAGTCCAATTCGCTACCTTATTGAGTTGTGCTGGATTTGTTTCTACTGGGTGGAAAACCACCCACAATAAAAAAATCGGAATAAAAACTTCGCCAGTGAATCGAGTTTCATCGGATGGTAACCGCGAACCTTCTTACTTAGTCTATGTTAATATGTAGGCTGAAGTGGGCCTTTCGGGTTGTGAGACGTTTCCTGAACAGTGAAGAAAAACTGATAGATTCTAAAAGATATACGCAAGCGGTATTCCATGCAAAATTATCTATGTATTTTCCTAGGATGTTTTCGCTTGTATAATATTCCCGATGTTATAATTTTAGGTCAATGAGCTGAAAGCTTATTATTAAAAAAAATTACCAACTGTTTCATATTGATATAATTTCCTACTACTAACATTAAGTACGTTATACAGTAATATTTTTTTTTTTTTCACCTCAGCACCTCAAACAAGCAGGTTTTGCTGTCTAAAAACAGTGAGCAAAATTCGATTTTGCTGCGAGCGTGAGACAAAGCAACTTTTTAATTATTTTTTTTTAAATACCGAAAGCAGTGTTGGTGAAGTGAAGTGGTGTTGGTCTACTTACAAAATTCTAAAGATTTGAACTTCAATTAGTTTTGTCACTCACTTCGATACGAAAAAAGCGAGAGATAGAAACAAGTCGATTCGAAGTTCGATTTCAAATTACATACCTATAAAGGCCTAAAAAAGAAACAAGCAATAAAACGTTCGTATACACATAAAACCTTAAAATTGTAAATCATCTGTTAAGGTTTTATTTAAATTCTGTTTTATTAAATTTTTGGAACGAAGTTTATAAGCGGGTTGCGGTAAGAGTGCACTGGCAGAAATCGTCACTCGAAAAGGCGCTTGCGACTGTCTTCTTTCTGACTGTCTACTTCAAAGAGAAAGAAAGACGGAGTGCGATAGTAAGTGTGAATTTGGTCAAAATATAAATCCAAGATGGCGGTTGCGAAAATTTTCTCATTTTTCACAATGGGTGTCGTTTTCATAGTTTTCAAGGGTGCTAAAGCCTATCTTGACGTTAAAATGTAAATCCAAGATGTCGGCTGCGAAAATTTTCCAATTTTTCTTCATGTGTGTCGTTTCTATAGTTTTCAAGGCTGCTAAAGCCAATACTGAAGTCAAAATATAAATCCAAGATGGCGGCTGCGAAAATTTTCTAATTTTTCTTAATGGGTATCGTTTCTATGGTTTTACAGGTTGTTTAAGCCGATAGTGAAGTCAAAATAAAAATCCAAGATGGCGGCTGCGAAAATTTTCACATTTTTCTTCATGGGCGTCGTTTTCATAGTTTTCGAGGGTGCTAAAACCGATAGTGAGGTCAAAATATAAATCCAAGATGTTGGCTGCGAAAATATTCAAATGTTTAGTCAAGGGTGTCGTTTTTATAATTAATTTTCGAGGGTTCTAAAGCCGATAATTACATTAAAATGTAAATCCAAGATGGCGAATGTGAAAGGACATCAACCACTTTGTATGGCGTTTGGGCTTGAACATGAACATAAAAATATTGCACTATTATTGATTTTATTGAGTGGCTTACAGTAGAAAGAAAACATATAGATAAGAAGTTTTGTATCAAATTGGTAAATTTTTTTTTTTAAACTTCAATATGCGTTCATTATGCGGAGAAATGCCAGGGTTAACATTTGAAGCGGGTAGTGAGTCCGAGAGTGAGCCAGGGTCGTCGCTTAGAAAATCATCAGAATCCATTTTGAATAGCACAAGTCGTCAAAAATTGCTAAAGTCGAAATAATATTCACAATACGATAAGAAAAAGAGCGCAAACGCTAAGCGATAAGCGAATTACATTTTGACATTGACAATCGGGTCTGGGTCAGTGTTGCCAGTTCTCTGCACTGTCAGTCGAATACTCGATTTGAAATCGATTCCATCGTGTTGTGCTGTTTTGTTTTGCGTAATTCTTTTGGTTATGGACCATGCCGCATTACAATTAGAATCTTCAAGAAAAACACGTGTTGATAATACTCTCTACTACGATGGACAAAACCTAAACGAACGAAGATGAATTACCAATTACGAACGATTCTTACTATTTTTCCCCGATAAAGGCTAAACGACTTTCAACGTTTGTTCTACGTGGGCACGCTATAATCATGGCGGTAAGTCTCCTCTTTGAACAGTCAGTTAGTCAGTAAAAGTCTGACACGCCCTCCCGCTCCACCCTAGAGCGGGAGAAATAAATTGCTGATTATACCACCTCAAAAAAAAAAAAAGTTGTTCTACGTAAACTATATCTTTTTATTTATGTAAGATTAATATGATGAGGGCGATGCTGATGATGAACCCTCCAACGGCTAGAGCAAAGCTCGGTCTTCCAGGAAAACATTTGAATTTTTCGAAGCTCTCAATTCGAAATATTAAAAATATCGATATTATTTTTTCTGTGTTGTTATTGTTTAGGCAACCCTAACTCAACGAACCCCGCCCGCCGCTTCGCAACTGTCACCAAAAACAAATAATTAAAAATCTTTTTTATTTGTTTTTTAATATTATTTATATTGGCACTCCTGAATAGGTACCAATGTTCAGTAAATATTATTACTAAATTATTTATGAATTCCTTCTTTCCCAATACGGTTGTTCACGGTTAGCCCATTTTGGTTGATGTCCTTTTCAAGGTTTTATCATTTTTTTTTTATCGTTTTCTTAGTTTTGAGGGTGTTTAAGTCGATAGAGTGGTCAAAATGCAGCCACCATCTTGGATTTAAGATGGTGGCTGCAAAATACGAGGTGATGAAGATTATGTAAAAAAAAAACCTTGTCCGATCCGATATGGTACTGCAGTAACATTACAAAAGAGTATTTTTTTATTATTATTGATAGTAAAAAAGTTATTGGTATTTAAATATCACATTTTTAGTTCCAAAATTAACCAAAATCCATTTTAAAAAAATCATAACTTATATGACTTTTAGACACCCACTAAACGACGCCCGCCGCCCACACCAAAAGTAAAATTCACCATTGAAAAAAAATGTGGGGATTCTTTTTTTCTGAAAATTTCCACATAAATATGCTCACAGTACGATACCTAACAACACCCTCACGGATCGGACAGGGTTTTTTTTATACATGTTGTATGTTTTCGCTGCTGAGGTGAAAAGTTGTATGTGTTACACGAGAGCAAAGTTATTTGCATCTCGTGCCTTTGAATCCCTTGCTCTGGATTCTAACCTAGAATCACTCGCTACGCTCTTGATTAAATTATAGAATCCTTCGCTTACTCGGGATTCAAAATCAACACTCGCAGCAAAAAACAACTTTGCTCTCTTGTTGCACAAATAACTATTTCACCTCAGCACCTCAAACAAGCAGGTTTTGCTGTCTAAAGACAGTGAGCAAAATTCGATTTTGCTGCGAGCGTGAGACAAAGTAACTATTTAAAAAAGTATATAGCTAGAACAGTGCTGGGTCTACTCACAAAATTCTAAAGATTTGAACTTCACTTAGTTTTGTCACTTTCACTTCGGTACGAAAAAAGCGAGAGATAGAAGTCGACTCGTTCGTAAGTTCGATTTCAAAATTCCATATCAGTAGGCCCAAAAAAGAAACAAACAATAAAACGTTCGGATACACATAAAACATTAAGATTGCAAATCATCTGATAAGGTTTTTATTAAAATTCAGTTTTAATATTTTTTTTGGAACGAAGTTCTTTCAGCGGCTTGCGGTAAGAGTGCACTGGCAGAAATCATCACGCGAAAAGGCGCTTGCGACTGTCTTCTTCTAATTCAAAGAGAAATAAAGATGGAGAGAGATAGAAAGTGTGAATTTGGTCAAGATGTAAATCCAAGATGGCGACTGCGAAAATTTTTAATTTTTTATCATGGGTATCGTTTTCATAGTTTTTGAGGGTGCTTAAGTCGATAGTGAGGACAAAATATAAATCCAAGATGGTGGTTGCAAAAATTTTGTTTCTGTATTAAATCATACGTGAGAAGGAACTTCATGCCTGATGCACACTTTTTTTTTTTTTTAATAATCGAACTATTTTTTTTTTATTTATTATAATCAAATAAATAAAAACTTTATTGCAAAAAAGGTGTTGCAGTAAATACAATAAAAACAGCTGCCCTTTACAAAAATTAACACTGGTATACAACATAAATGGTTGGGGTACTGTCCTCTTAGATAGGCTACATAATAGCCTGTAGTAAAGAGAAACAGTGCCGTATCCCTCAAGAATGGAGAAATCAATTGCTGAGTGTTTAAAATGGAAAAAAAATAATGATATTAGTTTTAATAAAACAAAAAAAAATTCGAATCTGCCTGAAAGTATTAAAGTCTATATCAGATATAAGTGTGCTATGTGGGTGTATAAGTTTGTGTGTGTGTCTGTGTGTGTGTGTTTGTGTTGGTGTTTTGGGAGTATGAGTGAAGTGTGTATACTTATGATAATGTAAAAAAGATTCAGTGTGGAAGAAAAGATTCAGTTTCGTCATACGTTTTGTCTAGTAGTAAGGAGCGGACTGTTGATTTACATTCTTGAATCGATAAACAGTATACTATATAAAGACAATGTTGAAGAAAAAAATACAAGTGATGAAGATTATATAAAAAAAAACCTTGTCCGATCCGAAAAGGGCGTATGGTACCCCAAATCCATTAAAAATTTGCAAATTTTCAATAGGGGTCATAAGTTCATAACTTTTAGTTATGACTTTTAGACACCCGCTAAATGACGTCCGCCCGTGCCGTGTGTATTCTCCATTGAAAAAAAGTGGGGATTCTTTTTTCCACTTTTTTGAAAATTTCCACATAAATATGCTGTGAGCATAGTTATTTGCATCTCGTGTCTTTGAATCCCTCGCCACACTCAGGATTCTGAATCCTTCGCTTACTCGGGATTCAAAATAAACACTCGCAGCAAAAAACAACTTTGCTCTCTTGTTGCACAAATAACTATTCTAGCTGTCCCATATTCTGCATTATTTTATTATGCATGCAGACGGAGCAAACATGCGTAGAAGAAAATGTAGCTGTGGATACCTTATTAACACTCATTACTCATTAGGAAGGCCAAAAGTCTGGTTTTCATTATACATACTTTACAATAAGATAGAGATCTTAGTGTCAATTAATCTACATGTTCACATCAACGTTAACTAACTAATTACACACACAGTCGTTTTTTTAGTACATTATTACGGATCTTTAAATTAACTTTTTGAATAAGATACCTATTGTTTATGGTGCCTGTAAACTTTTGCATAATAATAACCACAATATCATTATGTTTTACTAGTTTTTTATGTCTGGGTACCCTGTTTACATGATTACTAGCTCATAAATATGAAAGAGCAAGTGTCAATGAACAAGAAATTAATAAAAAAAAAAAATTGATATTCAAAATCAAAATTGAATATCAATCTGGAATTAACCCAGGAATTTGGATCCTTATTATTGTAACCGCATCAATCAATCCTTAGAAAGAGACATTAACAGACACACGCATTGACATTACAGAAAATAAAATAAGTTTTTTTTTTTAAATAATTAGTTATCATTATGTATTTTAATTCCACAAACATATCATAATATTTATAGCACATAACGAGGACGGCATTAAAATGGGAGGAGGATCTTAAATCACCTAACGTGTAATAATTAAATTCAAAAGCGTAGAACTTGCTCACAAATCATGTCAGAATTAATTCCTATTTTTTGTGTCTTTCCAGAATTAAGGCATCTTTCTTTGTATAGGTTCTCTGTGCACAGGCTGCTTATCGCATCTATGTGTCAGCGACGTTCGTTTCAATAGTGAACGATCAAGACTCAAGGTATCTCTAACCGGCTATAAATGCAGTAGAGCACAACCCCAGCAATGGTGACGATACTTCGCAGATAGCAGAAATTGGGTATCAGCCCGCATTGAAATAGCGTAAAAAAGCAGAGCAGAGACCAATACCAGAGAAAACAGGATTACTAATAGTATTCCATAGGCAATTTGAGAAATGACGTAGACACAGCCTGAATTGTTTATTTTAGTTATTTTCATAGTCTTATGTCATGTGGAATTCTTCTCTAGGGAACCTGTTCGGACAATAATAATATCTTTGTTCTACAAAAAAAGGCTAAATTAAAATTCAAATTCAAAAGTCATTTATTCAAACTAGGCTGAGAATCAGCACTTTTCGAACGTCCAAATTACATAAGACAGTCCCCCAAAACGCCCACCTTTCACCACTTCCTAGTGCTTTTGCTGGGAAGAAGAAGTGGCGCAACAAACTCCCCAGCAGCACAGCTGTCTGTTCAGTTAGGAAAAAAAAAAGATTCTATACAATAATTTACAAGATAATTTACATTACGCAAAACACAATTTAAATTATAAATTAACAGCCATATGACAGCTAGCACACGCCAATATACCAACCAAAAACATCGAGAACTATACTCAAGCAGAAATAAAAATAACTAAACGTAAACAATATTTAAAAAAGAAAATAAAGCCTCCAGGCGTAAAGGGCGTGCCTGCTTACATATAGCTGTAACTAGAAGTTATAATTGATAAACTAGGACCATCGAGGTAAAATAAATAATTGTCGAGGTCGCTAGCTAACCACATATTGCAATACAACTTACAACTTATAAAAAAAAAACATTGTAATGAGTAGATTATGTCAACAATAAATAAAAATAAAATAAATTTACATAAAAAGTAAAATTAGAAACTTTTATATAAACTCATACAACCTGTCAGTAGGTAAACTAATTCTGGAGAAAGAACATTTAAACATTGTCTTGAGTTAATCACAGCGACCAACTATTCTTATCATTTAAGTAGTCGTTGATAGAATAGTATGCCTTTGAACAAAGCTTGGACTTTACTTTAGTTTCAAACGCATTAAAAGGCAAATCTAGCAAAGAAGAGGGTAGCTTGTTATAAAAGGTTATACCAAGCCCAAATGAGTTATGAACCTTATGAAGCCGGTGAAAGGGAGCACGTAGTTTATCCTTACTTCTAGTGTTAACATTGTGAATATCAGTGTTTTTAGTGTATAAGTGTATATTCTGCCTAATATATAAGATGTTGGCGAAGATGTATTGTGATGCCACTGTGAGGATACCGATATCTTTGAAAAAATCTCTCAGAGAAACTCTGGCACCTAGCTGGTAAATTGCTCGAATAGCTCGTTTTTGGAGGACAAATATATTTTGAATATCTGCAGCTTTGCCCCACAGCAGAATACCGTAGGACATAACGCTATGAAAATAACTAAAATAGACTAACCGAGCTGTATCAACGTCAGTGTATTGTCTTACTTTTCTGACGGCGTAGGCGGCTGAACTGAGCCTTCCCGCTAGGCTCGATATATGTTGGCCCCACTGAAGTTTAGCATCTACTGTTATGCCCAGAAAAACTGCCGAGTTTACAGTTTCAAGCACCACTTTATCTAAGACGATGTTGGGTCCTAGATTTCTAACATTTGGGAGGGCAAACTTTACACATTTCGTTTTCTTGGCATTGAGAACTAGGTTATTTGTCGTAAACTAATCCGTAACCATTGACAGTGCACTGTTTACATCGTCAAAATCTTGTCTATTCCTGTCTTCTTAAAAATAAGAGAAGTATCATCTGCAAACAGTACAACTTTACATATATCCTTTAAATAGAATGGTAAGTCATTGATATAGAGATATAGAGGGGAACACGCCTCCCCGCCCATGGCTCCGCCTACTGCGGTGCCTGATGCGGACCACACCGCCGACGACGACGACGATGTTCCGGAGGTGACCGAGGTAAAGATGAGGGTGACGGTACGTAGGCTGAATGCCAGAAATACCACCCCAGGACCCGACGGCTTACCTGGGAAAGCCTGGGTCCTGGCCTAAGAGGCTCTCGGGCCTCGACTAAAGGGGCTCTTAAGCGCATGTATGGAGAGGGGCCAGTTTCCACTTCGTTGGAAGACGGGGAAACTGGTCCTAATCAAGAAGCCGGGGCGCCCTGCGGACTCTCCGTCCACTTACCGGCCCATCGTGCTGCTCGACGAGGTGGGCAAGCTCTTTGAAAGAGTAATTGCAGACCGCCTTGTCGGGCGGCTGGTGCGGGTGGGGCCGGATTTGGCGGAGAGCCAGTTTGGTTTCCGCAGGGGGCGCTCCACGGTGGGCGCCATCATGCGCGTGCGAGCCCTCACGACGGGGGATGCGGTGGCTCGGGGTGGGGTCGTCTTGGCGGTGTCTCTAGACATCGCCAACGCCTTCAATACCCTGCCCTGGAGTTGCATCAGGGAGGCACTCCGGTATCACCGGATGCCGACCTACCTCTGTCGTGTGGTCGAGGCCTATTTGGCGGACAGGGCCATCATCTACCCTGGTCACCAGGGAGAGTAGAACCGGTGAGAGATGTCGTGCGGTGTCCCACAGGGATCGGTCCTGGGGCCGCATCTGTGGGACATCGGATACGACTGGGTGCTGCGCGCAGACCTCCCCAATGGCGTCAGCGTCGTTTGTTACGCTGACGACACGTTGGTCCTGGCGCAGGGGAGGTCGCACCAGGCGGCGGCCGAACTAGCGACACACGGGGTTGTGACAATCGTGGCCTGAATCCGGCAGTTGGGACTCGAGGTGGCCTTGCACAAGTCCGAGGCCATGTGTTTTCATGGTCCTCGGAACGCGCCACCGTCGGGGTCCCAAATAACGGTAGGAGGGGTTCACATCGGCGTCAAGTCGACGATGAAGTACCTGCGACTCGTCCTCGACAGTCGGTGGAACTTCGTGGAGCATTTCCGACGTTTGGCTCCCAGACTGGAGCGGGCCGGGGCTGCCTTGAAGCGGCTCCTGCCCAATCTAGGGGGTCCAAACGCCTCCTGCCGGAGGCTATACGCGGGGATCGTGCGGTCCATGGCCCTGTACGGGGCACCGGTGTGGGCGCGTTCGTTGAGGCGGCGGCCTGCCCGCAGGTTGAACGCGTCCCAGAGGGTCATGGCCACCCGGCTGGTCCGGGGATACCGCACGGTCTCCGGTGAGGCGGCGAGCCTCCTTGCCGGATTGCCGCCATGGGATCTGGAGGCAAAAGTCCTCGCGCATATTTGGGAGTGGCGCGAGGAGGCGAAACGCCGGGGCTTGACTCCGATGCCGCGAGAAATCGCGGCACAGCGGACAGAGCTCCGACGGGATCTCATGGCGGCATGGAGAGTGCGATTGTCGCAACCCAGTGCTGGGCACGCCACTATTGCGGCGATAAGTCCCCTCTTTGAGGAGTGGCTGGAGAGGCGCCACGGCGTCCGCCCGGGTGTCATCACTGCGTGGATCGCCCGGAGGACACGGTGGAGCATACGGTGGAGGTATGCCCGGCTTGGGCAGAGCACCGCCGTGTCCTCGTGGAGGCGATCGGTGGCGGGGATCTCTCGCGTCCGGCCCTGGTCCAGGCCATGGTACGGAGCGAGAGGGCATGGGAGGCCGTCACCTCCTTCTGCGAAGCAGTAATGCTCGCGAAGGAGGAGGCGGAGCGCGTGAGGGAGAGGCAAATTTCGCGCCCTCACGCCCCTAGCCGCCGCAGGAAGGAGACGCCCCGGGCGTCGGGAATCGATCGCGGATTCCCGGCCACCGTAGGCGCGGGCTTGCGGACGGTGAGCAATGGGTAGCTCGCCGTCCGGTAAGGACCAGGCCCGGGTCGACGGCGCGTTGTGTTCCACGCGCGCCTCAAAGAGTGTCAGCGAGTGAAGGGGTCCGATGAGACCATTGCCTGCCGGGGTTGCGGGAAAGTCCGAAAGGGATACCGTGGCCCCCTGGCATTGCACAGGCAAGAGAAGAAACACGGGTGGGTTTTAGTCAGTAAAAGTCTGACACGCCCTCCCGCTCCACCCAGAGCGGGAGACGTCATTTGATGATTTCCCACCCAAAAAAAAAAAAAAAAAAAAAGTCATTGATATACACTAAAAACAAGAATGGACCCAGTATTGAGCCTTGAGGTACACCTAACTGAACTGGTAGCCCGGAAGATTTTACACCATCAACATCTACACATTGCGACTTATTATTTAAATACGAATTTAAAACGTTGAGAGCTTCGTTTAGCACACCGTAATGACGCAGTTTACACAAAAGCGTGTCATGGTGCACGCAATCAAAGGCTTTGGAGAGATCACAGAAAACTCCAATAGCATTTTGAGAGCTCTCCCATGCGTTAAATATGTGTTTCAGCAGAGCAACAGCCGCATCTGTAGTCGAACGACCCTTTGTAAAGCCATATTGTTCATTATGAAGGAGGCTATTTAAATTCAAATGTCTTAGCAACTGCTTGAGTATTAACTTTTCAAATATTTTGCTGAATGCTGGTAAAATAGAAATAGGCCTGAAATTGCCAACGTCATTTTTATTACCTGATTTAAATAATGGTATGACTTTACTACTCTTCATGAGATCAGGAAAAGTTCCTAAATCGACACATTTATTAAAAATAACAGCTATAAAGGGGGCTACGATGTCTATGATATTACTTAAAAGTTTAATGGAGATTCCCCAGTAATCCAAGTCCCCAATAAACCAGTGTTTTTAAAATTCATTAAACGCCTGAGCTACGTCAGCTGCTTTAGTAACTAATTTACGGTCGACCATAATCTCAAGTTGTTTATCTTGCTTAACCGATTTACCCTTTTCATTGTTAATAATTTTCCAAGTGATTTTTTTGTATCGTATCGTATTTTTTCTTATTGTATCGCTTAAAAATTTAGATTTAGCCAAAACACTAACCTTTTTAGATAATTTTGAATATTTATTGACATACTCTAGGAAAGGAGTATCAAGCCTATATTTTTTCAAACGATATAACTCGTATAGTCTCGCTCTACTTTTATAAATGCCCGGAGTGGCCCATTGGTTAAAGCCAACGGAGGTGCCATTAATGTTAATAGTTTTAATCTTGAAAGTAGATTGGTACTCTTTTTGCACAACATCAAAAAGGGCTCCATACATTTCATTAGGATTCTCGTGTTCTACTATAGATGGTGTTATTCTATGAGCTATTATTATAATATATAATTTATAAATTTATTGCAACGACTAGCTGGCCTACATTCTATTTTATGCGGCTTTTTATGTAATGGCATGGGGAAACTAGCTAATAAACCACAGTGTGTCAGACGTTAAGTTACTTAACACTAATTTATTTTTGGCATCACAATCACTAAATATATGATCAAGACAAGTTGACGAAGATGCCGTGATCCTAGTAGGTTCAAAAAACACGTTAATTAAATTATAAGACCTAAACAGATTAAGAAGTCTAATACTTAATGAAGTAATGTCTAAAATATTAATATTAAAATCTCCACATTAAATTATACTTTTATTACTTGATTTTAACCTATTGAGTGAATCCTCCATCACCGATTCAAAACTAATAAAATCACCAGAGGGGGTCGATACACGCAAATTATAATGTATCGCCCGAGTTCAACACAAGACAACTCAATAGTGCGCTCGATGGAAAGATTAACTAAATCTTAACATTTTTTACATTTCAACTTGTTTGAAACAAGAACTAAAGATCCACCGCGAATGGCGCTTTTTTTTACAAACGCACTTTGTACAGTAAAATTATCATCATTGATAAACACTACTTCATGTTCTTTCAACCAGTGTTCAGTCAAACATAACACCTGAACATCATAGTTCTCCATAAATAAACTTAATTCTAGCTCTTTGCCGGACAGACCCTGCATATTTTAATGAACAACATTCAATATATGCGGCTCACCCGTTGTCGCTCCTAATAGTTTAAACTACGAGGCGTATCAAAAGTAGTGTTAGTACCACTACTAACAGTAATCGATGGCACAGTACAGGTACCAGTGTCACTGTGTATATTGTATGCTAAAAGATTAGCAATTTGTCTTCTACAACTAGGTGGCAAATACATTGTATAATTTGTCAGTTTATAATCAGTAATAAATCGACTACAATCAAAATATAAAATAGCGTCACTGTGACGACAAGTCCTATTATAAATTATTTAGTTTAGGTTTAATTTTCGTAGTGTTATGGTCTTATTAATTGATTTAATATTTATTAACTAAACATATATATATTTATTTAATTACTTAACTATACATCAACAAGTCAAAAAATTAGTCGAATAACCCGCCCCTAACTGTTCCCGGCGCAAAGGTGCCCATAACGCTTGCAGCATTACCACGTTGGATGGCAATGGCTAACCTTTGCACCAAGAACGATCCGGAGCGGGAGTCACCCGTTTATCACGGAGCCTGTGCCCTATATCGTTAATGAGCTTCTTGGCCTCAGTGCCCCAACACCCCATGGACTCAACGGCAACGGGCACAAAAAGGTAACGTTCCGCCAACGGAGCGTACTTCACCCTCTTCCTTACAGCAGCGTCTTCAGCTGCAGCCGACGGCGAGAGGACCGTGCGACCAAGGTGGCTGGCCGCAACAGTGCTGACGCAAGTTGCGTCCCATATTAGGCACTTGCCGTTCCTCCAAGGCACCAAAGTCAGCCCATCCGGCCGCTTGCCGTCAGTCCTGGACAGACCCGGCGGCTCCAGTACGCAGGGGACATCTGCCGACACGAATGCCCTCCTCACAATATCATTGAGCGCATGGTGACGCGGGAACCTCCCCGAGCAACGACGACAACTCAAAGCGTGATGGCCATCGGCCTCCACCATAGAACCGCAGGTGCATCTGTGGGGTTCACACACCTTGCAGCCCAGGCGGAGGGCCACCGCCACACGCAAAGAGTCATCATCAAGCAACGTGCCCAGGTGAGGCGAAGGAAGCGCGTGCAACCATGCTCCCGATTCTGGCTGCGATACAGCCCTGAGTCTGGCTAGATCAGCCCCCGAGGAACCCACCAGCATCTGCTCCTGGATCAGCTTAGACGTGACGTCATCCCAAGCTCGGTGAACATGCGTTGCGTCGGGGCTTGCTGCACCCATGTTGAGGACAGACCAAGCTGACCCGGCATCCAGCATATATGGTATGTTTGCCCCATCGCCATTGGAATGTAAAATAACAGACACGAGGTCAGCCACGCCATGAGTCGACGCCAGGAAAGCCGACAGGCCCACATCATGCACACACCGCACCCCAAGACCCCCGAGCCGGATAGGAAGAGCTGCCTGCCTCCACTGCGCATCATTAAAAGACACGCGGCGCACGAAGGCGCGCGGGACGGGGACGCGGCGCGCTCGCGCCACCGGCCGGCCGCCCGCCGCGCCAGTGTCCGTTAGATCCTCGTAAGCGTCAAGCGATTGGGTATATTATTTTTGTCTGTGCAACCAACCGATGCAGTATATTATAACATCATTTTTTATACAGTCCACTAGTTTAATTGAAGAGCCAAACACACCACCCCAAACATTGGTTTATTATAAATTAACATATTTAATATATAAATGTGCCTATTTGTCTCATTAGACAAATATCGAGAATAAGGCAAGGCACAGAAAATAAATTTACAATTATTGGTTTCATTGAGATGTAACATCAAATGGACACATTCAATTATGTCCTAATTTCTTACAGTTAAACTGTCCCCATATAATAATATAACAGTGGAACTGGGGTTTATTTTTGTCAGTTTAATATTATTAATTAATTGGCTAATACTGGCACCGGGTAAACAATTATTAATTACATATTGTTGTGAACACTGATTAAATATCCTACCAATACCTTGACCAAATTTGCATTGACCATTTACATTCAAAGAAATAAATATTCTGACTAGACTCATCATTTTATTTTTGAAAACTACGCACACAAAAATATATCAAATATTAAGAAGATTTCCGATATTCATAGTTTAAATACCAGGAATAAACACAACCTTGCTGTACATCGCACTCGTCTCCACAGAGTAGGCAACTCGCTCATGGGTCAATGTATACGCTTTTACAACAAACTTCCCATCGACATTAAAAACTTACCCATTAAAAGATTTAAATGCTGTATTAAAACCAAACTTTGTAAAAAGGGTAGGTACTATAAAATTTCAGATTGTATAGAAGATAAAAAAGCTTGGGATTGAACTGCTCGCTCTGCTAAGCCTTGTGATAAAATCATAAAAAATAACATTATACTTAATTATTCAGTTAAATCATAAAAATATACTAGTATTGTATAAACATTGACACTGTTGAATATAATATACAAAATGTAAAGTATTATATTATTTTAATATTTTGTGAGTGCGAGGACTATGTGGTTTTTTTTTTCTTTCTTAGTTAGTTTTAATGATGGTCTGGCTGTTTTAGTAGTTTATGCGGCCTACCCAAATGTCCTTTCTTTGGTATTGTTTGTCGAGTTGAGCTCCTTAAGTTCTGAGTTGAGCTCCACGATTACTGACAAATGCTTGCACTGACACGACAGGTCCACTCAAATCTGTGTGATTCTTTTCTCAAAAGACCATTTCAGACTAATCTACATGGTCCTCATATGGCCTGTCCAAGATTATGTCTGGACTTTAAAAGAGACTGGAGTTTGTTTCGGCCTTTCTTCTCAGAGTAGTCAGATAGGAAACGCCGAACTCATCCAGCAAATTTTTTTATTTTTTTTTAAGATGACGTGTAGAAGTGATTCCAATATTCTATTTACAGAATAAACAATTTCATTTAATTTCAAACATTGGGACATAGATTTAAACTTCATTTACTACGTACTTATATTATATATTTAGACAATACCTCAACTATATTTTAATTAAATCCGTATTCATTTCTCACGATCAGGGTGCTCTTAATTAACTGGTATTACTCAAGTCGGTAATTCCGTGCTATTGTAAGTTCAGAATTACGTAGCTTTGTTTACCTACTTACGGTCATGGTCTCGTTACTCGATGTCATTAAAATTATGGATTGGGGTTATATTGAGACACCAACAATATTATTTTAGGACTTATTAGTTTAACACAAAACATCCAATGAACTCCTTCAGCAACTAATTTAGTCATCGTCGTTTTGTCTGACAAAGGTTGTCTTTATTGAGGCTAGGTTAGCCGTCAATGAATGAGAACCTTTGCTCTGTTTCGTACCATCCTTGTTTGTATTTGTTTAATCATCTTGGGGAACTTACTACTGTTAATGTGTTGTTTAATATCTTAAGGTGAAAAAAATCGTGTGATATAGATATTCATCTCAATTATTCCTAATGAGTACTTACATAAACATCATTGTTTTAATTTGTAAATTGTAGTGTAATGGCCCCCAGATCTTGAAATTCAGTTAAAGGTGCAACGTTTTCTTCACCTATATATGTGCATTAATTAAATCTCTCTTTATCGTAGGATTATACAATCTCAACATAAGTCGATAACGACAAAGTTGTAGACCGCCTAGTGACAACTCCAACTGGTTAGGAAATTTTTTAACTGAACAAATGATATTTGTGTCGGTGCCAAAATGACATGCCTACATATTGCATTACATACTCGTAGGTAAGTTCTTTACTTAATTAAATATAACTAGTGACGAAAGGTACATAGGTAAGGATCGTGACAAGTTTTTAAAAATTAAAATAGCAAATAACTTCAACAAAATTTTATTTACAATGTGGCTATTGTTTAAACAAAACAAATTGTACAAAAACGTACGTACGTATGACTATATAACTAGTTACATACTTTACTGATACGTCTATGCATAAACCGTTTTAGGTGTAAGGTGTAATTCCAAAACAAACATTTAATACGGAATCAGCTTATGAACAACCGATTAATTCACCTTGTAATGAATCAATCAATTGTTAATGAGCGATTGGTCGTTGGTAGCTTATCTGCTGGCGGCCTTGGGGATGGAGGGTCCCTCCGCGTGGTAGCCGGTCTCGTCAGCGAAGTAGCTGATGGTTTCGGGCTGGCCGCTCTCCCCGGGGTAGCTGTAGGTGCCGCGGACGACAATGACGTTCTGGGGCTTGTTTTCCTCATCGACAACCTGCTTCAGTTGACCCTCCTCTTGGCGGACAATGTGTTTTTCGGTCTCGTAACTGTTGAAAATACACAAATTACAAACTATGTCCTATCGCAGTAGAAAGTTGTTTATATAATTAGGTATTGAGGCCCGCCAGTAAAAAAACATTGACAAAAGACATTAAAAACATTTTAACAAAAATAACTATCACATGCATTAAATTATGGACTAAGTTAATATCTATCGATATTGTCAAAAAGTAATATTATAACTTGAATTACCCATAGTTGTATTGACCATCGGGTTGCTGGTCGAAGTTGTACTGGAGGGTCTTTTCGGGCTCATCAACAGGGGCAGCGGCGACGACGGCCACGAGGGCAAGGGCGACAAAGATCATCTGCACAAAAAAAAAATGAAATTTGAGACAACTATCTCAAGACAAGTTATGCGCGAAAGACTTCATCATCATTATCATTTCAGCCATAGGACGCCCACTGCTGAACATAGGCCTCCCCCAATGATTTCCAAATTGGCCGGCTGGAAGCGACCTGCATCCAGCGGCTTCCTGCGACCTTTATTAGGTCGTCTGAAAGACAAGTTATGAGGAATTCAATCATTAGTAATAATGTAACACACAAAAAACGTACCGATTTCATTTTGAAATATTTGGTTTTTGTTCGGCGGCTGATGAGCAACTGATGCACAATCTATCAGGATCTCATCTTTTATACATGTCCCGGTGCTCCAACATAATGTCAACTGTCATGTCGGACGATGTCGATAGTCCGGATTGGCCATTGATAAATAATATTAATTTAGTCAATAAGATTCAAGTCTAGTCTGAAGACTAGACTTGAATCTTATTGACTAAATTAGTAAAATTAATTATACAGTTACTACGAGACATCTCGATTGCTCCTACGAGCAGTACCTATTTTCTAATTATCACATTATGTTCCTAAGGAAACGTAGCTATGTTCGGATTAAAAGAGAATACCTACTTAAACTGTTACAAAATATTTCCGATAGTGACCACACCAATATTCCAAGTTACCTGTTTATTAGGAGTAGGTAAATCATTTATATGATTTTTGAAGTGAAAACTTCTTTTGGCGCGTTGAGCGATTTGTTGGAGCGTTGGTAGGGATTTTTGATAAACCTATGCATACCCATCACCGACATGCTTGCGCGGCACTGTGTTGTACTATAGAACATAGAGATCGATAAAACTAGTTTAAAGTTTTCAATTTTATCGGCAGGCGCTGCCCACTTTTTTGACTGCAATTTTTTTATTTCTGTAAATTGATAATACCCTTAATAACCCTTTCTCCAAGTAACAAAGACACACAACAAAGTATTTTTTTTAGTGTGTTTTATGAGTGCAATATTTTCAGTTTGGCTACCTCTAGGTAGAAACACCGACACAAAGTCAGAGGTCGAGGCCACCTACTGGGTCTAAGTAATCTATTAAGTAATACGTACCATCAGCCCAAAAAGAAGATGTATTTTCTAGTCCAGACATTTACTTATATACTTTCATTTACTTACTAACTGACACGACAGACGTTATCCTGTCAAAATTTCAATTATGATCTTGAGTTCATACAAAATCCCACAGAAAAAAGGATTTTCAATTTTTTCTCATTTTTCCAATTTACTAGGAAACTTTTCAAAGATAAAGATATATTTATTGCATCTGTGTACATTAGTTCTTATTCTAAACGTAATTTGTTTAGGCTCAACAGTCTACCCATGTAGGATATGCAATAGGCAAGGCAAATAAATTTCAAATAGATTACAAATAAATTGCATAGGTAAGAACATTACTTTTTTCTCAAAAAACTCATGCAGATTATAAAATATATTATAAATTAATAGCTTTTTTAATTTTGTTTTAATCATATTTCCATTTAATTGCTTAATAGCTGGCGGTAACTGATTGTATACACGAATAGCAGTTACATAGTACTGGTACTTTTATAATAAATCATATTATTAATTACAGGTAAATTAACGTCATATATACATTGCTTGCGAATGTTTCTCTTAGAATCAGATTTGAAATTAAAATATTGCATATAATTTTTAACAAATAAACATAATTCGAGTATATAAATGCCAGTCAGTGTTAGGAAACCCTCCGTTCTGAAAACTTCTCTTAATGATTCTGTGCATGTTATATATTGTCCTAAGATATTTTTTCTGGAGAATGAATGTGGACTGCACGTTCGTCGAGTTTCCCCAGTATATTATAATACCATAAGTTAGCAGTGGATACACATTACCAAAATAGGCATTTCTAGTAACACTGGTATTTGTAGTTTCTGAAAGGATTGACAATGCGTAGCAAGCACTGGATACTTTTTTATTAATCTCTTCAATATGTTCCTTCCAGTTTAAATGTTGATCTATTCAATTGTGTACGGTTGTAGTAGTTAACTCCGTACACCGCTTTGTCGTGAAGGTTTGTAAGTTTAGAGAAAGACGTTCCACTAAGATGCACTAAGTTGTTAAGTTTATTTAAGGTAAGAGTAAGTTACAGTACTAGAGTAGAAGGTGATTATTTCTCTCAGTTGTTGATAGCTACCCAGTTATCAGTTCACTATATTTTAATTCGTTCGTCATGTTGTTTTATTATGCTAAATTATGACGCTTATCGTTGGCCTAAAGTAGGTCACCGAGTAAGCAGAAAAATGTACGGCGATGAGACCGTACATATTGTAATTCCTAATAAATTAGTATCTTTAACTTCTTCAATCGTTGTATTAGTTACATTGACATTCAGCTTTGTAGGTTTAGTTTTGTAATTTTTAAATGGAACTAATTTAGTTTTTGAAAGATTAACTTTTAAATTTATCGACTGCAACCAATCAGTTACTGTTGTTAACGTTTTCACAAGGAATTCAATATGCTCCCTAAACGTATTCTCAAACTTAGTCAGTCTCGTGGTTCAGGCCAGGCCTGTTCCACCATGGTGCATGGGTACAAACTACAACTCTAATCGATATTTTATAGACACCTAATGCAAATTCGATGGTCACACAGAGCAAACTTTACACACTCTAGGAACCTCACTAGTTCATTATAAAACAATTAAATTTCAAAATGCCTCGACGAATGCCTCGTTGGTCTAGTGGTTGCAAACGCTACTGTTGCGCATGAAGTCTTGGGTTCGATTCCTTCGTCGGGACAAAAGTCGATACACATTATCTAAAATGCCACAAAATTATACGATACATTGTATTTCAGCATTGCATATAATAATTAGCTAAGAGATAATATTCTTTAAAATTTAAAGAAACTTACTTCTTATTTTAAGATTTAAAGAAATGAAGTGGTAAACGACTTTTGTCGCTGACTGAACCTAACCCAATTTTAATCACAGAAATGGTCTATAGATGGAACATCATTATGAACTAGAAACTTCGGGGAAGCTGCATATAATTATAATTAGTAAAAAGAAATCCACTAATGACTTAATACACCTATTGATTGATCACATAGTGAAGAATTTAGACAATAATAAAAAGGTATTGACCATTTTCTTAGACCTCACAAAAGCCTTTGATACTGTGCCCATTTCGACCCTTTTACTCAAGCTACAATGTATAGGTGTAAGGGGCCCACCACTTAATTTATTTAAAATTTACCTAACAAACCGTTCACAATTTGTGACTATGGACAATTACCGTAGCGATACAGTCGCTATCGAATACGGTGTGCCACAGGGAAGTACTTTGGGGCCCACTTTGTTCCTTGTATTTATTAACGACCTCTGCAACCTAGATATACCAAATGCCCAAATAGTTTCTTATGCAGATGATACTGCAATAACTTTCACCGCTAACTCATGGTTGGAACTACAGTCAATTGCACAAAAAGGATTTAACTCCACACTAAGATGGCTTTACACACACACTTTGACCCTGAATACCACAAAAACAAATTTTATTACCTTCTCAATAAATACAAATTCCCAACCAAATCCCGCTTTGTCCCTAAAAGCTCACTCGTGTAACTGTATGTCGCGGCAGGCCTGTCAGTGCCCATCACTTACTCCAGTAGATCAATTAAAATATCTTGGCATCTTCATTGACCAAAACTTAAATTTCAAATCACATATTAATACTCTATCCGGCCGCGTACGGAAACTTATTTACATTTTTAAAATATTGCGACATGTAGCACACGCTTCAGTTATCCGGAAAGTATACTTCGCTCTTTGCCAATCACTAGTCACCTACTGTATTTCCTGCTGGAGCGGAGCTGCAAAGGCAGTGATGAAGCCTATAGAGATCGCTCACAGAGCTATACTTAAAGTTTCCACCTTTCGCCCGATCTTATTTCCAACGACCGAACTTTATAAATCCTGGAACGTTTTAAAAAATTCGCACTTGGAGGAATTCACGTACAGACCCAGCTCCTTAAGTTGAGGAACAAGAACCTCCAGGTCATAAATTATCTATTCCTTTTCGGTTTCTATTTTGCCTTTTTTTACTATATAAATTATTTATTTACGCCCAAAGACGACTTCAAATTAGTGTTGAAATATGGAAGTTTTGACGCTCATAACTTCCTAAACAATTTTTTTTCCAATTGTGCTTCCATACAGGGCTAGAATGACAAGAGAAATTGATATAATTCTTAGTTTTAAATTTACATCATCAAACAGACGAGTCATCACCATACTACGTTTGTATGGAAGAATGATCGACTAGCGTACCCTTAATTGTGAGGCGGTAGCACTCCATTTTGTGGTTTACCACACTCTTTTCCTTATCTATGTCAACGAGCTGTGCAAGCTATCACTTCCAAACACAAGAATCATTGCTTACGCGGATGACACAGCTCTTGTAGCGCATGGTAGGGACTGGCCTGACACTCGTGAGAGGGCGGAGATCGCTCTGAGTTCGGTCATGAAATGGTTAACCTCAAATCTACTCACACTCAACATCACAAAGACAAAGTTCATCCCCTTCACACCAGGAATTCGTACACAACCACCAATATCATTTCAGATCAAAACTCATGTTTGTTCTCATACTGTGGCCACCATATCTTGTAACTGTGCCCGGATAGAACGCTCCGACAACATTAAATATCTTGGAGTCACATTGGAAAATTGTCTAACGTGGAAAAAGCAGGTTGATTCAGTGGTGGTCCGTGTAAGAAGACTTGTATACGTGTTCAAAAAACTCAGGGCGGTTGCCGACTTCCCATGCCTTATATTGGTTTACCTTGCACTCGTCCAGTCAGTCCTTGGTTACTGCGTTACAGTATGGGGAGGTACCCACAAGACTACTATTCTGCGTTTGAAGAGAGCACAAAGAGCAGTGCTAAAGGTATTGGCCAAGAAACCTGCCCGATTCCCTACGTCGGATCTTTATTCGCTCTGTAAAGTCCTCACTGTTAGACAGTTATTTTTACTTCAAACTGTTATTAAGAAGCACGACCTCACGAAGTACGACCCTCAATACCTCTCTAAAAAACGACGTTCCGATATAGTTTGTAAGATACCTTTCTCAAGATTAGCATTAGTAAGACGCCAATTTAACTACTTTAGCCCTAAACTCTACAATAACATAAATATAAACATTGAAATTTATCCTTTAACAAGAACTTCAGTTAAGAAAAACGTGTCCGAATTGAAATTAAATCCTTCTCTTACGAAGCAACAGAAAACTTCCCCCCCCCCGTCCCTTCATTCACGCTCAATACTCGCATACCCAAAATACACACACACACACTACCTCACACACACCAACATACACATAGTTAGTACCTTTTATTTTATTTGATTAATTTTCTTTGTTTTTTATTACTAGTCTGGAACAAATTAACCATATTTTTGACCTGGGCGTTGATAGCTGCGCCACAGTTTTAACTTTTGTAGCTATCTTCGTTTTCTTTTGTAAACTTGTGTATTTGTAACTTGTTCCAAATAAACTTTTACTACTTTACTACACTTGCAAAGGAGTAGAGGTTAGTCCAGGTGACTGACCGATGACCGGCAAAATTATAAAATACACTTCGTTTATTAAACAACAAAAAAATAGATTTCCTATCTTTTTCTGCATTCTGTATAAATATAGGTACCTAGATAGATATTATTATTCCTATTTAAGACTTTTGATTTGTATTATTAAATGTAACAAAAACAATTCGAAAACTTTGCATTTTCTTTTATTACTGTAATAAAAATAATACACAGAAATATAAATAATGAAATGTTGTTTTGTATATAAATGATTAACATGAGATTATTTTAACAGAGAAGGCAATAGTAACAAGGTCGCATTGTGTCGCAAAAACCATATTTAGTTGACCTTTATCAAATATGAAAGCGCACACCTCTCTATATTGGTATTTTGGTATGATGCGCTAACTCATACTAATTTGTTTATTTCTACTCCTGCTAAATATGACCTGTCGTCACTTCGCTGTTTAAGTAATCCGACTATTTCGAAAGAGGCACGAGTTTTGTAAAGGTCGACGTCGCCATTTTTTCGAAGTAGGTAACTCACATAACCAAGGTCTTCACTATGCTGCCTGGATTTGAATTTATGGGTAATCAGGCAGGCAGGGGGTGAAAATACTCACAAATATAAGAATTTTTCAGAGCTGGTCCTATTCTTATAGTAAAATTGTTCATATTTTCACGAGTACATACTAAGTACATACCTTTCGACAGTTTTTTTTCTCTATTCCAACGTAGTTTGCGTATAGGTAATAGGACTTTTATTATATGCCTCATAAATTGATGAATACAACTGATATATCACAGTATTTATTTGATTGGTTTTTTTACACTATAGTGTATAATTATGTGACACAAAATCCATTTCTCCAGACACAATTAAGTAAATCAACCAACCAATTAATCAACTAATTAGGCCTTATTTATTAAGGCCTAATTGGTTGTTGTGGTTGATGATGCTGTGCTTGCAAAACACGATTAAATTATAAGTATATCCCACAAATAAAAGAAAACATATACGTTGATTGTTAAAACTAATTTTATTTACAGTACGAATTACGTTACTAAAACACAACAGCTAATACAACATAATATGGCAGTGAGCATCAAGTAACGAGGAGCTAGTCGCGCGGCTGACGCTCCTCCGCACGCTCCTGTGTCATGGTAACCGTCCTGTTATTTGCTAAACGTCGTCAGAGTTGCAGAGCACATTTGCTGATGAACAATTGATTAATGACAATACTTTGAATCAATCAACAATTCATCTGCTCGTCGTTGTTATTAGCTTATGCGCTGGCGGCCTTGGGGATGGAGGGTCCCTCCGCGTGGTAGCCGGTCTCGTCAGCGAAGTAGCTGATGGTTTCGGGCTGGCCGTTCTCCCCGGGGTAGCTGTAGGTGCCGCGAACGACAATGACGCTCTGGGGCTTGTTTTCCTCATCGACAACCTCCTTCAGTTGACCCTGCTCTTGGCGGATAATATGTTTTTCGGTCTCGTAACTGTTGAAAATACACAAATTACAAACTATGTCCTATCGCAGTAGAAAGTTGTTTATATAATTAGGTATTGAGGCCCGCCAGTAAAAAAAACATTGCCAAAAGACATTAAAAACATTTTAACAAAAATAACTATCACATGCATTAAATTATGGACTAAGTTCATATCTATCGATATTGTCAAAAAGTAATATTATAACTTGAATTACCCATAGTTGTATTGACCATCGGGTTGCTGGTCGAAGTTGTACTGGAGGGTCTTTTCGGGCTCCTCAACGGGGGCAGCGGCGACGACGGCCACGAGGGCGAGGGCGACAAAGATCATCTGAAAATCAAACAATACACAAGTTAAAGTGAGGCATAGTTACTAAGAACTTAAATACCTGTAATGTTTTTTTTATTTATTTACAAACATTCGAAATAAATTAACAATTTAAACAAATTAAAAATAATTATAACATAAACCATAAATTACCAATTAATACAATCGGATACTCTACACAGTAAGTATATTTTTTTTTTTTAAAGTTAAAGTTATAATTGTCATTAAAATAATAAGTGAATAAACGTACGGATTTCATTTTTGATGGGTTTTGTTCGGTGGCTGCTGTGCGACTGATGCTAGATCGATCGAAAAATGAGCTTTTATACATTTCTCTGGCTTCTAACGTAACGTCTAATGTCCCATGTCGCTAATCCGGATTCCATCTTTGATAGACAAAACGTGCGTGATATTTATTTTTAAGTTGACACTAACCTTTAACCGCGCCTATATTAATAATTATGTGTAGAAAATGGAAATTAAAATACGTTAAGTTCTGACAAAAAAAACAAGTAATGGGTGTATTATCTCGGTAATAGTCTACCTCTGTGGGTTTTTATATAATTTAAAAACAACCTGTTTATAAATGAACATTTTTGGATTATCATAGAGAGTATGTAGGTAAAGGAGCAGTTGCAGTAGATAGGTATTCGAAATGACATAACGAGCGTAATGATTTCGATTCCTAATGTTACAGATAAACAAACGTAAGTATCTACCTACTGACAAGAAAAATAGACAAAATAAACTTTCCTTTTCTTTTAATGCCAAATATAACATCACGTCTGTAATCCCCAAAGGGAGGTATACCTACATATAGAACACATATTATTTATATATTGTTTTCGCCAGTTATTTTTAAGTCCCAAGTAATGGAGGGCGAGCCTATTGCCATAAGAGAAAGAAAGAGTAACGGTGGAGTTTCTTGCCCATTCTTCTCCATACGAAAACGACCTTTTGGAATGGGCGACTAGAATCAATTATTATATTATTTTTTGTTGTAAATGTTGACGTTCATAAGTGCCTTTTTTGTGCCTAATTGAAATAAATTATTTGACTTTGACTTTGACTTTGACTTTATAAACCGGGCACAAATCCAGACTCCGGGCTGCTACTCGGAAATTCCAGTGCCTGTTCCTGTGTTCCTGTACTCCTGTGTTTCCTGCTCCCTTGTATGTTGTTTTTTACTGTGTTCATTTCCTGTGTGTTAGTGTTTCCCGTTTCCTTTCTATTAATATTGTTTAATAATCTCAGGTTATTAAAGTGATTTATTTTGTATTTCTTGTCCATCCATGGGTTTTATTGTAGATATCTATCGATATCAGCGACAGCATTGACACCCTTAAAATAATCTGTACCTATTATTGTAACCAATATTTTATAAAAGGCCATGAAGAGAAGTCCAAAAAAAAATGTTGGATAGCTATCTCTCCCAGGGGTTCCCAAAATTCCCCCAGCAAGTGCATACAAATTTGATTACTCCAACCGTAAAGACGATTCTTTAGTACTAGCCAGTATGAAAATATGGTGTTTTTGGCCTTACGTCATCATCATTCCCCAGCCCTTCTCCCAATTTATCTGCGGTCGGCGCAACATGTCTTTTTCTTCCACACTTCTCTATTAGACATCATCTCGGTTGTCACCCCCTTTTTGCCTTACATACTTGGAACTCCGATGGTACCAAATAATGTCCCGAAAAGTATCTGTTATTTGTATTGCTTTGGAAAGCTAAGGGTCCGTGGAAGTTTTTAAAACTACTTTGAACCTTTGTTTTTTCTTCTTCTTTTTTGCATTCTAAATTTCAATAAAGTCAGCCGAGTGTCCAAAACATTCATAAAAAACGTCTAGCTCCTAAACTATTAATAATCGCCGAACACACGCACACATACATATTTCACCCTCACCTTTCACAAAACGCAGTGTTCATTTAATTTCTTTTACGAGTATTATTATTTCTTTTTGATTTATCTTGTAATTTTAATCGTGCAAACCTACCTGACAATGCATGTATGTAACTGTAATATTTCATTTTTGTCTACTTTAAAGTATTCCCTGTATATTGAGAGGTATTGTGGTACATGAACTCCTAGTACAAGAGCCAGGGCTACACAGATGAGGACACGGTGGAGCATACGGTGGAGGTATGCCCGGCTTGGGCAGAGCACCGCCGTGTCCTCGTGGAGGCGATCGGTGACGGGGATCTCTCGCGTCCGGCCCTGGTCCAGGAGAGGGCATGGGAGGCCGTCACCTCCTTCTGCGAAGCAGTAATGCTCACGAAGGAGGAGGCGGAGCGCGTGAGGGAGAGGCAAATTTCGCGCCCTCACGACCCTAGCCGCCGCAGGAGGAGACGCACTGGGCGTCGGGAATCTATTGCCGATTCCCGGCTACCGTAGGCGCGGGCTTGCGGACGGTGAGCAATGGGTAGCTCGCCGTCCGGTAAGGACCAAGCCCGGGTCGACGGCGCGTTGTGTTCCACGCGCGCCTCAAAGAGTGTCAGCGAGTGAAGGGGTCCGATGAGACCATTGCCTGCCGGGGTTGCGGGAAAGTCCAAAAGGGATACCGTGGCCCCCTGGCATTGCACAGGCAAGAGAAGGAACACGGGTGGGTTTTAGTCAGTAAGAGTCTGACACGCCCTCCCGCTCCACCCAGAGCGGGAGGAGTCATTTCATGATTTCCCACCCAAAAAAAAAAAAAGGGCTACACAGATGTTTGTGTCTTGAAGTTTAAAAATGATTATTATTTCGTTTATTCATTTTCTAACATACCTATTAAATACATTAGGCAACGAGGTCACAAAGTACACTCAAAAAAAGTATCGTCGGGTCAAAACATCGATACACAATGAACTAACAAGTTACGACGACCCAATAACAACAAGGTATATATTGAAGATTTATTAAAAAAAAAAACACTATACATTAATATTAGGTATAAATAATTATAGCCCACCGGACTTTACTATGAGAGGCTTGCCATGGACTAATTTGCAATGTAGATAATTTAATATTGCCATGACCAATAGGTGAAGTAGTTATCACAGGGTGGATACCTATTAACAAACAGGGTCACGCTCATACCCACTGTCCATCATTCATTACAATACTAACTATATTCCCATTAAATGAAAAATACTTTTCCCTCATAAACGACATGACAAGACTGTGAGTGCAAAAATTTACAATTGGACATAAATGGTGTCAAGTGGCTAGCTCAGTGTATAAGGTCATTGTAACTCAAATATAATATCAACGCCGCATAAAATCCACGTCAAGGTCACATTATGGCGCGAAAACCGCTTTTGTTTGACCCCTGATTAATATTACTATCCATCAGAATGAAAGACCAGCGGTATGTTTAATTTGTACAGTTCTTCAAATCATTCTTTCATCATAAAACGATTGAACCGAGTGTGATTTACTTGTGCAAGTGCTATTGCGATATCCTCTATCACTAACCTAATGCCATCACAACTGGTTGCATCAGAGGTCTATTCACAATATTATCCCTTCGAGTGCTTACCTGCATCCATGAGGAAATGACCTATTTAATTATTTTATGACAAATATTATGTAAGTAGGTATCAGTCGAAAGATATTTTAAGCATGTGCATAAAACTCACCATGATTTACATACAATATTGCACGTAAGTTTTTTTTATTTAAACCTGCTAAATAGCAGATTTTAAATAAAAAATATAGAAATCTAACCAGAGTTGGGTAACAAAATTATTTTCAAGCTATTTTTGAAATCTGAACAGTGTAAACGTTGCGGTACGTGTTCCGGAAATAGTTATGCCTACACGTTTTCGTTTTTAAATAAGTAGGTATGTAAATTAAATTATTATTAGTAAGAAAGGTCATGGCGCAGAACAGAGATTCCTTCTTAAATGTTAACTCTCTATTAATAGCTATGCGATGCTGTATTTCTTCTGAAAGACATTAACGAGTTGATCTGAGGTTCCAAAGCTTCATTTTATCGGTACTATTCTCACTATTCTCATATTATATTCATAATTAAACGAAAACGGAACGAACCCACTCATTTATATTATTGAAAATCACAACGTTGTTTGTTATTAAATTATAACAAAAAAAAAACAAGGAATTTTTAGTAATAGTATTTATGACTATGTGCGTCTCCATAAATAAAAGTTTGTATTAAATTATAAAAATGTAAAATCATTCAGGTACCATAATTCTTGCCTTTGTCTATGAAAAAAATATCGTATACGGCTGATTTTTTAAAGATCTCGCCCTTTTTTTCTTGTAAGTAGAATTCTTCCTAGAGTTCAACCCTCCAAAATTCAAAAGTCATTTATTCAAACTAGGCTGAGAATCCGCCCAGCACTTTTCGAACGTCAAAATGATATATGACAGTCCCCCAAAACGCCCACCCTTCACCACTTCCTAGTGGTTTAGCTGGGAAGAAGAAGTGGCGCAACAAACTCCCCAGCAGCACAGGTGTCTGTTCAGTTAGAAAAAAATGATTCTATATAATAGTATGCAAGATAATTTACATTACGCAATACAAAACATAATTTAAATTATACATTCAAAGTAAAGCGGAAAGTTATGTCGGACTTCTACCGAAATTCAATAATAAAATAACGTTCTTAAAAAGTAGTGAAGATGACTTTTGTTTCATCATTGATATGCAAGGAAGATACACTAGTGCTAGTGCTAGCTGTATAGCTTCGTTGTATATTCCACTCAAGTTGAACGGTCTATTAAAATGAGCAAGATGTGCGATTAGGAAATTCCTTCCCATTTTTATCTCATCACGCTTCTTTATTCATAGTCAGCTGTTTCGAAGGAAATCGGGTATGTTGAGGAGCGCAAATTTAAAAAACTATGTCATATTCATCGGACCGACTTAAAAAATACCCTTGTTTACCAAAGCTGCGCTGTGTGAGAAAACTATCTTATTAACGGATTTTTTCCCTTTCACAGCTTCCTCGCTTACCACTCACTAATCGAAAGCCCTAAAATGGCTTTAACTATCTCAATTTGGGCATTATTTAATTTTGTGGAGATACAGACTTTCCATCAACCATTTCCATGTATCTTTCTTTACCCAAATCGACCGAAGTGGTTTTGATAATCCTAATTTTGGTCCCAATTATGTAGTGCTAGTGTATTATAAGAGCAGTGGTAGTCCAGCGGTAACGGCCTCGGCTTATGGTCGTAGGTTCGAACGCTGACAGAAGCTTTACTTTGTGTAAAATATTTCATCACCACTGCTCTCAAAACGGTGAAGTAAAAAACGTTGAGGAAACCGGTATGTCCTAGAACCAATAATTCGCTGAGACATGTGACATCCACCTACCTGCACTCAGCCCACTCCCTCTCACAGATAGGAGGCGCGTCCCGCGAGAACCGGGACGTCTCGTTTCTAAAGCTTTAGAAGATGCGTCCCGCGAAATACGTGTGCAGGACGCCAAATGTCCTATTTTCTCGTACTTACGGCTAAACATGATCTAAAAATCTAGATCTAAAAATTATAAAACGAATTGAGTGCAATCAAGATCCATATAAACTCCAAGAAGACTTATACCGTTTTTCCCAGTGGTGTTTGGACAATAACATGTTACTTAATGCTGACAAATGTAATCACGTGCATTTTTCTAGGAAAAAAGGACCATATTTTCGCAATTATAAAATTAATGACCAAATTATTTACGAGAAAGAAGTTATTCGTGACTTGGGGGTTTATATTGACAATAAGGTTAGGTTTAATATTCACGTTGATAAAATTGCTACTAAATCTTTACATCTTAATGTTGGGTTTCATTCTGCGTAACTGTAAAGATTTTAAGCACGCCTCAACTTAAATTGCAATCTTTAACTCAATAGTCAGAACAGGCTTAAAATATTGCAGCATAGTTTGGACTCCATTCTACGAAATATTTAAACGACGTTTAGAATCAGTGCAGAAAAGATTTCCTTGGCACTTGTCATATCACTGCAATACGGCCTGAAATCTAACTAGCTACAGCTCACGCTTGGGGCATTTCAAACTTATGAGTCTCGAAAATCGTTGTGTGTTTCTAGATCATCTATTCCTATACAAGATAATGAACACTCATATGGATTGTCCGCGGTTGCTGAGTCAAATAAATTTGAATGTGCCTTACAAGCTTGCTCGTGGATCTAGATATCAGTTGCTCCGCGCTAAGGGCTTTAAAACCAATCTGGTTCATTTTTCCACCATTAACAGAATGCAGATTCAATTTTGTCACCTGTCACGCTCATCCAGCATAGATATTGATATGTCTTACTCTTTACATAAAGTCAAGGCTGTATTGATTGGGGCTTTATCATAAAAGTGAAAAATTAATATTGTAGTTTGTATTGTCTTTTTAATTTTCACTTAAATCTATTTAAATGAGTATAATATGTTTCGTTTTGTAACTTTATTTTTATTTGTAACTCTTTTGTAACTGCATTTCCTACTGTTCAATGCATGCCGTGGCAGCCTTTAATTAAGGCTACACTATAAAATGTTAAAATAAGATAGTATTATAACATGTATTTTTGGTGTATGCTTTGTTGGTTGTCCTTAAATAAATAAAAATAAAATAAATAAATAAACCACCGGGCAGAAGTCGGAGTTTTGTGAACGCAAGCGTCAGGGTAGCCCCGCGAAATTTAAATTTTCTTACGTGTTTTTGCAATTTGCAGGTCAGGTCAGGTTGTATATTGATCTAAATATGATTCGCAGCTGTATCGTAATTATAATAAAACCGGGCAAGTGCGAGCTGGACTCGCACACGAAGGGCTCCGTACCACCGCAAATTATTTAACAAGTAAATGAAAATACTAAACAAATAATATTATTAATTTTCATCTTAATGAAAATCACTTTAATTCGTAACGTATTTATTTAAATATGGGTGATTTTCATCGGCGTTTTGATTATATATAGTATATGGTACATGATAAACACAAGTTTCTAATTCCTAACTCGTTGAGTTGTTGAGATAGAGCTCGTACAAAAATGTTCTAAAACTGACAACTTTTACGGGCCCCTATTTCATCATTTTTGAAGATAAAAATAATAAAAATAATATTTGTTCTGTACTCGATAAGCTCTAGACAATGACACCCCGCATGCCAGGGCTAGTTTTTTTTTTTTTCAAAATCAAAAGTTTATTGTATACCCCTTTAATTTTTATTATTTGTTGTTACAGCGGCAATAGAAATGCGTAATCTGTGAAATTTTCAACTGTCTTTCTATTACGGTTCATGAGATACAGCTTGCTGACAGACAGACAGACAGACGGACAGTCGGACAGCTGAGACTTAGTGTTTTGGTTGGTTCTGTTTGGCACCCTTCCGGTACGGAACCCTAAAAATCATCAATACAACATAGTTTTAAGTCTTAAAGGACAATGACAAGAATCGGCTCGAATCATGTAGCGTCCGACAGACTTTTAATATTTATGATAATTTATAATATAAAACAGTAAGAATTATAGAGCATAAATAAAATCTGTAGAAGTACACCGTTTAAAAGTAATTTTAAATAGTTATTAAATTTTTCAACACGTAGGAAACGTATCATCTGCAATTTCAATTAGAAATGTTGCAAATACCAAAATAAAATAATATCGATACGAAATTGCACTTGCAAATCGATTGCATTAATATCATTATGAAACTACATATGTGAATTTATTACATATATGTCTTAACTCTTAATTCTTAATATAATAAATAGTATTTAGTTATATTTTTGAACATATTATATATGTATTTTATAACAATTTAAAATAAGTTAATTCGATTTTGATACAATTTAGAATATTAATTATTATAGTGCTGGCAACACTTGATCTTGTTTTTGTAGTTGTCATTGATGATTGTCAAAAAGTTTTACTACTTCTCCTGCGCGTTTTATCACGAGCGTCGAAGTGATTACGTATTTTTGAGTTTTGTGTTGTATATTGCTGTGTTTCTGGACTCCGATTTTTCTACCACTTACGACTACCTTGGCTGTTGAAACTGAACCTGAACCTGTATTACTCGCTGACCCGGCTCGCCCATCCGAACATCTGAACCTGCCTACTTGTTGACCTGGCTTTTCTCACACGGACGGACCTTTAGTCTACTAACCATGATTCGCTGCATTAATTGTGGAGTAAATGCCTTTTGAATGCGACGATAATCGTTAGAAACTGAAGCTGAAAAGATTCTGATGAATAATAAATTGTTAAAAAGTATCCATGTGTTTTTTTCCATACCTACACATTCTAAAATAATGTATGTTATAATTATGTATATTTACTATGAAAACATATATTATGCCAGGATAATATGTGCCAAAAATCATTATTTAATTAATAATTTAATATTTTATTTGTTGTTATCGTTCAAACTAGAAGTATTAAGTGGACAACTTTAAAGAACTATAACTTTTTTTGGTGTACTTCTTATAGAAAACTAAATATACTATCAAATTCTATAATTATTTTCCTTTTTAATGATATATAGTTCATCTTTGTCGGTTCTGGCCGAGTCTTGAAGGACAACCTGGCATTCTCCTTTGTATGCCAAAGTAAAACGTTCAATCCAACTATTTACAATTATATGACAGCTGGGTCCCGCTTTTTTGCCATGTCCCACATTTCGATTGCCAAATAAAAAAAAATTGTTGGAACATTATAGGCTAATTATGTTGTGGAACCTAAATTCATTGTTCCTGAGTGTATTTTAAAATTAAAATAATTTATCGTTGATGGTCCGTATAATTTATAATACTAATACCTTAAACTCCTTGGTGTCTGATTTTTGCATAGGTGGATGCGTGTCCTTAACAAGAGACCTTTATCTTCTCAAAACGGAATTGTAGGTATTGTTGAGGATGTATTATGGGGAAAAATAATCGGAGCTGACATTTTCTCACCCGAAACGCAAATATTTGGTCGTTAAGAAGCTTGTAAATAAGGTGTAAATAAGATATAAATAATAACTAAGGTTTTAAATAACTAACTATATTTAGTTACAGCATAATAAAGAACTAAGTGCGGCTAATTTCCGTTACGTAATCCTTAACGTAAACTCTATCAACGAATCAACGAAGCTTTGAACACTTCATGTTTTGTCCTTGGCAATTATTAAGCGAGTGGTTGTTGGTAGTTTATCTCCTTGAGACGACCTTGGGGATGGAATTCCCTTCAGCGTGGTAGCCGGTCTCGTCAGCGTAGTAGTTGATGGTGTCGGGCTTGCCTTCACTATCCAGGTATGTGTAGGATCCGGTGACCACGACGACCTTTTGGAGCTTGTTCTCTTCATCAAGAGTTTCCTTCACAAGGCCTTCCTCTTTCCTGGAGCTACCGTCGGCCGTCTCGTAACTGTTAATAATGTTTAAGTGTAAATTATAGTGTGTAAATTATAAAATTATTGAATGCTATTGCTTAAACTTTAAAATACCACCTAACTGCTGAACTATAATATACATGGGTACACCCGGGACACACATTAGAGAATAATGAATGGCACGTTGGGAAATAAATATAACAAATGAAAATTTTATATTTACGAGAACTTATAGGAGCCATCTGGATTCTGGTCTGAGTTGTAGCTGATGATTTCCACTGGTGGCTGCTCAGCGGGAGCAGCTTTGGCGATGGCCACGAGGGCGAGGACGACAAGGATGATCTGAAACAGGATAAGTCAACAAGTTGTAGCAGAAAAGAGAAAGAGATACTTGATACCTACAATAAGTAGTTTATAAACATAACATCACGCCTGTAATCCCCGAAGGGTTAGGCAGAGGCGTACCTATAAAGTACACCCACATTTCACCAGTTATGTTTAAGACCCATGTAATAGGGGGCGAGCCTATTGCCATCAGCCGGGCACAAATCCAGACTTCGGGCTGCTACTGAGAAATTCCTGATGCAAAAACCCAATAACACTTGCCCTACCTGAAAATCGAACCCAGGACTAAAAAGTAAAGTAAATTAGTTTATAGCGTACCTAAAAGGGACAATCTCTCCATGTTGTAAAATTTTATCCCATAGAAAGAAAGCACGTAAGTAGAAGAAACAATACTACTTAAAACCTATTGTTGATGCTATGAACTTCCCACAATATTGAAAACCCTTTGTAATTATTCAGCTCCCAGGAACATTGAAATAATATTGGATGCAGCTTGCAACTCGCAGCACATGCACAAAAATAAAAGTGATGTTTAGCTTACTTACCGATTTCATTTTGGATTGATTGGTTGGCAACTGGATGAGCAACTGATACTTTACCGATCCCAATGTATCCTTTTATACATTTCTATGGCAATATAAAAAAATTATAATCTTTATTTAAAACTCGATCACAATCTACCTAAGCATGTGAAATGGCACACATATGTGTACCTATCATTCAACACGTGCGTGTTACATCAAAAACTGGAAATATCAAGAAAAGTATAATTATAATAGAATTTAAATTATAAACTTGAAATGGAAACTAATTTTAATTTACAGCACTCTTGGACAAATATGAATATTCTACACTAGGCTCACAGTAGCATCACAATTCATCTTCGCCAACATCTTATATATTAGGAAAAATATACACTTAGACACTAAAAACAGTGATATTCACAATGGTAACACTAGAAGTAAGGATAAACTACTTGCTCCCTTTCACCGGCTTCATAAGGTTCATCACTCATTTGTTGGGCTTGGTATAACCTTTTATAACAAGCTACCCTCTTCTTTGGTAGATTTGCCTTTTAATGCGTTTAAAACTGAAGTAAAGTCCAACCTTTGTTCAAAGGCATACTATTCTATCAACAACTACTTAAATGATAAGAATAGTTGGTCGCTGTGATTAACTCAAGACAATGTTTAAATATTCTTTCTCCAGAATAAGTTTACCTACTGACAGGTTATATGAGTTTATATAATTGTTTATAATTTTACTTTATAAGTTAATTTATTTTAATTTTATTTTAATTTTTGTTGACATAATCTACTCATTACAATGTTTTTTTTATGAGTTGTATAGCAATATGTGGTTAGCTAGCGACCTCGACACTTATTTATTTTACCTCGATGGTCCTAGTTTATCAATTATAACTTCTAGTTACAGCTATATGTAAGCAGGCACGCCCTTTATGCCTGGAGGCTTTATTTTCTTTTTTAAATATTGTTTACGTTTAGTTATTTTTATTTCTGCTTGAGTGTAGTTCTCGATGTTTTTGGTTGGTATATTGGCGTGTGCTAGCTGTCATATGGCTATTAATTTATAATTTAAATTATGTTTTGCGTAATGTAAAAATCTTCCATACTATTGTAGAGAATCATTTTTTTTTCTAACTGAACAGACAGCTGTGCTGCTGGGGAGTTTGTTGCGCCACTTCTTCTTCCCAGCAAAAGCACTAGGAAGTGGAGAAGGGTGGGCGTTTTGGGGGACTGTCTTATGTAATTTTGACGTTCGAATAGTGCTGATTTTCAGCCTAGTTTGAATAAATGACTTTTGAATTTGGAATTTGAATTTTTGAATTAAAATCGGTCGGTTTGCTTTTGCCTCAATTTTTTTTAAGTAAGGTAAAAGTTCCGTTTATTTAATTGTATATACGTATAAATTACATTTTGAATATTTGAATTATAACATTTAAAAATATAAAAAAGTTGTAGCCCAAAGACATCAGGAACAGGGGCCAAACTGCCGGTGGCCAGGGCTCTAGAGAGTAACCTCTTAACTATGCATGCCGTATCCAGAAGTACCGTCTGCTTTCTGTATCAAGCCCAAGTTCCAGTAATATATCTAGCCTACTGAAGCGTTATTATAAATAAAATAAACTTTATAATTACAATTAAAACATACGATAAATTAACAATTTTAAAAAAATCCATTTGTTTGGTGCTCGTCATAATGAGCTATAATTATGATGTAATGCTGCATTAACATAACTATTAATGTATACAGTGCAATGTGTGCTTGTTTTATAAAATAAATATTTTTATCATTATTTATTTTATTTTATATAAAATTTCAAGCAGTGATGGCTTTGTGGTATCGGCCTCGACTTACCTAGGGGTTGTAGATGATGGGTTTGAAACTTCGAACCCAGGCAGGCACTTTACTTTGCGTAATTTATTTCAACATTTCTACTCTCAGAACGGTGAAGGAAAACATTGTGAGGATATGTTCTAGAACCAAAAGTTAGGTGACATCTATCCGCGTTGGGCCTGTGTGGTGGGTTACAGTACAACCCACTCTCTCTCAAAGACAGGAGGCCTGTGTCCCAGCAGTGGATCAATTATAGACTGATTATGTTATACAGGGTGTTTGGCGCATGGACCGACACAATTTTTTCAGGGATTTGGGAGGTCATTAGCTAGGTTCTACCCATACACCCTTTGTCCCAAATGTCACGGTTGGTTACATATGATTATTTTTTTTTAAATGAAAAAAATTCCCAAAATGTGTCCTTTAATTTGAAATAACTTTTTTGTTTGTGGGTGTAGTGGCACAAATAAATTTTGTTGCATTCTCCAAAGTCCTTTAAATCTAAAAACATCTTTGTTTTATACAACTGGTTTCAAGAAAATTCCTTACAAGCTTCCAAAGTTAATTTTTGTATTTAATGAATGAAATTTTACAACTTCTAAATTAATTATAAAAAAAAACTAAAAGCTATTTTGAACTTAGCTAGAACCTAGCTAATGACCTCCCAAATCCCTAAAAAAAATTGTGTCGGTCCATGCGCCAAACACCCTGTATATAACACGGTGGGATATCTACGCTGTGCCGTGTCTGACCAGTCTCCGGTGTAAATCTTCGTTGATAGTAGATATAGGTACTTGGTTTTCAATCACACACAACTCTTAACTCAAACTTAAAGCATTTATTTCAATTAAACCATTTACAGGCACTTTTGAATTGTCAAGGGGTCGGTCAGTCAAAAATGTGAAGCTAGTTGCCCATTCCAAAGCATAGTAGGTATAGGTACCTATGGAGAAGAACGGGCAAGAAACTCCACGGACACTTTTATTTGATACAAAATATTGGTTACATCATTCATTTTGAAATTATGCATGTGAGAACAATGTAGAAAGACGTGCACGTTCGTAGAAGCGTCCGTAATAAAAAGAAAAAAATAAAGAATCATTCAAAAACTTAAAATAAATTAAAATAAGCCATGGCAGCTAAGAGATGACCAATCCCAACTGACGGCGCCCGTTCACGAACATGACGCGTGGATCATGCTCAACCATTTTGAAGGGAGAAAAATAATCCAACACACGCGCCACCATCAGCGAGACATTTGAGTGAGCATGACATACTCACAGCCGCCAGGGCACATTAAAGTCAATGAAATACTACATATTACCCGGTAAATGGTAGCTCTTTAGTACTCACATCTGTGCTATGCAATTATATAATACAAAGGAAATTGAGTTTATACAATACAAAGATGGTCTTACAATCTTCAGCAGCTCCAACAGTATTTTCAAAATGTTAATCCATTAGTTGTGGTTGCGGAACAGGACCAGCAATGAGCCAAGCATTTTTATCAGTGATGTAATCCCCCAACTTATAATAAGTATACCTGCCTACATAGTGTGCGTTTTATACAAGATTTGAATTTCGTCTCATTCAGTTGAAATAAGTGGGGAGGAATTTTATTTATTTCAATTATAACATTTACAGGCACTTTTGAGTTATCATTTATCAAGGAGTTATTCAGTTTGAGTTAGTCGGTGAAACTAATCGCCCATTCCAAAACGAAGTAGGTCTGATAGAGAAAAACGGGCAAGAAACTCCATGGACACTCTTTTAAATCAAAACATTACGTTACATTTGTTACTTGTTCGACAGTTACAATTTCAGTCCTTTTCAACTTTTACTTTTAAATAGGTATATAATACGGGGTACATAATGATGTACCCCGTATTATGTCCCGTATTCCAATACAAAATCTTATTACTTAGTATGTTCAATAAAACTTACAAACAATGCTAAAATGCTTATCAGTTAATTATTTTATAATTAAACATTGCTAATATTCACAAATACATAGGTTATTCAAATTTAAAGTTAAATTAGCAGCTTGATTATTTATTTTGTCAACAATTCCTGTTATTCAAGTAATTGAACAAAAGGTATTCTATAGTAAATTGCAGTGTAAAATAATCTTATTACTTTATAGTTTGTTTTATATTATTGAAACTTATTTAGTTTTCGCATTAAATTATTATATTCAGTTATTGATTATAATATTCGCATTCCGCACCATCTTTTTGGCATTAGGTAGCGCTATAGCATAAACAAATTTACTATGTCAAATGACTACTTGTTAATATGACTAAAAACCCAAAAATCACTTAATAAATGTTCCCTTTTAATTTTCAACCGACTTAAAAAAGGAGGAGGTTCTCAATTCGATTGTATGTTTTTTTTTTTTTTTTTTTTGTATGTTTGTTACGCGATTACTCCGCCAATTGTGAATTTATTGTGATGATTCTTTTTTTGTTTAGTAGGGCATACTTCAGAAGTGGTCCCATATAAATTTGGTCAAGATCTGATAAGGGGTTTTTGAGTTAGCTTCAATAATACGTATTTTTCCCATCTAGTATATGTGGACGATATTCTAATAGTTCCTGTCTCTCTAATTTACATAGCAGGTAATGGGTATTCAAATTTTTGAGTGGGTTTTGTGTAGGTACCACAACTAAAAAGTGAAAAATAAAAACTTTTTCACAAAAAATAAAACCGACTTCCAAAAATAACACTACAAAGTGAAAAAAATAACTTTGATTTCGCGGAAGTCGGTGGCAAAAAAACGAAAATAAAACCCCAAAGACACCGACTTTCGAAATCAAAGTTATTTTTTTCACTTTGTAGTGTTATTTTTGGAAGTCGGTTTTATTTTTTGTGAAAAAGTTTTTTTAACTTAAATTTTAGCTCCAACATCGAAATTAGATTAATATATTCTTTACCAGTTGAACTCACAGTATATTGAATATGAGTTCACACAATACTTCAACTTAATGAGACGAAATTCAAATCTTGTATAAAACGCACACTATGTAGGCAGGCATATTATAAGTTGGGGGATTACATTACTGATAAAAATGCTTGGCTCATTGCTGGTCCTGCTCCACAACTAATTGACATACACACTGATTAACATTTTGAAAATACTGATGGAGCTGCTGAAGACTGTAAGACCATTTTTGTATTGTATAAACTCAAATTCCTTTGTATTATATAATTGCATAGCACAGGTGTGAGTACAATGTACTAAAGAGCTACCATTTACCGGGTAATATGTAGTATTTCATTGACTTGAATGTGCCCTGGCGGCTGTGAGTATGTCATGCTCACTCAAATGTCTCGCTGATGGTGGCGTGTGTGTTGGATCATTTAGCTCCCTTCAAAATGGTTGATCAGAATGGTGCTGATCCATGCGTCATGTTCGTGAACGGGCGCCGTCAGTTGGGACTGGTCATCTCTTAGCTGCCATGGCTTATTTTAATTTATTTTAAGTTTTTGAATGATTCTTATTTTTCTTCTTTTTATTACGGACGCTTTTACGAACGTGCACGTCTTATTACATTGTTCTCACATGCATAATTTCAAAATGAATGATGTAACCAATATTTTGTATCAATTTTTTATTTATTTAAAAGAGTGTCCGTGGAATTTCTTGCCCGTTCTTCTCCATAGGTACCTACTACGCTTTGGAATGGGCAACTAGCTTCATATTTTTGACAGACCGACCCCTTGACAATTCAAAAGTGCCTGTAAATGGTTTAATTGAAATAAATGCTTTGAGTTTGAGTTTGGGCAATAGATGGCGTTTGATCTCAAAGGAATCGATACCATTCACAGATGCATGCAAATGGTTGTAACAATATTCCACAGTAACTCATTAGAGGGCTGGATCAACGACTTGGTGAAATAACAATTATAATAAATAGTTACGCATAAGATTATGATTACAACATAATCTTATTTATTTATTTATTTATAGGAGAACCAACAGCAATAACAAATGGATAACCGTTGACTAAGAAACATAAAGCCAATTACAGGTTCTCACGGGTAAAAACAGAAAAATTAGTAGAAATCTTAGGATCACTAACACTAACAAGCACGATAAAAAAGGCTAAGAATATATATATTATATAATATATAAGGTACAATAAGTATTATGCACTATGCACTTGTAAAAAAGTCAGCGTTTAGCCGAGCGCGTGCAGAATAGGTTTTGGTGGTAAATGGGTCAAATGAGAACTCTTTACAAAGAATATTAAAGTCTTTACTCGCTCGCACCATGTATGAGTTTTGCCTGTAGTTAGAAGAGGAAAAAGGAATGGAGATAGGTGGATTGAATCTAACTGATCTCTGAGGAACATTGAAACGTAGCTTATGAAGGAGATCAGGACAGTCAATCTCGTTGGATATAATTTTTAAGAGGAAAGTGCAATCTGCTAGTCGACGGCGATTTATGAGTGGCTGTAAATGAAATTTCTTGCAAAGATTTATGTAATTATCAGAATGGTATGGTATACGCAGCCGAAAACATAGAAAACAAATAAATCTTTTTTGTATATTCTCTATACGATCAATGTACTTGCCATAACACGGGTTCCAGATTTGTGACGCATATTCAAGATGACTTCTCACAAAAGAGCAATAAATAATCTTAAGGGTCTTGGCTTTCTTGAAACACCCTGCGAGTCTCATAACAAAACCCAGTGACCTCGAAGCTTTGGCCACTATTTGCTCAATGTGCACGTTAAATAAAAGTTTGGAATCATGAAAAACGCCCAGGTCGCGTACACCATCGCGTCTATGTAATAGCTGCCCTGTGGTGGTGTGTGTGGTTATGGAGAGTATATCTTTCGGAAAACTCTGGAAGGTCACCCGCCAACAACAAACCCCTTTTCTCAGGAAAAGGTGTTTGCTGTTGGTGGAAAGCATATTTCCAATCTGAGCTACGCTGATGACATCGTTCTCCTTGCTAGAACATTTAACGACATGAAAGAGATACTACACAAATTGGAGGTAGAAAGTGGCAAATTAAGGCCAATAAATAGGCGGAAAACCAAGTTTATGCTGATAGATCGTTCTGGAAGGCTATCGGGCGCCTATAACATCCAAGGCATCTATAGTGTGGATAGTTTCTTTTATCTGGACTCTAATATTAATAATGAAGACAGCTGCGTCCCATAAATAAAATGACGGATAGCCATGGCTAAAGATGCTACAATACGCCTCCAGAACATCTGGAAAACCCGTGGTATAAGTTATAAAACCAAAGCACGATTGGTCAAAGCAATAGTTCTCTGACCAATCTAAAATCATTATTGATTGATATTTTTTTCCTCTATGGAGTTGAGACGTGGACAATCCGAGCAAGAAAAAGACAGAAGATAGACGCATCTGAAATTTGGTGCTGGAGGCCGATGCTCCAAATTCCATGGACAGCCAAACGCACAAAAGTGTCTATCCTTTCCCAACTCGACATCAAGACCCGATTGTCTACACTTTGCCTGCAGCGTATTTCGAACTATTTCAGCCACATAATACGAAGAGGAGATAGCAGCCTTGAAAAGCTAGTCATTGTTAATTGGGAATACCGAAGAAAAGAGAGCACGAGGCCAGTCGCCAACACGATGGTCCGACCAAGTAAAAGAAGCTATGTCCTCAAGCAAATTTCAGCAGGTGGTGATGGCAACTTTGGACGATGGAGATAGATTGTCCGTTTAAAGGGTTCCAGTAACCACGATCCTCAGTAATGAGCGACCGATTGAAGAAGATTAACATTTTCCTCTTTAGTAACAATATGACTGATTATTTTGTTTTATTAAAGAACATTTTTGTATCACTAACTCCTAACCGAGAAATAACTTTTAAAAATAAACAACATAGAGTAGGTATCGCATTTTCTAAATTGTGTCAGTATTTTTTAGAACTATAGGAGGAGGTACAGTCTACTCGTGACCTATGCCGAGGCTCCCCAGCCCTGCAGTACCTACAATTCAGCTGAATAGTCGGGAAAAGTACCAAAGAAAGCATAATTGTTTGAATAAGTAAAAAACTAAAATGTCTTATTTTTTTTTAATGATACACCACATTTATAGTGATTGTGTTGAATTTTAATGGCGATTAGGGATCGAACCTCGGACGGGTGTAGACCCTTTATAGCAGAACTTTTTATGTCATAATATTATTTTGCATAACAGCGGATAACATAAACGTCATTTCGCAGAAAATCGTTTGGCATACACTAATTTATCATAATTCAAAAGTCATAATTTTGTTAGTCAGAATCATCTGTAGGCATAAATTTCATATTCCTAATAATTAAAAAGCAGAACCATCATATCGCAGAAAGTTCACACAAACATGCAAACATGTAAGCAAGCAAGCATACACCATGCATGCAGCAAGCATGCATCATGCAAGCGAGCATGCAACATGCAACAGGCATGGTTTCTGTCACGTCTCCGGCGCTGCGGGGCTCCGGCGGTCCCACGCGAACTTATCGTCGCAGATGTGTTTAACGCTCACCTGCTCCTCAGCTAACGGGCCGCCTCGCCCCTCCGCGCCTACGTGATTTTAAATTAAAAAGTTATTGCTATTTAAAGGGAATTGCTCAGTTTGTTAGGGTGATCTGACTAAGCGTGGACAAGATCTTTACTAATAAAAAACTTACATTTTAAAAACTACTTATCTATAGGAATGCAAATATTATAGTAAAGTTTTAGCAAGATGCAAGAATTAGCTACAACTGGCATGTGAAAAAATTAAACCTTGCCTGGTAAAATCTTTGTAATAAGCATAGTTTTTTCTATAAAGATTATTTGCCAGTAGTATTTTGATATAATCTGATTATTTACACATTAAAGGGTTATATTAGGGTGGTTAAAATAAAACTATTAGTTTTATTTTAACCACCCTAATATAACCACCCTAATATATTTAGTTAAGAAAAAAATAATGGGAAAGGAATTCCCCTGATGATGAAATGGTGGTGTGGTGAGTATGTTCATTGATGTCCTTACATAATCCACTGTCATAAAATGGTTCCAGCTATGCTTGTTTTTGTTATATTTGTTTTTCCAATGAAGAACAAGCTCAGTACAGTGGATACAGTACGAGGTACGAATTTGTCTTTCAATAAAATACCTCGTTTCTGAAATATCATAATATATATCTATCACAGAAGAGAACTTGGTCGGTGGGTCGTGTTAGGGGCAATAAACTATAAAAATATTGACATTATTTTCGTGCCTAACCCAGCTTAAATATTATTAATATTGCTTCGTAAAAATCATTTTTACCGGGCATCTTGTCCACGCTTAGCCGAAACTCGTGATTCCCTTTAATATTTAGTGCCAAAAATTACAACTTTTCAACAGAGGTCTTAAAGTATGGCTTGAAAATTACCACGATACTTAACAACACCCTCACAGATCGGACAGAATCTTTTTACATGTTGTATAACTGCTCTGAGTATGTAGGTAGCTAACTGTGGTCCAATAGGACCAAAAAAAAATCTTTAGATGTGAGTGTGTGCTTTGGAAATTGCGAGGATCACAACTGGTCAATTAATTTTTGCCAGAGCGGTTGTTAGAGAGGTTCACGTGCTGATCATGTCACCGGCTCGCATACCTCTTCACTTGGAACTCAGCAATCCTTTCTAATAAAGCTTTACTACTTACTGCTATTTCTGGGTACAGTAAGTGAGAATGCATCAACTTGAGCAAATAAAATCAAATTGGTTAAAATTAGATGACGGAGATAATTATTATTTTTAGCGATGGTCTACCCCAAGTCCTCAAAAGGTGAAATAAAGTACCTACTCGACATGCAGTTTAGATTTTTTTTTAGGAATCTAGTTCTTGCTATGCGTAAAATTCTTTGTGACGGTTCTATCACGACTGCCATGAGTTGTATGTTCTTATATCCCCATCAAGCCTAATATGGCTTCTCGTGATCCATCATACATACGATACATACTGTTGATACGACGACAGTGAGTTTATGAATAAGGACGTTAAATGAACCATTTATGGATGGTTTTATTTATTATCAACTCTACTACTAAACTCTAGTTTCTTTCCTGAAGTGATAAGGCTGTTTAACAATACCCCAATTTAACTTTTTACTATTCCGATACATAGAAGAATGATACGGTTAACGATCCACTTACTTATCAATTTTAAATAGTATGTTCTTATATCCCCATTAGCTCACGATTACTACATGACTAGCTCCAATAATAATGTCATCATAACGGGCCAAGCTCGAGGAGCTCGTGGCTAAGTAATAACAGCCGCACGAGTCGATCCATCAGCTTAAGCTATGCTTGCTGTGGTTGTTCCGTGGATGGGTGACCGTCTTTACGTTCCGAGACTCCTCCGTGCCTCGTAAAGCACGTTAAGCCATTGGTCCTGGTTGTCATTCGTGGATCTTTGAAAGTCGTTACGGATCGACAGAAGCTAGTCTTACCAAGGGGTATCGTATTACCCAGTTACTGTGTTGTGGAGTTCAGATAGGCAGTCGCTCCAAAATACTGGTATTCAGCTACATCCGGTTAGACTGGAAGCCGACCCCAACATATGTATTAGTGTAGTGGTGGGAAAAGGCTAGACAGATTGATTGAATGGGTAAAGCTCAGATAATGCATTCTTTTCAATCAGGAAGGAATCCAGAACTTATCAATTTCATATAGTCATAGGCTGTGTATTCAAAGTTACATTGGGTTTTATTGATTGTAGTATTTAGGTATTTAACCGAAAGAGGCCGCCTTGTCGAAGTGTTGCCAAAATCTGTACGACATAGATTTCTATTCTATTCCGTTTTGTCCCTTTATTCAATTCGATGACGTCGAAAACCTTTTAAAATCTTATGGAAATATTATAAATCATTCATTTTGAATACATTTTATCAAAATTCGGTTCTTCCTTCTCCAGCCCTCAGCTCAGGTTCTTAAAGTCATCTTAAAATATCGTCTTATACGTCTTAAGTCCGGAATTTTCTTGTTGGAACATGACTAGACATCATATTATCATACTATAGTGTTTACGGGTGCAATAGTTCAAATAGCGCTAATTGCTCATTTTGCGTATCAATCATCAAAAAGATATTTCTTAAAGAAAATTACTCTTGTTTCTTGGTAATGAATCTGTGGTTATCGTGAATATCATTGAAATGATCTAACATTACACGTATATGAATTGTAATCTATATTAAAAAAAAAAAAAAGATTTTAAATTTTACTTTATTTACAGTATGAATCACATGATTAAAACTCAACAGGTAACAAAAATATGGCAGTTAGCATCAAATAACAAAGGGCGACAAGAAGAGGGTGAGGCTGACGTACCACCACGCACTCCTCTGTTACCTTAAACGTTATCAGAGTCACTAGATACAGTAACTGATGAACAACTGATTAATTATCATTATGATGATCGATCAATTCTCTATCAGCGAGTAGTCGTTGGTAGCTTATCTCCTGGCGGGCTTGGGGATGGAATCACCCTCCGCGTGGAAGCCACTTTCGTCAGCGTAGTAGGTGATGACCTGGGGCTTGCCGTCCTGACCGGGGTAGCTGTAGGAGCCGCGGACAACCACGACCGTTTGGGGCTTGTTCTCCTCATTCAAAGCTTCCTTCAGTTGACCCTCTTCTTGGCGGCTGATGCCATCGTCAGACTCGAATCTGTTGAAAATAAAGCGATTAATAACATTTGGGTATGTTGTAAAGGTACACCACATATTTGGAAAAAATAAAACAATGTATTACATAAAGTTGTATTGACCGCTGGGCTGCTGGTCGAATTCGGACCGGGTGATCTGCGGGGTCTCAGCGGGGGCAGCGGCGGCGACGGCCACGAGGGCGAGGGCGACAATGATCATCTGCACCAGACAATACACATATATTATCAACAGACCATAACAATTATTGACAAGGACTCATAACAAAATAATACTTAAATTAAAAAAAGATCTTTTCACTCAATGATCTTTTCAACGAACTTTTAACTTTTTTTAAGAAATTATGTTAAAACTTATTTAAATTTAAATTTTGTCGTAGATAAAATATGAATACATACGGATTTCATGTTTGATAGGGTTTGTTCGGTGGCTGATGTGCGACTGATGCTAGATCGATCGCAAAATGAGCTTTTATACATTTCTATCGGAACGTCTAATGTACGATGTCGTCAATCCGGATTTGTTAATTGATGGCCTAAAGTATGCGTGATATCTTTATCTTAAAGTTGATAATAATTTTTACCTTAGTATAGATGAGGGAAAATAAAGAAAATTAATAAAATATTCAATAGACTTTATGTAGGTATAAATGGGGAATCGGCCCGACACTTTATAATTTTCTTGTTCTATTACATCAAATAACAATATGAACCAAATTGTTTATTTTTACCCAATCCGACTAAAGTTACCAAATTTTTAAAAAAAAGTGACTTTTAACATGGTCACCTGGGAAGGCTCTTATTTTATTAAAACATATTATGCGGAAACTAATTATGATTCAAGTCATTAGGTGGCCGAAAATAGATGTATTACCAGTTTTCATCTAAAATTTATCAAAATTTATCATTTTTGATTATGAAATAAACTTATTATTATTTTTATGGGGTCCAGGACCTTTGGAAGGTGCACGCGGGGCCGAAGCCAACTCGCAGAGGCCCGTTAGACGTTTTTAATGAAATGAGGCACCAACCGATGATTATCCCTGCTATCTTATTACGCAACACATTTTCAATAAGAATTTGAGAGGAATTTGATATCATTTAAACTAGAAATTGAAAAAATTTACGACTTTCGTATTACGTAACTCTAAAATCTTTGATAGCAACTGCAGTTAGAATGAGACGCTAAAGAGTGAACGATAAGCGTCTAAAAAGGCTATATTCGAATTACGTAACCATTGTGACAGCGGTCAGTTTGTTTAAAATCAACCAGCAATTTGTTTCTTCTGTCAGATCTAATAGAAGGCAATGTACTCGTTACATTGGAGACAGAGTTTATTGGAGTGATCTTACTGACTACGTTTACCTGGCTATAAATTGGACTCCTTAACGTTTAGTAAACAAGAAAAACATTACAGTCTTACCATGTCGAAACGGGGGAAAACGCTAAACAGTCAATCTCGTGTGTGGTGAAATTGTCAAATTATTTTGAACGTGAATCAGTTAACGATGGGCCCGGATTTTCCGCTTGTCAATTTGACAAGCGGAAAATCCTGCTAGAACGCTATGATATTATTTTGAAGAGAGTAACATTCTTACGTCAAGTAAATATAGTCACATATTGGGACAATGTCGTGTTTATTGACGAAACATGGAACCATACGGTTTCGCGGACATAGACCGATGATACAGCGGCCTCCACCTCAAAAGTTCCATCGGGAATAGGAGCCCGACTTATTATATGTCACGCGGGATCAGCTTCTCAAGGTTTTATTCCAGATGCCTCCTCGCATTCGCCTCTAAAACTACAAGTGATTACTATAAGGAAATTAATTTTGAGGTTTTTAAAGAGTGGTTTAAGAAGCTGCTAGTCAGCTTAGAAAACCCATCTAAAATCATAATGTACAATACACCGTTTCATTCTGTACAAGTTGATAAACCACCGACTCAAGCAAATAAAAAGCAAGAAATTGTCTCGTGGCTGGTAAGAAATGGTGTGGATGCAAGTCCAACTTTATTAAAAGTTGAGTTGTTGCGAAATGCATTTTTTTTGGTAAATTATGTACTTGTCTTATTTAGCTCCTTAAATTTACGAAAGAATAAAAAAAAATGGGAAAGGGATTCGCCTGATGATTTTTAAAATTCACATACGTTTCAAATCCGTATCGATTCATTCACTTTAATCGATGTTTTTAAGCAGGTCACCTCACTATGAAGATAAAACTGACAGACGTCAAATGTTACCTATAAAAATGGCCTTACTTTAGGTTCAAACTTTATTTAAATGTATGAAAGTTTATGTTTGATAGTGCATTTCGTATTCACCGACATAACACTGTTACTGTGCTAAACACCCATTCAATGTTCAACACTTAGAAATAAAACAATATTACGTAGGTACTAAGGTACCTACGTAACCACACCACGATTTAAGAATCGTGGTGTGGTGAGTATGTTCATTGATGTCCTTACATAATCCACTGTCATAAAATGGTTCCAGCTATGCTTGTTTTTGTTGTATTTGTTTTTCCAATGAAGAACAAGCTCAGTACAGTGGATACAGTACGAGGTACGAATTTGTCTTTCAATAAAATACCTCGTTTCTGAAATATCATAATATATATCTTTAGTTTAGGCTGTAAGCACTTGTCACAGAAGAGAACTTGGTCGGTGGGTCGTCTTAGGGGCGGATAACTTTCACAATCTTCACAAACCTCCCCGCTTCGATTAACATACCACTATTATTGATTTATCAATGAGGTTTTACACAAAAGCATATTCACAATTTATCAAAACGATGTTCACTTACACAATTTCGTAATAGTTAAGGAGATTAAACGAGTAAATCCTAAAAATATTACAAAGAAAATCCAATGCAATCCAAAATTTTTAGGAATAATCATTGACAGCCAGTGAACTTGGAAGCCGCAGGCAGAAGATATATGTAAACGTTTAAGCACAGCCGCGTTTATGTTGCATAGTCTATCGAAAAAAGTAAACTTACTGACAATACTAGTGGCTTACCATGGTCTAGTGATTTCCATCTTAAGATTTGGTATAATATTTTGGGGTCACTGTAGTGAGTGAGAAAGCATCTTCAAAAGCTCAAAAGCGCTGTCTGAGAGCTATTTTTGGTCTTAAAGTAACACAGTTGCATACCTATATTTAAGTCACATACATTATTAACCTTTCCATGCCTTTATATCCTCGAATTAGCAATATTTATAATAACAAAACGCAACTTTAATAGAAACTAGAAAACGAAGTACAGCTATGAGATCTCAATACCAGAATCTATTATGCACTCGAGTATTTAAAACTAGCTTACTAAAAAGAAATGTAATTTGTATGGCTCCTGTAATCTTTAATAAAATACCTGACCAAATTAAAAACTTACCGTTGCAAACATTTAAAAATCGTTCACACACTTACTTAGGTATATAAAAATGTTATTATTCTGTACAAGATTTCTTAGATGATAAGTTTTTGTAATATCTTCATTATCCTCTGCTACGTAATACATTTGCATGCTATATTAAGGCAGAATGTACATGGATTATAAAGTTCAACAACTTACTTTTATGTACCTACATTCTAAGCAAATAAAGACCTATTCTATTCTATTATAATGCAACGAGTAGGTACATTGCCTTCTATTAGATATGACAGAAGAAACAAATTGCTCGTTGATTTTAAACAAACTGACCGCTGTCAAAATGGTTACGTAATTCGAATATAGCCTTTTTAGACGCTTATCGTTCACTCTTTAGCGTCTCATTCAGACTGCAGTTGCTATCAAAGATTTTAGAGTTACGTAATATGAAAGTCGTAATTTTTTTTAATTTCTAGTTTAAATGATATCAATTCCACTAAATTTTTTATTGAAAATGTGTTGCGTAATTAGATAGCAGGGATAATCGTCGGTTGGTGCCTCATTTCATTAAAAACGTCTAACGGGCCTCTGCGAGTTGGCTTCGGCCCCGCGTGCACCTTCCAAAGGTCCTGGACCCCAGAGCCCTGAGAAATAAATATAATAATAAGTTTATTTCATAATCAACAGGTTTAAACAAATAAGTTGTAGAGGCCTTCTTTTAAGTATGGAGATACCTGGACCAGAAGACCTCAAGAGACCTTAGATATCAGCAGCTTGGGATCCCGCCGAAGACGAATCAGTCAGGTAATCTTTATACTTAGTTCAATAAAGCTTCGACACTGTAATATTTACCTTATTGTCATAAAACTACCGTCATTATAATATGCGCCGTTTTACGACTTTGGTTTGAAGACGAGTATCTAATTTAACTTAATTAGGTACTTGTTCGTGTAAAATAAAATAGTGAGCGATATCGGTAATAATTTGTAAGTACCTTCGTTGGTAAGTTATTCCCTCTCTCTCGTTATGATAAAGTTGATGGTTCCATAAATATATAAAATATAATGTTTGTTTTATTTTCCCTCTTTTAAAGCTGATAAATTTTAGATGGAAACTGGTAGTACATCTATTTTCGGCCACCTTATGACTCGAATCATAATAAGTATCCGCTTAATTTGTTTGAATAAAATAAGAGCCTTCCCAGGTTACCATGTTAGTAGTCGCATTTTTTTTTTTAATTTGGGTACTTATGTTTCGGATTAAAAATGTTGGTAATAGTCTAAATAAGGTTATTAGGGAAAGAAAAATTGGAAATGTTGCCCGGGAGGTAATGTAAGGTATCTGTAGGCATAAATTTCATATTCCTAATAATTAAAAAGCAGAACCATCATATCGTAGAAAGTTCACACAAACATGCAGACATGCAAGCAAGCATACACCATGCATGCAGCAAGCATGCATCATGCAAGCGAGCATGCAACATGCAGCAGGCATGGTTTCTGTCACGGCTCCGGCGCTGCGGGGCTCCGGCGGTCCCACGCGAGCTTATCGTCGCAGATGTGTTTATCGCTCACGTGCTCCTCAGCTAACGGGCCGCCTCGCCCTTCCGCGCCTACGAGATTTTAAATTACACTCTATGGGTAGGGCAGACAAGACTACGTGGAGTCGGTTTTACAGCGATTCGTTTCTGTCACTAACTTATGTAGCACAACATATTGACTTTTTAAGACAATATTTTAGTTTAAGATTTATAATTAAATTTAACAGAAATGGCAATATGCCTAAAAAAAATATTCCAAATAAAACTCTGCCATCTTAAAAGTATGCCATTGTAAATTCGGACATAAAAACATTCGGCCAAACAATCATTTTACTAAATATTTTTTAGGCCTTTAAAATATTCGTTTAAAGAAGATTATTGCCAAGTGTGTTATGCCAAATAAATTTCGGAGTATCAAGATTCTGCCAGATAGAGGGAACCCACCTCAGACACCGCAGGATAAAAAATGAAACTACATATAATATCACCATAGATTAACGTACGAGTATATTGATTATTTTCTTAAATATAACAGTCCGAAAAGGAGTAAAGGAAAAAATAAATCAATAACAAAAAAGATCGGTTAGTCGTTGGGTCGTTGTTTTTTTTTTAACCTAATTCATTTGACCCCTACAAAAGGTCAAAAAACGATAGGTCCGTCGATGTATGGAATTTAGGTTCGTTTTTAAGACGTTCCGGGTAGAATTTGATTCGATTGCAATCGCCTCGTAAAGCCCGCTTCGATTTATGGCCTGAATTTTTAGTCACCGTCCAAATTTTGATATTAATCTTTGGCGAAAATCATTGAATACGTGTTTTTTCTTTTAGTATCACTCAATACAAAAATATTGAGTTATCACATCACAAAAATATTATTATTGAAAACAAAAAAGTGATTGCTATATAAAGGGAATTGCTCAGTTTGTTAGGGTGATCTGGCTAAGCGTGGACAAGATCTTTACTAATAAATCGTTGAGTTCCCTTCAAAATGGTTGAGCTAAACGGTGCTGATCCATGCGTCATGTTCGTGAACGGGCGCCATCAGTAGGGACTGGTCATCTCTTATCTGCCACGGCTTATTTTAATTTTTGAATTATTTTATTTTTGATTTTTTATTACGGACGCTTTTTACGTACACGTCTTTCTGCATTGTTCTCACATGTATAATTTCAACATGAATGATGTAAACAATATTTTGTAAGAATATAATTTTTTTTAAAAGAGTGTCCGTGGAGTTTCTTGCCCGTTCTTCTCCATAGGAACCTACGCTTTGGAATGGGCAACTAGCTTCATATTTCTGACTGACTGACTCCTTGACAATTCAAAAGTGCCTGTAAATGGTTTAATTGAAATAAATGCTTTGAGTTTGAGTTTGAGTTTGCTTACATTTTAAAAACTACTTATCTATAGGAATGCAAATATTATAGTAAAGTTGTAGCAAGATGCAAGAATTAGCTTCAACTGGCATGTGAAAAATTTTAACCTTGCCTGGTAAAATCTTTGTAATAAGCATAGTTTTTTCTATAAAGATTATTTGCCAGTAGTATTTTGATATAATCTGATTATTTACACATTAAAGGGTTATATTAGGGTGGTTAAAATAAAACTATTAGTTTTTATGACTTTACTCAAGAGTCATAAACTATAAAAATATTGACATTATTTTCGTGCCTAGCCCAGCTTAAATATTATTAATATTGCTTCGTAAAAATCATTTTTACCGGGCATCTTGTCCACGCTTAGCCGAAACTCGTGATTCCCTTTAGTATTTAGTGCCAAAAATTACAACTTTTCAACAGAGGTCTTAAATTATGGCTTGAAAATTACCACGATACTTAACAACACCCTCACAGATCGGACAGGATCTTTTTACATGTTGTATAACTGCTCTGAGTATGTAGGTAGCTAACTGTGGTCCAGTAGGACCAAAAAAATATTCTTTAGATGTGAGTGTGTACTTTGGAAATTGCGAGGATCACAACTGGTCAATTATTTTTTGCCAGTTGATGAATGGAGAAATCCAGACGAAATATCGAATCGTTGCCAGAGCGGTTGTTAGAGAGGTTCACGTGCTGATCATGTCACCGGCACGCATACCTCTTCACTTGGAACTCAGCAATCCTTTCTAATAAAGCTTTACTACTTACTGCTATTTCTGGGTACAGTAAGTGAGAATGCATCAACTTGAGCAAATAAAATCAAATTGGTTAAAATTAGATGACGGAGATAATTATTATTTTTAGCGATGGTCTACCCCAAGTCCTCAAAAGGTGAAATAAAGTACCTACTCGACATGCAGTTTAGATTTTTTTTTAGGAATCTAGTTCTTGCTATGCGTAAAATTCTTTGTGACGGTTCTATCACGACTGCCATGAGTTGTATGTTCTTATATCCCCATCAAGCCTAATATGGCTTCTCGTGATCCATCATACATACGATACATACTGTTGATACGACGACAGTGAGTTTATGAATAAGGACGTTAAATGAACCATTTATGGATGGTTTTATTTATTATCAACTCTACTACTAAACTCTAGTTTCTTTCCTGAAGTGATAAGGCTGTTTAACAATACCCCAATTTAACTTTTTACTATTCCGATACATAGAAGAATAATACGGTTAACGATCCACTTACTTATCAATTTTAAATAGTATGTTCTTATATCCCCATTAGCTCACGCTTACTACATGACTAGCTCCAATAATAATGTCATCATAACGGGCCAAGCTCGAGGAGCTCGTGGCTAAGTAATAACAGCCGCACGAGTCGATCCATCAGCTTAAGCTATGCTTGCTGTGGTTGTTCCGTGGATGGGTGACCGTCTTTACGTTCCGAGACTCCTCCGTGCCTCGTAAAGCACGTTAAGCCATTGGTCCTGGTTGTCATTCGTGGATCTTTGAAAGTCGTTACGGATCGACAGAAGCTAGTCTTACCAAGGGGTATCGTATTACCCAGTTACTGTGTTGTGGAGGTCAGATAGGCAGTCGCTCCAAAATACTGGTATTCAGCTACATCCGGTTAGACTGGAAGCCGACCCCAACATATGTATTAGTGTAGTGGTGGGAAAAGGCTAGACAGATTGATTGAATGGGCAAAGCTCAGATAATGCATTCTTTTCAATCAGGAAGGAATCCAGAACTTATCAATTTCATATAGTCATAGGCTGTGTATTCAAAGTTACATTGGGTTTTATTGATTGTAGTATTTAGGTATTTAACCGAAAGAGGCCGCCTTGTCGAAGTGTTGCCAAAATCTGTACGACATAGATTTCTATTCTATTCCGTTTTGTCCCTTTATTCAATTCGATGACGTCGAAAACCTTTCAAAATCTTATGGAAATATTATAAATCATTCATTTTGAATACATTTTATCAAAATTTTGTTCTTCCTTCTCCAGCCCTCAGCTCAGGTTCTTAAAGTCATCTTAAAATATCGTCTTATACGTCTTAAGTCCGGAATTTTCTTGTTGGAACATGACTAGACATCATATTATCATACTATAGTGTTTACGGGTGCAATAGTTCAAATAGCGCTAATTGCTCATTTTGCGTATCAATCATCAAAAAGATATTTCTTAAAGAAAATTACTCTTGTTTCTTGGTAATGAATCTGTGGTTATCGTGAATATCATTGAAATGATCTAACATTACACGTATATGAATTGTAATCTATATTAAAAAAAAAAAAAAAATTAAAATTTTACTTTATTTACAGTATGAATCACATGATTAAAACTCAACAGGTAACAAAAATATGGCAGTTAGCATCAAATAACAAAGGGCGACAAGAAGAGGGTGAGGCTGACGTACCACCACGCACTCCTCTGTTACCTTAAACGTTATCAGAGTCACTAGATACAGTAACTGATGAACAACTGATTAATTATCATTATGATGATCGATCAATTCTCTATCAGCGAGTAGTCGTTGGTAGCTTATCTCCTGGCGGGCTTGGGGATGGAATCACCCTCCGCGTGGAAGCCACTTTCGTCAGCGTAGTAGGTGATGACCTGGGGCTTGCCGTCCTGACCGGGGTAGCTGTAGGAGCCGCGGACAACCACGACCGTTTGGGGCTTGTTCTCCTCATTCAAAGCTTCCTTCAGTTGACCCTCTTCTTGGCGGCTGATGCCATCGTCGGACTCGAATCTGTTGAAAATAAAGCGATTAATAACATTTGGGTATGTTGTAAAGGTACACCACATATTTGGAAAAAATAAAACAATGTATTACATAAAGTTGTATTGACCGCTGGGCTGCTGGTCGAATTCGGACCGGGTGATCTGCGGGGTCTCAGCGGGGGCAGCGGCGGCGACGGCCACGAGGGCGAGGGCGACAATGATCATCTGCACCAGACAATACACATATATTATCAACAGACCATAACAATTATTGACAAGGACTCATAACAAAATAATACTTAAATTAAAAAAAGATCTTTTCACTCAATGATCTTTTCAACGAACTTTTAACTTTTTTTAAGAAATTATGTTAAAACTTATTTAAATTTAAATTTTGTCGTAGATAAAATATGAATACATACGGATTTCATGTTTGATAGGGTTTGTTCGGTGGCTGATGTGCGACTGATGCTAGATCGATCGCAAAATGAGCTTTTATACATTTCTATCGGAACGTCTAATGTACGATGTCGTCAATCCGGATTTGTTAATTGATGGCCTAAAGTATGCGTGATATCTTTATCTTAAAGTTGATAATATTTTTTACCTTAGTATAGATGAGGGAAAATAAAGAAAATTAATAAAATATTCAATAGACTTTATGTAGGTATAAATGGGGAATCGGCCCGACACTTTATAATTTTCTTGTTCTATTACATCAAATAACAATATGAACCAAATTGTTTATTTTTACCCAATCCGACTAAAGTTACCAAATTTTAAAAAAAAAGCGACTTTTAACATGGTCACCTGGGAAGGCTCTTATTTTATTAAAACATATTATGCGGAAACTAATTATGATTCAAGTCATTAGGTGGCCGAAAATAGATGTACTACCAGTTTTCATCTAAAAATTATCAAAATTTATCATTTTTGATTATGAAATAAACTTACTATTATTTTTATGGGGTCCAGGACCTTTGGAAGGTGCACGCGGGGCCGAAGCCAACTCGCAGAGGCCCGTTAGACGTTTTTAATGAAATGAGGCACCAACCGATGATTAACCCTGCTATCTTATTACGCAACACATTTTCAATAAGAATTTGAGAGGAATTGATATCATTTAAACTAGAAATTGAAAAAATTTACGACTTTCGTATTACGTAACTCTAAAATCTTTGATAGCAACTGCAGTTAGAATGAGACGCTAAAGAGTGAACGATAAGCGTCTAAAAAGGCTATATTCGAATTACGTAACCATTGTGACAGCGGTCAGTTTGTTTAAAATCAACCAGCAATTTGTTTCTTCTGTCAGATCTAATAGAAGGCAATGTACTCGTTGCATTGGAGACAGAGTTTATTGGAGTGATCTTACGACTACGTTTACTTGGCTATAAATTGGACTCCTTAACGTTTAGTAAACAAGAAAAACATTACAGTTTTACCATGTCGAAACGGGGGAAAACGCTAAACAGTCAATCTCGTGTGTGGTGAAATTGTCAAATTATTTTGAACGTGAATCAGTTAACGATGGGCCTCTTTAACCATTGACACAATCGAGAAAACGCGTTGCCGAAGAATTGGGAATAAGGAAGAGGACAGTAACTCAAATTCTGAAAGAGAAATACGGACCATCAGGCTCAGAAGATAATACTTTACGTACACCGAAAAAAAGAAAGAAGGACAAGAAAATTGTTGGCGTTGATAATTTTGATCCTGCTGCAATTCGCAACCACATTTATGGATATTACTCGAGAAAAGAATATCCTACACGGGAAAAGCTAATGAGTTCGTTAAAAGACGCAGGCTTATTTTTTGACGGTAAATCGTCTCTATCAAAGGTTTTGAAATCGATTGGCTTTAGATTTAAAATCGAATATATTTAAGTATCGTATTAATTATTGAATTATCGTCGCAGCAGGATTTTCCGCTTGTCAATTTGACAAGCGGAAAATCCTGCTAGAACGCTATGATATTATTTTGAAGAGAGTAACATTCTTACGTCAAGTAAATATAGTCACATATTGGGACAATGTCGTGTTTATTGACGAAACATGGAACCATACGGTTTCGCGGACATAGACCGATGATACAGCGGCCTCCACCTCAAAAGTTCCATCGGAAATAGGAGCCCGACTTATTATATGTCACGCGGGATCAGCTTCTCAAGGTTTTATTCCAGATGCCTCCTCGCATTCGCCTCTAAAACTACAAGTGATTACTATAAGGAAATTAATTTTGAGGTTTTTAAAGAGTGGTTTAAGAAGCTGCTAGTCAGCTTAGAAAACCCATCTAAAATCATAATGGACAATACACCGTTTCATTCTGTACAAGTTGATAAACCACCGACTCAAGCAAATAAAAAGCAAGAAATTGTCTCGTGGCTGGTAAGAAATGGTGTGGATGCAAGTCCAACTTTATTAAAAGTTGAGTTGTTGCGAAATGCATTTTTTTTGGTAAATTATGTACTTGTCTTATTTAGCTCCTTAAATTTACGAAAGAATAAAAAAAAATGGGAAAGGGATTCGCCTGATGATTTTTAAAATTCACATACGTTTCAAATCCGTATCGATTCATTCACTTTAATCGATGTTTTTAAGCAGGTCACCTCACTATGAAGATAAAACTGACAGACGTCAAATGTTACCTATAAAAATGGCCTTACTTTAGGTTCAAGCTTTATTTAAATGTATGAAAGTTTATGTTTGATAGTGCATTTCGTATTCACCGACATAACACTGTTACTGTGCTAAACACCCATTCAATGTTCAACACTTAGAAATAAAACAATATTACGTAGGTACTAAGGTACCTACGTAACCACACCACGATTTAAGAATCGTGGTGTGGTGAGTATGTTCATTGATGTCCTTACATAATCCACTGTCATAAAATGGTTCCAGCTATGCTTGTTTTTGTTGTATTTGTTTTTCCAATGAAGAACAAGCTCAGTACAGTGGATACAGTACGAGGTACGAATTTGTCTTTCAATAAAATACCTCGTTTCTGAAATATCATAATATATATCTTTAGTTTAGGCTGTAAGCACTTGTCACAGAAGAGAACTTGGTCGGTGGGTCGTCTTAGGGGCGGATAACTTTCACAATCTTCACAAACCTCCCCGCTTCGATTAACATACCACTATTATTGATTTATCAATGAGGTTTTACACAAAAGCATATTCACAATTTATCAAAACGATGTTCACTTACACAATTTCGTAATAGTTAAGGAGATTAAACGAGTAAATCCTAAAAATATTACAAAGAAAATCCAATGCAATCCAAAATTTTTAGGAATCATCATTGACAGCCAGTGAACTTGGAAGCCGCAGGCAGAAGATATATGTAAACGTTTAAGCACAGCCGCGTTTATGTTGCATAGTCTATCGAAAAAAGTAAACTTACTGACAATACTAGTGGCTTACCATGGTCTAGTGATTTCCATCTTAAGATTTGGTATAATATTTTGGGGTCACTGTAGTGAGTGAGAAAGCATCTTCAAAAGCTCAAAAGCGCTGTCTGAGAGCTATTTTTGGTCTTAAAGTAACACAGTTGCATACCTATATTTAAGTCACATACATTATTAACCTTTCCATGCCTTTATATCCTCGAATTAGCAATATTTATAATAACAAAACGCAACTTTAATAGAAACTAGAAAACGAAGTACAGCTATGAGATCTCAATACCAGAATCTATTATGCACTCGAGTATTTAAAACTAGCTTACTAAAAAGAAATGTAATTTGTATGGCTCCTGTAATCTTTAATAAAATACCTGACCAAATTAAAAACTTACCGTTGCAAACATTTAAAAATCGTTCACACACTTACTTAGGTATATAAAAATGTTATTATTCTGTACAAGATTTCTTAGATGATAAGTTTTTGTAATATCTTCATTATCCTCTGCTACGTAATACATTTGCATGCTATATTAAGGCAGAATGTACATGGATTATAAAGTTCAACAACTTACTTTTATGTACCTACATTCTAAGCAAATAAAGACCTATTCTATTCTATTATAATGCAACGAGTAGGTACATTGCCTTCTATTAGATATGACAGAAGAAACAAATTGCTCGTTGATTTTAAACAAACTGACCGCTGTCAAAATGGTTACGTAATTCGAATATAGCCTTTTTAGACGCTTATCGTTCACTCTTTAGCGTCTCATTCAGACTGCAGTTGCTATCAAAGATTTTAGAGTTACGTAATATGAAAGTCGTAATTTTTTTTAATTTCTAGTTTAAATGATATCAATTCCACTAAATTTTTTATTGAAAATGTGTTGCGTAATTAGATAGCAGGGATAATCGTCGGTTGGTGCCTCATTTCATTAAAAACGTCTAACGGGCCTCTGCGAGTTGGTTTCGGCCCCGCGTGCACCTTCCAAAGGTCCTGGACCCCAGAGCCCTGAGAAATAAATATAATAATAAGTTTATTTCATAATCAACAGGTTTAAACAAATAAGTTGTAGAGGCCTTCTTTTAAGTATGGAGATACCTGGACCAGAAGACCTCAAGAGACCTTAGATATCAGCAGCTTGGGATCCCGCCGAAGACGAATCAGTCAGGTAATCTTTATACTTAGTTCAATAAAGCTTCGACACTGTAATATTTACCTTATTGTCATAAAACTACCGTCATTATAATATGCGCCGTTTTACGACTTTGGTTTGAAGACGAGTATCTAATTTAACTTAATTAGGTACTTGTTCGTGTAAAATAAAATAGTGAGCGATATCGGTAATAATTTGTAAGTACCTTCGTTGGTAAGTTATTCCCTCTCTCTCGTTATGATAAAGTTGATGGTTCCATAAATATATAAAATATAATGTTTGTTTTATTTTCCCTCTTTTAAAGCTGATAAATTTTAGATTGAAACTGGTAGTACATCTATTTTCGGCCACCTTATGACTTGAATCATAATAAATATCCGCTTAATTTGTTTGAATAAAATAAGAGCCTTCCCAGGTGACCATGTTAGTAGTCGCATTTTTTTTTTTAATTTGGGTACTTATGTTTCGGATTGGGTAAAAATAATGGTATAATAAATGACAGGCAAATAAAATATTAAATTTTAACCAGCTTTCGCTTAGCCACTGACTAACGAAACCCCCCGTTGTGACTGCCTATACCTATTCAAGTTTTAAATAAATATACTACTCGCCTGCCATTTATTTATACATAGTATACTTCATGAGCCAATTATGACACCAGGATTTTCACATACGGCATGATAGCCGCGCGTCACGGGTACGATACGACTGCCGCTACTCTTGCCGGCTACGAGGCTACGGCGGCGTAGCAATGCGTCGTAGCAAAGGAAAGACTTAGACCATGTAAAATTACTTAAACCATGATCTTTAAGAACTTGATCGGCCGATAAAAACTGTAGCGATGTGTGAAGTCTCTAATTCGGCTAGTTATTCGTTGACATGCACACACGTACGAGATCGGTCGCTTGCCATGCAGACAGTGGTATGACCTTGACCGCCAACCGTCTCGCGCGCATTCTGATACATTATGTACGCTCCTATACTTTTATTGCTAATAATCTTCAGATTGTATAACCATCGGACATCTTTAAGACTTTTTAAAACTTACGAAAACATTCCTCCTAAACTAAATAAGCTTGTGCTAGTAATTTGAGTGCAATGGGTGATTTAAAGATCCACAGTACCAAAATAATTCTTATTCTTTTATGTATTTAAAATGCCATATCTTTCTTCTTATCTAAAAAAATGCTGTTCGTTCGTAAGCGCAACACTTGAGAAAGGGTGGATCAATTTGGTTAAAATTTGTTTAAAAATGTTGGTAATAGTCTAAATAAGGTTATTAGGGAAAGAAAAATTGGAAATGTTGCCCGGGAGGTAATGTAAGGTATCTGTAGGCATAAATTTCATATTCCTAATAATTAAAAAGCAGAACCATCATATCGCAGAAAGTTCACACAAACATGCAGACATGCAAGCAAGCATACACCATGCATGCAGCAAGCATGCATCATGCAAGCGAGCATGCAACATGCAGCAGGCATGGTTTCTGTCACGGCTCCGGCGCTGCGGGGCTCCGGCGGTCCCACGCGAGCTTATCGTCGCAGATGTGTTTATCGCTCACGTGCTCCTCAGCTAACGGGCCGCCTCGCCCCTCCGCGCCTACGTGATTTTAAATTAAATAGTTATTTGTTATACAAGAGTGCAAAGTACGAGTTTTTAAATTACACTCTATGGGTAGGGCAGACAAGACTACGTGGAGTCGGTTTTACAGCGATTCGTTTCATCTTAAAAGTATGCCATTGTAAATTCGGACATAAAAACATTCGGCCAAACAATCATTTTACTAAATATTTTTTAGGCCTTTAAAATATTCGTTTAAAGAAGATTATTGCCAAGTGTGTTATGCCAAATAAATTTCGGAGTATCAAGATTCTGCCAGATAGAGGGAACCCACCTCAGACACCGCAGGATAAAAAATGAAACTACTTAAAATATCACCATAGAGTAACGTACGAGTATATTGATTATTTTCTTAAATATAACAGTCCGAAAAGGAGTAAAGGAAAAAATAAGTCAATAACAAAAAAGATCGGTTAGTCGTTGGGTCGTTGTTTTTTTTTTTAACCTTATTCATTTGACCCCTACAAAAGGTCAAAAAACGATAGGTCCGTCGATGTATGGAATTTAGGTTCGTTTTTAAGACGTTCCGGGTAGAATTTGATTCGATTGCAATCGCCTCGTAAAGCCGCTTCGATTTATGGCCTGAATTTTTAGTCACCGTCCAAATTTTGATATTAATGTTTGGCGAAAATCATTGAATACGTGTTTTTTCTTTTAGTATCACTCAATACAAAAATATTGAGTTATCACATCACAAAAATATTATTATTGAAAACAAAAAAGTGATTGCTATATAAAGGGAATTGCTCAGTTTGTTAGGGTGATCTGGCTAAGCGTGGACAAGATCTTTACTAATAAATCGTTGAGTTCCCTTCAAAATGGTTGAGCTAAACGGTGCTGATCCATGCGTCATGTTCGTGAACGGGCGCCATCAGTAGGGACTGGTCATCTCTTATCTGCCACGGCTTATTTTAATTTTTGAATTGTTTTATTTTTGATTTTTTATTACGGACGCTTTTTACGTACACGTCTTTCTGCATTGTTCTCACATGTATGGAATGGGCAACTAGCTTCATATTTCTGACTGACTGACTCCTTGACAATTCAAAAGTGCCTGTAAATGGTTTAATTGAAATAAATGCTTTGAGTTTGAGTTTGAGTTTGAGTTTGCTTACATTTTAAAAACTACTTATCTATAGGAATGCAAATATTATAGTAAAGTTGTAGCAAGATGCAAGAATTAGCTTCAACTGGCATGTGAAAAATTTTAACCTTGCCTGGTAAAATCTTTGTAATAAGCATAGTTTTTTCTATAAAGATTATTTGCCAGTAGTATTTTGATATAATCTGATTATTTACACATTAAAGGGTTATATTAGGGTGGTTAAAATAAAACTATTAGTTTTTATGACTTTACTCAAGAGTCATAAACTATAAAAATATTGACATTATTTTCGTGCCTAGCCCAGCTTAAATATTATTAATATTGCTTCGTAAAAATCATTTTTACCGGGCATCTTGTCCACGCTTAGCCGAAACTCGTGATTCCCTTTAGTATTTAGTGCCAAAAATTACAACTTTTCAACAGAGGTCTTAAATTATGGCTTGAAAATTACCACGATACTTAACAACACCCTCACAGATCGGACAGGATCTTTTTACATGTTGTATAACTGCTCTGAGTATGTAGGTAGCTAACTGTGGTCCAGTAGGACCAAAAAAATATTCTTTAGATGTGAGTGTGTACTTTGGAAATTGCGAGGATCACAACTGGTCAATTATTTTTTGCCAGTTGATGAATGGAGAAATCCAGACGAAATATCGAATCGTTGCCAGAGCGGTTGTTAGAGAGGTTCACGTGCTGATCATGTCACCGGCACGCATACCTCTTCACTTGGAACTCAGCAATCCTTTCTAATAAAGCTTTACTACTTACTGCTATTTCTGGGTACAGTAAGTGAGAATGCATCAACTTGAGCAAATAAAATCAAATTGGTTAAAATTAGATGACGGAGATAATTATTATTTTTAGCGATGGTCTACCCCAAGTCCTCAAAAGGTGAAATAAAGTACCTACTCGACATGCAGTTTAGTTTTTTTTTTAGGAATCTAGTTCTTGCTATGCGTAAAATTCTTTGTGACGGTTCTATCACGACTGCCATGAGTTGTATGTTCTTATATCCCCATCAAGCCTAATATGGCTTCTCGTGATCCATCATACATACGATACATACTGTTGATACGACGACAGTGAGTTTATGAATAAGGACGTTAAATGAACCATTTATGGATGGTTTTATTTATTATCAACTCTACTACTAAACTCTAGTTTCTTTCCTGAAGTGATAAGGCTGTTTAACAATACCCCAATTTAACTTTTTACTATTCCGATACATAGAAGAATGATACGGTTAACGATCCACTTACTTATCAATTTTAAATAGTATGTTCTTATATCCCCATTAGCTCACGCTTACTACATGACTAGCTCCAATAATAATGTCATCATAACGGGCCAAGCTCGAGGAGCTCGTGGCTAAGTAATAACAGCCGCACGAGTCGATCCATCAGCTTAAGCTATGCTTGCTGTGGTTGTTCCGTGGATGGGTGACCGTCTTTACGTTCCGAGACTCCTCCGTGCCTCGTAAAGCACGTTAAGCCATTGGTCCTGGTTGTCATTCGTGGATCTTTGAAAGTCGTTACGGATCGACAGAAGCTAGTCTTACCAAGGGGTATCGTATTACCCAGTTACTGTGTTGTGGAGGTCAGATAGGCAGTCGCTCCAAAATACTGGTATTCAGCTACATCCGGTTAGACTGGAAGCCGACCCCAACATATGTATTAGTGTAGTGGTGGGAAAAGGCTAGACAGATTGATTGAATGGGCAAAGCTCAGATAATGTATTCTTTTCAATCAGGAAGGAATCCAGAACTTATCAATTTCATATAGTCATAGGCTGTGTATTCAAAGTTACATTGGGTTTTATTGATTGTAGTATTTAGGTATTTAACCGAAAGAGGCCGCCTTGTCGAAGTGTTGCCAAAATCTGTACGACATAGATTTCTATTCTATTCCGTTTTGTCCCTTTATTCAATTCGATGACGTCGAAAACCTTTTAAAATCTTATGGATATATTATAAATCATTCATTTTGAATACTTTTTATCAAAATTCGGTTCTTCCTTCTCCAGCCCTCAGCTCAGGTTCTTAAAGTCATCTTAAAATATCGTCTTATACGTCTTAAGTCCGGAATTTTCTTGTTGGAACATGACTAGACATCATATTATCATACTATAGTGTTTACGGGTGCAATAGTTCAAATAGCGCTAATTTTGCGTATCAATCATCAAAAAGATATTTCTTAAAGAAAATTATTCTTGTTTCTTGGTAATGAATCTGTGGTTATCGTGAATATCATTGAAATGATCTAACATTACACGTATATAAATTGTAATCTATATTAAAAAAAAAAAAAAAGATTTTAAATTTTACTTTATTTACAGTATGAATCACATGATTAAAACTCAACAGGTAACAAAAATATGGCAGTTAGCATCAAATAACAAAGGGCGACAAGAAGAGGGTGAGGCTGACGTACCACCACGCACTCCTCTGTTACCTTAAACGTTATCAGAGTCACTAGATACAGTAACTGATGAACAACTGATTAATTATCATTATGATGATCGATCAATTCTCTATCAGCGAGTAGTCGTTGGTAGCTTATCTCCTGGCGGGCTTGGGGATGGAATCACCCTCCGCGTGGAAGCCACTTTCGTCAGCGTAGTAGGTGATGACCTGGGGCTTGCCGTCCTGACCGGGGTAGCTGTAGGAGCCGCGGACAACCACGACCGTTTGGGGCTTGTTCTCCTCATTCAAAGCTTCCTTCAGTTGACCCTCTTCTTGGCGGCTGATGCCATCGTCGGACTCGAATCTGTTGAAAATAAAGCGATTAATAACATTTTCTGTTAAAGGGTATGTAGTTGCTTGTAAAGGTACACCACATATTTGGAAAAAATAAAACAATGTATTACATAAAGTTGTATTGACCGCTGGGCTGCTGGTCGAATTCGGACCGGGTGATCTGCGGGGTCTCAGCGGGGGCAGCGGCGGCGACGGCCACGAGGGCGAGGGCGACAATGATCATCTGCACCAGATAATACACATATATTATCAACAGACCATAACAATTATTGACAAGGACTCATAACAAAATAATACTTAAATTAAAAAAAGATCTTTTCACTCAATGATCTTTTCAACGAACTTTTAACTTTTTTTAAGAAATTATGTTAAAACTTATTTAAATTTAAATTTTGTCGTAGATAAAATATGAATACATACGGATTTCATGTTTGATAGGGTTTGTTCGGTGGCTGATGTGCGACTGATGCTAGATCGATCGCAAAATGAGCTTTTATACATTTCTATCGGAACGTCTAATGTACGATGTCGTCAATCCGGATTTGTTAATTGATGGCCTAAAGTATGCGTGATATCTTTATCTTAAAGTTGATAATAATTTTTACCTTAGTATAGATGAGGGAAAATAAAGAAAATTAATAAAATATTCAATAGACTTTATGTAGGTATAAATGGGGAATCGGCCCGACACTTTATAATTTTCTTGTTCTATTACATCAAATAACAATATGAACCAAATTGTTTATTTTTACCCAATCCGACTAAAGTTACCAAATTTAAAAAAAAAAGTGACTTTTAACATGGTCACCTGGGAAGGCTCTTATTTTATTAAAACATATTATGCGGAAACTAATTATGATTCAAGTCATTAGGTGGCCGAAAATAGATGTACTACCAGTTTTCATCTAAAATTTATCAAAATTTATCATATTTGATTATGAAATAAACTTACTATTATTTTTATGGGGTCCAGGACCTTTGGAAGGTGCACGTGGGGCCGAAGCCAACTCGCAGAGGCCCGTTAGACGTTTTTAATGAAATGAGGCACCAACCGATGATTATCCCTGCTATCTTATTACGCAACACATTTTCAATAAGAATTTGAGAGGAATTGATATCATTTAAACTAGAAATTGAAAAAATTTACGACTTTCGTATTACGTAACTCTAAAATCTTTGATAGCAACTGCAGTTAGAATGAGACGCTAAAGAGTGAACGATAAGCGTCTAAAAAGGCTATATTCGAATTACGTAACCATTGTGACAGCGGTCAGTTTGTTTAAAATCAACCAGCAATTTGTTTCTTCTGTCAGATCTAATAGAAGGCAATGTACTCGTTGCATTGGAGACAGAGTTTATTGGAGTGATCTTACGACTACGTTTACTTGGCTATAAATTAGACTCCTTAACGTTTAGTAAACAAGAAAAACATTACAGTTTTACCATGTCGAAACGGGGGAAAACGCTAAACAGTCAATCTCGTGTGTGGTGAAATTGTCAAATTATTTTGAACGTGAATCAGTTAACGATGGGCCTCTTTAACCATTGACACAATCGAGAAAACGCGTTGCCGAAGAATTGGGAATAGGGAAGAGGACAGTAACTCAAATTCTGAAAGAGAAATACGGACCATCAGGCTCAGAAAATAATACTTTATGTACACCGAAAAAAAGAAAGAAGGACAAGAAAATTGTTGGCGTTGATAATTTTGATCCTGCTGCAATTCGCAACCACATTTATGGATATTACTCGAGAAAAGAATATCCTACACGGGAAAAGCTAATGAGTTCGTTAAAAGACGCAGGCTTATTTTTTGACGGTAAATCGTCTCTATCAAAGGTTTTGAAATCGATTGGCTTTAGATTTAAAATCGAATATATTTAAGTATCGTATTAATTATTGAATTATCGTCGCAGCAGGATTTTCCGCTTGTCAATTTGACAAGCGGAAAATCCTGCTAGAACGCTATGATATTATTTTGAAGAGAGTAACATTCTTACGTCAAGTAAATATAGTCACATATTGGGACAATGTCGTGTTTATTGACGAAACATGGAACCATACGGTTTCGCGGACATAGACCGATGATACAGCGGCCTCCACCTCAAAAGTTCCATCGGGAATAGGAGCCCGACTTATTATATGTCACGCGGGATCAGCTTCTCAAGGTTTTATTCCAGATGCCTCCTCGCATTCGCCTCTAAAACTACAAGTGATTACCATAAGGAAATTAATTTTGAGGTTTTTAAAGAGTGGTTTAAGAAGCTGCTAGTCAGCTTAGAAAACCCATCTAAAATAATAATGGACAATACACCGTTTCATTCTGTACAAGTTGATAAACCACCGACTCAAGCAAATAAAAAGCAAGAAATTGTCTCGTGGCTGGTAAGAAATGGTGTGGATGCAAGTCCAACTTTATTAAAAGTTGAGTTGTTGCGAAATGCATTTTTTTTGGTAAATTATGTACTTGTCTTATTTAGCTCCTTAAATTTACGAAAGAATAAAAAAAAATGGGAAAGGGATTCGCCTGATGATTTTTAAAATTCACATACGTTTCAAATCCGTATCGATTCATTCACTTTAATCGATGTTTTTAAGCAGGTCACCTCACTATGAAGATAAAACTGACAGACGTCAAATGTTACCTATAAAAATGGCCTTACTTTAGGTTCAAACTTTATTTAAATGTATGAAAGTTTATGTTTGATAGTGCATTTCGTATTCACCGACATAACACTGTTACTGTGCTAAACACCCATTCAATGTTCAACATTTAGAAATAAAACAATATTACGTAGGTACTAAGGTACCTACGCACGTATCCACACCACGATTTAAGAATCGTGGTGTGGTGAGTATGTTCATTGATGTCCTTACATAATCCACTGTCATAAAATGGTTCCAGCTATGCTTGTTTTTGTTATATTTGTTTTTCCAATGAAGAACAAGCTCAGTACAGTGGATACAGTACGAGGTACGAATTTGTCTTTCAATAAAATACCTCGTTTCTGAAATATCATAATATATATCTTTAGTTTAGGATGTAAGCACTTGTCACAGAAGAGAACTTGGTCGGTGGGTCGTCTTAGGGGCGGATAACTTTCACAATCTTCACAAACCTCCCCGCTTCGATTAACATACCACTATTATTGATTTATCAATGAGGTTTTACACAAAAGCATATTCACAATTTATCAAAACGATGTTCAGTTACACAATTTCGTAATAGTTAAGGAGAATAAACGAGTAAATCCTAAACATATTACAAAGAAAATCCAATGCAATCCAAAATTTTTAGGAATCATCATTGACAGCCAGTGAACTTGGAAGCCGCAGGCAGAAGATATATGTAAACGTTTAAGCACAGCCGCGTTTATGTTGCATAGTCTATCGAAAAAAGTAAACTTACTGACAATACTAGTGGCTTACCATGGTCTAGTGATTTCCATCTTAAGATTTGGTATAATATTTTGGGGTCACTGTAGTGAGTGAGAAAGCATCTTCAAAAGCTCAAAAGCGCTGTCTGAGAGCTATTTTTGGTCTTAAAGTAACACAGTTGCATACCTATATTTAAGTCACATACATTATTAACCTTTCCATGCCTTTATATCCTCGAATTAGCAATATTTATAATAACAAAACGCAACTTTAATAGAAACTAGAAAACGAAGTACAGCTATGAGATCTCAATACCAGAATCTATTATGCACTCGAGTATTTAAAATTAGCTTACTAAAAAGAAATGTAATTTGTATGGCTCCTGTAATCTTTAATAAAATACCTGACCAAATTAAAAACTTACCGTTGCAAAAATTTAAAAATCGTTTCACACACTTACTTAGGTATATAAAAATGTTATTATTCTGTACAAGATTTCTTAGATGATAAGTTTTTGTAATATCTTCATTATCCTCTGCTACGTAATACATTTGCATGCTATATTAAGGCAGAATGTACATGGATTATATAGTTCAACAACTTACTTTTATGTACCTACATTCTAAGCAAATAAAGACCTATTCTATTCTATTATAATGCAACGAGTAGCAACATTGCCTTCTATTAGATCTGACAGAAGAAACAAATTGGTCGTTGATTTTAAACAAACTGACCGCTGTCAAAATGGTTACGTAATTCGAATATAGCCTTTTTAGACGCTTATCGTTCACTCTTTAGCGTCTCATTCAGACTGCAGTTGCTATCAAATATTTTAGAGTTACGTAATATGAAAGTCGTATTTTTTTTCAATTTCTAGTTTAAATGATATCAATTCCACTAAATTTTTTATTGAAAATGTGTTGCGTAATTAGATAGCAGGGATAATCGTCGGTTGGTGCCTCATTTCATTAAAAACGTCTAACGGGCCTCTGCGAGTTGGCTTCGGCCCCGCGTGCACCTTCCAAAGGTCCTGGACCCCAGAGCCCTGAGAAATAAAAATAATAGTAAGTTTATTTCATAATCAACAGGTTTAAACAAATAAGTTGTAGAGGCCTTCTTTTAAGTATGGAGATACCTGGACTAGAAGACCTCAAGAGACCTTAGATATCAGCAGCTTGGGATCTCGCCGAAGACGAATCAGTCAGGTAATCTTTATACTTAGTTCAATAAAGCTTCGACACTGTAATATTTACCTTATTGTCATAAAACTACCGTCATTATAATATGCGCCGTTTTACGACTTTGGTTTGAAGACGAGTATCTAATTTAACTTAATTAGGTACTTGTTCGTGTAAAATAAAATTAATAGTGAGCGATATCGGTAATAATCTGTAAGTACCTTCGTCGGTAAGTTATTTTCTCTCTCTCATTATGATAAAGTTGATGGTTCCATATATAAAACATAATGTTTGTTTTATTTTCCCTCTTTTAAAGCTGATAAATTTTAGATGGAAACTGGTACCTAGTACATCTATTTTCGGCCACCTTATGACTTGAATCATAATAAGTATCCGCTTAATTTGTTTGAATAAAATAAGAGCCTTCCCAGGTGACCATGTTAGTAATCGCATTTTTTTTTTAATTTGCGTACCTATGTTTCGGATTGGGTAAAAATAATGATATAATAAATGACAGGCAAATAAAATATTAAATTTTAACCACCTTTCGATTAGCTTCATGAGCCAATTATGACACCAGGATTTTCACATACGGCATGATAGCCGCGCGTCACGGGTACGATACGACTGCCGCTACTCTTGCCGGCTACGAGGCTACGGCGGCGTAGCAATGCGTCGTAGCAAAGTAAAGACTTAGACCATGTAAAATTACTTAAACCATGATCTTTAAGAACTTGATCGGCCGATAAAAACTGTAGCGATGTGTGAAGTCTCTAATTCGGCTAGTTATTCGTTGACATGCACACACGTACGAGATCGGTCGCTTGCCATGCAGACAGTGGTATGACCTTGACCGCCAACCGTCTCGCGCGCATTCTGATACATTATGTACGCTCCTATACTTTTATTGCTAATAATCTTCAGATTGCCATCGGACATCTTTTAGACTTTTTAAAACTTACGAAAACATTCCTCCTAAACTAAATAAGCTTGTGCTGGTAATTTGAGTGCAATGGGTGATTTAAAGATCCACAGTACCAAAATAATTCTTATTTTTTTATGTATTTAAAATACCATATCTTTCTTCTTATCTAAAAAAATGCTGTTCGTTGGTAAGCGCAACACTTGAGAAAGGGTGGATCAATTTGGTTAATATTTGTTTAAAAATGTTGGTAATAGTCTAAATAAGGTTATTAGGGAAAGAAAAATTGGAAATGTTGCCCGGGAGATTGGAAAACTCGGGAAAAGTGAAAGTCCTTTTTTAAGGGTTGAAGTTTGGAAGTCTGTTGGGTCAGCTAGGTTTAAATACATATTATTAAAGTTTGTTTATTCTCTGTATGAAGAGGCAATGGTACATACAGGTTGATAATTGATAATTATAATAATAATACCAGCCTATTACTATCCCACAGGCCCCTTCTCATATAGAGGCGATCATTTATCACCACGCTTGCTCAAGAGGGGTTGGCGATTTCAGACTTATATTAATTATAAATCTAGGTTTACTCACTATATTTTCCTTGCCAGATGAAAGTAAAGTGCCAGAGATAAACTCAGAAAGTACGTATGAATTGAACAAGTCACATTGGTACTCGCCCGTATTTGAACCCATGAACTTCGTGCATAATAGGCGAGGCCTTAACCACTATACGACACTTCTCATTCTCCTGCCCTTATTGCAATTTATTTGGGGTCGGCACAACAAGTCTTTTTCTTCCATACTTCTCTATTAATCGTCATCTTGCCATATCATCTTTCACACAGTTCATCCATCGTCTCTTTCGTCTTTCCTTACTCGTATAGCCATCCACTTTCATACTCAAAAATTTAGATAGTATTATTAAGTACTTCTCTTTGTATATATTTTTTTAAGTAAGTAATAATTATTTATTTTCTTACCACAAATTACAGAGAAAGTAATTAATTAAATAGTCTACAGACACAATTTTATAATTAATTTGTGGAAGACTGGTGCCTAAAATAAGTTTTTACAAAACTTGTCAGGTCACCAGGCCCCCTAAACAAAGATTTACATTTATATACAAAGCCTTTGTCCATACGAAATAATAAGAGGAACTCGTGGCTAAGTAATAACAGCCGCACGGGACGATCCATCAGGTTAAGTTACGCCTGCCGGGATTGGTCCGTGGATTGGTGACCGTCTTTACATACCGAGACTCCTCCGTACCTCGGAAAGCACTTTAAGCCGTTGGTCCCGGCCATCATTCGTGTATCTTGGACAGTCGCTACGGGTCGTCAGAAGTCCGAAATTCTGACGAAACAGTATTACCAAGGGGTATCGTATTACCCATAGTTACTGGATTGTGGAGGTCAGATAGGCAGTCGCTCCATGTAGGTAAAATACAGGCATTCAGCTGCATCCGGTTAGGTTAGAAGCCGACCCCAACATAGTTGGGAAAAGGCTAGGCAGATTGATTTGTCGATTTGGAATAATGTAGGTACCTTTCAAATGGTGAAAGAAAAGCTTTTCAAATAGGAGCTGTGGTTCCGGAGATCACTCTCCACATATACACATATTCACAAAATTCGCTCTGTCTCCTCATAATATCAAAGTTCCGTTTTTTTTTTCATATCGTCTGTTAGAACCGAGTGCCACTACTATAACATGGATAACATCCTACTTATAATATTATAAACGCGAAAGTTTGTGTGGATGGATGGATGGATGTTTGTTAATTTTTCAGGTAAAAACTACTGAACGGATTTGGATGAAATTTGGCTAACAGATAGTTTATAACCTGGATTAACACATAGAATACTTTCATCCCGGTATTCCCACGGAATCGACAGTTATGTGGGTGAAACCACGGGGCGCTGCTAGTAAATACGGTATATAAGGTAAGGGATTTTGCCAAGGGGTTGTACAGTAGCATTACTCAAACTGATTGACATAATATGCATTATCATATTGATGCTTAAAGTTGTAGTAAAGGAAGAGCATTGGAAGTAACACCTTCAGTCTGTCTAATCTATGTTAAGAGAACAATAAACAAATGACAATTATTACAAATACTGTGTAGCAATGGCAGGAAACTGTTTTTCCGTTTTAGCAGTGACGTTATACTTCTGTACTTACGACGGCAACATGCGTAGATTTCTCTTAGTACACGGATATATTTTGTGTAGTTATTATGAAGACATCTAAGATCATCTAATTACTAAGAGTAAGATGTAAGTAGGGGTTTATTTATAAATATTGCTTAAAGTTAAGAGACACTTAATACTTAATCACCTACAAATGTATGGTTAAAAAGACGATGACAATGTTTTTTTTTTTTTTTTTTAATGAACCCAAAAAAATAAAAAGAGCGTAAATGACTTCAATTGAACTTTAATTGATATTTAAATCACGTCATTAAAACACAACAAATAATATAAAAACGTACAAAATTATGGCAGTGAGCTTCAAGTAACAACGAGCAACAAGAAGTCAGCGCGGCTGATGTTCCGCACCACACTCCTGCGTCATGGTAACCGTTATGTTAATTCCTTAAACGTTATCGGAGTATCGAATCATGGTAGCTGATGAACAACCAATTAATTTATATCAATTGATCATACATCTGCGCGTTGTCGTTGGTAGCTTATCTCCTGGCGGGCTTGGGGATGGAATCTCCCTCCGCGTGGAAGCCAGTTTCATCAGCGAAGTAGGTGACGGACACAGGCTTGCCGTCTTCACCGGGGTAGCTGTAGGAGCCGCGGACAACCACGACATTGTGGGGCTTGTTCTCCTCATCCAAAGCTTCCTTCACTTCACCCGTCTCTTGGCGTAGGCTGCCTTTTGCGGTCTCGTATCTGTTGAAAATTCACAGAATACAAACTTGCTGCTTTGTACATCCTATCGCAGTAGAAAGTCGTTTATGTATTTAGTTATTGAGGCCGGCTAACAAAAGAACCGACCAAATGCGTCCCAAGAACAAACTTAACATTGTACTTGTAAAACATGTTCTCCCATACATTCAACTGTAAATGTAAATTTGTACGAACAATATTGAGAGATTTGCAATGTTATTTTAAAACCATAGACTTCTTATAGGTTATCCTGTAATCTATAAGTAAAGAACTATTTTCTGTATTTTTTTCTACATTTTTGGTTCAGTAGTTTCGGAGATAAGGGTAAATTTTTATCTATTTCCTTAAATAACTTTAAAACTTTTTTTTTAAATTGTAAACGAAAAATATTTGAGACACTCTCCCTTTCATTTGATATGTCACACGGTAGCCCTCAAAAGTGACTCCCATATTTAAAACTCATTTATTAACGTTACACAAATTTCAACTTAATTGGTCCATTAGATTCGGAGCAAATTGGCTGTGACAAACGGACAGACAAACACACGAATGACCCTATAAGGGTTTCGTGTTTTTATTGGTACGTACGGAACCCTAAAAGTCAAAAAGACATTATAACAAAAGCATGATTTCTGGTCTGGTACACTTCTTCATTAACAGGAGGCCACAACATTCACTATAACAACATAATTATGGACTAAGTTAATATCTATCTAGTTATTAATAATAATATTTTCAAAAAAATAATATTATAAATTAAATTACTCAAAGCTGTATCCACCGTTGGGCTGCTGATCGTAGTTGGATCGGAGGATCGGTTCGGGCTCCTCAGCGGGGGCAGCGGCGACGACGGCCACGAGGGCGAGGGCGACAAGGATCATCTGAAAACCAAACAACAATTACCTTAATTTTTAGGGGCAAAAAGAAATGATGGTAATATTTTTCTAAGCTATATTGTTAAATGACACCATAATCAAGACGAAAAGTTTATTTATAAACCGAATCATTTATAATTCGAATTTAATGCAAATTTACAGTGAGAATGAGAAAAATTAAGAAAATACCATCAATTTATGGTGTTAAAAAACTTAAAACAAAACAGGCATAATCTTATCCCGATTGCTAAGACAACCCTAACTGCAGCAACAGGAAATCTTTACCAAAATATTATATAATACTACAGATAATCTTATCCCGAATGCCAAGACAACCCTAACTGCAGCAACAGGAAATCTTTACCAAAATATTATATAAATACTGCAGATAATCTTATCCCGATTGCCAAGACAACCCTAACTGCAGCAACAGGAAATCTTTACCAAAATATTATATAAATACTGCAGATAATCTTATCCCGATTGCCAAGACAACCCTAACTGCAGCAACAGGAAATTTTTACCAAAATATTATATAAATACTGCAGATAATCTTATCCCGATTGCCAAGACAACCCTAACTGCAGCAACAGGAAATCTTTACCAAAATATTATATAAATACTGCAGATAATCTTATCCCGATTGCCAAGACAACCCTAACTGCAGCAACAGGAAATCTTTACCAAAATATTATATAAATACTGCAGATAATCTTATCCCGATTGCCAAGACAACCCTAACTGCAGCAACAGGAAATCTTTACCAAAATATTATATAATACTGCAGATAATCTTATCCCGAATGCCAAGACAACCCTAACTGCAGCAACAGGAAATCTTTACCAAAATATTATATAATACTACAGATAATCTTATCCCGATTGCCAAGACAACCCTAACTGCAGCAACAGGAAATCTTTACCAAAATATTATATAATACTGCAGATAATCTTATCCCGAATGCCAAGACAACCCTAACTGCAGCAACAGGAAATCTTTACCAAAATATTATATAATACTGCAGATAATCTTATCCCGATTGCCAAGACAACCCTAACTGCAGCAACAGGAAATCTTTACCAAAATATTATATAATACTGCAGATAATCTTATCCCGAATGCCAAGACAACCCTAACTGCAGCAACAGGAAATCTTTACCAAAATATTATATAATACTGCAGATAATCTTATCCCGAATGCCAAGACAACCCTAACTGCAGCAACAGGAAATCTTTACCAAAATATTATATAATACTGCAGATAATCTTATCCCGAATGCCAAGACAACCCTAACTGCAGCAACAGGAAATCTTTACCAAAATATTATATAATACTGCAGATAATCTTATCCCGAATGCCAAGACAACCCTAACTGCAGCAACAGGAAATCTTTACCAAAATATTATATAATACTGCAGATAATCTTATCCCGATTGCCAAGACAACCCTAACTGCAGCAACAGGAAATCTTTACCAAAATATTATATAATACTGCAGATAATCTTATCCCGAATGCCAAGACAACCCTAACTGCAGCAACAGGAAATCTTTACCAAAATATTATATAATACTGCAGATAATCTTATCCCGATTGCCAAGACAACCCTAACTGCAGCAACAGGAAATCTTTACCAAAATATTATATAATACTGCAGATAATCTTATCCCGAATGCCAAGACAACCCTAACTGCAGCAACAGGAAATCTTTACCAAAATATTATATAAATACTGCAGATAATCTTATCCCGATTGCCAAGACAACCCTAACTGCAGCAACAGGAAATCTTTACCAAAATATTATATAATACTGCAGATAATCTTATCCCGAATGCCAAGACAACCCTAACTGCAGCAACAGGAAATCTTTACCAAAATATTATATAAATACTGCAGATAATCTTATCCCGATTGCCAAGACAACCCTAACTGCAGCAACAGGAAATCTTTACCAAAATATTATATAATACTGCAGATAATCTTATCCCGATTGCTAAGACAACCCTAACTGCAGCTACAGGAAATCTTTACCAAAATAATTATATAAATACTGCAGATAATCATATCCCGATTACTAAGACAACCCTAACTGCAGCAACAGGAAATCTTTACCAAAAAAATTGGGACTTAAATCATAACTTTCAGTCAAGTGGAAGTGGTACAAAATTAACTCACATAAAAAATAAAAGCTTGCGAAAACAGATAAAATTTGTTAACGATTAGCAATTGTTTTTGTAATGACAATTATTATTTTTCTAAGTACGTACCGATTTCATTTTGATAAGTTTGGTTTGTTTCGGTGGCTGATGAGCGACTGATGCTGCAGCAGACGCGACATAATCTTTTATACATTTCTCCATGCATCTAACGTAATGTCAAATGACAGCAAACATTCGATGTCGATATTCCGGATTCGGTCATCAATGTTCACAGGCACATGCGCTAGAGTACACACACATGCTCTGTGAGTATATTTGACCATATTATACTAGTGTGTACCTCATATGCGTCACGCCTAGTAATCATGACAAGGATATTTTATTCTAAATAGGTATGCCAAAACCAGTGACATTTTTAAAATCCAAAATTTGTGATTCAGTTCGTTCAAATAAATTGTGTGGTTTTCGTCAGAAGTTGGATCCACCGGCGGAAGGAAAGTATTTTACCTGCACACGGAAGAATAAAAGGTTTTTGTAGAAATCATAATAGATCAATGACAAGAAAATAAATCAGGAAGTACATAGGTAGGTACTGAATATTCGTTGAGGTCCGGACAGACACAATAGGTTGTTGTAGGTGTACCTACACCTACAACAACATTGTTATTGTAATATGAAAATGTTATATTCCTAGAAACATAGTGAGTAATGAGTATACCTACATACATACACAATCTGTAATACAAATATCTTCTTTGAAGGTCTAGTAATGATAGAAGGATCACACCAGCATGCCATACAGTTGCAACACGTGTGTATGTACACTAAAGTATTACCGAAACCACACAGCACCGCAAGCCCATATTACCAGTGTCTTCATTTTGTTTTAACCATATTAATTAATACAAACGTAATCCTATTGTACACCAAATTCGTTAAAACTTAAATCTTTAGCTATACTCATAGGCATACCAACTTACTCGTCTGGGCCAAGGAAGTTTCTATGAAAGCAAATGATGTTATAAAATATTTTGTTGTTATTACCTAATACCTCATACACCATATTATACACCTAATACATCATATTACGTACAGCTCGGTTCCAAATAGTTTGGTACTACTAACATCTGTAGGATGTGTTGTCCCGTAGGTAGCCTTCGTAGATCAACGAGATTTCTACAAAACAGTCTGAATATGCAATAATATTTACGTAGCACCTGTGCTCGTAGGGATTAGGTAATTAAATCAGAATAATATGAGTACCTATAATACGGCCGAAATAACTTAGGGATGGGACACAACAGAGAGACGCGCAGCAACAGAGGGATGCGCAGTAATATTATTTAGGAACCAAATGGTGACATGAGGCGAGTGTGAGGGAGAGAACATGCGCGAAAGTTCGTAGTGCCTGTATTCAGACCTGCCGAGTTATACCGGCCGTATTGTACCATATTCAGAAGTCAGGAACTCAGGACACTGAAAAACAATATGATTTTTTGGGATAACTGGTTCATATTAGTAGGTACCTATATATCTACCTACCTACCCTATTCGAACCTAGTCCATACGAGGGACTGGAAACTTGCGACAGATTTGCGACAGAAAACACGATTTTGCTTTTATCTACTTTACCCAGGTATTACGGAAAACAGAAAAATAGTTGGTAAAATTATTATCCCTGAAAATCAAGTGATCATTTCAAGTAATAAACAGACTTACTATATACACCACACAATTATTAAAGGTTAAAAACAAAAGGAAAAAATGAAAATAGAAATAAGAAACAAAAGACCCGAGATGTTTCCAGCGAATATATTAATATTTAAAAGGTCAAACGATAAAAAATGGCTGGAGTCTAGAAACGTATTATTAGACTGAAAAAAAACAGGTGTAAATAGGCGAAAACTTGTCCTGCGGTATGCACGACACGAATAAAAGTGATGTGCTCTTAACCTTTCCAGAGGTCGGGTCTATACTTTATATCGTGAAATTATAATTCAAGGTCGGTTTGTTTTTTACAACACAGGTCGATAGGAGGATGTGTATCTTGCGGCTGTTTTATTAACTGCTAATTAAACAACAAGGCCTTCATGTGCCATCGGCAATATCTTTGGTACCCACGTAGTAGACAAATACATATAATAGGTACATTTTCATAGACCGGGCGTTTAACCTAAAGAACTATGGAAGTTGTCTTGTTACCTAGTTGTTGACAGTTCCTAATGCTGTGTTCACACCAATTATTAATTGGTTATCCCATAAGCGTAGCGAAATTTTTAAGAATTCGTTTACGATATATACTTAGTTAACACAGTAGGGACCAACATTTATAAAAAACATTTTGTTAGTATTATTTTATTCCATTAAACCTATCGCAACCCACTGCTGATTCTTCGCCTTTCGCATCCAGTCTATTTTTAAGATCTTACCATATACCTACCTACCAAGATTCGCGGTCTCGTCTACATTTCAACGGCCATCGGTAGATAGTACAGCAGACGTTACTCAGTGTCACTTCAGCTTGCTACCTCTTTAAGCTATGCAGGTAGGAGACTCACAGCAGAGATACCTTATCTTTCAATGAAAGTTTCGAACATTTCTCTCTCCATAGCGCGCTGAGCAACCTTGATTGCGTAGACCAAACATAGTGTCAATGTCGATGGTCGAGTGTCTTGGTATGTCATAAACATAATGGACCAAGCTGGTTGAAGACCTCAGTCTTCAAGCATTGCAGTAAAGATGGCGGGGAGACAAAATAACGAAGGTACCTATAGTTTATTTATTTATTTGCATACGAGTACCTACATGAACATGTACAATTTATAATTTTCATAGGTCTTGGTACTTAATTATTAATAATTTGTTTATTGTTTGAGTGCGATTTGCTGCAAAGAGAGTTGACTGGTCAGCTGGTTGACTTTCTGCTTTATTTTTTTCTTATTGTTTTTTTTATGATTGTGTGTTTTAATTGATCTCCTGTGCTTGTCCCAATAAATACATTTTCTTTCTTTCTTTAGTTGTATCTATGAGTTTAATCATTTTAATTCTATAAAAGCACATTTTTTACGGTCGCGAATTGTATTTTGATCAGCATACAACCTGACACTGACCTGCAAATTGCAAAAAACTTATGAAAATTTGTATTTCGCGGGCTACCTCAACGCATCCCTCTTAAATAACTACACACTACAATAACACTACTGCATTCTTACAAATAAATAAATTCTGATTCTAATCAATTCCACATTAAATTTTAGTTTCCCAAATGCTGCTCATCCCAACTGCATCAATATGAATATCCTCGTATAGACATACCTACTACTTCACACTATATTAATAGGTATTGGTAACATATAGTTAAAGTTTCTAGAGCTCATTCCAATCACTGAAACTTAGTTCTAATAAGTACCTAAGTATAAAAAAAACTAAAACGAGTCTTATGTAAACGCGGCTTTGTAGTCAGGTTTGGGCGATCACTCGAAATTGAGGAGCACAGCTACACTAAGAACCGGTTATGTATTTTATGAGATGATAAAACGAATTAAGAAGTAATACCTACCTGAGTGTAAAATATTTAATAATAATGGTAATAATATTAAATTTAAATCACGTTAAAGATTAAATAATGTGATATTGTGGAGTCTTGTAATTGCAACTATCTGGTTATTGCAACTAACATATATTTATAACTCCCTCTAGGATCACCGTTCTGAGCAACTACTGTGCCATTTTTTTAAATTGATTTGTTTAGTTGAAGATCAATATCTGGCCTGTCGTTGTTCAGAACAGTGATCCTAGAGGGAGTTATTTATGTTAGTTGCAATAACGAGATAGTTGTTAGGTTTGTGTGTTAAGTTAAGAAAAAAATATTATTACAATAAAACTTCGACGCACTGTAGGTAGGTACATATCTACCCGGTGCGTTGAGCTTAATTGGTGACCAGACACAGATCCAACCTTTTGAATTCGGGTCAGTGTCAATGTCTTAGTTATTGCATCATGATTACCTAATTAATAGGTAGGTCTACTAGGTGCTATCTATCAATACAATATTACGGGCCGACTAACGAAATAACTTCTTAATACCAAGTTCGTATCAATCTAACATCTACACGACCCACGCAACGCTTGAACTTTGAACTTGAAGTGGACTTCTACGAACGATCAAAGAACTTAGATCATTCGCAAAAAATATAATATTTTCTTGCACCTACTTAATCGTTGTATTCGTGTATGACACAAAATAATGTCCATTTATAAGGCAATAATTATCTCTGTAATACTCTGTTGCACCATCTATCAAAAACCTCGTTTGCCGTAACTGGAGATCTTAAGTTGCGTCATGAACTTAATAATTGCGTCACTTTAAAAACCTATTTGTAATCATTGTTGTGGTAATTGAACAGGCACGTGCATAGTCGACAACTTATCATTGAGTCGGATTCATTCGAGTATAAAGCCACCCAGTTTATTGATTTGACTAGCGTCGATGCATGGTCTATCCATCACGTTGCAACTGCGAGTTTAGGCTCCTCTGTTCTACGAGGGTGACACTAAAAGTTCATAGAAAATCATAAACTGAACAAACTAGCAAGTTTTATTATATCTTTTCCAAAGAGTGTCCATTTACATCAATACATCGCTGCATCCGATGGAACCACTGAGAAAAGCACTTTGCCCACTCATCCTTAGGGGTCTCTTCGACGGCATTTTGAAACGTAGCCACTGGTACCTCGGCGTCAATAAAACGTTATCCTCGAAGTATTTCTTTTATTTTCGGAAATAAATAAAAATCGCAAGGTCGGGGCTTTAAGGCGGGTGACCCAGTAATTCCTCGTCTGACGTCGCCAAGTAGTCACCAATTGCCTACTGATATAAGAAGTCAGGAGAAAAAAGGTAAATTTGCCAAATTACTTAAGCAGTTCTTTTTCAGTAGTTTGTAAGCGATGTTTTTAGGAAAGTAGTTTGCAGATTGTTGATGGAGAGCAAATAAGTAATTAAGTAGGTAGATAAATAAGTTGTAATGTATGTTATAGTGTGTATTTTTTCTGTTCTGTTCCCACAGACAAACCGTGAAAACGGTTTTGCGGGGCATAGATCCTAAGTTAAGGTTTTTTTTATAAACTGTTCATGATAACTGAAACAATAAATAAAATCGATTGTTTGCTTGGCGTTGTACGACGAGGCGTTGTCGTGGTGAAGGAGGATCCTACTGCGAGGTCGTTTCTCCCGAACTTTTTCCAAGATAAGTGGCAAACAATTGTTAGTGTACCACTCTGCAGTACCTAACTGTATTTCGATCCTCTAACTAAAACAATTGTTGCGTAATGACCTGTCCTTCCGAAGAACGAGGCCACCATCTTTTTTCCCACGCTTCAACTTCTCTTCACTTCAGTTGGCAACTCCTCGGAAGGAAACACCCAGACTGTCTCTTAGTTACAGGATCATAACAATAAATCCAGCTTTCGTCACCCGTAAGTCGAACACAGCATTTGAGTCACCTCCGTTAAATCTTTGAACCATTTCACGACACCAATCAACACGACGGCATTTTTGGGCCACTGTCAAATTATGAGGTATCCAACGGGCACAAAGCTTCCTGACCGCTAAATTTTCATGGAGGATTTTGTGCACTTGACTCATACCAACGCCTAAGCTTGTCCGAATATGCTGATAAGTCACTCTTTTGTCAGTCTCTATCATACGCCGCACAACACTGATTGTTATCTTCAGTCGTCGCCGTAGAAGGCCGTCCCTCACGCAGATCACCGGTGAGATTAGTGCGACCACGTTTTAACTCATTATCCAGTTGTGAACAGTGGCACGAGATGGGGCGTCAAAATTCAAAATTCAAAATTCAAAAGTCATTTATTCAAATTAGGCTGAGAATCAGCACTTTTCGAACGTCAAAGTTACATAAGACAGTCCCACAAAACGCCCACCCTTCACCACTTCCTAGTGCTTTCGCTGGGAAGAAGAAGTGGCGCAACAAACTCCCCAGCAGCACAGCTGTCTGTTCAATTAGGAAAAATAAAATGATTCTATACAATAGTACTTATGCAAAATAATTTACATAACACAACACAAAACATTAAATTATAAATTATCAGCCATATGACAGCTAGCACACGCCAATATACCAACCAAAAACATCGAGATCTATACTCAAGCAGAAATAAAAATAACTAAACGTAAAGAATATCTAAAAAAGAAAATAAAGCCTCCAGGCATAAAGGGCGTGCCCGCTTACATATAGCTGTAACTAGAGTTATAATTGATAACCTAGGACCATCGAGGTAAAATACATAAACAGTTAATTACTAATAACAATAACAAAACCATGATCAGCAAGACGACCAGTCACCACAAGCAGCACCCGTTCACGAGCTTAACGCAAAGATCAGCCATTACCCCCCTCGCCATATTTGAGGGAAGGAGGCAACCCGACCCCCGACGCTACCGCAAGCAGTGACATCTAAGGGAGCATGACGAACTTGCTGCCAGTTTTTCAGGAAAAAAAATAAAAAATATGATCAGTTTGTCGAGGTCGCTAGCTAACCACATATTGCGATACAACTCATGAAAATCATTCTAATGAGTAGTTAATGTCAACAAAAAAATAATAAAATTAAAATAAATTGACATATAAAGTCAAATAAAATGAACAATTTACCTAAGCTTATATAACCTGTCAGTAGGTAGGCTAATTCTGGAGAAAGAACATAAACATTGTCTTGAGCCAATCACAGCGACCAACTATTCTTATCATTTAAGTAGTCGTTGATAGAATAGTATGCCTTTGAACAAAGGTTGGATTTTACTTTAGTTTTAAACGCATTAAAAGGCAAATCTAGCAAAGAAGAGGGTAGCTTGTTGTAAAAGGTTATACCAAGCCCAACAAATGAGTTATGAACCTTATGTAGCCGGTGAAAGGGAGCTCGTAGTTTGTCCTTGTTTCTTGTGTTAACATTGTGAATGTCACTGTTTTTAGTGTACAAGTGTATATTTTGCCTAATATATAGAATGTTGGCGAAAATGAATTGTGATGCAACAGTGAGGATACCAATATCTTTAAAAAAATCTCTCAGAGAAGTTCTGGCACCCAGCTGGTAAATTGCTCGAACAGCTCGTTTTTGAAGGACAAATATATTTTGAATATCGGCAGCTTTGCCCCACAGCAGAATACCGTAGGACATAACGCTATGGAAATAACTAAAATAGACTAACCGAGCTGTATCAACGTCAGTGTATTGTCTTACTTTCCTGACGGCGTAGGCGGCCGAACTGAGCCTTCCCGCTAGGCTAGATATATGATGCCCCCACTGAAGTTTGGCATCTACTGTTATGCCCAGAAACACTGCCGAGTTTACGGTTTCAAGCACCTCTGTATCTAAGACGATGTTGGGTCCTAGATTTCTAACATTTGGAAGGGCAAACTTTACACATTTCGTTTTCTTGGCATTGAGAACTAGGTTATTTGTCGTAAACCAACCCGTAACCATTGAGAGTGCACTGTTTACATCGTCAAAATCTTGTCTGTTCCTGTCTACTTTAAAAATAAGAGAAGTATCATCTGCAAACAGTACAACTTCACAGATACCCTTTACATAGAATGGTAAGACATTGATATACACTAAGAACAAGAATGGACCCAGTATTGAGCCTTGAGGTACACCTAACTGAACTGGTAGCCCGGACGATTTCACACCATCAACATCTACACATTGGGACCTATTATGTAAATAAGAATTTATAACGTTGAGAGCTTCGTTTTGCACACCGTAATGTCGCAGTTTACGCAAAAGCGTGTCATGGTGCACGCAGTCAAAGGCTTTGGAGAGATCACAGAAAACCCCAATAGCATTTTGCGAGTTCTCCCATGCGTTAAATATGTGTTTCAGCAAAGCAACACCCGCATCTGTAGTGGAGCGACCCTTTGTAAAGCCATATTGTTCATTATGAAGGAAGCGTCATCGTGAGATGCCAATCGAAGTCTATCATAACTTTCTTGTTGGCTTAAATGACATCGAAAGTCATAAAAAAACGTTGTGTGCTAACGTGACACAGACTATTTTCAATTTGCCGCCAAATCGTAAACATAGTTATGACAAATTAATAAAATACATAAATGTCGTGGTCAGCAGTGCTATTCTATAACCATCTCACCGTGGACAACTTAGGTGAAGTGAGCTCGGAGTGAGCTGTTAGTCCCTATCAGCAGGTGGAATGACAGCTCACTTCAAACAGTTGTCTCTGGACATCGCTCAGTTGGAAGGGGGGTCCCACAGGGCTCGATTCTTGGGCCAGTATTGTTTATTTTGTATTGTTCCGATATAATTCGAAAATTTAAATAAATGTAAATACCATATTTATTCCGATGATACACAAGTATATATATCATTTAAACCCGAAGACTATGAACAAGCATTAAATGATCTTAATACAGATCTTGAAAACATAGTGCAATGGTCCAATGCCAACACGCTTGCCTTGAACCCTACAAAGACCAAGTATATGATTTTTGGAACCGAAAACCAGTTAGGTAAAATTAAACCCTGTGCCAGCTGTGTGACGGTTATGGGAGAGCCTATCGAACGGGTCTACGAAGCACGTAATTTGGGTCTTATCATGGACACGGAACTTCGTTTTCACAAACACGTATCTGAGTCGATCCGTAATTGCTATTATAGACTTAAGATTTTATACAAAGCCCGTCCGTATCTTAGTGAAGAATTGCGAGTCTTGCTTGTGGAGTCTTTGGTTTTATCGAAGTTGAATTATGCGGACACAGTGTATGGCCAACGACTACTGTCAAAAACTGAAAGAATGATTCAAAGACTTCAAAACGCCTGTGCACGCTTCTGTTTTAAAGTTCCCTTTAAGGGTCATGTTACACCTTTCTTCAATGAGCATAACATTTTAAAAATGAAAGCTAGACGTAAACTCCACTTGGCGAGCCTACTCTTTGGTGTTATTAAGTCTCATTCCCCTTCTTATTTATATGACAGGCTATCATGGACAAGAAGACACAGAATCGGTGAGGGGCGAAAATGTTCTCAACAGCTTTCCATCCCACGGCACAAGTCGGCGCCTTTTAGAGGCAGTTTTCGCTACGCAGCTACCAAATGCTGGAACAATATCCCTCCACCCATAAAGTACAGTAAAAGTTGCTCGACTTTCAAATTTAAATTAAAAGATTTTTTATTGAGCCATCAAAAGGATGTTGAAAATGTTCGAGCCGACTTATCTGCCATTTAAAAAATGTGTTAGAATTTTATTTAAAGTTTTTATCATTTTTATAATACTTATCAATTTTACCTACATTTATTTAATTATTATTAAAAAAAATACAATTTTATCAGTTTTAATTTTTATTTGTCAATTATTATTATCTTATTATGCTCTGAATGAAAATAAAAATCGCATCAATCTCCGTTTCGTAGTTTAGAAGAACAACGCAGTCGCTCGATTTTGCCTAAGGTACTTTCTATTTATAGATGATAGATTTATTATTTTTAAATGTAGAAAATACACAGATATTGAGTATTTAGTTTAGCTGCACATTAATCACAAAACAACGCACACACACATGTATGTCACAACATTTTATTTGATTTTGTATGGGTTTATTTTATTTTATATTACCTTTAAAATTTATTTATTATAACGGACAGACACTTTCCTATATTTATAATTCTAGCGTATGGCACTCGTGAGTTGCAGCTGAAAATCAGCGTCAGGTGGTACACTTTGTGTTGTCATCTGACATTATGCTGAGCTGAGGCCCTTTTGGCATTATAATAATTTGTTTTCTGTTTTATAGTTTTAAGGTGTATTTTTTTTTTTTTTTTGTAATGCCAATAAACGCATTTTTCTTTCTTTCTTTCTTCACCTAAGTTTTCACCGTGAGAATATTACAGAATAGACCGGCAGATCTTAAAATTGATCATTTCATGAAATGAACCACTCGGTCACATCATGAAGTGGCCTGGCCAGATCATTGAATACTCAACGTTTAACGATATGAAGTTAAACGCACGACTACTTCATGATGTGGCCAAACATACATTAGTGATCATATCGTAAAATAGTTAGATTATCCACCGGTAGAGGCGTTGATGACGCTCTGTTTTTGTTGTGCATCATGGTGGTGGCATAAAACAAATCAAACAAAGTAGGGTGACCACGCAAATAAAGTAATGCAACATGGCACTTAAAATTATTTTTTCAAATGGGTTAGGTTAGGTTAGAACTGTGACCAAACGCGCGTGAGCCGAGCGAGCGCAGCGAGCGGTGCCGCGGCAGCGGCCGGCGAACGCTACTTCCTAAGTTGGTTGCAGTTACTTGGCTATTTTTACTACACCTTACACTATGGATACCCTACATTAATGATATGGCCAAACGTTGACTGACATATCATTAAACGTTGACGTTTTAACATAGGGCCAATGTTAGCTGGCCATTTCATGAAATGGTCAATTCTAAGATCTGACCACGACACATAGACAATAGTATTGGAAGAGTTCCATTTTTTAAATTTGAACTTATTTTTTATTACAAGTGGCCAGTTCTAAAAACTTTCAGTGTCGCCCTCGTATGGGCTAACTAACATGAACATTGGGTGTTTTTCCAATAAGAGTTTCTCAGTGGCAGCTCGATGTCTTGGATTTTGTCTTTGGTTAATGGCAATAGGTTCTACCTCTATTACATTAAATAACTCACAGTTAACACCTCAACTGCTCTACCTAAGCTAATCAGCCTCTGCCTGAATTTACCATTTGCAGCCCGCAAGCAACTAAATAGCAATAAAATAAAGGATGCGATCCCCTCGAAGCGTGTGAAACCGTGTACCAAGGTTATGAAATAAAAATCGAAAAGGTAGATATGCTTGTGTTCAGTTGACAGAAGAGACTAATATTCGAGTGGCTGCAAGCGAGACTGCTGAGTATTCAAGTCCTGCGTTCGGTTTCCAGGTGTGGAAAAGTATTAGTGGGAGCAACGATAAAATGTTTTACAACAAATAAAACAAAGTAGTTCATTTTCAAATAAATGTTTAATAAATTAAAGGAACGACAGACAAGTATAAAATCACCAAGTCAATCTCATCACATGATCAGTTTTCCTTTTAGATGACTTTATAAAGCCGAGAAACTGTAGTTCAGCCACTGCACGAGTGAATCTTAACCTGGAACAAAAGTCATTTTAATGATTTATTGCGTAGAACAAAAACAACTAAAAGTCAATAGAAACTCTTTGAATCAACCTCCACAGCGATCATAGAGCATGACCATCGCCGCGATTCTCTCGCCCGTGGAGTTGGCGCCTAATACAACTGTATAACAATAGGACCATTTAATCAGGCAGCTAATGTATTTTAAACGACTATTTCACGGTAATAAAAAAATAAAAAAAACCGGTCAAGTGCGTGTGGGACCACGCACAATGAAGGGTGGGCTGAATTTACCCAAGATCAAACTTAACATTGTAGTTGAAAAACATGTTCTCCCATACGGAATGCATGGGAGAACATGTTTTTTCAATTGCCTTGTTGCATGTGTTTTCCTTTTAATTTCGTTATATATATTACTGCTGTGAATTTTTACACATATCCAGAACCCACCATTTAGCTGGCAGGGGGGGGACATTTGTATCTAACCAAAAATAGCACTTTATAGCTTAATATTTTGCAAACGGATCTTTTAAAAATGGTTTTGACAAACAATATTTTTAAACGACCTTTCCAACGACACCCGCCACCATAGACAGATGACGAGAGATAGACGAGATAGAGGGATAGACGAGAAAAAACATCCCCACTTCGTGTACTCCCGTACACGAAGTGGGGATGTTTTTTCTCGTCTACCTAAAAAATATTTTTTTATGACTTTGCCACTTTGTCGACGTGATTCATATGTATACCCATGCCAAGTTACAGCTTTCTAGTACTAACAGTCTCTGAGCTAAGCCGCGGATTGATGGACATGGCGAAACTATAAGGGTTCCTCGTTGACTACCGAACCCTAAAAAAGATGTATCTGACAAAATCGAGAATAGTTATGTGAATATAAACGATGGCGACCCGATGAAAGTTAGAGAACAAAACATAACGACAACATCGACCAATTAATGTCTGAACTTAAAAAGAGACTGACCCCTAGGTTTGTTTCGTCATCTCTTCTCAGGGGTAGTCAGATAGGAAATATCGACTCCATCTAACTTATTATTTTTTTATAGAACGTGTAAAACGGAGTGTGAAATTGTTTAATTTGAAATGTAAAACAATGTAGAAATACGATACCCCTTGGTAAGTAACTTGGTAGATACTCACTGTGTATTAGGATCCTGATGTCGTTGCTCGTCATCTTCGTCAGGGCGCAGTACCGCAGCGAACGCTTGCAGCCAGTCATACAAGTTGATATGTTTGCCGCACTCGCGATGTAGCTTGTACGCCAAGCAAACGTCAGGCAATGTGTCTATGACGCTGTCTGATGACGGCAGGTGACAACAGGAACACTGAAGGAAACAAAACGAACAATATAATACTAGGATCTACTACTTTACTACTTACTACGCCATGGAGAGCCATGTCTTTGCAATATACTTAGTTAAAGTCCGAATAAGAGGGTCAATGTTTAATAGTAAAATTCTGATTGCTGCTTTGAAGTCACCCTATAAACCAGTGATTCCCAATGTGGTCTATATCGACCCCCAGGGGTCGACGACGACCTGCAAGGGGTCCATGTCAGCGGGAAAAAAATGGGGTCCATGAGATGTAAATGGGGATCTACGATAGTGCATCTCATTTAAGCAGGTCGTGACTTTAATTTTGGCTTTCCATGAATGGAATAATCCATATTAAATACAGATAATAGGTTATATTTACTTCCATAATTAATATTTACTTATAAATAAATATTTCTTATTGAAGAAAAATCTGCTGCGAAGTAGGGACACTATAGTGCACAGAAAAAATTAAAATCTTAGCTGTAGAATGAATTTTCATGATTGAAAGATGTAAAGGACATCATCCATTTTGTACCAAATTTGAAAATGGCGGCCAAAGAAAAAAAATACAATATTCTGTTAGCACTTGTTCTCCTTAACATATTTTATTATGGCACCAAAACTATGGGACCAGGATGATAACAAACTAAAACAATTATATAGCAGGAGCTAGAGAAATTTACACAGCGCAGCGTACACGATAGCGTTGCTTTCGGAACTAAGTAAAGTACAAGTGTGATGCACGGAGCGGGGCCTTTAGCGGGTAGGGGAGGGGCATTACATTGCGTGGCGGCAAACGGCATTTACCTGGAAGTTTCTATTCAAGCTAAATCCTTTGTTTTGACAATTCATGTTACGAAAAAAGTGTGCAACTTTTAACTCAAATAAAACCGAGGGCAATGGTTCCACAGTTTTGCTGCCATAATAAAAAAAATGTTAAGGAGAACAAGTTCTAACAGAATATCGTATTGTTTTTCTTTGGCCGCCATTTTCAAATTTGGTCCAAAAATGTATGGAACGTGGGTGATGTCCTTTATAACTGTAGTGTAGTATGAAAAACAAAAAAAAAATATTCATGAAAAAAGTTAGAAACCCCGAAATTATCTAGGACGAAGGATCAATTTTCATGAATTTTTAAAACTTGAAATTTTATACTTTATCTTCCTAACTTTTTTGTAGAATATTTTTGTTTTACGTTTTTCACACTATACTTGACTATACTTAGAAATTTAAATCTTTCAAAGTACGCGTAATCTTTCAAGAGCACTATACCAGCTGTCAAACACAATTGAAGTAGATGAATTTGCAAAAAATCAATGTTAGGTAAGCAGGGGAAGGGGGTCTACCCAAAACCGAAAAACATGGCAAGTGGTCGACAACATGAAAAAGTTTGGGGACCTCTGTTACAAACCAAGGAATTTGTATTGTATCTGTACACATTACGTAGAATTGAAACTTATCCCATTCCTAAAAAGAATTCTAATGTGCAACACATTATGTGTCTTAGAAATGCTACTGCGTTTTTGTCAATATCCTTTCCGTTGTTGTTATCCTAAAGTATAAGGATCGTAGGCATATACAAATTTATATAAAAGTGGAATATGATTTACCTGTAAGTAATGCACAGGATTGCTAAGCGCAGTGTGTACAGCGCCCCGCGGGGACCCAACGATGTGCTTCCTAACATTCGACACGTCGCTGAAGAACAATACTTCGTGGAATGTCTGTGTATGCGCCGGCTTCAGGCCCTTACTGAACAACTCCTCCAAGTAACTAACGAAGCGAGAACGAACCATCTCGAACTCAGACTGAACGCGGTCCACTCTTGTTGCTTTTAGTAATTTCTAGAACCAGATTTTAAATTCTTGTTATTTAAATATTATTGTGGCATTTCGAAGAAGCATAAACAGCTGCATTAACTGGGTAGTAGATTACAAAGATAAGATAATATATATTTATGTGCTCGATCATGTGTACACATACAAGAATAAAAACGTGCATTGCATGCACGGGTAACATATTATAGAAAAAACAAAAGTTCAGACATGTTTGCCATATAGTACGGCGTGCAAATATGAGTGGTTGTAATTGATAATCATTAATTTAAAGTCAATGTAATTAATTTCAAGTGAATTCAGCTCACAATAATAAATTACAAAATGTCAACAGTAAATAAAATGCTGGAGTCAAAAATTAATTAAAATTATTGCATAGTTATGTCATGAAGTCATTAGATTTATTTAGATAAAATTAAAAATGTTTCTTTATTACTTACATTATATTTTTTTAGCTCCTTTGGCAATTTGTTATAAACAACTGGTGCCATATGAAAAATACTCTTATACATTAAGGCAGTATTCGTTTTGCGAACACAGAGATGAGTTTCATCTCTTTGAGTACGATTGTATGCTAACACGGAAAGTTCAGTATTCTGTTTCACGAATACAGCTACAGACATATTGTATAATAAACCTTTTCACCGCCAGCGTACACAGAACGCGATGCCTCGCCTAGCGCCAAGCTATAAATGTATAACGAAATATATATAGTAAACAGTAGTGATGAGGGTAGCGTCATATCGATGAATGAGAATTATACACGTTATGTTTTTATTTATTATTTTATTTATAATTTTACGGATATAAATAAAAACTGATTAAATATTTCCATTTTTGTTTTATTTCACAGTATCCATATTAAGAAAAAACAATATAAATTATAAGTATCAAAGAAACAAATACATAACTCAATTAGAGCCATAAGAAATGAGGTACATCTCTAATTGTTTCATGACGTCATTCTTTGACTTCATTTCAAGTCCTTGGCGCTCAGAGCACGTTAAATTCAATTCTGATTAGGGATGTGGTCTAGTCTTTTCAACCGACTTCAAAAAGGAGGAAGTTCTCAATTCGGTTGTATGTTTTTTTGTTACGCGATTATGAATTGATTTTGATGATTCTTTTTTTGTTTGGAAGGGCATATTTAAGAAGTGGTCCCATATAAATTTGATCAAGATCTGATGAGAGGTTTTTGAGTTAGCTTCAATAATACGTATTTTTCCCATCTAGTATATGTGGATGATATTCTAATAGTTCCTGTCACTGTAATTTACATAGCAGGTAATGGGTATTCAAATTTTTGTGGGGGTTTTGTGTAGGTACCACTAAAAAGTCTTTGGGGGTTTATTTGCCACCGACTTCCGAAATCAAAGTAATTTTTCACTTTTTAGTGTTTTTTTTTTGGAAGTCGGTTTTATTTTTTGTGAAAAAGTTTTTATTTTCTATGTTTGTCTACTCCCGTGTTTACTACTTAAGTCAACTTTTTTTACCGTTAGGTATCTAAGCGGCAGAACTTTTCATTGTACCTATTTATTGTGTATTTCACCGTGTTTTTCGAAATGGAAAGTAGATATGGATTTAAGTTATAACACACTTGTAACAGTGTACTTATCACAGCACTGTTTAAGAGCCCGTATCAATTTCGCGGTCTAAAGCGCAAATTTCTCAATAACCTTAAGATATCTGTTTTTTTTTTTAATGCAAAGTTATTTATCAATTATTTAACTAGGTAGTCTACAAATTAAAATTTTGATAACTACTCAATATAAATTACGAAAAATAAAAATCTAACACACGTTTTTACGTAAACACGAAACACCAGGTTTTTCAATAGCTTTTATAGCTTAATGGTAGCAAATTTCAATCAGAGAAAAATCCCAAATACTGAGCATATAGTATATTAGGAAGCTTACGATTTTTTTTTAAGTTTAATGCATGGGTACTTTAAAAAAATGTGAATCACGCAGGAAAACACAATAAAATCATGTGTAAAATCGTCATCTACGGGTAAGAATTTATTGAAAATAACAATAAGTGTTAAATATTTAAAAAATTGAGGTTTTAATCTACCAAACTCAATTTTTATATTTAATTTTTGACTTCTTAATGAATTGTAATAAAATATCAAACTAATGCCTTATAAATCGATGCACTCGCGCGAGGCAATCACCTCTCCGACCCAGATGATCCCACCACATTCCTCCAGGAGAGCAGTAGGGCCACCAGTACAGTGCACAAAAACACCCGACACCCGTCGTACCGACCTCGCCGCCGAGGTCCTCCGCGATCGCGACCCTCCCGAGTAAATAATACTCCCCCCCGACCTTTGTCCGATGAAGCGCCAGCCCGCGCCGCAGCTGAGCGCGTAGCTTTAAATTCCCCTTATAATAATAGTGATATATCCTTGATCCAGCCTGTCCCATCTTGCTGTCCCCCCTCAGCGACGCCCTAAGCCGAGGTTCGTACCCCACAGGGGGTTCCCTTAGCGAGCGTTCGGCTAATTTTAATTTAGAATAGTTTTGCTCCTGGCTGGAGGCTTTGAGTGTAGTAGCTTAAGGCAGCCACAGGACAGTCCGGTTAAGCAGTAAATACCTTAGTGGTATACCTGCGAGATGCCATAGTTAAAAAAAAAGCGAGGCAATCAGTCGCGCCCGAGCGCTTGTCGACGTCGGACCTGTGACGCCCGTGACTGTCGCCACACCCAACGTAACTCGCGATTTTGTACTACGCCTAACCAGTTTTGAGACTGAGTATATTTATTTTTTTATTTATGCATATTATGACACTTTGTGATTTGCTAATGTTATTCTACCTGTGAATGTTTTGTATGGTACTATTAGTAAAATAGTGTTTAACTTTTAGAAACCTCCTTAGGAGTGTAGCGGTTACACCGCCACATACTAACTACGCATCAAAGACATGACGTCACACAAATCCTGCATCGCGCAGTTAGAGTATACCGCGCGAACGACATAGATAAGACTATCCGAAATCAATAGTAGGGCAGTCGGCCCGCCAGACACAACACCCGTCTGGTTGGAGGATCCTCCCTTTTCTATGGTGGATGAGTGAACTTTACACCCTGTTCCTCATACCCCTAAATTGGTGACCTCGAGTATGAACGTCAACGCAGCCTTCGTGCAACTACTTCAGCGTGACGTCATCATCATCACTCCCGCAAGCTTTCGTGAGGCGAGTCACACAGACAGCCAGCACCCTCGGCTTCAACGGGTATCCTGACCACCTGCATGCAGCGAACGCGCATTCCTGGTCATCACCCTCAGCCTCATCACCCCGACTCACTGGGGAATCACAGCAATCATCTCAATCAGCGCAATCACCGCTATCACCTCAATCACCTCAATCACCGCAATCACTTCAATCACCACAATCGCCTCAATCACCACAATCGCCGCAATCACCGCAGACAGTTCCGACTCACCGCGAACTGTGCGGCACCCGGTTCCGACTCACTGGAACCTTAGCTGGCACTGTGAAGCATCGCAAGATACAAGACTCAGCCCACTATCGACCTCCCGTCTCCGGAGGGGAGTGATGTAGCGGTTACACCGGCACATACTAACTACGCATCAAAGACATGACGTCACACAAATCCTGCATCGCGCAGTTAGAGTTTACCGCGCGAACGACATAGATAAGACTATCCGAAATCAATAGTAGGGCAGTCGGCCCGCCAGACACAACACCCGTCTGGTTGGAGGATCCTCCCTTTTCTATGGTGGATGAGTGAACTTTACACCCTGTTCCTCATACCCCTAAAGGAGTCTCGAAGCGTACCGTTATCTAAATAATCTTTATAAATAATGGTGCCGATTCTCTTGTACACCGAACTAAACTAACTAAACTATCACTAAATTTCCTTACTTTTGGCTATGAGAATCTTAAAGCTATTCTGGAATAAAGTCTAAATTTAAAAATTATTTTGACACAACTAAATCGAATTTGACAATTGCGACTCCTCGTGGTACATAATTGTTTGCCCTACCCCGTGAATTTTTATAGAGCCGGAGGCGCGCAGGGGGGCGGCGTCGACGTGTTTTACATGGAATTTTTCACTTTTAGTATGGACAAAAAAAAAAAACCGACGTGTAGAGTATTAGGGGTATACGGGTTTTGATAAAGGGGGTCGAAATTTTTATTATTTTTGCGATAGGACACACCATTTTCGAGATTTAAGTAAAAGAAAAGAAAAAAGTCCAGTTCAGTACTGTTTTTCACCTGAAGTCGTGTTCGTGTGAATTTTAGTTCATGACAACTAATAATATACCACACCATTTTTTATCGCGATTAAAAATGGTCAGATATAGTCAGAAAATTAAAATTTTAGGTGAAAAACGTCAAATTCAGAATAGCAAAGTTGTCATTTTCACTAAATTAAAATCTCAGTACAATCTTAGTGCTGTCAAACTAAAATATAGTTAAGTTGTGCCACTTTAGTCTATTTCAGAATGGGAAATCATCGTTTGACAGGAGTAAACTAAATTTTGGTGATTTTTAGTCTAGTTTAGAGGCATTTGTGACAAGAAAACCGGCACCAATATCTAAATAATACAGGAGTACCATAACACGTGTAATTAGTTTCACACTTTATAGTTTGCTATTACTATAGTGAATGCCGTACTAGGTAACGATATTTTTAAGGGGTACCTAAACATATTACATAACACGTCATTACTCGTTATCACAATAAAATCCGTCCAGTATTACGGAACCTAGTATATAAAATCTATGGAGTGCTGATAATAGCGTTTACGGACCAATATTATATGTTCCCGCTGCGCTGTGTGCGACTACACACACTACGCTTGTCAGCGATAGTTCGAACGCACACAGACACACTGCGCTTCAGTAGTTACCTAAACTAGGAGCGCGCCAAAATTGATACGGGCTCTTAAGCTTTGTCTCTATTCTTTTCTTTACTCATGTAACGGTAGCGTTTACCTACCCGTCAGGCCGGGCATTCTAATGCTACAGTCCCACGACCCGTTTTCTCACATTCCACACCTTGTAGAATGCTTAAAAGCTCATCCGTATCCAGTTGTTCGTTCTTGTCAATAACTTACTTATTAATAATGAAGCAATAAAAAGTGCAACAAATAGTGCTGCAGACTGCACTATGCCAAAGTGTAAATAAAGTCCTTGGCGTTCTGGGGATATTAAAAATGTTCGGAGTTTTTGTTTTTGCCAATTTTAAGACAACTAAGGGCTTCTTTTGTGTGGAAAAATACAAAAACAGGGTATTCGACAGTGCTCTAAAATAATAAAATTTAAAAAAAAACCTGTTAAATACAGTAAATTTAATTTTATAACATAGTTAAAATGAAGAGCTTCTAATGAAGTCCGAAAATCCGGAACTTCTATTGATGTCCGTGGCGGTGAAAAGGTTAATAACCAATATAGGTGGAGGCGCCCGGTATAAAAAAAAAGTGTGACACAGGAACGAAGTTACGCGATACTCGAACGCACACGAGTGTGTCGTACATAATAAAAAAGAGACAGAGAGAAAGAGAGAAAGTCGCAAGGACCCAACATAAGCATTTTCTTTTGTGACTATTTCTACCAGTCAATTCCTACCACAAGCCGCGTTAAGGAACTTCGTTCCAATAATTATAACTACCTCTACAATTCTTCTCGGGCATTAAAACACCACAGAAAAGGGAACCAAATAATGCAGCTGTCCATTCATTGTTAATTAAATGTAATCCACGCGTGTAATATCAGCTTTTAATATAAATGTCTTACCTCCTTCAACTTATATCTATTCCCAGGAACATTTTCATCAGTATTTTCAGTATCTGGTAAAACATTTGTCGTAACAGTTGTGTCAGTATTTGCATGCTCTATTTGTTTCAAAAATGTTAATAAATGCACTCTCAAAGATTTGATGAAATTTTCACCAAGATCATCATTGAGAAATATATTATTCTTTATGTTATTCTTTGTTGGAGACGCCCGAAGAGGTCTGACTGGTGACACAACTTGCAAGAATGAGTTGACAATCTTCAGGGCACTTTTAACACTTTCAACCAACTTCGTTTGTGATTGAAATTTCAATAGCTGCATGCATTCTTTGAATGCTGGTGTGTCTGCTACACATTCTAAGGCGCACTTTGTGTAGATTTCCCGAACCTACAATAAAATAGAATATAAATTAATAGCAATTATTTGAATTAGTGTTAGTCTTCTGTCAGATACTTTACGTTACACAAGTTGTTAAAACGAGGCTAGTGGCTAAGTAATAACCGCCACACGGGTCGATCGATCAGGTTAATCTACGCTTGCCGCAGTTGGCCGTGGATGGGTGACCATCTTTACATAACGAGACTCCTCCGTGAGTCGGAAAGCACGTTAAGCCGTTGGTCCCGGCTGTAAATCGTGGATCTTTGACAGTCGTTACTGGTCACCAGAAGCCTATCGTATTACCTAATAACTGGGTTGTGGAGGTCAGATAGGCAGTCGCCACATGTAAAATACTGGTATTCACCTGCATCCAATTAGACTGGAAGCTGACCCCAACGTAGTCGGGAAAAGGTTTGGCAGATTGATTTTGTTAGAATTTTATTACAAACCTGCCATTAACAATTCAGAATATATTTGTGATTTGATTCTCAAATACTTTTTGCAAGAAATTACGTTATTATTATGCACTTTGTAACGCTATGAGATTACCAAGATAACTGAGCTGTGACGGACTAATACACTATAGATATCAATAAACTGGTTTGGTTGCAATGAACAGTACCTATATTATGTATTTTTTTACATTTTACTAACATGATTTAAATCATAATTAGACCAGTTGCGCCCCCGCCCACACGCGACTTTGTCTGTTTGTTTTTAGACAGGCGCTTTCAAGTTTTATCTTTACATGTGTCTTTTGAAGTATAACGAATAGAAAATTAGGAAAAAATGTCAGATACTCACAGATTTCCCAAGAACATTCTTCGGTAATTCTTTCACAAACACACTTAGCAATCTCAAACACATGTAAAAGCTGTACAAATAATCGTGAAGTCTGTTCATCTTCTTGTAAAGAGCCTCTCTGAAGAAATTGTCGTCACTAAACAGACTGATCTTAGTTCTACAATCTTGTTCTTCTAAGAATGGCCTGAATGACATCAACTGTCGTATGCTCTCGAGGTCATCTGCACTTAGCTCCATTATGACTTCTTCAAGTTGGTCTCTGTCACAGCATAGCGACTTTAAGTTGTCTCCATAGAAATGATCCATCATGCAATACTGAAAACAGATAAACCAGAATAATAAACACACCTATGAAACACAATATGTTTCTTGAAACAGACACTTGATTAAAAGTATTATACTGACCTTATTACTAGTATCAGCATGAAAAGAGAAACATTAAGATATAAATGTGTCTACCGTAAGGACAGTAGTAATGCATCGGAATAGAAACAAAATGATTTTTTAAATAATTACCTTTACACTCTGAATGAGACCCGTAACAGAAAAATCGTAGAAAAGAAAGACATCTGTTAGCAGTTCAAACGCCTTGCCTGATAAATGAAATGGACTTGTGTGTGTTAAGAAAATATCCTCCAACACCTGAAATACAGAAAAAAAACTGAATTAGTGATTTTATTATGAGCCTGTTGTGTCTCACTGTAGAACAGAGGCCTCCCTTCCGTCTTTCCGTTTTTAGGGTTCCGTATCCGAAGAGTGCCAAACGGAACCCTATTAATAAGCCTCTGCTGGCCGTCCGTCTGTCTGTTAGCGGGTTATATTTCATGAACTGTAATAGGTAGACAGCCCAGATTACACAGATTGTGTAGAAACGTGTAAATTTTTTGTCGATTATTACTCGTTAACTTGTAGAGCCTACTTAGCTGTGACAGTTTTCCTTTCAATTTGTAAAAACAATGCCATGAATATTTCTTTTTCCATTAGTTTTTTTTTTTTTTCACGAGAAAAACATCCCCACTTTACGTGCATTTTACCACTTTATCGCGTGATTAATATTAATATGTATACCATAGATATAGAAAGAAAAATATTTTTGATTTGTTGATATTCATGATTTTCAAGACAAATATAGTAAAATACTTGTGCTGATATCATAAGTGGTTCCATGATTTATAAAGTTTTTAGTTTGTCTAAAAATTTTACAAGAAACCACTGAACATCACGGCATTCTTAAATGTTGTCACGTTCGCGGTCCAAAGCGCACTAGTTCGCGAAGACGGCCATTTGCCTTTGACCTGAGCATCTTGATCACGACGCGCGGACACAGACACGCACGCCCCCACGCCACTTCTTCTGTTTTTTTATATTTCTATGATGTATACCCATGCCAAATTACAGTACTGTAGTACTGTCTCGGAGCTAAACCGCGGACGGACGGACAGACAGACGGACCTTGTTTACTACGGAACCCTAACTGTGCGTTTGCACTGGCGAAAAATCACAACAAAACATGTTGAAATCTCTGGTTCTTGTCAAATATTGTATGGAATTTTGACAGAAATTAAAGATTTCAACATGTTATGTTGTGAATGTTTCTTTCAGTGCAAACGCACAGTAAGAAAGTGTAGTTGTAGTGTTAAATATTGTACGGTGATACGGAACCCTTCATGTACGTCAGAATCGCGGGTGTACTTTTCGGATCTGCCTAAATTTATTGCAGTTATTTGGTACCTTCTGTGTACTTTTACGTTCCTCTTTTGAAAATCCGTGTACCTACACCCGTACAATGATATTTTCAAAATTAGGTACACCCGCCATCCTGATGTCAAAACCGCGGGTGTACTGCTAACCAATGTGTGTAGTTACGTGCACGCTATAAGTAGACCTGGGAAAGCCTGGGTCCTGGCCTCAGAGGCTCTCAGGCCTCGACTAAGGGGGCTCTTAAGCGCATGTATGGAGAGGGGCCAGTTTCCACTTCGTTGGAAGACGGCGAAACTGGTCCTAATCAAGAAGCCGGGGCGCCCTGCGGACTCTCCGTCCGCTTACCAGCCCATCGTGCTGCTCGACGAGGTGGGCAAGCTCTTTGAAAGAGTAATTGCAGACCGCCTTGTCGGGCGGCTGGTGCGGGTGGGGCCGGATTTGGCGGAGCGCCAGTTTGGTTTCCGCAGGGGGCGCTCCACGGTGGGGTGCTTGGACAGGAAACCTCCCCGTGTGCCTGTGGGCTGGAATTCCCTTCGGATGCGTCCGGGGGGAAGGCCAGTCTTCAGGACGGTGCACCCTGGGATGCGGGCAATGTCTCCCCATTAGGTACTGTGTGCCTAAGGGGTCTCGTTGTCTGCATGCCAATATCCTGTCGGAGGAACGCTCTAACGTGTACTCGGAGAGAGTACACGTTGAGCAGCGTTGAAGCACGGGCTCGGCGTGCACTAACACTGCCGTCGGGCAGGCAGGAGGAAGCCTTCTGCCACCGTTGGTCTCGTAGCCCCGAAGAGTGTCAAGGTCATGTCTCTGGCACTTGACGGGGGTCGAGGGTCTTGGCTTAACCGCCCGGACCGCGAGGAAGAAATCCTCTATAAAAAATTACCCCAAACCTCCAAGCGGCGGCGCACCGTGAGGGAGGTTGTAAGCTTGACTAATGGGTAGCTATTTGATAATTAGTCGCTAGTGCGAACCACTATTTTTTTGAGTCAATAAAACATGTTAAATACTCGTGGGAACAAATATGGTTAAAGATAATACAAAAAACGACGAAAAGGAGAGGAGTGACGCGGGGTCGGAGTCCGACGCTGCGTCTGGCGCGATGAGCTCGGGTCAGAGCTCGGAGCGCGAAGTGGTGGTGGGAGCTAACGTGAGGAACCAAAAGTTCCTCCGGAAGCGCTCTAAGCCGGGGGATGGCCAGGGGTCGTCCGCCGACGAGGGGGTCTCGGGCCAAGGCAGGAAGAAGATCCACTCCAGTCGGCGGGGTGCGGCCCGGGGAAAAGGACAGGGTGTAGGTAGAGGGCTCACTACGCAGGAGGCCGGCGAACCGAGCCGGGCTAGCCCAGCTGAGGTGGAGAGGCTCTCTACAGAGGAGGAACACCACCCTGTAGGGACCAGCACCGTGGCGGCCCCTACAGAGTCGGCAGGTGGTGAGCCGGGCGTCGCTGGCGACTCCAATTCGGAGCGAGCGGCCAGGTTTGCGGAGGCTGTGGCAGCCGCAATCAAGGTTTTGGTCTTGAAGAGGACTCAGTCCTCTAAAGACAAGGCCATGCCTGCGACCATAGCCTCTATTTTGGCGGCTGCGGAGGCCTATCATCTCAGGCCTCCGTCGGACGGCATGTCAGAGATGCGAGCGGAGGTCGCCCGCTTGACAGCCGCCATGGAGCTTCTCCGAAAGGAGAACGAGGAGCTCCGAGCGGACCTGGCCGGGCTCCGAGGAGCCGGCCCTCGTGAGGTGCCGCAGGGGAGGGAGCAGCATGGGCAAGGACGGCCCGTGCCTGCGGAGGACCGGGTTCTGACCCTGGTGAGGCAGGAGATGGCTTCTTTGCGGTCCCGTTTTTCCGCGATAGAGGCCATCGTCCTGCGCCCTCCTCTAGCGGCGAGCATGCCGCCAGCCTCTGGCCAGCAGAAGACGGCTTCGTATGCCACCACCGCAGCTGCCTCGGCCAAACCAGGCTCGTCGGGGCAGACCAGGGGCGGGGTGGCTACAAAGGCGGCGAGGGCCCCGGCCCAGGTGGCGAAGGTCCCGGCCCAGGCGGTGACGGCCGCAGCCCTAGCGGCGAAACAGCTGCCCCCGCCTCCTCCTAATTCTACCCCAGCTGACGCCGAATGGCAGGTAGCCGGGGAGAAGAGGAAGGCGGCGAATGCAAAAAGGGCGGCCAAGAAGAAGGAGAGGAGGCAGCGGCGCAAGGAGCGAAGCGTCGCGGCTAGGCTCCGCGCCCCGAAGTCCGCAGCTGTAGTAATTACACTACAGCCAGAGGCGGAGAAGAAGGGCGTGTCCTACCGCGACGTGCTCGCCAAGGTGGGGGCGGCGGTGGACCTCAAAGAGATCGGCGCCGCTGATGGCATCCGGGTGAGGGTCACTGCGACTGGGGCCCGGATGCTGGAGGTCCCCGGTGCGGCAAGCGGCCCGGCCGCTGACGCTCTGGCCGAAAGGCTTAGGGCGTCCCTAGATGCGGACGAGGCCCGAGTGTCCAGGCCCACCAAATGCGCAGACATGCGCATTCTGGGCCTGGATGACTCAGTGACGGAGGGACAGGTGGTGGCCGCTGTTGTTAGGGCTGGAGGGTGCTCTGCCGAGCAGGTTAGGGCGGGCGCCCTCCGTCCTGACTTCACGGGGTTGCGAGCCATTACGGTGAGCTGCCCCGTGTCGGCGGCCAAGAAAATAGCCGGGGAGGGCCAAAGGCTATTGGTGGGCTGGGTTTCAGCGCAGGTCAAACTGCTGGAACCCAGACCTCTGAGGTGCTTCCGCTGCCATGTGGGCAACCACGTGGGAGCTAAATGCACCTCGGAGGTGGACCGCAGCAGGCATTGTTACCACTGTGGTCAGCCCGGTCACAAGGCCGGCTCGTGCGAAGCCACGCCGCATTGCGTAGTATGTGCGGCGGCTGGCAAGCCAGCCGGCCACCGGATTGGGAGCAAGGCCTGCGCTCCACCCGCCAAGGCTAGAGGCAAACCACCTGCCACCGCCGTCACAGCCGCAACCGCCGCCACCGTCGCCGTTGCCGCCTCAACAGCCGTCGTCGCCGCCGCAGCCACCGCGGCAGGGCCCTCACAGGGGGCTAAGGAGGGGGCTGACATGGAGTGCCAATAATGGCCCCATTTCGCCTCCTCCAGGCGAACATCAACCACTGCGCCGCAGCTCAGCATCTGTTGCTCCAGAGCATGGCGCAGTGGTCGATTAACATCGCCGTGGTCGCTGAGCCGTACTTTGTCCCACCCAGGGATGACTGGGTGGAGGACCTGAGCGGCTCAGTGGCCCTAATTTCGTCGGCCGCCGCCGGTACCCCGTCCCTCGAGGCTGTTAAGAGAGGACGGGGTTGCGTTGCAGCACGGTTCGGGGAGATTGTCGTGGTAGGCGCGTACTTCTCCCCGAACCGAACTCTCGCCGAGTTCCACAACTCCCTTGCGGAGTTGAGAGTCGTCGTCGTCGGGTTCTGTTCCCTCCCCGTGCTCGTCCTCGGGGACTTCAATGCCAAGAATGTGGCTTGGGGTTCCCGGTATACGGACACACGGGGCAGGATGGTGGAAGACTGGGCGCTGGAGACAGGCCTGGTCGTCCTTAATCGGGGTTCTGTCCCCACGTGTGTGCGGATGCGGGGTGAATCAGTGGTGGACATCTCGTTCGCTAGCCCCGCTCTGTCGCCGCGTGTCATTGACTGGCGCGTCATGGAGGGGGTGGAGACGTATTCCGATCACCGGTACATCCGGTTTGACGTCTCCGCCCAGACCTCGAGCGCGCTGGTCCGACAGGCCCCGAGTGGTCCGCGGTGGGCGCTGAAGCAGCTGGACCGGGAGCTCCTCCTGGAAGCCTCGATCGTGCAGGCCTGGGTGTCATCACCGGACAGGCCTGCCGATATCAATGACGAGGCGGAGTGGTTCCGGGAGGCCATGTCCGAGATATGCGACGTGGCAATGCCCCGGGTCCAGCCCGGACGTGCTTCGCGCCAGGTGTACTGGTGGTCGCGTCAGCTGACGACACTGCGCAATGCGTGCGTTACTGCGCGACGCCGGTACACTAGGCACCGCAGGCTCCGTATTCGACCTCCGGATACGGAAGCCATTCAGGCGGAGCTGTACGAGGGGTACAGAGCGGCGAAGACCGCCCTCCAAGCGGAAATCCTGCGGGCCAGGGCACTGGCCCGCGAGGAGTCGCTGGAGACTCTGAACAGAGACCCGTGGGGACGCCCATATAAAATGGTGCGGGAGAAACTCCGCCCATGGGCTCCCCCGCTGACGCAGAGTCTCCGGCCGCAGCTTGTGGGGGACGTGGTGAGCGCTCTGTTCCCTTCGAGAGGGGAACACGCCTCCCCGCCCATGGCTCCGCCTACTGCGGTGCCTGATGCGGACCACACCGCCGACGACGACGACGATGCTCCGGAGGTGACCGAGGTAGAGATGAGGGTGGCGGTACGTAGGCTGAATGCCAGAAATACCGCCCCAGGACCCGACGGCTTACCTGGGAAAGCCTGGGTCCTGGCCTCAGAGGCTCTCGGGCCTCGACTAAGGGGGCTCTTAAGCGCATGTATGGAGAGGGGCCAGTTCCCACTTCGTTGGAAGACGGGGAAACTGGTCCTCATCAAGAAGCCGGGGCGCCCTGCGGACTCTCCGTCCGCTTACCGGCCCATCGTGCTGCTCGACGAGGTGGGCAAGCTCTTTGAAAGAGTAATTGCAGACCGCCTTGTCGGGCGGCTGGTGCGGGTGGGGCCGGATTTGGCGGAGAGCCAGTTTGGTTTCCGCAGGGGGCGCTCCACGGTGGGTGCCATCATGCGCGTGCGAGCCCTCACGACAGGGGATGCGGTGGCTCGGGGTGGGGTCGTCTTGGCGGTGTCTCTAGACATCGCCAACGCCTTCAATACCCTGCCCTGGAGTTGCATCAGGGAGGCACTCCGGTATCACCGGATGCCGACCTACCTCTGTCGTGTGGTCGAGGCCTATTTGACGGACAGGGCCATCATCTACCCCGGTCACCAGGGAGAGTGGAACCGGCGAGAGATGTCGTGCGGTGTCCCACAGGGATCGGTCCTGGGGCCGCATCTGTGGGACATCGGATACGACTGGGTGCTGCGCGCAGACCTTCCCAATGGCGTCAGCGTCGTTTGTTACGCTGACGACACGTTGGTCCTGGCGCAGGGGAGGTCGCACCAGGCGGCGGCCGAACTAGCGACACACGGGGTTGCGACAATCGTGGCCAGAATCCGGCAGTTGGGACTCGAGGTGGCCTTGCACAAGTCCGAGGCCATGTGTTTTCATGGTCCTCGGAACGCGCCACCGTCGGGTTCCCAAATAACGGTAGGAGGGGTTCACATCGGCGTCGAGTCGACGATGAAGTACCTGGGACTCGTCCTCGACAGTCGGTGGAACTTCGTGGAGCATTTCCGACGTTTGGCTCCCAGACTGGAGCGGGCCGGGGCTGCCTTGAAGCGGCTTCTGCCCAATCTAGGGGGTCCAAACGCCTCCTGCCGGAGGCTATACGCGGGGATCGTGCGGTCCATGGCCCTGTACGGGGCACCGGTGTGGGCGCGTTCGTTGAGGCGGCGGCCTGCCCGCCGGTTGAACGCGTCCCAGAGGGTCATGGCCACCCGGCTGGTCCGGGGATACCGCACGGTCTCCGGTGAGGCGGCGAGCCTCCTTGCCGGATTGCCGCCATGGGATCTGGAGGCAATAGTCCTCGCGCATATCTGGGAGTGGCGCGAGGAGGCGAAACGCCGGGGCTTGACTCCGATGCCGCGAGAAATCGCGGCACAGCGGACAGAGCTCCGACGGGATCTCATGGCGTCATGGAGAGTGCGATTGTCGCAACCCAGTGCTGGGCACGCCACTATTGCGGCGATAAGTCCCCTCTTTGAGGAGTGGCTGGAGAGGCGCCACGGCGTCCTCACCTTCCGCCTGACGCAGGTCCTCACCGGACACGGCTGTTTCGGGAGGTACCTGTTTCGGATAAGGCGGGAGGAAACGCCCGGGTGTCATCACTGCGTGGATCGCCCGGAGGACACGGTGGAGCATACGGTGGAGGTATGCCCGGCTTGGGCAGAGCACCGCCGTGTCCTCGTGGAGGCGATCGGTGGCGGGGATCTCTCGCGTCCGGCCCTGGTCCAGGCCATGGTACGGAGCGAGAGAGCATGGGAGGCCGTCACCTCCTTCTGCGAAGCAGTAATGCTCGCGAAGGAGGAGGCGGAGCGCGTGAGGGAGAGGCAAATTTCGCGCCCTCACGCCCCTAGCCGCCGCAGGAGGAGACGCCCTGGGCGTCGGGAATCGATTGCCGATTCCCGGCCACCGTAGGCGCGGGCTTGCGGACGGTGAGCAATGGGTAGCTCGCCGTCCGGTAAGGACCAGGCCCGGGTCGACGGCGCGTTGTGTTCCACGCGCGCCTCAAAGAGATGTCAGCAAGTGAAGGGGTCCGATGAGACCATTGCCTGCCGGGGTTGCGGGATTAGTCCGAAAGGGATACCGTGGCCCCCTGGCATTGCACAGGCAACAGAAGGAACACGGGTGGGTTTTAGTCAGTAAGAGTCTGACACGCCCTCCCGCTCCACCCAGAGCGGGAGACGTCATTTGATGATTTCCCACCCAAAAAAAAAAAAAAAAAAAAAAAAAAAAGGGGGCGCTCCACGGTGGGCGCCATCATGCGCGTGCGAGCCCTCACGACGGGGGATGCGGTGGCTCGGGGTGGGGTCGTCTTGGCGGTGTCTCTAGACATCGCCAACGCCTTCAATACCCTGCCCTGGAGTTGCATCAGGGAGGCACTCCGGTATCACCGGATGCCGACCTACCTCTGTCGTGTGGTCGAGGCCTATTTGACGGACAGGGCCATCATCTACCCCAGTCACCAGGGAGAGTGGAACCGGCGAGAGATGTCGTGCGGTGTCCCACAGGGATCGGTCCTGGGGCCGCATATGTGGGACATCGGATACGACTGGGTGCTGCGCGCAGACCTCCCCAATGGCGTCAGCGTCGTTTGTTACGTTGACGACACGTTGGTCCTGGCGCAGGGGAGGTCGCACCAGGCGGCGGCCGAACTAGCGACACACGGGGTTGCAAAAATCGTGGCCAGAATCCGGCAGTTGGGACTCGAGGTGGCCTTGCACAAGTCCGAGGCCATGTGTTTTCATGGTCCTCGGAACATGCCACCGTCGGGTTCCCAAATAACGGTAGGAGGGGTTCACATCGGCGTCGAGTCGACGATGAAGTACCTGGGACTCGTCCTCGACAGTCGGTGGAACTTCGTGGAGCATTTCCGACGTTTGGCTCCCAGACTGGAGCGGGCCGGGGCTGCTTTGAAGCGGCTCCTGCCCAATCTCCCCTAGATTGGGCATGGCCATGGCCACCCGGCTGGTCCGGGGATACCGCACGGTCTCCGGTGAGGCGGCGAGCCTACTTGCCGGATTGCCGCCATGGGACCTGGAGGCAAAAGTCCTCGCGCATATTTGGGAGTGGCGCGAGGAGGCGAAACGCCGGGGCTTGACTCCGATGCCGCGAGAAATCGCGGCACAGCGGACAGAGCTCCGACGGGATCTCATGGCGGCATGGAGAGTGCGATTGTCGCAACCCAGTGCTGGGCACGCCACTATTGCGGCGATAAGTCCCCTCTTTGAGGAGTGGCTGGAGAGGCGCCACGGCGTCCTCACCTTCCGCCTGACGCAGGTCCTCACCGGACACGGCTGTTTCGGGAGGTACCTGTTTCGGATAAGGCGGGAGGAAACGCGAGTCATCACTGCGTGGATCGCCCGGAGGACACGGTGGAGCATACGGTGGAGGTATGCCCGGCTTGGGCAGAGCACCGCCGTGTCCTCGTGGAGGCGATCGGTGGCGGGGATCTCTCGCGTCCGGTCCTGGTCCAGGCCATGGTACGGAGCGAGAGGGCATGGGAGGCCGTCACCTCCTTCTGCGAAGCAGTAATGCTCGCGAAGGAGGAGGCGGAACGCGTGAGGGAGAGGCAAATTTCGCGCCCTCACGCCCCTAGCCGCCGCAGGAGGAGACGCCCTGGGCGTCGGGAATCTATTGCCGATTCCCGGCCACCGTAGGCGCGGGCTTGCGGACGGTGAGCAATGGGTAGCTCGCCGTCCGGTAAGGACCAAGCCCGGGTCGACGGCGCGTTGTGTTCCACGCGCGCCTCAAAGAGATGTCAGCGAATGAAGGGGTCCGATGAGACCATTGCCTGCCGGGGTTGCGGGAAAGTCCGAAAGGGATACCGTGGCCCCCTGGCATTGCACAGGCAACAGAAGGAACACGGGTGGGTTTTAGTCAGTAAGAGTCTGACACGCCCTCCCGCTCCACCCAGAGCGGGAGACGTCATTTGATGATTTCCCACCCAAAAAAAAAAAAAAAAAAAAAAAAAGGTACACAGATTTTCAAAAGAGGTATGTAAAGGTACACAGAAGGTACCAAATGGCTGCAATAAATTTAGGCAGATCTGAAAAGTACACCCGCGATTCTGACGGACATAACCCTTCGTGTGCGAGTCCGACTGGCACTTTATCTGGCCGGTTATCTCTCTTTTGCAATTTGAATAGAATATTTCAAAAAAATTCAAAATTGTTTATTTCTTCCACAAGATTACAACAATTAGTTTGTGATTGGAGCCTTCCTTTAAGCAAACAATGCCTGTATTAGAAGACTCCGCTCTTCCATAACAAAAGTAAGAAAATACTAATAACATATTTAACCTAGGTAAGTAGACAAGCCTGGCATATAAGCATAGTTTGTGTGTGTGAGTGAATGTGTGTGAGTGTGAGGGTGCATGTGTGCGAGTATGTGTGTGTGTTGTGTGTATGTGTGTCTGTGTGAGAGTATAGGTTATATCGTGGGTTTCAAGAGCTCTTCCGTTTCTTTATAAGTAAGTGGTTTGATCCATTTCAGTATATTTTTTTTGCATTCAGCTTTCAGCATATTTATTTGCGTAAAACATGGTATACAATGGTGTTAAATACAAATTGAGGCACAAGCATGTTTAGCTAGGATAACACATAGCATGCAAAATCTTAAAGAAAAGTTTAGCAACAAAAATCGTTTAAAAAAAAAAGCTTGAGGCTAATAAAAGATTGAGTCTAACTCATCACGACATCTCGTTTCAGGTCTACCGCGTTGCGGGTTCCTGTTGTTCGGAACCAAATTAAAACGCACTTTTAGAGGCAAAGTTCTTAACATTCATAAATTGAATTTAAGGGTGTATGCGACAGTAAACCCCTTTACTAGTTACTATCAACTTACTTGATTCATGTACACGGGTGATGCATGTGAATGAAATACTTTGATTAGAAGCTTGGATGACACATGGTAAGGAAAAGATTTGTGAAGCGCTGACACCGACGTCGCTACGCCAAACACGAATACTATGGGCATTGTTGATACATATGAACTGGAAAATATAAAAGACTATTATAATTATTACAGTACATTTTCAAGATATAATTTTGACCAATGAGAATCATCATAACTAGTCGATCAAATTTAAATATGGGGCATGTTGGCATGCCCATAATCACCATTCTTAGCAGATAACCAGGGCCTCAAGTCTGCTATTACAATAGTGTCAGAATGGACTATCATTGATTTCATAATTATTGTAGATTTTGACAAGTTTGGTAGTCATTACGACTTTCCAATGGTCAGCCACAGACAATCCATTGAAAGAAATGGCATCTATTGGTAATCTCGTACATACGCAGTAATCTGCTAAAATTTTGACAGTTCCTTTGATCAGTGACCTATCATTAGAACGTCATTGTGCAGTCGTTGCTTTTAATTCGTTACGAGTATCATGTTAGTGGAATACAATGATCAACCAATGATCGACCATTATGAATTTAGCAGATAACAGACTTTTAGCAAAATGACAGTGGGATCAAGTCGGAATGACGAATTAAATTAAAAAAAACTTAAAAATAGCGGACTTGGGCCCCTGGTAATTGCTAATGTTACTTGGTAGTTTGGATAAATTGCAATTAAAAACAAAAGGACACAGCTGCAGAACTTAAGATACAAATGTTAAGTTGCCTTTAAGAACAATGGATGACGGTGATTTATGATTAGTAGGAGACTTAATCTATATATATTAGGTCCCCACCAATGAAATCAGCATTTTGTATGGAGAATTTGAAAGAAGTTGTATTTTTCATACTAACATTTTCTTAATTTATTTAACAACCATGAAAACTAATGTTTTAAAACTTTTATGCACTAATGTTTAATAACTAAGATAATGTATCTTATGCCACTTAGATTAAGCGACAAAAATAAGTTTTGGGTAAGTTTTAAAACAAATAGTGGTAATTTCTGCTAACAAAAAGAGGAGTCATTTTTAAGATATTTTTTATAGGTAGGTAGGGTATGTTAGGTAGGGTAGGGTAGGGTAGGTAGGGTAGGGTAGGTAGGCTTGGGTAGGGTAGGTAAGGTAGGGTAGGGTAGGGTAGGTAGGGTATGTAGGGTAGGGTAGGTAGGGTAGGGTAGGTAGGGTAGGGTAGGAGCACCGTAGATAAGTACTTAGTGCTATCTGTGTTAAGCCGGGGCGGGCAGCTAGTTTTAAATAAATACTAGAACAGCTTACCTTACAATCATTACAAAGTCCTGTAAAACATTACAATTAAAGCTCTCAAAATCAGGAATGATAATAACTAATATTCTTTTGGTTGTGGCTGACGTTTTCTTCATAGGTGATGACATGCACTTAGATTGGTACCAATTTTTGAGGGTCTTCATTGTACATTGATTTTTTTTTAATTTCTTTGTTTGACTGATGATGCCTTCTGATTCATCATCATAATCCTGAAATGTTATCTTAGATAAAGTCACATAACGGAATACTGGCAATAAAAGGAATGGCTCATATTACCAATGGTTATTATGGTTATTTACTGAAAAAATGGAGTCCAGTTGTTGTTGTTTCACAATAAAAATTAACTACAATACTAACTTACAACTATTGCTAAATTTCTTAAGAAATTAACAGTACCTTTATACTCAAAATTATAATGATTTTGTATCTGTATGTATTTTACTGTGTGTAGGTACATAAATAATAATATAAATAAATAAGGTACCCCTATGTCCCAAATGGATGTAAAACTATTTTATCAATCAACTCGGCCTTTCGCAGTCTAGGTACTGATGGACATAGCTCAACTAAAACTTTAACAGATAAAATTGCTATGGTGATTTATTAAATTTCTTTGATTCATTTTTTTGGTACACATCTGCCCAACCCTTCAGGAAAACGAGGCGTGATCTTATGTTATGTGTGTATTAATTGATTATAGCTCATGTTTCATGTAAGGCTTACCAATATTTGATTTCCATGTATTAACTGCCAAACAGCATTTTCAACTAAGTGTTTAACTGTGGGTGCATCTTGTGAATTTACTAATGCCACATGTGGAGTTACTTCATTTCTGAAACATTTTATTATTTTAATGCAGCAAGCATTCCCTGGATGTGGGGTCTGGAAGCCTTAGAAGTATGGCCAATGTTTATTATAATATTCTTACTTTAAAATTACAGTTTTTTTGAGAGTGAGAGAATGCATTTTCTCAATGCTATTTAAAATCATTATATCATGTTTAAATTTAAATATTAGAATAAATGATTGTGTAATAAATGATTAACCAAAATACTTGCATTACCTGATAATATCAATAAGGGATGTAAATTGGGACACATGGTCTGGCTGACTGACCCCAGTCAAAAGAGTGGCACTTGGAATGATTCCCTCCAAAGTTGATGATTCACTGATACCATGGTTCTTTATATAGTTCATGATATCATTCAGCAGCAGACTGTATGTCTTTTGATGAAGTTCCTGGAAAAAACCGTGAAATATGATGGCTTACTGATTTAAAGAAACTGAAAATATAACATCAGTACTGTATCTATAGTTTGATATAGTTAATAAAATATAAAGAAGAATAGTATGATTAGTCACAGTACATATAAGTTTATATGATAAATTAGGAACAGGCCTAACTAATGCACACATAAAACTTTAAATCAGTAGTTATGTATACATCTTTTGGTTTTTGGTCATCATCATCATCATGATTTCAGTCAAAAGACTGTCCACTGTAGGACATAGGCCTCCCCCAAGCATCACCACTTCAACCGGTTCTGTTCTCCTTGCATCCAGCCAAATTCTGCGACCTTCACCAGGTCATCGGTCTATCTAGTGGGAGGCCTTCCAACACAATGTCTTCCGGTACATGGTCACCACTCCAGGCCCCATTGACTCTGTTCTGCAAGCAATGTGTCCTGTGCACTGCCACTTAAGTTGGTTTCGGGTAATACATAAGAAATAGAATAAATGGACTTACCTGTAGTTCATTTTCAATGTAGTTCCAATTCTGTTTAAATGTTTCATACCAAAGTTCTTTCATAAATATCTTTTCAAACAATGCTTTTCCACCTTTTTTCTTACCAGCTTTACCCTTTTTAAATCCATTTTTGAACAGAAAAACACCCTGGAATTAAAGAGTCATAGTATCAGAATTACTAATCATTACAATTACAAGTAATCATTTTTGATTGTAGTTAATTTCAAATATACCTGAAATATTTTGTATAGGCTCAGTCAACTAGAACAATTATTTAGTTGTGTTTTAGTAAGTACAATCTTTGGTCAGTGGGTCGTCCTAAGGAAATCTTTAAGCATTTTAACGTTCTACGGGAGAATGATTACGCGCACAAGATAATAGTGACCGCTGAGGCTCCGAGTATTTTATATTGCGAATCTTCGCGTCACGTATTTGCGACGAATAATAAGAACACGTTTGTTTACTATGGTGGGAGCCTCATCATATATGATTACATAGCGTGTAATAGGTATTAAAAATTATTGTCGTGGAGATCAAAGTTTGTAAATGAGATTTTTTTATAGATACGCAGTAATTATTGTAACGTAAATAATATTTTACCTTAGAAACCGACACAGTTGACTCCATTCTTAACGGCGCGCGCCAACCAATTTTATTGTCATTGTCACCACTGGGTCATTGACATTGAACAATGACAGTACTACAGTAAGTGACAGTGACACCAACAGGATCCAGTTTTTTTTTTTTAATAATTTTTATTCATGACTAGGACCCAGAAATATTATTAAGTGTTGCCAACACCCGTACCAACACCTGATATCATGCTGTTTTTTCTGTTCCGTGGCATCAAGCATAGACAACTCATAAAATGACATAATGTCATTGACATAGATTAAGTCAATGCATAATAATATTCAATGTTCAAACAAAAGGTGGACATTACTAGAGACGTAAAGGCTGTTTAATATTGTGGGTATTATACGGTTGGAATTGTAAAAAACGGTATTTAATTTAGTATTATACCAACATCGACTGTTTATCATGTATAAAACGTATTATAATTTATTTGCTAAATATTTACGCAGTTGGCTGGTTTTTATTATTTGTTGTTATAGTGACGAGAAATCTGTGAAAATTTCAACTGTCTACCTATTATGGTTCATGAGATACAGCCCGTTGACAGACAGACAGATTTACCAACGCGACGAACGGATGGTCAGCGCAGCTAATTATAAGGGTTCGGTTTGGCCGCCTCCGATTACGGAACTCGTGTCAATGAGGTTACCGCACACAAGATGCAGTATTATAATCAAAGATTAAAAAGCCCCCAATATAGAGGGGAATTTTTGCGTGTATTTGCCCGTTGCAACGGACTCGCCCAACATTTACTGGAGGCTTATGAAGTTTCCATGGCAGCATGCAACATTGACCCCCGAATACTGAAACGTCACTCAAAATTTAAGTAGCACTTATATTTAACCATTGACTTATAAAACCTATGGACTTGGCATACCTACAAGAAAAACGTGCCATACCTACACTTTACTGAGAGGATAAAATGGCGTCTACTAGGGCAGCCCTTATCGATATTTCTATGTTATAATATCGATAAAAGATCGTGAGAATGTTTTCATAATGTCACAGTACAATATTGACGGGTAAAAATACCTACTCCAAGTTTTCTAACATATTTCTTTCATTTGTTTGTTTTTAATTTAATTGCTTCTACATTCTTTCGCGGCTAAACCGTAGAACTTATTTTGCTGTTTCCCATTGTGATAGATTGAAACCTGGAGGACAGATATATACTTACTGCTTTTATCGACCTAGTATTCTGTAACTGATTTCACTCCATTGTATAAGCAACAAGTTCATCTCGTTGCCAATATATCTATGTACATATATACACAGTATACATATAGCTCATGGGAAGCGTGCGATGACGATGACGCAAGTTTCAAGCTTTTTGTTCACCCAAAAAGTACACACATATACACAGTATACATATAGCTCTATGAAAACGTCCGGTGAAGATGACGGGACTTCCATGATTTTTGCTCACCCAAAAAGTGCTCAACGCGCCTAAAGTTTTCACTTCAAAAAAACTATCGAGCAGTTTTATTTATTTATTTATTTATACTTCAAGCACAAAAATGTACAGAGGCGGACTTAATGCCACAGGCATTTTCTACCAGTCAACCTTTGGGTGATGCAGAGACAACAGTGGTAGGTGCAATAGCGAGAGTTGAGGAAAAAACATTTATTTAAATATAAAGATATACATATATACCTATTAAGAACTATAAATATAATAAATACACCTAATTATATATAAATATAAGCACAAGTATGACAAACAATGGGAAAACATTACCGCTGTGATGATACTGCCAGCTTCTTGCGAATGAGCTCGCGAACTTTAATTTTAAATGATAATCGGTTGGTCGCCATTCTGATTTCCTGGGGGAGCAAATTCCACAGAGAGATAGACTGAATGAAGAAAGAAGAGTGAATGAAGTCTGTGCGGTGAGTGGGACATTGAAGAAGACGATTGTGAGATGAACGTAGATTTCTATTGTGGTTGGCACAAATGTACTGAAAGTGGGGGGCCAAATAACTAGGAGAAGAGGGAGAGTCAAGAAATGAAAACAAGGTGGTCAGTGCCCTTTGCTCTCTGCCCGCAGCAGTTGCCCGGCAGACACGACACCCGTCTGGGTCGGAGGGTCCTCCCTTTTCTATAGAGGATGAATGAATTTTACACCCTGTTCCTCATACCTCTAAAAGGTGGTTCCGCCAATGGCCCGCAGATTGTAATTTTTAAATGAAATATTATAATTTATATTATTATTTTATCTTTGTGTATCTCATTTTGATCAACATACAAATTTGAATTTCACGGATAACTAGTGAAAAAGAAATTTTGAAAATTGGTGGAGCCACCATAATTAATATTTTTGATACTAAGTTTTTAACACGCAAATGATTGTGGGTTTTAATTAAAAGTCAACACTAATTATAATAAAACATATTAAATAAATCAATCTCATTCAGTTCTGAACAATACAATTTTGTTCAGGTAATTTCTATGTGATATTCTTTCAGTAGATTTCTTCCCATAATATTTGTATCTCAAATTCATGTATATCTCATTGTGAGTTTGTCGGATTTTGATAATTCTCATTTAAAATGCCAGACATATTTGTTCAAATCGCAGGCTGTAAACAAGCAAAAAAATTATTAGTATTTTTATTGTTTCTTGATTTTATTAAAATTTTTAATTGATCTTAAGTCTTAAGACCACACTCAAACACATTCTTTACATCACTCTTTGTTTCCATTAAACAAATATTGCAAATGCGGACATCACCTTCATTTTCAACACCAGCCACTAGAGAATCATGGACAAATTTATAACATGTTACTTACCAATAAGGTTCGTGAAGGTAAAGCATCGTCACATAATGTTACTTTATTGAGTATCCGGTTGAAATATTATGATTCTTCAAAGTTAAAAGAACAAAAATATGAACAGTTTATGTTAACATCTTTAAATTTTCCACACCAATTGTTTTTTTCTTTTTTCGTTTATTAGCAGGCAACCTTGTAAGAAAAACATAAAATATCTTGTCTAATTATGTATCCACTTCTTTTTTATAATCTATTATCTTCTTTTATTCTTCACAACAATGTAAAATTATAAATAATATTATGTTCCTTGTATTTATATTATAATCTTTATCTGATCCTTACTCCTTCTCCGTGTTTCGCTGTTTTTATTATTCCTATTCGTTTCCCTAACTTTTATCGTCGTTGGCAAAAAGTTAAAGCTATTGCCATAAAAAAATAATAAAAAAATAGCATTATCGATAAATAAAATGTCTAAATGCACTACTCTATCCCTTCAATAACAAGAAAATGATTTCGTGAAGTAAAACTGTTGAAAATAATGGCAAAAGGGAAATTATGAATGCTTTACTGTTGAAGCTCTTAACGAATGCAGAATCTTTTGTTTATCGTCTAAATCTAAAGATATTTCAGCTGAAATTTGTGTACGTTCTGGTGCAATGTTATTTTCGGGTGATGTCCGCTTCTTTTGATGCCACATCCGATTATATTGCAATTGGGCATCTTGCTATTGATGATTTCCACCATAGGGCCGAGTTTAAACGCATTAACACAGCAAATAACTCCAAAATTCACAAATTTTAACCACAACTCAAGATCATTTGACAGTTGACGTACCTAACTTTGGTACCAAACAGCGAGAGGATAAAATGGCGAACCGGCCGCAAATAGGTATTTCAATGACTAGAAAATGTAGGGTTGCCATTATAGTAACTGTCAAAAACACTTTTATCCTTTTTCACTTAGGCAAAATTATTGAAGTTAAAAAGAGATAGCAGTTTCTTTTTATTTTGGCGTCGATATGCCTCGTATTTGTATAACTGTTTTTTCTATAGTCAAACATTTCAAGTCCATATGTTTTATAAGTCAATGTATTTAACAGATACTCAAAAGTGACGTTTGACAATACGAAATCTAAAGTTTAGGAGCTGCTCAGATGTATGCAGCACTTAAATTTTTAGTGACGTTTCAGTATTCGGGGGTGAGTGTGTCAGAGGTGTCAATGCGTCTAAAAAAACATAAACGAAATCATTTTTTGAATAGGGCGAATCTAAACATTTAAATCTTTGACTTTAATGACTTGATTATATTTTTTACACAAAGCATTCGTTGGCGCTATGTGGCTACACCTATACCTATTTTTTTTATATATTTTGACCAGATATCGAGGGATATGCCTTGGAGGCGTGGCACGTGGCGCCTCGATATTGCTAAATTGGGCTTATGTTCGAACGGCGGCTGTACGCTTCATTCAGTCGCTTTGCAATTGCGTACAGTGTACTATTGATGCGTAAAAAACCAAAATGCCGAGTTGTCCAGTAATAATTTGTAAAAATAGGTCTAGTACCATCAACCTGAAGACAAATGGCGTGTCCTACCACCGGTAAGTAAACATATAAGTCACTGTTTAATATTTTAAATGGATTTTAAAATCATTTACTAACTTACGTCCGGAGCGATACGAACTAGCCCGAATCTTCCCGAACGGATCGAACGTTTTGGATTTAGAGAGGTGCAATCGAGTGCGTGCTGCTAATTTTATCGACATGCGTTTTATTAAATCCGCCCCTAAGACGACCCACTGACCCGAATATTTTTTTTACAGAACTCAATGGATATTATCGTATTACATGTATAGTTTATGAGTTAAATTAGTTATTAATTTAATGTTGTTTGAAGCAAATAGACATTGTTATTTCAATACAGTTACATAGCATAATATTTAACAGAGAGCGTTCCCTATAACCGCTAATACAATATTTAAAAAAAAAGATTTCCATTTTATTTTAGTAAAAATAACCCATATTCTCGGATAGGTATATAAAAACAAAAGAAAATGTATAAAGAAAATTAAACGAAGTTATATTAATACAAGAATGTGCTAAAATTAATTATCGATAAAAATTATCGACCATCGCTTTCGACTCCCTAATTGCATGCGTGTGCATTGAATGGTCGCAAATTGCAAGTGTTTACAAGTGAAAGCCCCGCCCATTCTATGTATGTGTGCTATTAGAGATTGATTTCTTCTTAGTGTGCGTGTTCAAATTTTAAGTGTGTGTCGTGAGTACACTATTTTTGTAGTAATTATTTTGGTGGGAGATAAGCGGCAATGAAGGCATATCTCTGGATATCTATGCCAGGAACCGAAAGCCTATACAAATTACGGTACAGGTATCTAAGAATTTTGGTTACTTCTACGACTAAGGTTACCGCTATCTGGGTAACCAACAAGAAGAAACATGTTACCTCATTTAGGTTACCGTTACACACACACAAGCGATGTGCGCCCTTTGGCCAATGCCGATGGCCCGTGTAAGATAGAGGTAATTTTTATTTCGGTAACCGGTACAGGTTGTATTCAACCTTTAAAAAAATACTTTGTAGTTGCTTCCCCTTTTTTATTTTTTCTGACTACGAACATAATGTTTATTTTTTATTTTTATTTAACCAAGTTTTAATTATTGAATACTCCAATAGATAATATTGATTTTCTTTCTTTTTGGTGGTAAAATTCTTTAAAGGTTACAAATACCTACATTGCAAACTATAGTTTTATATAACATAGACGTATTTTTTTTCAATTTTTGTATATGTGAGTACCATGGAGTCGTTGTTGACTATGTTAATATGTTGTATTTTGACATAAAAGAGCAGGGTAGTTGAGAGTATGTCATGCTCACTTAATTTCTGGCTGATGGTGGCGAGCACGGATATCGAGGGATATGCCTTAGAGGCGTGGCACGTGGCGCCTCGACATTGCTAAATTGGGCTTATGTTCGAACGGCGGCTGTACGCTTCATTCAGTCGCTTTGCAACTGCGTACAGTGTACTATTGATGCGTAAAAAACCAAAATGCCGAGCTGTGCAGTAATAATTTGTAAAAATAGGTCTAGTACCATCAACCTGAAGACAAATGTCGTGTTCTACGACCGGTAAGTAAACATTTAAGTCACTGTTTAATATTTTAAATCAATTTTTAAATCATTTACTACCTTACGTCCGGAGCGATACGAACTAGCCCGAACTAGCCCGAATCTTTCCGAACGGAACGAACGTTTTGGATTTAGAGAGGTGCAATCGAGTGCGTGCGGCTGATTTTATCGACATGCATATTATTGCAGTCGAATCTTGTTTTACAGAAGTCAATGGATATTCTCGTATTACATGTATAGTTTATGAGTTAAATTTGTTATTAATTTAATTTTGTTTGAAGCAAATAAAGACATTGTAATTTCAATACAGTTACTCGTGTATAGCATAATATTTAACAGAGAGGGTTCCCTTTACCCGGTAATACAATATAAAAAAAAAAAAACATTTTATTTTAGTAAAAATAACCCATATTTTAGGATAGGTATATAAAAACAAAATAAATTATATATAGAAAATTAAACGAAGTTATAATAATACAAGAATGTGCTAAAGTAAATATCGATAAAAATTATCGACCATCGCTTTCGACTCCCTAATTGCATGCGTGTGCATTGAATGTTCGCAATTATCAAGTGTTTACAAGTGAATGCCCCGCCCATTCTATGTATGTGTGCTATTAGAAATTGATTTTGTGTAGCTGCTTTCTTCTTAGTGTGCGAGTTCAAATTTTAAGTGTGTGTCGTAAGTACACTATTTGTTAATGTTGTAATTATTTTGGTGGGAGATAAGCGGCCGCACTAGGATTCCTTACTATTCCGCAATGAAGGCATATCTCTGGATATCTATGGTGGCGAGCGTGTTGGATCATTCGGTTCCCTACAAAATGGTTGAGCTGGATGGTGCTGATCCACGCGTCATGTTCGTGAACGGACGCCGTCAGTTAAGACTGGTCATCTCATAACTGCCAGGGCATATTCTAATCGTTTTTGAATTTTATATTTTTTTTGTACATAGTTCTCACTTATAGAATCAACAAGAGTAATGTACCCAGGATTTTGTAATTTCTATATTTAAAAGAGTGTCCTTGGAGTTTCTTGCCCGTTCTTCTCCATAGAGATCAACGTTTTGGAATGGGCAACTAGCTTCAACTTTCTGACTAACTGACTCTTTGACAGTTCAAAAGTGCCTGTAAATGGTTTAATTTCCAGTTTGAGTTTAAAAATACCTGGTTAAAAATATAAATGTTGTAACCGAAAAAATACCCGTATGGATCATACCGGTTTCAGTCCCGGATTTTGACACCAAAGCGTATCTTTTAGCGGTCCAATAACCTTGACAAAGGGGCGCTGTTGATAAACATTTGTGCACGGAATCAGTATGTACTCATTTGTGCAATTATTTTGTGAAATGCTTTATAGTACAGACTCCAGCACGTCAACCTACCCGAAACAGTCAAATTTTTCCAATCAACTTTGAACCTTATGCCTTAGAGATAAAGCTGAAAATCTATTAAGGAAATTTGACAGATTGTAGTAGGTAGATGTGCTGGCGTCTGTACATACTAATTCCATGGTGAAATGTCACTTGAAATTATTAAAAAATCAAGATGGCGCCATAGCGGAGTTAGATCCGATTTCGGCCACACGACAAAAAAGAGCGCTTTATTAAACAGGAAGTAAGTTGTGGAGGGAAAGGGCAAAATAAAGACCTATTTTGTAACAAAAACATGATTTTACTGTAACACCGAACTTTTACTCCTTGTTCTAATGGGCTGAAATCGAATTAGCTATTCAATTTTATACATTATACAATTCAAACCACTACAACACACAATTATAATTGTATTAATAACGGTGCGCCCCGCGGTTTCACCCGCATATGTCTCGATCCCTTGTGAATATCGGGATAAAAAGTACTCTATATTCTAACCCAGGTCATGGTCTACCCATGTGCCAAATTTCATCCATTTAGCCATTTTAGCGTGAAAGCGTAACAACAAACATACAAAAATTCAAATCGTATAATGCTTGAATTGCTAAGACATTCGCTTATGTTTCGCCACGTTTAAAAAAAAATCGTTCAAGTAGAACAAAATAAAAATAATATGTCCCAGATATGTCATGATATGTCGGCTTTAACCATCTTACTACGACATATTACATATATGTAGAGGGTGTGAAATAAAATCACAATGTTTTTTTTCACGAGAACACCAGCTAAGTATTGGTACATAATTATATTACTATAGCGACAATTTAATAAATTATGAGTGATTTTGACGTAGGTAACCTTCGGACTACGGGTACGAACATTGAAGTTTGGTGTTGTCTTCCTCTGATACCTAGTGCCTGCCATTCATTCTATATTTTCGTACCGATGATTTGGAATTTTCAGTTGCGAAAAATGAGTGGACTGTGGCAATCATGTATTCATATAAGGCTGTTGCACTAAGCTAAGATGGGCCATGAAAACGCGGCTGACATTTTTTCCATGTGAACTTTTCGTGTTGGTACTCTATATTCGTTTGCTACGGTAATGTCAGGAATAATGACAAGTAAATACCTATTAATGCTTATTGAGTCAATCCATAATAGTTATATATGCAACTATTTTAATACCTAATTATGTACAGTAGTACACCCCGGATATGAATCCTCTATAAAAGGTTCTGAAACCATAGGGTGTTGCACACACGGCTACACATCAAGCTATACATTTCCAGTATAAGCTGACCTCCCATTGGGCGGAAATCTTATACAATGTGAGATCAGCATAAACTGGAAAAGTATAGCTTGATGTGTATCCGTGTGTACGTGTTGTAAGAACTCTATGTAAATTCATGGAAAGTTTATTTGCTGAGTATCTAATACAGACAAACTACATTTATATAAGTAATAGTAGAATTATTTATTTTAAAAATTATTTACATTTTTTTAAAGTACGGTGCTGTGGTAGTAAAACGCGCGAGCATGGCAAGTTTCTTTTTTAAAATTCATAAAGATACCACGAATTGAGTAGAAAGAATGTGGCTGTTTGATGAGTAGGTAAGGAAGGGATCGAAAAAGCAAAGGAGTTGCATAATGAAATTTAGTACAGACGCCAGCCCAGGTCAACCTACCCAAAATTGTCATTTTTTCCCAATCAACTTTGAACTTTATGCTGTAGTGGTAAAGTTGAAAATCTATTAAATAATTTGACAGATTGTAGTACGTTGATGTGTGGCGTCTGTACAACATTATAACACTGGTTTGGATGATATTATGGACACTGGTTGTTTTAATGTTGGCAATAAGCTGTTTGAGAAAATTTTATAGAGGATTTATAGCATGGGTGTAGATAAAATAGTATCGGAAACTTGTATAGGTAAATCTATGTAAGTTAATAAAACTAAGTGCAAAATTGGAATTTGAACTATTATAATACACAATATTATCCACTCTCGTAGATAGATTCATATCTTATTTAGTAATACATTATTAAATCTACTCGTATTTACAATAACACATCTCTCCAAAGCATACCTACAACATATTATGTGCCTACAAATAATAGGGGTTAAAGTATGAAATTGCCGTTTTATTGTAATAGGTACTTCGAATTAACATAGAACCTTCATGGTTTGAGATTTTTGAGTGAAAATTTTATCACATGATAGAAGTTCTTCTTTTAAAAACTGTGCAACATTCGACTATCGACTTTCAGTTGTTTTTTTTTATTCAGCTTAGACAAGAAAGATAGATACTTGAAAATTCGAGTTATTTTAGAATACGAGTTCCGACGCGGAACTAACGCGGCAGAAACAGCTCGCAATATCAATGTTGCGTTTGGAGAGGGGACTGCTAATGAACGCACCGTGCGATTTTGGTTTAAACGCTTTCGTGATGGAAACTTTGATTTGAAGAACGAACCACGTGGAAGACCGCCGGGCACACAGATGAATAACAATGAATTGAAAGAGATGGTGGAAGCCGATCCGAGCCAAACTACCCAGGAATTAGCGGCATAGTTTAACGTTACCTTACCAACAATATTGACTCATTTGCGTCAAATCAATAAAATAAAAAAATATGAGAAATTGGTGCTTAATGATTTGATTGATCAGCAGAAAGAAACGCGTGTTGAAACTTGTGTTGCCTTGTTGGATACAGAAATTAAGTAATATTGGATCGAATTGTGACATGTGATGAAAAGTGGATTCTTTACGATAGGTACCCGTAAGCGAAAAATGCAAAGGCTGACCCCAGGTCAAACGCCGCAACAGTGTCCGTGTCCTACAGCAAAGCTTACCAATAAAAAGGTAATGGTAACTGTTTGGTGGTCTCAGCATGGTGTTATTCACTATAGCTTTCTTCGATCTGGTCAAGCAATAACGGCAGATGTCTACAGTGCCGAACTCCGAACAATGATAGCAAAACTAGCAGTGAAACAGCCCCGACTCATGAATCGATCTTCACCATTATTGCTCCATGATAACGCGAGACCTCATACAGCACGAGAAACCGTTTTAACTCTACAGGAACTGCAATTAGAAACCATTCGTCACCCTCCGTATTCACCAGACCTTGGTCCAACGGACTACCATTTTTTTCGTGATTTGGTCAATTTTCTACATGATTAAAAGTTTTCTTCTCAGGAGGCAGTACAAAATGCTTTCACACAGTTTGTCGAATCTAGATCACGAGAGTTCTATCTCAAAGGCATAAAGGACCTTCTTATTAGTTGGCAGCAATGTATAGATAATAATGGTAATTATTTTGATTAAATAAATACGTTAAATTAAAAAAAAAACTAATTTCAAATTTTTCAGTACACATCGGCAATTTCATACTTTAACCCCTAATATTTTAATTTCAACCCTAACATTGTAGAATAAAAAAATATATAATTCAGAAGGCCTCTGAATCCAATATATTTTGCAACTATTTTAAAACTACATGATCACTGCGTCGGTGAGCGCGGTGGTAGTGCGGACTCCTCGCACGGCGACTGACGTTCTTCTTCAGTGCTAAACTTGTATTCTCTTTCGCTTTGTGGGTGTTCCTGCCCGGGGGGCGTGGCTCGGCCTTCCCCGGCTGTGGCAGCTTCGAGCGTAGGCCCCGTAGGCCCGAAAGACATGCCTTCTGCGCCGTATGCAACTTCTCCTGTACCGACGTACTCGGAGGGCTGGTAGCCGTAACTATTCAGACTGAAAAAAGACTTGTAGGTTTAAATTTGTTCTACATATACTTGGATAATAGATACACAAATGGACATCTAGATGGTGTGAAGAATATAAGAGCTCATCACGTAGTCAGCTGAGATTCATGCATACCTGTTTGGCCAATATGATATGTCCTCAATCGCATGATGGGCATACGGTGCGTACGCATGTTGGTAGTACGGCGAGTGATGCTGTGCTGGAGTTTCGTACTGTAGCGGGTAAAGGGGTGCGGGGGCTGATGATGGCGCAGAGGAGCTGATCGGTGGCGCAGGCGCATACTCCAGGGGGGCAGGGTACGCGTGTGGAGGGGTTCGGTAAGGGGCAGGGGAGGTGTTCGGCTGCGGGGAGCTACCGCCTTGCGTTGAGTTCCAGTAGCCGCTGCTGCCGACCCACGTGTAGCTGCCGCTGCCGTTCGTAGCTGTAGTCGTACGTTCTGGATTGCTGTATGAGGCTGTGGAATGGAAGTAGATATTAGAATTAGAAAAATAATCTTAGCAGAAATCAATATAAGGGTAATTACTGCCCTTCATACTGATCTTCATTCATTTTTCAAACGGAGGTGTCAAAGGAGCTACTGGCACCAAAAGCGGAGTGTGCGCTCAAATATGTGTAGTTACAGATTTATTGCCACCATCATGTTATGTTCTTTACTTGAACAGTAGTCTCTCGGGGACAAAGCTAGGATAACAATAAGTTAGAGGCTCAATTTACAGCATTAACTTACAAGGAGGTGACAACGTTCGTGGTCGTGACGGAGGCCGCGGAGGATACGGCGCTGGTCTTCTGGAAGCTGCGTTGCTGCTTCCATACAACGACTGAGACGTCACAAACCATCCACCGACTGCAAATTAAATAATGTTGTTCGGTTAAGTACGTATGCAGCTACTATTTTGTTTTAGTAGGTTGTAACTTAACCTGGCCTAGCGTAGTATGGAGTGAAAAGAATATAAGGCCAGTTTATACTAGTTTTGTTACCACAGACGTAAGTACGACCGATTGTAGATGTAACTTGGACATTCTGGTATTAATTACGCTACAAAAGTTTTGGATTACTTCACGCCTAAAACGTTTAGGTAAATGTGAATGTATTAAAATAATAAATAGATGCGCTTTTTATTTTTAAAAAAGGCTTTATCCGACGGCGGCGTAAATTCACTTTGATTTAGACCTCATCTATTTATTTAGGTAATTATGTTAATAACTCACATTGCGGATACTGATGTGGTGAAGAACTCTGTTGTGGATAATGCGTGCCCACAAAATCTCTTTGATAATAACCCTCAGGTCTTTCCTTTGCGTCTAGGAAGGCTTTCGCGAACGGATTATATTTGATCTTCAGCGAAGTCACCTCTTCATTCTGGTAGGCTGTTACGGCAATGAACTGCGTCTCCGGGAATGGGTAAGTCATAATGCGACGAAGGTCTGTCCCCACTTTTACCAGGTGTACCCGAGGCTCATATTTGTGCAAACTATTTAACATTATCTGTAACAATAATAATCGAGATTATGATTTCAGCAGCACAATTTTATATTAAAATGCCCTGTAGTTGTCCCACTGCAGGGCTGTAGAGTAGGCACCAAAATACCGATACTTCAGGATTACCTGTTGTAAGGCTACGAAAGGTTACAACTACAACTCGTAGCAAGAAAGACTTCAGCTAGGATAGGTACTTACGATTTTTAATAGAAAAGTTATGCTCTTTCAATATCTAATAACTATTTCCACGGATTTTCATGTAAAAATCATTCCAGTTACAAGAAAATTCTGAAAAAGAGCTTTGCCACGTGTCATATAAATATCGTTATAAATGCAGTACAAAGAGGTGTACATCATTACTTATCATAACGACCACAGGGGCATCAGCTTATTTTTAAGATATGTGTAATGTAAACATAGCGCAGAGACAATAATTATTACAAATGATAGTGCGTACAGACAGCCGCTAAACAGTTGGTAAAGCTACAGATTTCACACCGAGCCGTCAACGTATGGATCTAGATGTATCAGATGTTTGCTTTCATATTCATTCGCACCACATACAACCGTGAGAACTGACTTCTACGAACTAGCGGTAGCCACGAAACTGTAGCACACTCACACCTTGCCATCGAGAACTTTCTGTTATAAAATTAGTATTCCGACAATACTGTGAACTAATTATTATGCTCGGTCAGGCACATAATCTGGCGTGGATCCCGCTATAAATATTGAATTCGTAATTTGTGTTTATCCTGCTCGAAACTCATTTATGCCTATGAGAAACAATGTAAATGCTTGTAGTAAACTCTACAAAGTATCTCGTAAACGGACGTCGGATTCGCAAATGTGTTTTTATTATTTATGCAGTAGGTCTATGCTATTGAGCTATTAATAAATTGTGAATGTTCGTATCAAACATTTATTTTTTATATCACTGTGATATTATAGTATTTTTCACAATAATTTACTGAAACATACAATTCAACCGAAAAGGTAAGTCACATAATAATGAATAATTTCAACTGTACCTGTCCATTTCCATTAGTTTTATTCGTAAGTTTAACTTTAGCAAAAGATATCGGTTCTTTCATCCAGTGCGCTCCGAAGTTTGGGCTCTCGGGATGAATGTAAATTGCGTTAGATGGTGGGACTTCCGCCTTGCCGCCGGGAACCTATGCAGAAATAATCAATCATATAAGTGCCTAACTAATAAAACTTTATAAGTGCTTTAGACACTGCATTTATCCAATACTATATACTATTACAATATTGAGGAACTGCAACTGGGAAATGAAATCTCTAGTTTTAATAAGATCATATTTTGTAATATACCTACTATCAATGTTGTACGTTACATACCCATTCTCCATTAACGTATTTCCAGCGATGTGAGTCCACTTGCACAAATTCTAAGAGCACGGTGTACATCGCCGTCGGGTCTAAGCCACTGGCAGTTACTTTAACTACGGGAAACATTCGTCTGGAACAAAACACAAAAACAAATAAAAACCCTGAATATACAAACTTTAATGAATTTATTACGTTCCTTACTTTAGACTATATGGATGGTTCTAAAGTTTCGGACGTAGATAAGCGATGTCAGCTAGATAACATTGAAAATGTTTTTTTTGTTCTTATCTCATGCCGGGTACTACTGAGAACAGGTAGTGGTCAAATATGGATACTGGTAGGAGTTGTAGGTAAAGTAGGTGGTTCACATGCTCTTTAAGGTTTGCCCTGCATCGACGGCCTATTAAAATTCAAAAATTCAAAATTCAAAAGTCATTTATTCAAACTAGGCTGAGAATCAGCACTTTTCGAACGTCAAAATTACATAAGACAGTCCCCCAAAACGCCCACCCTTCACCACTTCCTAGTGCTTTTGCTGGGAAGAAGAAGTGGCGCAACAAACTCCCCAGCAGCACAGCTGTCTGTTCAGTTAGAAAAAAAAATAAAAAATGATTCTATACAACAGTATGCAAGACAATTTACAATATGCAAAAAATAATTTAAATTAAATAGCTATAATTAATAGCCATATGACAGCTAGCACACGCCAATATACCAACCAAAAGCATCGAGGACTATACTCAAGCAGAAATAAAAATAACTAAAAGTAAACAATATCAAAAAAAAAAAAGAAAAAGCCTCCAGGCATAAAGGGCGTGCCCGCTTACATATAGCTGTAACTAGAAGTTACAATTGATAAACTAAACTAGGACCATCGAGGTAAAATAAATAATTGTCGAGGTCGCTAACTAACCACATATTGCAATACAACTCATAAAAAAACATTGTAATGAGTAGATTATGTCAGCACTAAATTAAAATAAAATTAAAATAAATTGACTTATAAAGTAAAATTATAAACAATTATATAAACTCATATAACCTGTCAGTAGGTAAACTAATTCTGGAGAAAGAACATTTAAACATTGTCTTGAGTTAATCACAGCGACCATCTATTCTTATCATTTAAGTAGTCGTTACAGAAGATTAGATTATTAGAAGTTACAGAAGCATAATAGTTTAATCGGTGCTAGTACTGCCAGCTGACCTAACAGTCCCCGATGTTTTACAAGGCCAAATATAATTATCATTATCTGCCTAATCCGTCGAATAATTTCAATACCAATATCCAATTATACGCTTCCGAGACACCCCTTGTGTATCATTGGATTAGCAGAAAACAAGACTTGATAGCCAGTCATATTTAACAATGAACTTAGCACCGCACCGGTTCAAAACTTCAACGTTTAAGATAAAATACAGTTTTAGAATTTTTTAAAAACGGCATAATCTGTATTTGTCGAAAGTTTATTTATTTTATTCTTTGTATCCTTACAAATGACTACTTAAAACACAATAGATAGTAGTTATAACCACGTTACTGTAGAACAAAACGTCACTTCGTCAAGGGTAAGGGTTCCGTCATTGCTCATCGGCATCGGGCGGTATCATTTAGCCACCCAGCGTTAATGAGTAAGACCTACCGCGTTAATAGCTGAAAACTAGCCGCCGGCCGGCGAACGGTTAGCACTGGCAAAATGTGACCGTGTAAGTACACCATCATTGTGTTCTGAACTCGTTCACGTTTCGCTCTGACTAATATTTCTTGGTCAGTTTTATTTTGACTAGACGCAAATGAAAATAGATTATGGGTATTAAAATTACGGATGCGAAAAGCAGTAGAAGAGAATTGCTGTCCATAGTCGGTGGAGTACACCTAAATACAGTAATTGTGGCATCATTTGTACCTTAGACCTCCAGATAATTTATGATAGCCTTCGATCAGCTTCGTGTCTAGCAATCCATTTGTATGTATGAAGAGACTGATATCCTAGGCTACCATTTTTAGATTTACAGGTATGATTACCTGCAACCAACTCTCCAACATACCGGGCAGTTCCGAATATGCAAAGAATATAGCGAGCGGGGATAACAACGCAACAGCCTTATTATGTACTTAGCCACGAGCCCTGTATTATATTACTCTAATATAATTATATTGAAAGCGTTGTTTACTTTTTGAACAGTTGTTTATTTAACACTATGCTGCTAATGCCTTGCAAATCATATTTTAAAACTATTATTTATTTTCCAGTTCTCAGTTCAATAAAAGTAAGTACAAATTGCAATCCGGTCTCCGACACGATTGAAAAACAGGTCTAATCTTATATGTATAGTTAAGATTAAATGATAGACAACAGCAAGTTCAAATTAATGGTGTCAATTCACTCGGTCTAAAAGTAAAAATGGGTGTTCCTCAAGGCTCGATATTGGCTCCTTTCCTCTTTTTAGTATATCGGTACGTATCGATCTACCCCATTTATTAAAAAACCAACCACAAATGGTGCTATTACGATACTTCCCAAATTTTTAAGATGATAAATAGACGTGCATCAAATCTTGACGATGTAAATAACGCCCTACTGCAGGTCTAAAATTGGTTTACTGCTAATAATTTAGTATTAAATGGGAAAAATACTAAATGCATAAGATTTGATTTACCGAATGTTGAAAGTAGTAATTGTGATATAGTATTGAATAAGGAGAAAGTAGAATTCGTAGATAAAAACTGTTTTCCTGGGGATCACGCTCGATTCAAGGCTGCAATGAATGGGGTCCTCATTTAACATCTCTCACAGGACGGCTAAGTTCAGCAGCATATGCTGTAAGAAAAATCCGTCAATTTAGGTACTGATATAAATAGATACCGCAAAGCTAGTCTATTTCATTTACTTTCATAGTATCATGTCCTACGGTATTTTACTATGGAGACGGGTTGCAGATATCGACTTGATTTTTATTCTGCAGAAAAGAGCCATTAGAGCAATATATTGCCTCCGTAGGCGCGATTCTCTAAGGGAACTATTTAAAAATATTAACATCATGACGGTAACTTGTCAATATATCTATGAAAACATCATGTACGTCAGGAAAAATCTTAATCTTTTCAGTAAAAGAGGTGAAAGACACAATTATAGTTTTAGAAATAGGGACCAATTAGTTCAACCGGGCTTCAGACTGGCTAAAGTAGACTCATCCTTCATGGGGTACTGTTTAAAATGTTACAATAAAATACCTCCCTACATACTACAACTAAATGAAACGAAATTTAAATCTTGTATAATATATATATACACACACTATGCTGCCAAGCATATTATGTCTCGCTGGTGGTGGCGTGTGTGTTGGATCGTTAAGTTCCCATCAAAATGGTTAAGCTAAACGGTGCTGATCCATGCGTCGTGTTCGTGAACGAGCGCCATCAGTAGGGACTGGTCATCTCTTATCTACCACGGCTTATTTTAATTTTTGAATGGTTTTTATCTTTTTATTACGGACGCTTTTTACGTGCACGTGTATGATTTCAACATGAATGATGTAACCAATATTTTGTAAGAATATTATGGTTTAAAAGAGTGTCCGTGGAGTTTCTTGCCCATTCTTCTCCATAGGAACCTACGCTTTGGAATGGGCAACTAGCTTCATATTTCTGACTGACTGACCCCTTGACAATTCAAAAGTGCCTGTAAATGGTTTAATTGAAATAAATGCTTTGAGTTTGAGTTTGGTGTCATGCAGACTTTTCAGTTGAGTACATAACACAAAAGGGACGCCCCTCCATTCTCCAGAAGGCCTGATGATCAAATGAGCTGCCATCTGCCGATTACGAAAAGTCGATAACTATATTATATAAACTAGGTGTTGGCCATTCATCATCACGTACGCCGTCTACATGATTGCCTAAGAAATTTAGAAGTAGTCACCAATATTAAATTCCACGATCAACGTCAATCAACTCCAGTTCTGTGGTGGTATACACGATAAAAGTTGAGGCAAGGCCCACAGACAAGCCGCCTAAATGGATGAGTCTAAAAAAATTTTTGACAGAGCAGTTTCACAAATTAGAGGCCACGCAGAGATATTATGAGTACGACCTTTAAATGTTTCCACATCGGTGACGCTGACAAGCTACACAAGCTACAGTGTGGTATTCTATTGTATTTTACACGACACATGTCCTTTTCCGTAGAAAAGGTTCTTCCGACCAGACGGGTGCCGTGTGCCGACGTCGTGTGTCGTGTGACGGTGTCGTGTCTGGTGACGATTGATGTCGGGAAGCTATATGTATGCTGATCGCGTGTTATACTCTGCTTGCGCGATGCAGGATTTCACGTGACGTCAGTGTGATGCGTAGTTCGCATGTAGCGATTTAGATGCTGCCACAGTATCACAGGCCGTGTGCCCGATGGGATTTCCCATCGGCAAAATGACTAACTTACCTACAAACTTCCATCCCCTATTTAAATCCTTTAGGGAATAATTTTCAAAAATCCATCCTTAGTGCTCATGCTCATCTTCGTTAAATACGGAACCCTTGTGCAAAATTTCATGCTTCTAGACCCAGTGGTTTAGGCTATGTGTTATCTATCAGTGAATTAATATTTATTTTTTATTAAGTAGATGTTTGTATGAGTATTTTAAGAATGTGTAACATTTAGATGCATAATCGTAATGATTCTTACCTTCCATTCTTAGTGACGATCATTTCGTTGGTGAGCGTCTGGAAGCGCACCCACAGCTCTCTGTCGTCGAGCGCCACGTTGACTTCCCTTTCACGTCCGCTGCGAGAACTGCCGCCGCCCACCGTCGGCTCCACAGCGCTCAGGATGTGCGATGCTGCCATCCTGTTGATGAAACTGTTGTTTATGATCTACTCATATATGTATAAATAACACCATCAGACAGGAGCTCTGTGTCCCAGCAGTGGAAACGTTATAGGCTGACTATGCTAAGCTAAATTCTATCAGGAATACATACTCAAAATAACTCTCTACTAAGACTCAGTTCATATATTATTTTATTATGTTTTCAGCAGGTCTTCTTTCTACAGTGAACATTTGGATCTCTCGGTACGTCATCTCAAATGTATACTACAATCCAATCCTATAAGCAGAAATCTTTACGTTGGGGTATAATATGGAAGTAGAGTAGCTTATTGATTTGATCTTCTTTCTTTAACTCTTACCAAAAGTGTAAAATTAACACTTCGTCAAATCCATATTCATCCTTTTATGTAATATTATAAATTCGAAAATGTTTGATGTTTGTCGGTTTGTCCTTCTCGTCCGTCGGGGCGGCGACGTCGATGACGGCTCGGCATAATTTTTTACATAGAGATTTTTTTGCATAGTTGCCGGAAAGTGACAGGTTCTTCAGACTAGCTGCCCCGCGGTTTCACCCGCATAAGTCTCGATCCCGTGAGAATATCGGGATAAAAGTATTTTGTGTCCTAACCTAGGTCATGGTCTACGCATGTGTCAAATTTCATCCAAATCCGATTAGCCGTTTTAGCGTGAAAGTGTAACAAACATATCTACATAGAAAAAATCAAATCTTTTCTCTTTATTATAATACGAGTATTAATTTAGAAAAATTCATGGATCTTGTGAGTTGAGAAACATTAAAATAACTACGACAGCGAAGCCACCCCGGGTAAAGTTAGTCGTCCATAAACTCAAAACCATTTCATCTGTTTTTATTAGTTTAAATTATTTCAAATCTTAAAACTTTTATTTACTGATTACCATAGTCGAGGTAGATTCCATAAATACCTTAATTTTGCATTATCCTAGTAAATACGCGGTTATGTGTTACAGCCGAAAAAACTAACCGCTCCTTATTCTTCTACTTTTTCATTATTTGTAATACATATAAGGTTTGCGTTTAGTATAGTGTTTTCAGCGTACTTTTACAGGCTATCACCTCTTCAAAAAAGCCTGGTTATAGTAGAAAGAAAATAATACACCAGCTTTGATTGGAATTTGTAAACCAAAACCTTACCTTCAAGTTACGTCTCACCACGACTCAAACGTTGTCATAAAACAAACATTGTTTTAAGAAACATGTATCAATTCAATTACGAACCAAACATTACTGAGCTACTCTATTGCGACATCAATGTTATCTGCTGGCAAACAAATTGAGCAAGATAGTTTTTATGTAAACAATTGTACCAAACAATTTAATTTCTGAATTCTAAAAGGATGCTAGAAGTATTGATTTGAAATTCAATGATTTCATACTAAGGAGATCCCTTCTTTTTGCATAATGTTCTCTTTCCTAATATACTTTGGCATAACAGTTTTGGCATAATTTGTTTTGCCATAATAATACTTTGCCATATTATTTTTTGGCATACTGTTTATGTTGGCATAATCATCTTAAAGGCTAATTATTATTATCATTATGGGTCAATGAATTTATGCTTTAGAATGTTATGCTTAATCATTATTATGATTAGATAAATTATGCTTAAAAAAATATGCGTAAGCTGTTATACGTAAATAATACTATGCGGAGATTTAATTAGGAGAAACAAAAGTAAGCCAAGTTATATTAGGTCTTAAAATTATATGCAAATGGATAGGGAACCCATACTAAGTAATCGAGTTAAAATCTCTTCATAAATCACGCTTGAACATTGTTCTAAAATACGGTATTTTCCCTTAAACTTTATTTTTGAAATAATATCAGATCATCTCATGCAATTTGAAAAATCCATAGTAAAAGATGTTAGTAGGTATGGTATGGTGAAAATGTTTAAAATGTTATGTTAGTGAGTGATAAAATGGAGGTTGCAGCATCATCGGCATATATTTTCTGTTGGCATGAATAGTGTTTGTTTTATAACTTTACAGATTTTTGACGAAATTATAGGTAAAGTCCTTGAATTTAATAAGTTATATTGTTGTAAAACTGTCAAAATATGACAACACATTATTTACTTTATGTATTTTGGAACTTTATACGCTTACCTTAACGTACAGTGCAGTATACTTTTGTTGATTCAAAATAAATTACACAATATACACCTCTCATCTCCTCGGAGCCTGGGGCGATAATATTGAAGCTACGAGTTAAATATACACAGATATGAACTTAAAGTTCTTGAAACTCGTCTCCAAACGGAAGGCATCACGAAATCCATCGCCAGTGGCAAATAAGCCGGATATTTTATTGTAAGTTTGTCTCGAGCACGATCCGTCCAATGTTTATTGTACCTATTATCACTGGCTACGTCGGTTCAACGTCCCAATCCTTCTGACACGGTATTTTTGTCAAATTCAGGTTCTCGTTATGTAGCTAGGAGTTTACACTTTTGTGCTTAAAATGCCATATTACTTGTAAATCTTTTAACTATTTTAACACGCCTTTATTTTTTTTGACGAGTTTCGATTTCTAAATTGGAGTTTGAGAAAGTGGTGTGTTTAATGAGATTGGCGTTTTTAGCTGAATTGTCACATGAAATGAAAGTATCAATCTTCTCGTGATGAATCGCAAAAGAAATCGTGACAATGTGTATATTCAAAAGAAGGACGCAAACTTATTTCTTGTTGTTAGGTACACCCTAACATGAAGTACCCGTGGTACGATGTTTGCCGCTTGTATCTGGATCATTACTACTAAAGTCAACTTCAAAATTTATAAAATGAAATACACGACTAAAAAGTAAATAGACATAAATATAGTCACTATTAATATAAGAATCTAAGTCACAAGCAACTACCTTAACCAGGCCAGAACCCTGCCGATCCCATAAACTGCTATGAAGCCCCGAACATAAATGTTGTACACAGATCATGTCAATACCTACATTAAACATACACACAGACTGTTTAATGACTATTTTATGTAAAGACTTTGTGGTAATCCTAAATATTCATTGGTATTTAAACAAACATCAAAGTTTACGTTGACTGTAAGCTGTAAAGCGCTTGGAGTAATTCCGCTTTAATATCTTTGAATAGTCTCTCTGACAACGAATCATACGAGAATCTATCACTAGAGTTACCTTTGGCTCCACCTTTGGTTTAGTTTATCTGAATTATTTGTTGTTAGTTAGGACTAAGTTCGTCGACTTGAGTTTCTGTGTTTTTCACTGTGATTTTACTTATTTTGCAACATTCCATTATATAGATTATTATATAAATTATAACATTTTATAAACTTGACTCACACACATATTACCTGAGTACCAGCTGAGTACTTAGGTTCAGAAATACACCACAGATAGCCGTAAAAATTATATCTCTCGTACAAAGTTCTTGTACCCGCAAAAACCTACCACAATAACCGCGAGGAGGTTCTTAAAAAGTATAATTATCTTGGAATAGAGTCGTTAAAAATCAATATGATTTCACTAAGAAACTTGTAGTCAACCAACAGTTTATGAGAAAATGGCCAATTTTAGTTTCATGACCGACCCCATCCCCAAATCAAATACCGGAACAAAAGACATCAACGCGCGCCAAGAATAGGGATGATGACTAAAAAAATGTTTTTAGTCCGTAATGTAGATTATGAAAAAATAACGTACACGTATTTTTTCGTTTTTACGTTATCAATAGATTACGGCGATACATTGAGTTAAAATGTGCCATGACGTCACAAGTATGTAGATTTTATAATATACTTGTGACGTAGTGACCCCCACTCCCCAAATTTAATGCGTTTTATCTAAGTCATTTTTTATTAATATGATAAAGAAAAAAATACCTGTCTAATATTTTTTATTATCTGACTGACGGACTAAACAGTTGTTTTTTTTTAAGCAGGCATCATCCCTCTTTTTTTTTCTTTTTATAAGCATTGTTTCAGTGTATGTCTTTACGTTATGACAAAATAAATATATTGATAGACTAAGTAAATTATGGTAATTACTTCGAACTGAAATTAAATAATGAATGTATGTAACCGAAACAGAAAATCAAAATTTATGTTTGACAATAAAAGAAGGAAAACCAGTGAAAATTATGGTGAACCAAAAAAACAGTAAACTTGACGTATTACATTTTCAGGGGCGACTAGCTACCTAACTACGCAACACATTTTCGTAAACGATTACGACTTTGACAGTTCAACAAAATTCATTGCGTTATTTACGTTGTTGAGCAAATGTTTATTCGAACTTCTGAAGCAATGGATTAGCAATTTATTTCAAAACGATTCTAATTCCGATTGATCATGTATTACGTAATTAGGGTATAACAAACTATGCCTCTCTTCACCTTACAGGATTACATAAGGCTACGGCTGCATGCGTAAAGCAGTAGTAGAATGCCGTAGTACAATGTTAATAATGCGCCAGCCTATGATAACGGGATTGTCATCCGCTACCATTGACACATTATGGTCACATGGGGGTGCAGTTGGTGAACATTTGTGAAATTGTTTTGTGAAATGTATTGAAAAAAAACAAGATGACGGCGTTAGTTACTTTGCGGTGATTTTAGCCACACGACAAAAGATCCTTTAAAATATATATTCTAGAAAACTGTCTGCATCCAACAGTGGCTGTGGTAATGATATTGGTGATGCTACTGTTATTCTAGGTGAAATTCATTTGAAACGGGAGGGAAACAAAAGTTATATAATTGCAAACGTGAATTGAAGACACAGATAGATAGGTATAATACTCTTTATTGTACACCATACAAATTACTACAGACATAAATAGACAGATAGACAGATATATGATTTTAGTGACTTTTTAATCTGTTATTACGCCTTCAAATAATGCAAGTAAGTTATGCAAAAATATATACACATATATTTTTGCATAACACATTATATTGCATAACATTTTTTACTAAATACTATATATGTATAACTAGAATGCATACGTCATACATACATATCTGAAGTACTGCAGTAAAATACCGTATGAAATAAATACGGAAGTAATGTCTACCCAAAGCATAAAAAACGATATTACTTTCAAACTACTTAAGATATTTTCATTTTTTTTATATGGATAGACTATAATTATATTAAGTCCGGTTCTTTTTTTCAAATATTCATATTTTCGTTATTAAAAATAAATTTTCCCTATGAAACAGAACGGCGTGCGCTGGCGTGGCGGCGCGGAGTAAGCGCGACGCGCTTTTGTATGGCCACGGTCAAAGGCGCTTACCCGGACTTAAATAAACGTCGGAGACCTATAAATGCACGAAAGTAGCTAGGTCCAATCTCAGAATACCGGTAACCCAATAGATAGGTTCTAGACGCACGACAGTAGTGGTTACGAGTAAAATAGGAACCGGCTAAACTTGAAGGCAGACCCTTGAGTTTAATCACGACAGATACTTTAATAGTGTGGTAAATTGGAACCTAACTGAATAAAATTAATTCTTCTTTATGAGATTTTGACTTTAAATATAAGTAGGTAGGTACTTACTGCGAGACTCAATTTAGTTTCAGTTTGTATTATTATCACGTAGGTTTGTTATTTATTAATTAAAATGGTTTCTTGCTTTCGGACAATAGCTTTCCAGACAGAATTTCGGCGTCGGCAGCCAATCTCAGCGGAGACCAGCCATCTACGCGGGAGATATTATAGTGCACAAGGGTGTGCGCAGACACAGGTGCACTCACTTTAACCCAAACTCTCGTAGATCCTCCGATGGGAGGGAAAGAGATCAGGCGCTGGGCGCTGAACGTCTTAACGTGCTTTCCGAGGCACGGGGGTATCAAACCACCAACTTCGAAACTCCGGGCTGTTACTGAGAAGTTCTTTATGAAAAAACCCAATAACAATTTAACCGACCTGGGATTCGAACTCAGCAGTCGCGCTTGCGACCACGAGACCAACGGGGTATTTGGACAACTTATTAATACTTACGGTTATAATGTTCCGATGTCAATAGAAATATTAGGGAAAGAAGACCTGATGCTGCGCCCGATGGGAACTCTTTAACTGTAACCATTTCACTATGATATACCCATTTAGATGGTATACACGTTGAAATATCATGAGTATCATTCATAATTAGGAATATCGCTAGTTTATCGAAGTTATTTTTTTAAATTGGTAGATATTATGTAGCCTGTAGGTATGACATGCGAGTACTGGTATCCCAGTGGTAAAGGGGGGACTTACGAGTTGTAGGTCGTGGGCTCGAACCCAGGCAGGCGCTTTACTTTACTGTGTAAATAATTTCATCACCACTGCTCTCAAAATGGTGAATGAAAACATCGTGAGGAAACCGGCCATATCCTAGAACCCAAAAACTCGACGATGATGTGACATCTTCCAACCTGCACTAAGTCCGCGTGGTATATTACAGCCCACTCCCACTCGAAGGTCTGTATCCCAGCAGTGGGATCATTATGCTGTATGACCCGAAAAACATAATTAATCTAATGAGGTTCAATTTCAAAAAGGAAAAATTATTTAATTTCCTGCTTCACCAGTAGGTAGGTTAGGTACCTAGGTACTTACACTAAGCTACAAAATAGTATTGCAAATATTGAAAGACCTTTTCTTGTTGCCAAAGTTAAAGCAAACGCAAAACTTTATTGAAATTTATATATTTATCATCATAAAACCTCGGCGAAGGAGAAAGAACTGGTAATTTGTTTTACGTCCATATCAGAGAATAGATCCGAAGGTTTGGATCGTATTCTACAAGAAAGCAACCAACGGGCTTGTATAAAGGCGAAGTAATTACAGCGTTAGCCCACTCGACTGCAGCGTCATTATTCATCGTTTTACGACTCCATGAGTTATAAATATTAAACTTAGTCGTATAGATGTACTGCGAACATTTTCTTTTTAATGGCGAGGTTAAATAATATGATGCGCGATGCGAATGTCGGCTTCGGTTTCAGTTTCGAGCATCATAGAGCCGGCAACAAACTGTGCGCTCGGAGCGTGCCGGACAATGTGAATAGTTATCGCCTTTTAATTACGTGTAATAACGTTTTTATCTACATGCGTCGCATCATCCCTCGGACCTCGGAGAGCGAGCGCTGCGCGGGCGCGTGGAATGTCGCTTAATCGCGTCGCAGCGCCGACGTTTTACAGATCCTATAAAATATCAAAGATAACAACGAGTGGCTCTGGAGGCTGTTTCGAAAGGAACCAGGGTCCAGTGATTGGACGTTTATGGCATTCGCTTCGATAAATGTAAGTATTATGTGTGCGGGCGATGTCGAGGCACAATTGTCCAGCGCGCCGAGCCGCGCACCTCGCCCGAACTCCGCGGAGGTGCTAATTATCAAATGCAAGACCGACCAAACCGATATTGAAACCATTGAAACAATACATCTTGTGTTGTCTTTTCCAATTTCAAAGTTTGCAGAATGGCTGTGTAATGAAGGCCGAGAAGGCTATGCAAATGGAACGATGCCGAAAACTCAAGTAAGTATTTTAATGGTCTTGCGTCATACGTGTTTCAAACTTGAATTTTCATTATCACTTTACATGTATACCTACTACCACCAGCCTTGATATGTTAATCAAACAATAGACTAAAATCAAATAACCGCAACACATGATCAATAAGATTCGACCTTACAAAATAAAATATATTTTTCTACTGTTGACCAACTGTTGACACAATATTCGATTAGTTTGAAGACGGACCTACCTGATGTGCGCAGACACATATCTATGTACATAAATACATAATACATACACACATGATATAGTATCCATTTAGAGGATTCTATATGTACACAGACTAATGTAATAGGTATGTACTATAGGTACCTATTTTCCTTATTGTTAACATTTTGGTTCGACACTTACGAGTAAAATAACAAATATATTCTTGCCAAACTGGAAAAACATTCACAAAAACTAAACACTATTTTATAAAATGTAAATATTATTGCAGTATTTCCCATGCATGACCTACCATCCAAATCGACTTCTCTTTTTATGTAAGGAGAGATATCCTGACTGATTCAGCTAAACCACTAAAGCATAGAATTAGAACAGTTACTTCCTTTTGTGACGTAGACGTTCACTAAGAATGGATTTTTGTAAATTCTACCCCATAGAGGGTTAAATAGGGGACGAAAGTTTGCACTGAAAATTGTCATTTAAAGTATATTTTTTTAAATTAATTAACTAGGTAATCGGGATTTATGTTAAAAATATTATCTTTTAAAGAAATATCAATAAAAAATATAATTAGTTACGACAAAAAATTTAAAGACGTAATTCAGATTTTTGAAGATTCAAATGGAGTAAAATATTGATGAAAGTTTGTGAAGGAATGTGCGATCTACACGGACGAAAGTCGCTGGCAAAATGCTAGGCAACATTTTTAATAAATGTATTTCATCGTTAAACAATGTTAAATGCTTTTATTATCAAATAAAACGGTGTGTCCATTTGATTTGCTAATAAAAGCTAGTTTTACAACATTTTGATTTATTTCCTTTATTATATTTGCCATTTCATTAAAATTTTATTTGTGGCCATAATTTTACGTCAGAACAAGTTTTATACAGAACTGTGTATTTATATATTTAGATTATATACAGAAAATTAACAAAACATTTGAGTGATTTACAAATTATTTATCGAGTATTAACGTAACAATGTTAGGTACCCTGTCTGTTTGTCTGTAAAATAAGCAACTACTGCTTTTGACTCATAGACAATTACAAATGTTGTTGTCTTTTATTTCTATTCAGTGTAAATATTCAAATTCGGAAGCTGATAACCACAATCAAACTTTTTTTTCGGGCTACATTTCAATTAAATTTTATTCCTCAATTCTGTGGTTGTCATAAAACTTTAAAGTTTGACGAGTAAAGCCCATTGAGGAACTCCGAATTGATATTAATTCAAATAACTCGGGTTAAAAAGTCAGGGTTTTATGCGCGTTGTAAAAGTTTATTGTAGGGCTTTGTGGCGAGCCGGACGCGCCGATAGGCCTCGCGTTCGATGACGGAACCTCCGCCGCCGTCAGCCGCCGCCTTTGTGCCTGCGCCCGCGCCGAGCCGGCTACAATACCGCACGCGTCTTCACCCTATAAATCCCGACATCAGGTGCTACCTAACGCCGCATAGTGCACCTTTTATAGCTGCAACTAAAACCCAAACTGGAGACGAGTACTGCACCGACGAGATGGCGGCGATTTAATTAAGTTGCGAACCTCAACCATAAAATAAGAGAGGAAGAAATTACCGACGTAATATAAATTGATGCGTCTTATTACAAAACTTTATTATACACGTCAACACCCTCTATATCACTTTTGCGCTTTGCTAATGTGGAGTTTTTATAAAGCGAGGTAATCCGAATCTGGCATCCTAAATAAATATGACTAACGAATAAATTAAACCAGAAACTACTATAGTGTAAATATTTTTATTTTGGTACTCACTTATAAGTAAAACTAAAGAAAATACAAAAAAATCGAAAAAAGTCGGAGCGCGCACTATGAAGGGACGAAGGGAGGAAGGTATGAAGGAACTAGATACGGAATAGTTGGGATGAATTAATCCCAAGAACAAACTTAACTTTGTATTTGAAAAACATGTTCTCCCAACGTACGTAGTACGTAACTTGTAAAGCCTACTTAGCTGTGATGGTTTCCTGATAACTTTTCGTTATATAGGGTTAAATTAAATTACTTAGCGAAACTCAGCAGACGTGATGGGTATTTTACCACTTTTTCGACGTGATTAATATGTACCTATACCCATGCCAAATTACAGCTTTCTAGCACTAAGAGCATGGGCGCTGGCAGGTTTGTTTTCAGGAGCTGCATCTTCAGCTCCACGAACCGAGCTTGATAATTTTTGCAGTTCACCTCGGATATGCATGTTAGGTTATCGTTTCTCCATTCATACAAGAAGTACTTAACATGCAGAAACGCTTAAAAAATAAAAGATGTTTCCATCTCGGCTCAAATGGGATAGGTTTTATTTTGCCCATTCATACTAGAGGACTAACTGTGTCGACTTATACAAAGAAGCTTATAATGAATTAAGACAGAGTAGGATGCAAGAGCGAGCAAAGCAAGCTCGATAGTGTTAGCACCCCGCCTAGGGCCGATTCGATTTTCGGAAAATTTTAGTATCTCGCCTCGAATAGGTTAAGTTCTCTATTATTGTTTTTTTAGATATTTCTTTAGTTCTGAATATTTTTACACCTATATTTTATTTTGAAGCCAGGGAGGTGCAAGTGCAGCCTCTAGCACCACCCATATCCCCCGGTGCCCATATCTAAGAGTCTCTGAGCTAAGCCGCGAACAGACAGACGGACGGACTGAAACCTAAAAAGAATAAGTTAACAAAGTAACCATGAAACCTTGCCACTAAACATCCTTCGAGTGGAGTCACTTACGGCCTTTAAATACTCGAGTAGATGTGTCATCATCGGGTTAACGGACCATTACAGTTAACAGCAGATAATAGAATAGAATAGAATAGATAGATAGAATACTCTTTATTGTACACCATAAAAATTACAGACATAAATTTAGAAATTTTACATAGGGTGACACAATGGGCAGTCTTATCGCTTATATTATATGTCTTCGAAAACACAGCAATGATATGAAGAAGCAGTCCTTATGATTCTGTGAAAATACGAGAATATCCCCCTAAATCAGTAGCGATCTTTTACAGACAACCTTTGGATGGATTAAAGGTAACAGGAGAAACAATACTGCAGGTAGTCAGCGGTGTAATACCATCTACATATACAATAAATACATATAAGTACATACATAAAGCATAAACTTATTCTTATAAATATATAGACATATATATACATCGATATACTTTAAAAAAATTATAAACATGAAACAAGAGCAAGGAACTACATGTACTATATGGTTACTATATATATGTAATGATGATGTTTAAGGAGAGAGGAAGTGGTCTATAGTATCTTATGACTTTATTCTAAATGAAATATGTAAACGGGAATCATAACGTGTTAACGAATACATTGTTACAGATACAAGTTTCAAGTTATTTTTTTCCCAACATAAGCAGAATGTCTGCATTGCATTTCAGTTTTGTAGTTATGATTATGCGCATAAGCCAGGTAAGAATCTCCCTTTTTAGGTCATTAATTGTACTTCAAGACTCAATTACAATTACAATAACCTAATATCACGCCTGTATTCTCCGAAGGGTTAGGCAGAGGTGTACTCACATTTTGTCAGTTATGTTTAAGGCCCTTGTAATAGGGGGCGAGCCATCAACCAGGCACAAATCCAGACTCCGGGTCGCTACTGAGAAATTCCAGATGGAAAAACCCATTAACACTTTGCCCGACCCTTGAATCGAACCCAGGACAGCAGTAGTGCTTGCGACTACTAGACCAACGAGGTAGTTCAAAAACGGAAGGAAAGTGAAAGATTCTTTGGTACACATGTATTTCGCGAGAAAAGTAAATATTCCAAAGTTCAAAGTGCATTTATGAACTCTCATTCTCACAAAGTTTTCACCCAGCTGGTCATTTACTACTAATCACCAATAGTATTTGAGGAGCCACCAAATGCAGCAAAGCAGCTGGCTGCTAGCCCTTAGCAAAGTTTTGCCATGTCATTTAGGATAGCAGCCATGTTCATTTTGATGAAACTACAGTTCTTCTTCTTAGATTTCCAACTAGCTTCATCATTACAGTGACCCAATACTCAGTCCAGAAGTCGAAAAGCCAGTATAGTCGGCTCCAAAAGGCTGATCAAAGTTTAAACAAACTCGATTCCGGTACAAGACAGTTTTGGAACAGACCACAGTAAGGATTATTCAGATGCAGTTTTGCAATTCTAAAGCGCATTACATGAAGCTTCAATAATAAATAATGAGTCTGTCTAAAAGTTTTCCCAATACTTTTGTAGTACCTACCATTCGGTTTTTAATTCTTTGTTTGATTAACTAAGTACCTATTTTCCACTGAGCAACCACCATATGGCCTCAAAAATCCCAACTACAATGCCGATATTCTAAAGTTAGAACATTGTTACAGACTTTAAGCTTCTTTTTCTTTTTCGAATCGATGGTAACTCTAACATTAATGTCATAGATATCCTTACGACGATCAAGACCGAAGTTAAAAATGCATTCTTCGAGAAATGAACCAACAAGCCCGCCCGATTTAACGCACCTCGTCAGTAAAATATCTGGGCATCACTATTGACACGAGGCTTTCCTTCTGATCACATATTATCTCCGCTTTAGCTGGCAGAACAAGGAAACTAATCTTCTTAATGAAGAATATTCGTGACTGCCTGTCTCTAGATCTCTTAAGAAAGGTCTACCTTGCTATCAGCCTGCTTGCTAGCAGCTTGCTTGCTATTCAGTACTGCGTCTCTGTCTGGAGAAGTGCCGGAAAAAGCCACATGATTTAGGTACGTTGAGAGTGCTCAGAGGACAGTTCTGAAAGTTACAACATAGGAAACCATTCCATTCTCAACTGACAAGTTCTACAGATAAATTCAAGTCCTCCGCATGAGGCAACTTTTCATTTTAATTGCAATTGTCCGCACTCACAAAACCCTCCCCAAAAGAGCTGACTATAGTGACTTTTGTCTAAGCGGATGTTCAGAATTCCAACTCCGCCTACGACGTCCCTTTTGGCCAGACTCAGTCCAGCTTACACCTACACACTTTTAACAAGATTTGCAAATCACTGGACATCAAATACTTGCTATCTGCTCGCCTTAAGTGTACTAAAGAAATGGCTTCTGGAACTAACATACACCGAAATAGAATCATTTCTCTAACGTTTATCGACAAGCCAAAGTGTCAGCAAACAACATCCCTCTCTCACACTTTCACCCTCGGAGACACTCACCCAAACATACACACACAAACTCACACAATATAATACACGCATTACTAAACTAGCCCTGTAAACTGATATATTTCTTTCAGCTGGGCTTGTAGCTGCTTAGTTTGGGGTTCAACGGTCAAACCAAAACTTTGTGAGGTACCTATATTCTTAATTGTATCTATGTAAGATGTCATCAGACTTTCATTTGCTAATAAAACTTTTTGCTTTTGTATTTTGTAAGTGCAGCTAAATTTTGCAGGCCGATGGAACCGTGCATTAACTTTCAACCAAGTTCTGCTAGCCATTTAGATTTCAATCGATCTCTGCGATAATTTTAATTACAAGTTGTGACTTCAGAGCAAACGCATCTCCGAATAAGTTCTAGCACACCCAGTAGTATGTCCATAAATGATAGTGTCCAGGATCATCACAGATGCGTTGCCATCCCAGTAGCAAAGCTGAAATGTCTCATGCACCTCTAATAACAACGGCACCTCATCATCATCATCAGCCTATAACGTTCCCACTGCAGGGACACGGCCTCCTCTCAATGAGAGGGAGTGGGCTATAATCCACCACGCGTACCCAGTGCGGATTGGTAGATGTCACATGTCTTCGAATTTTTGGTTCTAGGACATGCCGGTTTCCTCACGATGTTTTCCTTCACCGTTTTGAGAGCAGTGGTGATGAAATTAATTACACAAAGTAATGCGCCTGTCTGGGTTCGAACCCACGACTTACTGTTCGTAAGTCGGGGCCGCCACCACTGGGCCACCGCTGCTCCCCACTGGGCCACCGCTGGGCCAACGGCACCTATACCCTTTATAATCTGAATACAGCATCGCTACTTGGCGGTAGAAATAAGTATGGTGGTATGAAATATAGCAGCTTAGGTATTATACCCTGGACGAACTCATTCACAAAGAGGTGGCTCTTTGTGAAGAAGCTCGTCCGGTGCTGTGTTTTGATTTTAAGGGCATTAGAATACTGGTGTAAGTACTTATACCTAATGCCTATAGTAAAGAAATTATGTATCTACGACCGACTTATTATTTAAAACTACTATTACTTGCTTAAAACTGTCCGATGCGTTTAGGTATGTGTGAACTATCAATAGTAAAACGAAGTAAGTAGTAAAGCAATATCGATTAGTAAGTTTTTAAACGCATACAATGTTTGAAGAACGGACAGTCACTTAAACGAAGTGCTGGTCAGAAATGATGAAGAATGTCAAGTAGAGGAAATAACCAAGAAGATCGACAGCGGATTTGGAAGTTGCACAATAAAGACAAAACTTCCATTCTGTTTTAGAGCGGTACCGTATGGGAATCTAGTGACCGTAAACTGTCGTACATCACGGTGCTAGTGTTCACTCTTTCGTAGATCTGGTTGTAGGTTAGTTTTCGCGTTAGGTATCGTTCTGAATCACGCTCAGACATGGCGGTTCTGGTTACTGTTTGCAAGACTGCATTTCTGTATCACAGTCTGCTCTCTTGTTAACAAGTAGGTTTTTCATATCCAATACTAATAAGGTAGGCGATTTGCGCAATCGTCTTTGATTTATGGGTACTTAATAGGTGTGACAGTGTTACTTATAAGATTCCACGTCATACAATCAAATCGTCAAAAAACTTATGTAACTAACTCTAACAATGAGCTAAACTTAGAATTAAAAATAAGGTAAGTCCCTAACCCAAATTGCTCAATCTGGGCAATCGAACCCAGAAGAAAAAAATAAGACTAATCAATCAGTCAGAGTCGTCGCTGCTTCCCTGCGACTAGGAGCTCCTTGTTGTTCTCCTCATCGCTGTCACTGTGGCGAAGTTGTCAACAGCCTCGGATAATGCGCTTAGTAAGCAAACGCTTTTCCTCCACCCGTAGAACATTATCTTTTTTTAAATTTATAAGTCTTGTAGTTTATAATTATATTGTCTCTTACCTGTTGTCACCTGTTACTTTTTCCTCAATTTCGACGGTTCATAAAACACATTTAAAACAATAAAGAATCCCTTATACCACTCCAGTTCACAGTTCACGTTTTTTTCACATTAACTCATACAAAATACATTGTAATCGGAGCTCAATTTTTTCGACACAGAATAATTATGTAGCTATTACTACAGTCTATAAAACAGATTTTTCAGTAAAGAAAATGCTGGAAATGAGTTCTTATTTTGTCACAAATCACAAATCAGTGGTGGCGTGCCAACTGCATGAGCAACTACCGCAAACTCGACCGCACTACACTTCATTAGCGCGTATACAGCACAACATACCCACTACAATTTGAACGCAGCACTCAATAATTACTCTTAAAACCTTACAGTAGAGCATCTTTTTCTGTAAAATGTTTAGATCTTCTGCTGTAAGAGGACATCCAAGAAAACACTCTACGCCTATAACAATAGAGTTTTATATCACCTTGCGTTGAGAAGATGACGCCAACAGGCTAACAGCGCGAAGCCCCGCCCCTGGTGTATTGACAAACAAAGCGATTGGCGGCGAGGTGAGCGCGCTAGCGAGGCAATCGTGCGCAACATTGAGGCGGTCACTTAGATAACACTTGTATTTCCATAAATTTTACCTCCAATTACATTTTATGAAATACCTATCTTGAATTGTTGAAATGTATAAATTATTTTGTGATATCTAACAAATATGACATTCAAATCACCACTGTGCTTCTATATCTAGCTCTAACTACTTTGAGATCAGGTAGAATTCCAAATTGAAACAAAGCAGAAACAAAAAAACATAAAGCTAAAAAGAAAAGAAACCTACAAAAATATCTACATATATATCTTGTGAACTCTTCCAAAATTTAGGTTGAGTTGACTCCTATGCAAAAACTCTTCCCGCTGCAATAGATAAATAATTAAAACAATCCGTAGGGCTGAGAATCAGCACAATTTCAAATCAAAAGTCACACCATATATTCCAAGTCCAAAAAGCTCTATCTTGAGCATTTATTTCAATTAAACCATTCACAGGCTTTGACGTTTGAATTGTCAAGAAATCAGTCAGTCAGAAATATGAAGTTATGTAGTTACCCATTCCAAAGCGTAGTAGGTACCTACCTATGGAGAAGAACAGGCAAGAAACACCACGGACACTCTTTTAAATCAAACATTTTATACAAAATATTGGTTACATCATTCATGTTGAAATTATGCATGTGAGAACAAAATAGAAAGACGTGCGAGAAACACGCTCTATACCTTTAGGTATTATTTATTTTATTGGTATGCAGGAAATGCAAATGAAGAACAGCAGAGATCCAAATTCGATTTCGACGAAGATATTATAAAATGTGTTTTTCAGGCCGGAAAAGGAACACTGGCTCCAAGACACAATAGACTATTTCCGATCACTCAAACGTCAATCTCACCTAAGTAAGTGGGAATGGGCCGGACACATTTGCAACAAATCTATTGAATTTTGGGAAGAAAGGTGAAAACCCAGGTGGAGCAGGCGGGATGACCATAAAAGTTTATATACCTACATTCGGTCCCCGAACGTATTTGCTGATGATTGAGAGGGCGGCCAATGCCTTTGCCTATAGATAGGATATGATAAAGGGAGGTTTCACTACAGCGAGGCCACATAGATTACCTACTTAATCCTACTAATAGGATAGGCGAAAGTTTGTGACTGTGTATGTGACTCTTCTTCACGCTAAAACTACTGACCGGATTTGGATAAAATTTGGCACACAGATAGTTTATAGCCTGTATTAACACATAGAATACTTTTTATACTGATATTCCCACGGGATCGAAACTTATACGGGTGAAACCGCGGGGCGCAGCTAGTGTTGAACTAATCTTAGATGTTAGAAATGACTTCATCCAACTGTACTCATAGCTCATTGATAGCATTACTTATTAGTACTAATATGTTACTATTAAACATAGGTAGACACCGTGGAGACAATATACAAATAAATATTCAAATAATTCATTAAGTCGCATATTCATTATTGTATCATCAGATTTGTGCTAAGTGGTCTCTTCAACTCATTTTCACTTATCTACTGATGAAGTGCCCAAAAGCTATCCTCCTGCATCTTTATAAAAAGACATAAAATATTCATCTATTGCATAATACACAAGTTTGAAAGTTATAAGGTTGGTTAGCTTAAGTACATAATTAGATTATTCTAAGAAAAGGAGGCTTCTAAAGCATTCAAACGACATTTTCAAATATGCAAATATAAGCACAGAGTAAACATTATATAATAGGTATGTAACCCTGAAAAAACTAAAGCTTTAGCCATCATCACAGCTATAGTACATGTTATAATTAAGGTTTCTCCATTTTAAACTGCCTGCGATCTGTCCTGAGTCTTTTGGCACTCTTTCATACTGAGGAGACCAAACACGCACGCAAATCGTCTTCACTTAGTCTAATTTTTTGTCAGTTTTTGTGCTTTTAGAAAACCATGTCACGCTGCTTTATATAGGTCTGGGATTCGACAGCAGATTAACTTATCAGAAACTTGATCAGACTTTCAGAAATTTGGGGTAACTCTCTCCGCGCCTCAGTTATTATTTCATATCTCACAGGTCTGCACATCACTCGTGCGTGATATTCCCATCAGTCATTATGTGGAGTACACGTTGTGTAAGCGGTACAATTTACCCTCATGAACTAGAAAAAATAATTATTTTTTATTTAATAGATACTATTTTGTGAGTGAGGTATCTAATAAAATAGATACTATTTTGATATATCAAATTAAACACTACCTACCTAATAAAAATGAAACAGACTACAAGATTTTGGCATCAGTCGAAAACTCAAAGTCGCCAAATTAAACAATGAAACTGTTCGATAATTTAATAATAAAATAATTTCCGTAAAAACTGGGTAGGTAGGTATAATAAAAGCTTTACCAAACAAAAAGTCGTCGATAAAACCCATTAGTCATCGTTGTAATTCAAAATAGGAGATTTAAAAAGTCATTTCAATCTACCTTTTGGTCTGATGTTGCTGTAAATCGGTAAATGTACCAATTCGTAACCTACCTTTATGCAGTTAATTTTCGCGCATGCTGCTTACTTACTCATTAGAAAAGTAGATTACCTACCTCCTTTTGTAGTTGCGAAAACTTTCGCTTTTTCGGTCACAATCACAATATGAATTACTTAGACCTACATTTTGCCTTTCATATCATAGTGATTCACTAGTGTAACGCTTATATTCCATTTAACAGATGATTATATAGGTCTAAAATAGTATGAAGTTATATGAATGCTTTATTCAGCGAATCGCACAAGCAGACATTTCATAACCCTAAAATACCAATCGATGAAATCTAAAACAGCTTTCACAAGCTACACGATAGTTGCACGTCATATGTACGAAGATAAATGTACCTCCCGCGAGGAACTGCTGTAGACACCTAGTCAGCATTCCAATGCATTGGGCCCGCCTCACCCAGTTACGGTCTGCCGGCCGACCAAGTGCTAATTGGAAAAGGAAACCTCAAACAACGAGCCAGCTCAATGCTCTCCACAGAAATGTTTCATTTTTAAACATCTCAGTGACCGTTATAAGTGTTATAACCGATAGATAGGTAGGTACACTCATTGCACTTCTCAGAGGTGGCTGGTCGATGACCAATGCTCATGCATGATCTACATAGGTTACAAGAAAACACGAATTTGTATTCCTAATCGACTATGTATTCTTAAAACATAATAAGTAGATTAGTTAGATAAGTCTGTAGGTACAGTATTTAAAAGAATGGGAAAAATTGAAATTCAAGATTAGTTTTTTTCACTATCACTAGAAGCAGCTCTCTTTCTTGTCTAAATACAATTTTGTCACAAAATGAAGACGAAAATTTCTCGATAAAATATTTTCATGCACTTTCTCAGTAGGTAACTTTTTATGATAGGTATGTACGAGGTATTTATGTATCTCTACCACGATGTTCTGTTTCGAAGCTAATGCTTGCTAAGAAAAACTCGTCCCAAAAACTGGCCGTGGCTGGTTCGTTTTAACCCTGTCCCTTCTTGGAAGCTACTGAACCGAAATTCTCTGGTCCGTTTGTTTACACAGTGATACAAAGTGGTCAATTTCGGAACATTAGTGGCAGTTAGGTACCTATACCTAATAAAATTACTACACATGATAGGAGATGCCTTTATTTTAATTGTGATTTAAATATCTAATAGGTATCTCTAAATTCGTATGCTTAATCAGTGGCTTGACATGCAGTAGGTATTAGTGAATTAATTATGATAGTTTTTTTTTTACAAAGTTTTTCACGGATCGTGGCTGGTGCTACGATGCAGTTAGCAGCGTAGCAGTTTATTTTTTTTCAATAAAAGCAAATAAGTATTTGTGGTGAATTACAACTTCATTTTTCATTTGCATATCGATTAACCTGTTATGTATCTACCAGTTAGATGATGAATGATGATGAAAAAACCTCATTATCTATTCAAGATTGTCTTCTTACTGTGATTGACTGTTGGTAAATATTTTACACATTGATATATTACTACGCGGATATGTTACTATAATATAATAGCCATAAATGTTTTAAGCTTTAATAAATAGTAAACAAACAAGATTACCGAAGGATACGAGAGGAGATCTGTAGGAGTAGTGTGGACATCGCACGCGCACACCGCGGCTGTACGTAAACTCAGGCGCAGTGTTTATTCGGAGCCCCATGCTAACTCCGTCGTTTAAACACTACGTGCTAGCAGGGCATGAATTAACTTTTCATATAAATAAAATTCACGCTACTCTAACCTCCTGAAATTAACACCTTGGCGTAAATAGTATTTAGTCTCGTCATCTCGTACCAAGTGAGGCCATGTTGTCTTCTGTGGATTGTTGAATGGCCGTGTCGTTTATGGTTCACGAGATTACGTTGGCGGTCGTGTTTAATTGCCAGCAAATACGTATAAGACCAATTAGACACCTATTCGACAAGCGTAGCTGTGACCGCGCGAGCTACTTTATTATTTTGTTGTCGTTCTGTGTCGTTATCGGTTTTTAAATTAATTAACAGGATTAACTTGCTTTATTTTAATTGGTTTGAATAAAGTTAGTGATTATCTTTAGTTGGGAATAGTTTTAGTTAGAATGCCTACTTAGTTTAGGTAAGTACTGAAATTAGATGTCCGTTAACACGTTCAGTGCCGGGAGCCCTCCTGGAGGGTTCACCTAGTCGCATATGGGATGCCGTTAAATTCCCTTCAAAATGGTAGAGCTAAACGGTGCTGATCCATGCGTCATGTTCGTGAACGGGCGCCGTCAGTAGGGACAGTCATCTCTTGTCTGCCACGGCTTATTTTAATTTTGGAATAGCTTGTATGTGTGAATAGTGCACGTCTTTCTACATTCTACGTTCTTACATGTATAATTTCAACATGAATGATGTAACCAATATTTTGGAACAATATTATGATTTAAAAGAGTGTCTGTGGAGTTTCTTGCCCGTTCTTCTCCATAGGAACCTACGCTTTGGAATGGGCAAATAACTACATAATTATTTCTGAGTGACTGACCCCTTGACAGACAATTCAAAAGTGCAGTGTAAATGGTTTAATTGAAATAAATGCTTTGAGTTTGAGTTTTTCCGGGAGCCCTCGCGGAGGGCTCATTATAAATGTAGGTTTTTCTTAACGAATACAGCATTATAATCCGTGAAAATAAAATCTTATGTATATTAAACAAGATTTATTAGTATATGGGTTGTTTTTATTTTTATTTTCTTTCACGTTACAAATATTCAATAAAAAAATTAAAGGTTGAAAATACGTATAGCGACAAAACCCTCTTAAAACACTCTTTTACTTCATTTTTCAGTGTTTTATAACACGGTTTTAAACCTAATGCGGTTGACCGTCCGTAATGGCTAATTATAGCGCAAACGTAATGCCGGCAACGCTCCCGGAGGGTTCACTTCTAATATGAATGGCGGCATGGCGTATAACTTCTATGAAAAGTGGGTGGAGTCGAAAGTGCTAAAGCTGAACATGAGCGACCCGCAGATAGAGACAATGAACGCTGTTTTAATACTCACACACGCTTAACAAAAGTCCATAATAGGTAGTGGTCTTCTACATGCATACATCTGGAAGGAGGCCTAGAAATGAAGTAGTTTAATACTTTTCCTTTGAGGAAAACCTCTCACTAAGATATACTCCTGCTCATTGACAATTTATATGTCTTTAATCTTGTTCATTTACAACCACAGAACAACGAACAGACATGTCAATTGTCTGTTTTCGTTAATTAATAAAAAATATTACCCCAAGCAAATTCGCTTTCCGTTACTGGAAATACCTACGTAAGTCTCTTCGGTTATATAAATACGAATAATACGATCTGAAAACATATAAAATATATTTTTATATTTGCTCGTTTAACTCTAGAAACACCTAATATTTTAATGTCATTTAAAGCGTTAACAAAACGCTAAAGATAGCAGTTTCCGACTGTCATGATAGAAAATCAACATTTACATACCTCCATTTTGAATTCTCATCTTCCCAGATGTGTCTACAACTACATACAATACATAGATACATATGCTCAATACTTAGGGTTCCGTAGAAAATGCCTTCAAGACCACATTTGTTCAGAGACGATGAGGATTAAAGGCTTTTTATTTGGATATTTTAACCATAAATAAAACTAACGATAGGCAGGATGAACTTTAGAAAGTTTTAATTCAGTTTCATCTTTATATTTACTTAAATATTGTGTCAGGAATTGAAATGTCCACAAAACATTATCGTTATGTACGTAGCACCTACTACAAATAATGACTTATGTGCTTATTTAGTTAGTTATTAGCTCCTAGAGACTACAATTACTAAAACCCAACAACATATTTGTGGTAACTTATTATCGAGTCAATTGGAAAACGTACAGGCCCTCCTAAGGAAACACCATTCGCCAAGTTTATTGAACCAAGCACGTCGCTCTCACTGTCTCAGATTTTCTGTTAGTTCTACCTACTGCCTGCCTCTACTTTACGATTCCGTGCGTAAACTTACAAACAACGTCGTCGTCGCGGCAAGTATCCGCCATACTCGTCCACTTTAGTGTTTGTTCATGGTGACATGAAACGTGTTCGATAATTATTGGAAGGATCAATAACGCTACGCCAACTATTCGTCTCTCGGTCAACACGTTTTATGAGCGACGCGTCGGTCACTGGACCTACGTTTCTATTTGAATGTTAATTTCAAACTCGGTTTATTTTACAATACTAACTCAATAATACTGACGTGAGGGAACGTAGAAGTTATCGGGTAATCGTAAAAGTTATAAGTTGTATTGTTTTTTAAAGTATAGGTACCTACCTACAGCATTTCAGCATTCTCAACCTCAAACTTATGTTTGTGAATCTCAAGTTGGAAAATAAATAGATTATTTATTTTCGAAACGAATAATTAAAAATTTTAAGCAATTTAAAATTATAATTTTTGCACAACCATCAATCAAACCCACAATCCAAGTGCCCATAACCTCTACTACCTAGATACCAAACGTAGCAGATGGTACTACAAAAAATAAGTTCTAGGTTAGGCTATTTTTCTGATTTTAAATAATTTTCTTATAAATATAATGAGTTAGGTACCTACCTTTAAGAAATATACTTTCTCTTTATCCCAACTATAATTCGTAGCAATCAAATTAGTTTGTACTGTTATTAGTAGCTATTAAACAACATCGATATAACTATCTATATCTGTGGATATAACACTATCTGTTACCTACCAACTTATTTTTTTAGCTAAATAAATAATAGATAACCGTTCTTTCGGGCACTACGGTCTCTACGCGGCTTAGGTATACCAATAAGAACATGCAAGTACTGTCCTTACCGTAAGTAGGCACTCAAATGTTAAATTCGTTTAGCGAAAACAGAAACTCATTTGCCCTTTACTACCTTGCCAACTGAAACGAAATTTTATTAAAGCAAAAAATCACCGTGGGAGGTATTATGCAAATTATTTTACCTGTAACCCTAGCAGCATCCAAGACAAATAGAAATAGCCTTATCCTGGTTTACTTAGGTTTACGATGCGTGTGTAAAACGTGATTATTTCTTTGACCATTCTTTGCCGAATGACCAAAGCGTCTAGCTACAAAATGCCGACTGCTTGTTTAAATAATTACGAATAAAATAATCACCTGTCTGCCTGTGGTTTACTGGACAATTTCAAACAAAGATGCAAATGAGTAAGTACGAGTACCTAGGTAGGTCCTCTTTTGTCGTTATTGTCAAGGGTCAATATGGTCGACAATAATTATTCGTCGCCAACGCCGCAAAGGGGCGAACCTCATGAGTACCTCTCTCATTTAGCGGCGACATCTCGAGAGTAATGCAGAAAGCCCTAACTCAGTTTGTCTAACGCTTCAATACATATCATAATATGCGTTGTAATAATTAAAAAACGTAACTAAATACAATTAAAACCATTAATTTTAAGTTATTATAAGAGATCACAAACTTGTTGACTAAAATTATTAATATCTATATGACTGAAATTCTTATTGATCTCTTTAAAATATTAGCCTTGGTTCTTTTTAATAACTAGAGATTATATTTACTGTTAATTACTCCAGCACCAACTGATAATTTAAGACTGTACCTAAGTACACATATATACTAGTTTTTTCTGTAAAAGACTGTACTTCAGGAGATACCTACTGAAGTATCAACAAAAAATAAAACACTGCTGTGCTTTTATTTTTGTTTTGTTATTATGAGTTTATTTATGATAGTACCTGAAACATGGTTTTAATGCCAAATTGTTTTCATTTGATGTTAACCATAATACACAGGTAGGTAGATATATAATGACAAAAAATCCTAACTTACAAGTAATTTGGTGTTTAAAAATATTCTTAAGTCAACAAGTGTGTGATCTCATTTAATAACTTTAAATAAATGTTTTTAATTGTATTTAATTTAGTTATTGTATTTAATAAACATTAAAACAGCGCATATTATCATATGCATTGAGGCGTAACTCTAAGAGAATAGTAGACAAACGGTACCTATCTATGTATTGTTGATAAAGTGGCGCGACGAAAAGGCGTATATTTTTTCACGAATTTTCCTCGGAAAACCCAGCATTCTAAAATGTTACATCTATACTAATTTTGTAGGCCTGTTTTCATAGTGCACCCTTCGCATTTGATTTTTTTCATTATTATATATATTTTATTAAATATGGTCGAAATAAGCGTCATCGGGAGAAAAAAAACGTTTATTGGCTCTCGTGTAAAATTTTCTCATTTGAGGTTCGCCCCTTTGCCGCGTAGGCAACGAATTGATGGTAGACAGGTTGTTTTTTAAGATAAAGGGTAGGTAGGCACTTTAGTGCTCGCGTAGGTATCAGAGGCGTGGAAACTGAAAAACATCCTAGAGTTCAATTAATAAAGAAGGTACAGACCTACAGTTGATGTCGATGAATTGAACTATGTCATGTAGCAACAGAAACTTATTCGGAGAATAGTAGGAAGTCTGTAGAAGGTACGGGGCTAGTGAAGAACGTCCTAGGTTTTGACCAACGACAGTTTCTCGGGCGCGACGGCAGTGACCCGGCGGCGGCGGCGACTGCGACGGCGACCGACGACGACGGCACGGATCAATGTGGAAGAAATCAGGGAAATATCCCATCTCAGGAAATCGTCAACCCGCACCCATTTTAATTTTCAAAATTTAAACATTACAAACTTTTTAGATATTGAATCGCATGATTCAATGTCTAAAACGGTTGTAAAATTAAAATAATAGAGGTTACACAACCTCTATAATTTTATGGATCATGGCAATTAGCGAAAAAAAAATCGAAGATACTTAATAATTTTTAGTTCTGAAAAAGTACTGACATCGCAAATTTGTTTCTACTATTGGCTGGCTACCTGGCTTTTTTTAATTTCAATAACCTAAAATTTTTACAGGATGCTTATGAAAAGCTTGTCCATGTCCCAAACCAAACATAACAGAGAACAATGGTGCCGATTCTCTTGTCACAAATGCCTAACTAGACTAAAAATCACCAAATTTTAATTTACCTACTCCTGTCAAACGATGATTTCCCATTCTGAAATAGACTGAAGTGACACAACTTAACTATATTTTAGTTTGACAGCAAATGATGGTTCTGATATTTTAATTTAGTGAAAATGTCAATTTTCTATTCTGAATTTGACGTTTTTCACTAAATCTAACTAAATCTGACCATTTTTAATCGCGATTAAAAATGGTGTATTGGTGTGGAATACTATTTATTAGTTGTCATGAACTAAAATTCACAGGAACACCTCGACTTCACATGCAAAAACAGTACTGTTTAGTAGTAGATATTTTTTTTTTGTTTAGATAGGTAAGTACGAGTATATATCTCGAAAACAGTGTGTCCTATCGCAAAAATAATGAAAATTTCGACCCCCTTTATGTAACCCTTATACCCCTAATACTTAACACGTAGGTAATATTTTTTTTATATTTTTCATACTTACATAAAGTGAAAAAATCCTTATATAACACGCCGAGGCTGCACCCATTGCGCGACCCGGCTCTAAAAAAATTCACGGGGTAGGGCAAACAAATATGTACCACGTGGAGTCGCGATTGTCAAATTCAATTTTAGTTGTGTCAATTTTTTTTTTTATTTAGAGATTTTATATTTCAGAATAGCTTCATGATTCTCATAGCTAAAAGTAAGGAATTTTAGTGATCGTTTTGTTAATTTAGTTCGGTGTACAAGAGAATTGGCACCAATATTCCGTCAGCCCCACAATCCACCTTTAAAGACTGGTTCTGCTGTACACAAAAGCATTCGCTCGATAGAAGGTGGGGTTCGATTCCCGCATAAATGCTGAAAACTATTTAAACCAGGAAATCTACCTAAGGAAACATTTCCTGGGTTAAATAGTTTATGAAAAAACCTACCTAATATCTAATGTCTGAACCTTAGGTATAGGTAATTACTTTGATTATGACCTAATTTAATATCCTCATTTTCCTGCTTCCCAATTTAGGTATTTGGTGTCAGCACACAATGTCTTCTTCTTCTCTACTTCTGTTCAAGTCGTTATATCAGTACCTAGTCATCATTCACACAGTCCATCAATCGTTTCTAATAAGCAAAAACTACAAAAGTTTTCGCTGTATGTATAGGACTTGCGAATTCACTAGAAGGGCCTTGGTTTTCGAGTAAAACCATCTAAATAATCAGTAAACTTACACAATAACTAAGGAGACTCCTGCTCTATCCCTTCTTCTAAATATTGCAACCTCTATTTTTTAATGGACCCTGGCTTTTTTCTAGTTTTTTTTCTTTCTTATAAAATATGGCTTCGATAAAAAAAAACTTGTGTGTCAGCCTGGCTTGTTTTTTTGAGTGCGCGCCACCACTGAAGTCCATTTGACGCGGCGGCGCTAGTGTCTATGTCATTGCATCACATTGCATTAAAAATAATGTAGGTAGTACCAACATTTTCCGCCTTCTTTCGTGGCGCGCACTCTCATCCCCTCATCCCTGTGTATGTTATGTAAAGTTGTAAACTTTTTGTAGTTAGCACACGTGATCCGTGCAGTGGTGGCTTTATTGGTCGAGCTTTGCGGTCAGTAGGTATGAAAAATTACAAGAAATGTAGGGTAATTCCAGGATAGTTGCCCCACCAATGGGATAGGTGCCGCGACTTTGAATACTCAATGTTAGAAATATCGTAGGCTAAAATCGTACTATAGAATAGGAAGCACCCCCCCGCAGACCCCAGTGGCACAATAACCGTAGGGGAGACGCGCACGCGTTTATTCCGTGTGTATAAAAATCTTCCGCGGCGAGACCTCAGCAAGCGTTGAAATTATAATCGTAAGTACTTACTATTGAATATCTTTTTACGCAGTTATAAGTTATATTTTTTTTAAATTTATCTGATGATATTACAGTTTAAAGTACACGGAATAATGCTTTAAATTGTAGATTTATTTTTATCTTATTTTTAATTTAAAAAGGCATCTATCCTGTGCCAAAAGTATAGTTGCCCCATCTGATGTAGCCATAGATGCCCTTAGGGGCATCTATCCCTAACTATTTCTATTAATGTTTTCATATCGCAGGTGGAAGAAATGCCTCGGAAATATAAAAGAAAACCAGGGGGCCAATTCTCAATTTTCGCCATTTATCTCGAGTTAGAGATCGTAAGTCTATCTCTATGTCTATTAAAAATATCTCTATCTCTACCAAAAAATGTCGAATTGAGCAGAATTCCGTATTCTCAGTCAAAATAGAAATAAATGTCACGATAATGTCGAGTCGAGTGAAGATAATGTTACCATTATGAAGAACCGCACGTTCCGTTTTAGGTAGCTATGAGTTAATGAATGATTTTGTTTTAAAACGCTGACTAAACCTAATTATTTAAGTATAAAACGAAACGTTTAGTGTAAAAATAATAAGTTTGACAAATTGACAGTTGACTGTCTGTCAGTATCAGAATTTGCGCCTTTTTGCGGTTCCTTCAAAACTTTTGTTATGTTTACATGTACTCTGTGTTACATCATTATTGGGTGCTGTTTTACATTTCACAATTTTTACATAAGTAATTTAGGTATTTTAGGGTGTGCAATTAGTATTTTTGGTGGGTAAGGTTAGTTTAGTGAACAGTTATACATGACTAATAAAATTATGAAGCAGACGATTATTTGCCTTCGTTTTCAGGTCTATTTTCGTGGTATCCTGAATTACAGGAGCCAATAGATCTATTAGAACCCTTATTAAATCTTTATCTAATCTAAAGTTTTTAATGACTTCTGTTTCGCTCAAGTCGTAAATATCAACGATGGGATAAGTGCGCTGTTGTCGCCGTGTATTGGCCAGTTGCTCGCCACTTTCCAACAACTCCGAGATAAAAATGCTAATAAACTCGTCCATCTTTCAGTGGTTTCAAGTCCAATCGTGGGTACACAAATTACAGTCTGTTATTTGCGCGAAGGTCGTCGTTTCAAGAAAACACAATGCACAAATTAAAGAGTATAAATCGAATTTTCAGTAGGTATGAGATGCCAAGCCGTATTTTATTTAAAAATTAAATAAAAGAAATCACAGTCAACCAATCAATCCAAAACTCAACGAATTCACTCAGAAATGACGTATCTCTACAATCGACATGCCATCTCTACTGCTCAGAAGCACTCGACATGAACTCTAACGTTAGCCTTCGACAAATGTCGAATTCGACATCCCCAGAATAGCAACTTTTAAAATTTGTCGAAAAAATGACGTCATTAGAAATTATTGTCGAGTTCGACACCATCTCTAAAATCGAGAATTGGCCCCCAGGCGTGGCTTTTCAAGAAATAACCAAAAATGATAAATGTGTAAATTAAATAGCCAGAACTTACAGAATTCCCTCTCGGACCTTAAGAAGACGATTTGCAAAAAATTACAAGGAACAGTTAACGGTTTTGACTAAATCGGCCGCTCTTAGATACATCACAGATTGAACTTGACTTATAACTTAATACTATGTGTTAGGCATAAAATGATTAAGAAATAATAAGTAGAAGAATAAGACTGATACAATTATCTATGTTAGTTCTGAAAGTATATTGATTGCGTTAAGTTGATGTATAAGATGATTATTATTTCACAAGAATAGTAAAAAAAATCTTTTGTTGGAGAATTCTATATATATTATATAATTATAAAAGATGTCACAAATTAATGTTAAAATATTGAATAAAAACTGATTACATTGAAACTAGTCTGTTTTATTTCAATTAGCAAGTAATATTGAAGCATTCATACAGGGAGTCTTCTATCCCTCACGGTAGGCTTAATTCTATCCGTTGACGCATTTTTACTACGAGTCTTCTATCCCTCACGGTAGGCATCTATCCTACTTTTGAGAGGGTCAAAAAGACATAATTTCCTCAAAATCTATGAAACTTATGTACAAACAAAAGTGGTACCATCATAGATTAAAGATCAAAGTTACCATATGCAAAAGACGTATTGCCAATAGATTATTAATTAATAATAACTTATTGCTGGCTGCTGGCTTCCTATCAAAAAGTGGGGCAGCTATCCTGGACTTACCCTAATACCTCTTAAATAAAACTTCCACGGCCCTCGACCCACCGCGTCGCATCGCATCGCCCGCCAGCGCTTTAACTTCGTTATCGCTTAGTGTTCTTTCTGACTATTTTCTTTTTGCTAAGCTCCTTAGGGTCGCAGCGCGATGTTAAATAGCCTAGCAATTCCTCAAGAATAGGGCTATCAAATGCAAAAAGTATTTTTCAAATCCGACTGGTAGGTAGTTCAAGAGATTAGCGCATTCAAGCAAACTCGTCAGCTTTATTACAATATATTAGATGGATTGGCTTTATCATTCTTGGTAATTAAAATCCTTTTTGGTGATAAAATATATACCTACATTTAAACAATAGCATCAGTATAAATATAGACAGGGGTTAAAGTATGAAATTGCCGATTTGTACTGAAAAATATAAATTCGTTTTTTTTTATAATTTAACATATTTATTTATTGAAAATACCTAATTACCATTATTATCTATACAGGGTGTTTGGCGCATGGACCGACACAATTTTTTGGGGAGTTGAGAGGGTCATTTGCGTAGTTTCACCCAAAGATCCCATGTCCTAAGTGTCACGGTTAATAAGATATGATTTTTTTAGATTTTTTCCAAAAATTATGAACATAGTTTTATTTAAAAAAGTTCTTTATTTATTTAGAATAAGAATACATTGCAGAATACAATAAAAGTTATTTCGTGCAATTAGAACAATAAACAAAAAAGTAATGACTATTTAAAGGCGAGATTTCGGGTAATTTTGTGAAAAAAACAAAAAAAAACATCTCAATAACCGTGACACTTAGGACATGGGGTCTTTGGGTGAAACCTCCCAAATGACGCTCCCAATCCCCCAAATAATTGTGTCGGTCCATGCGCCAAACACCCTGTATATTGTGGCCAGATCTTAAAATTGATCATACATTACTGCCATCTAATAGGAAGGTCATTTATGCCTTTGCTATAGAACTCTCGTGGTCTAGATTCGACCAACTGTGTGAAAGCATTTTGTACTGCCTCCTGATAAGAAAACTTTTTATCACGTAGAAAACTGTCCAAATCACGAAAAAAATGGTAGTCCATTGGAGCAAGGTCTGGCGAATACGGAGGGTGACGAACGGTTTCTAATTGCAGTTCCTATAGAGTTAAAATGGTTTCTCGTGCTTTATGAAGTCTCGCGTTAACATGGAGCAATAATGGTGAAGATCGATTCATGAGTCGGCGGGGCTGTTTCACTGCTAGTTTTGCTATCATTGTTCGGAGTTCGGCACAGTAGACATCTACCGTTATTGCTTGACCACATCGGAGAAAGTTATAGTGAATAACACCATGCTGATATCACCAAACAGTTACCATTACCTACCTTTTTATTGGTAAGCTTTGCTTTAGGACACTATTGCAGCATTTTACCTGGGATCAGCCATAGCATTTTTCGCTTACGGTTAACGTAAAGAATCCACTTTTCATCACGTCACAATTCGATCCAACATTCCTTCATTTCTGTATCGATTCAACAAGGCAATACAAGTTTCAACACGCGTTTCTTTCTGCAGGTCAGTCAAATCATGAGGAACCCATTTCTCTTTTTTTATTTTTTTATTGATATGACGCAAATTAGTCAATATTGTTGATAAGGTAACGTTAAACCATGCCGCTAATTCCTGGGTAGTTTGGCTCGGATCGGCTTCCACCATCTCTTTCAATTTATTGTTCTTCACCTGTGTGGGCGGTCTTCCACGTGGTTCGTTCTTCAAATCAAAGTTTCCATCACGAAAGCGTTTAAACCAAAATCATTATCAGTCCCCTCTCCAAACGCAACATTTATATTGCGAGCTGTTTCTGCCGCATTAGTTCCGCGTCGGAACTCGTAAGCAAAAATAACTCGAATTTTCGAAGTATACATCTTTCTTGTCTAAGCTGAATAAAAAAAACAACTGAAAGTCGATAATCGAATGTTGCACATTTTTTAAAAGAAGAACAGCATAGGTACCATGTGAAAAAAGATTAACTCAAAAATCTCAAACTATGAAGGTTCTATGTCAATTCGAAGTACCTATTACAATAAAACGGCAATTTCATACTTTAACCCATATGTAACACAAAACGATCGTTTGTGTTGCCATTTGGGTGGGCCATTACCGTAATATTTTACACTAGCTTTTTAATTTTGAAATCGCGAAATAAAAACTGCTGTCCCATACAGTTTAGAACAGTTTTAAACTTTAGTATGGAACAGCTGATATTTTTTTCGAGATTTCAAAGTTGGTCCCATAGTAAAATTAGTAAAAGTTATTCAGTCCGGTGGTCTAAGTTAAAAATCAAAATGATTTATTTTGGGACCATTAGATACACCCAAAGGCTAGTATACAAAAATTTAAAAACTATTGTTAGTACATAAATACAATTACAAAGGACAACACTCATCATATACCTACATCCAATTCTATACACAAATGCCCCTTTGCTGAGTGAGTCACCCCGCCCCGTCAAGGTAACCAATACCTCCCTAAAAATCACGAAACGAAATGCCTCAGCACAGGTGCACGTACATCTTCAGCTATAGTTCTCAGGATGCTGTTGTGACTCCCCCGCACCCTCCTCATAAGTGACACGACTTTTTTCCGAATGACGGCATGAAAATCGTCTGTATTAGCCTGCGAACGTCTCGGCACTGCAGAAACGAGGAAGTCCCAACATCATCATGAAAATATTATTGTATTGGACGCGCAGTGCACAGGGATTTTTTGATATAACTAACCCATAGACCACCCGTGTACTTACAGAACCCTGCGCTCCCTCTCTATGTCAACATCCACCTTAAGGTCGTCGGTAAGGTAATGTCCAAGGTACTTAAGAGGGAACAGTCAACAGGGGCTGCGAGGAATTTGAAAAATAGGTATTTGAAGAAACTATTGCCGTCGCGCTGCGCCCGAAAAACCGAGTTAAACCCCGTAAAGTGCGATAGGGACAACTGCAGCTCAGACCGATTATAGATATCACAAGTTTTTTGACGAAAACGACGTTTGGCATTCCCCTTTTTTCTCCTCGAAAACTTAGCCGATTTAATAATTTTTTACATTTAAGTTTTAAAAAAGTGTATGTTTAGGTTCCTATTATTTTCTTTTATGCTAAAAACTTTTCCGAATTAGTCTGGTAGTCCTCTAATCACGGCGGTAAATTTTTTGTACAGATAATGAAGAGATCGAAAGAATTATCTTAGGGTTGAAACTTACTACCGCAGTAGGCTGGGACGGTATATCCTTTACCCTAATAAGAGCTGCTAGAAATGTTCTCATCCCTATTATCTCCCATGTATTCAGTCTCGTCTTCGAAACCGGGGTCTTTCCCACTGTATTCAAAAGGGCTATTGTACATCCTATTTATAAAAGCGGGGACAGGGCCAGTGTCAATAACTACAGACCTATCTCGGTGCTCACTATTCTTTCTAAGATTCTTGAAAAAATTCTAAATAATAGACTTCTCAGTTATTTAAACACTAACAAAATTATTGCCGATAATCAATATGGATTCCGGTCTGGTAAAAGCACAGAAGATGCTGTACTTGATTTAACTGGAGCTATTGCAAATAATATGAATCTTAAGCTTAAAACAATAGCTGTTTTTCTAGACCTCTCGAAGGCATTTGACACTGTCTCTGTTCCTCTTTTGCTCACAAGATTATTTCAAATTGGGGTAAGGGGGCTACCCCTGGATATTTTTAAAAGCTACCTTAGTAACCGCTCTCAGGTTGTAAGAATCGGTAAGCGAAGAACAGTTTCTCACCTATGGAGTTCCTCAGGGCAGTGTCCTGGGGCCCACCCTCTTCCTTATTTACATAAACAGACTCTGTAGACTGTCCCCAGCAAACTGCAAAATCATAACATACGCCGACGACACTGTGTTACTAGTTCATGGGAGTGACTGGGCAGATGTACGCTTGCATGCTGAATCTGCCTTACGGGTCATTATGATTTGGTTAAATAACAACTTGCTCACCCTGAATTTAGATAAAACAAAATTCATAACATTTGCACCACGGCTTATATCACAACCAGATTCCTCCTTCACACTAACTGCTCACAAATGCCTCCCGAATACTAGTGCAACTTGCAACTGTGCTACAATTACGCGTACTAATGTAATTAAATACTTGGTTGTCATTATAGATAGCACTATGACCTGGAATGAGCAGATTGGGTTATTGGTGTCACGTGTCAGAAAATTAATATTTGTATTTAAAAACCTGAGAACCTCGGCAGATTTTCTCACGTTAAAAACTGTATATTTTGCACTAGCACGTTCCGTGTTAACTTATTGCATTACTGCGTGGGGATGCTCTGGTAAATGCCTTCTACTTCGTCTGGAAAGAGCACAAAGAGCCGTTCTAAAAGTCATGGCACATAAACCTATTCGCTTCCCCACGCACGACTTGTACGTGCTATGCAAAGTTCCTACTGTAAGACAAGCATTTCTGTTGGGCACATTATTACGTAAGCATACTGATATTGAATATGACCCTAATCTCAATACTCAAAGACGTAGAGTTAACAGAATATGTCAGACTGAGAGCGTTAACCTAGCAATTGCGTGAAGACACTATAATTTTTTGAGTCCTGTTATCTACAACAAAATGAATGAGAAATTAAATATCTATTTAGGGGCATGAGGAACAGGGTGTAAAGTTCACTCATCCACCATAGAAAAGGGAGGATCCTCCAACCAGACGGGTGTTGTGTCTGGCGGGCCGACTGCCCGACTGTTGATTTCGGATAGTCTTATCTATGTCGTTCGCGCGGTAAACTCTAATTGCGCGATGCAGGATTTGTGTGACGTCATGTCTTTGATGCGTAGTTAGTATGTGTCGGTGTAACCGCTACATCTATCCTCTATCACTACGAGAGTGTAAATTGAAAATTGAAAAATGGATCCAAAGCCTGACTTATGAGGAAACAGAGAGCCTCATACAAATTTAATTATATTCATACATATCACATCCTCCGCTTTCACATACACGTACCCTTCCCATACACACAGACGCTCGCACCTCAACACCCTCATACACACACTCACTCACACACACTTACACACACACCCACTTATACTGCTACAACTATTATTAATAAATGTCTAGTTCTAGTTTTATTATTATCAATGTTATGTCTAGTTCTTACCTATAAGTATAACCAAAATTGTTGTTAAGGAACTCAGTTGGTCTTTCGCTCTGGGGTGGGCGCTAATAACTGCGACACAGTTACTAAACTAACGCAGTATTAACGTACCTACTACCTACACAAAAATTGTTAAATGTTTTTGTTCCAATAAATTATTTGTATTTGTATAAAGCATTATACATCTTTTTGAAAAAGTAATACGCATTTATTATGCAGTTATGATTATTAAATAAAATTACGAAAACCGACGAGGCCGTATGAGCTTGATGCCTTTGCTTTTCCGACAAAAAAATATTAGTCTAGGAATTTGCCGCGTTTTTGTTTTCTTCAAATACATAACGTTAAGTTTATTTTAATTTATTTTTATAAATAAGTTAATGTTCTAAAAATAGTTTTTTTTATAAACTATCGGAATGGGAAAAGTACTCGACAAACCATCGGCAAAAATAAAATTAGCAATATGCCAAAGGAAATTGCTAAATATTTAAAACTTAAAGATGTTGAACTCTACACCGGTCAGTGCTTTAGAAGAACTTCGGCGACTTTCTTGGCGGATTCAGGGGCGGATATTACGTCAATAAAAAGACACGGTGGTTGGAGCTCTGATAGAGTAGCTGAGGGTTATATCGAAAGCTCAATGGCGAATAAAACCATATTATGCAGTAAAATTAACTAAAATATAAAACTTAATCCATCAGAGCCACAACCATCAACTTCCGGCATCTTATCTTCGTCCGTATATAACTCACGATGCACCACCACCACTATCTCCGACGTATACTATCTACAATGAAACGCAAGTTCCTCAGACGCAAGAACAGAGAAATACTAAAATCAACTCATCAACAATAAGTACCAAACAAAAATGTAACTCTCTCTATCAATAATTGGACCAATGTTTCGAATGTTAACTTTTACTTTTAATTGTCATTATTTTTAATAAATGCTTATCTCATATTATTATTGTGTTAATTTTTTCGCAAATGGTACGAAATGTAAAGTATTTTCCTCGGTGATAAAGCTGTCTTAGTCTTGGGTGAACTTAAATCCCTCGCTACACTCAGGACTCGTCTTAAATCCCTCGCTACACTCAGGACTCGTCTTAAATCCCTCGCTTCGCTCGTGATATATGTTTTTAACACCCTCGCTGCGCTCGGGAGTAAACCTCGAGTCCTTCGTTACGCTCGCGATTTAAATCGTCACCCGCGACAGAAGACACTGCTTTATCCCCTTGGTTAATAATCTACTATTTCTAAACTACCCCCTAAAGGGGTTCCCCGAAGGGGAATAGGGGGTGTCAAATGTTGTATGGAAGAGTTTTAACGCCGATTTAGACCGATTAACTGGAAACGCTAATTTTTTTTTACTATCTACATTGTTCTCACATGTATAATTTCAACATGAATGATGTAACCAATATTTTGTAACATTAATATGAGTGTCCGTGGAGTTTCTTGCCCGTTCTTCTCCATAGGAACCTACGCTTTGGAATGGGCAACTAGCTTCATAATTCTGACTGACTGACCCCTTGACAATTCAAAAGTGCCTGTAAATGGTTTAATTGAAAAATGCTTTGAGTTTGAGTTTGACTCAGTACCTACCGTAGTAGTGGTATTTATACTTAAGACCGAAATAGTTATTTGTGCAACAAGAGAGCAAAGTCGTTTTTTGCTGCGAGTGTTGATTTTGAATCCCGAGTAAGCGAAGGATTCTATAATTGAATCACGAGCGTAGCGAGTGATTCTAGGTTAGAATCCTGAGCGCTGCGAGGGATTCAAAGACACGAGATGCAAATAACTTTGCTCTCGTGTAACACATACAACTTTTCACCTCAGCAGCGAGAACATACAACATGTAAAAAAAAAACCCTGTCCGATCCGTGAGGGTGTTGTTAGGTATCGTACTGTTAGCATATTTATGTGGAAATTTTCAGGACAAAAGAAAAAATAATCCCTAGATTTTTTTTCAATGGTGAATTTGATCGAATTTTACATTTGGTGCGGGCGGCGGCCGTCGTTTAGCGGGTGTCTAAAAGTCATAAGTTATGAATTTTGCAATTTTTTATGGATTTCGGGTAAATTTGGGAACTAAAAATGTGAATTTTAAATACCAATAACTTTTACTATCGATAATAATCAAAAAAATACTGTTTTGTAATGTTACTGCAGTACCATATGCCCATTTTCCTCAGATTTTCGGATCGGACAAGGTTTTTTTTACATAAGCTTCATCACCTCGTATTTTGCAGCCACCATCTTGGATTTATATTTTGACCTCACTATCGACTTTAGCACCCTCGAAAACTATGAAAACGACACCCATGTCGAAAAATTTGAAAATTTTCGCAGCCGCCATCTTGTATTTTTATTTTGACTTCACTATCGGCTTAAGCAACCTTGAAAACCATATAAACGATACCCATGAAGAAAAATTTGAATTTTTTTGCAGCGGCCATCTTGTATTTTTATTTTGACTTCACTATCGGCTTAAGCAACCTTGAAAACCATATAAACGATACCCATGAAGAAAAATTTGAAATTTTTTGCAGCGGCCATCTTGGATTTACATTTTGACCTCACGGTCGGCTTTGGCACCCTTGAAAACTATGAAAACGACACCCATTATGAAAAAAATTAAAATTTTCGCAACCGCCATCTTGGATTTTCATTTCTACCAAATTCACACTTACTATCTCTCTCTTTCTCTTTGAATTAGAAGAAAACAGTCGCAAGCGCCTTTTCGCGTGAAGATTTCTGCCAGTGCACTCTTACCGCAAGCCGCTTAAGAACTTCGTTCCAAAAATGTAATAAAACAGAATACCTTATCAGATGATTTGCAATTTTAAGGTTTTATGTATATCCGAACGTTTTATTGTTTGTTTCTTTTTTATGCCTTTATAGGTAGGTATGGAATTTTGAAATCGAACTTCGAATCAACTTGTTTCTATCTCTCGCTTTTTTCATATCGAAGTGAAAGTGACAAAACTAATTGAAGTTCAAATCTTTAGAATTTTGTGAGTAGACCGAACACTGCTTTCGGCATTTAAAAAAAATAATTAAAAAGTTACTTTGTCTCACGCTCGCAGCAAAATCGAATTTTGCTCACTGTTTTTTGACAGCAAAACCTTCTTGTTTGAGGTGCTGAGGTGAAAATAAATATGGTGTATCAGGATGTTTCGAAAATCGACCCTTAACTGGAAAAAAAAAGGTAACAAAACAATTGGTATACACAACTTATAAGTTAAATAAAGGAAAGTCACAAGACTGAAAAAATATTCCCTATGGGGTGAAAAGGGAGGACACAGTTAGTATGAAATAGTAGATTATTAACCAAAGGGGATAAAGCAGTGTCTTCTGTCGCGGGTGACTTAAGACGAGTCCTGAGTGTAGCGAGGGATTTAAGTTCACCCAAGACTAAGACAGCTTTATCACCGAGGAAAATACTCTACTTTTCGTACCATTTGCGAAAAAATTAACACAATAATAATATGAGATAAGCATTTATTAAAAATAATGACAATTAAAAGTAAAAGTTAACATTCGAAACATTGGTCCAATTATTGATAGAGAGAGTTACATTTTTGTTTGGTACATTTATTGTTGATGAGTTGATTTGAGTATTTCTCTGTTCTTGCGTCTGAGGAACTTGCGTTTCATTGTAGATCACGGAGTAAATACAAAGAGGAGATGTTCTAATTAGATTTTCTTAGGAATCAACGCGTGACACTTTGCGGGGTGAGGGGGTGTTAGATCCCGCCCACTTCTTTATTTTCCATCTACCGGTCAATAGCAAAACTATTCGCTCGTTCTGTAGATTTTATTTTGTAGTTACGTAACTATCTCACACTAGCTGTCACTAAGTGCAGGATGTAACAGGGTCGTACTCAGATTTAAAAAAAAAAAATGCGTTTCATCTTGATGCGTATTTTAAACCGACTTCCAAAAAGGAGGAGGTTATAATGTTCGACTTTATGTATGTTTTTTTATTGTTATTATTTATGTTCACCGATTTCTCCGTCAATTGTTTTTTTTTTTTTTTTGTTTTCTTGAAAGGTTGTACTCTTGAGGTGGTCCCATTGTCATCAATTTGATAAGAAGATCCCATGGAAATCGAGGGAAACCCTCAAATTTTATAGGCAAACCTATAGCGATTTGGGTATTTTTTAAAGTAACTTGAGCATTTGCTCTCGGAAATCATCATTTGGTTAAGTGGAGCTGACGATGAAGACCACAGATGGCTATCGGAACTACTCTATGATAAATATTTCACATATTTCATATTTCTTTGTCACTATGAAGTCTTCATAATTAAAATGGCAAGAACAAATTTTCGTAGATTTAGTCGGAGACCAGTCTTGTTTATTAATTTTTGTAATCCATTGCTGTCTTAGATTATCTTCGGATGGAAATCTAAAACATACATCATTTAAAATTTAACTAAATAAACTAGGTGGGCGTGGCGTACTTTAAATAAATCAAATAATTGTAGATAGAATATTCTTCTTAGCGTGTCGATAGCAATCTAAATAGACTCGGCCCAGAATTCGGCGACTTGTTTGGCGCCATTACCAATGTCCATTAGTTCCTGTAACGTGCAGCTGACAGGACACAAAGGACACGATTTTAAGTGTCCCATCGTTTGTGGAATAGAATATTTAATTTATAGGTGATTGTATTTTTATGTCCACGCTGGACATTTAATGTTTTAAGTACTTTCCATTTATGAGACAGCCGCAGGCGCGGACATTCAGTAAAATAATTGATTTCTAATTACGGCCCTCTTTTTGTTAGGTTTATGTTTATTGTTCACAGTTGACGATAGATGGCGGCCTGTTTACAAAATGATATAAAAACTACAAAAATAACATTTTGGCTATTAAATGGTCTTTATGAATGAATGTTGAACAAATTTCAGTATTAAGATATGTTAGTACTGAGCTCTACGTACCTAAATATTTTTAGTTTCCATGACGCCAAGTGTCGCTATCTAATGTCGGGTAGAATTATGTTTGAAAACGCCGGCGCTAGGAGATTTTTCTAGAACTATTTTTATAAATTACGCATAAAATTACTTACAAATGAAATGTTATGCCATCCATAGCATCAGAACGTCTATCCGAGTAATTTTTACAAGACAAAACACAACACTTCATTCTTTTTTTCGTCTAGCGCAAACAATGCTGTAAAATGGGAACGTTTACAAAGTTGTGCACAGGACGAACGCCAACAATACACTGACTAAGGCCACGCCCACATGATGACGTCAGGACCTTGTTGAGAATCATAGTGCACAGTTGCTCAGGCCGTCTCCTCTTTATATTTGCTCCGTGTTGTAGATAGTATACGTCGGAGATAGTGGTGGTGGTGCATCGTGAGTTATATACGGACGAAGATAAGATGCCGGAAGTTGATGGTTGTGGCTCTGATGGATTAAGTTTTATATTTTAGTTAATTTTACTGCATAATATAGTTTTATTCGCCATTGAGCTTTCGATATAACCCTCATCTACTCTATCAGAGCTCCAACCACCGTGTCTTTTTATTGACGTAATATCCGCCCCTGAATCCGCCAAGAAAGTCGCTGAAGTTCTTCTAAAGCAGTGATCGGTGTAGAGTTCAACATCTTTAAGTTTTAAATATTTAGCAATTTCCTTTGGCATATTGCTAATTTTATTTTTGCCGATGGCTTGTCGAGTACATTTCCCATTCCGATAGTTTATAAAAAATCTATTTTTAGAACATTAACTTACATACATACATACATACATAAACTCACGCCTTCTTCCCATGGGGGTAGGCAGAAACTACAGAATGCCACCTGCTACGATCCTTACATACTCCTTTTGCCTCGTTTACGTTCATACATCTGTACCCTAATTACGTAATGCAAAATCAATCCGAATCTGAATCGTTTTGAAACAGATTGCTAATCCATTGCTCCGTAAATTCGAAAAAAAAAAACTGCAGAGCAACGTAAATGACGCAATGAATGTTGTTGAACTGTCAAAATGAAACAGATTTGTCTTTATCGTTTACGAAAATATGTTGCGTAATTAGAAAGCTGGTCATACACGCACGCCGCACGGTGGATCGAAAATGGGCTGTAGAAGACATAGGATCTCGATTTCTTAAATGTTATTTTTTTTGCTGGAAATGACTTCTGCTGATCATTACTGTTCTATAAAATGTCATATGAAGTAAATGTGTGCACAAATGGAAGAGTTATAATTTTTATAAGAAAAAAATGTATGGAGCTAGTATGAAAAATCGAATTATCTCCTAAACGGCATGTTTAACCGTACCATCCTTGGAGGTGGTCATAGTGCTAATTATTTATAATTTTTTGGTTGCGGATTTGACGAAAAATTTAATGCCGTTTTTTTAAAAAAAATCGTCAAAATATTTTTATTTATTTTTACATGTAAAACGATCCCTTTTAGTGTCCAAGTTAAAAAGTTCGATATGTTATTAACCCAAATATTAAGAACACACAAAACAAGAAAAATTAAATAAAAAAATTGCTGTTTTTTGACACATTTTTATTAATTTAAATAAAAAAAGATTACCAAACTCTTATTTAAGTAACATATAAAGTTATATTATACACAAAATAATTTAATTGAAGGAATTAATACTAAGCATTTGTAAAATAAAGTAAAAAAATAAAAAAAAAGACAAAATATCATTAAATATTACAAAAAAAAACCCAAACAGACTCAAATACAAATTTACAAATGTATAATTTTTTTACAAATTTTCCTTATCACTCTCGTTGTCAGACTCCAATTCTGAGTCAGCATCCAGATTGGATATGTCCAAAAACTCGAACTCAGTTTCCTGAAATTGAATTAAGTCGAGAGTTTCAGCAAAAAAGCTCTGCTTTTTCTTGGCATCTAACTTAGGCCTTTGTGCACTTAGCAAAGGATCCGAAGAAACAACAAGCATATTTAAAATGTCTTGATTGGAATCCTGCCTGCTTCTTTTCCGCGAATGATGTTCTCGAAACCTCCTAAAATCTTTGTTTCGAGACTCTGAGGCTTCTTCCGAGAGAGTCCCAATCGGCACAATATTATTTTTCTCGATTATGTCAGCCCCATGGATTAATAATTTATGAACGGTTGACGACATGTAGTACCAGTCGTATAATAATACGTACTTTTCTGCTGTTTTGCGGGCATAATCTCTAAATTTTATTATATCGACCTGCTCTCCAGATGTAATTGCTTGTAAAATTACAGCAAATCTTTTGATGAGGTCTTCATCCAAACCGGTTATAGCTGCGGTTTTATTAGGAAACTCAAAGAATTTTCTTGCAGTATTCCCGTCATTGGTGGTTCCCGAGCCTTGTTTTACTATATCAATCAACAGATTGAGTTCATCTTTGAATTTATTTTGAATTATTTTCTTCCTTGTCTGTAGCATTTCTTTGTGCTCATCACTTCTCGCTGCCCACCGTTTGAAGTCGAGCCTGTATGCAATGTGTAACAGACATTCCATACAATTTATACGGGCGTGTAGGGATGACAAGCCTAATTCATAAAGGTCAGAACACACAATTTTTGATGTTACAGCATCTAAGCGGTTCATTTCTGTAGGCTTTGCTAAGCACAGGTAGCACGATGCATTTGATCTAGCTTCAGAAAGGTAAGTGCAAACTTTAGCGTCGATCATCGTCATCATTAGTTCATGAGTCACCCTATTATTATTATTGCACTCTGTGGGGATAAGGGCCTCAATTTCTTCATCCATTTGTTTTTTCAGCTCAAGGACAACTGCTTCACTCTCCTTTACAAAAGTAAACTGAACTGGACGACAATACAAAACTGAGCATGGTTTTGGGTTCGTCCATAAGATGTTGTCTCCATCTGTCAGTTTAAGTGGCACCAAGGAGGTCATAAAAATGCTCGAGTCATCTTCCTCACCCTCCATTTTCTGCTTGTATCGGCTTTGGTTAGAAGCACCATCAAATCCCCACTTGGATATCAGCTTCAACTGCTTGTTATGCTCTTCCTTAGAAAGGCTTTGAAGGATTCTTGTAACTGTGATATCAAGTAAAGCTTGAAGTGTAATCCTAGCCGATGAATCAGTAACTGTCACTGATTGCTTCGGAGGGTAGCAATCAAGCTTAGTTTGTTGCACTTTATAGTAAGATGGATAAATATCCTTAGCACCTTCCCGAATGGCAGCCTCTCGCAACGTAATATATTGCCACTTTGAGAGTTTTAGCGAAAGAAGCAATCCAAGCGCCTTTTCTGACGTAAATATGATTGTTTTCGCTGGTTTCTTAAGCGTTTCATTTAATTTAGCGGCTGCTTCAGGATTTTTCATCATGTATTCGATGACAGAGGCGATATCTCCATGCCCTTCTTCTTTTAAACGTGCTGCAGCTGCATATGCCAATTCACTGGAATCTTCGCCTGTGTGTTCATCAGATCTTCTCTTTTTTTGTTTACTTCCCAGATCTTCGAATGGTTTACGGGATCTTTTCGTCATTGTTCCAATGGACGTTGATGTCAACGGTTCTGGAGAGACTGAGGGCGCTCTTGGTATCTCATCAACACTTGGTTCTTGATTAACTAAAGTTTGCACAAAACTCGGCCAATCAATATTTGCTCCCAACCAATTCTCGTACTTTCTCCTGAAATTATCAAGGAATCGGTTGGATTTCTGCCACCTTTGTAAAGCGGCTCGCGTAAATCTCCGACAAAATTCTTTGAGAACAACACGATCTTCGTCAGACAGGCAATCGCCTATGCGGGATACAACTGCACTGAACAATACTTCATGATCAAATGAAGTACTCTCACTTCGTAGAAGAACAAACAAGTCTAAATTCGTGATTAAACTTTCCATTCTAAGATTTTATAGTCGCAGATTTAGTGTTAGCAGTTACACAGTTGTGAACAAACTAAATTATAAAACAAAACTTTAGCCCTTTTATTGCAAAACGCCAATAATTAGGTAACTACCCTCATTCGTTATCTTCTCATTAGCTAATGAAAATTTATAATTGTCACTAACTATTCTTAGAACTCATAGCACTGCTAATTAACAAATTAGCTTACTTATCAAGAAAAGTTGAATGTAATCCATAGTTGGCATTGTCGTGAGATATTGAAAATCATTAAATCACCTATAAAGACTCATTAGAAGACCTAATCAGTGTAGTTACTTAATCACTTCTTTTCGGACTCATTAGAAGAGTAAACAATTGGTAATTTGGTTGTATGAAAGGTTTTAAAACTCATGATGTGTTGATAAATATCTAGCTCAAACATAGTTGTCTACGTGTGGGTGTACTATAAACCTCTGCCAACTCCTTCGGAAATATAGGAGTGATGCTATTTTATGTTACGTGTAGTTAAAAGTCCGTGTTCTTCAACATAAACACTAAAATGAATAGTTTTATATGAAAAAACAAATAAAAATATTTTGACGATTTTTTAAAAAAAAACGGCATGAAATTTTTCGTCAAATCCGCAACCAAAAAATTATAAATAATTAGCACTATGACCACCTCCAAGGATGGTACGGTTAAACATGCCGTTTAGGAGATAATTCGATTTTTCATACTAGCTCCATACATTTTTTTCTTATAAAAATTATAACTCTTCCATTTGTGCACACATTTACTTCATATGACATTTTATAGAACAGTAATGATCAGCAGAAGTCATTTCCAGCAAAAAAAATAACATTTAAGAAATCGAGATCCTATGTCTTCTACAGCCCATTTTCGATCCACCGCGCCGGTTGCGAGTACTACGCACCTGTCCTTTCTGAAGAACATCACCAATACTTATTTATAAAAATAAATTAAAATAAACATAACGTTATGTATTTGAAGAAAACAAAAACGCGGCAAATTCCTAGACTAATATTTTTTTGTCGGAAAAGCAAAGGCATCAAGCTCATACGGCCTCGTCGGTTTTCGTAAATTTATTTAATTATCATAACTGCATAATAAATGCGTATTCCTTTTTCAAAAAGATGTATAATGCTTTATATACAAACTCAATGGTGTAAACACAGATGTAGTTCAGTATAAATTTCGGTAAGTATTCGAAATTTAAATCACATTCTCCCCCTAGAGGATGAATGAAATTGAGTACAATTTTCTTTCCCTGTTTTTAACAGAATAAAAAAGACTATTGTTAGCTTCGCTTTTTGTTTCATAGAATGTCACTTTTTTGAGCAAGTGGTAAGAAAAAGATGTATAATGCTATAAATACAAACTCAATGGTGTAAACACAGATGTAGTTCAGTATAAATTTCGGTAAGTATTCCAAATTTAAATCACATTCTGGATAAACTTTCCATTATGGGCCGTCGAGTTGGAAGTTCATTTTTTTTTTTTGTAGATAGCACTCGTAAACAGAAGGCTTTTTACAATTTTTTAAGTTGCAGATACTCACGGTTTACGAGATATAATTTTTTAAAACACGCAATTTAGATAGATTTATTGTCATGGTAGATGTCAAATTCGACGATTTACGTTCCATTGACGGTGGAGGTGTGTTTCATTTAATTTTATCATATTATGTCTAAATATAATTATATTTTCACATAGTAAATTTTAATTTTATATTAAAAAAAAAAAAAAACTTGTGCCTACGGTAAAACTTTCCAAACATTTGCTAAAAATTAGGTTTTAGTGACAGAAACGAATGGCTGTAAATCCGACTCCACGCAGTCTTGTCTGCTCTACCCCTAGAGTGTAATTTAAAATCGCGTAGGCGCGGCGGGGCGAGGCGGCCCGCGAGTTGAGGAGCAGGTGGTTGTAACACTCGCCGCCGCAGCTGAGGCTTCGCCGGCCAGCAAGCCATCAGTTAAACCCATCTGCGATGATAAACTCGCGTGGAATCGCCGGAGGCCCGCAGCGTCGGAGCCGTGACAGAAACCATGCCTGCTGCATGTTGCATGCTTGCTTGCATGCTGCATGCTGCGTGCTTGCATGCTGCATGCTTTGCATGGAAATTAGTGTTTTAACCTAACCTAACCACAAAACTTTAACCATGGATATCTCCATAACCATGGGGCTCCGGGGGGTGGGGATGGGAAAGGGGGTAGGCCCCCCACCCCTCCCCGACCCATAAATCGATGGCCCATAATGGAAATTTTAACCTCGCTAGCTACCTGTTTTTTTATTCCGGGCTAGCTATGGAAGGTATTTAGGTTAGACCACCTGTACAGACCCAGAAGTCCCGGGTTCGATTCTCAGTGGGTGAACTATTTTCTGCTGAGTTTGATTGATGGTAGGGCTTGTTCTAAGTCCGCCTGGCTAGCTACCACCGTCTTATCTAAGTCTGTCGCCACAACAACAATATTAACAGCATTGTTGTGTTTGGACAGTTAGAGGCTTACGTCTAACTGCCAAAGAACAGAGGAACTGGCTAGGTATCTTAATAGCCAGTTCCTCTGTGGTTGAGGATTCTGGGTGAAGCTCGCTTCCACCTTTATCACTTACCATCTGGTGGGATACAGGCCAAGAGCTTACCGGTTGTGGTAAAGAAAAACCTTACTTAAAAGTCTAAGCCTACATCTCACACGTACCTAAGTCATATTAAAAAAAAAAAAAACATTTTACAATTTTTTTTCATGGTTTTAACCCTTTCAGTAACGCATCTTTTGATATCAATTTCATTTCTCTATCTTAATAATTGAGGACGCTAGCCCCCCGGTTGCACTTTTCTTGAAAACGGGTACTGAAGCGATCAAAAAAGCATTTTCGATGCTAAAAATCAAAAGCACAAAAAAAATTGGTAAACATTGCAATCGAGTTGGGATTTTGTTTTTTATATCTTCCTAATCCGATCTTAAAATTTCATTTACTGTAACAAAAATCCGAGTTCAAAACCCCCAGGGGCTCGTTACCGTCAGGTTGGCTGGACCAAACGAGATATGTACATACATGAGAACATGTGCACTGCTTAAAACCTATTTGCTACTATTTACTACCTATAATGAAATATTTGTTGCATTTGCGGAAAGTAATATATCAATTATTTACGTCTTTTCTTCTCAGAATAATAGCTAACAATGTTTTTGCAGGCGCTTAGTGGCTTATGTACTTACAACTTGTTTCTGGATATCCCTCCTCCTTGTTTCTGGTTGTATCTGGATTCTCCTGTGTATAAACATACGTATATAACAAGATATTCGAAATTAAATTATTACGTTCATTACATGATTCAGCATAAATATCAAAAATTTCTGTCCGATTTTTTATTTTGATTCAAAAATTGCTGTCAGATTTTAATTATAAATACACACATCAACACGGTCTAGGGATATTTCATACTCAATTAAATAACTCGAAAAGTACTGGCCGCATTGGAATCTTTTATACACCGATTTGTTTGTCAGATATATGTCATATCTCAGACTAATTCCAAATTAAAATTTTTGAAAATTCTTTTGTTTCGGTGGCATAAAAATGTCTTGATGTATAGGAGACGGAATTTTCATTTGTGCGAAATTTAGAAAACAATACGAATTACGTTTAGTTACAGTTTTTTTTCATTTTTAAACGAAAGATAAAGTTAAAATTGAGGTATTGTAGCCATGCAACGCCGACATTTGACGAGGGCGGAGATGTTACGAGCTGTGGGAATGCTGGAAGCTGGATCTGTTCAGCGTAATGTTGCTGAGGCCATAGGGACCCATCAAAATGTAATTTCAAGATTGTGGACACGCTATCGTGCCACAGGTGAAGTAGCGGAGAGGCACCGGGGGCCAAGTCGCATCACTACCCCCAGACAAGACCGATTTTTGCAAATTACTGCGCGAGCTCAACCAAATGCAACGGCGACTCAATTGGTCCAAAGGCTGCGAGTGGAACACCAAGTGCTTGTGAGTGACCAAACTGTAAGAAGGCGACTGCATGAAAGCAATCTACGCTCTCGTAGACCACTCCGGGTCCCACCTTTACGGAGAGGCAATCGTGGACGACGATTAGAATGGGTTCGGAACCACGTGGACTGGGGCCGTGAGCAATGGTCCAATGTGCTGTTCACGGATGAATCCAGGTTCGGCTTCCATCCAGATTCACGAAGGACGCGTGTTTGGCGAGTTCCTGGACGATGGAGCCGTCTCCAGAACCCTCAGGAAGTTCACCCATACCAAGGAGGAACAATTATGGTTTGGGCAGGAATTCGTCTTGGAGGACGGACGGATCTCGTTTGGGTGCGGGGCATTATGATGGCAGAACGATACGTCCAACAGGTGCTGGGGCCCGTAATCTTGCCCCACAGAACACAAATGGGGCAAGATTTCCTGCTCATGCACGACAATGCCCGGGCACACACGGCGAGAACGGTAGCAGCTTGGTTACATACACATAATGTTAGGGCCTTAGACTGGCCTGCTCAATCGCCAGATCTAAATCCCATTGAGCATGCGTGGGATATGCTGCAAAGAAGAGCTCTGAAGGAAGTTCCTGAAAATCTGGCTACAGAAGATCAACTTTTTGCGCACCTCAGAAGGACATGGGACAATATTCCGCAGCAAGACATTGACAACCTTGTTCTGAGCATGCCGAATCGTTGCCGATGTGTTATGAACATCATGGGCGCTTTCTCAGACTACTAAATTCAAGTTTATAAACACAAATTAAATGATTTTTCTATATTTTTTAGTTTTTACTCACAAATTAAAAGTTAATTCATATATGGTTTCCGTCTATGCTTCATTTTTTTTCCATAAAATCCTGAAATTTTAATCTAAGTACCTTAACCATTATTAAAAAATGGTAGAATATTAAATAACGTATCTTTTAAATATATACATGTCATATAAATAATTAACACATTGATAGTAATTCGCTTTTTTAAAAATATCCCTAGACCGTGTTGATGTGTGTATTTAAACTTTCTGCCTTAAATGCAATGGGTCAGCATTTTGTTATGACCGGCTACTCGATTTGACATGTAATTGTAACGTGATTGTAACATTGAAAAGTACCTCTAGACAGTGAGATTTCTAATGACCAATTACCACAGAGTACTTTTATTACCTCGCTCGGAGCTGATGAAGGAACAAACTCTACTGATGCCAAATTATATTCACTATTTTATTTCTTGTAATTATGGTTGGTAAATCGTATAAATATATTTCTTCTTTATATATTTACTAGCTGCGCCCCGCGGTTTCACCCGCATCAGTTTCGGTCCCGTGGGAATATCGGGATAAAAAGTATCCTATGTATTAATCCAAGTTATAAGCTATCTGTGTGCCACATTTCATCCAAATCCGTTTAGTAGTTTTAGCGTGAAGAAGAGACAAACATACACACTCACAAACTTTCGCCTTTATAATATTAGTAGGATTTAATTGGCTTTAAGATTCTAGTAATGGGTTTATGTTCAATTCCAAAGGGAAAAAAGGCACATTTACGCATAACCAGATTTACCGGACACTGTATTTGTGCAAGATTCGGTTCTATCTGCACTATACCCGTGGATTTTTGAGATGGGGCAGTAAGAGCAGCTACCATAACCATTGTACCTACAGGAAAATGGTCTTAGGAGACTGTCCTTAACTTTTTGAGACATTTTAATCTATATGAATACAGTTTAAAATCGCTCCTTCCTCGTGTTCAAACTTAGTAGTCAAACTGATTTGACCACGAGGAATTTTAACATTCTTCGTGGTCAAACTATCAAATTTATTAAAAAATTACACCTTAAGTGATGATGTCTTGAGATAAAATTGTACAGTTATAGCCAAAAGTTTTGCTTAATGTAATTTATTTAAAAAGTAACCTACATACACCTATATCGCCATGTATAAATTCCATTTGACACTTTATTATGAATTATTCGTCTCGGAATATTTGTTCTTGGCGTCGAGATGGTTTTGGATCAGTATTTTCTTTTTTCAATAAAGTTGCCAGTAAACGAGCAACTGTGATTGGATGATATCGCTTCATCGATTTGTTCAGTTGTCCATTCAATGATTCAACTATATTATTTGTACGATGTCGCTGACCATATACGGACCATTGTTTTTTAAATGTTTTATTCTTCATCCATGTAGTCTCGAAATATTTTAAACATTTTTCACATTTTGCGGTTTTGGGACTATCAGATTTAATATACTCCCATCCTTCCTCTATTTTGTCTTCAGGTAATAAGGCGAGTACAGGACATAAGCCAACAACTCTCTTTTCATCTTTATTTTTCAAGTTCAATTTCTTTGCTCTTCGCCATTGGCTGTTTGAGAAATGATAAAAACAGTGTACAATTTGGACTTTAGGAGAAATTTGTACCTAATAGTGCATTGCTTGAAGCTGTTTCGAAGTCCACGTGAAAAATTTTTTGTGACCAATTATTCAATCGTGATTTTATCATCGAAAATAATATATAGTAACTCTTCTTTTTTGTCAATCATTAATGCATAAGCCAAAGAAGCCGTGTGTGTTGTAGTTATCGATTTTGAAAAATCGGCATGAATGCAGTACAATTGGGTGAATGGACTCGGGCAACTAAAATATGTGCCATCGCCAAAAAACTCATCTGATTCTTGAATTTTTTCCATGTTGTTTTCGGAACAGAAAACCATAATCCGACATTTCTCTGTATTATAATCAGCCAAAAGAAATGACTGAAATTTATGTGGAACAGTAACTTTAGTAAAAATCTGTAAAGCAAGTTTGTTTCCTGTTCGTATATAAAGCAGTTTTAACGCTACCAAAAGATGGAACTTTGCTTTCAAAATTTGCGTCCCGGTTTACTAGGGACGTTATTTTTTCAGCATACAACTCTGAAATTGTGATCTCAGTGTCTTTTCCTTCATGCCTTAATTCATCAACGGCAATATCAATTTCATTCTTATAGTTATCAGCGGAACATAAGTGATTAGTACATTTCTCTATATTGTCATCCTAAAAAGAGAAAAAAAATAGTGTTAAATGAATTCTGGGGAGCCTTGGGGTAGTTTAGTTATTACTTTTTTTGTAGGTAAAATCTGTTAATTATAATTACAAGTAAAAGAAGACATCTCCCCTAATTCGTCATCAGCTCTCCAGCTACACTTCGCATAAGGCAAACGCAAGTCCCACGGGCAGCGTGCCTCGTGAAACAACACTTAAAGATTGTGTAATTTTTTTACCTTCAGAGTAATAGACCCCCGACACTTTTCTTTTTAAGACGACTGCAAGTCCAGAAAGTGGATCCATTTTTGTACGTCCGCAATTTATAGTACTGCCGTCCACTGAATAACAATACCGTTCCTCTTCTACGCTTTATGTATTTTATGTCCATATTTAATAATAATATCACTAAGTGCAGAAAAGTATCAAATTATTTGACATTAAAATGCAAATGTAAACAAGACAGAAAAATAATACAAGTGACACAGAAATAATTTTTATTTTTCTCTGTACAATAAGACTACATCGTATACAGTATGTTCAAAGAGGTTATATAGTTACAGTTTGACCACGAAGAATGTTAAAATTCCTCGTGGTCAAATCAGTTTGTCTACTAAGTTTGACCACGAGGAAGGAGGGTTTAAAATAAATGTAGTCTAGAAAATGGGTAGATTTCATAAGAACTTTTTTTGATGCCTCGATCCTGTTTCTTATAAGGATCAAAAAACTCTATCGGGCCAACTGAGGTCTACGTACTAGAAAAGTCAGAAATCGCAAAAATACTTTCCCCATAGAATCGTAGGAAATGAGACAAGTCTCATGTACATATTATCTCGTTTGGTCCAGCCAACCTGACGGTCCACTATATCTGTACCTACATAGATTCACACAATACAGTCATCTGAGGATAGTGCGTACGTATCATATGAAGCACGTCCGGGTCCTTGTCGGCGCCGGAGCTTCAGTAAATGTATAGAAAACTCGTATACATAAACTACTCCTTTTTTTAAGTCGGTTCAAACACATAGTAGAATAAAAACCAATAAAAGTCTTCATAATAGTAATGCATATATTTTGTTTTATTATAACATGAAAAAAAAATTATGTGACATTTTGCATAATTGAATTGAGTCCGAGGACATTAACTCACTACTCCTACGAGCATAATTATATCGAACACAACAATTTGCCCTGAGGGCACAACACAACATTCGTAACATATATTACATTCCTTCACGAAAACATTGCGTAGGAGTAGTATTGCTAGACCCCGAGTGTGATAATTATATCAAATAGCTTACAATCTTTATCTCCTTCTCCTTTAATAACTTTACTCACAAGTGAATTTTATACACAGCCTTATGATAAATAAAACACCACTGCCGCAAAATTTAAGCCCGGATATATTTCCAAAATTGATTTTTAATCAGAACTAGCTATTACTATCCTAATCGAAAGTTACAACGTCACATCTTCCCTCCTCATTAACATTTTCGATAAACGAGAATACAATCGTACTCCATAATCTCGCTCATTACCAATTTTATCAGTAAATGAATCACGACCGAGCAGAAATAAGAATGTAATTCTAGGAGCGTGCCGAGTCGACAGGGCAGTGAGCAGAGTGCACAGTACACAGGTTTACATAAGATTAAACAATATGATTGCCAGAATCAGTCGCGATTCAATATGTCTGCACTTCAAAATAAATCGAAAGATGGATCCTGCTCTCAAAACATCACGACTGCACCCGACAGTTATTATTGAATCTTACAGCTTCGAATGCACACCCACGTAAGAGCAAATTCACGGAATCGCAGTATATTTTAATTCGATGATGCGGCTGCAACACGCTATACATATCGTGCAGCCGCCGTACACGCGACTTCACCCTAGTCATTGTTTTTTTTTATTACATACATAAACTGAAACTAGGGTTCACGACGATGCAGGGCCTACGCGAGCCGGTGAACTGCCCTCACGTCGCGTTCGAGGGACGGCGATCGAACTTAGTCCTTGGAGGACGTGTCCATGGGGCTGGCGGGCTGCATGAGGGCGGGGTTGGGCGCGGGCGCGGCCACCAGCGGGGCCAGCGGGGCCAGCGGGGCTAGCGGGGCCAGCGGGGCCGGCGGGGCCAGCGCGGCCGGCGGCGGGTCCAGCGGGCCCGGCCGCGCGCCCAGCCCCACGCCGCCCGGGATCGCCGGCTTCACGAACCTGTCGCTTGTGCGACGCGTCTGTCGATCGAAAATAATGTATTTAAAATTTGGAAGTGTATGTGTCGCTAGCGGCACTTTATCCCTATCTGATAAAGTGCCGCTATCTGCGGCACAATAGGGGCGCTGCCTCAGCCCGGCTAAAGTGCCGTAAGCATTGCAATGTCATTGTCACTTGTTATTTTGTTTGATTGTTGATGTTGTTAGTCCGCCGCCCTTTGTACTGATTGATCGTATTTGTTTTATATAATTATATCAAGTCAACGGCATCCGTCATTATATATAAATATACAATGGAAATGGACGGAATGGGACGGAATTGACGAAAAATGAAGTAGCAAATGTAAATGGCTGGTTAGGTTAGAACTGTGACCAGAGTCCGTTCCGGCACAAGAGAATGTAATGTTTTGGGAATGTGGTGATTTAAGCGAATTAACCTTTTCTTTTTGGGTGGTAAATTAACAAATAACTTCTCCCGCTCTGGGCGGAGCGGGAGGGTGTGTCAGACTCTTACTGACTAAAACCCACCCGTGTTCCATCAATTGCCTGTACGTTGCCAGGGGTCACGGTATCCCTTTTGGACTTTCCCGAGACCCCGGCAGGCATCGGTCCCATTGGACCCCTTCACTTGCTGACATATCTTAGAGGCGCGCGTGGAACACAACGCGCCGTCGACCCGGGCCTGCAGTGCTATTCTGTAAGTATCTCACCGTGAAAACTTAGGTGAAGTGAGCTCGCAGTGAACTGTCAGTCCCTAGCAGCAGGTGGAATGACAGCTCACTTAAAGCTCACTTCACCTAAGTTTTCACCGTGAAATTATTACAGAATAGACCGGCTGGTCCTTATCGGACGGCGAGCTACCCATTGCTAACCGTCCGCAAGCCCGCGCCTACGGTGGCCGGGAATCGGCCTGCGATTCCCGACGCCCAGGGCGTCTCTTGCGGCGACTAGGGGCGTGAGGGCGCAAAATTTGCCTCTCCCTCACACGTTCCGCCTCCCCCTTCGCGAGCATCAGAAGGAGGCAGAAGGAGGTGACGGCTTAAAATGCCCTCTCGCTCCGTACTATGGCCTGGCCCAGGGCCGGCCGCGAGAGATCCCCGCCTCGCGCCTCCACTCCACACGCGGCGCTTGCCCGCCGGGCAGACCTCCACCGTACGCTCCACCGTGTCCTCCGGGCGTTCCACGCAGGGATGACCTCCGGGCGATCCACGCAGGGATGACACCCGGGTGTTTCCTCCCGAAACAACCGTGTCCTGTGAGGACCTGCATCAGGCGGAAGGTAAGGACGCCGTGGCGCCTCTCTATTCACTCCTCAAAGGGGACTTATCGCCGCGCGATTATATATATTAATAGTGGCGTGCCCAGCACTGGGTTGCGACAATCGCACTCTCCATGAGGCCATGAGATCTCGCCGGAGCTCTGTCCGCTGTGTCACGCTCCGGCGTTTCGCCACCTCGCGCCACTCCCAAATGTGCGCGACAGCGAATTAACCTCAATAATCAAACAAAATAACAAGTGACAGTGACGCAGTGACAATCCAATGCTTACGGCACTTTAGCCGGGCCGAGGCAGCGCCACAATTATGCCACTAGCAGCACTCTATACACTGTCTTCAAATTATTTTAATTGATGATAATGTTCAAGCGCATCACCTTATTATAATATTATTCAATATGCAAAACCAAATAAAGGTCATACGTTAGGTAATACCTCAGATTTCCTTGCAATAATTAGTCAGGTTTTAGGCACAAAACGCCATTAATTTAACCTACCTGAGAGTTAAGATGCAGTGAAGGCCGAGACATCGGCATCCCGGCGGCGTTAGGCAACAATGGTGACGCGTACGGGGAGAGAGGCCGAGAGCCGCCCGGCGACGACACGCTCCGCGATCGTGCCTGCAAATAGAACATTACAAATAATTTTCATTGGTTAGGTAGGTCTTACGTAGAACTGGTAATGCTCAGTACTGTTTATCAAACTAAATATATCGTTTACCAATCTCTCATCGCACACCCGCGTTTACATAGCAAAAGGAGCCTAGTAATTATGTCTGTGCTTTCTCAACAGCAGTGCATTTTTATAGCACAATGTATAACACATTCATTTTATTTCTTCCTTCCAATATGATAATGGATAATAACATAACATCATAACATCACGCCTGTAATCCCCGAAGGATTAGACAGAGGTGCACCTATAGTACATCCACATTTCGTCAGTTATGTTTGTATATGTGTTTGTTTATTTGTTTGGATAGAATAGTACGTCAGAAAGCAACGTACACTCAAAGCTTCGTTAAATTGCCTCTCCTCCTCCATTTCGAGCGAGGACTCGCTCTCGGACAGATGTCTGCACAGCGCCTCGCGACGCTCCACCTCCTGCTGCAGTTTCCGCTGCAAGCGCACATTCTCCTCCCGAATGTGCTTCTCTTCGAGAGCGAAGCGATGCATCTTCTCCTTGTTCTCGTTTTGAGACACCGCCAGTTGATTTCTGTTGCAAATTATTGTGTTAATATTATGGTGTAAAGGAGAACAAATATAGAGAATAAGTAAAAAAAAAATAAAAACTGGAAAATGTCTATACTATTTTGTTTAATTCAAGATTATGTTACAATTCAATACTTTATTTTGCTTTTAAATATAATTTACTTGTTATACTAATGTTGACATGGCAATATTTTTTATGAGTTATCTAGACCCAATTCTAAAGAGTTGACTAAATTAGCATCTGAAAAAACACAACACATTTTTTTAGCTAAAGCAAAGTTAGTGTGTCAAGGCCTTGTATAGATAGATGTATAATATTGACAAGTAACTTACTCACTCCAGTTTTAATAATTACTGAGTCCAGAAAATGGTTTTATTTATAACAGTTTAAAAATGGATATTTCTCGCTTCATTGTTGAACCCGAGACTTAACGCACATACGACACATGCTTTTCACTGTCCTACAGTATGTAAAAAATCATGTATTAAAATGAAATTATATGTTATTTACTCACCTTAACTTTACAACCTCAGAACGCAGGGTCTGAATGTGATTGCTTAAATTGGATGCTGTATCACCATTACTAATGTCCCTAGCAAGAAAAATCTCCATTAATAATAAAACAATGAAAACATATCAAGATGCGTGAAGAATTATTTAAAAATTGAGTGAGTACCATGCCTTAAAAAAACTATTATTTATCATGCGTTTATCATAGGCAATATGAGATAATTTCAGGACTGGGTTCTGTGTCATTTATGAATGTAATCCTGAAATTAAAATATTTTATTAAAGGAGTTTCAAATTACTATGCCCCTGAGTAAAATTTAGAGAACTTTTGTTATGGTTAACACCCCAAAAATAGTAACAAAATATTAGAAGAATAAATAAACTAAGATCAAAACAACACAATGTACAATAAATTATAAGATTTTCACCTAGGACTAGCTGGGTCAGACACTGGTTGATCAAGCCTGATCTGCAGTGATCTCTTCTCTGCCTCCAACTTGTCCATTCGCTTCCACAGCCTGTTCACTAGAGCTTCCTGTTCCTGTTCCAATGTGTTTTCAAGTTCCACCTGGGAAAGAGTATATTTATTATTATTAATTCTACCTTATGACCGAAAACCTCTACTTGTCATGTTTTATTTATTACATTACAATTTAATTCTTCAATAACACAATAATATAATTGCAAAGACATATCGCTTTGTTTTTCTGATCAATCGTTATCCACCAATATCTACAAAAAAAAAAAAGACCTTACCACCTCTTGGGGGCGAAGCTAGCCTCTAACCCAATTCCTGCGGGCTTCCCTTCGGAAATTCGGAACACAACCACTCTATCGTCATTGAATAATCACACTATAAGTAAGTATTTGATATGCCATAAAATAAAAACATTACAAAACGCCTATGTTAATTTTTTTGTCTTATCCCAACAACAAAACATTTCACACTAAAATAACTCGTAGGCGCGTCCGGCTTAAAGTGAATTCAATTTCTCAAGTCCGTCATGAAGTCACTTCGGTCACGTGACACTGCGGTTTCTTAGCAGCCGGGTAAGCCGGTCTGCAACGAGTTACGATAGGGACAGAAGTAGAAAACGCGCACGCGTGGCGAGTAGCAGCTATTGCTATTGCTCCACCTCGTTCTCGCATACGCATTTGATTCGGTCCGTTTTGTTGAATCTAGTAATGTGTTCGGCTCGGAGTTCGGACATATCATCATTTTCGATTGACAATGTGTGGTTGTCTTTTGACGTAATCGCATTAAAACCATATAATTAATTTACATTAACGGCGGTAGCACATCTCCGCCGCGAAACCGCAGTAGTTCAATTCAACTGACCCGCGTCATGTTCCGCTATTCGAAATTCGAGTAGCGGAACTCGAGTAGCAGAACATAACGCGAGCCATTTCAAATTGAACTACTGCTGTTTCGCTGCTACGGTTTCGCGGCGGAGGTGTGCTACTGGCGTAAACAGTTAATTTGCATTTTGTTCGCTCAGTATTCATTGAATTCATTTGTTTATCATTACTCTTATTAGTAATATTTGTATGTAGGTATAGAACAGTGACTAAGATAGTGTTTAAGTGTTTTGAGCTTAGTGAAAGTTAAGTACGTTGTAATTAGGTATTTGGGGTAAGTAGTTTATTATGTCGAAATTACTTATTTAGAGTAGATTTGAAAAGTAATTAGTAAGATCAGTAGGATTATAATGGCGGCATTAATAGTTTTAGATTGTTGCTTGACGGACTATTTACTTTGAGGAAACGTGCTTTTCAAGGTTAAGTTTTGAATATAAGAACCCAGATATGACTATAATTAAACGACGCGATGGTTTTTTCAAACATTTTAATGTTTCCCTTACGATAAATATCAATGACTGACTGGCAGTTGTAAAATAAATAAAATCATTTCATTTATTTATTTTATTTCTCTGATCATCTTATAGACTGAAAAACATATTCGTAGCTGTTTTATGAGTTCGGGACTGGTAGGAATAGAATTATTTTGATTAATTTGCATGAAGCTCATAATAGAAAAGTAGATCGAAATAGGAATTTAATGAAACGGTTTATTGACACCGTTATTTTGTTAGGTAAACAAGAAGTAACTTTTCGCTGTCTTCATGAAAGTGACGTATTAACAATTATTAGAAAAGTTTTTTTTTATTGATCCGACTTACCTCTCTCGTTTTGCCACGCTTCACCACAGCTTGGGGGCTCATTATACCAAAGTAAACAATAAGGCGGTAGGACAAGAACAATGATTACGCTTAAAATGGAAAAATTACCAGAATCTTTTTTATTACCTTTTCCCTGCGAAGCCTCTCTAAATTCATTTGCTTGGCAAGTGTCTCAGCTTCAAGTTTTTCTATTTTTCTCATCAATTTGTTCACCAGACATTCTTGTTCTTGCTCTAGAGTTTGCTCCAACCGGCATTTCTCTTGGCGTAACTGAAACACAATTCATAAGCATATTTTCTAAATCTGTAGAAACTTTCTGTTTGTGTATTATTCTAACTTTCTATGTTTTTAAATGAAAAGGTCACTTTTAGTTTATTTAAATAATGTTTGTATTTCCTTAAAAAAAAATCCCATCAGTACTCATTCTAGACATAATTACTTAGTTATTGAATCTTAAGCACACAACAACAATATCAAAAAGATAAGATATCATTTTAACAGTGTATTCACATTCGTCCACTGCAAACGGGAATTTCATAAAATTATATTATAGTTTTTATCCCAGTAGTATGTTTCCATGGGATAATTTCCGAACTCCCCGTGGGCAAAAGGTAGTAATTAATAATTTTGTTTCAAAATATTAGAATCAGTAATTTATTAAAAACAAAATAATTGATCAAATTAATTTCATACAAAAATTGCAAGGCTACAATATCTATTACTTAAGAATAGATACAAACAAATCACAGAATCAACTTTACGTAGGTGTCGAAATACACATAACCTAAACATGACAATAAAAAAATATTTTGTTTCCCTAAAGCTAAAAAATATATTAAGAAATCACTGTATGGAAATGATAATTAAAACAAGTCTGTATAATTATCATAACTGTTGCATCATAAGACACGATAAATAGATTTTTTTAGTATTGATAAGTTGAGTTGTTTTCTTTTGAAATATACTACTACTCTATATTGATAAAAAGAAACAGTTTATCTAATTGGCTTATAGAGGGAGAGAATGTTAGGGAAACCAAGAGGATTCAAGCAAATAAACAATGTTATCGGCGCTCTTTTGTTAAGTAGCGGCATTGCCGGCGCATCCCACCCGCTTAGTGATATTTAGTGTAGGTAAACATTTTATATGAAACAATAATACAATGCTGGACATAGGCCTCCCCCAAGCATCGCCACTTCAAAGGATTCTGTGCTTCTTGCATCCAGCGGATGCCTGCACCCTTCACAAGGTCATCTGTCCACTGCGTGGGCCTAACCTTCCAAAGCTACGTCTTCCAGTACACAGCCACTTCAACACTGGCTCCATCAACCATCTTTTCTACAAGCTATGTGCCCTGCCCAATGCCACTTAAGTTTGGCAACGCTTCGGGCTGTCAGTTACCTTGTTACTCCTGCAGATCACTTGATTTCTGATCTGATAGATTGATCATAAAGGTAAACTCCATGCATAGCTTATGTTTTATATTTATAAAAAAAATTACAAATAAAATTATTATGTAAAATAAAGATTATATTGAACCAGTAAGTTGAAAAGTAAACAGTGCAATATAACAAATAAGAATATATTTCCATATGTCCCACTAAAATGCTGAGTGGGACGAATGAGTTTTTTTTTTTTTTTTTTTAAATTTCAATTCATGCCACCAGTGGGATGACAGCAGTGGGATGAACAGGAATATATGATTTGTGTGAATGATTTTAACTTAATATTTTAATTTTATTGCATTGACCAGCCTCTATGTTGATAACATAACATTGTATCAAAAATATGCTCTAAAGAATATGAGAATAATTGGTGGTGGTAAAAAAGAAGCCCATCAAACAACAAATGCTGTATGATTATGCCATGCACATCATAACACTACGTCATTAGCTATAATCCTCATTATTTTGTACCAATTTACAAGGGAATATTGAATAGAATTTCTAATTTTAATGAATTATACCTGGTTTAGTTTTCTGGAGAGATCATTAGTAAGACATTCTTCTTCACGTTCATAATGATGTGCCAATGTCTCTTTTTCTTTCTTGAGTGCTTGAATTTTTTTCAATAGTGTGTTAGAGATATATTCTTCTTCTTGCTCTGCCTTAGCTTGCTTTGAATAGATAATGATAAATTATTACTTAGTCATTATGGTGGGAGCTAGAAAATATTTAGAGGAAATTTATAAAGTGACAACAGAAATCATTTACTTCTGGAAGTAATGCAGTAACTTACAATTGATACTGATGCTTGTCTCAAGGCACGATTCTCTTCTTGGAGAGCCTTCACCCGAAGCTTGTAAGTATCCAGTTCCACTTTGAGAACCCTGAAAAGTAACCACTGTCTCATTAGTAAAAGATTTTTTTTTCATATATTTTATTCTAATATTTTATGATTTAGCCGACTAGAAAGCATATTATGGCATTTACATTTTTTTTAAACCATCTTTAGACATCATAAGTGTGATCACTTGATGTAATCCAGTGTTATGATAAGTTATGTACATACAGTATAAAATATATAATTAACTATGCACATACCACATTTTGTAAAACACAAAAGAAAAAGATGTAAAAACTTCAAATAATCAGAATCTCATGAGAATAATAAATGAACGACAAAAACATACCTATTTTGTTGCTGCAGAGATTCAATTCTTTTCTGTAGCTGATCACGAGAAACTGTGCTTGGAGGCAACATAGCTCCGCCATCCAATGAGCTGGAGTCGCTTTCAGACGCTGAATCTGCCATCTTATTACCTACAATGGATATGGTTAGTAATAAGAAAGTAAATATCAAGGATATAAACTTTTTTACATGTTTTATCTGCAGTGTACCTGGCGAAATCACTGTATCATCCATTTGCACGAGTGATGAGGACGGCAACAAAATGTCATATAAGTTGAAATTTACTACGTGCTTTTAATTTTATAATAAGACAATATCTTTTAAATGATTTACATCAAACTATTGGAGTAAAAACCAAAGGAAAACGAATAGTGCAATGTAATAAATTAAAACACACGAAAACCGTCTCGTTGTTGCAGGCTCAACTAGAGATGTGCGTAGATTTTGTTTTTAAGTATAGATAATTTATATTGTAAAAGTTACGGTTTTTTATTTTTCTCAATATAGTTTTTTGAGAAGATACAACATATTTTGCAATTTCATTGTTCTTTTTTTAAGACAGTGGAACACAGAGACTTCTCCGTGCAATTTATTCTTGGGCCAATGCAATTTATGGTTGAAATGATTGCTACTATCGAGAATACCCATCACATTTCATGATATTTTTTAATGAGTAGTAACCCCAGGCGAAAAAAAAAACATTTATAAAAAAGTGACACACACGCCATAATGTAAATTGCTTCTCGATTTGGCGTTTGAGTTAAAAATTTACATTTTGATGTTAAAAATTCGTTTATAATGTATAAATAAGACATGTAAAATGTCCTTAGTAATTATTGGTAAGAAGTAAATTTATAGCCTAGATTAATCTGTGTTAAACATTCTCCTATAAAAGTATTTAGGTTGGATCAAAGGAATCGAAGCCATTTCGTTATTTTCGTGTAAACGGTATTGAAGTTAAATTTCTTATTGTTCTCAATGTTAAAATCGCAAGTGGTGGTGTTTATAAGACGGACAAAAAGTTTAAATGAAAAAGTGATGGCTGAGTCGTCGCCATAGTTGAGGTGTTGGTACAATTTCAGAAGTCATTGCTGCTGTTATTGCACCGTATGTAGTGTTCAGGGAGTATGGCATAATAACTGTCATCGAGAAATAGGTGTCCCTCGCAATGTTATATCTCTTACTTCAGTCTAAAGTGTTCATCATGAAAAATACGAGTGCATTGTACCTAATACTGCAGTTATAAGCTAGCTAATGAGGTTTTTTTTTTTACCAGGTATACTTGTAAACAAATCCTACAGTGAATGTTGTAATGTCTTGAGAAACTGATGAATCCTAATTTCTCTGCAAAAATCTTAAACTATAGGGTGATATTATCATCTAAATTACATTTTGGGCAGTTTTTAATGAACTATTTAGTTTTTGTTGTTATTGGTAAAGAAATTTAAATCTATGACACTATTGTTGATAAATATGCCACTGTGAAATTGTTGAATTATAGTGAACAATGTAGATGAAAAGTATATTTTAAATAACTGAAAATTTGGTCAGTGGTAATCTTAAGGATTTCATCTTGGTCTCTATTTTTTTGCTATTGATATTTTGAACCATGCAATGAAGTGTAATTTTGTTGTCTTTCAAAGGCAACATAAAATTGTCAATTAATCTTATGATATTAATGGAAAAATAATGAGAAACTGATTTAAAATATAATAAAAAATCTACCATTATTAAAACCATTACCATTGAATAGTAAAGATAGAACAACAAAACTACCATTGAATTGAATAGAAGACATCAAAAATCTTGTTTCATAATTTCATTAGTTGGTAGAAGTATTTATTGCATTCAATGATGGAAACATAGACGTAATCAACAATATGTCATAATGTGTCACTAAATATGATTTTTTCTCTTGGAACTAAAAACTTTTAAAACTTTAAAGCATAAGAATTAAATCATTATTTTTAGGTATACCAACAACCTACTTAAAAATCAAGCTGTTCCTTGATTTAGTTTGTAACATTCATCATTTTTTTATGGCCATTGTACTCCATATTTTATAGTAAATTAAGAAATCATAGAATAACTTAGATCTTTGTAGTTATGATGTAGGCCTAGGATTTCATAAATAAAAATTGAATTTTTTGACGGTAAGATATTTCCTAACAATCAATCAATCTGCCTAGCCTTTTCCCAACTATATTGGGGTCGGCTTCCTGTCTAACCGGATGCAGCTGAATACCAGTATTTTACATGGAGCAACTGCCTATCTGACCTCCACAACCCAGTAACTGGGTAATACGATACCCCTTGGTAAGTCTGGTTGTCAGACTTTCGGGCTTCTGACGTCCCGTAACGACGGTCAAAGATCCACAAATGACAACCGGGACTAACTGCTTAACGTGCTTTCCGAGGCAAGCAGGAGTCTCGGTATGTAAAGATGGTCACCCATCCACAGACCAACCCCGGCAAGCGTAGCTTAACCTGACGGATCAACCCATGCGGCAGTTACTACTTAGCCACAAGCTCCTCAGGATATTTCCTAACATTATCAGTTAATCACTAATTTAACAATCACATCCTGATAGCAATCTCTGCATTTGAAAGAATTTGTTATTTATATGTGTTTTGAGTTAGTTTATAAAAATGAGGTATATTTTTGATCCAGCATTATGTTTACCTGACAATCTTCAACTACAATAAAGAGCAAGTCTTACAATAAAGAGTATTCATTGATATTTATGCTTCTGAAGACAAAATCTAAGCAGTCTAGTGGTCATGTAAAACATCATGCTGAAGCTAGAAAGAGTTGTTGTCCATTGTATGAAAGCATAGGTATAATATCCTCCTGACTGCCGACCCTGAATGTGATGTGTTTGCTGATGAATGGAAGAAGATTATGCGTGCTTGTCTGGAGTTCTGTGAGAGACAATATGCGAGGGTGTCCACTGTTATATATTAGTTTGTGATGTGTATAATCAATTCAACTATTTAATCAAATAATTATTAATCATTTTATCCACGTATTGAATGGAATTGTATTGTACATGTTTATGTTATGTTATTGTTATTATTGTTTTTCATTTTTATTGTTATTTTATTTTTCTCAATTCTATGTTAATTAATGTAATTGGACCTGTGCCGTTTTAATAAACTATAAATAAATAAATATATATATTCCAATTAAAAGTTGTACGTAACAGGTTAGAACTATCTTCAAATTGTTATGTACAACAGCTAAATTGCTGACATCCAGGTATTTATTAAAAATTGCACTAGGCTGTATTATAGGTCCAACTGTTACAATTTTTTTTTTAAATTTTTCCCCACATAGGAATGTCAATAAACAAAAACTAACTTACAGATTTATTGCTTCAGTTATATACAGTACATAACTGGGAAAAAATCACCTATTTAGATTGACAGTTGTGGCTCATAGGAAAACTATTTTCAGTTCCTTCTGTAGTTTATTTTTAAGCTTTTCATTCAGTTATAAATCAATTTACTACCTTATATTTTATATTAAAAAAGATTACACACACTGTAAAAATGTTTTGGTTTTCAATGAGTATTTTACCTTGTATATTCTTCTAGGCTAAGCATTTGCAATGGCTCAATATTACCAGATAGTTGGACAAGGACAACAATTGACTCTTGAAGATCTACAAAGATACTGTCCAAACCTATGCTTGGATAGAATAATAGTGAACCAAGATGAACAGCAATATGCACAACAGCAGGTAATAGAAAACTTACTGAAAATACATCAATACAAAATAAGATTTGATTTATATTTTTCATGTTTATTATAATCATTTATTTTGTTAATACAGCAACTATTTGTTTATTTCTTTGCCAGGTGGTGGTACAGCAAGCAGATCCGCAAAATGATATTATAGTAAGTGAAGGTGTGCAGTCTCAGCTGGTTGTGAGTGATGGCTTGCAATACCAACCCCAGTATATTATCCGACATGAAGCCCCTCCACCCCCACCACCAACGCGTGCCGACTTTCAACAACAACAGCAGCAACAACAGCAGCAGGCTTTACATAGGCACCAAGTGAGTATTGCGCAAATTTCCATAAACAAACAGAGCATGGAATCGCCGCGCCGGTAGCGTGTAGATGCGGCAGTACCAACAAAATTTCTGGCGCCAAAAGTTCATTGAGCGCACAACTCCTGTCACGAACCGCCTTCAAAACCGTTTTTTTTTTCTCATATTGTAAAACGTGACATGCTTGGTTTTTATGCAATGTGTTTACAATGCTGCCACTAGCAGCGGGCGCCGGAGGTGTCTTCGTGCTCTGTATGTGAACACAATAAATTCTTAGGATCCAATTATAAAAAGTTTTCTAGTCCATAAAGTTTTGGGCAATACAATGTCAACTCAAGGTTGCCATTAAAATGTATATGATGAAAATATATTAAGCTCATAACAAGTGTGGCATAAGTTATGATGTGTAATTTATTTGTAGGTTTACTACACATCTGATTTACCTGTGGATGCTCAGGTTGTGTTACAACAGGCCCAACAGATCATTGATGCATCTTTAATGCAACAGGCATCTCCACAACGACCGCAACATGTATGTCTCCTGACTAGATCATTGTGTATTACATTTTATGCACTAAAACGAAACTATTGCATTATGGTTTTAGAAATCCTTCGTATAATATGCTTAGCATGTTACTTTTTCATTTGGTTAAAATGATTTTATTTAATTTGTTTAGCCAGTACATAGAACATCAATTGAATTATGTTATTAGTTAAATAATTTAATTTAGGTTCACATTATTTTTGGAAACTTTGGGTATAGTTTAATTGGCAATCATGCAATTCAAATTGCATGATTCAAATTGCACTGACTTTTCATATTAAGTGTGAATAATTGTCAATATCCTAGGCAATCCTTCTGGGATGAAAAGTATTTACCCAATAAATTATACTTAATCAAGTAACTTTTCTGTTCTATCTTACCAGATAGTAGAAAGAGACAAAAAACTACTCATTCTTTAAATCTACTTCCTTTTCTGCTATTTGCCAATATATTTAATAATGGTGCAAGGGTTTAACATTCGTAATGCAATACATTTATGTAACACATTAACAGGGATTTTCATTTAAGCTTTCACAGTACAGAGGATATATTAAATAGTTAGGCATATGTGTTAGGTTAACAATTTATAAATATATAAGTTAGTTATTCTAATGCCACATTTAAATTAGGTAACAGCTTCATAGTGTTCTATGTTTTCTTTTTTTATTTCTGTGTACATAGACAATTATTATTTTAACGACTGTTTATTGTGGATGTGGTTCTTAGATGTAAATAATATTTTTCTCAACTAATGACAAACAATGAATGCTATGCTTCTTGATAATGGATGGTGCATCTAATTTTATTCCATTGGGAATTTTATTTAATAATAACAAGTAGGTTCTAAGTCTAGTCATTTGTTCATGTAACATTTCATATGTTATGATGGATTGGTGCATTAAAAGGCTTATTTTGTAAAAAAAAAAATCATTGTCTATCAGGATCTTCTATTACTGATAAGTTTTTCGCTCCACAAACAATAGGACAGAGAACCATTATTTTATATTTATAAATATTTTAGATAAAATTAGATAGTTGGCTTGTTTAAAATAATCACTAATCTCGATGGTTTTAATCAAGGAGCTAATAGGAGCTATAGCCTCTTTGATGTATACAACTCATACCACAAAGAGGAATGGGAGCACAGTACTATTATAATTAATTGTAAAAATAACATACTGTAATTATGAAACTGGGTAGGGGGCGCAATTTGCAGGGTGCAAGTGTAGTTGTTCTTATTTATAACTCTTGAATGGTTCATGCTTGTGCTAACAGTCCATATTTCCGTAGACACTAAAGCCCCCCCTGCAGGGGTAAGTGAGTTACTTACCCCTGGTTTTTAAAGCCTTTTCAATTCAATCTGTTGTCAAAGTTCTTGTGAAGTACTTGTTTTTGATTGCCTGTTGTTATTTCTGACAACCAATTACAACAGCTAACCAGAGATTAGACAAAAACTTGGCTGGCTTATCAGAAAACGGGTGTTGAACCCTTATCTCTGGATTCACATGCTGTCAATGTTGATATGATCTAAAGCTTGTTGTTGACGTCAGCAGCTAGTAAGCCCGGCACACGTGCTGTCGCAACCTACTGTGATACACCCCGCGCAGCCGCCGCCGCCGCAGCCGCCGCCCCCGCCTCCCCCGCCGCAACATGCTCCCCAGCCGGCGGTATGAAACTCGTCTATTACATCTTTTTTCCGAGGGCTGCCTTTTAAGTTGTGTCGTTTGAAATAAGTATAGACTTACCATTTATTGTTTTTCAAAGATTTCTCCGCGATATTTAATACACTTTTGCATGTGTTCGAACCAGTTTTTAAAACATTTATTCCACTACGAAGTGGGGGTAGTCAAAATGGCCGATTTGCATGCGTCAACATATTCTTCGGGTGAGCTGAAACGTTGACCACGAAGACTTTGCTTAATTTTGGGGAACGTAAAAAAATCGTTAGGGCTCAAGTCAGGGCAAGGACAGGACATTTTGGGTGCTCAAAAACATCTTTGTATCGCGGGTGGTATGCGAACTTGCATTGTCATGGTGCAGTATCATACGTCTTGAGTTGTTTTTTCGAAACTCATCACAGACTTGTGGCAAACAAACAGTGGTATACCAGTCAGCGTTAACGGTCTTGCGATCTTCTAGTACAATAGTGGCGACGTGACCACCCTTTGCCACAAACAAGGCAACCATTTTTTTTAAAGTGCTCCGTGAGCGAATGACTGGTCGGTTTTGGCTCATCTTGGAAGACGACAGTTGACAGCTGCTTGGAATCAGGATCGTTTTGACTATCCTCGGTTGAATCGCTGCAGTTTTGCGACACCATTTAACACGGGCTGCTTTTTAGTCGTCGCTAAGCAAATGTGGTATCCAACGAGAGATCAACTTTCTTACGCCGAGTTCTTCGTGCAAGATTTTTTAGGCTGCCTCTATTTCACGAAATGTCACATGACGATCTTCGACGATTAGCTGCCGCACGGCGTCGATATTCTCTTGCGTCATGGCGGTTTTTGGACGACCTTCCCGTGGCTTGTCACTGAAGCTAGAGTGCCCACGTTGAAATTCTAAATACCAGCGTTCTACAGTCCTAAGACATGGTGCTACATCACTAAACACAGAAGTGATCTCCTCAAAGCACTGAAGTCGCGTTAATCCCCTTTAAAAGTTGTAGAAAATTATCGCACGCTTATTTTCCTTTGATATTTCCATTTTTATAACCGACTTGTCACCTTTGAATAGACGCTACAATAAAACTATTCGACCGATCAAAAAACATTATTTTGTTTCAGAATTCTAAATTCAAAAATATGAAAAAGCCATATCTTTATTTTTTTAAATAATTGCGGGAGGTTTGCAAACGACATGACTTAAAAGGCAGCCCTCGTATGACGTTTCTGTGTACAAACAATTAAATGAAAAAGTATTCTTGTGTTTTTAGCAAACTCAACAACAGCAACAGTTGTCACGAGCGTCACCTCAACTCATACAGCACTTCCAACAGCACCAGCAACAGATTCATCTGCAGCAGCTACAACAACAACAGTTGCAGCACCAGCACCAGCTGCAGCAGCAACAACAACAGGCGCAACACCAACAACACTTGCAGTCACAACAAATACCCCACCAGCAGGTTGTTATGCATGCAGCATACATAAATCAAGCCGTAAGTTTTATGTTTCATTTGGTCGTAGTTTGTGCATTTGGGTTAGACCTACTTGTTCTACTCTGAAGTAGAAGGTACCTGGATGTAAATATGACACATCGATCATTTTGAAAGAGACTATCACACAGGTATGATTTCACAGATGTCGCTCTGAAAAGCCGAGATTTTTCTCAAACTGTGTATGTCATTTTACGGCCGGGTACCGGATTATTCTTCCGATACTTTCGTAGAAACAGTCGGACTAACCCGCCGAATCGATACAGCATCTGATTTTGCACGGTGAAGCGAGTCTAGAGCGTTGTGACGGCACACAGGGAGCAGCCCGAGGCGCGGGTACACCGCGGCTCCTGAACCCGGGGCTGGGCGCCGGCGCCGGCGTCACGCTGGTGCGCGCGCCCGTGCGCTCCGTGCGCCCGCGCCGCCCCGCGCAGCGCGCGCCCGCCGCGCCGCCCCGCATGCTCAACACCATGCAGCCGGTGAGTCTAGAGCGTTGTGACGGCGCACAGGGAGCAGCCCGGGGTGCGAGTACACCGCGGCTCCTGAACCCGGGGCTGGGCGCCGGCGCCGGCGTCACGCTGGTGCGCGCGCCCGTGCGCTCCGTGCGCCCGCGCCGCCCCGCGCAGCGCGCGCCCGCCGCGCCGCCCCGCATGCTCAACACCATGCAGCCGGTGAGTCTAGAGCGTTGTGACGGCGCACAGGGAGCAGCCCGGGGCGCGGGTACACCGCGGCTCCTGAACCCGGGGCTGGGCGCCGGCGCCGGCGTCACGCTGGTGCGCGCGCCCGTGCGCTCCGTGCGCCCGCGCCGCCCCGCATGCTCAACACCATGCAGCCGGTGAGTCTAGAGCGTTGTGACGGCGCACAGGGAGCAGCCCAGGGCGCGGGTTATACCAGTGATTCGCACACCTCTATGAGATAATGTTTTGGGAAAATTCATAATTCTAATATTTCACGTATGATTTCGAGACGTCCAGTCACAAGAAGTAGCTAATTACGACTGAGTCAATGTTGAACATCTCCGCCTATCTGTCACGCGCGCGCTAGGCTCTTGTTGTGTGTAGGCACTGTTTTTTTTGTTTTCTGTGGATAGAGCCTGAATAATCGGTGTGCACGTGTAATTGAACTTTGATGCTGTGTAAATTTCCTTAATTTTGTTATTACGCTAAAAAGAACATGGTTTTAATAAACCGCATTATTGGCTATAAGAGTTTCCGACAATCCAACACGCGTGTAATGGACCGACAGGGCCAGGCAGCGTCGCCGGGCGTGCCGAGCGCGCCGAGCGCGCCGGGCGTGCCGAGCGCGCCGGGCGTGGGCGCGGCGCGCGCGGCCCCGCCCCGCGTGCTCAACCCGCAGGCGGCGCACGCGCAGCACCGGCCGCCGCGCCCGCGCACGCCGCTGCACCACTCGCTGCAGGTGCCCGTATGAACCAAACCCTATTTGCGACAGCTGACCACCCGTTATGCGACAACTTAACAGTTTATATTTCTGGGCTGTTCTGGTTCTATCTCCGATTTTGGTAGTTAGTGCATGCGACACCTATATTAGTACGCGCCCTCTCGATACTGTTTCGATTTTCCGAAGCTTATTCCTTATTTGTGTGTCGTTTTAGCAGCACCAACACGCCCAACAACACCAGCAGCATCAACTCGCACAACACGTCTTAGGACAACAGGTTCATCCGCAACAACTGAATCAACTCAAGATCTCCACTCATCAAGTGAGACAAGTTCATCTCTTCATAATATTTATATTGTACCAAAACGAATTGTAAGCGAGTCGAGGTTTCCTCGTCCTCCTCTGTCCACAATCTTTATATGTCTCTATTTATTCCGTTCACTCAATGGAATGTGCCCCAAAATTTGTGAATTTTGAATAGCGATGATGACTAAAAAAATGTTTTTTGTCTGTAATGTAGATTATGAAAAAATAACGTACACGTACTTTTTCTTTTTTTACGTTATCAAAAGATTACGGCGATACATTGAGTTATAATGTGCCAATGTCATGACGTCACTTGTATGTAGATTTTATAAATACTTGTGACGTATCAACCCCCACTCCCCAACTTTAATGCGTTGTATCTGAGTATTTTTTTATTATTTGACTGACGGACTAAATTGTTTTTTTTTTTGACCCAGGCATCATCCCAATTATGAGTTGTATATTTTATTATACATATTTCTTCTTTTCCAGCTTATAAATCAACAAAATCAGCCGCATGCACAGACCACTCGAATAATTACACCACAGGGGACAATAGTGACGCAAAATGTACCTACTCAGATGGCCCAACACTCAGTAGTTACGGCGAATCAGAACAATGGACCCTTACCTCAACAGAACACTGTCACTACCATTCCGCAAAGATCTTCACCCCATCCACAACAGGTGCAGCAGCAAGTCAAAAAGGTTGTAGTTCAACCTAACAACGCCAATGACATGGACGATCTCGAAGAGAGTATTACAGCCGCCATACTAACCAAACACTCGGTCAGTGAAAATATGAATCCCTCACCGCAGCAGTTCCACACGCCGCCGCCGGCGATGCGGCCCAACCACGTCGCCGGCAACGTCGTGCAACAACACCAACCACTGAACTTTAACTCGCCACACGGCTTCCAGACACAGCAACTGTCCTATGAACAACCACACGTGCAACAACATCCCCAAACACTCACACAGCTATTGATGGACCCAGACATGGAGGAGGAACGACAAGTATTAACCCTAAATAATGGTCAGAGAATAACTCTCGCCGACTATAAACGGATGCAACAACCACCGCGTACGCCTATACAACAACAACAACAACAAGCAAGGTATGCATTGCTTATTGCCTATGTATAGTGTGCTGTATTATTGTCGATGAATTCATGATGTCTACTGGCTAACCAAATACTATAGCACACTTTCTGAATTATTTACAGAGACGCCGGAAGACAAACCTTAGTGAGAAGTAAAGAGTTGCAGAGGCCTGTACAAAGAGTACCGCCGATGCAAGCTCAACACCTCAACTCGATAGTAGCCCCTCATCATGGTATTTAACTATACAATCATATTATTTAGTAACTAATAAGTTGCATTCAGTATTGATCCATAGCGGCTTGCGTCTAGATGGACCATGTCGACAACGATTATGAGTCCTGTCTCAAAATCAATTACCTTTATTAAAATTAGGCTGTGGACAGACTGACTTATTGAATGTCAAAATTCCATAAAAACAGCCCAAAACAACGCCCTTCACCACTCCTAGTGTTTTAGCTGGGAAGAAGAAGTGGCGTAAAAAACTCTAGTACCCAGAAAAAAACTATCTGTTAAGTACGAAAAGCTTGATATTCTACGCAATCTGATCTTCATTAAAAAAATATGTAAATGCAGTAGCTTACGACAAAAATGTATTTATATTCTAAACTTAATGTTTGAGGCACTGTTTCCTAATCTAAACTAGCCCTCTTTTTAGAAAACAACGATAATCTGTCCGGACCATCAGAGCTGTTTTCGGAGACGCAATCTGCAAAAATGTTAATATTCCTCCAAAATGGTGAACAGAGGTTGATCACTTTCACACTGCCTAAAGAAAGCTGTACACTTCAAGAAGTTCTTGAACAGGTATGTATCCCATTGAATTATTGTTACAGTTGCATTATTGGCGTTATCTTTGCCCCTTCCGCCTTGGGTAGCAGTAGCAACCTAGAAATTACTGTTTTTTTAACACCAATTCAGAGAATTGCTTACAAGGCCAACAACTAAATTCCAATGCAATACAATGCTTAGTTCTAATAACCTTTATTCCTGCTGAACTGTAATCTCTGCCTAATCTTTTGACATTATTTGTTTTTTTATACGATGGGTTTGCTCTTGACTCTACGTCAGAGGAGACAAAGTCGACGATGGAGTGAGCTTACCCAGAAGAAGCCTGTTCACTCTTACTTTGAATATTTCTCACTAGTACAATGTTTATTTCAGGTTAATGTTCCTTTTTCGGAAGACACCCACATACAATGTATGCAAAACACGAGCAGTGAGATAGACTACTTTGTATCTGTGGGCTCAACAACTAGAATCGAGGATATGCTAGAAAATCACCCGGTTTGTAAATCTATACCTATTCCTTTTGTATTTAATACAATATTATTTTATTTAAAGTAATAGATAACATGATTATATTATAGAACCTAGCACAGTTATACCTTTCGGCAGCTTATTTATATAGCAGTGATAGCCTAGTGGTGTGACCGTTGGACTGCCAAGTCATAGGTCTCGAGTTCGGACCCAAGGTACGCACCTCTGACTTTTCGGATTCATGTGCGGATTCTCTTGCTTCAAAAACGGTGAAGGAAAACATCGTGAGGAATACGCCTGAGTGATATTTCTCGACGCCATGTGAAACCAAGTTAGAGGCCCATGGGCGACTTTAAAACTCACGAAAAAGATAAGAAGAATAATGATTCTAATGATTATAATTCTGTAAATACATATTTGTTATGGTCGCGAATTAAATTTTGACCAAGATACATGGGCAGCTTTAAAACTCTGACACCAGAGGGGCAATTTCTGTATTTATTAAGAACGTTCCCATTCGCATCTCATTCGCAATCTGTCAAAATACAATCTATTTACCAACATTTTTGACAAGTTTCACCGATTGCGACTTGAATGTGAACGTTTTTAAAGTACGAGAACTGGCCACACACCACACGAAAAGAAGAAGCTTTTATAAAGTAGCGTTCTTTACAATTTTATTACAATATTGTTTCAGATGTTAATAGGAGCAGATATGAGTAGTAGAAGTTCCCCCACAATGATGTTACAACCACAGAGTAGTGAAATGTCTACACCTGAAAAATCCCAGTGTCCAGATAATGGTATGTTGTCTCACTCACTATAAATGTGACAAGTTACAGATTATAAACTATGTACAGGGTTATTGGTTATGTGTCGGCAATCCATTAAGAGGATGTAGGAGAGGTCATTTACAACCAAATAACCCCTTTTGACTCCTATGTAAATGTCAACAATTTTCCAGTCATTTGACATTTATATTTTTATTTCATACATTTTAAAATATAAAATGTCAAATTACTCGAAAATGGTTGACATTGGCATAGGGGTCATCAGGTGTAGGGGAGCAGTAAGAAAGGGTTTTTGGAAATTCTACTATTAAGGGGGTGAAAAGAGGGTATTTTGTTTTTATAAAAAAATCTTATTATATATAATAAACTTGGATCTTGGCACAACCTGACAAAAAGTACTAGGCTTGCATGAATTCACGATATAGTATTTCAATAATTAGATGTGGTGCAAAATTTCTGAGCAGTAACCTAACAAAAAGTACTAGACTTGCATGAATTCACGATAGTATTCAATCATTATGTTATGCTACTCATAGGATTTTTATGAGGCATACAGATTTATTTCAATTACAAAGAGCATTTCGATACATGTATTGGAGATCATCTTAGCAAGGAATTGCTTGTTTTAGGAGACTCCGCACTTCATCTTTTCATTATCTTATGCAATTAAAATGTAGACAATGTAACCATGCAAAACTAAAAATAAAAGTAAAATAAGAAAAAAAGGGTAACTAAAAATTATACAAACAGCACTGAATGCGCGTTGTGCATAGAAAAGGAAATACAAGCGCGGATACGTGTGTTAAGTGTGAGTATGGGTGAGAGTGTGAAGAGTGAGGGTGTGTCGTGTGTGAGTTGTAGTGAGGTGTAGTGAGTGTTAATTTATTTGAGTTTGCCTGTTACGCTTTCACTCCAAAATGGCTGAACAAATCTGGATGAGATCTGGCACATTGGTAGACCATGTCCCGGGATAGGGCACAGGATACATTGCAACCTGACAACTCCCATGGGGTCGAGACCTATGCGGGTCAAACCGGAGGGCGCAGCTAGTATAAGTAAGTGTAAGTATAAGTTCAGGTGTAGCTTCATGTGTAGGTTGTCGGTTGGCCCTGCGACAATGTCTTGGGATCGGAAAAAGCCAAATAAATCTACTTCCACTAACCATACATACAAAAACCTGAATTTGACTAATTTGGTTATTTGATCATAGATACAATAGACTCAACATCGTCGTAGGTTTTAGTCTTTAGCCAATCAGTTACAACCTTTTTACAGACTCGGAGCTTCATAGAATATTATGCGCAGTTCTTTATTCAGTAAGTTGTATAGGTAGGAAGATTGCCTTGAGTATTGCCTTTTAGCAAAAGCAGATCTAACCCTTAAAGTTGGAGCGACTAAGTAGCGCCTTCTGATAATAGCGGAGAAAATAGCGGCTTAGAGGGATCATACGGGAGGGATGTGTGTTTTTTAGTATGAGTTGAAGCAAATCAAGTTTCCTTACAGATAAAAGATCAGATAATATGTATAGCCTTTGGGTAGGGAATCTATGGGGCTTAAAGCGTGGTGACCTTAAGCAAAGTTCTCTGAGCCCTGTCAAGTTCAAAAAAATATATGTTTGTTGTTGTTCCCCAGCAAGACAAACTACGTGAGGATTGATTGGGCCAGGGATACGTATACTTGCGTCAGAAGTTGCTTTGAAGCCGCATGTCGCAAAGTTTTAAAAGTCCATATCATTTTCCTAACTCTTTTCATAACAAGTTCGGTGGGAATATACTTAAGATATTTTTTATCCCAGTAGTACGTTTTCGTATGATAATTTCCAAATTCCACGCGAGCGAGGCCGTGGGAAAAAGCTAGTATTTATTTATGAATAAAGCCTTGACATTTGTCATGGGTGAAATTCTATTGAAAATTAAAAAAAAAAACGCATCAAAACTGAAGTACTAAGCCAATACGAGAGCGACACTAAAAGTTTTTAGAACTGGCCACTTGTAAACGATAAAATAAAAAAATAAGTTCAAATTTTGAAAATAGAACTCTTTGCCAATATTGTCTATGTATTTTATTAATTTGTCATTTGTTTACGATTTGGCGGCAAATTGAAAATTGTCTGTGTCACGTCAGCATGAATTAACGCGAGAAAATTTTCGTACAATGATTTTTTATGACTTTCGATGTCATTTAAGTCAACAAGAAAGTTATGATAGACTTCGATTGGCCTTTCACGATGAAGCCCGATCTCGTGCCACTGTTTACAACTGGTTTAATGAGTTTAAACGTGGTCGCACTAATCTCACCGGTGATTTGCGTGAGGAACGGCCTTCTATGGCGACGACTGAAGATAACATCAGTGTTGTGCGGCGTATGATAGAGACTGACAAAAGAGTGACTTATCAGCAGATTCGGACAAGCTTAGGCATCGGTATGAGTCAAGTGCACAAAATCCTCCATGAACATTTAGCGGTCAGGAAGCTTTGTGCCCGCATAATTTGACAAAGGCCCAAAAACTGCGTCGTGTTGATTGGTGTCGTGAAATGTTTCAAAGATTTAATGGCATTTTTTCAAAGATAAATGTGACTCAAATGCTGTGTTCGACATACTTACGGGTGACAAAAGCTGGATTTATTGTTATGATCAAGAAACTAAGAGACAGTCTGCTGTCTGGGTGTTTCCTTCCGAGGAGTTGCCAACTAAAGTGAAGAGAGGTCGAAGCATGGGAAAAAAGATGTTGGCCTCGTTCTTCGGAAGGACAGGTCATTACGCAACTATTGTTTTAGTGGGTCGAAAAACAGTTACTGCAGACTGGTACACTAACAATTGTTTGCCACTTCTTGAAAAAGTTCGGGAGAAACGACCTCGCAGTAGGATCCTCCTTCACCACGACAACGCCTCGTCGCACACCGCCAAGCAAACAATCGACTACTTGGCGACGTCAGACGTGGAATTACTGGGTCACCCGCCCTATAGCCCCGACCTCGCACCTTGCGATTTTTATTTATTTCCGAAAATAAAAGAAAAGCTTTGAGGAAAACGTTTTATGGACGCCGAGGAAGCAGTGGCTGCGCTTCACAATGCCGTCGAAGAGACCCCTAAGGACGAGTGGGCAAAGTGCTTTTCTAAGTGATTCCATCGGATGCAGTGATGTATTGATGTAAATGGACACAATTTTTAGATATAATAAAACTAATAACTTGCTAGTTTGTTCAGTTTTTTATTTTCTAAGAACTTTCAGTGTCACCCTCGTACACAGACAACTTCGTTTTATACTGTTGCGAGTTTAAGAGATGCATTTGATGCACAAGGAGTCTAGTAATTTTCTCGTTTAGTTTCGTAGCTTATGAGTCGTCGTAGCTTACTTTATAATTATTTTGACAATAATTGCTATATTTCCAGTAAACAACAGTCCAGAATCTCCAGGGCCGCGGTCTCCACCGCCACGACTAGTGGACGGCATGCTAGCTGTTTGTAAATCATGTGGATACACAGGATACGACTTTAGCCGCTGTGAACGGTATGCATAATATCTACATCGACATCTATCTAAACTAATATTTTATAGAGAATAGATTTGATTGTGTATTTGTTTGTTTGTAATGAATAAACTCAAAAACTACTGGACTGATTTTAAAATTTCTTTCACCAGTAGAATGCTAAATTATCACTGAGTAACATAGGCTAGTATTTTATAAATCGATCAAGCCAGTGTATTTGGACACTGGCTTAGCCCAAGTAGCTGTAAAGCCGTCCGGCCAAAGCATGGGCCACACTCGGGCCGCACGGTCGGCTCTAGCGCAGGCCATACTCGGGCCGCACGGCCGGCTCTAGTGCGGGCCACAATCGGGGCCGCACGGCCGGCTCTAGCGCGGACCACAATCGGGGCCGCACGGCCGGTTCTAGCGCGGACCCTAATCGGGGCCGAACGGCCGGCTCTAGCGCGGGCCACAATCGGGGCCGCACGGCCGGCTCTAGCGCGGGCCACAATCGGGGCCGCACGGCCGGCTCTAGCGCGGGCCACAATCGGGGCCGCACGGCCGGCTCTAGCGCGGGCCACAATCGGGGCCACACGCTACGGTTCTCAATTCGCGGTCCCCACTCAAGGACATTTTATATATATATATTTTTTTTAGGTATGAACATAGATTTACGGATTTTATTATTTTTTCAAAGGTGTAAACGAGTATTCACAGAAGAGCCTAAAGGTGTACCAAGTAAAAAAGTAGAACAGAAAAAGAAAGAACCAGAAAAATCAGTAGCAGTCATAGACAAACAGAGGTGAGTTCTTCACTGATTGTTTTGATTTATTTTTATATATTGATAGCTGCTTTTGATTTGTACATAGTTAAAATCTTGGGTCGAATTGAAAACTTCCAAATTATTACCTGACTTCCCCAGTCGGAGGCTAATGTTCTTTGCATGAAGACTTTACTAGCCTCTAATATATTTATCTTATTACAGCACATGTGCGGAAGGAATTAAATTAAATTTATTAAAGACTTCAGTGAAGATGCTAAACAATAAAACAGTAAGTATGATCATGTCAAAACATTAACAATACCGTTCTATAACTCCAATCGAATTTTGGTTCAACCATTGTTTTTTTCTGCAGCCTGTGCAAGAAAAGAAGCCGCCTAGAGTAAGAAAGCCACGTGGTAAACAACCAGATCCAGAGCCCGTCATATTAACTTTAAGTTCAGATGAAGAGGACTCAAATAGTTCCATGTTGAGTCAGGTAATTAACTGTAATTTTGTTTGGTCTGATGAACTTGTCATAGAATATCAAAAGATGTAAATTAAAACGTATGTACACCACTCAGAAGAAAAATAATTGTAAAGCTAGGCGAGTCAGGAAGTCAAGAACCATTACGAGTGGCTCATTAGGGTCATAATACCACGTCATATGTCCTGACTCTTTTCACGCTTCTTTTATTACCTTTCCAAAATAGGTATTTAGAGTAGCATCATAAACCTAAAATAAATTGTTTATCTAAAACTGTAAACATATTATGATGTCTTCCAAATACTTACTTACTCAATGAAAGAAAAATCTGTATATTTAACCTAGTTCTATATTTAAAAAAAATGCTCTACTCCAATCCAATAGAATCTGATGATATTCATAACACCTTAATCTACCCAAAATACGCGGTGCTTGGCCGTGAAGTTGCGGACACCAACCTTTTATACTATACTATAGCTTATCCACTCTGAAATGTCGCGCCCCACTACCGCATTACCATGTGAATAAATGCGGTAGTGGACAAGCTTTACTATACTGACACCTTAATTAATATCCCGTAATTTCATTGATTTGAAAACTCTAGAATCCGAATAATACTTAAATACAACTTTTTTTCTAGCATGAACATTCAATAAGTATGAAGGAGCCATCGCTGAGTGAAATAGAAGGTGGGACCCCAGACAGCGGCATTGGTATTGACACAATGGACGGTAAGTTTGCATGTTGATATTTTCTTAGTGACCTACACACCACCTGTGGATGATCATTATAATTATTCAAAAACGTATGAGCTTTGAAAACGGCAGATAACCTACACCTCGAATGTATTTTCTACAAATTTACAAATTAGCTCCCCCTTGGTCTAGGCCAGTGGTCGGTAAACCGCGGCTCGCGAGCTGCGTGCGGCTAATTGACCTATAGAGTGCGGCTCTGTACAAATGTCGATGAGAGCGAGCGAAGATACGGTCGGGGTTTCGGTCATTAACAAAGATATCAAGTTTTATTCAAAATTCAAACTATATTTCAAAGATTTATTTCCGAAGTATTTTCACCATAAATTAACAGGATATCGAAAATTAATCATTTACAGTAAGTAAGATAGATGTCTTCATCATATTATTATCAGTCGATATGATGATGATGATGAAGGCATCCTACTTCTTAGCAAGTTAATTTTAGAAAGCGTTGTGTAGTGAAAGAGGATATTCGTTTTAAGGATTTAGAACAGTTTAAACACACAGAAAGAATTGGCTCCCATAAAAAATCGTAACGATTAATGATATTTGGCTCTATTGAGTAATGAGTTTGCCGACCACTGGTCTAGGCGAAGTCCATAGTTAATGCCAAGAATGTTTGCCCAATATTTAGTTGATAAATTATAAAATTATAGGTGAAGGCAAGAACGTAATTAATTAAATTGCGTTGTTGAATTTATTATTGTTTTTTTTTGCGATGGAACCAGGAATCTCATTCGTAACGGTTGCCAAATTACGGCCGACTATTTCTTATCACAAAGTACTAATTTTCCCGCGGCTTCACTCTAGTACGGGCTATTTTTCCATAATAAAAATTAACATTGGTGGATAGCAAATTAGGGACACTATGTACCAAATGTTCGGTGTCTGGTTTAAATTTTGGTTTTCTTCGTTTTAAAATTATTTTTCACTTTGTAGCTGTGGTAACCTACGCCACACAAATTCGAATACCTATAACTATTATGATGGGGCAGTAAGGGCTGCTACATTAACCGTTGTAGCTACAGGAAAACGGTCTTAGAAGAATGTCCTGAACTTTTTGATACATTTTGATCTGCATTCAAACTTTTTGAAAAAAGTGTACAGTCATCCAGAAAATAATAATTTGGGGGAAAAAAATTGATAGTTTGTTGCTTTTGAAAAAAACTCAGAGGCTTAGTGCAATATCTGACTTTTGTAGCGGAGTCTTTTTATTTCAAAATTATTTGAGGTAATTTTTTTTTTTTCAAAACGGAAATCGCAAGCATCGAACTATCTTGTTCTCAAAGAAAATAAAATTTTAACAAAATTCTTTTTCTTTTTTTCTGTTTATTTTCGGCTAGTCTATCCATCCGCCATCGTGAAAAATAGGTTCGAGTCTCATTTCCTAGGAAATGTATGGGGAAAGTTTTTTGCGATTTCTGACTTTTCTAGTACTCAAACCTCAGTTGGTCCAATAGAGTTTTTTTATCCTTTTATATAAGAAACAGGATCGATTGTGATCAAAAAGAGTAAGTGAAAACTGCTTAGCTACAACGGTTAAGGTAGGTACTTGCCATTACTGCTGCCCCCATTTAAAAAATCCACCCTGTATAAGTAACAGTGACAGCAGGAACTTATAACATCATCCTTAAAGACTATGTAGGAAAAAAACGTATTATTGAAGCTAAGTCAAAAACTACCCAAGTAATTAATAAAATTTGTATGGGTAAAAGAAGTATGACCTACCAAACAATAAAAGAATCATCAAAACCTATAATTTTAATAATGGGAATCCACGTGCAAAGCTTGGCGCAGATATCGGCAGCGGCGGGATGGCCGCTGTCAAATAATTTTCTCTTTGTTTATACCAGTGTTTTTTGCAATTGTTTGTGTTGAAACCGATCCGCCATCGATTGCTAACATGTATTGTACCTGGAAGCTTTAAAGAATTGAAAGACGAACTAAACAAACGAGGAGCAAGGATTACTGGAAAGAAATCAGATCTTATTGAGAGGTTCTATCTAATAAAATATTTTTCACCACTCCCGCACGAAAGAAGTGTCTTTCCTCTACGAAAACAGTGAGGAAAGTTGGTTTTTCCTCACTGCTTGAACAGTGAGGAAAGTTGGTTTTTCCTCACTGTTTGAACAGTGAGGAAAGTAATGATCCCGTTCAGAAACTAACCTTGCCTGATTTTTTATGTTAAGTTTTAAAAATATTTTAAAATATAAAGAATGATTTTGATTTGCTTTGTGTCTATTTAATTTATTTACCTATGATGGCTGGATACTTTCTTGCTGGGAGTGGTGAAAAGTTTTGTATGCAACTTGTGAGCAAGTTCATTTGCTATTCGTTTTGTTGAGTCTCAAAATCAAAACTCATAGGAAAAACGAACTTTCCTCACATGTTGGATAAATAACTATTTCATCAGTGTTCTAAATTTAGTTTTTTTTTTTTGTTGTTACGCCTTATTTCTTACTTGAGTCATGGCAGGATAATCTACGAAAGCAATAATAAAAAATAAATTTTACCATTTAGATATTATTTATTTTTTGGGTTATTTATGACCGAAATTTTAAATTTCGGCAATCAAGGCCCTCAACCTTCTGAAAACCAAGCAATTGACGTTCCTGCTGTCGAACTTTACCAAGATGATAATAGCTCCACCAGAGCTCCACCGTATTGCCGAAGATTACCAAACAACATATTCAAAGTTACTTTTAGTTTTACTCTTTTAGTTTCCCACTTTTGTTTGCTTAGTATCTTTGGGAAATAAATGAACACCTTAGTTGTTTAGTACATCCTGATACAGGACACAGGCATATTTCGAGAAAATTTAAATTTACTGAATTACTTTAAAATTGACAGCTTTCAATGGCCATGTCGACGATGCGCCACCGATCGTTAAAAATTGCAGTACAGACCCTCATTGGCGTAATCGCGTAACAAACATACAAAAAAAAAAACGTAGTCGAATTGAGAACCTCCTTTTTAAAGTCTGTTAAAAACTCCAACAAACACGCGTTTTTATTAAGAGGTAAGTAGGATTTTATTCGTAATTCGGACACTCATGCAACAAAAATCGCGGTTCCTAACCCTTTCAAAATTAAGTCTCTTCAACAGTGTCCCACAGTGTACGTGAAACGGGGTTGATAGATGGCGCCATCAGCACAAGTAGTTTATCTCGATTTTTCTAACTGTCAAAGCCGTAGGGTGTTAATATTGAATTCACCTGCTTGGTTACCTACTCAGTGCCCTGACGTCTCTTAATACGGTCTTTACAACTTGTGTCGCCTCCACAGTTCTGCCATATTTATTCGTTAAGTTGTTATTGTTTAAACCTACATACCAGCACTAATATTATGACGTTGACAGGCGCATATTCATATATAAGTATGTTTAAATAAAATATATATAAAAGTTTAATATAAGGTATTCTAGATTTCGAACATCCGAACAAGCGGTACTAATGCAATGATGTAAAGGTTTACTCAAGTCAGGTATACGTGGCAGGCAATTTGTATGATTCCGCTTTTTACAAACGACGTCGTCCGTTTACAAACGCTCGCAGTTATGAAATATGCCGAGAGCAAAATGTAAATTGCCTTGTGATATTTGATGGACAATACAAACGCCGTTTACAAAACGCCCATAAGACGACCCACTGACCAAAATGTCGCGACAAAGTATTCAGTTATGCGGCACTTAAAAAGTTAAGGTGTCCATGGAATCTGGTACTCGGAGAACTAAACAAACACTGTTGAAAAATGGTGAACTGCAACAAACCTTTTACAATTTAACGCATTATTTTTAGATATTATTTTTTTCCATTGAATGACTTCCCTTTTCGATATTTGTTCAATAAATTTATTCCATTGAATGACCAAATCTAACTCGAGAGACGTATGTATGATTCTAATTATTATAATTCTGAAAATACATAGTTATTTATTAAGGTCGCGAATATTATATTGTTATCAAGATACAACCTGACACTGCAAATTGCAAAAACGTAAGAAAATTTGAACTTCGCGGGCTAACATTATTTCTGAACGCATTCGTAATTTTTACGTCTCAAGAGATGTCCTTTCCAAAGTCGATTTTATTTCTAAATCAAAATCGCAGGCAATGTCAATCGTATAAATCATCCTTTCAAATCTAATAATAAAATAATATACCTAACCAATATTATCTGTATCTGATACTGTTTCGCTGGCGATTTCAAAATCTCACTAAAGCTACGGTTTCCTAGAAAAGCGGTGGCCGCACTAGACGGCCGAAATGACGACTGTCATGAAAATGATGACAGCGGCAAAGATTTAAATCTTTAGATTCGCATGTTTCGTTTTGACACAATGACGCAGTGACAACACTCGTTTGTCATGGAAACGTTATTTTCTTGTGTGTCACTCTTCTCAGTATGGACACTTTTCCTTGTGACTGAGTACGGTGAGGGCAAATCTAGCGATTTAAATCTTTGTAGGGCGAGATTTGCTAGGGGTGATAGACGTGCGAGTAAGTACGCATACTTATGGCTCGGCGACCTTACTCGCCCGTGTGTCATACTAAGTACGCTCACTTTAAAACCGCTGGGTAAGTTCGTCAGTGATCCAATAGGTTTGAAATTTTGATCGTAGCCAGCCTTGGTTCGTAGTTTCATACGTCTGTCATTGCTGCGGGTCGCGAGCCGCCACTTTGTTTCGACATTTGTGTAATGTTTGTTTAGTTTGGTTCATAAAATTCGTCAACATGGCGATACTTGGCAAGCGTCACGTGTGCGTGACGGCGAGCCGAGTAAGTTCGCGAACTTAAAAACCGCGTACTTTAAGTTCGCACGTCTATCACCCACTTTACGGTGACAACTACGCGGAAACCACACCAACTTACTTTCCTAGTCAACGTTTCAGTGACGTTATTCGCTCATAAATTACGGACGCTACGTGAGCGGTCACCGCTCTTCTAGGAAACCGTAGCTTTACGAGACAATTTTGACATCGCTAGCGAAAAATCGGCTGAAAAAATCTGTGTGATTTAAAATGCACTGTTGTTTTTTTTTTTTTAACAATTAGAGAGAAAAATAACCGTAACTTAACGAAAACCGATATCTTCAAAATTAAGCTTTTTACTCTGGCAACATTCCTCAGTCAGCCCGTGGAGAATACAAAACATATTCTGTGCAAAAAGGCTTGCCACAAGCTCGATCAGTCATTGTGTAGTAAATTTATTTTGTATCTGTGAAATTTGTGGATGGGTCGCAATGCGTCTTGTTTAGCGTATTTAGTTTCTCTTGTGATTAATTTTCACTGAATTTACGAAATGTTCAGGGATAACTTCAAACGTGATACAGGTACATATATTTGTATTCGAGCTTCAGGGTTATTTTAAATGAAACAGTCGCTTCTTCGTTTATTAAACGCGAACATGAGAAGCAGACATACCGTCGCTATCTGCCCTAATAGTAATACAGTGATTTTTAATCAATACTTGTTACCATTGAAGGTATTAGATGGTCTTTTTATAACCCCACACAATATATCTCTATTCTCTGCTATTACGCATTGCTGCCACTAAAAGCTTTCGTATGTAGTATGTACCTATATCTATTTAATACATAAGAACGATCAAGGCACTAAACATGTGAGGCAACTTTATGTATACTGCTACCTAATATATTTATTTAATTTAATTAAATAAGAAATATAAAAGAAGATGAAAAATATAAAAGGTGATGAAAATTCTGTTGTATTTTGTAATGTATCAAACAAAAGCAATAATAATTAATCTTAACTCGTCATTTGAAATATTAAGTTATGGTAAGGTCATAAATACAACAAGTTGGCAGTTTTTTTGGGATTTCAGAACAAAATTTTGGGGTTATTCTCGTAAGTGTATTTTCAGACACCTTGACTAATCAGGTATTCACTAATTTAGTAATCAATAATACAGTTTCAATAATATTTTTTATCTTGTCTTGTCTTGTGTGTCCTGAACCATAATCATAAATTTTGTATACAGTGTAAATTATCTCAAAAAGAACGTTATAAACTTCCTATTTTAGCAACCTGTTTGTTTTGAAAATCACTGAATTGTTTTAATTTGATATAAGATTTTCAAAGCGAAAAATAATTAATCAATTTAAGATATTAATCAACTCTATTGGTTTAGGTAATTAAAGAAAATCCTCTTTACGATTTGTTTACCATGAAACGTAAAGAGGGTTTTAATAGATGACACAAAAATATGTTTTAACCAAATTACATTTATTTTCGATTGTTACAATAGTTTCTTCTTTTATTAATGTATGTAACTTCATTTATTCTTAAAGTACTCTTCGTAGATACTGCATGAGCACAATTTTTTAATTAGATTTATAATAATAATATTAAAAAAAAAAAAACTGTCTATTGTAAAGAGCCCAAAAAGAAAGGTTCTCTAACGGTCAATGAATTTTATTGTTCCTATGATGAAGTATGTCTCAGTTGTACTCCCAACCAAACCTTAATGAATATTAAGGTTGTCAAGTGACAGGTATTATGTTTTGGTCAGTTACTTGACAGCACTCTCGTCATGTGGGTTTTTTTTTGTTTACCTTTATTTAACTGCCTAAACCAATGGAGTATAGGTAATTCTTTCCTAAAAAGACATAACCTAGTATAAATGAGAAATTAATGCTTTCTTACACTTTCCAAAAAAAAACATGGTAGGTTTGGAAATGGCATTAAGACTGAAATTTGAAGAAAAAATTATCTATTTTAATATTTTGTTACTTCGTTTTGGCCATTTCACGATTTAGCTACTTTTTGCTCTTTGAGAATAGAATAGAAAGTGTTTGTTTTGTTGAGGATGAACAATATAATTATAGTCAATAAAATTGTGTCTCATTAGCCAGGGATCTGTATGTTAATATAAAAAAATTAAGGGGTCCTGATCACCTAAGTTTAATCAAATTAATATTGTATCAACAGATGGCAGCAGAGAAGAAATCAGTCAGAGTTCTTCACAAGTTACATCACTCAACTGTCGAACCATTAGAATCGGGTCATACAGATACACACCAAAAGAAAAGGTACAATATTTTATATAAGTTGTAACTTAATAACTTTAATTAAAAATATATATAATTTGAGTAAATTTACCATGCAGCATGAAAAATCTTTGACTATTTTGAATAACAAGTAATACATATTATTTAAAAAATATATTATAATTATTATAAAATCTTATCAACATTAATAGATAGGTAATTAAATAGTTAACCTAATCCAAACAACAGAGGGCCAATTCCTATATTTTTAAGAACAGATTAGGATACCTATTTAATTACCTATCTATTAGCAGTCTATGTATAATTGTAGTTTTGCCAGATTGAGACTGCAATTAGAATGCACAAACAACAGAGGGCCAATTCCTATATTTTAAGAACATGCATTCTAATTGCAGTCTCAATCTGACAAAACTACAATTATACATAGACTGCTAAAAACATAACCCTTCCTTTTATAGTTGGGTAGATATATAATCAATTCACCTACATTTTTGGCATTGATTGATTGTCATTGAGATGAAATTGGAATTTGAATGATTTTAAGTATGAGAAATTGACCTTCAGATCTCTAAAACATATGTTTTCTTTTTACAGGTATACATATCAGCAAAAGGCATAAAAATTGTTGCACCCTCACTTAAAAATGAATCAAGAGATGTGGCTCTACAAATACAACTCAAAGAAGTTGTCAGAATATTGGTACATTTTGGTAAAGGGTTACCTGTCATTTTTTTATACACTATGAGCAAATGTGGTGGCTATATTAGGAAAGTATTGGATATGACGGAGGAATCTGGTAATTTCATTCACAAACATTTTGTATACTGAGTTTGAAAAAAAATTAAAGTAGCTGTTGTAACTTTTTGTAATGTTTTTACAGGTCCTTATTATAATCCAATGTCAAAGATAGACCCTTTCAAAAGGATAACATTGCTACCAGAAACGATATCAGATGAAGCAAAAATGACATTAAAAGTTTTATTTGGTAAAGTAATGGACGAATTGAATGCTCGGGAAGCCAATGATATATTAGTGAGAACCTGTCCTAAAGAAAGCAATAATGTTGCAAGAATGGCAACAAGATTGTCAAGTGCGGCCATTGCATCTGGAGCTAAGAGGTGTGTGGCCCAGTTATTTAAATATTATTTTATGGTCAGCTTATCTATCCCACTCATTTATTATTCAATTTAAGGGTTAGATTTTGACATGTATTTTGTATATTTACAGTTCGAACCCTGCAGAAATAAGGCAGATCTTAATTTATCCACCTGGGAAAGGTGGTATACCTATAAACACTGAAGACTACATGTGCCTAGCCCAAGATCAGTTTCTAAATGATGTTATCATAGATTTTTATTTGAAACATTTAGTTCATGATGTTTTAACAACTCGTCAGAGAGAAAAGACTCATATTTTTAGCACATTTTTCTACAAAAGGCTTACTACTAAACCATGCAAAGTGAACAAAAGTTCGAATCCTCATGAATGGGATAGTAATTTAACTCCCGCCCAAAAGCGACATGCAAGGGTCAAGACGTGGACAAAGAATGTTAACATCTTTGAAAAAGATTTTATCGTAGTTCCTATTAATGAAAATTGTCACTGGTTTGTTGCAATTATCTGCTACCCAAGCTTAGATGGCTGCCGGAGCACGATAGATAACAGACTCGTTACCCCCCAGGAGATTAAAAGAAAAGGTGAGATGCAACATATCAATATTTTTATTTACTAATTCTTTTTTATCATACTTGTATCTTAAACAACTTTCTTACAATTTCAGAACGTAGATCGTCAATGCAAATAGGAAACACAACTATCACACCACTAAATAAACAAGAACAACTTACATTAAGTTGTGACTCGGACAATCTTAGTGAACGAGATGAGGCTGAAGCTGAGGTAGTCTAAGATTATAATAATTCGCAACTATCATTCATACTTAAAAAATACAGTTTTTTATATAAGTATATATTACAGGAAAGCGATTTGGACATGCAGTGTGATTCAGATGAAGAAGAAACAGAAAAAAGTCCTGTCGAAAAGAAGGTTGAAGTTCAACCAAATAGAAAAACTGAACCTATTAAACAGTATGTATTTATATTATCTATATACTATAACATTCGTCGAAGTTATAATTTCTGACCAATATAATTATTCTGTATCTGATCTACTTTTACTATGAATTGATTACTGCAACTTTTATAGCAATTTAAAGCAGCTGTTATAGTCTGATTTTCTTTCATTCTCAGATCAGCATTGGAAACATCCGTAAATCAGCATGGAAAAGATTCGATTATTAGGTGTGTTTTAACACCTAACATAAAAATTCTATCTGGATTGTCTAGTTTTTTAAAGAACTTTATGTACTAAATTATGCTCATGAATATTTTTCATTTCAGGCCATGTATACTTATATTTGATTCATTAGCTGGAGCATCTAGATCCAGAGTTGTAGCCACATTAAGAGATTACCTCACTTGTGAATATCAAGCTAAAGTATGTATATTTGTAATCAAGCAACAAGTAACACAAAGCAAGTAATATCTAGTTTACATCTGTTTAACAATTTTTTTTATGTTGCAGGTCTCTCAAAATAAAATTTTCAATAAGGATAACATCAAAGGAAGTTGTCCTAAAATACCTCAACAAAACAATTTTACAGATTGTGGGTTGTACTTGCTGCAGTATGTTGAACAATTTTTTAAAGTGAGTATTAAAACTATAATTAAATAAATATTCCAAGTCATACTAAGTCCATTGATAAGATTACCAAACTAAATATTGATTTTGTTTTCAGGATCCTATATTAGACTACTCATTGCCTATAAAACAACTAGCCAGTTGGTTCGACGAAATTGTCGTAACTCGGAAACGTGAAGAGATCTCAAATTTATTAAAAATATTGATGCACAAATATAACCCAGATTCGCATTTGGCTTTGCCTGATATTACATTCCCTACTTTAAATGGTATGTATTAGGAATGAGAATTAGCATGAAGTATTTGTAGTAAGTGTTCTAGATTCTCAGTGTTCGGAATTAGAAATAATTTTGAACTCACCATTATAAGGTAACACAAGCTTGTGAATAGAAACAAATGATAGCTTGAAGTTCATATGAATGTATGTACCTAGCATCAAGCTCATTTTGATGCTTGACACAACTATTTGATAATAAAAAAATAAAAAAGATGTGAATAGAAACTTTTTTAAACTGTTAGATGCTACTACCTGAAGCTAAACCTTCAACATTTTTGGCCCGGTAGTATATGTGTTAATATTCCGTTCCACATTTTAGGTAAATTGATTGAAACTGAAGACCAACAAGAAGAAGGCTCTGACGGCGATAAAGGCAATTCAAGTAAATCACAAAAATCCGAAGGAAAAGAGTCTGAACCACCGACTCTGACATTACTTAAACAAATGCCAACAGGTGACATAGTAGTGAAGCGAAATTATGCTGACTCTTCCGACACTATTCACTTGCGAAAAACTATAAGACTTTCAAGTGATGCAGAAAACAGATCTATGGTCCAAATAAAGCAAGAATTTATTAAGAAAGGTGATAGCGAAAATCAAATCTTGATTCCTATTAAGTTACATACACATACAAGTGACTTAGTTAAAGACATTCAAAATACTTTAATAGTTAATAAGAATAATAAAACTTTGGGTGATAAAAAGCATGGTGTACATAATCAGAATGTATCAAATATGAACTGTATTCGACAAAACATTGGTGAAAGTGACAGCCATCATTCATTCCTGAAATCGAGAAGGGTAAACAAACTTGATGATGTGATGAATGAAACGAGTAAAAAATTCAAAAAGAATGAATGTTGAAACTTGTTGCCTGTCCATATACCATGTCTATTAAATTATTAATAATTTAATAAAGTGTATAGTTGTTTTATGGACTTGTAAATATTAGTAATTAATACTATTAACAATATGTATTTAATACTGTACCTATTTTATAATATAAAGATAATTGTAAAGATTTAAAATTTTACTTGTGTATCATATTAGCTTCCACGAAATACAAAACTGAAAGAAAATTAAAATGTGACTATCTTTCATTTTGTTAATTTTTTTTATTTAAATAAAGTTATTTAATAAGCTCTTAGACGAAAAAATTAAACGAAATGAATTAAAATGTTGCTATGTTTATTAGTATTTCCTCTTTTAGAACTATACTCCCAAAGTCCCAAAAACGTGTCTTTCACAGTCAGTCAGTCTCAGTTAATTTTTTTCAGTGCTTTGATTTATTATTTACATTGAGGCCGGACGGAATTGCGTGTCTAGTCTGGTCAGATGAGTAGGCCCTACAGTTACGACCATACAAATATATTACTATGGACATTTCATGATTGATGACAGCAAATAATAATATGTGATCGTATACAAGTGGCAGTAGTAGAAATATGTTACATCGAAGGAACATAAATTAGGTAGGGTGATTGCGCCGGTTAGCGACCAGTTAGTTGAGTTCCTAACTTTGGACGAATCAAAATATACGCCATTTACACGCAAAGTAGTTGCCGACAGTGTAAATTGGTTCTAAATATAGTCTAGTTATGAAATTAAATATAAAATAGCACGCTTCCATTCATAAATTATGGAAAAAGTGCAAAAATAGCCGAAATGCTAGTTATCGACCACTTATTTTGGTTGGCGACCACTAGTACGCTAGATTACGACCACTGTTAAAAAACATAAAAATAAAACCACTTTTATGGATAAAAAATATTATTTATTTTTCACTTTAGATCAAACATCTAATAATCATCAACACAAATAGTATTTAATCATCGGATTTAACTTTTTTTATTAAATTAATCAAATAAAGTAAATCTTTTTCGTTGCGCGATTTAACCTGGTACAAATTTCGATATCCCTTTGGAGCAAAAAATGTATCAAGTTTTAGGGCATAGAGAAGTCACTTTGTCCTGTTCCACACCAATTTGTCCTGGACGATCTTCTTTGAAGGGATTCTTTGATAGGTACATGGTTAATGACAAAAAAAAATTGACAGTATTCAGAAGCTTCTGCTTCTTAATTGGGAATCCGCACTTGGCAACGGGCAAGCGGGCGGAGTTCCAGTCATGAGAGCTAGAGAGTCTCTTTAACTCCGTCATCCATGAGGGTATAACGCCCGAGGCGTGGAGCAGCGGTGCGATGGTTCTGTTCTTCAAAAAAGGTGACAAAACCTTGCTAAAGAACTATAGACCCATCTCACTTCTGAGCCACGAATACAAGCTGTTCTCGAGAATCGTCACGAACCCTCTCACCAGGAGACTTGACGACCCAGCCACCAGAACAAGCCGGATTTCGAAAAGGCTTTAGTTCCGTAGACCACATCCATACTGTTCGGCAAATTGTACTGAGAAAGTACTGCAAAGATCGAGGGGTATAATCAGCTACTGTGTTTGGCATTTGTGGACTACGATAAAGCATTCGACACCATCGAAATATGGGCAGTTCTGGCCTCTCTGCAACGATGTTGAATTGACTGGCGCCATATCGAAGTGTTGAGATGCTCGTATGACACTGCCACAATGACTGTTCAGAACCAGGATGAGAAAACGAGCCCCATCCAACTGCTCAGAGGAGCGAGACAGGGGGATGTGATATCCCTGAAACTGTTTACCAATGCTCCAAGTCTTTTTCTTCCTTTTAGGGACTTGCTTCCGAAGGCTTCATCTTGAAAAAACTACATAAACTAAATCAAATAATCACATGTGCTCGAATACTGAACATACTTAAGCTAAACTTTAGTTTGCGGCCATCGTTCTTTTCGTACTAAATCTTGGTGGTCGCAAACTAGTACCGTACTTTTCTAACTGTAGTGTTACACCTATTAGAACAAACATATTAAATAAGCAACGATAGCAGTACGTCGAGATACGTCCTTTTAGCATGTTCACAAGTATAAGTAATTAAGATCAAGTTATTGGAACCTCATATAACAATGGAATCTAATCACCTCCTATTCAAATAAAACTCCAGTAAGTTATGACAAAGCTATCCCCAAGAAATAAAACACAAATTGCTCATAACAGCGAATATTATATTTAAATGAGTAAACCGAGAACATATAGGAAATAAGGTAATACTTAGCTTCTTAATCAGAATATCTTACACAAATTATATTTACTTAGATATATTTTTCAATGCACCCAGAAGAAGAAATAAAAATGAACTGCCTCAAAATCCTCCCGGCAAAACCCAAAACACTTCGTTATTCTTTATTCTTTCAAATCTTCAGTCCTGATTGGTTCGCGGTGATGGCGGGCTGATGGCGTCTCCCTATTGGTCGACGCCCGACGTTAGTACCGCAAACATCCACCGATAGCAGCACCTTTGCTTGGCGACAGCTGTTGCGTGATGACAACCGCTAAGTGTTACTATGCGGTCCGTCTCGCCATCTAGCGCCTAGTGTGCGGAATATTCACACTCGTCCATCCTGACGCCTTTGCGACTCTGCAAAGGAAGAGAACAAAAGACTATATGTAATTGTTCAAAAATAGCAAACCCAGTCCTAAAAAAAAGAAAAGAAAACTCAATTCTATGAACCGTAAAACAATATTTGGTCCATACATAATAAAAAGCACATCATAGCTATGTCCTTTAAATGAATCATTATCAATCATCAAGTCAAATCATTCCAAAAGTAAAAAGATAAGTATCTACTTGTTTACCAAAACCAGTTTCCAAAAATACCCATAGATTTACATCAGTGAAAATACCATAATTTTCCAACCCATAACATTTCACAATCGCTTTCAAAACATTTCCGTCAGTAACTCCAATTTTAAACCATTCAATTAACATAATAGTTCCGATCACAATCCAAATTATTTGTACCATTACATTATTCCACTCATCAAAATTAGTATTAACCTGATTTTTCCTGGAATTCATTAAAGTTCATCCTTCAAGCAAGTCGATTAATTCCTCCGTGCTGTCCACTTCTGTATCATTTGAACTAGCGCCCGAATCATCCTCCCTCTGAAAAGGTTTTAACGAGTCCGACGACACAAGAGCTCTGAATCGCTTATACCCTTTCACACCTTTCAGCGAAGTAATCATGTACCTATCATTACCTGCTACCTTCGTTACCTTATAAGGCCCGCTGTACTTTTCCTTCAGTTTTCGTCGAACGTTCACATTTCGGTCAGCAGCTCCTTTCCATAATACTAAATCGTTTACCTTGTATTTTGTTGGAGGTTTACGCTTTGCATTAAAATATTTACGCATTTTCTCTGCCGTCCGGTTTAGGTTCGCTGTAGCTTCGGTCCTAGTGCGTGCAGCTGTCGCCTCGTTATCCACGATGTTATCTCCCATACCTTGATACCTGCTGCGAGTCGCTGAAAACATGAGCCTGTATGGTGTAAATCCAGTCGAACCGTTTAGTAAATTATTCATTCCCCAGGTGATGTTTGCGATCCGAGTATCCCAATCCTTTTCATCTTCCACGCTTGTATTGAGTGAATCTAGTAATGTACGATTATACCTCTCCACTTGTCCATTTGCGCGTGGACATGCTACAGCATTGATTATGTGTTTTATTTGATTATCCAAACAAAACTGTTTGAAATGTTTACTTTTGAAACTCGTACCGCTGTCGGATATAATTCTCTTTGGATAACCAAATAAACAAAAAATGTCATTTAAAGATTTTATTACCTCTCGAGTCTTTGTAGTTTTAACTGGTACCGCCCATGTAAATTTCGTGAAGGCATCGACCACCATTAGTACAAAACTGTTGCCTGCTCGACTTTTGCAGAAAGGACCGAGATGGTCAATGTGCAGAGTGTGCATTGGTTCCGGAACTTTTTCAATGGGGTGTAACTCACCTTCAAGTCTTCCGTACTGTCCCCTCTTGTAAAGACAGTCTAAACATGAGTTGACATATTTTCGTATGAAACGTGTCATTCCTGGAAACCAAAAGTTACCTTTGATAATTTCCTCACACCGCTTCAGGCCTGGATGTCCGATGCAGTCATGATACTTCCTCATGACATTCCACCTTCCATATTTAGGGACTACTAACCGCTGTTCTCCATCCTTAACGAGCTTGTATACTCGACCATCTTTCAGCTTGTAATTTTTCTGTATATCTGGATCGTTATCCCCAGATTCTAATTTTGTTCGAATTATGCGAATCCTCTCATCTTGATCTTGAAGACATACTAACCAATCGAATACGTCAATCACGTTGATATCTACTACTAAGGGAGGGTCTACCGGAAATCGGCTCAGCGCATCCACGTGCCCATGAGACTTACCTGGCCTATGAATGACTTCCATGTCGTACTCCTGAATAGATAACCACCACCTTGCTATTCGAGGTAGTAGATCCTTTTTCAAGAAAGTGTCTCGAACGGCTGCACAGTCTGTCACCACCTTAAAATAATTACCTGCTAAGTAAATTCTAAATCTCCTCAACGATTCCACTACAGCCAATGTTTCCAATTCGTAGGAATGATACATAGCTTCTTCTTTGCTTGTTTTTCGGCTGAAATACGCAATGGGTTTCATACCACCATCCTGATCCTGTAATAGAATGCCAGCTACACCTTTACTGCTTGCGTCAGTATGAACTTCTATGTCACCTTTCCTACAAAATAATGAGAGTATCGGTCGAGTCGTCAAAATCTTCTTCAGTTGATCAAAAGCTCTCTGCTGTGCTGGATCCCAAACCCATGTTGCATTCTTTTTTAGCAACCCGTACAGAGCATACGTGACAGACGCATAATCTTTAACAAATTTCCTGAAATAACTAGTCAGACCTAGATACATCCTAAGTTCGTGTACATTCTTAGGTTCTTTATAGTTGACCACAGCATCGATTTTCTTACTACCAGGCCTAATACCTTTCTCGCTGATCTCGTAACCGAGGTAATCTATTTTTTTTTGCAAGAAAAAACACTTATCAAGGTTTAACGTCAATTTTGCGTCCCTTATTATTTCCAAAACTACCCGAAGCAGATGGAGGCCTTCCTGTTCAGTTTTGGTAGGTAGCAACAGATCATCTATAAATGGAAGCACCTTATCATGACGTAACGAAGAAAATATCTTGTCCATAAGACGCTGGAAAATTGCTGGGGAATTGGCCAAACCGAAGGGCATACGCAAAAATTCATAGTGGCCCTCAGGCGTGACAAAACCAGTTCTGTGAATTGAAGCCTCCGCTACTGGAATCTGGAAAAAACTTTGCGACAAATCAAGACTCGTAAAAAGTTTCTTCCCACCTAGTTTTTCGATTTGTTCTTCTATGATGGGCAGAGGATATTTATCTTTCGCTGTAATACTATTTAATTTTCTAAAATCCACACAAAACCGATAATCTCCGTTCTTTTTCCTAACTAATACAATGGGACTGGCATAATTAGACGACGATTCTCTAATAATACCGTTGGATACCATATCTTCAATCTTTTCTCGTACTATTGCCTTTTCTGAAAAAGAAAGCCTGTAAGGACGATAACAAACCGGCTTATCAGAGTTAAGTTCGATATTCAATTCTATTTTGTCAGTCCTGCCTAATTCTCCTGTATCTATAGAAAAACAATCTGAATATTCCTTTAAAATCTCTACTAACTCTTTAACTATCTGTGGATCTCCGGATCCACATTTGATTTTGGTTGTATCAATGCTCATGATCGAAACAAGATTATCTGCAGATTTACCAAGAGAACAACCAATTTCTCGAGTAACCAATCCACGAGCAATAACCTGGTCTTTCTGGAAACGCAGTGGCTTTTTACCGTGATTAACTATGAAAATGGTCTGTACTGGAAAACAATTCATAGAAGCAGGAATGCTATAGTTATAACCATTACAAACAATTGTACGACTATCCACAAACAGTAGAGTTGACTTGTCAAATTCAACATCATTGTACGTGTCAACAAACAAGGATGAATAAGCTGGAACGACAGTGTCTGTAGAGCACAAAATGTTAACCTTATCGACACATGTACCCACTTGCAAAGAATTTATTTCAACCGATTCAACTTTATTTTCATCTGTTACTGCATATCCTAAAAAGACGGTAGTACCACAAATTGTAAGCTTGAATTTTTCATTGTTCAAAATGGGCTGTCCAATAAAAACGTCAGCTCTGTTTACGGCAGCATCCACGACAACTGCGTCTGAACAAACCTTAACTTCATCTATTACGAACTCTAATGATACCTGTCCGTGAGCTTTAATTGGTGGTCCACCAAACCCGTTGACAAAAACGACACAAGGTTGCATTGCAACACCAAGCTTTAGAACACAATCATGAGTGATGAGATTGACTTGAGCCCCCGTGTCTAAATAAGCGGTACCTTTTAAACCATTAATTAAGACATGTTTAAAATAACATTCATTTACCTGTATTTGTACAATGCTGACAGCCTTTTGATAACACTGCTCCTTTTTGTGGTTGGTTTTCCCACAGATTTCGCATTTTATAGCGTTAGGATTGTTGGGGCACGACCGAACAACGTGCCCTGACTCGTTACAAAGAAAACAAGTAACACCTGGCTTTCGTTCTTTTGGATCTCTAATTGCTTCTTTTGAAGACGATGCGGAATCTCGACCTCGAAGAACGTTTCTCTGACTTTGATTAATTTTTTTGTCGTCATTCATGCACAGAAAGTGAGAATAAAGCTCGCTTGGGGTTTTATAATTACCAGCCCTTGCAGAAGTTCTCATGTGGAACGGCAACCCTTCTATGATGCAGGAAACCGCTTTTTCTCCAATGATTTCACACTTAGTTAACATGGTACATTTCGAATAATAATAATGAGTCATCGTTTCATTGAATAACTTTTTCCTACTTAACATTTCCCTCAATGCGTCTGCGTAATCTATGCTTTGAGGGAACGCTTCCAGAATTTTTTGTTTCCATTCCGGCCACGTAAACTCATAGCTTCGAAGTGCGCCATGCCACAACTTCGCTAATCCAACAAGTCGTGCCTGCATATAATAACTTTTAACATTGTCGTTCCATCCATGTATGGCACCTAGTTGCTCTACTTTGTTAAGCCACTGAGATGCAGGTAGCTCCGGTTTTTCAGGATCGAATTCCGGTATTATATCCGGCTTAACCATCACACCCGAATAATATGGAACCGACCTACCGGATTCATTTGAAAAGCCAGGTGGAAAGCGGCCTCGATAGTCCCGGACTGGCGAACGTCCCGGCCGCCACGTGTCGCGGGAGCAGCTACGGCGCTCCGGCTGCGGTCGCTCCATCCGCCGGTGACTCCATCTGACAGGGCTGCGGGACCGGCTGCGAGACCGGCTGTGACCATCGGAACTCATGGCTTGGCTGAGAACTGCTCCAGATCGCTATCCCACTTCTGAAAATTGTTACACCTATTAGAACAAACATATTAAATAAGCAACGATAGCAGTACGTCGAGATACGTCCTTTTAGCATGTTCACAAGTATAAGTAATTAAGATCAAGTTATTGGAACCTCATATAACAATGGAATCTAATCACCTCCTATTCAAATAAAACTCCAGTAAGTTATGACAAAGCTATCCCCAAGAAATAAAACACAAATTGCTCATAACAGCGAATATTATATTTAAATGAGTAAACCGAGAACATATAGGAAATAAGGTAATACTTAGCTTCTTAATCAGAATATCTTACACAAATTATATTTACTTAGATATATTTTTCAATGCACCCAGAAGAAGAAATAAAAATGAACTGCCTCAAAATCCTCCCGGCAAAACCCAAAACACTTCGTTATTCTTTATTCTTTCAAATCTTCAGTCCTGATTGGTTCGCGGTGATGGCGGGCTGATGGCGTCTCCCTATTGGTCGACGCCCGACGTTAGTACCGCAAACATCCACCGATAGCAGCACCTTTGCTTGGCGACAGCTGTTGCGTGATGACAACCGCTAAGTGTTACTATGCGGTCCGTCTCGCCATCTAGCGCCTAGTGTGCGGAATATTCACAGTAGGTATCACATAGCGACCACCTTTTAGGACCAATATTTGTGGATAAATTAAATAAGTTTTATCAAAAAAACATGGTCGTTTACTGAAGAATTGCAAGTTTAGGCTTTTACAACACCAAAACCCTAAATAGTGTAACACAAAATAAAACATTGAGAACATAATAAGCAAAACAAAATAAAACTGTGTGAGTCAGAATACGACCACCTGGTCGCTTTCTAACGTATTATTAAAATATGCATTTCAGTAACCGACCACTGGGTTTTAGTTTAATATATGGTAAAAATTGACTTAAATGCAATTAAATAATTGAAATCAATACATAATTGAAGTACCCACGTTTCTAATTTGAGTAAAAAACTTAAAATAAGTAGCAAAACTTAGCTTGGAACGCCGCGCGCCTTGCTAATTTTTTGCTCTTGCGCAGCACATTCACACACCACTTACTCAACACGAGAATTTAGCGTAATTTTTCTTTTGGTCAAGCGGTTCGTATAAAATTTAGTAAATTCTTATTATGTAACTATTCAAATAATATTTAAGACATACTATTTATTGTTATGTCTTAAAGAAAGGTTATTATCTTTAATTAAAGCAACCTAGTCAGACAAGTGGTCGGTTACCGGAGGTGGTCGCGAAACCGGCGCACCGACCCTACCTATCTGACGAGACAAAATCAGAAATCTTTATCTAACTCAACTCAAGCAAGGTCTCTGGGGTAGCCCTGCTACACCTCAGACACCTTTCTCTATTTAAGATTCCTGAGTAACAGACCACCCGGCTCTTACATAGGACATGATAATGGTAGTCATACTCATCACATTTTTTACGAAAATTGCTTTTCCCAATGCAGGGGCGTTAATCGTTGCGGAGTTCTCTTGGTACTTCACCATCAGCTCCACTTCTCTATATCATTGTGACGAGCATAAATTGCTTGGCAACCATATTAAAAGTAATCGAATCGCAACCCGTGTTATAGGTACCGGTAAACCGGGGTTACTTTGAATCGCGGGGTAACTGATAGAAACTTCCATTTCATTTATAATCGTGAATTACTTAAAAAACGAAACGCAATTAGGTAGTTTTTTTTCTGAGTTATGAACACTGAACAACTGTTTAATCCTTTCCTGAGGACACGCTGGGAATCCACCAATCATTTTAATTGAAAAAGGTAAATATATTGTCATTCAAACAATCAAATCAATTGTTAGATCAAAGTTGGGGTAACTTTGATCTAACAATTGATTGCGACAATATTTATTTTTCTAGTTGATAGATTTTTATTTTTTAAATTGTATTGGCATTATAATTGGGTAATTATATTTAAATTGTATTGGCATTGTAATTGGATTTATTTAATTGCGTAATCACTTTGCAATTACGCAATAATTACTTTGTAATTACGCAATAAAATAAGGGGTATCAAAGTAACCCCATCCTACGTATAACTTTGATCAGGCAGTTTAATTTTTTTTTCTCAAAATCAAGCCAATTTTTTTCACTTATTATTACAGGAATCGAGAGTAATAAAAAACCGATCACTAGATTTATTTAGTATTTTTTTACACCCACGAATTTAAAAGATATGAACCTTCAAAGTTTAATATTGATCAAAGTAACCCCGGTCTACGGTAGTTATTAGTGAGCAGTTCTGGTGGCTATCTGGTCTTCGTCATCAGTTCCACATCACCAAATTGTGCTTTCAGAGAGCAACTGCACGAGAACTAACTACTATAATAAATTCCCAAATCGCTTTGTGTGCCTATAATATTTGAAGAGTTCCCTCGATTTCTAAAGGATCCCATCATCAGATCCTAACCTGATTACAATGGGACCATCTGGGAAGTTTAAACCCTTTCAAACAAAAAAAAAAATCCGTCCTAAATGACGGGGTATGCCTGAACATACCTACATAAAAATTTACAAACATCCGAATTGACAACCTCTCCATTTGGAAGTCGTTTAAAAAAAACATTTTTTAGCTGTACCTATTCTGTAGCATCTATTTGCTATTTATTGACATTGGTATCCTCGAGTAAGGATTGACGGACACCCTTTGAATTGCTCTAATTTTTTTTTGTTTTTCTTACGTAATTTTTAAATCGCGTTTACATTTTTTTTACAACTTCGGCTAAATCTTGTTACAACTATGGTTACAAGTTACAACAATAAATTTTCGATTCATGGTTAAGGCTCTTAATCCATAAGCCAAATTGAAATTTTGCCTGGCGATCATCCCTTCCTGCCTGCCCTGCCCATTTTAGATTACCGGCCTTTTCCCAATGCTTTTCCCCGACATTTTTTTTTTTTTTTTTTTTTGTCTAGGGCATCTCGTAGCTCACCTCTGAGGTGATGACTACTTAACCGGTCAATCCTGCGGCTGCCTTAAGCTACTAACTTAAAGCCTCCAGCCAGGGGCAAAACTATTCTAAATTAAAACTAGGCGAACGCTCGCTAAGGGCACCCCCTGTGGGGTACGGACCTCGGCTTAGGGCGTCGCTAGGGGGGAGGACAGCAAGTTGGGACAGGCTGGATCAAAGATGATTCATTATTATTAATCGGGGAATTTAAGACTACATTTCTCAGCAAAACGCGGGCTGGCGCTTCTGCGAGCAAGGGTCGGTGGGGAGTATTATTTACTCGGGCGGGTCGCGATCGCGGAGGACCTCGGCGGCGAGGTCGGAATGCGGGTCGGTGTCTGTGTTTCTTGTGCACTGTACTTGTGGCCCTATTGCTCTCCTGGAGGAGGGTTATGGGGTCGTCTGGGTCGGTAAGGATTTGCCTTGGGCGGCGGGTCTGACTGATTCTACTCGTGACATAATTGGCGGCCTCGACAACCAGAGGGTTGCGATGTTTGGCGGCGGACTCAAAGAAACGCTTGGAATTGCGTTTGAGAAATTGGTGGATTGTGGGGATCTTTAGGTCGAGATGGAGGATCTCGTTCCTAACGTACCAGGGGGCACCGGTGATTTTCCGGAGAAATCTATTTTGGAGCGTTTGCATCCTATGAATATGTCGGGGTTTTGCGTGTGCAAATACGGCTCCCGCATAGGTCATGATGGGACGAACGCACGCCGTGTACGTACGCAATTTGCACTTAAGTGACATTTTGCTACGTGCATTCAGGACAGAGTGGAGTCTACCGAGGACGAAAGCGGCTCGCGAGCGGACCTGCTTTATGTGCTCACTGAAGGTGAGATGCTGATCTAGGACGACACCTAGGTATTTGGCTCGCTTCTCCCAAGGGATAGGCTTGCCGAACATGGTGATGGGTCGGGGGGGTTTGAACCTTTTGCGCGGTTTCCTAAAGAGAATCGCTTGGCTTTTATCCGGGTTAACTTCGATCCTCCACTTTCTAAACCAGGTGCCGAGCATGTCGACTGAGGTCTGGAGAGTGTGGGCTATCGAGTCAGTGCTGGTTCCCTTGTAGTAAATGGCCGTATCGTCTGCGAACAGAGCCAACTGCGCCCTTTTACTCTTTGGGATATCACTGGTGAAAAGCGTGAAGATTAGGGGGGAGAGCACAGAGCCTTGAGGGACTCCTGCGCGGATAGGACGAGGGGAGGATATCGCTCCTTCGATACGGTAGCGGAAGGTGCGGTTTGACAAAAAGTCCCGTAAGATGAGCACGAGACGGTCCGGCACACCGAGTTTGTAGAGCTTATATAATAAGCCGTTGTGCCAGACTTTGTCGAACGCTTTCGCTATATCGAAGAATATTGCACCGGTTATCAAGCCGCGCTGGAAGCCAGCGCATATGCTTTCAATAATCCGGTGGGCCTGATGTACGCTAGAGTGCTGGGTTCGGAATCCAAACTGTTCGTTGGGGATGAGGCCCTTGGTTTCGGCAAAATCTCTGAGGCGCTTATAAATAAGCCTCTCATAGACTTTGCCGAGTACCTTGAGCAAACTGATGGGGCGGTAACTCGACGGCTCGGTCTTGGGCTTGCCGGGCTTCGGTATGCCGATGACCGTGGCTTCTTTCCATGCTTGGGGAAAGATGTTATTGCTTAGGGCACCATTGAAGATGGTGGCCAATAGCATTATCAGGTGGGCAGGGAATAGCTGGATCACCCTATTGGTGATTCCATCTGAGCCGGGGGCTTTGCGGGTTTTCAGACCTTTGATGATGTCATGCACTTCGTCTGGAGTGACGGGAGGCAGAGGACTATCAGGGTCTTCAACGGGAGGGAGAGAGGATCTACGTTCGACCTCGGCGTCGACCTCTAGGAGGTGAGCTTGGTCTACCGGTTGGGAGCTAGGGGAGCATTGAGCTTCTAGACTGTCTGCTAGGCATTCAGCCTTTTCTAAGTCCTCGAACGCGATGGTCTTGTCGGGACGGGTCAGGGGGGGCATGGAGGCCACTTGCTGGGACTTGAGTTTCCTCTGAAGTTCCCAGAATGCCAGGTGGGTGGGCTCTAGTTCGCTGAGCATCTTGTCCCAGCCCGTGTCACGCAGCTCCTGTATGCGTGTCTTTACAGTTCTCTGTAAATAGCGCATATGGGCTTTGTTAGCGGAGCAGGGAAAATTGCTGTAGGCATGAACGGCCGCGTTCTTCTCAGTCAGCAGCGCGCGTACATCGTCCGGCAGGCTCCAGCGAGGGTCGCCCGACGCTGAAACCTCCCTAGAGCAGTCGCTCAGGACTGATTGTACGTGCTCCGTGAGTGAGTCGATCGCGGCCGTCGTGTCCGCGATAGAGTCGAATTTGTCGGGGATGGCGTCCAATTGGGGGGACGTGTTGGATTTCAGCTGGGTGCTTACTTTCTTCCAGTCCGTTACCCTTTTGGTGAGAGCGGGTTGAGAGGGGTCGGGGAGACCTATGCGGGGGGCCATTTTTATGACTACTGGGCGGTGGTCAGAGTTAAGCTCTTGCACCGTTTCTATGGATTCTAACCTTAGAGCGACGTTCTTAAGGAGCGCCACGTCTATGACGTCGGGGTTATGATGGGTAACGTGGGGAAAGTGAGTTGGGGTCATCGGGGTGATGACGTCAAAATTGAGAGAATTAGAGAGGTCGAACAAGTGTCGCTCTCTGGTACAGGTTCTGGAACTATTCCAGGCGGGATGCTTGGCATTGAAATCGCCCGCTAAGATAGCAGAGTCATTCATGCCGAGTAGGATAGAGAGGTCGTCTGAGAGGAGTTGGAAGTTCTCCGAAGTATTGAGGGGTGGGATGTAGACCGATACTAGTGAGATCGGCTGATGGCCGGTCATGCCTAAGCGGCAGATTGAGACTTTTAATCGTGAGAGGGGAGGAGGGTCTATTGGGATGCAATATAGATCCTTTTTATAGTAAATAAGGGTGCCGCCCAAGTGACATCGCGTCCTGTCATTGCGAACTATGCGATAGTTGGCAATTGACGGGTCGCGGTTGCATGGCTTGAGAAAAGACTCTTGGATAAGGAGGATGTCAATTTGATGGTCGCGAAGGAAAGTCGCGATCTCATCCCGTTGGCCTCTAATGCCATTGGCGTTGAAAAAACCTAACTTGAGGGATCGGGGTTTGAACCTAGTATTGATGGTGTTATACATTATGGGTTCTAGTAGGGGTGCTGAGGGAGGTCAGGGCTTGCGTGATCTCGGGATACGCATTGTAGATGGCCTGCAACCTGAAGAGGTCGCCAGCGGCCTGAGCGGCCAGGATTTCCTGGGCCATTTGGATAGCGCGAGGGGAGAGGAAGGCTATAAAAGTCGAACTAATGATATTATAGGCCATGCTAGGGCCGACTGTGGGGGGGGCTGAGGTTGGGGGACGCGATGCTACTGGAGCAGGTGCGGGTTTGACGAGGGGCGCGGTGATGCGAATGCGGGGGTCCATGAGACGGGGGATGGTGGTGGTTTGGGGGGGGTAGGGGCAATGGGTTGGGAGGGGGGTATGGGTTGAGAGGGGGGTATGGGTTGAGAGGAGGGTATGGGTTGAGAGGGGCCTATGGGTTGAGAGGGGGCCAGGGCTGAGAAAGCTTGCTGGTGGTGGAGGTAATTCCACGGACTTGGCCTCTGAGGGCTTAGTCGCTGGGGCATCTGAGCTGAGGGTACTTTAAACCCTGAAGGAGCTTCCCTTTGCTGACGAGCGTCGAAACGTTTGGTCAGCTTGGGGGACGTGGATTTGGGGGCTTTTGGGCAGCCGCGGTAATTAGCCGGGTGACCTACTTGCCCGCAGAGGACACAGCTGGGTGGGTCGGGGCATAAGGAGTGGTCCTTTGGCCGGGTGCACTCGGGAGTGCCGTGCTCGCCCAGGCACTTGACGCACCTGGGTTTTGCGTGGCAGTTCCTCTGTGAGTGGCCGTAAAGCTGGCACTGGTGGCATTGGCCAATAGCACCGTTTTTCCAGGGCTTCTCAATAGAGAAACCCACGAGGGAACATAGGGATTTCAATTGGAATATAGGGTGGTGACCCTCTACCGGGGAGCAAACAACGAGGATCATGTCGTATGCCTCACCGCGTTTGCCGCGGTGCATACGGTGGACCTCATCGACGGGGATCTTCTGCGACTGAAGGTCGGCTAGAATATCCGAAGGGGGGATTTCCTTCGGGATCCTTTTTATGACGACGCGGATCTGACGTTCTTCTGGGAGGGAGAAGGAGTGGTATGACACTCGTCTCTCTCTCAGTAGCGTTGTGAAAGCCCTATAGTCACGGGACGTAGGGACGGTAACTTTAATACCCTGCTGGGTGTTCCTGGCGCTGGTGTATGCAATCTTTTGATCGCAACACCACTTTGAAATGTCCGTCCATTTCCCCTTGTCCTGTACGAACACGGGTGGTGGCGGAGGGACCTTTTTTGGCCCAGAAGTAGGTGGGGTGGGGGCAACCTGCGCGGAGGTTGACGCTATCGGGCGGGGGGCGGGGGAGGGGGAAGCTACGGGGGCACAAGTAGCGGGTAGGGCTAGGGAAGGGAGGGGCGACTCAGAGTCCTCTACCGCAACGACCTTGCTGGCCTGGGTGGAGCTCTGCTTCTTGATCTTCCTTTTCATCCCTTTTCCTTGGACGGGGATGAAACCGTCGTCGTCGGAATGGGAGGAAGAGGAAGAAGAGAATTTAGCCTCTTCATCTGACGGGTAAGGGGAAACGGGGCGCTTTGAAGCGGAGGGGATGGGCTCGTCTGTGTCCATGGACACTGACGGGCTGAGCGGGCTATCCCGCGCGACGGCAGGGATGTCTAATGCGTCACTAAACGTAGAGACGCTTCGGTCAGAGGGACCAGAGAGGGATCGCTGTAAGGCAGCGAATCGGTTGCCCCATTTGGCTTTAAGTCGGGGGTCATCTTCAAAGACGCCCTGAAAGATTTCGACGAACTCTTTCAGGATGTCCTTCATAGTATCTAGCGGGGGATTAAATTGGGGATTATAACTCCTATCTTTCCCTATGCCTAACTCCCCGGGCGGACTACCGGGGATGTGTAAAACCCTCCCTGCCGGGTATAGGCAGGGAGGTTGTGTGCCTAAGGGTGAGCCCTAAGCTTGATTTTTGCCCGTTGCCTATCTTAATGTGCAACAGGGTCCTACAAGTCTAGTGCGAAGGGTGTAGACACACCCAACCGACACTAGGTGTGTAGCTGTTGGAGGAAAACTGTCACCAATGCCGACTAGGAGACCCCCCAAGGCCGAACACTGGGACCCGTCCAACTGACTGCCTAGCCCTGAAGGGGTTCGGCGGGTGTGATTGGGTCAACACCCCCTCGGCTTCGTTGGCACCGTATGGTATCCACCGAGGACCACGAAACTGTGGTTTTACCCAGAAGGGGCCAATGACGCGCTACGTTTTGACTTATCTCTGTTAACAGAAAAACTTTATTAATTGTGTCTTGAAAAAGACAGACAATTAATAGCGGTCGGTAGTCCTTGACTACGTAGCTCGTCGCTCTGCACGACGATATCAGGATTCCACAAGCAGGAACCACAATCAGGAACACAGGAACACACCGCAGCGCACGTCCGTCCGCGACCGGTGCCGAGCGTAGAATGAAAAAGCAAAACCTCCCCGACATTCGGTAGGTACGGTGCTTTATTGTGTTTCTTATTGCGGTCCACAGACTCCCAATAGTGTTCTTGTTGTAGTGGGACTCCCAAAATACTGCGCACCATTCGTCGCTGGCAAACCGCGAGCGTGCACTTTTGATAAATAGTCGAAAAGAAATAGTAGTGGATAATACGAGTAGGTATGGCTGCAGCCGGGGTACAAAGTGCCGATTTCCGTCATTTGTCATTGGGTGTCTTGTCGTGTTTCTTTGGTTTTTGTGCTTCTTTTATGCCGCTACTTTAAGGTGGATCCGCAGATGTAGCCCGAGAAATTCAAATTTTCTTACGTTTCAGGTCAGAGTCAGGTTGTATTTGTATCTTGATCAAAATATGATTCGCGATTTTAACAGATATGTATTTACAGAATTATAATCATTAGAATCATGAATACATCTCTTTTAATTTAATACTTTTTTAACATCTAAAATTAATTATTCGGTGTTACGATATAATTATCGCATTTCATAATCAATATTTTAATTCCCTAGTTAGCCACATTTCAAATTTCCATAAAGTAATTTATTTCATACATTCTTTACCCAAATACCCAAACATATCAGAGAGCTGCCACTAAAATAAGAAATGTCTCTTTACGTTCTCTTTACGTTATACAAAAAATGAGTTCTTAAATTCTTATTTTGTTAGATTAAATTAATTACTGTTTAGCTGTAACTCTGTCGGAATAAAGTTATTTTTTTAATTACTTCCGTTGTCGCTTACTTAATTCGCGCGGTTAAGCAAAGTTCGAAACACGATCTCACTAGTAAGTAGTAATATAATTAAATAACGTACGTTACTTTTTACCTCATGATCTCAATAGTAACAATTTTGTATATATTATTATGTTTTGTGTATTTATGTTTTATATAATTTTAATAAAGGTTTTTTTTTTTGCATGCTGAAATATAAAGCTACTTTTTTTTTGTAAGCAAATTATGTGGAACTTTTTATATTTAAGACCGTATAGGTACCATATTTTATGCAAAATAAAGAAATTCAATTCAATTAAAAAAATACAGACGCCAGCACGTAGACCTACCCGAAACTGTCAAATTTTCCCAAGCAACTTTGAACCTTATATTTTTGTGAAATATTTATAGTTCATTGACATATAATGTTTTTTAACTCAATGATATAGTTGAAGCCCGAAAGTCTGACAACCAGTCTTATCAAAGGGTATCGTATTACCCAGTTACTGGGTTGTGGAGGTCAGATAGGCAGTCGCTCCATGTAAAATACTGGTAGGTATTCAGCTGCATCCGGTTAGACTGGAAGCCGACCCCACGACGGCCGTCGTGTCCGCGATAGAGTCGAATTTGTCGGGGATGGCGTCCAATTGGGGGGACGTGTTGGATTTCAGCTGGGTGCTTACTTTCTTCCAGTCCGTTACCCTTTTGGTGAGAGCGGGTTGAGAGGGGTCGGGGAGACCTATGCGGGGGGCCATTTTTATGACTACTGGGCGGTGGTCAGAGTTAAGCTCTTGCACCGTTTCTATGGATTCTAACCTTAGAGCGACGTTCTTAAGGAGCGCCACGTCTATGACGTCGGGGTTATGATGGGTAACGTGGGGAAAGTGAGTTGGGGTCATCGGGGTGATGACGTCAAAATTGAGAGAATTAGAGAGGTCGAACAAGTGTCGCCCTCTGGTACAGGTTCTGGAACTATTCCAGGCGGGATGCTTGGCATTGAAATCGCCCGCTAAGATAGCAGAGTCATTCATGCCGAGTAGGATAGAGAGGTCGTCTGAGAGGAGTTGGAAGTTCTCCGAAGTATTGAGGGGTGGGATGTAGACCGATACTAGTGAGATCGGCTGATGGCCGGTCATGCCTAAGCGGCAGATTGAGACTTTTAATCGTGAGAGGGGAGGAGGGTCTATTGGGATGCAATATAGATCCTTTTTATAGTAAATAAGGGTGCCGCCCAAGTGACATCGCGTCCTGTCATTGCGAACTATGCGATAGTTGGCAATTGACGGGTCGCGGTTGCATGGCTTGAGAAAAGACTCTTGGATAAGGAGGATGTCAATTTGATGGTCGCGAAGGAAAGTCGCGATCTCATCCCGTTGGCCTCTAATGCCATTGGCGTTGAAAAAACCTAACTTGAGGGATCGGGGTTTGAACCTAGTATTGATGGTGTTATACATTATGGGTTCTAGTAGGGGTGCTGAGGGAGGTCAGGGCTTGCGTGATCTCGGGATACGCATTGTAGATGGCCTGCAACCTGAAGAGGTCGCCAGCGGCCTGAGCGGCCAGGATTTCCTGGGCCATTTGGATAGCGCGAGGGGAGAGGAAGGCTATAAAAGTCGAACTAATGATATTATAGGCCATGCTAGGGCCGACTGTGGGGGGGGCTGAGGTTGGGGGACGCGATGCTACTGGAGCAGGTGCGGGTTTGACGAGGGGCGCGGTGATGCGAATGCGGGGGTCCATGAGACGGGGGATGGTGGTGGTTTGGGGGGGGTAGGGGCAATGGGTTGGGAGGGGGGTATGGGTTGAGAGGGGGGTATGGGTTGAGAGGAGGGTATGGGTTGAGAGGGGCCTATGGGTTGAGAGGGGGCCAGGGCTGAGAAAGCTTGCTGGTGGTGGAGGTAATTCCACGGACTTGGCCTCTGAGGGCTTAGTCGCTGGGGCATCTGAGCTGAGGGTACTTTAAACCCTGAAGGAGCTTCCCTTTGCTGACGAGCGTCGAAACGTTTGGTCAGCTTGGGGGACGTGGATTTGGGGGCTTTTGGGCAGCCGCGGTAATTAGCCGGGTGACCTACTTGCCCGCAGAGGACACAGCTGGGTGGGTCGGGGCATAAGGAGTGGTCCTTTGGCCGGGTGCACTCGGGAGTGCCGTGCTCGCCCAGGCACTTGACGCACCTGGGTTTTGCGTGGCAGTTCCTCTGTGAGTGGCCGTAAAGCTGGCACTGGTGGCATTGGCCAATAGCACCGTTTTTCCAGGGCTTCTCAATAGAGAAACCCACGAGGGAACATAGGGATTTCAATTGGAATATAGGGTGGTGACCCTCTACCGGGGAGCAAACAACGAGGATCATGTCGTATGCCTCACCGCGTTTGCCGCGGTGCATACGGTGGACCTCATCGACGGGGATCTTCTGCGACTGAAGGTCGGCTAGAATATCCGAAGGGGGGATTTCCTTCGGGATCCTTTTTATGACGACGCGGATCTGACGTTCTTCTGGGAGGGAGAAGGAGTGGTATGACACTCGTCTCTCTCTCAGTAGCGTTGTGAAAGCCCTATAGTCACGGGACGTAGGGACGGTAACTTTAATACCCTGCTGGGTGTTCCTGGCGCTGGTGTATGCAATCTTTTGATCGCAACACCACTTTGAAATGTCCGTCCATTTCCCCTTGTCCTGTACGAACACGGGTGGTGGCGGAGGGACCTTTTTTGGCCCAGAAGTAGGTGGGGTGGGGGCAACCTGCGCGGAGGTTGACGCTATCGGGCGGGGGGCGGGGGAGGGGGAAGCTACGGGGGCACAAGTAGCGGGTAGGGCTAGGGAAGGGAGGGGCGACTCAGAGTCCTCTACCGCAACGACCTTGCTGGCCTGGGTGGAGCTCTGCTTCTTGATCTTCCTTTTCATCCCTTTTCCTTGGACGGGGATGAAACCGTCGTCGTCGGAATGGGAGGAAGAGGAAGAAGAGAATTTAGCCTCTTCATCTGACGGGTAAGGGGAAACGGGGCGCTTTGAAGCGGAGGGGATGGGCTCGTCTGTGTCCATGGACACTGACGGGCTGAGCGGGCTATCCCGCGCGACGGCAGGGATGTCTAATGCGTCACTAAACGTAGAGACGCTTCGGTCAGAGGGACCAGAGAGGGATCGCTGTAAGGCAGCGAATCGGTTGCCCCATTTGGCTTTAAGTCGGGGGTCATCTTCAAAGACGCCCTGAAAGATTTCGACGAACTCTTTCAGGATGTCCTTCATAGTATCTAGCGGGGGATTAAATTGGGGATTATAACTCCTATCTTTCCCTATGCCTAACTCCCCGGGCGGACTACCGGGGATGTGTAAAACCCTCCCTGCCGGGTATAGGCAGGGAGGTTGTGTGCCTAAGGGTGAGCCCTAAGCTTGATTTTTGCCCGTTGCCTATCTTAATGTGCAACAGGGTCCTACAAGTCTAGTGCGAAGGGTGTAGACACACCCAACCGACACTAGGTGTGTAGCTGTTGGAGGAAAACTGTCACCAATGCCGACTAGGAGACCCCCCAAGGCCGAACACTGGGACCCGTCCAACTGACTGCCTAGCCCTGAAGGGGTTCGGCGGGTGTGATTGGGTCAACACCCCCTCGGCTTCGTTGGCACCGTATGGTATCCACCGAGGACCACGAAACTGTGGTTTTACCCAGAAGGGGCCAATGACGCGCTACGTTTTGACTTATCTCTGTTAACAGAAAAACTTTATTAATTGTGTCTTGAAAAAGACAGACAATTAATAGCGGTCGGTAGTCCTTGACTACGTAGCTCGTCGCTCTGCACGACGATATCAGGATTCCACAAGCAGGAACCACAATCAGGAACACAGGAACACACCGCAGCGCACGTCCGTCCGCGACCGGTGCCGAGCGTAGAATGAAAAAGCAAAACCTCCCCGACATTCGGTAGGTACGGTGCTTTATTGTGTTTCTTATTGCGGTCCACAGACTCCCAATAGTGTTCTTGTTGTAGTGGGACTCCCAAAATACTGCGCACCATTCGTCGCTGGCAAACCGCGAGCGTGCACTTTTGATAAATAGTCGAAAAGAAATAGTAGTGGATAATACGAGTAGGTATGGCTGCAGCCGGGGTACAAAGTGCCGATTTCCGTCATTTGTCATTGGGTGTCTTGTCGTGTTTCTTTGGTTTTTGTGCTTCTTTTATGCCGCTACTTTAAGGTGGATCCGCAGATGTAGCCCGAGAAATTCAAATTTTCTTACGTTTCAGGTCAGAGTCAGGTTGTATTTGTATCTTGATCAAAATATGATTCGCGATTTTAACAGATATGTATTTACAGAATTATAATCATTAGAATCATGAATACATCTCTTTTAATTTAATACTTTTTTAACATCTAAAATTAATTATTCGGTGTTACGATATAATTATCGCATTTCATAATCAATATTTTAATTCCCTAGTTAGCCACATTTCAAATTTCCATAAAGTAATTTATTTCATACATTCTTTACCCAAATACCCAAACATATCAGAGAGCTGCCACTAAAATAAGAAATGTCTCTTTACGTTCTCTTTACGTTATACAAAAAATGAGTTCTTAAATTCTTATTTTGTTAGATTAAATTAATTACTGTTTAGCTGTAACTCTGTCGGAATAAAGTTATTTTTTTAATTACTTCCGTTGTCGCTTACTTAATTCGCGCGGTTAAGCAAAGTTCGAAACACGATCTCACTAGTAAGTAGTAATATAATTAAATAACGTACGTTACTTTTTACCTCATGATCTCAATAGTAACAATTTTGTATATATTATTATGTTTTGTGTATTTATGTTTTATATAATTTTAATAAAGGTTTTTTTTTTTGCATGCTGAAATATAAAGCTAATTTTTTTTTGTAAGCAAATTATGTGGAACTTTTTATATTTAAGACCGTATAGGTACCATATTTTATGCAAAATAAAGAAATTCAATTCAATTAAAAAAATACAGACGCCAGCACGTAGACCTACCCGAAACTGTCAAATTTTCCCAAGCAACTTTGAACCTTATATTTTTGTGAAATATTTATAGTTCATTGACATATAATGTTTTTTAACTCAATGATATAGTTGAAGCCCGAAAGTCTGACAACCAGTCTTATCAAAGGGTATCGTATTACCCAGTTACTGGGTTGTGGAGGTCAGATAGGCAGTCGCTCCATGTAAAATACTGGTAGGTATTCAGCTGCATCCGGTTAGACTGGAAGCCGACCCCAATATAGTTGGGAAAAGGCTAGGCAGGCAGATTGATATAGTTGAACATCTAATACAGACATTTGACAGATTGTAGTAGGTTGATGTGCTGGCGTCTGTACTACAATACACCACTATTTAAATTTCTTTAATTTGTTATGAGAAATATTAAATATTAAACAATCTAATACTTACTAAAAAAATATATTATGTACCTATGTACTATGTAGGATAAAAAGCTATAATTTTCCAGTTTAAGCCATTGACTTTTAAAGTCAATGGTTTAATTAAGCTGACTTCGCACGGTACGGAAATCCTTTAAATTGAGATATCAGCATAAACCGGAAATTATGCTTGATGTGTAGCCGTGTGTACTATGTAATGGAAAAAATAAACGGAAGAGCTTGGGCATCAAAGAATATTTGTATATACTAATTCCATGGTGGTTAATATTTTGACATTGACATTGTATGTTGCCAAATGACAATGACATAATCCTAAATCCATGACAGTTACGGGAACTTCGAAGACCGCGGTAAAAAGAAAAATAAATAAATAATAATAAGTAAAACATAAACAATGGATACCGTGGAGAAAGAAGAACGCCTACACCGAATAAAAGTTAAGTAGAACAACAATTTGCACGTACTTACGTAACAGTTGTAGTATAACCTTAGTTATAGTTAGTCTGTACATGCTTCTCACAAACTGCTTCAGTGAAGTAAAGCTTTTCCCTAAAGAAGCAGATATATTTTTTCAGATTCTAAAGAGCTTAGAACAAAATCATGATGTTTATTTATTTATGTTGCTTAATAATAATTTAAATTTACAGCTGGCGCATTTTTGGCAGCAGTTGCTGGGATTTCTGCTTTCGTAGGCTTTGGTGCAACACTTTCTACTGCCAAGAAAACAGATCCTAAATACTTTAACAAAGGTAATAATGTTTCACCTTTTTTACTTGACTATGATGTCTGTTTTTCTATATTTTTTTTATTTATTCAAGGCTTACATGGCAGTCCTGAGTTAGCAGATGCCGGTGCTATTCTCGCATTAAGGGCTCTTGGTTGGGGCACTGTTTACGCTATAACAGGCACTACATGTATATGCTATGGCATTTGGAAACTTTCTGGTGCTAAAAATGTAAGTGATGATAAATTATTAATTTACCATAACTACCTACTTACTCAACTGGTTACTTGATTAATTATTTATATTTGTAGCTAAAGGAGTTCAGAATAAAAATGGGTAGCATGTTACCTGTTTTACCAAAGAATAACCCACCTACATCAAGAACAGAATTCACAGGATTAAATGACCTAATGACCTACTTATCAGAAGAGTATGGGAAGGCGCCAGTGAAGGAAAAATAATCATTTGTAGCTTTAACTTTATTTAATAGTAATTATTATTATTTAACTTGATAAATCTTGTTTTATAATGACTTCCTCTTTGTATGCTGGACCTTGATTACAACTTGATTTACAAGTGTACACAACAAGTACTCCCCAATCAATGCTATTGAGCTCTATACCAACACCAATGAAGTTGAGAAGTTGTGGCATTATCTAAAACAGAACTTGCTAGTTAGTAAACACATTATACAAAATACTACACATACTTACAAATTATCTAAAGGCAGAAAACTGAACGAAACAAATTAGACTTTCATAAATTATGTCCTCCCCAAAACAGGGTGGTTGCAACTAGGTACTATACTTAAGGGAGTAGCTAGCTTTTGGTCCATAGGGGTTGGAGCAAAACGAAATATCTAAAGCCGGGAAAATGTTTTACCATACATGTAGTATGTAGGGGGAAACACCTGCAGGAGATCCTAAGCTAGGTAGTAGAATATAAAGTAAGTCTTAACGTGGCACCCTGGGTACACCCATGACTATACTGTTCTTCCAATAAATATAAAACTTACTTGGAATTCAAATTGCCTTTCCCCATTACAGTATTGACAGTTAGGCACATTCACAATACTGTTACCAGAGTTACCAGTAATCCACAGTGGTTGACCTCCTCTATCATATCTCAATACTTGGTCTGGGTGTCTAGCTACCCTTTTGTTGAATTTATTAAAGACTTTGTCTTCAGGCATTGTTTTAGTATACTGTTCCAATTCATCTTCACTAACATTGCTTAATGATCCAGCTTTTTTCTCGTCCATTAATTTTCTCAACTTATCCATTTCTTTACCAACATCCACATCTTTGGAATCTTCCTGAAAAAATGTAATTTTGTTACCTAAACCTAAAATGTATTACCTAATAATTTTAATGAATAAATTATAGTACCTCATCTTCTTCATCTACTATAAGTTCCCATTCCTTAAACAGAACAGATTTTCCTGCTTCTGTGACTATAAAATTCTTAGGTTTGCTGTCAGCTGTCTGCAACATATGGATTACTGATAGTAATACTAACACTAGATCATTTTCTGTCTTTACTACTGAATAATTAGAGATCTGAAGATGTCACACCTGTAGTTCTGGACACATTTGCTTGTGACCTTTTTGCCAGTCTAGGATTTGATGTTTGCGACTGCAATAATAAGTCATCTTACATTTTGAACAATGTGAAGGTCCTTTACAACCACAGAGATTACATAAATTGGGCCACTCATCCATTGGAAAATCCTGCAAAATTAAGTTAGTTAAGAAGTTAATAAAGATGTATCTTTATTAAGGGTACTAAATAATGAATATCATAATAAAGTTCATTTCCCACTGTCCGGATGGCAACAGAATTTTTATGATATTGTCTGCCAACTAACATGAGCACAAATTTCAGAGGTGGTAAAACAGGTCTATTGCAAACCATACTTCAGTTTCTATTTCTTCATAAGGTTCAAAATAATAAAAATCATTCTTCCTTGCAAGCTGACAGCGCAACACAATAAAACTATCTGAACTGTTGGTTTGACAACATGATCCATTTCTGCATACAAATAAAAATATTGTCCTGTGGAAAGCTGTGTTGGAGTCTTCGTATGGTGCATAAATCTGAAATGTTAAAAAGCAAATATTTTTTTATTATTATAACCTATGTTTACATTGTTTGTTTTGCAGTATCAAAAAATATGGTGACCATAATAATCTTACATCATAATAAAAATATATACCTGACACAGGAACACCAATGGGTCGTTGCATTTTTTGCAAAGTAGTTCATTTGGGCTTGGCAAGTCTTTTAGATCTAACCATGCTGGTTTCCCTCCTACTTTGCTTGGAAAAAACTTTGGATGCAATAGCCAACTGCTCTTTTCCTCTACGAACCCGATATCCACTTTGTTATTGGAAGCCATGTGATATGATATGGTGTAATGAATATGGTTATTTTTTAATAATGGTTTCCTCCAAACAACCTTCTCGTTTAAACATTAGTATCTCTAAGTAGTCTGTGATTTACATGCTCTGTATTGTCGTCTTCTCTTGTGATCTTGCTAGCCTACCACAGAGTACTTTTTTATGTTGCCTACCAAGAGTATCTCCACAGACTACTTAGAGATACAGTATCTCTAAGTAGTCTGTGCTACCAAAGAATAATACGAGGGTCATTCAATAAATACTTAGCCTACAAAAAGTAAACGAAAATTTTGGAAGTGGCAATTTATTTTTCAACATAGTCTCCTTTTAGTTCGATACACTTAGCCCAGCGATGCTCCAACTTTTTTAACCCGTCCGAAAAATAGTTTTTGTCAAACTGCAAAATAGGCCTCCGTGGCGGCGATGACCTCATTCGATCCATATCTATTCCCGGCGAGTGATTTTTTCAGATTAGGAAACAGAACGAAGTCGCAAGGGGCCAAATCTGGAGAATACGGTGGATGGGGCTGCAATTCGTAGCGTAATTCGACCAATTTGGCCATGGCAACGGCAGACGTATGAACCGGTGCGTTGTCGTGGTGAAAGAGCACTTTTTTCTTCGCCAGATGGGGTCGTTTTTTCTTTAATTCGGCGTCGAATCGGCCCAATAAATCGGCATAGTAAAGCTCTGTAATTGTTTTACCCTTTTCGAGGTAATCGATGTAGATCACACCTTGTGAATCCCAGAAAACGGTGGCCATAACGTTTCCGGCCGATTTTACAGTTTTCGCCTTCTTTGGAGCACGTTCCCCGGTCTGGATCCATTGTTTTGATTGCTCCTTGGTCTCTGGTGTGTACCAGTGGATCCAGGTTTCATCGACGGTCACAAAACGACGCAAAAACTCCGCTGGATTCTGCTTAAACAGCGCCAAACACGTCTCCGATGTGGTCTCACGGTTGCGCTTGTTTTCTGGTGTGAGTAAATGCGGCACCCATCGCGCCGACAGCTTTCTCATGCCGAGTTCCTCGTGAAGAATATGATGCACTGTTCCTTCTGAAATGCCTACAGTCTCAGCTAGCTCCCGAACCTTCAATCGGCGATCTGCCAATACAAGATCATGGATTTTTTTAATGTTTTCCTCCGTAGCAGCTGTTTTCGGTGCACCTGGACGTGGTTCATCAAAAACCGACGTACGGCCACGCGCAAACTCGTTGAACCAATTCTTGACGGTGGCCATCGATGGAGAAGAGTCACCGTACACAGCATCGCTCTTTGATTTCGATGCTCGTTTTCCCTTCCAAAAATAGGAATCGAATCACCGAACGATATTGCTCTTTTTCCATTTTTGTAAAACCGATCGACACGTTCGCTTCCATAAGTTGTCAAATTAAAACAAATGAAGGGATTGGAATGAAAATTTGAAAAAAGAATTAAAAAAGAATGTGCTACACTGTGGTAAAACTATTTTGAAACTACAGCGCCCTCTGGCGATGAGGCTAGGTACTTATTGAATGCACCTCGTACGTAGAATAAGTATGTAGTCTGTGATGGAAATGCCCTGTGTATGTATCTACCATGTAAAAAAGTCCGTCTCAAGAAAGAAGTCCCGCGGCAATAAGTGGAACTAATTACCTATTATTATATGTAGGTATAGTTCCGACAACAACCCTCCTACCTCATACAGCTTTCTCTATTTAAGATTGTGGATTTCAATAACCAGTGCCTGTACTACATGAGATGTCGAGTTAAATAAATATTTATGAATCCGTCTCCTACGACAAGTGGCGCAGCCTCACAGAACATATATACTCAAAGGAGCGCAGCCTCTGCGAGACTTCTTTCGTGAGATGGAGTATTACTATACTCTATGGATGGAGTGTAAAAAAGTACTCTGTGATATCTACTTCCAGCATGAAGTTATTATCTATAACTTCATGACTAACATAATGACAACTGTGGGCTGTCAACAATTCGGAACGCTCGTAAATGTGCTCACAGTACTCGCTCAACGTCAAAACTTGCATATCATATTTCTTTGTGTTTTTCTTCTTCTTTGTTTAGGTAGCGAACGGTAGCCAGAAGCACAATTTCGAAAACGCCACGTTAGTTTAGTTATGATGCGAGTCAAAACAAAACATCTCAACTGTTATTTTTGACCGCACTCACGGTGATATTAGTAAAAGGCACGGTCGGCGTTATCGCAAGATGGCGCAGGTCATGACGTCATCTATGACGAATCAAGAAGCAACGTTATCGCGTCCACGTTATTTCGGTACGGCTGTTAGCACGCTCAAATCGATTATACCGTAACTCGGAATACGGGGATTATTATACTCAAAAGGTTACCAGACCAAGTAAAGTAACAGACGGTTCACAGACTACAGGGGCCGTATTATGACGTATTAATGCCACCATTATTCCAGTGTGAGTGAGAGACGGAGCTATATGAGGCCGCTAGCACCATCCTGTTTTCGCAGTGGAGGTACTACTTGAGTGAGAGACTGTTTCACAGTACACCCATTGAATTATAAATCGTAAGTCAATGAGTACACCACAGAGTACTTCTTTATACTATACTGACAGTACACTTGCCGTTGTCACGTATCACTGTCAAATGTCAGATAAATGTCAACGTGTGGCGGTTAGCAAGGTGTTACCATGTAGTTATAAATTCAAGCTAACTCTATGATCAATTGGAGCTTCTTTGTTCGCCTGACCTTACCAAAATCGGTACAGTGTGTGGATTTGACCGCCTACCCGTACGACGAATGGAGCAAGTCAATGGTTGGAACCACTCAATTCAATAGCATAACTGTGCGTTTGCACTGGCGAAACATCACAACAAAACATGTTGAAATCTATAGTTCCTGTCAAACATTAAATGGAACATTGACAGAAACGAAAAATTTCAACATTTTTTGTTGTGAACTTTCGCCAGTGCAAACGCACGGTTAGCCTAACGTTATGCCTGAAAATCTAACTACGAACCATAGTCTTATCTACCTAACAAATTACGATGATGATGTAGACAAATGGAGCCAAGACATGGACGCTCACTAAAGATTAAGAAGCACAAAGAGATTATATATTTAACAACATAATACATACTAATTCCATGGTCTAATCCCACACTACAATCACTTCAGTAAATGGGTCACGTATTTATTTTTCGAAAATTATATGTGTAATGAGAATGACACTAATGGACCATTTAGACGGGGCCAAGCCCTGGGATAATTCACTAAGCCAGTCCAATCTAACGCAGTGGACTGTCTTTATTTAAACGATGATATTATTGGATTGTCTTAGTGGAATGTCTTGGGCAATGGCCCATTTAAATGGTCAACAATCCCATAAGTCAATCCAATAATAGCCTCGTTTAAATAGAGACTGTCCACGGCATTGGATTGTCCTCAAGCTATTTTTTGCCTTTTCATATTTCTGGCTTAATGGATTGGCCCCGTTTAAATGGTCCAATAAAATGACTGATTTAATAAATTTTATAAAAACAAAATCTAGCATGGACTTGTAAAAAGGTAATCAGTAGCGGTGGTGTACTGTACAGTTACGAGCTAATTAAATTACTATGGACAGTTCAGCAGATTCCATGATTTACTCAAGAAGACATCATAAATATATAATAATTTATTATGTGATCAACTGTGGAGGGCTCACTGTGCAGTTGTAGTTGGCACAGGTCCTAAATATCCCTCATCTTACCCAGACAGAAGTATCCATATGTCTGTGTTTTTGATACTGGGCTTAGATTGTAGGACATGGTATTAGTAAGTATAGTATATTGAGCATATTGACCATGGAACTAGTATTTACTACCTACAACGTCGTACATACTAGTTCCATGATATTGACTGATAGTGACTGTCAGAGATGGTGGAGATGTCACTGTCACAGTCTGTTGAGTCAGTGTCAAGTGCTTTTTAACAATGTTAAATTTTATTTATAATATTTTGATATTTTCTAGGTTAGCTTTACATGAGACCACTTCACTAGACTATTTAAAACACGCATAAATACTATAATAATGAAAAATAAAACAAATATTACAGACTTGATTAGCGAGGCCGAGTCTAATCAGAGCTATGTTAAAGTTTGTGCACCGATGGTCAGATATAGTAAAGTGCAATTCAGAACTCTTGTGAAAAAGTAAGTTATTTGTACACGTGTGGAAGAATTCATGTATTTTTAAAGTTATAGTAGTATTCAGAATGCAGGTTATGTAATGAAAACAGGCAGGTCGCAATTTATTATTATCATAATGCTATTGGTTTCAGCTATGGGGTAGACTTATGCTTCTCGCCCATGATATTGGCGGATTCGTTCTGTCAAAATTCCAAGGCTCGTTTCAGTGAGTTTGCAACTACAGTCAATGATACCCCTTTGATTGTGCAGTTTGCAGCTAATAATCGTGATGATTTTGTAGATGCCTCCAAACTGGTTTATGCATATGCAGATGGTGTGGATTTGAACTGTGGTTGCCCGCAAAAATGGGCTATGAAGGATGGTTATGGCTGTGCGCTTTTATCAAAACCTGAAATAATACATGACCTAGTAAAAGGTATTAGGAATAGCTTGCCTAATAACTTTAGTGTTTCTGTCAAAATAAGGATATTGAAAGAATTAAACCGAACCATTGAAATGTGTCAGCAGTTAGAAAAGTGTGGAGTAAGTTTTTTGACAGTTCATGGAAGAACACCATCACAGAAAAGTGGTGACAAAGTAAATGCTGTTGCTTTACATGATGTAGTTGATTCAGTACAAATACCCATAATTGCAAATGGTGGGATAAAGACACTGGAGGATGCAGATGATTTGCACAAACAAGTGAAGTGTAGTGGTGTGATGGCTGCCAGTGGCCTTCTGACCAATCCAGGACTGTTCAGTGGAGCAACAAGGACTCCATTAAGTTGTGTAAAAATGTGGATGGACATGAAAGATAAAGAAAGTGATAAAATAACATTTCAGTGTTATCATCATCATTTAGTTTTTATGTTAGAAAAAGTGTTGACAAAACAAGAAAAACTAGTGTTCAATCATCTAAGTACATTTGAAACTGTTGATAGGTTTTTAAATGAATATTTAATTTATTCTGTTGATGATAGTTTAGAGTTTAAGTATAATCTAGATGAATTTATTGATTGTGAATTTGCAGATGAAATAACACTGAAACATTCCAGTAAATGTAGGGGTTGTGGTAAAAGTGTGTGTTATTGCATTTGTAATAACTATGATTCTAGTAGAACAGATGGAAATTATTTTGTATCTTGTGTAAAAGATAATGATTCACTTGATTATTTGGACTTAAATATTTTTGATGAAACTTGTTAAATAGGTGTGTATTTTGATAATATAGATATTTTATTGAGGACTTATTGGTTTATTTTATCTCTTACAGATACCAAAAAGTATGTTTTGGATTCCCAACACATACTTTTTTTGGTATCTATCTGGGTACTCATACTTTTTTTGGTATTTGACCGAGACCGCTGTTCCGCGTCTTAGGTATGTGCACGGTGAGACCCCCGTCTCACCGGGTAGTGCAGGCCGCTCTTCGTCCCGCCCGCCGCTCATTGGTCAACGCCGCGCTTTCCTAAGGCGCGAAACAGCGGTTTTGGTCACTATCATTAAATGTCTACGATTATTAGCCACACAGACACATCATTTTAAGCTGAGAAGGTATAAACTATTGGGCCAATTGTCTGCTCCCTGACGACTGTCCATGTACACCTGTATAATCGGAGATTCGACCAGTTAATTTTGGAATTCCTCAGGGCATTACTCTTGGTCCCCCCTTTCCGCAGCCTCCTTCTGATATCACCGCGTCCCAGGACTCCTGGCTGCCGACCATCGATTCGACAACGGCTGGCAGCAACAGGTCACTGGTGGCACCTGAGATGAGGGCAACACACTGCCAGTGTGTGCCGAGCCGTGTCCTCCCGACAGTCGACGCAGTGGTGACACCGAGTGTCCGGCTCCCTGTTTACAAGTGCTGACAAGTGATAGTGAGAATGACAATGCAATGGTTACGGTACTTTAGCCGGACTGAGGCAGCGAGATTCCATTATTATATCTCTTTTCAACTCTGAAGTTTTGCACACCGTCTAAAACATCAATTATTTAGCTAACTTAACCATGTGCAGATGGCCTAGCACGAACGCGCGGACCGATTTTTGAATCGAAAATACAATTATCCTTTAGCACTTTGGTTTAAATTTTGGCGAAAACACAATTTTGTTATTGGTATCACCCGTACATACATATGAATAAAGTCTTAAAATGAAGTAAATACCTATGTGCAAAATGATTATTTTCAATTTTATAATCGTTCGAACTTACGTTTACTTCGCGCGTTCATGCTAGGTCCAGGGGAGTGAAAAGACTTTGCCAGCCAGTGTACGATAGGTAATCAGTTTAGGAAAAAATTAAGTAATTATCTGGGTTTGTGTCTACTTAAGAATTCATGGTGATCTGTGGTAATAAAACATCACAGAGATGTTTACCTCGCTTTAAATACCTGAGTTACTTCGAGATTTTCAGGGTGTTGAAATATGGAATAGTTATAAATAATGCTTATCCATCCAAATTAGAAGGGAAAGCCATTGAAAAAAGATTGTTTGTTTCTCTGCAACTCCCCAGTATTGGTGGCCCAGTGGTAGCGGCCCCGAATTGTAGATCGTGGGTTCGAACCCAAGCAGGCACTTTACTTTGTGTAATTTATATTATCACTACTGCTTGCAAAACGTTCAAGGAAAACATCGTGAGGAAACCGGCATGTCCTAGAACCAAAGATTCGATTATGATTACTGCCTGTTCCTTCTCAAAGGTATATCATTCTCCCCACTTATCTCTGAAGTTTATAAGAGAAAAATCTGAAATGTTTTTTTTTTCAGATTTTCCTGATGGAGGTTAATTATTACAGGAAAATAAAACGATGTCTCAAACGAGCACAGTTGTTGGGAATCAACGAAAACTAACTTAATTATTCGGTCGTAAAAACTTGAACGCCGTGTTCTTGAATGGAGACCGCGAATCGGCTAACGTAAGGTAGGCCCTCAGGCTAGGTGGAGTGACGATCTTCGCAGGGTGGTTGGTAGCGGCTGGCTGAGAGTTGCCGAGAATCGAGCTGAATGGCGTGCAATTGGAGAGGCCTGTGTCCAGCTATGGACTGCTGTAGACTGATGATGATGATAAACTTTAAGAACAATCGCATTTCAGGTGTTTTGACAACTTTGAAAATGTAAAATATTTTTCCTACAAAAGTACGAAACCCTCGTGCATTTGGCCGGGTTTTTCTAAAAACATTGTCATAGGAACACTAGGAAAATCTTCTGCGTCGTGCAACCAAGACTATTAGACAGCGGGTGGATTGCATTGATTCATATATAAAATGAGGAGTGAACCATCTGTATTCATTAATCTGTGACACTTCCCAAAAAAGAGTGTTATGTTTTTGAAGATTAAATTGATCAACATCTTTGCAAATTTACATCCCCGTCACGTAGGTACCATCGAAGAAGTTCATATCTTATCTATACACAGTAAGGACTATTTCTGCTTGCAGCGCTCGGCCGCTATAGAACCGGAGCGGTAACAGATCGTGTTCACGGGATTTTGTTTTCAAACTGCTTAGATATGAATTTCTTCGATAGTACATTACATTTACTTACGAATAGGTAGGCAATACGACGAAGAGGGAAAAACAGGTCATCAAAATATTTTAATTTCCAAAGTCTTTGTAGACTAGACCTGCCTATATTATGTGAAAAATGTAGACAGGTCAGGGGGGTCACAGTTAGTCGGAACAGCCTTTCTAATTTAGATCTTATCATCCCTCGTAGGTACTTAATCGGTCGAAAATATAATTCTTAGAATTTGTGTAAGTAAGTTACCTCGGACATTAATTGCTGAGTTAAGTTACAATTACAAGTTTACGTGTAACACTCAGAGTGTAAACTGCCTATTAGAGACCACATTAACTACTGCACTTATATAAAATAACAGTGAGAACGAGAATATTAAATGAGCGTGACTTAATAATTAGACCATTTTTAGGCAGTGTTCACGTTGTATATAATACTTGCAGTTACCCAGTGGTTTACGAATCCATAGGTACACGGATTTTTAAACTTTAGGAATTTCTCTTGTAGGTACCTATCGTGGGTGCATAAACAAAAAGGTACCTAGTACATACTAGCTACCTATCTAAATCTCACATTTATAATTCATCATCATCATTTCAGCCGAAACACGTCCACTGTTGGACATAGGCCTCCCCAAGCACCGCCACTTCGACCGATTCTGTGCTTCCCGCATCCATCGGATTCCTGCGGCCTTCACAAGGTCATCCGTCCATTTTGTGGTAGGCCTTCCAACGCTACGTCTTCCGGTATGCGATCGCCACTCCAGAACCTTTCGGCTCCATGGGTCATCTGTTCTGCGAACAATGTGCCCTGCCCATTGCCACATAATTGGCAATTCTTCGGGCTATGTCGGTTACCTAGGTTCTCCTGCGGATCTCTTCATTTCTGATTCGATCACGTAGGGAAACTCTAAACTCTTCCTAGGTAAACATACACGTCCGCAACTACGAGCGTAGCGTCTCCGATCTTCATGAGAGTAGGTGTTACATGGGCATTTGGCATAACCTTTGTCTTTTCCATGTTCATTTTAATACCCACTCTTTCGGAAGCTCTACTGAGGTCATCGAGCATTGTACTGATGTGCTCCAAGGTCTCAGTCATGATAACTATGTAAACTGAAGGTTTGTGATTATAGTGGTATACTCGTCATTGATGTTGATGCCTAGCCCTTTCCAGTCCAGAACCTTGAAGAAATCCTCCAGTGCAGCAGTGAACAGTTTCGGAGAGATAACGTCTCCCTGTCTCACACCTCGCTGCAGAAGGATAGGTTTCGAGGTCTGGTCCTGGATTCGGACTGACATAGTGGCATTTATAATTAATGATAAATGATTTTATTTCTGTAAGTAGGTTTGCGCAAACACCATTACACGTCAAATCATATTTAAATATTAGATGAGGTCGGCGTTTATATCTGACTGACTACTCTGAGAAGAGAGGCCGAAACAAAATCAGAGGTCACAGCCGCATTTGTCAGTAAACGTGCAGCTCAACTCAGCTTATACCTACCTACTATCATCCAGACAGCTGTACTGCTTGTTGCGCCTCTTCTTCTTCCCAGCTAAAGCACTACCAAGTAGTTAAGGGCGGGCGTTTTGGTGGACTCCCATAAGTAGGTAATTTTGACGTTCAAAAAGTATTGATTCTCAGCCAAATCGAATAAATAACTTTTAATTTTGATTTTGAAACCCGGAATCGGAATCGGCTATTTGTAGGCTTTATGAATATCTACTTAATTTTATCTGATTCGAGGTGGCGCAAAAAAATATACATCTGTCTGAAACATCGATATCCGTGGTCTCAAACTTGGGTGAAGTCTTTGCCCGGGTTGCCTACTTGACATCGAATGACGTTTGACCGAATAACAAATGTTTAAAACTTAAGCTCGATAGTATAGTATGTAGGTACTTGAAATCGATAAATTATGAGCCAGACAGGTCCACTGCCTCAAACTCACTTTAGCATTTATAATATTAGTTGGATTAGATTATAAGAGGCCTGTAATGAATGAATATCAACTTATTGTAAATATGAAAATTAACGTTATTTGTTTATGGTATAAAGAGGCTACAGACGCGGTTCAATTCTAAAGCTTTTGCTCATTTCGTAAAATCACACAGAAAATCGAGTCAGAATGGTACAATTTTCGAGCTTACTTCACTCGGTTTTGCAATCTATTAGTAAATGACAATGCCAGCTTAACCTATCCGAGTCAGGATGCTCGAATTTTCTAGGTTCGCTCTTGCATTCACTTTCACAGAAAACTTAATCAATTCCGGTTCAGAATGCTAAAAATGTTCAATGATAAAAAACCGCATAAAAATCGGTTCACCCGTTTTAGACCTACGGTGCCACAGCAAACACACAGACACAGCGGTCAAACTTATAACGCCCCTCTTTTTGCGTCGGGGGTTAAAGACAAAAATCATTTATTCAAATTAAGCTGAGAATTAGCTCTTTTCGAACGTCAAAATTACGTAAGAGTCCCCCAAAACGCCCGCCCTTTACCACTTCCTAGTATAATAATAATATAATATATATACAGGGTGTTTGGCAGAACGTTGAACATACGAAAATGGTGGATAGATTGGGTCATCTGCTACTTACTCAGCCCTAATTTAATTGGCCCTGGACCCCAGGATATTAAAAAAAAATTTTTTTTGCTTTCTTCTAGTTTCACCACTTTCTTAACTTTAGAGTGTATTTTTTATCACAAATGGATAAAACAGGCATTTTTTTTTATCGTTAATGTTGGTAGATTCTTATAAAACTATTGCTTTATTCAGATGTTAGCTAGAAAAAAAGTTATAAGTCCTCAAACTTACAGAAATATGTAAAAAAATACTTGAAACTAAATTTCAACTTGCATTAAAAAAAAAAAAAAAATGGGTTGAGTAAGTAGCAGATGACCCCACCTATCCACCATTTTCGTATGTTCAACGTTCTGCCAAACACCCTGTATATTAGTATTTATAATATATATATTAGTGCTTTACCTGCAGGCCTAACATGACACACGCGACAATTACTCACTCTCGCGTGAGTAATTTTTGTCTATTTCGGTCACTTTCTCGTTTTCTGACAGCACTTCGATACAAAATAGTCGACTCCTCCTGTCAAAATTGATGTTTTCTCGACAAACCCTAACATGGCACCTTAGTTATCTCGATTTTTGACAATTCAACACGAGATAATCTCCGATTTTTCTATCATTTAGTCGTATTTACTCGTCGTCGATTTTGACGACGAGAAGAGTAGACAAAATTATGATACAAAAAAAAAACTTCAAAATAACATGGCAGTTTCTTAATTGTACTTATTTTAGTCATCATTTTATTTTAAAATATATTAATAATGAAAATACTTATTTTTAAACTACTATTTATACTGGAACGACGTGTTTTATATGGAATTTTTCGTTTTTTGTATGGAAAATATGAAAAAATATTACCTACATGTTGAGTGTTATGGGTTTCATAAAGGGGGTCGAAATTTTCTTTATTTTTGCGATAGGACACACCGTTTTCGAGATAAAAGCAAGAGAAAAGAAAAAAAGACAGTATTGTTTTTGCACCTTCGAGGTGTTGGTGTGAATTTAAGTTCATTTTTTAATCGCGATTAAATACTTATACAATCAACATTTTAGGTGAAGAACGTAAAATTCTGAATAGCAAAATTGCAATTTTCATTAAATTAATAGCTCAGTGCCGTCAAGCTAAAATATAGTTAAGTTGTGTCACTTTAGTCTATTTCAGTTGTATCGTCGGTTGATAGGAATAATCTAAATTTTGGTGATTTTTAGTCTAGTTGAGAGGCATTTGTGAAAAGAAAATCGGCACCATTGAATGAATGAAACGGAATCTGAAGCCGATGTTGCTATCATAAAAATAATTTGTTTTTAATAACTTGCAACATCGGTTTCTCGTCGCGAGATAAGAAGTGTCAAAGTGCCTTTTTCGAGATATCTCGTCGTTTACGGTCATGTTAGGGATTAGAATGACGTCAGAATTGTAGACAAATATCGACAAAACGAGATGAAGAGCTTTCTCGTGCTTGTCATGTTAGCCCTGCTGGGAAGAAGAAGTGGCACAACAAACTCTCCAGCAGCACAGCTGTCTGTTCAGTTAGAAAAACTTGATTCTATACAATAATAGGTATGCAAAGTAATTAACATTAGGTACGAGACACAGAACATTAAATTAAATTATTTTTCCTAAGTCAGCTAGCACACGCCAATATGCAAATAATAATAATAATATACAATATGTCATGCAAATACAATGAAAACTAAACTCAGACAAAAAAAAAAAAAACGAAAGTATTTAACTCTGTAGGTATGTTACCTTTTCACGCCTAAACTGTACGGATGTCGATACAATTTGTCAAGGAGCTAGATGGCATCCTAGAGAAGGACATAGGCTACTTTTTGACTTTAAAAAAGTTATCCTACAGGGTGATATAGGGGATGAAACTTTGTATGGGAAATCCGGAATTTATTAGATTTTGTATATGAAAATTTTAATTTATGCGTGTGTTTTTGTAAAATCATCCCCCAAGGGGTTAAAATAGGGGATGACTTTTAGATTCAAATGTATTTTTTTTATGTATGGATATGTAGGTACTTTTTAAGAGATTTAAGGTATTTTAAATTTAGTCATCGTACCTACCTACGTATCTTGAGTTAACATTTCGTCTTTATTAAGTAAATTAAAATCAGTCACGTTGGTCAAAAATTATTACAATTTAAAGTCACAAAATAACTTGGCTAACTTAAAGGTATTACGTGGGTATTACACGGTCAATGGCGGCAGAGGTGAAAATATTAGAATTAATAACACTACTACCAATTTAAAAAATCATTTAGCTCAAAGATTTTTTTTATAGAATTTGTTTTCTGACTACGAAAATATTGAAGACTAGCACTTTGCCCGCGGCTTCGCTGCCGTGGTTTTTCCCACGGGACCCGTTATTTTTCCCGGGATAAAAAGTAGCCTACCTATGTTACTCCCTGAAAACTAAGCTTTCTAATCGTTAAAGAATTTTTCAAATCGGTCCAGTAGTTTCGGAGCCTATTCAATACAAATAAACAATCAAATCTTTCCTCTTTATAATATTAGTATAGATACTTACTTTTTTATCACATCAAATTTTTTAATATACTGGGAGTAGAAGTTTAGAAGCAAAATAATTCGTAGTATCTAATTAGTCATTCGTTATTGTTGTGTTAAAGTAATTTGTCCAACATTTTTTTTTAAATATCTTTAAGATTGTAAACTAAATCCAAACAATTGTTGTTGTTTGTTTAGTTAAGAAAAAGGTAAAATTATATTATTATTTAGGTAAAACTATACTAACGAAAGTGAAGAGACCAATCTCAGAAACAGTCATCATCAAGCAGTAAAACTATGAAGCTGTTGTTTCCAATTTAAGGAATAATTACAACAACAAAAAAATGGGACACAAATATGTCGTTGAAAATTAACTTTTTACACTCACACTTGGTTTTTTTTCCTGAAAACCTGGGAAGCGTCACTGATAGACATGGAGCACATTTTCATCAAGGCTTAAAGTTTTTGTTCTTTAAGAGAAATTGATACAAATCAGTAAAAAAGAATAGAGAGAATAAGAGTAAAGCCTTTAGGACTATCTACGCCACTGACCCGGGGATAGAGCCCAGAACCCCTCCATGCTCAGATTTCACGCTTGCGGCCACTAGAAAAATGAGGCAATCAGTGTTTTTATTGATCTGAGCAAGGAATAAACGATTACATTCTGTAAGTAGGTAGTTACTAGTAATGAAAAAAAAACCCAATACGAAACACCTTCCTCTATTAGATTTCACGAGTAGCAGCCTGGTGTAGTGGGATATACATTGCAGGATTATCTTGCTTGCATTTTGCCTTGCAATCTATGCAGAAACCCAGAAATCGTAAAAACTAAAACAGCATGGGTTGAAGCCGTGGAAGGTAAGCTCAGTTCTAAAGGTAGGTTCCTACCTACTTTTCGATGGGTGTCAAAGAAAAATATATATGCACTTAATAACACCTTGTAAGACAAAGACAAAGTATAAATGACAAAGTAACAACTAAATCTGTATGATTAATATCTATAACTGTAAGTTCCATGAGTGTCCCGCACATTCGCACAAATTTGCATAACGAGTTATGAATAAAACTAAAAAGCTCTTGTTAGAAATATTCACAAACAAGAATCTAAGTATTGTTTAGTTAGCAGGCAATCGAATATTTTTGGTTGAAAGTGCAATATACGGGTTTTGTTGGTACACGTAAAGCATGGAATAACGCATGCCATTAAAAGAGGCTGTAGTATGGTCAACGGTGGTAACACACATTGGAGCACGCGTGTTGGATACCGTCAGTGTGGAGGACTCACGCGCAGACATTGGTTCGGTCCCCTGTCGGTGAATTTCCCGCGCTTTTGGACGAAAATATTTATGTACTTATGTGGAAATTAAATGTTACATGTTGGAGATTTTAAATCGTTACAGTAAGTCTAAAAGATCTTCCTTTTTTTAAATCGCTGTGAAAGAATTATAAGATATTTTCAACTTTTTCCGAAGTTTCTATAAGAATTTTTAATTTGAATGTAAAAATTGTGTACGTAACTAATTAACTTTTAGCTTGGGTACTTTCCTATTTAATATTTTTAAAAGAAAATGGTTCTTCAGTCTGGGTTTTTCCTGAACATGCGTAATCAATGTACCGTGCCTATTCTACTTTATTATTAAAATCAAGTTAAAACGACAACACATTTTTTTTTACAAAAACAATGTCCAATTTTGAAGACACCCGGTAAATTTAATGTTATTTTGAGTATCCGTCTATCGTAAAGCTATAATTTACTAAATTTGTATCTAAAGTTACAGAACCTACGTTCGTTCTAGTACTACAAGTGTGTATTATGATAGAAGGTTTAATTTGTCCCAACCTTCTATTTAATTAAGTGTCAGTGTCAATATTGGAAGAAGCTATATAACATTTAAAGTTCTCTACACTATCACTATGGTAAAAAAATGGTTATGTACTATGTCAATCTAACCATTTAGTTTTGTGCTCTTACATGTAGGTATTCCGTTTATGAGATAGGGCAATGTGGGAAACGATCATTTTCGGAAGTATTTTCAAAGCACAAAGCATTTTTGGCTCCAACTTTCTTATCGAAAGTGTAGTGTAATGTTTACACGAACTATTTATTTCTCTATTGACTCGTTGGTCTAGTGGTCGCAAGCGCTACTGCTGAGCATGAGGGCTTGAGTTCCATTCCCAGTTCGAACAAAGTATTATTGGGTTTTCCCAACAGGAAATTCTGAGTAGCAGCCCGGAGTCTGAATTTGTGCCCGGTTGATGGCAATAAGCTCGCCCCTATTACATAGAACATAAACTTAACTGGTGAAATGTGAGTGTACTATAGGTAGCCTCTGCCTAACCCTTCGGGGAAACAAGGCGAAACGATGTTATGTTATGATGGGCTGAATGATGAATGAACACAGGTAGTGCTACAGATTAAGCTGTAGATCAAATATGTATAAATCGATGTTTATTTTTGAATCCAATAACTTCCATAGTGTTTGCAGCAGTAACTAAAAAGTAAGGAAGTAATAACTAGAATGTAAGAACTCAAAAAAAAAACAGAGCTCACTCTGAAATTATGTTATTACAAAACTATACTTTTACTTTCAGAAAAATCAAACAAGTATTTTGTTTCTAACTGGGTTTTGGTACCTACCAACAATTATTGAACACCCCTTAGAAGCGCATCATCAAATAAAAATTCTTTAAAGTAGCTTAAACTTAGCTTTTGTGCCTTTTCACACGTCCCGGTTGACGGATAGCCGGACGTGTGAAAAGGCACTTATTCATCTGCTTTTGAAAACTTTTCAGTGAAACGTTTTCTTTTTTTAGTGGCCATAGAATTCTAATGCGCAAGAGTATCTGTCATGCTTGCATTTCTCTTCTATGAGAAATTATACTCGTACTGTCCAGGTACTGCAGTTGTATATATTGCAAATTACCTGAAATATTAGCCATACATATCCGCTAGGTAAACAACAGTCGCCATCACAAGTAGGACAAGAAAGAGGCTTACAATGTTTCATGGATCACGGGTTATTAATCTTAATCTTAAAATACCTTCACGAGTTAATTGATATCGGCAAATCGGTAATTAACGTTACAATACGACAGCGTCGATAGCATGTGTATTCTGGTTACTGGAATATACTGTAGATAATTGATAATGTACTAGAAACTAATCTGACCCTAGCTTTCTACTTTTAATAGTTGGCAAGTTTAGTTCTAAAAAGCGTTTAGCTGCTATAAATTTTTACACAGCTTTTTTTTATAAAACTTTTAATTTTTAGCAATAGTTTGGTCTGTGATTTTTGCCAAGAATTACTTATATTCGTTGCGGTTTTTAGCCTATGAAAACATAAAGGAGCTTCGCATGAAGCATGTGCTTAGTGTTTGAAGTGGAGCGCTACATATTTTATCACCTTACCGTGGACTTGATCTCAGCAGCAATGTGATAAACCAATAAATCAACTAGCTAACACCTACTGCATTTGGCATTACTCGTAAATACTTGGAAAATGACACCCCTGCGCTTCTTGCGCGGTAATTGATCTCGTAAATGTTTGATACAAAACTTAGAGTAAGCACAGTACGAATACTGTTAATGAATTAATTGAATGGATATGCTTATAAAACAATTTCATTTGCTCACTTTAAATAACGACGTTTTAGGTTAAGTGTAACTGTCGAGTCAGACGTAGGTAGTAGGAAGTGTATATGGATGGTTGGTAGGTTGACGAGATGATGCTTCCAATTTTCTTCTGTTTGATTAGACCTATTTGCTCTACACTTTCACGAGTGGTGCTACTTTAAAAACGTTGACCTGGTCGGGTGTGTTTGGTTAATTTAGCCTTTACTGGCGTGTGAGACATCGGGCGTGCATGTCACTGCTACAGCACAGATACCGAGCAGAGGCATCTATTTGCACGATCGGCGAGGAATTAAAAGTATGCCACAAACATAGCGTGTTTACAGACGTCCGAGTTTGGTTCCGTGCTCACCGGATCGCCGTTGAAGCCCCATCCAAATTACTCGAGAATTGTGTGAAAGAAATTCTTAAATTATTTCTCTATTTTTTATTTGTAACGGTGTGTTTTCACAGGCTATTATCAAGTGTGTTGTAGGTGTGTTATGATTGTTCTATTGTAAATGTTTAAAGTACTGTTCATAATCACTGCTTTTCCACAACATTTTATATAGGTACCTACATGTATTCAAATCTTCTTAAAACCTTTAACATGATCACTAAACAAGAGTAATTGACAAGGAATAAAATATAATTACTGATTGATTTCTTTTTCATTGACATTTCAGATGTGTGAATGGCTATCGCACGGGGAGTGGTGCGATGTGAAACTCCTGTGCGGCGGGCGCGCATTCAGCGCACATCGCGCCGTGCTCGCCAGTGTTAGCACTTTTCTCAGAGTAAGTAAACACTTCCCATTGGCGTGTTCTTCAAAGCTTTTATCAACTTAATACATAATTTTATAATGACTAATTAGCAACATTTTCTTACAGCGTCTTCTCCTTTCTTGTCCCACAGATGAGTCTCCGACTTTTATCGTTTTGCCAGATTTTGACCTCGACGCTATGTCATCTGTGCTTTATTACATTTATAATGGAGAAGTCATTGTACAAAAAGAAAAAATTGAAATGTTTCTAGACATTATAAAAGCCATGCAAATATTTGTAGACTGTCAATATTTGCGGCAAATATCGGATACATTAGAGTATAACAATTTCGACTCAAGTTTTCATTATGAAACTGATTTGTCAAAAAGGAATATATTTACTTTAGGGTTTGAAGGCTGCAGAGATCAACGATACATAAATATAAAGAAAGGCAAAAAAATCCAGGATGTATTACAGTATTCAGTTAGCAACTCAGATTGCAAAGATACGCTGGTACGTAGTCAGAATCCAAGTGGAGAGCGTCAGTCTTCTTTAGGAAATCTGAAATCGCCGTATGGAGACCGACAAAGGAACTCTTTTCTACGTGATTTATTTATCGAGACATATCCTCGAAACGGTAATGTTAACGGTCTGACGGCAGGCGTGCTAGCAATATCAAATGAATGCTATCGTGCTCCGGCATCTGTGCTCTTGCCGAATGCAAATGGCAAACATCTCAGCGCCGACGGTTCACTCTTAGAACCATATAAAAAAACGAACGAGCACATCAGTCATTCGCCTTCAGTATTTCACCTTCGTAAGCAGCAGCGATGCACTCGAGATGAATCAGATTGCGGTGAAACCAACAAAACGTTGTCTGACCAATCTTGTCAAAAATTATGTTCGGCTCAGAAAAGTAACACACATGTTTTTGCCACTGAAACAAATAATTTACCGATGAATATATTAATGAACCATGTCCCGATGTCGGCTAATCCTTTGCTTCAGTTGGGCATACAGGAACAGATTCTGTCAGGATTTTATGTTCCTTCCTTGGACTTTAGTATCGCACCATCAGTGTTTGATTCGATAAAGCCGATGCCAGTTCATAGAAATAGATCCGTCATTGACAATGCTAGTGATGAAAGCAGTAAAGAAATAGACGTGACAACGTCTGCTAAAGTAACTATTTTAAATCATGTATTAGAGAGTCCATGGAGCCCTCGGATACCTAACAACTACAAACCGTTCCGTAGAAAAACTGAACACTTGTTGCAGTCACAATTGTCTAAACAAAAAGTAAGTAGCTTAGTTTTCTTTGTCATGTTTAATGTTGGTAGGTATACATCTGTTTGACGGTAATCTAACATTATTTTTCAGACAAACGAAAATAGTGATATTTTTCAGATAAACGATAGTAATAACAATGTTCCTAAACCTAATCTATCATCAAATTCGGATGCGGTTAGCGAAGCCGCGAAGCCTGCAGGGGACGTGAAAAAAATTACAACAGTGGCATGTCTACCAAATACCCGGAGAGATGATTTCAAGTGCACTATTTGCAATCAGGTAAACTTATCATATTAGCTATGTGGTTACAGGTCCAAATTACAAAACATTGCTGTAAGGTGTTCGCTTGTTATGTTAAAATATAAGGACCCCATTTCTCTCTTTACCTATTTCTTTAGAAACCTCAAATCCGTCGCATCGGTTGAAAAATCCCAGTATTAAGTTTAGCTGGAAAATAGGGAATGAACGGTGATGCTGTACACACGGCTACACATCAAGCTATAATTTCCAGTTTATGCTGATCTCGCATTGTATAGGATTTCCATACAATACGAGGTCAGCTTATACTGGGAATTTGGTGGATCTAGTTTCTCAGATTCTGGCGATAGCCAAACTGCACTCATGCACGTAGCAGCATATATGAATTGATAGATTCGTGCATGCATCGGAATATCACCCATTATTAAAGTAGAATTGACAATATATTGAGGGTTGTTTTAAATGAAACACGTCTTCTTGAAGCAATACCGATAGAATTTCCTTAATACCTAGGTTTGCTTTCACCACACTGTGCTGAGTGGAAATATTTTACGCTAAAATGCATTTATATTCATGTAGTCGTTTGCATTCGCGGTTGAAATGCTACGTCCACTAAGCTGTTATTTCTTGGTCTATAGTAAAGTGCCTGAAGTTGGGATGCCTATATAAATAATATATTTACATGTTATGTATTATTTTATAGTCATTTTATGATATTTGTTATATGTGAAGTCACGTAACTAACTTGTAATGTTTCATCGTAAGTACATAAATTATTGAAATTCTTATTATTCCGCAGAAAACGGTTTACTTATTGGACAAGCCAAAGTTATGAACTATAACTTACAAATAAATATATAAATATAGATGTTGCGTAGGTAGGTATATTATCTGTAACTGTAAAGTGTAAGTTTATCGATGTCAAATATAAGTTAAAATGCCGAAACTAGAACCACATAATTGCGTAGGCACTCAAGTTTCAAGCTCCTTCAAATCTGCATAGTAAATACAGCAAAGGGCGACCACGCACACTTTTCTCGTCTTTTGATCCATTCAATGACGTAGATTTAACTTATAATAAATAATTATTAATCGTCTTTCAATATGTACCATTTCCAGGTGTTCACTAGTGGCGAGTCACTCGCGGTGCACATGCGGCGTCACTCGGCGACCGCGCGGTACTCCTGCGGCGAGTGTGGCAAGACGTTCTCTCAGCTGCGCAACTTCAAGTACCACATGTCCATACACCGAGGGACCAGGGAGTTCGCAGCCACCTGCACCGTGTGCGGCAAGTACTTCAATGATAGAGGATATCTCAGCAGCCACATGAAGATCCACCGGTGAGAGATTGTTGTACCTTACAGTTTCCTGAAATACTTGAATTACTCTAAGTAATTCAAGTAAGTATTTCATTTTTATTTCATAAAGGTTTTTAATAATTAAGCCTGAGAAGCTTCTAAAGCATTGATTAATAATACCTATAAACCACGCTATATTTATTTTCAGGAACCGTAAAGAGTACAAGTGCACACTCTGCCCGAAGTCTTTCAATCAACGCGTTGCTTACAACATGCATGTGAGGATCCACACAGGTAAATTGATAGTACAACACATAACATAACATCACGCCTGTAGTCCTTCGAGGTTTGGGCAGAGATGTACCTACCCTAAAGTAGACCTACATTTATCCAGATATGTTTAAGTCCCCTACTACATGGGACTTGCCTCCTATTATTATCATCTGGGCACAAATCCAGAGTCCGGGCTGCTACTGAGAAATTCCTGGTGGAAAAACCCAATAACATTTTTCCCAACCTGGGAATCGAACCCAGGATCTCATGCACTAGCGCGTGAGACCATTTGACCGACGAGGCAGTTAATATCCTGTTGATAACATTGCGGAAGATAGTCAATTGACTCAGGCGTCACTTTGCAGAAATCCATTATAGAATACAATAGACGACGTATATTTAGTAATCTAATCCGCTTAACTGTACCTAAAGAGTCATGAAGAACCCAGAAATCGACACGTGTTTCACCTCTCTACGAGGCAACACGGACACGACGTGTTGCCACGTCAAGCACTGATGGATTTATTTAATTGATTTTTTGAATGCTGGAAAAGTCATTAGAAGTCTAATTAATTGTCGTATTGTCATCTCCACCTTGTATATAAAAGGAGAAACTGACATTCCTATTAGCGCACATCCAAACTACTGGGACTAGGGACTTTTTGCACTAGTGTTTCTTTTATATTGTAGGTGAGCACTAAGAAGGGTTTTTTGGTAATTCGACCTTTATGAGGGTGAACAAGTTTGTATAGAACAGTCTACTTAACACGCGGTCCGATTGACTCGAAACTCAGTATTAATACTTTTGACAGAAAATGAATGGTTATGTACAGTCGACAAATTTGAATCATGATCCACCATAAGCTTATTTTCTTTCAGACATTCAAATACCATTAGGTCGACATTCGCGTAAACATACATTTCCATGGTAACGACCTTGTTATTTGCCATTTAATTATACAGAGAATTATCTGTTGCAGTCTCCATCTTTGTTAAGAGTTTTTACACACGAGTGCGGTATTTAGCTGAATGCACACCCAAAATAAATACGACGCGTACGCAATGTCGTACTAAAATCAATGTGTTTTTAGTCTAATATACCTGATTTATTATTTATTTTAATATGCTTTTAGCTTAAAGGCTTCTACATACTGGCGCGACTTGTCACGCGACACCGGTAGAACAATTTCCATGAAATTTTCATAGAAATTGTAGTACCGGTGTCGCGTCGCGCGACATGTCGCTCCAGCCTGTAAGAGCCTTAAATGTGCTACAAACAAGATTCCGCCATTCTGAATTTTGTTTGTAAAGTTCGTTAAGGCAACAATAAGAAATGGGAAAGTAAAACGCTTAAACAATATAAAAAATATAATGTTGAACTCGTTCTTATTTAACAATAGTTAATATCGAGAGTAACCACCATTCCATGCAATAGTCTTGAACGCATTGATCCAATATGGCGACTGCAAATATCACTTCCTCTCATATGTATAATCCCAAATTTCGTTGCAATGTTGCTCAATTGCTTGCTTTGTCCTCTCGTTTCTGTTATCCTACATTTGGACCATCAGACCCCATAAATTTTCAATTGGATTTATGTCCGGGATTTATATGGCCAGGGAATTAGCGTAACTTCTGGATGCTGGCTAAACCAGCTAGACACAACTCTGGTATGCATTCTACAGTTATCGTGAACATAATAAAAGCTTTTAACTTCTTCTCGCGGGTAAACCATTCGCACTGTCGGTAACATAGATTCTTCTAATAAATCCACATAACTTATTGCATTCGCATGAGAAAAAATCTGAACCAGCTCGCCTACACTTCCGGTTCCCATCCAGCCCCACATGTTAGCTGAGATTCAGCCAGATAATTGATTCGGCACTACGTAATCCTCAGCGTATCTTGTATTATTATAACTCCACAATGTTATGCGACCGTGCTGAGAAGATCTAAAAGATTTCTCGTCTAAAAAGATAACGTTAGTCCAGTCAAAGTTTAAATATTCATACAAATGATTTCATAACGTTTGTAGACAAACGTCGTATCGTACCGCAAAATACCGAGTGGGAGTAAACGGATGTTCTTCGTATTGATGACGCATGTCGCTTTTCTGTTGATTCGTGATTTGACGAACAGCATGATTATATCGTCGTCTATCTTCCAGGGTACCCTCTTCTTTATATCGCCTTATCCAGGTCCTCACTGTGTTTCGAGATTATTTCTCGTACCTATACCGTAGCCTTGCACACTGAGAACTTTAATCCGAGCTCTTTGTTCTGCCATTGTACATATAAACGAATTATTTTTTATTCTCATAGAAATTATTTATTTGACACCAATTTCTGAGTAACTTTTTGACTCTTTGTCATTTTATAATCGAGAGTTTGGAACATGATTTAAAAAAAAACATTTTTCTGAGTTATTTACAAATTACAAAGAATTTGGATTCATTTTATGCTTTATCTAAAATATTATCTATTTCAGTGATGACAAAGGTTAAAATAGCATAGATCTCCGACCCGTATTGACATAGCTTGCTTAATATTAAAAACGTCCTAAGTGCGGCATGTACTGTGAGGGAAATATTTGTTATTTTGACGATTTCAAACGATTTATCGTCAAAGTGGGTCATGATTCAGATTTTTCGACTGTACCAAGTTTATAGGTTTTTCGAAAATCGGAATGGAATTACGTTTTTAGAATTGAATTTTACTGCATGTTGTGATAAATTCAAAAGTTGGAATACGTAATCTGAAAATTAAATGACAAAACCCATGTTTATACTTATTTAAAAGTTTTGCATAAATCACTAGTTGGGTTGAAAAAGGGGTTGCAGTTTATATTAAATGTTCTTCATTGATTTTGGAGTTTATCATTTATTTACTTAGTTTAAATTTCCGCGCATTGTTTGAGAATAAGCCTTGGCCGCAACCAGGCATGGATGGACTCACGTATGTGTGCCTCGGCTTCGCCTCAGCCCACATTTTCACGATTCTCCATCAATGCTCTAATTGCTGGCCGCGACAGTAATGTATTCCTTGATAAACATACTTGAAAATTTATCGGAATATTTATTTAATTAAATAACATAGAGAGTAATTATTAATTTTCAAGAACTGCCTTTTAAATGGGGTAGAAGGCTGTTATTTTTTTTTGAGAAAAGTATGAAATCCAGGCGGAAAAACTCGCGGGCGAAGTGCTACTATATGATGAACAGATTCAATTTGATGAACACAATAAAACAATATTGTGTCAGACAGTCTCTATACTACTATTCAAGTCATCATTTGTTTATAATACGGATCACCGGTGTGGCGACCAAGTACACATTAAATTAGTTACGAAGTGCTAAGTTTGCACTTTCCCGAACGCGCACGATTTCTAGATCCCTCAAATGGATCTACCGTATCTTAGAAAGGTTGCCATAGCAATCCGATCATGTTTCTTTAATTATAAACATTGTTACTAATATCTTTAGAAGGGAGAGCCGATATTTTTGGATGAGCAAAATATATTTCTTGGCTGATTGATTAATTGACATAGTACCGAGAGATAGTTTTTATTTTATATTTATTTATCAATATCATGTACATACCTACATACTCGTAGTATGAAACAAAGTAGTTTTTTGTGTCTTTCTAGTTCTTATAAATTTCACAATGGATTTTGATGCAGTTTTCACTATTATTTAGAGCATTTATTCCAAAAGGTTTATGTGTATCATATATAGTAGATATATTTATTATTCCTTACTATTTAGCTTCGATGAAGCAGCAGACTTATCGATGTTTTTACATGTGTCGCCATTGCTCCCGAGCGATTTCTAGTACCTTATAATTTTACGAAAGTTAAAAGATGTATGGATTCGTAGTAGCCCAAGGACCTGAGTCCTAAGTGCTTCACGCTAAAAAATCTGTAATGAAGCTCAACGATCTCCACCGAGACAAGACGTTGGACACTACCGTCAAAATATTCTAGCATATATAGACTTGGATCCTTGCTTTATCCCTTGTATTTAGGCTAACTCTGTTTCTGTGATTTCAGGTGTGAAGCCTCACGTGTGCGAGGAGTGCGGCAAGGCGTTCTCCCGCAAGATGTTACTGAAGCAGCACCAGCGCACGCATTCGGGCGAGCGCCCGTACGCGTGCCCGCACTGCGACAAGCGGTTCGCAGACCGTTCCAACATGACGCTACACTTGCGACTACACACAGGTCAGTCATACAATCAAGAGAGAGGTGATAATATGTAGTTGACATTATTACGCGCTGTTGCTTGCTGGACGTAGGTTGGTGTCTTCCTAGTCGTAGGTACCATAACCAACGACTCTCTTTCTTTTAGTCCTATTTACCCCAGGTTTACCTTTGACCGATATGGTCGATTTGATTTTTCTGGTTGACTTACATTTATTTTGTAACATCTACGAGTATCTACCTTGTACCTGTGTGCACAAATAAACGTATTTGATTTGATTTATTAAGTTTCAGTCGAGGCAGCTGAAAATAAGGCTGAAGAGTTTCTTTGTTTGTTTGAAACTACCAGTCGGATTTGAAAAAAATATTTTTGCTTTTGATAGCCAAATTCTTGAGGAAGGCTATTTAACATCACGCTACTACCCTTGGAAGCAAAGCAAAAAGAAAAAAAAGTCAGAAAGAACATTAAACGAAAACGAAGTAAAAGAGCGGGCGGGCGATGCTATGCGACGGGGTGGGATGGGGAACAAGAAATTTAACGTGGATGAAGTCACGGGCAGAAGCCAGTGTTAAAGATAGCGAGACATACAATTATGTAATGCAACTAAGACTTTCGACTTCTAGTATTGATAAGAATGATTATTTCCAGTGATATGACCCTGTGCTCGACATTCATGATCAATGCTTAATGAAACTAATTGGATACCGTTATCACGTAGGTACTTATATCCTAGACTAGATTGGAAAGTGCATCACACGGCCATTTATATAAAATACTCGTTAGCGGTTAGCGGACATTTCAAAGATAATTTATTAAAATAATAATAATTTATAATATAGGTAGTATCACGCCTGTATTATCCGAACGGTTAGGCAGAGCACCTATTACTGTCTTCTTCGTGTCTTACCATACAGAGAAGGTACTACGATGATTAATCTACATCTGGTTAACACTTCCCGTGACCCAAGGGCTGGCCTTTACCTTGGTCAGAGGCTAAGCACGAGACTGACGGCATTCAGCAGCTAAGAGACTGACGGCATTGCTACATATATTTTTCTCTTCATTTGCTTGCCATAAATATTGTCACGAAGTTTTTTTTATTTTTTTTATTGCAAATAATATTTATTACTTTTACAGTGTGTTTTTAGTTTAATACATAAATATAAAACAATTTAAAATATAAAAAGCTTATTCGAAGTGGTCTCCATTGGCTGCAATACATTCCTTTAAACGTTGAGGCCAGTTATCAATAGAAGCACGCACTCTTTCCATGGGAAATTTCTTCACTGCCAATCGTATGGATTGCTTTAGGGACTCCAAATTATCATGGCGTTTAGAGCAAGCCGTACTCTCTAAAACTGACCATAAATAATCCAGCGGATAAGACGAGGGCCAGTCTTCCGCTCTGATGAAGTCCGAAACGTTCAATTCCAACCAAGACTGCGTGGACCGAGCTTTATGACCCGGCGTCGAGTCCTGTTGGAAGGACCATACTTGGTTATTGAATATGGGGTTGTTAAGGGGTTTAACTACCTTCTCAAGAATGGTATCTTGATACACTTGTGCCGATGTTTTGATACCTTTTTCACAAAAATATGGCTCTGTCACTCCTTCATAGCTAACACCCCACCAAACCATCACTGAAGTCGGATAATGCCCACGTGGCACTCTGTCGACTAATTGGGAAGCTTCCTTAGAGCTTTGAGCATAAATACGGTCATTTTGATTGTTAAAATGTTGCTCAATTGTAAAGATTTTCTCATCCGTAAACAATTTTTTTCTGTGATCTCCCTTTGCGTACCGTTTCAGTAGTTGTTTCGATTATACCAACCTATTCTTTTTTAAATTATCTGTTAAAAAATGACCAGTGCGTCTCTTAAAGGCTGCAAGTCCTAAGTCGTCTTTTAAAATACGCGACATGGTTCTGGGTGCTATCTTCATCTCCCGAGATAAAATCTTTTGCTTTCGGACAGGATTTCTTCGAATTCTTTCCCTTACTGCTTTGACCACCTTTTTCGTACGAACACTACGTGGACGGCCACATCTTTTTCTGTCACAAACAGAGGTCTCATTGTACCTATTAATAGCCCGGTACACAAACATTTGACTAATACCAAGCGTATGGAGAGTTTTAAAAATTGCATTTGGCTCCATACCAACTTTATGTAATGCGATCACAGCGATTCGGTTCTCTTTATCACCCCACTCCATTTTAATATCGCAAAATATTGTACAATGTATTGGCGCCAAGATTAGAAAACTCATGCCCGTTTTCACGGACAACTAAGTGACACTTAAATGAATCCCTAAATATTTATTAATTTATTTATTAAAACTTTATGCACAGGTAAAAAAAATACTGTACAAAGGCGGACTTAATGCCTGAAGCATTTTCTACCAGTCAACCTTAGGGTGATAAAAGTACACTGTTGGATTTTCAACTCTCAGCGCTGAGCCTAGCGTTGAAAATCCAACAGTGCAATTTTATTTAGGGATTCACTTAAGTGTCACTTAGTGAAGGTGAAAACGGGCATCAATGAACAATCGTATAAAAATGACAGATTCCAAATTCAAATGTAATATCTTTCTTATTTTTAATTATAACAGTATATATGGCCAGACTAAGTAGACGGTGCGATTTCCGTCCGTGGTTTATTCAAATAAGTAGTCCCGGTTCTGTTAAACGATTATTTTGCTTTACAGGGGTGAAACCGTTTTCCTGCACGCTGTGCCCGAAGTCTTTTACAAAGAAGCATCACTTGAAGTCGCACCTGAACTTCCACACTGGTTCCAAGCCGTACTCGTGTCCTCGCTGCAAGCTGGCCTTCACCCAGTCCTCGAACATGAGGACGCATCTCAAGAAGTGCCGAGCGCCTGAACCAGCGAACAGTGATACTCCTCAGATCGGAGATATGACAGTGCAGCTGCAGACGTAGTGAAGTGACAAGCTCACGAAATTGTATCGAAATTGAAACGTAACTTGCCTGTACTTTTAATTTATTTAACCTTAATCTACACTTTGTTATACATACTCATACATTCCACTTAAATAAATCAGGAAAACCTAATTGCTCTATGATACTTAAATATCTGTTCCTTTTTTTCCTCAAAAAAATACCTTTCTGTGTACACATGAATTCCACAATTGTTTCATGAAGTTATAAGTATTTCAATTTCCACGGTAGCACTTAGTTGATACGTAAAAAAGAAAGGGAATCTGTAAATAGCTTTATCATGATTCTGATGATGAATCTGGGTACCTGTTGTGTTATGAACATTACATCACAACTGCATTGCGAAAGTAGTTTTTTACATTAATTGCAAAATAAAATTCTTTAGACACATTCTCGATTCTGTCTATATTCCCCTTATCTAAAAATGTGGTTCTGAAAACTATTGAAATTGGCGTATAGAGATCGAATTCTTTGCTAAAAAGGCTGCCATTTAAAAGCGATAAAGTATTGTCAACTAATGCTCGAGAGTTGTTAAAGAAATACCGAGAAGTACTTCTACTCGTATGTTACGGGGATCCTTTGAGGATAAGGATACATTTATTATTTCTTAAATAAATTAACTTGTCGGTTAGGTTAGGTTAGAGTCAAACCTATCCACTTTCACGTAATCATAAACCACTTCAACTTTAGGTATGCAGCTAACTTAATTGGATAACGGACAAATCTTAGTACTTCCAATAGATACAAATACAAATATCAATCGAGACATATTATATCAATCGTCTTTGCATGCAGGTAGGTGGTAATTGAAGTTCCTTAAATAAATTAAATGGTGTGCGTAAGGAACTAAAATAACACTACCAAGTTCAGCGCTACGAGTATAATGAAACTGAAATTGGATCTGTACCTAGTTATGCATACCAGGCATTAGTTCCCACAGTAGAGAATCACTCGACACCCTAAGCTGTTTCTAAGCACTTGTATTAATTATTTAGTTAATAGCCATGTCACCGATTGCAGTTATTTATTATACATCTCTTTCGACACGACACCTTTTTCTAACACTTAAGTTTTAACGTTGATCTGAAGTGGCCTGGTGGTCCCTTCCTCGAAATATTGTTTTTTTAGTTTAACCTTTTTTATATTAAATAAGTATCAATAGTTCGTAAGCATTCCGTCTGCATCGCTCTAACCGAGCACACCTCCTAATTATTGTAAATATCGTAATTAAAGTTTATTTTAAACTAAATCACTGCCGTTCATATTTGACTACCTACTGTAGCCGTATCTCGACTTGCGGTGTAAAGTCCGAGAGAGTTTTATTTATCAATAGAAAATGAAAGTCATACTTACGATATTATATACTTACTCTTTTATAACATTGATGTTATTATGTATCATGTACCTACATTTACTGCAATGTTTGCTTGCTTTTAAAATTATGAGCTCAGCTGTCATCTGGATCGTGTAGTCATACTATAACTTTTTTTAAAATTAATAAAGATATTCAATTCAATGAATTTCGTGTCTATTGTTAATTTCATTAATAGTGTTAGGGGGAACTTAAACAATAAAACCATGATTTATTATTTTACTCCCGTTTTAATGAATTTGGTGTTGTAAAATAATTATTATCGATCAAGGTGTACAAAATTACAGGCCTTTACAGTATGTAGGTAAGTTTCTGGCGCATTAAGTAGTTACAATATTATCTATACTCCTTACGAGGTGTATGCGAGTACATTATATTTATTTTATACATAATAGTAGCAAAAGGTATTAAATACATACAGTGATAATATTGCTTACCTTGTAGTACCACAAGTAACGTATTGTACTTATATTATTTATTATGACCATCAATCTCTTTTAGGTGTCAATTTTATACATTATTGAAATATAGTTACAATGACGTAGGTAGTGACTGATATATCATTAAATGTAAATAATTTAAAAATATACCACATTATTTTATAATTCATCGGAATTATTTACAGTAGACATTTAGTTGCTAAGTATCTGTTCGCGCATTAGAAAAACTATGAAATAGCCAAAATCCAATAAAGAAATAAAATAACATGGTTTATTGTACCTACGTACGTACTGTTCAGCATACTTAACATTCTTTAGTTTTGTCTTAGTGCGAGATTTGTGCGACGTTTACTATTATGTTTCCATACCTTGGACACTGTTCGAGGTCTACTATTTTATGATATTCAGTTGTCAAACAAATATATTTTTTTCATTGAAAACAAATGAGTGTCTCAAATTAAGGCTTCAAGAAATTAATGATTGTTAAGTTCTTAGACAGCACTGTGATACGAGGCGAAAGATAAATAAATATACTATAATTAAAAATCTAACAAAATACTATAACTATAATATTCAATATAAGGAATGGCGAGAAGTCAACGAGTTTATATATGTAACAATATCGTAGTCAACATGCTGTGCTCAAGTCACTCAACAATAGTTAATTTCCTTATTCAATAATGAAAATAATTACATGTTTACGTACATATTCCTACAAAAGTGTAGATTTTGAGATGATTTCGACGTTTGAAAGCGATTTAGTAAAAAATTGTGAAATAAGTAAGCAAACAACAAGCTATCAAGTACTCGTAGGTAGTAATTCTGATATTACATTTGTAGTAATTTCCATGTAATTCTGTGAATCGATTACTTATTATGTGACCTTTGATAGGTCCACAACATTAAGAACCCTGTATTTTTATTTTTCTAAAAATTTATAAATAGATACTATTTGGATGTATAAAAAGTTTTAAATTAAGGAAGATACACATGTAAGTGTACAGGTGATCATTTACTGATTAGGTTTAATCTCCAAGATGTAAAAGATACTACCGTACCTACTAAGATTTGAACGTAGGTATTTAATTAATCACCCGTATACTTATTACATGCACGAGAATGTTTAAATGAATTACAATTCTTTTAACTTTTAAAAGTTTGCTTATACTTAGTAATGTCCTTAACTTTACGTATCAATAAAAGTTTATTTTATACAGTTACCGATTTTAGCCAAATATAAAATAAGAAGTGCGAAGAGAGAAAATGGACTAACATTATACATATTTATATCTTCAAGATAAAATAATTGTAACTTTAAACTGCATTATGAAACGTTAACGTCGAAATCAGCGAACATTTTAACATGATTGTGGACACTATATTTTAAGCCATACACGATGGTGGCTTTAGTACAAATTCTTTTGCCCTGTAAACAGTAGAAAATATACAGTTAATAAATCTACTAAGGATTGCGTGTAAAAACCTTATTCGTATGAACAATAGAAATATACAAAACGCTATCGTTTGGTTTTACATCACGTATAAGCTGTGAATACATAATATTACACACAAACTTTCACCTCCGCCACGTTTACACAAATTACACATAATGTAAACCAATATTTACTTACGTTTAATATTTGCCAAACATTACATTACATTTAATTATCTCAGCCTTTTCGAATAGGAGAATCATAATTACTTGGGAATATAAAATAGTAACTAGTAGACTCGGTGAATTAACATTACAATGTAGTACATGTCCATCGGCGCGCGCGCAGGTGGCGCGTGCGATGCCAGCGACCACTACTCTACGATGTGAAGCACCATTTGTTCTAGCGTAGGGATAATGTACACAATTTGACAATTTTAGTCAAAATAACATTAGAAGTACGTTGTTGCACATATCATGCGCTTACTTTCCGATTATTCATTAGGAACAACAATTTAAAAATACTATACGCTCATCTCTTTAATTTTAACTTAAAAATAAACGTGCTTTTGGCACTTACCGCTAATCAGTTGTTTAATAACGTGTTTCGGATTGATTTGAAATAATTTAACAAAACAGTATTAGCTCGGCAATTTATTGCTGTTCAGATATTCTTTGGTGAAATTTAATTATAGTAACACTTTTATGTACTAAGTGCTGATGTTAGACACTACTTGTAATTGAACAACAAATCATTAGGGATTATCTTCAATCACGACAACACTGTTATGAAGACTTTTTATCTGGAAATAGGTAATACATCTGTAATCGAGTAAAAAATTAAATAAGTCGATGTCTCAAAATCCTATTTACAATAGAATTCTAATTATACATATAAAATTGAGCATTAGTATAAAACAGAGGCTGCTGAAATCTTGGATGTAATATTTAAATTCTTAACTAAATATGATACACTTCCCGAAGGGACTAACATTACTCAAGTACTTAGTACTTATTAATATCGCATCGCATTTACAAGTAATAATTCTTACAAATGTACAACTTAAAGTTTATATCGTAATCTCATAGCCACTGCAAGGGACGAAGTCCTCGTCCAAATGTTTTTACGAAATACTTTCGTTTGATCACAAGATTGGAATCACATGATGCGGCGGGGAAACACGCGTCCGGCGAGTGCGTGCTGCGCCGGAGGGCTCAGGTGCACTCGATGATGAGAGGCTGGCTGGACTCAATGACGGAGGCGCGTGGCTCAGCTGGCGCAGCGTAGTGTTCGTGCTCGGACAGCGCGCGGTAGGCGTGCGGCGAGTGAGCGCCGTGCGTGGCCAGGTGCGGCGTGGTGGAGTGGGCTTGCGCCAGCAGCTCGCCGTGCGACAGCGCCACGCGCGCCCCGCCGGCTCCCACCAGCCCTCCCTGTGATGGAGAGTGCACCTCGTATGCTTCGTGCCCCTCTCTATCGTGGCAGTCTTTGTCGACGTTACCTGCAAAGTGCACGCGAAAATGAAATCGGCCGCGTTCAGCGAGAGCGCAAGTGAAAGTTGCGGTTCACCTACGAAGAGAAAGTGCAGCGCGCTGCAGTTGCTCTCGCGACTGCGGTCGCGTTAATTCTCTTTCATTTGATTTAATATTGGTTTAAATAATTTTTTGTGTATAATTGAAAAAAAATCTTAAAGTGATAAAAAGTATGAAAAATAACTTACCAATGCATTCAGTGTTTGCTGCATTCGTTATTGCTAATACTTCTTCAATGTTGTTTGGCTTACAGCTAGTAGTTTTCCAGTGAGTGCGTAGCCCGGAAGCACTGATGTACTTCTTGTCGCATCCTTGGCAAACGTATGGTCTGTCATTCGTATGTAGCCGCTTGTGAAGTTTTAAATGTACAAATTGTGTGAATTTCTGCATACACAAATCACATGCGTATGGTTTTTGCCCTGAATGCAGACGTAAATGTGTTTTTAAATTCGACGTTGAGGAGAACCTTTTTTTACAAATATCGCATTGGTGCGGTTTCTCCCCGGTATGTACCAGGTGATGTTTCTGTAGATGTGCAAGTTGCGTGAAAGATTTACTGCATACATTGCATTTGAAAGGCCGCTCTCCAGAATGCGTTCTCAAGTGAACCTTCAGATTCGAAAGTTGTCCGAACGTTTTGCAGCAAACATTACACTCGTAGTGCATTTTCCCGTCCTTTTTCTTTAGTGGGTAAGGCAAGCTCCTGTAACCCCGTGAGGATTGCGAGCCAGGACTCATCGGTGCCCCCATGAGTCCACACGAGCCATCGGGACTGACGCTGCCGTGTTGAGGAACCATTTGACTATTCACATTCGTGTTTTGTATTAAACTTAACTGTGAACAATTTTTGAGTGTAATCACACTAGTCGACGATGGATAGTGGTGGTTGCTTTGAACATTCTGTGATCTCTCGTACTGGTGAGATGAAGTCACCGTCGGTGAGTAATTACTGGGTGGAGACCCTAGTTGAGTGATTATTGTAGAGTTTGGAGGAGAGTATAAGTTATAAGAGTAGTTGGGGTAGTGACTTTCATATCGTGTCTCGCGGATCTCTCTTATTTCTCTGATTTCCCGGATTTCAGTTGTATGTGGAATCGTGTGTGGTGGTGATGATGAATAAATTGAGGCAGCGCTGGGCGTAGGTAGCTGCTGTGGTAGCGGCAGTAGCGACGGCAGAGGGGTCAGGTTAGAGCTTGAGTCCGGACTGCAAACATTGCCGTACCTCTGACTCTTCTTATATGAATAAGCCATTTCAGTTGGAGATGAAGGTGGCGGTGTGGCATTTGGTTGACGGCGGTTAGGATCATTATTATTTGTATCGATTCTGTTACCAGTTAAAATTGTTTCCAGTATTCTTGTATCTGGTGGAGAATATCTCATAAAAGCAGGTTGTGGCGTAGGCGATATTGCACCGTCTTCATAGTATGGTTTGTTTAGAGGCACCACCGTATTTTGAGATGATTCCAACACTATGACAGTCGATGTAGCTGGATCACGTCTTGGTGGTGATAAATTTTGTGGAGTGTTAGGAATTTCTTCAGCTATTACTAATTCCTTTTCACTTTCACAGTCCATGTCTTTGTGATTTTGGTACTGGTACGCTCTTGGCATTTTTATTTTCACTTTCCTGTATTCATTGCGATGCATGTCTTGATCAATTTTTTGAACTATCACTGTCTCTTTGGGTTCATTGGTTTTATTGGAACAGTCAAGAACATAATTTTCTACATCGGAATCACTTGAATCTTCGGGAGGTGTGAATTCATCGTGATAGCCGTTACTATGGTATCCTTCATCTGATCGCACTGAACCATCATTAGGTGTTAGTTGATGTTCGTAGTGCGGTCCTACACAATGAGTGAGGATTGGAGATTTATTTCCTAGCTTTTCTTGATTACTTTGTGCCATTGGAGACGGTCCTCGTATGTCTCTCAAGGTTTGGCCCTGGGCAGGTGACCTATTGCTCTGAATTCTTGGATTCTCGAGTTGGTGTATAACCACTTGAGACGTGCTCTCTTTGTGTTGATGGATTATTAAAGTAGGGTTTTCTCTATGCATTTTTACCGGCGAGGGTGACGGCATTAAGGTGGTCGGCGATAATGATCTTTGTTCACAAACAAGTGAGTTTTCCGTTTTGTTATGAATGATGTTGGTAGAAATATCGGCCCTCAGAACCACCCTATCGTTTTTGTTCATACATCTCGGGTCCTCACGAAGTATGGTTGTTGAATTTTCATGGAATGGCTTATCAGTTGCTTCTCGTTTTCGCCGTCGACTTGGAATCTCAGCTTCTAGCAGTTCCTTGGTGTTTGTTAATCCAAGAACATATTTCATGTGGTTGAAGGCAATTTCAGGGTGCACTGGTGCAGGTGGCAAGCCATAAGCTTTTTTGATTGTTTCTTCTTTGCCTATAATAAAAGAAAGAAAAAAGATTATTAAAATTGTTCAAGAAACTTGATATCACTTAAGTAAAATGTGACTAAAACATGCTAATACTTACAGATAGAGTAAGTAGCTCTCTCCGGATCGATATCATAGCCCAACCTCGTTGCAAAATCTTTACAATACCATACCATCAACTCTTCGTTTGGCATAATGTCTCTGAAACGATAAAATTGTAAGATTTTTTACTTTAAGTTAAAAATTGCAAGTGATCATGAGTGTACGTGTTGTTGTTGTGAAGTGAAGTTACCTGATCGTGTAGAAGTATATGTGTTCCTGATGTTGACAAGCCACGAGGTTCATCACGGAGAGCGAGTAGGCCGATGCTACGTATCGCATCCAGTTCGCCACGCTCGTGTCGGACCCGTCCAGGTAATAATAGTCACTGTCCTTGAATATCTGTAATAAATTAACAGCAATTATAATACTTGCGCTCAGTATGCATGTAAACATAATTGAGTACGGAACTATTTTTATTGTTTGTTTTGTTTTTTTTATTGCTTTATAGTTTTCACAATGCTACTGATTTGTATGAATTTTCATTTGAATGTATGTTACTTTGACTAAACGCCTTGTTAGTTACTCTTGTAAAAGTAATTACTTGCTGTTTGTAATCATTGGCTAACAAAACCATTTACGCTCTGAGAATTTTCTCAATTAAATTATAATGCAATCAATTGTTTATTTGCTTATATTATGTATGTTAGAAATCAAACTTATATAATGGAGCTAAACACATGTTATTCGTGCACGTGGCACGTGCAGGATATTTACAGTGCGCGTGCAACTGATAGCGACACGCATACGTTATAGTAGTGTAGTGGGGAGTCAAGGACGAGATGCTATGTCACTCGAGAGGTAATATAGGACGCGGAAGATAACGCGCGTTTCAACAATGATTTATATTTGAACAATACAAGTGGGTTCATCTAGTGCTGTGAATAGGGATATCAGCAACATGCATTGTGATGCGATTATGACATTGCCTTATTAGTCATTTTTATTTATGTTCAAATATTTGTCTAGCTTGGTGGAGAGTGACGGTAAGCTATGTATTCAAATCAGTTTCTTAATCATACACACTTTTAAGACGTGAATGATGATGTGTGTAAAGAATTACAGAAAATATTTGGATCCACCACCATTTCTATTGAATTAAAAGCCCAATCTCACCTTAATATTTCCATAAGTATGATGTCTCACAGTTTCCTGTACCTGGCCCAAAGAGAGAGTTCGGTTAATTGAAGAAGAAAATAATAGTGCATTGTATACAGATAAATTATAAAAATACGCCAGAGATATTAGTCTAGTAGTTTGCTTAGTTGAGGATAGTCGGAATTGCGGTCTCAAAGGTTGTGCTGCTGAATATACAGATACAAGCCTCAACCAAGTTAAAATAATAAAAGCCAAGCGGGTTGCGATTACTGGGTCATATGATTTGATTATGATGTATCTATAATTACACTTACCCTCCAATAATATCTCCAGGAGACTTTGTCGTTAGGTTTGTTCGGTGTTCGGGTGCCTTCGAAGGGCCCGAAGCGCGTTCCACGTGGTATTACACCTATACTCCATACACCCTCAGTCTGGAATAATTGTAATATGTTATGTATGATGTGATTCACTCGCTGTTCTGTCTGTTATGATTAAGTTCGTTGTTTGTCTTTAGTGATATTTTTCTATAGTATAATATGGAGGTGGAATGGTTACATACCGGTGTATTTGGAGTGGATAATACTGCAGATGGTCTGAGCGCGAGGCTGCGCGGGAGCGTCCTCTCGGCGCGGTTGGGCGTGCCACGCTCGCTCGGCACGTCGGGCACGATGTACACTGTTAGCCTCTCGAACTCCTCCTCGCGCATGCGCGTCACATCGTATGCGCCCGCGCTGGACACTCCGCTGACCACATCTGCGCCGCCGGGACTCCCGCTGCGGCCCACCACCGTTGTGCTTGGAACTTCCTCGCTTGTTGACTGTTGACAATACGTTACATTGATTAAAGTCCCGCTCCTTAACACTTAACTAAGTATTATTTTCAAAATGAATTCACTTTAAAACATTTCTCAACTGCCACAAGAATTGTACAGCCAAAACGTTTTCATTAGAGTAAAGATTTAGCACTGATAGTCCGCAAGTCGGTCATTTTCAGACCCCAAAAATATGCAAACAACGTCGTAACGAAATGCATTTTCCCTCTTTACAGCCGTGTGCATTTCCCGCCGTGTCGTCTAACTTTGAGTGTTATTTTCCTCGAGAAAGAGTTTAGTTTCCTAAGTGAGAGGCGAGAAGCGACGTTCGATAAAGGGGCGGCGCCACTACTGACCCAGTTTTGTGATAAGTGCGCACTTTCCACTGCGCACCGACACTTCCCCTTTGCCTATTTATATTTTCAACAAAATTCAATTGAATACTCAGATATATCGTAGCGGAATCAGCCTTCAGTGACATTAACATGCAACTCAATTTGGTGACAAACTAATTATATTATATTTACTTACCAGTCTCATTTTGATTGATTTCTGTGGGTCCTTTAAATTTGTATTATCATAATTACTTTCTGATTATTGAAGTAACTTGTACCTGGAACAAAATTAAAACATTTTATTAAAACATTGTATTTACACTTTAAGTTGAATTTGAATCGAAGCTTTCCCAGAGCAAAGACTTCAAATGTGTATTACGATACGTACCTACTTTGCAAATTTGTGAGTTTTTTTAAATAAAAAAACGCTAACTCTTTCTAAGAAATAGTAAAGCAAAAAGATACAATTGAAATGATTGAAACTGCCGGAGCAACAAGAAACAGTTTTTGATTAAATCGATGTTATCAACATCAATTATATAATTTTACTATAGCTGCGCCCCGCGGTCTCACGTAAGTCTCGATTCCGTGAAAATATAGGGATAAACGGTCCTATAAACGGTATACCTACATATCCTTCTCCAGATCATAGTCTATCCATGTGCCAAATTTCATCCAAATCCGTTCAGCCGTTTTAGAGTAAAAGCGTACAAACAAACTCACTTTCGCATTCTCGTATTAGTTAGGATTGTAAAGGACACGATGATTAAAGTGTTTAGGAATTACGATGGCAACAGTAAAGCAGATTTAGTTTGCTCTCTCACCGGTAGATGCATTGAATATTTGCCAAATTGGCACTACTCATGTGGAATACGGAACAGTGAATTGGTCACGAAATTGAAATTCCTTGTAATTCAAGCCATAATTAGGTTTCCAATAAATCTGAAATAATGCTCTAGCTAAAATTAAACTGAGTACCAGTGGAAACAAATTGTAAGAAAACGACAATGTCCTTTTGTTTATGGTATGGTTAGTTTTGTTTCATTAATTACAAACGCAGTTTACTGTAAAATAAACACTTTTAATTACAAAAAATATAAAAAATGATACCTAGTAACGACATAAGTAAACAATCGTGACTCGTAGCGAAATGTTTTGAGTATGGGCACTATGAGCAGGTTTGGAAGAGAATGCATTCCCATGTTGATGCAGTGAGGCAACATTGAAGTTCAACATTTCATTGCATAATTGGGGAAGCGAGGCGGCTTGCGGCCGACGACTCCTCTCGATGAGAACGAAAATTTTGTTTTCCAAACCGGCCCCATTTTACATTCAAATAGTTGCGCAAGCGCCGGCCCAGCTCCGTATTGTAAACATTGTGCGCTGCATTTGTAATGGTTTTATGTATGAGTTTTGTAACCAATGTAGTACATCAATAAGTATTTATTGTACTTATGTACATAAGTAAGAATACTTAATGCCTCGAATAATATAGTTTGTCGTTGAATATTAACACCTCCATAAAATAATTTGAGAAAACGATGCATGAAAATGCCTAAGTAACAACATATTTTCACAATCCACGTTGTTTTTTGAATAATGTTAAAATGAAATAAATTAAAGTCATTTATTATAAATTGACCGATCACTTTCTCTGACTTGGGCTGAAGTAGGTATGAAAAGTATCAACGATAACGAACGAATTTTATAATGTATGTTAATTGTTAATTGCGTAAGGGCAGATGTTTACATAGTAACGTCGGTAGTGGTGGAGGTAGCGTGTGAAGAAGTGGGGAAGGGGGGACCTGCGCGTGACCGTGAGTGCAGGTTGCGCAATGCGTCCGCGCAATGTCGCACGCACCCCCCGGTAACCACTAGGTACTTACTTAGTGCTGGTACTTCTTGTGATAACATTGACACTCACCTAGGCACTAGAATCGATTTTGTTCTGAGTAAAAATTATGTGATTATTTGTTTTTCACTTATATAATTACGTAAGCCGTTCGGTGAAAGTTATAATGATTATCTATGTTCTAAATATCAGAAGTCTATGGTTATTAGAATTTATTGATTTTGAAATGGGAAAACTTCTTTTCAAAATTCACTCAAGTAAAGAGAAATCAGTTTTCCCATACTCTATAATCAATTTGATAAGATAAGAAACAGATATGGAAGTTTTTCATTTTCATTTGACTTCATGAAAAATGAATAATAAATTAGCATTTACATTAAAAAAATGCATTTTGGGCAGAAGCAGCAACGTCAATCACGATTTCTGAGAATATATAATGTTACGTATGGATGGAAAGCATCCGTCCCGCTCGCAGCGCATAGCTATCGCACGGTAGCGCACGGCCGCGCACCGCCGCGCGCGCACCAGGAAGCAACCTTGGGCACGCGCATGATGCGCTCGCTCTTGAACTTGCCCTTTACGCTAGCACGTTGCAACCACGCTAGGGCTACCAGCATTTACTTTTTTTTTGTTTGTTTATGTAAATGGGTTGAGTAGATAGATACACTAGCACTTCTTAAGATATTTTTTCAAATATTAATCGAATATGGATGATTGTATAAAACCTTGTGTATTATATAGAATACCACTTATCCGAAATTACTTTAATATAATCATCAAGAATTATTATTACTAAGCGTGTTTTGTTTGGACATTATTTTAAAATATATGTTTGACGTTTGTAGCTACGACCTGGGAAGTTTTTTACACGTGTAACATTTTGCACTTGATTGTTCTGTGGACACATTGACTATTCCGGCTTTTTTTGTAAGAAAGTAGCATGGAAAATGAAAATGAGATTTTCTGGCCCGATGTTTGCGTTATGATGGAATAGTAATAGATTTTGAAGATACTCTAAACACGAGAGCGAAACATAATTTAAAATTAAGAAGCATAATCTACGTATTACTCGGGTTGGAATGATTGAAAAAGGAATATAATGACCAATAGGAAATTAAATAATATTTACCTATAAATGTGGATCCTTCAAATATTATGTAAGATCAGTGCAGAACCCTACCAGCCAGTGTTGCGCGTTGACGCTGAACGTTACTATTCAGTGATTAATGTAATATGATGAATCGATTGTTTTGATCTATTCGGACTGTACAAGGTCCCTTTATCTATTCTTATTTCCCGATTGAGTTTGTAACGATGATAAGTACACGAGCGAACTACTTCATAAACGCGGAAGTTATTAAATTAATTTGTTTGTCTGTTTGACGTTATTGCATCTCACAGTTTTTCCGATAGATAAGATAATTATCAAATTACGTAATGCACACATTGTAGGTATATGGTTTTCGATTTCTATGAAAGGAAACGTCTGTATTGTGATTGTCCAAGCCGAGAGCGCAAGGTCGCGTATTGAAAAGTGTCACTAATAAGTGATGTTGTAAAATAGCGATGCTGATTGCTATACATATGTTACATAGCCATGCGAGAGTGCAACGGGAACACTAACCTTGCGGGCTAATAATACATTTAATACGTAGATATTTTCACTACAAATAGCCGCGAGTACCTATCGGCTAGATAAAATATAATGTGTTGGGCATATGTTATATAAATTCGGAATCGAACTCACAAAAAGGAAGAAATCAGCCAATTTTAAGATTACAATTTTTAACACGGATTTAGCCATATATAATGATTTCCTCAATTAACATAAATATTGGTAGTAACACTATCAACCGACCTAACAAGCACTAATAAGCTGAACTCAGATTTTTTGATACTCAGATCTTAAAATTACTTTTAACAACTTCCGAACTAACAATCAAATTAAACTTGTTACCTCATCAACTATTTTTGACTTCACATAACTTAGACGTTTTAGAGTCAACTGCGTTAAACAGGAGAGTTTATAGAAATGGACTAAAACATAGTAATACTTACAATCATAAATATTCATCGTTCATGACATTCTTGAGATACCGTTCAAAGTTAGCGCGTTTAATGTTAGTACTTCCGCGAATAAAAAAAGAGTATTATCGTCTTTGATGCATTAATAGTGTGATGATGAGGTGCCTATGAGGCGGGTGCGAGGTGCAGCGACTTGAGGTACTCGAGCAGGATGCGCAGCGCCAGCAGAGGGACGAGAGGCCGTAGCCGGCGCGCGGCTCTCATGTCGGGGGGGGGGGGCTCAGCGGGCGCGCGCGGTCGCCGCGGGCTGCCGTGCGAGCCGGCGGAGCGCAGCGCGCATTATGCAACGCGGAGGCCGCCGTGCCGACCTGCCTCACGTCTAGCCGGCGAACGCCGAGCACTAACCCGACAGCCGCGCCGCTATGCCCACCGACCTAGATGCACTTTTACGACGCCGAGAATGCAATCGACACACATATTCGCGTCTCGTTCCGATAAACGCATCGACGACGAAAGCGGCCTGTGACGGAGAATGCGGACGAATTTGACAGCAAATGCAGTGAGTACGTCACGTTCGCGCCTCCTATTCTCTTATTAGAGGAGAGCGGGACGGCACAGCGCATTGCGACCGCGGACTGCATTCAAGTTCATTACTTCCGTAGTGTGACGACCGCGGCGCGCGCCGTGACCGTGCTCTCGATCCCACGAACACTGAAGATCGCAGCGAGCGGAGCCGCGGGAAATGCTTACTGTATGCCACCAACAAATACTGATCGAATATTGCTTTAAAGCGAAACTTTTAGAAATATTTCTAAAACGAAATCTGATATAAAATAAATAAGAATAAAATTTACCATCACTTATTGCACAGGAAATAAATCACTGACATGAGCACCCATCTCAAGACGTTTCCAATAAATATTGAATCAGACTACAATACAATATATCAATACGTTAATTCATAATGCTCATGGGCGCTAATTAATACAAGTTGAAAACAACGTGGCCGCGGGTGTCGTGAGAACGGCAGCGAAAGCCATGCAGGGCGGGCGGCGGCCTGCGCGCCTCCCCGGAACACGCTTTCACTCTCACGGGTCGTCGACACAGCCTGCACACGCACCCTTACCTCGGATTCTCGATTGCACCCTTAGTAAAACAACAGTTCAACCACTTTCTTGATCGATTAACTTTTTAAGTTTGAACAGAGTGCAGTTTTTTTTACAGTTTTTGTCTTAATTTCGAGTATAAAATCCGTGGTACGGGTGCATCTCACTCTCCGCCACCACCACACCCTGCCACCTACCATTATCCAATATTGATTTCACTATTTACAGCCTGTTTCTATTAACAGCTACAACTGCTCGGGCCGGTATAAATGAGCAGGCGGTTGACTGTCGACACTCAAACAATGCCTTTTCAATTAGTTTGAATGAATCGTGGCGTACATCTTTACTGAGCTTAGTTTTGCTTTTCAGTGTAAGCATCTGAAATACAAGTAAGTACTTACATATATTTTCGTCTATGTTCTTCGTGGAACCCGAAAGCTGGTGCTTTATTTCTATAGTACTGTGATATGAGTCTACTGTTTTATAGCTACTTAAATAATTCTATATTTATTTCTACGTTGTCTATGTAGGTAATAGATGTTCAAAAAATAAGCGAGACATAACCACGACAACTCTTCGTAAATTATATTTTTGTGACTTTGAACGTGCTTTAAAGCACCCTTGATTGCGTGTTTGCAGTGGCACGGCACCCCTCCAGCAGATTTACGTGTATAGGTATGCGCCCTTTACAACCACGACCTACGATAACGTCTGACAATTTCCGATCATTCGTGATCTACCCCAAAGTGTTACGTTTTTCATGCTCACTGGCTCACTGCATGTCTGTCTACACTACACTTTGCACGCACAACCTTTATCGATTTAGACAATTCCATCATGTAATAGGTATTTTCCGGATATGGGTGTAGCGAGATAAAGTATATATTTGTTTTATAATACCCGTAAAGTTTTAAATAAACGTTAATTAAGAATTGGTTCATGCATTCTTTTACGAATTTTAATTATTAATAATATTAGTGATAGAGCATACTTATTTCATTTTTTTAAGTATTTATTGTGTATTTTTAAATATTTTAAATGATAAAATTGATAAGTAAATCTTCAAATAAAACCAAAAAAGTAAAAATAGTCAATTCATTTCTAAGTTTTATTATAAAAAACTAAAAAAAATATCACATATTTAGTACATTTTCTAAGCCTAGTAGAAACCCATGAGACAAATCGTTCATTTAAAAAACGAAATTATCCGATTGTCGGTCAATTAGAGCGTGAAAAGCGAAGCGCATCAAAGAAAATGCAGTTTTCCAGCGGCGGCGGAGGCTTGAGCGGTATCAAAACACTGAATCTTCCGGGGTGAACGGCCGCGGCGCCTCGTCCCACTGCGAGCGCCCGCCGCCCGCGCGAGCGAGACGCCGCGCTCCGCACGCCGCCCGCACCCGCCGCGCGAATAAATCGCACGCTGCGCTCGTGTGCGCCGGGAAATGCGTTTTCTGTACGAGTATTGGGCACACGGTCGTTGACATCACATCACAAATTTTCTTTGGGCTTGTAATAGAAACTTTAAACGGCTTTTTATTACGTAACTCTGTAAAAGGGTTTTTGAGATAAGGAAATGCTGTTAATGCATTGTTACTTGATTTTCTCTTAAATGTATCTTCTGTAATTAATCAAGTAACTAATTACGAGAAAGGCTTTTGCTTCGGGACATTTAAATGACTTAATAGAAATAAGAGCTCTCTTTTAAAACAAATGAACGGCAGAAATTCTTTATTTTACTAATTGGATTTACCACTTATAAAATTCAAACAAGTATTTTTATTGAAAATACAAAATAAAACTGAATATTATGTTTATTGATGTTTGTCAAATTGATATTAAATTATTCCGTGTTTCTGTATGAGGATACAGTAGGAGCATAACACATTTCCTCTAACTATACGTTATGTGATTAACGACCCCATGCATCCTGAATTGTTGTGTTTGATTGTTATGGCTAGGTTTAGCATGATAGATAATAATATTATAAAGTTAATGGGAGCTTGTTATTATTGTTTGACTCATTGAAACCTGTTAATTTAGGCCCGTATTACAGAACGTCACTCAAGACTCAAGCATTACTTAAAACTAGTTTCAATCAATTAGGAGGCTTTAAACGAGTTTTAAGTAATGCTTGAGTTTTGAGTGAGCTTCTGTAATACGGGCCTTAGAGACGTTATACTTAAGTGAGTAAGATTTGTCTTGATGGCTTTGTACAGTTCGTTTCTGTAGTAAGTTTCTTATCTATATTGTATACTACGAAGATTAAAAGTTCTCATGTCGGTTCCATAGTTGCGTTAAAAGTTTTGATGGTAAAGCACTATTGATCCTATTTAGTATAATGTATAGGGCTTGTCTATATCTGTGCAAGTGCTGGTGCCCGCAGTGCAAACTCGATTTCCCCCTTCTTGGGGTAGGCTTCAATACTCATTCATGCGTTTTTCCCGCTCTGTCTGCGAGCGGGCGCATAGCGCGCTCCCGCTCGCCGCGCTTCCGCGTTGGTACCGCTACATACGCGCATGCACTAGACCTAGCCCAATGCAGCGAATTTTGCGTGGGGTCGTTGTCCTCTCGTATATCTCTATCTGCATAGCTAGATGTCACTAAATGTCCCGATAAGTCTGGCTAAATTTCTAATACCCCGACACCCGCTGCCGCCTCCCTTCTTCTTCTTTGAACTTTTTACAGTTTGTGAATAATTTTCACTTTTAGCACAAACTGTGCAATTCCTTTGTCGGCCTATTTGTGCGATTGTTCAATGCAATAATGAAGGTCGTTGAGATAGGAAAGGTATTAAGGAAACAACGAACCGCCGAGTTTTATGGCCAATTACGTCAGTAATATAATAGGACGCACTAAAAAGTGCCATTTGCACAAATTGCATTTCTTGCTTTTAGCAAATTGAGTAGTGCGTGTTTTTTAAGAAAACACGAAATGGAAACAACAATGCATCTGTGCCGTTAAAAAAACTCAACTCTAGGAAGGACGAGAAACGGTTTGAAGACAATCATTCGCAATAAATAAAGCTGTGTTTTTTATTTACATATTTATGTTTTGACGAATGGATATTCCAAGGTTGGTGGGTAAATTTTTGCCCACAATTATTATTGTCTACACCAGTAGACTCCTTAATTTAAGTTATTTTATGGTTTGAAAAAAATATTAAATGAGTTTTTGGAATGTACTGTAACATAGATTTTATGGGAAATGTTTTTCAATGTTGCGCTTGAGTGAATTATTTGTAACAGTGCGCAGAATAATAGTAAGGTACCTAGATAAATCGAGGCACAGAGGTGTTGAAGTACTAGACTAGAATGTGGCTAGGGTCAAAAGCCGCGCAGTATGTCAGCGTTTAGTATTCCGTGAGCCCGAGCTCGGGCCGGCTAACGGGACTGCTCGACCGTCTACTCAGGCCTTTACTTTCATCGATCGAACAAACCGCCTCGACGGTTTACTTTCCTTTGTTAGTTTTGGGTTCCGCGGACTACCAAATGTACATACTTTATTTTATGTCATGTCAATCATTATGTAGATTACATTAACCACAAATTGAAAATAATTTAGAAGACATGTATAGCAAAAAATCAAATAGGCTCTTAAAACGGGAATTTTTAATAGGGACATGTTATAAAGAGATTATTTATGGTAACTACTACCTACGAAAAAAAACGAAAGGGACGTCAAGTGTATGGTTAAATCGCAGGTAGGCCCCGCATCCGGAAAAAAATAAGACGGGACCGCAGAGCCTTTGTATAGGGAAGTACCGTTAGATCTGTTTGAAACGACTATCAACAAAATATGAAATATGATCATCTATTTATTGTTGCTCCGCGTTTAGTTCACCTGCAGAATTATTTGCTAAAATGTTAGAGATGTCCTGTTATACCTCACTTAACAAAGTTTACGGCTACAGTGATTCATAGATTGTGAATCAACATGCATAGGAATATACCGCTAAGCAAAAACAATGTGCTGATCGACAGGACTCGGATTACAGAACTGCATATGTATGCAGTTGTGTTATCCTAGTTTCTTAGAATGTAGAGGTAAAATGTCATAAGTGGCTGGTAAAGTGTGAAGAAAGCTTGTGATGGTCATAAATAAGTAGGTAACTGAAATAGGAAAGAAAATATAAACCCTGCCATGTAGATGATTATCTTTACATAAATGGAAAGAGCTAAGTAACAGAATAAATTATTGTCATGGAGGTAGGCGATGGACATGCAATCTGTTATTCTTGCATTCTTTACGATACCTTGTTGATAACAGTTGAAACTCTCTCTATTACAATGTTGCAGGCTGTCTCAATACATATGCATACACATACTTCGATAGACATTGCATATGCAGTAGCAATCCGTCACAGTATAAGGTTTAACTCATGCGTTCATGCAGCACCCATTGCATCCCACTACCGTTAGGTCGAGTCGATAAAAAATAAAAATAGGAGGGTGAAATCAGAGCCCGGCGGGACGCACCGCCGCGCCGCCTGCAGGTTTATTTCCGACGAGGTGTAAAGAAAAACAATCTCTTGATGAAAATATTAACTGAGTTTTTCAGTTTACATTTCTGATTTCATGCTAATTGCTTTTTGTAGAGTTTGTTCATTTCGATAGTAATATTTTTTATCTATGCCCATGCTATAAATCCTCTATAAAAGTTTCTGAAACAGTTAGCTTATTGCCAACATTAAAACACCGTGTCATAGTAACCATAATAGCATCCAAACGGGAGTTATAATGTTGTACTGAATTTCACTATGCATCTCCTTTTCAAAAAAAGAACATTGTCATGCCCGCGCGTTTCACTACCATAGCGCCATAACTTAAAAAAAAAAAACTTATTGGTTATTCGAGTTAACGTCGTATCCTGCCATTTGTGTTCAATATTAATATTGCAATTTTTTTTTAAAGTACTTTTTTCTTTTTTTTTTTCCTTTGTTTTGTTTGTTTTTCCTATACATAGTTTGTTTGTAGGTATTAGATACTCAGCAATTAAACTTTCTATGAATTTACATAGAGTTCTTACAACACTGTACAACACTGGTTTCAGAACGTTTTATAGAGGATTCATAACATGGGTGTAGATAAAGTCTTGTATGCAACTGTACATAATTAGATATTAAAACACTCATGTGATACAATTATCACACCCACATTCGTGTTTTAATACCCCTTATTACACAACAGTTGGATAAATAACTAAAACGGTTTTGAAAAAGTTTATAATATGTTGTAACGAATGAGAATGCTGGTTGGTACGGAAAAGTCTTGCCTTTGGAAAACATCTCCAGGGAAATCTATCGAAGTGTAAATCGATCCATTTTAAATCGGTGTAGGATGTAGTTAGTTTGTCTTGTGAATAATCGCAATTATTGTAATGTCCCAGGTAAGTAACTTGACTATTATCTGGATGGTGGTGATATAAGTGAATGATGAATAAGGCTATTACTTCTTTTCAAAGTAAGAATGTGAAACAGAAACTTCCTAGTATAGGCATGCCCTGAAAACCTCTTGTACTAGAATATTGAATGCCCGTAGCAATGGTGAATAATAAACGAACAATGTATAGTGGACATGTAAGTCTATTTGCTACGAATTTGCTACGAATTATGGTGCGGTAACCGTTGGTTGGCTGTCACCGGAAGGCTGTGGCATACATATTATAGGTACTCATATGTATGTGGGACACACTGTCATCGATATTTTTATAAACACGTGCTGTTGCACTTCCTGCAACTTTACTTTCATAACTGAAACAGAATAATAAATAGTTTATTACGTTGAGCTGGGAACACTTGCATTGCATTGCAGCAGAGTTTAAATAAATGCAAGGCTCGCCCATTTTGCATGTAAATTTGTACGTTGATATCTCTTTTTCTCGGTAGTTAAAGCTGTTCGTTTCTATTGGCTTACTTTGATGCTAGGAACAAGTGAATCATCTAGTATTCAGGCGTTGAACAGCGCATTTTATCTTAATGAAGACTTTGCTTAGTAAGCAATACTGTTGTGTATTGTTTGATTAAAGTTTTATAGATGGAAGATTTATTTTGGAACTATGTAAATCTGAGTCACTACCGACGATGCCGACGAAATTGACTTAGTTAGAATTAGGATGGAAATTTAAAGATCACCATAACAAAGAACTACAAAAATAATTATTTGTGCACGTAGTCGGGTTCCCCTATGCTTAATAAAAACAAACAAATCGCTATTGAAAGTTAAGGTCATTTGTTGAAGGGTCGAGTCACTCGAGCGAGAAAAGGTTATTACTTATTACATAATGGGTGCGTGTGCGCCCAGGGCACGATACGGAGGTACCGTTATTCGAACAGGTTCCACGCATTACAGCGCCGTCCTCCTCCCCCCCAACCTCTCAGCGCCTGCGCACTCTCCGCCGGCCACGCGCGTGTGCTGCACTCAACATTTACTTTCTACCCATCAAGGACCTTCCTGGCTCACCCATGTCAACACTAACTAAATCGAAATGCTGGCGGTGACCTCGCGGCGTCGAGTTTTCTGTTCATCCTGTTTAGGTTTACTAATATGCAATGCATTCCTAGAATACACTATCACACTTTTCATAATTAAACCACGTCACAGGTTTCTTTCAGCTGTCTATGCCATCATAATAGAGTTGTATTGAAATCAGTGTCACCTACTTTAATTACAAGTTGCTTTTTCAAAATGATAACGAACAAGATAGCATAAATAAATGAAGATCAAGAACATTACATTTATGCAATCCAGAGAATGCGTTCTATTTTTCAGTAGAGCAGCAACAACTCCTTTATATCATATGAAGAAAACATTAACATATACTTCCGTCACAAATTTTCAGTTTAAATCTTAACTGTATATATCTTTAAATTGTTGTTGAAACAAAATTAACTTTATGTTCAGCAGCGTAGACATAAAAATCGCATGAGCGAAAGCGTCAAGAAGTGGGGCTGAGTCGCGAGCGCGCGGTTCAATGACCGAGTTTTCACGGGTTTGACAGCCTTCTGTTATATCATCGGTCGTTGTCATTGTCATTGCCGAAACCGCGGCGGGTGGCGCGCATGCTAATTTGTGACTTTTGCGCTTACGATTGGGACCACATTTGCTTGTTGTTGTCCTTTTTTAAATTATTATTTGGTCGCATACGAGTAAGTGTGCGTGATTCATGTAATACGCTAATACTTATTTATATACATGGCTGCGATAATTTGTTCTTTCATTCAATACATATGCTTAAAATACAATAAGTTCGATGCATTCTTGTTTCAAAGGTCAAGTGAGATGAACATGATATAATAATATGACATAAGTTAAAGAATGCAATTCAATGCTTTCATAATAGCAATATTTAAGTTTTTTTACTTAATTAAGTATGCGTAGTGTTTCTTTGGTACTTAATTGTACCTATGTGTTTACTATTTTAAATATGAATAAGTTTTTAGATTTTCATTTCAGGTAAAAATTTAGTTTTACGTTTTGTAAAAATGGTGCAATAAGATAGGATATTATAATTTTTTCGTTCAAAGGATTTGAATGTTAGCTAGATTTATAAAATCAGATGATAATCTCAACACATAGAAATTACTTCAGAATTGCAGTCAATAAACACAACATTTTGATTTATTTGTTTATTGACTGCAATTCTGAAGTAATTTACATTACATAAAATAGCATTACATAAATCGCTGCAAGGATTACGTAATTTTGGCGTAGGAGGTAGACTACGTCACGTGTGCCCAATGTTCGCCTTGAAGTTGAACCTGACAAGTTCAAGGCTTTGTTTTTGCGCAGCCAACAACGAAGCAACAAAAATACGCGCATATGTGCGCATGTGTGCGTGTTGGCTGCATGTTATGATTTCTGTAATTGCCGCCCAAAAAAACATGGACTCCTCTTGAAAATTACCTCGGCCATTGTGGATTTAGTCATCATTGTGTAATGGTTCAAGATCTTAAAGATACTTATAAAAATAATATTGTTTTAATTTAGTTTGGTGTGTAACTATGTTTATTTCGCGCCATTACCAATTAATTAGCATATCACATAAAGTTTATTTATAATTGGAATATTAATCTACGAAGGTTAATTTTACCATGTTAGTATAGTAAGTAGTTTCAGTTTAAAAAAAGTGAAACATCAAAATTTAGAGAATTAAACAAAAGAGTAATTTTCTAAATTGGATTAATTTAGTTCTAATTGCAATCTTGAATATTTTTATTACATAGTTTAAATAGATTATATTTCAGTGTATTCGTGAGTATGTTAGTGTACAAGGTTAATATAATTAACAATTATTACGTTAAAAAAGCCTTTAAAAAGTTAATTTATTATTACGAGTATATCTAGTTGCTAAGACGCGCGTTGATGTCTTTTGATGGCGCGAAGTATTTCGTAAGTAACATGATTAGTAATTATTACCAAACTTAATTCTATATTAATTCTAAACTTATAATTAAATATCTGTGTACTAACCATTAGGATTACAATCCTGATGTGCCGAAGAATTAGAAGAAAATCCAAATTGTAAAATCCCAATGGGAAATGTTTGTTTATGTTTTCACTAACACTTAAAAATAAATCCACACCTCACATAAAACCGTCACTTAAAAATAAAGAAATTTATAAAAATAAGTCTTATCTTGAGATCTATGTTGCTTTCAGTCTAGTTATAAATGCAAAACGTCACTGAGTATCGTAATATTAGAGGGTCATGTTGGAGCGTACTGCGACGCGGCGTGGCGCACCGACACCTCCGGATAACTGATAAAATATAGCTCGGTTCATGGTCGGAGACGTCCTTCCTGCGCGACTACCCGTGTACAGCGTCCGCCCGCCTCGGTACCTGCGCCCGCGCAACGCTGCTCTTCCGCACTCGCCGCGCACGCGGGTGAATGAACTGCTGTGCAAGAGCGAGACGGAACACCATGCCTCACCTCCTCCCGCACACTCCATCACCCCCCCGCACACTCCAATGCCATGGTCGAAGCTGACAGTGAATCTTACTCCTGTATCAACAAGATAATCTAGTACAAGTGTCAATTTTTTTTTTCTAATTCACACTTCGATTTCGACTGAAACTGAAATCAGTTCAGGGCGCTCACAAACATAGCCACGGCAAAATGCTAATTGAATTTTGTTCTCATATGACTGCAAGAATACAAGGAGTCACGTTCTGTAGTTTGATCATGAACTGTTCTCGTTAAATTTTACTTCATAGAGAAAAACTAGAAAAATGTAAAACTGTTACCACAAACAAAAATTAAGGCAAATAAGTCAATGTATATTTTCTGATCTAAATCACATGATTGGAAAGCTTACTTGCAAGATGCACATAAAAGAATTACAAAGAGGAAAAAATGACAAGATGTGAAGGTAGAGTTAGATCTGATTTCGTGATGCAAAAGGGGGGTTTTTATGACTCAGCTTCACACAAATTCTCCCAACAGAGACCCAAATTACTACACACGATGACAATATCAACATTTTCTCTGGCTAAATTGGATATCCACATAATATATGCATTACGTTTAATTTTGAAGTGTCACACCAATTAAGTGTCATAATATTTAAGTATTTATGAAAACAGTCAAGCGAAAGAAAACAGGTATACAATCTAGATTTAAGAAGTCAAATACACACATCTGATACAGGTTTGTTACTCAAGCTGATCTAGTGTCAACGACAGGACACACACGATACCTCTGAGGGGGTGTGGTGTGACAGTCATCTCACGCCCGTGAGTACTGCCGACATGTGTCACGTCACATTCAAATCATTCATGCAAGCCTTAAGTTGAAGCGTCAGTGACTGTTATGCGTTCTTCAGATTATAAAAAAACACCCATGTTTCCAAATCTGAAACTAAGTAAAATTATGATCGAAGGGCATCTGTTTTATAACTGCTCAATCACCTCTTAGTATCTTTATCTTACCATCTCTACCACTGTTTACCACCTTTAGAGCACTGAATCTAAAGTGCATCTTCAGTGTAAAAACAGGTGTCTTCTGAAGAAAGTGGTTTATGGTCTATCAGAAACTTCTACTTAATTTGATTCTCGTCTGGCATGTGTCAAGATTATACTAGACTAATACGTAGCCATTACCACCTGTTGGCTGGTGACATCATAATGCCAAAATTCAGCTCCTCGCCAAATATGGTTCAATTCCTTTGTTATTTGGTGTAAAAAACATAAAGAGCGTTGATAGAATGAAAACTAAAGCATAATATTAAACAAAATGATCTAGCTTATTATTGCTAATGATGCACTTGACCCTGAATTAAAATTAGTAAGGCATAATAAAGTCGGCCTCATTTATAGGAATTTATATCATTGGAAAAATGTGGGTAGTCTGGTATATATGCGTGTATGACACGTGTATCATTTCATTAATATAATTTAATTTCATAATTCATAAACGTTGAGCAGATGATTATTGACATACAAATAAACCTATAAATGCAAGAAATAGTATTGAATAAGGAACAGGACTTTTTTTGATGCGTCTCCTCTTCCATCGTATCAAAAAAAAACTTTAGTTAAGTTGTAGATTGGTCAGATCAGCAGCCATTCACGTCAACACGCCGAATACACGTTGTTAATATTCATTAATTGTTTAAGAACGAGATTTTTTGAATGTTTTGTTAAGGAAAATTATTCGTTATTTTTTTCGCGCTTTTCCTATTCAATAATCGTCATGATGGTGTGCAAAGATGTTACATTATGTGAGTAAAATTACAAGGATTTTCACGGCAAACCGTTTGAGGCTGGTGGAGGTAGTCGAGCGTTAAAGAGCAACGATCTCTACACGGATTCTCTATTACTCAGCAATTTCATACTTCTATGTATAAGAACACATCTTTCGGATGGTTATATATTTTCAGGTTCTATGACCTTATTTGGCAATCATCATTTAACACTTCGAATTTCAAATGGTGTCGAAGGGCAAATTTGTGATAATTTACTTTTAAATCAAATGAATTCGTTTTCGAACAGAATGCGGTCATTTCAATGAGAATCGAAGCAAACTTTATACATAGAATAGCACTATTGAAAGTACCTGATGAAGTGTATGATGATTTGGTTTTTGCCTGTTTTACCTTTGCTGGGCTGAAATAAACATATCAGTAGCTGATGATAACTTAAACTCGTACGATCTTATTACAGTCCGTTGACAGCAATTACGGTTTAAAGCTTTTCGAATTCAATTTACCCTAAAATCGTCGGTCAGTTCATAGGTCTATTAGCACTATAGTGCACTATGTCACACTACGAATAATTGTTTTCTTTTGTAAACAGAATATAGTTAGTTGTGAATATTCTTAACTTTTGGGTTAACAATTCACCTGGAAGTGAAATGAAAGCACGAAAATTTGCTGCTGAAAAAGAAGGTCTAAATCTCGGTGGAGAAATTGTAGTTGCGTAGATATATGTAAGTTTCCTTTGATCCATAATATTGTTATCTTATACAATTAGTCAGATTTCTAATTTAAAAAAATTAAATAATGAAAACTGACATCCAATTTGAAGGTGATTTTGTAGTAATGATGCTATTATCATTGGCAAAGCAAAGCATAGGCAAAGGCATGTAACAGTGGCCTCCACATGACTGATTTTCATGCCCAGATTAGCCCTAGCTGTTTCATGTATCAAGGATAAAACACTTACTTGTGGTGTGTAGGTAAAAGCCAGGTCGTTTATTTCCCTTTACTGAGCGAAGCTGTTAGCAGCACCGACCGCCTGGCAGGTCTCCAAGCCACGTGTAGCAGTTACTGCTAGGATACAGATTAAAATAGTATACGCAGCCTGGTTACTGGTATATGGTCAATCTTCTACGACCACTACACTATTTTACAAAACAATGAGAGAATTGTCTCAACTTTTCTATGATAACGCGATAATTTTCTGAACTATGAAAATCAATGAGGTTATTCATGTTTGTGACATGTTTTAAGAATATTAGTTATTTGTCGACCGAATGTGAAAATTTAATTTTTTTGTAAAATAAAAAAAGGTTTTTTTTCATTGATTGGTGTCTTGGATTCCCGACCTAGTTGAAGTTCTTGATTTTGTTTTCGTAAAGTGAACAGTACGTGAATTTTGTTCTCAAACATACTAAAGTTATAAACCTAGAAACCACTAGGGTTTCTAGGTTTATAACTTCAGTATGTCAACAGTTTTCCGAGAACAGTTGACAATAATACGTGATATGTGTGATCCTCTTTTTCAATTTCCGAGGTCTAAATAAAATACAGTATCGTACATATGCATCAACAATAAAATGTTGCATATGCCTTCCGCCGCACAGCTATCAGGCGCAATCAAAGAAACGACAAAGAGGTAAATGTTTGAATTTATGAAATGGGATTTTACAGTTACGTAAGGCCACTTACAGAAATTTGGAACATCTGAACAATAAAAAATCTACATTATATATGCTCAATCGCAGCGTTAATCGCAGGCTTCGATCAAAAGATTTGCTCTACCTGCCGAACCCTTATGTTTTTTTAAAGGGTGGCCGTTATAATGGCAGAGTCAAAAAAATCTAACGGTCTCTTTCCACCCAAACACACATTGCAATGACAAAAACACAATGACATAGAAACTTTTATGTTTCCTGCGACAAAAATACTTGCAATTTGAGAAATGTAAAAAATGTGTTTCGTATTCATCTTGGTTTAAAAAAGTAAGGAACGGCTTATTTGTTTGTTTGGATTTTTTTTGAAAGTGATTGATTGGTGTCCTTCATTTTTCATTTGCAAAAAATCTTTGTTTTTCATTTGCAAAAAATCTCCGTGAAGGTTAGTAATTATATTATTGTCATACTTGCGGTGCTAATAAGAACCTTTTCAGTTTCATATAAAGCCTGCGGCCGCTGTTCGGTTTAGCCTTGACGGCTCTTCCCAAGTTAGATTAAATTAAGCTGTCTTTAGGAAAAGGATTAAACGAGGAATTAAAAGTAGCAATGTCGAAACCCGCATCTTCATTTGTTTTTATGAAAAAAAAAATTAAGAAAGAGTTTTATTATGCAGTAGCCGATCGTAAAAGAAAGGGGTGCGCTCTCGATTCGTGTCATTGTTTAGCTACTGACCACCCTGAGGGCGGAGAATGTAGTTGTAAATTGTCAGATGACTTTCTCATTGATTTATTATACTGCCACAGTAGCTGTTTAACACAAAAGTCCTTCCTCTTCTAATGCGACTAATTGTTACAGTTTTTGTGTTTAAATCTGTAAAGAGAAGTCATTCACACAATAGATTTTTGTATAAAACTCGAATAAAATTAGCATTTCTATTCTTTGTTCTGGACAAGAACTTGATAAACATCTAGGAACGTAATTAAAATTCCGAATCGCATTTAACTTTAACGAACACCGAACTATAAGATTCCTTGTGTGTTATGTAAAAACCTGACCAAAGTACCTAACATAGTGTATAATAGACGGTATTAGGAAAAAAAGAAGTGAACGCCCAAACTGGCCAGTTGGAGGCTCCCCTCCATCGGCCGGCAGGACGCGATCAGCGATTTGGGAGCAATGTCCTCGACCTTGAAAATAGATGAACTTATGTAACCGCCGCCGCCCGAGGGCACGGAGCCTCCTCCACCAAATATTCCTTGAGTTTTTGCACGTCCCGCCAGATTACATCAACCTATGCATAAAAACTTTACCATCCTATTATAATTATGATGCCTTAATTCCAGACTTTTGGCACACTACGTTATTGGTATATCTTGTCTTTGACGACTAATTCCGGACGATGCTTTTGGGTTTTCTAAAACTTCACTTTTGGGTTTATGTTTTGCGTATTTACTGGACAATCCGCTGCGTCAGTTTTATGTGAAATAGGCAAAAAGATCTTTTTTTACTAAACAGATGTAAATTTAAGAGAATGTTGTGTCAATCATGATTATGTTCAATGATTATGTTAGAGCTAAGAGCCACGTGGTTTGGCCACGCGAGCCTTATGGTTAATCGGAAGCTGGAAAATTCAATGATCGTTTGCAATGTATTAATTTGAAACAGATTCAAATATGTAATAACTAATGTTAGATAATGAAACAGCGTAATAAAAGGAATCCTAACAGTAGTCACCAAGAGATAATGTGCAAGTAGTTACCTACATTTTTCATAAATATTTCTTTGTATTGTTCACATTCGAGCATTAATAGTTTCAGTCTCTTGGCATATAGGTGCTTACTTATATTTTTATAATTATTGATGTACACTCTAATTTGAAGAAAATAAAATAATTAATACCATAGATTCAATAGTACTCATTATATTTGATGCGAAAACAGCAAGACATGGTTTGCTATGGTGCATGGAGTTACCGTTCCAACATAATATAGTTTAATATTTATATTGTTTTTTATCCGGAAGAGACAAATATAAAGATATGTCTATGAAAAATATATTTACTTATGTATAAACGTGGAGAAACATTTTTTTTTATAGCTTATTCGCTTATTAATCAAACTTTATGTTAATTGAATACACAAAGCAAAAACAAAAAATAAAACTGATTGACTGGGCTGTGAAGTAAGATAATTTATTAATTAACCTATGTTTATGCTATCGATCAGGTTTCTAAAATAAGAATCAGATTTATATAGGTAGCTATGTTTTAATAAGAACATGGGTGGATCACCTCTCTGTATAACGACTTGGAAGATATTCGATAAAAAGCATTTTCAAAACGATAATTGTTTTCTGCATAATTTTTTAGTTAAGTATCGTTATTTTGTCCGCAGTTATTAACAGCCGTTCCTTGAAATTGTGTAACCAAGGATAAATAAGCACAATGAGTAATAAAATAATAAATGTTTAAGAACCACTGCTTACTGTTATTGTTTTTGTGATGATATTATTATTCTTCGACTATTCACTGGTAGATTTTAAGTTTCTAAAGATTTGTATTTTTTTAGAAATAGAGATAGATTTTTTTAAATTCAAATATTTCAAAACGTCTTCTTCGTTTCAGTCTAATATTTAATATTAAGAGAAATTTTACATAAACAAAGTATTCTTTGGCATGCGTATGTAAATAATAGTTCCTTTTTTATTTCGTTTTAAATTTTCCAAAGTGTAAAAAGAAATTAAGTATATAAAATAAAAACATGTAACACACATCAAATTAAAAGCATTAGAAAGTGTGGCTAGAGAAGCGGTCTTAGCAGTTTCAAGTTTCTGTGCAGTAACTTAGAATAGCATTTATTACTTGATGCATTACCTACATCATAAAACACATTTTTTTACATATTTTATTTTCAGTTTCCACATAATACTTCTGTGAAATTTTGGTGGTTTTTAATATTCATTCATTCATCACGTAGGTAATTGAAAAGAAAATTGTGAAAACACGTTCAACAACTTCTCCTATGATTAAGGCTGTATTAAAAGACATGTTACTACATATACCACATGCTCATAGCTTATACCTAAAGTAGCGTCAAGTTGCTACTCAGGGTGATGTCATAACCAAAAGAAAAAATGCACAAAAAAGCCATTGTGTAAAGAGTCGTGAGACTAGCTAGCTCAAGTCGACGAGCGTTGAACTCTTTTGAGTGCCGAACAGAGTCAATGCCTGCTATTAGCCAATTTATATGACGAACTAACGACGTTTGAATTGCTTTTGCAAACTCCACATCCTAGAGTGAATGTAAGCGGATATTTTTGACAACCCACTCATACTGACATATTATGGAATTAACTTCTTCAAAGGGAGCACAAAGAGTTCGAGTTATTTTCCACACTTGTAGCCAATCTGTTATGTATTGTTTCAAGATAACGTTCATGTAACCCGCATAAGTAGAGGTTTTTGACACTTGCGACAAAGACCGTGAAAAATAATGGCATGTTTAAACACAAATAGCATTTATTTTTGTATGTACTCTTACTGTGGAAATTAGTATCGATTCTTCAGTGAGCACAGTTGTTACATACACTTAAGTACATACTAGTGTCATTGTCTAATTAAAAGCAACCATTTTACTTGAAGTCTTTGTTCTGCAACACAGTAACAGTAACATTTTGTTGAAAATTAATAAATTGTTTTATTAATTAAATAATGCGTCATTCCATAACTTCATACATTTGCAGTAGTCTTTCTTATTATACATGTTGCTATGACATAATCACAAATCGAAGTTTTTGTAGCCGAGGCCAGGTGAACTTTTATTGTAAACGTTCTGTATATTCACACTGTTTCAAGGAGTACTTACTAGTTTTTTTTTTTTTTTTTATAAAATGTCTATTATTGTAAATATGTACGTATTTTACGTAGATAAACTGTGATAATATGGACTCGTGAAATTTTATATATATATAAATTTTTAATTTTAATATATATTTTTCAAATATGTTCACGAGGAAAGTTGTAATCACTTATAATCGCGTAATAATTAATAATAATTAAAAATAATCAGTCCTCCAAAGAACCCAACTTACAGAAAATAAAAGTAAGAACTTCTGTTACAATCCAATATGAAAAATAAAACGTAGGCGGTGCACATAAAATATAAGTTCAGTGTGGCCAAATTTATGTAGGTAAAATGTAGCTAGGTAATAAAATATACCTATCCCAAACTTATAGCATTTTTGAAAAGAATGTCAGTGGAATCATCATCATCTTTTGTTTTTATTGTGGGTTTTCAACATTGAGTGAATACTCCACATTGTAGATGGTTGCCTCGTTTGTGATAATTATATGAAGTGTTTGCACCCTTTGTAAGTCCCCATTGCTTAAAATAACATAATTTTTTAGATATATTTTTCGCGGGACTTTTCAGGCAGAAAACTTAGTTCTGCATTTTTAACATGCTGCTTCTTTTTTTTTTTTTTTTTTTTTTTTTTTTTTTTTAACTATGGCATCTCGCAGGTATACCACTAAGGTATTTACTGCTCAACCGAACAGTCCTGTGGCTGCCTTAAGCAATCAGCAAAGGGATCATTGAAGAGAACTGGCGGCAAGGTTGTACCGCTGTATTGGCGTATGCTAGCTGACATATGGCTATACATTTATAATTTAAATTATGTTTTGTGTTTCGTAATGTAAATAATTTTGCATACTATAATAATAAAATTAAAAAAAATCTATATTTTAGAATATTTATTTTCTAATTGAACAGACAGCTATGCTGCTGGGGAGTTTGTTGCGCCACTTCTTCCCAGCTAAAGCACTAGGAAGTGGTGAAGGGTGGGCGTTTTGTGGGACTGTCTTATGTAACTTTGACGTTCGAAAAGTTCTGGTTCTCAGCCTAGTTTGAATAAATTACTTTTGAATTTTGAATTGATGTTCACGGTTTTTCTCACGTCCCTGTTTTGGGGTTTACCCGACTATGTCCGACGATCCCTTGGAGCTCTAAAAAAATCATATTTCTAAGTCAACTCAATAAAAAAATACGCCCATTTATGCGTCACATTCTGATACTCGCAACTAAATCAAAACTTATATATAGGGTACTTCCTGTTGACCGTCTTCGGTCAACGGGAAGTTGTCATCATGAAATTTGTCAAGAAGCAAGGTCCCACTTTTTTTTGCGACTAAGGAGTTTACATTTGCTGTTGGAAAATTGACCGTGATGTATATCGATGTATGGGAGAACATGTTTTTAAACTTTTTCAAATTCAAATTCAAAATATTTTATTTCACATAAAACAACATGGGCACTTATGAAACGTCAGAAACTAGGCGTACGGTTCCAATTGGTCATTTCCTATGGCAAGAAACTCCACGGTTACTCTTTTAAAAATAATTGGTTTTTACAATATTTTCAAATAACAGTGTTATTAGGTATGGTAGGACAGTGTAGGTCTTTCAACAAGTACCAGGTACTTAACAAAATAATAATGGTCAACAAATCTACAGTCCACTAAGCCTACAGGGTTCTCACATTCACAAAATAGAAAATAATCTATATAAAGATAAATAAATTAATAAAAATAAAAACGTATTTTAAACGAAGTGACGTGATTGCTATTACAGCTGTAACAAATCTGAATAATTATCATGTCCACAAAAGCCACTAATAACGAGTTGAAATTAAATTGTAGGTATATAATGTCACATAATAGCGTGATTATGTCAAGGAAGAATGTAAAAAAATATGTATATAAACATGGTAATTTGGGAGCAGTTAATAGACTCTTACATAATTTGCCGTTAATGAGGTACCAGGGATGCCACATGTGCAGAATAAATTATTGCCAAACTTCTTTGTCTTCAACGTAGTCTTTAATTTTACAATATGCTTTCTTGATAAGAACGCATTTAATATGGGTTTTGAACTTCCCATCGCTAAGTTCTGTAACCGACTTAGGCAACTTGTTATAAAAGCGGATACTGTTTATAAGAAATGACTTACTTGTTTTAGTTAATCTACGAGTAAATTTGGGTATCACAATTTCATGTCTACTACGTGTATTTATATTATGGAAATCGCTTCTTATTTTGAAAAGCCCTAAGTTTTTGCGAACACAAAATACTTTCTAAGATATAAAGAGAAGGCAGAGTCAATATATTAATTTCTTTGAATTTCTTTCAAAGGGATTCGCCAGGACCCATTTTACAGATAGCGCGGATTGCCGTCTGTTGTAAAATGAAAATTGAATATACGTCAGCTGCCGATCCTCACATCAGAATGGCATAAGACATAATAATGTGGAAATAAGCAAAGTATACTAACCTAGCTGTGGCTATCTCAGTCAACTGCCTTATTTTTCTTACTGCATATGCAGCTGAACTTAATCTACCCGAAAGTAGAACTCTTTCGGGTAGATTGTGTATGTGGGCGCCCCATTGCAGTTTTGAATCTAAAGTAATTCCTAAAAATATAGTTTCCGTTATTGGTTGGAGGAGCTCGTGGCTAAGTAATAACTGCCGCACTGGTCGATCCATTAGGTTAAGCTACGCTTGCCAGGGTTGGTCTGTGGATGGGTGACCATCTTTACATACCGAGAGTCCTCGGAAAACACGTTAAGCCGTTGGTCCCGGCTGTCATACGTGGATCTTTGACAGTCGTTACAGGTCGTCAGAAGCCCGAAAGTCTAACAACCAGTCTTACCAAGGGGTATCGTATTACCCAGTTACTGGGTTGTGAAGGTCAGATAGGCAGTCGCTCCATGTAAAATACTGGTATTCAGCTGCATCCGGTTAGACTGGAAGCCGACCCCAGTATAGTTGGGAAAAGGCTAGGCAGATTGATAGTTTCCGTTATTGCATCTAGTTGTTTGCCATCAAGTTTTAGATTTAGACCCACTTGAGGTACATTTGGTAATGAGAACCTAAATCATTTAGTTTTGTTCGCATTAAGTAAAAGATTATTAGCTGCGACGCATTTCGAAAGAACAGCTAGACTATCGTTGACATGTAAGACATCTGTATCTTTTCTATCTATTTAAAAAATTAAAGAAGTGTCGTGAGCAAATAGAATTATATCCGATAAGTTAACTATCATATAAGGAAGGTCATTTATATAGATTAGAAATAAGTAGGGGCCAAGAATTGAACCTTGAGGCACGCCCATTTTAACTAGAGACCCCGAGCACGTCGCCCCATTAACGTTTACTTTGTACACTACAATGTTAAGTTAGTTTTTGGGATACATTTTATCCCAACTACGGAACCCTCTTTTGTGGGCGTTCCGACACGCACTTGGCCGGTATTTTTTGCAGTAACTGTGAGCTAAAATTATGTGAGCTCGAAAATTATCGTTTTAAAGTCTAGAATTTTCGAAAACTCTTTTTTGCAGTGAGCTTGCGTGTATCTAAGTGACTAAACACTTCTTAAATGCTTGTTTGACCTACATATAGATATGTTAATAGTAAAGTTAACAAGACTGAACTAAGTGGATTACAGTTTGAAAATTACAGTGCGGTTTATTAATCAATCAATCTGCCCAGCCTTTTCCCAACTATATTGGGGTCGGCTTCCAGTCTAACCCGATGCAGCTGAATACCAGTATTTTACATGGAGCGACTGCCTATCTGACCTCCACAACCCGGTAACTGGGTAATACGATACCCCTTGGTAAGACTGGTTGTCAGACTTTCGGGCTTCTGACGACCCGTAACGACTGTCAAAGATCCACGAATGACAGCCGGGACCAACGGCTTAACGTGCTTTCCGAGGCACGGAGGAGTCTCGGTATGTAAAGATGGTCACCCATCCACAGACCAACCCCGGCAAGCGTAGCTTAACCTGACGGATCGACCCGTGCGGCAGTTACTACTTAGCCACGAGCTATATGGTTTATTAATATGGAGTATATTTAAAAAAGAATGTGTACTTTTATGATGTTTAAAATTGCCAATAATTGATGGTAACATTTCTTTTAAGTTTTCAAATATTTGCATAAAATCGCCCAAAAAGTAAATGACAAATCTTAAGTTTGCACATTAACTTGAAAGTAAGTAGTTTATTCCTATTAAAGCAGAAGCGAAAACGTAAACGTATGTGGTATATACGTTAAAGCTTTGACTCAATCAACTTCAGTCGACTTGAAAACACATGTCATTTTCATACACACGAAATTCCTTTTTGTATGAAAATGGCATGTCCTTTCGTTTTAACTCTTAAAATGTCGATTGCACCCCATGTGTGCAAATAACAATAAAATTCTATTGTGTCGCTAATTGCGCACGCGACGGGTTAAGACGAATCAACTTCTGTTCTCTTTCCAATATTCTTGGCTATTGGTTAAACACCTATTATAACCTGGCTGAGTCACCAAGATTGAAAAAACTCTATAAAACGTCTAAATGAATCCTCTATCGCCATTTCCTTATTATTGAACTATCGGTTTTAAAAATAGTTTTTTTCTCTTAAAATGTATGCATCTTTAATGATTTTGATGATGTAGTCTAAAAAGAAGAAAGTATTATGTGACTAGTGGCTATGTATTGCGACCGCACGTAGATGCTCGAGGTCAACGCTTTTCGACTCAAGATTAATGTTTTGATAAGAACTAAGTGGATCAAACAGCGCTACGTAATTGTCTTATTATGATGTTGCATTTGCAAAATGATATTGTTGAGGATGTTTGCGTTAGAAGTATAAACCTCTTTATTTTGTTACAGATTTGATCTCAAGACAAACTGCCATAACGTGAGCTACCCGTGTGTCCAAGGATGCATGTCTGAGGTAGGTTGCTTTTGTTTTCCTTTGCTTTAAATTATTCACATAGATAATACAGAGAATTACATGTTGTCACGTCGTTTTGTCTCACGTCAACTACTCGCTTTTGTGGTAGCGACTTTTTGTTTCGCGGTACATCAGATGATGATTCGCTTTATAAAAAACCTTTTGTATTTAGGCCGTCCTCACTGGATGTTTTTAAAATAAAGTTCTTCTTCGTGTCACGGGCACGACAGTTCTTCAAATTTTGATGGCCGAAAACTTCGCCATTTTTCGGTGGTAGCGCAGAATTCACTTTGGCTGCATGTTTTGGGGCACAGGGGGCAGGATAGGAAGTGAAGCAGAGTTTGTGACACAGCACAAATAAAGTCCTTTATTTTAATATAGAGAATGGGGTTATAGAGTCCACCGTTCAATAATATTCAAAGTCAACATCAGACGAGAATGAAGGCTATTCGCAATACAAAGTAGATCTGATGTCATAGATCGTTCTCGGTAATCTGGTCAAACCAGCTAGACCATACAGTACTGGACGTACGATTTGCGCATACAATTATGCTCCGACCCCCTTTGTATATTTTTGAATAAAAAATTTGGAGTGTGTCGAATCATCGGGTTAGTAGTCGATTCGCACGAAAATTATTCGCACTTTCGTGCGAATCGTCCCCTTTCAATAAAAATATTTTTTTAGTAGGCGATTCGCACGGAAGTATTTAAATTGCGTGCGAATCGACCCCTTCAAGAATTAGTAGTATGCGATTCGCACACACCTATACTTTATCGAAAAGTTTCAAGAAAAAAGTACTATCACGTACAAAATGCTTTCTTTTAATACAGGACACAAATAAAACGATTTTTAAGGAAATCAAGTTTTTATATTTTACTTTGTATCTATCAGAAAGTGATTTTACATCATTCACAGTTTAAATAACTTAAAACCATAATTATAACCAAGATTACAAATAAAATCACAGTTAGTAGGTACGATTTATAATCAAATATTTGGTTTTGCATTTTTACAAGTAAGTACTCTTTTTCCGTACACTTGCATTTACCTTAAATCATCACAAATTACTACTTATTAGAGTTTTTACCGAAATCAACTTTTTATGAACCCCTGAGTCTTGTTAAAAATAATGTTGTTTAGAAAAGGTAAGTCAAAATTAAATAATTAACGTTATAATGGTCTAAAAGCTAATTTTAAAAACAACGAAAAATATAACGAAACTATAAATATATAAATCTTTTTAAATATTCGTAATAACAATATAAAAATCGTTTTAATTAGCTAAGGTATGGTTTTAAATGTGGCAATTAAATAAACAAAAACAAAATATTTTTTCTCTATTAAGTATTAACTAGTACAATTTTGGAGTATTATAGTAAATGTAATAAAATAACAATCACAAAATCACAGTTAAACAGAGTCATCTGTTGTATTAATAGGTACAAAGTTCTTAAAAATGTAACACTTAACTAATCAACAATATTATAAATATTTCTTAACACAAAAATTTTACGATGATAGGAGCATTGGCATCACTGGAAGTTAAAACAATCACAAAATCACAGTTTGTTAAACAGAGTAATCTGTAGTATTAATAGGTACAAAGTTCTTAAAAATGTAACATTATTATTTATTTATGTAGCATTTTAAAACTGTTTTTTTTTAAAGTTCTTATAAAGAATAATCAGTTTCAGTCTTTTTTTTAGTCATGACCTAATGGCTTAATTTTTCTATACAAAGTTGGAGATCTATGTGACCATGAAGGAATTGATTAACAATGTCTTCAATTCTTTTCTGCAGTCTTATTCGTTCACATGACTTTACTGAGATGTAATGGTTTCTATGAAACATTGTTAAATAATGTTGAGAATCTTTTTGCAGAACCTTCAGAGAGAATTATTGAATTTTAATATTAATATTCTAGAATATTGTACATGACTGTACTTAGATTTATTATTCGCACATTTTGTTAAGTGTGCGAATCGCATACTACTAATTCTTGAAGGGGTCGATTCGCACGCAATTTAAATACTTCCGTGCGAATCGCCTACTAAAAAAATATTTTTATTGAAAGGGGACGATTCGCACGATCGTGCGAATAATTTTCGTGCGAATCGACTACTAACCCGAATCATCGAGTGCATGAGACTATTGACGGATAAGATATGCATTAATGATGATTATATACTCGTATGAATACAGTGGAATGAGGAAAGTAATTGTATTGCTTTAATTTTTTTTTTTTGAGAATACTGGTCAAAATAATTAATCTTTTTATTTAAAACAATTAAAACCTTTTTATTTGAATATCGTCGTAGATATTTTGAATTTTAGTTGATATTAGGAATGCATGATTCCGATATTTTTACATTAATTTTTACAACACACCATATTTTTGGGGAACATTTTGGCAAAATGTCAAAATTTTGCCTTTCCTTTCCCGATTTCCTGTACACTAGGTGCATCTTTCTACCGAAAATCTTACGTAAGATAGACGCAATGACATTCACATTAAAATATAAAATAATTTCAAGAAAATGTCGGGCGAGGTATTGCCTAGTTTTCTATGCGTCGAAGTTGAACGCACGGCGGCGGTGCCAGCGGTGGTGGCGGCGGCTGCGGCGCTGTGCGTCGAGTCAAGGTAAGTGTGCCGACGGCCGGGTATGACCTAGTGCGGCTCCCCCACCCTGCTACTCAGTTCTGCACTCGCGAAAGTTCAACGAACCTCCAGCAGAATTCTTACAGGCATACGCGACGGTTACATTACCGGAAAGCAGTTGCAATCACCTACATGCCCGCAGCATCGGCCGCTCCGCACAATAATAGAGCTTGAGTCTGTCTTGAGGCAAATGAAATCGCGGCCAATTTTTCGCTAGGCATAGTTGGATAATGCGGATTCTGGTTTGTCTGCATAATATGAATATAATTAAGTTATTAAATAATACGGAGTTAAAAATATTTGTATTCGATGATATTTATGTAAAACTTAAAAATAACATGATTTACCTTTACTTTTCTAGACCAAACTTATTTTTCAGGGCATGATAAAATATAACCCAACCATTACCCAACTAAAACTATTTTGTAAAAAATCCCATTTAAGCTTCTAATAAATAGGTACGTAAGCTACATTTACAACAATAGAGCTGCAAAACGTAAACATTTTCTTTCAGCAGAAAACTTTTTTGCCTACTTCACCTATCAAAATTACTATAGCGTAGTTGCCTATGGCCTACACAATCAGCGTACCAGATGGACCTTTGCTAAGAGCTTGCACTTGGCAAATAGAACAGCGCTAGAACAAGTTTCCTTAAGTTAGATAAACCAATGACTCGTGCAGTAAACAGTATGAGTAAGAGTGAAGGAAAGGCTTTAGCAGAAATTCACAGCAGAAATATGTTAATTTGGCGTCTTATGTCACCGAGCGGGCAAGTTTCGTGAATCATGCGCTCACGCACGACACGTATTATACATACACCGTTATTACTTTCTACGAAGCTGATGAATTTTCCTGATTTTCTGTCTCATGCTCGAATTTTATTAGTAGGAGTTCTCATATTTAAATCATCTTTAAGTACAAAATTGAAAATTGAATTAATTTTGTGTTTCATAAAGTCACTTATAGGTTAAGTCCATCCAGAACTGATTGATGAAATGTTCTTCAGAGAATTCAACTGTTAATTTTGCTTAGTGCAATTTTACTTCTAAATTATAATGTAGGAAGGAAAAGTCTTATCTATAAATACAATATGTCTGTAGTTGTATATTTTTATATGATGTTAGTATGAGGCCTGCAGTGGAGAGTGTCGTGGTTGGTCCGGCAGTCCGCGCTGTAACGGCGCGATCGGGGCCGATGAACGCCGCTGGCCTTATTCCGGCAAACTATTGCAAGCGAGAAACGCGACGTGTACTTTCATTGTCACCTCGCTGTACGCACACCACCGCTCAGTATTTAAACCAGCCTCTATCAGTCAAGGTTGCACTGATAAAAAAAGATGATTAACTTGTTAAAGGTAATTAACGACGTAAAATTTGCCGTGATTACGTCAAATCGAGACATCATTCTATTAGCAGTTTAGACGTAGCGAAATGTTTTCGGTTAATTATTAAATAACTGGTAAATAACATTTCCTCACCTAGCTGCATAGAGAGATAGCTTTCTTAATGTTTCTTGGTAAACAACCTGTAGCTACTTTGGTGTGATTTGAGTCATTGCCAGTATAAATGGTAGGTACGTATGAATACACTCATGTTATCGGAGAAGCAGATCTGTCTGGAGAAGTCAGCTACGGTATATGATTGTACGTTTCGGCGGCGGCGGTAACAATGGCGCAACAGTCGCGCGGCTACGTCACTCAGTGTCAAGTGCATCGAGCTCAGATAACGCTTTGATCTTGAATAAAAAAATTACTGAAAATGTATGAATTTTCCACAAAAAAATTGCACTACTCTTTCCGTGGGTGTCGCGCAGTATAATGTTGGCAGAATTACAGGCAGCGTCATTCCATTACTTTGATCATCTTCTTTTCATTGCCAAGCACGATGATTGTAGATTTTTGACGAAGCAGGTATTTTTAGGCATCCAGGTTTCAGCTGTGACTGATAATAACATGATAAATTATACCGGGTAAGCGAGCAAAATATTACAAATGTCTGCAATAGTGCTATAGCCGCTAACGTATTCGATTTACGCTGATAATGACCTGCTCTACATTAGTTCGTATTGATGTCAGTGTTGATATTTACATTTTGTTGACGATAAGCGTTTTCAGTTTTTCTTTCTCTGTTGCGGCTTTTTACGTTTTTCAATGAGGACATCTTCTTAGATGGGGGTGGTACTGACAGACTCCTCCTTACGCATCCATGATAATCCCCATATGCAAAAAAAATGGACTGATGGTCACCTTATGATCGATCGATGATATAAGGAGATGTACACAACACATCTCACTATTGTAAACCACTGTAGTCAGTTGCATTGGTTGAGAATTGTGAGATTTCCCTAAATCAGTCGTTCTATGCCGTAACTATACCTAGTCTTACCATAAATATTGTCACGAAGAATTTTTTTTTTATTGCAAATAATATTTATTACTTTTACAGTGTGTTAGTTTAATACATAAATATAAAACAATTGAAATTATAAAAAGCTTATTCGAAGTGGTTTCCATTGGCTGCAATACAGTCCTTTAAACGTTGAGGCCAGTTATCAATAGAAGCACGCATTCTTTCCATGGGAAAATTCTTCACTGCCAATCGTATGGATTGTTTTAGGGACTCCAAATTATCATGGCGTTTAGAGCAAGCCGTACTCTCTATAACTGTTCATAAATCATAATCCAGCGGATTAAGATCGGGACTAGACGACGGCCAGTCTTCAGCTCTGATGAAGTCCGAAAGGTTCACTTCCAACCAAGACTGCGTGGACCGAGCTTTATGACCCGGCGCCGAGTCTTGTTGGAAGGACCATACTTGATTATTGGATATGGTGTTGTTAAGGGGCTTAACTACCTTCTCAAGAATGGTATCTTGATACACTTGTGCCGATGTTTTTATACCTTTTTCACAAAAATATGGTTCTGTCACTCCTTCATAGCTAACACCCTACCAAACCATCACTGAAGTCGGATAATGCCCACGTTGCACTCTGTCGACTAATTGGGAAGCTTCCTTAGAGCTTTGAGCATAAATACTGTCATTTTGTTTGTTAAAATGTTGCTCAGTTGTAAAGATTTTCACATCCGTAAACAAAAAAATTCTGTGACCTCCCTTTGCGCACCGCTTCAATAGTTGTTTCGATTTTACCAACCTATTCTTTTTTAAATTATCAGTTAAAAAATTACCAGTGCGTCTCTTATAGGCTGCAAGTCCTAAGTCATCTTTTAAAATACGCGACATGGTTCTGGGTGCTATCTTCATCTCCCGAGATAAAATCTTTTGCTTCCGGACAGGATTTCTTCGAATTCTTTCCCTTACTGCTTTGACCACCTTTTTCTTACGAACACTACGTGGACGGCCAGATCATTTTCTGTCACAAACAGAGGTCTCATTGTACCTATTAATAGCCCGGTACACAAACATTTGACTAATACCAAGCATATGGAGAGTTTTAAAAATTGCATTTGGCTCCATACCAACTTTGTGTAATGCAATCACAGCGATTCGGTTCTCTTTATCACCCCACTCCATTTTAATATCGCAAAATATTGTACAATGTATTAGCGCCAAAATGAGAAAACCCAATGAACAATCGCATAAAAATGACAGATTCCAAATTCAAATGTAATATCTTTCTTATTTTTAATTGTAACAGTATTTATGGCCAGACTAAGTATTTACAAAAGGCTGCAGTTATGGCCCAACTTATAGAAGACCTGAAACCTGCGACTTCGTCCGCATCGATTTCGTACTTTTTCCTTCAAATTACAACACCCCTTTCACTCCGAAGTACATTTAAAAAATAAAATTAAAAATATCATTACTATCTTTATTATTTACGTAAGTATATATGCCACCCCAACAGACATTGAATTTTGAAAAAAAAACATTATCCTTAAAACTTTATTGCCCTTTTTTACCCACTTTAGGGTTGAATTTCGAGAAATCAAATAACACGTAATTTTTATCTTATTTTTTTTTGGCAATATTATTTATACCAAGTTTTAACTTAATCCGAATGTGCGGTAAGATTCTTTCATACAAACTTTAACACACCCTAATCCCCTTTGGACTTAAATTATGACTAATCTGATGTGCTGTTCGTCAATCGTCAATACGATAATATTGTCATAAGATAGTAATGACACCATATTGCGGATATAGTGTAATTAATTTTATGTAAGACAGATCCTACGCCAACTAACATAATACTTTTTTCCACTGCCCCGTTGGTCTCGTTGTCGCAAGTGCGACTGCTGAGCTCGTGGTCCTGTGTTTGATTCCCGGGTCGGGCAAAGTGATTAGGATTTTTTAAGTACCAGCCCGGAGTTTAGAAATTGGTGGTGTGAACCTTCGTGCTTCAGATAGGACATAAACCCGTTGGCCCTGCGCCTGATCTCTCCCCGATCGTGTCGGATTGCCGTTCCGTCGGACTATGAGAGTAAAGAAACAGAAGTGAACCTGTGTTTGCGCACACACTTGTGCACTAAAATATTTACAGCGTACTTGGCTAATTTCCGTTGAAGATTGGCCACCGTGGCCGAAATTCGGTAGGGAGAATATACTGTTTTTAAATTATACATAGGTATAATTAAAAATGCACGTAAACAAACAAACAAATTTTACCTATTTATAATATTAATTATATAATTAGTATAAGTAATATTTATATATATAATATACTTGTATAAGTAATATAAGTAAAAAGTATATAAGTAGTCATATAAGTAGAAATTTTTAAGAATGAATGGCTTTATGAGTAGGGTAAGACCAAAGACACGATAGTTTGATGTGTGGAAGATGATATGGCTAGAAGATGACGACTAATAGAGAAGTATGGAAGAAGGAGACATGTTGCGCCGACCACAAATAAAGTGGGACAGAGGGCAGGAGACTGATGATGATTTATAATTGTCTGCATTTATCTAATACTTACTTCTATACTGATATTACTTATACGTATTATATATATAAATATTACTTATACATATATAATTAATATTATAAAGAGGTAAAAATTTGTTTGTAAGTTTGTATATAAGGGGTAATCTCCGAAACTGCCCGTCGGATTTGAAAAATGATTTTTGCGTTGGATTGACCAATTTTCGAGGAAGGTATTGGGTATGTAACATCACGCTACGACCCTTAGGTACCGAGCAATAAGAAGAAAGAATACTTAGTGAAAACGAAGTATAGCGCGGGTGGGCGATGGAATGCGACGCTGTAGGCCGGGAGCCGAAATTTCACGCGAACGAAGTCGCGGGAAAAAGCTAGTATTTTATATTTTTCGTTATCTTTTTTGATGTGATGTGTTTAAGATTTTTGCTCTTCTTTTCGTCTTTGATGATTGCATATTTTTGCTTGTGTTCAGCAAGTGTTGTTCTTATCACTCACAATGGTAGCACTTTATCTAGTAGTGGTTATGCTCCGAGCATTAGAGTAGGTACTGAAAATATATAATACGTATTTGCACTCTGCAAGCGGGCCTCAAGAAATACATTTTTCCTGAAAGTATGCCACTTTCTCAATATTTTTCAGTTTCTATATTGATCTGGGGATTGAAGAAAAACATAGTGTGTCGACTGTGGGAAATGGGTTGATGATGTGCTCTTATGTAGTAACTAGTAGGTTGATTTGTACGGTTGTACCTTTTGATGATCATTCTAAAAGGCTGCCATTATTTATGTGCAAGGCAACACCTTGATACTAAGTGAGCCTTAGAGCGGTGCTAAATACTAAACGTGCAGACTGTTAGTGTAATAATGTGTGTATAATGTTCAGTACTAACTATTACTTATTATTGTTTTAGCACGGAGATAAAGAAACGTTATTGGAGCAAAGTGTTGGTGTAGTCATACTTCTTATTCATAGCAAAACTTTGGGCCGTGGGAATGTAAAGGATATTCCTCGACTGTGTCAGTTGTTGATTTATCGCCAACTCCGGGAAGTAGAGTGAGTGTTGTGAGTTTAAGGACAAATGATTAAACTAATGTTATTTTCGGGTGAAAGTTAGAAATGGGTCAAGAAAATAACATTATGTTGTTTAAAAAAACAACAAAAAAAACTGGACTACTTGTAATTTCATTAGTTTATTAACTTAAAATATTAATATAAACATTTTTAACATTTACATTATAACTTCATATTACAATGTCAATGATCATTCCGTAGGTCATACAAGCCTTGGCTATTTTCTTATAATCAGTTTGAAGCTGGCCTTGTTTCTCACAAGCCTATAAAAAATTAACACGTTTTTCCATTTCTCTCTAAGTTCGTGTTGGTGAGTGAAAACCGCATGACCGTGCGGACGTCATTCCACTTTTCCGAGGCGTCGTCGGTGATTTATAAGGCAACCGGTGTTACTTGAGCTCTGTCATTGAAGCGAGTTTTCCTTTTGTTATGTGATAGTAAGGGAGCGTGAGGCGGAGCGGGAGTTCTAATGACGCTGGCTAGTCTAGACGTATCCGCAGAAGCGACGACGCGCCGCCGATGCATTTCGCCGCTGCAGTGTGCAGTAGGTAAGTGTGTCAATGCACTCTAATCCCCCCATCCTTCTCTCTGCAATCACTCATGACAAGTTCAACTCGTCTAGTCTCCCCGAGCCTTTGTGGAACAAACTTACCTCGCAAAAACACTTGCTACTCACAGGTATTAATGTACTAATGATTGATAATAGACATTAATCTCTGTAATAAGTTCTCAAATTCAACTCAAATAATAGCTAAGGTAATGTGGAATATGAACGTAAAGGTTTTCATTCAAAATAAATGATCACGTTTTCACGTTTTAAAAACCCTTAATTCTGTATGAATGAAAACTACTTATGTAAGTATTAGAAAGTGTGACACTTAATTTTCTTGTGAAGTAAACAGTCATTTTCCAACAAAGTACGAACATTTAAATGGTAATACCAGACTATTTAAGTACCTGCCAAATTGCTTGGCCGATATACCTACACAGTGTACGTTTCGCAAAAAGTCTTGAAACATTTACAACGTTTCGAAGAAAGTTGGAAAACTATCTAAAACAAGTTTTCTGTGTTTTTATATTTATGATCTTAAGTTGTAACAAGACGAGAAAATTAGCGAACCAAGTGTTGAAAATAAAGTAGTTAAATGATAGGCGTCAGACATTGGGAGATGCAATAAACGGGTTCGTTAGCCTGTCTCGTTTTCATTAGCGCGCGCCACCGCGCCGCGGACGCTGGTTACGACTGAAAAACTTTCATGTTACATCGCACACGTCTTTATCAACCATCTACCGATTACATACTTGGGATGATATCAATATTTTAAAAATTCTAGGGACGACAGGAACTATTTGTGGTATTTTATGGGTGTATCAAATTCTGTTGGTGCAGTGCCCTCTCTACATCTCTTCATAAGATGAAATCATCCTGTCTGAAACCATCTACCAGTAATGTCTTCAAATTCACTAACCTACTTATATATTTAGTATGCATAGATTAAGTGGTAATTGGGCAAAGCCTACTTTTTGCTCGCTCAATGCTCGATAAAGTTTCAGAGTAGTAGCATACAAATTACATTAAATTTTAAGTAGGCTTAGGTACTTCTTTTGTTTTCACACAGTGTTGTAAATCATGGTGTTGAGGGTTACACGGACAGGTGGGTGCAAGCGTAGTGCGCCGAGTTTCCTATCCGTATCTAGGCGAGTGACAGTAGCGGCTTGCGAAAGTGCACATAATTGGATCGGCGCTTTAGAAAGGGGGTTATGAGTTTGTAAGTGCAACGAACTCGCGTGCATTTCATCGGGAAGATGCAGTTCAGTCAGCGTGCGTGGAAAGCGCGCGGTTCCAGGAATCGGCGGCGCGTCGACTCGTCGGCGTCGTCGCGCACTCGTCTCGCGCTCTCGCCCGCGCTCCATAAGGCGAAAAGTGAAAATAATTATACTAAACACCCTCGACATATACATGCTATTACTCTTTTTGTCTCAAGTACTTATATCGTTATGTTAAGATTATCCAGGCACACATGACTTATCAAAGTATGTAAGCGTTATCTATGTCTATGCCAAATAAGTAGAACACATTGTGAACCTTGTGTAAAAAACGCATCACCTGGCGCACATTGCTGCTCTTCGTCGGGACCTACCTGTAAAAAAGTCAGCTATTATAATCATTATGCAACTGTTGAACAAACGCGATATAACGGGGCCAAAGGGTTACGCGACCATATGGCCTGGTGCCGGATATGGGTTAAGTAATCACAGGCGTTTTTTTGCATCCTCTCTATTAAACCCCTTTCTTTTGTGAATGCCATAACAGTACAGTTTATACAAAAAGTCGGCGCTTGCACGTATGGGCGGTATGTTAATTGAATCGGTTAGAATCGATGCCATCCCAGTTTGGTTCGTGCTAATGTCATTTTTTGCTCATCACTACAGATCAACAGATGCTTTTTTAGTTAATTATATATTTGCTCTTCCAACGGATGGATACATTTGCATCTGTTAGTAGTTTGTAAATATGTATTTAAGTTAAAACAAAACGAATGATTCGTTACAGATCAAGCGAAATCACAGTTTCCATATTAAAATAACTATATTTACATAAAAGTAACCAACAACTATATTTATTTTAAATAAATATATAAAATAAAAAATAGAATATATATGCAATTATCTGTCAGATAAGTTAACAAGGATTTATCCGGACGTGGAGGACAGGCTTTAGGAGTTTTGGTTTTTTTTTTCAGGTTTTATAAACGTCTAAGGCTTAGTTATGCTGCAAGACTTAGTTCTTACTTGTTCCCTTGTTACGTATTAATATCAAATAATGTAATTGTCATCAAAATACGAAAAATACCGAACGATGTTACTTAGTAAAAATAACTCATTTCTTCCTGCATCCTGCTATCTATCTATATATATTGTAAGCAGATGCATTTTAACACCGTTATATTTACCCTAATGATTAAAAGATAGCTACAAAAAATATGGATACCTTCTTAATTCAAGTGTCACTCAAAATCAAAAAAATTAAATAAAAACTTAAAGCTTTTTGTTAAATGTCATTTGTTTAGGCAAAAATTATAATCAGGAAAAACCACAACGTGTGAATATTATTGTTATCAAAAATTAAAAGCAATATTTTTAAATCTCCTTAACCACAAATACTACCTGAGTGTCGAACATAAACAAAAAGTGTACGTGGTCCAAAGATAATATGGTATTTAAACCTCAAATTGGTCACAGACCGGAGGAAAAATGAGCGGCCATATATCTTCCTAATCTTTTGTACTTAAGGGTCCGTTGGTTCTGAGAAACAGCTATTACTATAGATCCCGGTTCACAAGAGGAACTGTTACTTTGTAGCGGGCACTGCATGACGGCAAAAGTGCATTTATGATGGAAATGCAGGCAGTGACGTCACAGAGAGTACGTCACACGCGGGTTGGCTCCCGTTACTCGCACAAAGGGCTCGTAAACAAAGGACCTCTAGTTAGACCACAAAGTAGCTGCTCACTGCACATTGTTTTGAGCGTAAAGCTATAAATCAATCGATAACGGGACATCTTGTTTGTTTGTTAACATCCATATGTAACGGACTGGTTTGTATTGGTGTTAAATAAGTACAGAACTTTATTTAAATGTTATGTCATATTAATTGCCAACGCGTTGTTAGTTGAATGCCTTAATAAACAAACAAGATTGAATTTTGTATGTGCAAGAATACGTTATAATAGATACTTTCGAATTATCTTTATTTATAATCAGGAAGTTTTCATACACTGAATTTTACATGATTCTGAAATGATACGAATAGTCAAAATAAGTCAATAAGATATAACGCTTTTCCTGGCACAAAAGCATAAAAAAAAAACATAATTCAAATGAGCCGAAAAATGTCAGAGGCGTCATTAAAAGTGAACGCATGCCGATGCGCCGAGCGACGATCAAAAAAAGTAAAAATAAGGTATGAGTCCCGTTAGAGGCCGGTATCCCTCGGCATGCGGCAGTGGATGTACCGATAGATAGGTCGGAGGCTCGCTGCGGTTCGAGTTAATACCTGATGGGCTGCCTTCTATTACGTAATGAAATGTACAGTAACATCACCGACACGTGCTCAGATTTTGTTGATAGGATACATTACATTACTATACTTAATATTGGAACAAAAAGCACAGAAAAGATGCAATTAGGTTTTTTATTTTCTAATAAATTAACGTTCGGTAATATCATATCTAAGGATCAGTACAAAAACAAAGAACAAAATCCATCACTTTTTACCAGTTAAAGAGAGACAAGAAAATAATTATTTTGAGCTCTATAATGAATCAAGTTAATAGATAGATCTAAACTTTCACCTGACTACCACTTCAATAACGTAATTCAGAATTAAACAGTCGTATTTGTGGTATGTTATATTTATGGCATTTTTTAATACCTACATTAAGTATGCGTTACAAAAACGAATAATGTACCTAATACATACCTAAATCTTTACATAAAAAAACGGCCAAGTGCGAGTCAGACTCGCGCACGAAGGTTTCCGTACCATTATCTATAAAACGGAAAAAAAATCATGTCTGTTGTATGGGGGCCCCACTTAAATATTTATTTTGTTCTGTTTTTAGTATTTGTTGTTATAGCGGCCACAGAAATACATCATCTGTGAACATTTCAACTGTCTAACTATCACGGTCCATGAGATACAGCCAGGTGACAGACGGACAGCGGAGTCTTAGTCATAGGGTCCCGCCTCACCCTTTGGGTACGGAACCCTAAAAAGCATCATCATCTGCCGAGGCTACTCACAACTGAGTTGGGGTCGGCTTCCAGTCCAACCGGATGCAGCTGAATACCAGTATTTTACATGGAGCGTCCCTTGTTAAGACTGCGGTTGTCAGACTTTCGGGCTTCTGACTAACCGTAACGACTGTCAAGATTCATAAATGACAGCTGGGACAGTAGGCGATATGATATCGATGGAGATCCACGGACCGACCTCGGCAAGTGCAGCTTAACCTTCGATCGACTCGTACAGCTGTTATTACTTAGCCACAAGCCCCTAAAGCAACCCCAAGCCCATCAAGAGCTTCGTAACGATAAATATCCCGCCGCTGATGGTTCTGCTTCTTCAACTTCGTACGATGCATGCAACGGGCGTTCGGTGGGAGTCTTCGTTTACAGGCGAAAATGTCCATCGATGCTAGCTACATCACACAGTAGCGCGAAGACACAGATTACTGACAAATGCTTGCACTGACTGGACAGATCCACTCAAATCTGTGTGGTTTTTTTCTCAAAAGACCATTTCAGACTAATCTACATGGTTCTCATATGGCCTGACCAAGATTATGTCTGGACTTTAAAAGAGACTGTGAAACTGAACTGTGACTGTGTGACTGTGTGTTTCTGAGTTTGTTTCGGCCTTTCTTCTCAGAGTAAACAGATAGGAAACGCCGAACTCATCAAGCTATTTTTTATTTTTTAAAGATGACGTGTAAAAGTGATTCCAATATCCTATTTACAGAATAAACAATTTCATTTCATTTCATTTCAGTACAGGCGGATCATTGCCGACTTCCTGCGCTAAGGTTAATTCGTCCAAAAATCATAGATTGAATTTATGTACTTTATTGTACATACACCACAAATAAAAAAAGTTTGAATTAATATACTTTATTGTTCATCTTACGTTTATAAAAATTCTTGACACTTCATCATCGAGATGGAACACAACTCTAGTAGAAAAAATTATATGAAAACTTTATGGAAATTGTTCTTCCAGAATCGCGTCGCACCGTCGCGCGTCACGTCGTGCCTATCTGCGGGAGCCTTTAAACAAATTAATTTGTACACAATACATATACTCACATCCACACAATTCATTTGGTCAGTCATAATTGCACCTTTATGATTTGTGTAAGCAAAAAAATCATAATCAATGTTGCATCTTTACGAATAAATTTTAAAGCCTTACAATTTGAGTTGCACTTAAAGTATCTGCCTAAATGGCACTCTGAAGTGTACAACGTTCATTAAATTCCAATTTGAGTAGAGTGGTCGGATGGCAATGGCCTGTTTATGTGGGATACAACTGACGCGTTTCCTGGACAACCTTCTTTAATACTTAAGGAACCGCGACCGACCGTAAACGGATTAAAGATTATCGTGATCTGATTTCGGCCTATAAGAGTTCATAATTATACTAATTACTAGCTTCTGCTCGCGACTTCGTCCGCGTGAAATTTCTTGCCCTCCCGTCCCACCCCATCGCATTGCATCGCCCGTCTGCGCTATTAATGCATTTTCGCTTAGCGTTGTTTCAGACTTTTTTTCATTTTGCTCGGCATCTATGAGTAGTACCTACCGTGATTTTTCTTCAAAAATTGGGCTATCTAATACAAATACATTTTCAAATCCTATTTCCAGAGATTAGCGCATTCAAACAAACAAACAAACAAACTCTTTGGCTTTATTACATTTAGATCTACATCAGCTGTGCGCACAGATTGTATTAAGTCTGCGGCGCGTGAGTCGCCGATGATACGAAATATTGCCATTTTAAATATTATATTTTATATATTTAGTATTAACTATTGTGTTTATTTTAATTTTATTTTTGTCTTATTTTGTTATTTCTGTATATGCTGTACCGGTTTGACGTCATCAAGTCAACGCCGGCTGTCACTGAAAACCAGCACTGGGGCTCTGTCTCGCATAGGGACCCAGCATTATGCTGAGAGATGGCCGGTTCGGCGTGGATGTGACGCATATTTTCCCCCAAATGGTTTTTTAGTTCCTTTACTTGCGTCATATGTACCGCAAATAAACGTATTTTCTTTCTTTCTTTCAGCCATGTATAATATTTATGTCTAACCAACCCTACCAACATTAAAATAATACTGCTTATAGAAGTGGTGGTTGGCCAATTTTTTTTTTTTAAATTTTTTTTTGGATGGGTAATCGTCATATTGACTTCTCCCGCTCTGGGTGGAGCGGGAGGGCGTGTCAGACTCTTACTGACTAAAACCCACCCGTGTTCCTTCTGTTGCCTGTGCAATGCCAGGGGGCCACGGTATCCCTTTCGGAATTTTCCGCCCCATTGCCTGCCGGGGAGGCAATGGTCTCATCGGACCCCTTCACTTGCTGACATCTCTTTGAGGCGCGCGTGGGACACAACGCGCCGTCGACCCGGGCTTGGTCCTTACCGGACGGCGAGCTACCCATTGCTCACCGTCCGCAAGCCCGCGCCTACGGTGGTCGGGAATCGGCAATCGATTCCCGATGCCCAGGGCGTCTCCTCCTGCGGCGGTTAGGGTGAGGGCGCGAAATTTGCCTCTCCCTCACGCGCTCCGCCTCCTCCTTCGCGAGCATTACTGCTTCGCAGAAGGAGGTGACGGCCTCCCATGCCCTCTCGCTCCGTACCATGGCCTGGACTAGGGCCGGACGCGAGAGATCCCCGCCACCGATGGCCTCGACGAGGAGACGGCGGTGCTCTGCCCAAGCCGGGCATACCTCCACCGTATGCTCCACCGTGTCCTCCGGGCGATCCACGCAGTGATGACACCCGGGCGTTTCCTCCCGCCTTATCCAAAACAGGTACCTCCCGAAACAGCCGTGTGCGGTGAGGATCTGCGTCAGGTGGAAGGTGAGGACGCCGTGGCGCCTCTCCAGCCACTCCTCAAAGGGGGGACTTATCGCCGCAATAGTGGCGTGCCCAGCACTGGGTTGCGACAGTCGCACTCTCCATGACGCCATGAGACCCCGTCGGAGCTCTGTCAGCTGTGCCGCGATTTCACGCGGCATCGGAGTCAAGCCCCGGCGTTTCGCCTCCTCGCGCCACTCTCAAATATGCGCGAGAACTTTTGCCTCTAGATCCCATGGCGGCAATCCGGCAAGGAGGCTCGCCGCCTCACCGGAGACCGTGCGGTATCCCCGGACCAGCCGGGTGGTGGTTGGCCCCCTGAGCATATAATCTCTCAATGTTGCAGTGCAGACAAAACATATTTATCCATCATCAAATAAGTTTTAAAAAGGAATAGCTAGATAAAAAAAAAAAAGTTATTTATTATTACGAGTACCTTCAGTTGTACATAAAAACTTAACACTATGCAGCGTTACAACAATGGGAAAGAGTGTTTTCGATAAACTCTGGCACCCAAAGTAAGATTTAACTTGTGTTTAGGGTGCCAGCGTCCTCGCCTATAATTTGAACATATCTCAGTAGTTGTAGGATGAGCACAGTACTATTATCAAGTTATCTACTTACTACTAAATACAAACAATATGATGTGATCTATAAAAGTACCTATATGGGGTTATGTGTGTATTGAGAGTGATAAATATAGTGAAAACTTATGTTTATGTAAGTCTGTATAAATATAATTAACTACATTACTACATTCTACAAAAAATATGACTTTATTAGCTACATTAGGTTAAGCGATCGATACATGAAGTAAAATTTCAGTCTTATCGCAGCTCAGTGTCAATAGCTACTTTGTGACCTTGGTCTTACATCCAAGCGGGCACATGGGAGCAATGGTGCATAATTTATTTATTTTATTATATAAATGGTTGGACCGAATGTCATAATGACGCTGAGCAAGGGCCGTTCTACATCTGCGACTAGAGCATACCTCGAAGTATCTACGCTTTAACGATTCCTCGGCTTTTCTATACTCCAAGTTACTGATAACGAAAATAGGTTAAATATTATAATAGTATATGAAAATAACTCAAAATAAATGAAAATTAAGTGTTAAGGGAACTTTTATAATTAAAAATAAACGTGACAATTTTAATATTTTCGTATCCAATTAAAAAAGCATGTATGTATCTTATAGGATATTTTCTCTTTGGATTTCTTAACTTTGATACTGAATAATTTCCAAAATATTTGCATCGTCTCCAGGATAAGTAAAATGAAATGTTTCAATAAAACGCCATATTCATGATTCAGATTTCATTCAGAATTCAAAAGTTTTATTACAAATACTTATTTAATTTTCATGAAAACTATGCACACCTCTTTAAATAATAAAAAGTAGAAAAATCTGTGACAAAATCTTAACATTGAGGTTGAAATGGATGTATTTATTCCAAATAGAATAGGTCTAGTTTTTACGCAGCGTGAGGTAACAATTTCTAGGTTACCGGCTCATAATCTGAATTCTTATAGATCTAATAAGAAGACGTGAAAAGGATCAGCGCAATGTTTTCACCTGCCAGATATTTTCAGCCATCAACAATTAATAGTGTGCGAAGCAATGTAAAGAAAAGTCATAGACGTAGTATAAATTAATTATTTTTCTAGAAAAGTGGCGCACAATAATTCTCGTGGGCGGCGTGCGCGACGCGCGGCGCTGGCGTCGCCAGCGCTTGCGCATTGCTAGTAGGAAAGTTGTTTATGACGTCGGAAAGTGTCACGTTGAACCATGGTGAACCGCGACCGGTGTCTTCCACGGTGCCTGGCCTACTCACCAAATTGTCATTCTATCAATCCGTCACCATGACTTTATCTTCGCCATCTGAAGGGTACATTTGCAGAGCTCCAGAACGTGTCGCGCTCTTACCGTTGAACGATATTACCCGTCATATTCACCGTAACTCTTCTTTGTCCTAATGAGATTTGGCAAATGTACTGGCACTGTTTCGTGTCTTCGTTTCGAGTTCGTAAAGTTTAGTCTTATGCCACTTATTACAGCATCGTCTAGATAACGCTGGAATATAATTAGGAAGCTTATTGTCACTGTCAGTGTCCATCAGACATTATGGTCTACTGTCACAGTTGCAATTATGTATGTAGGTATTGTTGGTATCTAAATGGGTATCGGGTCTCGAATGAGTCTACAAAATGTTTGTTTTAATCTATCTATATATAAGTGTCAATGGCCGTGCATTGGTCTCGCAAAAACTCGAAAATGGGTCGCCGGTTTGTTTTTTTTTTGTTCGTTTGAATCCTGGGGTGGTTTAAGAAAAACAAAAATTAGGAAAACCCAAAAGAACAGCCGAAATGGTTTTTTTTTTTTTTTTGAGTTCACTGGGTCCTCTAGTAATTCATACAAAAACCCCATAGAAAAAGGACGTTCAGTTGTCGTAAATTTTTCAAATTCTCCCGAATTTGAAAAATTTACGACAACTGAACGTCTGTATAAATTATTGAAATTTTGACAGCACAAGCACCTATTGAAATTTTTCAACTTGGTAGAGTTATTTTACCGATACGATCTTGGTTATTTACCGACTTCTTTACGTTATAAGTACATAGAATAGTACAATCAGTCGTTAGTGTTCCCACTAGTGGGACACAAGCCTCCTCTTTGTGAATGGGCCATAATCCACCACGCGGGCCCAGTGCGGGTTGATAGATGTCACATGTCTTCCTACATAGTACCTACATAAAATAATTAAATCTTAAAAAAAAAACTTTCTCCGATACAAAATTATATTTTAATACAGTCATAAGGTTATAAATGTGGTAATGGCCGTGGGCCGTGATAGTTTAGTTGTAAGTGTTAGTTTGGACGCGCTGCCGCCGCGGCGGGCGTGACGCGAATCATCGACCTCTCTCGCCATTTGTAATGTTCGGTTTCGGTGGCGAAATAGAGGTCATTGACAAGGCCTAGCTCACACCACCATTATACCATTTGAATCAACAATGCTTATTCAACGCTCTGTTCCCACTACATCAGTTTTCTTTGTAATGAAGAGCAATGGAAACATAATACGTGTTAATAAAATCCTTCTTATCATGTTTTTGCATTAGGTATATCCGGCTTTTGCAAAACTGACAAGTATACCATCTATTGTCATAATTTTGGTTTTGTTCTTTCCATGAGAAGGGTGTAATTTATATCCTGGATTTCATAAATATTTAGATATCTTTCCAAAACAGTCCTGATTGACGTTGTCTAAGAAATATGAGTTTAGCTGACATGTCGAGGCTTTGATTTTTTTGTGTGTGTATGAACAATGACTTGTATAGCTAGTCGTGATCTAAGTTGGCGGAATGGGGGGCTTCGTTCGCAGGGGATGGGGGGGGAGGAGGCGGCACGCACACTACGCCAACGAAACGAAAATTTGTGAGGTGAACGAACGCAAGTGGCCGCGCAACCAAACGTCAGGTTGATTCACTTTTCATCTACGCTCACTCTGTTGTGGATATTGTAAACTTCTTTATTTTTGATATAATGAAAACTCACTTTTTACATCTTTGCTGTTTTCATTTGTTTCTGGTTTTGACGCCCTGCTGCACTTAGTCTCTATTGCTTTGGAGCCTGTGGAAGAGTGGAATGCCTTGTTAATTTTTTTTTAGATTCAGGAGTATAAAGAACGGATTCAAAATTTTCAAGGTTATTTACACAATCCGAATGATTTATGTACCTATATCGTAACAGGTAGAACGAAGAAGTTTTCCAATAGTAGGCTATTCTAGTAGCAGAAAATGTAAATATTTCAAGAAAACATGAAGTTTCCAAGTAGTCACATTTAAGCAGAGACTTTTAGTTGCTATGTGCAGCAGCGGACTGCAAAACTGAGACAAGCTGTTGATGAATGTATCATATTCATGTGGTTGCACTAGGAGTATTCCAGTTAGCCAAACATAAAACGAAAGAAGAACCGGGTAGGAGACAGAACGGAACCTGAACAAAATCAAACAGGAAGGAATTGTTCTTTAGAAAAGATTAAACAGGAAGGTGTTGGCTTAGATTCCAGTAAATAAACATAAATTGTACATAATTCATCCTGTAATCTGCACTCGCGCACTGGATGAACATTTAATATTTTGTAATAACGCGCAAAGTATGAGTTTTTACTTTTATCGAGCATGTGAGTGGCGGTCATCGACCCCGCGGTGTCCGCGTTTGGCGGGAATCCACAGTTCGCGAGCGCGCACTTTTCTGACAAGCCACGTGACGAAGGCTGCTGACGACTTTAATCTCGATTCAGGACTACTTACCTGGGTTTTACTTCTTGTTATTTCACATGTGTGACTCATTGTTGAAAAGACGAAGAACGAGCTTTTAAATTTCATCGAAAAATAACCATAGCTGTTAAATAAATACATATATGTATGTTCCAATATAAAACTACAAAATACATAAAATTAAAAATTGTTTTACAATTAATAAGTAAATTCACTTTAGAATAATCTGTTTATAACGGCAGATACATGCTAAATAATGAATATTCGCGCATTCATTATACACGTAAATCTTGATTAGCGTTAATAAAGCATTATAAAAGTAAAGATAGCACTAAGCGTGCAATAATAATAATTGCAGTGTGAGAAAAACGCTAAGCTGATAGCAGTTAATGTCGAGGTGAAGTCAATGACTGCAGAATCTTAGTATGAGCAAGGAAGTGGCGTTTATTAATACACTTATTAATTATGAGTGATAGCAACATTCAACTGTTGAGGCAATCAGGCGCAAGCGCGGGCGCAGGGCAGTGTGCTCCGCGCACGTTGATGTCGTTTGTTCTAGCATTTGCTCCGGCGCCTATTGTGCGATTTGCGTCTATGTTCAGGACCATTTTTCATGTTACTCATAGCTTATTATTACAGTTTTACACTATACCAAGGCCTACAAAAACTTTGAGGCTAATTCAAAAGTTTTTTAACAAAATATATTAACATGGTAAATCTGTTTATAATCAACATTAATAAATAGTCTGACGAGCAGTTATTAATTTATTATAATCAAACCCTCGATACGGAAGTGAGCACACATAATGTAGAAACATGGCTGAACTACAGTAAGACCTTATCAGTAAGCTTGGTGGATATAATACCGTATATAATTACTGTGTTTAGTTGGATACAGCCTCTTGGAGACACTAGAAACATGTTATAGTGTGGGATGAAGCTATAAATAAAACTAATACACAGGTGACTATGTAAGATTTATAGGTTCATCCATTACGTATATTAATTCACTTCACTTTATAGGATGAGCTACATTTTAAATAGGCACTCATAAAAAGAACAACGACCCTGGTATACAACATAGTTCTCTATCCATTCATGGTTTTCGTAATCCCAAGGGATATTCAACGGATGGACATCAGGATGACTTTCTATATGCTAAAAGTTCACGATTAGGTGAAATCACCAGAAAGAAAGAAGCCATCATATTATTACTGTGATCACCAATTTATTTACTTGCATATTATGGATGGTCTTACTTTTAACAGTTAATGTTTACTGATACAAATGAAAAGCAGTACATTTTAATTTCCCGTGATAGTAACATGGGATAAAGAAACGTCTTCTGTCTTTATCACAACAGTCACAAGGGAATACTACTACTACCTACTACACTACTACTACTACCACCACACCTACTACTTTTCCGAGACGACTTTCTTCGTGAATAACAAACGCATCTCAGTTTAGTACATTTTATTTTTACTGAAAACTACCAAAGTTGCAGCGTTGGTTGCGTTAAGTGGACGATTTTCGTCAGATAGCGAGAACATTGCATTTTCATGTGCTCAACTTTCTTCGTAATAATAAAATGATTAGCAAATATAACTTGATGTTAGATACTTTTTATTTTAATTGATAGGCTGTGTCGCTGTGGTGGTGTGCGCCGGCGCAGCAAAAAGCTGAGTTTCCGCATTGCGCGCGCAGATCGCCGCCCGCGCCGCTGCAGCCTGCAGGGAACATTTCCGTGCCCGTTGTCGAGCCGCCTGCAACACGAGCGAAGGGAAACCTCAACATTTTTTGTTACCAACAAAGAAATCAGAAGTACTGCATTGACAATATTCTGTTAGATAGTCTAGGATGGTAAATGTAAGATTAAATTTAAACAGATTATGGCAAACTGTTGATTTTGAGAACATCCTGTGATCCTGTGATCCTGATCAAGTTCATAGTTTAATAATATGTTATATCGATAGAAAATAGTTAACCTAACCTAAAAGGAAGTGGGACAGTACTGTGAGATTCAAAGATACAAAAATTTATCTCCCGCAAAACAACGCCACCTTCAAAAAAATATTTGAGCACCTTGTTAGTTTGCATTCTATATAAATCTACGTAGGACACTTGGTTGCTAATGAAAATTAGCCCTTTCTTCAAGCATCCCTCCAACATGCCAGAGGAACCCTAATGCCCTCCGTGTGTTTAAATAGAAATCGCACTTGCAATTTATGTGTATATATATATATATATAGAATAGATAGAACATAACCCACTAATAATTTCGCTTGAGCTACCAACTATCATGTGGGTATATTTTATGATAAACCCGATCTTGCGATAAGATAGTACACACGGCTAAATATGAACCTATATTTTTCCATTATGAGCTGACCTCTCATTGTACGGAATTCCTATACAATGCGACGCACAGCTTATACTGGAAATGTGTAGCTTGATATGTAGCCGTGTGTACTAACTTCGAAACTAAATTTTTATCCATAATGCGAATAATTTCCCGATGATATTATTTTCGGGGTAATGTTTTTGTAGGTACAAAGTTGAACTCATTGTGGCATACTATGCTCGAGTTGAATTATAAAAAGAGTTATGTTAAGTACGATGCAGCTGACAAAACCAACTGCAAAATTGTCCGTTGCTAGATTTTTCCACTATCATTTATCATGATAAACAAAACATAAGAAATCAACATACATAATTATTGTTTTGTTTTTGTACGGTTCGGTATTATCAACGTTTGTACTTTGTTTCGTTTGTGATCTTCCGGTGCGAGTCTCAATTATAAATACTTTTTCTTTCTTTGTTTCTTTTATCGAATCAGACAAGCTGGACCATAAAAGGCGATATTGCATTGTAAATATTTGAACTTACATTCGCAATAATTAATTTAACTGTTACTAAATTATTGCATCTGAAACAGAGATGAAAATAGCGGTACAAATATTGAAAAAAGACGATTTTGAAAACTCGTTTGTAAACCGCAGGAACGTTTTAGTTGTCGGTAGACCTATAAGTAGCGTTCGATTTAACGACACGTGTGGTTGACGGTGAATAACAATAAAGTGCATTGCGTGGTGCCGCAGGTTGACGACGCCTGTCGCCATCGGCGGCTAGCGGTTCGCAAGGTTTAGGTTCACTCGGGTTCATTGCCATAGTTTTGTAACCCTTCTTGTGTAACTCGCTCTCGGCCCTTCTCGCGCACCTCTCACTTGGGCTCATTATTGCACTTATTTACTTTTCTCGAAATGCGCATTCTATGTCTCACTGTAACATGGCGCTGTGTCACTGAACGTCTTACGGTTCAATCGCGATGTTAAATAATATAATTAGTAACTCGAGTAAGACGTGTGACAGAACAATTCAATCTGTAGGCCGACCGCGACGTGGGTGTTTGATTAATCGCGTAGGTTTGGTCACCATTTGTTTAATTATAGGCTTCCATTAATGGTGAGCTATTACTAACTTTTTGCAATATTCATGTCATATTTAAGTCAAAGTCAAATCATTTATTTCAGGCACATAAACGGCACTTTTGAACGACAAAATTTACATAAAAAAAGAATTGACTCTAGCCGCTTCTAGACCCTTCCAAAAGGTAGTTTTCGTATGGAGAAGAATGGGAAACTCCACACGTTATGTACAGTTACTACGATGTTATAGAATACACAGCCAAATTGTCTTTACAGACAAATAGTGTTTATCACTCATAAGGAAGTGACATCATAATTGTACGGCTCTTTACCTTATAATTGTTTAATAATTTCACATGTTTACATTTTTATAAAACCTACATTACAATACAGGTAATATTTATATCAGAACAATATGCATATTTAACATAATTCTTGCATTTATTAGCTGGTCTTTGACTTCTGGTTTTAAGTTACATTCGTCACGTGGAACTCTTACAGTGTCAATATAATGTGTGATCAGTGATAATACATCACTTAATACATTATATCAATATGATTGTTTGAACTTGATGATGTTTCATGGTGTGGGTATGGGTATAATGATACATGCGGAATGTTTAATTGAGCAGTCGTGTAGGCTGCGGTTCCGCGTCTAGCGGCCGTCGACCCCACAGCCTTTCGAGAGTATCGAACCGCATGGATTACGTCACCGCGCAAGCCTCCCCCCCATGCCGGCCTGATCACCGCGCCGCGACGCCTAGTGCCAACTGACGAACGAGCCATGGAATATTCCTACACTTCTCTATTGCCCAAAAAAATGTTCGTTAAACTTTTTGTCGAAGGACCCAAGTTCAAAATCGATAGCTCAAATTCAAGGTTGATTTTTTTAAGGCGTAGAGATTTAAAACTATCATGTATTTTTTGCGTTTAGAAATTAATAAGAATCAATATAATTTTTTTTGGGAAGTTTTTTGTTGGCTACCGCAATTAAGCTCGGATAGACAATGTAATCGTAGCAAAGTAATGAACGTGCTACGCCGTAGTCGTTCAAACTCACGCAATAAAGCTGTGTAGCGCTCTCAAAAATGTTGGGCACAAAGTTTGGCGCTGGAACTTTCGTTGGTTACGCTCACTCAGTCGATAAGGTAAACATCATCCAGTCAGCAGTCATCGACCCGCGCGCTCGCAAGGCCACTCGCTTACACAACTCGCCACATTTTTTTTATTAACTTACTTCTTTTGGACCCCTTTAATTTGTTTGACTTTACCAATCTAATCCACTTTTATGCGAATTGTGTAAGATAGTTGACTTGATAAGTGTGTAATGCGATGATAAATTATGCAAATGATGTTGAAAGATATAACTGTACGAGTAACTGAACTTAACATTCTCCTTGCAGAGCCATTTTATTTTGTAAAGCTCTTTGTTTTGAGCGAACTCATACTAAACAACGACGTTCTCAATACAGTGAACTCGAGCGCTCGCTCGTGTGGTGCGGTTAGCGCGACTCGGAGCAACCAACAAAAGTACTTTCGGCCGAGTAACGGGACCGCGCGGAGAAATGCTCTACGAAATCGAAACACGCGGTGCCGTTAGCCGGCCCTCGCCCTCAGAGCCTGCGGGATAATCTTGGTAAATCACAGCCGACGATCCGCCGTTACCTCGTATTAGTGCTCGTAATTTCCGCTGTACTGGTTTAGTGCATAGTTTTCGTAATCGGCTGTAATTTTTCCAAGTAGTTAAAGTCAGTTTTAGATCTGTTCAATTTGTTTATGAAACTAAATTCACGTTACGGTACAACTGAGGCTAAATTATGATAATAATGAGAGTTATTAGAACCGTTCCTAGAAGATCACAAACACTTTATATTTACCGTTACTTTGAAAGTTTGCGAAGAACCTGAAATGCATTGTCATGTAAAAGAGCATTTCTAGAACTCCATTGCGCTTCTCTTTACAGTAGTAAAGTTAATCAGATTCGTCTGACATCATTGGTACACTCAACTTCAATTAAAGCATGTTATAAGAAAGTATTCTGAAAACATAAAAAACTCAAATAACTTTCAATCGCAAACTCTACATAGTTGGCCGGATGGAGCTCTCTGTGTCGCCATCTAGTGGCGCTTATAAAGACTACTACTCGACTCTCCCTCTTGATAGAGCCGAGTGGTCGTGACTAGTGGTAGAGCTACTCTACACTAAACAGTAGCTCAGAAGTTTTTATGATATCCACCAGATGGCGGCACATAAAGATTTTATTTTTAAATAAATGTTTTATATTACGATATCTGGAATATTAAATTGTTTAATTCCCATAAGTATCGTAAAGTGTATGAATATAAAGCGATCAATTCTTGATGTTATCTTATTAATTATTTTGGGAAAACTCCAATATTGTGTACAGATAAGTAATAGAAAAAAATATGTAAGTACTGTAAAGCACTGAATCCATAATTATTATTTCATTATAATAACTGATACATATTTCTCTAAGCTTTGGCTATAAAGATGCAACTGTAAAATATTAAGCGGGTACATTATACCGTTGTTTGGTTGCACCATGATTCATGCCATTTGAATGACGATCGATTATATTATTTCGTTATGTTGATAGCATGTTCTAATATACTTCAACATCAACAACTCCGAATATTATGTAATTGTAAAGTGCATTTTATTATTGTACTGTTGTTGTGGTTGTTATTTAATTGTTTAATTTCTCTAGAACATTACTATATGGTCTGTTGACTATCATACATACTCGTAGCTTCCTCAGTCTCTGATTTCATGAAAGTAGGTATTTTCCTAATTAATTATTAAAAAACTTTTTTTACAAAAAATAAAACCGACTTCCAAAAAAAAACACTACAAAGTGAAAAATAACTTTGATTTCGGAAGTCGGTGTCTTTGGTTTTGTATTTTCGTTCTTTTGCCACCAACTTCAGAAATCAAAGTTTTTTTATTTTTTGTAAAAAAAGTATTTATTTTTCCTTTTTTAGTTGTGGTACCTACACAAACCCTCCAAAAAAATTTGAATACACTATTGAATAACTATTAGAACATCGTCCACATATACTAGATGGGAAAAATACGTATTATTGTAGCTTACTCAAAAACTCCTCATCCAAGGTCTGATGACCAAACTTATATGGGACCACTTCTAAACTATGCCCTACCAAAAACAAAAAGAATCATCAATTATTGCTTTGTTGTTTACGTAAGTAGGCACGTTTTACTTGTTACTTATACTGTTATTTTATAATTCTTATGTGAGGGACTAAAGAGATCTAATTTTGGCAGAGATATTATCGTCCTAAGTATATTATAAATGCGAAAGTGAGTTTGTTTGTTACGCTCTGAGTAACATATATTATAATTTATAAAGATATCATATATATACGTTACATCATTCATAATTGGCGGAGTAATCGCGTAAAACACATACAAAAAAAAAAACATACAACCAAATTGAGAACCTCCTCCTTTTTGAAGTCGGTTGAAAACTAACTGCGCGCCGCGGTTTCACCTACATAGGTCTCCATCCCGTGGGAATATCGGGATAAAAGGTATCCTATGTCCTTCTCCAGGTCATGGTCTAACCATGTGTCAAATTTTAGCCATTTTAGTGTGAGAGCGTAACAAACAAACTCACTTTCGCATTTATTTACTTAGGACGATAATATCTCTGCCAAAATTAGATCTCTTTAGTCCCTCACATAAGAATTATAAAATAACAGTATAAGTAACAAGTAAAACGTGCCTACTTACGTAAACAACAAAGAAATATTAGAGTTCCATATATATCCTAAACTTCAGTTTGGTACAGATAAAGTCAAATTAATTACCTTGGGCATAAAATATTTCTTACTATAGTAAAGAATCTTGCCGTGCATGGTAAGAAATTATGCTCGTTTTCACTTCTTCTTTTCGTGTGGTTAGTGACTGACATGGTGTCAAAGTTTTAAAGCCACCCATGGGCCTCTGACTTGGCTTTACATGGCGTCGAGAAATATCTCTCAGGCATGCCAGCTTCCTCACGATGTTTTCGTTTACCGTTTTAGAAGCAAGTGATAATTATACAAATACGCACATGAATCTGAGAAGTCAGAGGTGCGTGCCTTGGGTTCGAACTTGAGAACTATGACTTGACAGTCCGACGGTCACACCACTAGGCTATCACTGCTATTCCCGTTATATACTTAGTCTGGCCATAAATACACTCGAGAGCAATGAATCCGGGTCACTTAAAGAATGTTAAAAATCTCGGAAACTAAAAATGATAGGTTAATGCAATAAATTGTATTTAATAGACAATGTAATACTCCTTAAATGAAAGTAAAAAAAATATGAGTCACCATACATTTTATTAACACAAAATTACATAAAGAAAAAAACTGCTGATCTCTCCTTAAAACAAAAATAGGAAACATGAAATTTTTGAACTTTATTACGATTTTCTTGAATTTTAATACTTCGTATTGCCTCCTCGTGCTTCCATTACTGCGTTTACGCGGTTTGGCATGCTGTACACCAAGTTCCTTATACGATTTTGGGGAATATTCTCCCATTCCTCTGTGAGAGCAATTTTGAGCTCACGAAGCGTGATTGGGGGAGGGTTTCGTTGTTTTACGCATCTGCCTAGCTCGTCCCAAGCATGCTCGATCGGGTTGATATCCGGGCTGCGCGCTGGCCACTCCATACGAGTAATGTTCATCTCTTGAAGGTAGTCATTCACAATCCTACCTGTATGAGGTCGGGCATTGTCATGCATAAATATAGCATCCTCACCTAAATTGCCCATAAATGGACCAACGTGATCATTGAGGATTTCTTCCACATATCTTTCGCTAGTTAAAGAGCCGTTTTCTATGATCACCAGCTCTGTGCGACTTTCAGAAGAAATTCCGACCCACACAAGTACAGACCCACCACCGTAGGCTACTTTTTCTTCGATGCATGCTTGCTTGAATCTTTCCCCTGGTCTTCGATACACTCTGTGTCTTCCATCGTGCTTGTAGAGCATAAATTTTGATTCGTCGGAGAACATAACTTTTGACCAATCTTCAATACTCCAATTTACGTGGCTCTGGGCATATCTTAGTCTTGAAATACGATGCCCACGCTCCAGTTTAGGGCCGTTTGCAGGTCTAAGGGGTTTTAAGTTAGATTCAGCAAGCCGACGTCTTACTGTCCATGCACTTGGGTTACTTCCTCCGAGGCGTCGAAACTGATTTGTGAGTTCAGTTCCTGTAAGAAAGCGATTTCAAAGCATGGTGTTCACCAAGTATCGGTCTTCTCGTGCTGTGGTACACCTGGTTCTGCCCGTTCCTGGTCTGCGTAGGTTAGAACCAGTTTCTTCGTAACGTCGGAGAACTCTTTGTACTGTTGACAGCGACACACCGACAGTCCTGGCTGTATCGCGCTGACTCCGGCCGGTTTCCAGCATTGTAAGTATTCTGGTGCATTCTTCAGGCGTAAGCGACATAATTTCAGCTTGAATAATGAATATAGAGCACTATCAACATGGTTTATGTACCCACATAAATGACAGATTACAAACAAAAGCAAAACCAAATGCTGTAATTTCGTAGTTCCATCTTCGAAAGTGGCCCTTTTTCAAATTTGATTTTTTTATGATATAACTTTACAATAACTAAGAAGTTTTAATACCTTCATTTAAGGAGTATTACATTGTCTATTAAATACAATTTATTGCATTAACCTAGCATTTTTAGTTTCCGAGATTTTTAGGATTCTTTAAGTGACCCGGATTCATTGCTCTCGAGTGTACTATTACAATTAAAAATAAGAAATATATTACATTTGAATTTGGAATCTGTCATTTTTATACGATTGTTCATTGAGTTTTCTAATATTGGCGCCAATACATTGTACAATATTTTGCGATATTAAAATGGAGTGGGGTGATAAAGAGAACCGAATCTCCGAATCGCTGTGATTGCATTACACAAAGTTGGTATGGAGCCAAATGCAATTTTTAAAACTATCCATACGCTTGGTATTAGTGAAATGTTTGTGTACCGGGCTATTAATAGGTACAATCAGACCTTCTCGGTTTGTGACAGAAAATGATCTGGCCGTCCACGTAGTGTTCGTACGAAAAAGGTGGTCAAAGCAGTAAAAGGAAAGAATTCGAAGAAATGCTGTCCGAAAGCAAAAGATTTTATCTCGGGAACAAGATAGCACCCAGAATCATGTCGTGTATTTTAAAAGATGACTTAGGACTTGCAGCCTATAAGAGACGCACTGCTTTCTAATTACGCAACATATTTTCGTAAACGATAAAGACAAATCTGTTTCATTTTGACAGTTCAACAACATTCATTGCGTTATTTACGTTGCTCTGCAGTATTTTTTTCGAACTTACGGAGCAATGGATTAGCAATCTGTTTCAAAACGATTCAGATTCGGATTGATTTTGCATTACGTAATTAGGGTACTGGTCATTTTTTTACTGATATTTAAAAAAGAATAGGGTGGTAAAATCGAAACAATCGAAAATCTTTACAATTGAGCAACATTTTAACAAAAAAAATGACCGTATTTATGCTCAAAGCTCTAAGGAAGCTTCCGAATTAGTCGACAGAGTGCAACGTGGGCATTATCCGACTTCAGTGATGGTTTGGTGGGGTGTTAGCTATGAAGGAGTGACAGGGCCATATTTTTGTGAAAAAGGTTTCAAAACATCGGCACAAGTGTATCAAGATACCATTCTTGAGAAGGTAGTTAAGCCCCTTAACAACACCATATTCAATAATAAAAGTATGGTCCTTCCAACAAGACTCGGCGCCGGGTCATAAAGCTCGGTCCACGCAGTCTTGGTTGGAAGTGAACGTTTCGGACTTCATCAGAGCTGAAGACTGGCCGTCGTCTAGTCCCGATTTTAATCCGCTGGATTATGATTTATGGTCAGTTTTAGAGAGTACGACTTGCTCTAAATGCCATGATAATTTGGAGTCCCTAAAACAATCCATATGGCAGTGAAGAATTTTCCCATGGAAAGAGTGCGTGCTTCTATTGATAACTGGCCTCAAAGTTTAAAGGACTGTATTGCAGCCAATGGAGACCACTTCGAATAAGCTTTTTATATTTTAAATTGTTTTATATTTATGTATTAAACTAACACACTGTATAAGTAATAAATATTATTTGCAATAAAAAAAAAATCTTCCTGACAATATTTATGGCAAGACTAGGTATATACACCTATATGACATACTAGCATCCGCCAGCGACTTCGCCCGCGTGATATGTTTATAATATAGCATTCCATTGATGAAAGAATTTTAAAAATTCGTCCAGTATTTTTTGAATGTATTCATCACAAACAAACAAATATACAAAAATTCTAATCTTTTCTCTTTATAGTAGTTTAGACATACATAAATTCACGCTGTCTTCCCAGGGGGTAGGCAGAAACTACAGAACGCCACCTGCTACGATCCTTACATACTCCTTCTGCTTCGTTTACGTTCATACATCTGGTCATACACGCACGCCATCTTTATGAAGAACATCACCCCCACTAGCAAAATTGTCTTATAACAAAAACTTATATCTGAAAAATATTCCGTAAAAGTTGTATAAAAGCGTAAGCATGATGTTTTAGCTCTATAAGCATATATGTATAATAGAAATGTCCTTTAGTAAAGTGATATAAATGTTAAAAAAGTATACATTTTTATACAACCTTTATAGTCAAGTACTATATCGGACTTAACTATGACTAGTACACAGCGATTTTACTATACAGGACTTTACTGAACAAGAAAGGAGTGGTCAAATTAAATGGTGTGGTATTATCCAACTGAGCAACTTTCTCCATGGGACCAACATCGTAATTGCAAAAACATAACCAGCCGCCCCATACATTTGGGTCGAGTAGGTATTGAAGTTTTGTATGGAACAGTGGATAATTTTGGTCCCATGGTGAAAGTTGTTATGTTTGATGGTCTGTACCACACCCTTAAATTTATTTATTTATTTATTTAATCACAAAATCCACAGCTCTTTAACAATTTCACTTAGGATAATATAAACTAAACTTACAGCCAATTACGGTTTTACAATTTAATAACTACACATGCATCAGAAACAAACAGGATGTCATGCTAGCACCTTCTAAGCATATCTAAGTGTGCAGTGAGAGTGTGGCAATTTGACCACACTTTTCTGGTACACCTTGTGTGATAGTGTTTGATAATAACCTTTTACATCTAAGTTGCTCACTAAAGGTTTCACAATGACTGCTATATCCTTTGCGCTGTGAACGTAATGGAAATTCAACAGTAGTGCGATTTCGTGATATAGACAGTTTGGTGTTGCTGCTATAGTAGATAATATTTTAGTGGTCAAGAGGACTCTACAATATACTTGTGATACATATTGCCGAGTTGTATTGTTCAAAGTCAAACTCAAACTCAAAGCATTTATTTCAATTAAACCATTTACAGGCACTTTTGAATTGTCAAGGGGTCAGTCAGTCAAAAATATAAAGCTAGTTGCCCATTCCAAAGCGTAGGTTCCTATGGAGAAGAACGGGCAAGAAACTCCACGGACATTCTTTTAAATCATAATATTGTTACAAAATATTGGTTACATCATTCATGTTGAAACTATACATGTGAGAACAATGTAGAAAGACGTCCGTAATAAAACGATAAAAATAATAAAAGCCGAGGCAGTTAAGAGATGACTAGTCCCTACTGACGGCGCCAGTTTACGAACATGACGCATGGATCAGCACCATTTAGCTCAACCATTTCGAAGGGAACTTAACGATCCAACACACACGCCACTACCAGCGAGACATTTGAGTGAGCATCACATACATACTCTCAGCCGCCAGGACACATCAAGTCAATGAAAGACGTACCCAGTAAATGGTAGCTTTATAGAAGGTATACATGGTCACAGTGCTCACACACGTGCTATGCAATTATAAAATACTAAGAGATTGAAGTTATACAATTCAAGGATAGTTTTTGCAATCTTCAGCAGCTTCAACAATCTTTTCGAATCCTAATCAATTAGTTTATGCGCCCTTGTGGAGCTGGACCAGCGCGGCAGCGTTGAGCCAAGCATTTGTGTCAGCGATATAATCCCCCAGCTTATAATATGCTTGGCAGCATAGTGTGTGTTTTACACAAGATTTAAATGTGGTTTCATTTAGTTGTAGTATGTGGGCAGGTATTTTATTGTAACATTTTAAACAGTACCCCATGAAGGATGAGTCTACTTTAGCCAGTCTGAGACCCGGTTGGACTAATTGGTCCCTATTTCTAGTACTATAATTGTGTATTTCCCCTCTTTTACTGATAAGATTAAGATTTATTCTGCCGTACATGATGTTTTCATAGATATATTGACAGTTTCCTTAGAGAATTGCGCCTACGGAGGCAATATATTGCTCTAATGGCTCTTTTCTGCTGAATAAAAATAAGGTCTATATCTGCAACCTGTTCCCATAGTAAAATACCGTAGGACATACTATGAAAGAAACGGAAATAGGACTAGCCTTGCGGTAACTATATCAGTAAATTGACGGATTTTTCTTACAGCATATGCTGCTGAACTTAGCCGTTCTGCAAGAGATATTAAATGAGGAGCTCATTTCAGCCTTGAGTCGATCGTGATCCCCAGGAAAACAGTTTTTTCTACGAATTCTAGTTTCTCCTTATTCAATACTATATCAAAATCACTACTTTTAACATCCGGTAAAGCAAATCTTATGCAATTAGTGTTTTTCCCATCTAATACTAAATTATTAGCAGTAAACCAATTTTGGACCTGCAGTAGGGCGTTATTTACATCGTCAAGATTTGATGCACGTCTATTTATCTTAAAAATTAGGGAAGTATCGTCAGAAAATAACACCAGTTGTAGTTGGTTTTAAAAAAATGGGGATAGATCATTAATTTATACTAAAAAGAGGAAAGGATCCAATATCGAGCCTTGTGGAATACCCATTTTTACTTTTAGACCGAGTGAATTGACACCGTTAATTTGAACTTGCTGTTGCCTATCATTTAAATAAGATTTTACTAAACTGAGCGCAAGTTTACCTAGTCCGTAATGCTCTAGATTCAAGAGTAAGGTTTCATGATTTACGCAGTCAAATGCCTTGGAGAGGTCACATAAGATTCCTATGGCATCTTGAGTCTCCACCCACGCTGTAAATATGTGTTCTAATAAGGTGACACCGGCGTCAGTTGTACAACGTCCTTTGGAGAAACCATATTGCTGATCGTGTTAGATTTGGTTGGTGTTAAAATGATTAAGCATTTGATTGAGCATTACCTTTTCGAACACCTTGCTGAATACCGGCAGCACGGATACTGGTCTAAAATTGTTGGTGTCTTTACTGTCCCCAGATTTAAAAAGTGGTATACCTTACTGCATTTCATTAAATCCGGGAAGACGAGTTAATTAGAGATGAAGAGAAGTTAATTATATTGTACGCTATTGAACTATAATACATATAATAAAAAGTTTCAAATATGCATCGGTAATAGTATCATCACAAATACACTTTCTAGCGTAAAATGATGGTGTAAAAGATTGTTCACCACTCCCGCACGAAAGAAGAGTCTTTCCTCTACGAAAACAGCGAGGAAAGTTGGTTTTTCCTCACTGCTTTAACAGTGAGGAAAGTTGGTTTTTCCTCACTGTTTGAACAGTGAGGAAAGTAATGATCCCGTTCAGAAACTAACCTTGCCTGATTTTTTTATGTTAAGTTTTAATGATATTTTAAAAAATAAAGAATTATTTTGATTTGCTTTGTGTCTATTTAATTTATTTACCTATGATGACTGAATACTTTCTTGCTGGTTGTGGTGAAAAGTTTTGTATGCAACATGTGAGCAAGTTCATTTGCTATTCGTTTTGTTGAGTCTTCGTTCGCTCAAGACTCAAAATCAAAACTCATAGGAAAAACGAACTTTCCTCACATGTTGGATAAATAACTATTTATACCTTTCTATTAAAATATAGTCGTCAACTATCAGAGTTTTTATCTCTCCTAAAACACAATAATAACACACAAATGTAGAAAAAGGGTACTATTAAATAATAGATGTGGCCTACAAACGAGTTATTATCTCATATTATAATTGGTTAACCCACTGAACAAAAGAAAATTGTGATGTTGTATTTAGTAGGATCCTAAATTCCGATCCAAGGTTCAGCGCCTTACATTGAGAATTACTTATTTTTTAAATGAACCCTAATTTTGGGGTTTGGCCACAACAATGGCGGTGAAGTATTTTGTCACACATATATAGCCTATAGTCCCCGCGAGTATAAATTGTTGCCCTATATTGGTTACTTAAAGGACTTTGGACTTAATAATATTAATTTAATTTGATTAAAATCAACTATTCAGCATTACATTTTTCATAAACCAATTTTATGAATACAATTGTGGTCGCAAATAAATTTTACAGGTAAACTTGCACATAAACTTATTGTTTAAGTACCAAATAATAGAAAATAACAAATTATACATTTGACTCCTATTTGTCTTGTTTTCTTATAAATTATGGAAACGAATGAATGCACCGAAGAATTACTAAGATATAATAGAACCACGATCACCACTATAGTTAGAAAAAGTACAAAAAAGTTGCGGTGAATATAATATCACCACTTGGTGAGACGCTTCAAACAAATAACAACATGATATAGGTAAAAAATGTCTCGTTTAAAGATGCTTTAGAAACATTATATTGCCGATTGGCAATGTATCTGCACCAAACCCCAGTGATGTTAAAGTTCTTTAGCCATATAAAGTACTGTTTTCTAATACCAAGTAGCTTTAGAGAAACGTTCTATGGAGCTTTATATGATAAGCGATTGTAAGTTGCGCCAATAAGGTCACCTATATAAATGCCAAAATAAAAGCGCACTGTTGAATTTTCAACTCTCGGTGATGAGCCAAACGCTGAAAATCCAACAGAGCGCATTTTTTTGGCATTTATTTAGATCTCAACTAGTGATAGTGAAAACGCACATTATTCTTTTTATTAGGATAGTTCCTTACGGCTCAAGCGACTCTACACACAAGATCATTTAGAGCGGAACAAAAGATTCCAAATATCTGCTTTTAAAATGGACAAGTGAGCAAAATTTTATATTGAAAACAATCTATCTACTTAGTCGTATTTCTGTTTAATATTGTTTAACCTACAAATATTTTGATGCATGGTGAACATAAAAAATTTAAGATAAAAAATATAGTAAAAAAATAAGATAAAACTGTATAGCCTAATAAGTAGTATACAGTCAGGGTTACCATCTGTTCGGATATGTCCGGATTTTTGAACCTCCTTCCGGACTTTGTCTGGCCTTGTCATTTGTCTGGACTTTTCGAAATAAGGTAATTTTTTAAGAAAATAAAAAGTGTGGTTACCTACTGACAAAAGAACGATTATAAAGTAAAAAACCCGGAGTTTTATGCAAATGTCCGGAATTTAGAAGGACTTTCAAATATCGAAATGGTAGCCCTAATTAAAGCACCATAGTTTTTAGAAAGAATTATGGATTAGGTACTTAAAATTTTTGTTTATTATAGAAATATAAACCCTATAAATTGTATCGGTTCGTGGTTCTTCATAATGATTTTGTTAATAAAAAGCCATTTTGTGCGAAAGATAAAAAATAATGTTAAACCGTTATGAAAATAATAAGTAATTAAAACATAAAATTGAACATGATCATTTTAGCTTTACGGTTTTTTATTTATTTGATTGAATAAAAATGAATGATTTAATACTTTAAGCACACAAATGTACACAGAGGCGGACTTAATGCCATAGGCATTTTCTACCAACCTTTTTAACCTAATAAATACATAATCTCCAATATTGTATTTAAGAAATAGCACCAATACATTAACTTAAATAATAAATACGAAAAAACCCGTGACATAAATTGGTCTCATACATGTAGTCTAGTAAAAACCAGTGAGTACGTCGCCAGCAATCATCACTCACATATTACATAAGGGTACATACAACGCGTGGTTCGTAAAACGCGAACGTTTTTTATCATTTTTGTTCTTTATTTAAAAAATAAGCGAATTGATTGGCTGCGCGGGTCTCGGAGCGAGCTTGCGCCGCGCGCAGCGTCCCTCCACACACCGACCAATGGCGGCAGAGGACCTCGCGAGGGTGCTCGCCCTTTATCATTATACAAAAAATCATTTTGTTCTTCTATGCCAAATTTTGGCAACGAAGCAAATTGACAGGATCAATCGATATTTTCGTTGCAATTTTATACTATTTTATATATCTTTGTAAGGCTAAAATTGACTAGTTAGCTTGGTAGTCCACTTAATGAATGTTCATTTCATAAAATTGCGATACAAATATTATTCATGCGTAGTTATAAGAAAAGTCAAACCTTTTAGTCTATTTAATCATAATCAGACCTATTAGTTACTAACAACTACCTAGCTTAGCAACTACCAAGTTGTTGGAAGCTTCAGAAAAGCTATTCGTGAAAACTAGTCTAACTAAAAATAGATAAGTACTAGATCATTCTTTTAAACTGTAGCTGTACTGTAGTAGGTACTAGAATCTGTCTACAAGAATATGACTATTTATTAGGTAAGACTGGGTAAGACACAGGTTTTCCAGTTAATGCATGTAATAATATTGTACATATACTAAGTACGAGTACCTTTTGTTTTACACAAGCATATAGCTAGGAAAGCTTTTTTTATACAAGTATTTTAAATTATCCAAGTTTTAAAAACAGATCTGACTGCGCACATAAATTTACAGAAAATCAAATAGGTTACCTCGTTATGACTCTGATTTTTTTCTAATGACTTTATTTCGAACCAATAGCGACTCATACAGCTCTATTGAAAACACGAGAACACCCTAAGTATTATCAAATATTAGTGTTAAACCTACCAATAAACAAACTCACCATGACTTAAACATGTCACATTTTGATTCAGTCATTGTTCGCAAGAGTTTGTTTCGCGAATATGTAAACTGTGGATGTGACGCGATGATTGAGCGACTGAGCTACATTGTGTGTGTGGGCAAAAAGTTGTTAGAACGAGGGTGCACACCCCCGCAACCCTCAGGGTGAAGAGCTCGCGAATGTGAGTCAACGAGATGATGACTTGCCAAAAATACTATGTAAAAATATAAATTGGAAATAAGAGCACATGCCTGATGAATTTATTAATGAGTGACTGGTTCCTATAAATAAACAGTGCAAACATGAAGCTGAAAAGTTTATTTTTAGCATGCACAGGGTGTTCAATATGATTTTGCATAATTATTCAAGCTTTACACTATTCCTACTTATTGGTGAGGCATAAGAGAAAACAAATTAAATAGGTACTTAAAATTAATTCTTAATAATCATACTGTAGTCGGAGCGACCGAACACAATGATTGTTTGGGATATAACGGGTGAGATACTTGACGAAGCCGAGCGTCAGTTATACTTCCCGTCATTGTGATATTTTTTGTATTGGTCCATATCTGGGAACCTCCTGGTTAAGGATATATTAAAGGTCAAAGTTCCAACTTTTTTTATTTAGGAAAACAATTTTTAAATGTTGTAACTTAATTGTAAATGTAAACAACTGTACCGTTTAATGCTCCCAAAAGCATGTTTTAGTGAGTTACGTTGTGCGCTGCCGCAAATAGCGATTTTCACACCAAAAATATCCAGCATAATTACCTTTCAGCAATAATTTTTGCCCAATGTTACTTAGTTTTATTTACAAAATGGATAAATGGATAAAGGCTATGTACAATCGTAGATCTTACAAGGATGTGATTAGTACTATTAGTTACGTACATTAATGAATGAATCTGAATTAGATTTGTATAAAACTATTCACGAAGATTATGTAATGCACTATTTACAAAAAAATATAAAGAGATTTTTTAAAGTTTTTAAAGTTTGAACTGTACCTATTAATGTAGCCCTTTTACCAGAAATAGATTCGATCTGAGAGTAACTACACATTTTTCATGAAAGTAATTGGGAATTTTTTTCATTTTAAAAAAATAATCATATGTAACCAACCGTGACATTTGGGACAAAGGGTGTATGGGTAGAACCTAGCTAATGACCTCCCAAATCCCTGAAAAAATTGTGTCGGTCCATGCGCCAAACACCCTGTATATACTGGACTATAGGATTAATCAATAAAAGTGTCTTAGTTGTTTGTTGATGCCTTTTAATAACTACGATAAGGTATTTTGTTTCATTTCTTTGTTTCTAAAATTGAATACCTTTTGCTGAGAAAGCTTTGTTGCGAGTTCGACCAGTGATTAATATAAATCAGTGGTCGAATCCGACATTTGCTAATTTTAAAATATATCACTTTTTATTGGCATGAGGGGTGGCACGCGACTCAATCCTAGAGAATAGTCCTTCCTTTAATATGAGGGTTTATTCGCAATCCTCAATTTGGTTTTTTGGGACTATTGTGATTTTTTTGGCTTTTTTTTGAACGGTCAATGAGGGGTCACTTTTTTAGATAGGCCCCTGCCTCGTTGAAATTGATTGACAGGCAACGGTCACTCGCAAATTGCCATCTGCATTTACGTCAAAATAATAAAAATAATTCCTAGTGATATCAGGAAAAGGGGCTTTTTTTTGGAATACAGGAATCGTATTTCAACAGTGAACGAAGTCGAAGTGGCAATCGTTTTGATAACATTTCCTGAAAAATCTTACGCAAATATCTACTAATTAAGCAATTACTTTAACTTCAAACTTATTAAATAAACAAACCAAGATGGATTGATTGTTTTGTTTATTTAATACCTAACTAAAGCTAAAACAAGAAAAAAAAAAAAGAATCAAATGTTTACACAAAAGCAATTTCACATTGAGATGGTTTTTATTATTTATTTATATTTCTAATTCATTGTATAAGGTCTCATTATCGGGCACAGTGTGTCCATTGTCCACGCCGACATGCGTCCGATCTCTATTTTTTGTCACATTCACTTTTTCACAGCTAATATTTTTGCATTAATGGATAAAAAACCTCCCCTATTTACAAATAACAGGGACCTTTAATCCGAACGCTTATTAAATGTAAATATTTCATGAAATATTATCGTGATGGATATTTATGGCGTTTTTAGTATTGTGATTCAATTATCACTATCGGGTAAAAACATCGATTGTAGTAGAGTCCTTAAATGGCCACAAACTGGCAGTCGGTGGAGATATCCTGTCATTTTGATATAATTTAGTGATCTCATTGAATATATTAATGCGCCTTTACTATTGTTCTTCGTGACGGTGTGACTTTTATTTTATGAGATAAGCATAAGTCGTGGTGATGACATTCAGTAAAGTTGATACCGAGGTTGACTTGACTATCCAGATACACTGAACATTGCCTCTTTTAATGATTGTCTTTTTTTCATTTCCCTAACCTTCTATTGGACACAAACTAGGATTAAATAAAAACAAAAATATCAAATACGTATAATTTTTCTGCTATGACTAAGTTGAAATGTGCAAATGATCGAAATGTGCATATCAAATCGCTTAACATTGGTTTTTGGCAAACTGTGATAGAAAAAATTGGAGCATTGACGTACGCGCGCTTCGAGTCGTATGGGTCAGGTAATTGTACTGTGTCCCGGATTTTGTATAATAAGAGACATTCTTGAGTCGGCTCCACAGTATGAGTAGTTATTTTAGGAATAGGGAACTTCAGATATACTTCTTAAACTTTACTTTATAACGCCATTTTTCACCATAGTTTGAATAAACAGAAAGACAGAAAGCAAGGTTTATTTGACTCAGTTTAAATAATAAATATTGAAGTTCTGTTTTAGAGTGTAGCTTTAGAATCAAAATGATCATAGTGATTGGTCTGAATTTTCGTACAAATTTTCTCAAGTACAAAAGACTTAAACGCATGAAATATATAACTTTCCCTCGATCGATTGATCTATAAAAGTGTGATCTTTAAAATGTGTGTCTCGGATTTATTGTAGCATGGTGAGTGTAGTCGGCATTGTGTCCACGAGCTGACCAGCAGATGTGCGGCCGGCTGTTTGTATTCACTCGTCGCTCTGCGCATGCGTGCCCTCCACGAACTTTCGCAAAAATGGCCGCCGACCAACACACTTATTACATTCATTTTATTTTTCAAAATTATAATAAAGTAATTGAATTATCAGCCGGGATCTTTAGCACATATTTATAATATATGGAATAAAATGTTAGATATCATTTTTAATCATCTTCGAATTCAAAATCAATATGCATAAAAGCTATAATAAATGTTAACGATTGAAACGATGTTTTAAGAGGTAGGTATGACACCGATGTAAACATACGAATTGTGATCAAAAGTATTAGGTTGTTAGTTTCTTTTAATGAAAGCTTTGACGAAATAAAATAGGTTTCGATTTACGAGTAAGTACCTAACATTTGTACTACTTTAAAGTAAAGAACCAAAGAAGCGAAACACGCTTCAAATTCCATTTGCGCTGAAAAACAGAAATACTATTAATATTAGTACCTACGCTTTGAAAAATGTACACTTCGTAATTGTATTCCATTTTCTTTGGTTCAGTTTCATGTAAACGTAACACTCGTAGACAATAGTTATAGAACAGGTGGAGCCGGAATAACATTTCTACGCAAGTATAAGCCCTTTCCCTTAATCTTTTTTTTATCACAATTATTGATTGATTATTTAATACGCATTGAACGCGCAATTTATTTGGAAAACTAAACATTTATGTTCTTCAAGAGACACAAACACACATCGTCCGAAAGCTTGTTGATTAGTCGAAGGAGTTATAGTACCGTATTTGAATAGATATAGGGTATAATTAATTTATGTTATAATCATTCACCAATAAACCGTTTTGTAACAGTTTTGTATAAAGTCTTATCTGAAACGCCGGCGTCAAACAGTTTAGCAAGTAATCCAGGTCGTAGTCACAGATAGGATAGATTTGGGTTTGGGCTACGTCTTTTAAACCACAAATTATTAATTCTTGCACAATAAATTTGACTCGTATCAACAAACTGTTACTATTGTATTTACTTGTAGTAAATGTAGGCAGCATCCCCCGTCCATGCGCGTCACCCCAAATCAAAACGCACCACGCAGTCTTTCGGTAATCGCCACACGGGCCGCAGCTCGAGCATGTATACCACTCTCGTTTCACAATTACGACACCATAAAAAACCTAATAAATATTTCTTACAATCAATAAATAGGGTCTAAAGAACATCCGCGCACAATTTTCATATCCTTCCCTTTCGGCTTTTGTCGCCAAGTAACAAGTGCGGTGGTATTGTGTTTTTTATTGAATTATGTTCGACAATATAAAAAGGCCTATGTATCAATATTTTTAAGTAGCAGTGCGTATATGATACACTCGTTGGGGTTTCTCTTTAGAGGGGCGGCTCGCGACGTACATGAAGGGTGAGATACTTTTATATACCTACTTGCTTGAGAACGTTCAAATCTAAAATTGTGAATTATAAATAACGAATAATCAATTAGTTTGACCTGGAATGTGTTTGCTATTAGTTATTTGGAACGAAATAGATGCAGAAATATCGACGTCCCAGATAATGAATAAACAGTACTGATAAAAAGAACATCTTATTATACATCCAAAATATCGTAGTGATTATTCATTTAACCCAAAAAAATAGGAAAGTATGTGCATCACACGCGATAGCCTATCAGTGATAGCCTATGAAGTGCATACTGATATCTATTAACCTAAAAAAGTTGTCAAGATGTGGGTTTGGCGCAATAACCTATTCTCAAGATGCATTGCATACGTTGACCCCAAACGAAAGACAGATAAATAATATCTAGACACGTTATCTCTTATGTTAGTATTTGGATACTTCATCATCTTAATTGGAATTTCAAATTCATTCATTTATTTCTGTTAGAGTCAACAAGAAGTATAAAACCTCTTTTTATATTTTTCTTTATGTTTCTTTTATTTTTTTACTTCAATAAGTGACATCTCATGTAATGCACAAAAGCTAAATAAATATTTTATGATATTATATTATTTGTTTGCATAAGTCTAACTAATTCCAATTTTGTATTGTTTGCATAAGTCTAACTAATTCCAATATGTTTGTTTTTAAGATTTTTAATAGCCTGCGGTTTCGTAAAGGCTAAATCCTAATAAGAACAACTCGAAACGCTACACGAGATCAGAAAGCCAAAATATAAAAATCTGTTGTCAACTATTAAAAACAATTGCAAATCATTCGTGACAGTTTTAGACATAACAACTTTTTATACATTTTGGCATTATGTACATATATAAGGTACATGATGTTTGCTCACTCTACCATCTATGTACATATATGGAATGGAAGTGTTTGTGCGCTGTAACCTGCATTTATTTGAAAAACTGCTCTCTCGCCGTTATCAGAATACCATTCATGTTACCTCTCATAAAACAGCATTTTTTCGGCAAAAGCTAGGTGCTAGGTGCCCCAAAAATATGTAATAGTATACCAGCAGCAAATAGAAATAAACAGTGTATGGGATCCTTTTAGAGATCCTTGTTTAGATTCCTTTTAGTTAATTGTTACTACTCCATTACTGACTTTACTACTGATAAACAGAGGTTTGACGCTTCCGACTTGCTAATTAAACACTTATGATTTTATTTATTGATTAAGTATGAATGTGTTTACTATCTAAAATTGTAATGACCTGTTTACTTAACCGACATATTATAATTTTATTTTTTATTTTTATGTAGTCCATTGGCATGCCACCTTAATTGTAATTGCTTGTTTATGTTAATTTTGTACGCCATATATTGGCAAAACATAGTGCACATATTTTAGACAATATAATATCTGTAACCATACCTATGTTTAACAAAATAAATGATTGATTGATTGATTGAATGCTTCTGTCTTACAATTTAACATTATTTTGATTAAAGTAGGTCCAGAGATATAATGATTAAAACAAAATGGACTATGGGTGATTTTTTGTTGGTACACACGGCTACATATCAAGCTATATATTTCCAATATAAGCTGATTTCGCGTTGAATAGGATTTCCGTACACTGATAAAAGAAATATGTCTATGTGTTCAATATACCTATTTACATTTATTTGGTCCATATTTTTTACAACCTAAAATATATAAAAAAATACTTCTTTTGATGAATGATTCTTTTGTCTACTTTCGAATTAGTTTTAATTGTAATTTTTCACTGTTTTAATGCAAATTAAACTAAACCTTAAACTTTTTTATGGTTTGTTTCCATAACAATTATACCGGGTACGTTTAGATAGGGCGCAAGAAAATAATTTGTTAGTATGACTAGTTTATTTTTACTCAACTGTTGTGACGTCTAAAAAAATAACGAGACGGCCTGAAAATTGAACGTTAACTTAAAAGTTTTAAATTACTGGTGCTAAAATTATTCTATTTTACTTTCATATATCTATATCTCTTATAATAATAAATATCAAGATATTTCAAATATCTTTTATTTATATATTTTTTCGTATAATATATAATATATATTTCAAATATCCACGATAGATGGTTGTCACATAAATATAGCTACGAACATACTTTATTATTGACAGAGAGTTCCTACATTGACTTAAAATAACGAATAAAAAGTAGTAGGCAGTTAAGTATAAAAACTTACCAACCAAGTCTAAATACTCGTATATCTGTTTTCTTAATTTGCTCGTCAAAAGTTGGCACTAACCACCAGATACAGGTATCCCTTGAAACACCATTCACACAGGTACTTATAGTACCTGTTTAGAATTTACAGAATGGTGGTTATTAATATTTCCTCTTATTAGAATTTACATTATATTTTAATTCTTTATGTCAGTCATCAAGAGTACTAACAGACTAATTTATTTATTCTCATTGAACAACGGTTCAATCAGTTTAATAAAATCAGACCATTTTTTTGAGCTAAACGCATCCTGAACCTTTTATTAAGTGCAGTTGCTAGTTCCTTTAATTAATAGATAATTCTAATTGGTTAAAAGATTCTGTTTATGAGTCTACCAGCTGTTATTGTAACGATGTAATGTTTTATTGCAGAGTGCAGCGTGTGCGCAGCGGCAGCGGCCGCAGCCGCAGCAGCAGCAGCGGCGGCAGCGTCATGGGCAGCCAATCACGCTGCAGAAATCAGCAAGTCATCGTCACCCATCATAATCACCAACGGCACCGTTAACGGAGCTGCTCAGTATAATGGAAACTGTAAGAATACAAAATTATCAAAACCAATAACTAGAAATAAAATAATTTATTTAGATAAATTGTTTTTAGATATTTTTGATCACAACGCAGTATCACGTCTTCTGAATTTAACTGAGTAGGCAGATATTTACAACATAAGGCATGTCCGATATTATTGTATTCTAAGAGGTGACTTCAGGTGACACATCTTTTGAAGCCGATGCAGCACCAGATAGTTTTTGTGTTCCTTCGATGTCACATATTTGTGCTGACACTATAACCTAATTGAATTTTCACATCTTTTACCCATTTTAACCCACTGCTGAGTATGAGTTAATTCTTGGCATTTAAATGTAAGTTGCTGTTATTAAAATATTTAGTTTTTGTTCATGATGTACTCCACTGTACCAAGCTAGACGTGGCTCAATTGAAATAAATTCCTTTTTTAAAATCTTTTTAGCTATTAAAAGCCATTGTTCACCACACCCCGGATTAACGAGTCACATCACTGCGAAAAAATGTAATATAATGAAAAGTAATGCGCCTGTTGGAAAATGCTTTTCTAAATTTTCTAATTGGTAAATGTATCATTTAGGTAGAGTCTTACTAGTCGAGTAGTCTAATTGATTTGTTTGGAATTCCACTTTAACTGGTGTTGATGAAATCGATTATTTAAGTAAATAAAAGATTTAAAATACATACATTGATTTGTAGTGCCGGGGATATGTTTTTGTCCTTTTAGTACCTATTTCTTAAAATGTTTTAAACATACGAGTATTGATGATTTGTTCAACAACTTCATCAGATCCTAACGTCTTATAATACAAATTCATAGATCTCATGCACCACATGACCTTCAAATAGCATTGGAAATTAACTTCGGTAATAAAAAAGAAAACAAACATGTAGGAATATTTATTTATATTTTTCAAAACAATTTATTTTAATTTTTACAGAAAATACAGACGTTTCAATCCTACTAATGCTAGGTAGAATGCCTGCGAAATTTCGCGGAATTAGCATTTTTTTTTTTTATTCGTTGAGATTTTTAAATTATTCACTTATTTCTCCTTAGGTCATGAGCTCTTCGAATGTTAAAAAGTATTTGGCCTAGGTCTTAAGGAGATAGATCGATAGTTTTTCTATCTTCAGAATGCCAAAGCTGGTGATACATAAAATATATTGGATGTGGCCGTTAGGTATTCTCTACCAGTTAACCAAGGGTGGTGAAGAGATTTGACGACGATTTGATTTGACGGCAGGAGCTCTGTTTGAGAGTAACCAATATAAAAAGGAAAAATGTCATAATTAATTATAAATAGAATAGGTACACAAGTACATAAATAGGTTATAAACTTATAATACTTGCACATAAATATATATTTACTATATTATATATACAAATTCAAGCGAGGCTTCAATACTACTTCTATACTACACACTAGTAGTCCACACGTCAGTGGTAACACCCATATACCTTATGCCTCGTGCATAGAACTCAAATTAGCACAACATTGTTACCACACGCACACGCCCGAGACGATCAAACCTAGATCTTAAAATCGTCATAAATACTTTTTTTAATTTCGATAACATCCCGAAGCATAACTATGTGAACATGTACGTGTAGTATTTTTTTTATATTCATAAATAAGACTAGATGTTGGGTACACAAGCTAACCCAAAAAATGACAATTTAAGAGCCATATTTTTAATTTTTTTAAAGGAATATATGACTGATTAAATTTTACTCTTTTGTCAAAACTCAACTCAAAGCATTTATTTCAATTAAACCCTTTACAGGCACTTTTGAATTGTCAAAGAGTCAGTTAGTCAGAAAGTTGAAGCTAGTTGCCCATTCCAAAACGTAGATCTCTATGGAGAAGAACGGGCAAGAAACTCCAAAGACACTCTTTTAAATATAGAAATTACAAAATCCTGGGTACATTACTCTTGTTGATTCTATATGACAGAACAATGTAAAAAAATATATATAAAAATCAAAAAAGATTAAAAATAAGCCCTGGCAGATAAGAGATGACCAGTCTCAACTGACGGCGCCCGTTCATGAACATGACGCGTGGATCAGCCTCATCCAGCTCAACCATTTTTTAGGGAACCGAATGATCCAACACACTCGCCACCATCAGCGAGACATTTAAGTGAGCATGACATTCTCTCAACTACCCTGCTCTTTCAGGTCAAAATACAACACAGTAAACGACTCCATGGTACTCACATTTACAAAAATTGAAAATAAAAATGCGTCTAAGTTATACAAAACTATAGTTTGCAATGTATTTGTAACCTTTAAAGAATTTTACCACCAAAAGAAAGGAAATCAATATTATCTATTGGAGTATTCAATAATTAAAATATGGCTAAATAAAAAAATAAACATTTTACATTGTAGACCTTGTCAAAACAAACATTTAGAAACCTTAATTAACAATATTGACTTAGAAATAACGTAAATATCTGCATGTCACACTTTTTTTGAAAAAGGGGCCCCTACCTGAACGATCGAAAACATTTCCAATGTTCAAAATAAAAAATCTGACCATCTTATTTTGCAACCATTTCACAAAAATCTCGAAAAGTTTGCGAGGCGTAGCAGCGGCGTAGACCCACCGTAGTACTAGACTTCGGTGGATCTTGACATCTTGCAAAAAAGTTAAAAGTATGAAACGGTGAACCTGGAGGCAAAACGATCCATTTTCTTAAAGTTCGCAATTTTTTTGCGATTCGTAGCAGCGGCGTAGACCCGGCGTAGCACTGAGTGCAATGCAATAATGCTTTATAATTTTCAAGCGTTGGTCTATGAGAGATAAATTTTACAATAAATAGCTTTCTTCAAGCAGAACTATTGAAAAATGCTAAGATATTACTCTAGCATCATTTCTACGTGATCATTAATGATTTGTTGAACTATTTTCGATGTATCATAAAAGATCGTCATTAAAATGTCGTTAAAATAAAACGATTGAATAACCAATACCCCTTGCTAATCAGGTTTTAAATTGCAATCCAAATCAGAGGATAATCAGGTCGTATATTCGTACGACTAATCATTTCTTTAAACTAGCTACCTGAGTCAAGACCATTTTTTTCTCATCTGTAGTCGCGGTACAAAAGACTTTGTTGATAAAAGAATGCACACTTGCATTTAAGAAGATAGTTATTGAATTTGCAATGCTTTTTCTGCAAATTATTAAACTACAACCGGTTACAACATTTCTCAGTGGGGCAAATTCGATTCGGTAAATAAAACCACCAGAATTATTGAATTGCGTCGCCTTAAATGCGTTCATCTTGAACTAAACGCAAAATGAGGATACTAAAGAATCTCAAACATACCTATTTTATATTTTAGGGTGCCAATAAGCGCCACCCCTCGTAGGGCACGCCTTTAAAGCAAAATTAACATAACGCATTGGGGTCCATTTTGGGACCACAGTACCCTCCGCTCCGGCTTGGCTCTCGATTTAAAGTTCCTCGATACCAATACAGATGGCGATACGATTAACAAAGGCAATGCCATCTGCAGCTAACTTGACGAACTAAAAAATTGAGAATCACATCACGATATATTTTTGTATAAAAGTTTAACACGTACTAATTCCATGGTTTAACACTAGAGGACACTTTCAGGCATGGTTGAGCGATGTGTTAACAAGAGTTAACTCTACATTATTTTTCACAAATTGAAATCGTTTTGCTAATGAAATTCTAATATTGGCACTGCTCGAAAACAATCATTGAGAAATGCCTCTTAAAGTTAAAATTAACAAATGGTTACTTTGTATCATCACTCAATAGCCAAAGTGCCTCTAACAAATGCTAGTACCATTTGAATTATTAATATTTCCTCCAAATTTATAGATTATATTTGATTGACCTTTATTGTAGACAGAATGATCAGAAGTAGCTGAGTAGTTATTATTTGAAGGTGATCAAATCTTTTCTTTAAACCCTTATGATCTACGAATGTGTTACTCATCTAGTTTTTTTTAACATTTCCGATACAACATGAATCACATTTCGAAGAAGGGAAGCCTAACAATCGATTAATTTACATCCGAGTCATAGAAATTAAAAAACTTTAACTAGCTTTTGGTTGGGGTAAAAAGATCAGAGAAAGTGAATATGACAATTGGTCGAGTTTCATTATATATAAAACGTGTTTTTCTTGTGAGGCGACTATTGTCAAATATTGTTGATGCATAATCATACGTGGATTAGATCAGTAACAATGGGTCCGGTCGGCCAGGTCGGCAGCATGTGACGTGTCTGAAGGGGACTCCCTCTAACGGTTGGGGAGGATACGCTCCAAATTTCGCCATACCTGGTTCTCAACCGAAATTCAGAAAAGTAAACGTGAAATTGTCACACTTTTAACAATGAACATCAAGCTTAGTAATGAATTTAATACGAGTTCGGAGGGGATCGCGGATTTAAATAACCAAATGAATAGTTATACATTGATCTGTTTATTCAACTTTCTGACTTTTGTACAAGCCTGGGATATTTCTTAAATATGTTGTTCCTTATGAAGCATTTACTAAAGAGGTTTGTCCGTTATTTGCAACCTGTGCAACCATGGCCTACAAATACTTTGATGCAATTCAGCTGAATAAATTTAAACGTTTTCCGAAAACCTTAGAAAACTGAACAGAATTAGGTTGCAATACATGGAATTTACAAGTTTCACAATTCACAACCTTATTTTACAACCAATATTTTATTCAATCCAATTCACAACCAATATTTTAATTTATTGTTGATGCTTGGTGCTTATGTGCATGATCTAAATGCGGTTATAATGATTGAAGTAAAGAAAAAAGGTCTCTTGCTCGAATTAATTTTCAGTAAGTATTAATAAATTTAACTCTTTGCATAGTGACATTTGTTTCTCCACCAGTTAACTGAAAAAAGTGCGGCCTGATAATGATCGAGGTATGGGGCCAAAATATTAAAACTTTCATTAGAGATAGTTAGAGGGCTCATTCAATAAAACTAATTCCGTTCAGTCTCAGTTCTGACAGGACCGGGTATCTCAATTTAATGCATGCCATAAACTTGGACGCGAACTCGGCATTCCGATCAAAGTTGTCTCTCAGAAGATACGTTAACACACACGTTTTGATACACGTTTGAATTCTTTAATGTCAAATAGTTTGGGAATTGGGAATACTTTGCATGCATGTACTTCACTTTGTTTTACCTAAGTCGTCATCGGGTACTCTCTCCTTTAAATGCGAGTCGGTGTAATTTCGTGTCAGTACATTTGGTTTAAAAAAATCACGAAGTTTTAATTTCTGTTACTGAAATAAGCAAGTCCTAGAAACCTTTCATTATATATATTTGATGACAGGACATTTGTATGTGAAGTTGTAAAATTGTATTATTATTTAAATAATCCACGTTCAAAGTATCCATGTCAGTAAAAATCCTACAGTATCAGTTATCGTGCAGATAAATTTTCTCATACATTTCTGAAGTTCATTTAATTCAGGTCAATAATTAATCGATATATAATTATTGTTACCTAAGCGTAAATCTTTGCGAATGGCATGGAAACAACGATGCGTACATATGACAACAACACATAATAAAATCGAAACAATTCATATCTTTAATTTGGTGTAATAACTTGGAAAAATTCCATCTTATGAAGGTAAAATCTCGAATATCCTCAAAAATTCTATTATAGTTATGAAGCCAGCAAAAGCTCATTCAATGGTTTTTCTGCGCTTACTTTTTAGTACTTACGCAGGAAATCGCAAGTTACACTTTACGTAACACAGTTTATTTAGGTACAATTCTGGAAATAGTGTTACAAAAACCTTTTATCGTGGTTGGGTAAAAAACAGAAAGACTTGGAAAGTTGGTCATTCCCAAAAGGTCCCTTTTGCGGTCGGTCGTACGCGGCTTCTATTGAGTATATTTTTTGTGAGGTTTGAAGAAGTTGTTAGGTGTTTGTAAGCAATATGTGAGGTAGGTAGTAGAAGCCGTTCACCCTGCAGCCTGCTCGTGTCTGTTGGGAACGTTCGCACTCCTCGCTGCGCGCTGCGCCGCCGCCGCCGCGCCAACAAGTGACACAATTTGGGTTGGGGTAAAGCGGCCGGCGCTTTCGGGCGGTGTACACGTTTCGTTAGCTTCTCTATTTTAAAAACTACTTGCTTGACGATATCCGGGAAGGGACCGACCGCATCACCGCGGCGTCGACTCCACACCACTGTCACTCATTTTCGATGCAGTCGACCTGCGTACGCGTCGTTGGTCGCTTCGCGCGCACGCGCGTCCGCCTTTATGCACTTAACACATTTTGATAGTTAAAAGGTTTAAACGTGCAAAGGTAAATGAACTTATTATAAACAAAGTGCCTTTTTTCAATCAGAAGATGTATGTTACGAAGAGGTGATATTTGTGGTGCCAGTTGATAATTTTTAGTTACCATGAGCGGGGGGGAAGGCGGAAATGCAGTTCCCTCTTCAAGTAAGTAGATACTTAAGATTATATTTTTTTTCTTAGACAAAACAAATATTTTTTTCTTTTGTCTTGTTGTTTACGCCGCTTTTAGATAAAATAGAAAATATAGCGGCAACACAATCAAGTCACGTCAAAAAGCTGTTTCATGTGTTGGAACTTGACATGGCCCTTATCGAACGGATGTGTTGTACGCAGTGCCCAGGGAGGCAGTCATAAACAGTTCATCATTGAAATTATTCAAATTGAGGTTAATAGAGTCTCGTTTTACTGATGTCACACATATGTGTGCCATGTTTACTGGGTATCAAGTTGATCAACAACAAGATATACTAATTATAAATTCGTACTTCCTAATTAGAGAATGTCTTGTATGGCATGACGTCACGTTATACGCAATAATATGTTTTTTTTTTTTAAATAAAATCATTTGTATTTATTTTAAGGACTACGGATTTTAATAACATAACAATTGAGTCCAATTTGAAATTAATTAAAAACAAAGTGCGTATATTCATGAATGGACGTACCAGCAGTCCTTGTATAACATGAGTATCAAGTATTGAATTGGAAACATGTGACGTGAACATTTTATCAAACAAGGTCTACGCATCGAGCAGTTAATTGTTTACTATTCCTACGATACCGTTTTAGTTGCTCGCATGCGTGCTGCCTGCGACTTGGCGCTGCTGCGCTGTATTCAACTCTAACTACACTCTTATAAGTTTTATACTACCAAAATACTTTCTATTTATATTTATCTGTGTGAGTGATAAAAGCTTGAATGTGTTTAGGTAAGCCGACTGCATTTTAGAAGGACCTTAATCTCGCTCCCCACTACTCTTGCACTACGTGTTTTTGTCGTCGACATACCAGAGTTGTAGTGAAGAACGCACTATCGATATTTTTATGCTGATTAGAATATTGTTTACATTCTTACGCAACAACATTATATGAATCGAGGTGTTGTACATCCTCAATATGAATATACCTTTTGGACTTGTATCTACTACGTTGTACGTAGTAGTAGTTCGAAACAGGAAATTGTTTTTTAGAATAGAAAACGTCACAGTTTCGCTTGATCTGTTAAATTAATTCGTTTTTAAAAATCATATACTCAAACATGGCGAGAGCATTATTCCAAATAGGAATTGTCATAGAGAGTTATTGAAGTACCATCCGGAATTTTTAGAAAGTCGATGTATAGTGAGGTGACGTCCCTACGGCAGGGTCCGAGTTCGTAACCAGTCAATTAAATCCGAATGGTGGCACTTTCGGCTATCTCTTTTCCTCCTGGTTCAAGATACCCAAGCACAAGCGCCACTTGACGATGATTCACGTTCAAATTCCGTACCTACGATTGATAACAGCAAAAAGTGGTGAATGGCACGATGTTTTAGGTCATTTCATTTACTTACTGGACATGCGTCCTACAATCATATTGGTATGCGTTTTGTTTACTACACGTGTGACTCGTTCCATTCAAATAATGAATGAGCATTTGAACTATGATAAATATGTATGTATTTATATCCTAAATATGTGTAACCCACATCAAGTTTGTGTGGTTGAGGCGCAACTACACTATTTAGATTTTTAATAAATAGACAAAACATCATATAGATAAATAATTGTTTTGTCGACGTTCGTGATGTAGTGTTGTACCATTTAATTAAAATATCACGGTCTGTTATCGATAGGCGTTTTAATTATTTGAAGAAAGACAATTTGTTTAAATGAAACTATAATAAATATACGTAAGTGTCGGCTTCGTCCCACGCGCGTCAGAAGGCGTTGCATCACTTGCATCTGATCGCTGATGTGCCGCTCTCCACGTGTGATACGAATCATCGGCCCGCATCCCGGCGCACTGCCACCATCACCACATAATAGCATTACGTACTGGAATATTATTTCGTATATTGAATGGCCACTATACCATCCAATACCTAGCCCCGAATCCCCATCGAAACCTCTCTTCAAAAACTTCGAGTTGCACTTTCAAGCCAGATCCTACTTTTACCAGATTTCTGAGAATATTTCCAAAAGATAAGACGATTATGCTCATAAGGAAATACCGTTGAGAAATATAATGAGACTGAGACAACATATGCGAGGGTCAACACGTGTTCGTTTATTGACTAAACTTTATTTTCATTCATGGAAGTGATCCTCGTGACGTAGATTGATGAAAAGGTTGTTGAAACATGTCTTTTTCTGACTTTGACGATTGCAGATTTGATCTTTGGTGAACGGTCATCAAGATAATCTAGCTAAAATTTAAAAAAAAAACCGGCCAAGGGCGTGTCGGACCACGCAGAATGAAGGGTTCCGTAGTTGGGATGAATTAATTTTATCCCAAGAACAAACTGAACTTTGTAGTTGAAAAACCTTCTGCCATACGAAATGTATGGGAGAACATGTTTTTCAAACTGCAAAATTAAGTTGGTCGATTATTAGTCGTTAGCCTGTAAAGCCTACTTACCTGTGATAGTTTTACTTTTAACTTCATTATATAATTATACTACTGCTGTGATTTTATTCACAAAACCAAAAATTTGCACTTTAAAGCTTAATATTTCGCAAACGGAGCCCTGAATACGAAAAATGTTTTCACACACAACATGGGGCAGACGAGAAAAAAAAGACCCTAATTTTTTTTTCTTTATTTTTATTACCACTTTTCGACGTGATTAATATGTAGGTATACCCATGTCAAATTACAGCTTTCTTGTACTAACAGTCTCTGAGCTAAGCCGCGGACAGACGGACAGACAGACAGACGGACATAGCGAAACTATAAGGGTTCCTTGTTTACTACGGAAACCTAAAAAACAATGCTACTTGCACCCGCCTTAAGTAAGCCTGAATTACACCGTCTATACGTAAATTAACGTAACAAGACATTGGGGTGCGTGCGAGCAGCAAATGTTCCACTCAAAATATGCGTAGAATTTCCCCTCCCTGCTTTAAAATACCACGAGCTTAAATTTAAATTCCAGTTTAAAAATAGTGCACCTAATCGCTTTAGGAACTGACAATAAACCAGAAACGTCACGATTTCTGTCTCGTGTTTTGTTACTAACGTGGAGAAGCTAATTTTTTTTCGTTATATTTAGTAGAAACTGGAACATTTTAATCTGCACCACAACAGTCCGTTGCACAACAGTTGTGGTAATTTGATACGAAGTAGAAGAGGCAAAGTAATGTTTCAATATTTGAAGAGGCGCGTCAGTGTTGCATTAGACGAATACCGTGTAATGCATCTGTTGCATAGAAATTCCGGCGCATGTTGAGGTGTAGCGTGGAATGTGCGTAGTTGCGGGGGGAGGGGACGGCGCGGGCGGCGCGCACCATGCTGAGTAAACAAAACTACAAAACAGGCACCTAGTATAGCGGTCGGATGCGCCGCACTGTGGGCTGAAAATCGGCTATCATAGAATTAGGGATTTCAATTTGCAAGTTTAGGTTTTTTGCCGGATATCGCTACTATTAGTTATTAATTTATACAAAAATGACACCCGAGTTAATTCTGCACAATAGCGAAGAAATTATATTTTTTTTACGAAAAATTCGTATGAAGCTCGTATGAAAAATCTAATTATCTCTTAAACGCCAAAGAAAACCGGAATGCCTTACAGGTGGTTATAATACCGATTACTTATGATTTTTTATCACACTCCACATACCAATTAACGCTGCTGATTTTTTTTAAATCATCAAAATAATGTTATTTATTTTTACATATGAACATTATGGTTTTAAGTTGAGGAACACAGACTTTTAACAACACGTAACATAAAATATCATCACTCCTATATCCCCGAAGGAGTAGGCAGAGGCTTATAGCATACCCAGACTTAGACAACTATGTTTGAGCTAGATATTTATCAAAACAAAATGAGTTTTAAAACTTTGCTTACAACCCAAATACCAAATAACAAAACCAATTTTAATGAGCAGACTCATTATAAGTGGTTTTGTTATTTGGTATTTTGGTTGTAAGCAAAGTTTTTTGTAAGAAAGAAGTGATATAAGTCTGAATAGGTGATTTGTTAAATCACGCTACAATGCCAACTATGGACTTCATTCACCTTTTTCTGATAAGTAAGCAAATTTGTTGATTAGTTTTGCTATGAGTTCTAAGAAATGTTTTTGACGATTATAAATTTTCATTAGCATATCTTTTAGAACTCTGAGGATACAATTAACTAATTATCGACGTTTTGCAATAAAAGGGCTAAAATTTCGCTTTATCATTTAGATTGTTCACAATTGTGTAACTGCTAACACAAAATCTTTGCTCTGCGACTATAAAATCTTAGAATAGAAAGTTTAATCATCAATTTAGAGTTGTTTCTTCTTCTAAAAAGCGAGAGTACTTCATTTATTCATGAAGTATTGTTTGGTGCTGTTGTATCCCGCATTGGCGATTGCCTTTCTGCCGAAGATCGAGTATCTCTCAAAAAAATTTGTCGGAGATTCACGTGAGCTGCTTTACAAAGGTGACAGATATCCAACCGATTCTTATATAATTTCAGAAGACTGTACGGAAATTGGCTGAAAGCAAATATTGATTAGCCAAATTGTGTGCTAATTTTAGTTAATCAAAAACCAACTGTTGATGAGATACCAAGAGCACCCTCAGCTTGTCAAGAACCGTCGACATCATCGTCCGTTTGAACAATGACAAAAAGGTCCCGAAAACTATTCAAAGATCTGGGAAGGAAAAAGAAAAAGAAAAGATCTGATGATCACACAGGCGAAGACACATATATGATGAAAAATCCTGAAGTAGCCATTAATACTAATAAAACGCTTAAGAAACCAGTGAAAACAGTCATATTTACACCAGAAAAAGCGCTTGGATGGCTTCTTTCACTATTTGGGAAGGTGCTAAGGATATTTATCCATCCTAATATAAAGTGCAACAAACTAAGCACTCAGTGTCAGTTACGGATTCATCGGCTAGGATTACACTTCCAAGTTTACTTGACAACACGGTGACGTGGATCCTTCAAAGTCTTTCTGACGATGTTGTGCAAAATAAGCAGCTAAAGCTGATATTCCAGTGGCGATTTGATGGTGCTTCCAACCAAAGCCGATACAAGCAGAAAATGGAGGGTGAGCAAGGTGGTCCAAGCATTTCCATGATCTTCTTGGTGTCACTAAAACTGACAGATGGAGATAATACTTTATGGAGGACGAACCCAAAACCATGCTTAGCTTTGTATTGTCGTCCAGTTCAGTTTACTTTTGTAAAGGAGAACGAAGTAGTTGTCATTGATCAGTATTGATCACAAAATACAAATGGATGATGAAATTAAGGCCCTTATCCCCACAGAGTGTAGTAATAGTAACAGGGTGACTCATCAACTAATTATGACAATGATCGATGCTAAAGTCTGCACTTAGCTTTCTGAAGCCTGATCAAATGCATCGTGCTACCTGCTTAGAAAAACCTACAGAAATGAACCGCTTAGATGCTGTAACATCAAAGACTGTGTGTTCTGACATATACGAATTTGGCTTGTCATCCCCACACGCCCGTATATATTGCATGGAATGTCTGTTACACATTGCGTACAGGCTCGATTTTAAACGGTGGGCAGCGAGAAGTAATGAGCACAAAGAAATGTTGCAGACAAGTTTTCAAAATAAATTCAAAGATGAGCTCAATCAGTTGATTGATATAGTGAAACAAAGCTCGGGAACTACCAATGACGGGAATACCGCAAGAAAGTTTTTCGAGTTTCCCAATAAAACCGCAGCTATTACCGGGTTGAATAAAGTGCTACAGCATCTGGCGAGAAGATAGACGTAATCAAATTTAAATATTTTGCCCGCAAAACAGCAGAAAAGTACGTGGAATTATACGACTGATATAATTATATATGAATACTCGGGGCTGACATAATGGATAAAAATGATATTGTGCCGATTGGGACTCTCTCGGAAGAAGCCTCAGAGTCTCGAAACAAGGATGAGGAGGAGTTTCCGGGAACATCATTCGCGGAAAAGAAGCAGGCAAGATTATCAAGATATCCTAAATATGCTTGTTGTTTCATCGAATCCTTTTCTAAATGCCTAAGTTAGATGCCAAGAGAAAGGAGATTTTTTTTTCTGAAACTCGGCTTAATTCAATTTCCGAAAACTAAGTTCAATTTTTTTGATATATCCAATCTAGATTCTGGCTCAGAATTGGAGTCCGACAACGAGAGTGATAAGGAAAATTTGTAATATTTAATGATATTTTTCATGGTTTTTTTGTTAGTTTATTGTGCTAATACGTTTCGTTATTAATTCCTTACATAAGCTTTTAATTTTTTGAATAATTGTTTATAAAAATAATTGTGTGTACTTAAATAATATTTTTGTAACCTCTGATTTAAATTATCAATAAAAAAGAATAAACAGCAATTTTTTAAATATTTTTCTTGTTTTATAATATATATTCTTTATATTTCGGTCAGTAAAATTCTTCACGATGTTCCAAACTTAGACACTAAAAGGAACCGTTTCATATGTAAAAATAAAAAAAACAATATTTAAATGAATAAAAAAAATTATTACCAACGATAATTGGTAAGTGGATTATGACTATAACCACCGGTAAGGATATTCCGGTTTTCTTTGGCGTTTAAGAGATAATTCGATATTTCATACTAGCTTCATACAAATTTTTCGTAAACAATTTATAATTGCTTCGTTTTGGTGCAGAATTAACTCGGGCGTCATTTTTGTATAAAAAAATAAGTAATAGAAGCGATATCTGGCAAACAACCGCGGACTTGCATATTGAAATCCCTAATTCTATGAAAGCCGATTTTCAGCCCACTGTGCGCCGGAGTGCTACCTCACTCGGTACATATACCTACGTATATAAATAACGTGCTGCTACCGCACTGGCGCACTAATACCATGTATTGTAATGAGCGAACTCCCCGCTACACTTTAATTCAACACGATAACAAGATATGGAGCTTTTAACACATACCGAGGTATTAATAAACGCGTAGTAAAGTTATACCAAACTTAAACCTCGAAAAACGTAAAGTAAATCTGAAGTTTATGTTTTGTTTTTATTAATATGGCAGCTAGAGATAAAGCCAACTGACAATAAAAATATGGGGAATCGATAAAAGAATTAAAACATCCTATGGCTCTACCGGACAAGGGTTTAATATCGGTAATGGAATCAAAATTGGATTGATAGTTTAGCCGTAAAATCATAACAAACAGAGTAACTCATTTACGCATTTGTATGAAATAAACAACACGGTGCGGTCTCTACTTTCACTGATTGTAAGCTTTTCAAAGTTTTCAAGTTATTAATGAAAATCGTAAGTTCTCTAATGAGTAGGTACCTACTATGGTTATCGCTCAGTCTTTAAGAATACCCGTTTCTTATGTAAACACTGAGTTCACTTTAATAAATATTTAAATACTAAGAAAACTAGTCTCTACACAGAAAAAACATATTTTTTGTAACCGCAAACAGTTAAGATACAAGTTGATTATGGTACACATACTTATATAAACTAAGCATCCGATAGAATTTTGTTATTTGAAACATGCTCAAATGGATCCCACGTTATTTAGAAACAAGTCTAAAAGCTTTCTCATTAATATGGGATAGGGAATAATAAATATTGAGTATGGTGAGCAAGGTACTGCGGCGGCGACGAGGCCGGCTAGGTGCAGTGTTACGGCAATGAATGGAAAAGGTACCACAAACCTAACCTAAATACCGAGCATTCTTCCAGTCCCCGCCGCCAGTCGCCTCGCCACGTGTGCTGCGACCACGCTTTTACCGCTGCCGCGCGCCGCCCGAAATAATATGCTTAGCTTACATACCAACACATGGAAATGTATATCGAATTAGCAAACCCACCAATAAATTCTCATATAACTTACATTTGAGTAAGCCTCCGCGATACTAACGCTCGATTGATGAGAGAGCGTCGTGAGAACTTTCAGCTTGTTTTATTTAAATGTTGGTTTGTTATGGTCTAGATTGGACTCACATTATACATATTTATAACACTCGGTCGCTTATAAAATGCTTTAAGTATTTTGTTTATTAGAATTCTCTATAATAAATTGAAGAAATTATTTTATTTAAAATAAATTGCAAAGTTTAATATTAAGAAAAATTATAGCCTTGTTTTGAATGATGAACAAAAAATACAACTTGGTATTTGGAGATAAGTCATCCACTACGGAGAAGTAAAAACTGGGTGCTAATCAGTGTGAGTATGAGAATCGGTGTTTGTCATCTGAAGTATTTCCGGATTTTTCTAATAAACTTGTTAGTCACTACTTATATTTTTTTCGAGGAAGTAACGTTACATCAACATTAGTCATCGATGTTTTCGATACCCAATTTACTACCAGCATTCAAAGTTATACTCTCTTTTAATTTGGTTGAAACTTAATATGTTTAAATACATATGGAATTAATAGCTGTAGTGTAAAAGGAGTTGTCTTTTCTTTCATTACTTTCCCACGTTATTTGTTGTCTCGGTGCCCGATAAGGGGAACAGTATACCCTTTCTTCGTCCAGTATACGATTGTAGGCCCTTATTTATTGCTAATATATTTCCGAACGTTAAAATGTCTATGCATGCGTTTGGAAGCAAGGGACTACGATCCACTTAATGCAATTTGACTATTAGTGAATTCTTTATGACCCTTCTGTTCAATAAAAACATGTTAATGTGATGCCGATATTACTTATTTTTATTTTCCTATAAAGTTGCTTGATAAAAGTATGGTAGATATATTATACCATCCGGATACATGTTGTACATTTGGATACTATTTGCGACGACGACGATTGCAACTTCGTCAACTCAGTCCTTTTTAGGGTTCCGTATCTCAAAAGGAAAAAACGGAACCCTTACCCTCACTTGTGTGCCTGTCTGTCCGTCTGTCACAGCCAATTTTTTCCGAATCTAGTTGACAGATTAAGTTGAAATTTGGTACACTTATCAATTTCTGTGACCTAAATACGGATGTGTAACGAAAATAAATGAATTTTGTATAATTATATGTGTTACTTTTAGGGAATAAATTGAAAAATAAAAATAAAAGTTTTGCAAACTGTACCGTGTGACATATCAAATGGCTTGTTTTGGGTATCTAAATTGTTTTCATCATTTTTAAATAAATCATTATAAAGATATTTAAGAAAATATTCGAAAATTGATCAATCCCAATCCATTATCTCTGAAACTACTGAGCCTAAATAGTATCGAAAATTGTTCTATACTTATTGATTACAGGCAAACTAATAAGTCTGTGGTCTTAAAATAACATGGTAAATCTCCCAATATTGTGTGTACAAAGTTACATTTGCATTTGGAATGTATGGGAGAACATATTTTTCAATTACAAATTTACAATGTTAAGTTTGTCTTTGGGATTCATCCCAACTTGTGCGTGGTCCGACACGCTTTTGGCCGTTTTTTTAATGTATAACTGCGTCCTCCTATCCTTTAAACTCTTTAACGAGTTATTGTATTTAATAAGATAGCATGTGTTAATTAAAGCATGTAAGCAAAAGCCTGTTAATATCGGTCGTCGTAAAAGCTATGTACCGGAAACAGGGTTTATGTGCGAACGAACTAACTTGAAAAAAACACTCAATCAGATGGTAGATTCCGTAACAGGTAAGAAGGGGAGCGTTGCGCGGGCGCACAGGATTGTAAGGACTCGCAGGAGTGACGGGAGCAGGCGGCGGGCGCGGCGCTGGTGGAGCGATACTTACAAAGTGAACTGTATATTATTTGCAGGTGCAGCGAGCGCGAGCGGCAGCGCCGTCACAGGGGTGACGCGCCGCGGACGATGTAAGTGGTTCAACGTCGCGAAGGGCTGGGGGTTCATTACCCCTGACGATGGCGGGCAAGATGTTTTTGTGCACCAGGTGATTGTTATCTTTTTATTCCACGAAGCATGCAAGCAAGGAACACAATTAAAAAATTAGATGTAACGCAAAATTTTAAACGGCCACCTACTAGTTAATCGAATAGCTCCGTTCTTTACAATAGTTAAAATAGGAAAATAAATCCATTCAAAAACATATATAGTGGCGTATCTAGCGGTTGACCCGATAGTGCGCTTATTTGTTTGCTCGGCTTATCAAGGCCGGATGTTTTTTCTATACATTTGCGCCACCAAACTTGTACTTACTTCGTTTGGCTGCAGCGACGCTAGCGGTAAAACTTATATTAGGTCAAGACTATGTTACTGGATGCCGATAACGTTGATTTTTTTCTCATAAGCGATAAGTAAATTTATTGCCCATTGAAGGGACCCACAGTCAATAATAATAGTTAGCATGAAGTTGTTATTTTTATACTGAACTAGCGAGCGCCTCGCGCGCCGCTGTCGTACGCTCAAATATTATTACAACTTTGTGACTGCTCCACCGATATTATTTACTTTTACAATTCTCAAAACTTTTTTGAACTTCTCGTTTTACACAGATTATAAGCCAGAAAAATCAGTAAACGCTCAATCAACTAAATACTGATGGTTTTCCACGAAACGTACTAATTCCAATCCTTTTCTCAACAATAACGTTGGGTTAATTTTTAGCATACACATTTTTATATTTCTATCGTAGCTTTCGTTGTCAGAACCGCTATCAAAGAAGCAGAAGAAAGTAAACTGACACATTTATTCGTTGCTTTCCAGAGCGTGATCCAGATGCCAGGATTCCGGTCACTAGGAGACGAGGAGGAGGTGGAGTTCGAGTGCAAGGAGTCAGATAAGGGGTTGGAGGCGACGCGCGTTTCCGGACCGTCGTCCGTGGACTGCCAGGGATCGCACCGGCGCCCGCTCTCCAAGAAACGGTTCAGAAAGATACGGTAATCTTCGCTAAGTAGCGTAGGAGGAAGTATCTTAACGCCTGTTTGTATGGAGGATACTTCCAAGCTTGCGGTGTGATATTGCTGAACATAGAACCTTTCGATAGGAATTGCAGTAGGTTGCACCTCAGGATTCTCAGGGCAAAGCTTTACATTATTACCAAGATTTATAGGCGGTTTTATGATTTCCCAAGGTCGTTAAGAAATGCAATACTTAGTGGATGATTGAAAAGGCAGAAGCCTTTTCCAACTCATCAATTACATAATAGTGATAGAAAACGTAGCAAAACTCTTCCTATTTCTGTACTAAACTGCTTACTCTACCAAAGCTAATAAAACATCTACTATTTCGTACTGTACACTTAACAAAAAAGTACACGTGTTATTTTAGAGGACGAAAAAACGGAGTTGAAAAGTTTTTTTAACTACTAAAATATGTATTACTATTAACTACGCACAGACTATAAATCTAGTTGGTATCCTTCCTCTATTAAATCATGTCAAACGTGTATAATTAAAAGGCAAACATTCAGTTATCAAACTATTAAACTATTTCACAATAGTCAAACGATAACCTATTGAAATGAATATCGAACAATTACGACACGAACGAGTACGATTTGACTATTTCAATGATATTGTAGCTTCGTATTTGCGCTATTCACTGGTTAACAACAGCCGGATACAAATACCTACCTAAGTACAATAAGATATTAAGTAAAACTGCAATAACTTCCAAACTTGCACGTGGCACGAGGTGTCACATTCCATAATCTATAAATATGAATATCATATTAGATTTATTCTATCTGCTTACTTGTTGCCGAGTCAAATACACTTAATCGGAGGGTTATCGCATTATCTAACCATGGGAAAATATCGAGCCTACGAAGCTACCAAGCCGTATTAACTTTCTTGGAAATACAGTTAAAATATTTTTTGCTACACGACATAGGCAGATGCTAGATAAAATTCTATTTTGAGCAGTGTTAAATAGATAAGGATTAATCGTTAAATGTTAATTGGGTTTAAAATGAAATAGTAAAAAAATGTGTCTATTATCTACTAGACTTTTTGTCTGTTTTATTTACAAAAATAAACATTTCGTGTTATGGGATGATAAATGTGCTGGTCTATAAATATACAAAAAAATAATACGCCCAGTTCCATAAGGAAAATCTCTGGAAAATCCAAAAGCTTTTGATAGTCTAATCTAATTTATATGGTAGAATCTTTCATATTTACATCGGTGACTCCTTAATAATTTCAGGACATGAAACTGTTGAATGTTTAGTTTCATCTGTCATGCACTCATGCATCCAAAGCAAATAAAATTCATGCATAGACGCCAAAGCAAACAGGTCATAAATTAAACCCTGAAAACCCCATTCAGTTGCCTTAGAAAAATACGCCATTTATATGAAAGAATTAACAACTGTCAGGTAGGTACTATTATATTAGTTATGGGTTATATAAGAGGGTGTTTTACCATAAAAATACACCAAATACTGAACTCGATCAACTAAATACTATCGGTAAATTAGATACTTTTTGGTTTTGCTTTCTTTTTTGTAGCTAGTTGCATGTTACATTTCATTTTCAATAATCGAAATAATCTTTGGTGTTGCGTTTCATGTCCAAGTGACATTTTTTGGTGGAATTATGGTTGTTTAAAAATATTATAAAGGTAATGTTTGGTTCTTTCCAGTTGCTATAATTGCGGCGAGTTCGCCAACCACATAGCCGCGAAGTGCAGCATTGGCCCACAACCAAAGAGATGTCACAACTGCAAGAGCGAGGATCACCTCATCGCCGACTGCCCAGTTAAGGTAAAGGTCTTTGTGATATACGAGCGAATCATCTCCTTCCCTTTCTCTGCCTTTTTAAAGTATATAATCAATGACTTCCGAGCTATCCTGCTCCATAAGACCACTATTAACTTTACTGATTATGTCTATTAAACATGATTGTCATGAGCTATTCCCGTTGTACTTGAAATAATTGTTTTGTATCAGTAATAACTAATTATTGCTCTGCCTTTTCCATTTTGCTGGTCTCTGGTTACTATTAACATTGGTTTAGAGCATATACAGGGTGTTTGGCAGAACGTTGAACATACGAAAATGGTGGATAGGTGGGGTCATCTTCTACTTATTCAGCCCTAATTTATTTAGCCCTGGCCCGCAGGATATTTTTTTTTATGGTTTAACTATTTTTTACATCTTTCTGTAAGTTCATCTCATCTCAACATCTGAATAAAGCAATCGTTTTATAAGAATCTGGCAATATAAAAGATAAAAAATTGCTTGTTTTACCCATTTATTATAAAAATTACACTTTAAAGTTAAGAAAGTGGTGAAACTAGAAGAAAGCAAAAATATTTTTTTTTTAAAATATCCTGGGGGCTAGGTCCAAATAAATTAGGGCTGAGTAAGTAGCACATGACCCCACCTTAGATCCATCATTTTCGTATGTTCAACGTTCTGCCAAACACTCTGTATAACCACTACACCAGCTGTTTCAATTAAGGAGTTACCTATAATGAGACCATCAGTGCGCATGTGCCCACATAGGTAAAAGAAATAGAAAATTGCTTATCATCCAGGTAATACCTTAGCAGGTGCACAGGCTAAACACAACTAAAAATGTCAAGGGTGGTACAAAATATTATCTACAGCTAGGTTACATTAGTGTTCGTTGCCAGAGAGCCGAAAACTAGACAGTCTGGGATTTGATTTTCTGAGTACGGACTAGAGAGGTGATTAAGTGCGAATTTCACCAATGAAACTGAACGCGATCATCACTTCTAAACCGCGTTCAACAGCTGTCAGTGTCAATATTCCGCTGAAAATAATAACACTGACAGCTCATACGTGATTTATGCGCTGAACGCGTTTAGTTTCTTTGGTGCCATTTGCCCTAAGAGTGTGGTGATGCGGAATATGTGTATGTGTTATGTGTGTATGTATGTAAAAATGTGATACGTGTCTCAAATAGTGCAAATTTTCCATAACATTGACTGGTTATGAAGGACCACCTCGATAAAGATGAGGATACGTGCTAAAGAAACATTTTGGCGGTTGCCGTATCCATACTTGTTATTATACACGCGAAAGTTACTCAGTCTCTTTGTCTGTTGCCCTTTTCACGGTTTAACGGCTGAACTGATATCGATGAAATTTTGGGTGGGATAGGACATAGGATTCATTTTATCCCTCGACCTCCACGCTATTAGGACGATGCTGCTGCCAAAGCTTTAGATGAAATCTCTAGCACCCTGTCAAAGTATACAGAATGTAAATGAGTACCCAAGTAACATATAAGCAAGATAGCAGTACACATTTAGAACATTTTGCAGTTCAAAGAGGAATATAGTTTGTATAAGAGCTCTGGGAATAACCAAATGCTGAATTAGGTTGAGTTCGAACCTTTAAATTTTTTAACGCTGAATAAATTCTGTATTTCTGTCCTTCCTTTCTTTACGCTTAATAACCAATCACCGTAAGATTATTATACAGACGTTATTTAGCATCACGCATTCCAGGTGGCTTAAAGCTGAAAAACAGCCCCGTTGCGTCGGTAGCATTTATCTGAATAACCATAATCTGTATTGCTATTATTAAAGCAGTACTAAGCTAGTAGCGTTTGAAACAGCTAATTGCTGACTAAAGTATCATCTTCTGAATAATATTGTTACATAATACAGCTTGATACTGAATAATTGTTTTTATTTTATCTTTAAACTGGATAGGATTCTATGTTTAACTAATTATTCAGCTGCTGAATAAACAATATTATTTATGTTTTTATTAAGCTTTATTTAGTATAACAGAGAGTTTCAAACAAAATTATTCAAATTAAAGACCTTAATTTGTATTGTAGGAACTCGTGGCTAAGTAATAACTGCCGCACGGGTCGATCCATCAGGTTAAGCTACGCTTGCCAGGGCTGGTCTGTGGATGGGTGACCATCTTTACATACCGAGACTCCTCCGTGCCTCGGAAAGCACGTTACGCCGTTGGTCCCGGCTGTCATTCGTGGATATTTGATAGTCGTTACGGGTCGTCAGAAGCCCGAAATTCTGACAACCAGTCTTACCAAGGGGTATCGTATTACCCAGTTACTGGGTTGTGGAGGTCAGATAGGCAGTCGCTCCATGTAAAATACTGGTATTCAGCTGCATCCGGTTAGACTGGAAGCCGACCCCAATATAGTTGGGAAAAGGCTAGGCAGATTGATTGATTTTGTATTGTTATAGCGCCTATAGCTTAATAGCAGCTTAATTAAAATATTATTGTACGTATTTATTTTTTGCGCAATGGATTGAAAGTCAAATAAAATTGTCATTGTCCAAGTGTTTCTGGTCATGAAAGGATTTGTGAAAATAGTTTGAACAAAACTGAGCCCGGTCCCAGCCAGCATGCGTGATTGCCGTGCAATGAAGAGGGTTCCGTCCCCCAAAAAGTCAAACAGCATTGCGATTCACGCAAGAAAAGAGTGCATCTGATGGCAGCTGTACAGATATCGAAGAAGAACAATGTACCGAACACATGAAAAATTTGATATTTCGAGAACAATTTGAAATTGGGCGGTCGAAAAAAACATCACACGAGTAGCACTAAAGGATTTGGGAGAAATATTAATCAAAGATTCCCAGACATTTTACCTAATGATTCAAGGACAATTTTAAATACACCGAGACAAGTCCTCCTATAGTCTATTGAGTAAGGTGAATATTGGCACAATGGCGTCATTAAGACATTAAAACATATTATTGATTAACACAAACGTTGTGCCAGAAAACATATCACTGAATATAAACATGGATGGTCTTCCAATTTTCAATAGTTACAAGAAATAATTTTGGCCAATATTTTGCAACATACATGAAATAAATGAACCACCTTTCGTCATTGGTAAACATATTATGTAGGTTAAGTTCGAAGTAAAATTAAAACTAAATAAATTTAAGTCTAAAAGTTAAATCGTTTATTTCAACTACAAAATTATAGAAAACAAAAATCTGCGTGAAATCATACAGTAGCTTGAATAATACAAAGTCAAAGTTAAATTCATCACTATTTCTTCTCCAATTTGGTTATCATCTTTTTGGTGGTTATTTTCATTAAAATTTTGTGGTGCTGCCAAATGTTCTTGACCATCCCCATTATTTTTCTTATTGTTATTGTCAATCTTAATTTGACAGTTTCGGGTGGCTTGATGTACTGGCGTCTATACATAAATCAAATAAAAAAAACATGTGTGAGAATAAACTAGAGCCCATTGCACACCACACACATGAAATCTGCTATTTTTTTTAAACATAAATGAGGTTATTTTTTCACTTAAAAGTTCAAACAAAGACGCTATAATTTTAAATGTAATCAATCAAGTGAAAGCCCGTCGGTAAATTCCACATTATAAAAGGTTTTTGTTCGTTCGATTAGAGATCCCTAAAAATCTGTGGTAATGTAGAAATGTGATCAACTATATAAATTTTATTCAGAAGTTAGTGTAATGAGACTACTCTTTTTCAAGTAATAGCTTAGTAACAAGACATGTGTGCACTTTTATTCAGCATTATAAAGCAAAACAAGTATCCAAAGTAGATAGCAAAAGTACCAAAAGCGGCCGTTTTTGACACTTGCTATCTACTTTGGATACGAAACACTTTGAGTCCTGTTTTAACAACGTAAAAATACTTTATCCTCTTTGTAACAAACTCCAAGTTTCAATTCTTTTTGTCTTTATTTTCTATGCTATGCTACGATTTTTTATTCAATGAGGGCGCCACTTAGCTCGGAGTAGCACCTTATTCCAATTGAATTCTTTTCACAATTTGTATGAATATTGTTTGCGAAAATGTGAAAAATAATTTAAATGCTTAATAAATTCTGAATACAATAACCAATTTGACTAAGCCGAATAACTCAGTTGTAAGAGCTTAATAAAAACAATGTGAGCTGTTATGCAAAAGTTATTAAGCTAATTGAAACGTCATTAAGCTCCTACTCGATATTATTCAGCGTTAAGCATTCAAAATTGGGGCCCTTTTTGCCTGAATAACAGCTGAATAGACGGTACTCAGACGTTATTCAGCTTAGTATTCAGCTTATGCTCTTGATGATTGCTCTTACTCAACCTTTATTCAGCACGTCTGTGTTACTTGGGTATTAAGCTGTAGAACTCGATCTTTGATCTCGCCCACGTCCCATTTAGTTACTTTACATTGGTATCTAACGCTAGGAGCCCTTTTCCTAGGTTACCACGTAAATATAGAGCGAGAGCATAGAGAAGATAGAGCTTTTAGCACCTAATCGGCTGCCCACACCTGGCTAATACTGTACCTGAGTTTCATTTCATTATCTGACATGAGGTTTTCAGTCGTATGCTTCATCCCACAATCACTGGTCGAGGTAGGACTGTCAGCAAAGATATTAAAATTGTTATCCAGACAGCAGAATCATTAAACACCCCATTATTCAAACTGATAAGATTATTTTATTAAACTTTTAAATTATAGGTGGAGAAGAAGAAGGACGATGCAAGCAAGAGTAGTTCGACCAGCTCCCAGGGGGGGCAGCAGGACAGCCCGCCGCACTCGTAACTCCGTTAACTCACATACTGTATTCCAAAACCCGACAAAACTTGTAGACTTTCTAACGGCATTTCTTCACTTTTACCTTAACTATGTTATGACGTTTTATAAATTTTATACAAAGCTTATTTCCGTCTAGATACTTCATTCCAAATTGAAACGACTTAATTGCATGAACAGGTTTGACTTCAAGAAAAACATATTTTATCCACGACAACTAAAACGAAAACTTAACATTGTAAGAACGCATCTACCTCAATATAGTTACAGATTAACTATACAAATAAGTACAAGACTGATCGGTACAAATCCATAATTCTAGTACAAACTATACAATATATACTTTTTACATAATAATTTTAATGATAGTAATATTACAACCTAAGTTTGCAAAGTAACGTAAGTACAAATTATATGTGTTCGCGTGACCTTAATTATTTTACGTATATTGGTGTTTATCCAAAGTTAAGTGTGTGTTTATATTATTATTATTTTGTTGCTATATTATATTATGACAAACTTTATGTTAATTTTAGCTCATAATCAACGACAAGTTAGAAGTATTATAACTGGCTATGAGACAAAATGAAAACTGAGAGGGTTTACAACTAAACTTACCAATAAATGTAAAAAGGAAAAATAATATCTACTTCAAAGATCAAACAAATTAATAATACATATGTAATACCTATATCGTAACTAAAAGTATAAAACCTTAAAGGTAAGAGTAGATCCTGTATGTATGATGCTGAAAAATAAATAAATGTAAGCCCCTAATATAATATTAGACGGTTAACTTAGAAAATAAAATAAATATCAATTTTGTTTGTATATTTTTTCAGATGCTTAATACAATGTAAACGTTGAAGTTAATGTGCCAAAGTCAAATTAACATTGTTGCAATAATTGTAAAAATATTTTAATTAAGTGTAGATTCCGTACGAATTATATTTCTATTACTTGCCGTAGCATACTAGAGTGCTATACTTTATGCAGATAACAGACAGTACAAATATAATGTTTCTACGAATATTTTTAGATTAACTTTGCCATGTATAACATTTGCGACTTATGTTTGCTCAAGAGCCTAATCATAATTAAGTAGAACAAGTTGTGAGTATAGTGTGGGCACATATATCAAGTGGGTTAATTGCTGGCATTTGCAGTTTTATCTAATGCAAACATATATATCGCCCGACTCATGTAGCATGCAATTAGAGCATAAACGATGGGGCAGTCTCCTACAGTGTACGTTTTTGAGAAGGTACTGCTGTATATCATTCACCTAATCTTAGGAAGCTACGAAAGTAGAATAAAACGCAATTGCTTAAGTTACTGTATCGATGAGAATTAACACCCATAATCGATTGTTGTTCACGATGAGAAATGCAATTAAAATGATGATAAAAAGGACAATTCACCTACTACCAATAATTGCAATTCAATAATCTGTCGAATTAAGGGGTAAGTTAACTTTTGGGGTGCAGTACCACCCATGTTCCAACAGTATCGTATACTAAGCTAACATAAATTCATCATTTGAAACAATGAGAATGTGTTCTGAATTCTTCTTTATATTTTTTGCTCTTGCAGAATGTTCACCAACCCATCGATGTTAATTTAAGACTTTGTTTTTTACACACAAAATCTTTTAAGGTGGTTTAGATTCAAATAATAAGGAGTAATAATCTACCTCAATATTTATGAATATGACTTAGTTATTGTAGTTAAGATATTTTACTGTATTTGTTTTTAGGTTATAAAACTGACTGTCGTAACGCCAACAAGTTATTAGCAACATTACTCACAGGCCCACTGAAACTGTCTCTTAAACTTTTTCACTATAAACAATAATATTTGCGTACTTCTTCTATGATTTTAATTTTAAGAAAAAAAAATACCTAGACGATACATACGCAAGGTAATGTACAATTGATCTATGTAGTTAAGGAATAATTAATGAGTAACGTCCGCCTGCGTTAGATACCAATGAATTTAAGATTTTGTTTTAAGAATCTAAATCTTTCAAAGTTGTATAAACAATTATTAAGAGATGATTTAATTATTATTAATAAAGTCACGTTTTAACATAATACAGCAGACAATGGCTCAGTTCACAGTGGTGCCAACACAATTCATTTTGAAATTGGAATGGTTTGATGTGGTTAATTGTTAGTTACGTTCACTTCCAAATATTTGGTACCTACAAAAATATAATTGTGTTGTTGTAAAATTCAATAGTCATATTATATTGGTAAGTTAATTGTTTTAAATGTATTTCAGGTACAGTTAACATCAGAAGGCGATCAATTATCATTGTTAAATAATTTCTTTAACGATAGGATCTTGCTAACAAATCTATTTGTTACAATTGAAACTTCGTTAGCAAGATAACAGTAATTGTCAAGCTTTCACTTATAAAACTTTTTGTCACTTACATTTTTGATGTTGGCTGTATTTTGTAAAACGTAATAAAAATGAAGGTTATCAAATTCAGGCAGTTGAAACAGTCGCATGCGTGTTAAACATGACCTACGTATTCCCTATAGCAACTGAAATTTTAAATTCTATCTTGACTTTAAATAATTCACTGAACAAGTAAATATCATAATATTATGTAGTAAGTTTAGTCATGTGAAATCACGGTAGAGGCAGATCGGTTTAGAGATATTATACACTACGGGTCTTCTTGCATTTTTTTTATATAGCAGTAGTTGTAATGTAGTTTTAATTTATAAGGTTTTAATGAAAGACTATTTGCAAACATCTACCTCATAATTTAATTACGTTAAATAGAGTTTATTGATAAGTTAATTAACATTTATAAATTCTAGCAATTATTTTTTTTCCATAATTATATCTTTGCTGAATGCCGAATTTCTTTCTTAGAGTTTAAATTTTGTTTTTTTATTATTATTCAAAGAGAAATAAATCATAAAAAATATGTTTTTTTTTCCTTACCCCATTTAGTACTAGAAATGATTACTGGTCAAACAATAATAAGAGGAGCAGTACAACAACAGTGCAGTAGCAGCTTTCCTACACAATACCTGCCTAAAAACCTTGAAGCTATGTTTCAAAGTTTCCTATACCTACATATTATTGAGTATTTCAGGATATAATAAAAGTTGCAAAAAACAAGCGTTAAAAGAACATAGCTTTTCTTCTATCACAGACTTTACCAATCATAGAACTTTTTTATTAATAAAATTGACCTTTTTTCTAAGCTTACTTTTGTGTAAGACTAATTCATGCCATTTTATGCATTTAAACTAATATAATGCGAACCATACTCGTAATTGCATCTACGTAATGGGTTTCTACACAAAATGACCACGAGTGAGTGATGGTAAGGTCCTTGGAGAGAGATGGAACGGCGCGGGGACGCGGGGGGCGCGCGGGGAGCGGTCGGCGCGGAGCAGAGATGTCACGTTTTTCAGCGAAGCCGGGCGAAGATGGGCGCCCGGAGGATGCAGTAGTGCGGGGCTCCCCTCCCTCCGCCCCGCGCCGCGGCCCCGCGCTGACGTAACGCTGCCGTGTCCGCCGCCCGCCCTAGTGTGTGCCGCGCCGCGCTCCGACCGGGCCATCACGCACGCCGCGCCCAAACGACATCAGTGCTAATCACTTGACGTTTCCCATTTTTGCGCTCTGATTCTGAGCTTTAAAAGTGAATGAGGTGTATGACGAGGTTGTGCATACGCTTATGTACGTCCCCTAGCTTTTACCCTATTTTGTAATTGCCGTAAACACTCGACACCGCCCTTAAAGGCCGGATGCATCGGTGTCATTCTCAAATGAGTTATCGCGTTGCAAAATCTCGGTTCTTTAATTTTTTTAAGGCGTTGGTAGTACATGTTACAGAAAATTGGGCGCAAATTTTAATCATAATTACATTATTGTTTTTTAAAATAGATGAGGGGTTTAAAACAGTTTCTTAAGTTGAAGCGTAGTAGGGAAATGAAATGCATAGGAGTATTGATGTTATTTTTTGTAACGAGATTCAGACCGTGAAATAGACCCGTAAAATTATTGTCGAATTACAGAAACGTTGTATTGTTTACAAAAATAAAAGTATCAAAATTAAGTAAAAAGATCAATTTAATTTCGGACTTTTAGGAGCAAGAGAGATAACTACACGACATTTCCTTCTAGGTCTCATGGTATCCGAAGTTGTGTAACATTAAACAACTAAGCGGGTAATAATATCTGATCGACTGTGTCGTCAGCAGCAATGTGTATCAAATAGACCAGCAGTCAGCTCGTACACAGTATTGATAGTTGGATAATAGTTCCGATTGATATGATCTTACGGTAAGTTAGATGTGATCGATCCTGACAAGCGTATGTAGTGTAAACATTAAGCTTTTTAGTGATTAGAAGCATCATTTACTGCATCTTATATCTTCGAGCTTCCCAGAACGAGTCATCTGGTGACTGCCTCGTGCATACCATCATCCATCTTCATTGTAGTTTTATTTATTCCAGCAGCATCGATGGCCTTGAATTTAGATGAATGTATTCGTTATTTTTACAAATGCATATGCAGCAGTAACTCAACCACTCGATCTGTTACTTCAAGTGGAATACGTTGTATTATAGGTATAGTTACAACGACATTTGGAGTTAAAATGCAGAGGTGACTACGCTGAGAGCATCGATATTGCTAACATACTATCGATCTGTATATAATTAAAACCAACGATATATTTGCTGGTCAGAGGGGAATAGGAACATCGTTTGTGGTAGCTATTATACCTAATGGTTTTAGAGTACATCACGACTTGTTGCACTGACTACTGTCATGTTTAGCTCATTGGGGTTATCGATTACTGGTTCATCATCTTTAATATACTTTACCTAATAGTTATTACGTTAAATATCAAAAGTTGAGTATTCGTTTTTAATTATTTGTATTATCTAACTTTTTTTGTTTAAATTGAGCTTTTGACTATCCTTTTCAAGTTAACGTTATTAATTACAATTAAACATAAATTATACCAACACCTATCGATAAAATATATCGTTTACTTTAATATAGTATTGAATAAGACAAATTACATTGATATTACGTTACTAAAACATTGTGCAATAGAAAATGTATTCAAGTAATACTTTCATTCCACTTACGGAATTGGTTGGCAAAGGTCTAGAAGTTCTCGAGCTTTGCTGCTTTCACTGCGCTCTTGATAATTTGACTTAGATGCACTCTGTGGTGCAACACTGGTCTTAACACTGAAAGAGGAAAATAGTCTCTTGAGCAAAACTTTCAATAAATTATCTAGAATCATTAACATTCATGGTAAGGTTTTCAGATTTGTTCCTGAAAGTATATTTTTAATGCGCCATCTGCCGGTTAACGATGAAACCGATGTCATATTGGTTATGTTTTCGGAGGTAGAGGTCGCTACAAGCAATTATCAATGTCTCAGTTAACTCATAACTCGCTTGTAGATTGCAGTTGTTTTCGATTCGTTATTATTTTAGCCTTATTTGCACGACAGCTTACTAAGTATGGTTACTGCTAAATATATTTTTGAATCATCGTTTTTTATCTGCTAACTACAGACGAATAGCATAGCTACCCAAACGAACAATATTTTAATTACTTTTGCGATCATTGTGTTTAGTGAGTTTTCAAGTTATTACTACTTAATTGTTGTTTATTAGGGATATTTTTTCTTATTTCTGAAAACCGTTTTTAAACAATTCGTTTTTTACCTTTTTTTTCTGAGGTTTTGAACGTAAACCGAATGCAATTGCGACTTACGATTACGCAGGTAAATAATGCCAACAAAAAACTCAAACCCAAGCATTTATTTCAATTAAACCAATTACAGGCACTTTTGAATTGTTAAGGAGTCGGTCAGTCATAAATATGAAGCTAATTGCCTAAAATGTTAAATATTATTTAAGTTTATACTTTACACACTAATAATTAATTAAAATTAATAATTAATTTCAGTTAAAATGAAAATTATCGCAGTTATCTATACCAGCTGTAATTGGGCAAAATATAGCACACCAGAAGGTGTTTCATATAACTTTGGTAAAAAGCTCCGAAACACACAAAGCTAGACTGTACACTCAACTTACCATTAGACACACGGCACTGTGTTTATGAAAAAGGCAAAGGTGCTACACATTATGTCTTACGATTAGCAATCGGTTTTCTACTCTAAAAGATAAATCGCATACCTACATAGACATACAGTACAATAATCAGATCCCTAAATTAAAAGATAGATCTCATTAGACCCCCCAAAATAACAGCAACTGCGAAGATTTCTTGTGTTTTATTGGTTGGTAGAGACAAGGGCAGAAATGTGTATCCCTTTAGCTAAATTAAAATAAAATTTACCGAAAAGATTTGACCTAGCTAAAGAGAAAATTACTTTTTAATAATAACAAATACTGCACGAGTGCACATGCTGTTCATGAGATACATATCACAATTAAGTGCATTAATTTCCTAAATTAAAGCCTTATGACGTAACTTATAAAGAATTCAATGCCCAATCATGCGTCATTCATTGTCGTTCCATGACAATGACAGTAATGAAATCATGCGTCTAAGCCTGAAAACCAAGTAATTGCCTTTGGCTATGAAACTTAAAAGACATAAAAATATTGAAGATGGATTTACAGCTAACCAGTGGTTCTGTCTAAAATACAGTCATAATAAAACTACCATGGCACGTGGCACTAATTAAACCCACGCCTCATTGTTTTAGTTCAGTCTGTAAAGATAAATACCATAAAAAATATCTTTAAAAATAAATAAAAATGAAGATAGATTTACAGCTGGCCAGTGGTTGTCTCTAAAATATAGTTGACGACGAAAATTGAGGATGACCAAAACTAATCAGTCTTCATCAAATACGGACTTGCAGTTCGTTGAAGTAAAGTGAGATTGAGGATCGCCAGTTATTGATGAATCCCAATTTTAAAAGTGAAGTCAGGCCCTTGACTTAAATGTATTTTTGATTGCAAGCTGGTGGTGTGAAAAATTTATATTTCTGATCTTGCTTTAATACCTACCTACTGAAATAAAGATTTATTTAAGAGAGCAGAAAGCATTGATTATATTATAAACAATGAAATTAAATGAAATTTATTTGCAAGAATTGTAGTACATTACAGTTGGTCGGGTTATTTAACAGTTTCTAAAACAATTTTCTAAAACTAGCATGCAAACATTACAAGGTTTTTTTTTATTTTTATTTAGTATGCTATTTATTTACCTTATCGACTGTAGTTTCTTTTGGGTGTATTTAAACTCCTAGTTCAAGATAATATAGTTTATCACCATTCATAAAGTATTGTTTATGAATAAATAAATAATTCTTGTGTATCGCACTGAAATATTTGTCATCGAATAGTTTCAGTAGTCGAGTAGGTACACTAAAAAGCCACTAATAATTTATTCTTATATAAATGCAGTGTCAATTTTAATTAACCTGAAAAAACCCGATATCTTTAGCATTTGCACATTTCGCTAAAATCAATGATCGTCATCCGAATGATTATGATAGGCAACACGTAAGGCGTAGGTATACAGTTACCAATCTGGATCTCGATCATTGATTAATGAACACAGATCGCGAGAATCGTAAGGATTTTATTACTTAATAGTATTCTAGTAGTAGTAGAATATTCAGCAACTAACTACATCATCAATGCAGTAACTCGATTTGAATTGGACATAATTACGAAACCAATGCAGAGAGAGGGCGCCCTAAAAACGTTGCAGTACCTAGTGAGGTTTTAGATGAGCACGTGAGTGAAATGGTAGGGACATCTGAGCTTAGCCTTGCGGAAATCGATACTAGTAGCCAGACCTGCAACTCACACATATTTATATCTACTCGTATAAGCGAAGAAATTTGAAAGGCTGCCTCGTAAAATGTATCCACATCTGTCTACGTAGGTATTCATAATACTCGGTCATATTTTGCAGTATTGCCAATAAAATAAAGTAGTCGTATTTTCAATAACCATTCATACGATATTATTCCTTATGCCTACTGATTTTTTATAACGTTTTTTCGAAACATTAATATCTAATTAATATGGTTAGCAGATTAATAAATTCCTACTATATTAAATATATTTTTACAAACAATGTAGCAAAAAAATACTGGTATTCAGCTGCATCCGGTAAGACTGGAAGCTGACCCCAACATAGTTGGGAAAAGGCTTGCAAGATGCTGAAGAAAGAAGAACATAGTTTCAATATTCAGTCATTTTAAGCATCGGTAGATGAGAACCTGTAAATTATCAAATTACTCGTTCATCAGCGCAATATATACCTAATTGACATAGTTTCGTTTAGGACTATGAGAAAGTAGATATCCAATTAGACAGACATACCAATTACCAATTTACGATTATATTTGATAGACCTGACACCTTTAGACGCTGTAGACAAGACATAACATCTATAGCGTTGTTTGATTTTCTATTCGTTATTTCTTGATTTTAAAGCTGAACTTTTATAAGATCAAATTTTTGTCCATCTATCACAGAAGATTTTCTCGATATCTGTGCAACGTAGGAATTTGAATTATGGCATGATCTTAAGTCTAATTGACGCGCACACGGATCGCCAGTCAAAAACCAAAAAATATATCTTTTAGTTTGTTTTACATTTTTTTTTATAATAATCTTCTACCCTAATACCTTACAACTACGCGAAGGTAAATTTTGTTTGTTGCTTATGTTGCTTCATATAGGAAAGGATAATCCAATTCATGTGTCGGCTTCGGTATCCGGTAGCCTAGTGTCCAGATTATGATAAGGTATTATTAAACTCCGTGGGAACCAAAAGAACCTTGCTAGATTAGTTAACAGGCGTTTGTAATAGTGTCGAAATCTCCGGAACTCATTTCAACAATATTTCACGGAAGATATCTCATTACTGGCAATGTAATTAGAAACTTTGAAAGTTTAAAAAAGTGATCAAGTATGTTGTTTTAGTACCTGCCCAACAGACAATCCATACCTAATTTTCCATGTCATATACCATTTCATAATGTGTAATGTTTCGATTGTTGCCAAAACGCGAACGAGGTTGGGAGCACCTAAATACAAATGTTGTGGGTTAATAGTTGACATATTGTAATATGAAGGAATATGTTGCCAACCCATCACACCTAAAGACAGGTATTAATGCAAATTATAGACCCTTTCCCTCGTGTCTTTTCGACATGTCTGGGTAATAAACACGTGTTTTTTATGTCATGGGTTTTTAATATTATAAAGAGAAAAGATTTGTATTTTTGTTTGTCAGGAAAAAACTCAAAAACTACTGGATCTATTTAAAAAATTCTTTCACCAGTAGAATGTTATATTATTTCTGAGAAACATAGTTTACAAAGATATCATGCGGGCAAAGCCACTGGCGGAATCTAGTATAATATATTACCTATGCTACAGGCAATCGATTTTTTTTTCTTAAAAGTTACAGAAACTAAGCAATTTAAATGATAATAGCTTGTATTTTTGTTTGTAATTGTATCTGTAACCAATAAGTGTACCTAATGTTTCCTTACTGCGTTGTACTTGTAGATATTAACAAGTATTTCAGTTGAAGTGAAGCGTCATAAACAATTGTTAGAACGTTGGAGTGGCCGCGGCGTTCACTTCTAACTTCATTACATTTCATAGCGTCACTAGAAGTCGTAAATTAAATTTTGCAGGTGTAGGTACCTATATTAGATAAATTAGCAATTGATGTGAGATCTAGTTCATCCCAGTAGGATTAATTACTTACCACGAATTAGCACAACTAGGTAGATACCTACATAAAGTTTTTCTAAACAACTTTATAATGTGAATAATAAGTATGTTTGTTTAGTATGTATCTATTTAGGATAGTCGGTACATACCGTTCTGTAAAACATATTTTCAACTTTTTTTAAACATTTTATTTCGTAAAAAATCCATAACGTTTTGTAGGTATCATATTTTGTACTAAATTTAATACGGCTAAACAAACAAATAATTAAAACAAACTTAGTTATTTTCTCTATTCGTGCAGTTTCCTGCTTCCGTGTAATAAGAGAATACGAGAATAATAATTGCTTTACTTACAAATAATATAACACAAACTGATTAAGATAAGATTATTAAATATAAAAAAAAATATATACATATAAAAAAAAAAAATATTATTAATTAATTATTTATTAGTATAAATATATATATATATATATATATATATATATATATATATATATATTAGATTATTTAAGATTGCAAATAATTTTAACACAAACTGTCTAATTATTAAATGTCTAAATTAAATGTTTGTGAATTAAATGAACGGAAATTAAAGTTTATGGCACAAATTAACGTCGAATGAAAGCTGCATTTATAAAAAAAAAAAATTATGCAAGAAGTGCAATAACACTTATAGATATTTATTTAAATAAAAATGAAATGCTGTTCGTTGGTAAGCGCATCACTTGAGAACAGTTGGATCGATTTGGCTATTTTTTTAATTAAAATGTTCGTAATAGTCCGAATTAAATTTTTATGGAACGAAAAATTGGAAAAGTGTTCCAGAAATTTTTCAAATTTGAGGAAATCTGAAGGTACTTTTTGCTATGGGATTTTTGTATGAATTTGGACCTTTGGACAGGACAACGTCGGTCGGGTCAGCTAGTTTAACATAGAAAAGAGAAATTTGTCCGTTCATATTTCTGAAAAAGGAACAAGTAAGAGAAAATGCAGAAAATATCAGCCTATCTAACCTCCACAACCCAGTTACCGGGTAATACGATAACCCTGGGTAAGACTGGTGGACTTTTGGGCTGCTGAGTACCCGTAACGACTGTCAAAGATCAACGAATGACAGCCGGGTCCAACGGCTTAACGTGCTTTCCGAGGCATGGAGCGGTCTCGATATGTAACAGATGGTCACCTATCTGCGAACCGACCTCAGCAAGAGTTCAATCGACCCGTGCGGCTGGTATCATTTAGCCCCGAGTCATAATCTGGAAACCAAGGTAACTTAAAACAGCCTGCAATTTTCTTGACTACATAATATGTAGGTACAAATTGTCGTAAAGGTTCCAAAAAAAGTATTTCAGCCCCGTTACTTCTATACAAACACACATTAGACACATATCTTTGATGCCGATGCAGCATCCCATATTTAGGCAGAGCGGTAGTGGTAACTACCGCGACTTACGAGTTATAGAACGTAGCTTCGAACCCAGACAGGCGCATTACTTTGTGTAAATTATTTCATCACCACTGCTCTCAAAACGGTGAAGGAAAATATCGTGAGGAAATCGGCATGTCCTAGAACCAAAAATTCGAAGACAAGTGACATCTACCAACCCGCACTGGGCCCGCGTGGTAGATTACGGCCCACTCCCTCTCACAGAGATAAGGCCTGCGACCTAGCAGTGGGAACGTTATAGGCTGATTGAGATATTTTTGCGTTGCTTGCCTCGTCAGATAGTTTTGGTGTTCCTTCGATGTCACATATTTCTGCTGCCAGTTGTATATGTACCTTCCACAAATGGTCACATATATTTGCCGTCATCTTGACGACATATATTAATGGATAAATCATGAAGTCAGATATTATTGCGAAGCTGTTCATAGTAATATATTTATGCTCATGACTGTACTGCTAGAAAACAAACTATTGCAAAATATCTAATTAAGATTAAGACGTAGGACAATATTAAAAGTAGAGAAAAAAAAAGTAAAGCTAATAATATAATTATAAGTATAGATATAAAAGCAAACTGTTAAGTAAAAAGTATCCAAATATCCCTCCAAATTTTAAATGATATGCGTCTTTATTCCTTTTATTTTAAATCTATGATTTCAGCTACTAAAAGTACTAAGACCTAAAGATTAAAAAACAAAGTTTCAAGTATTTTTAAATAATTAAATATGATAAATATGTCACCGGGTCACGCATTGTTGATACAACGGAATTGACGTAGTGATTATGTCAGGTCTACGAAAGCGTAGCAGGCGGCGTAGCAAATGTCTACGATTGCTACGATCGGATTAGTCATATTTTTTTAGAATATAAGTAGATGTGCATTTTGTATTGGTCTGTTTAATTTGCGATTGCATTTTAAGAATTCGTAAGACTATAATTAATTAGTAAACGTTTCTCATAACTGTAGATCATTATATTATCTTCATCCAATTTCACTTTTATGAACATAATGTTTGGCATAATGAAAATTTCATGCTCAGTTTATAAAAAAGTATGTTATTTATTTTATTTTATTGTGCTTACTGTGTTTTTTAATGTTACTATGGTCCTTTTAAAATAGTTAAAATAAATTTAGGATGTCGGTGTCTTTGGTTTTGTATTTTGTTTTTGCCACCGACTTCGAAAAATTAAGTTATTTTTCACTTTCTAGTGTTTCTTTTTGGAAGAAATTTGTTTTTTTTTTCCTTTTTTGCTGTGGTAACTACCCCACAAATTCAAATACCACCTGCTACATAAATTACAGTGACAGGAAGTTATTTTAACATCATCCACATAGACTAAGTGAGAGTAATACGTATTATTTAAGCTAACTTAAAAAGTACATAAAAAAGGAAAAGATAATACTATTTATATGGGACCACCTACAAAATATACTCTTTAAAATAAAATAAATAATTTTCCAAATCGGTCTAGCCGTCTTCGAGTAATCGGGGAACATACGAGTATGAGAACTGAACCTCTTCCTTTTTTTAAATCAGATTAAAACAAAAACGGCATGTTATTTATTGTTCAATTAAATAAAAACGGATAGAACGAGGAAAACAATGTAAACAATCTCCATTTGAAAACTTTGGCTGAATGATTCGATTATTATTTACTTTGAGATGACCTCAATTTTACTGCCATCATCATCATGAGGATGTTCTTAAGGTATTAAGAAAAGTAGGAAAGAGTGTGGATGAAAGAGTCAGTTTTCACACCAACCTAAAAGGCCGATTGGTTTTTGTTTTCAATAGTCAGTTAATACACTTGTCATTAGAAAAAGAAGAGCTACGTTGGTACTATGAAAGAACCCATTGCCATTTTAGGGGTGAAATCAAGTTATACAACTGTTAAAAAACTCTAACAAATCTAAACAAATCACAAAACCTTTTATCTAAGAAGTCGCAGCTGATCAAATCATTGATTTGAATAAATTAATACTTTAATAATAATCAATGCCTAAATCATATTTAAAAAAAAGTGAAACACATAGGTATAATACTTTTCTTTCTATAATTTACGGCAGATATATATACCTCTGCCGCTTTTTTTTTCCTTGTCTATGTTTTCAAAGGCATGTCTTTGTGGCATGAAATATTAACAGTAGGTATTATACACTAAAAATACTGCAATATTAAAATTTTATATCTATTAGAATAAAGAATTAGCTAGTTTTCTAGTTTTCAAAGCATCAAAGGATGTCTCTTTCGTCACCATCATTTCAGCCATAGGACTACTGTCTACTGCTGAACATAGGCCTTCCCCAATGATTTCTAAATTGGCCGGTTGGAAGCGACCTGCATCCAGTGGCTTCCTGCAACCTTTAGGTTGTCTGTCCACCTTGTGGGTGGACGCCCTACGCTGCGCTTGCCGGTACGTGGCCTCCATTCTAGAACCTTTCTGCCCCATCGTCCGTCAGTTCTGCGCACTATGTGCCCCACCCACTGCCACTTCAGCTTGCTAATCCGTTGGGCTATGTCAGCGACTTTAGTTCTTTTGCGGATCTCCTCATTTCTGATTCGATCTCGCAAAGAAACAACGAGCATAGCCCTTTCCATATCGCGCTGAGTGACATTGAGCTTTCTTATGAGGCCCATTGTGAGAGGCCACGTTTCAGTTCCGTATGTTATCACTGCACACACTGGTTGTAGACTTTCGTCTTTAGGCACTGAGGTATGTTGGACGAGAAAATGTTGTGTAGTTTCTCGAACGCTGCCCAGCCGAGTCGGATTTGACGATTGACCTCCATCTCGAAACTGGACCTACGCAACTGGATCACTTGTCCCAAGTAGACATATTTGTCAACAGTTTCGAGAGTAGAGCACCCCCCAACCGATATTGGGTAGGGCGCAACATTGACGTTCGACATGACTTTCGTTTTGTCCATGTTCATCCGGAGCCCTATTTGTTGGGAGACTATTGAGGCCTTCGAGCATTGTGCCAAGGTGTTCCAGCGATTCTGCCATGACCACAATACCGTCGGCAAACTGAAGGTGAATGATTTACTCGCCGTTAATGTTGATGCCAAATCCTTCCCATTCCAGGAGCTTGAAAGCGTCTTCCAATGCAGCGGGGAACAGTTGGAGAGATAACATCTCCCTGTCTTACGCCTCGCTGCAGAGGAATCGCTCTCGTGCTCTGCTCCTGTACTCGGACCGACATAGTGGCGTTATCAAAGGCCTTCTCATAGTTCACGAACGCCAAGCATAGTGGCAAGTTATACTCCTCGGTCTTCTGTATAACTAGATGCAGCGTATGGATGTGGTCTATGGTACTTTTTACTTAGCCTTTTCGGAAACCGGCTTGTTCGGCAGGCTGGAAGTCATCGAACCTACGAGGGAGAAGATTCGTGATTTACCCTCGAGAACAGCTTGTAGACATGGCTCAGAAGCGAGATGGTTCTGTAATTCTTTAAGGATTCTTTATCCCCTTTCTTAAAGAAGAGTACCACCGCACTTCTGTTCCATGCCTCTGGCGTTATTTTTTCGAGTAAGACGGAGTTAAAGAGCCTCTGAAGGACTATCAGTACCAGTGTTCCACCCGATTTCAGAAGCTCAGATGTGATTCCGTCTTCACCCGGTGCCTTGTTGTTCCTAAGCTGTTTGAGGGCCATCCTAATCTCGTATAGGCCGTATTTCCGTAGCTCTAGGATCTTGGGCTGAGCTACCAACAGGTTTAGTGACCGACGTGCACGAACGTCGTGACGTGACGTCCATAAAAATTCTAGATCTCCCTCAAAACTTCAGCTTTTGACGACGTTATACTGCCGTTCTCCGTTTTCAGCTTCGTCAGCTGTCTCTTTCAAAGTTTTGTATATTTAGAGATAGAATCTCAATTTCGGAAAAACATTTTAACAACAGTATTTCCGTAAAAGAATGATAAATATATAACATAATACAACATTTGTATCTTTCTTTGTTTTTAAAGATTATCAACACTTTAAGTTATCGCAAAAACGTAACTTTCGCTTTGCAAAAGGATAATGCTGTCTAATATAGGGCGCCCTGTACCAACGTTGGGCGCGGTCATAACCAAAACTTAGTGTATTTGGAGGAGAATTCAATGCTCTGCCTATATTTAAAACTATATTTTACGTTGATTCTCGAGAACTAGCATATATTTGTCAGTTACCTACTTATTTTGAGGTTAGGTTTGAAAAGATGTGCCGCGATGCCCCGCGACATGTAGCGCGACTTGTTCTCCCAGTAACCACATGGCTTAAGGTATTTTGAAATGAGAACGGTTGATATTATTAATTAGAAAAAAACTTTAATTTTATTTAAATAAACGTGTGTACGATAAGCTATAGGTATCTTTAAGACCGGTTCTGTGCTTAAAGCATACCTACATCGAATTCCCGCGACTTCCACCAGGTCATCTGTCCACCATGTGAGGGACCTATCTATGTGCAGCAGTGGATGGACGATGATGAAGACTATTATTTTATGTAAATAAAACGCGTTCGTTTGTTCGAACGTAATATCTGGACAGTCGAGAGACACTCATTCATTCTTTACAACACAACACGTAGGATGGTCTGTCCTCATGCAAAACACATAATTATTATGATTAATTCGATGTCCAAGACTCGCCTAGAACTTCCAAATATTACTTCACAGTCATTTCTCAAAACAACATGATACATTCATCGCATAGAATAACCACTAGGATCTTATTAAAATAATGAAACGTTTGTATGCACTTCTTAACGGCTTGCTATTATTACCAAAGCAACCAATGAACCAAATAATTGTACATACTAATTTCGTACACATACTAAATCCGAAAGAAACCGTATTTCTGTCACCAGTCTGTCACGTCTCCACAGAAAAAAGAAACAATAAATAAATAGGCCATCGACAATATCCTGGAAAATGAATTAAAATGCGTAAACGGTATTTAAAAAAATAATTTTAATTATTGTGATACAGCATGTCCTAAATATTTTGTAATACCACGTAATAACAATAATTTATTAAACAGCAAATACAAAGATACGTACTTTACTTTTCATGTTTGATGTCTGGTATCTTAAACGTGTTTTTTTTACATACACGTAAATGAACTGTAATCTAAATAGTAAATGTGTATGTGTGTTGTAGTAGTAAATGGTGGATGGTACGACGTGTCAGTGGAAAAAAATATACAAAAGTTTTCATGATGTCGGAAACCTGGTTGTTTTCATAACAAATACGTAAATCTTATTTTAATATTACAAGTAATTTTAAGGGTAGAAATTCGGTAATATTGTGAAAATCGCATCGACTCTATCAAAACCTGGCTCTTTCATACGCACTCTCCCCTATTCTAACTGTCTCAACAAATCGATTATCAATATTAAAAAATATAATTTAAAATATGCGTTTTTTAATATTTTAACTTGTTAAACTATTACGATGCTTGTTTGTCCTATTGGCCTTTCTGATTACTCGATGTGTTTATTGACTTAATATCCCTGCCTGGAAATCGTGAAATACAGTAACGGAATCGTAAATAGTATTCCTTTAAACTTGAATGATTATAAATTGGACGGTTTTAATTTTATTAGAACTTAGAATTAAGCCCTACACATCTTTAAGCTGCACACTATAAACCATTATTATTTGAAGTTGCATTGAAGAAGTGCAAATTCGGCGTTATAAAACATTTATCTAAGAGGCCCCCCTAGCATATTGTTCAAACAGTAGCAGAAATAGAATGAAAGAGATGACACCACTTTGCTGAACATTTTTTTTGCTTTGAACCCACAGTTCTGTCTGAGTAAACGACCTCTTGAAATTGACATGTTTTATTAGTTTTTCTGGAAACACATTTTGAGTGATTGTAAAGATAAGTTTAATATTCGGGATTCTTCTCGAGAAATTTAGAGTCGAAGAAGGTCCTGAGGTGATTATTATGCATCTTTGTAGTGTGGAGAATGAGGACAATCTTCGATGGTGTTTGTTCTTTAGCAGCGTTGTCTTTTACGAGAGTAGTACAGATGAGCACAATAAAGTGCTATACGAAATACCTTTTTCACCACTCCCGCACGAAAGAAGTGTCTTTCCTCTACGAAAACAGTGAGGAAAGTTGGTTTTTCCTCACTGCTTGAACAGTGAGGAAAGTTGGTTTTTCCTGACTGTTTGAACAGTGAGGAAAGTAATGATCCCGTTCAGAAACTAACCTTGCCTGATTTTTTTATGTAAAGTTTTAAAGATATTTTAAAAAATAAAAAATTATTTTGATTTGCTTTGTGTCTATTTAATTTATTTACCTATGATGACTGAATACTTTCTTGCTGGGAGTGGTGAAAAGTTTTGTATGCAACTTGTGAGCAAGTTCATTTGCTATTCGTTTTGTTGAGTCTTTCGCTTACTCAGGATTGAAATTTATAATCACTCGCTGCGCTCGTGATTCTATTTTTCAATCCTTCGTTCGCTCAAGACTCAAAATCAAAACTCATAGGAAAAACGAACTTTCCTCACATGTTGGATAAATAACTATTTCACTTCAGCACCTCAAACAAGCAGGTTTTGCTGTCAAAAAACAGTGAGCAAAATTCGATTTTGCTGCGAGCGTGAGACAAAGTAACTTTTTAATTATTTTTTTTTAATGCCGAGAGCAGTGTTAGGTCTACTCACAAAATTCTAAAGATTTGAACTTCAATTAGTTTTGTCACTTTCACCTCGATACGAAAAAAGCGAGAGATAGAAACAAATCGATTCGAATTAAAATACCTACTAGGCCCAAAAAAGAAACAAACAATAAAACGTTTGGATATACTCAAAACATTAAAATTGCAAATCATCTGATATGGTTTTATTTAAATTCCGTTTTATTAAATTTTTGGAACGAAGTTCTTAAGCGGCTTGCGGTAAGAGTGCAGTGGCAGATATCGTCACGCGAAAAGGCGCTTGCGACTGCCTTCTTCTAATTCAAAGAGAAAGAGAGAGATAGTAAATGTGAATTTGGTCGAAATGAAAATCCAAGATGGCGGTTGCGAAAATTTTCACATTTTTCATAAAGGGTGTCGTTTTCATAGTTTTCAAGGGTGCCAAAGCCGACCGTGAGGTCAAAATGTAAATCTAAGATGGCGGCTGCGAAAATTTTCTAATTTTTCTTCATTTATCGTTTCTCGATTCGATTATGGTTTCTATGGTTTTCAAGGTTGCTAAAGCCGATAGTGAAGTCAAAATGTAAATCCAAGATGGCGGCTGCGAAAATTTTCAAATTTTTCGTCATGGGTGTCGTTTTCATAGTTTTCGAGGGTGCTAAAGTCGATAGTGAGGTCAAAATATAAATCCGAGATGGTGGCTGCAAAATACGAGGTGATGAAGGTTATGTAAAAAAAAACCTTGTCCGATCCGAAAATCTGGGGAAAATGGGCATATGGTACTGCAGTAACATTACAAAACAGTATTTTTTTGATTATTAGTAAGAAAGTTATTGGTATTTAAATTTCACATTTTTAATTCCAAAATTATCCCAAATCCATAAAAAAATTGCAAAATTCATAACTTATGACTTTTAGACACCCGCTACACGACGGCCGCCGCCCGCACCAAATGTAAAATTCGGTCAAATTCACCATTGAAAAAAAAAATTAGGGATTATTTTTTTCCATTTATCCTGAAAATTTCCACATAAATATGCTAACAGTACGATACCTAACAACACCTTCACGGATCGGACAGGGTTTTTTTTTACATGTTGTAGGTATGTTCTCGTTGCTGAGGTGAAAAGTTGTATGTGTTACACGAGAGCAAAGTTATTTACATCTCGTGTCTTTGAATCCCTCGCAGCGCTCAGGATTCTAACCTAGAATCACTCGCTACGCTCGTGATTCAATTATAGAGAATCCTTCGCTTACTCGGGATTCAAAATCAACACTCGCAGCAAAAAACTACTTTGCTCTCTTGTTGCACAAATAACTATAGACTGCGTTGCAGAATTATCTTCAACGTAGTCTAAAGATATTTCGGTTACTACATCATACTAGCATTATATTTCTATAAGAATTTAAAAGCATTTTCAATTGAACAATCGGCATCTGCAAAAATCGTTTCATTTTTCTCTTTACTTGGGGTCCATAGAAAGTAAAAACTCAGAAAAAATAAAATACGGGCCGTCATGGGGACTACTGACAGAAGGAAATGCTTTCCCTGCTGGCCCCGCGCAACACGTCATACTCATAGCTGCCATACTGTTAACATTAGCATGTCAGTGGCGCGAATCCATAAGTTTTTTTTTTTTTTTTTTTTTTTTTATAAATGGCAGCGAGATGCCGAGGTATACCACTAAGGTATTTACTGCTCAACCGAACAATCCTGTGGCTGCCTTAAGCACTACACTCAAAGCCTCCAGCCAGGAGCAAAACTATTCTAAATTAAAATTAGGCGAACGCTCGCTAAGGGCACCCCTTGTGGGGTACGAACCTCGGCTTAGGGCGTCGCTGAGGGGAGGACAGCAAGATGGGACAGGCTGGATCAAGGATGTATCATTATTATTATACGGGGAATTTAAAGCTACGCGCTCAGCTGCGGCGCGGGCTGGCGCTTCATCGGACAAGGAATCCATAAGATTGTCCCCTACTAATAATCATTCAACGCACAGGTATAGAAGTTGTCACTAACCTAATACATGAACTAAAATAGATCTGGAATATTTTGGTCACGGTTAAACCCAAATTTTGTTAATAAATGTATTTTATAAATAGCATCGTCATGTTATGATCATTTTATTATTATTATGGTCACTTTAGATTAGATTCTAATTTGCGGGCTTCAGTACTCAGTGTTGAAGACTTGCCATTGTTTTCTGGTATATAGGGTTATGTGAAAATAATCATCATTGTAGTATCACGACTAAGTTCGACGTAATTCCGGAAAAAGTACCAAATGGAATACCTTCCAATCTCCTAGAAAATTTAAGAACTGATTTCAGAACCAGCAACACAAAACCATTTTCGTAGAAGTAGCTATTTTCCGAGGAAAAGCTATTGCCATAGAATTGATTTAGTTCCTAATTTTATCTCTCTCTGAACCTACCTATGCACGTGCACAACCTACGCTGTTCATATTGAATGTATCTAAGGTGACCACTCAAATAGGCTACATCGCTCACCTACGGGGAAGCCTATTCACTAGCGAGTGTTCATTAGTTAAATGAGGCACTTTGTCATCACCAGCTACACCGCACCTACTTCATCAGCAAATAAAGTCGCTTTGTGTTAACACTAAAAATATTTAAGTATAACCAACAACCTCCACCACTAATTGAAACACATTCTTCTAGTTGTTAATGTTAACGGAAATAGATAATGTTAGGTTCTTTTGAGTTTTTTTTATACCGATAAACATATAAAATAGCAATATCCGAAAATAAATCTTTTGTTAACCAATAATAAGTATCTGCAGGTCTCACAAGATATTCAAGAGGGCAGCAAGTCAAAAGTTTACCCTATCTGATAAAGCCCGAAATTATCTTAATATTTGACAGGCCTTACCGACACTACTGTCGTCTAGCGAGACAAATGACATTTATACTGCTCATTTGCTACCCACGAGTTACTTGGCCAAGATAACACAAAGTTGCCTTACTGCTTTCAGTTATCGTAGTTAATGTTTGACCTACTCGCGCGTCTTGTGTATGGCGCGAGTGCCTTGAGTGCTGCCTCACGATATCATGAAAACGAAAGGGCGTACAGTAATCTTTGCTATTTCGATGCACTTTCAGGATGAATTAAACTATTTCTAAATTCGGAATGTCGGTATCGTCCGCGGAAAATGGTTCGTCCAAGTTTCGATATTATAATTTTTCATGCTCATAAAATAAGAAAGGATTAAAAATAATTTTTATTTATAATTAGAGACTCCCTTTTTACACCTTTCAATCAAAATAAAACATTAAAAAACTTAGTCAATATAGCTGTAAAGCAAAAAAGAAACACAAAGTGTAGTAGGTATGTAGTTCTCGCGCGTTGTATATTATAACTATGCCCGCAAAATATCGAGCTGCATCAAATATTGAACTCAATAGATTTAGATTAAACATTCGAAATATAGCCGATATTCCTTCAGCAATCGTTACTTCATTATGAGAAAAGCCCCTTGGAGCCTGGCATAATTCTGTTGGGTGATCAAATCACCTGTGCAGTATCCCAGTTGAAAGGCAAAGGCGAAAATTGCGATCAAATCTTAACAATCTGCTTGTCTTCTCCTTGTTATCGAAGAGGTTCATAAATCAGTATAATGCATTTAGCATACTACCTACACCTATTCACATTCTGTTTACAATCCACGACTTAATAGGGATGATGACTGGTTCAAAAAAAAGAAATTCTATTTAGTCCGTCAGTCAGATAATAAAAAAATATTAGACTCGTATTTTTTGTTTTATCATGTTAATAAAAAATGACTTAGATAAAACGCATTAAAGTTGGGGAGTGGGGGTCGCTACGTCACAAGTATGTATAACATCTACATACTCGTCACGTCATGGCACATTTTAAGTCAATGTATCGCCGTAATCTTTAGATAACGTAAAAAAATAAAAAAATACGTGTACGTTAGTTTTTCATAATCTACATGACGGACAAACAATATTTTTTAGTCATCATCCCTATTGTACTTCAGCCACTAAAACACACTATACAAAATTGATTTATTTAAATTGTAGCTATGTATATCTGAAAGCTTAACATTAGAAAATGACCGATATTCATAGTTTAAATACCAGGAATAAACATAACTTTGCTGTACATCGTACTCGTGTCCACAGAGTAGGCAACTCGTTCATGGGTCAAAGTATACGCTTTTACAACAAACTGCCCATTCACATTCGAAACTTACCCATTAAACGATTTAAAAGCTGTATTAAAATCAAAATTTGTAAAAAAGGATACAATAGAATTTCAGATTATTTAGAAGATAAAAATGCTTGGGATTGAGCTACTCGCTCTGCTAAGCCTTGTGATAAAATCATAAAACTTGACATTATAATTATTTAGTAAAATCATCAAAATATACCATTTTTATATAAACATTTAAATTGTTGAATATTACATACAAATGACATGATTACTTTGTAAAGTATTATTTATTTTAATTTTTGTGGAAGTGAGGACTATGTGGATATTGCGTGGATCGCCCGGAGGACACGGTGGAGCATACGGTGGAGATCTGCTCGGCTTGGGCAGAGCATTGCCGTGTCCTCGTGGAGGCGATCGGTGGCGGTGATCTCTCGCGTCTGGCCCCGGTCCAGGCCATTTAATGATGGTTCAGACCTAGTTAGTTAGTTTATGCGGCCTACCCTAATGTCCTTTCTTTGGTATTGTTCGTCGAGTTGAGCTCCTTAAGTTCTGAGCTGAGCTCCACGATTACTGACAAATGCTTGCACTGACTGGACAGGTCCACTCAAATCTGTGTGGTTCTTTTCTCAAAAGACCATTTCAGACACTAATCTACATGGTACTCATATGGCCTGACCAAGATTATGTCTGGACTTTAAAAGAGACTGTAACTTCTGAGTTTGTTTCGGCCTTTCTCCTCAGAGAAGTCAGATAGGAAACGCCGAACTCATCTGGCGAATTTTTAATATGACGTGTAAAAGTGATTCAAATATCCTATTTACAGAATAAACAATTTCATTTTATTTTATTTCATTTCATTAATTAGCTTTCAATTATAAATGAAAAAGTAATCATTGCGTAAATTAAAGACTCCAGAAGATGATTTAAAAAGACTACCGAAAGTACCGAACATTCAACATTGTTAAACTGTCACAATAAAAGATATTAAACTGTATCATATTGTGCGTTACGCAATAGGCTGTAATTTGTCCTTTCATTCGGGGAATCGACACCTGTGAAGGAATAACATCATAGTTCAAACATACGCTGTATTTTGACGATTTTTATTATATTGCCCTATTAAGCACACAATCACATATCTTGTTTAGATTGGACAGCCTTACCTATGCTGTTGTCATCATGTGTTTACACTAATTCCTCATGAGTTTTGCTCTGATAGAATGGTATGAATGCTGAAACTACGTTTTTCTCACATTTCTTACGTTCTCTGAACCAATCTGTAGACTTGTGAAGATTTTATTTTTTGCATATTTTACAGCTTCTCCTCTTTATCATTTTTCCAAGCATAAACTTGAACAATTTTCTATATTTCAAAGTATTGCCTTTTTTAAATTCTTATTATTCGCTTTACTACTGAAAACTGTTATATTTCACGACAGTATGGGCATCATTTACAGTGCAATCATATTACTTGACGAAGTATTTTTTCTCATAGGTATCTCTAATGCTCTCAAAACCGAACGAAAACCTCGCGAGGAAACTGGCATATCTTAGAACCAAAAATTCGAAGACATGCGATATCTACCAACTCGCACTGGGCCCGCGTGATAGATTACAGCCTACTCCCTTTCGAAGAGCAGTGTCCCAGCAGTTTCAAATTTATTTCAAACATTTATTGAAAAAACAGGTTCACAAACGTTTGTTAACAGCTACATTCGTTTTTAAAAACTGTGTTGCAGCCATTAGCGCCCACCTCCGAGAGGGGAGATGTTGGAGTTCCAACATTTATAAAACATAAACAATAAAATAAATAAATATAAAAGAACCTAAAGTAAAAGTAGGTATTTAACTTAACTAAAATATTATTAATTATTTATTATGATTACATTTAATTACTATTATTTTTAAACATTAAATTAATAAATTATTGGGCAGTGGAAATATTATAGGCTGATATTCAGTTATCTAATGGTATTACTTCATAGTAATTAGGTAACTTACGTAGGGACATATCTAATACTTTTATGTTTAAATACGTTAGACGGTGTGTATTAGGAATACTACTCTGTTAATAATTATATTTCAGATCGCCATGAAATAAAATTGGGAATCAAACGAGCTTAGATCTTATAATTTAATAGAGCTATGCAACGGTCATATTAGAATTATTTGATATCCCGAACTACTTTTTTTTAAATTGAGTTTCTTAACAAAATAACCAGCTGTGCACTACTAGCCTGACCCAATTTGGCAAATTTTTGCTATTCACGCGAAACCATCCCCGATTTCCGTACTCGTACCTAACAGCTGACTATCAAAACTATAGTTTGCTGCATGAAATATTGTTACTTTAGATACTGTTAAGAAATTATAGGCGTTATTAGGTTCCTTATTTACCACTAAGCTTAATGTTTTTGATATTACTAAATATTATATACACCGACCTAAATCTCATAAGCTTTATGTACCTATAATATGAAAATAATTTATATTACCTCATGCTAAGAGTGCATTGACGAAAATGTCTAAAAAATCTGTGTTTATTATAATTTATAATAAGATAATAATTTCCATAAAAAAATAACGGAGTAACTGCTGAGCGTCAATACATTACATTGACCCCTAAACTAATCGCATTTTGAACTTTATCTTACATATCGAACTTATGTAGTAAAGCTGATGAACCAGTTTGGTATGATTACTGACTTTATGTAATTTGATGTTAGTGTGACATGTCGCGTGTTTTAGTGCATATGTAAGTAACAGGGGGAAAGCTTACTGTGTGTTCTTATGATAGAAGGTTATTAGAATTAAGATTTTAATGTAATAAGTTAAAATGATTAAATAGCCGTATACTGGTTCGTAGCCTAGAATGAACTATTAAAGCCTTGGTTGGGCCACAGTAAGCATCCAACAGTCATGGACCAAAATCGAATGTTGTCTCGGGGAGAGTGCGCGCGCAACTCCCGCCCCACGCCGCACCGCTCCGAACGTCCATTGATGATCTTCTTAATCTCGATACATGTTATTAATACTATTTGTATGCAAACTCGTATAAGGCGTACATCTCCTCATTTTTTCACTAAAGATTGATTTTATTGAGAAAGTTAGCCGAGATAAAGTTAGGAAAATACAGGGAGGACATATCTCAGTGAGATGGAGGGCGCTGGCCACCGTATCGTTCGCTAGGTTTGGGCGTCGCTGCGTCTCGGCTGGCGGCGGCGGCGGTGCGCGGCGGCGGCGCGGCGTGCGCACACAGCGCGCCACGCACGCTTGTATCGCGACCCAGTCTGCTCTGACGTTTAGCCGAGCCGCCGGTGTCGCCCTGCCGCACCGTTCGCAAAAACGTATCACCGCACATTATATTCTGCGCACTTTGAGATACCCGGAGATAATCGAAAGTGTTAGGTGTTGCCGGTGTTAGTGAGGTCACACGTAGGGCAGTAGGGTCGCGGACGGTGCGGCCAGTGGCGAGGGTGCGGGCGAGCTGCCGGTCGCAGAGCGAGCGCGCCGCACAGCAGCTGGCGGTGTTTACACGCGGCGCCTGCATCCGCCGCCCTAGCGCCCCAGCGCCCTCAGCCCTCCAGCGCCCGAGCACCCGAGCGCCCCGAGCTCTCGGTGGCTCGTGCGCGTCGTGTGCTCTGTGCGCTCTGAGCGATCCATGCGCTGCTCGCTGCAACATACAACACCCCTCATTTACTATTCAACGCTGTGAATTTTTAACTTTGCGAACGACCGAAGATAGAGGTATTTAAATGCTTATCAAAGCTGAGTCTCACAGAGAGACCGGCCGTAGTGCACATTAGTGTCACGAGCTCAGAGCATTCGCATCGAAACAGAATTGTCATAGTTCATACGAGTGATTTCACAACTTCGTAAATATGGGAGCTAAAGAAAGTGTGGAGGCTGCTAAATTTTCTTCGCAAAATTGGAATAATTTCGAGGTTCGTAAATACCTTTAAATTGATTTGCACATGGAGTGTTTGTATTCCCCTACCTCCCTCGTGAATGTCTGTATTATGGGGCGTTTTTGCCATTAAAATAATGATAAATTAACGTTATGTGAAATCATAATTAAAATTTCATGCACAGTAACTTTATATCGAGCAATCAGTTTATGCATGTTCACACGTTATGTTTAAAATATATCTAATATTAAAACTGTAATAACAAGCTAAGCCTATATAAATTAAGTAAGTATATCTAAATATTATATTGTGTGTATAAGTATATATATTCAATTACATTTTCGCTATATAATATGTAGTATATGCCCATTTTACTATAAGTATGCTAGACGATCCTAAATATTTAATTAACGTGTAACACGTAATCTATACGCTGACGGCAGTGGTGCGCACCTATATGCCAGCTGGGGTCACGCAGATAGATTTGGACATCGTGTGTACGATTAACCTAACGTTTATTACCTGAGATAATATTATATGTGAACAGATAGAGATAGACAATATCATATTACATAGTGAGATCTAATTGACACTATTAGAATAGTGTCGTGCTAACTAACGCCTTCATGCGATACGTTCGTCGCATCCATATATATATATATATAGATATGCTGCTGTAGCTAGACCATTAAAATGTACACTTTGTTATAAAATCTACCATTTTATAAGTAGTAGTTTCTTACATACGAACATACTCGTATAATAATAGAACCATTGAATGTTGACACTTATATTATGACTTCTGAAGGTGAATTCGTAATCAGTCAACAAACGCACGGCATGAGACTACTGATGGCAATCAGTTGACGAAATGTTTAATGAATACGAACAAGTTACCTACGAGTAGGTGGTATATAGCTAGTTTTAAATAAGAAGCCAAACTAAGCTGACCCACATACAGTCGGTCTAATCTAACATGATTGAAGGCACTGCCGTGGAGATCGAAATGCGGCGTCAGAATTTTAATTACCATTTGATAGGATAGAGTTGGAATTGGACGTATCGATAACCCAGATACCAGATTTAATAGGAATCTTCTCAATTCAACTAACTAGTATATAATATTTATTTAAAATTCTTTAATTACCTGCAGGCATTCGGGTAAAGTTATCTCTCATATTTTAGAAGTCAATGATTTGAAGATTTCATATTAAGAAACAATAAACGAATAAATTTCTTTTTTGTGACTGTCATCTATACTATTATGATTCAGCATTCAGCCGAAAGAAGTTCAATGCTGAATAAACATGCCTCTCATAAGTACATGCCTAGACCTACCTGTTGGTAAATTAATTAACAGACACCTGCAATCCAAAAAAATGTCAGTGTCAAGAGATTTCAAGTATTATATCGCTAGTATCTATAACACACGGACAGGGCATTTAAGGACGCTCGTTAATTTTGACTCATATGGCTTCTATACCAGCTGTCAAAATATTTTCTATATCAACATGGAGAATTGAAATAGCTATTTTATAAGTTTTTCAATATCATCCCGACTTTTATTGACAATAAAAATTCAGGATTCCCCCCAGCTAGAATTTTGGAGGCCCCGTAATACCACCTGATCCGTATCTAATGAAACTTGGTTCATGAAACTTGCATTTTAGTGAAAAGAGAGTGATGAGCTATATCGACGTAGGTGGTCGAAAAGTTTTACGTCATGATCATGAATGGGAAGAGATAGGTACATATTAGTTATTTGGCTTAAATTGTATTAGTTATAAACTTTATGGTGAAGGATCTGATAGAAATAATATTAGATGATGCCATCCATGTAAATTGTATTTAGCTAACTGTTCAAGGCGTGTTAGCTAAAGGTGACTTAATATTATGACTCACATGTCCATGTACAACTTGGATAGAACTCAACGCTCTGTGTTGATTCATTGGCACTTTGATTAATACGTCTTGCAAAAAACTCAGCATCTTTTTCGTGTTAGTAGAAATAGTGGGAGACAAAGTGAAGTTAACTATAGACAGGTGAAGCCAATTTACACTGTAAAGTGAGTGACTCTAATGATCCCACAAATATAACATCGACATTTTAAATTAATATAAACGCTGTGTTGTGAAATTTTGTGGCCACGTTTCAATGTAGAAAAGTATGTTTGTAGTTTGTATTTATTTATTTTTTGTTTTCATGCATGTCTTTCTATACCGCTTTAAATACCATTCCTATCGAATTTTATCATCTAAACTCATACATAAATAAGCATAATATAAAATATATTTTCCCTTATATTCCTTAAATCAATAACTTCTTAAATATATTTACTAATATTGGTTGACTGGCTCGTACATTTTCGATACATGTACTTGCAATAGCGTAAGTATGCAACAAAAATTAAGAAAGTGTAAAAAATGTAGACAAAGTTGGAGAAGCTACCTGTGTGATGTGTGTTAAACATAGTAGTAGTAGTTTGTGTATGAATGCAAGAAGGTTGTGTTGTGGTTTGCAGCACGCTGCTGTGAAGCACCCGTACCGACACGGCACGCAGCGGTCGCAGAGCCTGAACCGCGGCCACTCGCTGTCGCGTACCGATGGCACCTGGTGACATCACGGGACCGCGGGTGAGTGCACGCGCACTCATGTGCAGCCACTATCTATGAGTATTTATTGAAGCGTACTCGACGCCTCTGAAGACTAGTTTACGTAGGTGGAGCAGGTCGATACGGACCTCGGTACGTATGCTGTATGCACTATGTAGACAATCTCAATTTAAATTCTTGTCTGGTTTTGTATTGTAAAAACTGTACGAAAATGATTAAAACAGGAGCCTACTGCCACTAGCCCATTTTGTCTATATTAGGGTCTTATCAGTCCACTACTAAATGGTGGTACAACTAAGAGTCGTTAGGTGCCTACTAAGTTCAAACTTCTTTTAGATTTATGGTCTTGGTATTTATTTGCTTGGAAATTTTTCCCAATTAGGCAATCAAGGCGAGCCTTGCATTCCAGAACGGTTTGAAATACACCAACATACTCATTGCAAAACCTATTGCTATTTATACATACACTATGGGCATCAGAATATTTTGGGCGGTAAAGCAAATAGAGAAAAATAGTACTAAATCTTCATATTCTAAATATTGTCGATCGTTTGATGCATCTTCCATCGAGCAGTAATAAATTATAATAATGGCTTACGTTCTAAATATTTGATGATCGGAGTTTCAAAAATCTAAATGACTTGTTGGTAATTTACAACCACTGAATTTTATAAACAGACCCAATAATCGTAGGTACTCGTACGTAGCATTACGTCCCAGATTACACTATGTAGGTACTCTACGACTGAATCAAAGTATACTGAAGTTATTTAATGAAATGGAAATCGAAAGTACATATCCTGCAGGGATTTATTAAAACATTTGATATAATTATCTATGTGAAGGCTTTAGGCCTTGGTTTCGTTGTGAATAAAAACTATTAGTCTAAGGATTTGAAGGGCTTTTTTCACAGTTTTCAAATAGCTATTTTCCTTCCTTTTTCAAATATCAATTGCCAGTTAATTTTACAGGAACAGAGATGGTGAAACATTACGATAAAAGCTATTTGAATTTTTGTGCGATGTATGGTTATGGATTAGCAATAACCTATCATGTTGCAAATTAATACCTAGGGTGGTAATGAAATACCTTTTCCTCGATACAAGAACATACATGTATAGTCAAAATGGTCACATACGTAGCTTTCTAAAATGGAAATGGCCCGGAGAGTCTGAATAACTAGTCTAAGATTACATAGTTCATCGTTATCTACTGGAAATTAGGTTGTAGGTCAGGTGGAATTGTGGAAGTGTCTGGTAAAATATTTTAATGTTTACCTAGTTTCTGACATTTCTAATAAAGAAAAGGCAGCTGTAGGAATTTATTTATGAGCGTGGGTAATAAGGTGAAGTTTCGGTCAATTGTGTGACTAGCCGTTTTCATCCTAATATTTATTTGAATAGTCATAAATTTGGTAGGTAGACATAAATATACATATTTTATAGTTCGTTAATGAAGATTACCATTACATACTTCAAAAAATATGAACGGTCTCCGTAGACCATTTTTCTGCGATTGAGGTAGTTAGGCAGCCATCTTATACCTTTCCTGCGTCATCTCAAATTACCACCCTGTATGTAGTACCTACCTTGTAACAGTTGTAACGAGTGTCTGTTTGCAGGCAGCATAGTGCAGTGCGCCGAGTGTGGCACGCGCACGATGGGCAACAAGCTGTCGTCGTGCTCGTGCGCGCCCATCCTGCGCAAGGCGTACCGCTATGAAGACAGCCCGTGGCAGAACTCGCGACGAAGAGACGGCCATTTGCTAAGGTGACCTGAAGGACATAATTTGATTTTGAACAATATTTTTTTAACTATAGAAGATCTAGTCTGTTCTAAATGTATTTGATGAAAATGTAAACAAATTGATTTGAAAACGTACCTACCGGTGGGTGCCAATTTGCAGTTCCACTTTCAAATTTAGTTCTTTATTAGAATTTTGAATACTTAAACTCTAAATTCTAATATTAAATCACCTTCCATTTGAGGTAAATTTTATAACCAATTAAAATTATTTTGAAAAATCATCGACGAAAATTGTTCGTCGATGATTTTTCAATTACAATTTATTCTTACAATATTTTTGGAAAATGTGATGAGATTCGAGTATAAAATTGAAACCTTCTTAATACACATGAATGTGTTACAAATTCCATTTATTGAGTGATAATGTAAGAATTTAACATAGACAACACTCATCAGATAGTTTTTGTAACAGACCATAAACCAAGAACGTCTACCAGAGATGGTAATAAGCGTAACAGCGCACTCAGGCTAGTCAGCCATGCTACCATAAGCTTTTGACTGACTTTATCACGGCATGGGATTATATTTAGGTACGTATTATTTTGCCAACGCGAGAAAACAAGAAGTAAACTTATTGATGTGATAAGTACATAGTCAATAATGGAATTAGGGAATGCATTATCTTGCTAGGTAAAGTTTGGGTTTTCTTCACTATCCATTTGATATTACACGTTAAGCGATCCTATCATCCTTTCAATTAATAAAATATACCACACCTTAAAAACACACCACCTAAGTACACTATCTATAAACAGTATTAAAATTGTTAGGTACCTACTTAACTGCATTAAAAACCGGCCAAGTGCGAGTCGGACTCGCGCACGAAGGGTTCCGTACCATTATCTATAAAAATGGCAAAAAAATCATGTCTGTTGTATGGGAGCCCCCCTGATATTTATTTCATTCTGTTTTTAGTATTTGTTGTTATAGCAGCAACAGAAATATAGGGGTTAAAGTATAAAGTTGCCAATTTATACTGTTTTTTTTATTTAATCAAAATAATTATCAGTATTATCAATACATTGCTGCCATCTAATAGGAAGGTCATTTATGCCTTTGCGATAGAACTCTTGATCTAGATTCGACAAACTGTGTGAAAGCATTTTGTACTGCCTCCTGAGAAGAAAACTTTTTAACACGTAGAAAATTGTCCAAATCACGAAAAAAATGGTAGTCCGTTGGAGCAAGGTCTGGCGATTATGGAGAGTGGCAAATGGTTTTTAATTGCAGTTCCTGTAGAGTTAAAACGGTTTCTCGTGCTGTATGAGGTCTCGCGTTATCATGGAGCAATAATGGTGAAGATCGATTCATGAGTTGGGGCTGTTTCACTGCTAGTTTTGCTATCATTGTTCGGAGTTCGGCACAGTAGACATCTGCCGTTATTGTTTGACCAGATCGGAGAAAGCTATAGTGAATAACACCATGCTGAGACCACCAAACAGTTACCATTACCTTTTTATTGGTAAGCTTTGCTTTAGGATACTGTTGCGGCGTTTGACCTGGGGTCAGCCATTGCATTATTCGCTTACGGTTATCGTAAAGAATCCACTTTTCATCACATGTCACAATTCGATTCAATATTCCTTCATTTCTGTATCGATTCAACAAGGCAACACAAGTTTCAACACGCGTTTCTTTCTGCAGATCAGTCAAATCATGAGGCACCCATTTCACATATTTTTTTATTTTTTTGACGCAAATGAGTCAATATTGTTGGTAAGGTAACGTTAAACCATGCCGTTAATTCCTGGGTAGTTTGGCTTGGATCGGCTTCCACCATCTCTTTCAATTTATTGTTATTCACCTGTGTGGGCGGTCTTCCACGTGGTTCGTTCTTCAAATCAAAGTTTCCATCACGAAAGCGTTTAAACCAAAATCGCACGGTGCGTTCATTAGCAGTCCCCTCTCCAAACGCAACATTGATATTGCGAGCTGTTTCTGCCGCGCTAGTTCCGCGTTGGAAGTCGTATTAAAAAATAACTCGGATTTTCGAAGTATCAATCTTTCTTGTCTAAGCTGAATAATAAAAACAACTGAAAGTTGATTATCGAATGTTGCACATTTTTTACTATGTGAAAAAAGTATCACTCAAAAATCTCAAACCATGAAAGTTCTATGTCAATTTGAAGTACTACGAGTATAACAATAAAACGGCAATTTCATACTTTAACCCCTATTACATCATCTGTGAAAATTTTACTCTGTTTTTAGTATTTGTTGCTAAAGCGGCAACAGAAATACATCATCTATGAACATTTCAACTGTCTAACTATCACGGTTCATGAGATACAGCCTGGTGACAGACAGACGGACGGACAGCGAAGTCTTAGTAATAGGGTTCCGTTTTACCTTTTGGATACGGAACCCTAAAAACTAACGAAAAGTAGTGTCCAATAATTAAATACTTCAATAAAACTACACAACGCTAGTGTTCATGTGGAATAGCACAAAAAATATTTATTTATCATTATTTATTCATTATTTTGAATATTAAATATGCTGGAATTCCAGAAATTTTCTCAAAGCAGCTCTGACACCGGTGTCTTGTACATTCACAGTGTACACACAATATATCACGCTTACTTTATTGGTTGCATCAAAGCAACTCGTTCTAATTTTACTTACTAGCATGTTTCTAAGTAAACTTTATGCATCCGAAGAAGCGGCAGAAGTTTTAACGACATTTTATGTGAATGTTGCGACAGTACTTAACAACACATATATTTTAAAGTAAATGTTTTTTCTTTTACCTTCTTTTCTGTTTATTGTATCTAATAATGCATAATGCATACAAGAAATGTATGGAGTTATAGAGATAGTTAAAGTAAAGTGATATTACTTGGTATCTTTTAACACTATTGACACTAAACGCATGTAGATGTTTCCTCATATGAGGAAACCTTTCGTCTTAAGATGTAGTTCGCCAAAAAGTGTAGTTCAAAATGGCTACTATAAAGCAGTCAGATTTATTTCAATAGAGTACCTAGTAGGACATGCTCCATTTTTTAAGTACGGTTATTTTAGTTACGTATGTAGATACACATTACACATACATAAACTCACGCCTTCTCACCATGGGGGTAGGCAAAAGCTACAGGACGCCGCGCGCCGCCTGCTACGATCCTTACATACTCCTTTTGGTTCGTTTACGTTTTTTTATCTAGTCATATACGCACATCGGTTGCGAATACTATGCACCTGATCTTTCTGAAGAACATAACCAATAAGGTCATTTTATGTCCTTCTATGGCGTCCCGTTCCGGTGTTTCCACTCTCTCATTATTGTATTTCCGAAGTATGAATCGTTGCAGACTATGGGCGGAGGTGTTCCACGTGTCTGCCAGTGGAGCAGGCACGGTGAAGTGGCAGCAGGTCTCCGAGGACCTGGTGCCCGTCAACATCACCTGCATCCAGGACTCGCCCGAGTGCGTGTTCCACATCACCGCCTACAACTCGCAGGTCGACAAGATCCTCGACGTCAGACTATTGCAGCCCGGTATGTTTATAAAGCTTGATAATTAAATATAGCCAGATACGTACCACATAATAAAAAATCTCTAAATCTATGACATATTTGATGAGAAAAGAAAAAGTTAATTAGTACTGAAGTAACTCCTAAAACAAAACCAGCATAATAAATCTGTATTGCGGTGTTATCTTATATCTAAGGTTATTTCTAGTAGGTATCACATCTACGTATTTTAGATTCTAAAAGTGGCTAAAGATAGGTTTTCCTATTAACCAGCTCTTATCGGATATTTATGATTTTTATATAAAGTAGAGCTAGGTATCATGCGCGTGCTTTGCAATTTGTTCAACATAATTTAATATGTAAACCAATGCCAATACTGACGTTCTTTCCTTGATAACAGTCAGCTAAAAATAGTCGAACTAATGTAATATCGACATAAATCTCCTGACTGATGTATTGATATAAATTGTGGGCTACTAATAATATCAGGTGTAGGCTGGCCGCCTACTGAGCTCTTTGAATGTGAACAGTGGGACGTTACAGCTGTCCGTGTCATACCGTAAGCTCTAAGTTATTAATCCATAACACTAGTAGGGTCAACACAACAAAGATTAAAAATTTAAAATATAAAAATTGCAGAAATATTTTTGATTTTGGAATGCAGTTTAAATAAATAATAATCAATCTTACAGTTTAGAGATACAATAATGCACATTTGAAGTAAAAAGCCATAGAGAAAGCATACATATAATAGTTGACTTAAAAATCATACTCACTACACTAATACCGTTTGAACGCAGTATTTATGACTGACATACATCATCATACATTACGGACGTAAAAAAATAGTTCCCGAAATAAACACTTTTGTAACAAACGTGGAGATCACTGACAGTGCAACACCTACATTTTACTGGGGCAATTCGGCAGACACGGCGAGAGCGGCTCTAACCTAGTTTTAAATTTATACTACAATAGTTAAGACGAGTAATCGACCGTACCGACGTCCGATACATTATTTCCTTCACAAGTTCACAGCATTAAAACTGTTGCTGAACACGTTAAGAGTAATATGAAAACAACTCGCTACGAGTACTACATATCTATTGATTTTATTGTTAACCGTACTTCTGGTGTTGCAACCACTATTTTATTTACATTCACGCTAAATTCTATTTACATAATGCAACACCAGTTCGATGTGGAGTAAATTGAATAAAACAAACTTCTGCCCGACTGTAATTTTACGTCTTAAATCGAAAAATTTACCTATGAGTTCATTGTTTAGTTTTACGAACAATTTACTAAATCCATCAATGATGCCAAGGATGTCTCCTCCTATTTGCTGATTTTCATATTTCTTTTCGAGAGAAGATAACGATACTTTGTCGACGACTTCAGAATTAGTAGCATAGATTGACTTCTTCGTATACAACGATGAATTCTCATTCCAGGCACTCGCATCGGGCAAGCGTCCGAATGCTTCGTGTACTGGAAGGATCCAATGACTAACGACACATGGGGACTGAACTTCACCTCTCCCATTGATGCCAAACAATTTAGAGAATGCTGTGTAAGTATCAAACGTGTAAGTTGAAAAAAAATACGTTAGTAGGTATGATTAGAAATATATTATACTGATAATTCATGAAATTCATGTAAATTAATTAACTCTTAAAAGTAAAAACCAAAACATAGCTGAAAATAAAACTTAATAGTCAAATGATTCAATTTCTTCATGAATGTTGTCATAATGACAAAACAATGGAATATACTTGTAAACTCGAGCTACAAAGCACTCAAGTGTAGATTCTTGTTTACTTGTAATCAATTATCAATTTTTATCATTATAGTCACCATCATTCAAATTCTCCCGCAAGGCTTCGTCGAGCTACAGTCTCAAGCTGGAACCACCGGGCAACAAGCAAAAGTTCAAGGCCAAGAGGAAGCCGCTCTCTACGCCCGCCAGCCCCAATCGATCTAGGTAATGTAAACAATAAAGTAATTGAATTGATAAATCTGAGAAAAATATGAATTTGGATTTCTACAAAAGTAAATGCAGTGATAAGTGCAGTGCTCAACACATCATCTGCCGACAAAAACCGATCAGGGCCTCAAGTCTGCTTTTACAATAGTGTCAGAATAGTCTATCATTGATTTCATAATTGCTGATTTTGACAAGTTTGGTAATCTACTAATATATTGGCGTCATTATGACTTTCCAATGGTCAGAAAATGACACTCCATTGAAAGAAATGGCATCTATTGGTAATCTCGTACATAATGACAAATGAATAGCTGACCTAATAAATAATGTGTAAAAATATATATAAATGAAATCTGGCATGAATAAATGTTCAAATTTAGTAGTAGTGTTTCGAAAATCATTTCTACTAACGTGTTTTATACTAATGGCAATACGACAATGCCATTATAACACAATTCAATTAAGAGACCATTGACCGACCAATGATCGACCATTATGAATTTAGCAGATTACGAACTTTTAGCAAAATGACAATGGGATCGTGTTGGAATGACGAATTTATAAAAATAGCAGACTTGGGCCCCTGGCATCATGCTAGCATATATCAATGAAAGTATCTATGACAATAGTAATTTCAAGTGCTAACTCAGTGCCTAGTGTGACTTGGCAGCCAGAAAGCTTAAATAATAATTTTATCTGAGCTGTTCTGCATTTGGGTCACAATGATCACCTCTAGTTAAACTGGATCTAAAGACTGGTATATTCTTTTAGTACCTATACCAACATAAAGTAAAGTAAAGTCAAAGGATATCATTCATTTCGTACTCAAATATTAATGTGCCGGCCAGAACACGTGAACATTTTATAATATTACAACGAAAGACTGCAAAACTAGGAGGAGCTCGCGGCTAAGTAATAACTGCCGCACGGGTCGATCCATCAGGTTAAGCTACTCTTGCCGAGGTTGGTCTGTGGATGGGTGACCATCTTTACATACCGAGACTCCTCCGTGCCTCGGAAAGCACGTTAAGCCGTTGGTCCCGGCTGTCATTCGTGGATCTTTGATAGTCGTTACAGGTCGTCAGAAGCCCGAAAATATGACAACCAGTCTTACCAAGGGGTATCGTATTACCCAGTTACTGGGTTGTGGAGGTCAGATAGGCAGTCGCTCCATGTAAAATTCTGGTATTCAGCTGCATCCGGTTAGACTGGAAGCCGACCCCAACATAGTTGGGAAAAGGCTAGGCAGATTGACAACGAAAGACTGCAAAACCCCCTAGATCTTTGAGTTTGAAAGTACCAAAATCATATTTTTTCCAAAAATTTTGTGAACATTCGTTTAGAAACGCAAACAGTTATTGCCCATGGTAGAAATAGAAATGAGCGTTAGATAAACTAAGGTATGTTATAATAGCCTATTAAAAATAACGAAAGAAATATCTCTCTGTACAAGCTGTTTTCAAGAGTCATCACGAACCGTCTCGCACACAGTTTGACGACTTCGAGCCTCCCGAACAAGAAGGATTCCGTAAAGGCTTTAGCACCGTAGACCACATACATACGCTATGGCAGGTTATACAGGAGACTGAAAAGTATGCCTGCCTATCTGCTTAGCGTTTGTGGACTACGAGAAAGCCTTCGATTTGATCGAGACTTGGGCTGTATTGCAGTCTCTTCTACGGTGGTAGATTCACTATAGGTAAATCGAGGTGCTAAGGTGTCATGAAAACACAAATATGTCAGTCCGACTCCAGGTCCTTGAAACCTATCCTTCTGCAGCGAGGTGTGAGATAGGGAGATCTCTCCGAAACTGCATTGGAGAATATCTTCAAGGTTCTGTTCTGATCGGACACTCGAAGTTTTGGACGTTTATGTTTACAAACTGTTCAGTTAGGTAGGTCCAACTTCGAGAAAGAGGTCAATCGTCGAATCCAACCCGGCTAGGCCGCATTCGGGAAGCTTCGCAATATCTTCTCGTATTACATATCGCAGTCGTGACCAATGTGTGTTGCCAGTGATGACCTATATGGAACTGAAACGTAGTCGCTCATAATGGGCCTCATTAGATTTTCCCTGACGACGTGATCGAATTAGAAATAAAGAGGTCCGCAGGACAACCAAGGTAAGCGACATAAACCGAAGAATTGCCAAACTTAAATGGCAGTGGGCAAGGCACATTGCTCGCAGAATAGATGGCCGGTGGGAGGCCTAAAGGAGTCGCAAAACCGTATAAGTAGATGAAGCGTTGGTAGGTCTCCCACAAAGTAGACCGATGACTTGGTGAAGACCGCAGGAATTCGCTGGATGCAAGAAGCACAGAGCCGGTCGAAGTGGGGGTGCTTGGGGAGGCCTATGTCCAGCAGTGGACGTCTTCCAGCTGAAATGATGATGATGATGAGATAGCTAGGATGTTTCTCGTTGTAAACTTGAATGTAATGCTCGAAACATTTTAAGTTAAAACATGATTGATAAAATTTGTATTTTCAACCATAAATAGCAGCGGAAGAGTTAATGTTATACTCTCGTTGTAATTGTAAACAAATGTTGAGGTTGTTATTTCCCATGAGAAAACCCGTTTTCTTTAATTTTTGGGTACAAAATGTTCGAAACCTGAATGATGTCCAGATAACATAAGAGAAATAGAGAACATAAACAACATAACGCAAACAACAGAAACACAAAATAATTAATATAATTGGAAAAGGGCTAGGTAAACCTGTACGTGTAGTTTAGAACAAGTGTGAGTAGGTCCATACTAGTACAATGCAATGCTGCACGCCACTATTGCATAAACTTTGCTGTAACCATAAGTTTTGTGAGTAATGCACCTTTGTGATTGTAGTCTGACCTACCGCGAGCCTCAGTGCACATGCATGTCGCAAGAACAGTACGCACGACTGAGAGCACAGGATCCTCGCTACCGTGAGTATATTTTAAACTATCTAAATAAAAATAATAATACCGGCTCGTTATTGTCATAAAGACCTCTTCTCATTCAGAGAAGGCGTTGATCACCACCCTTGCTCTAGGCGGATTGGCAATTTTACACTTATATGAATTATAAGTCCAGTTTTAAATAATAATAGGAAAATTAGCTACACCTGAGTGTAGCTTATTGTGTACCCATACATAATATTAATATAGTATTTTCCAACTATAGGGTGATGTAGGTTTTTCAGAACATGGAGATTTTAAGAAACGTCAGGAGTGGAGTCAGATCCCGAGAGATATTATGATTGCAGTTGGAGTATACTCTCGTATGATCGCACGGGACAAATACTGTATTTTTGCGCATTATAGGGACTGAAGACACTAGTGATTGCAATAAGATTCCCATACATCAGGTGCGTTGTTTTTTGCGGTTACCAAGCATCATATCATCATCATAGTTAAAACTCCACTCCAAAAACCCCCCACACCACCCGACCTCTACATTCACCTGGAGAAAATACATGAAGTGTGTTATCGCTTCCATATTTCTCGTTTTTACAATTTAATGATACTAACTGGTATAGGTTCATCGACCCTGCCCCGAACCACGACTCGCGCAAACGAAACAGAGGGAGGAGCGGCAGCTGGTACAACTGGACGCTCCGAGAAGGTCGCTGCCGCTACATCCTCCACCTCGCTGTATGACAACGTAGCCAACGCGCAGCCCGCACACCAGCCGCCACCTAAACGTTAGTATATTGAGCAAAATATAACTTTCAAAGCATTTTTAATAATAGCACTAAAAGCTGTTATTACATCATCTGCATGTAAGGATGAAAATACCACACATTTTAAGCTGTTTTCTCACGGGCTTTAACCATCAAAACTGATTATATACATATAGTTAAGCCATGAGAGCCTAGTAGATAGACAGCCAGACCTTCATTTTAGACCTAAATTAGTGTGGATCTATGAGTAACATCATCGTTGTATAATTAAAACACCTAATTTGCTCACAAACATTATTGTTGTTATAAGGAAACGGTATTGCGTCAACCTAATTGTATATCTCTCAATTTCAGCGGCATCACGACAGGCTGACGCTTCACAGCCTCCGACACGACCTCCGAAGTCACAAGAGACGTCTACCATGACTACTAACACTTCCACTGCGCCCAAGACTGTCACCGCTTCGGTGGGAACACATGGCACTAACGTAAGATTAACATGTTGATTGATACGAGTACTTCTTCTTCTTTTTGTATGGTTAGTGACTACCTCGTGTCAGATTCTTAAAGCCGCCCATGGGCCGCCGACTTGGCTTCACATGCCATCGAGAAATATCTCTCAGGCATCCTCACGATGTTTCCTTTCGCCGTTTTTGAAGCAAGTAATAATTATACAATACGCACATGAATCCGAAAAGTCAGAGTTGATACTAATACAGCATCTCATAAATAGCATACCTAAAACTGCCATATTTACTGCCTAAAATGTTATAGCATTATAAAGGAAAAAATCTTTGTTAAAAAATACACTAACATAATCAACGCTTTGCGAACAGCCCCTAGTTGAAAAGCCATGCAAAAAGAATACAGCCTCCAGAGTTAGTTAAGACCCAGACTCCCATTGGCAATGCCGTGTAATCTGAAAGACTACCTTTCTTCTAAAATACCGACTAATATTCAATGACGTAACGGCCTCACAGTTATTCTTGCATAAATTATGTCGTTACGAGAGAAAAAAAAGGTGTCCAGTCTCGAAACATCTAAAACACCAGAATATCGTACTCGTATAATCATGTTATTCCATCACCAGACTAACGAAGAAACCCAGGCTGGTGGCATGGGTGCAGCAGGCCAAGCCCAGCACACTCAAGACCTGAAGTCGGAGGGTGTGCAGGCTGGCGGAACCCTCACGTCTTCCAAGTCCTCGGCCACATCCACGCGCTCCGGCAAGGAACACCTGCAGCACATGCCCAAGAGCGTCGACTACGGAGATGGCAATGAATCCGTACGTGTTACTTATTTAATATTATTTTTAATTATTGTGCAGCAGTATTCGGTGCAGTCATTCTAAGAATCAGTAGATACACCTACATAGAAAATATTGTGGCCTGTATTAATAAACAGCTAAAATATTCAAGTCTCGATTTCTGGAAAATTGAATGAAAAATACTTAAAGCAGGAATTAGATATACCGACTACTTCTAGTTTGTTGTGAATCAGTACAACAAATATTAAGTATATGTTAATAATCTCTTTGGAAACTCAACAGGACTGTATGAATTTTCAGTCCCGTGAATCGGACAGACATGCAGCTCATCATCACAACGTGATCAATAATAACACATCGGGATCGCGGCGCACAAAGTCTAAGAGCACTGAAGACATGAATATGGGTGAGTAGATTTTTCTTCATTGAGCACCTTGTGAAAACGAGGAAAAATGGCCTTTCGGTAGTTTAACGGCCAATCCTGCTTAAAGCAATTCTTCATAATAGGGATGATGACTGGGTCAACAAAAATAAATTATATTTAGTCCGTCAGTCAGATAATACAAAAATATTAGACACATATTTTTTGCTTTATCATATTAATAAAAAATGACTAAGATACAACGCATTAAAGTTGGCGAGTGGGGGTTGATACGTCACAAGTAAGTATAAAATCTACATACAAGTGACGTCAATGGCATATTATAACTCAATGTATCGCCGTAATCTTTAGATAACGTAAAAAAAGAAAAAATACGTGTACGTTATTTTTTCATAGTCTACAATACGGACAAAAAATATTTTTTTAGTCATCATCCCTATTGTGAGTATGTAATGACAACCACAATAAAGGAACGGAAAAAGGCAAAAAAGCGTTAGCACATCCAGCATTATGAATCACTCTGCAAAGACTGAAAATGTTTAGGTAAAGCTTATCACTCCGAAAAGATTAAGAAACATGAAATTACTTCTAACACAATGTTGTGACCAAGATTTTTACATCTGGTTAATTTTAAGTCTGGATTCTATTTGCGACATTTTACGTTTTTAGTTTTAGTGATTACATAAATTATTGACACTAATCATTAAATCTCACCACTAAAGCTAAAAACGTTAAATGCCGTAAATAGAACTAACATTTTCACGTCTGAAGTAAAGATCGCTGCAGTTCCATGTAATTATGCAGAATTGATAGAATAGAATAGAATAATTATATTCTGTAAAACACGGTACATTAAGGTCGTAAAAATTATGATCTGACATGTTTCGCCTTGGACTGGCATACAAATATTAAAAGTGTTAAATGTAAAAAAAATATGAACTGATCAAAAAGTTATTTTAAACATGTATATACATGTATACTTAGTTCATAGTAATTTATGAAACTGTGAAACGAGTGTTTTAATCCCTAGTTGTGTACAGTTTCATACACTACTTTATCTAAGCTTATGTAATTTCATCAAAATCAAAATAAATATAATTGTAAACATGGCACCCAAATCGATCATTCTACCAAGAAGGTACGCGCCACAGCAAGCGATCAGCTGGTTGCGATATCGCGCCGCCATCACAGCCACAGATACGTAATGTAGGTTGGGCCTGGAATTAGTATGTACCTACTATATACTTAGTACAACGACTCTAATATGCACATAATCTGCCTAGCCTTTTCCCAACAATGTTGGGGTCAGCTTCCAGTCTAACCGGGTGCAGCTGAATACCAGTATTTTACTTTAGACTGTCTATCTGACCTCGCCAACCCAGTTACAGTCTAATATGCACATTTTTCACAAAGATAATTACATATTTACGGTATGAGAGCATATAATATAACTTTTTACTCTGATTAACTTTCTTTCAGACTCGAGCACTCTCAAACGCATGCTGAAGCCGATGCCGTCAACAGAGAGTCCGGTAACATCGCCCGAGATGGGCCGGCGCAGGTACGGCGGCGCGCCCCCGTGCCCGCCGTCGTGCGGGTCACACGGCCACCGCCATCCGCAGCACATGCACCACGGACACTACTCGCACATCGTCAACAACAACAGTCGGCAGAGTTCGCAGCGGTACGTACTGTAGCCACTTGGTTGGATGAGTGGGTTTCATAAGTCAGATTCATTCATTCTTTTCTGGTTACCACCGTTGCCTTTGAAAGTGTTATATCATGGTAACTGTAAAGTGAGTCCTTATAGAGGTATGAGCAACAGGGTGTAAAGTTTATTTATAGAAAAAGGAGGATCGTCCTACCAGACGAGAGTCATGTCTGGTGGGCTACTGCCTGACGATTAATGTCGGGACCTTGTATGTGTCGCAGGTTTTTCATAAAATTAGGTTTTTGATAAAAAACCTAGGTTTTTGATGAAAAACCGGAAGATGACACATTTTAAACTCAATTTCATCATAAACCTGTAACAATCCAGACTTTTGATCAAAACCCTGAACTAGTTTGGGTTTATGATTAAGTTCTTGTTAAAATCACAGGTTTGCTTTGTAGAAATGCTGAAAGAAATGCTCGTGCGAAAAACATAAAATGCGCTGCAAGACACATCGATGTGCATGCAAAAAAAAAATGTTTTATGCAACTCTAGATGTCACAAGTCAACAAACTATCATAATAAATAAAGCATAATAGCAGATTTATAAAAAAAACAAGTACGTGGTAAACGTTTCTTTATTATTTTTTTAGTTTTGACTCAGTTCTTCGTATTTAATAGTTAGGAAAGGAGATTGTTCTACGCCCATACATTGTTCGCCCTGGAGCCAACAGCATAAAAAAAATCATTTTCTAATTGTAAATTGCCCTTAGTAGCCCATAAGAACAAGGTTTCTTGACGGACACTTTAGAGAACAGATTTATTTTAAAAAAAGGAACAGATTTTGAGGTTATTTTTAATAAAAGAAAACTTAAGTATATCCTTCTAAAATCGCTATTTTTAGTTTCTAAAAAGCATTAAACTTCAAATACAGTGAAATATTACTGTAATTACAGTTTTATTATGCCTTTTAGGTACAGATATTATTTATTGGTTGAAGTTTACATATTATGCTAGGGTGATTAATTAATACTTACTTACTTCATTACACCAAGTCAGCCGCACAAGAAGCATTGTTTAGGTGTAGGTTCTTACATACCTATTTCCCAGTCTATGCAAACCATCAGTTGAAAAAAAGTAAACATTTCGTAAGCAAAGTCCGTTATCCGTTGTCAAAATGCTAAGGTGTCGTTTAAGCAGATCACAGAATCAGTTATTCGAAGCCAGGTCACGTTGAAAGCAATCCAAATCGTAGTCCGTTAAACAGAAACAAAATAAAAAACGCCAAAAGAAATCGCCAAATAGGTAGGTAGTCACAACACAACACAACGACAGCCAGCGCGTGAGACGAACCGACTGATGTAGTGACGTAGAGATGCTCTCTCGAAGATCGATCATTGTATATCGACTATCAATGACCACCTATTTTAATCTGTGGTTTTAATTTAGGAGACCAAAATGACAGATCAATATGTCAAATGTAAATTAATTTGTATCGTTTCAAGAATAAACACGTTGTTGCTTTGATTCAACTTCACATTAAATTAATGCTAAAATAAAATATTTTGTACTTAAAAAGTAAAAATATGGCAATTGAAGTCGTGAAATCGTTATGAGAACAATTCACTAGAGTTGCGTCGTAAATGACATTTCAATCGTTATATGAGAGATTTTCTGACAATTGAAAAAACATAGTTCAACAGATGGCTTGGCGAAAAAATACGTCTTTGTTTTACTGGCTACTGATAACAAAAATAAGATCCGTAAGAAAGCTTATTGATGTCAAAAACCAGAGAGAGTGACGTATTTTTTACCAACGCCTCTTGAACTAATATTTTCTCACTTGTCAGAAAATCCCTCATTCGACTAGTAAGTACATTTTGTGAGTTAGTTTTATTCATGATATTTTCATCATAATCGTGCTAGGCCATATTCATCATAAGTCCCATTAAAATGTTCACGGAACTAATTCCATGAAAAAAATATGCATGAATAACTTTTATGTTGCACATTTTCAATGTTTTGGAAGTGATAAATATCGAACATCCATTATTTTTAAATACTAGATATTATGGACATCGTCGTCGATATCGATATTTATGTAATATGAGCGAGAGCGACACTATCAAATCTTTTGTGACATTCACAATGACAATTCCATGAAAGATGGCGGGTTTGGTTGGTAATAAAATCAATGAGGTCACTTTTAAAAACCTTTATGAATTGAACAGTGTCCGCTGGAATTTATTATTTTTAAAAAGTATATTAAAATATAATTAAAATTAACGTACACGTCAAATGTTTGTTGGTTATAGGGCGGTCTAGAGCAATCTCCTTTCATTTGCGCGGCTTATCTAAATCAGAATAATATAGGTACATGAAATTGAAACATTTTATTTCATAATTGGATTGAAGGAGGAGAATATTGATTGGATTATGATGGAATTTTGATAAATAAATAAATTTATGTTTTCTTCGTTCAGGTTTTTGATCAAAAATCTGGATTGTTACAGGTTTATGATGAAATTGAGTTTAAAATGTGTCATTTTCCGGTTTTTCATCAAAAACCTAGGTTTTTGATCAAAAACCTAATTTTATGAAAAACCTGCGACATATATATGCTAATCGCGCGGTTAGCAGATAGCTTGAAGGGATTTTCCCAATCATTTAAGTAATACTTAAGTATACTAATCACTTACATAGAATGTCGGTAACATAACGTTTGATCATCAATTTACAAGAAACTTCTTTTAATTTTGAACGATAAAAAATATCATCAACATTATTATTTCGGTCTACTTGCAGGTGACTTGACCACTTTTTTCAATTTCAGTACAAAATATAGCAGATAGATAATGTTGAAAACACCTTTTATAAAACAACCCAGACAAAAATCAAAACTTCGAAGAAATTACAAAACACAAATTTAATTAAACTTCAGCTTTCATTTAAAACAAAAAACCAAATTAAAACAAAATTTTATTTTATGCAAATACAATATTATAAGTAAATCAAGGGCGAAATTAACCGTATTTTCGAAAGCGCAAAATTGTTGCAACTATTAACAGGCGCTGTGACTGACACGAATGGTTTTGCGCCACGAAATTGTATTTTATAGTCAGTCACCCAGACCTATATTTTTTCAACTATTTTTTATGCATTCTACCAATTAGATTATAAATTGACAAAAAGGTTAAAACTTTAAAACAAAGTTGTCGTGTTAGATAGATACTTTATGAGTGCTTTTGTCAACAAAGTACAATTTGCTTTTGTGTTTTCCTGCCACTATAGCCACTATAGAAGAGATATTTGTCAGAAAACTATAATACTAAAACCACACCTTTCTTTGTCACAGTCGTGGCGTTGGGGTCGGTGCAGCGCCCAGCGGTTATCCTGGCCGTGGTCTATATCTGGAGCTGGGTGGAGGAGAACGCGACATGTCTCCACCGTCTGACAATGTGATGTTCGACAACCAATGCTATGCCACTACGCCATCTTCATCAAACGGCAACTCAGACCAAGAGCCATGTCAACGCCGGGATTCGAGACAGCCGCACCATCATTCGGTGAGTATTGAAAGTTCAGGTTAAGTAGGTATATTGTACTGATAATGTTGCTTTAATGGTATGTTCTCACTATCTAGTGATCTCATAAAACATTTTATACAATTGTATTATTGCGCTGTTGTACTTTAGCTAAGCATTTAGCTTTTTGTGGTAAGGCTGTACTCACATCCGTGTTATCTGTTTCAAATGAACGGTGTGCATTCGTGTCATCATTCACCATTAGCAATTTCGGTTAGCGTCGTGTTAAAACGAAGAATTTGACTTTGCTGACTTACTTGTTTTTGCATCAGAAGCCATGCTTGTCTCGTCAAGCTTCCCAGTCGAGTGCCACGCCAGCCCCAGGGTCGCCTACCTCCCGTCTGCTGCTGGAGTACGAGATGCATCTGAGGAACACCCTCGCCAAGGGCATGGACGCCGAGAGCTACAGTCTGCACACTTTCGAGGCTCTGTTGAGCCAAAGTATGGAAGATTTAGGTAAGTTATTCTTGTATATATAAATATTAGAGTAGGTCCTTCTAAAAAACCAACCAATAAATTGAGTTTGGCGTATTCTCATACTCAAAAAACATTGTTGACGCGATTAAGTAACAATCTGTCTTTCTATGTTTGTAAGATGAATCTTTCTCCCTCTTCATCATCCATGTCGAAAACACGAAATGCCACAAATATTCCTGAAATGATGTCAATCTGATTTGAAGTGTTCTATTATCGGGATTCAATAAGGTATACCCCAGCCGATCTATTCTGTAAAAATCTCACGTGAAAACTTAGGTGAAGTGAGCGTGAAGTGAGCTGTCATTCCACCTGCTGATAGGGACTGACAGCTCACTCCGAGCTCAATTCACCTAAGTTTTCAGGTGAGATGGTTACAGAATAGCACTGCTGGTGGTTTTCTACCCTTCACGAGTCCTTATTATCTAAACTTCTGGTTCCACATTCAGAAGTTCGCATTGTAACATTTTATGTAATGGTTATGTATTGAGAATATTGCATACGTTTGCATTGTAATATACTTATCAATCTGTCTTATATATTTCCTTGGCATGAGATACATAATACCATGCAGTTCGTGTGGGCATGAGAATATTTTTTTCGTTCGTTTTCAAGAATTCTTACGATTTAAAGATGCAATACAGACGTCAATGTTTGGTTTCATTTTCAAAACATATACTGATGGATATAATAATTTTGACCTAGAATACAACGACAACGTGTCATCTTCCAACCAACGAAGTCCTTACCCACCGAGACGACGTAAGTATATACAACAAGTAAACATGAATTTTACAATTACAAAACTTTGGCTTTTTGACACGTCAAATTTTAAAAACTAACAGCATGCAGCCAAATTTGATAAATCTGATTTTAATATTAAAATACATTTTTTACAACATAAACTGCACACGATTTAACCTTGTTTAAATTTAATTTGAACCCTGTTTTTGTTTTGTTGAGGACCGACCCAAGAATCAATTCTACAGTCTTTGAGACACCTTAAGGAGGCAGCGTTAAGGGACCGAGGTGATAAAAATTGATTATTTATTGTATGATTGGTATCATTGCATTATTGTGTGTATCTATGCAATATGTACCTGTGTTGGAATGTTAATACTTATGTATTGTATTAACCTAACCCGTCAATTGTTTTTTTTATTTTCTTTTTACCATGAACATTTGTTCTTGTAAAAGAAAAAGCATGTTACTCACATATCTTTATTTTTCACATACTATAAATATTTTTGCCAGCTATGGGTTGAACTATTCAAAAGTTATTCTATGCATCTCATATAAATTATTAGAACTATGTTATGAATAACTGAATTGATTAATTTGCTCCATAGGAATAATTGTCTGAAAAACACACTGTATCTTAAGCCCATAATTATATTTTATATTCACGTATTCAATTCACTACCCTCGTATCACATATGTAGAAAGTCAGACAAAGAGTTGCGTATACAGGCAGCTAACTTCTAACAAGTCGTGAGTATTTAGTCAAGTATTTTACATCACTATTCAGGTGTACCCTAAGGACCTATGCTGAAAATACAGACTCAATTAGAGTTAATATTGACCGCGTAGTGGATTTTTTTTTGCCTGTGGACTAAACTGTTTTGTTGATTGTACAGATTAGTAACACCTCTCACAGTTACTGATTATACAAATCAAAGTCATATTTTCCTGTAAGAAAATGCAGTCATAAGTTAAGTATGAACCTACAACGATAAAACAAAAATGAAAATCGAAAGTATAGAAAACACACATAAATACCATAAAATGATAAGCCAAACAATAATTTAACAAAATGCTGAATAGGTACCGTTCTTCACATTTGCCACTAAAAAAGTTTTCATCTATTAGGTTGCGTAATAAAAAAGAAGCTGTCTTATATCAAGCTGAGAAAAGCACTGACCAAAAAAAAATATTTTTTGAATTTATTTATACGGCAATGGAACAGAATGATCACAGTGGCCGTAGGTACGCAAAAAGGATCCAAACCACACTTCTTCCGAAATTGAGTTACATAGGGTGGAATTTGTGAACCTCATCTGGAGGGAAAGTATTCTAAATACTGGAGATAGCAAATTTTACTCAAAAAAAACAATTCTTTATTTTTTTTAAACACATCTGCATTTTAGCCTGTTCGATTCCGGAGTGTGGGAAGCGAAATTTCGAAAATCTATGAAAGCAGATTTGTTTCTTTAAAAAAAACCATGGAATGCTTCCTTTCAGTAACGTTTGCTATCTCCAGTATTTAGAGTACTTTCCCTCCAGACGAGGTACAAAAATTCAAGCCATTCAGACAATCAGACATTTTTAATAAATACAAATCCAAAGCGCTTGAATCATTCTTGAGAAATTGTAAACCTATAGAATAAGTGTTTTAGGAAAATCACAAAAATGCCCCAATCTGTTTGGATATTTTTGAGAAATACAGTTTATATACTCAATTAAATATCTGAAACGATCCACATTAGTTGAATCCTTTTTGCTAAAAATAAATTTATCGTTAACCAGCATTAATCAGCTTAGATCCTTTTTTATAAGTATTTGTTTACATTCAAAAATATATCAAAGGAATCGAACGTAGTTACACAAAAAGAATCCAATCCACATAAATAAATAATAAATAAATAAATAAATGAAGTTCGTTTTGCGTTATAGGCCAATGAAGTTATAACAGTTAAGTCGAACATTTGGTACATTTAAATCAAATGTATTGTTATGATTACTTAGCAAATTTTTCGTATTAAGTTTTATAGTTTAAGCAATAAAATTTTATATACATGATGGGGAAAAAGTTGGTCTAGGTCCTAGCTGCTTAATAAATAAATGTAAGGGATGCTGCTAAACATACATTCATTAGTAAAGGTCTAGATAATATTTTAATAACTTATTCAATAAAAATCAATGTATAATGATAGCCTATAGCTCAAAACGAACTTCATGTGGTTTGGATATTTTTTGTGTAACTACGTCCACTTATTTGAGTAGAAAACAGGTTTTATACAAAATGTGTGTGCTTTAAATATTTAAAATATTGGACCAGTTTATTTTTACTAAAAAATAAATCTTGATGTTCCGGAAAGAAGCAGCGTCGCAGTGCTCGGGAGGAGGCAGCCGATCTTCAACATTACCGCTGCCGCATCGCCTTGGCGTCGAGAGACAGCATAGCGCGAGGTCTGACCGCGATGGATACTACAGGTTTATATTATTTCCTACTTTATGGACGACGTAAAATAAGCAGGAACCTGCATTTCTTATAAATTATATACTGCTTTAGGGGCCTATTACCCTAGTCGGGCAATATTAAGTGATATTCGGATATCGGCTAAACCATTTTTCCACCACTAGAAAAACCTTTGAATACCGCAGTTTACTATGCAATACTAATTCCACATACAGATTAGTTACGCAAGGGTTGACTTTTCAATAATTAGATAACTATTATACAAGGAGCTTAAGTAATGGACCGTTTAGACGGGGCTTTAGGGGATTTGGCCCCGTCTAAATGGTCCATTAGTCTATGTAGTACATACTAATTCCATGCTTTTATCTAAAGAATAGAGTTCGCCCAGCGATACGGAAACGGCGGAAAATTATAAAAATCTTCAGCTAGCAACATGAAATACTCTGAAAAAAAGGGATTTGATACTTTTGAATTTTTATGTTAATTGATTTTGTTGATAGGAGTAGTAATGTAGGATTATGATAACATTTCAAACTGGAAAACATTTCATTTCAGGCAACATGAAATATTCATGTTGCCCGATGAATTTTTTTTAAATTTGCCGCCATTGCCTTGTGCCACGACTCGCTGGCCAAACTCTACTATTACAGTTAGAGATATTTTCTATAAAATAAAAAAAACTGCACAGAAATTATTTTCTCATTCCTCTGATAAAAGTAGAAACTGATTATTGAAAAATCATCTAAATTAAATTTGGATTAAACGGTGGAGTCATAACTCTTTGATGTTTTAAACTTCTACCTATTTACTCGTTGTAAATTGCTGGCCATTTATAATCATAGCCATATTCAAAATTATGACGAAAACATTATACCTATATATATTTTTCCCGCTATTAGTTCAGTCATTTTTTTTCATAAAACCTTGTTCTTTTTAGTTTTAGATTAAAATAATTTAGTAAAATGAAAAGACTTAATCATTGTTATATTTTTAGTGATCGCAATGAGCTGATGCGCGAACGTGAGCGGGAGCGAGAGCGGGGTTACTTGAGTGACCACAACTCCAGGTTTGTTGTTTGTGTGTTGTCAATAATATAATTTTATGAATAACCTTTGATTAACAGAATAAGCGCAAAAACAACTCGAAAAATTAGAATATTGCATTTTACCTTAAACTTATTGTAAAAATAAGCACATACAGGTAATATCTACTGGAATCTTTGAAGTAGGTATATGATTAAGTTTGTAAGTAATGATTTACTCATACTAACTGAAACGTTATTCTGGGCACCCTTAGAATAATGCTCCATAATTTTAATTGCTTTTCTATCTGTGCGGGCCCTAAAGACTATTTATGACATAGCAGTATAATTGACTAGAGTAACGAGAAGATATACGGAGTGAACCATAAAAATATCTGTAGATATTTAGTTTTCGGATCCATAAATTAATATTATTATTGCAAATAATAAACCTGTTGTTTCTTCGTTTGTTAGGGTTGCTTAGAGTAAACAACCTTGAATCAGTATGACGAGGTGCTAACTCGCTATAAAGAATCACCAAGATTTACTCTACAAAACAAAAACAACTTGTTAGGGCTTTAAAGCGCCAAAAAATGTATCGTTATGGTTTAAACTTACTTTTTTTCTTTCTATAAAAAGGTACAAGCTTGTCCAAATGTCCACCTGCTCCACATTAAAACGATAGCTATTATTTTTAATCGGTAATGAATTTTCTACAAACCAAACTGTATGAATAACAGTATTCTAATTCAGCCTGACAGATTTCCTTATAAACTGTCTTATAACCGTGTTTCTGACATGTTTTGTGAGCAAATCGTTAAGAACATTTCGATAAGTTTGTTATTTAGAGATAAAGAAAAATGCCTCGTTGGTCTAATGGTCGCAAGCGCTACTGCTGAGCATGAGGTCTTGGGTTCGATTCCCGGGTCGGGTAAATTGTTATTGGGTTTTTCTATCTGGAATTTCTCAGTAGCAGCACGTAGTCTGGATCTGTACCCGGTTGATGGCAATAGGCTCGCCCCCTATTACATGGGACTTAAACATAACTGGCGAAATGTGGGTGTACCTACTACAGGTACACCTCTGCCCAACCCTTCGGGGAAACAAGGCGTGATGTTATGTTATGTTAGATAAAGAAAACCATTCTTTAGCGGCTTTACAGATAGCAACAGCTTTTCCGCAAATTTTCAGTAGTTAAATATAGATCGTGAAAATAACGCTTCGTTTCATTTGTTTCAGGGACAGGGTTCGAGATCGTGATCAAGGATATCTAAGCGATCATCAATCAAGGTTAGTACCTACACAGTTTCAAAAAACATTACCCTCCTTTGGGCCTTCCCCGCAGTCGGGTAAACATAACTATTACACCGCTTAATAATAATTCAGCTATAGCTAGCTCACATGGTTATTCACATGTTGGATGTGGATATAACTGTCACTGTGCCGATAGTCCTGACGGCCAATGGCATAATAGCCAAGAGAATTGGTCAACACCTGAGGAGGCTATCGTTAGGCAGCTGGATCAAGGGCTTGATCCAGAAAGCGTTACTTCTGAACACGGCACGTATCGTTAGGAGGTTTGTCTCTTAGGAGCCCTAACCACCGGTAGCTTGGAATCTGTTCCCGATACCGGTGGGTCACTATTTTTGTATATTTTTTTTATAATAATATTTAAAAACTCAACTTATGGTTTATGACATTTATTTCTCAAAAACAGAATACAATGATTCACTTAGAATAAGAAACACTGGTTGCATACATATAAAAATGTTCGTCCCTTGGAACGAGTATCGGAACGGTATGTTTGAAGTTGGAAGTAGATATTGTTGTGTAATCATTAACTTATAATTATGTTAGCAGAATAATCTATGTTAAATAAAAGAATTTGAGTTTATAAGGTATTTTTTTTAATATTTTTACTTGATGTAGCAAGTCTGAAAAAAAAATTGGGACTATGAGTCCATATATTCTATGAGTCCAATCATAGTTGCTATTGAAAGCATAATTACTTCTTTTTTGCTTTTTTTATTGTTTAATTATGCATTCAGTTTTCGTTTTTATTATTAATATTAAACTTTATGTAAATATTCAAAGTTATTATGAAATACTTAGAATAAGAACCTAATTGAAAACTTTTCATTATGTGGAATTTTAATTTCTTTTAAATCACGTTTAAATGTAAAGTCATATAAAAATTAACTATAATTCAGCTTTTATTACATTTATTAAGGAGCCATCTTAAATCGGGTAGAAAATAAAGATTTTATTAATGATACTGCTGCCATTTGAATTAAGTTTAAAGACGAGGGTTATTTCAAACCCAGTGTTACTTTATTTAAACCAGCTTTATTTACGAGTGCTGTCAAACTTTTGTGGTCACTTACATTTGGATGCATTGGAGTGCCTAACAATTATTGCTTGAATATCTAAATGGTTAACTTCACCAAATTATATGCGTTCTTTTGTCAAATTAGGTAATAATAATAAAAATACGCTGTATCTCTACGTTGACGTCGTGGTAGGGCTTGCGCGCTCCGAATTCCAGATCTATTCCGGTAGACATTTTTTTGCCGGAACAGATCTGGGATGAGGAGCCAGACCAAAGGAGATACAGAAACCCGCAGGGCAGCATGTGGCGAGCTGTTGGCCAGTAGCGACCCCACGGACCCTAACTCCCGGGAGAAATTTTGTTCCTCATCTCGGCTTGCCTTTATTGGCCGGCTGGAGTGAACACTGGCGAGGAATAGAGCTCCCACTTCTTTCTTGCCTTTATTGACTGGCTTGAGTGGAGATTCGCAAGAGCAAATGCTAGCAAGTGCTCGGAGGAAGAAAGTATTCCAGTAAGATGCTGGTAAGGATCTTGACCGTACTTCCGGGATTGTCCTGATAGCCGTGGGATACCGCTCCACTCCTTATAAGCACCTCAGGACATGTTGCCCCCTTGTCACTACGACACTTTGTTCTAGCAACCGTTTTCGGGGGCCCAAGTGTGCAAGTAACCCCCTGCCATTTTACCTGTGTATTGAATATAAAATATTGGTCCGGCAGGGGCCATAGTCTTTCCATCGTTCTAGATAACCAGTTCACTTAGCCACCCAAACCCATAATCTAATATATTTGTTTCCATATCTTGCAATAGTCCTGCACCAGCCGGGGGTTGTCCTTGGGTGCACTAGCATAGTGCGTACAGGGGTAATCGTAGGTTGGTGCCTCGTTTCATTAAACACGTCTAACGGGCCTCTGCGAGTTGGCTTCGGCCCCTCGTACGCCTTCCAAAGGTCCGGGATTCTAGGGTCCCTAGAAATGTCAAAGACGTAATAAATAATAATTTTATTTGCATAAAAATGTGTGTGTAAATATTATACAAAGAAAGTGCATGCAAGATGATAAAAGAAGGTAAATTAAGTGCAAACATGTTTTTCACTACGTGACGTGCAAAATAATAGATTTATACAATTTAAAAAATATATTAAAAGTTGTCATAATTAATTAATAATAATAAAACAATAAAATCTTTATTGAAATAATTTAAGTTACAAAACCTATGAAGCCTCTGAAACCCAAACTAGGTAAAAACCTGTATGTCAGATTTCAGCTCCTTCTCCCAAATTAATTACATTATATTTTTTTATACAAATTTAGGATTTTTAAATGATAATTTTGAGCATGCAGAAATTACAAATAGTACTTTAGGGTATTGAAAATGAAGTGTGAAAGTAGTGTGTGGATGTGTAGTAAGGGTGTGTGTGTGGGTGTGTGAGGGTGTGTTCACTTTACCGAATAAAATATTTTTCTGTTTCTTCGTAGTTAAGAGTAAGAAGCCAGTTCTTAACCTTAGACTTGCATTCATGAAAAGAGAGCGGGTAAATTTTTAAGAATTTATTAATTTTATTGTAAATATGTACAGAAAGAAAACGCCTTTGACGTCTGGCTAATGCAGTACGTGTGTTTACGGAGTCAAATACATTAGTAATAGTACGTTTGTTGCTTAATTTATCAGGATCGTAATACGTAGACACATGAAGTTTGATAATAACCTGATAAACATAAAGCTGCCTCACAGTAAGAACCTGACACAGCTCATAAAGCGATCTAGTAGGGAATCTGTAGGGTTTAAATGTCATAGTTTTTAGCAAGGATCGCTGAGCTCTTTCTAGTTGTATGATATGCGTTTTGCATGCACCTCCCCATACTCCTATGCAGTATCCGATGACAGATTGAACAAGGGCATAGTAAACAGTACGAAGAAGTTCCAGGTTAGCTACATGCCTAAGATTTTTGAAAACCCATATTAATTTTCTAACACGTGACGAAATCATGTCTATATGTGGCTTCCAAGTTATGTTTTCGTCTAGAATCACTCCAAGATACTTAATTGTCTGAGTTTTATTAATATATGGACAAGAACAGTGCTGATTTAATGCCTCGCATGTGTGAAAACGAATCGCCATGTTTTTCTGTTTCACGTGACAATTCGTAAACTGAACCAATAGAGTTTTGGAAACGTTCAAAGTCAAAAGATTTTGCTTCAGCCACAAATGCACCCTAAGCAGTTCCTTTTCAGCAGTTTGTTGTACTTCGTCCCAAGTATCTCCCTTGAAAACTAGAGCGGTGTCATCGGCATATGTGAAAATTTTTCCGTTGTGGAGTGGTCAATTGACAGAGGTCGTTTATGTATATAATAAATAAACTGGGACCAAGAATACTGCCCTGTGGGACGCCGCAGGTGACAGATGCATCTGAGCTAGTATAACTATTTATTTTAACCTTTTGCTGACGACCCGAAAGAAAATCTTCGAAAATTCTAAGCACGTTCCCTCGTATACCGTATCTTTCTAACTTGTCCACAAGAATAGGGATCGAGACAGTATCAAATGCCTTCGCGAGGTCAATAAACACTCCTAGACAATTTTTTTTATCATCGAGATTTTGTGTAACATATTCTACCAAAGAGCTGACAGCTCCATCTGTACTTTTACCCGCTCTGAAACCGAACTGTGAATCGGAAAGCATATTATTATGCTCTAAAAAATTAATAAGTTGCTTATTCAAGACTTTTTCTAACACTTTAGAGAGCGCTGGAAGGACAGATATAGGTCTATAATTTGTAACACTGTCAGGCTCCCCACTCTTGTGGACAGGTGTTATGAGAGCTCTTTTAAAGACACTGGGGAAAACACCCTGTTCAACGCATAACTTAACAATCATGGTGAAGTGTGGAACTATAACGTGTTTTGACATTTTAAGAAATTTGTTTGAGACAGAGTCCCAACCAATGGCACTGTTGGTCTTCAAGTTCATGATTAGAGATTCGATTTCAGTTTCATCAGGTGCAAGCAGAACCATCGACTGTGAGATACGAGATATATTATAATTATAAGAATTATCTTGAGCGGTAAAAAAGATATTATCAGCTAGCAACTTTCCGGCACTTGCAAAATATTTATTGACTTCCTCAACAGCATCACATGGATTGGCCCGCTTATTAAGCAATTTTTCTGAAGAAGACTTCTGTTTGGTGGAGGTATTCGTAATAGATTTAATGGCAGACCAAGTCTCTTTATTGTTTCTTGCATTTTTTAGGAGGGATTTTTCATAACTTCTTTTTAACCTTCTCAACAAGGCATTACAAAAATTCCTATAACGTTTATATGTCACTTCAAGAATTTGATCATTAGGATATTTTTTTAAACTTTTGTGTAATTTGTCGCGATGACGAATGCAACGCAGTAGTCCAGGTGTTATCCATGGCTTTAGTGTTTTCTTACGCCCAGACACAATATTATACTCATAGTATTAGTGTTTATTGCTGCCGACAAATTATCGATAAAGAGGGTCGCAGCTAGCTCAGCATCAGCCGTAGGAGAGATGAAAGAGAAATCTGTCGATTCTAGTTGCTTCAGAGCCAACACATGGTCGGTTTTAACGATATTATTGCTTGTCAACTGCTCACGCTTATAGGATATACTGAGAAGAACTGAGTCGTGGTCTGTTACAGTTGACTCAACTACAGCGACTGTTGCCGGCAAAGATGTTTTAATCATTATATGGTCAAGGCAGTTATTGATTCTGGTTGGAAAAGTATGCCCTGGCAGAAGCCCTAATTCAGCTAAAAGATTTAAGTATGATGAGCTATTTCGATCGATGTTATTTTGTTTTATATCTATGTTAACATCGCCGATAATGACAATATTTTTGATTTTACAGGGTCGAAGTAATCGGTCAATTGAATTCAAAAAGTTCTCAATACAATAAATAGATGGGGACCTGTAAATGGCTAAGATAACAATATTAGCATCTATTCTAATTAGCAAAAAATTTGCACCTACCGGATCAGGTTCTTCCACCGTACAATTAATTCCATGTTTGACGTATATGACGATGCCATCATTCTGGTTCAGACTTTTCTTTGAGAAATAGTATAAATAATTGTCCATTTGTGGAGGTGGTTTATCCTCAGACAGCCAGCACTCTGTCAGAACGATGACGTCAGGTTCAAACGTAAGCCTAGTCAAATGTGCAGTAAAACCATTTATATTTTTATAAATACTGCGGATATTTTGGGAAATAACAGTCAATGATCGAGAAGTGGATTCGATTAATGTGCTACATGTTTCAGCGTCACATTTATAAGAGTTAGCCACTGAGAGGTTATCAAGATCCTGAATAATGTTATTTAATGAAGCCATTTGTAATGTTTATATTCGTTCCAATAGTTGGTTTTATCGAAAAACATTATTTCGGCACTAGGTAATAGTGTGACTACACATGAGTTTTGTAAGCTTTGTATTGTATTATGTGTGTTCCAGAAGTGTAGTGTATAGAGTGTATTGTAATTATAGGTATAACAACATGAAATATATTGAGTGTATAATCGTTTTACATAAAAAATAATTATTATATTGTTAAAAAACAGTTTAAGTGGAAAAAAATAGCATGCGAAATTGTTAATTATTATGACAAACTGAAAATTCAAATCGGCGGTAAACTGTAGTAGCGGAGGGCTTACATCAAAAAAGTACAGTCATAGTTTCTCTTGCTGTTCTATCTCATGAAGCATTTGTTCCGATTTTACTAGAATTTGTTTAGCTCCTGTTATTTTCCTCAAGAAAATATTACCACTAGAGGTCCAGCAATACTGGTACTCTTTCAATTTTGCAAATTCCTTAGCAGCAAAGAATAGTTTTCTTGAGCTCGAAGGGAGGTGCTCCGATATGAAAATTGGTCGGCGCTCACCGCCCATGCCAATGCTCAAAGTACTAAGGCGGTCATCGTTTACATGTTTTCTGTTAAAATTTCGAACAGCGGATAATAACTCGTTTTTCGTTTGTACGTTAGAAAACTCAGCGACGATGGGTCTGACAGTGCCTGGTTTCCCCGGGAGGCGGTATACGTCACGGACATGTGTGCTATTTAGCGTGACATCGACTGCTGAGCCCACCTTAGTAATGATTGTGTGGAGGTGCGGGGCTGCTTCGTTCTCTTCGGCCGGTATATTTCGGATCTCAATGCTGGAAGTTCGAGATATACGCTGTAGGTCCTGTATTTTTATTTGTAGATTTTGTATAGTATGTCCGAAAGCTTGTTTTTCTTTTTGCAGCGTATCAATTTGTTTTAACATGTCATCGTACTGTTGGTTTATAAAGGTAACGGTTTTTTCTATTTCAAGGTTCGACTTTTGAATTGCCAAGTTTTGAAGCTTGATCTCAGCAATTTCGGATGATAGTTTGCTTAATGAAGCTGTTTGATCGTTACAAAATTTCGCTAAACTAGCTTCTTGATCGTCTTTCCATGACCTTAGCATCTGATGAATTTCCTTTTTAAAATCTTGGAATTCGGTACTCGAAAAGGACCCTGTGCGCTGCTTATGCCGCAACGTAACATTAGCATTATCACATGAACTCTCTGACAACAGTTGTGGCTGTGGATTATCCGAAACAGTCAAATCTCGTACCGTTTTTGACGTGTTTAACGGAGGTGAGCGGGGCACGCGTGACATTGTGGCAAGAGGACCGGTGTAAAAATAAGCCGAAGTACTCACGTTTGTAGGTTCACAACAGCTTAATGAATGGGCTGCGATATATTTGCACACCAAGCACCTACGACGCGGTAGCAATCCTCATGCAAGCGAGACAGCAATTATGTCCACCGCACTGGTTCCGCGAGGGAGCCCCGTTCGGGGGACACGCTCGGCTCAAGTTGCCGCCCGCAGCAATAAAATGTAGCACTTAATGTATGTGAAATTGGTCACTGGTGACTTATTTCTATGGGTTAGAATGGTGTGAATACTAATTAATCTTTTTTAAATAAACAAACACACGTCTACACTTGGTCACGGTATCGGGCGAAGGGGGGGAAGGGAATTATGAATGGGTTATTAAAATTATAGAGTGAAATCATTATTATTATACAAGGAAGCTCCAAATAAATCTAATTACTTATGTCAAGTCAAATTCCTTTTCGTTAAGGAACTCAGTAACGCTATAATATGCTCTGGCGGTCAAAAAAGTACGAAGTTTATTTTTAAACATAGATTGTGGTAGTTCTCTCCAACTTTTAGGAACTTTGGTATAAATGTCTGGAGCCATACAGTATACACTTTTGCGCAGGGTCGTCTTAGAGGATTGGAGACAAAGTTGATCATTGTCACGTCTTTTGCGTGGGACTATGTCGACTAGACGCTTATAGTAATGCGGATTCGACTTAACAAACACAGCCACAGTTTTTAAAATAAGGCACACAACTATCGGTCTTCTCAAGTTTAAACATCGCCCGTAAACATCTTTTTTGAAACTTGAATGCTGATTCTTTTTCCGTCGAGTTACCCCAAAATATTAGCCCATAGCGTAGACGGGATTCTACTAAACCATAGTACGCTGTAATTAGAGCATCCGTATATAATGTGATTGAAAGTGTTCGTAAAGCCTTTATGGATATACTAAGTTTTTTACATAAAGTCTCAATATGTGCTTTCCAGTTTAGGTTTTTATCAATCTGGAGACCAAGAAATTTTGTAGTTAACTTCTTCTATGTTTTCATTGCAGTATTGTATGTTTAGGTTCATGTTAGGTAACCGTTGCGAAAAATGTATAGTCTTCGTTTTCTTTAGGTTTATTTTCAAATTGTTTCTCTGCATCCATTGTATAGCTGATTTTAAGAAATTATTATTATCATTCTCATACGTCTCTACACTTTTACAAGATATATTCAAAGTACTGTCGTCCGCGAATTGGGTCACCAGTGCATTAAGGCATGTCATTAATTTACAGTTTAAAAATAAATGGACCCAACACGCTTCCCTGCAGTACCCCATGTTCTACTTTACGGCCTGACGATCGATAAATCTCTTCTTTCTTCTTTACGGTATTGATATGTCTAATTTCAGTAATTTGATTTCTATGTCTTAAATATGATTCGATTAAATTAAGGACATTGCCTCTTATGCCATAAGCTTCCAACTTTTTTAATAGTGTACATGTACGTGGTCAAATGCCTGGGTCAAATCACAGAATATGTCAGAGACTGGGTTTCGTTTGTCAATAACATTATACAAAAAGTCATATATGGCCATATTGGTAGTCCTCTGTTGTCAAAAGCCTTTCTGTTCTTCACATAAAATATTTTGTTTTTTAACGAATTCAGACAGTTCTTTGTATATATATATATTTCTCAAATATTTTTGATATGACTGGAATAAGTGCAATAGGTCGGTAGTTTTCCATTTGATCTCTATTTTCTTTCTTAAGGAGAGGTTTTATGATAGATGTTTTTAATGCAGACGGATAGACACCTGCGCTTATACTTAAATTTATTATATGACTTAGATGTCCACATATTTCCACTGATACATGTTTTATTACTTTAGTGGAGATATCATCCATCATAGCCTACGCTGCCTGTATCGTTTAATGACATCATAATTGTATGTATATCTGGTGGTACGCTGGGTGCCATGAACATAGATTTGCTGTTCCAATCTGAATTAAGACAATTGGGATTACTGGCAACGTGTATTTGTGGTTGGATTTTACTAATGAAATGGTCATTAAACGCTTCCGAAATTTTCTGGGGACATGATATTAAGTGATTATCTAATTTGATTTTATGTTTGCCATGTTTAGGTAAATTATGCTTAGCACGGTTAATTATTTTCATATGGTGGTAGGTATAGAATTAGCAATAGGTGGCCTGATAATTTATAAATTATACAGGGTGTTTGGCGCATGGACCGACACAATTTTTTCAGGGATTTGGGAGGTCATTAGCTAGGTTCTAGCTAAGTTCAAAATAGCTTTTAGTTTTTTTTTATAATTAATTTAGAAGTTGTAAAATTTCATTCATTAAATACAAAAATTAACTTTGGAAGCTTGTAAGGAATTTTCTTGAAACCAGTTGTATAAAACAAAGATGTTTTTAGATTTAAAGGACTTTGGAGAATGCAACAAAATTTGTTTTGTGCCACTACACCCACAAACAAAAAAGTTATTTCAAATTAAAGGACACATTTTGGGAATTTTTTTCATTTTAAAAAAATAATCATATGTAACCAACCGTGACATTTGGGACAAAGGGTGTATGGGTAGAACCTAGCTAATGACCTCCCAAATCCCTGAAAAAATTGTGTCGGTCCATGCGCCAAACACCCTGTATATTACATTTTTTATTTATTTATTTAATTAAAATCATAACTGGCACAAAATCTTCAGCATTTATTGATAAAGCGAGCAATAAACCAACAAACATTTTTTTCAAGGAAGATTATGGGATTAAATTAATTATCAAGAGATTTTGCAACTTCTCAGTAACAATATTTTTATTTCTTTAAACTTCACGCACATAGTAAGGTACAAAGGCGGACTTAATGCCTTAGGCATTCTCTACCAGTCAACCAAGGGTGAGAACAGATAATAAATCATTGTATTCTTAACTCATTAATTTATTATTAATGCTCAAGAAAGAAAACAAAGAAAAATAGGTTTATTTTTCACAGAAACACGAGCATACAAAAAAAACAACAATATAAACATAGAAAATATTCGGCAGCTGCACTTTATGACTGTGACAAGAAGGATTCCTCTCAGCATAATGCTGTGCTATGGGGGACCCACAGCATAGCGTACGGAAATCAAGCCAGTAAATAAATATTAATACAGAAAACACGCAATTATTAAATTTAATTGGTGCTTATCTACATTAAGTCACCCAATCTTTTCAGACCACACAAGCCATGACTTACTTGGTATGCCATGTAAAAGTGAAGATATTCTTCTTTAGTTTAGGGCGGGTTCAGAAAACCCGATCAATCTTAAAATTAATCCAGCTTTATCTATTTTGTTTACTTATTCCAAACTTAGCTTCTAGAAATACTTTTAAAGCAATAAGAACCTACAAGAATAGTTAAAGATACTAAAATGTTGAGTCCGTTCATTGTTATTATATGCAAAGTTAGTTATTTTGGGTCACTAGCCAGAGAAGTATGTAGGTAATTTTATTGTTACTTACTATAACATAGGTATAAACACAATAAAACCATATCCCAAAATACAATTTTACTAATTTAATAGGTATTTAATAATAACTATAAGCTAAAAGCTGTGTTTGTGTCCTTACCCTTATCATTGCACTATGGGTATTAATTTAAATTTTGAACTCTATATCGTCCCTAGAACTTACAACTTTATTGCGATCTTAAGCAAAAATACCCTTATCAAAATTACCAGCAGGTCACTTTAGTTTTATAGTATGCAACTAGACGAAAGCTTTGTAATTTACATACCTAACTTAGAAGATAATCTAAGTTAGATATGTAAACTACAAAGTTACTGTAAGAGTTACGTATTATTTTTTAGTTTCAACATAACATTGCTGACTATAAATGATAATGAAAGTATAATTAACTCAAGCGTAGATTACTGTCGTTAAATAAAATTAGGTCCCCACCTATGAAATTGGCGTTTTTTTCTCACAAATAGAGACCCTCGTCACTTCTATGATTTAAAATATTCATCAATTGCTTGATATTATATCGAATAATGACCATCATAGACAACTACCAATAGTAAAAAAACCTTAATACTTATAGTTTTCTAAACATACAAAATACCTTAAAAATTACTGCTCTTTTTGTTAGCAGAAATGACCACTATTTGTTTTAAAACTTCGCCAAAACTTATTTTTGTCGCTTAATCTAAGTGGCATACGTTATCTTAGTTTTTAAACACTAGTGCATACAAGTTCAAAAATATTAGTGTTCATGGTTGTTAAATAAATTAAGAAAATGTTAGTATGAAAAATGCAACTTCTTTAAAATTCTCCATAAAAAACGCTGATTTCATAGGTGGGGACCTAATAATAGGGGTTAAAGTATGAAATTGCCGTTTTATTGTAATAGGTACTTCGAATTGACATAGAACCTTCATGGTTTGAGATTTTTGAGTGAATTTTTTTTTCACATGGTACCATGAAGTTCTTCTTTTAAACAATGTGCAACATTCGATTATCGACTTTCAGTTGTTTTTTTTATTCAGCTTAGACAAGAAAGATGGATACTTCGAAATTCGAGTTATTTTTGAATACGAGTTCCGACGTGGAACTAACGCGGCAGAAACAGCTCGCCATATCAATGTTGCGTTTCGAGAGGGGATGGAAACATTAATTTGAAGAACGAACCACGTGGAAGACCACACAGGTGAATAACAATTAATTGAAAAAGATGGTAGAAGCCGATCCGAGCCAAACTACCCAGGAATTAGCGGCATGGTTTAACGTTACTTTACCAACAATATTGACTCATTTTCGTCAAATCAATAAAATAAAAAAATATGAGAAATGGGTGCCTCATGATTTGACTGATCTGTAGAAAGAAACGCGTGTTGAAACTTATGTTGCCTTGTTGAATCGGTACAGAAATGAAGGAATATTGAATCGAATTGTGACGTGATGAAAAGTGGATTCTTTACGATAACCGTATGCGAAAAATGCAATGGCTGGCCCCAGGACAAACGCCGCAACAGTGTCCTGAAGCAAAGCTCACCAATAAAAAGGTAATGGTAACTGTTTGGTGGTCTCGGCATAGTGTTCTTCCCTATAGCTTTCTCCGATCTGGTCCAGCAATAACGGCAGATGTCTACTGTGCCGAACTCCGAACAATGATAGCAAAACTAGCAGTGAAACAGCCCCGACTCATGAATCGATCTTCACCATTATTGCTCCATGATAACGCGAGACCTCATACAACAAGAGGAACCGTTTTAACTCTACAGGAACTGCAATTAGAAACCATTCGTCACCCTCCGCATTCGACAGACCTTGCTCCAACGGACTACCATTTTTTTTCTGATTTGGACAATTTTCTACGTGGTAATAAGTCTTCTTCTCAGGAGGCAGTACAAAATGCTTTCACACAGTTTGTCGAATCTAGATCACGAGAGTTCTATCGCAAAGACATAAATGACCTTCCTATTAAATGGCAGCAATGTATAGATAATAATGGTAAAAAAATATTTAGTTAATCAAATTATTTTGATTAAATAAATATGCTAAATTTAAAATAATAAAAAGGAATTTCAATTTTTTTAGTACAAATAGGTAATTTCATACTTTAACCTCATTTACGTCACACCATTCACGTTGACACGATTTTCTAATAATGCTCCGCGTCTGAGGGTTGATTTCTGAAATATGAGCCCTGGCTTAGTTTGGGAATCAGTTTCAGTACCTTTAGTAAAAATAAATAAATACTTTATTTATGTACCCAATTCTTGTGAATTGGTCTCATTTGTGATAGTAAACTTTTATTTTTCTTTTACTTCACTATATTTACATGAAATTATATCAATAGGTAATTGTTTTAATAAGTATTTTATGTCAATCGGAACTTATTAGCAATAAGATACTATTATTTAAAATTGATATGTAGTTGCGAACTACGCATCAAAGACCTGACGTCACACAAAATCCTGACCTCACACAAATCCTGCATCGCGCGATTAGGGTTTACCGCGCGAACGATGTATACATATAAGACTATCCGACATCAATCGTTGGGCAGTTGCCTGCCAGACACGACACCCGTCTGGTCGGTGGATCCTCACTTTTCTATAGAGGATGAGTGAACTTTACACCCTGTGCACGGACACCCGTGCACAGGGTGTAAAGTTCACTTACACTCTCATCATTTTAGAGGAATGAGGGTTCATGCCTCTAAAATTACATTATATTAAAGTCAAATGAAGCCTTAATTTGTTAACAGTATGTTAATATTTGAACTGAATGACTGATGCATGTTTTGATGACACAACCTGTGAGTTAAACCGCAACCAATCTAAATAATGGTAGCGTTATCCCTATTTTTAATAGGAAACTACATTAATTCAATTGCATTTAATTAAACGTTAGTACAAACAGTTATCCAGTAATGAATTGCCTGTGTTACAAAAATATACAACACAAAGTTAATTGGATTAATTAAAATGTCTCATTGCATATGCATTTGTAAAGAATAACCAGTAATTTATTGGGATTATTGAACTCTGACTAATTTTAATATTTCATAAATTTTCAAAGCATTTAAGCATAATAACTAATAAATGAGTTATAAATAGCTTATCTATGTAGAATAGATATGAAAAGCTTTTACCCACTTCAATGCGGCAAAAACATTCGTTTGACTTACATAGGTTTTAGACCAGATAAGGATTCAAAACTGGCCTGAACGCATTTTGGTATCCTTAAAATAGCTTCTTTTTGTTAGTTATCATATCAGGCAATGAGCTAGATACCTTCATCCTACATTGAATCCGGTTAAATAAAGATACATTAACATATTCACAATGACCGCTCTAAAATTACTATTTAGTTCATTAATTTGCCATTGCGTAGTGAGCAATAGACGAAAAACGCGTGAATGTTTTTTTTTTCGTTATTGTTTTTTTAAATAAAATTGTAAAATAATTATAAATAAACTGTACATAATTACTATTTTAACTGCAAGTTATATTATGACGTGTACTGATTTTTACATAAATAATGAAGGGTAAAAAAAAACAATTCAACTACGCATGTAAACGAATAAAAGGCAAATGGTGAAACAGTGAAAGGTAGGTATACTACTGTCTATAGGCAATGAAACGGATGGTGAAAAGCGACAATAAAAACAGTAATAAGCCCATGGAACTTATATTAACTTACCTATAAAACTAAAATCTATTTTAAATGATAAGAAGCCGATATGTAGTTTAATGATTTAAAATATAATTTGAATTTTATGTTATAACGTGAGAAAAACAATATTAATTGATGATGTATTCGGTGAATTATTTAATTGACCAATTTATTATGAAACTTTCAAAATAGTCTCGAATAATTTAAGTAGGATTCAGTTGAACCATCCGCGTACTGAGAATTACTCGTAAAATTGGTCAATTAAGTTTTTACTAATGGATGAATTCACGAATTCGTTCGAAACGGATAAAGACAAAATTCGATTTTTGAACAGAGATCCGGTCATCGCATTAGATATCGTGTACAAAATGCACGAAGATTGAATGTGCCAGCCGGTCCTTTGTTGCACATACGCATTAGCGCGAAAAACCTTTTGCGGAATTCCATTGCGTGAGCTTTGTCATCCCTGTCAGGTAGGTTTTGTGTAGGGGTTTAAAGCTGAAAATGTGACTGCGGAAAGAGCGTGTCGGTATTCAATCAACCTGTACGTATATCACATAAATATGTTTACGAGAGACTATTCAAAAGTACCTACAATTTAAACTGGAATTCATTCTGCGAACTCAAGTTACATAACTAATTAGCAATTTGGTTTTAGAAGGGAGCTTTTTGATTCATGAATACCTACTTTATAATAAGGAATTCTCAACTTGGCTACCGTAAGGAGAGTTAAAAAAGACCACCTGATAGCCTATTTGATAACATAAAAATAATTATATTGTTTTCATAATAATTATATCTAATATTAATAAAGACATTTAAACATACTTACGATTCATGAAACAAAGCAAACAACATCGTAATCTTCTTGTTTTAATCAACTGCTTAATCTTTGCTCGGTCTAGTTCTATCATATACGGTACGACAGGTCGTACGCGGTATGACAAGCTTGTTTGCAAAAAGAAAATTATTTTCATAGAAAACATTTGCACATTGTGATATTGCAAATATCGTAATGGTAAAACGACTGTACTTAACTACGATATATTTTCGTTAGTGTTTTGTAATTTTATTTAACCCAGTAATTAGATAAAATAAATAATTTTCTTAGATGTGTCAAACAGTACCCTAAGAGCGTAATCCACGATCAATCAGAATCGGAATCGGTTTGAAACAGATTGCTAATCCATTGCTTCATACTGTATACCTTGTATCACGCACTGGCTGAATCAATTATTGGTTAAGGCTTGGGTGGATATGGTCTTACATTCCCTAAACACTTAATAGTTATTTGTGCAACAAGAGAGCAAAGTTGTTTTTTACTGCGAATGTTGATTTTGAATCCCGAGTAAGCGAAGGATTCTAGGTTAGAATCCTGAGCGCGGCGAGGGGTTCAAAGACACGAAATGCAAATATCTTTGCTCTCGTGTAACACATACAACTTTTCACCTCAGCAGCGAAAACATACAACATGTAAAAAAAAAACATGTCCGATCCGTGAGGGTGTTATTAGGTATCGTACTGTGAGCATATTTATGTGGAAATTTTCAGGAAAAAATGTAACAGAATCCTCACATTTTTATTCAATGGTAAATTTTAACCATTTTTTTTTGAAAAAAAAAAATCAGGGTAAGTACCCCCGTCATGCACGAAGTTCCTTCTTACGTATGATTTAAAACAGAAACAAAATTGTTGCAGCCACCATCTTGGATTTACATTTTGACGTCACTATCGACTTAAGCACCCCCAAAAACTATGAAAACGATACCCACGATAAAAACTTGAAATTTTTTACAGCCGCCATCTTGGATTTATATTTTGACCTCACTATCGGCTTAAGCACCCTCGAAAAATATGAAAACGACACCCATGACGAAAAATGTGAAAATTTTCGCAGCCGCCATCTTGGATTTTATTTTGACATCACTATTGGCTTTAGCAGGAGGAGCTCGTGGCTAAGTAATAACTGCCGCACGGGTCGATCCATCAGGTTAAGCTACGCTTGCCGGGGTTGTTCTGTGGATGGGTGACCATCTTTACATACCGAGACTCCTCCGTGCCTCGGAAAGCACGTTAAGCCGTTGGTCCCGGCTGTCATTCGTGGATCTTTGACAGTCGTTACGGGTCGTCAGAAGCCCGAAAGTCTGACAACCAGTCTTACCAAGGGTTATCGTATCACCCAGTTACTGGGTTGTGGAGGTCAGATAGGCAGTCGCTTCATGTAAAATACTGGTATTCAGCTGCATCCGGTTAGACTGGAAGCCGACCCCAATATAGTTGGGAAAAGGCTAGGCAGATTGATTTATTGAAAAAATAAATATCGTTTAAGGTCCAAAAGAGAGATGCATTCGTGCTATGTTCAATTTGAAGTCGACCAACAGCTGTATGCCATTATTTAAAAAACACAAACTATTAACTCTACGATCTCTGTATGTTTTTGAAATTGCGACATTTGTTAGGGTAAATCAAGCTCTATTTCCACGACTAGCTGACACCTTCTCCCGTAACAGACGTGACAAAAATCAACTGTGTTCGCATACGTCAAAGACGGTATTAATGGGAAATAGTTATTTGTGCAACAAGAGAGCAAAGTCGTTTTTTGCTGCGAGTGTTGATTTTGAATCCCGAGTAAGCGAAGGATTCTATAATTGAATCACGAACGTAGCGAGTGATTCTAGGTTAGAATCCTGAGCGCTGCGAGGGATTCAAAGACACGAGATGCAAATAACTTTGCTCTCGTGTAACACATACAACTTTTCACCTCAGCAGCGAGAACATACAACATGTAAAAAAAAACCCTGTCCGATCCGTGAGGGTGTTGTAAGGTATCGTACTGTTAGCATATTTATGTGGAAATTTTCAGGAAAAAAGAAAAAATAATCCCTACATTTTTTTTCAATGGTGAATTTGACCGAATTTTACATTTGGTGCGGGCGGCGGCCGTCGTTTAGCGGGTATCTAAAAGTCATAAGTTATGAATTTTGCAATTTTTTTATTGATTTGGGGTAATTTTGGAACTAAAAATGTGAATTTTAAATACCAATACAATTTTACTATCAATAATAATCAAAAAAATACTGTTTTGTAATGTTACTGCCGTACCATATGCTCATTTTCCCAAGATTTTCGGATCGGACAAGGTTTTTTTTTACATAAGCTTCATCACCTCGTATTTTGCAGCCACTATCTTAGATTTATATTTTGACCTCACTATCGACTTTAGCACCCTCGAAAACTATGAAAACGACACCCATGTCGAAAAATGTAAAAATTTTCGCAGCCGCCATCTTGGATTTTTATTTTGATTTCACTATCGGCTTAAGCAACCTTGAAAACCATAGAAACGATACCCATGACGCAAAAATTTGAAAATTTTCGCAGCCGCCATCTTGGATTTACATTTTGACCTCACGGTCGGCTTTGGCACCCTTCAAAACTATGAAAATGACACCCATTATGAAAAATGTGAAAATTTTCGCAACCGCCATCTTGGATTTTCATTTCGACCAAATTCACACTTACTATCTCTCTCTTTCTCTTTGAATTAGAAGAAGACAGTCGCAAGCGCCTTTGCGATATCTGCCACTGCACTCTTACCCCAAGCCGCTTAAGAACTTCGTTCCAAAAATTTAATAAAACAGAATTTAAATAAAACCTTAACAGATGATTTGCAATTTTAATGTTTTAAGTATATCCGAACGTTTTATTGTTTGTTTCTTTTTTGGGCCTAGTAGATAGATATGGAATTTTGAAATAGAACTTCGAATCGATTTGTTTCTATCTCTCGCTTTTTTCGTATCGAAGTGAAAGTGACAAAACTAATTGAAGTTTAAATCTTTAGAAGTTTGTGAGTAGACCCAACACTGCTGTCGGCATTAAAAAAAAAAAAAAAAAAGTTACTTTGTCTCACGCTCGCAGCAAAATCGAATTTTGCTCATTGTTTTTTGACAGCAAAACCTGCTTGTTTGAGGTGCTGAGGTGAAAATAAAATTATCTTTATCTTTGTCTATAGACAGCAAAATCTGCTTGTTTGAGGTGCTGAGGTGAAAATAAAATTAGCATCTTTCACATAAGGTTACTGAAACTACTTAAAGATAAAAAAACTAAGAAAACATTAAATATAATTATGAAAACTGTTAAAAATTTGTAAAGTACTCCCGATCCATCTTAAAAGTAAATATGCTTTACTACGAGAATGTAGCCATATAGCGTAGTCTGAACTGCCCTTTATCCGTTTGTTAGTTTTCGCTGGGAAAAATAAAGTACCGTATTACCTTACCCGGCAAATAATAGCAATATATCAGCGCCAGGCCTATCACACAATTGTATTAATCTAAGTTTTATTATTTTTCAGAACGCGTAAAACGCGTAAAAGTAATACGTAAAAAAATGTGGAAAGACAGCATTTTTCATTGCACCATCATAGGTATATCTAGTACTACAAAACCATAGTAGTGAAGTGATATTTCTCCACAGGGTTGTGTTCACCTAGCAATGTGGAAAAAGCAGTGTAACAATAAAGCCTATTCACAGAGGTTTAGTAATATGTCCTCATAAGCATTGAGGTATCTAAACGGATTAAGGAGATTCATTCCGAAAACAATAATGCTCAGTAGAATATAAGGAATTCCCCTAATCGGTATACGAAATTGTACCTACGTGTTTACGATACATTTATAGAGATAACGATTTCGATTCATCCCTCGCTCAACCACTTAGTAAGGGGCTTTATTTGAAAAATAACAATAGTTAGCGCGAGGAAAAATATCCCTTACAAAGTGGTCAGCTTACGAATTCGGCGTGTTGGGCTTTCTTTACACTCTTTCACATAAAAATAACACTTCTAGATACCCTTAATGGAACTGAGATAACTATCCTAGCTATATAAAATAGAGAGGATTAAATAGTTGAGTTATTGATTTATTTTAAATAGTATCTGAAGTAATAACAGTAAAGGGGTTTCGATGTAAAAAAGTACAATTTTCAGGATGGCAAGTTGACCTTTGTAGTACACTCGAGAGCAATGAATCCGGGTCACTTAAAGAATGTTAAAAATCTCGGAAACTAAAAATGATAGGTTAATGCAATAAATTGTATTTAATAGACAATGTAATACTCCTTAAATGAAAGTTAAAAAAATATGAGTCACCATACATTTTATTAACACAAAATTACATAAAGAAAAAAACTGCTGATCTCTCCTTAAAAACAAAAATAGGAAACATGAAATTTTTGAACTTTATTACGATTTTCTTGAATTTTAATACTTCGTATTGCCTCCTCGTGCTTCCATTACTGCGTTTACGCGGTTTGGCATGCTGTACACCAAGTTCCTTATACGATTTTGGGGAATATTCTCCCATTCCTCTGTGAGAGCAATTTTGAGCTCACGAAGCGTGATTGGGGGAGGGTTTCGTTGTTTTACGCATCTGCCTAGCTCGTCCCAAGCATGCTCGATCGGGTTGATATCCGGGCTGCGCGCTGGCCACTCCATACGAGTAATGTTCATCTCTTGAAGGTAGTCATTCACAATCCTACCTGTATGAGGTCGGGCATTGTCATGCATAAATATAGCATCCTCACCTAAATTGACCATAAATGGACCAACGTGATCATTGAGGATTTCTTCCACATATCTTTCGCTAGTTAAAGAGCCGTTTTCTATGATCACCAGCTCTGTGCGACTTTCAGAAGAAATTCCGGCCCACACAAGTACAGACCCACCACCGTAGGCTACTTTTTCTTCGATGCATGCTTGCTTGAATCTTTCCCCTGGTCTTCGATACACTCTGTGTCTTCCATCGTGCTTGTAGAGCATAAATTTTGATTCGTCGGAGAACATAACTTTTGACCAATCTTCAATACTCCAATTTACGTGGCTCTGGGCATATCTTAGTCTTGAAATACGATGCCCACGCTCCAGTTTAGGGCCGTTTGCAGGTCTAAGGGGTTTTAAGTTAGATTCAGCAAGCCGACGTATTACTGTCTATGCACTTGGGTTACTTCCTCCGAGGCGTCGAAACTGATTTGTGAGTTCAGTTCCTGTAAGAAAGCGATTTCGAAGCATGGTGTTCACCAAGTATCGGTCTTCTCGTGCTGTGGTACACCTGGTTCTGCCCGTTCCTGGTCTGCGTAGGTTAGAACCAGTTTCTTCGTAACGTCGGAGAACTCTTTGTACTGTTGACAGCGACACACCGACAGTCCTGGCTGTATCGCGCTGACTCCGGCCGGTTTCCAGCATTGTAAGTATTCTGGTGCATTCTTCAGGCGTAAGCGACATAATTTCAGCTTGAATAATGAATATAGAGCACTATCAACATGGTTTATGTACCCACATAAATGACAGATTACAAACAAAAGCAAAACCAAATGCTGTAATTTCGTAGTTCCATCTTCGAAAGTGGCCCTTTTTCAAATTTGTTTTTTTTATGATATAACTTTACAATAACTAAGAAGTTTTAATACCTTCGTTTAAGGAGTATTACATTGTCTATTAAATACAATTTATTGCATTAACCTAGCATTTTTAGTTTCCGAGATTTTTAGGATTCTTTAAGTGACCCGGATTCATTGCTCTCGAGTGTAGTTCATCTGCCAGCAGGCGTAGGTACTCGTAGGCCATTGATTTATTTATCGACACGCCTATATTTTGTCTGGCGGAGGGATATTAAAGTTGAACGCACTTCATGCCCAGCCACCGTTCATAGTTTTTTATGTTTTTTAAGTTTATGCATTTCTTCCAAATACTGATAAAAGCTATTTATTGGTTCTGAATTAGATCTGATTGAGATAGTTCGTAATACATAGTTTTTCATCGATTTTTTAATTATGTAGTATTTTTATTGACAATGCCATTGTGGGAAGTTAAGTAGGTATGTTTATTATACTGGCAACTCCTGATCAGTGAAATTAAAGCTACGCATATCCACTCTAAGTAGCTCTATTTCCACTTGTCGTGATTTCCTACTGAAAATTCTGAAATAAAAACTTATTAATCTAACATAATTTGTAATCCCTAGACTTACCACTGCATACAGTATACGCTAATCCCATGCGGTCGACCAAAAAGTCAACGCGTACACTTTTATCAATTACATTAGCTAACATATGTTATTTTCGTAAAGAAATGTTGATATTTCGTCCCACAGGACCCATTGTCAAGTAGGGTTAGGTATCGATCGTGCGACTCAGTTATTGTCGTAGTTATCGTTTTTCCTGAGTCACGTATGCTCCAGGGTATACTCTTGCTTGAGACAGAATTAGCCATTCGCGAACTAAGCAATTTTTGTGATACTAAAGGGCCGACAATAATTTATGATACTTTTGATATTATTACACAATTTCACGATCTATAATCCTGTTCCTCGAGGTCTATAAGGATATTAAGGCTGGCAAGTCGGACCTTATTAGATGAATGAATGATGGAAACGTTGAAGATGCTTTTGCAAATTATATGAAGGTATTTTGTTTTGTTGTGAGAGCGATGTTTAATAAAGTGCTTGACAAAAATTCGTAACAGTATTTTTTCTTTGGTCTCGAGCACAATGATTGATTAGGTAAAAGAATCCTCTGTGCCCGTATAAAAGACGTAAGTGAAAAAGGTCATATCATATTTATATCCTTCCCTGACTACGTATTTTGAAAATAAAATGCCTGTGCCTACTGCTTTCAAAACTACGGTGCTTCAATGAAAGGTATTCATGATCCTGTTATTACAAAATTGTTTTCGTCTTGCCTACATTAAAGTTTTTTGCTCTGAGTATGAATAAATGCATCACATAACTATTTGTGAAGATTCTTCAGGAATACAGCGAAGTTTTCTTCCTGTAAAGGCTCTACATCAGATCTACGAGCACCACTTTATAGACTCCAAACATTACGAGTATGTACGAGTATGTATGTGATACACATGACCAAACCTGATTTAAAAGAGTACCCCTACATCTTCCTGCATGAATAATACCCACTCTTGAAATGATTAAAGCCGGATTTTATTTTACTTTATTCAATATGAATCTTATTACCATTGCACTCGTAAAAGGGCATTTTATTCACTGAGTGAATAAAAACATTTTGAATTTAGAACAAACACAAACTACATAAATGAAACGTGCTGAAAGTACCTACTGGCTGGCTAGATGGAGCTATTCCGTAGAAACTATACAATTAAATTTAAATAATAAATCCCGCCTATTTTAGTTTGGTTCTTTTCTATCTGTTAACGTGGTTATTTTAATGTAATTGGAAATTCTATTAACATAATTATAATAAAATGAGTTTTTCCTGTGACGAAAATGAGACTGTGACTCCGGAATCATTTCGTTCTAAAGCAGCAATTGCTTATAGTAGATCATTTATTGCCACTAAAAATTTAATAAATATAAATAACATCACGCCTTGTTTCGCGAAGGCTTGGGCAGAGGTGTACCTGTAGTACACCCATATTTCGCCAGTTATGTTTTTAAGTTCCATGTAATAGGAGCCGAGCCTATTGCCATCAACCGGGCACAATTCCAGATTCCGAGCTACTACTGAGAAATCCCCGTTGAAAAAACCCAATAATACTTTGCACGACCTGGGAATCGAACCCAGGACCTAATGCTTAGCAGTAGCGATTGCGTCCACCAGACCAACGAGGCAGTCATATAAATACTACAACTACGACAGATGAATATAAATACTATATTACTGCTATTTATTTTCTCGTATCAATGGTAAAAAAAGAGTACACCACTCGTGAAAAAAAAAACTAGAAAAAAAAAATTTTGCTTGTTGTATAATCCTACTATTCCGCTAAAAGCCACAGTAGGAAATACCTAAAATATTGTTCCTAATGAGTCATTCAATTTAATTGGTTGCTGGTTTAAAAGGTTCATGTGCAGTATTATTTTCGTAGGCGTACAGTTTGTCTTGGTCTATTTCCCTTTTATTGAGCTGCTTTATAAAATGCGAGTCAAAAGTCGAATCGCTATTAATTTTTGTATCAACACTACAGCGTGTCAGATTAATGGCTCCTAGTTTTTTATGTTGTTTTAAATATAAAACAACATCAAAAACCAGGAGTTGTTAATCTGACACGGAACAATGGCGTCCAATCCCATTGGTCGGTTCATCCCAGTCGGGATACGTCCATTTTAAATTAGTTTAACTTTGGATGGATTGTTTATTTTTAATTTATCTGAGGCACGGAAAACGGAATCTTTACTTTGTACAGCTCAGTTGTTTGACATGAAATAACGGATAGATGCAATTTTGTGCAAGTATTTGTATCAGATTTAAACTACTGTAAACTTTTTGTTTTACTTATAATACAAGTGGACTATGTGTTCAGTTTTAGGTCCCTTTGTTCGTAGTAAATTCCAGTTTAAATAAATACATAGCAAAGGACAACGGGTGGAATTGGTCAGAATGGCGTCGGTTGATGAAACCTAGTCCATTTAGTAGTTCATGAATGTAGGATATTTTTTTACTATGGGCACCTTAAAATTGGCTGGCTCGGAAAAAAAGTCACACAATCCAAAAAAAATGTTAGGTTAGGTTTTACACATTTATCACAGTTCCGAGCCTGGAAATGAAATACGAAAACATTACCTACAGGATCATTTTAATTTGTATTCAACGTAAAATAGCGCCTGCGTTAATCTCAGCTACGAGTATTAAAGGCAGCACGACAATTTATAATGTACGTTATGCACAGTTTCGTGAGCGCATCCCGGTGCGCTTCATGCATCGGTGAGTCGGCCCGTGCGGCGTGGTACCGCCACTCAGACGGGTGGCGCGGTGCCCCGCCCCCCGGCCCGCGCCGCTCCCCCTGGGACTCACTCCCCAGCCTCCGCCATGAAGGCAGCCTTAACGACTCCGGCTACAGGAGCAACAGGGCTGACAGCTTCGAGCAAAGGTATGATATAGTTATACGCTGTAGATATTATTTCGAATGTTTTTTACTGCATAAACATCACTTGGCGGCGGGCGAGCAACATGACTGAATTTTTTAATATTTTAGTATAATATCTTTATATAATATACCTTTTCCATATAAAGTTAACAATGTATGAAAGTATTAAAGAGAAAATGCACTGTAAACCCTAACTTCAGCATGTCATCCCTGCCGTTTTACTCATTTATTTGTAAATTAAATATAATAAATACGGCCTCATCCGAAACTCAATGTTCATTTTAACAATGTATGTCACAAGAAGATTTGCAGTGAAATCCGAGTCCAAATGACGTTCTCATTACTGCCTATCGAAACCCGGCCCGAAATGTAATGAACGGATTTTGATTCCCCTTGACAGGCCCATTTTTAATACTTAATTCATTAGGTGAAATGGAAAATGAAAAGTTTCCAATACGACTAACTTTAACTTGTTCTGAAAGTAAAATTAATCGGTCGATTCAGTACCTACCTATATGCCGACGACATTTTTATGTTCGGTCTAATTAAGTCTTTGCTTTTGATTATAGTGCCGGATTTCTGAAGGACTAGGTTTTCAATTTAATCTGGTGGCAAATCTGACTGAAAATTTACTGGTATATATATATACCAGTAAATTTTTATATATAACATACGTCGCTTTAACATGTAATATAATATAACTGTACAAGTATTGGTACAGTATTACGTAAGTATTTTTTTATACGAATTCAAAGAAATTTACTCAGTATAAGTATCTCTACCCGCGATTCGAACTGTTTCATTATTTTCCAGGATCTGACGTTGACCTAAAAACAAAATTAACTTTTCTCCCATAGGAAGTAAATTTTGTTTATAAATAGGTTCATGCTCCACACAATAAAAAAGTTTTGTAATTGTACGCAAAATCACGATTACAACACTAAAATGTCTGTTTACTTTAAAGAAGGTAGGCAAATATTTCTGGCGACCGGAGTAACTATTCAAATACCATTTTCTAAATTCTCGCGGGAGGGTGATGATTGGAAAGTTGGCCCAAATTGTAAGCCAAATGGTATTTCTTGTTTTTTTTTTTAAGTAACGAGGGTCCCATGTGTGTTCACTTCCGCTGATGTTACATGACTATGCACATTTTCGACTTTCTATCAAGGTAGTCTTGCCAACTAACTAAATGGTCCTTTTATCATTCGAACATAGATGAGTACACACATCAAAAAAGTCTAAGCCACATGTCCGGTTTTAAACTTTTGAACGATTTTAACTATTGCAATATATGTATATAGTTATTTTATAAATAATAGGTAACTAAGAATTTTGATGCATAATCCTTCATTCAATTGTTCATTTAATCACAATAATTAACCATATGTGTACCGTAACATACGTAATATAAAATAAAGTTAAAACGAAATTAAATGTTTCTTGTTTTACAAAAAAAATAAGACATTTTTTTTAATTATTTGGTAATTCAATACCTAGTAGTAGTAGCCTGGAGTTTGGAAATGTGCCCGGTTGATGGCAATAGATTCGCCCCCTATTACATGGGACTTAAAAAGCGTAACTGGCGAAATTTGGGTGTACTACAGGTACACCTCTGCCCATCCCTTCGGGAAAACAAGGCGTGATGTTATGTTATGTTTTGTTCAATACAAAGAGTGACCACCTCTGTTGTTTAAAACTTGTCAGCAACGATTTTTCATTGAATTTATAAGATTGTTTATTTTATCCTATGGCAATCGCTCCTGATGGAATTTTAACAAGTCTTTTAGGTGTTGGGTTGTCGATACTCCGTCCAGGTTCACGTCTCTGGAGCATGTCCCATGCGTGCTCGATGGAATTGAGGTCTGGCGATTGTTCAATGTTCAGGCCACAACAATACCCGGATGTTTTCCATTACCATGTACTCTCTGGTCCTCCGAGCTGTGTGCGAACGCGCATTGTTATGCATCAGCGTGAAATCTGAGCCAAGACTTTGTGCAAATGGGAGAACATAACATCTCACGAGGACATCTTCAACGTAACTCTCAGCGTGTCTATTGCCATCTAGAAAAACGTGCTCAGTTCGTCTTTTCTTCATAATACCCGCTCATACTATCACTGTGGAGCCACTGTAAAGGTGATCTCCTGGATGCATCTCAGCCGTTCAGCATTTCCGGGACGATGCTACACTCTTACGCTTCTCGTATCAGGCCTAAATCCAAACCGGGACTCATCGTAGAATTAAATTTTATCCCATTTCTCCTGGGTTCATGTCAAGTGTTCCCTACACCATTCGTTACAACGGGCGCGATTCCCATGGCATGGATTTCTCACGGTTTGGTGGCTAACAACAACACCGCTTGAGAATTGTAGCTTTAAATCTATCTCCCAGGCGGTTAACATCGGCTGACGTCTCGCAGTCAGTTGTATGTATCGGTCCTGTCAAGCAGTTGTACTCCTTCCACGTCCTGGGTGCAGCTCAGCAGGATCCCTTGTATTAACGTAACGCTGCCAAAGACGATAAATCACGCTCCTATTGACATGAAAATGTCGAGATACCTGGGACTGATTTCATCCCGTTTGTAGCATTCCTACAGCTCTCTTCATTTCATCAGCAGTCAAATGGCATCGCTCCATGACATAAAAAATGACTCACTACAATATTTTTTTCAAAAACTGTATTTCTCAAAATTATAAAAGTGAGATAAATATCAAATTCATCAATCAACGAAAACAAATGAAATAGGGAAAAAACACAATCGCAAAAGCTTATATTTTTTAAACCAGCCAGTATAATAATTATGTTTCCGAGAGCAAAAAGATTGTATACTAATCTACTTTGTTAAGAAAAAAATAAAGTATCAATTAATAAAACATGCAGTTTCTGTAAATGATTAATGTTGCTTAGACTTTTTTGATGTGTGTATTTGATAATAAAAACCGGCCGAAGATAATTATGATATAGATAATGGCACGAAGGGTTCCGTACCATCACATCACACTAATATTATAAAGGTGAAAGTTTGTGAGTGTGTATATTTAACTCTTCTTCACGCTAAAACTACAGAATGGATTTGGATAAAATTTGGCATACAGATAGTTTATAACCTCGATTAACTCATAGGATACTTTTTATCCCGATGTTTCCACGGGATCGAAACGTATGCGGGTGAAACCGTGGGGTGCAGCTAGTTATCTATAAAAACGGCAAAAAAAAAACATGTCTGTTGTATGGGAGCCCCGCTTAAATATTTATTTTATTATATTTTTAGTATTTTTTGTTATAGCGGCAACAGAAATACATCATCTGTGAAAATTTCAACTGGGTAACTTTCACGGATCATGAGATACAGACAGATGGTGTTGGTGACAGACGGACAGCGGAGTCTTAGTAATAGGTTCCATTTCACCCTTTGGGTACGGAACCCTAAAAACTTAGCGAATTCCAAACTGCACACTGAATATCTTTGAAAAAAGTAATTGTTACGAGGTCTGGGAACGATTATTCCGAAAACATAGTTTTTAGATTTTTTGTCAGATTGTCTATCTGTTTTTTATTTTATTTTATTTTTTTATTTATCATTCATACAAAAGAACACAGGATTACATATTAAATAGCAACCAAAAACCACTAAGGTTTAAACTTTTGCTATCATGAGTGTATCTCAACATCTAACTATACAATGAAGCATTTTATGTACGCGTTATTGCCGATACAGATAATATTATATTTAGTTCCTTAAATAGTTACAATCATCCCTATAAAATACTTAAAAATATTGCTTAAGTTTACATTTGATATTTTTATGTGTATACATTTGTTTATTTCTGAGGGTAAACTATTATTAAGTCTCGGTATAATATAACCGGTAGTTCGCTCGCCATAGGTATTCTTGGAGCACTGTGTACGAAGCCTATTCTCAGAAACTGCCCGAGTGCATACAGGATGTTCGTTTTTTTTTCTTAAAGATTCATTGAAAAATTGTTCTTTTAAAAAAAAATATTTGTATATGAACTGGTAAGACATTACAGTGTTTAAAGAGGCCATTTATACTGTCGTAAAATTGATTTCTAATTTTAGGAGATACTATTGTTTTTAAAATTCGAAGTTGAAGATTAAAAATACTATCAAGGTAGGTTTTATAGGTACGACCATAACTACTAAGGCCATACTGGATGTAAGATTCAGCCATTGCGTAATAAAGCATTATCTTCACTTTGAAGGGCAGGCGGTTTTTTAATAAGGTCATAATAGCGAGAAATTGTCGAAGTTTATCGCAAACACGTTTTAGGTGATAACTCCAGTTAAACGTATCGTCTATAATTACTCCAAGATATGTTTGTTTACTGACAACATCTATTTGTGGAAAATTACAATTCATCGCATTGATCGTATGCAAGCAGTCATGGTCGTGGGCTATTAAGTTCCGTAAGGGCAGTTTTCTAATGTAGGGAGATTTAATAACCAATAGTTTTGTTTTGCTTGCATTAAGTACTAAGCCAGCATCGTGACACCACCTTGTTAGAGCATCCAAGTCGAGTTGTAAGCGTTCGCATGCTTTTTGTTTATATTTATTTAAATTTAAGGTTAAGAGGGAGAGTTGCCCCCCATTTTTAAATGGTTTTTTTTATTCTAGAAAATAAATGTTAATTAAACACATTTCTCGAATTAATGGTACATTGGTCTATTATTTATTATATTTTAAAAAGAAATTCAATTGCAGCTATTGCTTATATAAAAATATTAGATTAGATATTAGATATTCGCTATAAGTCTGGCCAGTCAATAAGATATAAACTATCACGCTATTTGCTATGAGGGTTGAGCAATATTGCATTAAGTTCATATTCTTCTATCTATAGTTTTACGCAAATTGTAAAAACACGAACTAAAAGGTTAGAATATTGCAGATAGTTTTTTAAATGATTAACATCACGTTATACCTTCATGGAGCTAAGCAGTCAATCATGACATTTAAAAGAACGGCTATTTTTTTAGTCAACTTCCAACAAAGCAAATAGCTTAGCTGATCAACGACTGCTTTGAAAACCTGTGGTTGTAAGTTCGGTTCCCAACCATATATAATTTTTGGCTTGTTTTTTTTTTTTGCATTTTGTTAAATTATGAATATATTATAAATATGATAGTCCGTAGAAGGTACATATACAGGGTGTTTGGCGCATGGACCGACACAATTTTTTCAGGAATTTGGGAGGTCATTAGCTAGGTTCTACCCATACACCCTTTATCCCAAAAGTTTTTTTTATAATTAATTTAGAAGTTGTAAAATTTCATTCAGTAAATAAAAAAATTAACTTTGGAAGCCTGTAAGGAATTTTCTTGAAACCAGTTGTATAAAACAAAGATGTTTTTAGATTTAAAAGACTTTGGAGAATGCAACAAAATTTGTTTTGTGCCACTACACCCACAAACAAAAAAGTTATTTCAAATTAAAGGACACATTTTGGGATTTTTTTTCATTTTAAAGAAATAATCATATGTAACCAACCGTGACATTTGGGACAAAGGGTGTATGGGTAGAACCTAGCTAATAACCTCCCAAATCCCTGAAAAAATTGTGTCGGTCCATGCGCCAAACACCCTGTATAAACATGAAGTTTAGGCCTCTTCTGTAATCTATAGTTATAACAAATATCTATGGTTATGCGACTGTTAATGAGAGCGTGTGTTTAAATAATATAGTGTTATACTATTTTAGTGATACTTGTTCGTCAGAAATAATCTGTAAGAATGCAACAGTCAGTATATCAGTATTGTACCACTAATGGTGCCTGCATATAATACCTAAGTATTATATGCAGGAACGCAGGAGTTCATTAATTCACAATAAACGAAAAGCATCGCAAGCAATGGAAAATTGCTACTGTAGGCTGCGGGTGTCGATCTCAGGGCGAGCTGCTTCTCACACAGACAACAGCAGTGCTATTCTGTAACCATCTCACCGTGAAAGCTTAGGTGAAGTCAGCTCGGAGTGAGCTGTCAGACCCTAGCAGCTCACTTCACACTCACTTCACCTAAGTTTTCACGGTGAGATTTTTACAGAATAGATCGGCTGTACGTCGTCACTAGCTCCGCATCACCAGTCTAGACTCTATTTATATGTTGGCTGCTGTTTTATAAAAACCTTACTGTTATTTTAGTATATTGTGGTGTCTTATGACTTCCACATGAACGAAGCCGCGGACAGAAGATAGTCTTTAATAAAAACAGTTCTTTTATTTTCCATTTTAATTTAAAACTCCACCACGCCTAAGTTAAACACAAATCTGTTAGTCAAGTAAAGTTAAGAAAAGATAAATATTTAGCTTCTGTTACAGGGGTGTTTTCGACCGCCAAGACAGCGTCCGTTCGGAATACACAAGTGATCGTGAATCTACGCGCTATGGGATTGTTCAGCAAGCTTCCATTGATAGCACCGACTCCAGGATATGCTACTTGACATCGAGTGAGGTAAGTTATTCTATTCTTCTTCCTCCTCACCCTATTGTTTTCCTCTCTATCGCCAAGATAAGCTTATCTTAAGAAAAGGAATTTATGTATGAAGTAAGTATCTGGTTTATTGCGGACATGGTTTACGTTTTTTATTTAATATCATACATTTATACATATGTTACGATCATTAGGTGAAGGAATCCAGATTTTAGTGTTATCTCTACATTTATGATCCATAGGACACTTACCAAGCTAGAATTTGAGGTGTAGGTATGCTCATAAAGATTTTCCCAAGAATGAGAAAGAATATTGACTATTTAGGTAGGCCACACTATGGGGAAAGGATGAAGATCTTGGAATTCTCGCCTCTTCATGTACCTATTCTTTTGAAGTTATGCGGTTATATAGTAGCACAATTCACAATTTCAATATCATACTACATATTGTGTCAATTCCAATATCAACTTAAGTTAACATTGGAGTCATTTCACCCGAAGGCTACACGGAAGGTTAACAACTTCAAGAAATACTTACGGTCTTGAGGAAATACTTAGACAGTCTAAAACATGCCGAAAGCATGCGCGGGAAACTCAGTGGAAGGCAATTGCGGAATCTGTAGAAAGACAGTGACAAGGCTATCTTAAAGTGTATCTTATTGCGGCAGAAGTATTTTACATTGTCTACAAAAAGTTGTACTAAAACGCGACTTTTCACCTTGGCCGTCGACTATTTGCCAACCTTACCCATAAATAAATTATAACATATGAGTGTCTTAGTTAATTAAGTCAAACTAAACGAAGGAATACATAATATACGTTGTGAATTTCATAATATTATTGCTGAATCGTTCCGAAATTGCCTCAAATCTAATTGTGAATTCTAAGAGGTACCTACTCTAATACACGTGTTACCAAATGTATTCACGTATTTTGAAGCTAAAAGCAAATCCATTTACTGAATTAACTTCCGTATACAGTGATTCGTTTTGTTAACATAAAAAAATAATTAACGTATCGCTTACTTTATCAAGACCCCTCATTATCATTACCTTTATTAATTAGCTCTTATCGCCCCTCTGTTGAGCAATGCCCTTTCACCAAGTCTCCTACTACTTTTCGTATAAAAGGCGCCGAGTTTTTCTCTGTACCTTTTGCGACGTCTACATTATCACTCAAAGGTTTTCCTCATTTATATTTTAGCCCTCAGATTTTCCCGGGTATTTCTTTAATTTTGATGCAATAACTAAAATTCCACAGAATCTTAATAAAATCCATTCTTAATAAATTTCCTATTTTTAGGTCCTGTGAATTTTTCAGGAGCCTAGAATTATAAAGTCTTAAATCTCAAAAACTGCGATTATTTTAGATTATAATGACATTAGCCTTCAAATCCTATAAATTTTAGCTGAACGCACTTCCGAGCTTTAATAATCTCACATCAGTGGGCAATCTATATGTAAAGTAGGTACTGGCCTGCTGGTTTTCGAATTAATTTTATGTTTTTTGTGCCATTATGTACATAATGAAATAGTACTATCTCATTTGCCTATTCTGCCCTGCCCTGATTGCTGATCTTAATGAATTTGAATTCAATTTTGTCATACGAGTAACAACCTTCAGTACTGAACAAAAAACTACCCTTTTTCAGAAACCCATGAGTTAAATTTAATTTAATTTAAATTATATAGGTACCAAAATTCTATAACTGTATCTTAATTTGCTCTGAACACAAGCACAAAGGTGACAATGGAGATCATAGTTGGGTATTTATAAGTAGCTTTTGTTCGAAAATGATTTAATTGTAGTCCTAGGATTCGCTACTTATTTATAGCATAGTGCACAAGCCAAACAAAATGTAAAATAGTGATGGTCGACAGTCCGGAGGAGTGAGATCTGGGATGTTCGCCCGAGTTCGGAAACAATCGGCGGAGCCTGCGCGGCAGGCGCGCTGCGCACTCAACTCCTCCAATCGTATCCTGAACGTAGTATTAAAAATATTATTTTGAGGTTAACTTCTCTCTTGTATTACAATGAATTAAGGCTAATCGTGGGTTTCAAACACCTAAATTTGTCGCAAAATAGGCGTGTCGAATGTCGCGAAAGAGAACGTTAAACCGAAAATTGAGACGTTTTGTGTGTGTAAATACAAAGCTTTTACTGTCAAGTGCTCGGACAAAGAAGAGTTGCGTCGTCCTCGCTACGTTTAGCTGCAATACTCTGTTGTAATTTTCATGGTTGTTATAGTTAAACCAAAAATCGAATGAAACTATTGTGAAAATACGTAAATTATCTTTAAACATATCCTGCGTGTTAAAGTGAAGTCAATTCAAAGGCCTACGTACGAGTGAATTGTTGACATAAATGAATGTTCCATTTCCATTAAAAATAAGAAGATATTTAATTAAATATATTACATGTTGCTAATTAAGTAGAGTTCCTGCCTGTATATCGCTTGATCCACCTGTGATATTTCGTCTTCGTAATGAATGTTAACCTCTGTGTGTAGGTTTTTCTAAAGCTGCCAATTCTAAGTAAATATAATATTGTAACTCATAGAGTGTTCAATGTTATTTTGTCTATATTGTAAAAATCACTCATAAAATTGATATAAATAACTCAGACTCGTAAATATTTACTATTGTTAGATGTAATATAAACAAACAAAAAGTAGACTTCAAGACAATTGCTAAGCGACATTGAATATTAATGATGTTTGTACTATAACTTGCATGGGGGCCATCAAATCTAAGAATGCTGTATTCTTGAAGGTATATTTTTATTAATAATACATATTTTAGAAATATTGTTTTGTAACTCTTAGCATAAATCAACAAAATGAAATTTCAATTGACGTTTTTACATGTTTTAGAAACTATCATAAGGCTTCTGTTTTGAAAGCTGAGCATACAATTTGACTTGATAACAAGAAAACTGCCTGTCATAAAACTAACTATTGCACCCGCAGTTTTCAAAATTGGCTAATTGGCTAAGATTGTTATTTGTTGGTTTTATTTACTTAGATAGGTATCTTTAACAATTGAGTACAACTGGACTATTAGTTCCGTAAATATAAGTAGGTATGTATGACCTTGCTTATAAATGAAAATCCTGGCTAGGCGCTCCTACAGTCTCCTTGTCGAAAGGCAAGTTTATTTTAGCTTGTTTGTTGAGCCACCCTCTCTATTTCACTGTAATGGGATACTGAAGGCCTAATGTTTATTCTTGAACGCGGCCGCGAAGGTACGGCCACTGTAAATTGTGTCAAGGTCGAGTTTCTATTGATCCCTTCTTTCGTAGCGAGAGCCAGCCCGTCCCATGTGTTTTCCGGTTTATACATTCTGATGTGTATAATTATTTCAAGACCCAGCGGACTAATTGAATAAAAAAGAGTTGGATACTTTGAAGTGATTTTGTATTGTATACGATCTTTTCTGTCTTCTTAATGTTCATTATACGTTATTTATTTGGTTACCAACTTCAGCTTTATTATACCTACTTATAGATAGACAGACTTACAGATATTCTAAACGGCATCGCATAAATCATATTTATAATTGTTAACTGTAAGCAATTAGGTATAATAAATATCTGAAATAAATAAAAAAACTGAAATCTCTATAAAAGTACAAAGTAATAAAAAATAACTTTTAGTTTACAATCGACCTCATGAAACAAATTATGACTTCTTGGTGTGACTTACTTACTTCATGAGCTGGGCCGCATTCATGTAAAACGCAGGTAGGCAGGTAGCAGGCGCCGATATGCCAGCGCTTGCCGACAAGTGCTGGTTGACAAATCAGCGCGAAACGGCGCCGTTAAGCGCCGATAAGTTCCTATCTCATTTCATTAGTCAGCGCCGGTTCGCGCTGATTCGGCAAAAAGTATGAAAACTGCCTGCGCAGACCAGCGCTGGTTTTTGGTTGGTTTTTATAGCTGTTTCTATTTTATTTTATTGAGCATTCTTTTCACTTTTACTATAATTTTTTGGTTGGACCTTTCACATAATAAATAAATAATTATAATAAGTAGTCACTGCTCAGGTAACAGCCACATTTTTGGAATACTTAAGGGGACTACAGGAACTAAACGCAAGTTTTGTAATGCCTAAAAGTTGATATGATAAACAGTAAACAAAATTAGAAAAATATATAACAGGATATTTAATATGCTAGCAGGGATCACCAATTAGTGTCATTGGGAGTCCGTTTTATTTAAATAAATTGACTGTCGCGGTCCGTTCGGTAGACGATTACTAGCAAAAAAGATATAAAAAAAACAAGAAATACCCCATTTTTTTATGAAGTAGGTATTAAATAAATATTACTATCCAACGAAAAAAAATAAAAAAACGTATCTAATAAAAATGTAAAAAATTACTTTTACTTTGAAATAGCGGTCTGAAGTCTGGATAAAGTTGGTGCAAGCTAAAACTTGAGATCTTTATTTTAATATTTTTAGATGACATTTTAGTTATTAATTTTACTCCTAGGTCAATAGTAAAATTTATAACTAAAATTTAATCTCGTTTTTTTGTAAATAGATAATTGCTTCATATTTTGCAATTGCAATTCTGGTAATTGCAATTGCAAAATATGAAGCAATTATCAAGCGCGTTGTGTCAACGCGCTTCTATTTCTTTTCTATGCAGTCCTACAGTGACCGTGCTTAAGGGCTCGTGTAGACGGCACCGCAGCTGCGCCAACACCATTTTGCGTAACCATGTAGACTGAACACTGAAGCGCCGCCGCCGCGCCGTCTCCGCTTGATTTTGCCATATCACTCTATAATCTGCGGTAGCGGCGCGGCAGAGGGATGGCAACGTTGCATAAACACAACTTAGATGAGCAGCAGAAGCGCGGCGACGGCGTCGTCGCCCTGAGCACTTAGCCGTTGTCAGCCTCTTAATAAAAGGTGCTCATTTTAAAAGTCCCTTTGAACATTCATAAAAGTTAAAACTGGCCACTTACTTGTGTTGCCTATTTTTAAGCGGAACACACGGAGTAATTATGTTGCTGACCCGTATTTCGTCAATGGTTTTATAATTTTCAGGAATTGTTCAAAGTTAATTAAAATGTGAACTGTTTTAATGCTCAATTTAGATTTTTTATTTTCCTAAATAAACGTCTTATTTACCCAGTAATAAATATTCCAAGATTCTATTCCGTTGCTCATAAAACAGCGTAGTTTCGTTTTTTCTTGTAGTCAAATCAGAAAAACGTCATTATTCATGTGACATAAAAATAGCACCTGAATGATAACAAAAACATTTACATATAAGTGCCTTTATGGCAAACATAAAAACATTTTTCGTTAGTGACTAAATAAATGGCTGATAAAACAGCTCAACATGATGTATATCCGCAGGAAACATGTAATACGTTGAAGAAAGGTTATATATCGTAGGTAACGCAAACCCCATTTACTGTGAAAGCTTTTAGAGGTCCGGCATAAACTTATAGCGTTTTTCTTTTTACATTTTTTTTTAATCAAGTTTAATATTTCCATAGCCAATTAACCACCAAAAGTGATTGTAAATGTGAAGCAATTTATTAATAATAACTTTTTTGTTACAGGTAAGTAACTTTTAATTTATTGCTCCAGTACTCAATATTGCAGTAAGTACTTAATTATAATAATTTCTTATAAAAATGAAAATTTATAAAGATGATGATGAAGTTTGGTATTAAAATTCGCACGGCATTTTTTTTTGCACGTTCATTTTGGGATCACATGACAGTTTCATACAGCATTTGTTGTTACCAGTATAAACAGTGGGATGTTGACGTGTGTATGATGCCAACTGTTTCCGTAAAATATCGTACTGTCCGTGTTAACGGGGAGCTACGGACTAAAGAGGATAAAGTATAATTAGTATTACAGGATTGCTAAGTATAATATTAAGTTGTATAGCATGGATTGCATAGAAAAAAAACGAAGAAATACTGTAAGGATAAAAAAAACATAAAATATTTACGCAATTGTTTATTCAGAGTGTTATAGTTTTAGAATTGTTTTACAGCTTGTTAAATTGAATCGGATTAATTAACTGGGTTTACGTTTTAAACTTTCTTTTTGGAAATGTTTTTTTCACCTCAAATCCATTAAAAATTTGCAAAACTCATATGTTATGACTTTTAGACACCCGCTAAATTACGGCCGCCGTCCACACCAAACGTAAAATTCGGCAAAATTCACCATCGAAAAAAAGTTTCAACACTCCCAGCTAAAAACAACTTTGCTCTCTTGTTGCACAAATAACTATTGTGTAGGTATGCCAATAACAGGCCGTATATTCGTAAAACTATTGAAAAACAACAATTTTTAAGGTTCCGTTCGTCCAAATGAAAAAAAGAAACCCTTATAGGATTACTCGTGTGTCTGTTCATCTGTCACAGCCAATTTGCTCCGAATCAAAAGGACCGATTGAGTTGAAATTTGCTACACCAAAACTCCCAAACAAGGACATGTAACGTAAATAATTAATTTTGAATATATGAGGGTTACTTGGGAGGCAAATAAATAAATAAATAAAAAGTTTTGAATACTTCACCGCGTGACATATCAAATGAAAGCTTACTGTGAGGGTCTCAATTTTTTTTTTTAATAATTTTAAAATATAGGTATATTTTAGTTTAATCTGTCGCGCGCGCAATTAGCAGACACAATAGAATTTTATTGTTATCTGTCTCCAATATGAGACACCAGTATTATAAAGGTTAAAGCTAAAATTCAAGCGGTGTTGTTTTTAGCCACCAAACCGTGAAAAATATGCTGCATAAATGCGGCCTACGAGCACGACGCCATGGGAATCGTGCCTGTCGAAACTAATGGTGTAGGGAACACTTGACACGGACCCAGAAGCAATGGGATACAATCTTATTTTGCGATGAGTCCCGGTTTAGATTTACGCCTGATACGAGAAGGGTAAGAGTGTTTCGTCGTCCCGGAAATGCTGAACGGCTGAGATGCGTCCAGGAAGTGCACCTTTACAGTGGCTCCACAGTGATGATATGGGCGGGTATTATGAAGAACAGACGAACTGAGCTCGTTTTTGTAGATGGCAATATGAGTGCTGAAAGTTGCGCTGAAGATGTCCTTGGGCTTTATGTTCACCCATTTGCACAAAGTCTTTTGCAGTGCCCTGCACAGTCGCCAAACCTCAATCCCATCGAGCACGCATGAAACATGCTCCAGAGACGTGTTCTAGAGGACCTGGACGGAGTGTTGACAACTCAACAACTGAAAGACTTGTTAAAATTCGCAGGATCAGATAAACAATTTTACAAATTCAATGAAAAATCATTGCCAACAAGTTTGAACAACAGAGGCCAGAGGTTTTTTTTTATTGAATTACCAAATAATTAAAAAAGGTCGTTACAGATAGTGCAATCCACGATGACGTGCCCCACTTCACGATTACTGTACTGTAAACTGTACTTTTCAGAAGTCAATAGCCTTAAAATAACATGGTAAATCTTTCAATATTATAGGTACAAACGAACATTTGAAGTTGGAATGTATGAGACAATATGTTTATCAACCACAATGTTAAGTTTGTTCTTGGAATAAATTCGTCCCAACTACGCAATCCTTCATTGTGCGTGATCCGAAATGCACTTGGCCATTTTTTTAATATCAATTCATTCATAAACATTATTAATTTACAATACACAATTTTCTAACACCCACAAAGTAATTTAATTACGAACATCTGAAACAAAATCAAAACACTGACCTAAATAACTAAAGTTTTCAATTAAAGGTACCCTGAGCTGCAAAAACACCGGTCAGTATAAAATAATAGCTCAATAACTTTAATAACGATTCCTTTTTTCGGGCGTTAGACCTATAGGTAGGTACTTAAGGCTTAGTTGTTATTATCATTTTAGGATATATATAATCATAAAATTCAGTTTACAACCCTACAATAGACACTATTCCTGTAAGCTTATAGTGTTGAGTAGGTAATTAAAACATTTCAGAAATTGCTTTCTCAGTGTAATTGCAGTGATGGAAGAAAAAAACATAGCTCTTTCCTTTCCCAAATACGGTCCCGTATAAAAATACGTTTCAGAGCCATTTCGGGAAAGTGGCCCGTCTGATATTGTTGCTATTTATTTTATACCGACCCCACGGCAACTACTGTAAAATACGTTCTCCCTTTTTCCCTGCCCTTGGGTTTCAAGTACGGTTTAAGCCAGTTTTTATAGAGTTGAAGCCATTAAAATTAAATCTTAAGTTACCAAGTACCTACTAATATCTACATGTACTTACTAAATATATGTTTGAATGATGACAAAATATTGATGCCAATTTTAAAGAGAAATATTGTGATTAAAACAATAGTTAGTAATATTGCGGAGGGTTTTACAGTTAAAATCATTATTATTAGGGTCGAGGAGTTAAGTAGTACCTACCATTTGATTGTTAAGTAGGTTTGTCAATGTACCATTATAATCTATCGTTAACCTGTAGCTTCACAAATTATGTTCGTCAAGTATGTATCAAGTATGCTCGGTATAACTGGTTAAAATCAGTAACAAAGCTCGTATACAAGAGATTGTTGCATCGATCGTACTGGCCGTCATTATTCCGTAATTGAATAGCTTGGACAGTCTCTCAAAATTCTTGCGAATCGGACGTTTCGTTGGAAATCAAATTGAGAACACGTCGTGCGTTGGCCATGTCAGGCCTTGTTGCAGGCTGTTGGCCCTCGGTCACCTTGGTCGCTCGCATCGATGTCGCATCAAGCTCTGCTTCGCTTCGCTTGCTACGTGCATCGGCCAATGCACGTAGCAAGCGAAGTGGTAGAGGGAAGCGCGCGGGGCGGACGCGTGACGCGCGGGGGACTGTAAAGCCTTACGCCTGCGCCCTGCCGCCAGCGCCATTTATCCTCTTGTAACATACTTGGTTCGTTTGCTGGGTCAATTATCTTTAACGTATTGAAGCTAGGATAGAACGTATTATAGTTGCAGGTTAATAGCAATCAATAAGATTTAGCTACATTTTTACATGAAAGGTATTCTTCGTCCATGCAATACTCGTTTACCTTTTAATTGTATTAATCAATGTTGGTATGTACATACTTACGTCGTTAATCACATTTGTTCATAAAAGCTTAGTCATTTATAATATCGTCCGATAAATTTTGAAAAGGTAGGAGGTTCATTAAATCGATTGCGATGCTCAGCCAGAGAAGCAATCATAATTTATGATTAATTAACTTTGCTTGTTCACTGCGTGATTTTCCAACTTCCTCGAAAACGATGGAAATGTTAGCTTCTAATTAATCTAACTGATTAAGTTTAAATGTGTTTTGAAGATGTTGCGTAATGGGGAAAGAAATTAATTATTTTAACTTAACTAAGTTTTAACTCACCTTCCCCAGAGCCATTATGAAAATAGACAAACCTAGATAGTTATAATAGATTTGCTTAATACTATGACAATATACGTTATCTCTTTAGCACGCGTGAGAAACACCTAAAAAATAATAGGGTGTGAGGTCCAGGCGTCCAGCAGGCTTCGGGGGGAGGTGCTCTGATGACATTTTGTTTGCTAATGATTGATCGCTGGACAATTGTGCGTATGATGGAAGATATTTATATAGTAAACAAGCTCCTGTCGACAAATAATTCTGAAATAAATCTACCACATTGATGAACAAAAAATTGAATTTTAGTAAGAACTTTTTCTGATAATAAAATACTTAAGAAGACTTAATACATATATGAATCGGTAACAACTTGATTGTTGTGAGCCGTTCACTTACCGCTAATGTTATTAGTTTCACACCGCGTGTTTTACAATGAAACGAGCTCGTCTATGTTACCGCGCATTTTCCAAAGCCTCACAAATTAATTAACTACCTACTTGTTCGAAATAGGCGTGATATTTTCTTGCTCTCCAATACAAATGTAATATATTACGGGGAGAATACCTAATCAGTAGGATTATAGTACCCTTTTCAACCCAATACAGGTACAATGACTCTGAATATATGTATTAAAAGGTCGACCGTTTCCATGCCTTCACTAAATAAAACAAAAAATATATTCAATAGGATTTCATGTAGGCACGAATTCCATTTACTGCTTATGAAGACCCACAGTTTGAATCTAAATGAACGTGTTAAGCTGCTGAAAGATTGACGAAAGGAATCCGTTATCAACGCAGATTGCAGTTTTTACATGAAAACTATCGACATTATTTAGATGATTGATGATATATCATTAACTTTGTTTGCCAATTTAACAGCCACAATTAAGTTTTAAAAATATTTGAATATTAGATCTTTAAAAATGTTGCATTGTTTTATCCTTACATATTATAAAAGAAAGTCCCCAGCCGCGTCTGTCTGTCTGTTCGCAATAAACTCTATCTATATCTATCTTCTAAAGATGTCCACTTTTATCTTTCAGAAAAATAAACATTGTTATTTCCGTAGCTATTTTGACCGGTATTATATTAATGCTTATCCAATAAAAATGTTATTTAAATTGCGCATTTAATTTAAATTAATGTATACCTTGACATCGTATAATTTAAATGAATACTTTAAAATATATCACAGATTTAATATTATGCAAAACAAAATAATTATGGTTAATGGCGGCGGGCGCAGCGCAGCGATAGGAGTCATTGACCTTTTCCTCGGCTATTAGGTATGTAAACCCAGTGGTACGTTCCCGTGGGTTATTTTCCGACTTCCACGCGGGCAAAGCCGCGGGCAAAAGCTAGTTATAATATTAAAAAACAAAAGATATATTTAAACAAAGAAAGTTAAAATAGTATCGACTACATAGATCTATCCCTAACTATACCTTCTACATACCTATGGTTTAAGTAGCATCATACTAAATCCCAGTCATAATCCGAGCAGGTAAGTTGGTTTGGTGATAGCACTAAACCTTACCTCCAAGATTATGACATTAACCATTCCGTCGTCCCCTGAGTCGTTTGTTTTGCAAGTCTACGAGCACGGCCGAAGTTTGTGGAGTCAATGAGTGGTCGCTTACCGAGCAGGTATTATATAGATGGTAATTTAGTCGATGTTTTATAACATGACATGTTTTCATACAGTTACTTGTTTGCGAGATTGTAATTACAACTCAGAAGCAAATAATTTATGGCCATAAGATCCCCTTTTAGAGACGGTATGAAAATGTCAAGATATATAGTATAATTATTAGGTACCTATTGTGTATAAGTAGATATTTAAACCATAGCACAGTCTTCCCAACATAACAAGGGCGAGTAAATAAATGTTACAGTAAACTTTCTTATACGTAAGTCATATAAGATGTAAACAGTTTCAAAATAACATGAATAAATACTTAAAGTTGTGAATTAGGAAGAAGGCGCCAAGAGCCCCGCGGTTCCCATCCCCAGACACATTATTATTTGCTTCAATACACAATCCGCTATCAAAACGTAAAAATTGCCTTGAGGTAACTTATTTTCGTAGTTTTACGCTCTGCTAACGAATATTAAAAATGATGGACAACTATCTATCACTAACGGACCGTACTTCGCTGTTGATATTAACGAAATATACGGGCGACATCAAAGCGGAAAAAATGATATCAATCAATAATATCCTACGACGTGCCCTAGTAATCACACGCAGAGTAAATAACCGCTGGAAGTGCATTCACCTCATGTACTAGATGTACATATAAAGCACACGTTTTATGTGTTTTAACTTCTTCAGCGTAACACGAAGATGGCATGAATATTTTCCGCGTGGGAAAACTCGGTAGCGAAGCGTGACAGGCGCGCGATAACGTTCTGCTATGTTGTACTCTAATTAGATTAAGCCGGCACTGAGCAAAACTTCGTCTGCATTATACTATTTACTTAGCCTATATCTTAGTCTATTTAAATAAGGAAATCTGCATTTACAATGTTACTTAGTCATCCGCTTGTAAATGAAAATAACGAAATGAAGATTAAAGTCTTTATTTTGTTGGATGCCACACATTAAATACGTCTTTCACAATTTCGACGTACTAATAAGTTTTAGCTTTTTATAACTTATGTAAAATGTAATAATGTTTGACTACGTTGAGTTATATGAATCTTCCTTACTATCTTGTTGTCGAAAATATCCTCTAAACTCAAGCCATATTCAAGAAAATCATAAAAACCTTTAAACTGTATTTATGACCATCCACATTATTATTATCTCCGATGATTTAATGAATCTCTTTATCAATGTCAACACTTATCGTGAAATATTCGTTAATTCTAGTAGAAATAATTTTAAACAGTGGGTTGTTATATTGTGTGGTAGGCGGGTAGAGCGGGGCACACGGGCGCCGCCCGCCCGCAGGCGCGCTTGCTCCGAGAGCGCCCGAGGACTTACGATCGTTTCATTCCGAATCGTAACGAAGTTCGACGATCGCGACCACCCTCCGTTGACGCGTGCTGGCTCCAGTCGCAGCGAGGGCCGCCAGGGCGTTGGAGCGGCTCTATGTGTGCCTAGTGCTTGGTTATGTAACTCAAAAAACTTATTTATTTATTAACTTAAACAAATCGACTCGTGCCTTCACTGTAGGTGTGCCGATAAACAATGGTTAAATAAATAAATATCGAATGTTCGTGCTCTCCATTTACGTATTGTGTGCAAAAGTGATGTGTGTACGCCTATCCTCGAAGCGATTGAAAGTCTGTACAGATTTATCGTTTGCTTAAAAATGTTCGATTGCATCTAGTGCACACATGTTTTAAACAGAACTCATAAAAAAATGTTTAAATCATTGGTGATTTTTGAAGTGTGATATTTGAGGCAGTTATTCTACATTTTCTCAAAGAATAATATTGTTGTTGAAGGATTATAAATATGAAACGTGACGAACGTCAGGTGAATATTTGAACAGCGAAACTTATTGATATTTAACTGAACAAGGCAACAGAAATATAGATGGCAGGTCTCGTTTGTCGTTGTTGTTCCAATTAAAAGAACAAATAGAATCAAACCAAACTGAATTTGGCGCAATGCAGGGTGCTTGGATGGAAACGTCCACGAGTTGCGGTGACTCATTCAGAATCCATAATTGCTTAGTGAATTCAACATTCAATGCAATCTCAATCACACGCGAGTATTGTACACACGGTGGTAGGAATGATTATTTCGGCAATACATTTAATTCCTTTCATACGATGTAACATTATACAGAAAAGCTTTTATCTTCGATTTTGTGTTTACCGATATTCCCGTCGGAACGGGAAGAGAACTACAATACATTATATATTTAAATACGATACAAACAAAGCCGCTTACAATGTTTTATATGAACTCAATGTAGAAGTAAAAGCAGATTCAATAAAACATGACATTTTCCATTTTCAATATTTCATATCGCGCTCGGGTTGAACGGTAATGCAAGCGCTAGATACGATTTGCGGTATTGTCAATGCCAAGTTGGTATTTCGACTTCTACTATTGTCGACAACCGACGTGTTTCCTACGTAACGTTAGCTACAACCTTTTTGATATTTAATTGGTTTTCAGCTTTATCGTTTGTAAATTCATTCTAAGTTTTGACGATTCGTTTGAAAGATCTTGTCATTGTTTATCTTGTTCAGTGACAAATACTATATATTAATCTCAGTCTGAAGCAAGATGGTTGTACAGCAAGAGCTTTGTCTATCAATTATTCAAAAACTTTTTCCTTTAATGGATTCGGTAATAACAAAAATAGCAAACAGAAGGTAACGGCTTAACGAGGGCAATTTATCAGATCCAATTGGAGATTAAATTCCATTACTTTATCGCTTTGCGTTATTTTCAAGTGATTTGTTGCGATGGCTTTTATCGTTAGATCTATAAATGAATACCGACCGATGTGTTGACTATATGTTGCATTTCAATCAAAAGATGGACGGACTCTACCTTCGAAGGTTTTTCAAAGTTGATTCTGTACCTGCTTGTCTATATAATAAGTTTTAATCAAGAACAAAATCTTGTGTTTTATTAGCGTCTTTGCAAAGAATTAGCTTAATCAGCCACTAATGCCCCCATTACTGGGATACAGGCCACCTCATGGTGAGAGGGAGAGACTTACGGCTGCCAAAGTATCATAAATAGAATAACACTCACTATTATAATTATCAGGTTTACGAGATGTCTTTGGAAAAATCGTCAACAGCTTTTTTTTCAATTTTTTATCAAAAACCGATCTTCAAGTTTAAGCAACGCTGGTCTAGGTTGGTCGGTAGATGGGTGACCATCTAGTACGTACCGAGATCCCCAGTTAAGCGAATGCATGTCAGTCGTTACGGGTAATCATTGTGGAGGTCAGATAGCCAGTCGTTCCATACAAAATACTGGTTAGACTGAAAGCTGACCTGAAGCTGAAAAAGCTAGGCAGATAACGTTTGTCAGAAATCGTTATGGTTGAGCTAAGAGTGCCATTTTGACTTGCTGCTCAGTTCAAAGATTTTATATCTTTTTTATTCAGAAGTACTTAGGACACCCACATTTCACCAGTTCTGTTAAGACTCTTGTAATAGGGGGCTAGCTTTTTGCCAGTTGCCAGGCACAAATCCAAACTCCACGGGCTAATTTTCTAAAGTAGAACTAAATAGTAGCTGGAAATCGAACCCAGAACCTCATGTTCAGCAGCCGCTTGACCAACGAGGCAGTTATGTAATAAATTGATAACTAAATTTTTATTAATTTAGACTCGCAGAAAATATATGATTGTTTGACTTGACTCTACCACTAGGTATATACTCATAGTATATTAGTATATAACAGAGAGATAAATCATATTATAATTATGTAATATTTTTACTATTCATTTTATGAAATACACCAGTAGCCCATCGCCCAAACGGGATGTCGCTTTGCGTGTGGCACGCCCTACTTCACTTGGAAAAGTTCGCGCCAGCTATTAGCGTAATTAAAACGCTACCAAACTACAAAAAGATACATCACTACCATGCCGTGAATACGTCCAACTTATATTTGTTAACAGAAAAACTTACAGATTCGCTGCCTTGAAAAATTACGTCTTGGTTGCTTAGCAAGTACAAAACTTAAATTAAATTATAATTAAAAATAAAGTTTTTGTTACTAAACGTGTACATTATTTTTTCTTGTGATATATCGCCTGACCAATGTTGAAATAAATCTAACTACGACAAGATTCCACAAAATGGTATAAAAATATCTGGTTAACAATTATTCTGACAGCTTGTTAACGTCTCTGCCGGGAACAAGCCACTTCAAACGCAGAACGTTTTATCGGATTTCTATTATAAACGCCTACCTATTTACTTATCATTCTGTGCTTTCCATATCCTCTCATAAATCTGTCGTACCAACCGCGAGGACACTAAATCTTTTAGGTACCTTGATTTAGTAAATCTTATTTGAGTAATGGAAATGCAGAAGTTTTCAAGTTTGTTAATCAATCAGATCGTTACGGTTGCATAATTTTCATGGAAATGTGTAACTTTAGGTGTTAGCCTGGACTTTCTTTCATCGAAGAACAGAGCCTTTTGTAAATATTGTGTAATTCTATAAAACATTCATATGTAACATAAACATATAGCTGTTTCACACGCAAACAACTTCAACTAGCCCAATTCTGTAGAATGACTGCCCTTCATATCACACTTCTTCTCATTAACACTCTTACTATTACAAAATTAACTAAAATTTACCGAATATGATGAAATAATAAAGACTATTAGAGATATCATGACGTGTATCTATATTATAAAACTTTGAACATTGTGCTTAGTGAAAATATTTGAAGTTTGAATCGTGAAGCGATTCCGATCAATCTTCAAAATGACTTTAAAAAGAATTAAAGTACATTAATAATGTTCGCAATAACATAATAGAAAATTTAAAATTGGGGAGTAGGCGGACGCAGAGAATAGCGGAGTGTAGTGGACGCGTGATGAGGTGACGCTCGCGCGCCGGCCGCTGACGCCGCTCCTTGCCAATGATGGTGGAGACGCACCGCGCGCCGCCGCCTCGATGTGCGCGCGCGCTCGAGCCTCGCACAAAGCCCGCCTCAGTCTCGGCGCCGCCCTCGCTGGCTGGCAGCGGAACTGTCATGCACCTGCGGCGACGCCGACACAAGACTGTTCACTTCGGTGAAAATTTGTTGATGCAAGTTTGCGCTGACCGCGCCCATCTAGCAGCGCTTGGAGCGAGGGTTCCCGATGTTTCGTTTTGCCACAAAGCACATACAGGACTTGGTAAAGGCGATGCCCGCTTTTGCTGTGTTGCCCATCATTGCTGTCTAGCCGCAGGAGCTCTTGTAGCGTTAACTTCGAGCGGTCGACCGAAACCACGCAGAGAGCGCAGTGTTGACTCGCATTCGAGCGGTGGTGAAACTGGGGATAGAGGGGAGGGCGGTGGCAGCAGTTCAGTGACGAAGGAGCCGAAACGCAAATCTAAACATCATCACCACCACCACCACCATCACCATAAAATTCACAACTGTCCCTATCACGACGTCGCGCCACCGCCCGAAGATGAGCCCGATGAAAAGGCCATTGTTCCAAAAAAAACCGTTTCGCCTTATCTCTATATACCTAGTAAGTTAGAGCCCAATGTGCAACAGTTATTTAGCTTTATAGAAAGCGTTCTGAGTGCCTGGGCAGCTGAAGAGGGTCTCACGAGTACAGGTGAATATTCAGAGCCAGATGAAAGCATGGTGCGTAGGCGTAAGCTGAACAAGTACAAGAAACGCACTGATGTGCTCAACATAAGGCGCATAGTGTATGATGTATCAATTCTGCGTGGAACAAGACTGCTGGGTAATGTTAGATTTCGACATTATCATTGGAAAGGAACGGCACAAACCTGCAATGAAGCATTTCTCAGAAAGGTGAGATATTAGATCCCTTAAAAAATTAAAATTACTTTTACCATAAAGATATACCTGCATAACGTACAATGGTTCGTATTGTAATAAATAACAACGTTGGAAGTAAAACGTAACAATAGGGCTGAGAAGAAAATACGGTGAAGATACCTAACATTTTGACCTTATTTTAGTTTCCTCTTAGTGGAAACTGCAATTTCCTTTTTGCTAATGAGGGCTTTTATTTTCTTTACTCTATTTGAGCTTTAAGGCTTTGTGGGTTTTGTTTCTTTTACATTAATTTGTGTTTTTTGTACTTTATTCACACATATTCATAATATTTAGATTATGTAAACTTAACACGTTGATACATGAAAAATCTCCAAGCAAGGAGGCCTGGAAAATCAATCGTGGTTACGGTCCGTAAGCACTGTAATGACGTAAATTTTTCGTGTATATTTACTTATTTAAATTATAACGATGTCCTTCTCTCTGTATTGTTATTATTATAATTACATTCTTGAAACATGTAGGTATTAAATTAATAACATAACATCACGCCTTGTTTCCCCGAAGGGTTGGGCAGAGGTGTACCTGTAGTACACCCACATTTCACCAGTTATGTTTTTTAAGTCCCATGTAATAGGGGGCGAACTTATTGCCATCAACCGGGCACAATTCCAGACTCCGGGCTACTACTGAGAAGTTGCTGTTGGAAAAACCCAATAATACTTTGCCTGACTTGGGAATCAAACCCAGGACCTCATGCTCACCAGTAGCGCTTGCGACCACTAGACCAACGATGCAGTCCGAGGATTAAATTAATACTGATTGTAAAATAATACTTTATTCTGTACTTGGGAAATGTAGGAGTTCAGCAACTACAGTCTTATTAATCAGTACCTTCTTAAAATACTGCCCCATATAATATGTTGGTTTTTTATTATTCAAAATAATATCTTTCGACAGACTACACATACGAAGAAGATTTTCGTTTTTCGTTTATACATGTGCAGCTTGGCAACAAAAACTACAGTGTACATGTGCTTAGTAATGTTTAGCTTTCATAATCGCAAACTAAAAAAGTCGATATTCACATGAAAGGTTTGCAGGTATTAAACATTACTTCCTGTTGGAGTGAATTAATCTTTTGTCTTTTGATCTGGGACAAAAACTATTCAAATGAAACAAAAGCTTTCGGACTTATAAAATGCGATGTTGAAGATATTTGTAGATAGCTAACATTCTTATGTTCAAACACGCTTCGGGCTAACCATATAAATAACCTGACGTATAGTAAAAGCTCAAATAAGAAAAAGTTACTGGCCTATGTAACGTCATTATCTACCTTTGACGAGAAACGATGGACGGACGTATTATCAAACTATGTAGGTATTACGCTTAACTATACCAAAGTTAAAGTTTGGTTCGGAGTTCCGATTCCCAGTTAACTAAGCGAGGTGCAATTAAGTATTATATCTAGGTAGAGCGGAGTTGCCCGGTACTAAGCTTTGAGGTGCCAAAAAGGAATTCATATTAAATGCAATTTCATTGAATGCGGTTGTCCGACTCATGGCATCAAACCTTGCAGTTTATTTTAAATTAATTTTGAATACCTTTTTATAAAGCTGCAAAAGAACTATATTTGTAAATACTCCTAGCTCTTAGGAGGTTCATCGTGCAGAAATTGTGAATGGTTCAGGGAACATATCAAAGCGTAGGTCTACTTCAAAGGAACATGACTCAATTATTGTATATTTTATAATATGTGGCATATAGTCTTCCTTTTTTCGTGAAAGGCGGTGGCAAGGGCGCTGTGCGGCCTCAAGAGCCATCGAGCCGAGAGCGCGCTGCCGCGGCCCGCATGCGCCTCAAAGCAACTCTTTCCTTGTAATACTGTGTTGTGATCAAAAGCGCAAGACACGACATCACAAATTGATTTTTTTTTAATAATACAGTCATCTTATACCTACTGTTTGCCGATCATCAAAATAGGATTTCTGTTATATGAAAGAAAACAAATATTGAAAAGTTTGTTAAAAATAAATACAAGAAACTTAACACTTTCCAGATTAGAAATGTTCCAGATTTAGTAGGGATCTAGAAATATAAAATATACATGCCTATTCAACAACACTACATTACGATATACTTTTATAGCAGCCCACGATTCGTTGGAAACTTGCTTGATATCTAATAACATATTAATTATCTCATACGATGCTACAATTTGAATATTCCACCACTTTTCTGCATATTGTTCACTATGTCCAACTAAATATCATTAATTATTCAAAAATTCCTTCATCACCACAGAAAAATAAGTCACCGTTTCAGTCTTTATATTGTAGATACATTATACACCGTGATACACTGTATATTTAATCGAATCTATTTAGCCAGTCACGTCTGTTTAAGTAAATATAAAGTACAAAAAATAAGCTTTTAAATAAAACTGAATTAATAAAATTCATCCTAAAAGCAATCAAATTTACAAAATTTGATAACATCACTTTTAAATTGTCTAATTACTTATTAAAAAGTAGATTTCATCTCAAAAGAAATATATTCCAGGTAAAGTAATGAAACAGTCTCGTTTAGCACTCGTTCTTGTGCTTTGCACCACTGTGCACCTAGCCTCGTACCTGAGAGGCGAGGTAACAATTTCAAAAGTGGAAACGAGGGAGGTCTGGGGGTGAAAACTGCGTTACACTGTAAAATGTTGAAAGTGTCCAAGCTTGAACTTATGTTGTTTGCGCGAGATTTAAATGACGTCAGAGCTGACATTACCACCATCTTATTTTAAATTTTTGCTTGGATTTCTATTTTGCGTATTGTCTCGCGCTTTAAACAGAACATCGTTGTTGCGGTTTAATCATAATCCGGTAGCATTATTACAACTCCTTTTAAATTCTCAATGAAGGACATAATCGTATTTAATTCAATAATCGATCTAGCCCAGTTCTAGTGGGCCTATTATACCCAAAATAAGATTTCTGTATTAACTACTTACACCTAAATAAAAAATCATCATAATTAAATGTTTAATTTGTGTATAGATTTCGGATGACGATCGCATGTCGTTAACGACGGCGGTGTCTGACGAAGAGGACCCCGGCGAAAGCGCAATGAATTCTCCATACAAAGGCAAGCAGACGGGCGCTGCAGCCGCATCCTTCAACTGCACTGGAGCTGTCAGGAAAGCCGGGTAAGTACTTCTATAGCCTTACAAAGATCCAAATGTAATTTTCTACTTAGCGTTATCCCGGTTGGAGCATGAGTTCGTTTATGAACTTAGTCTGTTTCATTCTAGATTGAATACGTAAATGAAACATTGAGATTTTACTTACCTTCCTAATCAATCTGAAATATTCTTATTACTCAATAAATTTGATTGAAGATTGTCTTTTATAAAAACTTGTCACTAAAATATTAGTGACCCAACTAATTTATGGTATACGTAAGAAGATTCTTAATTATCTAACTTATGACTTCTCATAATTTCTGTGTCCCTTTTGGAATAAAGCAATTAATTAATTATGAGTTGTGATCCCATTTATATTTCACGTGCCTAAATTAATAAAGTAAATGATCACCGGTGATACTCAAAGACTAAACTTATCTAATAATGATAATCCGAAAATTCTTAAAATTTTAATTTTGCAAGCGTTTGGGTCGATAAAAATCTATTCGAAAATATGAGGTCTTCGTATTTCTCTGTTTTAAATTCAATGCTCCGTTTCTTACTTGCTACTTTCAACTAATTTTCCTCTACGAAAAAAAACTCATTACATATTATTAGTTTAGATTAATATTAAACTTACAAAGTTAAATCTCATAAGTGAACTGTGTCATGTTCTTATGAAATAAAGAATTACTAAAAAATTATTACATATTATTATATGCCTAAATTGATTTTCACTTTCGTATTTGTTCAACTGTAATAATAATTGAGACCAAGCTCTCTTCCATCAAAACAGAGTTCCCTAAAATAAAAATGATATATTACGATGAACGGAAGAGCGCAAGCTAAAATATTGTACATGCTTAATCTATACATGTGAAATATAACCTTCGTCTCCGCGTTCCTCCGGCCTATTGCCAAGGTCCTCTTTGCTCAACGGAAATTCGATATACATAATGTCCAATACAATACTTACATGTATAGAATTTATGTAAATCTGCATAATATATTATGGGAGCGAAGATATAGTTTGTGAGCGGTATATTTCAAGACGGTGTCTGAGTTATTTGGTTAAGTCTAGGAATATTTATAATCCAATAAACGGGAAACATGCGAATAAAGATGTTACATGAGATATACATTATAATTAATACGACTTAATTTATTACTCGGTAACTACGGTTACCATACCGTAGTTACATTTTGGTGAACCGCAATTTCACAACTGTCAGTTTTGGTTCGTACCTACCTATTTGAAGTTGTGCAGGGTTTATGTTTTATTATAAAATCTATCTAGTCGAAACTAACATAAAAATCAGTCATTTTTTTAAACATTTTTTAGTTCTCCTGAGTCGCAGAGATAAACTCGTAAAGAGATAAAAGGCAAAGATTTCCCAATGCTCTACTTTAACAATAATACCCAGGAGACTACTAGTCAAATGGGCCACTATCCTCATTATAGGCATTTGCTTCACTCTGCAGAGAAAAGATATTCTGTCTTTTTTGTAACTGTTTTTTATCTACCTTTTTATCTGAAGTTTTAACTCAAAATTACATTTATAACAAAACCTTTGTATCCTGCTTGATAAAATTACTTCCACTATCGTACATAATTCATACGTAACATGTATTCACCGTTCGCTTCGTGTGCTTACATCGACACTTCATTGTGCACTGTAGCGCCCGCATGAACAAAACAAAGACTTAATATTAATACCTGTCCTTTGTGTCGTTTTCAAGAAGCCTTAATAAATGTAAGCGAGATGTGAAGCGAAGGAAAGAAGATGACTTCGTGTGTCGGGCGCCTTCTGTCGAGTGTCATAGTCTCTATTAGGAAAAGCCTACGGCGTCCTTTATGTTCCTTGAGGCTACAATTCCTCTTCCATGAATTCCAAATGACCGGAGGGAAATCTTAGCCGTGACCTATTCAGCGTCGTAAACGCGTATAGAGTGAGCAGACAAGACCGTCCAGGTACTGCCTACTGAGCGTGAGCATCCTTACAAATCCGACCAGGACATTGAGACGAGTTTGAGAGTGTTTTGTTCTCACTATTCTCTTTCATTCGACTTATGATTTAGTTTCAAAATTCATTGGCAGTAAACGAAATTCAATTGAAATTAATTTTCAAAAGCAATTACACTAAACCTTCGTGCAGACTAGCGCGACGTGACACCGGCTATTGTTATACCGTCAAGTTTTCTTAGAAATTGTATTGTTTGAGTCGCGTCGCACCGTCGCGTCGCGCTGGTCTGCACGAGCCTTAACGCAAGCTCAGCATTTGGCTTTTAAAGAACTTAGCTCATTTTGTAGTACTTTTATTATATTTGCAATGAATACGAACTCAGTCTATAAATATTTATAAGAGGCAATAATTCTTGGATACCTATCAAAATATGATGATTAATTTCCGAAGCTTTCCTTGATTGATTTTTTTATTTGTTATTCGGAAATGAACCAGGATAACATCTCATGATTCATTACTTATGTAATACACAGACTTTTATATTATTTTTGAATTAGTGAGTGGTTATCAGAGTTGTGATTATCTTAGTCTACTCCGATCAATAACGAAGATATTTGGTTGACAAAATAAAAGTTACACACATTTACAATACTAAATTGCAATTGAGAAAAAATATAAAAGTTTGATTTCCTTATAATAATAATAATAAAATGACCATTAAAATTTAATACAGGTAAGTATCAGACCCAAAATATACATACCTTAAGGACTAATAACCGTAATAATGTAATATTTAAGCCACAAGAGCTTGGAGCTTAGTTTTGGCCGTCCTTCCAAAGCAAACCAAACCGAATTATAGGCACCATAGAGGCACTTTCATAATGTCAGAATTTGGGTGCATACTCACGGTTTTGTCGTTTCATATGAGATGAATCTGCAAGAAATCTGCAACGAAGCTCGAACAACCATATACTGATATCGGAGTAATTTTAATAAACGCGATCTTAATAGATGTATTATTTGATATTGTAATTAATACCTAATTGGGTATTGTTTTCGCAATCCTGGTTAATCAAAGCACTTTAGTAAAAGAATATAACAAAAATATCATGTTTCTATTTTACTACTTACATAAAATTATTTATTAAAAAATCACCCTGTTAATCACACAGTGTATACATATGTACTCCATAATCCAAATCTTGGTTGATACCTGTTCTGCAGACCACTGCAGCGTAACTAAATCTGGCATGTATCATATAGCAACTGGAATAAGGATAACGTTTTGTTTAGGTTTTTGAGTGTGAAGAAATGGCTACTCCGTAAGAAGCATCAGATTGAATTAGCACGCAAACGAGGCTGGAAGGGCTACTGGGTGTGCTTGAAGGGCACTACACTGCTTTTCTATCCTTGCGATTCCCGCGAAGGACGCTCCGTGGAGGCGGCTCCCAAGCATCTGATCATAGTCGATGGAGCTATCATGCAGCCGATTCCTGAGCACCCCAAACGCGACCACATATTTTGTCTGAGCACCGCCTTCGGTGACGCTTACTTGTTCCAAGCACCATGCCAAGTAAGAACTATTGTTTTGTAGCACTGCAGTATCTACTGAAAAAAACTTTCAGCATTTTTGCGAAAGCTTAATTCAACATAATTAATGTGATAATAATAATAAATTATCTCGTAGATTGAGCTCGAAAACTGGGTGAACAGTATACATAGTGCTTGTGCCGCTGCATTTGCTCGTCACCGTGGCAAGACTGGGACGCTTCATTTACTCCAGGAGGAAATATACCGCCTTGAAAAAGCCATCGAATCTGTAAGTAAATAAAATACACATTCCTTTACTAGGTTATATATCCCTTTAAATGTAGATTTTAATAGTAGAACTCAACTTAACAAGTCTTGCATAACTTATTGTTTTTTTTGTTGGTCTTTTCTGTCCTTCTGCTTAGCAAATGTCTCCCCCAAATCCTTCCAGGAACGCTTTTCACGCGCCACCTGAAACCAGCCCTCGTTATTTGTTTATTCGTACAATATTATTATAATCAACTTTTATTCTAAACATCCACAACAAAGGGCCAATTTTTCAATCTTCAAATAACTTTTATCAGAGGAATAAAAATTTCGATGTGGCAGCTTTTGTATAGAAAATACTTCAAACTGCCATATTTATTATTTGGATATCAGTTAGGTATCTCACGTTTATAAAATCGGCCTGGCTAATAAAGTTGAACGCTAAGTTAATATTGTTCGCAGCTGAACAAATGAAAATGTGCTGAAGCACAAACTGCTGAGAATTTATGCACCGCTCGACCCAAACTGCGCATCGCATGACCTAAACCAACACGCCATTGTTTGAATACCATGAATCTACTTTCGTCGAGCGATTTCACGCTCTGCCCAACACACATACGTAGTCATAAAGACCAATTTCACGTGCCTCACCGCGCTTTTATGTTGCAGATCGGATTAATCACAAAATCCGTGAATGCAACAACTCTGATCAATTCGTACATACAGAGCGAGCTATACCTATATATAGAGCTTTAGATGAAAAAAAACTCCAATTGCCATTTGACATTATAAAGGTATAGAAATAAAACAAATGTAACAACTAACTGACATGTATTAGGTTAAAACTAGATGGAACATCAATGGGATAAAAATAAGAAAAATTAACTAATTACCTTTCTCTTTAAAAAAAAAAACTAAAAACCCGTAGAGTGCGTCACCGAGGTTTTCTCATTGAAGTAGACAAGTTATCGCCCAGTGGTCAAAATTCGTCATATAAAAGCAATACGGTTTGTAGCATTAGGTACATAACATTAGCCTAAAGCATGGTATGATAACAAAGTATGTTATTATACCATGGCCTAGAGGAAATTGTCACTTGCAAGCGTCTCTTCAGTTAGGTACTAGAGATATTATGTATGAGCTGAATACATATGTGGGCTCCGGCCAGAGTCGGCGGCGTGCGGTTCGAAACGTTCATCGCGCCAATTCCTGACCCGCACCGGGTGACCGCAGCACGCATCAAAGCCTTTGTGGCCACCTCACACTACTGCATATTTACCACATATGAATTGCTCTGTCAGACATGTTTTCGATTAACTGTAACGGAAATGAAGCAAATACGATTGTCGGGTTGCAGTGTTGGGAATTGCATTGGCTAAGATGCAATCAAAGAGCACAGTTTAAACAAAACTAGTTTCACAGTATAACTCAATAATATAAAGCTTAACGCTAACTGGTCTGAAAAATAATAACACCTAGCTGCAATTTGCCATCTTAATGTAATTAAGATGGCCACAAAGTTTTATAGCTTTATGAATTTCAAATGACTTCTTGTGTTGCAAAATATTCAAAGTAGATACCGTAATTAAGGTCGGGAACACATGCTTGTAGTTGGAAACAAACTATTTTATCACCGTGATAGTTATCACGGGCAGGTGGGAACACGCGCTTATTAATATTCATAGCACACGTCATCCTCGCACGAGTTTGAGGACCCCGTCCGGACTATTCAAAATATGTTACACGCATACTTAGCTTTAAGCCCAGTTGTATGTGAGTAACACATTTTTTGCATAAGTAACGCTCTTTACAATTACAGGATCACAAGCTAAAGCATATGGCAGACCTGCAACAATCAGTAGTCTCTGATCCCGAGACAAGAGCACAACTGGCTGTCCAAATGCTCCAGTGGGAAGAAAACCTCGAACGTCTTCATTGTGAACAATTCCGATTGCGTTGTTACATGGCAAGCCTTCAGAGCGGCGAACTCCCCAACCCCAAGGTAAATGTTCATCTAAATTGAGTTTTCCGTTTCTCCCTACAAATGTGACCTTACCTAATGAAGTAGTAAAATCTCCATAACTTTTTGTTGGTGTTGGCCCACAACAACTTTATTTGTAGCAGTAGTTCGGAGTCATTCTTGCGATTTGCAACTACATAAATATTCTTTATTGAATATGATAAGTTTGACAAAATTGACTTTATTTATTACTTTCGACGTTTTTCATATAAACCTCACCTCGATAAATCATGTCTATTGAATTTTATTTATGCTGACTCACCAGTCGTTCATAATTCTGTTTTCCAAATATTATAACGAAAACAACACGCTGATCGTAATTTATCACCCGATAATAAGACAAGAGAGGGGTGTTGAAATTGTCAAGTGATTTCATCGAGGTGACAGAGAAAGGAAATTTGTTGGCTTCGCTATCAAATTGACAGTTCCGTTGACCGGGGAACGGGGTTGGAATCTGTTACGCCACGACCCATGTCACGGGACGTCATAATGGTCCCCAACATGCGAATAATAAAAGTTGCTTACAATTTTGCACAGAAATGGGTTTGATTAACGGATATATCAATATCCTTTTGAGGATAAAAATATCCATGTAAATATGTTATGAGCAAAAGATACGAACTAAATGAAATAATGGAACTTGCAACATACAATATATGGTAGTTATTGTACCCATTAAAATATGTAACACTGCTTTTAGACAAACTGTTTTTTTTATTTGATATGCTTGGATATCTACTAATGCTTCAAGTGGGATACTGATAGAGATGTTTGTGACAGTCTCTGCTGACGCACGTGTCCCGTGGCACGAAGAGTACACTGAACAAGCTAGGCGTGTTCACCGTGTCGTCTTTCCACGCGTTCATCTGCGCGCGGTCGCCGTCGCTGCTGAACAACTTGCTGGCCGGGCGTGGCGCCACCAAGCGACGAGCGCCACAATTGTCACGATCCAACTCTGGATCCAGCAGACGATCCATGCAGGTCAGTTAGAAAAAAAGTTAAAGAGTCCTATAACATTTTTTGAGGCCCGTTTTTATAAATTATTGTGATTTCAGAAGTGTTTTTTTTAAGTTTTAATATCTTCATATACATAGGTAAATTCATCGGAAAGAATCTAATCAGAAAACTGTTCAATTAATTCTTACTCTTCTTGTGGTGATTACTTATGTTTGGTCCGATCAGTACGTAGCGACCTAAATACTAATAATAGTAATATTTTTATTCGTAGCAGTACTTAATCGTTACTACTACTTAGATATGAATAGAATTATGTAAAGTTTGCCCAAATATTTCCACACTTGTACCCAATTAACAAAGTAAGAATGTTTCCTTAAAATTCATTATTTTTGAAAATCTGCGAACATGCAATATGTTTTCGACATATTTTTTCACTTGCAGAAATTATAATTATCTATTCGTGAACTAGTTCGTAGACCGTGCTACGCCAGTTGCTACGGCTGCGTAGAGGTCGTAAATTTACACACACACAATGACCTGTAAATTAATGTATTGTATTCTGAAAATATATTGTTTACTTCTTTAGTTTAGGTATATTTGGATATGCATTCTTGAAAATTAAGACCCATGGATGATCTGACGCTTTAATTACAAAACTACAACATAAAAGTTAGATATCCAGTACAGTTTTTCCACAGAATATACTTAATTTAGTAATAAACTAAGCTTTGTGTGTGGCAAGAAAGAAACTAAGCGCTTCGTACGTTAAAGAGCTATAAAAGCAGTTATATTACTGAAGATGGCCGTAAGTAATATACGTGAGCGCTTTCCTCTCAGGTAGCTGACTCATTTGGAAGTGTACAAACGTGCCCCGTTCAAAGCCACATGTATAGCGAATGTGCTTTCGTAATCATTAACTCTGTTTAATAGCTATACAAGAGTACGGAGCGAATAAAACAAATGGGAATGTCGCCTGAATGTTTTAGTACGATTTGTAAAACAGAAAGATGTCATCAAATGGAAGTTGTTGATGCACAAAACAAGATCAATTTCAAAAATCATCTATCTGCTCTGACTCGATTTTTTTCATTTAGGTAGCACGGTAATATAGTAACGTATAGTGACCAAACGTTTTCATATCGATGTACCTACTATATTGTCTCATAGAAAAAGAACATAATATAAACCACAACAAAGCTTCCGAATTGGAAATGCCGATGTGGCGTGTCACCTAATCCTTGGCGAGGACCTAATACAGGAGGTCACGAAATAAGACTATTACTCGAGACAAACTGCTCACCGCTTACTGCCTGTCATTACTTAATGTTGTTGTTTCAGCAACCCTAACGTAATAATTTAATTATTGACGGGCAGCGGAGAAATTGCGTATCACACTTACAGTAGCAATGGCTTTAATTTTGACAGTCCAGCAACATTCATTGCGTTGTTTAAATTGTTGAGCAGACAATCCTATATAAACTTCAAAATCATTCAGATTGTGAATGAAAGTGTTTTACGTAATTAGGATACAGTTTGGATAACGTTATTAATTCTCCGAAGATAGTCTTATCGAAATCATGGAAAATACTTGATAAGTCCATCAATAAGTTTTTGGAATGACTGAAATAAAAGTAATATCAATAACGGTAAATGGCTAAATTACCTACATCGATTACCTCGCAATACATTCTGGATGTATTCAACCGTGAATATGGAGACGTACCTATTGAATATTTCTGTTATTGCATTCCGGAATTCAGAAATGTAACAATTTAACTTTTCAAGAATTTTAAATTGTTATTTTCGTGTCTGAAATTCATGTTATGAAAGTAAATGAATACAATTGTTTATTGCAAAAATATATTATACTGCTTTATATGTTGAGTGAAGTTTATCGCAAAATAAATAATTTGCTTATTCAAATTTATATACGTAGGTATCTATCAAAACAAAACTCTTATAGGTCCAATCTAACCCAGCTTGGGGTTATTTGAATAGAAGTGTCGGCACTAGTGAACAGAGCACGAGATTTGCTCCCCCTGACTCGCTATAATTTAATTTGAAATAGGAATTTGCTTCCAAGTGTTGATTCAGTTTAGTTATGTCGTTTGTTCTAAGTTGTCTTCGTATTTTCTGTTTAGAAACTATTTTCACATAGAAAGAAATAACTTTTTATTGTAATAGACGTTTAAGAAATAGGTTGTTTTCTGTCAAACATTGAAATAAAGTTTAGTTTAAAAAATTGAGACAAATGGCTGGTTGTCAGGTACCAACCAATTGCAATCCGAACTTCAAAACAACAATAATATGATACTAGATGTCCCGCGAGGATGGCGAGGCCGCGGTGCGCGTGTCACTTCCAGAGGGAACCACCGCGACGGTGGGCGTGCGCGAGGGCATGTCTGTCGAAGAATTTCTCGCAGCCGCATGTGCACGGCGCTCACTCAACGCTCTCGAACACTTCGTCAGGGTAAAGAAGAGACGTGACATGGAAGACCATAACTATTTCGTTCCTCATCGCAGTGATCTCATTGAAACTTACGTAAGTACTAAACATATCCTCAAAATTTAGCTACGTTAAGGTTTAGAAGAATTTGTCACAATAATGAAAAATATTTTAGCAATATCAATAAGTTTACATACCAATATGATTTCAAATTAGGCCTCGCACTTCAGTCCACCGGGATAACTTGTAGAATTTTCCAGTATACTCTAAACCTCAAAAAACACGTTATTTCAGAAACTTTTCTATAAATACAGGTAAAGTTAATGGACGAAGTTGTAGTTAATGGACTATTGCTATTCCAGATATTCAATCAACGCGTTTCCTTTTCAAAACTTTTGCAAAATTCTTTTCAAAGAGCGCAAGTGTTTAGTCCCACTTTGTAGTCCCATTTTCTTTATAAAGTGTATAATGTGTATGAGACTTGACTAAAACACAATTAAAACAATGTTAGTTCACGTTTTAGTCCCAAAAAATATTGTTCTCAATAAATCTAGTACCTGGTCGAACGAGCTCTTCTCGGGTGAAAATAAAGAATGGTCATTTAACATACTACTAATACCATATATACCTAGTACATACTAATTCCGTGCTGCCATGATAGTAGGTACTTACTAATTCCATGCTGCCTTGTCATTATTCTAAGGTAGCCATCTTGTTCTAAACTTTGGGCGACTGAGCTATGTTCGGGTGAAAATACGGAGAAAACGAATTTTCCCAGATATGAGACCTAGTTAGAGACAACTTTCATCGCAATCGTTAGAGCCGTTTTCGAGAACGTGATTACAAATATATATAATTAGAGTGATTTTAGATATATATATATATAAATATTGCTCGTTTAATAATATAGGATAAATAATTATCTCATAAACACTTTGTAAACTACAAGAACATTCAAACAAGTGAACAATCTACGAAACAAAATACTCCCACGCTTTAAATTTTCGTAGCCATTTCGTAGCGATTTCGTAGCCAACCATAATTTGTATTCACAAAATAATACAAGATACCATTTAAGATAACCAATGTTATTATTCAAAATCATGATAGTGTTAAACATAAACGTGGGTTACTTTAAAATTATACAAATGCCACACATTCATGGAAGTGAAAATAAAAGTATAAATGTTTTGTGACCGAGGTTGACGTGAGTAGGGTCTGACAGGGCCCATTCCGTCACAGGCTTTACGCGACACAGCGTGGAAACGTTATCAAAAAGTTATATTACTGTTACTTTAGGATCAACAAATGCGGAATGCATATGACGAAGTTAAATCCCATTTTGCTTGTTGTTCGACGAATTCCATTTGTGGAAAGATCTCATAATCCTTTGAGTGGAAGGTGGAACTGAGCGCAACAAAGTTCGTAGAGACAGGTATTTTTATTTCACATATCAACATTTTCAGACTAACTTTAGCTGTGTTTATTTATAATATGATTACATTTTTATACTTACATATAAATTACATTTTTTTTGTTTAAAAAAAAAAAATGATAAAATTATTATTTAGTGGCTACAAAATAAGAAAGTATGAATAGAAGTCAAATGAAATACCTAATCTACTAAATTGGTGCTTAATCCATCTAATTATATTCCAAACCAAAGCATTTTAGTTGTGCGACGGCTTTGCCCTGATTGAGGTCCGACAGTATGAGGATCACATTTATTATACTAACAGTGTATGTAATTCTCCCTCATCATGTTTTAAAACAAAAGGCCATTAAAAAAGTCTGTTGCAAGAGGCACAAACAGAATAAAAATGTGTATATTTCACGAGGTTTTTTGGTAATTACAAGCAATACAGGCTGGTGATATTTTAAAAAGATAATGACTTAATTACCAGCTCATAATGAAAACAGAACCCCGCAATTAGACTTTCACGCGAATAAATTACAATAAGTAGGTAGGTACGTGCTCTACAAACAAACAATGCAAATGTCACCAAATTTTGCACAAGTTATTAAAGGGCAAGAATATGTTAATTTTCTCAAATGAATTAATATATTCTTCCTTTTGCTGTACGAAAACAATGTAGGTATTCAAATTTATATTTGTTGCATATAGTCACATATTCTGCTAAGGAATACCTACGTCTAATTATCTCGTGTGTCCCACAAGGCTGTGTAAGCCCATCATCAATTTTCGGACCGTGCTCCATGTGGACGGGTTGTCACTTTGTTTTCAAAATAAACACAACGGTTCAAGTTCAACGTAAAATATTATAACTATTGCTCTCGCTATTTGTTTGGTCGGCTTTGAGCAACTATGAAGTAGAGAAGCAATTTATAAGCCCGCGTTTGACACATGTTTCTATCACAATCTTGAAACTGTTTAAATAAAATGGCGCAGCAATCCTCATTTCAAATAAAAATTGTTTGTACCAATCACTTTTTACTTTGAGCAAAACTAATTTCAGAACACGATAGGAAATTATACATTACGAACATATCTAATTGCTACAATCTAATTGTTATATAGTTGCATACCCACGAAGTAGTGGAAGTGTGCGCCAAGATCCTGTATCAAGTAGAATTACAACGCACAACGCTGGAGCAAATGTGGGGCTTCAGTGTAGAAGCCGAGCTCATTGAGAACGCGGAGCGGCAAGACGAGCTCTGCTGCTACGTGAGCCGGGTTGAAGACAAGAGCGTCGCCATGCAAAATGGTAATTTATCATCGTTCTACGTTATATTTCCATCTTTACCGCTTGCATTTCGCTGAAGTTTATAAGTAAAATACGTCATAATATTTCTTGTGGTAAAAGTTCTATGAAATCTGTAGCTTGCATAATATATTTTCAGACAACGCTGCCGCTAGCTGCATTTCGCACGTATAAATCTCAAGTTATTTTTTTAACAAAATGTACCTAAACATATAAAATGCATATGCCTTTTAAATGACGTCCGCTCTCAACTCGTAGCAATGCAAAATATCAAAATCATATGGAGCGGGTATTGATATTTCAATCTACATTGTGTACTAGAAACCCTGATGTGAACAAAATAAGAACATTCATTCCAAGTACAGTCTTTTTCATTTTTCTGTCAGGTATAATCAAAGGCGACGAAATAATGGTAATCAACGGAGCGATCGTATCTGACCTAGATATGATGTACCTGGAGAGCGTTCTGCAAGAGGAACTGTCCCTCGTCATGATGATGAGGTATTTATACACGTCGACGCTGTTTATTTTTACTTCTGTGGCCTTCAGTGTGTGTTCATAAACCCACGTATTTTTGCCCTATTGTAACAACGTAAACACAATATTGTGATCCAGTATTTTGTTTAAACTTTTTGAAAATCTTTCATACATCAACATAAACAGTTTGTGTTCATTAATAGACGAGCTCGGCTACGAAGGCTCGTCAAAATATAATATAATATATTCATAGCAGACAGCAGCGAGAATAATTCTTAATATAAAAAAGGTCGAACAGCGTTCTCATTTAGCAACGTTCTAAGTACCACTGACAAACAGGAAAGCGGGCGCCTAGCACCTAATAAAACGGAAGTTAAAGAGCGCGCAGCCGGGGCAGGGTGGAAGGCCTGTTCATCGGCATTTCCCGCCCTCATACACCTGACCTTTCGCGGCTGCGACAAGTTTACTGAAGCGCTCGGTGCGACCTACATAGTCGGCCGCCTGCAGCCCTGCGCCGGCCTCCACCTGGCTCGCAGCCTCTCCGCCGCTCGTCACCGCGTCACCGCGCCAGCGTGCCGCAGCCATTGTGAACGACCGCAATTGAGCCTCTCGACGTTACCGCACCCGCGCCGCGTGAAATAATGCTCCCCAACAAATGTCATCTCGAAACAAGCACTCGCGACACGATATTATTATTGTTGTGGGTTGTTTCATCTCCCCCGTTCATATAAAGCCTTTCCGGCTTCAAGGCGTTCGCTTTTATTGTCTTGTTAAACCTGATGAAGTTTATGCAAATAATTAAAGCATTACGTAACTTACATCACACACCTAGGTTCGCATGTTATCCATATTACCCTATCATGAAACATTTCCATCCAGAATAGTGCAAAGTCAAAAACTGGATGGAATATCAAAATACAATTTACCTAACTTTTTTACTGGAAATGGTATATCACTATAAAAGGCTGTTCTGGATCCCGTTTTCATTTGGTAGTTGCGATGCCGTTGCCTTGATAATTGTTGAGCGTTTCATGTCTCCGTCAGAAAAATAAATCGTTTTCGTTTCATTTTGATGATCGCGACGCTGGAAACGAGTGATTCGTATTTTGATATTATCTTTTGTGCCAGGGTTCCTTTCCTTTCAAGTATCGAGGCGCTCATATAAAATCTAGAGTAAACACATCACGTGTTGTTTCTGTAAATCGAGCAATCCGTTTTATTGTTCCGAAGAAGATTGTTATTTAGATAGCGGTTTGAGCAGCGATTTATACCCAGGTCGTCTCGTACGGAGCCGCCGGAGCTGACGGGCGTGATGCGCGCGGCCACGGACGACATAATCGATTCCCTCGTGTGCCCGCCGCCGCCCAGCGAGCCGCCAGTCATCTCCGACGACATGATATCCGGCCTCATCGTGCCCGCACCCGCCTGGAGTGAGTACTCAACCACATTCTTCTTCATCTATTTCAAAACCGTCAGCAAATACCTACTTTGTGCCTTTGTAGGTATGTTGTGCATACCCACAGATGGTCAATCTTCGGCTTTTTCACTTTTAGATGATTATTTTTAATATCAATCATCCATACACGAAATGGTAAATATTCGTAGATGATGATTTGGTTAAATATTAAAATTAATTGTATAGGTACAAGTAAGTAGGAACATGATATCGTGTATTTATGAACACTCCTAATGGTTTCATGCGACCCATAGTCTATTTTTCACTTTCGATGACGACGCAGATTGCTTAACGAAACGTTTTTAGCTTACGCCCTGTATGGCTCGCTATTGAAAAGTAATCGCACCGTCATGATGATAATTTGAGTAATGCAGTATTTAACCTTTTGAATGGTGTATACTTAAAAGTAACGGTTTTGTTTCATGAAAAATTCACATAAATTACATTTATAACTTCAATTATTAATTAAATTATAAAAATGCACAGGTCCATCAATCGTTTATATTTGTGAAAGCTTGGGCTACCTAATTAGCATAACCAGTACGTATGTCAAATAATGTAATGAAATTATGGAATAAATTGACATGAATAGATACTTATTATTCATTTGTTGTGCCATAGCGTCTAACAAGCAACTCTTCAATATTTCCTTTTACGTAATACTTGGCATCGTTGCGGAACATCCCTGAATCTTCATTTTCAAATTGTGGCTGTCAGCCAGTAATGCTTTGTGCATAACAACTACCTACTATCGCACGATGCGGATTATTTATCGATCATCGTTATAACTCCGGGTTCCCGCTTATTGTCGTTATTTATACCTGTGCTAGTTATGCGAAGGCCTTGTTTACTGTATACACAGTCATCAGATGCTCTGAAAGCCACAATCAGAATGCGATACGATAGCGATGATGTAGATAGAACAAATAAACCTCTACAAGCCGTAGTAAACGGAAGATATGCCAGTACGCTTATTGAACGTTTCGCTCGCTCGTCATGATTGTGTGTTATTAACTTTGTAACAATAGAACGTTTATACTATAGATAGAGCGTCTTCCGCTCGTGTTCACAGTAACGTAGTGTCCAAACACATATATTATACATATAAAGGATATTAAATAGTCCTAAAGCTTGACCTATTTAACAGGACGACCACTTTTAATCCCCGAAAAGGCAGTTAAAATTTGTTTGGGTCGTATTTAAATTTAATTCATTTTGAGAAAGTCAGCCTGGTTTTCCTTATGAAAGAAGTAGGTAAATTGAGAAATATTATTTCCTTACGAATTTTTCTCCACCCTTTTTCATCCTTGTTTCTGGCTGGAGGCGTTTATGCCAGTGCCCGGTCATTATTTAAAGTTACCGATCCGAAATTTCTGCCCTCTCTAAAGGTTTGCAGTAATTTATTTCACGGCTCGTGCTCCAGCCGTACAAGAGGCAATTATGACGACATATTGACTCGACATGTAGTTGTTGTTTGTTTTATGACGGCTATAGGAGTATCGGAGTGCGGCTTGACGCGGCCTGACTTCGAATCGCGGGTGGTCGTAACAATGGTAGGCTTTCACTATCGCAAACACATTATTTATTACGACATTCCCGACTAATGAAATTACTCTTATCTCTCAGTGGAAATGTGAACAGAAAAATACTTCACTATTGATAAGAAGGTTACGGAAAAAAGTACATGACCATAGGGTATATTTCTACCTATTTTTATGTAGGTATACGCATACGTAAATTGACGATTTTTTAGTTTTGAATCGTACTGAGGTCTTCATTAGATCTACAATGACAGATAAAAATAGCAGCTGACAGTGTTGTGCTAATTCTGCAACAAAAATACCGGTTCTCTAAATAAAGGCCACGACCTCGCCTAGGGCTATTTGCTTGTGGCCGGTGTTGACTTACCGCGGCCAAAAACTCATTGTGTGACTTCTTGTCATAAAGCGGTCTTTACATGAAAGTTTCATCACGAACAGTGTAATTTCCTCTCATGTTATTGAAGTCTGAGTATCTCTTTTCAAACCTGTTTTATTGAACATTTTGATTTCACATTTCTTAATCTTTTCGTATTAAAAGAGGATTTGTGGAGAGATCGTTAGTATTATATTGACTGACATATAATGCTGTGTGAGTATGTGTGCCAAAGGACATATTTTTACAGCTTATATCTATGTCGGGTAAGTGTAAATATCAAAGAGATAACATATGATTTTTTATAGCAACGTTTATGCGTAAAAGGTAAAGTAAATTAAGGGCAGGCCGATGTACAAAATGAGCTATTCAATTTTGATTTCGAGGAACTCTCTTACAAACGCTAAAATTTCGGTTTAGAATAAAATAAAACTGTCGGAGCGTCTCTATAATAAAGTCTTCCGTATTTATCATGCCGAAGTAATGCTACCTACATTGTATACCTGATGTTATCCATCTACTTGAATGATGGATATTCATAAAACTTTTGCCATTTCTTCGTTTGTTATAGATACGTCTGCAAACCGAGATTTACATACCTGGAACAATGAGTTTCGCAGAATAAGAACGTATTTTCTTGTTAATCTACGTTTACCGGATACTTTTTATATTTATACCAACAAATAAATATTTTTAATAATTACTTATAGTCTTAAAGTTGATCAGTAAATTTTAGGGTTTGATATATTATAAGTATGATCTGTAATGTATAGAGATCGGATATTCGGATGCATATTTAGCTAAAGTTAATTTTTTGCTAAGAAATTATGGAAGTGGCTTCATAATTTATTTTTTCTTAACCTCAATCCCGGAATTCAATAAAATCCGGGAATGCAAAACTAATCGGATACATGGTATGGAAACGACTTATCAGCCCTCTTGTAAAGGTTACTTTTGCGGTGTTAACATAAAAATTTATGTACCTACTATAAACATTTTTTAATGAAAAACAAGGCACCAAGTTGTCTGTCACTGTGAGCTGTGCCAATTTGGCAACCTACTTTACAACAGTACCTAGCATTTTTATATTCAAAAAGTACAAAATTTATTAATTCCGGAATCACGAGATTTTTGCGATCGATACAAAAGTGCATTCCATAATAGCCAACACCTAAACGTAAGTAAATATAAATTCGATTCTATAATCAAAACTCAAAATTTGTCGATTCCAGAATTCTGCGATTTTTTCGATACAAAAGTGCTTTCCATAATAGCCAACATCTCAACTTTAGGTAAATATGCATCCGAATATCCGATCTCTAGTAATGTATCAATTCAGTATAAGTAATTTGAAACTTAAAAATATGGTACCGAATTGAGAAAAAGCACACATACTTCAGATTTTACAAATCAGTTACCCAGGTCATTAATGGAATTTTAGGTGTGATTTGCATAACATGTAACATTGAATGCGGCACAGGTAAGGAGCTGTGCAGCCCGGACACGGACACCCACGGCGGCGACTCCGTCAACACTGGCCCGCCAAAAGTCAGCTCTCGAACTAACTCTTTCGAGATCGAAAATCTACTAAAGGTATTTTACAAAGTAACAAAAAAATACATTACTACGCTCCTCACATGCACGCCTCTGCGACTTAATCCCCGATTCAATTATCCAGCTCTTATACGAGAATATTCCCGTTTTATTTCGTTAGAGTACCCGCATGGTAATGTCTCTCTCGAAAATAATAATCGTCTCTAGAGATTCAGCCAGCGTCCCCTATTATATCCCTTCCTCTACCTTTAAGAATTACAGATATCTATTGATTTTATCATTGTCGAAAGTGTCTCTTTGTTTAGTATCACAATCTTTCAAGTTCATTTACTTAGATGATGAATCATTGATTAATTTACCTTGAAATTGGTAATTCGTTTGTGGGTGGGTAGGGTAACAGGATACGCTAGACGTATGTAGGTATATACCACATGCATGTTCGTAAATGAGGGCTCAATGATCATAATGACGTCAGTAGCACGATTCAGTCACTTGTGCCCGTACAGAGCGCGGAGCAGGTGACGGGCTGGTGCCGGTCGCCGGCGGAGACCCGGCGCGGCAGCCCCACCGGCAGCGTGGCCAGCGCCGCGGCCGGCACGCCCTCGCGACACCTCTCCGACGCCGACAAGCTGCGGAAGGTGCTGCTCGAGCTCGTCGACACTGAACGAGCCTATGTCAAGGTAATAAAAAATAAATCGTTTGTTAACCAAATAAAGTATTCTTAACTTTCCTGAAAACGAATACAAAAAACTACTCGAAATCGAATCCCGAGCCGCAAGATACCGATTAACTGTCTAGTTTGGGGCTCACTGACAAAAAATAATACAGTGTAACATAGCTGTAGGTAATAGTTTAAGTTACTCATGCTGTCTCATCCTGTGTTTTGTCTATGTCCCTACTTAATCTAATCTGTATGTTATTACTTGTCTACTTCTAAAATTATTGAAGAATAATTATAATATTTTAACTATCTCGTGAATAGAGACAAACTCGAGAACTCAATATACATAGATAGGTACTCTTCACAACTTCCAACCGCATCCTAAATATATTTACGGACGAAATTGAATAATATCAAGACAAATCATCTTTAATTATAATCCTTGAATCTCGAAGTGTATAGGTACTTACGACATTATTCAATTATAATCTACAAAATTATTATTTAAGTACCTTAGTACTGTAGAGGTTTCACGGCTGGCAGTATGACTGGCTGACATTCCAAAATTTAAATATAGAATTACTTTTTAAGTAGAAACATGTCTAGCATTTGTTCGGGGACAAGGCTCCGTGTCGTGCAAGCGTGCTTCTTCATGTTGTAATTACTTGAGAGTTTGAAATACAGCGGTCCTCTGGACCCCATTAAGTACCTCCGCATATTTTTATTTATTGTTACTAACCCCCAGGTGAACACCCTCACAGTACTTACTAAGTGTTGTTTTCAGCATTTCATAGGGTATTACACCCATTTTTGAAAATTGTCTAAATTTGATTCTATATTGCTAATGAACCACTAAAAATTCACAAATTTTTTATTCAATCGTTAAGTGCCATAAAAATGCATTTAAATTTTGCATTTTCAAATTTCGCGCGTTATTTGACGAAAACGCTGGACGCAGTGGACGCCATATTGCTCTGTGGTCATGACGTCAGTTGGCTGTGTGTAAATTTGTGTTGTCTCCTTTTACAAAACCGTCCTCCATGATATTATTTCAATCAAAATTACGTTGGTTACGAAAATAATAAAAAGCCTTTATAGATTAAAGGTACGCTGATAGTTGACAGTTAACACTTTCTAATTTTACATAGCCGTATGACGTAATAACATGGCGACTACTATCTAATGGTGTTATGAAAACGATTTAAAAAGCTAAAACCTTTGAATTATATTTTACAATTTAGTTTGCTATTTTATGAACTAAAACTAACGTTTTCCGACTGCTTTTTGCCTAAGCTATCTCAATAATACATTTTTATATTTTTTCTCATATAGAGTAAAACACCCTATTATCCAGTAAATCACGTCAACATTTCAACGCTGCTACGTTTACATGTGTATCCTCAGGTTCCAATTCAGGCTAACTGCACTAACTCCACAACTAGTTATCCTTATAATATCTACGAACTAACAACTTCGAGACACATTCGCGCGTAGTTACTCGTAGTTCATTTGGAACTCATGAACTGAAATAACTTCAGCTGCGGGCAGGCCGCTTCCTAACTTAATAAACGGCTGTTACGATTCCTGAATCTGATTTCTGCCGCACTATTCAATCTTCGGATTCAAATAGAATGAAAGATAAAGCAATAGTAAAAGTCATCTTCTTCCATATAAATATTCATCACCGGCGAAAAGTTTTGATGGATTTATAAAACGTATTTAAAACTTGGTAAACCTGGTCGCACCTGCTGAGCGATATAACTACCTGTTCCCGATTAAAAAGATACTTTTAAAATAAATCCTAAATGGGGTTAATGTAAAATTTTGAGGTACATTGCGGTATTCATAAAAAAACTTTTAACCGCAACCAAGTGCTTGTAAAAATAATGGATGGGGCAAATGCAGAAGTAAAGCTATTAAACCTCAGAATTAATTTTTATTTCCTGATAAATAAAATATCGTCGTAATAATTTTGCGATAACTTAGTTGACTCTTACTAAACTGAGCGACAACTTCTCGCCTATGTTTCTTTTGAATGATCACACGATGGTATAGAGACAAAAGAATAGATGTTTTCTTAGCATAAACATAGGCACCGTTCTAATTCCTATACACAAGGTTCTTCAATACCAGAGCACTAAACTATCACAAGAATACCTTTACGAAGTTTCAGGGGCCAAACAAGCTCTCATTACTCGAGAGAATACATGGAAATTCTGGACATTATGCAATAAACCACCGCAGCTATGTAGTCCACTGCGGCCATGTATAGCCTTCTTACTAATTGCTATACCAAACAGGGCTCTCCAATATCAAAGCACTAATTATTATAGACAACACTTTATGCAATATTAAGTCTCATGCAACCTCTTGGTATACGAGAAATTACATGGAAACACTGGATAGTAAACTGATCCAACTTAAAACGTTTTTACAGGGTACACAACACAATAACGTTGTAATACTCGGTGGAATCGAGTTTGAAACAAAAAGTTTAAATGTTAATTCAGACACGAGTAGAATATAACACGGAGCGTTATTACTTCCAGCACCTGAACAACTTACTGGAAAACTACCTGGAGCCGCTCAAGAAGGAAACTTTTTTATCAAACGCCGAGATCAACGCTTTGTTCGGAAATATACAGGAGATAGTGACTTTCCAAAGACAATTCCTGCAAAACTTAGAGGAAGCGCTTGAGGCTGAACCTAACTTCCATCACTTTGAATTTTCAAACCAGTTTAAGGTACACATTAACCATTTCTTTGTAGTATTAACGTGTAATTTTTCTCAGTATTCTACAGCGCCTATATTTTTTGCAGAATGTGCTTTTCTCAGTTGGGAATGCTTTCCTGTACTACGTAAACCATTTCAAATTATACAGTTCTTTCTGCGCCAGTCACAGTAAAGCTCAGAAAGTATTACATCCTAGTAAGTATACGTATTTCCAGTAGGTACTTGTTATACAATTTCGAATGTTATTTAATAATTTGTTTCGCCGCCGTGTTATAGATGAAGGTAATCAAGCTTTACAAGAGTTTCTTGCGGCTCGAAATCCAAAACAGCAACATTCTTCAACATTGGAGTCGTACTTAATAAAACCCATTCAGCGGATATTAAAATATCCGCTGTTACTTCAACAATTGAGAAATTTGACTGATGTAAATTCGGAGGAGCATCTCCATTTAGTGGGTAAGGAACTTGACATTTAGATTTATTATTTATTGTACGAGTTTCTATATAGGATATGAATTATGTCTCGATTATTTTTTAATAATTTCAGAGGCTCTGAAAGGTATGGAAAAAGTTGCAGAGCACATCAATGAAATGCAACGAATACATGAAGAATATGGTGCTATATTTGATCACTTGTTTAGACAACATCAAAAGTCTTGCAAGCAACCTATAGATCTAAGTCCTGGTTTGTATCTCAAATGAAAACATTATAGAATAAAATGTTAAGTTAACCTCGACGGTGTACTAAACTCATCTTATTTTTCAGGCGATTTGTTATACTACGGTGGAGTAGAATGGTTAAATATTTCAGACTTTTTAGGAAAAATAAAAAAGGGATTGGAATTGCACGCAATGTGCTTTGTATTTAAATCGGCTGTTGTCTTCCTCTGTAAAGAAAGACTGAGGCAGAAGAAGAAACTTATGGTATGTACATATACCTTGATTTAACCGCGGGCAGTTTTGATAATGTTTACTCCAAAATACTAATTCTCAAAACCTTTTTAGGGTGTATCATCTAAGAATAGTTCCAACGAGGTAGAAATAATTAGGTACCAGGTACTGATACCAGTAACTGAGGTGCAAGTTCGGGCCTCCTCTGCCAAGGACATGGACAGTCACTTCCTGTGGGAGCTCATACATTTGCGGAGCCAACTGCAGCGCCGCTCCGAGAAAGTTTACGTACTATCTAACAGGTGCGAGTTTGAAACTATGATTGATTCGATTACCATTCCAGCCGAACTTTAGTTTTGAAACTATTTAAATGTTAATGATGGATTGAGGCGTCGTGTTGCATAATCAATTTGGGTTAAAGTTGTTTTGGTTCGTGTTTTTAAAGTTCAAGCTTTCATATTATATTCTTTTAGAATTGAGCTTCTGAAAGGTTATTAAAATGGCACTCAAGAAACGAAAGTTATAAAAGTTGTTCACCTTAAGCTTAGCAATCTTCACTAATTAATGCGGGTTATAAAATCTCGCCAACTTTAACTTAGCCAATCTTTCCTGCCGCGTATTTTACTTTAACTTCGAAAGACCCATAGTAATAAATTAAGATATTATTCCATACTTACCACTAGTTATTTCCCTATAGCACGGCGGACTTCCGCAATGCGTTCCTGAAGACGATCCGTCAGATCATCCGCGAATCGGTGCGCAACATGTCGCTGCCGACAATGCGCCCCGCGCCCGCGCCCCCGCGAGCCCCACACACGCTTGAACGCGATAGACCCAAGCACCAGGTAAGAGCACTTATCTTTTAATCATCATTTTGGTGTTTGAATTTAGAAACCACCAATATATTCGACCTCCATCTCAGTGCTATATACAACCTCCTTGCGAAAAAATACTCGATACAAACTCCTCGTGCAAAGAATACTCGACATACAAACTCCTTGTGCAAATAACTCCTCGAAATTTGATTGGTCGACATTTTCGACAAGGAGTTTAGCATTAGCATAAAAACTGTTTTGTGTTCTTTGCTGTCATTAGTAAATTGGTGCTATTCTAAATACTGTAAGTTGTACGAACACAAAATGTTCCAATTTTAATGTGCATTTTAATTAATTTAACCTTCTTTGTTCTTCATTAAATGTCTATTTTCGCTTAAATCTTTCTTTTTCTCGTAGTCATGGTCAAAGTTAATAAAACGGATTTATAGCGAGGGCCATGAATCACTCGCGTCGCTCAGGATTCATCTGTAGCCCTCGCTTTAAATACGTCTTTTATTCACTAATTGCATAATATACTAGTTTATTAACATATTGGCACATCAAGTGCATAGATAAAGAAAGATTATAAGCTCGATAAAGCCGAACTAAAGCGCTTTGTCACACGAATGTTTGCACACTGTGCCGTGTGTACGACGATGGTCATAAAGATTGTTAAATGGCCTTTTTGACAATCCCATCTCATCATCCGGCAGATGACCTACCTGACAGTTCACCTTTCGTTTGGATGCTAATGTTTCGGTCCTAAAAAGACGTAATGTTTGCACAGGTGCAAGTGATGCAAGGATCACAAACCCTCGGCAAAACTAAGAAACCTAAAATCACTGGACAACGACTGTCGGCGGGAAATATTGAGGTACGTATTTGATCCTCCCAAGTTTGTCCTCATTAATATTAAAACTTATGACTCTCTGATTTAATTAACATTTTTTTTTAGTTAACAGTTTAAACGAAATACATTTTTTATTTATTTAAGTACCCAGTAGGTATAGTGCGTATATTTCAGCTGAACCATCAATAACAACAAAAACTGCGAAACTCCGAAAACATTTAAACATTATTATCTCTTTGTGAAACTCATACAAATACCATACCCTTGCAGGTGGGTGACCTATCACGCGAGAACTCGCAGGACGCTGAGGAGCCGCCGCCAGAGCCTCCGCCCGAAGAGCCCACCTTCAGGCACCGCAGCAAGACGCTCGGCGATGCCACCGGTTAGTACCTACTTCTGCTTCTTCTAGCCTGGTATACTTAGTCTGGCCATACATACTGTTACAATTAAAAATAAGAAAGATATTACTTTTGAATTTGGAATCTGTCATTTTTATACGATTGTTCATTGGGTTTTCTAATTTTGGCGCCAGTACATTGTAAAATATTTTGCGATATTAAAATGGAGTGGGGTGATAAAGAGAACCGAATCGCTGTGATTGCATTACACAAAGTTGGTATGAAGCCAAATGCAATTTTCAAAACTCTCCATACGATTGGTATTAGTCAAATGTTTGTGTACCGGACTATTAATAGGTACAATGAGACCTCTGTTTGTGACAGAAAAAAATCTGACCGTCCACGTAGTGTTCGTACGAAAAAGGTTGTCAAAGCAGTAAGGGAAAGAATTCGAAGAAATCCTGTGCGAAAGCAAAAGATTTTATCTCGGGAGATGAAGATAGCACCAAGAACCATGTCGCGTATTTTAAAAGATGACTTAGGACTTGCAGCCTATAAGTGACGCACTGGTCATTTTTTAACTGATAATTTAAAAAAGAATAGGGTGGTAAAATCGAAACAACTACTGAAGCGGTACGCAAAGGGAGGTCACAGAACATTTTTGTTTACGGATGAGAAAATCTTTACAAATGAGCAACATTTTAACAAACAAAATGACCGTATTTATGCTCAAAACTCTAAGGAAGCTTCCCAATTAGTTGACAGAGTGCAACGTGAGCATTATCCGACTTCGGTGATGGTTTGGTGGGGTGTTAGCTATAAAGGAGTGACAGAGCCATATTTTTGTGAAAAAGGTATCAAATATCGGCACAAGTGTATCAAGATACCATTCTTGAGAAGGTAGTTAAGCCCCTTAACAACACCATATTCAATAACCAAGTATGGTCCTTCCAACAAGACTCGGCGCCGGGTCATAAAGCTCGGTCCACGCAGTCTTGGCTGGAAGTGAACGTTTCGGACTTCATCAGAGCTGAAGACTGGCCGTCGTCTAGTCCCGATCTTAATCCGCTGGATTATGATTTATGGTCAGTTTTAGAGAGTACGGCTTGCTCTAAACGCCATGATAATTTGGAGTCCCTAAAACAATCCATACGATTGGCAGTGAAGAATTTTCCCATGGAAAGAGTGCGTGCTTCTATTTATAACTGGCCTCAACGTTTAAAGGACTCTATTGCATCCAATGGACACCACTTCGAATAAGCTTTTTATATTTTTAATAAACTTTTTTTATTGTTTTATATTTATGTATTAAACTAACACACTGTAAAATTAATAAATATTATTTGCAATAAAAAAAAAGAGAGAGAGACTAGGCACTTTAAATGTTGTGCAAAAATATTTTTTATTAAATGACTATTTCATGAAATCATGACATATGAGGATTATGCTAACTTAAGGAGTTGCATTTCTGATTCAAATAATTATATTATATATACCCTGACGCTTTCACCTCAACCGCTTTTCAAGCAATACTTGGATGTAGCAATTATGGATTAACGTAGTACCTAACATCGTTTTCGACTTATTGGTTGATTCGCACGAATGCCCGAAACGGGCGAATCGACCTTATAAATGATATTATTTTCTGTAGGCGATTTGCACGAAGTTAATTTATTTGTGTGTGAATGGATAACTTCAGAAATACGTATTAGGAAATTGGCACATTTTGAATGTTATTTAATATAGTAAGTATACCAGCGCACAGAAATGTTATGTATTGGAAATATAAACTCTACGTGTATATTTAGGTGAAAAAAAGAAAAGAAAAATATTTTATTTGGGACAGTGCTTATGAAGTAAATTTGAATTTAAAATGAATATGTTCTGATGTACTTTTGTCAAGTGCAATAAATTGTACTTATATATTTTGCTACAATCTATTTCTGCCAATCGTTTCTTTTATCATACATTGGTTATCGGCCCAGACACCCAAAGTACGAGCTCATAGGAGTATCGTGGATGCAGTAAGAAATCTGGAAAGTTATTTTTTAAGCAGCGAAATAATTATTTGTGCAAAGGAGCGACGATGACCAATATGTTTAACATCGAGGCCCCTGAACAAAGAAAATTATAATAGTTGACGATTACAGGTGCATGCGACCCTAATAAAAAATAATGGATGAAAAAAAAAATTTCGTCTGTTATTAAAAAAAAAAACAGCTGTTCCATACATTTTGACCGCGTAGGTATTGAACTTTTCTATGAAACAGCTGTTTTTTTTTTAAATAACCGACGAAAAATTTCAACGCAGGGGGGTTCAGAATCATGTACTGAATCTATGGTATCAGTTTTCGCGTCGATGTCCCTTCCACCCTGTATAGTTTATCTGGAAAATTTGAAAGCTTTAGATGTGCCAATGAGTTGAAATGATGAGTCCAAAGGCATTGAAGAATAAAATATTAGAAGAACTTGAATCCAGAGAGATGAAATATGTAATGCATTAATTTGTGATAAAAGGTTTAAAAAAATGGAACAATAACGCGAAAGTGTGACACGAAACTAACCCCAGCGGAGAATTTTTTAAATAATATTTTAATATTTAATATTAATATTTTTTCATATTTATTTATTGAATAAAAAACGTTTACAAAAAGTGTACACTTGGTCAACAGTATGATTTCCCAAACAATAATAATAGTGCCTAAAAATAAACTAAAACTAAAATATGTTAAGAACAGGTGCAAGGAATCATGGTATGGAATTACAATGTTAGGTAGCGACCCGCCCGATCTAGGTTAATTCAAACCTGTGTTTCTGGCCATCACTTTACATTTCCATTAAATTGGAACACTAAAATTTTAAGTTAAACCTATATAAAATAATCTATTAACAACTACAAGAAAAAGCATATTGGTACATTATTATCTAAAACTAAACCTATCTAAATAAACAAAAGTAAATACTTACGAAGGAATAAATTATCATCATGACAAATTTTCTATAAGTTTTTCTGTGTCTGTGTAATTCAGTATCGCTAAATGTTCTGATAACATTTTACTACATGTTTTATAACTTACACTATAGAAGGTTAGTAACTTGTTGAGCCTATTATACAGAAAAGGTCCTAAAAACACATAAAATCGATTAACAAACGCATGTGTAGTTTATGAGGGTCATTTTTTAGGGTTTATGCAAACTAAGTCCTTCCTTCTCTTGTCGGAAGGTACTGGGTCAAAAGGAAGTGCAGTGTGCTGATGTAGTACTATGCTTAGTATAAATAATTGCCGTACTGTTAGTACATTACATGCTATGTAGAGCTGGTGTGTAGGAAATCTAAAGGGGCGAAAGGTAGTAAAATTGTTTTTGCAGTACCACCCCAAGATGTTAAGCAATAGGTAAGAATGGATTGACACAAAGCTAAATAAACCTGTGTAATTATATTATAGTCGGCTATGTTCCGTAAATTCTTAAAGACATATATTAATTTGCGCACTCTAGTATATAATAAATCGATATGTTTACGGAAATTTAGATTGGAGTCAATAGTGACACCTAGATATTTTAAATGGTCAGCTTTAGTTAAAGTGGGGCAGGAACATGCGGTGTCAGCGTACATGCTACAATTATGTGCATAAATGTTTATATTAGTAAGCGGTATGTTAGTATTTCTCATTGTAAATAAAATGTATTTTGTTTTATTTGTATTTAATGTTAGTAGATTATTATGAAGTCAATTTGACACAATGTTAAAACCATTCTGAGCATGTTCATAGACCTCAACTCTTGATTTAGCTGAGAACAATAGAGCGGTGTCATCCGCATAAGACATTATGACACCATTTTGGAGTACCAGGCGGCACAGTTCATTTATACAGATTAAAAATAACGTGAGGCCCAAAATGCTGAATGCTGAAAATAGAAGTTGTAATGCTGTAAATGATTTTACCTACCTATAATCTGAAGAATATTTTTTTTTTAATTATAGGTAGAAATTATTGATATAAATTTTCAACGTCTTTTATTTCAGAAAGGGGTTGAAAGAATTCGATTATTTCCAAGAACAAAAGAACGAATCGTTTTTGAAAAATGTAGAGATAATGTGTTTAGTCGCGGATAGAGTGGTGACTATGGTAAACAAGTCGGAGAAGGACAAACGTAAAGCTGACTTTAATACTCTTCTGAAGATCAGCCTATGGGCCAACAGATATGACCTATCATTGTCCCTAGGTTCTCAAGTGGACATCGTACAATCAGCTAAGGATGCCACAGAAAAGCTTCGTTTGAACCCGCCGCCAGCTCCATTAAAAATATATATACTTTGTTCTAAACATTATTGCATAAAATTCAAAATATGCCAATTGAGTAATACGTATTTCTAGATTTGTCGATTCTCCCACAAATAAATTAACTACATGCGAATCGCCTACAGAAAAAATAATATAATCTAAGTGTCGATTCGCCCCTTTTGGGCGAGTAAATTCGTGCCAATCAACCAATAAGCCTCATTTTCTTGTGTGCGTAGGTAATAACAGCTTTTTTCATTAACTTCAAATTGTATTGTCGCTTGTTCTAACAAAAGCATGTGGCACCACTAACAGAGAGCGTGGCGAAGCGTGCGCCGCCGCCGCCGCCGCCCGCGCGCGACGCCGACAAGTGCGACCCCGGCTGTAAGTCCGAGGGCGAGGACGAGCAGCCGCCGCCGCCCGCTCGGCGCGGGCTCGGCCGGACGCCCAACCACCTCACGCTCAGGTACGCGCACGTGGCCTAATACTCTATCTGTATGGAAGGCTGACGAGCATTATTGTCGACCGGTGGCGGTAATTGATGATCCACTCGACGACTCCCTATGCAGCGAAAGAGACGTGAGAGTACTAAATAGAGTGTTTGTATTTTTCACAGCACGACGTCGACGCTGAGTGCAGGCAGCACTGGCAGCCAGGCACGGCTCATCCAGTCGTCACATCAGCCCACCCAGTACCAACCCACCATGGTTAAGGAACTAGGTAAGCAAGAATCGCAGTCTCTCAAATCTTCTCCAGAAAGGAAAAGTTCCACGGTACCCGAGAAGAGGATCAAAGTCATACGATCCTGCAGCGGTAGTAGCATCAATAGAGATAGGTCACCCAATCGGTCCGTTGACCACACTTCACCAGATCGGGATCGTGTTACAAAAGTGATCGTTTGCAAGTCTCCTAATAAATCGAGCTTGAAGCAAACTAAAGCATTGCATCGGTCCCCGAGAGGAAGCTTCGACCAAACAAAATCTCCCCGAGGATCCATCGACAAGTCACGATCTCCGCAGCAAAGCTTTGATGGATCTCGATCACCGCGCGGTAGCATTATGAAATCACGTGAAAATAGCGTCGATCGTTCACGATCACCAAAACCTGCACCAAAAAAGGGAATAATGCGAACCCCGCAGGCCAGTTTTGATAAATCGCCCTGCAAGTCACCAAATCTAAGCCGCAGATCTTCTAAATCCAGTGGAGAGAAATTAGCGAGACTTGGGACGAATTCACTGGATAGAATGACTCACTATTCTCAACTAGCTAAAGCTGAAGATAAAGCAATCAAAATGGGCATCGTTGTCTCGAAATCAACAGAATCGATTGCTAAGGCTATTGAGCACCCAACTTGTGTTCAATGTTACCTTTCCGGAAAAAAGCAGAGCAAAACCTCCTAACATAAGGGGAAGGGCAAGTCGCCCAAATCTCGACGGAAGGCAATGACTGCTCAATCGATCCTAACTTCATCAGACCGGAGCAGCGTCGAGACCCTGGACGACATGCCCCTAGAGCGGGTGCGGAGCACGCCCATTCGCCATCATGAGAGATATGACTATGATCAAATACATGTATAATCAAATTCTTCAAGCTCCAAATAACACCAGGATAACGAAAATCTCGGATGAAACATTTTTTCTGAAAGTTTTCAATAAAATTTCCATTCAATAACATACAATCTTATTTTATGAGGTTCTTCAGTAACACTTACTGCAAAAGACTTTCACATAGTGGAATTTTCATTGAATGCTTTCAAAAATCAAACATAATTATTATAATGACAAATATATACACCACTTTACAAGACTGTTCTACCGATTTGTGACTATCAGACTACCAAAACGCTAAATCAATTGTAAACGTATAAGGCATGAAATACATTATTGAGCCCCAAGGCAAGATACAATCAATTAGACGTTCAAATAAATGTATACGTGAAAAATTTAAAATCATCGTTAATTCAATGTCAGTTGTAGGACACTGTACTAGACACATAGAGTAATTCCACGACTCTCAAAGTAGAAATAAATGTACCTCCGTTAAATATAAGTAGACACAATAATAATTACAACCGTATAATATAGCATAATATATTAAAGATAATCAAATCCTAATTCTAGATAAATCCAAGTGCTAAGTGTTACATAATAATGGCTGTGGTATCGTACTGATGTTAGTCCTTTTATCACCTTCGTCATAGTATTCTTCTTGTTAATTTATACTGTTATTATACATCCCGATAGATTTAATGTATTATTGTGTAGATGGCCATGGATTTGTATCGTTAATTAAGTCTTCCAATTCTAAGTATGTATAAGTAATGATATTAATTTTTTTTACCTCTCGCATCTCTTCAGTACCTGCTCAATTTAGTATTAAACTTATCAATTTATTAAGTATATTCCGTAAATATTTTACAATTCAAACAATATTTACACACAATGGTACGTTATATGTAATAATTATTAATATTATTTATGACATGATTATTTCGTTGGTGAATATAATATAATTATATATTACTAGATAGGTTATTTCCAAATATTTGCACTGAACATTAAAAAAATATTAATGTGGCCAACTTTCAAAGCTTCGTAGCATTATAGGCTGGTTGTGCATTATTGTATTATCGAAGCAAAATATACTTAGCAGCAATTATTATTGTTCATCTTACTCTATAGTAAAATACTGAACTACTTACCTACTCAATTTTAGAATGCATCCATGCATTCTACAACTGAATAGGTAATGGAACCTAATATCCTGGATCTGTTCAAGTAGCCAAAAAGTGTTTCAGATGTTTATGCGTGTAGTAAATCATTATAAGCCGTTATATTTAAAGTATTCGTCGGACTACATAATATTATATGCATGAATAAACGATATTCACATATATGGTAAAATTATACAATTTACTAGTAAATAGGCTAGCTGTGTATCCAAATTATAATGTAACGAAATCAATGTAGACAAATACACTCTCTTTCTTCACGTAGTGCTTTACCTTACCTCTGTAGCTGTGCACAGATTCTCTGTCAAATTAGATGATGCACCCACAAGCAGAATTGAATGTCATCGTATATAAGTACGTAATCAATAGTGAGTAAAGTAAATATATTCAATGCATAAAATAATGGATCGGTGCACCGTAGATTCTATCGTCACTGTGTGTATCTAGGCTACCGCTTAAGTAAAGTAAGTAGATGTTCTATCTAAAATAGTGGACGCTGCCAAAGCTCTGCCAGCCCCCTGAACCGCTTGAATGTTCGATGACACGCGACCGCGGCGGCGCCCCCGCCCCCACACACTCGTCAAACATTCAACTCTTTGCTCGCGCGCGCGACTTCCCGGCGATCGGTCCCATCCGTCCAAATTCCGTTGGCACCCCGCGCGCCCTCTGCCGCGAGATGATGTAAGCCTAGATCACACGGCACTTGTTTCCTTGATATTGCATACGCGGATGCCACAGTACAGTAGAACCATATGAAAATTAATGGTTCTTACGGAGATGACTTTTACAAACTTAAATGACTTTATAAACGCCCATGGGTGGCTTTAAAACTCTGACACCAGGTTAGTCACTAGCCTCACGAAAATAAGAATACTTCATAAAATATGTTTATTTACGTCTGGAAGTTCTGCTACTTGACGATACATACCACATTTTGTGACACGGTGAGAATCAGACAATTATTTATGATCATTTTATCAACTATCAAAATTCATTTACGGTACAACGGCAGAGGTCGTTACTGTAGGTACTGTGGCATCCCTGCATACAATTATATTCGGAGTGAGCGATGTGTGACGTGGGCTTTCTAAAGAGTTCGGTGTTTGGTGTGTTGTAGGATCGCCCGTGTGGAAACCGCGCGACATGTCGAGCTCGGCGGGCGGGGGCGGGGGCGGGGGCGCGGGCGGCGCGGCGCCCACCACGCTGCCGCGCCCCGCGCGCGCGGCGCCGCGCCCGCAGCACCTGTCGGCCAGCCGCAAGTCGCTGGCGCCCGACCACCGCCACTAGCGCGTCGGCGCACCCTCCGGCTGTCCGGACGGGACCCGAGATTTGTTACCCGCCGCCTACCGACCCCGCAATAGTCTAATCACTTGACCGTTCGATGTTTGTGTACCTCTTTCGTCTCTGTTCGTCTTTCCTTCGAGTTTCCCTCAGTTTTATGCCTATTAGTTTGCCTAACATTTCCCCTCTACTTACGTTTTTAAGCTCAAATATTACCTGACCTGTGTTTAAATCAGTCGACCGTTCATTATATTTTCATTGATTGCGCTCAAAGTATTTTTGTGTTAGGTGCACAATCCTGTGCCCGTAACGAATAAGACTGCGTGCGGCTCTTTTGTGAGGTATAGTGTACCTACCTAATTATATTAAAATAATTTGACAATATCCTCGTTAATGCAACTCATAATTTCGTGAGATCCCTCTTTTGTAAAATAACAGCATTATATTATATTAAAACCAGACACTACGTCTGAAAATTACCTGAGGGTTCTACCAGGTATTGACATGTGCCCTGAAGATTCATTTGTAATTGATAAGACGTAAATATATCGCCATGCATTTGTTATGGGGTTTGAAATTTAAATCAACATGTTGACTCATAACGCGCTACAATACAGTGTCACATCCTGTTATTGACTTCCACGTCGAATATAATTTTTTGTTTCAGAATTTAAGTATCCGCTGGATATGGAAAATAAACCTCATATTAATAGAAAATAAGTTTTATTTAAAATCGACCTACATGACACGTTTATTTAGGGTCTATTTTATAACTACAAATAAATGACAATATCAATAGAAAGTCGAGAAAATTATTGAGTCTTACATAATTAGTTTCAGTGTTAAATTGTTATTGGACATGTTACTTTTTAATGGAAACTGATGGTAACCTTCGCGTAGCACGTAAACTCGTAACAGCCTACACCGTGGAACGTAAACTTTACACTGCCGGTAGTCCGCAGCATCCCACCACTATACAGAGATATCTATCCTCTTAAAGACTTTCTACTTTAGCTTTATTTAAGGCATTCCTTTAATATCTACTTGTTTAAGCATGCGAATATCCTATAGATTCGTTTTATACGGACTGCTCTGTGCCAAATTAGGTACTATCTACACCTCTTTGTGCTTGGATACTTATCGTGAAGATATTCCTGAATAAATAAATATATCGTGAGAGTAGTTAGCTGTAATGTATTTGCGTTTCATTTTCGTCACATTGGCAACTCACTACCCTATAGTTCAAAATGCACTAACCCAAAAGGAAATATACACTAGGTAGTTTTGATAATAATTTCTCTTCGTGATCAAATTCGAAAGTTCTATCATAGGCTAGGTGAATGATATAACATGTATCCAAAAATTGAGTTTTACTATAATTGAATGTATTATAATAATTATATGTATGATTGTTTCTTTGCTGTAATATATTGTAAATGTGTTGACTGCAGTCGCAGAAAACTGTTAACTGGATCGATGAAACACTTTGAACCCGTGATATTAGACCGCTACGACGCCAACGTCGCGTTCTGTAATATATTATTACCGGAACTCGGCTCAGATGGACAGCAGTTTGAAACTCTCTGTAAATGTATGAATAACTACTGATCTATACTAGTAAGAGGAAATGTTAGTGAAAGATTCCGACATGTAATAATATATTATGAAAATTGTGACGACATCGACATCTCGATGTAGTTAGGTGAAGTCGAGTGTCTCGTAGCACTTTGGTAGTTTTTCATGTCGGAACATATCAACGGCGGTGAAGCTATCTCGTTCAGCTTATAAGTTTTCTCGTGATCTAGTAACTGTTTATTGTTTTAAGTGTTTTGCAGTTACCAGGAATATGTATACACAGTATGCACTATGATGTTTAGGTAATACCTGTGTAATATGTATGTATATTATTGTGACCACATTATATTTTGAACTTTAAATATTGTTTAAGTATTTGTTTTGTGAGTTATTGAAATAAAACCGTTTATTAATATACATATGTTAAAATATTCGAATTTAATAATTACGAACTTATACAATCAATTTATAGATTATTATTATACTAAGAAAATTATAATTAATAAAATGAATAAACAAATATGAGTGAAAATTAAATGAAGGATGAACTCATTAATTGCGATTGTATTTCATACTTCAATGACATTTGAAAGTAAAGTAGGAAAATGAATGAATATTTAGAAAGACTTATTGAAGTAAAATACGAAAGTAACTAATGTTATAATAAGTATTGAACTTTTATAATTTGTTGTTGATATGATTTGCTAATTCCGTTGTTTTTTCATTACTTTCTGTCCGTGTATTATTGAGAATAATCTCACCTGTATACAACGTTCGGTACGAGTATGTATTAGGTACCGTTGTCAAACTACTTTACAGATTTTTAGTACGGACCTTCACATCTCAATGAATCACTTTCGTGCACTGTTAAGTATGTTTTCCCTTATGTATTATCGGAATGTATTCCTAACTAATCAAATATTTTCTCATTCTTAGTTTATTTTCAAATAAACGAAACATTTATTTTGTAGTCACCACATACCTAATGGTTTATGTCTCTTGGACTGAATATATTTACTTAATCGCGTCACATTTCTAGGTAACCATTTTGTTCGATCACCTAAATTTAAAGTGCCTTCACATGTTTAAAAAAATGTGCACGTGTTTTAGGTTTCATAGATGAATATACTAAAATCTTTGAAGTAGTTTGTCAATGCCTGCTAAATGGGAAATGGTATTAATTCTAGTATCCTTTAGTGGCTTCCAAAACAACTAGTCTAATTTACAATTTTAATGATGTATTTATTGTTTTCATAAGTATTTGATATGTTAAATTTTGTGACACGTATGGAAATTACTTTTTATTGCTTATGAATAAACATAAAATATGATATAATCTTTTTACTCATTTAATTACCCCGTAGCATTTTCTCAGTCGGTTCCTAGTGTAATTGGTTCTTGGTGATTAGATTCATCCATCCCCTATGCAGCGGTCGGCGCTTCTTTATCTGCTCGCCGAGAAAGTAGCCACTGTGAGGTGAAAATCACAATTTAATTACTTATTAGCTCCAGACGAACGTGGTCTAAAGGAAATGTATTTTCTATGACAAGTTATTAATAAAACGCATGCATATAATCGGTACAATGTGTTTATTAAATCGTACATCGACGTCCATAAATCAAACATTTCAGTGTTTCCGGATTCAAAACCTTACAATTTGCTAATAAAACAGATTTTCTAAATTGATATGAGTGAAACATTCAAAATATAATTAATTATGTATTTACAAGGTTAATAATAATTATAACTAGATAGGTACACAATATTTTTTCATAATATACTTTTCTTCAGTAATATTAACTGCCTCAACAAATTTACATAAAACTTACGCATCTAAATTTTGTTGGCCTAATATTTTTAAAGAATCTTGAAGAAAACTTAATGAACAATTCACTCATACCTGACCTCAACATTAGGTAAAAAACTATGGAGGTCTAATAACTACAATATTTTAAAACGATTTAAGTTCATTACACAGTCATGTTTATTATTTATGTATAAAGATTTTAGCTATTTGATAGTAATAGTAAAGGAAATATTTTTTGAAAAACTTCTACGTGAAAAATGCTCTAGAATCTATTTGTGGCAAGTAGGTAAGATTAAAAAATATTATTTTAGCAATGATTTAGTTCTGAATCCTATGTAAATTCCATACATAAGTGTGATAAAAAAAACATACAACACTTACGGACAAAGGGGCCAATGACAGCTGAATTGGGTATTCTAAAACGTAAATACACATGGAATATATAAAAGAACATTAATTCGAGAAGCGGTAGGTTGAGAGGTAATAGATTCAAGATTAAATAACACACAAAAAGTTTCATGGTAGACAAAATTGTGATTTACTCACTCGGGAAGCTCTATTTGTGAACACCTATATAATGTATATCGCTTTAACTTTATATTACGATCTTTACATCTTTCTACATTAGAAATTATATTCCTTTCTAATATTTAAACAATAACAATAGGACTATCTAAGGAAATGTATATATCATAAAATACATAATTCATGTGGCACTGGCTACATATGTAGGTATTATACTATCATAGTTCTGATGATCACCTGGCTGCGTATGTCTCAATGGTGTTGTTGGCTTTCAAGACTGAACTATTTAACATTTGCTCATATTTAGTTTCTTTAAATGTAAGCCTTGCAGGAATATATTATGTATGAAAGTATAACGCACCTTCTATATAACGCTCAAAATCGGAAGAAATGGTGTACACCCTAATTACATAAAGTAATACCTAAATTGATTGCACTATGAACAAATACAATCGGAATAAGTTTATTCATTTAATCTTAGTAATAAACACTAGACGCTAAATCATACTTCGTCTCTTTCAACTACTAGTTATAAATAACAAAATATTTTAAATGAATATACTTTGCAATAAAATAATTTAGTGCACACCACGATTATTTTAAATATTTAATAGATATTTATATTATTACATGTAAAGATAATCATTTAATAACTCTTATTAAGTTCATTACAATATCTATCAATTAATGAAATACTCGATTTAAAAGAAGTTTCATTACGCTATTATATTTTATTATGGTGTTTCATCAAATTATGCTAGAATAAAATTCATCCATCCTAATTTCATATCATATTAAATACGTAAGGCACTCCATTTAATTTTGCTGTTTTTTTTTTATCGAAAAAGACCGAAAATACTGTCACACAAGTTTCCTCTATAAAAATGAAGACCACTGGAAGTTACTGTTATTCATGCACCGCACATTATAAGATAAATTTATTTAAATATTAAGCTCGAAACAAAGTAACTAACATCAACTTTAGCTTCTGCTTTCAATCGAACAAATTTTACAGGCGCTCTACAAACGTAGTCACATGTCCTGTTAGTATAACAGCTGGATTCGTTGTGGTTTAAAAATGGGTATGAAATAATTCGGAACATTTAGGTTTATCTACTCTTACATTAATTTAGCTTCCTCGTAGAGGTTCACGAAAGCTCTTCACCGATAAATAAAAAATCATCTGCAGGTGGATAATTTGATATCTAATAAATGACAAAATGTTAACAAAAATACCAAATTTTAATTATGTAGGACAAAATTTACATAGCAACCTATAATATTAAACATACATACAAACAACTATCACAGACACTAATCATTTACAAAAACCAATATAATTATATACTCAGTTTCTACACAAGAATCGACATTGGTTTGCGACGCCAATCAACCATCTGATTAATTAAAAATAACAGATATTATGTTGAAACATTAAATCAGGTAGGTACTCAGTAACCGATGACCATTTTGTATCTTTCTTAACTAAACGATAAGTATTACTGCCGTAGTTATGATTCTAAATGGGAAATTAAAATCACGAAAAACACTTTACATCAACGTTGTTGGACCCCTAAATATTCAATTAAAAAGCCATTTTATTCATAAGTAATCTCTTTAAAAATTTTATCAAATTTAACTACCTATTTATACCTACACACATGACTTGTTTCATTACTTCCTGAAAATGTTCGAATGTTTATAATAAGTCCGCGCGGCGTCTTAAAGCCCCTTCAAATATGAATATTTTATAAGTTATATTATATAAGTAACATATTAAAAAAAGTTCGATTAGTTTCTACTTCAATACATAATAAACTTGTGTTAAATTTCAAAATGATAAAGGATAGCTCAAGAAAGTTAATATCGATTTAAGTGAACTGTTTGTTAGTATTGAAAGCTCAAGGTTTATTTATTTTATTTAGATAATGTTAATTACAAGCTACTAATTTGTCTTTATTGTTTTTTTTTTTTGATAATTTATAAGTTATTGTTGTTATAATTTTCATTAAAATCCGAAAACATCCATAAAGTATTTCGTTGAGCTTATTGCGCATCGAGCGTGCACGCGACCGGGTCGTGTATATTTGTCTAAACGTTGGTCCCTATAATTGCTATTGTAATTTTATGTCGTACATAGCAACGCAGAACGGGGCGGACGACACCGCGCGAGTAGCGGCCGGGCTCTCCGAATAAAGGCACATTGAGTCATGATTCATTTGTTATCCTATATGCAGTACCTAACCATCCCACTTCCTCGTCATAATATTTCTCATTTTTTGAAGGGCGGCCTAGAACTAGTTAAAGGGAATAACTAATTAAATATTCTACTTTATATATGAATTAAAAGTCACACCACTATTTTATCCGGTCGATTAAATTTTCGTACACTTTAGTAATTTTGACATCACATCATAATAGTCCTATGACATTCAACTCCTCATCTCAATTCTACTCATTTTGGCAACATGGTGGTGGAACTACAATTTCTCTAATTTAACTAAAAGGCATATTTGCCTACAAATTAGAACTAGAGCGAAGACCACTTAAAAGTTATCTTCGCATTTGATCTCCCGTGAGGTGGGCTGCGAGGCAGGCTGGGAGGACCACTGCGGCTCGGCCGGTCCGTCCCAGTCGGGAAATGAGTCATACATAAAGTTATCGGCGGGAGTGTCGTCAACCGCAATCTCGGTCCGACTGAACGCCTCGGCGAACTTCCCGATCTCTGTGGAGCCGAACGCTTGTTGGAAAGCGGGCAGTGGGACGACAGGCGGACGCGGCGGACGCTTTTCTTCAGGCGGGGAGCGACGCGGCTCGGTGACGGGGAAGCGATCGCGAGCAGCGCGGGTAGGATCGGTCTGCGTCACGCTGGGCGGGAATTCGGGCGTATTTCGCTGCCTCGAGCCAACCTCACCACTGAAAGGCGAGTCTTCATAAACAGGATAAGGCGTCGATCTCCCATCTTGTTGACATGCCTGGTTCTGACTGTGCAAATGAGCACCCTGAAAATATATGAAAAACATTTTTTTTAAGTTTAAGACACATGCTTGGTGTCCAGTATGTCCAAGCCAAACAAAATAATAAGGCGAGAAAGAAAATATTGTGCATTTTGTTTAAAGAAAACTTTATTTTACGCGGAAACCGGTTATGTTATTGTTAATATTATTCAGTATACATCCGGATATCCTGTTAGACCTCAAAATATTCTTATAATATTTTGACTTTAGACATCACAGCACATCGAGTTTTGAAAAAAATCGCTTTTGCAGTGTCGTCTTTGTCACTCGCAGTGTAGAAATGTTTACATAATTTTAAAGAGTATGTCCATTAGTAACCTTCATTGGTCGGCATTCGGGAGTATACCGCATGTGGTCACGCGAGCACGCACTGCGCGGGGCCCACCCGGCGTTGGCTGCGTTAGCGCCACTCCAGCCGCCGCCACTCATGGCACCCATCTGCTAAAAAATAACAAACACGCATATAAAATGTTTAGTATCTATCTCTAGAATAATTGACCTAAGATTAGTTAACGAGTCCAGAGTTTACCTTAGATAAAACTTAAAATACAAAAACGTTGTAAATATTTTCTAAGGTTCCTCAAATCTGAGCAAAAAGTGTATTAAGTACCAACATTGATACTTATAAATAATAGAACAAGAAGATGTTATACCTGATAATGTGGCCACATCTGCGGTTCGCAGTACGCGGGACCCCGGCCGCTCATACCACATTCTAGTGGTGGCTGAAAACGAAAACAACAATTTTATTAACCCTCATTCACTTTGTTAGTACATTTTTAAATCGGCAACTTAATAAATTAAGACACTTTAATTTGTTTAGGATTACAGAAAGAGGTACCTACGCTATAAAATTATAGACGACATCGACCATTTAATCCTAGTTCGTCATAAAATATATTTGGTGTACCTAATGTATATGTTTATGGCTGCTCTCGTCAAGTTTTTCAGTGGATCGTTATATTCTACTTTACAATTTACCGTTAAATATATCGCAATTTTTCAAACTATCATGAACGTATTTTTATTAATTAACTGTTGAAAAGTTCACCTAACATTTTACAAAAACAAAAAGAGTTGAGAGTCATTGATTACTGACTAGGGGACCGTCTGTCCCACGCGTACTTATCGATTCAGACAGCTCGGTAACAGACAGCTTACAGCGAATTTGACGCTAAGATTGCTTCCGATACACCCTGAGTTTACGGTCTGCAAAGTAAGTCTCCGATTTATTAACTTTTCATGTAAATTTTTCACTTTAAAAGTGAAAAATTCCCAAAACTTCAATGATTTATACTATTACATTCGTCAAAACTTCACTAAATTCATAAAATTCCAGATGCTTTGATTTCTTCGTAAAATATAAATTTATATTCATTCAACTAACCAAAAATTACAGCTTTAAGTTCTGCTCGTAACAAAGCCTGTTTCTTCTGAGAATGTTCGCGTTCGATAATTTTATTGAAAAACAATCAACTTTAAATAAAACCCTTATTTGCTACACAGATTCGTAGCACCCAGCGTGTTGCGTAGCACTTTATATTGATACGGATAGTTCTGCGCACCAAGATTGTTTTTTTTTTGTGATAAAAGTCATATTTATAAGAGGTTTTTTTTTTTTAAGACCGGCCATTGTGTCACCCTATGTAAAATTTATAAATTTATGTCTGTATTTTTTATGGTGTACAATAAAGAGTATTCTATCTATCTATCTATCTATTTATATTCATATTGTAGTTTCTGCCTACCCCCATGGGAAGAAGGTGTGAGTTCATGTATGTATTGTCTTTATTAAATAACGTAAGTGGCCATTGTATTTTAAAGTTAAATCAAATAAATCTCGAGCAGGTATATTTCTAAACGTTCAAGGCGTAATCGTCTAATAAAAGTCCAAGATGTTATAAGTTTCTACCAAACGGACCACAAAGCGCGAAGATTATAGTGGAGCGTGTCTACAGCATCTAAAACAGATTCGTTACAGTAACGTCTAAACAATTTCAGGTGGTTAGTACCGCGGCATCTATCACGGAAAGTTGCTCGCTGAAAGTTTACATCTGACGACTCAAACGTAAAGCAATCACAGAATAAACAAAAAAAAACAGTATAGCTGATACCTATTCAAATGAATTCTATAGTATAAAAAAGGATTTAATTTGTCTTAAAATATTACACAGTCATACTCATAACAAAACGGATGACGATTTACCGCTATGGCGTTTTTGTTTGTCAATATTTACATTTAGTGGTGATAAATATGTGCACAACCTGTACACAAGATAATGTTTAGCGTGGCGCGAGGGTGTGAGGGGGCGGCAAGTGGGGGGAGGGGGCTCGCGCCACCGATCGATGTCCGTTACTCCGTGTGCAACGTTGCGTTGCACCAACTGCATTCATCATCACACATCACCAATACGGGTTACATTGACGAGTCACAACATAGACCGTTTCAACTCATCATTTTTTTTTTTTAAATTTGACACTAATCTTATATTTATTTATAATATTTCTAGCATTCAATCTCAAAGAATATTAAAATACCATTTTTTTTTAAATTGCAAATAAATAGTGATTTGATTTTCAAAAATTGATTAGGTATTTGAACTCAATACTAGATTAAAAATATCTCTAGCAATCATTTTCAAGTACTTATTCTTTATAAAATCTGCAATTTTTAAGCATCAAATAAATAGTGCTACGCTGCCTGCTACGACGGCGCTACGCTCCGCTACGCGGTTTCACCTTTAGAGTTCTTTTTCATCTGCATAAATGTTAAAGGATTTTTTTTAAATATCAGTTTTAGTTAGACACAGAATATTTTATTTAAATAATTATGTTGTATGTAACTCATTTAAAAATTAAAATACAAAAAAGTCCTTAAAATGTGTTTTCGCTGTTCTAAATACATAAAATAATCCTCACGCTAGGTATTTCAATCATTCAGACGTTATATAAACTCGTAACGGCATGAAAATTGTTCATGTGTGGGGGAAGTAGAATAGTGACGGGAGATTTGCAGAGGCTAACTAACTATCGAGCGGCAAGCGGCGAGCGCGCGAACCACGTGACTTATCGATCAGCGCGGCGCCCACGACACTCGGAAAAATCAACCGCTGACAGCTTTCATAGGCCACCTCCACCTCTCGACTCACGACTCCCCTCCCCCGAACACGCGGCGCCACCCCTCCCCGCCCTCATTAGCGCCTTTGTGACGCTCACTTGTCTCGTAATATGACGCCGTAATGATACCACTTACGACTCGATTATTCGTTAACATTCCTACTAGTTGACTGCCTAAATCTGAGATGACCTTTAATTTTGGGTTATTTTTATAATTTTTAAATACATATACGCCAACCAAAAACACTATTTGGAACTTCCTCTAAAACGGCCGTAACATATTCACAAATATATATAAACAACTCGTCTCATTTACCTAATTTGTAACGTCTGAGTAGAAATGACAACAAACTTTTGTTTTCAATGAGCAGTCATTTCAGAATTTGCACAACAAACTTTCCCTGACTGAATTTTATAGTGTGTTGGTTGAATTCAAACTCTATCTGCTTTGCTTACGATTGATTATGTATGTATAGCACCGCAGAGGAGCGAGCGTTAGTAGCGAATGAGGATGTCAACTGTCCTCTGACACTGACCTACATAATTTTAACTAGTCTTTTTGTATGCCGATGACCTATTCCGCCGTAATTCTATAAACGGTGTACATACCATGATCAAGACAACTCATTTGTTTAAAGTAATAATGTTTTTAAGTAACTAGTAAAGTCTTGGGATGGTTTACTTATTTAAATTACCGGTAACTGCTTCTATTTTTATACCAGCGCGCAGCGCAGATAATGTTTGTTTTGCATCATAAAGCCTTTGAACGGTATCGCGTAGGGTACTAGATAAGTCCTCATTTATTTCATGTAATATTAACATTCATAATTTCCATGGTTCATTGTAAGTAACAAAATATTTACATACTGCTCTAGACTGGCTGGATAATAGATATGTATCAGTTGCTTGGCGTTCTTGCATATTGTAAAGATCAGTGGATGGGAATAGGGCATTTTATTGTATTTGTTGTTTGTGAGTCAAGTACCTTAGACACCTATGTTCTATTCTATTCAAATTCAATTCTCTATTTCTATGCATTATTTCATGACCTCGACACTATACAACAAAGCATTTCTCATTGGTGTTGCTTACTCACGAGGAAGTAAACGTAACCAATACCTATTATATTTATACCTAATAACTTGCATTGACAAGAGAAAAGTTTTGTATTTATTGCAAACATACTACAACAGTTTTCTGAGCTGATACATTGCAAACTAATAGGTTTCCGCAAGATCGCCGCAAATTTTTATTCTTGCGAATTAAGTGACATTAAAGTCACGCCGCGTCTCTGAAGAGTTCTGTTGTGGTTTTCTTAAGAATCACGGTACGCCCACGATTTATGTGATTTTTATGTGCTGGTAGTAAACTTTTCTTTATTAATTCTAAAACGACCCAATTTTTTGGATTATTTCCCAGATTAAATTTATTTTATTTTAGCAGCTGTGAAATCGAACTTTTGACTCAAACCAAATCAAAGTGAGCATTTTTAATGGCAATAGGGTCTCCCCCATTTAGGGTGAAATGACGGTATAGGTACTGAACGCCTCTGTCTACCCCTTCTGTAAACACAGATTCGATATATTATTTATGCCAATTAAAATAACTACGCAAAATCTACTCCTATACCACAAGTACTAGAATCAATCCCTTTATTCACCCTAAACGTTTTATAAAATATAACAAAGAAATGTTATGTACGAATCCCGTTTTTTTCAGACTGGTAAAACTTTCAGGCAAATTGTTTGTGTATGATATGGTTTCATCTGAATTATATAAAAGTCACATGAAGGCCTTACTCACCGTGGGCGGCAGCGGCAGGTGTTGTGCGGGGGTGTGCGCGCGCTGTTCCCGCCGCGCCAGCGAGCGTCGCACGCGCGCCTCCTTCGACGCGTACCCGCCGTAATCTAAACACGCATTGTTTATCATTATCTCTCCATCTCATTATAATAGCATGCGTCAATATTGATCAACAACGTTATTCATATCGACTGACAAATTCCTTTCATCTTTACGCGAATCAAAAGTCAACAGGTTGTCAGATATTTTTAGCAAGTTACGCTACGTTTCGATTAGTACAATTATTGTTATATAATTACTTTTTTTCCACCACATTATTTCGTTCCACAAAAACATTTAGGTATAAACACGATTAACGGAAACAACAGAAAGGTCGAAAAACACTGAACTCATAACGTGTACCTAGACCTACTCTTAGTTTACGTTCGTACTGACTTTGCTGAAGTAGCACTCACGACACCTACGTCATAGTAGGTGACATTTCAATTAAAAATCGATCATAGGTGTTATATGTATGTAGCGATGCAGTATAGCAATCGAAACTGTGACCCTGAACATAGAAGACGAATATTTTGCTACTTCGACATTCTTGAAATAAGCAAAGTTCACAAAAAAACTATAATAGGAAAAACTTTTATCTTACCGGAAATTAAATACGACATATTTATAAAAAACGATTTGCAGTTTAAACTTTTCAGCACTACACCTACAAAATACTGTTGCTAAGCATGTCTGCCTAAGACTGTGAAGGCTGTTATTTTACAATTGTGAACGCAAAGGTCATTGGAAGATCCATGTTCAGTAGATTAGGGGTTAAAGTATGAAATTTGTACTGAACAATTTAATTTTTTTTTTTTTTTTTGGATTTAACATATTTATTTAATCAACATAATTACCATTATTATCTATACATTGCTGCCATCTAATAGGAAGGTCATTTATGCCTCTGCGATAGAAATCTCGTGATCTAGATTCGACAAACTGTGTGAAAGCATTTTGTACTGCCTCCTGAGAAAAAATCTTTTTATCACGTTGAAAATTGTCCAAATCACGAAAAAAATGGTAGTCTGTTGGAGCAAGGTCTGGCGAATACGGAAGGTGACGAATGGTTTCTAATTGCAGTTCTTGTAGAGTTAAAACGGTTTCTCGTGCTGTATGAGGTCTCGCGTTATCATGGAGCCGGATCGATTCATGAGTCGGTGCTGTTTCACTGCTAGTGTTGCTATCATTGTTCGGAGTTCGGCACAGTAGACATCTACCGTTATTACTTGGCCAGATCGGAGAAAGCTATAGTGAATAACACCATGCAGAGACCACCAAACAGTTACCATTACCTTTTTATTGGTAAGCTTTTCTTTAGAACACTGTTGCGGCGTTTGACCTGGGGTCAGCCATTGCATTTTTCGCTTACGGTTATCGTTAAGAATCCACTTTTCATCACATGTCACAATTCGATCCAATATTCCTTCATTTTTGTATCGATTCAACAAGGCAACACAAGTTTCAACACGCGTTTTTTTCTGCAGATCAGTCAAATCATGAGGCACCCATTTCTCATATTTTTTTTATTTTATTGTTTTGACGCAAATGAGTCAATATTGTTGGTAAGGTAACGTTAAACTATGCCGCTAATTCCTGGGTAGTTTGGCTCGGATCGGCTTCCACCATCTCTTTCAATTCATTGTTATTCACCTGTGTGGGCGGTCTTCCACGTGGTTCGTTCTTCAAATCAAAGTTTCCATCACGAAAGCACTTAAACCAAAATCGCATGGTGCGTTCATTAGCAGTCCCCTCTCCAAACGCAACATTGTTATTGCGAGCTGTTTCTGCCGCGTTAGTTCCGCGTTGGAACTCGTATTCAAAAATAAATCGAATTTTCGAAGTATCCATCTTTCTTGTCTAAGCTGAATTTAAAAAAAACTGAAAGTCGATAATCGAATGTTGCACATTTTTTTAAAGAAGAACTTCATAGGTACCATGTGAAAAAAAATTCACTCAAAAATCTCAAACCATGAAGGTTCTATGTCAATTCGAAGTACCTATTACAATAAAACGGCAATTTCATAGTTTAACCCCTATTATTTACGGGCTGATGAGAGAGATTGTCATACTCGAAAAGTCTCTGGCTTTCCGTAACGATTACCTTTAAATTATTTGTATGAGTATAGGTCCTACAGTAAGAATACCCCAACCATATCCTGTCATAAACATAAGGTCGGAAAATGCAGTTTAATCAACTCTCAGAAAGATCGATCGACCGAATCAACGCAAGGAAATATTGTAGTTCAGTATTTACAGTTATCGTCTTACACATTTCAATATCTTCAGAAAATCGTCAGGAAAGTCATGGAAAAGTATCACAACAATTACTAGTACTTCATTATGCTCATCTAGGAACCATAGAAAAAAAGGATTGACGACAACAATATTATAAATAGTAAATCTACTAAAGTGACGTGATTAATCGACAGTCAATAAGCAATAATACGCATAAATGGTTGTAAACTGTCGGATCTGTAAACATCACATTATTTCTCCACGTAAGTTAAACTATCGTGACATAAATACTTTCATGTCGATGACACTAGCTCAGCTCACTCCGTCCGTACTAGTAATAACTGAAAGTCATTTTATTTTTACGGTATCTTTAACGTCCCTAAAACCCGCTATTAATTCAGGAATAGAGCAGTCATTCTACAAATAATCCGATAAAGTGTAATCAGAGTATCAGACATTAAAATATCATTTAATTTCCCGAAAAGATACTTAACACCCTAACTTTTTATAAGTTTTACTAAAGTAATACACGTAACAATAATTTAAATGATAACTGTTACGAATAGCTGTCAAATTGGCAAATTAATTTGACAAAATTAAAATACAAATTGTTTGTTGTTGGGTTAAATTGCGCAAAGAACTTCATCTGCATATTCATTAATCGCTGACCTGGCGATGACGACTTTTTTAATGATGAATGTATAAACTAGAATTGGTACGCAAGACAATTTCTGCTTGCACTGTACATTTGTAAGTAGGCTAGGTATATACAAGTTATAATATATTAAAATTGATGATCGTCCCCTATCGTCGCATCAGTGAGAAAGTCGTTTCACGTTTTACGTAGCATTTATAAGGAGTTGAGCGTGGATAGCGGCACGGGTGTTAGTACCCCGGTCAATATGTAGAGTGGCTGTGCTGTGCAGGCGATCAATCGCGTTGCGGCGTGGGGGCGGGCGATCCGGGGCGAGACAGGGGGCGGCGGGGGCGAGCGACCACCTGTAGCGCTCCCCGCGCGCCCCGCTCGCCCCCGCGGCCTCTGACATCGACACGTGACGTAGACACCGAGAAATCCGCCCAAACGTAAACATTAATTCTTACTTCATTCTTCATTGTTCAGAATGTGGCTTCGCGCCACGCGCGCGGATTCCGATCTCTCTCGTATTGGTAAACAAATTCAGGTCGACGCACACTACGTGTAGTCGCCAGGCATGTTATTGTGCTAACTAGCTCCACTGTTATGTGTAATATACGTGAAATAGTTCAATACTTGTAATTCAATTACGTTCAAGGAATTAGTTACATATTTGCTGCAGCACATGTGTGTCTGAGTATAAGAGGGTTTATTTTCAAAGTAAAACACGAATTAATATAAAAACTTTTGGAAACTTTTAAGCCAACAAGTACTTTTCTGATAGACTCTTTACTGACACTCAAAATAAGAACTAATTGTCTTCTTCATAATTAATATTATGCATGATGTAGCCATTCAGTAAAGTTCCCCCCCTACCCATGTTGGCGAAAAATAAATGATTTGATTTGAAAGTTTCAGTATCAATCAAGGAACCTCTAACAGTCTAACTGGACGAGTTACACGAGTAGCTTCTGCATCTGTACCTTCATGAAGGTACACGCATTTTCGTGGAAACTCAATTTTCTGTGTAGATGCCAGCTTATTTATTGCAATAAACTAGAAAAAGCATTTCCTATGCATTAGTTCAATGAATAATATTCCCTAAGGCCTCTACTAGCTGTAGAGGCCTTAGAAAATAACAAAAACAATATTTCAGCCCCTTATCACCCACTACTAAACGTACCTAAGTCTTTCAACAACCACTGACATTAACGGTGATAAGGGATCTGTATTATTAGTGACAGTCCGCAATCACCACTCTTGGAGAAGGGATTGGTAATCACCATAAACTAATTAGTACGGAAAACGATCAATTATATACTTTTTAAATTGTTAGGATAAGTTATTATGTTTGTATTTTGTAGTTGGGTTAAAAATTGGTTTAAACTGACATAACTTTCAAAAGCAATTATCCTATTATTTTCAATTTTTATGGAAAATCTGATTTTCACTTTTCCCTCTCGAGTCCTAACGTAATAAAATTTTCTTAAGACCCCGTAACATAAAATTTGGTTCTAGTCTAATTTATTGATTTTGTAAATTATTTGTTTATGACTTTTTCAGTCCCTTATCGACCATTTACCTTTCAAAAACCATGCACTGTCATTAAATGTGATGGGGATCAATATCCCCAGTGGCTGTCCAAAATCACCACTCTGGGACGGATTAGTGATCACTATAAACTAATTAGTACGAAAAACGATCAATAATTATTTTTTTTAAATATTTTTGGAAAATAATATAACCCTGTAACCTCAAGTTTAGTCAATACCTTCACGGGAATTAAACATTATAACCACATCAATGTAACAGACATTCAAGGACATAAGGACACTTTCAGGAACAATTTATCCCATAATTTTCAATTTTAGTGGTTCATAAAAATCTTTCAGTGTGAAATTTTACACCGTCGGTTTGAAACGTACGATCATTTTCTCAAGATTACGAAAAAATTAGACAAAGAAGGACATAGAGACTAGCTTTAATAATTCAATTATTATATAGGTATTATTCGATCAACTCAAAATCTACTCTAGATTTGAATTTAAAATTAATTTAAATTCAAATCTAGAGTAGATTTTATTGAAAGAGTTACAAGTATGTACAAAGATTTAAATCGCGTATGTATACATTTACTACAATTCAAAATTGTGTCGCTTATAAAAAAAGTAGTTTAAATATTATTTAACAGCATGAATGTAGTTTACACATTCGGTACTTCGGAATTACCTACATAAAAGTGCACAGGAATAAACTAGTGTTTTCTACCTGTAAATACCTGAAACATAGATATACCAACCCATAGGCATGACATGTTCATGGTGCATGTGGTGGTTGGGGTAGTCATAGCGGTAGTAGCGCGCGTAGGGATCGTGCGCGTGCGGCGCGTAATACGCGTGCGCGTAGGGCGCGTAAGGCAACGGCGCGTACCCGTAACCGTCCCATGCGCCCGCGCCGTACGCCGCGCCCCCGCGGTACTCGCCGTAGTTGCAGCAGTCCATAGCGCCGGCCCTACGCGCCCGCCAGCGCACGCGCAGGCCACGTCCGACATCCTCGCCTGACTGCGCACCGCCACATCACCGCACTCTTACGCTCAACAACCCTACCACTATTCAACTAAACTCGACAAGTCCATGACTACTAACCCACTCTCCCAATAAACAAACAAAATATTACATTAAATCTACGACCGTATAAATAAAAACTTCCAATAAAAATTTCTCTATAATAGTTTTGCTGAACTCTGAAAAATATTTCAGAGTGCGATGACTACGCGTAGAGATCGAGCGCAGTTTCGCGGCGGGAATCGGACGCGGGTGCGACGTTAGTTAGCGAAAAGAGGTCGTTCGAGTTTGCCGGCGACGACGAGAGATTCGATGGACGAGGGCGGTTGCGGGGCGCGGGCCGCGAGGAGGGGCGACGCCCGCTCGCCGGCGACTCGGCGCAGCGCGGCGCTCGACGGACGCCGACTGAAGGCGCCGCGGAATCGATACGCCGCCGCCGCCCGCGGCCGCCCGCCGCGTGCCCTCCCGCCCGCACTACCTGCCTGCGCCCGTATTGCGCGCGAACTTTGTCTTCCCCGACGGAATTTTATATTTAGAACCATGGTGAAACGATTGATCGATACTTTGCACTATTAATTAGTACCTACACACTTTCACTAAATATTCCAGAGGGAAAATATCCGCTCACTTTGTCACTACTTTCTAATCACTTTATTCAAGTTTCTGTGTTGGAAGTCTTCCTGCACGGTTCCGCTATAGTTATTGATGTCTGAAAGTGGTGTTTCAGCAGATTCATGCGGTACATTTTAAATTTGCGAGCAAAAAAGTTTGGTTTAGTTTGAAATATTAGTGATGCGAGAGTTGCGCTCTGTTTGTAGTGAGGCGGAGGAAACTTGCAAAGTTTTATCGAATTGCGCGTAGGCGGCAGTGACCCACATCGCGACAATCATGTGGCGCATCACCCGCCCTTCGTCCTTCGCTTGCCACTGCCATCACCGGCACCGACAACTTTCAATAAAATCGGACGTTATTGATGTCCTTACTTCACTTAACATTGCAATCACACTCTTTTCAGCCAAAACTCATAGGTACCTATTGCAAGTTCCCCTACCTATATGCATTTTTTTAGTTCCTGATTAATGAATATGTTTTAAAGTGAAAATCATTTGATTGCGGTTCAAAGTAGGCTTCTATTTAATCATTATAAAAGGAATTATTTATCAACATGAAAGAAAAATATTTAAAAAAGAAAATTCCTGTAAGAACTTAGCTGTATATTTATTTTCAATCTATTCAATGGCTACATGAGCCATATTCACACAACGGGTCACATTTATAATATTAAAATTAACTGAGTATTTTAATTAGAAGGTTAAAACAATTTAACATTCGAACTTAACTTTAAGAACATTAACTTTACAGTTGGCTTAGCAATCTTATGCCAAAGATAGCTAAACTTGTGAATCTATAGACGGAGGAAGTTACAAAAGTATGTAGACGCGTTAACCTTTGCGTTGGCGAAGAGTATTCTGCGCCAACGCTGTAAATATGCTACCGTGAAGATAAAAAATAACATGATTTTTTAATAAATCATGAATCACATAGATAGATGATGTTTGGCGTATAATAAATATGTTCAGTTTTATAAAATTTACACACACATTTAATTAAATGATTCTACATTGGGCGGAAATCAATAGTTGTAAACGGATATTTTATAAATTTTGTAAAACTTAACGTGTAAGCGTTAAAAAACTAATAAATGACACCTAATGAACTATTATCCAGACAAAACTACCAAAAATCGTTTGAATCGACATATTTGAGTTCTGCGCAACTCCACATTGAAAAAAGCGTGATAGTACGTAGGCCGGTCGCCTGTGTGATAGATCCTTCTAAAGCTATGTATACATAGTACCTATGTATCATCTTACTTACAGGAGTGAGTTCACTCCATGTGGCAACTACGCCGGCGCGAACATTCAAAATTCACTTCCAGATCTTAAAGGCGCGTATTTTCAGTTTTAAACTTGTTTTAATATGAATAAAAGGGAAGATTAATACATTATTATATATTTGTTAAGCCCACCACATGATTTCCCTTCAGTAAGTAAAGAATTTAAGCTACAAAACTATGAGTACCGAATAATGTGTGCAGCGGAGCATTCTCGTAGCAAAAATTCGTAGACTTGCTACGCCAAACATTTTTAAACAGTGATTGTACTTAAAATGTTAGTTCTATTAAAACAAAATAAGTGAGTTGAATTCACTAATATGTAACACAGCAAGATGCTACTGCTTATCGATATGAAGCATATCAAGTACCTACCTGATACACGAAAATTGCAAAAACGAGTAATTCAAAATACGAAAAGTTGATTTTCAAAAAACTTCAGTAAAGACCGCTCTTCTTAGAGAAAAGTGATTTTAATAGAACTTTTGTTCACACCTATCATGTACAGATTTGTGTCTATGGACTCCTAAGGCTAGCCAGACATCCTACAGTTAGCAACAATACGAGGAAACAAAATTTGTCATAACGGTACAAGTGCTTCGCTTCGATAACGTATCATGAATGTCGTCTGTAAATGTGTCTCGGTAATTGTGTTCTAATGTATGTTGTGTAGTAACTGTAGAGAAGCCAGGCGCGGGTTATCATGCAGATTGCGGCGAATCAATAGGGGCGCCTCGGCCACTGACGGCGGATGACGATCAATAGCGTCCCAGTGGAGCTGTCTCCGCATTAAGGGGCTTCCTCGAACGCCCTTACACCTACCCACAGTCTACCTACACTTCGTACATAACTTAGTGTTACAATACGACCAATGTGCCGACTGTTTGTGTCGAACGCGTGTGAATATTATAGATTTCAGCGATAATTTTTATTTTATTGTTTAGGATTTGCGCGCTGAAGCAGGGTAGTAACTAAGTTTATTATCGAGTTCATTCCCCATTATTATGGACATATTATGCTTAGTTTTAGGAGCCTCTAAGTAGTTTATAGCCATTTATAATTTTAACAAAGACGCACAATTAGCAAAGGAAGACGTTGAAATGCGTTAAAAAAAAATCTTAACGCTAATAATTTCATTACTTACTTTAAATTAGCCAATCCCCCTAATTTAAAAAAATGAAATTCACTTAGAAAACCCAAAATACTCAAGGATTAGGATTTCAAGATCACGTGTTCCGTGATCTTATATGCATAGCTAGGTAGGTATATAGTTAAACATAGTTCTTCCCAGGCTGATCAATAGCAATGGAATGAAAACAAGTGTCTGAGCAGAATCCCATCCCACGGAAGCTGTAACAAACATCTATGGGAAATGGGTTGTTGGCGTTGTTGCGATGAGCTAGCAATCCGTCAATATCATTATCTACTGCACTGTTAATATATAAGGTATGCGCACATTACGTGTGGCGCGCATCAGCGGATTTTTCACTTAAGGAATGTCATCATCATTGCGACTGTCTATATTTCTGCGTGACGATTCGAAACCCTCCCCTCCTAACCATTATACCGTCAACAAGAGGGGCGGGCAGGATCCCACGCTTTGGCAATGTATCTGACTACTATAAGATGTGTGGTATACGCATTCGTTTACATAAAATCGTAAAAAGTGAGAAAGTGATTCGTGCAGATTCCTGTGCCGCAACCGCAATGCGACCCTCTATAGGTCGGCATAATGTGCACTCATCTTTTAGTAGGCATACTAGTTCTGCAAATCTTTTGTTTCAACCTTGTAGGTACCTACTTTGTGAGAGTTCCGAGTTTTTGCAGTTTGCTCAAGACCTGATAAAAATATTCATACTAAATTAACATAAAAAATCTGTTTAATATATCCATATCTAGGTGCTACTCCTCATAAGCAAATATTCAGTAAGGTATGCCTGTTAGAATCCTGGCTGTTCTTTTTATTTTATGTAAGTACCTATTATCTTATACCTATGTCAATATTTACTCCTGCAGCTAAGTGGCTTTCTTGCTTAATAGACAACCCAGCCTATTTGGGGTGTAGACAGAGAATCGAGCGGCTGAGTTTCCCATGCCGGGTCGGTAGGTAGGTATGTATGCATTCAATTGTTTATCTCTACATCCATAATTAATTTCGAGCAAACTCGACGGTTAACCTCGGTTTGTTTGCGTGGTATTTCATATGAAAACTACCTTAAATATATATTTTCCTCACAATCAACGATGCCTGTGAGTCTTGAGTTCGCACTACCTGTAGACATTATCTACGGTACATGTCGGTACCTACCTACCTATATATTTTGGATAGGAGGCGATCCCGCCATTTCGTTAATTGATATAATTTTGACAAGGGAATATCTTGAGTGTAAGAAGCATCTCGCGATCTTTATCTTAAATAGCTGCGCCCTGTGGTTTCACCCGCATACGTCTCGATTCCGAGGGAATATCGGGATAAAAAGTATCTTATGTCCTAACCCACGTCATGGTCTACCCATGTGCCAAATATCATCCAAATCTGTAAAGTCGTTTTAGTGTGAAAGCGTTACAAACATTAAAATAAATCAAATCTTTTCTTTTTATAATATTAGTTTAGATACAAGTGAAATTATATTAAAATTTTAAAAACCCCCGACATAAACATTTCCATTTCCTACTCCATCACCAGAGCCTGTTCATCTATCTATAACCTATTCATTGAGACCATTCCAATGAGCCCAAACACAATACCTGTGCTGTAAGTTGGTAAGGGAGTTGGGTATCCTTCCAGGTGATGCTGCAGCATCAGTTCAAGGTTACTATGTTCTCCTTATATCATTGTAGTAACAGAATACCAAATTTCAAATCAATCAGACCTGTGGAAGACGCTCACATCCATTCATCAACTAGAAAACAGCTCTGAGAGTCTCTCGATAGAGTCTGTCAAGTGAATGTGGTCCACAACCATTTAGCTGATTTCTTACATAAATGTTTCTCTAATGGCAATACTATTATCTGTCAAACGGGTTGTTTCAACATCAGATATGTTGACTACAACATTTTGATACTTTTAACTCAATTATCTAATTTTATTTATTTTACTGTGATGTGATCACGATTTCGGATTTAGATTCAGACGTCGTAGTCATGACGTTGAATCTTACTGGGGCACTTATTAGTGATAGCCACTTTAAAAGATTGTTGTTTGAATTGAAACTTACTGTTTTTCTACATTTTTAATAACATACAATTTTTTTCAGCCACGTTTAATGATGAAGTAATAAAAAGCACAATTGATATTTTAGTTAAGCAACTCACAGAAATAGAAGACATGATTTTCTATATAGGTTATCTTATAATTTGTGCGTTTTATACTGAACTGACATATTGAACTTTCAGATTTAAGTGTTAAAACATTGCGAAGAATAAAAAAAGAAGGTGCTATTAAACAAGGTGAGTGGACCACACCGGGGAAAAAAAAAAAAAAAAAAAGTGTTTATTATCTTAAATCTATACAATTAAGTTGCCGGGGCTTCCCAGAAAGTAATCCGAAGATACTTGTGATGGGATAAACCTCGCTCTTCCTCAATTAAGTAACACTTGTGTCTTTGTGCTAATTAGGTATAAGGTACACATTTTTTATAAAACCAATAAAAATGAATAAAAATAAAAATGAAAATCTAGTTTATGGCAGTGTGTAAAAACTAGTGTGTTTGTATAAATGTGTGTTTATACGTGTGTTTATGAGTGTGTGAATGTATATTATGTGTGTGTGTGTAAGAGTGGGTGCGTGTGTGAGTGGGCGTGTGTATGTGTGAATGAGTGTGGAGGTGTGTTGGAGTGTGTGTGTGTGTATGAATAGGGTTGTGTTGGAGTGAGTGTGTGTGTATGTGTGTGTGTGTGTCAGTATTCATGACGCTCAACCCAGAGTCGCCAAAATATCTTCCACGGCATCATAATTAGGTGTGAAGAGCCATTCAGTCAATGTCCTCTTACACTCGTACAGATGCATAGGGTAAATGTTAAGTATGCGATTTACTTTATTATAGACGCGTGGGGCTTGAGTTACATTTTGACGACTAGCAAAAATTGAACGTGCTGAGTATGTAGGGGCTACTATATCACACCTTTTTTTTAAGTTTGGCATGGCTAAAGGGTAGAATTTTGTGATATCTTAGTACCATGTGTAGTATGTGGAGTTTTCTAACGGAGAGCAGCTTAGACCTTGCGTATAGAGTTTCAGTAGGGAACCTGTAAGGCTTACAGTACATGACCTTGATCAAGGATCTCTGTGCCCTCTCTAGATCTATAAAATACGACTTAGCTGCTCCACCCCATACCGAGATACAATATATGATTACAGATTGGGCCAGTGCGATATAGATTTTATTCTGTAGTTCTGCATTCATAACATGCCTCAGAGATTTGAAAACCCATATGAGTTTTCTTACCCTTGCTATAGTTAGTTCGAGGTGTGGGTACCATCTTAACCTTTGATCTACTACAATACCCAGGTACTTGACGGAATTTACCTTATGAATTACAGGGCAACTACAGGTAGATAGGGTTGAGGTACGACAAGAATGTATTCTAATATTAAAGTCAGGCGAAGGCTGAGAGTTTGCGTATTTAGTGAAGCAGACGTAGTTGGTTTTTTGGGTATTTAGCGTAAGTAGATTCTCACATAGCCAATCACCAACTCTAGCCAGCCCTTTCTCAGCCTCCAGCCTAACTTTGTCTCAGGTCTTAGCAGAGAAGATAATAGCGGTGTCATCCGCGTAGGACAGTATCCTCGCACCGTTGATAATAAGTTTACAGAGCTCATTAATATAAATCAAAAAGAGCGTCGGGCCGAGGACACTGCCCTGCGGGACGCCATACGTCACGTTCTCTTCGTCACTTACAAAGTTTTCAATTTTTACCCCCTACTTTCGGTTTTGAAGGTAACTGCTGAGAAGAGAGAGAGCAGAATCTCGAAATCCTAAGTTCTCCAACCTGTGTATAAGTTTAGAGATAGAGACGGTATCAAAGGCCTTCTTGAGGTTAAGAAAGGCCACTAGGCATTTGCTCCCCTTATCTACTTCCTTGGTTATCTCAGTAGCAAGTGCCTCCGTAGCACCTTGGGCCAATATTCCCTTTCTAAAACCGAATTGAGAGGAAGATAAGACGTTATATTTAGTCAGGTAGCTAACTATTCTAGAGTTCAAGAGCCTCTCAATGATAAAGTAAAAAAAAATTGGCAAGGGCCATCCACAAGCGGAGTACTTATAAAATATCGTCAGGCAAAAGACAAATTGTTGTTCATGCTGGATCTGAAAAAGGTTTTGTCCCCAATGTATTATTAGTATTCAGTACAAAATTAAAAATGGCAAATAATTGTATGAAATGGTTACGTGAAAAATTAATACCCAATTTAACTCAGCCCAGTGTTATTGTTATTGACAACGCTAGGTATCTATCATGTAACACAAAAAATAAGCCACCAACTATGAATGATTTAAAGGCTGACATTCAGAAATGGCTAACTGAAAATTAAATTAATTAAGAACAATACTTTACAAAGGCTGAGCTTACCTGTGCCTTTTCAATTAAAATAAAACAACTCCAAAGTATGAAGCTGAAGAATTTTTGAGAGTATGGCCATGAGGTTTTGAAACTTCCGCTGTATCATTGTGACCTGAACACAATTGAACTTGTTAGATTTATACCGATGTAGCTAACTACATCGGTATAAATCTAACAAGTTCAGTTATATTACAACGTAACATAATATGTAGTTACATACTAATATGTAACTACATATTATGTTACGTTGTAATATAAATTAGTAAGTTAATTTGTAATTAAATTTAGTAAAAACATGTAAAATAACATCATTTTAAATTAAATAAGATGTGTTTATTATATTGCACAACAAATAAATATGAATCAAACTTGTTTGTCATAGTTTATAGAAACATGAGTCATACTTGTTTGTCGTCGCCTTTAAAAAGCAAGTGTTCCGACGTATTTGAGTTGCCCCTGGCTGGAGGCTTTGAGTGTAGTAGCTTAAGGCAGTCACAGGAAACTAGTCATGACCTCAGAGGTCAGCTACGAGATGCCCTATAAAAAAAAACGTATTTGAGTCACAATGGCTCGAGACGTTGGCCAGTGCGAAGCTCCCAAAAAATATAGAGAATGAATTGAATTAGGGATCATCAGATCACTTCTGGTGAAAGATCGACTGACAACAAGGTTCATGTAAGTTAATTGTCATTATATCTTGATTATTGCTGATAACTATGATGTTCTGTACCTATGTATTTAAATATGGCTATTATTGCTATTCATATTAGTTTGCTATTAAATTGAATTAAGGAATATTCATATTCTATTTCTTTTCATTGATAATGTTGTTAGCTTTTGAGAAATGGTCCAAGAGATTAATGTGATAACAATACTAAATGCTAATGTAAAAATGTGTTGATAAAATACTTTAAAACAAGCTGCCGTGGAGTTTATTATCCTTCTTCCCCACGAAGACCTAGATTTAGAATGGATAACTAGCTTTCTCATTAACGATACCTATATAATGACAACCTTAATTGAAATAAATGCCTAGTCTTGTCTCCATGTGCTTTACTTAAAACCCTTTTCCCTACACCATATTCATAGATATTAAAATACCCACATAGTCAAATAAATAACTAGTAGGTAACCATTCTGACACTCAAAAGTTGATAGGATATCAATGCCTCTAAATCTAGTTTTTCATCCACCTTCTAACAAACTCATATGGAGTTTGGCTAAAATAAAAATAGCCAGCATAACCTTAGGAATTCCAGTTAAAGAAATGGAAAACCTTATAAAAGAATGTTTTAATAGAGTCACAGCCAATGCTTGCAAAAATACACAGATCACACTAAAACCTATATAAAGTAAGGGTCAGGATAACCGAAACGGAGTTGGAACCCTTTATTATTTCTGTGCGTAATGATGATAGTGACATTGATTTCTCTTATGAAGGCATTGAATTTATAGATTCTGATTGTGATGAATAAATACCTACATTGAAATGCACTTTTTTTAAATATCCAAAAAAAAACGGTTTGCACTGCCGGCAGAAGTGAAAACTTGAATAACGTAGTGCATTTTTCCGTATTACGAATTTTCGATCAGGTCACGTGTTCTCACGCGAGTTTAACATTTTTACCCATCACAAAAAGTGCACAACGCCGCTAAAGAAGTTTTCACTTCAAAAAAATTTTCTATAAAAATTCAAGTGTCAAACCCGTTTTCAGCGTACTTTATCAGTGTTGACCCCTGTAAGATTTTTGAATTTACCGCCTTTTTCATGAGACAAGACTCGCTTGACAGACTAATCTTCAAACGGCTGAACCGATTTTGATAAAAAACATGTCTAAGAACCATCGCTTTCTAGCGATGGTTCTTAGACATGTTTTTTATATATTTATACCTACTTATAAATTAAAAAAAAAAACTAGTCGGTTCACCTGTTTAAGAGCTAGGGTGCCACAGACAGACACATCCATCGGTCAAACTTATAACACCCCACTTTTTACGTCGGGGGTTAAAAAATGAATAACCTTATCTGCTTGACCTTTCCCAACTAAGTAGGAGTACGTATGTTGGGGCTAGGGCTTAGAGTCAAACCGGTTGCAACTGTTACCAGCATTTTATACGTGGAGCGTCTGCCTACAAAACTCAGTTACTGGATAACAAGGTTAGCCCTCGGTAAGACTGGTTGTCTCAGGCTTCTGAATACCCGTAACGACCATTAACCTTTTCACCGCCACGGGCATCAATAGAAGTTCCGGATTTTCGTGCCACCAGCGCCACGACTTCACTACAAGCCCTTCATTTTAACTATGTTAAAAAATTAAATTTACTGTATTTAACAGGTATTTTTCATTTTATTATTTTAAAGCACTGACTAATACCCTGTTATTTTATTTTTCCACACAAAAGAAGCTCATAATTGTCTTAAAATTGGCAAAAACAAAAACTCCGAACATTTTTAATATCCCCAGAACGCCAAGGACTTTATATATAGTCGGCCAGTGATGTGACGCGAAAGGTAACACTGTTTGATTTCACCCGTTGAAATATTTAGAAATATTATTTTCGAAAACAATTTGAGGTCAGTAAAATATGAACTTAGATAACTACTTTATAACAAAGGGAAAATAGACGAATTTCGACCGTCAGATAGGTGCCGAACCGGAATTAAATAGTTGTTGGCAATCCTTACCGATAATTATATTCCCATCTCTACAAAACAATTGGTTGTCAGTGCCCCGGGCGCCACGGACTATTATAGAAGACGTTCTGTGACGTCATAAACATATGGCTGTCAAGGTCACTTTGGCATAGTGCAGTCTGCAGCACTATTTGTTGCACTTTTTAGTGCTTCATTATTATTATGTAAAGAAATAAGTAAGTTATTGACATGAACGAAGAACTGGATACGGATGAGCTTTTAAGCATTCTACAAGGTGTGGAATGTGAGAAAACGGGTCGTGGGACTGTAGCATTAGAATGCCCGGCCTGACGGGTAGGTAAACGCTACCGTTACATGAGTAAAGAAAAGAATAGAGAAAAAGCTTAAACAGTGCTGTGATAAGTACACTGCTACAAGTGTGTTTACGTTTAGTTATTTTTATTTCTGCTTGAGTATAGTTCTCGATGCTTTTGGTTGGTATATTGGCGTGTGCTAGCTGTCATAAAGCTATTAATTTATAATTTAAATTGTGTTTTGCGTAATGTAAATTATCTTATAAATTATTGTATAGATTATTTTTTTTCTAACTTAACAGACAGCTATGCTGCTGGGGAGTTTCTTGCGCCACTTCTTCTTCCCAGCAAAAGCACTAGGAAGTGGTGAAGGGTGGGCGTTTTGGGGGACTGTCTTATGTAATTTTGACGTTCGAAAAGTGCTGATTCTCAGCCTAGTTTGAATAAATGACTTTTGAATTTGAATTTTGAATTTGAAATTTATAACTTAAATCCATATCTACTTTCCATTTCGAAAAATACGGCGAAATCCACAATAAATAGGTACAATGAAAAGTTCTGCCGCTTAGATACCTAACGAAAAATGTTGACTGAAATAGTAAACATGGGAGTAGACAAACATAGAAAAAAGACTAGACCACATCCCTAATCAGAATTGAATTTAACGTGCTCTGAGCGCCAAGGACTTGAAAATGAAGTCAAAGAATGACGTCATGAAACAATTAGAGATGTACCTCATTTCTTATGGCTCTAATTGAGTTATGTATTTGTTTCTTTGATAATTTATATTGTTTTTTCTTAATATGGATACTGTGAAATAAATAAATGTGAAATAAAACAAATATGGAAATATTTAATCAGTTTTTATTTAAATCCCTAAAATTATAAATAAAACATAACATAACGTTCTCATTCATCGATATGACGCTACCCTCATCACTACTGTTTACTATATATTTCGTTATACATTTATAGCTTGGCGCTAGGCGAGGTATCGCGTTCTGTGTACGCTGGCGGTGAAAAGGTAGATATACCTATGAATTTACTCTTTATGGTTCGACGGCTTACCGTGCTTTCCAAAGCACGGAGGGGTCGCGATATGAAATGGATGGTCACCAATCCACGGACCAACCGCGGGGAGCGTATCTTAACGTTGATCAATCGACCCGTGCGACTTTTACTTAGCCACGAGCATGCCACGAGACCCTCTCCTTCACGTGCTCGTCTATGATAATTCTACATTGATGACAACATTACGCCGTAGCAATAAGAACAGCTTTCGTACTTCAAGTGTTACCACTGATTAAAATATGGTTAGCTGTTGACTGATCATGATCGCCACAATAGTATGAGGAATATTTCTCAATATTGATATCGAAACTTGGAAAAAGGCTAGGATATAGAAGAAATAATACATTGTATGTATGAAGCATACTTTTTATTTAAAACATAGTTTAAAATCATGTAAATCGTGTAAAATCTGAATAAAATATCCAACAATATTATATCAACACAAATATAATATTTAATTTAACCTAACTATAAATATATCTATAGCTATCTATAGATATTATTCTTTTATATAATATATATAAATAATCTAGATTCGGTAAACCTAAAATCTATAGGTAATATTCCGTAAAATAATCAACAATTTTCACTAATGGCATTCGCTGGAGTAATTCAAATCAACAATAAAATTCATTCTATAAAAATATTTGAGATAACAGTAAGTAGAAATAAGGACTTGTCATATCTACTTACGAAGTTCAGATAACTCTAACATTAAAACTAACAAATAATAATATGAAACGACAGAGAATTACAGGTAACTTATTTAATTCCAAATATAATCCTACTAATTTAATAACTTATTAAAAAAAACATTTTGGCACAATATACCAAAACAAAAGAAATTTCAAAATACATTAATACCTTATCTTTCATATGATATACTAATCAATAGAACATCCACAGAGTATGTGAAATTATATTCGAAAGTAATAACTTAATTAAACATTTATCAACAATAAAAGGACAACTTACAAGTAGTAAAGGAATAGCAATCATGATTTAAGAAAACATTCTCTAACATGCAATTTTTGTTTGGCATCAGGTATGAACTTCATTTACGGCTTCGAAAACAATGAAATTCATATTAAGATTCAACCGATTGTAAGCACCTATTTATTTGTAACTGCAACAGTAACCCTTCTCTTTATAACAATAACGATCACTGATAATTGTATCAGCATTCAAACAATTACAATCTAAGAAATTCCTTCAACGCTAACATATTTGTATATCAGCATCAAAAATATATTTTAACTAAAACTATAAAACTAAGTTATTAGAATTATAAACTACAGTATTCGTTAACTTGTCGCTTCTGTTGACCAATATGAGAATACTACCTTACAATTTATCCGGCTCTGGCTGTAGTAGACAAATGTCTCGTAATAAAGTATTATTGAACTAAATACAGCCAATTATATCTATAATATCACTTACTTCAATGAATCTAATAAACAGACGCTATTATATTAACATCCGCACCTCATAATGTGCTAAATAATAACAAACCATTTTTCAGTAGTTCCTAGATAACTATTTATTTTTCAAATGCAAGTTTTAACATTGATGTTTTACATTCTTCTATTTTTATTATGTAAATAGAACTGCACTGAATTCTGATTAATTCATAAAATACTGAACTGGGTGATACTAAAGGGACGAAAATGGTCCTTTAATAGGTTATAAAAATTTAAACTTTTTAACAAGCAAAAGCTATCAGTCTCTTCCACTACATAATTTGACCGTAGTATTTTAGCAAGGCATTGATTTTCGTTCAACAAGGCACATTAGCTTTCCACATCACCTATCTAATGTCTTAACACAATTGACAAAGAACATAAGGCACATATTTGCAGGATAATAAATGAAAATTAATTCCTTTGGCCATGACTTGTCCACATATGCTCTTTGAATGTCTCACGCATAGTGAATGACCTTGGACATAGGTAGCAACACAGCCTATTGGTCAAGTCAGAGTGCATTAATCTGACATGATATTTTAAGGCTGACTGGTTGGAATACTTCATGCCGCAGTGGGGGCAGTCGCCACAGATGGCGGCGTGGTTCGACTGCTGGTGCGCGAGTCCTTGCGACGTGGACGCGCCGCCGCCCAGCACGGGCACGGTAGACATTCCTGCCAGCATCAGAAGAGCTTGAGATTGATCTTGATTATAAGTACTGTCAGAATCTGCACCATCTTGATGTTCTGACAATAACACTTCTGGTTCATATTCCACATCAGATTTCGGTGACTGCTTTTCTGGTTTCAAATGTAGCTCTTCAGTAAATATAGTTTTAACAGGACTTTTAGATTGTGCACTGGTGAATGTTACTGTGTCTGTGTTTATATCCTTTGACCGTGTTGAACAGTGCACATCCACCATGACATTTGACACTTTCTTGAGAGTTGAATTGTTGGCACTAGCTTCACTTTTTGAAGGATTAATCCCTGAAAACACATTAAAAAAAATACAAAAATAAAATTTTGTGTCTAGAACAGAACTAAATCTTGGTAAATTTTGGTGAATAACTTCAACAAACCTGAAAGCAGGGATCTGGCAAGCATGCTGTTTTCATAATCAGGAAGACTATCATCATTTTCAGAGTTGGCAGTTATCGATAAAGGGGGTGAGTTGCTGTCATCTGTTCGTTCTGTTTTGATTGTTATAGGAATGTTATCTCCTTGAGCAGTCACCTGAAATTTTTTAAGGATTAAAATGAATAGCTCTTTGGTAACCAAAATAAACTCAAGATACATATGTTTACATTACAGTTCAACTAAATATTAATAAAACACTAATAATTCACAGTATAACTACTATAAATATTACAATTACCTGAGATGATGCAGAACTTTTTCCATTAGCCGTTATTGTTGCCTGTTCAATCTTGCCCTCGCATTTTTTGTCAATATTATTTTCTGGTAAGAACACTGGGTTATCAAGTTTAGTTGTTTGTGAAAGATTACTTCTACTATAAATATCACAAGTTTCTAAAAGTTTACTCTTTTTGGGCGCCTCCCCAATAGTTACGTCATTAGGTTTGTCAGAAGTACTACTTCGTCTCTTCTTCAAAGCAGGCGGTTTTGCTTCCTTATGAGCAGCACTAAAAAGTGGCTTTGATGAAATAGTCAGTTGTGTGTATAGTTTATTTGATGTGTTAGGAGATGAGAAATTTTCTTTCTGTAAAGAAGAACAAAGTAATAAGTAACTGAATATTAGCCAATACAAGTTTAATTAATAATAATTCTGCTTGCATTTAGTTGCACTTCTATCTTCAAAGATATTTACCTGCTGTGTTACCCCAGTTAATCCCTTTACTTGTAAAAGTGCAGCAGTGTGCAGGAATGAAGACAGCTTGCTTTCTTCAATGAACACTTCTCCTTGGTACATGTACGACAGCAAACTGACAATATCATCGGCCGACACATCTTTTAGTATTATTACTGGATGCTGGCAAGGATTCTCCTGAAATGCAAACACACTTCAATTAATAAATCTGCTTTAAAATTGTACTTTCTTAATTTCAATTTACTAGATAGACTTTTCATTTATTTTAGAACATTTCCACTGACATCATTGATTGAAAAAGCTAAATTATAATAATGAAATAGTTACTATTTACAAGTCAAGAAATCAGTTTATTTTGAAGAGTTTTACTGATTGTAAGAAATATATGTATAATATAATGTTGACATAACATTTGATGCATTTTAATGCAACAGCTTGCCAATAATAGGGTCAAACAGAATAGAAAATTAAAAGTATGTGTACATGTTAGGTTCATTGGTATAAATATGAAGGTTATTAATGTCCTAAGTCATTCACCTTGAACACATTCCTGAAGTACGGGCTGCACGCTGACAATATGACTTTGTGGGCCTTGATATTTCTGCCTTCACAGGTGAGCGTAACGTCGACCAAATCTTCAGAACACTTCAATGAATCCAAGGCACTCACTATGTTTGACTGGAAGTTGTTCCAACGTAAACAGAATTGATCAGCCATCCCTATGGTTTCTGTCTAATAATCTGCTAAACAAAATTATTTGTGCTGACTTATATTTTTGACAAATGACAGTGTAACGAAACCGTTCAAACTACACGATAAAGAATATTTTTACAAACCTGTGGAAGAACGCTCATTACAGTAAAAGAAAACATTAGTTTTAGTTAAATTTTGCTGTTTCAAGATTCAATAACTTTGTAAAATGCATAAAAATGCAAGGCATGACCTCCATACGCTTGACACTGTCTTTTTCTTTCACTTTCTTGCAAAATGCTTGGTCTATGAAGCCCATAGACAAAGTACTCTATTTTTATAAAATAGTGACATGAAAATCGACTTTCACCTTAAAGTAATGTAATCGACTAAGAATCAAAATCTTAGTCCATTTGGTAGGGTGCCCAGAGGGTTCTTTTGAGCAAGCACATGCACGGTGCGGCATGAAGAGAGAACACCGAATATAGTATATTATGTATTTACCTATGAAATCGGAGATTTGTATGATAATTTTAAAATACAAACATTTTTTTTTTTTCAGCTAATCACTGAAACAAAATAGTGGCCCAAATTATCTATACAATTTTGCCACTTTGATGGCAGTTTGTTTATCCCTATAATGTAGCTGTCTGCCGGACGGGAGGCGATGAAGTCAGCGAAAGCGTTTTGTACTGCATATCGGGTGTTGAATTTGTTCCCACTTAAAAAAATGTCTAAATTTAAAAAAAAAAGTAGAAATCTGTTGGGGCAATGTCCGGTGAGTACGGTGGGTGACGGAGAGCTTCCAGCTGTAACTCTTGTAGCTTTGCGATGGTCTGTCGTGAAGTGTGAGCTCGCGCGTTGTCGTGGAGAAGCAATCGGTAAGAGCGATTGACTAGTCTTGGCTGTTGAATTACGAGCTTCTCCATCATTGTTTGCAATTCTTGCCAATAGTTTTTTTTTTTTTTTTTTTTTTTGGGTGGGAAATTATCAAATGACGTCTCCCGCTCTAGGTGGAGCGGGAGGGCGTGTCAGACTCTTACTGACTAAAACCCACCCGTGTTCCTTCTGTTGCCTGTGCAATGCCAGGGGGCCACGGTATCCCTTTCGGACTTTCCCGCAACCCCGGCAGGCAATGGTCTTATTGGACCCCTTCACTTGCTGACACTCTTTGAGGCGCGCGTGGAACACAACGCGCTGTCGACACGGGCCTGGTCCTTACCGGACGGCGAGCTACCCATTGCTCACCGTCCGCAAGCCCACGCCTACGGTGGCCGGGAATCAGCGATTGATTCCCGACGCCCAGGGCGACCCCTCCAGCGGCGGCTAGGGGCGTGAGGGCGCGAAATTTGCCTCTCCCTCACGCGCTCCGCCTCCTCCTTTGCGAGCATTACTGCTTCGCAAAAGGAGGTGACGGCCTCCCATGCCCTCTCGCTCCGTACCATGGCCTGGACCAGGGCCGGACGCGAGAGATCCCCGCCACCGATCGCCTCCACGAGGACACGGCGGTGCTCTGCCCAAGCAGGGCATACCTCCACTGGGTGTCCTCTGGGCGATCCACGCAGTGATGACACCCGGGCGTTTCCTCCCGCCTTATCCGAAACAGGTACCTCCCGAAACAGCCGTGTCCGGTGAGGACCTGCGTCAGGCGGAAGGTGAGGACGCCGTGGCGCCTCTCTAGCCACTCCTCAAAGAGGGGACTTATCGCCGCAATAGTGGCGTGCCCAGCACTGGGTTGCGACAATCGCACTCTCCATGACGCCATGAGATCCCGTCGGAGCTCTGTCTGCTGTGCCGCGATTTCTCGCGGCATCGGAGTTAAGCCCCGGCGTTTCGCCTCCCCGCGCCACTCCCAAATATGCGCGAGGACTTTTGCCTCCAGATCCCATGGCGGCAATCCGGCAAGGAGGCTCGCCGCCTCACCAGAGACCGTGCGGTATCCCCGGACCAGCCGGGTGGCCATGACCCTCTGGGACGCGTTCAACCGGCGGGCAGGCCGCCGCCTCAACGAATGCCCCGTACAGGGCCATGGACCGCACGATCCCCGCGTATAGCCTCCGGCAGGAGGCGTTTGGACCCCCTAGATTGGGCAGGAGCCGCTTCAAGGCAGCCCGGCCCGGTCCAGTCTGGGAGCCAAACGTCGGAAATGCTCCACGAAGTTCCACCGACTGTCGAGGACGAGTCCCAAGTACTTCATCGTCGACTCAACGCCGATGTGAACCCCTCCTACCGTTATTTGGGAACCCGACGGTGGCGCATTCCGAGGACCATGAAAACATATGGCATCGGACTTGTGCAAGGCCACCTCGAGTCCCAACTGCCGGATTCTGGCCACGATTGTCGCAACCCCGTGTGTCGCTAGTTCGACCGCCGCCTGGTGCGACCTCCCCTGCGCCAGGACCAACGTGTCGTCAGCGTAACAAACGACGCTGACGCCATTGAGGAGGTCGGCGCGCAGCACCCAGTCGTATCCGATGTCCCACAGATGCGGCCCCAGGACCGATCCCTGTGGGACACCGCACGACATCTCTCGCCGGTTCCACTCTCCCTGGTGACCGGGGTAGATGATGGCCCTGTCCGTCAAATAGGCCTCGACCACACGACAGAGGTAGGTCGGCATCCAGTGATACCGGAGTGCGTCCCTGATGCAACTCCAGGGCAGGGTATTGAAGGCGTTGGCGATGTCTAGAGACACCGCCAAGACGACCCCACCCCGAGCCACCGCATCCCCCGTCGTGAGGGCTCGCACGCGCATGATGGCGTCCACCGTGGAGCGCCCCCTGCGGAAACCAAACTGGCTCTCCGCCAAATCCGGCCCCACCCGCACCAGCCGCCCGACGAGGCGGTCTGCAATGACTCTTTCAAAGAGCTTGCCCACCTCGTCGTGCCAATAGACATCTGCCGTCACTGTTGTGCCATTCGGTAAGAAGCTGTGATGTACAAGTCTGGCACTGATCCACCAGACAGTCACCATCATCTTCCTATGAGTAATCTTTTTTTTAGCGCACTGATTAAGTGCTGTACCCGGGTCCACCCACTGAGACGAACGCTTACGGTTGTCGTGCAGGATCCACTTTTCATCGCAGGTAACAATTCCCTCGTTTCTATGCCGATTCAGTGGTGCTATGCATGCTTCGACGCGTAAATCTCGCTGTTGGTCGCTTAGTTCGTGTGGCACCCACTTATCTTGCTTTTTTATCTTTCCGATTTGACGCAAGTGCGATCGCGCGATTAAAAGCGCGATTTAAAACGATTGAACCAATAATGGGCCGTGTTTATGCAAGCAGTGTTAGGCCCGTACACGTCGTTAATGTTTCATGTTGTTTGCGCAGCGGTATTTCCACGCAGGAACTCATATTCGAAAATTGTACGAATTTTCAGTTTATCCATGGCGCCAAAAACTACCACAATGTCACAAAAACCAAAAATTACCTAAAAATAAATGACTGAATTTGAAATTAAACAAATGAACACATCTTTCGAATAAAATTCATTTGAATTTCGAATTGCGCGCCAATCCACAGATAATTAAATCTGGAAATGCTGGTTACAGAATGTCCAATTACATAGGTAATATATATAAAGACCTATATATTATAAGGTGGCCGAGTAAAATCCGATGTACCTACCTATTACCTATTACATAAAATATGGTTACCGTACATAAACAAGGACGGGTGAAGTTTTGAAACCTCTCTTTCGGCTCGCGTTTCTATTCAGAGTGAACCTTCCAGTTGTACTTAGTACAGTACATACTAGTTCCATTCAACTGACAATGTTACTGTCAATGTCAAATTTAAATGTCATTGCTGTCTAACATCGAAAAAATTTGTTTGTTCGCGACGCCGTGCTCGTGTGACTGTGATGTGAGTGAAGACAAAAAGATAACATTATCTTTGTTTTCGTGAGGCACTTTTGTCTGTTTTAAATCCATAAAGAATCTTGATACCTTATATTGCTTTACAATGGCTAACGATCCTGAAAGATTCGATTCCATGCTGTTAGCGATGGCCCAACAGCACGAAGGTGGTGTAAAGGATGTAAGTATGATAGTAATTTAGCAGTAAAACTAATTTCTTTTCTATAAAAGCTGCTTCCGTTTAAAAGCTGCACATATATTTTTGCCCAGATTACCCCCCTATTTTAAAAGTAATTTCAAGTTCTCGATTGTTCTACGAAGTTTTCTTCGATTATTGATCACATGGTGACTCAACAGTCTGGTTTGCTAGGTTACCGGAACAATATTGAGTAAAAACGCGCGGTTACAGTAAAATAAAAGGGTAGAATACTTAGGGATTTCGAATTGTTTTATTTATTTGAAACAAATTACAAAATAAGCTACAGTTACAGTTATATTGCCAGTGCCAGTAAATTATAAATAATCTGAATTTAGTAATCCTTTACAGAAATAATATAATATCTTAGCAACCACTTTTGTGATGGATTTCTATTGACTGCCTTATAGGTCTAGTGGTTGCAAGCGCTACTACTGAGCTTGGAGTCCTGGGTTCGATTCCCAAGTGGGTAATGTGTAGAGAATACAATCCCGAGCATGATTTTTTATGCGTAATCTGGGATCCTGGAGATGGGACTTCTCAATCGACTTGGAGGTCAGCACCAAGTGCAAAGGGCAACTAATAGAAACCCGACGAATGACGAAACACGAAGTTTGCTGAGGGACATTAAGAAAATAGTTGTACTGCACAATGCATTTGCTAAAACCCCTCCAAAATACTTAATTTGTAGCATTATGTTATTATTAAGTATTTGTTTCATGTCTATTTCAGTTGCTGGCTACAATAGTCAGCTTTCTTTCAAGGAAAACGGACTTCTTCACTGGCGGCAAAGGAGGTGAATGGGAGCAAGTAAGTCATAATTATATTCCTTTATCCTCATGTGCTTAGCCTTATCCCAACTATGTTGGGTCGGCTTCCAGTCTAACTGGATACAGTTGAATACCAGTAATTTAGATGGAGCCACTGCCTATCTGACTTCCACAACCCAGTTACTGTTATTATTATTCATTTTTACTCACAATTCCTGTTTCATTTCAATACTAATTATAATTATATATTTTATAGGTGGTAAAAGATACCTTTTATGCTCATGCGAAGAAAGCAAAGGAAGAGGCTGACAAAATTAAAAAAGAAAAAGAAGAGGCAGACAGGAGATTGAAAGAAATCCAACAGAAGAAGGATCAAGAAAGAATGGCCCAGGACTTTGAACCAGCTTCTGTTACTGAATTAACCGAGCAGGAGGCTGCTAAAATACAAGAAGATATTGACCAAGAAAAGAAAACCAGTGAGTAATTAGCTAAAATATTTAAGAGCAACAACACACATGTGTGGTACTCCACACATGTGTGTTGTTGCTCTTAAATATTTTCTAGGCATTTATGTCATTGATGTTGGTTGTTTGTTGTACTAAATCTCACAGTATGATAACTATAATAAGGAATAAAAGATAAGGTATTGTTTGCAATAATTACTTTGCATTGTTGATAGATTAATTAAGTTAAGAAAATAAGAAGACACTAACTTTGCAAACATTTCTTAGCAAATATTCTGTTTGGATCCAACATGGATTATTTTAAATTGATGTTTATTTGTCTATTAATAGCTATTCCTTGTCTCGCTGCTTGGGGTTGTGAAATAGTAATTTTTCCTTAATATTAAAGAAGTCTTCAGTATGACTTGACGTTGCTTTTATTATTCTAAAGAATATTTTTTCTAAATCTTATTAAATTATTTTTAATTCAAACAGAAACTGAAGTGGGTAGTGGAGATGGTACCTCTGGAGACCCAGAGCCAGTACCTGAGGAGGAAGATGACCCCAAAGAGAAAGGCAAACTGAAGCCCAATGCTGGCAACGGTTGTGATCTTGAAAACTACAGATGGACCCAGACCCTAGAAGAAGTTGAGGTAAGTGTTGTCACCATTATGGCGAAATTTATTACATTACGAATTCTGAAGCAGATTGCCATCATCACCATCATTACCACTGTTGTTAAGTCAGGGAAATCAATTGGTTAGCATATTGACTAAAATTTTATATTTGAAATTGTGATAACACGGCAAACTGATGTAGGGTGTCATTTTGTTTACCAATTAATTACCCTAACTTTACATACGTCTCTGCTAAGAGTCTCTACAGGAACCGAACGGGTAATGCCTGCATCTAGCAGATTTTCTCGACCTTTAGGTACTAGGTCGTTGGTACACCTTGTGAGAAGCTTATCGACGCATACTGGAGTAGGCTGAAACGAATAATAATTACTAATATTGATCCTGTGCGCTTTTTCAACTGTATCACGTGGAGCACAACTAGGTATATTCTGTTCCAAAAGTATCTGATGGAAGTGTAAACAAACCCTGATCATGTTATTTTTTTTTTTCGCAATCACTCATTATAGATAGGAAATTAGTAACACATTCATCTGTATTTATAATGTTTCAACTTTATATCGCACCACTTGTTCAAACAATTATTGTTTTATTTTATTTATAATTTTAATTGAAACATCATCAGTGAAAATCGATGTTATCAAATTAATCTCAATTCGGTATGTAAAGTAAAAATGTTCTACGCTGATTCCAAAACCATTTCGAGCTTTTAGGTTCCTTAACCTTATTTTTCTATTTTTAGCGCTTAAAATTATAAGATGTAGTTTATTTTAACATAAACACGTGAAACCGCTTGACTTTCATTTGACCTCCAAATGACGTCAGAAACGCAGGCAGATTGGGGACTACTCCATGATAAAAAATCAACTAATAATTATAATGTCAACTTTACGGATGACCATAATTATAACGCAGTCATGTGAAAATTCGGTCTTTGAATCGATTCAAATCAAACATTGAAAATCAATTCACACAAAAATCTAAATCCCGAAACCTGAACGATCATTAACCAATGTAACGATAGCTTAAAGAAAATCCATTCCCTGTAAACAATAATAATTATTTCTCAAGAAAACAGTTTCACTACTGAGAAGAGTGAGAGGTAGTCGCAACAGTATCCTGAGAACTGTAGCGGAGAGCTTTAGCTCTCCAATTGTAAAGCCTAAATCAGTTTGTGCGGAGAGTGATTGATACAGTACGACACAAATTATATGTAACATCGACAAAAGTCGTAAAACCGATCACTTCCGATTTACACAACAAATAGAAATAGCTGACTATCGCGCCATTCAACGCTATTCGCGCTCTAAATTCCCGCCCTAGTTCATCCCTAGACAGCGTTGTGAATGCACATGAGTGAATCATTCCGTACCGACAATTGAATGTGAAAGGGTTTTTTTTTTTTTTTTTTTTCAGTATCACTTCACGTGTTTAGACGTATAATAGCCAAAGTCGTGAAATAATTTTAAATGTTTATCAATTTATGAGTCAAATATAGGTGTCTAAAAATATAGTTTTTGAGAAAGATCACTTTCAAAACCTTCAAGAGAGAACTGCGAAAGCAACTGCTGTGTCACATAGAACAATAAATGCTTTTTTGAAAGAGCATGACAATGCCTCGACTTCGACTAGCTCAACCGGTGATTTTGCTCGCGACAATGCGTCGGCTTGCACTAGTTCAACTCGTGGTTCCGCTCCTGCAACTTTTAGTTCGCCTAAGAAGTCCAGAAAAAAGAAAGACCATCCAGTAAATTTAGACGATTTTGATTATGATGTCATAAGGAGGTCGATGTACCTATGACTTGTATGTCGCCGAAAAAAAGGTTGGCTACAATAAAATCATTGCTAAACAAATTAAAGGAAGACATAAACTTCACAGGTAGTCGAGAAACTGCAAAAAATATTGCATGAAGTGGGTTTCAAAATTCAAGAAAATGGAAAATAATAGATCTTTACTTGCCGAGAAAGATGAAATAAGACTTCAGCGGATTAAGTATCTTCGACAGATACAAAAGTTTAGAAGTGAGGGTCGTGATATAGTTGATACTGACGAGACTTACATGCACGCCACACATACAAAAGAAAATAGTTGGACGGATAGTTCTAAGAAATGCTTAAAAAAAACCGATTTCACCAAAAGGTGAAAGATTAATTATTGTCCACGCTGGCAGCTCAAGAGGTTATGTACCTGGCGCTCTCTTAGTTTATAAATCTTCTCAAAGTACTGGTGATTATCACCACGAGATTAATAAAGATAATTACCAAAAATGGTTAAAACAACATTTTATTCTGAATGTACGGCCTTTCATTCCGAATCTACGACCTAATACTGTTGTGGTCGTTGATAACGCTTCTTACCGTAACACACGGATAGACAATGCATCGAATTCCAACTCTCTAAAAGGAACCATGATACATCTAAAACATACCCTTTGCGTCAAATCGACTGAAACTAGAATTGTATGAAATCATTAAACGCCACAAAGTAGAACACATTAACTACTCTATTGACCACGGAGCAAATATAAAGAGGAGACGGCCTGAGCAACTGTGCACTGTGATTCTCAACAAGGTCCTGACGTCATCATGTGGGCGTGGCCTTAGTCAGTGTATTGTTGGCGTTCGTCCTGTGCACAACTTTGTAAACTTTCCCATTTTACAGCATTGTTTGCGCTAGACGAAAAAAATAATGAAGTGTTGTGTTTTGTCTTGTAAAAATTACTCGGATAGACGTTCTGATGCTATGGATGGCATCACTTTTCATTTGTAAGTAATTTTATGCGTAATTTATTAAAATAGTTCTAGAAAAATCTCCTAGCGCCGGCGTTTCCAAACATAATTCTACCCGACATTAGATGGCGACACTTGGCGTCATGGAAACTAAAAATATTTAGGTACGTAGAGCTCAGTACTAACATATCTTAATAATCTTAATACTGAAATTTGTTCAACATTCATTCCTAAAGACCATTTAATGGCCAAAATGTTATTTTTGTAGTTTTTATATCATTTTGTAAACAGGCCGCCATCTATATAGTCAACTGTGAACAATAAACATAAACCTAACAAAAAGACAGGGCCGTAATTAGAAATCAATTATTTTACTGAATGTCCGCGCCTGCGGCTGTCTCATAAATGGAAAGTACTTAAAACATTAAATACGCTGGACATAAAAATACAATCTCCTATAAATTAAATATTCTATTCCACAAACGATGGGACACTTAAAATCGTGTCCTTTGTGTCCTGTCAGCTGCACGTTACAGGAACTAATGGACGTTGGTGATGGCGCCAAACAAGTCGCCGAATTCTGGGCCGAGTTAGAGTTAGATTGCTATCGACACGCTAAGAAGAATATTCTATCTACAATTATTTGATTTATTTAAAGTACTTAAAGCCCACCTACTTTATTTAGTTAAATTTTAAATGATGTATGTTTTAGATTTCCATCCGAAGATAATCTAAGACAGCAATGGATTACAAAAATTAATAAACAAGACTGGTCTCCGACTAAATCTACGAAGATTTGTTCTTGCCATTTTAATTATGAAGACTTCATAGTGACAAAAAAATATGAAATATGTGAAATATTTATCATAGAGTAGTTCCGATAGCCATATGTGGTCTTCATCATCAGCTCCACTTAACCAAATGATGATTTCCGAGAGCAAATGATCGAGTTACTTTAAAAAATACCCAAATCGCTATAGGTTTGCCTATAAAATTTGAGGGTTTCCCTCGATTTCCATGGGATCTTCTCATCAAATTGATGACAATGGGACCACCTCAAGAGTACAACCTTTCAAGAAAACAAAAAAAACAATTGACGGAGAAATCGGTGAACATAAATAATAACAATAAAAAAAACATACATAAAGTCGAACATTATAACCTCCTTTTTGGAAGTCGGTTTAATATACGCATCAAGATGGAACGCAAAATTATTATTTTTTAAATCTGAGTACGACCCTGTTACATCCTGCACTTAGTGACAGCTAGTGTGAGATAGTTACGTAACTACAAAATAAAATCTACAGAACGAGCGAATAGTTTTGCTATTGACCGGTAGATGGAAAATAAAGAAGTGGGCGGGATCTAACACCCCCTCACCCCGCAAAGTGTCACGCGTTGATTCCTAAGGAAATCTAATTAGAACATCTCCTCTTTGTATTTACTCCGTGCTATTGACCAAATAATGGCGGAACATGGTCACTACGTTTTACGGCTACCTCCTTATCACCCGCATTTTAACCCAATCGATGATTTCTCGATGAATCTAACGAAAGTCAAAGAACTATTATTGGAGAAATTCGTATCTATTGGCGTATCCGAATGGGAAAAAGTAGTCGATCACGCGATAAAATGTGAAAAAGAGCATAAGCGACACGAGCATAGAACAGACCAATATTTGGATCAATTTATCATAAACTTAAATAACTCATCATCAGACAGCGACTTTAGTGGAGCTGTTGAGACCATTCGAAAAATAATAAACTATTTTATAATATCTGGTACAGTTCGGGTCAAATAACTTTGCCGCTCTGAAGTTAGGTTGCGCATGCGCACTGGTATGCGCGCTACTGTTTTATAAGGAAGATTGACTACCTCTCATTTGTAGCTTGTAGCCTACACGCAAACTGTATAACGTCGTTCAAACATATTGCCATGGCTTTTTTAAATATTACCTATTCCATTTATTGCATGCCCATTATTAATACTAAAAATATTAGGGGTTCAAGTATGACATTGCCGATTTGTACTGAAAAATTTAAATTCGTTTTTTTTTTAAAATTTGTGATATTTGTTTAATTAAAATAATTACCATTATTATCTATAGGGTCACTTGTTCTACAGTGGTTATACCAGAAACAGTGGCTCAGTTCAAGAATCTAAGAAACTACCAGAGATATATATCTGTCTCTTTCACACAATGTAGCCGTCGGTACATGAACTCGTCGAAACCAGTCGGGAAGCGCGTACGACGCGTGGTGTTTGTGTGCAAAGAAAATTTTGTTTAAGTGACAAAAAAAATAAAAAATAAGGTAAGTTTTCTTTTGTTCCAACATGTGTCTAGTATGGTATTTGAATATTTTTACATTTCCATTGTAGTTTGTACTTATTTAAGAATGTTTTCCTGTTCTATTCCTCTCGAAATATAGGTTAGCTGTTTTTTGTGGTAGTTTGTATTCAAAATGTCGGCAACGTCCACATCGGCTCAGATCACGTAAGTGCACAGTGGATCATGAGCCACTGTGTACTAAACTGGTTTTTTTGTAATATTTTGATTAAAATACAGATTCTCAAATCAGTACTGAAAGTATGTATGTTGCAATGTTTTGGTAATGAATTAAATTCAAAAACATATTCTTATTACAGAATGCCTCGTCCAGAAAAGCCTCGCACCATCGGGGATCATCCGGAAGAAAGTATGAAGCAAGCTCTTCATAGCATTCAGGGCGGAATGAGTGTTAGGAAAGCTTCTAAGATCTTCAATATACCTTTTACAACTTTAAGGCGTTATTTTAATAAATTTAAAAGTTTTGGGTCTATGGAAACAATGCGCTTAATCCCTAATTATGAAGTAAGAAAAGTTTTTGATAATAACCAAAAATAAAGCCTTAAAGAATATTATAAATATTGTTCCTCAATATTTTACGGGTTGTCGGAAAAAGAATGCAGGAGAGTAGCCTACCAAATGGCGGAAAAACATAATATAAAGATGCCTGATAACTGGGTGAACAATAAAATAGCTGGAAAGGAATGGTTCAGGAAATTCAGGCAAAGGCACAAAGACCTCAGTTTGCGAAAGCCCGAGCCATGTAGTCTTGCAAGAGCCACGGCCTTCAACCGAACTAATGTGGAGATTTTTTATAAAAATCTAGAAAGTTTATTGCAGAGGTTTCCCGCTTTTAACGATGGAACTCGTATCTTTAACCTGGATGAAACATCGACCATATGTATGCTCGATGTTAAGTTTTCGAAGATTTTTACATTAAAATTTATTAGAAAAAGTTTAAAATTATTTCTATATTAATACATGTTGACATATTGCCTAATAAATAATGAATAACTATCGTATTATTTGTTTTATTACTTGTGATTAGTACAAACTATCCACTGTGTACCACTACGGTCCACTGTGTACTCTGGGGTGAGCCAGTGTGCCAAACCTATGGTACACAGTGGCTCATTTATGTTTTTTTTAAAAAGGTACAATATTTACATTCTGTCTTACATTTATTAAAAAATGACTGTACTTTTTAAAAGCACATTAGTTCCACTATATTCATTCCGAATTTCGATAACCTAACTTAAATAGGTGTTAAAAAATACGCCTCGGAAAAAAAGTGAGCCACTGTAGAACAAGTGACCATACATTGCTGCCATCTTATAGGAATCATTAGTCATTTATGCCTTTGCGATAGAACTCTCGTGATCTAGATTAGACAAACTGTGTGAAAGCATTTTGTATTGTCTCCTGAGAAGAAATTGTATACTTTTTATCACGTAGAAAATTGTCCAAATCACGAAAAAAATGGTAGTCCGTTGGAGCAAGGTCTGGCGAATACGGAGGGTGACGAATGGTTTCTAATTGCAGTTCCTGTAGAGTTAAAACGGTTTCTCGTGCTGTATGAGATCTCGCGTTATCATGGAGCAATAATGGTGAAGATCGATTCATGAGTCGGAGCTGTTTCACTGCTAGTTATGCTATCATTGTTCGGAGTTCGGCACAGTAGACATCTGCCGTTATTGCTTGACCAGATCGGTGAATAACAAACACCATGCTGAGACCACCAAACAGTTACCATTACCTTTATATTGGTAAGCTTTGCTTTAGGACACTGTTGCGGCGTTTGACCTGGGGTCAGCCATTGCATTTTTCGCTTACGGTTATCGTAAAGAATCCACTTTTCATCACATGTCTCAATTAAATCCAATATTCCATCATTTCTGTATCGATTCAACAAGGCAACACAAGTTTCAACACGCGTTGCTTTCTGCAGATCAGTCAAATCATGAGGCACCTATTTCTCATATTTTTTTATTTGATTGATCTGACGCAAATGAGTCAATGTTGTTGGTAAGGTAACGTTAAACCATGCCGCTAATTCCTGGATAGGTTGGCTCGGATCGGCTTCCACCATCTCTTTCAATTCATTGTTATTCACCTGTGTGGGCGGTCTTCCACGTGGTTCGTTCTTCAAATCAAAGTTTCCATCACGAAAGCGTTTAAACCAAAATCTCACAGTGCGTTAATTAGCAGTCTCCCCTCCAAACGCAACATTGATCTTGCGAGCTGTTTCTGCCGCGTTAGTTCCGCTTCGGAACTCGTATTCAAAAATAACTCGAATTTTCGAATTATCCATATTTCTTGTCTAAGCTGAATAAAAAAAACAACTGAAAGTCGATAATCGAATGTTGCACATTTTTTAAAGGAAGAACTTCATAGGTACCATGTCAAAAAAGTTTCACTCAAAAATCTCAAACCATGAAGGTTCTATGTCAATTCGAAGTATCTATTACAATAAAACAGCAATTTCATACTTTAACCCCTATTATATAATATTATTATAAAGATTACACCAATTTTACGAATGTATTTGGTTATATGACTACACGTTATTGCGTTTGTGTAAAGATAATTTTCGCCTAAAGCAGTAATAAAGATTGATGATTTTGAATGCGCACTTAGTTCGGATGTGACCGGTTTTACGAATTTTGCTAATCTTACATATAAGTTTTGCCGATCTGTACTAACACTAGATAATAAGTTGTAAGTATTGATATTATGTTAAACACACTATGGATTCTTTGTTCCGAAATAAAAATCGATATTATTATACAGGGTGTTTGGCGCATGGACCGACACAATTTTTTCAGGAATTTGGGAGGTCATTAGCTAGGTTCTACCCATACACCCTTTGTCCCAAATGTCACGGTTGGTTACATATGATTATTTTTTTAAAATGAAAAAAATTCCCAAAATGTGTCCTTTAATTTGAAATAACTTTTTTGTTTGTGGGTGTAGTGGCACAAAACAAATTTTGTTGCATTCTCCAAAGTCCTTTAAATCTAAAAAACATCTTTGTTTTATACAACTGGTTTCAAGAAAATTCCTTACAAGCTTCCAAAGTTAATTTTTGTATTTAATTAATGAAATTTTACAACTTCTAAATTAATTATAAAAAAAACTAAAAGCTATTATTATTATATGGGTAGAACCTAGCTAATGACCTCCCAAATCCCTGAAAAAATTGTGTCGGTCCATGCGCCAAACACCCTGTATAAGATAAATAAAAATTTCGGGATTAAGTATAATAAGTAACCAAATCAAAGCAATAAATTTGAAAGTGGTTCTACAAATTGGCACCCGCTTCATTAGATACTTTTCGAACACAGCATACGAAGCATTTCTCTTCCGTCTGCACGAGTTATACGAATCAGCTCATGTCTCATGATTAACCAGTCAGAACTGCAGCCGGTTGGTAGTAAGACTTATTGCCCAGGGGGTTCTGGGGTCTAACCATCGCCACTCAAGGAGGCTCTCATTAAATATTTACCCTGGATCACTAACCATTCGTCAAAATGACGACGCGAACCTTGCGCATTTAGTGTTTTGATTAGATCCCGACCGATCCGAGAAACGGATATGATGGCGGAGGCCATCATATCCGTTTCTAATACCTTCCTGATTGGCATCATTAGTGACCCAAAATGACTAATTACAGATCTACGTTTTTTAGATCGGGATATCGTATGATCGTCGTAAAATTTCAGACAAACTTTGCAACGAAATTTGAAGTAAATATCATCGCGGAGTATCTTGAAAATTTTTGACTAGATCAGGAAGGTTCTAGCCAAGACGTTCCCAGGACTCGCAAAACTTGCATCTGTAAAAACAAGTCGTATGACCACGAACTTCTGCAAGGGTTTAAAAAAATCGATTTGCACGGAGCATATTGTTTCTGTGAGCAATGATTGTTCAATGTAGATTTTTCTAAAACAGATTATGATAAAGAGAAAAAACTAAGACGGCTAAATAAGGTCGTTTTGTGTCATAAATGAAGATGATTAAATCAATGAATGAATGAATGAATGTTGATGTTTTAATCCGTCATAAAATTTACGAACGGTTAGTGATAACGTTACTCGAAATTAAGGTTAGTTAGCTAGGGTTAAATCGATAATTAGTAGAAAAGTAAAGTACAAGCTGATATTACAGTTAAAATAAGTTGAACTTGTCTTTTTTGTCGTTTATTATCACAGTTTATCGATAACAATTGAATTAATTTACTTTAAAAAAACCAAATTAATCGCAATAATAATATTATGCCACTGCCTGATAACAAAATATTCCTATAACAAAAGTAATGATGTATAGGCAAATACTAAAGATGCAGATTTTCATGAGACCTACGAAAATTTGCAACTTTTACACATTCAATCCTGAAATCTAAATAATACTTAATTCATAAATTAATGACATTATAATTTAAACAATTATTATACAGAATTCACTTAAGTCATTTAAATAATTTGAATATGTATTCATATTAATAATATATCATACAATTTAGAGGAAACCAATTTAGCCTTCAGATTATAAAAAAATAATATGAACATCACAGCTAAAAGACTTATCAAAAATAAATAGAATGTTATTTAAATTATTCTTAGTTTTTAAGTACTGGGTAAAAAGATATTGCACTAATTTATTGTCTAACTATTGGTATTGAATGTAAAACAAATTGCCTAACAATTTTAACTAACTGTATCTCGCTAAATTAATGTTTTGTTACTGACGTAATTAATAAGTAACATTAAAAATAGCTAGTTAATTGTAAACAATTAATACTTATATGCTTATCACATCTTCTGATTTTCTAGATTCTATGAATATTTGTACATCCCGGTCTCCTTACGCATTCGCACTGTAACAAAAAAAATATCGGTTAATATTTATAATTTTATATCACATACATGCGGTAAAATGTTTAATTATTTTCGGGCACAGTCTCTCTAATGGCAGATGTCCTTGTTTTCTTTTGGTACAAATCACGATTGAAAATAGCCATTTTATTATTAAAGACAGATTTTAATGAAACGGGGCCTTAAAAATACTAAAAACTTTCAAAACGAACGACGATCCTTTACGAATTAATGAATACTTACTTTCAACGAAGCATATGGCTGCGAGTATGCACGCGGAAAACAGTATAGTCATTGATATAACCAGAACTGTTATCTGGTGCGAATGATTGCAACAGCAGGATTTGGTTTCTTTCTCTGTGCGGTGCTTCGTGTATCCGTTGACGACAGTGAAGTGGGTCGAGCTTGCCACTGACTGCGTGTCCTGCCCAGGCCCCGAATTCCGCTTAACGCCATTCCAAACAGAATCCAAACCGTCGTGCGTCTCTTCAGGAATGGCGACTACTGCCTCAGAGTGTCCAGATTTGCGTCCATAGCTTCCAAATTTGGTGTGGTAGCTGCCAAGATCGTCTTGTTCTGAATTTCTGCCGTGCATGCGTGCTAAATGCGCCGCACTCAGTAGCAGTGAGCCGGATGATACACTCTGGAATTAAAATAAATATATTAACTAATTTGGATCTTACAATAACTTGGTAAATTTTCCAGCCTAGGTGTGCCTATAGTATAAAATATTGTGCGGTAACAAACACGTGCGTAGTAAAAGTAATTTCATTGTCTAATCGGTTTGAACTCGTCGACATTAAGTGGTATGTAGTGCTGCGTGGGACGCTGTTACCATGTGTTGGTTATGTCACGATTCTTCAACGAGAACTTGGAACTTATCATAGCAAGGCGAAGTAGAGTCACTTCGTTCGTTTGAAATAATTTCGATGGGAACGAGTAATTCGTAATTTTGAGACAGACATTCTGAATTTAATTGTTTCGGCTTCTACGCTACTTTAAAACCCAACTTGCCGCAGTTTCTGCTTACTATCGATTTAACATTATTGTGGCATTGTTGTTCTACATTTTAAATTAAATTATTTTTTCAATTAAAACAATCTTGTAATGGCTCTCATTTGTATTACTTATCTAATTCCAACCTATATAAATTCATGGTCTCTGCATCAAATCACCCAGCATTAATTAGCTAGCACGCATCTTGCTTAATTATTTTTCTTTTTAAACTGCCTCCAACCTGTGAGATTTCTATGAGTCTCAAATTAAAGAACGCTAAATGACGACGAGATCTCACGTTGCAAAATTCACGCGGCCTGCATTAAAAAACTACCCACATAATTGTTTTTTTTTTTTGCAAATCTAAAATGTAACTCAATTTCAAAAGTTTCAAAACATTACTGTCGACATTATGACTCAAAGTCTTCACACCACGAAATGTTTTGCCAATCGCGAAATTTACTGCAAAGAATGAAATTTAAATCATCCGTACGTTTATCAAAATAGCTACTATTTAATGCTATCATGATAAGTTAATTGATTTGAGTATATTAATGTCCACTATATGGAAAGGGAACTTTCAGATTTAATGAAAAACGTGTATGAGAAGCTTTTTAACAGACTTCTAAAAGGGGGAAGTTCTATGTTCGTAGCGTATATTTTTTTTATAATTAACAATTTTGAAAATTCTTTTTTGTTTGAAAAGGTATGCTCTCGAGGCTAAGTAGGAAAAATACGAATTATTGAAGCTAACTCAAAAACTACCCAAGTAAAGTTAATTTATATGGGACCACCATATACATTTTATCAACTTTGCTTGGGTAGTTTTTGAGTTAGCTAGAAAAAGATACTGTTTAAATAGGTTTCCTTATTGTGTGCAAATAAATTAGTTTTTTTATTTTATTTTACTGCTAATGAAATGTCTTGTTACATTAATGATTTATTAGGAAACGATCATGGGACACTATCATTTCTGATATGTGTAGTGAATGAGGTCCTAAGCAATTCAATTATCAAATAGATGCGATTATTTTCAAATTCAGATGCGCTGTTTGTAATGAGGCTATTGTCGCACGTGATTTAAAAATGTTTGATCCGTGTGTATGTGCCGATATTTATTTTAATAACGTGTTTTGTTTGCATTTTTAACATTATTATAAGTATCCAATATCCAACAATACTTGTTATCAAATACTTGTTACCGATATTTTCGTGCGTCAGTCTTGCAACAGTTGTCAGCTCAAATTAAGCAATCTTTGGAATGCTGTATGAGAACGTACAAGTTTAGTGGATCCTGTACCGGACACGGCAATATCAACCAGTTTCTTGAACCCGTCTATTACCAAAACTGGTAGGTATGTAATTTGTATACAAAAACACCATCAAATAAATTAGTCGAATAAAAAATGACTTTATTGTTACTAAGGTGGTTGACAACCCGTTTATAAAGTTTACCATAGTAATGAAGTGGTAAGGTGGAGCGTGCATTTTTTGTGACGATTAACATAATGTCATGAAAAGATAGAAAAAAATCCAGGTGCATTAAATATTGAATCCGCTTCATCAACACAGCGTAATTCTTGACTTAATAATTGAAGCGGAAACTTTGTGTGTAATCGTTGTGACGCACGATTTAGAAGGTCGCCTTACGTGGGTACTGTGGTTGCTTGCTGAGCCTTGGCTGGAGGCGGAGCCGCCACGAGATCTCGAATCGCTTAAGCTCCCAGCAGCGCTGCTGCCTGACAGAGATGGCCGCGGTATGTGCCACTCTTGTGATGACATCTGAAATGTTCACATTAATAAACATGAGATCCACATTTTTAAGGCACACAATCAGATTCAGATAAGGCAAAAATTAGATCTGCCAAATCGAAATATTTTGTTTAGACTCCTTTCTTACATGAATGTTTAAAAATATCTCCGACGCAACGCAAGTGTGTCCATAAAAGTGGTCAATCAGTATAATACTTCTAAATTAAGTATATACATTGATTTATGAAAGTTCCTACTTTCAGTTTATTTTTAAACTTTCATTATCTACATGATAAGCTAGAAATGTTTTTATAATAAGTTCTGTTCAGTTCAAACACTACAACAGAAAGTAGGTCGAGTAGTCACAAGTGTGTCATAGTATATTTAAAATATTCAAACCGATAGATAGTCTGAGTTTCTATGTATTTATCTTAGTGGACGAGCAATGACGACGTAGCATTCTTACTTAGCATTAAAATGAATCTTAATGTCTGTGTTCTGTACAGGTCCTTGCATAGATATTCATATTACAGTAAAAGGACGACATGTTGGACATTCTCTTTCCTTCTATCTTGGCAAATACCTTCAAATGCATATTTAATTGGTAGCAAATCAACTTGATCACTGCGTCAGTTATAAACATTCACATATTCTAACAATGGACGAGCATTTACTTCGACAAATTGTAAAAAAAAGGGCTTTTTGTAAGCTTCGTAGAAGAATTGTTTGACCCTGGTCTACAGAATGGCTATTGCTGCTGTCTGTGTATTTGAATATACCTACCTATTTGGTAACTAAATTTAAACAAATAATAAGGTAATTCGGTGTTGCAGTTAAATATGCACGTCCTTGACAACGTGGGTTATCAAATTATAATGTTTCAATACGAGTGATATAAGAAGAGGCAGACTAATAGACAACTCCCATCATTCAGGCGTAACAATTTAACAACTCAATCGATATTTTGTGATTGATTTATTTTTGACTGGAGCCCAGTCGTATTGATTATTGAAAGTAAATCGAATAAAAGTTTACTAAACTAGTATCTTCCGTAACATTACTTAATGGTCATTGCATAAAACGCCTATAAAAGTATTGATAACCTAATTATTGTTTAAAATTCATAATTCTTTTCAGTAGAAAGCTGCAGTGTCACGTTTTATAATTTTCGTATTCTGGTTCTTGCAAAACTGCTTCATGGCTTGTTTCGTCGACTAAAGTATTTGCTATTGATCATCAAACAAAGACGTCGACATAAAAGTAACAGGCAACATCTACACATTCTGTAGTGTCGTTGTGTTGTGCAACTTTGTCTGGGTGTTACTGAATGCGTACGGAAATCATTGCAGCATTCTTCCTTGTCGCGTCTTTGGAGATTAGTTTCATCTTAAGATCGTCTTCCAATCTCAATACTTACATCTCTTTACGTAACTGCTATGAACATGATTTACACAAATAGAGCTTTTTTAATTGCTGTTCGTTATATTCGTTGATATGCATATATGATCTGAAAATGTGCCTTTACATAATCGATTTATAACAAATTCTTCCTGTGATTGTTCTACGGACAGGATCTTATTCAGTTCCATCAATTACATTTTAGGTCAAGTTTTGTTCGAAGTCCGATTGATTTTGTCAGATACGGTATTCAAGGTCCATGTTCTCTTTATTTGCGGTCTCGTTTCGTCGGCCTCTGATGCAATAAATCTTAGCTTTGCTTTCGGCTTCATGGTCCTCTTTGTTACTCTGATAACATGATGGATAAGCATTTTAGGTAGTCATATCATTAATTCGTTTTACTTTTTATTGTTATAAGGCAAGGTCGCGTCATTATTGTGATATTTTAACAATCTTTTGTTTATTTGAGGGTTACGAAGTGTCTGCAAAACTATTTACTTAGTGCAGTTCACGGATTTCATTGTTAAAACTTCAAACAATATTGTGTAGTCAGCTGTCGGCACAAGAGCTTCGTCTCAGATCGGCGATAGAGGCGGTGGGCGATGTTGCAAAACGTTTCGCCAAATGCAAAGAACCGGTTCCGGGGTCTACGTCGATGTTGTTACACTGTAATGTTCAGCAATGTCTTGACAACATGCAGAATGTACCTATACACTTTCGCTCTTTGTGTGAGAATTAATTCTGCACTACAAAATAAATCAGATTATGATAAGATGTAGCAAGTGGGAACTCGGTCGATTTGTTTAAGTTCTATTGTGTGTGCCTATGAGGAAATGGAATCTAATTAGAATGTTGCCAGGTATTAGTCAACATGTTATTTACAAAAAATATTTTTAAATTAATTAAAGAATATAAGTTGATTTAAATGTTTATAAATTCTTACGAATTAAGTTATATCTTGTTAAAATGCATTATTTAACGTGATATTTGAATAAAGTAATATTGATTTAGTTCCTGTCGATGTGTTTTTATCTCGCTTCATTTGAATATAATGCATTTTGTATAATTTTATTAGCGTTTTGTGTTGCAGTAAGGGCACGTGCATACTTACGGATATGCTCACATGAATCAACTTTTAATTGCTATCAACACGTGGTAAGCACACGTTAAGAACCCCGTGAGAACAAATATTGAATAAACGTTTATATTAAAATGTTATTATGCGTACGTCTGCTCGTCCACGTGTATAGAAGCACGTGCTTACTGACATGTAGTGGGCTGTGTGCTCAAGTCTCAAGTCATAACCATTATTTGTCATACCAATTACAAAATAACGTGTGTTGGTGCTAAGACTGATTTGTTCATCTTTAGCAATGTTGGGATCATACGAATAATTCATCTCTGTTTTGACATTCAACTATTAATTTGGTTTCTTTTTTGTTCTTGATGTTGTGTTGTGATCAGCCCTATTTAATGACGGTGGCTATACATCTCAACCTCTTCATTAGTTCTGAGGTTAATGAAGACGTCAAACTTAATAATGGGTAAATTCGTTTCGGACACGACATTGTGTCCATATAAGCGATTGTTATGTTCAGTTGGGACATTAATGCCATTAAACCATGAAGGTAAATCTGACTGTAAGTACACCTCTGTCGTATTTGGATTCATCTCGTTATTTTTATCTTTACGATCTGCTTGACTTATCGTACCATTCATCTTCAGAGTATCCAGCTTGACTTGGTACATTTGTAGGGCGCTTATATATGCTTCATTCTTTTCAAAATAAACGTCCCTGAAAGCGATTGCGTCAAAGTTCTGTTAACTGAAAAGTATTCGTAACACGTATCATTATGTTCAGTGTCTGTAGTTGTAAATAATTAACGGTAACGAACCAGTTAGCGCCCTAACAACAGGTGCATAGTCGTAGAACATGTTCGGTACGTCGCGGTCGTTGACGAGACGCTCTAGTTATGCAACATGTAATCTCCACGAATCAACAGTCAATGCATGCTCACGCTGCGTGCTCATAACGGTTCATTGTAATCGCGGAAATCATTAGACATAACCCAACTTATGCTTGTAACACTTAGATCTCACGACACTTGGTTTACAGCAAAATATGTATCGTGGCATTTAAATACGTTATGTGCCTTAAATATTAAATTTTTTGCAGGAGGTAATTAAAATTTAATTATTGACAAACATAATTGGTTTTACTTAAGTACAAGTTTTTCAATAACTGAACTTCTTGCTTTAAGTGTTTTAAAGTCACGACAAACTCAAAACATTGTTTTTATTTAAGATGGACTTCGTTTAAAAGGAGAAGTGACGCCTCCGACAACTTTCATAATCTCGAACAATAGTCGCTATACTTACTATGATAATCAGTTAAAGACTAACTAGACTGTTCCCCTTACAAGAGAAAGCGTACATTCCCGATGCATGCTCTTCTTAGAATACTTTCGGTACTGCAAATTTCACAATGGATAACGTGTTACGGTCCACGATTTCGATACTTTTAATTTCACGTCTCTCTGTGGTCAGGCGACTGAATTATGGCGTTGCAATATTGATATCTATCAACGCTACCGGCGATACGGCCAAGCTGCAAACAGTGTTTAGTTTCTCCTGAAGTGCCTCTGTATGTACTTACTCAGCTTTGTGTAGTAATAAATGAGTAAGTAGTCCATTTACATGCATCGCTGAGTATCAGCAGTTATGCTAAAAAGTAGCATGGCCCTCGAAAATATGAGTCGTCTAATCATCTTTGACGATGCGAAGTTCAGTTATGACTTTAGGTCGACTGAAGCAAGACGTGTTACTGAGCATCCAATTATCATATTTTATACGTGATTGCATGAGGACGCCGCAACATAACTCATTGTTCACGCTGGTCACAAACATTGACATGATGCTTATGCTCGTCCTTGAACTCAATTGCTTGTATTTATGAAGCTAACGGGATTTGTGTCAATGCAAATCGCAGAGGAATTTTTAATTTCATATTTTACAAACTAAGTTGAAAACCGATTCAACGGTTTCGTAAAATGAGTACCTCTACTTACCTATCGAGAAAAAACCAATCAGCGTTTATTATAATTATAGACTTCGTTTGATGTAAGACGTCGATTTAACCAATCTTTCGTTAAAAAACATAGTAGGTTGATTGAACTTTGGCTCGAAATAGATTTTCCGGAGTCTATTTAAGATGATTATATAATTAATTAATGACTACGATATTCTTCCCTGTATGTGTTAAGTAATTACTGCATTCTTTAAGTTGTTATATATTAGATTGTTGTACCTATCTAGTCTATACCGTGAGTAGGATGATTTCAATAGAAAAAGTGGCCATGAGATAGGTTACTTAGCCGGATTCTCCTATCATTTTAGTACGTTACGATGACATCATTTGCTGTTATACTACGTGATTGGACATCCCTGCGAAATCATTACGCATCATTCTTTATTACGTATACAGATGTACGGTCTACCTATCAGATTTTTTAAGATAAGATTAATAGGACATTAGATCCAATAGGTAGTGTAATTGCACAGTGGTTTTTACCTTGACAGATTGGACTCTATGAAAAAAAGAGTAGCCACAAAAACGCTTCCTACCTTTGATGTTAACTGTATGACAAATATAACATCGTCCATTTACTTGTGTCAATTGAGTGTAAGGTCAGTATTGGTAAATATCAATCGTAATCTGCTAACTAGTAACATTTTTATAAACACTACAAACGTGTATGAGTGTTTGATTTGGACGGTAGCTTCCTATCTACACTAATATTATAAAGAGAAAAAAAATGTATTTTTGTTTGTAATGAATAAACTCATACCGGATAGATTAAAAAAAATATTTCATCAGTAGAATGCTATATTATAACTAAGTAACATAGCCTGGGTCATTTAAGATATCACGCGGGCGAAGCCACTGGCGAAAGCTTGTTTAAAATATTCATGTTATACTTTCTACCCTTTGCATAAAGACAGACAGTTTGATGGTAACCTGCTTACCTCTATTGTGACTATCAATAACCAATGATATGCCTACAAAATAAAACTTAAAAAAAAAAATGTATTTATACGCGTCGACTTGAGCACCATCTCCTTTATTTTCGTCGGTTAAAAAGTGGAAAATCCCAAATCACAGCTGAGGAATGAGGTCTCGTAACGTTACTTATAAATTACAGAAATCCAACATTTCGTCCGTCTCTTGAATGCAACCAGTGGAAATTCCTGTTGTATTGCACATTTTTCAGAAGAGGCTTTTACCGTCATCAATGCTGCTTTATGTAATTAGCTATTAGCTAAATAACAAGTTCATTGGTTATGTTGATTGTTTTGCGGGCCCCGCGATAAATTACCAAAATATTTCACGTTTCGGAAATCGAGTAAATCGAACGACCTTAATTATTTGTTGTGTGAAGAACATTCAGCGGCGCGAAAAAATTTGTTTACCAATTATTTCGTAATCCGAAACTTGTTCGGTACGATGTCGTCATTACACTTTACGAACCACTGTGTGTAGATAAAAATATAAACATTATATTACTCTATAACTACATACTTTATAAAAAGAGTATTTTATTTTACAAGTGTGCTTGGTATATAGTATTTTAACTGTAGTTCCATGGAAGTGTTTATTTAAGCCATATAGTTTTGTCTTCATGAATACCTGTTATCAATTACCTACATCATACAAGACTTTGTTGTTAGATCCGCTTGTAAGCGGGAAATCCTAAGTATACCCGTTCCATTTGTGACTAGGATCTTATTTGAATAAAATGTCGTTGACTTTCGCACGATTCACAACAACTGCTTTATGAATATTACACATCTCGATTAAAATCTCATTAAATCCTTTTATCACGCGAAGGATAAAGGCTAATGAATGTGACTTTTTGCTAACATGACCTACTCTTACAATAAACTTATGACATGTGGCCCAATGACGTTTTGAGCAATACGTTGCGTGTGACGTAATAGAGATATCTTATCTTCCATTGGGGGCGTGGTGCTCGGATAAATTTATTTACTACGTTACTTACGTTGCTCTTTTTACTACGTTAAATTTTCTGTGCCTTATTTGATCTTTCCTCATCCTTGTCTTGCTGTGTCGGTTGTTTTCGGTTATTTCCGAAATCGAGTTCTTAATTATCTCATTGGACCACGGATATGCCTCCTACGATCGTAGGTATATCTCACCCTGTTTTTTCATGCTAGTACTTTGGAGCTAAGGTGAGGTGCAGGATATTCAGATAACAGGCAATTCATCGTCTGCCAAGCCTTTGCCCAACTATATTGGCAATTAAGATTAATAGATTACAGGCAACTAAATGAGGAAAATGAATTTTTCACCACTCCCGCACGAAAGAAGTGTCTTTCCTCTACGAAAACAGTGAGGAAAGTTGGTTTTTCCTCACTGCTTGAACAGTGAGGAAAGTTGGTTTTTCCTCACTGTTTGAACAGTGAGGAAAGTAATGATCCCGTTCAGAAACTAACCTTGCCTGATTTTTTTATGTTAAGTTTTAAAGATATTTTAAAAAATAAAGAATTATTTTGATTTGCTTTGTGTCTATTTAATTTATTTACCTATGATGACTGAATACTTTCTTGCTGGTCGTGGTGAAAAGTTTTGTATGCAACATGTGAGCAAGTTCATTTGCTATTCGTTTTGTTGAGTCTTTCGCTTACTCAGGATTGAAATTTATAATCACTCGCTGCGCTCGTGATTCTATTTTTCAATCCTTCGTTCGCTCAAGACTCAAAATCAAAACTCATAGGAAAAACGAACTTTCCTCACATGTTGGATAAATAACTATTGTCTATAAATCTGAAACACTCCCATTTTCATACGTCAGTCTCGTTCTGGGCTTTTCGTGTTGTGCCAAATATTTCCGCCGTTCTGCTAAGACTTGACCATTGATTTCAGACGTTTTTTTTGTCTTATGGATTAAAGATCAAATTGAGTTTTCAAGAATAGTTAGTAATTTTATTAGTAATTTATTTATTTTCACTTCAGAGACACATACATCTGTGTAGCCCTTAGTTGATCTTAGTATTTTAATATGACATGACTGTGTGACTGCACGTAAGATTTACTCACTACCTACGTTACAACGATGTTAACGGAAAATAATACAAAACAACAAAAGATGTTCGTGGAGGCAATGAATATTAGAAATATTATAATATTATCTGGTCATTATTCATTAGCTGTTGTGCAAACAGTTGACCATGAACTACTATAATACAGTGTGGCCAAGATTTCATTAATTCGCTGTGACACTGCTGACTTATAAAATTTGCATAACGGAAATTTCCGCGATAAGGTATAATATATTATAATCGTAAATATTTATTTGTATATATTTAAAACATGAATGTTTTTAGACATCTCTCCTTTTAGTTCCGGTTCAACCCAAATTGAAACTTAATGAAAATCTTCAGGAAACTTAGCCCATGGACTGTGGTTACTTTGAACGTAATAAATAATTATGTAAACGTAGAATATGTTAGTATCGGGAAAGAAAATTACCTAGATTGCCAGTAATATTACAGTTAGCTCATAACTTTAATAAGCGACGGTTCAAGCGCCACCTGTCACGTTCGGCATGCACTACCAACGTAATGCAAAAGCACGAACAGAAACATTAAAGCATTCACAGATCAACTCTCTAAGAATATGATCCTATTAGCTTCATAATTGTTTAAGTTATGCTAAACAATGAACTTCTCGAAATCCTTCAATCTGTTGAGAGATTTTGTATAAATGAATTCACAGCAACCGTTCGGACCGGCTGGATGTACGCTAAGTCCGGGTGTTGTGAAATGTGAAGGCCGCGCGTCGAGGGCAATTTTAGTTGTCAGTCCCTGTGCCATTTACCTCGGACTAATAGAACTAGCCCTGGCGCACGTAGCCCCAGAGAACTTGATTCGGTTTTTACGGACGTTCATATTGAAAGGCTCAAGTGCTTACCAGATTGCAATACTAATTGTCTGGGATTTTTTATCATTTTGAATATATTCCAGTACAACATATTAAATGCAATCTCTAGAATGAATGCTCAGTCGCTTTTCACGACATTTCAGTTCTTAGTTATTCTACACGCGGAAGGGATGTGTGAAGACTATTCTTCCGGGTTTTTAACCTTCAGTTTCATAATAGGATATACTATGTAAGAATATATTGTTGTCAATTCAATTGAAGTGATTCACAGAAGTTATTATATAATAGTGATTTACATATAAGTATGTATGTATTTGCAAAACAACTTTTAGTCGCTTAGTCGCTATAGGTAGAGGAAATGCTATTGCACTTTTATAGCTCAGACGATACAGGTCTTACAAAATATTTTTTATCATTAATACGTCATTAGCATACATCAAAGTTGATTTGCTGATTTAGGTGATCAGGAGCTACATTGACGTAACGACATCCAAGTCAATTGATTTTAATGAGAATCCTATAAGGCTTTACATTCTTTCCACAGACGGACCAAGATTGATAGCTTGGTTGAAAGAAAATCGTATACGTTTTCTGTTTAAAATATTTTGTTTAATTGCACTGACGGCGACCATCAAATAGTTTCGTTGCAGACGTAATTACGTACATACGAATGGTCAATCACATTCTAAAAACTATCTTGACAGATATAATCGTAGGATATGGGGACTAAAACGTACCTATGTCTGTGTTATAAAATTGCTTAGTCAAACAAACTTAGATACCAGTAAAACAATTTACTGCTTGATAGGTTGAGTTTAGATAATTATTTATAATTATAATTACGTTCATAGATATATACTGTTTCAATTCAACTTGATTTGGAGGTTATACGTTCTTTAATGACTGTCGAAAGAAATCGATTTCGTAACATGGTGACGCTATTGTCGTTTTTTTAAAGGGAAAATAATAATTATGAAAATGTTTCTCTTACAAACACCGGACTACAATTATTCTAGAATTATATTAATTGATTGAATGAATTTAATAAGAATCAAGTAAAAAATATTAAGGAAATCCTGATCATCAAATGGCAAAAGTGGTGTGTCAGCGTATTAACAGGTTAGCTTTAAAGTTTAAGCTCTAAGTGAGACTAAATACATGAATCAATAGAGTTTTTCCCTTTATGTTTTTTAGGATTTCTTGCCTCATTCTAATAAACTTAGACGCGCTTGTAAACGAAACTTTTGGCGATACAATCAATATACAATGACTTGGTAAAGTTGAAAGCCCAGCCACTACATACCTATCTTGTCCGTATATGAGTTTGAAGTTGTGTGAGTGAAAAACCTTATAGTCTTGTCAAAATAATGGTATCCCTAAAGGGAGCATATTGGTACCAACTCTGTTTTTGTTGATAGGAAGAAAATTATTGTTGTTAATTTACATACATTATTTTCTAATAACATTTCCATGATTATGAGGGCTATCATAATTATTTAAGATATAACTTATTGTATCTGAGAGATTCTGTAAACTCAACTGCGCATCAGTGGTGATACTTGCACTACGAAAATCTCCCTTATTGCTGCTAAAGTAAGGCGCTGTCAATTTATTGATACCACTAGTTAGCTGACTGTACATCGAATAATTATGAAACTTTCAGTTAATAGAAATATTTATGTAGAAATCGTCTTTCGGATGAAATCAACTAAAAATGTGTGTAATCAATCGATGTCTTCAATCCTATAGATACGTCTTTTATAGCAGCAGTTCGTAATCATACATAATTTAGAGGTTAAATCAAGGAAAATAAGTTTCTTAGTAAATTATATATTGGAAAACTAACGGCATACACACACACAGCGGCGGACAGCTGTTGGACAGCATGGTAGTAACGTTAGGATTCTTCAAAGAAGTTTGAATCAGTAGTAGAAACGACGCTTGGTCATGAATCGCGCTAGCAGGCGTGCACTGTCACTAAAAGAGTTCGGTTCTGTAACCTTCAGTACAAAGATTTGTTTACAAAAATTGTGAAACGATAAAGTATTAATGCCATTGAAGTGTTGCGCGTACCTAATGCGATTCCAAATATTTGTTCCAAAGTTCCACTTTTTTATAAAGTCGATGAGATGCTGAATCGGTTCCTGGTGACCTTGTGCACATACATAACTTTGCTAAGTGTTGCTCCACCCATATTGATAAGGAAAACTCATGTCTTCATGCTATAAGTTTTCCTGATAAGCAAAAAGCTGTATAAAACTTTGTATCAACAAGTTTTGGTGTTTGCTTGTTGTTTTTTTGTCATGGTATGTGTTTAATGTCAATTTTGGTTTAAGCGTTTACACGTACTGGCTTCTATGTGATCTTTAAACGCTCTTAGTTTAATAGTGTATGTCAACAATTATTATAATAATTCCTTGTTTTCTTGAATGGTATGATTTATATAAATAAAGGTCACTACTACTACTACTATTCTAGTGACAATCTAGTCTATTTATTAAAATAAGTACCTAAAATGATATTAACACTTGATTTTAACCACAATAATCCATTTTCCGATAGTGCTTAGTTACCTAAATTTAAAGTTATTTCAAGTGCTTACAACCGCAATTGATAAATTAGATATCCATAGTATAGATAAAGTGGTTCTGGGAAATGATCATTACATAATATGCTTAAATTATTTATATCCTTTATGCAAATATAATTAAGCCTACTAAAATCATTTATCATAAAAATCACTGCTTAAAGTTCACATATTGTTTTAATTATAGATTACAATTCAAGTTTTTTATTAACTGAACTACTTTGAAACTGATATGGTATAGTATAGTGATTAATTATTTATGAATGCGGATCTCAATTGCCGAAAATAGATGTTTTTTTTATATGGCATTCTTGCGCGATAGTGGGTTATTCTTATATGAATACCTACTACATCCCCTTTAGTAAACCTGTTCAAATTTACTGCTTAACTTTTAAGTAGCGTGGTAACACCAATAATTGTGTCTTCTGATCCTTAAGCTCACTCACTTACATGCTAATGATTTGCAAAGAGTGAATCAGCTGATTAAGTTTTAGACGTCACAGTATAAGATTGATAACAAAAGCTGCTTAGTTTTAGCTACTATTCTAACTAAAATCTACCGGCTTTATGGGATAATGATCAAGACAAGTCATTGTTTAATTCAAAAAAGTTGCATGCATCACTTACCGTGCTTTTGGTATCCATTGTTTATTACTGCCACCTCCACTGTATTATTGTTTTTCTGTAAGAGCTGTTCACTAATGTTACGTCACTGAACACTGCATTCACTCGGTCCACATGTCTGTCAAAATTGTGTTAGGTTGTATTTTCGAGTTAAACCTCTCTCGCCCTCTCCGTGTGGCCGGCGTCGTGTAACGCGCCTGCTCCAAGCGGCAAAGCGACTAGAGTCGTACTGAGAGTGTTGCAACAATCACCAAGGTTTATATATGAGGTTGCACGCTGCCAATTTGTATACAGAATTTATCTCATAGTATTTTGAAAAATATTGGCTTTTTTGGTAATCGTATTAGGTCTCAGACTACTTTCTTGTATTTCAAAAATCATCATCTGTATTTTTTCTTATTTTGAAATCGAATTCGTCATCTGCTCTAAATGTTTGCGGTGTTCAAGATGCGTTTTACTTACAAATCATGCATATTATTGTTAAATAACTGACGAATAAAAGGAAGTTAAGGATGATATCAAACGTTCTTTAATCTAGTATGGATTTAATAGTAATAAAACAATAAATTTCGTCAATAGTGAGTGCATAGATGCTTAAGGGGTAGTAGTTGTGCCGATTCTCTTGTAACAAATGCCTCCAAACTAGACAAAATCATCAAAATTTAAATTACTCTTGTCAAACGATGATTTCTCATTTTGAAATAGACTAAAGTGGCACAACTTAACTATATTTTAGTTTGACAGCACTAAGATGGTACTGAGATATTAATTTAGTGAAAATGTCAATTTTGCTATTCTGAATTTGACGTTTTTCACTTCAAATTTTAATTGTCTATCTAAATCTGGCTATTTTTAATCGCGAATATAAATAGTGTATTGCTGTGTAATACTTTTAGATGTTATGAACTAAAATTCACACAAACACCTCGACTTCAGGTGCAAAAACACTACTGTATATATGTTTCTTTTCTTTTGCTTATATCTCGAAAATGGTGTGTCCTGTCGCAAAAATAATGAAAACTCGACCCCCTTTATAAAATCCTTATATCCCTAATACTCAACACGTAAGTATTAATTTTTTTATACATAAAGTGAAAAATTCCATATAAAACACGTGGAGGTTGCCAACTTGCGCGCCTCCGGCTCTAAAAAATTCACGGGGCCTAAGGGCAAACAAGTATGTACCACGAGGAGTCGCAATTGTCAAATTCGATTACAGTTGTGTCAAAATAATTTTTGAATTTAGAGACTTTTTATTGCAGAATAGCTTTAAGATTCTCATAGAATAAAAGTAAGGAATTTTAGTGATAGTTTAGTTAGTTTATTTCGGTATAAAAGAGAATCGGCACCAATATTAAGGTAGATCATGATCTCGGAGCGCGTACTAAACAATAAAAAATAGCCACTACATAACAAAATTCATTTTCTTACTTAGTTTTCTACTTTATAAGATTAAAGTTATTTTTAATTGTTCTAAATCATAAGCAAAACAGTTTAAAACAACATACCTTGAGTTAGTTCCCTAAAATGTATCTTGTAATCAAATAAAAATGCAATCAAATAGCAAACCACAATATTCAAAGTAATTTTCAAAAACTAATTATTAAGGAAAAATAACAACATTAGCCTGAATTTGTACGGCTGATGGGTGTCAATGTCCTTACCAGTAAAGGTCTTTCCATTGCCATTTACCAATTGTTATTTTTTTGCTTACATTAATTTAGTCACATCAAATTAATTAAATAAAAAATAAAACACAACACCAGTGGTCAGGATCAGGACAATTTTCGTGTGACCATGTACGACGACTGTCGATAGCCTCTAGCCCACAGGAAAATAGTAAAGAAGCAATACGGTGGCTATGGCACGTTGTGTGCATCGGTTTGTGGCAAGTCAAGTCCGTATGACGTATCCTCTGTCGATGCCAGGAGTTGCGTAATCGTTCGCGATCGCGAGGACGAACTCTCCGCTCATGGAATTACATTACCTACAGGACGCCGATGACTCGGCTAACACCTATTCTGATCGCCAAAAAACCAATCACGATCACGACATCAACCGGACATTGCGCTAAGCAACGAAATTCTTACCAAGTTTTTTATTGGAAAACTGATTACACCGCTGCTAATGGTGATAGATCTCCCAATTTCATTTGTGTAATTTTTTAGACAAACTGACCTTCGATTAACTTTGAAGAAGTCAATTATGGTATCAATTCAAAGCCATTAAGTTTTGTGCGTTTTTTTCGAATAATAGTTTTTTTCTTCAGATTTGTTCCGTGTAGTTTAGATTTATGCTACTACTTTTAGTAGGTACACACATCTTTTATATATATTTTTTTTTTTTGGCATCATATATCTTATCTTTGATTTTGTGACCTTTGTCTGGTTCAGTCTTTATTAGAAACACTGCGGTATTCAATGTAGTGTTCAACTCTACCTACTATTAGGATTATTACTACGGGAGGCTCGTTTGACTTTTCGGGACTGTCGTATTTCAGAACTCAAGTTTTAAGTTTAGTTTCACAATATCATAATATTCATAATGAGTGGTTATCAAGGTCCAAGTGACACAAAGCCAAAACGCTTGACTTACTGACTACGAACAATTTTGAATGTGTTAGGAGAAGTCCAAAAGATCGATTAGATCGTCCGTAGAGTTTCTTGCCGGCTCTTCTCCATAGAAAACGACAAATTGGAACCGTGCACCTAGCTTCTAACGTTTCATATGTGCCCATGTAGATTTATGTGAAGTAAAATATTTTGGATCTAGAATTTTTGAATTTGTAATTTTCGGTGCAAATCAGATACCGTACTTAGTTTTTATTATACCACAATATGTACCTACTTAATATAAAGGACTGATTTCGCAGAAGCCATCGTTTTTATTTTACATTACGAAAGGTTTCAAGATGACGACACAAATGACGTTAGAGGAAACTGATGCACTTGCGCATTATAATGTCGGTATCAACTATCGACGAATAACTTTACTGAACGATCTAGATTATCCACTACTAGGAAGAAATAAAATGCCTTAATAAGCTAAACGTCACGCCAGCATATTCCGGTCTTTATTCGTGTTGAATAAATCTGCTATTGGCGATGAGACAATACAACATGACTGTCGAAACTGCATCAAAATTCAATAGATCGAATTTATTTCTTTGCATGGCAAAACTTGTAGGCAGCCGTTGTCTTTTATCAAAGAACGACAGAGCGGGTGAGATGATTGTCAAACAACGTGTTTAGGGTTCCGTACCCAATTGGCAAAAACGGAAGCCTTATAATTTCGTCATATCCGTCCGTCTGGATGTTACAGCAATTTAGGAGACTATTTGCGCTATATAGATGAAAATTGGAAAGAAGGTATTTTCTGTCCACCTCTAAACAATGGTGTAGTGAAATTATGAAAAAAAAAAAACAATTAGGTTTTGCTCTCCATAAACATTATAACCGAAGGATGAAAAAAAATCTATGCACATAGGTGTGTGAGGGATCGTTGGATCCACTAATTAACAAGATGTTTCTCATGATCATGGTTGTTGTTTTTTTATAGATATAGGCTACAACCGCAATAATAACTTTGTTTTTCATAGTTTATCTGAGAAATATACTATGAAATGTAAACTTATTTTTGCGGTCGATATAATCAATACAGGGGCCTTATTATGAAGTATTAATGCCATCATTATTCCACTGCGAAAAAAGGATGGTGCTAGCGGCCTTGTATAGCTCCGTCTCTCACTCACACAGGAATAATGGTGGCATTAATACGTCATAATACGGCCCCTGTACATGCGTAAATATCATCCCAACTACGGAACCCTTCACTTTGGACGGTTTTTCTTTTTTGTATGATTTAATATTCATTTGAACAAATTAAAAACACCGTAGCAGCTACGAGCTACGCGGCGTAGCGGGGCAATAAAAGTGCAACGCGGTAATTATTGATTTTATAATGTACAACAATTATTAGATTATAATATAATTATTCGCATCCACTTTTGACACACACACTCCACGCTGATGGTACTTTCGGAGGAAAGCAAGATTTCTGTACAGTAAAAAAAAAAAACAAAACCCAAAGTATTTTCATGCGTGGGTATGACAATACTTTGGGTTTTGTTTTTTTTTTTACTGTAAGGTTTTTAGAAAATATTTATAAATAAAATGAAAATGGTATATTTATGTCTAACAAATAATAAAATGGTATATTTATGTCTAACAAATAATAAAATGGTATATTTATGTCTAACAAATAAAGAAAAGAAACACAGGTTATTTATTATATTATACCGTCTACTGATTTTTTTGCTTTTAATTCTTCTGAGTATACATAATCCTTTCTTCGAGGTGAAACTCAAAGCGGTTCGCTCCATGACTTAATTTAGTTAGGTTTCCAAATCTGAAACGAGCAAATATACTTTACTAACATGCACATACAAACGAGAATAAAGTGCTTATTTATTCTATGTTGGTAGTGCTCAGTTACTCACACGTACAGAAACGTGTTTGTAGTGTAGTGATTTTGTAATTACCTTAGGTGTGAAGTTTACGCTTCTATGTAATGACCTCCCATGACCATGCCGTATTTGCAATAAATCTGCTCGGCGAATCAAGAGTTCAATGATATTATAAGTTATACGATATTGCTACAGAATTCAGTGCCTTCAAGCGTTTCATTGTCATATTGTGTGGAATGATCGTTATCACTCTATGTACGAAACTACCAATTAATATTCCAAGTCATTAATGTTACTCATGTACTGAGTATCATAAATGTAATGGTATTAATGCTGGAGGGGTTTGATTGACTGCTGAAGTATATAATAAGGTTTGACCATGTACCGCGGCTTGCTTTCCCCTAATGTGCAGCTTGATAACAGCACTTCGTCTGTGCTATGTTGAAAATTTAATTATTTATTTCAAAGTCAAATTCTAAAACAAAAATAACTAATATTTCATGGAGGAGTCACTTTAATTATTATTTCTATTTAATTTTATGTGCCCCTAATCAAGTTATCACGAATGAAGAATATTGAATGTTCATAAATTCTAGGATATAACTGTTTTTAATGCAAAATGTTTGTTTCTTATTTAATTTACTTGAAATTGTTGGTTTTATAATTTCGACCGATTTTCTTAACATCCCATCTGAAGATGTTGAACTTCATCCATAGTATGATATGCTACGCTAAAACACCTACATAACTACTGACAATTTAAGATTTGTTTTGCTTCAACTATTGCGTAAGTCCATAAATATTCCAAATATGTATTATATCGATTGACTCAACAGACCGAAATGAAGATATATTTTATATTATGTCTAAGATGACCGTCGTTTAAATATCAAGTAGGAATATTAAGGCGCGTTGATATCTAATCTACTGAGAATTTCGTGCGGCGACAACGAGGCGCCTAATTACGGTTCTGGTTGAATACTATTATCATGTGTTTGGTATAAAGTCTCCGACGACTTCGGCTTCCATTAGAACGGGGCCGTAATCGGCGCGTAATCGTGTGAAGGTATTATAACACTACGCTATTGAGCGCAGTTACCGCAAGGTTCTTATAAGAAGTTATTCGTTAAAGCAACAAAGGATTGAAGGCTTGCTTAATTTCTCAGTCGCACGCACGACTCCAGCTTAATTGGAATGCAATTAAATCATTAAGTTAGCTGTATCGTTGCCCAATTATCAGTCGCTACGAGTTCTGATAACGCCCACTTCTTGACACATCAAAGGATAAAGGAGCACAGTTGTGCAAACATTGACCAATTTGTTCTAAATTATCGTATGTCAATATTTTGATGATTAACATGATTTGAAAGTACTTTAAAAAAAAACATTCCATACGGTGGCATACAACATGTTTTATTTGATTTGGTCACTGTAAATAAGAAGCTCGTACTACATCATAATATTAACCATCACACGATTGACATAATATAAGGGGGCTAAAGATTTTGCAGGAAATAAGGCAAAGGCACTGTGTAAATGGTTTTTGGGGAAAAATATACAGAATTGAGAATAATGTTGTAGCTCACGGAATTTCTAGATAAGGTTAACATTGAACTGGGTCGTATCAACAACGCTTAATCATTTTATTATGCATCATCTTAGCATATCTGAATAATGATCATGGCCACGGGTCACCTAAACATTATGTTGTTTATTTTTTATATTAATAGACCGTATCACTAATTACATATTTTCTGTCAACGCAGATTTCATTATTCAAATTGTCAAGGCTAGAGTCAATAATCGTACTTTGTTTTTAATATAAAATAAAAGTTCAAGTGGTTTCACTTAGCAATGTTACAAATTAATTGCTGGGTTAATATGTATGTAGAGTCGTCAAAGAACTAAAACATTTACTTGATATTATTGGATGTCTTAGATGTCTAGCCATTATAAATACAGACACAAATTTGTCCGAAGCCCAAGTAGGAAAATGAAAATTGCCATCCTCATTAAAACTTGTTTCGCAGCAGCTGGTCATTTTGGCATCTTAATTCAACTGATGGTCATTATGGGGTCACGTTAATGATTCACAATGAACGTAGGTATATTGTCCGGTCCGGTCCGGTTGTGCGCAGACGCTGGTATATTCATGCACATCGTCCTTGCCAGGAATGCGAGGTCATCACGCCTTCATTCGAAGAACGCGTTCTGTCTTGGCGGTCCTCTTGTGAAACATAATTATTGTTGTTTTTAGACTTATTCATTCCGTATTCTATGCATGTCATTATGATGTCAGTTGGCGGCCAGCACCTTGTTACTTAGCGAGTTGTCCTGTCCAGCCTAGCAGCCTAGCTTGATAATTGTACTTAAACGGTTTACTACGTGACTCGTACCTCTACGTTATTCATAGTACCTATGGGGTTTTGACTCTCATTACATAATGTTCTATTTATATCCAAAGAAAAAAAAATGAATGCTATTAGTGCCTTATCAAGCAATTAACTTGTTAATGAGAGGCTGTGCGACAGGTCTTCCAGCCGACTGCGTTCTCGAATCAATAATTCGAGTAGGTATTGTCCGAAAAATAATTTCTGAAGAGGCATAAGGGCGTCTGAGCTAAACCGCGACGACAGTCGGACGGACATTGCGATACTAAAAAGGGTTCCGTAAACAAATTATTTTTCGGACTAAATTACAGCTTTCTAGCACTAAGATGCTAGAAACCTGTAATTTGATATAGGTATACATACATATTAATCACGTCGTCAAAGAGGTAAAATAAAATAAGAGAAAAAAAAAAAGTGTAACTTCCCACACGCAGTCCGATTGAAAAATTGCGGGTGTGTAAACATCATTTTTCAATTAAGGCGAAATGGGTCCCAAAGAAGAGGTTTTGACGCATTTCGGCTGCACGCAAAATCAATTTTTGTCATCAAAAACTACAAATTTGCCTTATTTTTTTTCATAATTATTAAAATTGAAGATATTTTTTAGTGAATTATGAGGGCCAAAACACGATTGACATAATTTGGCTCGATACAAAAAAATCGCAGTTTCCTCAAAATGTAGCGTTTTTATGAGAAAAAATGGTTTTATTCGATTGTTATTAAAGCAATTTCAATAAAATTTCGTCTATACGTTCACCATTAAAGACTTTAGAGGATTATGGGTTTATTTTAATGTAACAGCAAATAGAATTTTAAAATAAACCCAAATATAGTAAATCGGGCTAAGTCGGCTCGCGCTCAGAGTCCTGCGGGACGTCATCGAGGGTTGACCTGTGTCAATTTTTTTTTTAAATACGCTCTCTCTGCAGTTGTTAAAAAAAATCAATTAAAAGAAGAACACATTAGATATGAAATTGCGACAACTCAGAAAAAATATTTCGTAATTTTAATATAGTTTTAATTCATAATATTGTTTTCGAAAGTGTGATTATTTCTATGCGATATGATGACGTTTAATTGTCATCTTACAATATTATAGTGTTAGACACATTACAAAGTATTATCGATAAAATTATAGTCAAGTGCGAGTCTTATATAATTTTTTATCGTTGTAAATGAAGACGTTTTTTTTAAAGATTTTTTAATCAGATTCATCCATGTTACTATATTTACTCTCCACCGAACTGTCTTTGCTAATATCATATTCTATGTATATTAATAAACATATAATATACAATTGGTCCGGTTGTCGGTTGTACCTATACAAAATATTTAAAACAACTTTCACTCTGGCAAGAACAATTAAAATTAGAAAAAAAATGCTGTTTCGAACAAAAGTGCTATACTAACATGACCAAATGTATAGAACACGATAAAAATCGTATTTATATTTTTCGAATAGTTGAGCCAGCAACACAATTTTTTCTTGTATCCGTGATTGTATCGTATTGGCTCAGTATGAACCATTTTCAGTTTTGAATACAAAAAGTCACTGGTTACGATATCGTATACGACACTTCTGTATACGATAAAATGTCGTTCTAAAATGTCGATGTCCTAAAATAATAGTTTCGATAAATTATAGCTGTAGCAGTAGGTACATCACTTGACAATAAAGTACGGCAATTGTTACTTCATATATAGCTGTCAATATTTACGAATCTTCATGAGCGGTGGGAAACATCCAAAACAAAAAAATATGGTCACAGTATAAGCGAAACAGTAAGACCATTTTTAGCCCATTCAATTTAATAAAAATCCTGAAAAAATGAAGATGAAAGTTTGTATGGTTTTTTGTCTTAAATTCACTTACTTGATAAAATTCTTAAATTCACTGACATACAATGCACAACCTAAACCACGCTGGGTATAGAAACGAACGAAATTACGACTTTGATATTTTCTATCAAAATTACATTTTGCGGGACCGTTGAGATACGCAGTAGAACCATTGCAATTTAACCTTTCACCTTACTACCGCAAAGCTATGTTTATCTGAAACTAGTTTCTGTCCGCGTCGTCCTCATTCACGTGGCAGTCGTAAGATACCTCAATATATAAAATAACAGGCATATTTTATAAATCTTCACTATAAGTACACTATGTTTGTAGTTTTGGTCTCGCCGACCAAAATATACAGAGAGTTAGGACTGGTGACGCGACTGGCTGGCTGGCTGGACTAGCGAGAAAGCGACAGAGTTATCCGTGTGAGAAGCAGCTCCTCCTGAGGTCTAAACGCGCAGCCTTCAGTAAAAATTTCCCATTGCTTGCGAAGTTTCTCATTTTAAGTGAATTATTAAACGCCTGCGTTCCTTCATATAATACCTAATGGCACAACACTGATACACTAATGGATTCTTACAGATTATTCATGACTACCTAACTATCACTAAAAAAAAACCCGTGTGCAGTTTCATTAACAGTCACCTAACCATAGATATTGATTATTATTAAAACCATAGATGACAGAAGAGGCCTAAACTTCATGTTTTTCTGTGTACGTTCTACGAACTATCCCATAACACTATATCAAAAGGTAAAAATGTTGTTTCTTTAATTAATAAAATGAATTGATTGTCACAACACAGCACATTAGCCGATAACGACACCGACCCGACATCGACACGATATCGGAGGTCAGATGATCGGATACGTTTAGTGCCTACCAAACGCTTTTACATTGTCTTGCTATTGTCACCTATATCGTCGCAGACAGCGACCGACACCGATATAGGTACGATATCTATCGGCGAAGATACAGTGCGGTGAGAGTAGCGGCATTTTTTCACTTGAACACACTTTTTCGCACTGCCGACTTCAAGACGTCGATACTTAGTAGTTACTGTGGTTGTTTGGTGCGTCGCGATGGTTACCAATATCATTGGGCCGATAATAATTATATTGATGTCGGTATAATAGCTGCCGACATATCGGTATCGGGTTGGTGTCGTTATCTGTTAATGTGAAAACGCCCATTAGGTACACAGGACATTTTAAGTAATCATTTTAGTTCACTACACCGTAAGTCCCATAAAATGTAAACTTATTGAAAAAAATCGAACCTAAGAAAAACTAGTTCAGTTGGTCAACTGCAAATATTTTATGCTGTGGCATGAATTTTTCGTGAAATGATCGGCAGTGAATCGTAAATAAATACGTCAATCTACATTTGGGGGAGGCGGAGGTAGCGTTTCAAAGGCCCACAGGCCCGGAAAACGTCGCCTTAAGGGAAATTCTTTGAGAAATATGACGGCAATAGCATATAGGTACAACAAAATTTAAAAGGAAACTATCACAGCAAAGTAGGCTTTACAAGTTAACGAGTCATAGTCGAACAACTTTTGCAGTTGGAATGTATGGGCGAACATGATTTTCAACTACAAGGTTAAGTTTCTTCTTGGGATAAATTTATCACACACGCACTTGACCGGTTTTTTTTATTGCGTAAGTTCACATTTATTATAATATAAGAATGTGTTATGTAAAAGATTTACATAATATCTTGGATTCTCCTAAATCAATTCTGTTTCTAGGCTACGAATTCAACAGGATACTCCAATGTGAATTTCCCACGGACAAACTCGAATACATCCTGATAGAAAAATCACGACTTTGATTTTTACTTTGAATGTTGTTTTATATCTACTCTTATGAGTAATTGTGACGCTTCATTTCATAGACTCAAACAAACAGTAGAGTGGACACATTCAAAATTGCAGTTTCTTAATTTTGTATCCGATTCGGTCCCAAACAGGACATAGTTTTAAAACAAGGTGAATTAAACGCTTAATCATGTGAAAGTATATTAATTGCCTTAAACACTCGTAATTTAATTATTTTCTTGAATAAAAATAATACGGTTACTTTTTGAGTACAACGTCACACATAATATTTGTAATTATGACGCAACGCAACGAAATTGTCGTGTTACTTACATTTTTCCCAGTGTTGAAATGTTAAGGTGTCATTTTGACCTTTTACCTTTAGTTTTGTATATGAATACGCACGTATAGTGAATGAAACCCCACTGATTTTTAATAATATTGTTTATATCCGTTTACGCAAATAACCAATTAAATGACAATTATGACGATGTGAGGTATGTCGTTTACATTAATTGTAACTACTTCAATATCCTGCACCTTTCAGTCGTGTACGAGTATATTGCAACAAATAACTTGTTCGGTGCTTAGTCAGCGGCTTACGGCTAACCCTAAACTGGCTGCTTTAGGTTTCCGCGTAGGACTGCGTAGGTCCGTTGGCCACTTAAACTTGTAACTAAATAATAATAACAACTCCATGATACTGGTGTTCCTTCTTAGAAAATAATTTGTGCCAAAGAACGATCGTCTACCGTAGCAACGACGTTATAAATAGTTCTGGCTAGACAGGTTTTTAGGGTTGCGTAGTCAACAAGGAACCCTTATAGTTTCGCCATGTCCGTCTGTCTGTCTGTCTGTCCGCGGTTTAGCTCAAAAACTATTGGTACTAGAAAGTTGTAATTTGGCATGAGTATACAAGTTAATGACGCCGAAAAAGTGGTAAAATATAATTTCGAAAAAAACAATTATTTAGGGTACCTCCCCTACATGTAAAGTGGGGATGATAATTTATTTTTTCGTCCTTCCCATATTGTGGTATATCGTTGGATAGGTCTTTCAATATAGGGGTTTGCGAAGACCGTTTTTTGTTTAAGTAAACCGTGACTTATCAAGCTTTAAAGTACCAATTTTCGTTAGAGTCAAGTGTCCCCCCCTCTACCAACTAAACTGTTGTAGTTAGAAATTCAAATGTCACGGCATTAGTACTTATATATAACGAAGTTTAAAGGAAAACTATCACACTTAAGTGGGCTTTACAAGTTTACAAGTAATAATCGACCAACTTAAATTTGCGGTTGCAAAAACATGTTCTCCCATATATTCCGTATGGGAGAACATGTTTTTCAATTACAAAGTTAAGTTTGTTCTTACGATAAATTCATTCCAACTACGGAACCCTTCATTGTGCGTGGTCCGACACGCACTTGGCCGGTTTTTTATGAGTTTAATCATTTCATTATTATTAACTTCTTATGATAGAAGGAGAGGAAACACATCTCTCTCTCTTTTCATTAACTCATTTACAATAATTATTTTTTGACGCCGACAATGTTGCGAATCATTTTACCAATCCAATGTATGCATTTTGAAGCAACTGTTTCAGGTGTAAATTGCGGATAACATAATAACTAGTTTTATTTATTCACAGCTTCGAGTACCACTGCGTCAAGTTCTGAGGCCACGTGACTTAACGGTAATCATCAACAAGAAGCATCTCAAAGTCGGCATCAAAGGCCAGCCGCTTATCATCGACGGCGAACTAGATGCCGAAGTCAAGATTGAGGAGTCGACGTGGGTATTGCAAGATGGACGCAACTTACTTATCAACATAGAAAAGGTGCGTAGCTCTACGTGAGCGTACTTTTAGACATGAGTAATATAAGTTTATCTTATTCAATCGTCTGGCTCTTGGAAATGGTAATTTTAAGTCAATATTATGTTGATTTTACCGTTCATAAGCATTTGCTAATTTCAAATCTATATTTGGAAATGTTTGTTCTTGCTATCATATCAGGCTGCAATAATCAGCTGTACATTGGTGTCCTGACGAGGCTGTTGGACGTGTACTAATAAAGATCGTTTTTTAATGAACGCTGCTCCATTGGGATTAAAGAACTGTTTGCTGTCGTAGTATTAGAACAGCAGAACAAGGATGCCCATTTTTTAAAATAGATTTCACAGGAATAGGCAACGGTATCAGAGGACGAAATTTAGTTGGTTTGAATTTTGGTCTTTGTTGGTAACCATTCATTACTCGTCGCCTCTATACCTGAGTAAATAAGTGAGCCAAACATTGTTAATACTAATGCGTGAGTTTTTTTCTAAAATGTCATAAACAAACCTTGTAACACTTCTAAAATTGCTTTGTACAATTATTTAAACATTTTAATGAAGTTGTCATTATGTAACGTAAAACGGTGTTTTTTTTTGTTTTTTTTTTTTGTCGAAACCAATTTAAGGTAATGATGAGTTTCTTAGTGAATAATGTTGTAAATTTTTATTATATCTTGTAGGTCAATAAAATGAATTGGTGGGGAAGACTAGTCACTACCGACCCGGAAATATCCACGAGGAAGATCAACCCAGGTAAGCATTTTGGTGAAGTTAAAGCATGTATTTATGGTAATTAATTGCTCACGCAGAACTTGCTCGGTACTTCGTGGTGTTTTATCCGCCAGTTAAACTGTTAAATAGACAGTAGTTAAAATAATGGAGTCTGTTTTATACTTATTGTTTTTGTGTATTTCCGGAAACTGCATTCAATTTGCCAATTTAACGGTTATCTTGATATACGTAGGCATGGGTTTTATTTTGTGGCCTCGAGATAAGACTGTCGGGAAATGGATATTAAATTACACATTATTTTTAAACCCAAAGATAAAGGAATTTAATTTCAAAGGGGTGCCAATGCCAATAGGAAGGAATAAATTTTGATTAGTAATCAAACATTTCAGAACCATCGAAATTATCGGATTTGGACGGCGAGACCCGCGGCCTAGTTGAAAAAATGATGTACGATCAACGACAAAAGGAAATGGGTCTACCCACTAGCGATGAACAAAAGAAACAAGATGTGCTCAAAAAGTAAGTCTCATAGTGCTGATAAAAATGCCTAATACGGAAGTTGTGACTGGTGGCTATCGCAGAAAACCGCAGTACCGCATTATCGCAAAACAGTTTTTCGTATAAGACGAAAAACTGTTTTAATAGAGACATCAACTTGTCAGAAGTAGTGTAGTAATAACCAACTGTCTAGTGTTTACTATAGCGTGGAGCGGGTTCCTATGCCTAGTATGCAAACTGCATACTTTATAAATGCAGATTGGATAATATATATACTATCTTACAAATCCTTACACTGATTGGACAGGTGCACTCAAATCTGTATGATTCTTTCCTCAAGACCATCTCAGACATTAATCCGTATGATCCTCATATGGCCTGACCAAAATTATGTCTGGACTTTAAAAAAGAGACTGTGATATCTGGAGTTTATTTCGGTCTCTTCTCAGAGTAGTCAGCTATGAAACACCGAGCTGAACTAGTTTTAAAACATAATCTAATTTAGACGTGTTGAAATGTTTTTTTTTTACCAGTCTACAGAAATAAATATAATTTAATCTAAAGCATTTATATTGGATTATTTCAACATTTGACGTTATGACTTTGTTGTTCTACTATGTTTGTTTATAAACTTTCTAACAAAAAAATAAAATCGACTTCCAAAATCAGTTATTTTTCACTTTGTAAAGTAAAAAATAACTTTGATTTTGGAAGTCGGTGTCTTTGGTTTTGTATTTTCGTTTTTTTTTTAGTCTTTTTTTTTTGTTAGAAAGTTTTTAGTTTTCACTTTTTAGTTGTGGTACCTACACAAACCCACAAAATGTTTAATACCACTGATGTAAATTACAGTGACAGGAACTATTAGAACATCGTCCACATATACTAGGTGGAAAAAATACGTATTATTGAAGCTAACTCAAAAACCCCTCATCAGATCTTGACCAAATTTATATGGGACCACTTCTGAAGTATGCCCTACCAAACACAAAAATAATCATTAAAATCAATTCATAATTGGCGGAGTAATCGCGTAACAAACAAACAAAAAAAAAAACATTGAGAACATCGAATTGAGAACCTCCTCTTTTTTGAAGTCGGTTGAAAATATTTAACAGTTTACGGAAAAATAATAGGTAAAAGTTCCAAAATTGGTGGTTTATAAAATCTTCTAATTTGTTTTTTTCTATATTCACAGGTTTATGGTACAGCATCCAGAAATGGACTTCTCAAAATGCAAATTCAACTAATCAAAATAGGAAATCCACTTACTTACTGTTACATTCTTACGTCAATAATTTGCGGTGTCAATGTCACGTTTAATTTACCTACAGCAAAATAATTTTATTTTACAAGTCTTTTTCATTGTGCGTTCGTGATATAAAATTATTATAGGACTTGCGGTTGTTGCACGTATGGTTTTATAATATTATGAGTGCGTAAATGTTGCACTGTAAGACAGATGGCGCTCTAAGCGACTAGACCGGTGCGGCAAAATTAACGTACAGTACCCGGCCGTAAATTGGCAGTGATTTAGAAATATTCGGCTTTTAGTGCCATCTCTGTCACTCTTAACCGAGTTTCAGACTTTACAAAGCTCTTTGAACGCCCGGGTACTGTACCAAATGAGATTACTACAGGCTTTGGACGCCTTTTTCCATTGCATTAGCAAACGCATTCGTGATACGGTCTAGCTGCTTAATGCATTACCAGTCGTTTAAGCGAACTTTAGTAAAATAGCATAATTTACTACTGCATACTTATTGAATAAACAACAATTTTGAAATAACATTTTTCTTTTGTATTCTGTGTAAAACTCCCCGAAAAAAGTACCTACTTAGCTCTCACGTGTAATTTCAGTTGTAATTATGTGTCTTAAGTCGAGCAAAGTATTATCGTTGGTCTAGTGGTCGCAAGCGCTACTGCTAAGCATGAGGTCCTGGGTTCGATTCCCAAGTCTGGCAAAGTATTATTGGATTTTTCCAACAGGAATTTCTCAGTAGTAGCCCAGAGTCTGGGATTGTGCCCGGTTGATGGCAATAGGCTCGCCCCCTATTACATGGGACTTAAAAAGCATAACTGGCGAAATGTGGGTGTAGGTACTACAGGTAGTACACCTCGGCCCAAGAACAAACAAGGCGTGATGTTATGTTGTGTGTTATGTAAATATTACTGAAAAAAGGGGGTTTGGTTTATTGCAGATGTCTCAAAAACGAATTAAGATATCTATTAAGACCAGGCACTCTAAAGACAATTTCCACGCAAACTCCGCCCCCATGCTACCTGCCACTCCAATATGTGCTAAACGCTAACACATCAGTTATAAAGTTGAATATCGCATGCGCTCTTTGATCGTGTTCGAGCACGAAAACGGCGTAAGTCTCAATTCTTATTTCGTTTATATCTAAAGTATTAATTGATCCAGAGAAAAAATATCTTGTGGCTGGATAATAAACTATATTTTCTTACTGTGAATACTTATTTTAGACATAAAAGCCGAGTAATCTTGATTTTATTTAAATAATCTTTAAAGAAATACATGATTTTCGAATAAAAAATGAATCGAGCGAATATAATTATGTTACAATTACGTAACTGTCTTGTACTTGGAACGATAATATATATAAAATCATACTAAAGTTTCATTTTGATTATATGCGTGACTGTTTCAGAATATTAATGCAAAATAACCTACAATTTAGGGAGCCTCCTCTTAATTATGAAAATAATCAGGCACTTACATAATGGATAGATGAATAAACAATAATCCACCGGCAAAACATTTCTATCGCTATTTTTCATTTATGCAATGGTTAATTTTTTGCTGCTTGAACATTAACATTGCAAGTGTGATAATTGTTAAACTATAAATCTTAGATTTTTTCAAACTCAAACTCAAAGCATTTATTTCAATTAAACCATTTACAGGCACTTTTGAATTGTCAAGGGGTCGGTCAGTCAAAAATATGAAGCTATGCCCATTCCAAAGCGTAGTAGGTACAGTCACGAGCTTTAATTTGGGACCCATTTCCGTTAAATGTTGTTAGAACAATCATAATGCAATAAGGTCGAAACTTTGAAACTTTGCTTTAAGGTTGAAATGTTGAATGTCAAGTTAAGACATAAAATGTCTTATCTAATCGACCTATGAAATGATAACCTCGTTGCAAAAAGCTATCATTACGATTTTCTAATTACGAACATGTGTCGTGTCAGTGTCATTTAAGAAAATAGTTTAATGTGATATTTTCACAAAATATAATTTACCAATTAATAAAATGCTTGCGGCTAATCGTGACCAAATAAGGCTCCAAATTATTGATTTGCACGAACAAGGAGTAGGCATTCACGAGATATCGCGACGAATAAATGTGACAAGAAACACAGTTCGCCGCTGGGTTCGACGCCACGGGAACGAGGAAAATATTATTGACTTACGACGAAACAACCATCACCCGCAAGTTATAACACAAGAGTAGAGCCGCTTGATGCAAAGGAAATACCTGATGAATGGATTTACGCCAACGAGGCATTTTGCGGAAGCGTTTGAAGTCCACCCTTCAACAGTTAGAAGGCATCTTAAAGCTATGGGACTGCATCACAGTCGGCCTGCAAAAAAAATTGCGTTGACGGATGCCCATAAAGCTGCTCGACTTATTTTCGCACGTCAGTATCTAAATTTTGATTGGACGACGACGGCTTTCATCGATGAAAAGACTTTTCAATCTTCCCAAACGGGCAGACTACATTTGTGGCGAATTGACAGGACGCGATACACGGAAGACCACGTCATAGCTAACAACGCGTCTGGTCGCATTACAGTTAACATGTCTGGCTGGATTAGTTCAGCCGGCATTGGAGAACTAATAAATTTACCACCCAGGGCCACTGCTCAAGATTATGTCGATTTATTAGACGAGAGTGTCCTTCCAACATTGCAACTATATTATCCACAAGAAGATGTTGCTCCAATAAACTTTGTTCAAGATAACGCAACAATTCATACGGCAAGAATCGTTAGAACTTGGTTCGACAATAATAGAGCAAATTTAAATCGTATTCCGTGGCCTGCAAAGTGTGCCGATTTAAATCCTATAGAAAATTTATGGGGCTTAATGGTTCAAAAATGGTCAAATAGAAACGAAAGAACTAGAGAAGCACTTATGGATCACTGCCTCACAGTCTGGGAAAGTTTAAGGGGTACTGACATATGTGACAAATTGATTGGATCCATGCGTAACCGGCTCCAGGCTGTGATTGACAATGAAGGTGGATATACGCGGTTTTGAATATTTATGATAAAAAAATTACTGGAGAGATTTAAATTAATTTAGTCGTAGCCTTCGGTGATAAGTGTTTATTTTGTGCACCGCTAACCATGCTTTCTATATAATTGTGTTAAGATTGAGGTTTGTGTCATAAATGTCTTAATAAATATAAAGAATAAATAACTTTGTTTTTCTAAAGATTTTATTAATCAATATTTTAGCTGAAATCTTCTAAGCCCCCATAATCATAAACGGCCTTTAAACCTATTTTATTTTAAATATGTTGTTTTGGTCCGTCACTTTGATATTTATGTTTGAGAAAGAGACAAAACTTTTTAACTAATATAGGTTTGAAGAATAAGCGGGTTAGTTGACTAGCTATCATATATTGACAATATAATTTTGTTCTTTTTTATTTGTTTCTTTTTTCTTATGGGACCACAGGACCAAAAAGTAATTATTACTCGGAAATCGGTAATGATCGTTTGCCCTCGCTCCAGTTGACGTTAGCCCCTAGAAACGTAAAGTTGTCGATGGTAAACATTATGACGTTTATTGTTTGTGCAGTTACAGCGTTAACATAATAGCCACAGAGTACATTATATATGATAATAGCTCTAAATGGCGAAAGTTTGCTACACGATATTCAACCTTAGGTGGGTCCCAAATTAAAGCTCGTGACTGTACCTATGGAGAAGAACGGGCAAGAAACTCCACGGACACTCTTTTAAATAAAATATAAAATTGATACAAAATATTGGTTACATCATTCATTTTGAAATTATGCATGTGAGAACAATGTAATAAGACGTGCACGTTCGTAAAAGCGTCCGTAATAAAAAGAAAAAAAGAATCATTCAAAAACTTAAAATAAATTAAAATAAGCCATGGCAGCTAAGAGATGACCAGTCCCAACTGACGGCGCCCGTTCACGAACATGACGCATGGATTAGCACCATTCAGCTCAACCATTTTGAAGGGAGCTAAATGATCCAACACACACCTAATTCCTTGAAGCTATTCTTGAAAGGCTTCAGAATAGACCCCCGTTGAAAAACTTAAAAACTACGTCGGTAGTTGCAAAATTGAAAAATTTAATTTTAAACATAGTTTTTTTTTTATTTATAACTATTCTTTTTTTGTCATTGGAAGCTGCCTGGAATTGTTTTATTTTTTTAAATTTTTATCTCCTGCTGTTTAAAAAATTGTTATAAACAAATGCGTTGTCTATAAGATTTTTTTTTGGAATCTTCGTATAGTCTTAGATGAAAATGAGGATTTAAAAAAAGTTCCTTAAAAAAAATGTAGGTATTGCATAAAAACTTATTTGTAAACTAACTTTTTTTTTCTACCACTTTTTTTGTATCGTAATTTATTTTACTGCTTTAACTACTATAAAAGCTAATGTCGATGTGTTTACCTATATGACAGTGCGTTTTTTTATATACTTAATTTCTATCGTGACGATATTACTGTGGACGTCCACGTCCACGTCACGGCATCATGATAACACAGGGAAGTAAAATGTATGTAAATAAATGAAGACGCTTTTAAATTTCCGTTCACGATACGATAACGTTATAACGTGCACATATTGCCATACATTGTATGGACGTAGACGTCCACGATAATATCGTTTCGTTACAAATTATAAAAGCGCACAATGTGTTTTGTGTTAGGTACCGACACCAGCCATACATATCCGTATTTGTTTGTATCCGCATTGTTGGGCTTGCACCATAAAAACGAGGCTATGTGTAGCTGTTTACGGTTCTTTGTGTTGTTAGTAAATTATATGTAAATTGATCGCCCTCCACTAGGGTAAGGTTGCCACCCGAACTATGATATTATGTACCATTCCGTAGCCAACCGCAGTTGGCAGCACGACTGGTTTCTATGATTTTTTATGAAATACCATCCGTAGCTAGGGACACGTCGTTTTGTAGAAATACTTACATGGAAACCAGGCGTGTCGCCTGCTGCTGCCGCCTGCGGCCGACTACGGAATGGTACCTTTTTAGAGGCTGAAGTTGTTCAAAAAACATACCAAGTAATTAAACATTTCCTTTAAAAATACCAAGAGGCGACGAACTGCATTTTAAAGATATCTGAAAAATCTTCAACCTAAACCGGGCTTGGAACTGGCCTCTTTTGAAAAAAGAAACCTTTGTCATAATTATATTTTTATGTAACACTACCGACAAGGTCAATCATTTATTTTTTCTAAATAACTTAAACTTTCTACGATTACGATGTCTTGGAGTCAAAAAAAAAATCAAAGGTAACTTTCCAGCAATCTTTAACCTTTGAAGACGAGCGGGCAAGCTGATGGAATAGTCAGCTACATCAATTTGCTGTCTAAAGAATCGAATCACGATTTCACGAAGGTGTACTAATTAAGAAAGGATTATGCGTAAATCAACGCTTGGGAGGTTTTATTAAATATGAATACTTATTCCTTGGGTTTATTGGCCCAAATAGGTAGGTACCTTATAATGAGGGTGGTTGTTAAAGTTTGTATGGAATGAATTTGAAACTCGAAAACTATGAATTACGTACCTACTTACCTACTTGTTTTTAGGATTTTTCAAAAAGCAAGAACCCCTAACACTAGTGTGACTAAACAAGGAAAATACTAGGTAGGTACGTTACTTCCAAAACTAAAATAGTAGATTGTTTGCCAAGGGAGCAAACAACTATTTTTAAGGCGAGAGTGTTTTTTTGAATCCAGAGTGGGGCGAAGGATTCTAAAGTAGAATCCTGAACGCAGCGAGGGATTCAAAGTACGTCACTCGAGCTTAAAATAGTGTTGCTCCCGAGGTGAACACTACTTTTCATCACCCTCTATGAGAAAAAAAAACGTGTACGGTCCTACTCTCATCTCTCACGTATGATTTAAAACCAAAACAAAATTATCGCAGCCGCCATCTTGGATTTACATTTTGAACTCTTTATCGACTTTAGCAGCTTTAAAAACTCTTGTCTTCACGTCTACACTCTCAAAAACTATGATAACGACACCCATGACGAAAAGGAGATTGGCAGAAACCCATGTATTTTCAGTATCACTTATAGGCTTACCGTTTCGTAGAATGAATATGTAGATTTGAATGCTACATTAGAGTATAACAAAATATGTAATGGTAAGACGTACATTAGACTTGGGGATAATAAATTGATTTTTACATAACCTCAAAATGGACCACCAAAAATAATACTTAAAGGTACCTACTTATGTAACTCAAGGCAGACCCTTATTCCTTATAGATTATACATTTCAATCAGATAAAGTGGATAGATTGTACTTTAATAACTCAAGTTCAAGTTGAGATAAGAAAACGGCAATTATAGCTAGGAAGATTTGAATTAATTATTTTAGGCCATCCAATTGCTATGACATCACATATAATAGTAATAACGTCCCTTTTGCGGGATTCGAATCCGCATCCAAGTCGGTCCATGGTCCATCCACAAGATGGTCGTCAACGAGATAAAAGCTAATGGATAATTTAAATTATAATATGTAAAAAAATAAACCAAAGTATTTATCATAACTTTTTATTCAAATGATAACAATACATTATCAAGAAATACCGCAGGGGGGGTTGTTCCTTCTTGTCGAGCGTAAGCTAAATACCACACTACACTCATGACGTGTGAACAACAACCCACGGTTCTGAGTCCCACTATGCAATTGCAACAGTAGCCGATAATGGCGCTCCGACCTTGCTGTTCCCTTTCAACGGCTATGAAAACAAAATATGTGCTCCGTCCCACATGACGGGATTTTATTTTTGCTCTTAACAAAAAAGGATTTTCTCCTCCTAAACTGGACAAATCCAACTGGTCGCGACCTATTTCTAGTGTGTAAATTCCGTGAAAGCGGAAATGTTCTCCAACGTATGATCTAGCTTGACGGATCTGGTATGTGCCACATGCAAACAACACCAATTCTTCTATGGAGAGCCGTGGGAATAATATATTTGAGGCATCTATATTCGTAAACATAATACTGCGACGATTCAGGCGCTCCCTGGCTACAATCGCGGCTAATTCGTTATTTAAAAATAAACGTTCATTTATAATATTTAATATTATTTGAGCGTTTTCTGGGTTAGTAAATCGAGTTCCAAATGCATTTAATACAGCACAAGCGATTTTTAAATCTTTCATAAGATGGGGACTCGCACGATTGAAATATTCTTGTCTGAAGATTTTGAAATCTCTCTTTATCTGGCCATTCACAGCTTCCACAACCCATCTATTAATTGTCACACAACGCGATCGATTTCCTTCTAAAGTTGTAAGCTGTGAATGACCAGGCGACATTGTTTCGGGCATATGACCTAGTAAATGTTTATCATGCAATTTTTCCATGGAGTCCCTGAAGCCACGGTCTAATATGAATACATCATAGTCATTAAAAAAACGTCTAAAAGTTTCCTCATCTAATAAATTGTTTAGTATCGTGGCATCGTTTACAGTGGCAGCATATGGACCAAATACATCTAAAATATATCCGTCACAACATACAACTAGAAATGGTTTTGCTAAGTTCCGGTATTTGTGGAGTGAATATGTTTTTTTTTGAAATAGGTAATTCGAACTCTTTTGTGTGTATATATATGTGCCATCGGCAATTACTATAGCAGTTGATCCATCTGAACTAAATAAGCCTTCTGCTATTATGGAGTTTTTTTCCAAGACTCGTTCACGGGATATATGTCCCATTCCCAGATGCAGAGCTACAAATTCAGACACCAAGCTCTCCCTTGCTACATTCATTAAGGTCTCTAAGGTTCGCCTTGGGACCTGAAATAGTGTCGAGAGTCGCTCATTTGAGTCTCCAGTGCGAAGCTTGCATAATAATGCTGTGAGTGCAAGACTTCCTCGACGCATGTTTCTCAATGTTGGTGTTTCACTTAATATTTGTTCATGCTGTTCTTTACTTATCCCAATCCAGTAATGTACCAAATGATCAGGAAGACTTTGTATGTCACCAAACTGAAAATCATTTTCTTCCATCAAAATAAAAAGCATGTCTTCAATTTGGATTGGGTTGAAATAATCAAGTGCATATTCAGCAGTATACAGTTCACTGTATGTATTGCGTCCCAAATGATAAGCGCATACACGGGAACCTCTTGGTATGAAAAAGTTATTTTCTATCAATACGTGTCGACGTATGTTGTCAGGGACGTAAAAACGTTCCGAGTTGCGACAGCCACTAAATAAGCAGTGCCTGGGTGCTTCTGGTACTCTTCTTAAGTTGGGCAGAGTGATTGTCTGAGCTCGAAGTTGATTTTCGTGTCGCCTCAGAAGTTCTTGTTGTGCTTGTTCCCAACAAGTTACGCAAATTGGTTCATTTGATGTAACCTGTCAAAACAATTCAATACTTTATTTTGACACATACGAACTTTTTATGGGGCCTTCATATATACATTATATGTAAAATTGAACACATAGAAGAGTACATATGTTTGGGCATGCATGGAATTACCATCCTTGTGTTAGGTACCAGAAGTTTTTAACGGAGATGACTCCCATAAATACTTAAAATACATAATAATCCCATAAATACTTAAATACAAATAACAATAATAATAGTTATATCTGTATGGAAGTTATTCAACACCAGCAATCAGCATCCTCCCTATCTTAACATCTCTTTTTCTTTGAGTGATTCATTCTTCCAGGAAATAATAAAGAAAAAAACATACAAAGCAATATATGTCACATACATACCTGACGTGGCTGTATCCTCTGGTTAATTATTGCAACTATCTGGGTTTCCTCTTCTAATGCATGATTGATTATATGACTCTCAGTCTCAATCATTGAAGTACCACAAACAATACAGGTATGTTGCAGCTGATGCATTCCTATCATCCAGCAAGAATTGCATATATAATCAGAAGTGTTGATCTAAAAAAAATGCTTGTTCAGAAAATAGTAATCATAAAAACTGTGGCCAGTAGTTGTTTTTAAACATAAATAATTTAATTCATACTTACAGCTCTCGGAAATGTCCACAGCTTTATGATTGCAACTAGATTTTCATTAACAGTAGATAAACAATGACCAGTTGCTTGAGAAGTCTGCATATCACAATTGATACAAGCAATATGGTTATCATCATTATTTGCCAGATTCGATTCTTGGAATTCAGGTGAATCAGGATGAACATTTACCGACGAAGGGTGTCCAGGTGAATTATTGGCATCTCCTGATTGATGTGGCTGATTAATGTTAGAGGGGCCAGATGGGTGGCCACGTCGTGAGGCCCTTTGAGCCCGTAACCAGCATGGAACACATACTTGATCAGCAGAAGTGAGCTGCAACAAAAAATAGAAATTATATATAAGTTGTATCTACATACATGCATCTTGATGTAATACCGACATATTACTATTTTTTAACACATAGACAATGTTGAAACAAACAAGTCAACATTTTGATTAGGTACTGGGCATCACTGTAAAACACATAAGGTATGAATCTAATAGATAAAAAAATAACATGCCTGTCGTGGATGTATCCATGAAGATATAATAGCAGCTATCGTCCTCTCTCCTTCGCTTGCATTTGGTCTGACCAATTGCCGTCTACGGGCCCGTAAAATGGATCGACCACAGGTAATGCATAGGCAATGATGACCAACTTGTTGAGAAGAATGTGCCTGCCCATTTCCATGCTGTAATTGATAATTTGCCAATTCCCAACATGCATGACAAATGCAATCAGTTTCAGAGCTCTGTAAAAGACAAGCAATTTAAATTATTTGATATTTATGTCACAACTAACACTGTCTGGGTGACGCATCCAGCATTGTAAACTTCTAAGCTGCATAGCAAACACATATAGGTACTCGAGTGTTTTAGTAGTACACGCAGTGTATAACTAACACGCTAGTTTTTTTCATGCGTACGATTTGTACGACTTATTTTTTATCTACTTACATCTCTTGGATAAATCCAGCGTTGAATAATATTTACAAGGTTATCATCTTCGGCAGACAAGACATGTCGGCGAAGGCGTTTTAAGCGCACATCACAGTTTATACACCGAAGATCAACTGCGGACATTGTTATCATGAACAACACTCACAGATTTGCACCAAAACAATGTAAAATAAGAGTCCTATCTCAGTCCTGCGCAGAAGTATACTCAACCGAACACAAATTGTAATGTTATAGCAACTCAAAATAAGAGCCACCAGCTCAAAATAAGAGTTCAAACTTCATAAAAAGATGCAGAAAACTTATCAAATAACACAAACGACGGGTTAAACATAACGGTATACGTTTTTTTTGGATTTGACTTATGTGACAGCTGTGTTGCCAAATATTGATTAACTAAAATAAAGTGAATAACTCATCATCATCGATTTGGGTTTATTGTATGGCAACACTGACGTAATACGTTTTAAATTGGCTATATTTGAAGCGTTTTGTTTTGCAATAAATGCGTTTTGTTTCCGTAACGGGGCTGCTACCCTAAAATCATGGTTTTTTAATTACTCCCAACAGCTAATAAAACATTTTAGCTTGGAAAATAACCACGGATATAAGACCTATAATTTGCATATAACTAGATTTTGAAACATTTGGATTTGATGAGGTACCCAACTAGCCAATCTCCTTTTTAAATTTTTTGTAGCCGCCTTCTTTGATTTACATTTTGACCTGACTATCGGCTTTAGAACCCTCGAAAACTATGAAAAGGACACCCATGACGAAAAATTTGAAAATTTCCGTAGCCGCCATCTTGGATTTACGTGTTGACCGCACTATCGGCTTTGGCGCCCTCGAAAACTATGAAAACGACCGTTGCCGCCATCTTGGATTTTCATTTTGACCAGGCTTGTCAAAGTGTGAATAATAATTCACACTTTCTCTCTCTTTCTTGCCAGCCTGTTACTTGTTCATTCAATGTTCGTGATTGATCTCCTTGGTGATTGGAACTTTTTCTAACAATATCCACATTCCAAATTCAAATCTACTTTGCTCCCTAGGGATCAAAGTGCTATTTTGGTCCCTGTTTACGAAGAACAAACTAGCTCTTTTTGAATAGATGTGATGAAAATATAAATAACATCTTAACCTAACTAAAACTAAAATATAACGTCGAAAAATTCATCCGCATCACTGTCGACTGGTAATGTACCCAAGAGACTGGCCGCATTGCCACGTTGTATGGCAATGCTTAGCCTCTGGCCAAGGTAAAAGCCAGCCACGCAGCAGTCACGGGAAGTGTCAACCAACGTTATGAGATTTCATTGAACAAACCATGAGTATAGATAGTGCAAATCTGCAATCCACGACGACGCGCCCCACTCCGCTCCGCTCCGTACTAAAGTACAGCTTACAGTACAGTCATCGCGGAGTGGGGCGAGTCGTCGGTGGATTGCACTATCTGTAGGTACTCGGACCACGGCCCTAGGGTTTCAACCACAAACGGCTCGAAAATATAGTTACCTACCTATAATACCTATAAGTTAAAGTATAATTAGTTAAAGTGTAGTTAGTTTAAGTATCTATACTTTCGTGGCTTGAAGTTTTTGTAGCCGCACCGCCAGCACAGCTCGCTGAGCCAGGAAGATGGAATTACGCAAGAGTATCGACACACGTTGCGTCCCACACTAAAGGCCTACCCACCTTCCATGGAAATAAAGTACCTACGTGCCGTCCGGTCTATTGCCATCATCGCGTGCCAAGCCATTGGGTTCTAATAGGTATAGTTGGAACGCCGACGGTGACAAGAGCTCGTCGGATGATGTCATTAATGTTCGCGTGCCGCGCTAAGCGACCCGCACTTCGGCTGCAAGCAAGCCCTGGTGTCCGAGGCTGTTGACAACTTCGCCACAGTGACAGCGATGAGGAGAACAACAATCAACAAGGAGCTCCTAGTCGTAGGGAAGCAGCGATGCGGAAAGCAGTGTCGTCGAACAAAGTGCCTAAGTTCGATGACGGTAGTGCATGAAGCCACGGGCCCGACTCCCGCTTAGTGTACGTTACCCCAGCAGGAAAGTGTCTCCTAGAGTTATATGAGTGGAACGTTTAATTGGTGCCTTAGCTACTGTAAATGTGCCCCTACATAAAAAATGTGTGCCCCCCGTCGTTTTGGAAAAAAACGGAAAAAACGATTCCTGCTGGGGTAACGTTTTTCTAGCAGGAAAATTCTAAACGAATGATCGGAGAGAGAAAAATTGTGCATGGGCAGAGAGCTTATATGTGTGCCAAAATGTGCCCCTAAAAATAAAATCTGTGCCCCTTCAGGTTTTCGAGATATTGCATTTCCTGCTGGAGTAACGTTTTGCAGAATCGTATATCTCTAAAACCATTGCATGTGCCCCTATAGAATAAACATACACGAGTAGCTCTTAATGTGTGCCCCTTAGTGCTCCAATTAGATTTAAGAAAATATTTATAGTTTTCAAGTTATCGCGGTTTTATGAAAACCTGAAAAAACACCGTAGTGCCTAAATGAGACAAGGTATAAGTTCGCTGAAAACTGTATTCGGTCCTTCTTGACGCTAATAATAACCATACAAAGTTTCAAAACTGTTCATGCATGCATTTTTGAATAATCTTGCTAAAAGTCACAACGATGGTGTCATAACTTTGACGGCAAAATACAAGGAACCGGCTCAATCCCAGATGTGGAGGTGTAAACCAAAATCTTGTGCCTTTAGTCAAAAATATATGGTGAAAATACTCAACTTGTAATGTTTCGCATTAAGTAAATATTAACAAAAAACCAAAATATGTAAACAACGGCTGGTTATCCGACCAAATTCGAATGACTACTAAAAAGCGACGGATTCATACATATCGATGACCTTCTTTATTGGACGTAATATACCTAAGCTGTTGTCCGTACAGTCGCGTTCAAAAGTGTTGGGGCTAATAAAAAATATATTAAATGCACCTTGTGACCATATTAAATGAAACAGCTTGTTGATGTGCAACTTGCCAATAGGCAAAATGGGTGGCATTTTGCCTATTGGCAAGTTGCTCCCTGCTTGGTTTATATTATTGTTGTTATAGTTGCCATAGAACATTCTGTAAAAATCAAATCAAGTATTTAGCTATTTCGGCTAAAAAAGATACAGCCCTGTGACTGTGAAATGTTGAGTGTTGACAGATTGTGGTTGAGTCTTATGAATTCTTGTCATGATTTTTTGTTTACATTGTTACTAGAAGTTATTAAGGGATTATATGTCATCAACCTAGCACAAGAAGAGAAAATACGTATTAAACAAAAAAGAAATTTCTACTGGACCAATCGGAAATTATGTTCCTTTCAGATGAAAACAAACAAACTTGATTTAGTTTTTTTTTTGTTTAAAAATAAATAAATACGTAAAGTACTTAATGAAAAAAATCCAAGTATTTGATAAGTGTACAAGTATAACAAAAAGTAGTAGTAGTAGTAGTAGTGTAGTTTTAAATAAGTCAAAACAATGCCACCCCTACAACCAAATAATAGTTATAAAATACTTAATACGCCACTTTCACCAACTTAAAAAAAAAGTAAACAAACAGTATCAGTGCAACCGCATGACAACGTAACTGTCCTTGGCGTCATAACTGCAACTGTTTACCAATACCTAGTAATCATCCAAACGCACTTCCTAGTCAATAAAAACTTTTAGGGGCATGAGGAACAGGGTGTAAAGTTCACTCATCCACCATAGAAAAGGGAGGATCCTCCAACCAGACGGGTGTTATGTCTGGCGGGCCGACTGCCCCACTGTTGATTTCGGATAGTCTTATCTATGTCGTTCGCGCGGTAAACTCTTATTGCGCGATGCAGGATTTGTGTGACGTCATGTCTTTGATGCGTAGTTAGTATGTGACGGTGTAACCGCTACAAACTTCGTACCAATTATTCATAATAGAGCGACGAAACACTGTCTCTGTCACACTAATAACGTACACTAGCTGTCTCACTTTCTCCAAGCTAGACAAAGCGACTCCTTGCGACACGACGTCAGCGGATGCCGCGGGGCCAAAGATTTATGCAGCGGTGTGGGGAGGCGAAAAAAGGGAATCATCTATTAATGATGAAAATCTCGTTATTTTATCTAACCTACGGCTTATCAATAAATATACAAGGTGCAGTTTTGAACCTGCAAAACATTTCAGGAGGTTGTTATGAGACTCGTAAATAATCATATAACAATACGATACCAAGTCAATAATCAATAATACTTTTTCTTTTCGATTTTTAAATTTTATTGTTTTTCAGAATAACTCTCTTAATAACCCTCTTCAAAAAAACAGAATCACCCATTGCGATGTATCGCGCGTCATGTCACTGTGTGCGTGAATGCGATGACCAGTGACGTCAGCCTGTACGAGTCTCCGCCCACATTTCTATGAAACGAACGCGGCACGTACGTTAAACTAAAATGAAGGTCGTTGCTATGGTTACGGGGAGCCCCCGCGATGCTCGTCATACCGCATTTCGATCAAGACTCGAAAATCTGTTACTGCGCATCGAAGGTTCAACCAACGTGCCGCGATCTGTACAAGTTGTTGTAGCTACAGCAACTTATAGCAAATAATTTTACCGTAGTTCGAATTTGAAAATCACTATGTACCTACATTATTGTTTTAAATTTCGCTAAATAATAACTCATTTTTAAGCATCATTACAATGCCGTGGCCAATCTGCCGAGCCTGTTCCCAACTATGTTAGGGTCGGCTTTCAGTTTAACTGTATGCAGCTCACTACATGGAGTGCCAGTGAATCACGTAGGGCGACTGCGTATCAGACCTCAACAAACCAGTTACTTGATAACACGATACCCATTTGTTAGACTAATTGTCTGACTTTCTGGCTTTTGACTACCCATACCAACGACCATACGGCAGCGCTGTAAGGTCGTTGACCCGTACCGACCCGTGTGGTACCTAACGACCGTCCGAGAGCTACAAATCAATTCGAACCAAAGCCTTTAATTAAGTACTTACCGAAACACGGGATTTCAATGATGTCCTAGATAAATTTAAAAAGTACTTACATCATTATGAATTAAAAAAATAACACAATGGTACTTGCTCAGTTGCGAACCCGCAACCTCATGCATGAGAGGAGAAAGCCTTAACCACTGGGCTATTACGATAAATAATAATAGTAGGAAGTAGATACAACTGCGCCAAAAAAAGATCACGTTGGCGTCGTTAGTTACCTATCAGCTGATGAATAAAATGATAGGCGGAGATAAATAAACCTTACAAAGCACGTAAGCAGTTCCTGTTGCACAATTGTGAAACTACGATCGCGAGCGCGTGCGCGGGATTTAGGTAGGCACCTGATAATAATAATAAGGCATGTAGGTACTCGGCGCAGTCGGCGCGCTCTGTAGGTAAATTCAGCCCCAAGGACGGTTTTTGTTTGTAGATTAAATTGGTTGATTTAAGATTTTCCTTCCTACTTTTTAACGGGCTGAGGACCGACAGAAATACATCAAGATAATTTGTGCTAGTTAAGTAGGTAGGTACCCATGTGTTAGGGATTTTAGGTGATTCATTTTGTCTGATAGGTATTTTTGGCGTAGTTAAAAATTTTAAATCAACTTATTTACACTAATCAAGTTGATTTAGCTAACATCGTATTTACAAATTATTGTCTATGTACAAATAAATAAATAAATTACTTACCTACTTATGTTACCTGGAGATATTGTTCAAAGTTTCCACCGTCACACTCCAGGCACAGTCTAGCACGACGTTGCTGATTTTCCTTCAGCTTACGTAACACAAACACATTCGTTTTTATTGTGTCGAAAGCACTGATCACTTTTGCACGTAGTTGGGTAACACTGGTGATTTCGTCTGTGTACACCAATCTTTTAACGTCTCCCCACAGATAAAAGTCCAGGGGCGTGAGGTCCGGAGAACGCGGAGGCCAAGCCACTGGACCACCGCGACCAATCCAGTGGGTGCCAAACCTGTCACTCAAGTACTCACGTACTTGCCTACCGTAGTGAGGAGGTGCACCGTCCTGTTGGTAGTACATGTTGCGTTCCACTCCCAGGGGAACTTCTTCCAACATTTCCTCGACGACGTATTGCAACATCTCCAGATATGTGGCACTAGTGAGGTGACCATCGATAAAATGGGGTCCAAGCAATTGGTCTCCTATTATGCCAGCCCACACATTTAAACTGAACCTCACTTGAAAAGAATGCCTTTTAGTCACGTGCGGGTTGTGTTCGCGGTGAGCCCACCAGTGTTCGTTATGAACATTGTAGACGCCAACTCGAGTAAATAAACACTCGTCCGTCCACAGGATGTTGGCGTCTTGGTGTTCCAGCAACCAGCGACAAAATGTAACTCGCGCGGCGTTATCACTTTGGTGGAGATCCTGTACCTTGCGGTAATGAAAAGGATGCTGCATTTCTTTGTGCAGTAGCCGCCACACTGTGGAGTGGTGCACTCCAAACCGTCGACCAGCCTCCCGCGTGCTTGCACGTGGCTCTCGCCGGAAGAATTCCAGGATATCTTCCTGCAAGGCGACAGGCAGGCCTTCGTTGCCGCGACCTTCAGCATGCTGGGGAACGTCGAACTGCCGATGATCGCGCAGTCTCTGCGTAGCAGCCAGCATTACCCTGTGTGAGGGACGTTGCCGATTGGGGAATAACTCCGCGAACATTTCGATGGCTCGAGATACATTGTCTCCACTGATGGCATACAAGCGGACCATCTCCACCAACTCTACATTGGAGTATTGGTCCGTCATCTTTACAACTAGGTAGTAGGTACCTATCCCGACCGTTAATCGAAGGCGCACTTGAGGGGCGGAATTTGCAAGCGTATGCACATACCGGCGTCATCAAATACACTAATAAATTGACCAGATTTTTGCGTTTGCGATGGCCGCGGGGGCGTGGCGGGGGAGAGGGAGCGGGCGGTGGTTGGTGCTTTGGATTTATTCAGAAAGAAATGTCGGTTGCGTTTGTTTGTGTGTGTGAAAGCGCAGTTTAAGGACACGTACAGATTGGTCGCGTTTTAAAAAGGGGAGTTCACACTTACCGATTTCCGTAAATAAGAATAAAATGAAAAAAAAAATCCTGCCCATTTTATTATTGATTCGGGTCGAGAATCACTAACATAATTACCTCCTAAAATGTTTTGCAGATCCAAAACTGCACCTTGTATATACATAAAGACAAATACGGGTTTTTTATTTATATACAAAAAGAGCTACCTCTTTTTCGTAGTAGGTATTCATCACACATTTCATGAACTAATTTTTTTTTAAACATTGCGACCAATCAAATTTTGGGTCAAAGACCTGGCAAATATCTGGATGTATTTCTTTCGTTCACACATAAATTACTGGATGTATTTTATTGAAATTTTATTTTAGGCTACTTAATCATGTGTAAAGTCACAGAAACAGCTAGTAGAATATAATCCAATAACAACTTTATTTTATTACTTATTACTTTTCTACTTCAGTGTACTCAGGCACAACACATGTGAACCGGTTAGTGAGTAAAGTAAAGAAGGTCATCGATATGTATGAATTCGTCGCTTTTTAGTAGTCATTCGAATTTGGTCGGATAACCAGCCGTTGTTTACATATTTTGGTTTTTTGTTAATATTTACTTAATGCGAAACATTACAAGTTGAGTATTTTCACCATATATTTTTGACTAAAGGCACAAGATTTTGGTTTACACCTCCACATCTGGGATGGAGCCGGTTCCTTGTATTTTGCCGTCAAAGTTATGACACCATCGTTGTGACTTTTAGCAAGATTATTCAAAAACGTATGCATGAACAGTTTTGAATCTTTGTATGGTTATTATTAGCGTCAAGAAGGACCGAATACAGTTTTCAACGAACTTATATCTTGTCTCATTTAGGCACTACGGTGTTTTTTCAGGTTTTCATAAAACCGCTATAACTTGAAAACTATAAATATTTTCTTAAATCTAATTGGGGCACTAAGGGGCACACATTAAGAGCTACTCGTGTATGTTTATTCTACAGGGGCACATGCAATGGTTTTAGAGATATACGATTCTGCAAAACGTTACTCCAGCAGGAAATGCAATATCTCGAAAACCTGAAGGGGCACAGATTTTATTTTTAGGGGCACATTTTGGCACACATATAAGCTCTCTGCCCATGCACAATTTTTCTCTCTCCGATCATTCGTTTAGAATTTTCCTGCTAGAAAAACGTTACCCCAGCAGGAATCGTTTTTTGCGTTTTTTTCCAAAACGACAGGGGGCACACATTTTTTATGTGGGGGCACATTTACAGCAGCTAAGGCACCAATTAAACGTTCCACTCATTTATCTCTAGGAGACACTTTCCTGCTGGGGTAACGTACACTCCCGCTTACCCACAGCCAACAGGCGGCGTGCACGCTCCGCAGTAGTAGCAGACGTATCAAGTAAATCGTTCTGTACTACTTTGCAGAGCTCTTTGTCTCTGGGAAAATGGGTTGTCGGGCGGATCTGAATTCGGGCGAGCGAGTGTCCAGGCATCCATGCTTGATTTTCCAATAACTGCTACACCTTATCTAAAGTTGGAAGGGAAAGTATGAAATCTACGTGCACGAAGTTGCGGGCGAAGTGCTAGTGTTTTTAAAAATGACACCTTTCGACCTTAGCATGGCTGCGTTTCGAGTTACCTACTCTCTGTATATAATAGTAGTCTATGTTACCTAGGTACTATGTAATCGATTTGAGCATGCCCCACCCGTACCGAATTAGGGTGACTGGGTGAGCGCGGTAACGATGTTCCGTGAATCGTCATAGATGACGTATTCCGAATTAGAACATAATCGCTCACAGCGCTGACAGCGATAATTTGCGTTCCGATTAAGATATAACAATTATGACAGTTGAGGGCCGTCAACAATTTTCGGAACGCTCGTGAACGCGCTCACGGTACTCGCTCAACGTCAAAACTTACATATCATATTTCTTTGTGTTTATATCACACATTTCTTGTTATTCTTTGGTTAGGTGGTGAACGGTAGCCAGAAACTCAATTTCAAAAATGCCACGTTAATTGATGCGAGTCAAAACAAAACAGCACAACTGTCATTTTTGACAGCGCTCACGGTGATATTAGTAAAAGGCATGGTCGGCGTTATCGCAAGATGAGAAGAGACGTCATCTATGACGATTCAAGACACATCGTTATCGCGCCCACGTTAATTCGGTACAGTTGTTAGCACGATCAAATCGATTACAGTGTAACTCGAAATGCAACCTATTAATATCACCGTGAGCGCTAACAAAAATGACAGTTGTGCTGTTTTATGTCGCATCATATTACTATAAAGTAACGTGACATTTTCGAAATTGTGCTTCTGGCTACCATGGCCACCTAACCAATTATGAAGAAAGTTAAGAAGTTTTGACGTTGAGTGTGCCCTATGTTGTTCACGAGCGTTCTGAATTGTTGACAGCCCTCAGCTGTCATAATCATGATATCTAGATGGGTCGTCGACGTATTTGGCGTTAGCAAAACTAGACCGTCCGATTTCGTTCATCGACTAGTCGATTAACTAGTTGAATTCGTCGACTTGTTTACGCGTCAACTTGGATAAACTTTGTGACGAAGTCTACGGCGACGAAGGGGGTAGACTGGACTCCCGCGTGCTGTAGATAAATTTTATTATTATTAATTTGATTTTTCCTTCATACTTTTCCAGGCTTAGGATTGACTGAATACTGAATCATGCACTGAACATCAAAAATTCAACAAACTAAATAAGATGACCAATTACGGTTTGTCTTGCATCGTTTGGCCAGTGCATCGCCCATGGTTACGCCCTTTCGCACATGTGAAACTACCATAGTGACATCCTTTTCTTCACTTAACAATAGTTTAATTCGACCCGTACAAACATCAACTCCCTTTTATTCAATTTAGAGTTCTTTGTTTACTTGATTTTTATATCTCAACGGACGAATGATTTGTACAGACGCCAACATCAACCTACCCGAAACTGTCAAATTTTCCCAATCAACTTTGAGCCTGATACTTTAGAGATAAAGTTGAAAATCGATTAAATGCTTTTGTTGACGAGAATATCCGTCAGGCCATAGACTAAAACTGCGTTCAAATGAACCTTTATTTAGTAGTAAAAATAGAGTTATAAGCCGCGTGAGTCGCCCCTCACGAATACGGGTCGGCGGTGATCGACGCTATGGCGATGGATGGCGGTGCGGTGACCCGCATACGGGCATTTGGTATTTCGTCGAAGAAATTCAGTAAGCGTCTGTACTACGTTCTTGCGTCGGTCGTCGCATTGCGAGTTTCAGTTTAGGCGTCTACGGATTCGACTAGTCCATCGATTATCGGTGAACCGTCGATTCGTTCACCGTACGTTGACGGTCGAATTATCAGCATCACTAGTAATATCTAAATCGGAACGAAAATTATTGATGTCAGTGTTGTGAGCGATTATGCTCTAACTCGGAAAGCGGCCAATGTTTTTGTTGACACTGACACTAGTGAGTGACAGCTCAGAGATATGAGATGTTATGTCCATGGGCATGGATGTTATTGACAATGACAAGGCAGGCAGGGCATTAGAGAGAGAAGTGAAATGTTGTAAATCAATTCTATGACACGACAAAACAAAGCTTGCTATTTACTTTTATTTATTAAATTAAGCTAATTCAAACAGAATATCTCAAACGTGTTGAGGCAGCATATGCAACCAGATCAATACAAATTGTAAAATATGGTCCGGACAGTCTATTCTCCAGAATATTGCTTACAATATTTAGAGCAATATGCTTCGAAAGAAATATTCGTAATAGGATTAATTCTCGGTCAGGTAAGCCAAATTATCTTATTAAATATTAATGAAGAAGTATTCCTACAATATTTCATTACTGTGCATGTAGCCAATGAAAATTTGTATATTTCACATGCTATAACAGTGTAACTTTAGTACTTATCAGTATAAATCATAATCTTTAGAAACCCTTATAACTTCATTTATACAACTATCTATGCTCAAGTATACTCTATAAAATAAACCATGTACTTAATCAATTAACACCAAGTCAAGCTTTAATCTGTGGTCATAATTTCAAGACAACAAGCGCTCGGGAGAATGTGATTCACCTGGCTCGGACACCCGACGAGAAAAGCTCAGAAAATGTATCAGAAGCAAGTTATGAGTTGGACAAAGAATCAAAGACACTATTGAATGTGTCTGAGGCATGGGTTGCCGACCATGCTAAACATGTTACTAGAATGCTTCCTGGAGGCATGTTTGTTCAAGGTAAGAAGGCATCCGTTTTGAAGAGATCCGTTTTAAATAAACATCATGAACAAAGTTCACTTAATATTATTATTAGCTTATGCACATCATGTGTGATTTGCATGCACATTATGGATATGGGTTTTTATTACACAACAAGATTTTGTTGCATTAACTAATGACAATTTTGTTTGGAGCTCACACCAACTTATTTAATTATTTCAGGTATCTTCATTACAAGCGATGAAGACATATTTGAGGACCCAAATAGTTTCAGTAAAGTGAAATCTGTTGTGAATCACTTAAACAAAGTTATGAGCGCCAATCAGTATATGTTTGGTAACTGTCCATATTCAAATGAAAGACTTATATTACATATGTCTACAAGTACAAAAGTGCTTACTTGTAAGAGCATTGAAGTAGGTATGCCTGTCAAGAGCACAGTTATCAAACCCGTTGATTGGAAGTTCTTGCCCAAAGCCCAGCAGTGGCAGAGGTTAGACTGCTACTACGAGTTTGATGATGTCTACCCTGTGATCGTGAAGAAGAGTGGTATATCTGTTAAGCAACAGTTTCAGGTAGCCTATATTAATATTTCACTTAGAGAGATGACTATTCAATATTCAAATTAGTTACAACAATTTGATGTTGTTCTTACAATATCAACCGATAAAGAAATATAATGCATTTATTGTGTAATTTTGTTGTTAACATGTCCACTATATATTTTCAGCAAATCCTGGAGTCAGCTCACAAAACAATTGAATCCAGCATCATGTTCATAGACGGTGAACTTAAAGATAATGCAGAGGTGCTTGAACAACTCTTTAAAAAGAAGAAATCTAAGGGTACTTCCAAAATGCAGCAACAAGAACTACCCAAATCAATGAATGTTTCTTTATTTGTGCCATTTGTAAGTGAAAACAATGCAGTATTATTATTTCATTGTTCTCTCATCTTTGATGCATTGCATTATTTGTTATGCATGGCATTCATGTATTAATTCCTTAGATTGAGAGATGAATGCATTATTATGTTTAGTTCACTTATGTTATTTATGATGAATAGTAAAGGAAATAGTTATTGTTTTTAACTATGCACTAAAATAAATTAGTCTCATCAGAACAAATGCAAACACTCATCAACATTGGAATTCCACTGTTGACATACATATTAACATTTCTACAAAATTGTTTCAGGAAAACTCTCTACCTGAAACAGTGGAATACTTGGAATGCGATGGTAGCATACACTTCAGTGGGGTGGTATCTTCAAGCGTGTTCTTGTACCCCAAGGCGACAGTTAGCGAAACTATTGCAGCGGTTAAACAAGACATAATAAGGTCTTTAGCATCGAGGTTCACAATGCACTGTGATGCTTTGATTGATGACAATTTACTTCCAGAAGGTAAGAAATAAATAATTATTAAAGTAGGTAATGCATGTAAGGTGGAACTAGTTGATATTTTTTTCATACAAATTTCAGGTGGGGGGGGGGGGGAGGAATTTACTCTACTGTTTGACATAACTGTTGTTTGTTTAACTGTTTCTTTGTTTGAGTAAAATAAAAAGTTATGAGCCAACTTTTTTTTGATAATGTTTTCGCAACTGAAAATCGGCACACAGCATTATGCTGAGTGGAAGCCTTCTTGTCACAGTCATGACGTGCAGCTGTCGAATATTTGTTATGTTTATATTGTTGTTTTTTAATTTGTATGCACGTAAATAAGTAATAAAAGAAGTTTAAAATCTCCAAAACAAAGTCGCCACCGACAGATCAATTATAGAAGAGTTCAATAAACTTGAGTTGTAATTGATTTACGCAGTGGTTTTTTACGAAACTCGATTTTCCAATGGACATTTCGTAATTTTAAACGCGCTGGTTTTATTAAAATAGTTCGGTGTTTGTGTGCGTGCGAACTTTATTTAGGTAGGTATTTATTTATTAACTCATCTTCACTATCATTACAGGAATTTCTTAATTCAATAGTGTGGCCATAATTACAGTTTTGTTATTTACCATAACATATTCTGTACATTGTGTTTTTTGTGAACTCACTCGGAGAGCAAGTAAAAAGATCTATGATGTCTGCTACGTCATTAAGTACACGCAAAGTACGCGTTATAGAGGCTTTACCCAGTAGATTGGTCCTACTACTGGGAATGCTGGGAATGCCAATAGCCGTGGACGTCGCCTTCGAAATTCATAATTGTCGGGCACACACAGGTTTATTTGAAAGTCAAAGTCAAATCATTTATTTCAATTAGGCACAAAAAAGGCACTTTTGAACGTCAAAATGTACAAAAAAATAATAATAATTGATTCTAGTCATCCCTTCCAAAAGGTAGTTTTCGTATGGAGAAGAATGGGCAAGAAACTCCACCGTTACTCTTTTAAAATGTTTTCACAATATCTTGTATACTTACATTCATTATATAATTATATGTGAAGACGATGCACGGGCTGCACCTAGAATAAGATTACTATACCATAGGTAAAAAGAATGAAAAATGACGGAGTGACAGATACATTAATTATGTGATAGATGCATGGTGCTCACATATTTACAAACATTGTAAATTGCTTTTAATATACCTGGGTTTGAAGTCTTGCCACACAATAATTTATAAATATAGGTAGCAAGAGCTATGTCCCTCCTTGTTTTGTATCCCACCATGCCTATAACAAACAAAGTTGGATACTTACATCAATGGATAAAATGGATATTATACTTACACCATATCATATCACCTTAGGTACAGAAATCACGAAAATGTATTTTGTAAAAGTTGTATACGCTCCATGAGACTCATGCGGTGCCCATATGATTTAAAACTTTCTGCTCTTCTTAGGACGAAACCTAGGCTCCTATAGGCTTTTTTACAAACATTTACGATGTGATTACGAAATGCCAGACCCGAGTCGAGGCGTACTTACTCCTAAATCACGCACCGTTTCCGTTCTTTTTAATAACGTGTTGTCCACTCTATAGTCATATTCCTTGGGCATTTTCCTCCTACTAAAAGTTATTACGGAACACATTGACGTATTAAACACCAACTTATTATTTTTTTCCCATTAAACAACCCTGTCTTCCTACAGGAAGAACTGCAGCAAAAGGCTTTGCTCTTTCACAGCTAATAGTAATATTAGATCGTCAGCAGACCAGACCAGAACTAGACGTGCGTGTGTAGACTAGTATCTTACGGCTCGTCACTGATACTATCTCTGTCGGAGACGATGCCAGGTGATACTTGGGACAAATTAAGCTACTTCAATGTAACTCCCCCCCCAAGCAACAAACAAACAAGTGGTTTAGAATTAACGACTAAATGAGCTCATCTCAGCATAAGTACTATTTTATTGAATCAAGTTTTTCTAACTGAACAGACAGCTTTGCCGCTGGGGAGTTTGTTGCGCCACTTCTTCCCAGCTAAAGCACTAAGAAGTGGTGAAGGGTCGTTTTAAGGGGTCTGTCTTATGTAATTTTGACCTTCGAAAAGTGCTGATGCTCAACCTAGTTTAAATACATGACTTTTGAATTTGAATACAGTGCGTTTTTTGGCTACGCCCCCCAGTGAGTTCAAGGCCGCGACTAGTTCAACCTTAAGGGTAGGCAGCACATATTACACAAGTAAAAGGCTACCTTAATGGCGCTTTTGAAAAATCTTAACTTTATCAGTATTGAAAAGCCGCTTTTCAATACAGATAAAGACGTCATAAGCACAATTTTATACTTTTTTCTTTAAAATATGAACAAAAATCGATTTGCAGTAAGATTTGAGATTAGTTTGATTTATTTTACAGAAAAGGTATGTTTCAACGAGCCGCCACGCCGCGTGCTAGTCCCCGTGGGAGCCCTATACCTCTGTGATTACCTGTTTCCTGGCGAAGCACCCGCCGAGGCCCTGCTCTCAGTGCGAGAGTTGTTAGACCTGCAAATTACAGAGGCCGATGTCGTCTGCGATGTGGAAACACCTGCTGGTAAATATATACGGTCCCATGTTTAAAGATTTTATAGAAACAAGAAAGAAACTACTAATTATTTTGTCTTAATCATGTATTTGATAAATCAATCACTTATTTTTTTCTCCAGTGTAACACAATATATTCAGTTATTGATGACTTAATCCTAGCAAGCAATTCTTATACAAAAACTTGATACTCAAGAATGTCCTTCGTAGGGGACTTTTATTATTTTGTAATAATTATTTAAGTACCTATTTTTATAAACCGCCATTTCTTTCCCAGATACATCTGAATTCGATGCGTTAGACAGGGATGCGAGCAGCGAAGAGCTTCTGGCGACGCCTCAGGAAGCAAGCCAGTTTATGTATATCACAGGCATTTGTTTTGCCATGTTCGTTCTTATTGTCTCCATCATCATTCACTACTATGACGGCATCGCCGAAGTTTTCAGTAAATTCTTATCTAAATTTACCTTGAAATAATGTATGTATTCTATTTATGTAAAAAAGTGAAAGCTTAAAAGACTTATTGTTGTTGTGAATGACTTGTGTAAGGTTCGTTGTTTTAATTTCTTTTGCGTAACAGATTATAATTTTGATTTATTATGAGAACCAATTATTTAACACTTATTTTTATGTACAGACTCGTTGTGTAATTTGAACTGTCGGATTTTAATAAATAATTTTTTTTTACTCTATCTCAAGTTTTGTTACGTCTAATTGCTTATCTTCCTTATTTTATAATTTAACTCGTAACATATAACATTAAAAACTACATAAACAAACAAAAGATAACTAGCCAAATACGGATCGAACATACAATACACATGTTACGTTCAAAAGTTAATTAGAAGTTACAAATTCAGATAACTTATTCAGTACACAATACAATTTCGCCGCTAGTTGCGATAAGACATCATCTTAGCACCTCACTCTCTGCCCTAGTCACTTCTTAAGGTTGGTAAAATATACAGACTTTACGGGTTCAAAACTTAGGTGTGAAAAGTGCCTAAAAATAAAATTATTATTGCTATTTGAAGCTATGAAGCAAAAGGAGTATGTAAGCATCGCGCGTATTAAGTAGCGTTCTGTAGTTTCTGCTTACCCCCATAGGTAGACGTCGTGAGTTTATGTATGCTTGTATTTATGGAGTTTTAGCCCATATGTATTTTTATAATGTTAGCCCTCTTCTTATGTACCTATTAACCAGTGTACCAGTGAACTAAAATGAACTATTTATGTACATAACTACAAAAAATATTTTAAAAAATGCCTACCAGGCATTGTTTATTGATTTAGTTGCGCCATCTGTTGTAACAAAGTAATAAAACTACGTCCAATAACAGATGGCACCCATGCCACACGGCATTGCAGGGTTAACACATTCATGTCTCTTTTTTGTGGCGCTAGTGTAACGGCTGCATGCCAGTGTTAGAAAGAGAGATCCGATTGTTGCCAAGACACATGAATGCTTCATTCATACATGTACGATTTGATAGTGGGACCAGTGACACTATCTACGGTGGGTATGCGCAGTGCGCTCATCGTAAGTTAGTCATGCTCATACATAGCTACAGCGTTGTATGGGTTTTCATTGAGTGAGTTTTATTACTGTCGTGCAATGGTGTTCTAAACTTACGGCATTGTGTTGTGTTTATTCTGCCGAATTCATAAGTGACAGCGAGTAGTTGTGATCGTGAAACGATGAGGTTGTACGATATCGATCGTATTGCGTGATTAATTATTCAGTAAAACCGGTTTAATGCGAGTGTGATACGCGATAGTTAGCTGCAAGAATACTTTGTTTACAATGGCATTTTCACTAAATAAATTGAAGAACATTTTGAATACGAATCGGGACAGTCAGCTGGCCGGCAGTGGTAGTTTGGAACCGGAGATAGGATTCAAGTTGGCCTTGCATCCAATCAGTAAAAATTTATATGTGACCGTTATCGGCGCCCGGCACCTTCCGTCCTTGTTTGGGTTGAGTCGCGCCCATGGATACCTTGTTAAGGTAAGTTTCAACCATTGTTTACACTAAATGCTTCAATATAAAATACTACCAAAATGCTAGGCCATAAATAATTGATTTTCTAGAGTTAAATTACCAAAGATAGAAAGACAATATTATTGTAAACTTCCGAAGGAATTTATCTTCTGTGACTGAAAACAAAGGTAAACTTTTAAATAGGGTAGTTAGGTACTAATTAAGAATAATAAAGCTACCTACCTAGCCTACCTACCTTATATCTACCCATACCTATCTTCTTTATTCTTATACTAGATCTACCAATGATATCACTAATATCGTTGATGTCGTTAATTAACAAATGTAAACCATGCATACCTTGGTGTTTTCCTCCATAATGAATAGGCTATCAGCTAACATTAGCAGGCAAGACGTATAGTCTATGTTAGCCGGTAAACAAATAGGTAAACAAGTAAAGTTCTACCTTGTAAATTGTAATAGAAACAGGCCACAACACAGATCTCACAAACCTGTTAGGCTCACAGGCTTATGAAGTTAGGTAATCTGTTACATAACGAGGTTAACCAAATAACCTTACGTCCTGATCCACGAAATATTGCTGCTTTGAAATTTTAAAATAGTTACCATCTAGAAACCTAATACCTACCTAGGTAGCAAATAACCACCAAATCCGAATTCTGAATATGTACCTACTGCAACTCTTAATTAAATTTGTCCCAAAAATAATGTTTTGTCCACCTACCCAATTTATATGTCATTCAATCACTAACATTCCCGCATTTTTTTTTAAAGTATGATCTTTCCTCCCTTTATTCGCTATAAGCTATAGGGCAAATTCTCAAAACGGCAATTTCTCAGGGCAAATTCTTATAATGGCAAATTCGCATTTTCGCTTTCCTGCAATGTTGCTGTGGAGTGAAATATCTGTGCGAGTGATTTCGCGAAAAGGGACGTGTATTACAGGAAGCTGGGGCAGTGCGCTCTATTTGATTTGATCAATGAGCGCGTGCGGTGCTAGAGTTGGCGGTCAGAAACTACCTTGACGAGGCCCTGCCCCTTTTCGGACCACTTGCGTTTAAACCGAATTGTCGCTATTTTATTTACTGTGAACCCCATGTAACTGTTTCGCGTTCTGTATAATATTTCCAATTGGTTCATTTAAGACTTGTAAGAATGGTTTACAATAAAACGAGCATGTTTACACTAAAAACAACTTTTGTTATTTTCATACTTTGAAATCACAAGCAGGTACTTACCTAATAAGTCATAATTTAGTTATGATAAGCCTATTGTCTCCGCTCTCCCCATAATTGAACAAAAATAACTGCCTTCAATATAAATAATGCATTTTAAATGCTAAATACAATTTTCATCAAAAATAATTTATTCTTCGTTACGAAAAATCATTTCCAAGAATACCTGAATAAATGTTTCTTATGGTGTATCCAAGGTGAGATGTCAGATGTTGCACATCATATGCCACGGCTTTAAGGCACACTCGTTTTTTTTTACAATCAAAGTTACTGTCTGAAGCGGCGTATAGACTGCGTTAATTGACCAAGCAGTGACACGTGCATATTCTTTGTTAATCTTGCAATTAAAAACAGTACCCATCTGTGCGTCATACGCGCGCTGGTCGCTGACACTGCGTCTACCTACATTACATCTACTGTTTAACATCCGTTTAATTGTTTTCCTAATTGAAGCCAACCCGGCGTTACCGCAGCAAACTCGTTCGTTTATCTGCACTGAACAGATATTAAGGCGAAAACTGCAGCTAAGTCGGTGATGTAGTGTTTGTAGGTGCCAGTAGCGTAGCCAGGCCTTGGGTTACCTACGTAGCGCATATCTAAGCAGAGCTAGATTAGTAAAATGTTATGTAAGCCAGTCCTTGGATTGGGTAGAGCACATCTAAGCAGAGATGGGTTTGTAAATTGCAATGTAAGCCAGGCCTTGGGTTGGGTGGAGAACAATCATCTAAGAGAGCTTGATTCGTAAAATGCAATGTAAGCCAGGCCTTGGGTTGGGTAGAGCACATCTAAGCAGAGCTGGTTTCGTAAATTGCAATGTAAGCCAGGCCTTGGGTTGGGAAGCGAGATTCGTAGAATGCAATGTTAGCCAGGCCTTGGGTTGGACAGCGTACATCTAAACAGAGCTGGATTCATAAAATCCACGGTAAAATCCAATGAAAACCAGCTATATAGGTAATTACGCAACACATTTTCGTAAACGATTACGACTAATCTGTTTCATTTTGACAGTTCAACAGCATTCATTGAGTTACTTACCTACGTTGTTGAGCGGTTTTTTTTCGAACTCATGAATCAATCTGTTTCAAAATGATTAATATTCTGATTGATCTTTTGTTACGCAATTAGGGTACTGGTCTTGGGTTGGGTAGCGCACATTAAAAGTTGCAAGTCGGCTCACCGTCACCTAAACTTTGATGCTGGGACAACCATCACCATACATTTACAAAAATTAGGTATTTCTACAATATCTATTTAAGTAGATATAGGTATACCAAACCACAACATAACAGTTTCGGCACACGGCTCTAGTTTTCCGAGGGTCTCCGGTCTTTAAGACTTGCCTAAGTTGTAGTAAAGGTAATCCATCAATTTGACACAAATTGTTGATGACATTACTCTGCATTGGTATCCAATCTAGAAATCGCTCATGGAACCACACGAACACGACAGTATTGTTTTATTCTATGTTTATGATTGGCACCGTGTGTGAAAATACATACAGTCAGAACTCACCCCTTTTTTCCCAAGGGGTAAGGGTAGGTCGCAACTACACTAGGCGTCGTGTTACAATCCTTACCTTTATTTACCTCTTCTCTTTCCTATTTCGTTCATGTTCATGCATGCATTTATTGTTTTTATATTAAAACTAGATTTTGCTCGCGGCTTCACCCGTGACGGAAAAAATCGTATGGGAACGTACAGTACGGTCTACCGGGGTTTTCATATAACTATAGATAGTGCAGTCCACGACGACGCGCCCCGCTCCGTTCCGTACTAAAGTACAGCTTACACTTACAGCACAGTAATCGCGGAGAGGGGCACGTCGTCGTGGATTGCACTATCTGTATTGGTTTACGCGGCATACGCCAGTAAAGCTGCCAGTCTGCATGATTTTTTCCGACCTTCGTCATATTTCAGCCAACTAACACGAAACCTTTTTTTACCCAGGCATCATCCCTAATAGGAAAAATCCCTGGAAAAAATCACCTTTTTTACCCAGGCGGTAAAAAAGGTGATTTTTGCCTAAAAAAAAAAGAAGTTCGTTTTAGTCCGTCAGTCAGATAATAAAAAAATATTAGACACCTATTTTTTGCTTTATCATATTAATAAATAATGGCTTAGATAAAGAAAGATAAAGAAAGAAACGCATTAAAGTTGGGAAGTAGGGGTCGCTATGTCACAAGTATAAAATCTACATACTCGTGACGTCATGGCACATTTTAGCTAACTGTAGGTATTTCCGTAATCTGGATAAGGTAGGTAGTCATTATCCCTAAAACGTTCCTCATGAATCACTCCGCCCATTGGTGAAAATTGTATGAAAATCCGTTCGGTAGTTTTTGAGTTTATCGCGTTCAGACAGACAGACAGACGTGGCGGGGGACTTTGTTTTATAATAAATAGTTGTGCAAAAATAATAAATGGCCTACCAATGGACATCATGTGAATAAACATTGATGTTGTAAGCCAGCCATATGCCTGTCTTTTTTAATGCGTCGATATTTTTGGCACGCATCAAATAATTTGATAGGATGTTTGTTTAAATGAATGGGTCTTGATAAAACGGATGCCTGTTTATTTTCTTCACAACAAACAACAACTACTGTTATACGTAGTCAGCATTGAAAGTCCATTAACACAGCAGCAAAATATTCAATTAAAATCGAAACAGAAGTGAAATTTAACAAACACCAATTTACTCTTAGCTAACATTTGAAAAGATAAAAAGCAGTTTATCAAATCGTTTCGTGTTAATTTTGTCGTCGATACCTATGTAAATATGACAGTATTAATGAATTTTTTGCTGATCATTCCTAAAATAATGTTTACCAGCGGAAAAAGAATTTGTGTGAAGCTGAACGATGCCCGATTCCGGTCATTAATTTTGTATAATTTCTAAAACTAGTTAAATCTTAATTAATTAAGGTGCTCATTGCTCATATAAATGCATCCGGTGCGTAAAAGAACCAACGCAAGTAAAAAAAAACAAGAGTTTCTTTTAAGAGCCCTAGTTAGGTACGTTGGTAAAAAATAACCTAAGTAGGTACCTAGTCATTTCTGTAACATTGTTGATTGTGGTGGATGTTATCAGTTACTTCGTGCAAGTATGGTTAGCATTTTTATTAAAACCATAAAATGTATCAATAACCGATTGTCTCGTCCATGAATTAACAATGCAGTAAGTAGAATGGATAGGTAGGTATGCATGTCGTGAAAAACTACAAAAAGCAACATTCAGCTTTAAAATTAAACAACTTAATCATCAATTTGCAGCCTGAATTCTGTTCGAAGCTTAGGTAAGTAGGTATGTAAAATTTGGAAATATAATATCAATACAAAGTGCCTTGGAAAACACGCTATGCTGTTGTTCCCGGCTGTCATTCGTGGATCGTTGACGTCGTCAGAAGCCCGAAAGTCTGACAACCAGAGGTATCGTATTAAAGATAGTGCAATCCACGACGACGCGCCCCACTTCGCTCCGCTCCGTACTAAAATATACAGTAATCGCTCCCCGCCAAATCCGCGCCGTAGTCCCTCAAGGCTCCGTGCTCGCCCCGCTCATGTTCTCGCTTTTCACAAGCGACATCCCCAAAAGCAATACGTCACAGTTGGCTCTGTTCGCAGACGGCCATATATTGCAGGGGCTATAGTCAGAACCAGATGTTCATATACCTACAACGGGCTGTCAATAACCTTGGCGCCTGGTTTAGGAAATGGAGAATCGAGGTGAATCCCGACTAAAGTCAGGCGGTTTTATTTATTAAACCGCGATCTAGACCCCCTCACCTCCCCCGACCTCTCACCTTGTTAGGCAAGCCTATCCCTTGGGAGAAGCGAGCCAAGTACTTGGGAGTCGTCCTCGACCACAACCTCAACTTCACAGAGCACATAAAGTCGGTTCGCTCGCGGGCCGCTTTCGCTCTCAGTAGACTATCTTATATCGTAAATGCACGCAGCAAGTTGTTACTTAAGTGCAAATTTCGCATCTACGCAGCGTGCATCCGCCCCATCATGACCTACGCGGGTGCTGTCTTTGCACACACATCCCCCTATAACATCCATAGGATGCAGACGGTCCAAAACAGATTCCTTAGAAAAGCCACAGGCGCTCCTTCTTATGTCAGAAATATCAACCTCCACGTCGACCTTAAAATCCCCACCATCCATCAGTTCCTAAAACGCATGTCCAAGCGTCACTTTGACTCCGCCGCCAATCACCGCAACCCTCTGGTTGTTGAAGCGGCCAATTATACCCCCTCACTTATTAGTCGTTTTCGCCGTCCGAGGCATGTCCTCTCCTACCCAGACGACCCCACCACACTCCTCCAGGAGAGCAGTAGGGCCACCAGTGCAGTGCACAAATACACCCGACACCCATCGTACCGACCTCGCCGCCGAGGTTCTTCGCGATCGCGACCCTCCCGAGTAAATAATACTCCCCCCCGACCCTTGTCCGATGAAACGCCAGCCCGCGCCGCAGCTGAGCGCGTAGCTTTAAATTCCCCTGATAATAATAATGATCTATCCTTGATCCAGCCTGTCCCATCTTGCTGTCCTCCCCTCAGCGACGCCCTAAGCCGAGGTTCGTACCCCACAGGGGGTGCCCTTAGCGAGCGTTCGCCTAATTTTAATTTAGAATAGTTTTGCTCCTGGCTGGAGGCTTTGAGTGTAGTAAGCTTAAGGCAGCCACAGGACAGTCCGGTTAAACAGGAAATACCTTAGTGGTATACATGCGAGATGCCATAGTTTAAAACAAAAAAAAAAAAACACAAATCGCGGAGTGGGGCTCGTCGTCGGCGTGGATTGCACTATCTGTACCCGGTTACTGGGTTGTGGATGTCAGATAGGCAGTCGCTCCATGCAAAATACTGGTATTCAGCTGCATGCGATTAGATTGGAAGCCGACCCCAACATAGTTGTTAAAAGGCTAGGCAGATTGATTGATTGAATCATTACTACGAAGAAGAGGAATAAGCCTGCCATAGTCCCAGCAGACCAATTCATAGGTATAACCCAAGTCCGTATCTTCCGCATGCTTTTTGCATCACCCACATCACAGAAAAGTTCTTGGACCGACGACTTGAAGGTGGGTACCTTCTAGTCGTCGGTCCCAGAACTTTTCTGTTCTCAATCAAGGAATCGTCTGCATTAGCCATAATTTCTGGCTGCTAAAGCTGCGAGCTATTAGACACTAATAGGTGTATCTAGTTAAGTGTTATCATCAGTCTAAATATTTAAGGAAAAGTCAATGGCACTCATTACGCTATCGTCGATAAGTGCGACCAACGTTATGAGCGTTTTATCTGCCATTTTTATCAATAAAAGTCACCAGTTCTTGTTATGGCATGGTTATCGTCCCTGTTATCTTTCTGCTATGCACCTGAAATCATTGTTATGTACTTATCAAATTCGACAGGCATGCTATTTCTCTTTAAATTCAAACATAAATAGGTATAAACTTATTTGAATTTCTTTTTTTGCGAGTAACACAAATGAACTTGATCAAAGTTTATTTGAATATCTGACTTTCAGGGAGAATATGCGATGGACTTTCGATTATACTTAGGTTTTTGAATAAATGGCTTCAGCTGAAAGTAACAATTCAAAAAGTAAGACTTAAATACAATCTGCTTAGGCTAGTGACCTTGAGTAGTTAGTTTGCGTGTTCTGCACTGAGCTCACGCAACGTGTCGTACATCCAGCCAGTAATAGGACCCACCCATCAAGGAGCGCTGTCCCAAATTAGACGCATTATTAATTTATTATATATAAAACAAAAGGTATTATAATAAAACACGTAAACAAAAAGATCATAATACTTAATATAATTATTTTTCCCGCATTTACTCTCTTTTCCACATCTTTTTTTAAATTAAAATATTCCTATATTATGTTATGAAGAAAATGCTCTAATTTAACATATTATATTTTTTCCAAATCATTAACACTACTCGTTTAGACGTGATTTTCTGTATAAAATCGTTAAAAGTTGGTTAGCGTCGCCTTAAATGGCTAATAGAACCAAACGAACGTGGGTGACTACGAAGGAATAAGTTAAACTGGTAAAAGACCTTTGACAAATTGTTCAATTTTATGGGGTTTATTGAATCACAGGCAAATTTTCATATCATACGTATTACCCTAAAGGGCAATAAGAAAATATTGAGAATTTTACGGGACAGCAACTCCTAATTTTCCTTTAGGCATATCGAATTACATTAGGTACAGCTACATTATAATGAAATGATTTAAATTGGCGTTGACATGTTCTAAGTAGGTAGTTTTTTAAGTGCTACAAGATCTAATGTTACTATTTCTATAAAAGCATTCAGTGCTTATGTAGAAATAGTACAAAGAGGACAAAGCGCAAAACTTGTGTATAACAAAGATTGATCAATTCAATCAAAGATCAATTAAAGTTTGATCAATTAATCACAAGTCAGCACAAGTCGGATATCATATCAATGAAAGCTTGACATCATTAAAATTGATTGAACCCAATTTTAGGTATCTAAGTAGGTAAAATCATTCAACGAAATAAATTATTTTATTTTAATTAATAAAACTGCGCGCCCGCTTGGTGGACTACGACGCACACCCTTTCACAGAGAGTGAGGGAGGCCCAGGGAGGCCTGTGTTCCAGTAGAGGGAACATAATAGGCTAATTATGTAATTAATAATAGCTAAGTTGACTTCAGCTAATTAAACATGTAATTATTAATTAATTTGGATATTGTAACAATAGCCAATACGTTTTGATGCTGGAATTAATTATTGGCAGTCAGACAATAATTGAATCATCTCGTACATGTAACGAGAGCCTCTGCCTAACCCTTTGGGGAATACAGGCGTGATGTTATGTAAAAATGTCGTTAGTCTTGAGGCCGCAAGCGTGACTGCTGAGCGTGGGGTCCTCAGGACAGCCAAAGTGTGCTTCCACTGGGTAATTCTCAGCAGTAGCATTTCTACTAAGGCCTAGATTTGTAGCGGTTAATGGCAGAAGTATCGACTCTCATAAAAGATATAGGTACCTACATAATAATTATCTTGCCTAATCCTTCAGGAAATTCAGATGTGATGTTATGTACTTATGTATACGGTCCCAGTTATTGAAGGTACCTATATTTAGTATTTATACAAAAAGGTAGGCACTAATCAGAAGATAATTATTTATTTTAAGAAAACTACATGATTTCCTTGAATAAAAACCTATTAAAATAGAGGCTCTTCGCCGGCTGAGTGTTGTTGGTACAAATATACAGAGATGGGACATTAATTTAAATTCAATTTGCTGGTAAAATGACCGGGGTTAAATGGCTTGACTCCGAATTCCTGAATGGCTTGTGTGCCAAAGGCAATCAATAGGTTTCTATTTGTATTGCTATAGTTTGAAGCGATGTTTGTAGGTAGGGTAGACTGGGTACGTTTGTGACAGGGTACGGTTGTGACAAGCGCAATATTAGCGAAACTATAAGGAATACCGGGCAGGGTGTAAGGGGAGATAGGAGCGCCATGCGGGTCTGAACGTGTTTCACAGTATTGCGTCAGCCAACGCGCGACGTTGACGTTAGCAAAGGCCCTCATTACTTTTTATCGGTTAAAAGTAAGTATTTTTATTCGATTTCTTTTAATGATTGTTGTTATATGTGTACAGCTACAGTAATGAATGTTCTTTTTCATTTATAGTTAAACATTAGTGGTTTAATAGCAGTGCTTACTTTGTACGTACGTTATTTTATATTGCCATAGTGATTGTTTTTAGGCGAAGGAATGCTTTGGGTACGGTTGTGACCAAATTTTTGGGTACGGTTGTGACAATTTTTTTTTCGCTTTTAGATACCAAGAAAATGCATAAGAAAAACGGAAAGAGTTAAATGTGAAATAGAAAAATATGAAGAAGCTTATACAGAAGTGAAACGAGGAACATTATTACGGAGAGCTGCAGAAATGCACGAAGTTAAAATCGCATGTCTTCGTTGTGAAACATTCGAAAACGCGATGAATCTGGCGCGGACCACAATAAAGACAGCAATAATATGTATAGTAATTATTATAATTATCATATGTCGTAATTGTGATGACTCTGACTAGATCTTCAATTTATTATTTTTCTAAATTAAAAATTAAATATGGACATTTCTTCTATTTTTTTATGCTTTATGTTGATACAATACACAAATGTTTGATTTTTTCAAAGAAGTTGATTGTGATATAACTTTTATTAGTGATTTAGTTTGTATTTTGTCATTGTTACCGTATTGTATGATTAGAATTTTTTAGTTAGCTTTTTGGACTGATTTTAATTTATGACTGATTAAATTACTAGTTATAAGCAATCAGACTGCTATATGAGGATTTATTATAATAGCTACCTGTAGATGCTAAAGTGCCTTATTACTTACTTATAAATTTGTTACGTAAACGTTAATTATTTCGAGAAGAATGGCTATTTTGTGCAATAAAGTGATTGATGACAATTTTGGTGTATTTTTGAACCTGTCACTACCGACCCCAAGTACTGTCACAACCGCCCCTGGGGTGTGGTCGGTTGTGACATTTTCTCTTTTTTTTCTAACTTGCTCCTGTGAGTTAACCATAGCACTTAGAAACACAATTTTAGTATTTATACGTAGGCAAATGTACTCTTCACAAAAGAAAACTTATTTTGTACAGCTAATTGCCACACTGACAGAATTTTTGGTCGTCAAATGAAAATTGTCACATCCGTACCCAGTCTACCCTACATATGTAGGTAAGTATTTTCACTAACATTCTAACCGCAATCAGTACCCTAATTACGTAATGCAAAATCAATCCGAATCTGAATCGTTTTGAAACAGATTACTAATCCATTGCTCCGTAAGTTCGAAAAAAAACTGCAGAGCAACGTAAATAACGCAATGAATGTTGTTGAACTGTCAAAATGAAACAGATTTGTCTTTATCGTTTACGAAAATATGTTGCGTGATTAGAAAGCTGGTCTAGGGACTTGATCGATGATTCTTCTATACTATTGACAGTTTCGGTCACTAAGACCCTTGTATGTAAAACCCTTTGGTTGATAAAACATTCAATGTGGGTAATGTCTAAGGGTCGACCGAGACCGGTTTTTCGTTTTCGGCTGAGACCGAGAGCCGAAACCGAGAATAGATAAATCGTGAAAAAAAAAATGCGCTGATTGCATGTATATTTAAGAGTGTAAGAACTAGTTCTAATATTCAAAATTAAAAAAATTAACCATTAAAAAAAGCAACGTTTTCATCCTTCAAAGAGTGTCGCCTCTCGTCGTATAACTGACCAGCAGGCCTAACATGACACACGCGACAATTACTCGCTCTCGCGTGAGTAATTTTTGTCTATTTCGGTCACTTTCTCGTTTTCTGACAGCACTTCCATACAAAATAGTCGACTCCTCCTGTCAAAATTGATGTTTACTCGACAATACCTTTTTTTTTTCTTTTTTTTGGGTGGGAAATCATCAAATGACGTCTCCCGCTAGGCTAGGCTAGGCTAGGCTAGGGGCGTGAGGGCGCGAAATTTGCCTCTCCCTCACGCGTTCCGCCTCCTTCTTTGCGAGCATTACTGCTTCGCAGAAGGAGGTGACGGCCTCCCATGCCCTCTCGCTCCGTACCATGGCCTGGACCAGGGCCGGACGCGAGAGATCCCCGCCACCGATCGCCTCCACGAGGACACGGCGGTGCTCTGCCCAAGCCGGGCATACCTCCACCGTATGCTCCACCGTGTCCTCCGGGCGATCCACGCAGTGATGACACCCGGGCTTTTCCTCCCGCCTTATCCGAAACAGGTACCTCCCGAAACAGCCGTGTCCGGTGAGGACCTGCGTCAGGCGGAAGGTGAGGACGCCGTGGCGCCTCTCCAGCCACTCCTCAAAGAGGGGACTTATCGCCGCAATAGTGGTGTGTCCAGCACTGGGTTGCGACAATCGCACTCTCCATGACGCCATGAGATCCCGTCGGAGCTCTGTCCGCTGTGCCGCGATTTTTCGCGGCATCGGAGTCAAGCCCCGGCGTTTCGCCTCCTCGCGCCACTCCCAAATATGCGCGAGGACTTTTGCCTCCAGATCCCATGGCGGCAATCCAGCAAGGAGGCTCGCCGCCTCACCGGAGACCGTGCGGTATCCCCGGACCAGCCGGGTGGCCATGACCCTCTGGGACGCGTTCAACCGGCGGGCAGGCCGCCGCCTCAACGAACGCGCCCACACCGGTGCCCCGTACAGGGCCATGGACCGCACGATCCCCGCGTATAGCCTCTGGCAGGAGGCGTTTGGACCCCCTAGATTGGGCAGGAGCCGCTTCAATGCAGCCCCGGCCCGCTCCAGTCTGGGAGCCAAACGTCGGAAATGCTCCACGAAGTTCCACCGACTGTCGAGGACGAGTCCCAGGTACTTCATCGTCGACTCGACGCCGATGTGAACCCCTCCTACCGTTATTTGGGAACCCGACGGTGGCGCGTTCCGAGGACCATGAAAACACATGGCCTCGGACTTGTGCAAGGCCACCTCGAGTCCCAACTGCTGGATTCTGGCCACGATTGTCGCAACCCCGTGTGTCGCTAGTTCGGCCGCCGCCTGGTGCGACCTCCCCTGCGCCAGGACCAACGTGTCGTCAGCGTAACAAACGACGCTGACGCCATTGGGGAGGTCTGCGCGCAGCACCCAGTCGTATCCGATGTCCCACAGATGCGGCCCCAGGACCGATCCCTGTGGGACATCGCACGACATCTCTCGCCGGTTCCACTCTCCCTGGTGACCGGGGTAGATGATGGCCCTGTCCGTCAAATAGGCCTCGACCACACGACAGAGGTAGGTCGGCATCCGGTGATATACATACCGGAGTGCCTCCCTGATGCAACTCCAGGGCAGGGTATTGAAGGCGTTGGCGATGTCTAGAGACACCGCCAAGACGACCCCACCCCGAGCCACCGCATACCCCGTCGTGAGGGCTCGCACGCGCATGATGGCACCCACCGTGGAGCGCCCCCTGCGGAAACCAAACTGGCTCTCCGCCAAATCCGGCCCCACCCGCACCAGCCGCCCGACAAGGCGGTCTGCAATTACTCTTTCAAAGAGCTTGCCCACCTCGTCGAGCAGCACGATGGGCCGGTAAGCGGACGGAGAGTCCGCAGGGCGCCCCGGCTTCTTGATGAGGACCAGTTTCCCCGTCTTCCAACGAAGTGGGAACTGGCCCCTCTCCATGCATGTGCTTAAGAGCCCCCTTAGTCGAGGCCCGAGAGCCTCTGAGGCCAGGACCCAGGCTTTCCCAGGTAAGCCGTCGGGTCCTGGGGCGGTATTTCTAGGCAGGCATTCAGCCTACGTACCGCCACCCTCATCTCTACCTCGGTCACCTCCGGAGCATCGTCGTCGTCGTCGGCGGTGTGGTCCGCATTGGGCACCGCAGTAGGCGGAGCCATGGGCGGGGAGGCATGTTCCCCTCGTGAAGGGAACAGAGCGCTCACCACATCCCCCACAAGCTGCGGCCGGAGACTCTGCGTAAGCGGGGGAGCCCATGGGCGGAGTTTCTCCCGCACCATTTTGTATGGGCGTCCCCAGGGGTCTCTGTTCAGAGTCTCCAGCGACTCCTCGCGGGCCACTGCCCTGGCCCGCAGGATTTCCGCTTGGAGGGCGGTCTTCGCCGCTCTGTATCCCTCGTACAGCTCCGCCTGAATGGCTTCCGTATCCGGAGGTCGAATACGGAGCCGGCGGTGCCTGGTGTACCGACGGCGCGCAGCAACGCATGCATTGCGCAGTGTCGTCAGCTGTCGCGACCACCAGTACACCTGGCGCGAAGAACGTCCGGGCTGGACCCGGGGCATTGCCACGTCACATATCTCGGACATGGCCTCCCGGAACCACTCCGCCTCGTCATTGATGTCGGCAGGCCTGTCCGGTGATGACACCCAGGCCTGCACGATTGAGGCTTCCAGGAGGAGCTCCCGGTCCAGCTGCTTCAGCGCCCACCGCGGACCACTCGGGGCCTGTCGGACCGGCGCGCTCGAGGTCTGGGCGGAGACGTCAAACCGGATGTACCGGTGATCGGAATACGTCTCCACCCCCTCCATGACGCGCCAGTCAATGACTCGTGGCGACAGAGCGGGGCTGGCGAACGAGATGTCCACCACTGATTCACCCCGTATCCGCACACACGTGGGGACAGAACCCCGGTTAAGGACGACCAGGCCTGTCTCCAGCGCCCAGTCCTCCACCATCCTGCCCCGTGTGTCCGTATACCGGGAACCCCAAGCCACATTCTTGGCATTGAAGTCCCCGTGACCATTGAATGAATGAAACGGAATCTCAAGCCGATGTTGCTATCATAAAAATAATTTGTTTTTAATAACTTGCAACATCGGTTTCTCGTCGCGAGATATAGAAGTGTCAAAGTGCCTTTTTCGAGATATCCCGTCGTTTACGGTCATGTTAGGGATTAGAATGACGTCAGAATTGTAGACAAATTTCGACAAAACGAGATAAAGAGCTTTCTCGTGCTTGTCATGTTAGCCCTGTTATTTTTATGATAGCAACAACGGCTTGAGATTCTGTTTCATTCATTCAATGGTGCCGATTTTCTTGTCACAAATGCCTCTAAACTAGACTAAAAATCAGCAAAATTTAGATTATTCCTGTCAACCGACGATTTTCCATTCTGAAATAGACTAAAGTGACACAACTTAACTATATTTTAGTTTGACGGCACTGAGCTATTATTTTAGTGAAAATGGGAATTTTGCTATTCAGAATTTTACGTTCTTCACCTAAAATGTTGATTGTCTAAGTATTTAATCGCGATTAAAAAATGAACTAAAATTCACACCAACACCTCGAAGGTGCAAAAACAATACTCTTTTTTTTTTCTTTTGCTTATATCTCGAAAACGGTGTCCTATCGCAAAAATAATGAAAATTTCGACCCCCTTTATGAAACCCATAAACCCCTAACACAACATGTAGGTAATATTTTTTCATATTTTCCATACAAAAAACGAAAAATTCCATATAAAACACGTCGTTCCAATATAAATAGTAGTTTAAAACTAAGTATTTTCATTATTAATATATTGTAAAATAAAATGATGACTAAAATAAGTACAATTATGAAACTGCCATGTTATTTTGGAGTTTTTTTTTATATCATAATTTTGTCTACTCTTCTCGTCGTCAAAATCGACGACGAGTAAATACGACTAAATGATAGAAAAACCGGAGATTGGTGCCGATTCTCTTGTCACAAATGCGTCTAAACTAGACTAAAAATCACCAAAATTTAGTTTACTCCTGTCAAACGATGATTTCCCATTCTGAAATTGACTAAAGTGGCACAACTTAACTATATTTTAGTTTGACAGCACTAAGATTGTACTGAGATTTTAATTTAGTGAAAATGACAATTTTGCTATTCTGAATTTGACGTTTTTCACCTAAAATTTTAATTTTCTAACTAATTCTGACCATTTTTAATCGCCACTGAAAATGGTGTGGAATATTATTAGTTGTTATGAACTAAAATTCACACGAACATCTCGACTTCGGGTGCAAAAACGGTACTGTACTGGATTTTTTTCTTTTCTTTTGCTTATATCTCGAAAATGGTGTGTCCTATCGCAAAAATAATGAAATTTTCGACCCCCTATGAAACCCCCATACCCATAATACTCAACACGTAGGTAATATTTTTTTTTATTTTCCATACAAAAAGTGAAAAATTCAATATAAAACACGTCGAGGCTGCCCCCACTGCGCGCCTCCGGCTCTAAAAAGTATGTACCACGTGGAGTCGCAATTGTCAAATTCGATTTAGTTGTGTCAAAATATATTTTTTAATTTAGAGACTTTTTACTACAGAATAGCGTTAAGATTCTCATAGCGAAAAGTAAGGAATTTTAGTGATAGTTTAGTTAGTTTAGTCCGGTGTACAAGAGAATCGGCACCATTATCTCGTGTTGAATTGTCAAAAATCGAGATAACTAAGGTGCCATGTTAGGGTTTGTCGAGAAAACATCAATTTTGACAAAAGGAGTCGACTATTTTGTATGGAAGAGCTGTCAGAAAACGAGAAAGTGACCGAAATAGACAAAAATTACTCACGCGAGAGTGAGTAATTGTCGCGTGTGTCATGTTAGGCCTGCATCACCTTTCTCGTTTTCTTACAGCGCTTCCATACAAAATAGTCGACTCCTTCTGTCAAAATTGATTGGCCGAGCATCTCGGCAACTTTTAGCCGAAAACCGAGAGCGAGATCTCGGTTGAGCCGCTCATTGACATTATGTTATGAGCGGCTCATATTCTCTGATATTAACACTAATGTTATTTGAAAAAAAAAAAAACTAGCAGTATCGGAGACCATAACATTTGTCAGGGTCCATATTGGCTCAACTAAAGTTCTTTACCCGAAATTGTTCTTCCTAACGATTTGTAATCCGAATGATCACTCTTCCTAAAATTTTTCATCCTAAAGTTTTCATTCATACTATTTGTAGTGCTACCGGCGATGTTCATAACACTCATGTTTCCGAAAATTGTAATTAATAATATCATTAATGTAAATATATTTAAACTCCTACTGTTTTTTATCATAACGCTTTTATCCCTAAACATAATTACCATAATATTTTCACTCATACTCAGAAAGAAACATTTACCAAGTGTTATACAAAATATATGTGGGTAGAAGATGATATTTATAGTTTTAATTTGAGGGTTTCTAAACCAATAACTATAGGACTGATTCGGTTCTGGCACAGTTGCACACGTTGTGGTCACAGTTCTAACCTAACCTAAACCAATAATTATGAATAAGACCGATTCGTTTCTGGAACTTGACTGAATGACTGGAGCGTGACTCTGGCTTCCAAAAATACACCAATAAAAGTGATTATTTGAAAGCTATAGCCGCTAATATTAAACTAATTTAATTGAAAAGTGTATATGAAAACATGTATTTAACTACTTGTACCATGGTACTATTATTCTTATTGTATGTTATGTGACAATAAAGTTACGCAAAATTAATGTATATAATACTGATTATTATGAATAAAAAGAAATCTAAACAAAAAGATATGACTTTGAATAATAGTGTAAAAGATGGTTATGTTGAGAAAATATAGGAAAACAAATAAAAGTATAATTGTGAATCAAACGAGCTTACCTGTTAAGCGAAGTCTTGATTCTAATTTTATGAATGGCGATCTGAAATATAATTATTAACAGAGTAGTATTCCTAATACACACCGTCTAACATCGCGTTTTTTAGAGATAAAATATTGCAGATATTTTTTTTTTTTTTTTAAATAGAGTTATCCCCGTCGATGGCAACACATGAAATGTCACTTATTTTAGAGATCCTTTTAAGATAAGGAACAGGCTCTGTTTTTTGTACAGAGTAGTTCCGCATACTTACATTCACTAGGTTTTCCTGAAAGGATAAGTGAATTAGGTAGACTAATTATTGCAGCTTTGGGGCTGTTAGCTAGTGGCGGGTGGGTAATTATATTTCAGATCGCCATTCATAAAATTAGAATCAAGACTTCGCTTAACAGGTAAGCTCGTTTGATTCACAATTTTATTTCATGGCGATCTGAAATATAATTATTAACAGAGTAGATGTTTAGAGTTGTCTGCAATAATTCGGCTAGTTAGTGAATTATCTAATTATAAATATTCTGGTTTATTGAATAGGTAATTTTATTTCCCCGATTAGCCTTATAAGGTTAGGTTATTAAGGGATAATAAGCTATTGTTAATCAGCATAAAAGCATAATCAACAGCAAGTAACCCCACATTGTGTCTCTCTCGATTGATGCCAGCTCTAAGTTGAGGTGCTCTATGTGTTGTCCTGTGAAGGGAAGAATGAATCACTCTCACTTTTTTTTTTTTTTTTTTTTTTTTTTTTTTTTTAGATAAGCCCATAAATTCCATAATGATGTTGTGTATTTATGGTTAATTCCTGCAATTTGTGGGCCGCGTCACGTGGTGTTTCCAGGCGGTCACCCATCCGAGTACTGATCACGCCCGGTGTTGCTTAACTTCGGTGATCTGACGATAACCGGTGTATTCAACGAAGTATGAGCGTTGGCTCATTGGTTAGAATTCAAACCCTTGTATCTTTACCGATAATGGGGCAAAAAGCCCCATAGCTCTACATAGGAGGCCCTCCCATATGGGAGTACCTATCACAGAATCTATTTATTTGTTTGGTATATAAAATGCTACCATTGTTAAGCAAAATGATTCGTTTTGTTTATAGTAACCGAGCATTAGTCACTAGGATAGCATCTATCAGAATCGGTAGGGATTCTTATGTATTTGACGCCTCTACGCCATTGCGGCAATGTTCCTTAATCAATCCCCCCACATGGTCTATGCACGGGTAATTGTGTAACTATTTCATCTTCTTTCAGATTCAGCGACCTGGTAGGGAGGTTTTACAGCTTTAGCTTACGAGTTTGGTTATTGATGTTATTTTGGAAAATAGTGTGTCAAGCACGGAATGAGCTTTGTGCTTGGTCAATTTTAAGTTTTTTACAAGCACCGTTTAATAGGTTAATTTGGCAAAGTTTCGCTTTGTGGCCTCACACAGGTCTCTTACTCTTTTTAATGTTTGTTACCATTTTGGCTGTGTGTCCGGAATAAAATATTTTTCTTTCATAGTTTACATAGAGTGAAAGTGTTCAAAACTATAATTGACATGTGTAGAGCTAATCGAAAATAGTAGGTTCATTTTAGAAGCATAAAATTATGAAACTTCTTTCTCTGACCTCATACTATATCCAAGATTAAATTATGGAATGAGTTATATAGTTAAAGTATGGAGTTGCATAGTTAGCTATAGTGTGCACTTAGTTAGCAGGTAGTTTTAGTGTGCAATAATTTGTAGTTAATTCATTCATGTTCTCTACATTGATTATTTGGTACTTGACCTTGTTCATGTTCTAATCACAATCCATCAATACTTTATCTTCACATCACAATGCGCCCCTCCCCCCCCTCTTTGTTTCTTTGACAATTTTATTTTAGTGATGTAATTATCACTGAAATCTACTATTAAGTATTCAGGCTAGTAGTTGGAATGGTTGAATGTTTAATTAGGTATTTGATTTTATAACCTTTGGGTTAGGTCACCCATCTCTGCCTGGCCCTTTGGGAAATACGGGCCTGATGTTATGTAATGCGACTAAGTTCGCTAATGCTTTAACTTTTGCTTTTACATAGGTATTTGAAGTCATGTGGTTCATGTAAGGAAGACTTAGCAGTAGAATCTAGCAATTCACATAAGTTTGTCGGGTGTTAGATAGCCATCGCCGTCCCGAGCATTTAGGTACATTATGGTAGTATCTTTAGGTATTATGATTTATGGCAGTCTTGTTATTTGTCAAGTAAGTAATCAGGGTAGGTTGATAGGAAATATTGTTTCGGTAAGTGTCATTCACTAATGGTAATTTAGTCAATACAGTTAAAGTATGCAAGGAAGTTATCTGACAATGTATGTAATGAACCCTTTATTGGTTATCCAGTGATGGGAAAGTTCTTGCAGGTAAGAGTGATAGGGGAAATCTTACATCTATCTATTTTGGTATGTTGGACCTATAGGATGAGATCTTACATCAATCTATTTTGGTATGTTGGATAACAATGATTGAATAGTGTACAAATTGTCAGTATTAAGTACTGGAGTTAGTACTGGGAATATTTGTCATTTTTTGCCAATCAAGTGGTGGAATTCTCACTATCCTAGGGGGCTTAGTAATAGTTTTAAGTTCTGGGTGAAACTGAATTTTCTATTTTGTTTGAGTTGTTGTCTTGGAGTGTATATAAGCCGGGTTGTTTTTAAGGTCTACCACAACTATTAATTTTGTTTTCAGTATTGAGTGATTCCTGTTATTGTAGTTAGTTGTTTTAATTTTTTATTTACTATGACATGTTGGATGTTTGAATTTTTTTTTGTTTACTATGACAGATCAGCTCATGTTGTACTAGTTTTACGTTTTTCAATAGAACTGGTAAGTTTTCTTTATTATCTTATGAGTGAGTTTCTTGTGGTTTTAATATTTATTGGTTAATTGTTATTGATTGTGGCTATAAAGTTTTATGCTTGAGTTTGTTAAATGTATCTCTTTGTTTATCAAATAGAGTAAGTAGAAATTCATGTCAGTTAGAGATGATATTACTTTTGTTCTGGTTTTATTTTGGTGGAAGTGAACATTGACATTGTCAGGTATTTTGTTTCTTCGGCCAGGTCAGTCAACAGTTTGTTTTGTGCTTATCTTCTTCATAAGCATAGGATCAGTCACTGCTTTTCCTATGATAGAGATAACCAGTGCAATTTGTTTCTGGAATATGTCAATCCCTTGTTCCCTCTGTTTAGGGGAATCTGGGAGTAAGGCATATGCCTTATGGGTAAATATAAGCATGGAATGGTACTTTGTAGGGGTTTGGTCCATGAGTAATTTGTCATCAGCAATTGTATCATATTAACATAGTATCTTGTACTAGTATTTGAGTGTATGAGTGTAAAATTACACAATTTTGCATTGTTTTTAATTTATGAAATAAATATCATTTATTAGTTTGTATCAGGATAACAAAGTAAGTGCTTAGGTAAATCACTGAGTATCTTGTACACGGTGATTTCTTTTAATTAGGTATATTTGTTTGTTAAAACAGCAACTCAGCGGTGTAGCCATGAATATAAGTATAATGGCGTTTTAATGGGCTGCAGCTGGTGTTTATATCCGTAGCGGGCATGTGTAACATTAGCTGGTAAGAGGTAATCAGTCAAGACAAGGTGTGCTTTGATAATATTATCATCCTTGATGTGACGCTAGATCATGCATGGTCCTGGTTTAAATGCTATGAGCATCTCGTGCTAAGCATGTGCCGACCATGTCAAATATGTGCCAGCTGGCAACGTAGAATCAATGTTGTTAAGAGTATCCCGTACTCGCTGATAACAATCCAGTTGGCGGGGTAGAATCTCTCGCTATAGGGAGTATAATGCTTTTGTAAGTTTATATATAACGCACAGACGATGTGCAGGGTTAAGTAAGGCTGAGCATGTACCCAGTATGTCAAATATGTACCAGCTAGCAACATAAAAACAATGTTGTTAAGAGTATCCCGTACTCGCTGATAACAATCCAGATAGTGGGGGGAATCCCACTATAGGGAGTATAATGCTTTTGCAAGTTTATATTATAACACACAGACGTTGTGCAAGGTTAGGTAAGGCTGTCTCGCAGCCTTCATGCCCATGGATTAAAGCATATAGAACCAACTTTTTACGATATCTTAGCCAAGATCATAGAAATGGGACTTACCTCTTACGACGAGTACATACCAGCATTAGCTATGTAGGTTTACATCGCTCAGTGCATCTCGTGCCGCGTTGGTAGTTTCTCATCCAGCTAGTAACGTGGAATTGACGTTGCTGAAGACATCTCGTGTCGACTGGAGGGGTAATGGTGGCAAGGGCATACCAGCTAGCTATGTACAGCTACAAGCTAGGGGCATCTCGTGCCTCTCTGGCAGCTTCTCATCCAGCTAGTAACGTGGAGGTAACGTTGCTGAGGACATCTCGTGTCGACTGGAGAGATAATGCTTTAACAAGTTTGCAGCACACATGCAATAAGCAGTGTTACTGTCCACCATAGTGCTCATATTATGTAAAACACTGTCAGTATCACGTACAAGGTGGTCAGTTGAAGCCAGGCACTCTCACGCATTAAGGTTGTGGGAGGCCTCAGAATCTAAGTACTTCCAATGTTGGTCAGGACTTAAAGTGCTTCGTGTCGTTGATGAGCGCCGCGGCCGTCTCAGATTTCCAGTAACGATGGACTTAGTACGTCTCAAATTTCCCGTAATGGTGCACTTTAAACACTTTCTATCACATAGCATAGTTATTTAGCAGTAGTACGTTAGTAAAGAGTATCATAAACTTTTTTTAAATTAATATTTTGACGAGAGAGAATTTTTCTTGCGATGTCAGAATGCGCGCGAAAAGAAAAGTGACATTTCATGTGTTGCCATCGACGGGGATAACTCTATTTAAAAAAAAAAAAAAAATATCTGCAATATTTTATCTCTAAAAAACGCGATGTTAGACGGTGTGTATTAGGAATACTACTCTGTTAATAATTTTATTTCATGGCGATCTGAAATATAATTATTAACAGAGTAGTATTCCTAATACACACCGTCTAACATCGCGTTTTTTTAGAGATAAAATATTGCAGATATTTTTTTTAATAGAATTATCCCCGTCGATGGCAACACATGAAATGTCACTTTTCTTTTCGCGCGCATTCTGACATCGCAAGAAAAATTCTCTCTCGTCAAAATATTAATTTAAAATAAGTTTATGATACTCTTTACTAACGTACTACCGCTAAATAACTATGCTATGTGATAGAAAGTGTACAAAGTGCATCATTACGGGAAATCCGAGACGTACTAAGTCCATCGTTATTGGAAATCTGAGACGGCCGCGGCGCTCATCAACGACACGAAGCACCCTAAGTCCTGACCAACATTGGAAGTACTTAGATTCTGAGGCCTCCCACAACCTTAATGCGTGAGAGTGCCTGGCTCCAACTGACCACCTTGTACGTGATACTGACAGTGTTTTATATAATATGAGCACTATGGTGGACAGTAACACTGCTTATTGCATGTGTGCTGCAAACTTGTTAAAGCATTATCTCTCCAGTCGACACGAGATGTCCTCAGCAACGTTACCTCCACGTTACTAGCTGGATGAGAAGCTGCCAGAGAGGCACGAGATGCCCCTAGCTTGTAGCTGTACATAGCTAGCTGGTATGCCCTTGCCACCATTACCCCTCCAGTCGACACGAGATGTCTTCAGCAACGTTAATTCCACGTTAATAGCTGGATGAGAAACTACCAACGCGGCACGCGATGCATTTAGCGATGTAACCCTACATAGCTAACGCTGGTATGTACTCGTCGTAAGAGGTAAGTCCCATTTCTATGATCTTGGCTAAGATATTGTAAAAAGTTGGTTCTATATGCTTTAATCCATGGGCATGAAGGCTGCGAGACAGCTCTACCTAACCTTGCACATCGTCTGTGTGTTATATATATACTTGCAAAAGGATTATACTCCCTATAGTGAGGGATTCCACCACACTATCTGGATTGTTATCAGCGAGTACGGGATACTCTTAACAACATTGGTTTTATGTTGCTAGCTGGTACATATTTGACATACTGGGTACATGCTCAGCCTTACTTAACCCTGCACATCGTCTGTGCGTTATTGTATATAAACTTGCAAAAGTATTATACTCCCTATAGCGAGGGATTCTACCCCGCCAACTGGATTGTTATCAGCGAGTACGGGATACTCTTAACAACATTGACTCTACGTTGCCAGCTGGTACATATTTGACATGGTCGGCACATGCTTAGCACGAGATGCTCATAGCATTTAAACCAGGACCATGCATGATCTAGCTTCACATCAAGGATGATAATATTATCAAAGCACACCTGGTCTTGACCGATTACCTCTTACCAGCTAATGTTACACATGCCCGCTATGGATATAAACACCAGCTGCAGCCCATTAAAATGCCATTATATTTATATTCATGGCTATACCGCTGAGTTGCCATCTTTAACAAACAAATATACCTAATTAAAAGAAATCACCGTGTACAAGATACTCAGTGACTTACCTAAGCACAAGGTGACTTAATTATCCTGATACAAATTGATAAATGATATTTATTTCATAAATTAAAAACAATGCAAAATTGTGTAACTTTACACTCATACACTTAAATACTAGTACAAGATACTATGTTAATATGATACAATGGCTGATGACAAATTACTCACGGACCAAACTCCTACAAAGTACCATTCCATGTTCATATTTACTCATAAGGCATATGCCCTACTCCCAGGTTCCACTAAACGGAGGGAACAAGGGATTGACATATTCCAGAAACAAATTGCACTGGTTACCTCTATCATAGGAAAAGCAGTGACTGATCCTATGCTTATGAAGAACATAAGCACAAAACAAACTGTTGACTGACCTGGCCGAAGAAACAAAATACCTGACAATGTCAATGTTCACTTCCACCAAAATAAAACCAGAACAAAAGTAATATCATCTCTAACTGACATGAATTTCTATTTACTCTATTTGATAAACAAAGAGATACATTTAACAAACTCAAGCATACAACTTTATAGCCACAATCAATAACAATTAACCAATAAACATTAAAACCACAAGAAACTCACTCTTATGATAATAAAGAAAACTTACCAGTTCTATTGGAAAACGTAAAACTAGTACAACATGAGCTGGTCTGTCATAGTAAATAAAAAAATTCAAACATCCAACATGTCATAGTAAATAAAAAATTAAAACAACTAATTACAATAACAGGAATCACTCATTACTGAAAACAAAATCAATAGTTGTGGTAGACCTTACAAACAACCCGGCTTATATCTACACTCCAAGACAAAAACTCAAACATAATAGAAAATTCAGTTTCACCCAGAACTTAAAACTATTACTAAGCCCCCCTAGGATAGTGAGAATTCCACCACTTGATTGGCAAAAAAATGACAAAAATTCCAATACTAACTCTAGTACTTAATACTGACAATCTGTGCACTATTCAATCATTGTCGTCCAACATACCAAAATAGATTGATGTAAGATCTCATCCTATAGGTCCAACATACCAATATAGATAGATGTAGGATTTCCCCTATCACTCTTACCTCCAAGAACTTTCCCATCACCGGATAACCAATAAAGGGTTCATTACATAAATTGTTGGATAACTTCCTTGCATACTTTAACTGTATTGACTAAATTACCATTAGTGAATGACACTTACCGAAACAATATTTCCTATCAACCTACCCTGATTACTTACTTGACAAATAACAAGACTGCCATAAATCATAATACCTAAAGATACTACCATAATGTACTTAAATGCGATGGAATGGATGGATTTAATGGATTGTGATGGCGATCTAACACCTGACAAACTTATGTGAATTGCTAGGTTCTACTGCTAAGCCTTTTTTACATGAACCACATGACTTGAAATACCTATGTAAAAACAAAAGTTAAAGCATTAGCGACCTTAGTCGCATTACATAACATCAGGCCCGTATTTCCAAAAGGGCCAGGCAGAGATGGGTGACCTAACTCAAAGGTTATAAAATGAAATATCTAATAAATACTTAATAGTAGATTTCAGTGATAATTACATCACTAAAATGAAATTTTCAAAGAAACAAAGAGGGGGGGGGGGGGGGGCGCATAGTGATGTGAAGATAAAGTATTGATGGATTGTGATTAGAACATGAACAAGGTCAAGCACTATAGCTAACTATACAACTCCTTACTTGAACTATATAACCCGTCCCATAATTCAATCTTGGATATAGTATGAGGTCAGAGAAAGAAGTTCATAATTTTATGCTTCTAAAATGAACCTACTATTTTCGATTAGCTCTACACATGCCAATTATACTTTTGAACACTTTCACTCTATGTAAATTATGAAAGAAAAATATTTTATTTCGGACACACAGGCAAAATGGTAACAAACATTAAGAAGAGTAAGAGACTTGTGTGAGGCCACAAAGCGAAACTTTGCCAATTTAACCTATTAAATGGTGCTTGCAAAAAACTTAAAATTGACCAAGCGTAAAGCTCATTCCGTGCCTGACACACTATTTTCCAAAATAACCTCAATAACCAAACTCGTAAGCTAAAGCGGCAAAACCTCCCTACCAAGTCGCTGAATCTGAAAGAAGATGAAATGGTTACACAATTACCCGGGCATAGACTATGTGGGGGGATTGATTAAGGAACATTGCCGCAATGGCGTAGAGGCGTCAAATAATCAAAAAATCCCTACCAATTCTGATAGATGCTATCCTAGTGACTAATGCTCGGTTACTATAAACAAAACGAATCATTTTGCTTAACAATGGTAGCATTTTATATACCAAACAAATAAATAGATTCTGTGATAGGTACTCCCATATGGGAGTGCCTTCTATGTAGAGCTATGGGGCTTTTTGCCCCATTATCGGTAAAGATACAAGGGTCTGAATTCTAACCAATGAGCCAACGCCCACACTACGTTGAATACACCGGTTATCGTCAGATCACCGAAGTTAAGCAACACCGGGCGTGATCAGTACTTGGATGGAGGACCGCCTGGAAACACCACGTGACGTGGCCTACAAAATGCAGGAATTGACCATAAAAAAAAAAAAAAAAAAAAAAAAAAAAAAAAAAAAAAAAAAAAAAAAAAAAAAAAAAAAAAAACCTACTAAGAAGTTGGCCCTAATGCCGACTCTGTGGACTAATAAAACAAATAACGTTTTAAAGTGACCCTAAAGTTTATAACTAAGAATAATAAAAGCGAGAGTGATTCACTCTTCCCACATACAGCACCACCTCAACTTAGAGCTGGCATCAATCGAGAGAGACACAATGTGGGGTTACTTGCTGTTGATTATGCTTTTATGCTGATTAACAATAGCTTATTATTCCTTAATAACCAAGGCTAATCGGGGAAATAAAATTACCTATTCAATAAACCAGAATATTTATAATTTGATAATTTACTAACTAGCTGAATTATTGCAGACAACTCTAAACATCTACTCTGTTAATAATTATATTTCAGATCGCCATGAAATAAAATTGGGAATCAAACGAGCTTACCTGTTAAGCGAAGTCTTGATTCTAATTTTATGAATGGCGATCTGAAATATAATTACCCACCCGCCACTAGCTAACAGCCCCAAAGCTGCAATAATTAGTCTACCTAATTCACTTATCCTTTCAGGAAAACCTAGTGAATATAAGTATGCGGAACTACTCTGTACAGAAAACAGAGCCTGTTCCTTATCTTAAAAGGATCTCTAAAATAAGTGACATTTCATGTGTTGCCATCGACGGGGATAATTCTATTAAAAAAAATATCTGCAATATTTTATCTCTAAAAAAACGCGATGTTAGACGGTGTGTATTAGGAATACTACTCTGTTAATAATTATATTTCAGATCGCCATTCATAAAATTAGAATCAAGACTTCGCTTAACAGGTAAGCTCGTTTGATTCCCAATTATATTTCAGATCGCCATGAAATAAAATAGATGTTTATTGCTACTGACATTATGAAGTTGAATGCTTCGGAATTATGAACATTAGAGACAGAGTAGTTAGGAATTGTGAATGTTAGGATGAAAAATGTTAGGAAGAACATTTTCGGATTTCCAATTATCGGAGTTAATAATTTAGGTGAACTTTGGCGCACCCCATTTGTCATTATTATTGGTTACATAATATTAAAGACAACAAATTGCTACCATAAGGCTGAAAACACAAACCGTAACTTTTGTCCTATCCAAACCGCCTTTTTTGCGCTTAGGATGAACAGTTATGTGTGTACAGTCAGCTGCAGAGAAATGTCACCCCCTAGCAATGTATTGATACATTGCTAGGGGGTGACATTTCTCTGCAGCTGTCCGTACCAGTTTTTGAGGCTTAGTCGCCACTAACAATGTTGACGAATACTTTTTACCCTGGATTTATCCGGGCCCATTTTAGCTATTTATCTGCCTAACCCCAAAATTATAACATAACATCACGTTTCCCCGGAGGGTTGGGCAGAGGTGTACCAGTAGTAGGTACACCCACATTTCGCCAGTTATGTTTAAGTCCCATGTAATAGGGGGCGAGCCTATTGCCATCAACCGGGCACACATCCAGACTCCGGGCTGCTACTAAGAAATTCCAGATAGAAAAACCCAATAACACTGCCCGACCCGGGAATCGAACCCAGGACCTCATGCTCAGCAGTAGCGCTTGCGACCACTAGACCAACGAGGCAGTCACCAAAATTATATTAAATTGAAAATACTGCATGTAATCATTATATGTACATTCTGAAATATCGTCGATAAAATAACTGTTAGGTATAAGTTTTAACTTACCTACTTCAAACTATTGCAGAGACATAGCGCGACGTCATTTATATTCAGCTTGAAATAACGACATTTTTATCTTTTCAGGTCAAAGTATTTCCCGGCGATAGCAGATTTGAGACATCATTACAGGAGAGTTCGTGGCCCGTGTGGAACGAGGATTTTAAATTCCAATTGAAACAAAAAGATGCGAAGAAGGGAGCAGAAAAAACTGACCTTCTAAGTTTGCTCGCCGGCCACTTTTTGTCGCTTACCATTTATGCTATATTAGAACCTCCAAAACAAGATTCAGATAAACGAAAAAATAGCAAAGCCTTAGACTCGAAAAAAACATCCAAGGTGGCCGAACAGGAAGAACCAAGACCTAAGACCGGATTTTTCGAAAAGACATTTAGTAGTTTCAAGTCGACGAAAGCTGAGGCGATAGCACAAAAGTCAATTTTGGAAAAACGAAGAACAGTTGGAGCTGCGACGTGGAACTTCGATTCCAAGTTATTTCAAAACGACCTCAAGAACGGTTTGACTGGGACTCCTGACATTTGGCGGCCAATCAATGCGATCACGAGTGGTATCACTGCGGCTGACTCACGGGTACGTATACACTATTCAAGTGTAGGGTAATTAACAGCAACATTATAATTATACGTTACTGTCACGAGCGATACTAATCACTGGATGATAAAAATAGTCTTAAATACGCAAGTAAAATATAGAGTGGATTTATGGTGAACCAATTTCCGTTAAAAATAAACTTGATCTTGATAACTGCCGATTGCCGACAAAGGAATGATTATTATAAATGTAGTTTCAACTTCATCATTCAGAAAGCATTTTTTCTATCTATTAATGAGATCATTATTTTTCTGTTACAAAGTAGGTAAGTAGAAAATAATGATGACTTCACAGACTTCAGTAAATATTGTTTAAAACGAGAGAGCTTCATTTTCTGTTAATTAATTAGGTACCTAATGTCGTAGTTTTTCTTGGCTACGAATGATAGCGTCCCATAATTTTCCCGGGTGTCGTAAAAAGAGGCTAAAAATGGCATCTTTTGTAATTATAATAAATATCAAGAGATTAATACCGAGAGATGACCATTATTGTTATGAAAATGTGACTCTCGATTGGAAGCTTTGGAAGCAATAGAAATTTCTATGTTGAAGATAACGATATCAATATGTGTGAGTCATGTTTACTTGTGATTAATACGCGAAGAGCATGTTCGTGTGAATAAAATCTTAATACTGTACAATACAATAGAATAGTTTTGACCTCGGCTGGTCCTCATCTGATCGTCTACCTACGTTAATTGCGATGATGTAAGGCTTTAAGTATGCTACATCTTCGTGCACAGAAATTCGGTATACCTACCTACCTAATTATGTTTTATGGATGTTAATATCTACCTACTGATAAATCTTTGATTTCTCTTGCTAATTGCTTAAGTATATAGGTACCTACTTTACATACCGAACTAGATTGTTTTGTAACAATGATGAGGCACTTTGAATCGGGCCAATTTGCAAACATAAAAATTGTACTAATTAGTGGTGGCTCGCCCCGGTAACAGGGGGCATAGTCACGTTCTTGATACTTAAGAGCTTTCTTGATGAAATCCAGCTCCAGAGGTACCTACACTTAGTAAAATTAGTCTTTGTCTTTCAAGATTACTTACCTACTATGCGGCAATAATTATATTATACTCTTAAGGTGGTGGCCCAAATTAGTCCTAATTCCTAATGCTTTGTGTATTAAACTATAGGATAGGTATAAACTAAACATCAGGCAACCATGTTAAAGGGTAGAATTAATGGACGTCTGGCAAGACCTTAGTCCTGAGTACCTACAATACGAGGCACTAATCGCGTCACAATAATTTACATAGGTATTACGTAACTAGGTTTTTCTGAACAGTTTTACATGAAATGCAATAAAAATACACTGTCATTACGCTGAGCGTTATCAGTGTCTTATCTTGTCGGAACTAAAACTGAACAAAATCGGTTTCTTAAGTAAAGGCTCACACACGGCTTACCGCCTTGGCTGTATTTAAATAACAATTGAGGAAATACGATATAGCTACGTAACAGTTCTCAAATAGGATAATAAAATTCGCTGTTTGAATCGCACGAACATGAGGTCATGCAGTTTTTATACCATTTCACTAATATTATTGCTACTAGTAACACAACGCCTCCATTTATTCATACTCGTTTTACTTGTATTGTTTGGAGCTCTGCCCAGTTTCCATTCTCGATGGTCAAGTAATTCCATCTTATATTGTACTATCTCGGTAGATTCCAAGGCAGTTCAGATATGGTTGATTGTGTACAAATTGCCCATGCGGGCCTCTAATCTGTGGCAATTACCATGAATACCATGTAATTTGTGTCTACAGCGGGAAAACAAGAAGGGCCAGTTGGAAGTGACGTTACTGTACACGGCGAGCGAAGATGGGCTGAACGATATAGTGCAGCTTACGGTCAGCAGGCTACGCTGCAGTGTGCAGACGATGCAGCAGCAAGAACAGTATAAAGGTAATTCTACAAAAATTTACGATTTTTTGCTGCAATCAAATGTTAATGAGGACCAATTTTGCACGTAAGAAAAACACAGATATACCTAGGTACTTAGTTGCTAGCGTATAACCTGTCATTATTCAGGTTTTATTGCTATTTTAAAACAGTATCTCAATAACTACTAAGCCTAGTAAATAGATGCTGTTTTTATTCAATGTAGCTCGACCACAGCTCGACGTAGCTACTCAGATACGTCTCCAAAATTCAACCAATATCAAAACGTAGATTACCGAACCAGTTATTTTGACTCCACTCATTCCATTACAGAAAATATCCCCAGGATAGAGGGCGTATCACAACATGATCTCTTATATAGCAGTTACACACACTACACCGATACGCATTCGTCGATAACACGTCGCTAATTAGACACATTTCGCTTAGTTTCCGATACGAGCGGCGTTTTATGTTAACCGGCATTATGTGCTATTTATCGTGTTATTTGTAACTACAGGAAAAAAGGCAAAATAACTGCCACTTCGACTCAATCAATTTTGCACGGGATGACGGGACTGTATGCCATGTATCTTGTACCCTCCCTTGTGAGGAATGCGCTTAGATAGCCCGCGGATATAAAAAAATATTTAGTTTTTTGCTATTTCAGTGTTAAGTTGTATGTTGATTTTAAACTATAATTTGCAACCGTAATAAATATGGCTATACTTAATTATAATCGTTAGAATCAGCACTAAAACTCTTTAAGTTAGCATAATCCTCAAATGTTATGATTTCATGAAATAGTCATTCAATAGGATTACATGAACTTAGAGAGTTATATTGATGATTTCTATGATTACAATTCTATAAATAAACATTTGATATGACCGCGAATCATATTTAGATCATCATACAACCTGATACTGACCTGTAAATGGCAGAAAACGTAAGAAAATTTGAATTTCGCTGCTAGCCTGTCGCTTTCGCCTTAATGATATCGAGGGAAGGGATCTATCGTTAGTCCTTAAGATAGTTCTATGGTTATGTTATACCACATCCCACTCACAAACTATTTGGAGAAACAATGTAGGTACTTGAGCTGAGGGTTGAAGGCTTTAAGTTCTGAATACATTTACAGGAAAATGATGTTGTTTTGTTAAATCTACCTACTCGTCTAAAGATGCTTCATACGGTAAGTAACTTTAAAAAGGTTAAAGCCTGGTGGGATACCAAGCAAAAATAAATACCCCATAATAATATCATGTACAGATGCCAGCACATCAACCTACTACAATCTGTCAAATTTATTTAATTGATTTAAAACTTTATTACTAAAGTATAAGGTTCAATGTTGATTGGAAAAATTTGACAGTTTCGGGTAGGTTGACCTGCTGGCGTCAGTACATACATGTTTCCATAAATTATGATTGTTGTCACGATAAAATGGAACATTTTTGCAGCACAAGAATAATGGGAACATTTTTCTGTCCAAAAGTAACGTATGTAGTACCGAGATACATATGAGGAGATCTTCTAGAGAAACAAATACAACATACGAGGGTACCTCACTTGTACAGTGTTTACAAGAGAAAGGTGTAATATTTACAAAATCTAAGTCTACTATCTTCAGTTTTTTCTACGAAAATATAGGTACCTACCGTGTGACCGTGAACGGTGACCGGAATAACTAAAACAACGAACAATAAAATTGTGGTCTTAAGTTAAGACTTCTCTATAATTTGTGGATGGGTCATCTAGGTGTCAATTGTAGACATCATAACTATTGAGAATGCTATTTTCTATAAGCCAAGCAAGAACTAGAATGTGTAATGAACCATTTTGTGAAGTGCCGCGTGCGACGACAAACAAAAAATGTCCTCCTAACGGGTTGTAATGAGCTAATTTTTTGTTGTTTTCCCACATCTATACATAAGTACCTATCGAGGTATATTTCATGAATATTTTAGTAGTTGAACCTCGACCTGTTTAGAGATTCATCAGGCGCGCACTGGTCGGCGTCCGTAACTAAGCTTCATTCATAATATTATTTATCTATAGAGACAGCCACTCGAGGCGACACGGTGGCCCACGCAATGCTGTTTGATTATTAAAGAGGAGAGAGTTACGCTCAAGACGAATGTGCGTTGAATCACAACTCAAATACTCAAATAGCTAAAGGCACGTTTACAATTGCGAAAGGTTCTAAAATCTGTCATTTTCTTCACAGATTTTTAGCATTTTTATCCGTACTTATACTCCATAGGTTTAGGTAGTTAAATAAAGGTAAATAAATCCTAAAAAGGGTTTTTATAGATGACCCTTTCTTGTTTAAATATACGATAAACCAAACTAAATTTATTTTAGTTTTTTACAATAGTTTCTTCTTTTATTAATGTATGTTAAACTTTATCGTTTATTCATAAACTACTCTTCATAGATGTAACTGCTTGAGCACAATTTTTTAATTAGATTTATAATAATAATATAATATTATTTTGTAATCTGTCTGTTGTAAAGAGCCCAAACTCTAAACGTTAACGAATTGTAACGTTTTTAAATTGAAAAGTAAAACTGTGACGTAATAATACAACTGAAGTGACAGGTATTACGTTTAGTCGGTTACATGACAGCTGTCTCGTCATGTGTTTACCTTTATTTGCATGACTATCTAAACCTATGGGAGTATAGGTAACATTCGCTACGCATGACCAAGTAACGGTTGATTCACTTAAGGTTCATTTTGCAGTTGAATGGAGCCGAACCTTATTGGCTTTTGTCCGGACACCAGTAGGTGTTATTCTATAGAGTTGCCATTTAATATGACCCGTCTGTATACGTTGGATAGCTTCCGCTTGCTTCCATACTGCGCGTGTCCGTTTGCACATGTGTTTTCATGCTATAAAAGTTATGTATATACTATATAGCCACGTGCACAAGCCCTAAATTCACCTCATTATGTCAACAAATAATCAGAAGACAATCGACGCAAAATTTGTAAACATTGTGGTAAACAATCCTTCAAAACAAGAAGATAATACTCTGAACAGATTCTCGGTATTCTATCATTCCTGATTATTATTCACAATAGTATGTGTGTACATTGAGACTATTCAATTAACTGACTGTACTAATTGCACAGGGAAGCGGATTACCAGCGTCACTTTAACAAAGTCACGTTGATCTGCACTACAATCTACACACAGGCAGGACTCGATCCTCGTAATGATCAGTAACATACAACATCAATGGAATTAGGGATAATCATGTAAGGAAACTCCAAGCATAGCCCTCTCCATTGCCCTTTGGGTGACTTTTAGCCTTCTAATGAGGTCTTTTGTAAGCGACCACGTTTTAGTCAACATGCACGGGTCAAATACTTCCGTCTTGAGACACTGTGGTATATGAGACGAGAAGATATTACGTAGCTTCCCGAACGCTGCCCAGACGAGTTGGATTCGACGATTGACCTCTTTCTCGGTGTTGGACGCTAACTGGACAGTTTGTCCTAGGTAAACATAATCGTCCACTGCTTCGAGTGTAGAGTCTCCGGATCTTCACGGGGGTAGGTTTAACATGGATATAAACGAATATAAATGTAGTAGGTAGTTAGATAAAAAATTGTTCATAACTTTGTTGAGATTTTGTGATTTATTTCCCTTGTTCAATTTATAATTCCCTAGGTATACAGAATTTCCTTATTCGGCACTTATTTAGATATTATTGTTGAGTTGAGTGTTTTTATATCTTAACATTACTTCCCGAGATTCAAGATCTTTTTCCTTAATCATGAATGTGATTCAATATTAAGTTTAATTTTTTCTAGAACCTTGACTTGTCGAATTCAAGTTTATCTCCTCGATGAGCGCTAAAAAAAGGGATATAAAGATTCACTTTCTTGTTCAGAAGCTAAACAGAATTTCCTTTTTCAGCTCCAATCATAATAAACTAGAGTGTGTCGATAGGATATCCCTAGAAATCTTGGTCTTTATCTTTACGTGATACATTTTAGGTTTTTCGTTTCCATCACTGACATAATCTGCCTAGCCTTTTACCAACTATGTTGGGGTCGGCTTCCAGTCCAACCGGATGCAGCTGAATAACAGTATTTTCCATGGAGCGACTGCCTATCTGACCTCCACAACCCAGTTACTGGGTAACACGATAGCCCTTGGTAAGACTGGTTGACAGACTTTCGGGCTTCTGACGACCCGTAACACTGTCAAATATATAAAAATGACAGCCGGGACCAACGGCTTAACGTGCTTTCCGAGGCACGGAGGGGTCTTGGAATGTAAAGATGGTATCCCATCCACGGACCAACCGCGGCGAGCGTAGCGGCTGTTACTACTAAGCCACAAACCCCTCATGGTCACAGTATACAGGGTCAAATTAAATTAGTTAGTGAAACTGCAGATGTGATGGGTAGCGATATCTAAGCACGGTCAAATAATAAAATAAAATTATGTGATGTTTTTTTTTTTTTGGGCCACCTACAGGTGGTAGTTATGTTACTTGAAGTTTCAGTTGAGAAAATATGTTTTCTTTTGTTTTATCGTGTTAAGATATCAAAACCGATCACGTCAATTAAAATTACAAAAAAAAAAAGTTTTTTTAAACTGTTATTTCAAGTGACTGCAACTGCGGTCGATGACCCCACAGAAAAACCATCAAATTAATTTGTTTTTTGTTTTATCAAGTTTAGGTATCGATACCATCACGTCTGTGGAGTTTGTCCCTGTATAAACTCATCAGTATGCGGGCAGAGATGCGGCTTCTTCACATCTAGTATGGAATTATATTTATATTATAATTCTTAGGTCTTCTCTATATTATGGTCTCTAGACGTCAACCATCAAAACGTACGTGTCGTGAACTACGTGATACTTCATAAAAAAGTATGACAAGATATTAGATCATAATATGTAAAACATAACAGGCGGTATTTGGTATACTTATCCAAATTCCACCAGCTCTGGTTGTAATACAGCTCGTCCTCTGCTTACTCCTTCGAGGAATACAAGCCTGATGAAGTGTAGTGTAAATAGGTACTCGCTATTATATCCGTAGACAAAAGAATTGTAAAAATCGATGCTTATTAAAAGATCGTCGCCAACTTTTTGATAGGAATGTACTCACCAAATTCAAGTAGAAGTTTTATACAATGAGACGGTAATCAAACTCAAGTGAAAGTATCCTTTTTTATTTACAATATTATGTTCCAATTCAGTAACCGATAAATTAAATTAATAACCAGGATTTACAACGGTATTTACCCCTTGTCTATAGACCATTTTGTATTTTATTATAATATTCTTCTATACCAAATAGGTACATAATTTCCAAACATTGCTTTTCAGCTATTTATTGTCCTGAGTTCATGTTTTAGAAACAAATATATTTTAGTTACTATGACAAATAATTCTCTTACGAGTAGCTTTAATAATGAACTGTCTCTGAAAACGTTTTGTGTTCAATTCCATGTAAAATTCATATAAAACTTTAAAACAAAGTTTCTGGAAATACACCTAGTGGATCTATACGAATATTTGAATAATTAAACGTTTATCAAATTTCTATTTTCAGCCCCGCTGTACCTGAAAGCAACGATATTAGAGGCGAACAAAGCTGAGTGCTATTGGAAAAGCGATAGATTTGCCCCCGCAATATCTGCCAGGTGGGACCCAAAATCTGCTACAGTGAAACTGACAGTTTTCAAGGCTAGTTTGAATAAAGTCAGTATTTATATTAGCCTCGGGTGTAAGACAAAGATGGCGAAGAAGGAAATATTGGGGAAAGCGACGATAGATGAAAAATCCGCCTACGCAGACAGTTGGAACGAGTGTCTCCGCCAACCGGGGATACCAAAAAGTTTTTGGGTCAATTTCGAATAATGGTCTCATTTTTTTTTTTGAAGAGCAACTATGACGAACTTAGATTAAGTCGAGAGAGGACAAAGTTGATGGTGAATATTTTTCGTTTTGTTCAAAATAATGACTACGCACGTTGTGAACTTTTGTTATATTTTATGACAACTTTAATTTTTAATAATAATAATTTAATGTATTACTTTTTATATCACAAAGCTTAATGGATAATACACTGTACTGATATTGTTTTATAGTTTGATTCTTTTATTTTGAGGAGGAAAATTAATTATATAGCAGGTGCCAGTTCACACAAGTAGACAATTTAATCGATTAGCCTTAACCTTTGTTTTATATCGATCGTTATGGATTAATACGAATAGACCGTACTTTTCCATCTTCGCCAATAATAAGAGAACTTTGAATTCTTATGAATGGTAGGTAACCTTCCTGGATCTTGTCAAAGAACTTGTTAGCCAGTAACACAATCAACAGCTGGTTACTATCGGTAACGTAAACGATCCGTTAAATGTAACTAGGTGTAAGTTGAGTAATTTTAAATTAATGTCTTTTAAACGAAGTAATACAGACAACATCTTCGCAATTTCGGTCCCCTCGAAACTTACAAACTCAGTTTTAAGACTTCGTTTAAAGGCACGGACATTTATTATTTGTTACTGTCGTCTGTCATGAACATTTTAGAAGTCCCTAACTTGGATGGAGGTTTAAACAAATTGTTTACCAAAGGTCGAACGTGTCGGCTTGATTAAATTAACAAGTGGACCAAGTAAGTACAAGAGGCTGATATGAAATACTAATATGATATGAAATTCAATTATTTTAGAAGTCAGAAAATGTATAATGTTACGATTCTATTGCAAGTTATTCCATGTGTCAGAATATTAAATGATTAGGTGTTTATTAATGTGTACAGTTACAATAAGTATCTAAACGATGTAGGTAACCAGTAGAGGTAGTAAACCCTAAGTGATGAGGTAAGTAAGTGGTTTTTAAAGGGTCGTCACCTGTTGCTAATCTTCCTAAGTGCTTCGTTCTATCAACAATTTTCAGAAAAAGGTAGTGTTTTTTATGCAGCATTGCATCGCCATTGGTACCTGCTGGCATCCAATTTTAGAACAACCTCTTCCCATTATAGTTATATGGGAAACATGATAGACTTATGACAGTTGGATGGATAGACTGAATACAGAATGAGGAGGACCCTGTTTGATCCATATCGGAGAAGAAGTCACGATCATGATCTTCAATGGCAATTTGATTGATCTATATCGATTGATATAATGTGTACTAATGAATGAAAATTACGTATGAATACTAATCTGAAAAAAAACTTGTTCGACGCATATCTTGCCACTTTGTTATGCGACGTACGACTTTTCCGTATCCAATCGTGTACCTACATTATAGTTGTGCATGTGTGTAAATGCTTTACGTAAGTCGTAAGCAGACCTAGTATGGTGTTTCGCCAAGGACGCATACCGGATCGCGACCTTTATAGAGGAGTTTTACAATGCCGTGTTCCGGATTTTATGCAATGCGATATATGGCACGAATTATAAGTATGGAGAACTTTGTGCTAGTAAGAAAAGAAACTATTATACTGTCGTTTACCATTGTTTCATATTATTTTAAAGTTGCTTTAGACAACTAGTAGGTGTACCTATAATAAGTACCTACCTGGTCTTTGGATACTTACCTTAAATAATCCTGGACTTATTTTAAATAATCTCACAGTAGATATCTATTGAAAAAATTTAGACTTAGCATAATCAGTCTATAGGTATTCGTTGCTACTTTAAGAGCGCAAATTCTAAAAGTTGGTAACGTCGCAAATAGCTGTCAAATCAACCTGTGTTGATTAATTTGGAATTATCACTGTATGAAATTAAGAAATATGGCTAACTAACTAGTGAACTAAAATATTGATTATGAAATGCAATAATTGCTATAGGCGTAACACCGAATATTTAGTTTTAGATGTAAAAAAAAAGTATTTTGAAACTTTACAAATGCCTTTTTTACACCTAAAACGGTTAAGTACAACATAAAATTCAGTGTTATAATTGCAATTCATTATTAATGTTCTACCACATTTCATATTTCCATACAGTAATATTGCCAAATTAATCAAAACAGCGAAATATTTCACATCTATGTGCGACTTTGCCCACTTTCAGAATAAAAGGCCTCTGTGTATGACTCTTGGCAAAACCCCTTATTTACGTCAGTCGATTCTACATTTCGAAGCTCTATCGAATGCAAAAACTCTCATGTATACACTGTTTCAATCGTAACTTGTTTACCAATTTCAAAATTTTGAATATGCTAGCTACCTACTTAATTAAAAGTTGGTCCTTAAAATATCTTATGTGTCAACATATTTAGACGAACGACAAACAGTACACATACGAGTTTTTGGTTGTATGTCATACTCGTGGTCTTGAGAACAAATTATCTATTGTGCATCAGGAAGAAAAAGGAGGGCATTTAAAAAAAATATTTATATCCTAGTGTAAAACGAAAGTTTATTAGATTTGTGAGTGTACCTATCATACCATTTTATTACCATCCGTTTTACAATGCACTACAATTTAATCCGGGTACTTCATGCGTTACTTACCTCAGAAAATAATGGTACTTTGATTTGTAACTTTTTTTAATTCTAATCTTGATTATATCTTAACTAGATCTTAACTATCAATTTCAATTTTGTCGTTCTTTTTTTTAATTTTGGTGTTCAAAAGTGCCATAAGCCTATTTTAAATATATTATTTGACTTTGACATTTATTGTAGGCATTTTAGTTCAAAAGCTCCGATGTGATACATAAAGCGCAACGAAAATCTCTTGTGTTAACTGAAATTGTTACTTATTTTTTACTATGATACTACTTTTCATTTCAACTAACAATATTAAAGTAAGAAGCAGGAAATCATGTGGCTGATACCTATATTTTTGTTGTAGTTGGTTTCATTATATTTTTTTCAGTAGACGGTTTTCATCCATTTTCTCATTAAATTGATTTTTACACATAAAAGGTCTTAAAGTCGCAACGAATCTATAATGTTCCCAGTGATTGGGATACAGGCCACTTCTCGGTGAAAGGAAGTGGGCCGTAATCCACCACGCGGGCCCAGTGCGGGTTGATAGATAGATAGATAGATAAGGAGGGAGGGCGTGTCAGACTCTTACTGACTAAAACCCACCCGTGTTCCTTCTGTTGCCTGTGCAATGCCAGGGGGCCACGGTATCCCTTTCGGACTAATCCCGCAACCCCGGCAGGCAATGGTCTCATCGGACCCCTTCACTTGCTGACATCTCTTTGAGGCGCGCGTGGAACACAACGCGCCGTCGACCCGGGCCTGGTCCTTACCGGACGGCGAGCTACCCATTGCTCACCGTCCGCAAACCCGCGCCTACGGTGGCCGGGAATCGGCAATCGATTCCCGACGCCCAGGGCGTCTCCTCCTGCGGCGGCTAGGGGCGTGAGGGCGCGAAATTTGCCTCTCCCTCACGCGTTCCGCCTCCTCCTTTGCGAACATTACTGCTTCGCAGAAGGAGGTGACGGCCTCCCATGCCCTCTCGCTCCGTACCATGGCCTGGACCAGGGCCGGACGCGAGAGATCCCCGCCACCGATCGCCTCCACGAGGACACGGCGGTGCTCTGCCCAAGCCGGGCATACCTCCACCGTATGCTCCACCGTGTCCTCCGGGCGATCCACGCAGAGGCAAATATACCTGACGCTGATATTCTGCTGAATCCCTACAGTGACATACGGACGTCGAGTAGATGAGATAAATATGCGAGTGTTGTAGATGTGACATGCCTTCCATTTTTTTTATAAAAAAAAAAAAACAAAATATATTTTTTCACATAAAACTACAAGGGCACTTATGAAACGTCAGAAGCTAGGTGCACGGTTCCAGATGGTCGTTTCCTATGGAGAAGAGCCGGCAAGAAACTCCACGGTTACTCTTTTAAAATTAAATGGTTCTAGGACATACCTTCTGTTTTGGCACGATGCTTTCCTCACCGTTTTGAGAGCAGTGGTGATGAAATAGTTTACACAAAGTAATGCGCCTGTCTGGGTTCGTTAGAAATGTGTTTTACTAACTTGACGCAACTATGACCGTTGTATCTTACATTATAATGTGACACAAACAAACATATCATATTATTATCATGATTTGCTGCATTTCTTCTAGTTATCTGATCTAAGTAGGAGAGCTGTGCGATATGATTCTATAAAATTCCAAAAATATTTTAATTTGTATTCAGTTAGCAATATACCCTCTTATTTATAAACGTTGCTTAAAGTTAAGTGATGTTTAAACGTCAAAAATGTATGGTTAAACAGGCGCTAATCATTACTTAACTTTAAGCAGCGTTTATGAATAAGGGGGATAAAGTTCCGATTTGGGTTGTAATGGATGGGTTGTACATGAGTGTCACATGTGTTGGGAGCTTGCCCAATTTAATAAAAATGTGTAAAGTTGGTGTGTTCTCCTATAAAAAAAAATACAAATTAAACAATAAAATAATTTCGGGCGCCTTGGAGATGCACACAATATGTTTTAAATAAACCAAACTTGCCAGATAGAACACTTCGGAGAGTCAGACTTTTAATCTGCCGGTAGGTAGCTAATTAAATGAATAAAAGAATGGAATTTCCTTTGCTAATACCTTGTTTAATGTTTGCCAGTAGCTTCAGAGTAATAAAATTATGAAATTAAATACAAAAAAAGGTTAGAATTACTTACATTATTATCATTGAATTTACAATATTATTATTATGGAATTTACATTACTATTGCATCTTTGTTGATAAAAAAAGGGTAGGTAGTAAAATAAAATGGTTAAATAAAACCTCTAGGATCGTGGCGTTGATGGTAGGGATAAAAATATCCCTTGTAGAAATACCGTAGTTGTATTCTGCAGAAATATATCCAGTAAAGAAATCGTAAAGAAAAGGAATAGAAAAGAACAGAAAAGAAAAGAAAAGGGAAAAAAAAGACGTCGGGACCAGGGTCGGTCACAGTCCGGCTGAAACAAAATTTACAGAGAATTAATCAATTGTTCAGGATTCCCAAACGTTGGGAAGCGTGGCGTTCCACGAGTAATAATAACTTACCGTCTTTTCCAACAAATGGCAAATTTAAGTGCACCACAAAATTCAGGCGGGCGACAAATCACTTAAAAGCCTGGAACAATAATTTAGTATGATATCGAGCACTCGTCACGCTATCCAATTTATCAATCCGAAAGAATTCAATCTTACCAAAGAAATGAAGGATTATTCCTACGTCACCACGTCCTGAGGGAAAGTTTTAGAAGTTTACGGCATCAAAAGGCCGCCAATACCCAGGATTTATCCCGATTGAAAAAATTTATCAAAGTTCAATGCTACATCAGGAATGTTCGTCGTCAAAAAGTGATCACGTCAAAGCTGACAGCTTCCACCAAACACAATCGATGACAGCAAAAAAAACGTTCCGAAATCGACTAACTGACGAGAAGCATGTAACGATATTTTAAACTCGTTACATTACATCCCTCCCCGAAAAAATAAAAGAAAGCAATTTCTTTTATGCTAAAAAATAAACAAGGCAAAAGAAAAAAGATTACAAAAAAAATAGGAAATATAAATTCCAAAAACAACAAAACAAAAAAAATACCCTATAAAAGGATAGGATTATAAGACCGCAAGGAAGATATCCGCTAAGTCTAATAACAATTAAACAAAAAAATAGTTTCTATGACTATTTCTTAAAACAACATGCATAAAACAAATAAGTCAAGCGAAATAGTCGCTGAACAATATTGTATAAGAGCACAACAAGAGTATACTGAATTGAGTACGGTTAGGCACAATAGCCACCGACTAACATACAGTATAACTCTAGAAACAACAACAAAAAATATCAATTTGAGCTCGGTTAGGCACCATAGCCACCGACTAACAAGTATATAACACGATAAAAATATTAATTTGAGTACAGTTAGGCGCAATTGCCGCTGTCTAACGAGAATAATCCAAAAATGTCTGTATGAGTGCAGTTAGGCACCATCGCCACTGACTAGCAAGAACAAATTATAACTGTGAGACACAGTTTAAAATCTCCACATCTCTACAGATACAAAAAAATAAAGAAGTATGTTGTGATCGGCACAACTCCACCAATATTCCGAGCACAAACACCTTCGAAAATAAATGCATATTGTGATCGACTCAACACCACCAATATCCCGAGCACAATAGCAGAACAAGAGATGCATATTGTGATCGGCTCAACTCCACCAATTTCCCGAGCACAATAGCAGAACAAGAGATGCATATTGTGATCGGCTCAACTCCACCAATTTCCCGAGCACAATAGCAGAACAAGAAATGCATCCTGTGATCGGCACAACACTACCAACCTTCCGAGCACAGAAGCAAAGAAACAACGAAATCAAGGAAAAAATATACCGAGATCCGTAAAAAAATAGGTTAACCTCTGCAAGTGAAAACAAAGTGTTCACAAGCAGTGGGTAACAACTAAGAAATTTTATACAAGAATGTATAGGTACATAAAAATCGTATACAAGACTTGTACAAAAGAATAATAATAATAAGATATGTATAAAAATATTAATAAGATACATATACAAAATATTAATAATAAGAATAAGATCCTTTGATATGAGAAACGTATTTGTGTGGGTAGAAAAGTTATTAAAAGGTCCTAAGTTGTATTTTAGAAAGTTAAGAAATCAAATTCAATAAATTTATAAGAAGTTAACTAACATACTCTCATTCAAATCGCTGATAACCTATCATCCATCCCATCATACATCACACTATCATAAGCGACCTTCAAACAAAATTATCAAAATCAAGACTTACACTTGGAAACCAAATTAAAATTTAATTATATCCTTAACATGATAACGACCAGCGGTACCCTTATTAAGGTCTTTCAGATTATAAACATTATCAGAGATTTTTTCAATTATTTTACATTTAATAAACTTAGGAGCAAGTTTTGCTGAAAAATAAGTAGGTGCATGAGATTGAACAAAACTCCTTCTCCACACGACATCACCCACATCAAAAGAAATGACTTTGCGACCTTTATTATAATAGCGAGCATTACGCTGATAAGCTTTTAATAAATGAGTTTGAACTTTAACAAAAATTTCACTAAGTGAATTAAGAGAATCAGCATAGTGAGTTCTATGGGAAACTTCCAGTTCATCTAAATTATCTATAGAGTCACTTAAACGATGTAAAGAAGCATCAAAAATAAGTTCCCTTCCAAACGTCAAAAAATTAATGTCCAGAATAAGCTTTAGGTAATATACCTATAATATCCACTGAAAGCATTAGCATAGGTCGATCAACTTTTTTAGGGTTAACCATAATACCAAAAGGAGGTTGTGTGGTGTGTTTATAAGCTTTACAAGTATCACAAGCTAGAATATATTTTTGAACATCATTAAACATCCCTTTCCAAAAATAGTGTTGTTTTAATTTATTTAAAGTCTTATGGCAAGAAACCCAAGATGACCAGAATTAATGTCATCATGATTAGAACGAATTGTATCTAAAATATGTTCTTTAGGAATAACTATTTTCCAATTAAGATTACTATTAGGATCAAACTTACTTTTACAAAATTTATATAAGGTTTTATTTTCTACTCTAAAGTTCTTATATCTGCAAGGAGACTTTTGACAATTAATAAATACTTTTTTATACCATGGATCATAAATATCATCATCTGGCAAAACTAAATTATTTTGAGAGATTTCTATTGCGGCTACTTCAATACGAGATAAAGCATCTGGAACTAAATGTAAAGATCCTTTTTTATGAACTATATCAAAAGTAAATTGAGAAATTCTAGCAGCCCAACGTGCTAAGCGTCCACTAGGATTGCTAAGACCTAAAAGCCATTTTAAACTAGCATGATCAGTTATTACAGTAAACTTCATTCCTTCAATATAAGGTCTGAAATGTTCTATTGAAGCTAAAATAGCAAGTAATTCACGTTCTGTGGTACTATAATTGCGTTCACATTTATTGAGTGATCTAGAATAGAACGCAATAGGATGTTGATCTCTATTATCATCCTCTTGACTCAAAACACTACCAATGCCAACAGAACTAGCATCACAATGTAAAAAGAAAGGTTTTTCAAAATTAGGGCATTGCAAGACAGGAGCTGTAATTAAAGTTTGTTTCAACTCATCAAATGCATTCTCAGCTTCATTGTTCCAACAAAGTGATTTTTTAGAATTCTTACTTCCCGCTGTTAATTTAGTTAAAGGAGAAGCAATATCAGCAAATTTACTAATGAATCTACGATAATATGAGCATAAACCAAGAAAACTACGAAGTTGTTTAACAGATTCAGGACGTGGGAAACTTTTAATGGTATCCAATTTAGAAGGATCGGTATGCAAACCATTACTGTCAACTATATAACCAAGATAGCGGAGTCTATCTTTACAAAAATTACACTTTTTCAAATTAACCGTTAAACCAGCCTCTTTCAGTATATTGTAAATTTTGTGTAAATACTCTATATGTAAATTAAAATCTGAATTTACACAAATTAAATCGTCTAAATAACAAAAAACAGTATTATCGAATTCAGGACCAAAAAGTTTATCTACAAGTCTCTGCAACTCAGCTGGTGCATTGGTGAGACCGAATGGCATACGAACAAATTCGAAAAGTCCTTTTCCCGGAACTACAAAAGCAGTCTTTTCTCGAGAAGATTCTTCCAAAGCAATTTGCAAAAATGCTTTAGAAAGGTCAATTGTACTAATATATTTGGCTCCCCCAAGGTTATCTAATATTCTAGAGGTATAAGGAAGAGGGTATGAATCTTTTATAGTTACTGAATTTAAACGTCTTGAATCTAAACATAATCTAGTACTACCATCCTTCTTTTCTACAGCTAAGACAGGTGAAGACCAAGGTGATTTAGAAGGTTGAATGATTCCTTCTTTTAATAAGACTTCTACTTCATCAAAAAGTTCCTTTTGCTTTGCAGGACTTAAAGGCCAATATCTTTGTTTAAAAGGTTCGCTAGTAACATTAATTTTATGTTGAACGAGATGAGTAAGACCTAAGCCTCTCTTTTCATAAGAAATGTCTTCAAAGAGTGAAACAGTATCATTTAATTTTTGTTTCTCAGAAGGAGAAAGTTCACTGGCAGAGGTGACTGTACAAACTTGAACTGTATTGCTTTTAACATAAGTTATATTTTTCCATAAATCTTTAGCCAAATTAAACTTTAACCAAAAATCAAAACCTAAAATGAAATCAGGCTGAAAAGAAGGTATAATTAGAAAATTAATATTTTTAGTTAAATTATCACAAGTAACAGGTAATTCAATGGTACCAATAATTCTCTGTGAAGAACCATCAGCTGTATAAGCGGCACTAGAAACAGAATAATAATTTATTTTATAACCTAAAAGTGGAAATTGTTCATGACTATTTGAACAAAAAAAAAACCATTGGAACCACTATCCAATAAGCCAGAAAAAGTATGGTTACCTACAGAAAATTGTAAATACGGTCTAGTATCATTATCTTTAACAAATAAAACAGGAGCTGATCTATAAATTTGGAAGAATGTTTTTAAATAGTCTAACCAATTTGCAAAGTCTTTGTTACGAGTAGCATCATCAGGTTTGTGACATTTAGCAAAATTTTCTTTCATCGAGACACTCGCGGTTATATCAATAACAACAGGGGCTCGATGCGACCTAATTAGTTTTTTGACTCGCTAGAGCTCTTTTTCTCTAAATTACAAACATCACAATTCTTAGATGTGACTCCAACCTTTTGACATTTGAAACAAATAACGCCAGGTATGGATGTACAATGTTTAAAATGATGTCCAGGCTTTTTGCACTTTAAGCAAATTAAAACTGCATTAGACTTTACGGTAGGTTTTTCAGTTTTAAATGATTTATGGCTGACGAAAACTTCAAGTTCCTTTGCAAGAACAAGAAATTGTTCTACAGAATCAATATGCTTACCAAATATAAAAGGTGTGTAAATAGGCAACATGTTGTGTTTAATAATAGTAACCAAAACCACATCAAACATTGGCGAAGAAAGACGACTAGCCATGTCCATTATTTCAGTAATGAAATCTGGAAGAGATTCAGATGTCTTCTGTTTCCTCGTACGAAGGTCATGTTCCAGCAAATAGTCAAAATCCGGCCTGTCAAAACGTTTTAGAAGAGCAAGTTTAAGTTCGTGCCAGGATGGAATACGAAAGCGAACTGTGCGAAACCATTTCAATGCAATACCATCAAGCAAGTCCGTAAATGAACCAACCAACAAAATTTCGTCAAAGTTTTTGTATAAAAAATATTCCTCAACTTCCATAATAAATTCTCTAACACAAGATTTCCCGTCGAATGTAATTCTACTCCTTTTTAAATCGGGTAACTTAATTGCAGAAGGCAAATTCTTTTTAATATGCTCATTAACCAAAACATTCATGGAATTAAACGAAGGCAAAGCGTGCGTCGCAAAAGCTGAAGAAGAGTGTGCAATTCTGTCATTAAACACCGCACTTAGTTTTACACCGTTGAGTCACTTATACAAAACAAAACTGTCTTACCATACAATATGTTGATTTTGCAAGAATATAATGATATTGCTGTAACCATAAAAGTTAAACACACAATACTACAATAAAGTTGTTAATAAATATTGTTTACTTACTAGGAAACATCAAGAATACTTAGTTGTAAATTACAACATTCCAAAAAAAGTGTATTACATATGTAATTTGTTCTGTAAACTATACTACAAAATATAAGATGCAATAATAATTTATAAGATACAAGGAAGCTACTTCAAGTCCCTGTTCGGGCGCCAAATGTAATGGATGGGTTGTACATGAGTGTCACATGTGTTGGGAGCTTGCCCAATTTAATAAAAATGTGTAAAGTTGGTGTGTTCTCCTATAAAAAAAAATACAAATTAAACAATAAAATAATTTCGGGCGCCTTGGAGATGCACACAATATGTTTTAAATAAACCAAACTTGCCAGATAGAACACTTCGGAGAGTCAGACTTTTAATCTGCCGGTAGGTAGCTAATTAAATGAATAAAAGAATGGAATTTCCTTTGCTAATACCTTGTTTAATGTTTGCCAGTAGCTTCAGAGTAATAAAATTATGAAATTAAATACAAAAAAAGGTTAGAATTACTTACATTATTATCATTGAATTTACAATATTATTATTATGGAATTTACATTACTATTGCATCTTTGTTGATAAAAAAAGGGTAGGTAGTAAAATAAAATGGTTAAATAAAACCTCTAGGATCGTGGCGTTGATGGTAGGGATAAAAATATCCCTTGTAGAAATACCGTAGTTGTATTCTGCAGAAATATATCCAGTAAAGAAATCGTAAAGAAAAGGAATAGAAAAGAACAGAAAAGAAAAGAAAAGGGAAAAAAAAAGACGTCGGGACCAGGGTCGGTCACAGTCCGGCTGAAACAAAATTTACAGAGAATTAATCAATTGTTCAGGATTCCCAAACGTTGGGAAGCGTGGCGTTCCACGAGTAATAATAACTTACCGTCTTTTCCAACAAATGGCAAATTTAAGTGCACCACAAAATTCAGGCGGGCGACAAATCACTTAAAAGCCTGGAACAATAATTTAGTATGATATCGAGCACTCGTCACGCTATCCAATTTATCAATCCGAAAGAATTCAATCTTACCAAAGAAATGAAGGATTATTCCTACGTCACCACGTCCTGAGGGAAAGTTTTAGAAGTTTACGGCATCAATAGGCCGCCAATACCCAGGATTTATCCCGATTGAAAAAAATTATCAAAGTTCAATGCTACATCAGGAATGTTCGTCGTCAAAAAGTGATCACGTCAAAGCTGACAGCTTCCACCAAACACAATCGATGACAGCAAAAAAAACGTTCCGAAATCGACTTGCGACATGCTTCTCGTCAGTTGACGAGAAGCATGTAACGATATTTTAAACTCGTTACAGGGTCTAACTTCCGGATCCTCACATACCTATATCTAAGTAAAAAAAAGGAATCTGGATAAAACGGCCCGTTTGTTTTTGTTTTTTACCCCATTGACCGTCAAAAAGTTTTCTATGAAATCAAAAGGGATGCGTTCGAAACAAACGAGGGGGGACATCAATGACAAACACAATGTTGTCGGGATTGCGATGACTTTGCATCTTTGCATATTACAATTTGGTGAAATACCAGTGGATCCTTACTTTCTCCAAAATTAGATTTTGATTTAGTCAGAGGGAAACAATACATCGTCACATTATTTTCTTATACAAATAGGGTGTGTCACAAAAACCGCATTTTAGTAAAAATCATGTCTACGATACACCTCTGCCTATCTCTTTCGAGAAAACGGGCGGGATGTTATGTTTTGTGTAAATAATAAATGTTTCAGTAAAACAACGTCACATTAGAGCATGAAGCTTCGTGCAGACTAGCGCGACGCGACACCGTTTAAACCGTGAAGTTTTTTTAGAAATTGCAACGCGACACCGCGTCGCGCTAGTCTTCACGAGGCTTTAGGTTGTTATAGTTAGCCAGAATGCAGCTGCTTGCTGCTTTTCTCTTGATGTAGACCCTCAGATGGTCTTTGCGATAACTACGGGTAGAGAGAGTCCATGTGTTGTGACTGTGTTGAGGAACACTTTTATCGCAGGACCAGAAGAAAAAAATAATCAATTATTTCAATAGTTTGTAAAATCAAACACTAAATCATTTTACTTTTCGAGTAATGAAAGAACATTCGTTCATTCGGGTGTCACATAGATAGTGCACAGGATACATAAAACAGATGGACAAAATAAATTGGGGTCCCGCAATCTTACAAGACCCAAATAAATCCTTCTACAACACTATGGTAGATTGAGCAGTAAATGGGTACCTACTATCTACTTTTGCTCTATTTCGAAGTCTCGATAAATACTTTTCGAGTCTCTGAGTGACGGACAGACAAATGAGGATGTTTAGGTATCTACGATAGCAATTATTTCAGTTCAGGCGTTCAGGCAAATTCAAAAGGTTTTATTTGTTTGTTGTTTGAGTAACAAAAGCCTGAGATGGAATTAATAACTTTCAGTAATAGGTATTTCCTAAGTCGACTAAAAGCCAGATTTTTCATTCATTCCACATCGAACAAAATGAGAAAAGTTATGTTCATTCATGTCACTTAATTAGAAATCGTTCAAAAATAATTATATATTAATTTCTATTTCCGATTTGTTTTATGTTCTATAAATTACATTCAGTCCTAAAAATATCTGTAGGTACCTACATTGCCAGTTCGTTACAGAACAAGTAAGCAGAAAGTAATTCATCAATGGAAGCGGCCACTAACTGTCAAGCAGGTACTTGGGTGAAACTTAGTATTCGTTATGAAGTTTGTAATTGCACTCGAAACTGTTACAACGTAACAGGACGATGCAGCTTACAAAATAACCTAAAATACCTGGGATGAGAGAATTATTTAAGTACAAAGACATTCATACAGTGGTGGCCCAGAGGTAATGGCTTACGAGTTGTAGGTCGTAGGTTCGAACCCTGACAGGCGCATTACTTTGTGTAAATTATTTCATCACTATTGCTCTCAAAAGTGAAGGAAAACATCTTGAGGAAACCGGCATGTCCTAGAACCAAAAATTCGAAGACATGACAATTACCAACCCGCACTGGGCGCGCGTGGTGGATTACGACTCACTCCCTCTCATGGAGAGGAGGCCTGTGTTCCTGCAGTTCCCAAAATTATAGGCTGATTATAGTGCTAAAGACACGTTCTGAAAATTGACAACGAAGTAGGTACGTTGTTGGACCAGCTTTAGCTATATTACATCCTCTGGACCTCTCGATTTCAACTCCGCCGCCCGTGTCTTAACTGAATATGTACTTCAGTATTGCACAGGAAGGGATTATATAAAGTGTAACCTTAATTTGAGTAGCCTACCGTAGAATTTTCAAGAGTAGATAAGTAACTGGAAATCTATAGTTTGTTCTTAACACGGACTATCTCATAGTTTTGAATATTAAACAAAAAAAAAAATTGTTTGCAATAGGTGTGTAGGTATTACTAAATTATCGTAAACTTTTTAGTGGTGCTAATAGGCTGGCCCCCTAATACATGGGAATTAAACGTGACTGGTGGATGATATAGGTACACCACTCTGCCCAAACCTCCGCGGATTACAGGTGTGATGTTATGTTTTGTTATTTTAAGTGGATTTTAGAGACGTTGCTAGCAACAAACGATATGTTACTTCAACGTTGATATGATATTCCTTTTTCAGTTTTTTGCCCGTTTACCCCTGCAAAATAGTTAAGCCCGCTCCACATTCTCTGCAAAACTACACGAGCCTTGCTGAATACGATAGTGTAGAGGGAATATGCATCTATAATCTTGTTGTCTCGTGAATATTCGTATTATCTCCGTTCCGTGCCGGTACATCAAAGGACTCTCGAATAGTTTTGTGTTTATGTGAAACTATTCCTCCACATTCTCGATCGCTCCCGCTGTCAGTTGGCCGCCAGTCACTTAGCGAGCACATCTCATCATCATCTGTTATTCATTCATTCACCACCTTCGCTTATTCTAACGTCTTTTCGTGACATTTTTTTTAACGAATCAATAAATAATTGTAATAGGCTGGTCAATTTGGTACGAGAGTTCAATACTACTGTGCCAGGCAAGAATGTAGAGCAACGCTCTCGACTCGCCCTGTCTCGGCAAATTTTCTCGTCGAGACCTCCCGCCAAGAATGAGCAGGCTTTACATTCACCCCACATAATTATATAAATATCGTTTTAATAAAATTGCCAGTCATGGCAGCCACTCTCTGTGGAGAGGTTCGATCGACAAAATAATATTTGTAGGTATATATCGGTGAAACGCCTCGATGAGAAATTAATCAAAAAAGAAGTGATGATGATAAATGCTCTTTGAGAAATATGCACTTAATTTAAGAATCTAACCTTAACGTTGTAAACTGATATCATATTCATTTATTTGCTCAGAATGTAGGTAATTACAATAGGGTGGAAGAATCCTTGTAGGTACTAGGTACATTCTACCATTTTGGCATGCAAACATTGATGCAGTTCATCATCAAACATTCAAACATTGATAGGTACACTGGATACTCAACTAAAATTTATCAACTAGAAAATCCGATACGGAGTAGTAACATTTATTTAATAGAAGGGCAGTTAGTTTCTTTTTGAAAATTGTTACTAGTTCCTCTTTAATGGAATTAGGAACGTGGTTAAAAATAGCCGGTGCCATATCAAAAACACTTTTCCTCAACAAAGCTGTCCTGCGTAAAAAGTTTTGGTATTGAGATCGCAAAGCTACATCTCTTTGTTTGCTTTCCGATAAAGTTAAAAATAGATACCTATTTATTACATCGTATAGGTACATAATCCTTTAACTTTCTCATGCATCCCCAAAATTCAACCGCCTCGAAGGTGTTTCCACCATATTGATACTGTTGAATCCAGCTCATGTACCTAAATATTAAAAATGTGTGGTTTTAGTTGGTAGTCAGACAGACGGAGGACATACATGAGGATTTCCACAGGAAAAAAGGCTCATTTTCCTGATTCATTTTTATATTTTTCACATTGCTCATTCATCATCCTTACTAAGGCGTCGTCTATTAATCGTGACGTGATGATTTAGCAACTTTTTTAACCCCCCCTCCCCCTGGTGATACGTGGTGAAGTTTTAGACTGAATTCCTCCTAACCAAAATCACGTGCATTTTTTAGTACCTACTCGTATCTTTAAACTTTTCGATTTTTTTTCATCTTTTAAATAAATGTGTTATCGTTCGCCTGGCAACGACGAGTACAGGTCACGCACCGCTTTTCGGTTTAGAAATCGTACGTTCAACGAACAAATAAATAGGTAGTTACACGTAATATCTCTCTGTCGCGGGAAAGTCCGAAAGGGATACCGTGACCCCTGGCAACGTACAGGCAACTGAAGGAACACAGGTGGGTTTAAGTCAGTAAGAGTTTGACACGCCCTCCCAGGAGAATTTATGTGATAATAACAGAACCAAAAAAAAAACCCCTCTCTGTGAAGCTCGAAAGGGGGACCTTTCGAGCTTCACGTGATTAATGGACGATCCCTAACCAGTAGGCTCTCATATCATATCGTATCATCTATTATAATGTAACAGTAAAGTACAATATTAAGAAAATTACGAGTTGCTCGTCCCTGCTATCAACCTTCATGGTAGCCCTTTCTTCAGATAAGGGATATAATATAAGACATGTAATAAATACTGCCCTATTTACTAATCTCACAATAGACCTCCTTTCTGAAACGCGAGCCTTAACCACCCTTAATTTCCTACTTTTTAAATACTGTACATTCCATAGAAATAATAAATTAAATTTACAAGAGCAATAACTCATCATTTATTTTTAAAGTATTTACAAAGGGTCGATGATATATCGGTATTCCTTACCTTTTTTTCTTTTTACTTGTGTCCCTTTTAGTCTGTGTCAAATAAATGTATTTGCTTTCTTTCTTTCTATACTAATAATAATATTATAAAGAGGAAAGATTTGATTGATTATTTATATTGAATAGGCTCCGAAACTACTGGACCGATTTGAAAAATTATTTTACCATTAGAAAGCTTAATTTTCAGGGAGTAACATAGTTTTACTTTTTATCCCGTGAAAAATAACGGGTTCCGCGGGAAAAACCACGGGAGCGAAGCCGCGGGCAAAGTGCTAGTTTGGGAAATATTTTACTCAGATATGAGTGAATTATGATACCCAAGTTTTATAAAGTACCTAGTTTAGATATCCTTATCAACTCCGCAATATTATAATATTCTATTATTATATTCGAATATTTCAATGGGCGAGCAATATGAAAGACATTTGTAGGTACCTATAATAATTAGGTACCGTAGAGCTTTCTTTTAATAATAGTGGTATCTGTGGAGATTAATACAGATGTTTCACTCCGCAAAATTATTTAAATAAAAAGCGACTTGTTACGACACAATAAAGTGCAATTCAGGTCGCACAGCGTTAATAACCTACAGTTATATTTTATATTAACCTAGAAGTTGCCTCTCTTTCTGCCACGTAACTCTTAGATCTTCTATAAAACTGATAAAACTGATTTACATCCGTCACCTCACACTTCAGGTCCAGTTGAAAACCGGCGTCAGGCACTAGTTGTCTGGCATTTATGCTAAACTGGGCCTATTTGGCGCAGCCGCGAGGCACACATTCCTGCTAGTATCATGCAACGCAGTTTTACACTTTTTATTTTGTATTCTTTACTTTTACTTTTTTTTTTCTTTCTACTTGTGTGCCTTTTAGTCTGTGCCAAATAAATGTATTTTCTTTCTTACTTTTCTTTTCTTTCTATGTTATACCTACTCACTGAATTTATTGCAATTTTTTATTGCAAGTGAATGACACAAGTCATTAACAAAAAACACATGTTGGAATATCAATTTGAAATGTTGTCAACTAAAAAGTTTCACACTTCCCCTCAAACAACATCCATCATCACATATCCTCATATCACACCACACCAGACACACCCAAACTCAGATCGCGTACACATTTATTAAATGCCACACGACCTAATGGTTTTGTCAGCACATCTGCTGGGTTATCTTCCGTACACACATAGTCAAGACGTACAACATTCTTAGCAATGCAATCTCTGACATAATGCGCCCTTATTGGCTCAACAAGTCGAACCCACCGCGTACCTACTTGTATCTTCATACCTAAAATGCGGAGTGAATCATATGTGTTAATTAATCTCTGATAATACGTCGATACGTGAGTAAAACATTAAAGTAACCTACCTAAAAGTTAATTGTAGTCTGTTCTGAGTTATGGTGAACACATATTTCTTCGTTATTTTCAGCACTTAATTAATTTCATGGAATTATGAACTCGAGCTAAGGCGTGGGAGTCAGGCGATCGGCGTGGGTGCCAGGCGATCGAGAGGGCGTAAGTGAGAGAGTCGTATTTAGATACTGCGGTAAATATGCTAGCTAGATCTGAATGTTGGGCCACAAAGGGGTTGAATGAAAGGCAATTGCATGCAGCTGAGATGAGAATGCTTTGAGGAATGTGTGGTGTTACGCGAATGGATAGAATAGGAAATGAGTATATAAGAGGAAGTCTGGAAGTAGCACCAGTGACTGAAAAGTTTTGTGAAAATCGGATTTATGGCGGAATGTTTTTAGTATGAATGTTTATGGCTATGGACTGTGTGAAAGATGATACCTAAGGCTACAAAGGAGGAGAATACTGAGATGATTACTAATAGAGAGTTATGGAAGACGAAGACATGCTGCGCTGCCACCAAATAAATTGGGATAAATGCAAGAGAATGATGGAGATGATGATTCTAGCTACAGAACAGACAAGTGGGTTGTTTGATAGCTCTCAAGGAACCCACTGATTCTGGACCCTGTTAAGGCTACCATAAATGTAGAGATCAACTTGAACAGAACTGAACACATTGATTGGAACGATCTCATCCATTTTGTAGTTTTGATGAGGTCAAAGTCAGACGGATCTGGAAGTAAAACTGGCCATCTATCTTCTACCTGACTTTTTTTGAACTCACCGAATAATCTGAAAACTTTATCCTAAGTTTTCCGACAAGCAAATGATTCATTCGTCTTTATATTTCTCGTGAAATAAATAGCTCGCTTGTCCTAAAATAATACTGAGCATTGTAATATTTTTTTTAATGATATTCAAGAAACTATCTTCTTATTTTCTAAGTGGTGCAATAAAATTGTTTGCCCACACACAATAAAATGGATATAACTTTTTGATGCTAACTACGGTAGTGTTTTGTAGTATGTAGAGTTAGATACACTAACTTAATACACGTATACAAAGTCAAGACCCTATGATGACTTTGTGGCGGCATCTCCATAGCCACATGTGAACTACGCATCAAAGACCTGACGTCACACAAAATCCCGACGTCACACAAATCCTGCATCGCGCAATTAGAGTTTACCGCGCGAACGCCGTATAGGTATATAACTTTCCTGACATCAATCGACAGGCAGGATCCTCCGTTTTCTAAAGAGGATTAATGAACTTTACACCCTGTTCCTCATACCTCTAAAACTTTGTTTACCAAGACCTATTAATACCATATGTCGAATTATCTATATGAATAGGTAATGTTCAGCTACCTAGATATGGCTTCCTATTATTTTGACAAGTTTGTGGAATTCATATTCGAAATACTGATAACTGGAACCTTTTATTTATAGTGACTTTTCATTTACTAGAACTGCATAATGCATTTCAATCAATATGAAATACCGTTCTTTCAATATCTTCTTCAATTCTTCTATTTCTTTCAATAATCATTTAGGCTATTCCTAACTAAGTTCGTGTCCGGCCTTCAGCTGCGGCGGAGTAAATCAGCGGCCGCCATATTTCGAAGTCTGCAACCCAATTATTGGAACTACCAATAACCAATAACCACAGGTATCTATGTTTCTATATCATAATGTTTTCATACCTACCTGTACCAAACTTTCTTTTTACATAAAAAAAAAAAGATTTTGCCCCACACTAGGAATTTCTCCTGTATCGTGGGTGCGTTTACAAACATTTAAATTCGCATAAAAAAACAGCCAGACCCGGAACAACTACTTGTAGGTCATACAAATATTTGTTCCGTGCGGGAATCGAACCCGCAACACGCTGTGCAGCAGTCAATTGCATTAACCACTGCACCAACCGTGTCGTCTATTTCGTGTTCAACTATTTTTAAAATGAAAACTTCTTTAGGCGCGTTGAGTGATTTTTGGTAGAAGAAAATCTTACGGCTATGCATAGTTTTAAGTTTTCACTTCCGTCGGCAGTCCCTATGTCTATGAAAAAATTAAAGTATGGGTGTTCAACAGATACACACTACTCACTACTACCCAACGGCTATGGAAGAGACTGATTCAATTTATAATAGTTGTGCCTATCCGCACTCTCCCAACGATTATGGCTTGTAGCAGTTAATTAAATACTTTCTCTTGTATATAAAGCCACTGTGGAACACATCGAACACAACCAGACATCCGGTCATTGTGGAACAGCCCTTTAGTTTTGTGTATTTACACTTTGCTAATTCATTGTTGACTAGGATTGGATCTTAGAAGTTTGGAACACAAAGTAACGGGTCACCGACCCTTATAATAATGAAGTAAGAACATTGACGTATTGTGTTAAAACTTACCATATTATTGTATATTCATTGTTAAACAAACCAGGGTGTGTACTTGTACAGTACTAAGTCAATAGAACCCTTTGTAATACCTAAAGCTTTTGAAAGTGCTTCTGTTAGTTTTCAACTGAAATCTCATAGGTTACGAAGTAATTTAATGTATTCAAGTTATTGTAAATATGTGTTTTGTATTCATTATGCGTAGCCACAAGGTTTGCGAGCCAGGAATAAGTTCTATTGCTATTGGGGTTATAATAATAATACGAGCTATACAGAGAACAGTTGCAAGGAAGAAGGTATTGTTATAATCACTGCCACAACATGGCACCTAATAAAAGACAGAGCTACTACCTATATAGATTTTGATGTCAGGTAGCCAATCGTAACTGTCTTAATATGATGCTATGAGACAATGTTACAAAGAATATAACATTGTTTGTTTATCTCAAGAACTTATCTCAATAGGGATGATGACTGGGTCAAAAAAAGCAATTCGTTCAAGTCCGTCACTTAGATAATATAAAACAATTAGACACGTATTTTTTGCTTTATCATATTAATAAAAAATGACTTAGTTAAAACCCATTAAAGTTGGGGAGTGGGGGTTGCTATGTCACAAGTAAGTATAAAATTTATATAATACAACTCAATATTTTTTTATAATACAACTTTACTGACGGATAAAAAAATATTTTACCTATACGAAGGTAACAGTACTAACACTGACTGACACATCATTTAAATCTGACATCGTTCAATTTTTTTATAATATTATATAAATTGTTATGATTTATTTTGAAATTTTAATTATGCATGATTTACAAACATCTTTTTAAAAATTTAAATTCATACTATTTAGATAGATGCACACCATATTTGTACGCCTCCTGGCATAACATAGCGTTCTGTTCACCAAACTCAAGATCTGTATTTCTTTACCTGTGTTAACAAATAAAAGTGATTTGATTTGACATGGTGAGTATCTGACTCATATTCTGCAGCGAAAATATTTTTCCTTCACTCTACGTGCTACGAATAAATAAATTTGGTACAAACAGCTACAGAGAACTAGAAACGACTAAAATCAAGTCGTAGAGACTCGTAGCTCATAGCTACGCAATTGCTACGAGCTACGATCTACGAACTAATGTGACCTCAGCAATACCAATAAATCGAATTTATGTCAGCAATTCTCGATTTTATTATGTCGAAAATTCCGTACTTGGGTTCTCGATAAAACCTACGAACATCTGTTCCCAGGGGATTCGAGTTTCCAATGTAGGTATTGTAGAAATGCTATCTACGTTTGAACGAGCCGTAATTGCGAAACTGTACCTATGTCTGCTAGGGTTACTTGCTGCGGCTACTATGTCCTGCCAAACAAGAATTTGAATATAGCTCTGGACGGCACCGACGTGCGAACTAAATACTATAACGACGTGGTACCTATTGTGTGAAAACATTGGATATACTTCGAGTTTTGTAATAAAAAGTACTGGGGTACCTTTTCAAAACATTGAAGAATATTATTGCGTTATTATTATTAATTACTTCAGAAATGTTTAATCTTACCACTTGTACCTAACTTGCATTACTAACCTCATTAATCTTATCAAGAAGGCACTTCTTGAGAATAATAAACCGATTCCAAAAAGTGGAAAGGCAACCTCAAAACCTTCTAGTACTTAACTGTGTAGACTGAAAAGTCGCTTGTTTCGTCGCTATTGGCGTTAATTAATACAGCACTCGTTCGTCAATCATCTAAAAATGGAGTGTATACCGTTATTAATAAGGTGGGAGTTATTTTTATGAACTGATCAACAGATTGGTCCATGAGAGTATTATCGTGATGGAGTCCACAATAATCTGACATTGATATATGTATGAGTTTATCGTTTACTGAGCGAAGTCCCTCGAGTGGTGTACCTACCGTCCGTCAGTAGGGTAGGTAATTAGTCAAAATGATTTATATAACCCATAGAAATGGCATAAGCACAGAGTTGTGCATTGGGCTACAATGATGATTTTTCACATGAACTCCGGCTCTCGCCGATACGGCTGGCGGCCGGCTAAAATTGTTTTTTTTTTTTAATTCAAAATTCAAGTCATTTTTTCAAACTAGGCTGAGAATCAGCACTTTTCGAACGTCAAAATTACGGGCGTGCCAATATTGGGCGTGCCCGGTTACATTATACCCTATAACTAGAAGTTTTATTTGATAAATTAGGACTATTGAGGTAAAATAAATAATTGTCGAGGTCGCTAGCTAACCACATATTGCAATACCTACAACTCATTAAAAAAAACATTGTAATGAGTAGATTATGTCAACAATAAATAAAAATAAAAATAAATTGACTTATAAAGTAAAATTATAAACAATTATATAAACTCATTTAACCTGTCAGTAGGTAAACTAATTCTGAAGAAAGAACATGTCTTGAGTTAATCACAGCGACAACTATTCTTATTATTTAGGTAGTCGTTGATAGAATAGTACCTATGCCTTTGAACAAAGGTTGGATTTTACTTTAGTTTTAAACGCATTAAAAGGAAAACCTAGCAAAGAAGAGGGTAGCTTGTTATAAAAGGTTATACCAAGCCCAACAAATAAGTTATGAACCTTATGAAGCCGGTGAAAGGGACGTAGTTTATCCTTACTTCTAGTGTTAACATTGTGAATATCACTGTTTTTAGTGTATAAGTGAATATTTTGCCTAATATATAAGATGTTGGCGAAGATGAATTGTGATGCCACTGTGAGGATACCGATATCTTTGAAAAAATCTCTCAGAGAAACTCTGGCACCTAATTGGTAAATTTGCTCGAACAGCTCGTTTTTGGAGGACAAATATATTTTGAATATCTGCAGCTTTGCCCCACAGCAGAATACCGTAGGACATAACGCTATGAAAATATCTAAAATAGACTAACCGAGCTGTATCAACGTCAGTGTATTGTCTTACTTTCCTGACGGCGTAGGCGGCTCGATATAATGTTGGCCCCACTGAAGTTTGGCATCTACTGTTATGCCCAGAAAAATTGTCGAGCTTACAGTTTCAAACACCTCTTTATCTAAGACGATGTTGGTCCTAGATTTCTAAAATGTTGAAGGGTAACTTTACACATTTCGTTTTCTTGGCATTGAGAACTAGGTTATTTGTCGTAAACCAATCCGTAACCATTGAGAGTGCACTGGCTGTGTCGAATATATCTTTATGATTAACCTTTCCACGCAGCTCTCGATGTTTATTTTAGAAGGTAGGTTCCTTGCTCGGTGTCTATGCATGCATGTGAAGCCAGTACATAATGCCATCAACTCAGCAACCGTGTCAAGACTGATTCCCAGGGGTGCGCAAAACACCGTATGTAAATAAACCTCTTTAATGGAAAGCCTAATTGCTTACTAAGTATCTAAAGTGCTTTTCTGTTGATTTTCTTTTACTGCAAAGTTTTCAGACGATTTTTGTTAACAAGTATTATTTTCTGATCTCGTTTATGTACATATCTAACGGTGAACATTTCGACGACACCGACAGCGAAAAATAGATAAATAAATAATAAATAAATTCTTTATTTCACCAAAAGCCATCACAGTACAAGAACTAAAAACTAAGAGCATATAAATAAGGCTTATAAACTAGGTCACAATAATTTTAATTCCCTGACTCCTAAACTAGGTGTGCGTATGTGCATATGTCTTAGGAGTCAGGCCTGACACTTTGAATTTTGAATTTTAAACACTTCTATTAGGTACATAATTATAAGTACGACGATGTTAATGTATCTAAATTAATTAAGTAGGTATCTAACCCCGGTGTGTTTTCGAAATTGAATTTATGAGAAGCTTATTTATACAAGAAGAGCAAATATTTAAGTAGGTACAAATCCAAACATGAAATCCAATCATTTCCAAACATTTGGGCACGAGTGTCGTGTTATATAATCGTTCATATTCGGTTGGGTGTCGGTTAAGGTAAACGCGGGTGAAGTCGTCAGTGGCCAAGAAGTCGTCAAATTATCTAAAAACATCAATATCTTTTTATACAACTAGTCGATTTTTATGGCAACATATTTTTGGTAACTTAATGCATACAAAAATAACAAGAGAGTTTTAACTGCAATGGCGTCTGAGATATTTGACTTGTAAAGTGACCCACTATTTTTATTTTTTTTGCTAATTTTGCTTCATAATGTGAAACTGCACGTAGTTTTTCATTTGATATATGAAACTTCAGTGGGGTACGGTAAGTCTGATTGTTTTATTAATTAGTTAAGTTAATTAGCTAACAATATATAACTAGAAATTTAGAACTCTTTTATCATAAAAGTATTTTGTTTTCGAATGTGACATCTATTAGTACCTTAAAAATCTTACTTGACTCAGAACTCTTAATTTTAAGTACTATTGTGACGATTATTGGGACACGATTAATAATTGCCTCTAAATTCGTGTTCTATGCCACAAAATACGAATAATTGTGGGAAAGTCCGAAAGGGATACCGTGTCCAATAATTTAATAATTTACAGTTTTTACAATTTTTCAATGTACAGGCAACTGAAGGAACACGGATGGGTTTTAGTCAGTACGAGTCTGACACGCCCTCCCAGTTCCGCCCAGAGCGGGAGAAGTTATTTAATGATTTCCCACCCAAAAAAAAAAAACTAATAATAATATATAAAAAATTATCGGGACTTTTTACATTTCATTTAATAAGTATTTATTATCACTCAAAGTTATGGGATTGAACTAGTAGTTTTAGTCTAAAACAGATGAATACAATATAATGTCTCCAACACCCATGTTAATAGTACTAGTTATAATCACTTAAGTATCTCATTGTAAACGAATTGTTATGTTAAGTTCTTATGAGAAATAAAGTTCTTTAAACCTAACTAGTTACTTAGAATAACGGAAACATTTCCTATTTAGTTATACAAAAAGTTTTATTCTAAATGTAATACTTTTCACACGGTAGTTCTATAAAGTCAGTGAATTTCAAAACCCAACGAGTATTGGTACGTTTACCTTACTCGATTATGGTTGTAATGGCTGTTATCTTGACACGCTTGTAATTGTAGCGATATTGTGCGGTATTATGTACCTTAAAGCACAATAATATTTGGGAGTGTTAATGGTTCCTGGTGACAATGTTGCTACAGATCTGATCACATTGAACTTCGATCTAATAATACAATATATCGGATGATAAAACGTCGAAATTGTGTATAATTGACGATATTGATTTCACTGCCCATTTGGCGACAAGTAATGGTTTCCTTAATAAACTAATCATAAGAAGAGGCCTATTTCCCAGCAGTAGGAATATTATAGGCTGATTATGCATCAGCGTAAGAGTATCCAATTTTGCTTGCAGTTTTACCTACTAAGTACGATATGGACAGCTCTATTTAGGTAGGTATAGTTCGATTCAAACTTAATGGCGGCTCGGAATCCTCGATGCTCTTTCCTGCCGTCCGCTAGTGTGCGCAGGCCCTTATGTGCTTATTTTAAAGGAGATGTTTCGTTTTCAGCCGTAATGAAAAAAGAGGAAAAAATTACACGAATTGACGAAAAATATTCTTTCCCGAATATTCCCCTGATTACTTCGGCACAAAAAATAATACTTTATCAAATTATTGCCATATTCTATTAATCATGGCGTCGTCTTACTTGCTCACTGCTTTCGTTCAGAAATCATGTTACATTAAAACATAATAAATTTATATGGCATTAAAGATATGCATTTCTGCTATAAGATAATGGTGCCGATTCTCTTGTACACCGGACTAAACTAACTAAAATAGCACTAAAATTCCTTACTTTTGGCTATGAGAATCTTAACGCTATTCTGTAGTAAAAAGTCTCTAAATTTAAAAAATATTTTGACACAACTAAATCGAATTTGACAATTGCGACTCCACGTGGTACGTATTACTTGTTTGCCCTACCCCGTGAATTTTTTTGAGAGCCGGAGGCGCGCAGTAGCAGCAGTAGCCTCGACGTGTTTTATATGGAACTTTTCACTTTTTGTATGGAAAAAAAAAATACCTACGTGTTGAGTATTAGGGTTATAAGGGTTTTATAAAGGGGGTCGAAATTTTCATTATTTTTGCGATAGGACACACCATTTTCGAGATATAAGCAAAAGAAAAGAAAAAAATCCAGAACAGTACTGTTTTTGCACCCGAAGTCGAGATGTTCGTGTGAAAGTTCATGACAACTAATAATATCCATTTTATCCGCTTATGTACCCAACTTTATTTATTTTGGGTATGGTCGGATATAACGAACTGAGGGTCAGGAGGGATCTCGCACTCATCTCGTACATATTCAAAGTACTTAGAGGGAAGGTACATAATGCGGACATTTTAGGGCACATAGGTTTGTGTGTTCCGGACAGGTACGTGTGGCGACGACGACGGCCACGGCTGCTGGCGGAGCCGCGCGCTCGGACTAATCTGTTAAGTGAGGCGCCACTGATGCGTGCGCTCCGCACTCTCAACCTCATAGCTAATGACTCGGACCTATTTTATTGTTCTCTGAGTGAGTTCACAAAGAATGCATTATTTGTAATAAGTTACAAAATTTAATTATAATTATAAGTTAATTAGATAACAAGTTAGGATAAGAGTTAGATAAGTACGCTATCGCAATAGGTTACCCTGTAATGATAGATGTAAGTTGGATATAAATAAATAAATAAATAAATATTCCACACCATTTTCAGTGGCGATTAAAAATTATCAGAATTAGTTAGAAAATTAAAATTTTAGGTGAAAAACTTCAAATTCAGAATAGCAAAATTGACATTTTCACTAAATTAAAATCTCAGTACAATCTTAGTGCTGTCAAACTAAAATATAGTTAAGTTGTACCACTTTAGTCTATTTCAGAATGGGAAATCATCGTTTGACAGGAGTAAACAAAATTTTAGTGATTTTTAGTCTAGTTTAGACGCATTTGTGACAAGAGAATCGGCACCAATAAGATCTTAGACGATTTTTTGATTAATTAGAAAATATTAAGTAATCATCGTTGAAAAACTACTTTTGTGGATTGTAGATTTGTAGGTAGGTACCTACTTATAGACGAAAAATTCAAACATATTGTTTGTATTGCTATATGACAACACATCTGTCAGTCTCGTTCGTCTGGACTTCGTGGCTTTCGGTGTCTGTAGAAAAACTTTATTTAAGGAACAAGTCAGCGAGGCTTCCAAAGCGGCCATGGCATTCAGCCGGAAAAACTTTTTCGCAAACAAAAATCACAGTTTGGACAAATCTAGGTTATGTAAATGTCATCTCTACAACCTGTCAAGGCTGGCTGTCGATGGTCGTATTTCTCCTGAACGTCAAACTTTTTCAGTTTTTATTTAGTGCCTAAAAATATTAGATATTATGAAAAAAAACAGTCTTTATTATATCCAGGGGATCGTTTCCCAGGTTTTCTAAAGCGTACATGTTATAGCCAGAGTCCTATACAAAAATGAAACGTCTCCTTTGATTTGAGTTTGACTTTGACATTGTAGTAGAAGTATCGTATATCCTACTGGAAGATTCAAGTTATTGGCTATCCCAGAAGATGCATTTGGTTAGAGCATCTTTAGCCCGTACAATTAACTTAAGTATCTATGGTCAGTTCCAAAAGTATTTAATGAAAATGTAAACAAATGGATCTGAAAACTTAAACAAATTAGGTGCTTTGATTTGATTATTTTACCTCAATTTTTGTCGATGCTTTTGATGATTACAATTAATTACAATGATATAATTCAAACAATAATTGTTGTAAAAAGTGGTGAGATATAAAGTTGAAACCTAAATAGAGATGGAAGTGGTTCCTTTTAGAATGATTGTGAAAATTTAACCTGAAAAGGATTTATTTAACACTTTCATCAGATATATTTGTTCGAATATGTGATCTAGTTGGCAATAACATGCTGTAACAACAGCGCAGTGTGCCATTTGATTAAAAAAGTCTCTCTGCTGCTTATGGTATTTATCGATCAAGGGATGCATTTATAATGTACGAGTAAAACACCCACGTGTCCATTTCAAATACTTTTTTTTATTTTTAATGATGAAGTTAAGGTCTTCTTCTTTTCGAGTGGTTAGTGACTAACCTGGTATCAGAGTTTAAAGCCCATGGGCCTCTGACTTGGCTCCACATGTCGTCGAGAAATATCTCTCAGGCATGCCGGTTTCCTCACGATATTTTCCTTCACCGTTTTAGAAGCAAGTGATAACTATACAATACGCACATGAATCCGAAAAGTCAGAGGTGCGTGCCTTGGGTTCGAACTCGAGACCTATGACTTGGCAGTCTGACGGTCACACCACTAGGCTATCACTGCTAATATAAAGTTAAGGTGACATTTTCACAAAAAAAAAAAAAAAAAAAACTGATAACGTAACTGTACAAGATATTTATTTTATATAAATATATTTTGATAGATCATCATTAAAACCGCGATACTGCAACGTGTTTTTTTTAATCAGTGATAGGCTTTGCTACGAGCAATATTTCTGTGCTAGTGTCAAGTCGCACTTTTGAGTTTTTAGGGAGAAAAAAAAATAAAAACGAAAGTTTGAAAAAAAAATATTACTCGGTATCCGGAGATGATTTTCCAAAAATTAAAGTTGTAAAATATGCACCCAAAGATGCTCTATCAGATTATATTTATATAAAATAAATATATTGGACAGTAAGGTTTTCAGAATTGATTAAAAAAAAAAAAACAACAACACTTCATGATTAAAAATAAAAAAAGTATTTGAAATGGTCACGTGGGTGTTTTACTCGTGCATTATAAATGCATCCCATGATCGATAAATAGCATAAGCAGCAGAGGCATTTTTTTCAATCAAATGGAACACTGTGCAGCGTTGCGGTAGATACCGATCCATTTTAGCGATTGTTGGTGCTGCTTCACAGCCAATTGGGTTAACTAGTTAACATTTTAATATTTAGAATAGTTGCTTCCCGTTTTTATTTTATTTTTTCTGACATTACGAACTTAATCGGGGGGCACGGCAGTGCTCCCGCCAAGTCGAGCAAAACAAACACAAAGGCACAGCCGTACCATCTTTTCTCGTAGCCATTCAGGACTTTTTCGAACGCCTTTAACTTCGTTGTTTAAAGCTAGAAGCCTGAGTTTTCAGTGACCAGTGGCTTAGTAAATCTAGGTATATTACTAAATCAAATTCAATTTGAACCTGTACTTTGAGAACTATAGCAGGTCAAAGTTCCTTAATTTTGTCACTGACATACTCACTCTCTCACTCACTCACCGATCATCCAAATTATAAGGTACTTTTAGCAGACACGAGCACAAATTTTGATAGCCTTTAAAGCAAGGAAAAATTAAAATATACCGCAATTTCAGTCCCGTTTTATAGATATGCGAACTGCATAAGTAACTTTAAGAATAAGAATAGAATAAGAAAAAAATATTTCACGAAGTTTACATTCGAGTGGATTGAGTTCCTAGACCTCACACTAGGATTCCCTGTGTTGTGAGATCCAGGCTCCTTCGCTTACAATTTACTATAAAAAGGTACATTTTAAAACTGAAAATAGGTATAAAGAGAGTGTATGTATGGTGCTGTGGCAGTTGTGTTGTTGTTGTAAGAGTAATAATAATAATAATAACCCCACCGTCGTAACTCTACGTTGACGTCGTGGTGGGGCTTGCGCGCTCCGAACTCCAGGTCTGTGCCAGTTTTTTTTTTTTTTTTGCCGGAATAGGTCTGGGATGAGGAGCCAGACCAAGAGAGATCCAGAAACCCGCAGGGCAGCATGTGGCGAGCTGTTGGGCAGTAGCGACCCCACGGACCCTGACTCTCGGGAGAAATCTTGTTCTTCATCTCTGGCTTGCCTTTATTGGCCAGCTGGAGTGAACACTGACGAGGAATAGAGCTCCCACCTCTTTCTTGCCTTTATTGGCCGGCTTGAGTGGAGATTCGCAAGAGCAAATGTGCTCGGAGGAAGGAAGTATTCCAGTAAGATGCTGGTAGGGATCTTGACCGTACTTCCGGGATGGTCCTGATAGCCGTGGAATATCGCTCCACTCCTTATAAGCACCTCAGGACATGTTGCCCCCTTGTCGCTTCGACACTTTGTGCTAGCGTCCGTTTTCGGGGGCCCATTATTGAGTGTGCAAGTCACCCCCCGCCAGTTTACCTGTCTATTTTATATAAGATATTGGTCTGGCAGGGGCCATAGTCTTTCCATAGTTCTAGATAACCAGTTCACTTAGCCACCCAAACCCATAATCCAATATCATTGTTTCCATATCTTGCAATATTCCTGCATTAACCGGGGGTTTTCCTTGGGTGCACCAGAGTAGTGCGTACAGGGATAATCGTCGGTTAGTGCCTCGTTTCATTAGACACGTCTAACGGGCCTCTGCAAGTTGGCTTCGGCCCCTCGTACGCCTTCCAAAGGTCCGGGACCCTAGGGTCCCAAGAAATCCCAAAGGAAAAAAAATAAAAAATATTTATTCAAAAAATTACAAGGCATAAAAATTTGTAGTTTTGCTTAAATGTAAATTATAATCCTAAGACTTAGGTGCCTGAACTAGGTAATCCTGTGTCTGTGTGTGTGTGTGTGTTAAACGCATTTTGGTGAGTGCAAGTGTATTTGTGAATTGTGTGTACTGTGAGTTTTAAGAAATTTTCTGTCACGTCGTAGTTCAGTATAAGAAGCCAGTTTGTTACCGTCACTCTGCATTTTTTTGTGTTAGTTTTACTATTTTGAATAGACCATTGAGTTTCACATATATGTATGGTCCCATAAAACCGTAAGAACTTCTGCCGATTGTTTTTCGGCATCGGATTTTCTTCCAATTTACCCTTCGACTTGAAATAACACAAGTGCTCAAGGCAGTTTTGTGAAATCGTAGGATGACAGACAGTGTGTGAAGTTGTCTAACCCTAAGAACTCCCACTTCAGTAAAGAGTTTATTCGTGGGGTACCGATAAGGTCGTCTGTAGGGAACTTTCATTAGAGCACGTTGGGCTCGTTCTACTTTAATTAGTAAGGTCTTGCCCGCACCACCCCACGCTACTATGCAGTAATAAACCACGGATTGACAGAGTGAAAAGTAAATCATGTTCAGGATAGAATCATCAGCAATCTTGCCTAGTTGCTTGAATATACGTAGCATTGTTCTAAACCGTAGCCCTTTAAAGCTCTCAGGTGTGCGAATCATGTCAATCGGTTATCTACATGGAATCCTAGATATTTAATAGAGTCAGCCTGTTCGATGTAAGGGCAAGAACACTGGTCGAAAACAATACAAGAATGCAGCCGTAAGTAAGATACCGTGTTAGGGGAATCGCACACGGCAATAGAATGTACAGACGCCAGCAGGTCAACCTACCCGAAACTGTCTAATTTCCCCAATCAACTTTGAACCTTATACTTCAGAGATTAAGTTGAAAATTTATCAAATAAATTTGACAGATTGTAGTATGTTGATTTGCTGGCATCTGTACATACAACAAAATCTACCTATTATTAACGCGGCGCTTTATTTAATCAAGACTTAAAGAAACTTTAACCAAGAAATTAAAATAGTAGATTATTCTTATGTGATTATGTTGCCGTGCGATGGCCAAGTCACTCTATTTATTAAAGAAATAAAGATGACAAATAGATAGGTACTGAATAAAATTAACAGAATTGGTTTTACATTAGATCTCACATCTTTTTACGGTAGAAGAACTGCGTTGCGAGACTTGCATTTTCTTACATGTTTTGTTTTTGATGGGATGTTTATTTTTAATTTTTATTTAATTGTTGAATACGAGTGATATGAAGGAAAAAGGTGTAAATGATTGCGTGCTGGTTGACAGGGGAGAATGGAAGAAAAAAACGTGTTGCACCGACCCCAAGTAACATGGGATAAGGGCAGGAAGATGATGATTTAATTGTTGAATACTCCAATAGATAATAATGATTTTCTTTCTTTATGGTAGTATAATTCTATTAATCTCTCAAATACATTGCAAAATATAGTTTTGTATAATCTAGAAGTGAAAGAATCTAGAAAAAATGTGAGTACCATGGAGCCGTTGATGTTTGTTGACTTGAAAGAGTATGGCAGTTGAGAGTATGTCATGCTCACTTAAATGTCTCTCTGATGGTGGCGAGTGTGTTGGATCATTCGGTTCCCTACAAAATGGTTGAGCTGGATGGTGCTGATCCACCACGCGTCATGTTCGTGAACGGGCGCCGTCAGTTGAGACTGTGCATCTCTTATAGATCTGCTAGGGCTTATTTTTAATCTTAAATATTGTTTTTTTTTGTTTACATTGCTCTCACATATACAAGCAAAAATAATAATGTACCCAGGATTTTAAAATATCTTTATTTAAAAGAGTGTCCTTGTCGTTTCTTGCCCGTTCTTCTCCATAGAGATCTACGTTTTGGAATGGGTAACTAGCTCAACTAACTCTGACAATTCAAAAGTGCCTGTAAATGGTTCAATTGAAATAAATGCTTTGAGTTTGAGTGTCATTTCTTACTAACAAATCGGTTAAATAAAAGTGAAAATAATCTCACTCCTAAAGCATCACGAATTCATAATGGATGTTGATGTAACTTTTAAGTATAATAATTTTGGTGAAGTCCATAAAATATTCTTAAAGTTTTACTAAGTATTTAACGTTAGCACACTCATTAATTTTTCAGCAATAAATGAATCTATAAAGCCACTAGACCGGAATAAAATGTTCCCGGTTAATACCGCTGATAAAAATTGTTTCTGCGGCTGACAGCAGTTGATAACATTTGAAAGGGAATAGAAAACGAATTTTCTTAATATTCACGATTATTTTCATAAATTCTGTAGTGTTTCATGGAATGGTTATTGATGTAAAATATTATAAAAACCTGTAATATTTTTCACTCTGTAACTGGTTTCTACTAATTAGGGTTCCGTAAGTCCGAATGAAAAAACGGTACCCTTATATGATCACTCGTGTGTCTGTCTGTCTGTCCGTCCGTCTGTCACAGCCAATTCGCTCTGAATTTAATGGACTGATTAAGTTGAAATTACACATACTTATGTATTTCTGTGACCCAAACACGGTCGTCTAACGTAAATAAATTAATTTTGATTAAGGGGGTCACTTTTGGGACTCAAATAAGAAAAATAAAAAATAAAGTTTTGCAAACTGTACCGTGTGACGTAACAAATGAAAGGGATTGCTGTGATGGAATGTGTGGGACTCAAAAAAAAAAAATGTTCTATAGTTATTTAAAAAAATAGATGAAAATTTACCACTCCTTATCTCCGACACTACTGAGCCTACAATTTTGGTGGTTTTAAAATAATATGGGAAATCTCTCAATATTGTGCGTTGGGATAAGTTTATCTCAACTACGTAACCCTAAATATATATATATATATATATTATTATAGTCCTCCAGACCGTATTTCGGCCACGGCGGCCAATCTCAACGGAGACTAGCCTTCGGCGCGGGAGATATTATAGTGCACAAGTGTGTGCGCAGACACAGATGCACTCTCTCTTCCCTCACTCTCATAGTCCGATGGGACGGCAATCCGACACGACCGGAGAGAGATCAGAGGTAACCCTACATTGTGCGTGGCCTGACACGCATTTAGCCAGTTTTTTTTTTAAATCAGATGGATGATTCTGGACTTTAAAAAGTCTGAGATGTACTTAGGTACTTACGTCTGTTTTCTTATAAAATTAAATACCTAATCAAGCTATTGACATGTATTAATTATTGTTAATTGTCAATAACTTGATTACATACATAAGTAATTCTAATTATACATATTTACCTATTATTGACACCAAATTAATAAAATGTAGGTAAGTTCCAGTAAGAAGGTAGGTAGATAAGTATACATACCTACTAGTTTGTTAAAACCCAACGAAATAGTGTTTAAATGTTAATAACACAATGCAAACAAAGTTATTTTCACGTTGGTTACGATTTATCGGATTCTAACCATAAGCTTTGGTCAGAATACAATATGTAGGTACTACCTATAACTTTTTAGGAATATAAAATCTAATAACCCTACCTTTTATAGAAACTAATAAGATTTTAGAAGTTTTATGCCAATACTAGAAGACTCAAGATTTCAGGGATATATAATAAAGTAGATAAAATACCAGTAAATCCTTCAGCTTCAAACTTGCATGAAACCCGAAGAACAAAATGTTAAAAGTACTATTAGAAGGTACCTGAGTGCGTCGAAGTTTTTGTGAGATGAGAAGATAAGTCGTGTAAGTCTATATCACAGGAACAATCCTTAGGTACGATAAATAAATACGAATTATAATAAGGGTCGAAGTATTCATAAGTTATTTATTCCAAAACTAACATTTCGGAATTATTAAACTGCCACAAACAGACACAGATGTATACCAAAATTTAATCGGAAAACCTTATGAAAATGTCAAAATAATATTTGGGAATCCGTAAAGGGTCGGACTGTTTCTTTGAATTAGAATAATTTGGAGGCACGCGTCTCAGACTAAATATGTTTGGTTTGAGGCACACCCACATTGTTTTCCAAAATATTATAATACTAGCGACTTGCTTCTGCATCGCACGGGTACAATCTACCTACTGATTTGGTGACACATCGAAATTTCTTTATCAATCGAGTCTCTAAATGAGGTGAAAACCGCATCAAACTTAATTGTGTCATTTAGAATAGCTAAACAGGATGAGACGGTGAATAAACATTTTCCCTACCATATTCCTCTCGGATAACTTTGCAGGCCAGACGTGGACTCATTTTGTAAGCGGAGTTCCTATGCCTATGACCTCTATAGGTCTGAATAAAGAAAGAGGAGACATTTGACCAGTAGTGGAACACAATTATTGGTGTTCGATTAATGAGTAGGGTTGGACAATGTGGTGGCAGACTGCGCGTTTGATTTAGGTACAGTCGACCGCAAGTTCGTGGTAACACTTTGACCTTGACCTGGCCTAACGTGTTACGGAGTTTCTATCGAGAGCAGTGGTGTCCCAGTGATAACGGCTCCGACTTACCGAGTAGTAGGTCGTGGGTTCGACCCTGGCAGGCGCTTTACTTTGTGTAAATAATTTCATCACCACGGCTCCCAAAACGGTGAAGTAAAACATCGTGAGGAAACCGGCATGTCCTAGACCCAAAAATTCGAAGTCATGTGTCATCTACCAACCCGCACTGGGCACGCGTGTTGGATTACAGTCCCCTCCCTCTCGAAGACAAAATTATGGGCTGATTATGCTATCGAATTTAATAATAGCTTAGCTTATATTAGTTTTGTTACTACTGACCTACGGCCTACTTTACACTGGATTATAGCTCGATCTCTAAATCGATACAGTAACGCTTCGCTGTCAAGGGCTTCGTTCATAGAGAATATTTGAGACTGACAAATCGGATGCAGAACATCGTTTATTTGCGTTCAGATAGGTACCTAATATTGAAGGGAGGCTGCGGGTTTGGTAGGTTTAAATTACGTGGTATGGTCGAGATAACGGCCGATCCGTTATCTCGACCATAAATAATAGTGCAGCCATTTGTTGCAGCACTACGTGTCATTACGAGGTCTGTTTACACACTGTTCAAATATTTGTATAACCTGTAGATAGTTGATGCGTCAAACATGATATAGCACAAATTCGAGTAGGAAGCAACTATGTATTTATTAAACAAATTTGAAAAAATGTCTGTTAAAAGAGAGACAAAAAGGCTTGCGTATAATACGCGTCCGTTGGCGGCGCGGGACGTCCAAACTTGGTGAGAGTGGTACGAGTAACCCCGGAACGGATTTTCCAAAGTTTGACGGGTCAATCCACAAACATTTTATGGATGATAGCAACCATTTTTTGGCTTTTTATCGTGATTCGTGGACGAAGAGGACGAACGAAGCTGAAAGAAAATCGGTTAGTGTACCTATATAATGTCGGTAAGTTGTGATTTAGCAGTCTACAAATACAGGGCCCTAAGAGCAACATTGATTGAATTATTAACGCAGTTGTAATCATTTCATTTTTGATCCTATGTTTGAAATTGCAAATAATACGCAGCACACCTAAAGTACCCACCAAACGACCTACACCGTTCACCGTTCACCTACTAAACGATTAATCGAGCATTCCTAACCTTTGATGTAGATAAAACCGAAACGAGCTTTGTGCCACCTCAAAACCGATAATGATAACCGGTAAGTACTCATCTGTAACACATTTGAGAAATTGTTTACTCAATCCTTTTGATCCTTATTTTGCCTGCCCATAAAGGTTGGCTTACCAAGTTATTTATTATGACGGATAAATAATAAACATAATATTTCATTCTAATTAACAGCATTGATTTATCTAAATAACAGTCTTGATAGTAGGAAACTGTAAGAACCTAACCAGCTTGAAGAAAAACTTTGTTACTACAAGTTAAGTTTTGTGAATATGAAGGAAATGTAGAGGATTTTATTAAAGGCGGGTAGGTATGTGATATATTTTTTCGTTAGCATTGGTTTTACTTCAGATCCATTTATGTAACTTAAATAAACGTAGGTATTTTTGCCTTTTGTATTGAATACCTTTAATAATAATGAGATAGAATTCCTTCTATTAAAAAATGTGTAAAAATTTATATTCAACCGTATTACCGTACCATAGTTTAATAAAGCAAACCGTGTTTAAAGCCTACCTACTACCAGTACTACCCTACCAACCTAATTTTTACCTCATCATCTACTTTAATATTCAGAACACATACCTACCACGCCTTCCTGCTAGTTAATTCAATTACATTCTTCAAATTCCCTTGCCAAGAGGCACACTGGATGAAAAGCTTGCAAAGATATCAGTGGGTCAAGCATGCTTATTCGGCGCAAAATCCGATTTAACGTCCTAAACCGGTGACCTGGATGAACTATTCAGTTAAATGCCTCTAAACTTTATATGGACCTACACCTACAGTACGGTCACGAAATAAATACCTTACGGTTACGCAAAATTTGAAAACATTTCATTCATTTCACAAAATACCAGTCTATTCCGTAATAGTTTGGTTTCGATAGTACTATTTTAGTAACACTTTAAAAAAATCTATCGATAGGAGAAAATCATTTTGTATTTATGCTCATGACTGTAGGTTTCCAAAAAACGAGTGAACTGTGAAACGTACACAACATTCGCTTTAGTTCAACACCCGTCGATATTGTAAATAGCAAGCTGTATTCATAAATTTCATTGCTGTAATAAAACACGAACGGCAGCTGCAGTTACACCGTTTCAGGCATTTTAATTTCAGTGAGCTGTGCTCATGTGAGCCTGTCAAATTATAATACATGTCGGGCTTAGAACACGGAGGTAATTACCTCAGCTCTTATAGTGTAGTGCCATTATAATTGCTAATAACCAGTACGCCTGCTGCTTCTCAAATGGCAAGGCGTTCCATATCCTAGCAACCGAGCTAATGTTATTTTATAATTGGATGTTAGGAAGGTTGTTCTTTATGTATAGTAGATAGTAATCTTTATAAATACAGAGAAAGTGTGGGGTGCCGCTGAATTCCTGAAACCAAACCGAATATTTACACGCTACAAAAACACATCAAGAGAAAGAAACCTGGTAAATGGCTTTTTGTGACGGTATGTATTAAACGTACTGAAAAATCTTGGATACCTATTAAAGGCTTAGTAATCATACCTAAAATTTATAAGGAAAAACAAATTAGGTAAGTACAAAAGTTGTGTAGGTACTTGATATCTACCAAGTAAGTGCAAATGGAACGTAAATGCTTATAGTTTCCAGTTGTCTATACTTGATTTATTTTCATTGTTCTGTAGTATCGGCCTGTAACATAATTGCGAATATTATTTTCTACTAAATGTAATGTGTTAGAAAAGTTACAGTACTATTAGTGACGGTCGCCATTATCTAACGATTTATTTATTTAACGCTGCCGAAGCCGCAAGGTGTGTGTAGCGAGCTTTAGATATTTATGTACCAATCTACATATTTGGGCTCACTTTCAACAACTTCTATAGAAAGCGGCCACTTTACGTAAATACGATTAAGTACATTGAAGATTTATCGGACGTGATTTTCGGAGGAAGGGTGCGAACTATAAGTGTAGGCAGGTATATATAATATAATAGCAAGGTATTAGGGCCAGGCTTTATTTGTGTTTATAGACATCAATTCCGTTTAAACGAGCACGCAATCCGAAGTTCCTCTGAACGAATCAATTTTGGTTAATTTCCTAAAACTCGTGTACAGATTATCATTTTCGCCTTTGCTTCTAATGAATATCAAGAATTTATACTAATAGGTAATATGTCGTCGTGTGTTCTTCTCATACTTCTGACTTTGTTCATTCTTCTTTTCATATTCAGGCCATTCTTCTATGAAATGTGCTTCCTCTTGATATCAGGACGGCCAGCATTCGAGTCGCTATGCATTTAAGCGGAAATTACAGTTATTTTCAAAATAAATAGAGTATTCATCTCAACATCTCTCGCCCTTGAATTTGTATGCAATGTTATGGTATAAAATAAATAAAAAATTAATAAGTATTTTCAGACATCAAGGTCCATAGGGTGAGTATTACTTTAAAAAAACTGCATTAATGACATACAGGAACTCTAAAAAGAAAGAAAAATGAAATCACAATCACAGGAAGATTTTAACAAGCTTATTGTTGCCAACATGTAGCTTGGTAATTATACGAGTATACGTATTTGTAATTTATGTCTGTAATTTTTATGGTGTACAATAAAGAGTATTCTATCTATCTATTTATCAAAACCTCCTCATTGTAGGCCCATCCAGCCCTCTGCAAACACCTTCAGAATGCTGTTGCTGCTTCCCCTCACTCGGGAGGCAAGTATCTTCCGCATTATCGCAAAGTATTCCAGTGTGCGCATCAGCGAACATACTCGTACCTGACGCACTAAAATAAGGTGAATGCCTCAACAGCACCTAGAAGGCATTGTTGTATTGATTACGCAGGGCTTTGTCTGCTTTTAGGGTATGGTTATCCCAAAGGCAAAATGTTTGGTGTAAAATGTTTGGCAGCTTAAAAAGAGTTAGTTTCACGGGAACTGAACAACCATAAAACTATCTGCATATCATATTTCCCCTCACAGCCAGTGCTCTGCGCTCCCTTTCCATATCCAAGTCGTCTTTTAATTCTTCAGTAACAATGTGGCCCAAATATTTAAAGTGGGTAACTCTGCAAAAGTGAGCCATTTAGTTTTACAGGAGGGACAAATGTTGGATTTTTATCCCTACCTTGAAACACTAACAGCTCACTTTTTGTAGGATTATATTTTAGACCGTGCTGTTTGGCATATCCTTCACAAATTGAGAGTAACTTTCGTCTGCATAACTTCTACATGGCATCTGACATGAGTGGGGCTGAGCTCAACAAACAGTTTATTGACATGAATATTAAAAAGCCTCGGGGAAGTTAGACCTCCCTGCCTAACGCTACGAGTTTATACGGGTCAGACAACGTATTAGACCATTTGAAGTTCATCTGTTTGTTATACCAAAAAGATAATGTAGACTCTAATGCAGTACGAACGCGCCTCCAGAAGCTTCTCCCATAAGACATTATAAGAAACCAGAATATAGGTTTATTATAAACCATCGTACCTTTATTATAAACCATCAAATTTAAAAGTTTAAAGAAAAGTGATATTTAGTGACGAATTCTGGGAAATTTTCTAAAATAATAAAAAAGGGTTTTCTCGAATCCCATGAATTTTCGCCTAGGCTTTATGGGATGCTTAATTGTTGCAAACGGGTCACACTATCACGTCTAGAAGTAATACGTCAAATTACATAAGTCACCCTTTTTACTATAATAATAATAATAATAACCCCACCGCCGTATCTCTACGTTGACGTCGTGGTGGGGCTTGCGCGCTCTGAACTCTAGGTCTGTGCCGGTAGAGTTTGCTTTGCCGAGACGGATCTAGGGTGAGGAGCCAGACCAAAAGAGATACAATCCAAGCCAAGGTCGCACATGCCGAGGGCTTCATGGCTAGGGGAAAGCACTAGTCGTTAGTGTGCCAACTCTGGATACTAGGGGACCTCCAGTTTTATTCACCCTTACTACAGTGAACGCAGGGCTCTGCTGTGGTCGACTTTTTAAGTCCCTAGCTACTCGTGGGAACAACATGAATACTCGATCTAAAACGAAAAAGCAACTTCAGGTGAATCTGCCTCAGATAAATGATGAAACTTCACAACTCTCTTCGTCATCTCCCTCATCTCTTTTTCCATCAATTCCATCATCATCACAATCTTTCCGCGTCACTCCGACACCATCATCATCATCAATAAGTATACAGTCGGCGGATGTTGTACAGGAGACAAATTTTGTCGACGATACTGTACCCACCACTAGAACTGCAACAACTCGTAGGAAATGGAGCATTGAAATGAATAAATTCATCCTACGTACTTATCTTCATCTTTCTCATATGGAAACCGACAAAAATGCATATCTTCCATCGCTTCACACTAAGTTTTTAGAAAAATACCCAACTATGCAAGTAGGCCGACAAAGGATAGGTGACCAACGAAGAGCCATAGTTCAAAAGAAACTATTACCGCAGGCCACAATAGATCAGATTTATGATGAAGTCAGAGCTGAACTACAATTAGTCCATACACATATACAGCAACACACTACACAGTCTAAAACACAAATTAACACACAATCCAGCCAACGTATGAAATGGACGAATGAATATAATGAAGCAATCATTAGAATATACTATATCATCACACAACTAGAAACAAATAACAGCCTATAGAAAACAGTTACAAGAGGGATTTACAAATATGTTTCCAGAATTAGCACATATATCAGAGCAAAGACTATCTGATCAAGTGAGAGCTATAATAAATAACCAATATATAAACCCACTTAGATTAGAAGAAATAAAAAATCAGATAGCTATTGAATTAAGAAATAACAACACAAACACACAAACTAGAGAACACTTAAGTAATGAATATTTAAATACACAAACGCAGAATGACTCACTAAGTACTCAACATACAAGTTCTCACATCTCTGACACAAGACACAACTACAAACATCCACACAGCAAATAATATTTCAGATACCGACGTAGTTTCTCAAACTCTTATTAATACAGACGACGAAAATTTCTTTAACCATATAGATATTGGGCAAGCTGAACCTACGCAAACTAACTTTGATGCTGCCCCAGAAACGAACCCAGAAATAGAAACCGCGTTTCAGCAAGCTCAACAATTTTTCTCTAATACACACCCCACTAATAGACCATATATTCCCAAGCAGAAAACTTCTAAAAAGTTCTCTGCCATAGTTAGTTATATAAATACCGTCATTCTCCGTAAGTGCATACTTATGCTGACACCGACTTCATAAAACTGCAGACCGTAATTTATTGTGCAGCATGGACGGCAGCTATATGTAACGGAGCTAAAATATCACACTCTACACAAAATAAGCGTCGCACATGCATAAATAGAAAACCAAAATGGCAAATCAGGTTAGAAAAGAAAATCAAAAATCTTAGAGCAAACATAGGTAGGCTGACACATTTTATTAATGGTTGTAGAAGTCAAAAACTATTAGCAGCAATAGACGAAATAAAGAAAAAATACCAAATACACGCACAACACGAAGACTCAAATACACAAATAGAACACTTTTTGGACACTTTAAAACAAAAAAAGATCTTAAAAGATACATAACATGCACGAACCGTAAATTACAAAACGCAAAATTTAACAACAATGAAAAAATATTTTATAGGAATCTTGCATCTAATAACAGAAACACCACTAACCAAACCCTAGAGACACCTTCATCCGAAACACTAAGAGAATTCTGGGCTAACATTTGGGAAAACCCAGTTTATCATAATCATCAAGCAGACTGGGTCACTGACGCAACTACAGCAATTCCAGAAATGGAATTTGAATTTATACCAATAGGAACATTTAAAGACGTCATTAAACGCACACACAACTGGAAATCACCAGGCACTGACAACATCCACAATTATTGGTATAAAAAATTCTCCAGCATACATCCTTACTTACATAATCATTTAAACACATTCATACAATCACCACATTTACTTCCACCATACATAACACACGGAGTAAGTTATATGATACCTAAAGACATGAATGACACTATAAACCCAGCAAAATACCGAGCAATTACTTGTTTACAAACTTTGTACAAAATCTTAACATCCTGTGTAAGTGAAGTAGTATATGAACATTTAACCAAAAATAACATTCTAGCGGAACAACAAAAGGGATGTCGTAAGAATAGTCAAGGATGTAAAGAGCAACTTACTATAGATGCGATTATTATGAACACCGCTGCTAAAAGCAAGACAGATATTCACACAATGTTCATTGATTACCAAAAGGCTTTCGACACAGTCCCGCACAGCTGGTTACTACAGGTTTTAAATATGTACAAAATTCACCCAACACTAACACAATTCTTAAAAACTTCCATGCAGAATTGGCAAACAGTTCTTCAAATTAATGCCTACTCCTCGACTGTAGCTACTGAACCAATCCGTATAAAACGAGGAATTTTTCAAGGAGATGCCCTAAGTCCGCTGTGGTTTTGCATGGCACTTAACCCACTCTCATACTTATTAAATAAAACAGACATGGGATTCACACTGGCAAACAATACCACACAATATACGCTAACACACCTCATGTACATGGATGACATAAAGTTATATGCAGCAGACAAAAACGCACTTTTCCAACTAGAGGACAAGACTCAACAATTTTCTGAAGATATTTGTATGTCATTCGGAGTAGATAAGTGCAAAATTTTGTCAATTGTAAAAGGAAAAGTTCAAAATAATAGCTACATACTTGAAACAGGTGAATCCATTGATCCGATGGATGAACAGAGTACATATAAATATCTAGGTTTTAAACAGTCCAGATAGATACAACAAAAGATGATAAAACAAGAACTGCTCAAAAAGTTTTCACACCGCCTCAACCTCCCCTTGAAAACTCACCTTAACTCCAAAAACACAATTAAAGCCATCAACACATTCGCAATACCCATTCTCACATACTCTTTTGGAATTATATGCTGGTCAAAAACAGATATAAAAAAGTTACAACGCACTATTAATACATCTCTTACCAAACACAGAAAACACCATCCAAAATCAAGCATTCAGCGACTAACCCTGCCTCGCCAAGAAGGAGGAAGAGGATTAATTGACATACACAACTTGCACAACAAACAAATACTTTCACTCAGATCTTATTTCCATAACAAATCGGCACATTCATCACTACACAAACATGTAACAGACGCAGATAAAAAACTTACACCACTCAACTTACAAAATAGAAACACTCAAATTAATGAAAATCTCATAACCACACAGCAAAAAATTGCAGTATGGTCTGCCAAAGCCCTTCACGGAAGACACCGAACCTACCTGAGTCAGCCACACGTCGACAAATCTAATTCGAACGAATGGCTCAAACGAGGCGACTTGTTTCCCGAGACCGAAGGGTTCATGCTGGCGATACAGGACCAAGTCATAGCAACTCGCAACTATAGAAAATACATTATAAAAGACCCTCGTCAGCCGACAGACTTATGCAGACATTGCAACAATGCCTCTGAGACCATACAACATATTACAGGAGCCTGCAGATCACTTGCACAGACTGACTATAAGCACCGACATGACCAAGTTGCCGCAATTATACACCAACATCTAGCGTATAAATATAAATTCATAAGTGAGATGATACCGTACTATAAATATAAACCCGAAATCATACTAGAAAATAGGAATCAGAAAATCTATTGGGATCGGACGATAATAACAGATAAAACTATACATTTCAATAGACCAGATATAACCGTTCACGACAAAACTAATAAAGAAGTTTATCTTATAGATATAGCTATCCCTAACTCACACAACATCCAAACCACAATATCTGAAAAACTAAGTAAATATCAAGACCTCGCCATAGAAATAAAGACCCAGTGGAAAGCACAAACCGTTCACATCGTCCCTATAGTACTCTCATCCACTGGTATAGTACCAAAATCTCTTACACAAAGCCTTAACACTCTACACATGCCCACCCATAGCCTACACTTGATACAAAAAGCCACAATTCTCAACACCTGTCGCATCACCCGGAAGTTCCTTACTTCTTCCACAATATCATCAACGTTCTCTATTTAAATTCCCCCTTACACACTTGGTTCCGGCCCGTGTGAAAGGTTTTTGTACTCTCCTAAATGAGAAGAAAATTAAAGAACACAAAATAATAATAATAATAAATGTTTATTTACCAAAAACAGTGATTACATTTCCTTATAGTCTACATTAATAGCTAGGTTTACAAAAACAAAATAAGACGCAAAGGAAGCATTTTGCTTATGAACTCCACACTAGGTCGAGCCTGTCTCGTGGAGTCAATGGGTGGTATTACCATATAGTGAAAATGCGCATTACATTGATACATATGAAAAACGTTAATTTTTAGGGAATTACAACATTGTTTAGGTTTAAAAATGCAACTAAAACACTAAAAAAAAAAGAAAGAAAGATTAAAACAAAAGTAGGTTAACAGAATATTAAGGCAATGTGCACTATGTGTAAGAGTGTGAGTGAGTGTTTGTGAGTGAGAGAGAGTGTGTGTGTAGGCATGTGTTCGTGTATTATGAAATTACCTTTAAAAGAGATTCAGATTCACCATATGATTGGGCTAGCAGCCATTTGCGAACAATCTTTTTTACTTGGCTTGTTCTAGAGTTACTGATACCACACTTTCTTACCGCTTTGTTGTATATGTGGCTGAGCAAGAATTCTTGCATGTGTTGTGCAAAAATTGTACGCGTCCTTATTGAAGGACACTTGAAAACTCGACGTTTGAGAAGCTGCGAGTATTCCGGGGTCTGTGTTATGATTTTATGTTGTTTCAGTACCATTTTTAATATATATAATTGTCGGACATTGAGTAATTCGGCTTCTTTGTACAAAAGGGCTGTGGGGTGTCTAAAAGGCTTCCTAAGCATGACTTTCAGAACCGATCGTTGTGCTCGTTCACTTTGGATCATGGTGGTGATTCCAACTCCACCCCATACGGTTATACAGTAACACAGAATTGACTCACATAGTGCCACATATACCATGTTAAGAGTGTTTTTATTGGCAGAGTTACGCAAGAGTTTCATTATGTGAATCAATTTTCTAGTGCGTTTGGCCACCAGGTCAATATGGGGCTTGAAAGAGAGCCGCTGGTCTATTATAACCCTCAAATATTTGATCCATTCTACCCTTTTAATTTTCTGGCAGTTGCACTGGAGAGAGTTACAGGTTGCAGAGTGGATAATGATGCCAAGTGGTAGTTTAGGCGCTGAGGCCTGGGTTTTATGAAAACACAAATAGTTCGTTTTGTCGATATTTAACGAAAGAAGATTGTAATCGAGCCAACATTTGATACTAGCCAAACAATTTTGAGCCTCCTTATGCACTGATTCCCATGATTTGCCATGAAGGAGAATAACCGTGTCATCAGCATAGCATATGATATCTGCATTTTGTATTAATGTGCGATGTATATCATTTATGTAGATGATCAACAAGGATATTGGCCTATAGTTCGCAGGGTTATCTTTTGATCCATTCTTAAATATAGGGACAACTCTAGCTTCTTTCCATTTATCGGGGAATATTAAGTACACCTGTACTTAAACCTTAGTTTAAGTACAGGTGTACTTAAACTAAGGTTGATGATGTAGGTTAGTGGAGTTAAAATTTCACTTCTAATTTCTTTGATAATTTTGGGTGTAAGACCATCAACTCCGGCAGCACTGTCACCCTTAAGGTTAACAATCAGTTTGTCAATCTCATAGACATCAGTAGGTTGCATAAAAAAAGTAAGCCCTACTGGTTCTCCTAATTTTTGTGAAAAATTAGGAGAACCACTGAAACCACTGACTCCTGGGTTTCATTTATGTCGTTTAGAATTTGGTTTGCCAAATTTGTGCCAACAGAGGAGAAGTATTCATTGCAGTAGTCAACTGAATCAAATATGAACTGAAATAGTAAATATGTGTGTATTATAAGTTTATAACCTATTTATGTACTGTTGTACCTATTTTATTTATAATTAATTGTGATATAATTTGCTCTAAGCTGCAAACAGTTTTTCTATTGTGCAATAACCTACACTACCCATAGTACGCCCACAGTACTTAAAATATGGCTGGTAATAACGAGAGAGACACCTTTGTCCGTCATTGTTTTTTGTTCTTTGTTCCTCTCTAGCATCACCTGCGATCTAATCTCTTCTCCACCCTTGATTGACTAGTAGAAGTCCGCCATTATACCTTCTTTTGAGAGCGAAAAGTTTAAATAAATAAGGCAGGTATTTAACGCGGCGACAAACTAATCTGATTTAGGGTTTTAAAAATAATTAAAATGAGTAGCAAAAATAATAGGTTGGCAGTTACAGTGAAGTAGCATTTTAAGTATAAAATGAGGTTGTTTATAGAATTTATTGTTAAGCGAACATTAGACGTTCTGTGGTCACAGTTCTAACCTAACCTACCTTTCAGTCATTTTCAGTAACTACTTCATTTTTAGCCAAAGGGTTACGGCTACACTTAAGTTTAGCCGTCTAAAGATAATATATATTAACATTAGCCTCTCCTCAAAAATAAACGCTTACAAAAGTGTTTTTTATATGGAAGCCTATAGTTGCCTATAATACAATGTTTGTTATCCCACTGTTAATATTATTCGCCATGTCATTATTTAGTCATAATTAGTCTCATAGTTATGCCTCATAGTTAGTCGCCTGGAAAATAATTTGGCAATAAAAATAATATCTAAGATTTCGGCTTCTCAGTGTCTAACAACTACTGTGTTTATCGAAGTTTAACTATATCGGGTGATTTGAGGACAGGCAAACAGTCCATAATTTTAGTTTTATCTCTAAAAGTGTACCGTTTATATTAAATTAACTTTAACGCCACTTTCTGTCTCTATATGGCAGTGAATGGCGTGGGCTAGAGTGTAGCACCTAGTCACCCACGTGACGTGGTAATAGTTCCACTAACGAGGTATAATAGATGTTACAGACGTTAGCCGAGATAACTCTCACCAGGTTATTGGGTCAGGAGTATTGTTAGAGCCTTTAGTCACCGTTTTTTAATCACCGTCCACGCACAGATAAAAGTATCGCTCTACTTGTGTGGCCTCGCTCTTACTAGTTTTTATCAATTCATTATTTTGTGTAAGCCCCAAAAATAGAATTGTCAAAGCAATATAAATTAAGATAAGTATCACATGAATAAGAGGCTGTTGACCGACGTGATTAAAAACTAATTCATCGTCGTATAACAGTTTACTGTTTGGCACATGCCTCTCAGATACATTTCCACTAAACTATCATCTAAATCCATCTGATGGATTAAGTAACAATAGGATCAAGTAATACTGTCTAATGCTGCGGCCGCATCTGCGTTTATCGAGACAAAGCAATGCGTGACAAAGCTTCGTATGTTTTTCTCGCTTAAAAGTTTTAGGGGTAGTGATTCAATAAAACAATAGATTACCAAAACCACATGTATTAACTTTAAATAATTGACACAAAGTTGTCGCGCTAATGCGGTGGTCACGTTAGCGGCTTCGCCACGTATATTATGTACCGCCACCCGGGCGATAAGTGCTACGAAGCTCAAACTATCGCGACGATAGCCGATAATGGTTGGTACCACTTCTGCATGTATCGTAATACTGTGCGAAGCTTCGTCACGAAGAGATACGGCCGCAGCATAACTTTAATAACTTATAACGTCATTATGTTCATAGGTCAACGCTGGGCATACGCTGACTGGCAGGTTGGTAACCGCTGAGCTGTATTCACGCGCCGCTGGTTTTTATAATTATCACACAGCGCTGATTGCGTAGATAAGATTTCATATGCTTTAGATAATTAAGGGCCAATTCATAAGTACGTTTTCAAAAGAGACGGAGAGACGGCCGACGCGAGCTTTCTAAACGGCCGGGTCAGAAAGTTTCACAGAGCATCATAATATTATGAATTCTGAGTCTGTCTATAAATAAATAGCGTTTTTGCCGATAGTATCTAATCTATGCATTTTTGATAATGAAATTGTACCACAGTGCGTCAGCCTGAATCGACATTTCAACGTGTTTGTATGGACAACGTGTTACTGGAAGCGTAAACATGTGCAAAGGTAGGTATACAAACTGCGCCACCACTGCAGGTGTATCGGTTACAATGTATTATTTTTGTTACGAAAAATGTTTCGTAAAACACTGTGTGCACAGGCCCTTAACTGTACATAGTCGTATTTTATTTCCAGGTCGTTAAGTTCGATAGTTTTAGAACAACAGCCTGTGATTATATACAGAAAATGTACATGTTAATTGTATGTTACTGATGTGTAAGCTTTAGTTACACAAACAAGTTTATAATGGATATTTTAATTAAGAGTTTGGCTCTAAACTCTATCTTCCGACGCCGCACCGTTGCTTTATTTTATATAACGTATTGGCAACCCACGAAATTCAAATTTTTTGCAATTTGTAGGTCAGTGTGTCAAGTTGTACCTTGATAAAAATATGATTCGCGACCATAACAAATAATATGTATTTACATAATTAAAATCATTAATAAATCTCTGTAAGTTAGATTTGTTTGAATGACTTTTTCATGAAATCATGAAGTTTGATGATTTGACTCATCCCGAGTGACACTGGTTATAATTTTCTTGAAAAAACTATAGCCAATGTCAGTAGTCGAGGGACCTCTTAGATTAAAAAGTTTTCCACAGAACGCTCCCCCAACAGCAATGATAATTTTATTTAGCTTATTAGTCACCGAGTAAATGTATACTTGTATCTCAGGAGCCTTTCGTTCGTTTTTCGGCAGTCGTGTTATTTATATATTTTTTTATTATTTTAATTTCGATGTTAGGTTTTTTTTTATAGTTTCAAAATACTCCTATGTCATAGAATTGGTACTCGTAGTGTTTTCATTAATTGACGTTAGCGCTGAAAGCTAAGCTAATTAATTGGTTTCAGAATTTGTCTTACGACGATACAGAGGATGTATACCTTTCTCAATACTGATATAGATAGTGCAATCCACGACGACGCGCCCCACTCCGCTCCGCTCCGTACTAAAGTACAGCTTACAGTACAGTAATCGCGAAATTGGGCGCGTCGTTGTGGATTGCACTATCTGTATTTCTGAGTCACTTTAACCTGATTGCATTTTTAGTTACAATAATCAATGTTTGTGAGGAGCTTTGGCTCCTGAGATACAACTATATTTTTACTTAGTTCAGAGGCAGCTGTTCTACCTGATTTTGTCCTCCGCTTGTACAATCATGTTTAGTGCATAACTAACCTTAAGTGTTTTTTTTTAACAATCAATTTATTATTTATTTATTTTATTTATTGTCGTATTGTCGGATCCACATTCTATACCAGTCTGTATTATTGTACCTACTCAACGATTTAGTAAGGATCAGAATTAATATAGGTATACTGTGTGTAAGTAATACTAATAAGGCAAAGTTAAGCATATTTAAAAAAAAAAACTGTTTTTATTATAAAACTTAAACTGGAAAGTTCAAGAGCGTTTCAATCTTCAAGCAGCGAACAAAGTGGAAAAACAATTAATTAAAGTCACTTCAGTAACTATACAGGATGGACCAAAAGGAGAGCAAAATAGATTCCTCATGTCTAAATATTTTTGGATACCCCTGTATCCAAAAATATTTCATGTATGTTCCGCGACTCTTGATAGTTTTCGAGTTATAATGATTTTTTTAAATTTCTTGACAATCTATGGGGACCGCTTAAAAAAAAATCCGTTCCTAGATTTACATGGCTTTTTCACATTTTTTTTGCAATTTTCTTTGTATGGAATATTCTTTAAGCTATAAAATAATCATCTATTTTGCAAGTTATTCAACAAGTTCCTATCGATACTTGTTTGAATAACTTGCAGGAATGTTAAGAAGTTTATTATTTTACGTATGAAAGTAACATTTAAGGAGAGAATGACGCAAAAAAAAAAAACGGAAAAACACTTACTTTAAAACAAGATATGAATTTTTGAAGCGTGGTGCTTCAGCGGCAGAAAACTAAAAAAAAATACAAAAATAATTACAACTTGAAAACTACAACAATTCGCGGAACATACATGGGGTATTTTCGGATATCCCTGGACATGACGAATCTATTTTTTTTTATGACGTCTCTTTTCGGTCCACCCTCTATAGTCTATACTATGAGCTGTACGTATTCTGTTCTCAATCAAATTTCGGGCACAGAGCGTACTTACAGTGAGTTGGGGCAGCATTCTTTGTTGCATAATGAGGTAGAAGCTATCAAAAGCAGCTTTTGTAATTTAAAACCACTTATTTATGGACATACTTAGTAATTCTTACGAGTAACTCAGTTTATTTTTTACAGGTGCTACCACCTCATTTAGAATTTACGAAATTTGTCTTTAAACTTATTTTTATTGTCGTCCAAAAATAAATTGTGGGTATATTACTGTACCAATTTACGTTTCCTAATTAAAATAAATTGTAATTTTTAAACAGTCAATTGAAAGAAGCATAAAGGCTAACAGTATCCGCAAAAGGACTCTCCTTTTGCAAAGCAGCTCTTCACTACATTCTCGTCTACTTCTACTCTTCTACTTCTACTCTTGGCATTTCATAAGTAACTATAGTATTTAGAGACTGGAGTTTACGTGCCCCCCCCCCTTTTCCCCCTTCTCCTGCCCCTATCGAGGCGGCACGTCTCTCAACTTTAACTATGTATTTTATTTAATAAAAATCCAGCAAACTTCTTGAAAACGTCACACCCTCTTCGCCAAAGTGACTGAACTCTTCAGTTTATAAAAGCCACTGTTCTTTCATTAGAGAAGCAAGCAGCAAAGCTTAGTACCAACTCATGAATATTATACTTAAATGAGAAAGTTGGAATTTATGTTACTTTGTTACCCAATCTCTCTGTAGCAGCGGTTGAACTGATTGAAATCAAATGTAAGACAAGAGGTAGAATTCTGAATTTCTGAACTATCGAAAACTTTCCAGACGGGTGGAGTCGCAGGCGCAGACCATACTTACTAGTATTACTTACTTAGGTACTTAAAAACTAATGTTTACATTAATTTACATATTTACACATGTAATTTGCACGTAATGTTATTCGACTGGTGAGTACAGTGACGCCGATACACTTTATGTCTGACCTCAATACATAATAATTCAAATAAATGCATTAATTACTTTTAAACGAATACGTTGGAGACGTAACCTACTGGCAGGCATGCATATATAGCTGTAACAAGATAGGTACATATCACTAACTTAACAAGCATAGGTATATAAAATTCAGTTTAACAATCTGTTAATTTGAGCAGATTGAATACGACACATGTCCGATACCCGTGTGATGTCTAGCTTACGTAATATCATAGGCATTAGGTAAGCAGAGGCATCGGCGACACGGTTCATTAAGAGTAAGTCGTTAAACAGTCAATATGAAATATCTTCCTGTGTTCAACAGGCCACGATAGCTGACAAGATACTCGTATGTCACGGTTTTAAATATGCAGTCTACTCCATTTTTACACAGTAAGTCTTTTGAAGTATTTTTAGCCTGTGTTCCCCAAAGGATTAGGCAGCGGTGTAGGTACGTATAGTTCATCTACATTTCGCCAGTTGCGTTGTTGTGTAATCAATTATGAGGTAAAAAAATACTCTCCAAGTACTAAGAGTGGCAATACATTAATGCATGTCTAACTCTTATAACTTCTTTGCTGTGCTACGTGTTTTTAACACATCACCATTTTGATACGCCCGCGCAGTGATTTTGAAAATCAAATCACCTACATCAAATTAATTACAATTTTGTAGTGGTCAAGGAAAGTGTAAATTTCCATCCGTAGAACTATTGCGGTGGCCCGTCGCCAGCACAAAATGCGGACAGTTAATTAGATAGGTATACAATATCTACTAATATGCAGAGTGGGTTGCATATTACTAGATATTGTATCCTACCTAATTAACTTAGTAGTAACTATTCGTTGGTGGGAATTTGACTACTAATGCGGTTTATACACACAATAATTATACAAATTGGCTGTGTAAATACAAAATCATACAAGGCACAGGTGACTAGAATGACTTGCCCCAAAGTAGGCAGCTTGTATGTACCTACTGCGATAGCAAGCGACATTCGTTCACTACATGAAAGAACATGGGTTTCAAAACAAATCAAAAAATCGTAATCAATTACGACTGCCTAATGATGTGGCATTGTGGCCTTGTTTTGTGACGCGATTTGGTAGTCAACTGTACACGTGCGGCGAAGATCGACCAGCGTGAATGTGTCAAAACGGTTATATTTCCCAATTAAACTGCACATGATTGCTGTAGGTATTTGTGACGTAATTGGAAAGTGGACTATGCGCTACCAAGCAACACTGACACTCCATTAAACCACAATATCACAGTAATTTACACCCAACTTTATTGATGGCATGCCCAACCAGCACTTCGAAGACCCTACATATATTGTACCTAGGTTATCCAGGTACTTATTCGTGTTAGGTACTTAATAAGGGTCAGATTTAATTAGTAGGCGCAAATTATTATTTTACGGTTGTATCTTCACTTGTTTACTCGTATTTAGCTTATATCTAAATGTAATGATGTGACTTGTAAAGGTACCATTCCGTACCCGACCTCAAGCGGCAACTGCAGGTGACATGTCGCGGCGACACGTTGCGGCGTCATGTTGCTGCAGTCGTAACCGCAGGCGGCAGCAGCCCATATTCCAGTAGATAGATAGAAGATAGAAATACGTGTTATCGCTCGAGCGTTGGCAGCACTACTGACCTGCGGTCGGGCTATACGTGTCGCTATTACGGAAGGTATTTCAAAGAAATTCATAGAAACCATGTCGGGTCGCGGCGACACGTCGCCTGCAGTTGCCTCCTACGGTCGGGTACGGAATAGTACCTTAAGAATCCCTTGATCGATAAATTACTATGAATAATATGACTGTAACTATCGATCAGAGGTTGGTAACTTATAAATGGTTGGTCCGACTACTTTTCGATGCAAAATAGTTGCGAGATTGCGTTGCATATTGAATTGTGAGTGAAACACGTTGAGTGAAATAAATGAAAAAAAATACTATTATACATATTTAAGTACTTAATTCTAAATGTATTTAAAGCGTGGTACTTATCTCTAAAGATTTCATGATTTATTACAAACCATCTTCTGGTCGCAAACAAGAAACCGAAGCCTCTAACGTTTCTTAGACTCATAATTATCTGGTAAAGGAGTGGTGTTACTGGTTGTAAATCTTGCATGAAATTCTAACCAGTGCCCTGCTAACTTATTGGTCAAGTACTATAGTTAGTTCGCAAATGTAGGTACTTTAGTGCATGTTAATCAAAATTTTGATTTACATGCACCTTATGTTGGAATCTCGATTTATCTGATTTGATTTACATAGCTATTCGATAGGATGTTATTAATCGCATTCTAACTAAGCCTTTCAATAATATTAGAAGTGGACGAAATTTGCAAAAAAAACGAATCTACTTTTAGAAGAATAAGTTACCTACAATGTGTCACCATTATCTTAAAATATTTACATTAAAACGGGTGCAAAGTTTTATGCGCGGTAGGTATTATCCACGCAAAGAAAAGTATTATTATATGAGTCCGTTGTGTTCCACTGAATAAAAATAAGTAGTGAAATTAAACCCCAGACACAGTTTTGAAGCGCTCGGAACTGGGTGTATAAGCGTCAAGTTTTTGGCTTAGCACAGGTATCACAGAGATTTTAGATTTTATAGTAAAAGTAAATCTCAACTTTCACCAAACTACCGTCATAAAAGTCAAAAAACTCAACCCATTAGACTTTAGCTTACCGCAAGCTTTTGGCAGATCCTTGAGCTGTGGCCATAGTTCCAAAAAAATTAAATGTTTATGTCGCAAACTGATGAAATTTATGTTGTGAACGAAAATCATGGGTGATTTTCATGAATTATTTTGAAAGCTAGGCTACTGACTTCTGGGAAATTTCTAGAAGTCACTAGCCACACTCATCATTCTCAAGATTACGTGACGTGGTGACTTTGTACCTTCCTAACTACATATAGCAAGTAGGTATAAATACCTAAGTTAGCTAGCAGCCATAATGAGAAAGTTATAGTGCTAAAGTACCATGTAAGTTGAATTGTGTTAGGTGACTTATGTTGTCGCCTTTATACAGCTTAAGGCAACGGAGGTGAACATCAAGTATTCTTGGAAACATCAGTCTTGCCTTTGTTCTGTGCTCAAGCGTTCCCAGTAACAATGCTCCCAGCTTTTGAATATCTGATCAGTAAATTTGCTGTCAAGTCTCATGAGCTTGTGTGATTGGTTGGAACCGAATAGCACCAGCCAATGAAATCACTTGACAATGGTTTTGACAACTGTAGGGTATTTGCGTAACATTACAATGGCAAATGCCTTTCATTTTGACAATTCAACAACATTTATTGCGTGATTAACGTTGTCAATATATAGGATTGGCAATTTGCTTAAAATCTGATTGAGATTAAAAGTGTGTAACACAATTGGAGTGCAAGTGAAATTGGCTTTTAGATACCAAAGTAAGTACCTTATTTATAGGTATAGAAAGTTAAATGTGTGTTGGTAATTTAGTGGTCCATTTGCGAGCAAGTGTGGTAATAGTCAAGCTAGGTTGCTTTTCATGTAATTTAACTATGTTAGTTATTTCTTTCGAATGCGGTTTACGATTGCATTGTAATTAATTTACTTGGGAAACACGGTTAATATTCAAATGCTGCCTGGGTGGGATTGATATAGACACTAAACCTTGATTTACAGTTATATACCTACTAAGCTGTGAGAAACTTAACCGGCGGGTGTGGATGACCTGAGGCCTTAGTGCGAGTTTCTTTGAACCATCCACCTCGTTCGGCGCTGAACGCGGTCGATGCGTAAAGTCGAGATGGTTAAAAGAAACTTACACTAGGGCCTCAGATGTTTCCTATACTATTAAAAGAGCAATATTTGTGTATATTCCGCGATTTTTTGTGTTTCTGCGGGTGGAGCTTAAAAAAAATTAATATCTTTTTTTGGTAGGTATTTTTCATTTTTTTTTTTACATAAATCTATTGAATGTTACTTTCATACGTAAAATAGGTACATATTAAACTTAACTATTATATTAACCTAACATTCCTGTAAGTTACTCAAAAAAGTATCGATAGCAGGGATTTAAGTTTTCAGTGGAATAGACTCAAATTTTCACCTTCAATTTAAATATACAAATAGACTTTCCTTAGGTACCAGCTGACTTTTAAAACTATGCAGGTCCTTAAGCTATCCAAAACATGAAAAAAAATAGTACTTAACTGGGTATTATTTCGCTGTAATCGGTTCGAAGTTGGATAGACTAAAAATCCTTTTAAGCTTTGAGGAAATGTAAATTTTCCACTCTCTATGTATTTGTAACGTTCTCGAAAACGGCTCTAACGATTTCGATGAACATTGCACATTGCACAATACGGGTTTACGGGGTCGAAAAATCGATCTAGCTAGGTCTCATATCTGGGAAAATTAGTTTTTTCTATTTTCACCCAAACAGATCTCGGACGCCCAGAGTTTAGAACAAAATGGCTACCTTAGAATAATGACATGGCAGCATGGAATTAGTATGTATACATGATATATTTATATTAAGCTATTTAAAAAATAAGCTATTTAAGCTATTTAAACCTTAGTCAATTAGTCCAAACACCCACTCACTTTGTAGGTGATAGTAGCTCACTTATTGACATAATCTGCGCTGATGCTTCAATCCGTAATGTGGTGGTGAATCATATCAGTGAGCTTGGTCATCACTCGTTTATCACATGCGAAACGATTTTTAAGAAGCATAAGGCCAAACCAAGATTGGTCGTATTTCGACCGCTCACAGACATATTAGAGGACTATTTTAACATTGATTTAAAAATTATTCCATGGTCGATTATAGGAGCCATGAGTGATGTCAATTCAATGGTGTTGACATTTAACTCATTTTTGATTCAATTATTCGATCTCCACGCTCCTCTTAAAAGGAAGACATTTAAAACCCGTCCTACTCCATGGATAACTGAAAACATCAGACTGATGTCGAAATTGAGAGATGGAGCCAGGGACAGATTTCGGAAATCTAAACTACCAGGTCATAAAGTTTATTATCTGGATCTGAAGCACCAAGCAGTTACGGCACTAGTTAGTGAGAAGACGGCTTATTTCAAGAAAAGCATCAATGACCAAATAAAGGACCCGAAACTTTTGTGGCGCAATTTAAAATCCGATGTGCTTCCGGACCATAAGCAAAGACTGCTGCCAAGTCACTTCAACAACCCAGATGATATCAATGCGGCGTTTCTGGAAGTCCCAGGTAATTGTCATCATAACTACTTACAATTATCCTACTTTGAGACTAATAGGTATGGCTCGGCCTCATTCACACTAACAACAACCAGTCCTGAATCAATCCTGAAGATAATCAAGAGTCTAGGGTCAAATGCACAGGGTGTTGACGGTATAAGTCTCGATATGATATCTCTCACGTTGCCAACTACCTTGCAAGCCATTACAGATATTATTAACCGGTCCATAGCCACGCGTACATTCCCCGAACTCTGGCGATGCGCTATTGTACGCCCTATCCCTAAAAATAATAACCCTGTTGACATGAAGGACTTGAGACCAATTAGCATTCTACCTTGCCTGTCTAAGATCCTGGAACGCGTAGTATACTCGCAGGTTATCCAATACCTCGAAACCAATAACATTCTTCCTGACCTTCAGTCGGGTTTCAGAAAGGGTAGAGGTACTGCTACTGCTCTGGCTGATGTTGTGGGTAATATTCTTGAAGCACGTGACCGAGGGGAGGGAACAATTCTGGCTCTGCTGGACTTTTCCCGTGCTTTTGATGCTATTAATACCACTCTACTGCTGTCAAAGTTAGCCTTCTATGGCTTCGACAGTGATGCAGTGGAGTGGTTTAATAGCTATCTTACCAACAGGTCTCAATACGTAGAGATGCGTAGGGAGGACGGGTCTACGGTGGCTTCCCCCCCCCTCCGGGTGTCAAGGGGTGTCCCTCAGGGATCGATTCTGGGGCCTTTGTTGTACATTCTGTACAGTGCGGATATCATACAATCCTTTGTTAACTGTAAATATCACATGTATGCTGACGATATTCAGTTGTACATATCCTTCAAGGGGGATGAAACATCTTTGGCAGTGCAGAAAATAAATGAGGACTTGCATAGAGTGGTTTTATGGTCAGAGGAGAACTCTCTGGTTCTGAACCCCCTCAAATCTAAATTTATGGTGCTGGGTTCAAAGAAACAAGTTGGTGCAATACTGTCTGGCAACCCTGAGATAGTTATCAAGGGAGAGAAAATTGAGAGAGTGGAGCAGACATGCAATCTGGGGCTAATTATGGATCCCGAGCTGCGCTTTGAGGCCCACGTGACCAATGTTCTTCGAAATTGTTTTTATAGACTAAAGGTCTTATATGGAATACGGAAATACCTAAGCACACCAGTACGGAAACAACTTGTTGACAGTCTCATCCTATCCAAGTTAAATTACTGTGACACAGTCTATGGACCATGCCTGCTTTCTAGAACAGAGCGTGTAATTCAACGGATCCAGAATGCTTGTGTTCGTTTTTGTGTAAACATCCCGCGAAGAAGTCATGTTACTCCATATATTAACCAACTAAAATTATTAAAGATGGCTGCCAGGAGGAAGCTTCATTTAGCCAACTTGTTGTTTGGTATCGTTACAACCCACAAACCACACTATCTCTATGAGAAGCTAACTTGGAAACAAAGCCAACTAAAGTATAGTCTTCGCTCCATGGTAAGTCCACTATCGGTGCCAATGCACAGATCTACAGCATTCAGGGGGTGTTTCAAGTTCGCAGCCACGCGTTGTTGGAATGATCTCCCACCACCAATGCGACGCCTGGAAAAAATACAATCTTTTAAATTCCAATATAAAAAGATACTCATACATGATCAAATTTCCCTTCTATCTTAATCTTGTACTTTAGTGTTGTTTCACTGTACCTTAGGGGTCATGGCATACAAGCTTTGGCTTGGGATCTCCTCGGGGGGGCGTGGGCTGCTTGGAATTTCCCTCTTCTGTCGGTGGGGCTGCATTTAAGGTCTATTTTTCGCTAATGCATTCATCCTTTATGCTTAGAAGCGCCAGTGTTTCTGTAAACTACGGTTTAAAAATTAATCAACTGGCACACTACGGCTTGTCAATTAGTTACAGTTCCCTACTAACATGTTATTCTAATTACAAAATTTCAATCTTATTTCCTCTAATTTAATTTATATTAATAGTTTTATAATTCAATAAAATCATTAATTACTTCACACTTACCATTAATGTCCTTTAGGTCACCAAGTTTGTCATCTTCACCTTCTAACACCTTCACAAACACTGTTTACAATAAACCATAGCTACACAATCACTCAATACACCCTTTGTTATTACTTATGCATTGCATCATAACATTCAATGCGCCATGTTATAATTATTACGTAATCAGTACTTTACAAGTCAAAACATCAAACAAATCGTTTTTATGACAGCTGCGCGCACAGATTAAAGCCTGCGGCGCGTGAGTCGCTGACGATACGAAATGTTGCCATTTTAAATATTATATTTTACATATTTTAGATTAACTACCGTGTTTATTTTATTTTATTTTTGTCTTATTTTACGAGTATGATTTCTGTTTATGCTGCACCGGTTCGACGACATCACGTCAACGCCGGCTGTCACTGAAAACCAGCGCTGGGGCTCTGTCTCGCATAGGGTCCCAGCATTATGCTGAGTGATGGCCGTTTTGCGTGGATGTGACGCATATTTTCCCTCAAATTTATTTTTAGTGTTTGTTCCTTTGCTTGCGTCATATGTACCGCAAATAAACGTATTTTCTTTCTTTCTTTCTTTCTTTTCTTTCTATATAGGTACAAGAATGTAGGTAGCTAAAACTAGTTCTTAAGATCTATATTATAGGTTTCACTATATTCGGCATTTCAGCCGTGCAAATAATCCCCATCTTGGTTGCAGTACACATTTAGTAGTTGCAATAATATAAAAATACTTATAATAGTTTCATGATTTAAATTTAGATTACAATGCAATTAATAAAATTAAATACAATTCTATTCATTAAAAATCATAATTTATATTAAAAATGAATTATGAACTATCCTATATTCATGATTTAAATTTAGATTACAATGCAATTAATAAAATTAAATACAATTCTATTCATTTAAAATCATAATTTATATTAAAAATGAATTATGAACTATCCTATACTATTAAATGAGCATTCTCTATTTTCATCAGAGCAGACCTCGGTCGCCCAGGTACTGAGCGTAAACGAAGCAATATGTGAGGATCGTAGCAGGTCTAGTTTCTGCCTACCCCCATAGGAAGAAGGCGTGGGTTTATGTATTTATAATACTAAATTGTTTGTTTAAACTGCTAAAGTGACAGTGCACAGTTCCATAGTCATTTGTAATGGTTTACTCTCTGATTGATCTCGTCCATTTTGCTTCCTGAAATTCTTAATGATTTAGGCTTATGAATTAATATTAATATATAGGAGGAACCATAATTCATTGATGGCAATTTATGCTGCAGTAATTAAAAGTACGACGGTGTATTTGGTCTACAGGTGCAGGTAGATACAGAGGGTCCGGCAATAAGACGTGACAAAACTAACAAACTAAAGGTTTTCATTTTGGACATTCAGCCACGGAACCCAATAAATAGAGGATAACAAAAGATTATTTTATCTTTTGCAAAGAATCCTCAAATACAATTTTGTTGAAACAAAAGTAGTCAAAAACTCTTAAGGCGACATTTTCCTGGCCTGTGGGCCTTTGAAACGCTACCTCCGCCTCCCCCAAATGCAGAAAGACGTATTTATTTACGATTCACTGCCGATCATTTCGCGAAAAATCCATGCCACAGCATAAAATATTTGCAGTTGACCAACTGAACTAGTTTTTCTTAGGTTCGATTTTTTTCAATAAGTTTACATTTTATGGGACTTATGTACGGTGTAGTGAACTAAAATGATTACTTAAAATGTCCTGTGTACCTAATGGGCGTTTTCACATTAACAGATAACGACACCAGCCCGATACCGATAATATGTCGGCAGCTATTACACCGACATTGATAATTATAATTATTATCGGCCCAATGATATTGGTAACCATCGCGACGCACCAAACAATGTGGTTGTTTGGTGCATCGCGATGGTTACCTACTAAGTATCGCCGTCTTGAAGTCGGCAGTGCGAAAAAATGTGTTCAAGTGATAAAATGCGGCTACTCTCACCGCACTGTGTCTTCGCCGATAGATATCGTACCTATATCGGTGTCGGTCGCTGTCTGCGACGATATAGGTGACAATAGCAAGACAATGTAAAAGCGTTTGGTAGGCACTAAACGTATCCGATCACCAGACCTCCGATATCGTGTCGACGTCGGGTCGGTGTCGTTATCGGCTAATGTGCTGTGTTGTGACAGTCAATTCATTTTATTAATTAAAGAAACAACGTTTTTACCTTTTGATATAGTGTTATGGGATAGTTCGTAGAACGTACACAGAAAAACATGAAGTTTAGGCCTCTTCTGTCATCTATGGTTTTAATATAAATCAATATTTATGGTTAGGTGACTGTTAATGAGAAATCCCGTGTACAAACTGCACACGGGATTTCTTTACTGATAGTTAGGTAGTCATGAATAATCTGTAAGAATCCATTAGTGTATCAGTGTTGTGCCATTAGGTATTATATGAAGGAACGCAGGCGTTTAATAATTCACTTAAAATGAAAAACTTCGCAAGGAATGGGAAATTTCTACTGAAGGCTGCGCGTTTAGACCTCAGGAGGAGCTGCTTCTCACACGGACAACTGTCGCTTTCTCGCTAGTCCAGCCAGCCAGCCAGTCGCGTCACCAGTCCTAACTCTTTGTATATTTTGGTAGGCGAGACCAAAACTACAAACCTATTGTACTTACAGTGAAGATTTATAAAATATGCCTGTTATTTTAATATATTGTGGTATCTTACGACTGCCACGTGAATGAAGACGACGCGGACAGAAACTAGTTTCAGATAAACATGGTTTTGCGGTAGTAAGGTGAAAGTTTAAATTTGCAATGGTTCTACTGCGTATCTCAACGGTCCCGCAAAATGTAATTTTGATAGAAAATATCAAAGTCGTAATTTCGTTCGTTATAAAAGGAAATCATCTGCAAAATTGCATGCTTCTATACCCAGCGTGGTTTAGGTTGTGCATTGTATATCAGTGAATTTAAGAATTTTATCAAGTAAGTGAATTTAAGAAAAAAAACCATACAAACTTTCATCTTTATTTATACGGGCTAAAAATGGTCGTACTGTTTCGCTTATAATGTGACCATATTTTTTTGTTTTGGATGTTTTCCACCACTCATGAAGATTCGTAAATATTGACAGCTCTTTAAGAAGTAATAATTGCCGTACTTTATTGCCAAGTGACGTACCTACTGCTACAGCTATAATTTATCGAATCTATTATTTTAGGACATCGACATTTTAGAACGACATTTTATCGTATACAGAAGTCTCGTATACGATATCGTAACCAGTGACTTTTTGTATTCAAAACTGAAAATGATTCATACTGAGCCAATACGATACAATCATTCAAGAAAAAATTGTGTTGCTGGCTCAGCTATTCGAAAAATATAATTATGATTTTTATCGTGTTCTATACATTTGATCATGTTAGTATAGCACTTTTGTTCGAAACAGCATTTTTTTTCTAATTTTAATTGTTCTTGACAGAGTGAAAGTTGTTTTAAATATTTTTTATACAACCTACAACCGGACCAATTTTATATTATATGTTTATTAATATAGAATATGATATTGGCAAAGACAGTTCGGTGGAGAGTAAATATAGTAACATGGATGAATCTGATAAAAAAATCTTTAAAAAAACTTCTTCATATACGACGATAAAAAATTATATAAGACTCGCACTTGACTATAATTTTATCGATAATAATTTGTAATGTGTCTAACACTATTGTAAGATGACAATTAAACGTCATCTTATCGCATAGAAATAATCACACTTTCGAAAACAATATTATGAATTAAAACTATATTAAAATTACGAAATATTTTTTCTGAGTTGTCGCAATTTCATATCTAATGTGTTCTTCTTTTATTTGATTTTTTTTTAACAACTGCAGAGAGAGCGTATTATTAAAATTTTTGACACAGGTCCACCCTCGATGACGTCCCGCAGGACTCTGAGCGCGAGCCGATTTAGCCCGATTTACTATATTTGGGTTTATTTTAAGATTCTATTTGCAGTTACATTAAAATAAATCCATAATCCCCTAAAGTCTTTTATGGTGAACGTATAGACGAAATTTTATTGAAATTGCTTTAATTACAATCGAATAAAACCATTTTTTCTCATAAAAACTCTACATTTTGAGGAAACTTTGCGATTTTTTTGTATCGAGCCAAATTATGTCAATCGTGTTTTGGCCCTCATAATTCACTAAAAAATATCTTCAATTTTAATAATCATGAAAAAAAATAAGGCAACTTTGTAGTTTTTGAGGACAAAAATTGATTTTGCGTGCAGCCGAAATGCGTCAAAACCTCTTCTTTGGGACCCATTTCGCCTTAAAAGGCGCAAAAACAATGAGATTTATCGAAATTCTATTTTTAGTAAAGTTACCCACGAATACTGAAACGTCACTCAAAATTTAAGGGCTGCTTAACATTTGAGCAGCTCCTAAACTTTAGATTTCGTATTGTCAAACGTCACTTTTGAGTATCTGTTAAATATAAGTGCTACTTAAATTTTGAGTGACGTTTCAGTATTCGGGGATTAGGATATTAAATTGTAATTTTTGTGAATTTATTCAGTATATGTTGTTATTTATGTACAAGTACATATCATTTAATTTCTGAATAAAGATTAGTTTTAGAAACTAACATAAAAACAAATTCAACTCTTCATTAATGGCTTTTGTGGAAAACAACACAATTTTGCCAATACTTATCACGTACTTAAGTAATATGACTATTAAACGCTGGAGATTTAACCGCCTCTGTGGTCTAGTGGTTAGACAAACTAACTGTCTCAGGTCGGTTCGATTCCCAGTGGGGGCAACAATTTCTGCTCGGTTTGGTTGGTGGTAGAGCTTGTTTTAAGTCCGCCTGGCTAGCTACCACCATCTTATCTAAGTCTGTCGATAACAACAATGTTAACAGCATTGTTGTGTTTCGGCAGTTAGAGGCTTACCTCTAACAGGCAGTTAGAGGCTTACTGGCTGTCTTAACAGCCAGTTCCTATGTGGTTGAGGATGATGGGGGAAGCTCGCTTCCATCTTCGGCCTGATCATCACTTACACGTTGCGGTAAAAAAAATATTGATCAGTAAATAATATAAAATTCCAGAATTTGAGGTTGTTTTTTTACTACTGGTGAAATGTGGGTGTTCTATAGATACCTATACCTCTGCCTCTGAATTTTGTACAAAAAAAAAAATGTTTATTTCAATAACTTACAGTAGGTACATTTATACTTTTAGGAATGACCCTTTAAGCAAAATAAATGCTTGTGTTAGGAAATTCCGCCCTTCAACTACAGTACTGTGTCGCATACGAGTTATTGAATATGATAATGAAAGTAGTAAGTTAAAAAATAAGTGGACAAATCCTCCATTGTATGTACAACAACCCAAGTTTAAGTTTAATGCCAAGTTTTTGATCAGTGTGCAAGTTCAGCTCGTGGCTAAGTAATACCAGCCGCACGGGTCGATCCATCAGGTTAAGCTATGCTTGCCGGGGTTGGTCCGTGGATGGGTGACCATCTTTACATATCGAGACTCCGCCGTATCTTCCCGGCTGTCATTCGTGGATCTGTGACAGTCGTCACAGTCGTCAGAAGCCCGAAAGTCTGACAACCAGTTTTACCAAGGGGTATCGTGTTACCCAGTTACTGGGTTGTAGAGGTCAGATAGGCATTCGCTCCATGTAAAATACTGTTATTCAGCAGCATCCGGTTAGACTGGAAGCCGACCCCGACATAGTTGGGAAAAGGCTAGGCAGATTGATTGTGCAAGTAATACACTGGCCATCGTGTAAATAATGTTAAACTACTAATGGTTCATTAAAACACTCAGATTACAAGACGGACGAGACTTCCTGTCTCCTAATTAATGGAATTATCTTTCTGTTTCCTGTTGGCTACGGGATATTTCTATTTTCCGAGCTTTCTTTTTGATGTAAACCTGCTAAAATGTTACCGATAGGTATTTTTTTTTAGAAACAATATCGAATTCCGAATAAACGTTGTCATTCGAATTCTAAATAATTGTCGGCGTTGTTTTTTTTCTGGTGTTTTATTTTCATCATTAAAATCTAAAAGGGTTTATTAGGGTTCAAATTTAAAATATTTTATTTCACATAAACCCACATGGGAACTTATGAAACGAAAGAAGCTAGGTGCACGGTACAAATTGGTCGTTTCCTATGGCAATAAACTCCACGGTTACTTTTTTAAAAATAATTGAATTTTACAATTTTTTTAAATAGGAGTATTATTAGGTATTTGAGGACAGTGTAGGTCTTTCAACAAGCACCAGTTACTTAACAAAATAATGATGGTCAACAAATCTGCAGTTCACTAAGTACAGCGTTCTCACTTTCACAAAATAGAAAATAATCTATTTATAAATAAATTAATTAATAAAAATAAAAAAGCTGTAACAAATCTGATTAATTATCATGTCCACAAAAGCCACTAATAAAGAGTTGAAATTAAATTGTATATAATGTCAAATAATAGCGTGATTATGTCAAGGTAGAATTAAAAAAAAAAATATATATAAAATTACGTAATTTAGGAGCAGTTAATGTACTCTAAATAATTTGCCGTTAGTGAGGTACCAGGAAAGCCACATGTGCAGAAGGAATTATTGCCATACTTCCTTGTCTTCAACGTAGTCATTAATTTTATAATACGTAATTGTTCCGTACGTTCGATTGAAAAAACGGAACCCTTACAGGATCACTTGTGTGTCTGTCTGTCTGGCAGGCTATCTGGCTGTCTGTCTGTCTGTCTGTCCGTCTGTCACAGCAGATTATTCCAAATTTACTGGACCGATTAAGTTGAAATTTTGTAAAATATATATGTAAATATCTCATATAATTTCAGTGAACGAACTTTCACGAACGTGTAACGTAAACAAATGAATTTTGAATATGGAAAATTTTTCCCCCAATTTTTTTTTAAATTTTTCATTTCAATTTTATTTTTTTATTGTAGATGAGTAGTTTATTTTATAAGCTTAGTGATGACTGTCTGCCTACGAGCCAGTGAATGTCTCTCAGTTTCATGTTAGCTTGATCCCTTTTGGTATTTATATGTTCACGCCAGGTAAGTCTTCTCGATGTCGATGTGCATACCTAGGTATTTGGCAGTACTTTTCTGTGGCAGAACGTCTTCACCGAGTTTCACTTGTGGTCAGTCCCCTTTTCTTAGGGCGAAGGTAATATGGACAGACTTTGCAGCACTAGCCTTGATTCTCCACTTTTTCAGCTATAATTCAATTATATCCAGGTGTTCTTGGAGTTTCGTGGATGCTCTAATCTGGTCTTTATCGCAGGATAGAACTGCGGTGTCATCAGCATAGGTTGCAGTAACAGTTAGCTTTGAGGTGGGTAGGTCAGCAGTGTAGACTGTGTACAGTGTACAGGGCCCAGCACAGAACCTTGGGGCTGGGCGGGGCCCAGCTTCAATGGGATATAATGAAGATAAGCAGTCTCCAGTTTTAACTTGAAGCACTCGGTCCTCCAAGTAAGACCTGAGCAGCATGTATGCGGTGAGTGGTAAGCAAATTTTTAGTTTACACAGGAGGCCCTTATGCCATACTCGGTCGAATGCTTGTTGTATGTCAAGAAAAGCAGCTGAGCAGTACTCCTTTCTTTCCACGGATTGCCGGATTTTGTAAACCACTCCGTGTAATGTTCAGTCGTTCCATGGTGTGCTCAGAAACCAAACTGATGCTGATGATACTTCGAAAATTCGAGTTATTTTTGAATACGAGTTCCGACGCGGAACTAACGCGGCAGAAACAGCTCGCCATATCAATGTTGCGTTTGGAGAGGGGACTAATGAACGCACCGTGCGATTTTGGTTTAAACGCTTTCGTGATGAAAACTTTGATTTGAAGAACGAACCACGTGGAAGACCGCCCACACAGGTGAATAACAATGAATTGAAAGAGATGGTGGAAGCCGATCCGAGAAAAACTACCCAGGAATTAGCGGTATGGTTTAACGTTACCTTACCAACAATATTGACTCATTTGCGTCAAATCAACAAAAAAAAAAAAATGAGAAATGGGTGCCTCATGATTTGACTGATCTGCAGAAAGAAATGCGTGTTGAAACTTGTGTTGCCTTGTTGAATCGATACAGAAATTAAGTAATATTGGATCGAATTGTGACATGTGAAGAAAAGTGGATTCTTTACGATAACCGTAAACGTACGTATACGATACCGCGAAAAATGCAATGGCTGACTCCAGGTCAAACGCCGCAACAGTATCCTAAAGCAAAGCTTACCAATAAAAAGGTAATGGTAACTGATAACTGGTAACTGGTCTCAGCATGGTGTTATTCACTATAGCTTTCTCCGATCTGGTCAAGCAATAACGGCAGATGTCTACTGTGCCGAACTCCGAACAATGATAGCAAAACTAGCAGTGAAACAGCCCCGACTCATGAATCGATCTTTACCATTATTGCTCCATGATAACGCAAGACCTCATACAGCACGAGAAACCGTTTTAAATCTACAGGAACTGCAATTAGAAACCATTCGTCACCCTCCGTATTCGTCAGAGCTTGCTCCAACGGATTAGGTACCATTTTTTTCGTGATTTGGACAATTTTCTACGTGATAAAAAGTTTTCTTCTCAGGAGGCAGTACAAAATGCTTTCACACATTTTGTCGAATCTAGATCGAGAGAGTTCTATTGGAAAGGCATAAATGACCTACCTATTAGATGGCAGCAATGTATAGATAATAATAGTAATTATTTTGATTAAATATTATTTTTATTAAACGAATTTCAATTTTTCAGTACAAATCGGCAATTTCATATTATACTTTAACCTCTAATATTATAAACGCGAAAGTTTGTTTGTTACGCTTTTACGTTAAAACGGCTGAACGGATTTGGATGAAATTTGGTACATGGGTAGAACATGACCTGGAGAAGGACTTAGGACCTTTTATTCTGATATTCCCACGGGATCGAGACTTATGCGGGGGAAACCGCGGTGCGCAGCTAGTACCCGATAAAATAATAACAACGTCTTATTCTTTGTTTACATTCTTCTAACACGATTTGGTGTTTGCTTACTAAAGGTAAAAGACAGAAAATAGTTTTCTTATTTAGTTCGTGATTAAGTTGACTGTACGCCCTACGGCAATTTACCGATCCCCGGGGGTCCTAAACAGCGCCATAGCTCAGGATTTTCACACGACTTACGGTGTATGTCGCAGACGCGGCTTAAATATACGTATTAATAAAGGTGTCTGGTTACTTATATAGGTAGGTACATGGTTTATTTATTTATACTTATCTATACTAATATTATAAAGAGGTAAAATATGTTTGTTTGTTTTACACCGGAACTACTACTAGTCTACTACAGACGGATTTAAAAAATATTTTTGCATTGGATAGTCCAATTCTTGAGGAAGGTTATAGGCTCGCGGACGAATTCACGGGCACAAGCTAGTACTTTATATTTAATAAATCATTTACAAGAGACTGAAGTTATGGTTATTATTATTGGATGTTATAGTGCCACACGTATATTCAAAATTCATTTATTTACGTTACATGTTTTGGTCACAGAAATTAGTATGTGTAACAAGTTTCAACTAAATTGGTCCAGTAGATTCAGAGCAAATTGGCTGTGACAGACTGACAGACAGCTAGCAAGCCAGACAGATAGATAGATGCACGAGTGATCCTACAAGGGTTCCGTTTCTTTATTCAGACTTATGGAACCCTAAAACCGAACATTGGGCAAAAAAAGCCACGCATGCATGATACTTATTTCTATAAAATAATCATATACTCTACAACAACACACGGTACATAATAACGCAATTTCCAATTCTACCCGGTTACGGAAAGTTCTAGTTTGATACACAATACTTGTTAAGTAACTTGTACGTGTTTCTGTTGTGTTTAGAGTAGAGCCTCGATTAATTCGAGTGTCGGCAGCGGAACTAACCGCGGATTAAGTCCACTACTAACCCGAATCAAAGCAGTTTTGATTAGGGTAATAGATAGCAGTGTGTGTGGTCGGTATGTAATGGCTTGGACTATTAGCTTTCATTTTTAAATTGGTAGGGTTTTGGTATTGTCATTGAAGCAGCGGTCATTATCGGGTACGATTAAAATTCGATGACAATTAGACATATTTTCAAACTCTATATTTGTTTAATTTTCCCCTACCCAAGTACTTTTTTTAGATTTGAGTTTATAATACATTCGACCCGATATTTCAGCAACCATAGCGCTCAAATAATGAAGTGGAGGTTGCCGAAATATTGGCTAGTACCTCATAGTTATTGACTTCGAAATCCTAGAGAATGATTGGTCAAGTCGTGGGTGTTGTGAAAAGCAATTATGAAAGATGACAACTGAATCAAGATGATGGACAATATGGGCAGTCCCTTTGTAGAAATTGCTATCTTACAGACATAATAATTATTAATTATTCTTTTAAATGTGTTATGTATAAGTAGGTACCATGTTCACCATTCACAGATTGCGGGTATATTTGGGTGTAATCATAACCTTCGTCATATCACAGTTCTTTGATTTGTATAAGACAACTTAATTGTGTATTTGAAAAACCATACATACCAACGTTTTTTGTAGGACGTCTTAAAAAAATAAAATATGTAAATAAAAGGAGATAGTTTTTTTGGACCCCTGCACTATTTATCCGACTGCGGCGAAAAAAAAGGAGGGTTATGTGTTTGACCTGTATGTAGGTATGTATATCCGTCTCTATGTTTCCTCGTAACTACTAAACGGCTGAAACGATTTTGATGAATGATATGTCGTTAGATTCGTCTTAATTGCGCGAGTGTCATTGGGTATATTTTTTTTTTTAATCACGCGGGCTCTAAAACATATGTTAAAATAAAAACTTCAAAATCTAACGAGTGGGGTAAACAAAAATACATGCAAATTATATGTTTATATGTAATTTGGAATGAAAATTATAAAAAACTAAAAAGCAGAAAATAAAAAAGTTACTAAAAGGTAAATAAACTCACTAAACAATAAAAGCTATTTTAGTTAATTTTAGGCTATGACCGTATTTCTCAGCGTTCCCGTTAGACGAAGTATAAATTATTACCACCACTGAAACCTAGAGATCAAAAGGAACAAATCACATGCGCCACAATTTTTGGTGGGCCTAATTGGCGCAGAAAAAAACTATCTCCTTTACATTACAGGTGATCGATTTTTTTTTACAGTATCTAAAACAATTCGCTAAAACTAGTATGTAACATAATTGAATATCTACATTAATTAAATAAGTGAAGCTAATAAAATTGGTACTTTTATGTACTCGTAGTATTAGTCCTTATACAAAAGTGCCTATTAATTATTTTTACCGTCGGCGATTATTAGTTGGTATAAATTATTTGTTTTAATCAACAAAAGGAAAAGACAAACAGTAATCGCATCGCCGACATACGGTAGAAGCTGTTTCAATATTTGATTACGCGGTCACCGCCCGCACGTTATCACCTCCCGTAATGAAATAATCTGCTAAGGCATGGTTTTGTTATGATAGTACTTTTAATTAATTACAAACATTTCTTGGAGAAGTATCAAAGATCGGACCCTATTCTGTGTGTGTTCTGACTGAGAACCTGTTTTTTTGCGAATTGATTAGTTAAAATCTCTGACAGTTATTTTTACTTCTTCATTCCGAATTACACAATCTTGCAGTTTTTTTTAGCGAAGCTAAAAGCGGGCTCGGAAAAAATAGATCATTTGATTATTTTCACTAGTAAATTGTTTATACGTAGTACGAACTAGAAAGAACATTATCTCGTACGAACGTAGATACCAGCTACGTTTGTTAAAATTAATCTAAATCCGATTATGTAGACTAGATGTTGCCTATTTTCAGCACATTAGACAAACTACTGAAGAAGAGTATCCATTAATTTACTCTGTTTAGCACCTACTTTATCTATAGCTAGGCTAGGCGTCTATGTAACTAATAGTACGTTCAAACAAACCTACTTTTTTGTTGGGCTTATCGCGGGTTTTATATCAAATATGTACTTACAAGGGAATACCAAAGAATTCTGACGCCGCATGAAGTTTCACAGTTACTTTGACTAGATTTTACGAATTTGAATTTCGAATTTCGAATGTGATTTATAATTAAGGTCATAATTAAAGCAATGATTAAAATTCCGTTTCTTGTTGCGTTATAAACCATATTAATATACATTCATAATAACTAATAGTAAATGGCAATTAAAATTCTAGATCTCGACAATAGGTACATCATCAAATTATCGATAAGTGCCAAACGTAATTGAATGAAGCAAAAGCGTAACATTGAACTCTTAGATACAACAGTGTTAACAGAGATCTGTTATGTTAAATGGGGTATAGTTTAGTTGAGCGGGTAGACGGCAAGCGGCGCGCGCGCAGCTCCAGTGCGCCTCTAGTCGTGAACGTGTTGCCTCGATCTCGATAGATGTTGTAGTGTTGTACTTGTTATCACCGAGCATCTATGTTGTGCGTATCTCATAATCAGCCGAACGTTTGAGGTAAGACTTGTTTTATATTACTAACCTGTGAATCAAATAATTATAAGTCAGAAATATGGGTTTTTAACCGGTTTCTTCAGAAATACTATAATACTACAGAAGTATCCAGTTACTTATATTTAATTTTAAAACTGTTAGCGTATATATTATGTAAATATATCTTTGATGCCTTGAGTCTACCTAGAATCAATTAAGTAGACACTCAACTTAATTTGTTTCTAGTTACCTAGTTTCTGGAATATTGTGTTACTTCGATAATAAACTCAATTATTTTGAGGACTCATAGTTAACTCTTTCAAAACAAGATAATTTTGAACGGAGAACGGACAACCGAAAACGATTTCATAAATAATTACTTTCTGAATAACAATATACTTACCAATAATTTACAATACTGAAATGTTTTTGCCATCAACGAATTAATTGCTTCTTTAATAATGGCATATTGTGTATAATTACCTATCACAAATCTATTTGTATTTATTTATCAGCATCATTATTAATATAATAAAATTAGCAATTAATTTTAATTAATTATGAACGTATCTCAAGAGGTCGGGAATTTTCATAAACAGTTTGCATTGTTTAATTGTATAGTTAGGTACCTACTAAAAAATAAGTTATTTTAGTTAAAAAAAAATCGGAATATATGTAGTAGGTATATAATAAAAAAACAAATTTCTTACATGATATTAACTTTATTTGATACAGATATAAAATGTTTAAGTTCGCACAAGGTCATAGAAAATAGGTTTGATGATAAAGAGGGTCGGCTGGATCCATTATCTATGTTTAATTAGAACACATTCTCATGAATCCTCTCAGAATCCGACAATGTACTACATAAGATGATCCACATTAATTGTTTTTTTCTGTTAACATATAATATGACTTTTGATACATTAATCTAGAGAAACAATGTAATAATAGTGTCAGAGTTTTTGTATTATAAATGGAATATTATGATCGAAAATATTGAGATGTTTGCTTTGAAAGTATTCAATGGTGCCGATTCTGTTGTTCACAAACTAAACTAAATTTAAGTTCAGTGCATCTTTTTCTTTCTATTTCATTAAGAAAAGGACAGAAGATACATTTTAGTTTAGTCCTGTCAAATTAATCAGCGCCTGACGTAAATTGACGTAATTTTAGTGGGCAAGTTTTTAATCACGTCAAAACTTGTATGGAATAGTGTCAGGGGCTGATTAATTTCACAGGACTAAACTAAAATGTATCTTCTGTCCTTTTCTTAATGAAATAGAAAGAAAAAGATGCACTGAACTTAAATTTAGTTTAGTTTGTGAACAACAGAATCGGCACCAATGCAAACATCAGAATATTTTCAAAGTAATCGGTATTATAGAAAGTTGTATAAAGTCTAAGAAATTAAATGGTGTTAAATATAAAATATAAGTTATATTAGTTTAAAAATAAAATGAAATCGGAATGTGTAAATATAATTTAAAAAAATCTCTGCTTAAAAAAAATCTCTGCTAATACCTAAGTATTCATTTTAAAAAAAACATTTCTAACTTAGCAATATTTAAGAATAATGACGTACTACTAAACGTAGTTAATTTTGTGGGAAGCATTTTAAATACATAGTATATTAAGTTTGATTCTCCTTAATTCCTTTGATTACTTAGCATATTTAGCTCAATAGGCCCATCATAATCGATTGTTTGTTACAAAAGTTCTGCAGGCGATTCGAAGTTTTTAGGGGCTTATAATTTACGAAATGTCCTGGCTGGCTACGGTTTTCCTAACAGGCAACGCGTGTAGATTTTAAGCCTTTGAAATAGTAGTAGGGTTCCAAATTATTCCAAAGGAAAGTTAGAATTTCTCTTTATTACAATGATTCTAAACTTGAAACTGTGGCGTGTTACAAAGCTTTAATTTTAGACAAACAAGAAAATGTTGAGTACCAGTTTCATTGTTACTAAGGGCCCTTATGTATCCATACGACATAATTAAGTGCGAAAGTAACTCTGTCTGTCTTTTACCTTTTCACGTCTAAATCACTATGACATACAGGTAGCCTGACACCTGGACAAGGACATAGGCTAGTTTTCATCCTGGATCGTAGACAAAGTCGCGGGCAACAGCTATATAATAATTATAATATAATTCTGCTATGTCATAGCCAGATTTGTAAAAGTCTGGTCAAAAAACAATAGAAGAGTTAAGCACTTCTATTTGGGCACTAAGTTCTCATTATTATTAAAAGCCTGCGATGTCCCTCCGCAGGACAAAGGTCTCATTCCACTTATCTTTGTTTAAAGCTGCTAAGGACCAGTTCTCGTTGAAGGAGTCCAGCTCATCCCGCCATCTCCATCTGGGTCTGCCACGATGTCGCTAGCCATTAAGAGGAATCCATTGGGTCATAAGTTTGGCCCATTAGTCATCTGACATGCGGCAGCTATGTCCAGCCCAATTCCATTTTAGCGTGGAAGCTTTCCAAGTGACATCAGTTATGTTTGTGATGGAACAGATGGTCGTATTCCTAACCCATTAGTTTGATACCAAGAATACTCCGTTCCATAGCCCTCTCCCTGTAGCCTCTCTCCATAGACTTACTTATTTCAATTTGTTTAACCCTTGTTGGTACGGTTCTAAGTACCCACTTAGAACTTACTTATACCGTTGTTTAACCCTTGTGGTTAAACTAATTAAACATACAAAATGGCCATTTATGTCAAAAATAATGTTTTAAGAAATATGGAACGATGTTTTAAATATTAAAAAAAAACAGCTGTTGCATTCGTTGAAGACCCGTAAAGATACTTTTTAATAGGAATAAATATTCTCCCCCCTATACGCAAAGTAAACTAACAAGTTTACTTACGTATCGTAATATTTATCATAGAGAGAATACTCGTATCTATAACTTTCATATTATCCATGCATTTTTCGAGGTTAAGTTGCCTGCATAACTTTACCCCGTGTTATATGTATTGCTTTACACCAAAATGAGAAAAAGGTATACCTACGTAAAAATATAATATGGTAGTCATCGATTTTTCTCAACTTAGAATCTATTTAGGTATATTTAGATTACTCCTTCCGTCGTTTTATCAGTTTTTTCAATGGACATGACGTAAACAAAGCGTTGCGAATCTAATTGATCAATGGATTGGGCCGTGAAAATAGACACTGATGTGCAATTAATAATTGTATCCTATCAGCACTTCTTTAAGTTTTCCGCCAAACCCGCTGTTGCCAACAGTTTTGTGATACTAAAATAAACTTGTATATACTTCAGTCATCTGTCAAAACTTAAGTTGATTGCACTTAAATCATATATTAATTATTTCTGGAAAGATACTGTTTTTGTTGGCGTAGCATTTTGATATGTTTAAAACAAATATTTGAGTTCGAGTGCAGTCACGATCAACAGTCGATAACATCACTCAGATATTTTATTAGACTAGATTCTTTATACATGATGATAAAAATAGATAATAGTATTCTTTAGTAACCTTAAACTTGGGTCTGCTTCGTTCAAAAACTCTCATGAACGCATTACGCAATTATTTGAACACCTGGATCATTAACTCCATGTGCTCTCAGAATATTGGCGGTACGTACGTACTAGGACTACTAGGTAGCAGGTACACGATTTGGCGTATTTTGTAATTAAGCTTTCCGTGACTTTCTCGTTTAGTTTGTTACGATGACTTTCTAGTTTTGCACCGCCCCGTTGGTCTAGTGGTCGCAAGCGCGACTGCTGAGCGTAGGGTCCTGGTTTCGATTCCCAGGTCGGGCAAAGTGTTATTGGGTTTTTCCATTAGGAATTTCTTAGTTTGGAAGTTGGCGGTGTGATACCCCTGTGCCTCAGAAAGCACGTTAAGCCATTGGTCCTGCGCCTGATGTCTCTCCGGCCGTGTTGGATTGCCGTCCCATCGGGCTATGAGAGTGAGGGAAGAGTGACTGCACCTGTGTCTGCGCACACATTTGAGCACTACATTATATCACTTGTGAACGGTGTCCGCTGAGATTTGTCGCCAAGGCCGAAATTCGGTCTGGAGGGCTATTAGTTTAGAGTTATGAAATCTCATTGAAAGTTAACTTAACCTAGCCGAGGATAACTATTGATTAAGTTTATATATTTATTTATTTTGAAACACAAGATTTAATTTAATTAATTAAAAGCGGAAGAAACGAACGACGCGTCGCACTGCTGCATGCGACTCTGATGTTTTAAGTTAATGCAAAAAGTTTCGTAGCCTCAAACTTCCTTTGCAGCTGCTTTTGAAATAATTTAAATGCAAACGTCTGTAACTTTTGGAGATTTCAAGAACAGTCTTTTAAGTTTTAATGCATTTAATGAAGATCACCAAATACGTATAAGTTAACGAAATATTCCGTTTCTGTTATTTGAATCCTTCAAGCTCGATTTCAATGTTGTTTTTCATCATAATTGTAGACAGTGTTGTAACTCCTTTCAAAGCTTATTTGGATCTCTCAAAGTATTTCACATAAAAGTCCATTTGGAAGAAATTATCCAAAATTGCGTCGTCATCAAGCTTGATTTAAATGTAGTTATGAGTTTGATTTTATGTTCTCATATTAACTGTAGACAGTGTTATATGTAACTCCTTTCGAAATTTACCTATTTGGATGTCTAGTATTTCACATAAAACTCCTTCTGTAGTAAAATATCCAAAAGTAACCTACTTACGTAATGGAAACTACAAACAGTAGTACCCCATATTAGGTACTTTCAATAATTGAATTCTGAATTATGTTCAATGGCACCCATTTTGATCATCTCATCGCATAACTTTAATCAACATTGGCGCTATCGGCTCGTGGAAAGTAGGCTATCGGGACTGCAAACAGTAGCTCAGAAGTTAGCCGTTATGAACGAACGTCAAAGTGCCCAGTCGTCCGTCGAAGCGTTTTAAGTTCAGCCTTGAAGAAGGTTGTGCGTGTAACACTAACTTATATTGGGAATTCATATTTATGTTCTGTGGAATATTCTCAAACACACGACAGTAGATTTCTCACTTACTACTTTATGGGAGTGAAGTAATCATGAAAATGAACATCCTGTTACTATGGACTGACTTTAAAATATGAAAAAAATAAAAGCTTCTGCGGTTCCCTACATCTTGTCGAGTTACGCGAACATAAATGTATGGAGCAGTTAATTTATTTTTTGCGATTTCAGGGTTGGTCCCATTGTAACATTTGTTCATTATCATGAGTAGGTACTACATTCCCGCAAAGTATGTCCCTCGTTTAACCTAACTCCCGGTACAAAATATAGGATAGTGATGTAATGTTGGATGTTATAACAACGGTTCCAAGAATAACAATTTCTTAGTACCTACCTATTCGGCAATTCGAAAACCACAAAAAAACCCGGGAACGAAATTTCGTTCAGCGGGAAATGGCTAAAGCCGTATTTATGTGAATAATCTAACAAATGAAAGACAAACGTGAATCCGTGAATCTTATTCGAAATCCAACAAAAAGATTTCGAATACCGCTGGATATCCTAACGATTTACTTTAATCTAAGAGCCCTGAGATTTTATTTTAGCTCTTAGTCCAGTCGAAAGAATTGGCTCGTTTGTCAAGATTGCGGTTCACCGGTTTCTCTCAGAATGGTTTTCAATGAAGAGACGAAGTTCTCACTGAATCCCTTCTATGTCACGCCCACTGAGTCACTTAGATACTTCGTTATTTAACTTTTCTTGTTAGGTACTTAGGTACTGGAGTTAGGATGAAGCTTATTTCTGATCCGCTACCAATTATCGGAAGAGGCTGATTTATTTATAGCTTAGGTACTGTTACTGTGTAGATTAGTCCTTGAAGACTAGTTGAAGTTGTAAAAGAGTTCCTTTTCTATATTCTGAATGTTGAAATAGGTACCTATATATCAGTTCTTTAGTTAGAATAACAAATCACAGGTGGGTAGTGTAGGTGGTATTTGTCATTCCTCCGTTTTTTTTCTTCTAAATACAACTTGGTTTTCATTGTACCTGCAACCTGATAGTCATGCGTCCGAAATGAACTCACGAAACAATAAACTATATTCATAAAAGTTAAAAAAATAATGTATTAAACAAACACTAAAACGCTGCTCGCATAATTATATAGCTAAAAAAACACGATCATTTATATAATAGCGTTGAATTTTGGCAAACGGTCTAACGGTAGGACGGGGTACTTTAGTATGCCAGTGTGGACTTGTGTAGTTTACTAGTTCAGCACTACACGGTGCTAATTCAAGATGGAGGTGACAGCAGTCGGAACTATTGTGTTACGTCAAAGTTCCTAACAACACAGATATGGGCTAGAAATGCAGTGAACAGTGGAACGCTACGTTATTGACACATGAACATACGCCTTCTTGCGGTTGGGAGTTAATTTGGAACTTGGTACTCTATTGGGACTTGTCGAATACAATTGAAACAGTTCACTGGTGTGTGCCTGATTCCATTGAAATAAAATGTACAAGACTTCTTAACTTTATTTCAGAAGATTTTTTTTATTTTTTTTCTACTTTAGGTTCATTAATGTCATTAAAATGAATAAAATAGAGATACTGCGTTATTTAAGATAACGGTGTCACCATACCCTTTCTGATGCCAAGAAAACAGGTCTATTCGCGATAATTAACATATTTCTGGTTACACGATAACCAAATTTAATTACTTACAGTACAAAATATGTTACGTCTTATATTCTGAATATTGTATCAAAGTTGGCTGGCCTGCCAAAAAGGGCATGGCTCCTGGTATCGTTCAACGCTGTCTGAATAGTTACTTAATCTCGGCTCCACTTAGCTTTTATACCTACCTATACTAGCGCTGGTCCGCACAGTTTTTACGAAATGGAGACTACGAGAGGTATTAATTATATGTAAGGGCAATATTAATGTATTATACATATAAAGCTCACGGAATAAATTCTCTAATGCGGGGTTTTCACTAGGCTATTTTAGTTGATCAACTTTTAATTGGTCAAGAAAAATCGATACGAATTGCGTTCTCACACTCGCACCGATAATCGGACTGCACGGGCATTTGCTTCAAAGTTTTCGTCAAATAATGTCGTGTGAACATGTATCCGCGAAATTAGAAATATTTTAATTGACAAACTGAGATTTATTTTTTATTTTGGCCGCACGCACTCACTTTTGACAGCAAACAATACTGCCACCACAGATAAAAATCGTTTTTAACTTCAACGGATCGTTGTCACGTTCGATACGAGTAAGTTGTTGCTTGCACGGTGACGTCATCAAAATGAAACGAGTCGCACACCAAAGTGGAGAGGGAATCAACTTTTTGTTGTGCAATAAAAGTTGATCAACTTTTATTGAAAACATGTTCTCATTAGCGATTGTCATTAAATTCGTGAACCGATTTAAGTTGATCAACTAAAATCGCCTCGTAAGAACCCACGAACAAGAAGAAAGAAGAGAGAAGCGTCTACACAGACAGACACTTAAAGCAACTTTATTTTATATATATGTGTATATATAAATAGATAGGACATTTACTAAAAAATAAAGATATTTTTAAAAGCTTTAATGTCAATAGTATAGATTGAGTTACAAAAGTAAATATTATACGTTAACCTGTCTGATGAATATAAGCTGGAGACCCGGTTGGTATCCGGTTTAAAAATGAAGGGTAAGTTTATCAAAATATCTACGTTATTATGTTGGGTTTGGTATGTATGTATGAAAGAAAAATATCTCACGTAAATTACGAATGCGCTTAAATTAGATAAGTGCTAAAGTTTGGATATATCTGACGTTTTATAACTTCTTTTGGACTAGCACAAAGATGACAAAGTGCTCAGTTGTTATCCCGTACAAACTGTGGAAGTAGCTACGATAGTCTCTTTAATTGACTTGTTGAAAATGGGTATGAATCAGAAACGATAGGAATATAGATAGACACATCTAAGCTATCTCTCTCCTAACTCTACGGGTACTACAAAAATTCAAAATTCAAAAGTCATTTATTCAAACTAGGCTGAGAATCAGCACTTTTCGAACGTTAAAGTTACATAAGACAGTCCCACTAAACGCCCACCCTTCACCATTTCCTAGTGCTTTAGCTGGGAAGAAGAAGTGGCGCAACAAACTCCCCAGCAGCACAGCTGTCTGTTCAATTAGAAAGAACCTATAGATTACCGTGATTTAATATTTTGTGATAAAGTAAAATATTATGCACACATTTTTGGAATTAGTTTGGACACTTATAACAAGATAATTATTTCTTAATTAGTAATAAGTAAAAGCATTAAATTAAGTAATGCATCGTGTGACGATCAATTACGTATATTTAGATCAAAATAATACATAATACGAGCTTGTTTCATTAATTAAAAAGGAATCTATCAAGGAAGGAATTTGTAAAGGATTTCTCATTTATTATTCCATTATTTCTAATTCTCTCGAAGTTTCTTTTTGTCAATTCCTCACCAAGAAATAAAATAAAGACATAGTCGGCATAGACATATCAGCTATTTGTCCGCGCGCGACTGCTAGTCACCGGGACCGGTGAGATGGGGGAGGTAAGCAAAGGTCCCTCCCCCGTCTCACCAGTCCCATCGCTTACTTTATCCCAACCTTAGGCAGTGACTATCAGTCGCGCACGGACTAAGTATAAACATTATTATCGAAGTCGAGCAATAATTGGTAACAGTATTTAATTACCCACCCACGAGACTATTATATTGAAATCGCAATCAAAGCCAATGATACCCAATTTGCGGTAATTACATCAATAAAATGGACGAGTTCCCAAAAATAAAGATGTCTAACTGTAAATGTTTATTATCATTGATACGAGTATCTTTGCTAGATGCCGAGCTTTATAGGAGCTTTTAACAGCGCTTACTAAATTAACTAGAAAATTATGACTTGCGTACGATACGCAGTAATTTTATGGAGCATAAATTCATTTTAGCTTGTTATAGGTAGTACAGTTGTGGGAATAATTAATTTATGGCTAATTTATGCAAGAGGGTGACGGTATGGTATTGTTCTGTTTCAAGGTCTGTAGGCCTAATTTCGAAGATGACTTGTAATCAATTAAGCGATGTCGCAATTATAATCAGAATTTCATGCAACACTTTTGTGTCGTGATCGTACCCCCCTCTTCACGGGGCGACTGTGATGCAAATTAGAGTAAACCCGGATACTAGTGATGAATGTGATCAGTTTATGTATGAGAACCGGGACCGACGAGCCATCAAACGATAAGTCATCTCTTTGAGGCGAGAGATTGGTCACAGCTTTATCGGCAACCTCATTGAGCGTGTTATCTGTGTGTGACTCTGAAAGGTCTCTCATCTCCATCATAAATGAACAGTTGCATGTTTATCTCTTTTGCCTTACGACTTCTTTTAAATAATTCCTGCATACTTCTGGAGTCACTGAACCACAGTTTACAGCCAACCTTCAAACTTCTAAGAATAAGCATTGCGATTCCTTAAAGTTGTTTTATGAGCTAGTTTACGATACATAGTCGTAGTTTGAGCACATAACAGTTATGTAAGTACAGAATTTTGCTCAATATGTTTTTTTATGTATTATATAGGTTGATGAAATACCTATATCAAAGGTCGTCTGCGGAATGTCTGGCAAAAACATGCCTATCCGAAGTTGTTTGGGAAAATATTGACTTACAACATTTTAGTCGTGTTAGGTCAAGTAGCTCCCGAGTGGTAACTAAATCCTTAGGGTTTTATTTCAGAGAGGAGAACCGAGATACTAACATATTTTTAATGGGGCTATATGTTTAAATAGACAGTGGGTAGCCTACGGGCACCTGGATATTATTAGATATTAGATGTATGTTACAGGATGACAGCGGTCTCAAATAACAACGCTTTATATCGTAAATCTTCCAAAAAATCTGTGAACCGAATAAACTTAAACTCTAAATTGACAAGGAATGAATAATTAATCAAGCTAGCGACTAATAAACCGCCAGCCTCTTGTTTTATGAACTGCAGCCAGAGGCTGTTTATCTTACAACTTTGTCAAACAGTTAACAAGGTTTGATGTCTCAGCAGATTATCTTGTTGGTATTTATTTAGTTCTGAGTCTCGGGGGGCAGTGGAGCGCATCGTGTGCTGTGATCCGCAACCGGCAGTTTGTAGGTCTGTAGGGTATAGGATAACAACATATATTATGATTCGACAAGTGCCAGTGATTTATTGTTATAGCTAGTATTTGTATAGTACGCCACGCCCGTTGTTTAGTATCCGATAAATAAATCAGTACCCTAATTACGTAATGCAAAATAAATAATATTAGTAGATTGGTATTCGATTGCAATTTAGTATACGTAATTAACCTTTCATAATTATTATCAGTGAGTAACCTACTAACTAAAGTCAAAACTTGCATTAGTGACGCAAAAGACCATTTCCTTAGCGTAACTAAATAAATACTAAAGTATATTTTATTTACCAGTGTATATCAAAGGACAATAAACACGACGAAGTAGGACGCCGAAGGGGTTTTAAATCAAAGGTTATTGTTACAGTTTCGCCTTTATGTCAATCACATCGATAGTAGAAAGACAAAGTGAGCTCGACAACCGGAAAACTAATACATATATGTACTGACAAGAAAATAAACCCTGTTTGAGAACTATCACACATGTTCACTAAGAGATTCGATTTGGTTAGATGGTTACCCGCTACACAAACGCGAATAAAGTATCAATGCAATATCAAAGAGATACTGTATTAGAATTCGCAAGATATTTTTAGCTTATGATTCAACGGGGAAATATTTTATTTAAGAAATCTGGGATAGTAGCACGGAAATGCCCTTTGATAGTGAACGATTTATTATTGTTTTAATAATAGAGTTCTAGTTGTACGAGTAACATCTGTTCCACGCTATCTAATAAGAAGGTTGGTGAACCTACAAGAAGTATTAGGCAAGCACCTATGTGCTTGCCCTTAATACTTCTTGTACGTTACTCACTCATAGCATTCAAAACGGACGTGGGAACTGCCGATTAATTCTTATTTATATACAATGGTTTTCACCCACTGTTGTACCCTTATAATGGCACCTTAAACCCTAATTCAAATAGAAGAAATAGGTGTGTTGACCTTTGCCTCGTGGCCAAAACAGCGGCTTTGTTCTTCCATTCTTCAACCTCCTTTTGACACTCATCGAAATCGATTAGGTGGTTGAATCCGAAGCGTGGAACTGGCAGCTCTTGATTGACTAATTTGAATATCGAATCGAATCAATTAAAATTATGAAAGCAAGCAACAAACAAGAGGCAAATCCAATAAATCAAGATTGCCGCCTAATTAAACAGATTGTATTTTAATTTATTTTCAATTCATTTCCAATTTCGCATACTCATTTAAATAATATAACGGTGAATGGTAATAAGATAAAGAAGGAACGTTATTGATTTCGCCACACATGTCTCACGAATGCAATTAGTTCCATATTACCTAATATGGAACACGTAAGTACGTACATTGTTTACGCACAGCTGGATGCCAAGTAAATGAATGTTACTTAGATGAGAACGTAGATATTCGGTAGGTTTACATCACTACAGCCACGCCTCGTCGTAAAACTGTGATATTATGACATTACCGAACACACACGTCTGCCCTGTTTTTGCCACAGCCTTGTGTCAATGCAGATAAAAAATCTCATTTTACACTTTTTTGGGAACTTCATTAAAGGTACGTGTGAGTCGTTATCATGTATTACCTGCCATGTAAAAGTTTTAATATACATCAAGCTTATGTTTGTCGCCAAGCAGGTTTTACTATCGTAGGCAAAATTTAAGGTAAAGTTGTCCTAACAGACGACAAGTTAGGTAAAACTCAATATTTATTACTGAAACTTGGATAATATATTCTACCGTGAGTCCGTGACTTATTCGAATTTCTGCCTAATCAGCCTGAACGGGAGTTGAATGATCTTTTCTAATTTAAATAATAATATTAATCTTCCGACTGATGGCATATTTTGCTGCATCATAAGATTTTCGTTAACCTTAATGAACGTTTTAAGTGCTGGGATGAGTTCCTTTTTCAACCGACTTCAAAAAGGAGGAGGTTCTCAATTGGGTTGTATGTTTTTTTTTTGTTGTATGTTTGTTACGCGATTACTCCGCCAATTATGAATTGATTTTGATGATTCTTTTTGTTTTTGGTAGGGCATACTTCAGAAGTAGTCCCATATAAGTTTGGTCAAGATCTGATGAGGGGTTTTTGAGTTAGCTTCAATAATACGTATTTTTTCCACCTAGTACCTATATGTGGACGATGTTCTAATAGTTCCTGTCACTGTAATTTACATAGCAGGTAGTGGTATTCAAATTTTTGTGGGGGGTTTGTGTAGGTACCGACACCACAACTAAAAAGTGAAAAATAAAAACTAGTTTTACGGTAAGTCAGCTTTATTTGTTTGTAAAAAAAGTTTTTATCTTCAGTCATGGACTCATGGAAAGAAAACAGTCGGTGTTTTCATGTTATTTGATACATACTCCAACATTTCTATAAGCACAACATGTATACCGGTCGAACTTTTAAAGCACATGGGTATGCAATAGGTAGGTACCCTTTCTTTTTTTTTTATTAAAAAAAGAATGTTGTAATTGTCAAAAAAAACAGAGAACGGACAAGATAACAGATTCTTATTAGCAAAGCAGGTGTCTATTATAAAATACCAGGAAAGAAAAAAATATTCGCGATGTAGTTCCTTGATTAAATACATAAAAATAAAATATTCCAAATAACAAAAAAAAAATCTTAAAGCTTAACAATGATTGACCATGATCATTTGTATAAAATTAGATAAGTAGTTACTTATTTAGTTTAGGATGACAAATAGCTTACTGAAGCAATTGTTGTGGGAACAACGTTTTTACGAGTCCGCGTTGAATGACGTTGAATCAATGACCTAACCGTGAACTCAGATGTGCGGCATAATGATCTGCAGCATGTTAAGTGGGAGGTTATTAAACCATCAATCATATAGTTGAATGACTTTAGCCAAATCTGAGTGAACAATTTTATAGTGAAATTAATTAATTTTTGTTATGACTGTAAACCTATTTTTAACACTTTCGACTCCACCCACTTTAGAACTCATACGCCATGTCACCATACATATTGGAAGTGAACCCTCAATACGTTTGCGCTAAAGTTAACCATCACGGACGGTCAACGGCATTAGGTTTAATACCATGTTATAAAACACTGTAAAACGAAGTAAAATTGTGTTTTCAGGGGGCCTTGTTCCTTTTAATTTTTTTGTGAATATTAATAACAGAAAACCAAAAAAAAAAATGTTTGGATTTTAAAACGAACACATGTACTAATAAATATTGTTAAAATATATATCAGCCGGTCTCTATTCTGTAATAATTTCACGGTGAAAACTTAGGTGAAGTGATCTTGAAGTGAGCTGTCATTCCAGATTTTATTTTCTCGGTTTATAGTGCTGTGTTGGCTAAGAAAAACCTACATTTAAAATGAGCCCTTTGCGAGGGCTCCCGGCACTGAACGTGTTAAGCTTCGTGCAGACTAACGCTATTGTTAGACCGTGAAGTTTTCTTAGAAATTGTATTGTTCGAGTAGCGTCGCGCCGTCGCGTCGCGCTGGTCTGCACGAGCCTTTAATAGATACCGTTAAGACTTGTATTGCACAGCGATGTTAATCTTTTATCGGATAAATACAAATCGACTTTTATGTTACGGGCTTTCCTACTACCGATAGTAATAGTAAAGAACAGTATCCTTTTCCCTCGACAATAAGCCTAGTAGGCAGTAAGGCGATAGCTTATGATCAGAAACTAAATAAACAGGTTTTTCGTTTTCGATTTACACAGAATGATAATGATAAGCTGTCACCTCCAATTCTTTGGTTCCTTTTTTCTCGTATTTAAATATCACGTTTTCCAAAACGAGATCTGGATTTCACCGAATGTTCCGGAATATCCTGTTACGAAGTATTCTTTGTACAGTTATGTCTCGAGCTCGTAAAAGTGCCGCAGCTTTACGACATGCCGAATTGGCAAAAAAAACTATAACAATGTTAATAGTCAGTGAACCTACTGCCGTGAACCATGATCAATGTCAATATAGCTAACTTGTAAAGAATGCTCACATTGCTCACACATCATAACAATCATTGAACCAGATGAAACTGATTCATTTTTATTGCGAACATTAAAATAAACATTAAATTGGAGTTACAGTTTATTTTCACACTATACATCTTATGTAATCAGAACCAAAACGAATCAAAGTGTAAAATCTTAATTATATACATAGATACTTAAAATAATTCTTCCTCGGAGACGTTAGTTCTATCATTATATATGTTAAACTAAGTGTGAACGTATTTTTGTTGGTAATTACTAAAGACAAAGAACTCGCCAGCTTCCATTTCTCATTTGGAACAGCGGAAAGTCTTTGTAACAAATGCTTTTGTGCATAACCATCGCAAAATTTTAAATGCACTGAGTTGTCACAGCAGAATAGACGGGTAGCAAAAAAGTAAACCCCGATTTGGGAAATGACGTGGAACAGCGGAAAGCTTCCATAAGTGTCTTTTTGGGTTGGTTAAATATAAATTTGGATAAATATAAATATCTAAATATAAAATGCAAATTGATGAGGGTGATTTAAAACCGTGCATTCTGAAAGTGGGCAACGTCGCAAATAGGTTTCGTTGTTTTGATTAATTTGGCATTATCACTGTAAGCAAATATGAAATGGCTAACTAGTGAACTAAAATATTATTATTAATAATTTAATACTAACATTGATGGTTTATTATGATTACTAATTTAATACTAACATTAGGTTAAGTTATAGGTATATACTACTAACACTATATGGATTTTGGTATCTGAAACAAAATATTTGAATTTAATTGAATTGGTTATGAAATGAAATATCTAATTAATATCGCAACACCAAATATTTAGTTTTAGATGTAAAAAAGTATTTGGAAACATTCCAAATGCCTTTTTTACACCTAAAACGGTTACAAGATCAAATTTAGTTATAATTGCATTTCATTATTACATTCTAGTTCATTAGGTGGCGACATTTACATTTACATTTGACAGTTATTTGCAACGCCCCATTTTAAATCACCCATTTGTGCCTTTGTCTGTATTACGTAATTTTAGTGATATTTATTTTTTAACTAATTCTGTTTTGTTCTGAATCTAAAAAAAGCTGCGAGAGCTAAAAACTTCATTTTATATTAAAGCAATATGCAAACGAACAAGAACGTAAAGAAAAAACAATTGAGACGAAAGGTTATGAACTCAGGAAGTACCGTTGGAAGCTCTATGTAGGAATAAATAGCATCACACTTAAGTTTTAAAATTCGTAAAAGAAAGACTTTATTTGGCATTTGAATATTTTATATATATGTCCATGTATGGATTTATTGGCTATTAAATCTAATTATCACTGTCTTAATACAACCTTAAGGCCCCCGCAGACAGGCATGACGTCGTGACGTGATTCTGGTAAAAAAAAATCTATAAAAACTTATCGGAAATTGTTCTACTGCTGTCGCGTCGCTTCGTCGCGTCGCGCCTGTCTGCGGGAGCCTTTATGCGATTTAATTATTTTGAAAATTAATATACCTATCATTAACGTAGTTGGTAGGTAGAGGTACCAGTCTGACTTTATTGATACTACCTACTTGCTTGACTTTGGACACCGTTGAGGGGCACTTCTCGTATTTTTAAGAACGTTCGCATTGATAATCTCAGTCTCAATTTGTCTGTTTCTAGTTTTCCTACACGTTTGATTGTGACTTGAATTTGAACGTTTTTTTAGTTTGAGAATTGGCCTACAGGGCTTACTAATCCGTACCTAATTGCCAAAACGGAGCGGCAGGCTGATAAAATTGCTCATTCCTTTTCCATATGAGAAGGGATCATTGTCTTGCAGTGGTGCAATAATAGCCTGGTATACCTAATTGTTTTATTCTTGACCTATTACCATTTAAATGTTCATAACGTGCCACATGGATTTCGAAATACAATGACATCAAATGCAAGGGTCCCAATACGGTCTATGTAGATGTGAATTGTTACACATATTGAGACACCAATTAGCTCTCTAATTGCATTGTTCGTGAATTAGAATAGACACAGACAGCCCATATATGTCAGAAGAGTGACTGAAAAAGATGCATTTCTGACAAACATGTGTTTTATTACTGTCTAAAATTAGTACAGTCTATTGTTCTTTTTATTTTCTAAGTTAGGCCCAAAATAAAACGTTAATTGTTCCTTAATTAACCTAAACTTTTGTCATCATGTTTTGCCAGTCGTAAACAAAAAAATAAATAAGGACTTAATTCTGTTTAATAAGTAGCTGTGGCATAGAATACCAAATATAGTTGCAAAATTTCAGTGTCTTTACTAACATACAACTTTTATGCAAACGTTTTTTTCTGTTGATAAAACACGTCTAAATCGATATATCGAAATATATTGGACAAAAGTAGATAAATATGTAGATTGGAACAAAGTATGCACAAAGGGACTTTTGGCTTGGTACAAGTACTCAGGGTATGGAAGACCGGCTGATACCGGTCGGGGGTGCGCTCGATTTTATAAGTTTATCCCGGGCCCCATCTCATGGTAGTAGTAGGAACCGTGGGGGTAGGAGTGGAATATACCGTACTGCCGTACTACTAGGAGGATAACTATGACGATATCTCTACAGCAACAAAAAAAAATACTTTTGTCCCAGATGATAATTATAAGTGCACGCAGGTAGAGCTGCGGGGAAAAACTGGTTTTATAACTTTTGGTCTGGTTTAGAATCCTATTAATAGTTGTCAAAGCCGCGCTTTAAGCAGCACTTAACTTTTTATTGGCATTTCCCCGAGTTTCCGAGACTTGACTCAATCAAAACCATTAAAGTGTGTTTAGTGGCGTTTAATGTTTAACCCACATAATTCTACCTCGATATGAAATTACTGTGAAAGAGTCTCAGTTCTATTTCGAGCTAATTTTCTCAGAATCATTCACTATATCTGACAGAATATATTCAGAAACTTACGTTGTTACTTCGTAATCGTGTGGGTATATCACAGCGATATCTAAAATCGGATCGAAGAAATCTTTTTAGGCAGGTGGATGGGTTCACATGACGTATTTTATTCTTCACACGAGCTTAGCGGTCTATTATTGCTATTTATTTAGATTTTTCATCGATTTTCCTGCATGGAGCTTCGTTTTTCACCATAACAGTAGATGTTCTAAAAAGGTAGGTGTAATCCAAGTAGCTTAGCAACTTACCCCCGAATTCTGAAACGTCACTCAAAATTTAAGTAGCACTTATATTTAACAGATACTCAAAAGTGACGTTTGACAAAACGAAATCTAAAGTTTAGGAGCTGCTCAAATTTTAAGCAGCAATTAAATTTTGAGTGACGTTTCAGTATTCGGGGGTTAGAGTTGTGAGTTGTCTCAAAATGTTATCAGATATGTAGGTACATAAGGTATTTAATAAGTACTTGTTTTCTTAGCAACAATAATAGTTTATAAAGCACAATCCTAAAAATATTTTTATATGGCTACATCAAAATAATAAAATTAACTTATTTAGCTCAAAATAATTGCAAAGAAGTCGTTACTTGCCACTTCAACCATTTTCTTCGCAAACGGTGCAATCGTCTTTGTTCTTATGTCATGAGTGCTCCATAATGAGAACTATGCGCGAAATGAAATTCTAAGAGTTTTAAGAGTAGGTACTAAGTGACTGTTTCATGCACCTATTGGTTTATTTCAGTGTACGTTTTCTGAGAAAACTTTCAAAACTCCGAACGTAAGTCTCGCTAGTTGCTCGACCTACATAGAGGCTACAGATAGTGCAAACCACGACGACGCGCCCCACTCCGCTCCGCTCCGTACAAAGTACAGCTTACAGTACAGTAATCGCGGAGTGGGGCGCGTCGTCGTGGATTGCTCTATCTGTAAGTAGGTACTTATCTGAAATAATTAGATCTACGAAACATGTTGGTTGTGTATAGACCGAGGTTATGCTAGATTCTTTAATACAGTATTAGATACAATTCATTTTTGTTTCTGTTTAGAGCAGTACTTATAACGGGTGTTTTTACACCCTTTACAAAGCCGAGAGTTACTTGTTCTTTCTGTTATTTCGATATTTTTTTTGTACTGGATTATACCTGGGAACCTTCTGGTTACGGGGATATTGAACGTCAACGTTGTTTTGATGTTTTTTTTACGAAGACAAGTTTTAAATGGTATAACTTAACTCTAAATACTACCACGATCCCTGTACCGTTGCATGCACTATATAAGAACAATGTTTTGCGTGCGTTACGTTGCGCATTACCGTAATCAGCGCATTATCCTACCAAAAATAAAAGTCATTTCTCAGCTATTATTTTTGCACTAAGTTACTTAGTTTGATGTACAGAATGCGTAAATGACGGCTTCGTAAAGCTTTCGGCTTCGGCTTTCGTTTCTTGTAACACCCTGTCGGTAGGAAGGTTGACTTCGTAATTGTTTTACCACCTTTGACAACAACTACCTGTGAATTGAAACTTCACTAAGGTCTAATCGTCGAACACGATCAGTACACCTAAACTGCGTTCTATAGCTGTCAGTGTCATTATTATTGGGGAATATTGCTCTTGAACGAAATTTAGATGTGCTAATCGCGTTCAGTTTAATTGGTGATATCAGCCCTAAGTCACACAGACAAATACGACTTGTCGTTTTTAAGTGCAAGTGACATTTAAGCTTAGGGTGGTACAGCAAACAAGCAGCCAGGGGCCCAAGTCTGCCATTTTTATAAGTTCGTCATTCCAACACGATCCCATTGTAATTTTGCTATAAGTTCGTAATCTGCTAAATTCATAATGGTCGACCATTGGTTGATCATTGTATTCCACAAACACGATACTCATCACTAATTAAAAAGAATGACTGCACAATGACGTTCTAATGGTAGGTCACTGATCAAAAGAACTGTCAAAGTTTTTGGCAGATTACCGCCTAAAGTCATTCATTTGTCATTATGCACGAGATTACCAATAGATGCCATTTCTTTCAACGGAGTGTCAGTGGCTGACCATTGGAAAGTCACAATGACGCTATTAACTTACTTGTCAAAATCAACAATTATGAAATCAATTATAGACTATTCTGACACTATTGTAATAGCAGACTTGAGGCCCTGGTTGGACGTCCACTGCACAGTTATACCTACCATCGCTTCGTCGAGTGTTATGAGATAGATATGCCACGAACCGATCGATCATACCGAATTTGGTAATGTTACGCATGATCTATCACGGCCACGGTAATATGGGATGTCATGATACACATATAGAGTATGTATTTTATTAGCAGCCATCACAATAGAACTACTGATTTGATAGAAATACAATTATTGGTCTAGTCTAGACTGTGTGGCTAACTGTGAGGCCTGAGGTTCACTCTCCAGGTCAAGCTCAATGTGCCTGTAATTGTGATTCATTGTTGGGAAAACGCTGAGTTGTAACCAGGCTCCGCTTAGAGTTTGACCGTTGGAACATTGATAAAATGAGGACCGAATGGATCATCATATTATTTACAATTGTTGTAAATAATATGGTCCATTCTGTTCATGGTTCATTCAGATCAATAGGCAGTAAGTTGTAGGAGCGATTTAGTTAGAAAAGAAAGTCTTTGGCAAATACTGAGACAATCTAACATTTACATAATAAAGTACAGATAAAAGGGCTTTTACTTTTTATGCCGTTCGTAGATTTATTTTATTGTTTTAGAAGCACTTTTAATGCCATTTTAGGAGTCGTTTTCTCAATTCTTTCTCCTTGTTAGTGGCACTGCAAGCGTGATTTGTTTGCTGTTTTATTTGCACCACCACCACCCAATTAAGTTTTAAAGAGAAAATACAGCAAAAATAAAGTGTCTAAACGGTCCACTGTGAACTGTGTGTAAACTGTTTTTATTTGAAAATAAATGTTTGGTGATCGGTGCGGGTCGATTTGGATATTTTTTGATACAGGCGTAAAACTTCGGACTAAAAATGGATACCTACATTGTTAAGCTATTTTGTTGAAAACTAGCGAGGAATCAACTGTAATTGCTTACTCGACATTTTCCTAAATATAGCACATTATTATGGCCTATGGCATTAAATCCGCCTCTGTACATTTCTATGCTTGAAGTATTAAATATATAATAATTCGAGAAAATTCCGGCCCATTGTCATTCAAAGCAGTCTTTTTAGTGAAGTAAAGGTCTGTATTTTTCTTCGGATCAATTAACTTAAGTTGTCGAGTTGAAAGTACTTAGATCGCACGGAGTTAGTCGGTCCTTCAAATAAGAAATAATTTATGATACCGTTTCTTAGCACTTTTAGATTGAAAGACATTGAGGAAATAAATTCCTGGAACTGTATATACCGGGTTTAAACTAAATTAGCGGGCGAAACTTCCAAGACGTGATCAATGTCGAATCTAAACACGAAAGCAGAAAAAAATATTGCTTACAAAATAGTAGTGGAAGTGATAGTGGTTCGAAGGTGGATTGAAGTTGTGGGTTCAAAACGTAACTTTTACACAAGGCTACTTATCATATTTCCAGTTTAAGCTGACCTCTCATTGTACGGAAATCCTATACAATGCGCGATCCGCTTATATTGAAATATATAGTTTGATATGTAGCCGTGTGTAGGTACCTACCTTCTACTAATTTGAATTTTTAACGTTGGCGTGGTCGTCATTTTTTCAATTTACTTTTCATTTCGGTAACGTTTAGGAAGCTAAAGGCCTTCCCTTCATCGTAGCTACCTTAACAATCGGAATATTAAGCCTTAACGAGTAATAACGAGGTCACGTTTTGCGGATTTGATCTTCAAAAGGGATATTCACTAAATGAACTTTGCCGACAGGAAAATATCAGTCATTATTTATCTATCAGGATATCATTTTCCGATTACAAGGAAAAATCGATATTGCTTGTTTTGATTTTGTCTATTATTTTATCTTTTAGATGCCGAATTTTGACGGAGAGTTAGTTGCCAGGACTGAGGAATATGAAGTGGCTATGTCCTGTCATCATTTTTAGCATCATCATCATAGAAACCATTCCGGGACACGAAGTGAGTATTTTTTCGCCTAATTGGTACATATTACGTACTTGATACTTCTTCTTGACTAGGTTTTTTACAATTTATGTGTTGTTGGAAGACATTTACAACTTTCCCGGATAAATATTTTATAAGTATACAAAAAAAGCACGAAGCTCAACGTGAAAGATACCGGTTCTATTATTGATGACGCGAGAATAGAAATCTACGGATGACTTGAGCTGTTCTTCCTAGAACTCGCTATAAAATATTCTCATTTACATTCAACTTTTGCAATTATAATAAAGAAGATCTAAACTCGTGTCGCCTTTTCCTACAAGTACTAACTTAGTAAGTCTTTAAAAACAAGCTGGATCTCGTAATAAGGTGCTTTGTACAGAGTTTTCCTGGAGCCCTTCACAATAACCTGTAAATATGCAGATGGAAGTATAGCACAAAAGGAAGGAGGCCTATGATACTCACTGGGAGGAACAAGGCTGTCAATGATGACGCTCGTGATACGGCCCGGTTTTAGATGTGCATTTATTTTGTATAGTATTTTCATTTCCGCTTTACCTAATTATCGTCAATGCACATAATATTGCATTATTGCACACTGACGCCATAGATTTGAAAAGTTCTAGATCTATTACTATCATTGCAACTGACAATGCACTTCCGACCACAAAAAAATATCTGGCTCACAGCCAAATTGAAATATGTCTTGGTTGATTGCAGCGGTTGTATGGAACCTGGCTTTTCAAAAGGATTGACCTAGTTATCCATGTAGGAAACTGATTGTTATCTCAGCTATTATGTATTGTTAGGATATTGATATACTGTATGAGACTTATGAATTACAGATTGAAAACGAGGTGACAACACAAAATGAAATCGCACAGATGACTTCTTCCAAAGTTACTGATAATTTAGAACATTTTGGTATACATAAAAAAGGTTGGTATTTATTTACTTTAGTATTGACACATGTATCTGATTGATTATTACTTCGAGTAGTTTTCGATATTATTATCTTTTCCAATTGCAGGTTTACATTTAAAGCAGTCTTCATATTCTCCGTGGGGTCGCTGGAGCGCATGTCGGGACGGGCACAGGACCCGACGGCGACACTGCTTGCGTCGTCAAATATGTGGAGACTCACTCCGCATAGAAATCGCAAGGTGATGTTTGAATATTTTATCGAAACGTTATCATACATCGGTGTGAATAAAGGTACACAGAATGTTACAATACGAAAGCTTCTGTCAATTTTTCGAATGAGATTTTATTATTTATAAGATTTTATGCAACAAAAATCTCCACTGAATACAGAGTCAATACTAAACAAAGCTAGGTATATTATGACTTTATGAGTCATCACAAAATTCCTCTTAGTAGATTTGATTTGTTTACAAATAATCGACCAAAGAGACATTCAAGATTGAATAAGATCATTTAGATACAATTATCTAGTTCTGCTGAAATATGCAGAATGTAAAGAACCACAAACACAACGTAAAAAAAAAAAAAGGCACAAGCCTTGTGTTTACATAATATCAGAAACTTATCTATTCATTATATCTTTCGGGTTTTAGCAGTAATCACGTAGTTTTCTCAGAAAATTTTAGGTAAAAACTGACTCATGATAAAATTATACTTATAGCATTGAGTAATATTATTTTGTTTACAGTTGTAAAGACTCATCTCGCCCACGCCGACTGAACTCGCCGGCGGAAACGCAAACTGAAGAAAATGTTACTGCAGTATGTATACAAGTAATTAATCTGAAATATATAGGACTGCGATTGCACACACACACACACACACACACACACTGCGATTGGACACATTCCTGCTAGTATCATACAACGCACTCTTACACTTTTTATTTTGTATTCTTTCCTCTTATTTTCTTTTTACTTGTGTGCCTTTTAGTCTGTGCCAAATAAATGTATTTTCTTTTTTCTTTCTTTATTGCCTCATAGCCAACACAGCAATCAGACATATACCAGGACTAATTTTGCTTTTACAGCGCACTATATATAAAGTCTTGCTCTATGAATAATATCCCAACGTTATAAATAATATTCAGATAGATGAAATTTTCGTTAGTGTAATGGGCATGTATCATGTTTGTTTATATAATGCTGGATACGTAAAACAAACAGCGTAGACGTGTGAAGTGGTTTGCGGTGATTACCTAACTAATAAAGTATTGCTTACTGACTGAAGTACCTAGCACCGGTAGGCAGCGATGATAGATAAGAGAGTGTGTAGAGTTGAATGTTCGATAATATATTGACTGATTTCTTGGTTTAGTTAGTTTGTTGGTGGTTACTGTGGAGCATGAGGTCTCGAGTTCTCAGTAGCAGCACGAAGTTGGGAAGTTAGCGGTGTGACTTCCCGTGCCTTGGAGAGACCATACAATCGCGTATCGGATTGCCATCCCATTGAACTATGAGAGCGAACGAAGAAGTGCACCGACAGTGTGTTTACGCAAACATTTGTACACTGTAACAACATCTGAGTAGTTGGGTAGTCTCTGTTGAGGTTGAGATTAGCCAAAGTTCAGTCAAGAAGATAATACTGATAATGTTTAACATATTGACAGCCACAAGTACGACAGCTGAAGGCTGAGGATATCCAGAGGAGGTTCCGGGGATTTTCACAGTGGAGCTCTTGGAGCGCTTGTTCTAGAAAATGTACTACGACGAGACGGAGGTAAGAACATCTACTTTTGTTTACGTATCTCTGTGTCTATTTAGGTGAAGGTAAAAAACAGGTATTAGCGTAATATAGTAGCATTGTGTGCTGTATATTCCCCTTATTAATGCGATACAGCGTAGGCACGGAAGTGCAGTGCAGAGCATGCACGACGCCTTTTGGCAGCGAGAGGGGGCGTAGAGCGCGTTCTGTATTTCTGTCACATCCGCGCGTAGTCGAGAGAATCCGCTAGCATGCGCCGGCCGATTCCACATTCTGGTAGATTCTCTTCGTTGACTGCAAGGCGACACGACCGGCGGAGATGATCGCAAGTCTCGAGAATATTTTACTAATTGTATACAGCACATGCAAATATAAACTTTATATATCGTAGATAAATATCAAATTTCCTTTATTACGCCCGCTCCGTAGTGCGGTCCGACAACTTTAAATCAAATTTTAAAGTGGATATCTCGTCTCCTTTTGATTTTTTTACGAATATGTGTTGCCAAATTTTCAACCGAATAAGAGTGGAATGTTTTACTTGGTACCCAGTGACATAATTAATTTCACAACGATTTAAATTGGTCTAGTTGTCGCAAGGTTTGAGGTTTTGTGTTCGATTCCCAGGTCGGGCAACATGTTACTGGGTTTTAATAAATGGAAATTCTGAGTCAGTATTTGTGCCCGGTTGAGGCAATAGGCATAACTGGCTAAATGTTAGTAAACTACAGGTACGTACGTACGCCTCTGCCCAACCCTTCGGGGAAACAAGGCGTGGTGTTATGTTATGTAAATCAAATAAATGGTTTAATAGCCTGTTAACAGAAACAATTATTTGGATCGGATTAGTCAAACAAACTGTGAGAAACATTTTTTTTTTGTGACAATTGGTTTTTAATTAACCCATTCCCTGTCCCATGAACCACATATGTTTCAGGTTGATTGTTTAACTATTGTGTCTACTTTATGGACAGTGAACTAGAGTATGAAATTGCCGATTTGTACTGAAAAAAACTTTTTTTATTTTTTTTTATTTTAACATATTTATTTAATCAAAATAATTACCATTATTATCTATACATTGCTACCATCTAATAGGAAAGTCATTTATGCCTTTGCGATAGAACTCTCGTGATCTAGATCGTAGAGTTAAAACGGTTTCTCGTGCTGTATGAGGTCTCGCGTTATCATGGAGCAATAATGGTGAAGATCGATTCATGAGTCGGGGCTGTTTCACTGCTAGTTTTGCTATCATTGTTCGAAGTTCAGCACAGTAGACATCTGCCGTTTTTGCTTGACCATATCGGAGAAAGCTATAGTGAATAACACCATGCTGAGACCAGCAAACAGTTACCATTACCTTTTTATTGGTGAGCTTTGCTTTAGAACACTGTTGCAATATATATATATATATATATATATATATATATATTTTGGTTAATATTATAAATAAATAAATAAATAAATTTATAAGACCTATGAAATTCAATCACCTCCAACATTCATTATTATGTTTTCTTCACAGGAACTAATTATATATTTAGTTTTAGGAACAATGACCACCATTCCATCGTAATTTATGAGCTTATGATTTTTTTCAATGTTTTTTTTATATAGGTAAACAAAATTGGCTAAACACAGCTTGATTAGGATGATAGAGAGAAAACCACGATGTTTGAATCTGCTTTCACGAAAGCTTAGTAAGAGAAATCAAGCGTAATAACCAATGGCAAGAGTTCAGACGGGCAGATAATTAATGATTTTATGTGTATAAAATCAATTTCAGACTTTCAGCGCAATATTTAATAAGAATTCGTTAATTAACGTGAAATGTCACTTTTGGTACAGATCAACATTAATCATCTTGAAGCGTGGCTACGGTATAATGTTTATTATATTACCCAAACAATCGAGGTAGTTGATGACTCGTGGTGTCCTTTATTGGTGAAAGATAACAATATTATATACAATAAAATACGTATTCATTTATTTACTAATTGTTAATTTTGTAGAAATAGGATGGTAATGTTTTTTGAGAGTATGTATGTTCATTTCTTTGGCACGCTCTGTAGCCTAAACTGCTTGATGGATTTTAACGAGGTGTCATTAGATTCATCAAATTTGCGGGAGTGACATAGGTTTTATAATATTTATATATTGCATCTTCAAACACAAAAAAGGGAGGGGAAGGTTTTACAAAAAAATTGTTACAACAATATTGGTCTCAAATAAAAGCTAGTAATGAGTCAATTCCAAAATTAGCCACTCTGTGAAAAGAGTAGATTTTTTGTTTTTATCGCAGGTATCAAACACCCACCAATACTGTTCCTAATTCCTAATAGACTGATGATGAATTACTTCACAGGCACTGTCTAAGACGAGCGATATGTGGTCGCCAAGTGGTGAAGCAGTCAGCCTACTGCTACATGGAAGGCAGCTATTGCCACCTCTGGATCCGAAGCAGGATGCAGAGGAGAAAGGACCCAGGTGATCTAGCACATAGGTACTACGCTAACCGTATTTATTCACATTAACCTCGCTTCTATATTTATGTTTGTTAATACTTAATCACTTTGTCAAGCGGTGTTTTGAATTCAACGTAAATTTACTGTTATTTGGAAATTCTATCGGCGCGCGGCGCGTGTCGTGTTAATAATGTATGTAGAACAATGTTGTTCAATCCTTAAAACATATTTACCGTCCGCTAGAATGTTTTATGAATACTTGAGGCATATCAAACTAGTTATGTAATGAACAGAATATCCAGTTGAAACTTGGGTAACTGGTATATCGATAAGTGGGCATTGGATAAATAACCTAGACGAGTAGATACGCGTTTTCCCTAGCGTAGGCCGGGTAAGAATGTTGTTATAGAAATTCCTACGTTGAGGGCAGGCTCGCACTGGGTAGAAACATACATTCCTATCAGATGAGATTGAATCGCCGAATATTAAAAGTTGAACGACCGCTAGTAATTTATCTAAACTCATTATGAAATACCTACTCGTTCGTAAGGTTAGGCTTTTCGTAACTATTTTGGGGTCAGTTTCCAGTATATTATATGGAGTGATCCGTTGAGATGAGTCGGAAAAATCTGAAACTATGTGGTAGAAAATTTATTTCGTAGGAACTTAAGAACAACTTATCGTCGATTTAAGAGTAATGAATGGCATACGGCTTTTGCACTGGCTATATAATTTAAAAAAAGCTTGTGAAATCACTGGTAAGTGGTAATTAAACACAAAAATCTCGCTATTTTATAAACTTATAAGTCAAACGGTTAGTACACTCGTGAGTACAAACTTGGCAACGAGACGAGAAAGAGCTAGGATAAAGAACAATGAAATATCTGTAGGCTATTTGTATATGCCACACGCTTTCAAACTTTGTACAACAAAACTTAAGACAAAGTGGTTGCGAGAAGCATGATTTATGTCTGACACCCGACACATGCAGAGATTATAACTTGATTTCAGTGAAAGTACATTATGTTCAGTTTGCAGCGTGTGTATTGTTTGGTGATCATTTCATTCCGTCAGCCCGCTGAACGTTTATGAGCTCTTTTACAAGTCTCACCCTCGAATACTGAAACGTCACTCAAAATTTAAGTAGCACTTATATTTAACAGATACTCAAAAGTGACGTTTGACAATACGAAATCTAAAGTTTAGGAGCTGCTCAAATGTTAAGCAGCCCTTAAATTTTGAGTGACGTTCCAGTATTCGTGGGTCAAACAGTTAGAAATTTTGTAAAAAAATTACTCATCTTTGCAAAACATTTTGTTAAAAAAAAAAATCATTTGTGGTTTCATCTACGTTGTTAGTATGTATGTATGTCTGGAGTACCTATTGTGAGATAGGCGTATGACTGTCGAGTAGTTTTATAAAACTAATGTAAACTAAATAAATAATCTACAGTAGTTCCTTGTATTCGCTTGAACTTTGCGAAACAACTTGACAAATTGAAACAGCGATTTTGTAACATACATGTATTTGCGACTTGTACCTACAGGTGTACCTACTCGAGCTTACCAAGTCGCAAATACTCGTATATTACAAAATGCTACGTTGTTCACACAACATGAATTTAATTTTGAAATTCTGTGAAAATGTACCTGTTTACGTGGGTGGTAGTTGCCGTAAGCATGAAACTAACTGTGCATTAAATGTTCTTGTTTCTCCAACAAAAGTAAGCAAATAGATTTTGACGAGGGAATAGGCCAGGTGTTGCAAACACATGGCGATGATCAGCCGGTCTATTCTGTAATAATCTCACGGTGAAAACTTAGGTGAAGTGAACGTGAAGTGAGCTGACATTCCACCCTGCTAGGGACTGACAGCTCACTCCGAGCTCACTTCACCTAAGTTTTCACGGTGAGATGGTTACCGAATAGCACTGCAGAATGATTATTATTATTTATAACTCAATGAAAATTGATTGATGGCTCTTCGCTTGAGTACACTTTACTAACTTTTTTATCATAACATAATCATAATACAGCTTTTAGCAGGTGGTTTGGATAAATTAGTAGTTATAATGTTGCATACATTATAACTACTGATATTTAGATGTGTTTTTTGGCAAAAAAAAAGACTAGCGAACACGAATATATTTTCACGAGAACGTAAAGCCCGTTGTACACACGGCGACTCATCGAGCTATACTTTCCAGTATAAGCTGACCTCGCATTGTACGGAAATCTTATACAATGCGAGATCAGCGTAAACTGGAACTGTGTAGCTTGATGTGTAGCCGTGTGTACACGGCACGGTTTCTTTACGGTACGGCGTGCTAATCGCACCGCAGAATAATCGTGTGAGCTTGCTTGTTTGTATGGTATACTGCGACGGCACCGTACCGTAGTGCCACCGTGTCTGTCAACAAACTTCCATAGTGATCCATACAACAGACGACCGTGTCTCGGCGAATCAAACGAAATTTTTCACGCCAAAAAAAAAAAACGTGTGTGTACAACGGGTCTAAGGCGATTAAGTGGTTAGTTTCAGTACCTACGAAAGTTTGTGGTATCAAACTAGTTCCAATAAAATACAAGTTAAATAAACCCTTTCAAGGGTTCAGATAAATACTTTATGTTGTTGAAAGTTTGAAGTTGTACGGAAAAGGGTCTCCCCCTTTTCCGTACAACTTCAAAGTTTTATTATTCAGAGCAATTTTCTCTGCTATCCAGGTACTAAATGCGCAGCTTCCTTTGCATAGTAAAAATCTCACGCAACATTTTGAAAGTTTTCTCAACTTACAGGGTACACTCTCCCTACGAGAGTGGAGTCTATGGCGACTCCAGCACCGGCGATCCACCCTGAAGACTCCCGAGCGACGCCGGCGCCTCCACCATGTGGCAGGCTCGGCCGGTACCGAGGATCTGCGTCTGCGCGGCTTCGACAGCGCATGCGCGACATGGTCCGCATCATTGGTGGACGGCCTGCACCACCGGGCAAGTGGCCCTGGCAAGTCGCTGTGCTTAACCGATATAAGGTAATAATTATTAATAAAATAATTTATTGATAAAAGTATACCTACATGAGGTATACTTACTTTTAAGCTATCCATTTACGATCTAATTTGAATGACCTAAAACCATAAGTGTTTGTAATGCAACTATAGTCTCGGTAAGGTAAGGTATAAATTACTCGTAATTTTTTTTTTTATATTGCGGCATTATACGTAGATAGGAGCCTTTTTGACCTCGCATAGGTCGTTATTATATTATTATTATTTTGTTTCCGTTATTCGAAAATAATACAATTTTGATAGATTAAAATGCTTCTTTTTTTACTGTTTGTATTTCCTATGCGTGTACCAAATAAAATGGTTTTTTTATCTATGTTTTCACGTTGTGATTAAATAGACTAGACCGGCTGTAATGTGTGTATTTTATGAGGGTATTTTAATGTCGCATATTGGAACAGTCTATGGTCCACTGCTGGTCACGCAAGGGTAATAGGTAGCGCTACAGTGAACGGGTCTTTCTAATTTACACGCCAAGTTCGATTTCGCGCTACTAAATTTTTTATTTTTTGTAATAAAATGTTTTCTACTTCACAGACCTCAGTGGGTCGAGTCTGAAATTATATACTGATGTAATTTTGTTCAACACTTTGTGAAAAGTTGGAATGAAGTTATCTATTACGCCTGCAGACAAAACGGGGTGATAACATTGTTGCTGCTTAATAATTACTTGAGTATTTCAGGCAGAATTTGGATTAAATTCTCAGCGGTTAAAGAAGGTCGGGTGAATAGTGGTACCACCGCACCCATGAACCGTCTAATGGGAAATTATAATAAAATCGCTACACGAACCAATAGCATCGATATCTTCTCTAACCCTTTTCGTCAATTTCGTACGAGACTTTTGACCAGCTATCTGATTACGCAACACATTTTCGTAAACTATTACGACTTTGTTTCATTTTGACAGTTCAACAACATGCATTGCGTTATTTACGTTATTGGGCAGATTTTTTTTCGAACTTTCGATTCCAATTCCGAATGATCGTGTATTACGTAGGTAATTAGGGTACAGCTCGGAGTCTCAAAACCTCTGTGCGATACAAGCCGCCTATTAATAAAATTGTATCCACTTCCATTTACTTATTTTTAGGTCTTTTTTGTTCTATACTTAAATATTTCTATACTTTCCATCGTATTTGTGAACATATTTAATTTTAATTATAATTTTGTAACCAATTCAACTAACGATAACTAAAACGTCCTATAATCATTAAATTATATAGTGCTGTGCACTTCTGTAAGTGACGAATTCACAATACCTAAAAGTGTAGGTAAGTGATTTTTGTGTGTGTATGTTTTAGTGAATAAGTCGTTGAGGTGTGCATGTCGTATAGCTCGAGTCAAATTTCCAAACACTGGCCGAGCTGTACGGCCGTAACCTGCCGCTCCAGCCTGGCAGTGCAGGATTGAGCGTCGTATTAATACAAGTTCCAGGCAATTCATTTCACTGGCTGGTTAAATTTCGTATTATGACATACGTAATTCTGACCGACTTGACGCTGGCTAGTTTATCTATGGCTGGCTTGTAATTCTCTACCATAACATTCATAAACACAAATAAATATTTATCGGTTAGTTACGGTTTTATTTAAAGACGTATTTTATGATTTAAAAAAAAAAAACATGAATATTGTGCTAAATAATTAATTCCTCGTTGGTCTAGTGGTCACAAACGCTACTGCTGAGTATGAGGTCTTGGGTTCGATTCCCGGGTCAGGCAGTGTTATTGGGTTTTTCTATCAGTAGCAGCCCGGAGTCTGGATTTGTGCCCGGTTGATGGCAAATAGGCTTGCCACCTATTGACACCTATTACATGGGACTTAAACATATCTGGCGAAATGTGGGTGTACCTACTACAGGTACACCTCTGCCCAACCCTTCGGGGAAACAAGGCGCGATGGTATGTTATGTAATTAATTTTTATTTTATTTATCCGTGTTTGTAAATTGTAATGCGAGATTCTCATTTTCGAACGTTTTCCACTTGAAGTTCAAGGGGAATTTGACAACTTCATACATGGACAATTTTATTGAAATGAATAAATAATACCGTCGTATTGTTTGTATATTAATACCTACTCTCTGTAAAAAAGTACCGCGAAAGTTATGCTGAGTTTTCTTTGATTACCGCGGTGTAGTGCACTACGAATTTCTTCCAGAGGGACAAACGGTGACGGTAGGCGTCATGAAGCATTTGCGAATATTCGCTGAAAATGGCCCAGATTTGTGGAACGACAATTCATAGATTTTGCACCATGATGATCGACCACAGCCATCATTGTGCAAGAGTTCTTAGCCAAAAACTCAGCGAATGCCATCGACCAAGCGCCGTGCTCACCTGATAAAACTCCGTCTGACTTTTTCCTGTTCCCGAGGCTAAAATTACCTCTTCGAAGAAGACGTTTCGAGTCGATTGAAGCTATAAAAGAAAATTCGCTGAAGAAGTTGAAGACAATACCTCAATCAGCTTACCAAAAATGTATGGAGGACTGGGTCAATCGCTGGCTTAGCGTATTGCAAGCGAAAGGTCCTACTTTGAAAACGACAAAATAAATGTTGACGAATAAATTGTTTTTATGGTTTTTCTTGAACAATTAGTACCAGTACTTTTATACAGAATGTATTAATGTTCATTCGCAAGTAAGTAATGGATAATGAATGTACATATATTACAGAAAATTTTAATATTTTATGAAATAAAACCTTAAATGATCTACAACACACTTAAAAAAAAAAAACATATTAAAAAAAAAAAAAAACAATTTGCGGTTGTTTCACTTTTGTTTATTTTCTCAATGTTGTTTTCAATCTGTCAAATAAAAATGATAAAAGGCGGTCATTATCGTCTTTCGCCATCATTATTAAATTACTATCATGTCGCTAACACCAGGAGAACGTACACGTATCGTCACTATGTTAGAAGAAGGCAAAAGTCAGCGAAGTACAGCTCAAGAACAATAGGCGTGTCACTTTCTACAGTGCAGCGAGTAGACCAACGTTTCCGAGAAAAACGAGGCAGAACATAAGAATATGTAGGTAGGTACTACGGCTCGTGAGGATCGATTGATTGTTACGACCATGCGCCCGAAATCGGCACCTAACGGCAGTTGAAGTAAAAAATCTACTTCGGGAGACCCGTAGAGACGACGTAAGCGAGCGGACTCTAAGGCGGCGGTTCCTTGAAGCTAATTTAACCCCACATGGACCCGCAAATGGTCCAAAACATTAAAGGGAACACATCGGGTAGCAAGATTACGTTACGCCCGCGAACACCCACAATGACTCGAAGGATGGGCAAGAGTAATGTTTTCTGACGAATCCAGATTTATGCTGTAGCACACGATGGGCGGCGAAGAGTCTACCGTCGGCCAGGGGAACATTTTATTCCAGCTTGTTTTGAGGAAAAAGTGCCGTTCGGCGGTGGACCTGTTATAGTTTGGGCTGGAATCTCTTCAAAGAGTCGCACGGAGTTACATAGAAATGGTACGCTAACTATTGCAGGATATGTGGAAGAAATTCTTAATGAGCATGTCAGCCCATATTTAATTAATATAGGTGAAAATTCAATATTCACACATGACAATGCCAGGCCACATACAGCTCAAATTGTAATTGAGTATTTTCAGGACGTTGGCATCAATCGCATAGACTGGTCCGCGAGAAGCCTGGACCTGAATCCAATTGAACACGCTTGGGACTAGCTTGGGAGGTGTGTAAGAAATCAGAACCCCACCCCAGCTACACTTCGAGACCTGAAACATGCGTTAGTGGAAGAATGGACAAATATTCCGCAACATCGCATATGAAACTTAATAAACAGCATGCTCAATCGCCTGGCAGCTGTGAGAAGAGCCCGTGGATGTAATGCTAAGTATTAATGTTGTTTAAAAGTTCGTTTTTGTGTTGTATGTGAGGTGTCAACCATTATTTTTTCAACGTAAAATTTATTCTTATTTTTTTTTTTTTTTAAATGTCATTTTGACAATACACTAGCACTACAATATACAGTTTCAATCATGCCGCTAGCTCTATTATTTTAAGAGTAGATCATTTCAGTTTTTCGTACTGACCCGTATTCTTTGTCTGCGAGAGTAGTATTAGTCCTCGAGAGTATGTTTCCTATGTCACAGAGCGCATCGACTTCCTGAAGCAGAAAGTTTATGCATGGGCAAACGGTATCCTTCGGTATAGGCGAAGAGTGGATCGGTACACTCAGAACCGCATGTTCCAGAGCGATAAAAGGTAGCGCATGGGAGCGAACCATTCCCACTTAAGGTGTGAGTGACGCGCGCCCACCAGATAATGATGCCATGAGTGCTTTTTGGCAAAGCATTTGGTCGGTGCCCGTCGGTCACATTAAAGGTGATTGGATGCATGTTGTTGAGCAGGCGAGTGATCTAATACCAGACATGGAGGCTATTCTCATTAGTCCTCCTAATGTGGCCCGTGCAGTCCGTCCGTTGCCTAACTGGAAGTCTCCAGGACCAGACAGACTGCACAATTTCTGGCTACAAAGGTCACAAGCCTGCTTAGCCTCGCAATTCCAGTCATCTGTAGAGACTGGGTCACTACCACTATTCTTCACGATAGGATTTACTCACCTCCATCGCAGGAGGACGCGCTGGGCGTCGGGAATCGCAGGCCAATTCCCGGCTACCGTAGGCGCGGGCTTGCGGACGGTGAGCAATGGGTAGCTCGCCGGCGCGTTGTATTCCACGCGCGCCTCAATGAGATGTCAGCGACTGAAGGGGTCCGATGGGACCGATGCCTGCCGGGGTCGCCGGGGGCCCCTGGCATTGCACAGGCAACTGAAGTAACACGGGTGGGTTTTAGTCAGTAAGAGTCTGACACGCCCGCCCGCTCCACCCAGAGCGGGAGAAGTCATTTGATGATTACCCATATACATACATAACATGTTTACCGACGGTCTATAAAGTTCTTACATCCATTCTTAGAGCAAAAATTGCACAACATATTTATAGCAACTCAATTATGTCTGTGTCTCCGAATGGGTGTAAGAATGGGTCCCGCAGTACTAAGAAGCTGCTACTTATACTCAATACCATAAGCCGGAGATCGGATGCATCATCCACGATCATCAGTGGTGAGACTGTACATCCTGCGGAAGGGTCGAGGTTTCTTAAATGCTAAAACCCTCTACAACCGCGAGGTCTGCAGTCTCAGGGAATAATTCCTTCAAACTGACGTGGGGACGAACAGAAATGTGCTCGCACTGGGCAAAGGCCTCACCCCGCTCTCCTTGGCGAAACTGAACTGGCGCAAATCTGCAGTACTTGACTAACAATCGTAATGAAGAATGGCAAACTTCACGGACGCTTTTTCTGGGCCATCCATGGACCCGATGTTGACTTTTTGGTGTCTTTATTCAGGCTGCGTTTCGTCGAAATGAGATTTAAAAAAAAAAAAAAAAAAATATTTTATTTCAATTATTGTACCGATAATCGTTTCGGTTAGTGGCCTGATAGCAGAGAGCCTCGATCAACACCACAGGAGGCTCTCATTGCGCGGCTGGGTCAAGGGCTTGATTCAGAATGCAGTACTTCTGGACAGGGCATGCATAGTGAGGAGGTTCCTCTCTCTAGGGCCCTGACCACCGGCAGATTGGACCCTGTTCCTAATGCCGATGGGCTACAATTTTTTTAATATTTTTCTATTTTATAAAAAATATTGAAAAACGTAAATAATGAGTATTCAAAATGAAATAAAACATAATGAAATAGTAATTACGCATATGTATTTGAACATAAATTGTACGTAGGCTGAAGTCTGGTCAGCATTTGGCCAAAAATTTAAATTGATTACAAATATTTTGGTAGTAACTTCTGCTCGCGACTTCGTCAGCGTGAAATTTCTTGTACCCCCAACCCACCATGTCGCATCGCATCGCCTGCGCGTTCAAACAAACAAACTGAAGAGCTTTATTAAGTTTGATTACGACAGGCATTTATTTTCTGGCTCAAATATATCGAATAAATAATGACTATGTACCTAACTGAAGTCCGTGTGGTGCCGAACGTAAAGATAAGAACGTAAGAATAGTACCATCCCATTTCTTCCCGTGGGGTGTCGTAAAAGGCGACTAAGGGACTCACTACAGAATGGGCAGCGTTCTCTATGCATTTTAACACCATACTGAGATCGCCAACCCGCCTGCCAAGCGTGACGTTTATACTATTTGGGGGAGTCCTATGTCCAGCTGTGGACGTCTTTCGGCTGAAATGATGATGATGATTGATGAACTGATGTCACGAACTGTAGTCAAGTGTCCGTTCAAACCTCAAATAAAAGAAATTAGTCGATACAAAAAGAAAGGCGCAGTCAAAGAACAGTCACGCACAAATGTATTTTATCTAATTGTTTAACTAATTTGTTTGGAAATTACTGTGCACGATTTAGTTTATAAATGTTATTTGCATAATCACGCGAGGTAGTTCTAAGCGCGGTTGTTATGTTGTAACTTACACAGTTATATACATGTAGGATGGAAGAATTAATTATATTAAGCAGAAATAAACACTTTTTAAATAAAATAAATCAACTTTAATATTTCAACATTTTCACCTTTTACATCGTCTCATTCGTCTCTTGTTTTTTCTCCCTCCGTTCGGAAACTCAAATCAACGTTCAGAAATAATAGAATCAAGTAAACTTACTAATTCCAAAGATTTTAAAATTAACCCACAACTCGGCCATCCTGCCATAGTCTGGCCTCAGACTATGAACACACCTACTCCACCACTACTTACTTATTTTAAAATAACAACATAACAACTAATATCATAACAGTTTTAGAAATAAAATAAACCAGACACACAAACACTACAAACATCTTAGTATCTAACATCTTAAAATGAAATATCATTGAACACCTGAGATCCAATGCCTTATCTTATACTGTTTTAAAATAAAATAAAGAAAACTTAAGATTGATGTTGAGGAATGTCACAACAAGCAAAACATGCTTAGTAGCTTACCCCTGGCCATCTTTTCATGTAGTCGGCTGCAGTTGATGTTCTTATAGGACCCTCAGCAGTAATTTCAGCTTTTTCCACCTCGTATCGATCTTTCCCAAACCTCTTCACCACCTTGTAAGGTCCCAAATACTTAGCCTTTATCTTTAAGGTCTTTCCGAATTGTGTTCTTCTAATAGCTAAAAGATCTCCCACAGCATACTTTACACTATCCTTTCTTTTTTTGTTAAAACTCTTCCTATTTTCTTCTTGTATTTTTAGGATCTGTACTTTAGCGTGTTCTCTCAGTTTTTCTCTTTCCTGTACATACTCTTCTCTTTCCTCTTCCTGTAACATGTTAAGGATCTCTATATTTTCTTTAAGTTTCATTTTAGTACCAATCAATAACTCAAAAGGAGTTGTACCTATGCTGCGCTGAAAAGTACTATTCAGTGATCTTTGCACCTGGCTTACATGACGGTACCATTGCTTCTCATCTCCTAGACACAGCTTGGTAAGTATGGAGATTAAAACTCTATGTACTCTCTCCACCTGTCCATTACCACGGGGAACACCAGTGGTAACTGTAATATGTTGTATGCCTTCAGCTTGACAATATTCTGAAAAATCCTTGCTAGTGAATGCAGCTCCTTTGTCTGTTATCATTCTGCTTGGGTTCCCAAAAACTTGTTGATGAATCCTTAGTTTATTAATTAGCTCTGTAGAATTTGTAGTTTTCGTCGGAAACAACCACACAAACTTAGTGAAGGCATCTACTATAGTCAAAATATAATTATATTGTTTCTTAGTTTCTGATAAAGGACCAATGTGATCACAATGTAGAGTGCTAAGAGGTATACTTTCCTTCTCTATACTGTTCAAAAATCCTTCCTGCTTTCCCTCCTTTTTCAATGCTAGTAAGCAAGGTATGCAGCTGACAATAACTTCTTCTATTTTCCTTGTGACATCTTTAATATAATAATCCTTTTCAATGAGTTCCATCATTTTCTTTTTACTAAAGTGACCATTTTCATGTACTTTTTTTATTATTTGCATTTCCATTCCTTTTGGCACCACTATTTTGCCTTCTTCACCTTTATACAATAGTCCATTATGTTCATAATAATCCATGAATGGTTTATGTTTAATAACCTCTAAAATTGCATTTGTACCTTCATCAAACTGTTGAGCCTTTCTTAACTGGTCATGGACTCCTCTTGTAACAATATTCACATAAGCGCTGCGACTCAGGGCGTCTACATGTCTCATCTTGCTTCCAGATTGATGTTCAACTGTATAATCATATTCTTGTAATAACAAGATCCACCTAGCCACTCTGGTTGTTAAATCTTTCTTTTTTAAAGTCATCTCAAACGCTGAACAATCTGTAAAAATCTTGAACGGTATTCCACATAGATATTTTCTAAACTTTTTCACACCTTCTATCACAGCTAAAGCCTGTGCCTCGTCTTTGACCATCTTTGCATTAATCTTTCGATAATCAACACAAACACGTGTTGAACCATCCTTCTTTTTAACCAACACTAGAGGGCTTGAATACTCAGAAAAACTGGGCCTAATCATACCTTTCTCCATCCAATCCTTGATCTGTTGATCCACTATATGTTGCTCATGCAGGGATAGGCGTCTGGGCCTTTGTGCAACCGGAATGTCATCTTTCAGAATTATTTTCTTTTCGATTGGCGCCTCCTGCACCTGCATGGGCCTATATTCATCCACCTTTTGCATAACAACTGCACGTATGTTATCATCTGGAATATAATCCACCAGTTGTTGCTGCTGTACATCTGAAATTAAACACCTTAACATTTCACCTTCCCCTTTTGATATTAAACTAACACACCCATTATTAAACAACACAGTTGTACTCATTAAAAAAGGTTGACCTAGTAAAATCTTGTAAGGCATTGTATCTACTGGTATTACATAAAATAGCACATCCAAATTATATCCATCCATGTTTATGATAACATTAAACTTTCCTAACGTATTTACTTTTGACGATCCAAGTCCATTTAATAACAACTTTTCACTGATATAAGACGACACCTTTAATTCAAAAAATAAATCTACTGTTATTAAATTTAAATCGCTTCCGCTATCAATTAATGTTTCGACTTTTTGACCACAAATTTCTATTATTTTCACCGATTTTTGAAGTTTGTTTTGATTTCTATTGTTGACATTCAACACCGACTGAAGTTGCGGACCACTGTCACTGTCACCATCAAAGTTGACGTTTGACACTTTATTTTGCTTTTTGTCGCCATCTTGATGATTATGGTCGCCGCCATCATTCGCCGCAAACTTCACGCACATCGACTGGTGCCGCTGTCGATTTTGCGGCTGCAAACTTTGCTTTTGAATGTTGCTCGACTTACAATCTGGTGCAATGTGGCCAAACGTATCGCACTTAAAACATTTTACTCCATTCGGACACGAATTAGATAGATGGGATGAATCACCACATTTGTAGCAATTTCTTTTGGGTTCAGCGGCTTGCAACTTTTGTCCGCGACTGCTACCACTCGTACCTTCTTGATTTTGTTTTGACAAACTGGCACGGATTCTCGACTTATTCTTGATGTTTTCATATATTGCCAGCTTTTCCTTTAGGGCTGCGTAGGTGGTGACGCCGTAGAGTATTGCCTTGTTCATCTCCAAATCCTGAATTCCATCCACAATATACTGAATGGCCACATAATCCGGGAATTTCGCCCGCTTGCCCAATTCTTTCATGACCAACATGTATTGGTAATAAGTCTCCTCACGCCTCTTCTTACGAGAACTCATTAGTTCATGCATCTCTTTGATGTTTAATGAGTCAGGAAACTCCTTTTGTAATGCAACTTTCAGGTCTTCGAAGGTCTTGTAAGCCTTTTCTGACCGCAACCAGAGCTCAGCCGTGCCTGTTAGCGATCTTCGGGCAACGATTAGCTTCTGTTGAGGTGTCCAGCTGAAGATCTCGGAGTTGTCCTCAATATCCTGAGCCCATTTAGAAGACGAATACGTCTTGTCATCGCCACTAAATTTCATAATACCATCTGCACCGAAACTGTTCACGACGCCAAACGCCGCCGCCTTGTCCTTGTCGTCTTGCATCTTCAAAATACAACTTTTAAGACTTTCCCACAGCGACCGGCAACGAGTCCGCCACATACGTGAGAAACCAATCTCGTTCCGAACGTAATATTTCTGCTTAAATTCTTACTCTTCCAATCCCGGACGAGCCCCCAAAGTTGTAGGATGGAAGAATTAATTATATTAAGCAGAAATAAACACTTTTTAAATAAAATAAATCAACTTTAATATTTCAACATTTTCACCTTTTACATCGTCTCATTCGTCTCTTGTTTTTTCTCCCTCCGTTCGGAAACTCAAATCAACGTTCAGAAATAATAGAATCAAGTAAACTTACTAATTCCAAAGATTTTAAAATTAACCCACATACATTCCTTGATCGGTACTTATATACATTCCGCAGTAGTTACGGGTATTGAGAGTCTTCAACAAAATTGAACTGCACTTAAACATCTAATAGTATATGATTTGATTTCGGGTTGTGCGACTAACTATTACCATTACTGGTTATTACTCCGTGCACTCACTCCACTCTCTGTGTGTTATTCAACTTTACAGCACGTAATTACAGCCGACCTCTCCGAAAGGCAGCGACGAGCCATATCGGTGCGCGGCAACATGCTAGCTAGGCGGTTTAGTAGCTGTTTACCAGTTAATTCACAACCGTCTACACAGCCGAGTTGTGGACAAACTGTGGCACTGAGCGACATGCGAGTGCAGTACTCGTACAACGACGCGTGGCGAGCGATGTTTCGGCTGCCTCGGTGGTGTAGCGCAAGCGCCATGTTCTTTTCTGTGCGAGCCGCGCGCCCTGCTGGCAGGCGCTGCTGAGGAGCCGGTCGGCCGTCGCACGCACCGCCATACATCAATCGGCCAATTGTTTGGTGGCCGCGTTAAGAGAATGGAAACACAGGTGTACATAAAAGGTGGCAGTCCTACCATACGCCGATTACATTAACAATGTGTGTGTGTTTAATGAGAATGTTATGTTATTGTATTACGTTATCTATGTGTGTATATAATTAAACTTTTAAGTGGATTTTCTGGCAATAAAGATTTTCATTTAATTTCATTTAGTTTATGTAATGTAACTCGTTTGACAAGTTAATATCTCAATTTATTTGGCCCTTTCATTAGCTTTCATTAAAATGGTACAGTACACGTCTTGGTACACGCTGAAAAGCCAATTAAGCAGATGTGGGCGCAGCTCAAAATTAAATATCTTAACTTTGCTCATGTCATAGAGAGTATATCATATTTACTTAGCACAGTACATGTAGGTCCAGTAAGTAAATATCAAATAGGGTTTCGGAATAAATTGCTATTTGTAGATACCTAATTTCGTCCCAGTTTAAGAAGCAGGATAACTTTTTAAGAAGGATTAAGGGATGGATAAATTAATTTCCTTTAAATAAATCCTGGTATTACGACGGATTAGATACACTTTCATCGGAAATAAAAATACAGCTTGTTTGAGAAATTTGGAACACTTGAGATAATTATATTATGTAATCTCTTAGTCGCTGTTTTGTCAGAGCCATGCAAACGTATTTACTAATTAAGGTAAGTGAGGAACCTTCCTAGTAACTGTACAGTCGCTATGAGACATACCTTTGAGAAAGGTTTGGCTTGGGAGAAGGGCTATCAGATCACAGTCTTTTGTCCATAATTAGTAAATTGGTTCGGTACCGTATCTACTCACAAGTTACCAGATAATTTCATGCTAAATATTAAAATGATCAAGATTTTCTACTTTTTGTTTTTCTAGAGCGGTTTGACAAATGATATGTCATTTTAACACGTTGTTATCAAGGTAAATGTGTAACACATTCAAAGGCAAAAATTTCATACTAAGCTACTACAAATGGGCTATTACGGCTATTATAGCTCACAAAGGCTCTTGTGTGCAGAATGTAATTTATAGCACCTGGATGGAAGATAGCCAACGGAGTTATTGCGCGCACAGCACTGTTTTGTGCATTGAAAGTTTGAATTATAGATTTTATTTTGGATCTAAATCACTTTCGACATGCTTTCTACAGCTATTTAGATGTGATTCATAAACAGAAAATATGAAAATCTACAATACGTTTGAGTAAAACAAAATATAATTCTGAAATAGTACAACAACATTTCATAATCATAATCATAATCATAATATCTTTATTGTGGGCATAGGTTTGTTACAGGTCTTAACAAAAAAATTAAGTTCCAATATGTCCTGCCTAATAGGCATACAATAATTATGTATTAGCATTAAATTGAAAATTATTTTACATGTCAAATTTAGTTATTATATGTCAAAATGTCAAAATACAGTTAAATTAAATGTTTAAACAAATCAATCAATAATTTAAGAAATCTTGGATCGTATAGAATGCATTATCAATTAAAAAGTATCGTAATTTATATCATTTGTATCATATGTTCATTTTTAAATGACCTCTTTAATTATTTAATTGTGTAGTCATATTAAAAATATGTTCGTCACCTTAACGGCTATTTTTGTCTGTTCATTGTACGAAATGCTTCAAAAGGTATTTTGTGTCCTGACTTGATAAAGGAAATAATTTAAAAAACCGGCCTAGTGCGAGTCGGACTCGCGCACGAAGGGTTTCGTACCATTATCTATAAAAACGGCAAAAAAATCATTGAATAAGTTATCTTATCATCATCATGTCTGTTGTATGGGAGCCCCCTTAAGAGGGAACAGGGCCCGCGATTCTCCAAACAAACGTATTCCCCGTTTTCTTCCTGAATAATGCCTCTAGAGCTGTCATTTTTTGTGTATAAAATCAGGGTCTCTATAGGCATGTCCCTGTCATTTCCTTTTTTTTCAGCAATTAATAAGTAAGGAAACTATGACCCTCCAAACATTACAAAAATGCCCCATTTTTACCGCCGTGATTAGAGGACTACCAGACTAATTCGGAAAAGTTTTTAGCATAAAAGAAAATAATACGAACCTAGACATACTCTTTCTTAAAATTTTAATGTAAAAAATTATTAAATCGGCTTAGTTTTCGAGGAGAAAAAAGGAGAATGCTAAACGTCGTTTTCATCAAAATTTTTGTGATATAATCGGTCTGAGCTGCAGTTGTCCCTATCGCACTTTACGAGGTTTAACTCGGTTTTCCGGGCGCAGCGCGACGGCAATAGTTTCTTCAAATACCTATTTTTTAAATTCCTCGCAGGGGTGTTCACTCTTAAATATTTATATTATTCTGTTTTTAGTATTTGTTGTTATTTATAGCGGCAACAGAAATACAACATCTGTTAAAATTTCAACTGCCTCTCGTTCATCACGGTTCATGAGATACAGCATGGTGACAGACGGACAGCCGGATGGACGGACGGACGGACGGACGGACAGACGGACGGTCGGGCGGACAGCGAAGTCTTAGTAATAGTGTTCCTTTTTACCCTTTGGGTACGGAACCCTAAAAACAAGTGATGTGCATATTGTGACCAGCGCGACGCGACTCGAATAATACAATTTCTAAGAAAACTTCACGGTATAACAATAGCCGGTGTCGCGTCGTGCTGTCGCGTCGCGCTAGTCTGCACGAAGCTTTAACATGTTATTTTAAGACTGTAATCTATGAGTAAAGCTATACAATGTATTTTTTCAAAATTTGAGGCTCAGAGAGGAATGGTACATTTTCATCTATTTTCTTAAATATCTTTATAAGCATTTACATAAAAAATAAAAAAATTAGATCCTCACAACAAGCCCTTTTATTTCATACTAGCTGCGCCTCACGGTTTCACCCGCATAAGTTTCGACCCCGTGGGAATATCGGAATAAAAAGTATCCTATGTGTTAATCCAGGTTATAAACTATCTGTTTACCAATTTTATGCAAATCCATTCAATAGTTTTAGCGTGAAGAAAAGACAAACATACACACTCACAAAATTTCGCCTTTATAATATTAGTGTGATGTCACACGAGACAGTTTGTAAAACTGGTTGAACTTGGGGAAGCCCTTGCTCAGCATGCAGAATAGTAGAGGATAAATAAAGGGAAATATTAAAGTGCTCCTCCAAAACTTATTGATCTTCTAATGATGTTCGCTTTTTTAATAAATGTGCCTCTTAAGACTTCTTGAGTAACTAATGATGTATTAAAAAAAAAGTGTTTCTCAAAGTTGGGCGCGAGCCGAGATGGTCGTAGTAACTTAAGCCAGGTTGACCAAATGGGTTAAGTTAGGTTAGCAATGTATCCAAATGCGCGCGAGCCGAGCGAGTGAAACGAGTGGTGCCTTGGGTGTAGTATTTTTATAGTTTTGTTTATGGGCAAATGTTTTATTATTTAATATTATTAAATTGAAATTATTTGAGGCACACAAAAATATGGCAAATTTATTATATGAGTGTACATTAATAATTTTAGGACATCAAAATGGGAATTATTTGGGTATGATTAAATATAAGCCATAAATAAAATAACACAAATGTTTTTTTACAGGAAGCATTTTGCGGCGGGACCCTCGTCTCACTCCGGTGGGTAGTGACAGCAGCACATTGCGTGCGTAAGCGGCTGTACGTGCGGCTAGGCGAACACGACCTGCTTCTCAGAAACCGCGGCGAGCTTGAGATGAAGGTCACGGAGGCCGTCATCCATCCCCGCTATGACCCTGACACCGTCGTCAATGACGTCGCCATGCTACGGTAAGGCCTCTTGAAACTATGATAAGTCTAGTAGAGGTATGAGAAACAGGGTGTAAAGTTCACTCATACTCCATAGAAAAGGGAGGATCCTCCGATCAGACGGGTGTGTGTCGTAGCTTGTTGGGCAACTGCCCGACGATTGATGTCGGGAAGTTATATATATATATTGAACGCACGGTAAACCCTGCTTGCGCGATGCAGGATTTGTGTGACGTCAGGTCTTTGTATACGTAGTTCGCATGTAGCGTTGTAGATGCCGCCTCATACTGATTGTCCAAGTACGCCACTGAAAAGTAACGTGTTTCGAACTCAAAGCACCTATGAGTACCTATGCCAGTAAATAACCGCGTAAATAGCATCACAGCTCTAGTATTTCAATGGCGGTTCGTATAAGGTGCAAATAATCAGAAACAGTTAATAACGCTTCACTCTTAGTGTGTCGAGTCCGTAATTTGGTCCTAAATTGTTGTAAACTGAACTTACTAAGCATCGTCGGGACATTAAATTCGAGTGATAACATTCTTCGTCGTAATGGATTATAAAGTGGATAAAGCGATAGTTAATTTTCATTACCTGCTAACTTATATAAAGAAGGATTTTATTTTTATACAAATTCCTTTTTTAATTCATGTGGTGTTTATCCCATATGTTTATCCGGACACTGTGAAACAGGCTTTCAATATTTTTAAAAATTAGATGGGTATAATTTAAAAAGGACTGACTACAGACGATGACCTTTCACGTAAAGTAACCGAAGTGATTAATTTACCTCAGCCTGACTCCTACGCTTTGCGTAAACAGGCTTTATGTAGGTGTGTATCAATTTGGAGTACTCATGCTATTTTGGGCCAGACAAACAGATACAAGTGAATCGATAAACGTTTTCATTTCCTCGTAACGACGAAATTTTAAAAGATACGTAGGCATCACTACATCACTTTTTCGCCCGGGTCTAATCTTCAAGGTCATCGCATTATATTTTTATCTGAGGGGCTTTAATAGGGATTTATCAATTTTATGAAGGACTTTACTTAAGCGCCAACCCTTAGCTTTAGAGTTTGAGTGTTTCTAAGTTATATAGGTACCGTTGTATATAATCTTAGAGCACTTTAGATAAAATTAAACCCCTCGACCGATATTGCTTATAGAGGCGTCAGCAAACACAAAGTAAAAGTTTATTGTGATTCTAATTACCAAGTCAGTGAGAAAAAATGCGTTGTTATCATGAATGTTCTAACTTATTCTGATAAACGTACTAATTTATGAAACAAAAAGTGTATGATAAAGTTATTGAGGAGTCTAAAATTTGTGAAAGTCGGTGTTGCACAATAATTTTTAAAGTACACCCCGACACCCCGGGGCGTCGCTTAACCTCTATAACGGGGTCGCGAGGCCTCAGTAAAAGACAAAAAAATAAAAATAATTAAACTTTGTTTTTGTCTGGATTTATTTAGCATAACATAGCATCACGCCTGTCACGCATCCCCGTAGGGTTATGCAGAGGTGTATCTGTAATACACCTACATTTCGCCAGTTATGTTTAAGTCCCATGTAATAGGGGGCGAGCCCATTGCCATCAACCGGGCACAAATCCAGACTCCGGGCTGCTTGCGACCACTTGACCAACGAGGCAGTCATATTTTCAGTATTATTTAAAGTTTTGATAATTCCAGATTTTCTTTTACATAGGTTGGTTCCCAAACTTGCCTCATCTATAGCTGCATTTAAAAACGTAATTACTCTACTAGGGAAGACCGTCGTAGCCATGACCCTCATAAATCCATTAATTATACTTATGAGTGGGATACGCAGTCCCCACAAATCCGTATCGCTTTTCCGTGGAGGTATTTATGTATTATGTCTGTTAATTATGTAATTAGCCGATACGTCATTATAAAAATAATAATAATGTTGTACGTTTATATATTTGTTTTATAATTCAATTCAATTATTTAATTCGGAAAAAATCCATATGGTATTAGTATTAGATTAGAACTTAGAAACAATGTTAGTAGCATTATTAAAATACAGATTATAAATAGTGTAGGTTAGGGGGTCGCGAATTTTTTTTGCTTACTAAAGTGGTCGCGTCATGAAAAAGGTTGAAAAACACTGGTGTATTAAGACAAGATGGATCAGATGGCAAGATGGTCAATTAAGACTATCAGATTACTTATTCCCCGTAGCTGATTTTGAGCCCTAGGAATCTTTGACTTTTGAAGCAAGGACACGTAATTGAATGTTTCAACATAACATCACACCTGTATTCCACGAAGGGTTAAAAAGTAAATAAATTAGAGCAGTATTGTGCTTGGGGCCTCCCCCAAGCACAATACTGCTCTAATTAGGAGGAGCTCGTGGCTAAGTAATAACTGCCGCACGGGTCGATCCATCAGGTTAAGCTACGCTTGCCGGAGTTGGTCTGTGAATGGGTGACCATCTTTACATACCGAGACTCCTCCGTGCCTCGGAAAGCACGTTAAGCCGTTGGTCTCGGCTGTCATTCGTGGATCTTTGACAGTCGTTACGGGTCGTCAGAAGCCCGAAAATCTGACAACCAGTCTTACCAAGGGGTATCGTATTACCCAGTTACTGGGTTGTGGAGGTCAGATAGGCAGTCGCTCCATGTAAAATACTGGTATTCAGCTGCATCCGGTTAGACTGGAAGCCTACCCCAATATAGTTTGGAAAAGGCTAGGCAGATGATGATTGTGCTTGGGGGATGCCGATGTCCACCAGTGCACGTATTTCGGCTGAAATAATGAAGAGCAGTATCCCTTAATCACGTTTCATCTATTGAATCAGTTAGGGCTCAGGATATTGACCAATAGTTGTACTCAAACTGATGTGGGTCGTTTCTTCATGATTGTTTCGGCCGATATAATTCAACCCAGCTTGCGTCCAAGTACATGCCATGAATATAAATATTCCATTCGATGGAAAATATGTAAGCCATCAGACCCCTTTTCAACATAGCTACCTTATGTATCCATCCGACCCAATAAAAGAAAGTGAAAATATTTTCCTCGCACCTTTTACTGTTTACCGTCCTATAAGTATATATTTGATTGAAAACTAGCGACGTTATTTTATTATATATTACTTTGTTATATATATTTATGATACACATAAACCTTCCGGAATAAGTTCTCTAAATTATGGTGAAAATTCGTTGCATCGTTGAGAATAAATAAAAAGCGACTTTAATTTGTAATATGTATAGATAAAGAAGAATCGTTTTCAACAATTGATTACAACCGATTATTTGATATCAATAAAATCTGCTTGTAAGCAATTTTCTACCCTACTACGTACAGAAATCAAAGAAAATTATATTAAATTCCAGTGTATTGGTCCAGTTATGATTATGTCGTACATAAATTCATTATATTTGTCAAAGAATTTGGAGTTTTATAATTATGGTCCCTCTCTTTTTAAGATTCATAATTAAAAAGGGGAACGCTTATAAGATGATTTCGTGGTTCGTCATTCAGTCGGTCGGTTTGTATTTGTTTTGCCTGCTCAGATTTTAATTTAATATGAAGGTCAGTAGCTTCGTAAAGTCTGGCATGAGTAAAGTACGTCTATAGTAAAGGGATGAGTTTAAAAATTATAAAACCAGCCAAGTAAGCTACAAACAAACTGCGATTGGTAAAATGCCGCGGTTTTGTTTTGATTGTAGAGGGCTACCGCGTTCATGGTCTTCATAAGGAAGGCCAGCTTGCTACTGATTGATATTATATTTTCTTATCCGTTGTCGAGCATAGTTACTAGCAATGAACATCCTCCTTTTTATGGAGAACGCTATAATAAATATACGCTTTAGTTGCTTCGATAGAGTCTCCACTCCAGTTATGCCGTTTACAATATAATTTATTTATTTCCTCCTTCATATTGCCAAAGTTCGACAATATTAAAGTTGTTATTGGCAATATTTCGAATTGAGAAAGTAATGTATAAGTGAAAAGCGAACTGTAACTGAAATGTGGAGCCATAAATTGAATAAAATTTCCATAATTCGGGAATGAAAAATGATTATAGGAATAATGGGTGCTTTTCTCGTAAATTATGTCCTCGTAATATTAACTCTAGATAGGTAATATATTTGTGTGTTTAGTAGTCTGACACCATTTTAGTGTAGTGTTTATACAAAATATGTTATTCATTGTGAGATAAATAATACAAGACGATATCTGCCGCATCTTGAGTAAATTGCTTAAAATAACAAAATATATTTATCTATCTTTAATAAGACAGTATTATTTATGAAACGTTAAATCCTACATCAATCAACTCAGCTTATCGCAGTCCACTGCTGGACACAGGCTTCTCCCAGGCTGCGCCACCACACCCTGTACTCCGCCTTCCGCATCCAGTCTAGACGAGTCCTGGAGTGGACACGCGGTGTCCACTCCAGGACTCGTCTGCCACCGGCAAAACCTACCTAATGGTTTTCAAATTTAGCAAAATTAGAACATCAATATTTTAAAACTTAACAAGAAAATAAACTTTCATAAACTATATTGTAGAGAACAGCGAGTGATTGAATTAATAATTCTTAATTTTACTGTTAATTGACAGATTGCCGGGGCCTGCCCAACCAGATCTGGGGCACGGTGTGGCGTGTTTGCCCCCACCCCATCAGCCGTTGCCGCCCCATACCTCCTGCATTATACTGGGTTGGGGCAAGAAGAGGCCCACAGATGTCCACGGGACTAGAGTGCTGCATGAAGCTCAGGTTTGTTCATATCTCAGAGCACGGAGCGACGGACCCACGTTGCTAGTAATATTTTAAATATTTTTCAAGGGATTTCAAGGGATAGTATAAAATAAAATACTCGTAGATTTTCAGGGGTGGTACTTTTGATACCCACATAAACATCTGAAAGACCGTGTGGGACAAGTTCATAAAGTTCTTTATGTGAGGGACAATTGGATAGCATAAGACATATCCAAATATATTTTGTAAGAATAAAACGTATTTCTGTATTCCTTGAACGAGTAGGCAGGGGTGTACGGTACGGGTGTACCTTACACCTCAAAAAAATGTGGCGAAATGTACCAACATTTCTTTCCAAGTACACTTTTTATTTGTAGAATTGTAGATATCTTAGTCATCTCTATTCATCTTACGCACATGCCGTCCATCCATATATATATTTTATGTGTGTATCCTTATAACTCTGCAATGTCGTGAAACGTTAAGATCTTAATAAGCCCTACATACTGGTTCACCACCAACATTATAGTTCGTATAACGAGTTACTGCGGATCGCAAACTTCTCAATTGACTCTTGCAACTTGTACGGTACACAGTGATAAGGATTTGATACACTTTGTGTTTCATGTACGCAGTTTATCTACGAGACACTCAGCTTAAACCACAAGAGACAAATAAGACTCCAAACTTGTATGCTAGTGTAAGTTGCTTTAATCGTGTCGCGAATATTTAAGTAACTGCTTAAGCATTTAGCATTAGGGGGCATGTTTATACATTTAATAACATTGCAGAGTTAAAATTAATTGATTCCTATAATTTCTGGTCGTCAAATAAAGAAAGAAAGAATAATATTTATTTGGACACAGTTCGTGAAACACAATAGCAAAATAAAAAGGTAAAATAATCATAAAGCAATAGTGTGTGCCTCACGGCTGCGCCAAAAAGGTTCATTTCAGCATTAATGCCCGACAAATGCTGTCTGACGCTGGTTTTCTAATGAACCCCTATGGACTAGTGACGGGGAGTACAAACAGTTTCAACATACCTAATATATAATTTTTATACATCTAAATAAATAAGTAAACTACTTTTAAGGTCTATTTAAATAATTGTTTCCAATTTATGTTATTTCAACTTAAACAAACATCAAATTTATACGAATGTAAATAAAATTGATTTTAGAATGACTAGTACTGTTGAAAAAGTCATTAAAAAAATATGAAGTTGCAGCGCAAACTGAACCCTATGTGTAGGCATCACAGTTGTTTTTCCTAAAACTCGTGTTTGTTTACAAATAGAGACTATCATTTGCATCTTTACAAGCTATATTATAAGACGCAAAATAACTTTGCATTTCAAGGCTCAGTTAGACTATAAAAGATCTAACCCTCGGTTCGCAAAAATGGAGTCCTGATAAACGGATAAATGAAGAAATGAATTCCGAATAATGTATATTTAATGGTCCTAAATATAATTTCGTTGAAACCTTTTCTTTGCGAGAAAAAGCCTTCTACTAGTCCCCAGGGGCTCATACAATTTTTGTCGGGATAATCCCGTTTTTCACGAAAGAGTACTATGTCCATGTGAAAATCCCTATAGTGTAGGTATGTTAAACTTCGGTTACACGTAGCGAATACTCCCTGCGATTAGGCATTCGCAGCGAGGTCTCGCTGTGTGTGACAGCTTCGTTCAGATCGTTACGACGCAACTAGAATCATTCGCCTCGAGTTGAATTCGCCGCGATTAGAATTGAGCATGTTCAATTTTACTCACGGCGAATAGAACTCGCCGCGAGAATTCGCTGTGTGACAGGGTACTCACTGCGAGTAGCCATTTCGCTCAGCGAGCGCGCCTTGTCGAAATTCGCGTTTTGAAATCGCTGTGTGTGACAGGCAGGCAGTGAGTACTTATAATTCGCAACTAATTCACTCACAGCGTATTTTCTCTGTGTGTTTTCGAGGTTTTAGGTAGAGCTATAATTTACAAATGTAAGTATGCTTCAAATCCCCTAATTTCACGCCGGATTGATTGACCTTGTGTCTTATTTATTTAATACTTCAAGCACAGAAATGTATAGAGGCGGACTTAATGCCATAGGCATTTTCTATCAGTCAACCTTTGGGTGATACCTACAGAAACAAATTAGTGGTAGGTGCGATTACGAACAATTTATTAAAAACATACACATATACCTATTAGAAAATATAAATATAAACACAAATAAACATAGGTACATAAATACACGAATATACTAAAGAAATGAGATAAACAATGGGAAAACATTTGTGATGTGATGATACTGCCAGCTTTTTAGAATGTGCTCGCGAACTTTAACTTTAAAGGATAATCGGATGCTTGCTATCCTGATTTTTAGGGGGAGCCACAGAGTATTTTTTATATATGGGGGGAGCTCATTCGACAGAGAAAACATAGACATATTCCTCTTGTCATCCATGGTGCAGGTGGGACTTTAGATGAACTTTTATAACAGGAGCATGGCCGTTAAAAAGGTTGACTACAACATCATTTAAGATCGCAACCTTGTCGTCAACTGGAATGGCTTCCGTCATAGGTTCCCAATCGACCACATACGCATCTTTCTTGAGTTTCTCAACATTCATTCGCGCAAAACAATGCCTGTACAGGACTTGGGTTTAGGTTTGGGAGGTTTCAGGATACATGAAAGCAAAATTATGTCGTGTTGAGAAAAGCCAGGAGCGTCATGTTTATAATGGTAGGAAACGAGGGAAGGATTCGAGGAGAGGATCAGGTTGAGCCAGGTGTCATCGCCGACAGTGTTATGATGAGTAGGTTGGAGCGGCAACACGTGCAGACTAGCTGACTCGATAATATGGAGGTGCTTACGGGATCGAAGGGAGTTGTGGGCGAGGAGGTTTGTGTTGAAATCACCTATGATGATGTGATTGATATGCATACTCCGAACCCAAAAATTCAAAGACCGATTCGAATTCAGTGAAGTAATCAAAAGTGGTAGGACAGCAGACAACACCAATAATGGTTTTGGTTCCTTTGACACAGACTTCAAGGCAAGTAAACTCAGCAGAAGCAGAATAGTGTGGAAAGGAAGTAGCAAGTATTTTTTTAGGAAAGTCACTACAAAGATATATGGCCCTTCCTTTACCAGTCCGATCATTCCGTATCAGAACGAATCCAGTAAGAGGGTAAGTGGTGGACAGGAGATGCGGTTTGAGCCAAGTTTCGGAGATCAGGATGGCGTGAACATTGCTGTTATTACGTACTTTCTACACGACGTACAGCTCAATATAGTGGTTGGGAACACTGAGCGTTAATGTGAAACACATTCACCAAGCGATTAGACTGATCCTTGAAATTATGTTGTAAAAAGTCACCAAGGGTGTCGCCGATAGAACAAATTCTTTCATCGTTCACGAATCTTCCAATGATGAAAGCTGGGCATATTTGCGGTAAAACACGCGTCTGCCACGCCACTCCGTGGGTGATCCCGGGACTACCCAGAAGCGTGGCCACTTGAGATTAGAATGACGATATCTCTAGAGTTTTGTATGGGACCTGTTTATAAAACTTATGTCGTTGGAATCGTCATGAAATAAGCTACATTAAAAATGAATAAACTACATTTGTTTTTCGTAATATATTGTTAATTTTAATATAAAATCACGGGGAGGGGGTTTATCTGATTTACCGTCAAAAAAAAAATAATATAAAAAGTTTTTATGTTTTTAACTTAGCAGAAAAATAAGACTCATGTTCTGACATTAATTTATGTAGGTAGTTATTATGTTGAAATAAATATAATATATTTATATTATACAAATTAACAGGTGCAAGGCAGTGCCCCACCCGCCAGCTAACACCAATACTAAAAGCAATAAAACCTGAGTTCACATTTTTGGCTACTCTATAGGAAGCAAAGCGAAAACCGTAGATTCCCAAAAATATAAAAGAACAAATTAAAAATCAAAATTGGCACACCCAACTGCAGATTGAGCCTCGCGGAACGAAGCGTTAGTAATATTATCTTATTGAAACGTAATCACAATCTATACGCCGCAGAAGTATGTTACATACAATATTAATTATATTCCTAAATCTAAATCTAAGACGCAGCTTTAATCTGTCGCGCGCGCAATTAGCAGACACAATAGAATTTTATTGTTATCTGTCTCCAATATGAGACACCAGTATTATAAAGGTTAAATATGTAGTTAAGTCAGTTTATTAATTACGATCGTAGGAGTTCATCTTAAATTTATTTTCACCTCAGCACCTCAAACAAGCAGGTTTTGCTTTTTAAAGACGGTGAGAAAAATTGGATTTTGCTGCAAGCGTGAGACAAAGTAACTTTTTTTTTAATTCCGAGAACTGTGCTGGGTCTACTCACAAAATTCTAAAGATTTGAACTTCACTGTTCTGTCACTTCACTTCGGTATGAAAAAGCGAGAGATAGAAAAAAGTCGATTTGATGTTCGATTTTAAAATTTGATAACTAGTAGGGCCAAAAAAAAACAACAAAATGTTCGGAAGAAACATAATTATAACTGTAAAATTGCAAATCATCTGTTAATAATGCTCCAGCATCACTGGAATTTGCAGAATACCCAACTCCCTTAACAACGTACAGTACAGGTACCGTGTTTGGGCTCATTGGAATGGTCTCAATACTCGTAAATAGGTTATAGAAATATAGTGAACAGGGTCTGGTGATGGAGTAGGAAAGAGATGTGATGATGTTTTTTAATTTATGCTTGTGATGATTGTGTCTATTCTTTTTTTGTAAATAAAATATTTTTTCTCAACTTGCCTACAAAGTTCGTGCAATTCAAATGAGCCATATTCATGGATTTAACACTTCATTGCAATCGAGTGATAAAAAGCACATGCTAAGTCGGCAAAATCGTGATTTGGTATTGATTGTGACAGCTGATACTTTGTTTGAGAGCCAGACTCATCCCGACCAACGTAGTCATAAAAAAAAAAAAAAACTGTATTGTAAAAATACTCTCTAAACGATGGTGAAAACCTAATCACGTAGCGTAGTTAAGAAGAACAACGTGGTCACACAGACAGACACGAAAAGCGACAAATATGTGTTCATAGAATTATTTCTAAATTATTGCAAAAAATAAATGATATTTTGCCAAGGTGTCGGACTGAACGCTCAGTACCTAAATCTTACGTAGCTAAAGTTCGTTTTTTGATCCCAGAGAGTAGGTACCTAATTTGACATTTAATTTTCAAATCTTTGTTGTTTGTTTTTTATTTATTACTATCTGGGTTAAAAAACAAACTTTAGTAAGAATTAGTTTGGCGATTTAATGATAAATTTAACATTTAATTATTATTTATTAATATTATATATTTTTACACGGCATTTTAAGTTACATAAAATTCAATCCCCCAAACATCTCTGATATACTGGGCATTCTTTATGCTGTAAAACTTCTTTAGAAAATATAACGCTTTTTTTAAAAAGTAGTTGTTGTTTTTTGGTAGTTGAGAGTATGTCATGCTCACTTAAATCTCTCGGTGATAGTGGCGAGTGTGTTGGATCATTCGATTCTCTACAAAATGGTTGAGCTGGATGGTGCTGATCCACGCGTCATGTTCGTGAACGGGCGCCGACAGTTGAGACTGGTCATCTCCTATCTGCCAGGGCTTATTTTTAATCGTTTATTTTATTGATTTTTATTTTTTCCATTGTTCTCACATATAGAAGTAACAAGAGTAATGTACCCAGGATTTTGTAATTTCTATATTTAAAAGAGTGTCCTTGGAGTTTCTTGTCCGTTCTTGGAATGGGCAACTAGTTTGACTAACTGACTGACTCTTTGTCAATTCAAAAGTGCCTGTAAATGGTTTAATTGAAATAAATGCTTTGAGTTGAGTTTAATAAAAAACAGAAGGTAACTCAATAATATAAATGTGTCCGACAAATCATTTTGTAATTTACTCTTTAAAAAATGTACCGATGTCACTTTATTAACATAATTATTATTATCTAAATAATAATGAGTGCTTGTTGTAATTGATGTCTGATGTTCTTTATCTTAATTTGTATTACAGTTGATCGAAGATACAAAAAAAGTATCAATTGAGATATCCGCATTGGCACATCATTGGTAGACATTAACACGGCTCTGTCATTATGATAATTTACGGTAAAAAAATAGGATCACACGTCAACATCCCAATGTTTATACGGTTAAAAGCAAAATGCAGTATGAAACTGCCAAGAAAGTGCCGGATGATCCCAAATAATACAGACAAAATATCGTTCCGATCATCGGCATCGCCGTGTGAACGGGCCTTACAATTAAAAAAACAAAAGTGGTCTATAAGTTTGCCTATAGTTCCGATTTAAAAAAAAAAAAACCTTCTCCATTTGTGGTGTTCGGACGATCAAATACTTAAGTTGTTATTGATTGCTTTTCAGCCTCAAGCAAACTGTCATCAAACTGTATTAATTAATTCAATTCATAAATTAATTTCAATAATCGCAGTTCCTTATTAGCTGAGGAAAGGACATTGACCCCTGTCAGTCAAGGCGCCACGCCCATCGGCTATAATTATTTTGCTGCGCGTAATTTTAAATCTGTGATATATTTTATTGTATTAATTTAAATGATGTGATGTCTAGGACTATATACTATTATGGCCAATTTTAATATATTTTGATTTTCGCATAAGGATTTATTATATGTATATACTGGTCAAGACAGCTTCGGAAATAACAATATTTTATTCAATATATTTTAATCTTAATTAAATGGTCAATTTTAATATATTTGTTTTCGCATAAGGATTTATTATATGTGTATAGGCAAAATAGCTTCGGAAATAACAATATTTTTTTATGAAATTCTGAAAGGTAAAAATTGTTACTGTTTGTTATCCTTAGAAGATAGACATAATGCTATAGCGGAATATTCTGTTGATTTTGTTAAGATATACAATCCAGTAAAACATACATTTTATCTAACTGTAACGGTTTAGTCAGCGTATGTACGCCATGCAACCGCTCAAAAAAGTTGCCTTTTCGTCAAGTTTCAATACTACGTTTACGTTTAATTTAAAAGAATTACATATAAAAACCTTCCGGAATACATTCCCTAAATGATGTTGGAAATGTCATCAAAATCCGTTGCGTATTTTAGAAGAATAACGTAGACATACAGACAAATGCGAAAATAAACTTTATTTTATTATATTTAGAGATTAGAGAAGTAATATCACACGCAATACTCGTTAAGCGAGCAAACGAGTTAACTTCTGGCGTCAAAGATCAAGGAAAAATAAAGTGCTGCAGAGCTATCAACATTATAATGTAACGGTAGATTTGATCAATTAATCTATTAAAAGTAGGTACGGCGAAGAAAGCCTGCGGCGAGGAACGGTTAAGTTGTTGACGACAATAACCAAAAAGTATGCTGAGATAGGAGCCATTTTGGTCTCTTGGTCAGCATTAGGTTTTAAACCGTGTGATAAAATACTGTAAAACGAAGTAAAATTGTGTTTTCAGGGGGTCTTGTCGCTGTGCTTGGACAGGAAACCTCCCCGTGTGCCTGTGGGCTGGAATTCCCTTCGGATGCGTCCGGGGGGAAGGCCAGTCTTCAGGACGGTGCACCCTGGGATGCGAGCAATGTCTCCCCATTAGGTACTGTGTGCCTAAGGGGTCTCGTTGTCTGCATGCCAATATCCTGTCGGAGGAACGCTCTAACGTGTACTCGGAGAGAGCACACGTTGAGCAGCGTTGGAGCACGGGCTCGGCGTGCACTAACACTGCCGTCGGGCAGGCAGGAGGAAGCCTTCTGCCACCGTTGGTCTCGTAGCCCCGAAGAGTGTCAAGGTCATGTCTCTGGCACTTGACGGGGGTCGAGGGTCTTGGCTTAATCGCCCGGACCGCGAGGAAGAAATCCTCTATAAAAAATTACCCCAAACCTCCAAGCGGCGGCGCACCGTGAGGGAGGTTGTAAGCTTGACTAATGGGTAGCTATTAGATAATTAGTCGCTAGTGCGAACCACTTGTTTTGAGTCAATAAATAAAGTTTTTACTCGTGGGATCAAATATGGAAATTGATAAAATAACAAAAAACCAAAGAGAGGGGAGTGATGCGGGGTCGGAGTCCGACGCTGCATCGGGCGCAAAGAGCACTGGTCAGAGCTCTGAGCGCGAAGTGGTGGGGGCTGCCCGGAGGAACCGAAAGTTCCTACAGAAGCGGTCCAAACCGGAAGATGGCCAAGGGTCGTCTGCCGATGAGGGGGTCTCGGGCCAAGGCCACAGACGAAAAATTCACTCCAGTCGGCGGGGTGCGGCCCGGGGAAAAGGCGTGGGTAGAGGGCTCACCAATAAGAAGGCTGGCGAACCGAGCCAAGCCAGCCCAAACGAGCTGGAGAGGCCCTCTACGGAAGAGGAAAACCACCTTGTAGGGACGACCACCGTAGTGGCCCTTACAGAGTCGGCAGGTGGTGAGCCGGATGCCGCTGGCGGCTCCAATTCGGAGCGAGCGGCCAGGTTTGCGGAGGCCGTGGCTGCCGCGATCAAGGGTTTGGCCTTGAAGAGGACTCAGTCCTCTAAAGACAAGGCCATACCCGCGGTCATGGCCTCTATTTTGGCGGCAGCGGAGGCCTATCACCTCAGGCCTCCGTCGGACGGCATGTCCGAGATGCGGGCGGAGGTCGCCCGCTTGACAGCCGCCATGGAGCTTCTCCGAAAGGAAAATGAGGAGCTCCGAGCGGACCTGGCCGGGCTCCGGGGAGCCGGCCCCCATGAGGTGCCACAGAGGAGGGAGCAGCATGGGCAGGGACGGCCCGTGCCTGCGGAGGACCGGGTTCTGACCCTGGTGAGGCAGGAGATGGCTTCTTTGCGGTCTCGTTTTTCCGCGCTAGAAGCCATCGTCCTGCGCCCTCCTCTAGCGGCGAGCTCGGCGGCGGCCTCTGGCCAGCAGAAGACGGCATCGTATGCCACCACCGCAGCTGCCTCGGCCAAACCAGGCTCGTCGGGGCAGACTAAGGGTGGGGTGGTTACACAGGCGGCGAGGGCCCCGGCCCAGGTGGCGAAGGTCCCGGCCCAGGCGGCGAAGGCCCGGGCCCTAGCGGCGAAACAGCTGCCCCCGCCTCCTCCTAATTCTACCCTGGCTGACGCCGAATGGCAGGTAGCCGGGGAGAAGAGGAAGGCGGCGAAGGCAAAAAGAGCGGCCAAGAAGAAGGAGAGGAGGCAAAGGCGCAAGGAGCGAAGCGTCGCGGCTAGGCTTCGCGGCCCGAAGTCCGCAGCTGTAGTGATTACACTACAGCCAGAGGCGGAGAAGAAGGGCGTGTCCTACCGTGACGTGCTCGCCAAGGTGGGGGCGGCGGTTGACCTTACGGAAATCGGAGCCACTGATGGTATCCGGGTGAGGGTCACTGCGACTGGAGCCCGGATGCTGGAGGTCCCCGGTGCGGCAAGTGGCCCGGCCGCTGACGCTCTGGCCGAAAGGCTTAAGGCGTCCTTAGATGCGGACGAGGCCCGAGTGTCCAGGCCCACCAAATGCGCAGACATGCGAATTTTGGGCCTGGACGACTCAGTGACGGAGGGACAAGTGGTGGCCGCTGTTGTGAGGGCTGGGGGGTGCTCTGCCGAGCAGGTTAGGGCGGGCGCCCTCCGTCCTGACTTCACGGGGTTGCGAGCCATTACGGTGAGCTGCCCCGTGTCGGCGGCCAAGAAGATAGCCGGGGAGGGCCAGAGGTTATTGGTGGGCTGGGTTTCCGCGCAGGTCAAACTGCTGGAACCCAGACCTCTGAGGTGCTTCCGCTGCCATGTGGGCAACCATGTGGGAGCTAAATGCACCTCGGAGGTGGACCGCAGCGGTCACTGCTACCGCTGTGGTCAGCCGGGTCACAAGGCCGGCTCATGTAACGCCACGCCGCACTGCGCTGTATGTGCGGCAGCTGGCAAGCCGGCCAATCACCGGATTGGGAGCAAGGCCTGCGCCCCACCCACCAAGCCCAGAGGCAAGCCCTCTGCCACCGCCGTCACAGCCACAACCTCTGCCACCGCCGCCGTTGCCGCCTCCACAGCCGTCATCGCCGCCGCCGCCGCGGCAGGGCCCTCACAGAGTGCCCAGGAGGGAGCTGCAATGGAGTGCCAATAATGGCCCCATTTCGCCTCCTCCTGGCGAACATCAACCACTGCGCCGCAGCTCAGCATCTGTTGCTCCAGAGCATGGCGCAGTGGTCGATCAACATCGCCGTGGTCGCTGAGCCGTACTTTGTCCCGCCCAGGGATGACTGGGTGGAGGACCTGAGCGGCTCAGTGGCCCTAATTTCATCGGCCGCCGCCGGTACCCCGTCCCTCGAGGCTGTTAAGAGAGGACGGGGTTGCGTTGCAGCACGGTTCGGGGAGATTGTCGTGGTAGGGGCATACTTCTCCCCGAACCGAACTCTCGCCGAGTTCCACAACTCCCTTGTGGAGTTGAGAGTCGTTATCGTTGGGTTCTGTTCCCTCCCCGTGCTCGTCCTCGGGGACTTCAATGCCAAAAATGTGGCTTGGGGTTCTCGGTATACGGACACACGGGGCAGGATGGTGGAGGACTGGGCGCTGGAAACAGGCCTGGTCGTCCTAAACCGGGGTTCTGTCCCCACGTGTGTGCGGATGCGGGGTGAATCAGTGGTGGACATCTCGTTCGCCAGCCCCGCTCTGACGCCACGTGTCATTGACTGGCGCGTCATGGAGGGGGTGGAGACGTAATCCGATCACCGGTACATCCGGTTTGACGTCTCCGCCCAGACCTCGAGCGCGCCGGTCCGACAGGCCCCGAGTGGTCCGCGGTGGGCGCTGAAGCAGCTGGACCGGGAGCTCCTCCTGGAAGCCTCGATCGTGCAGGCCTGGGTGTCATCACCGGACAGGCCTGCCGACATCAACGACGAGGCGGAGTGGTTCCGGGAGGCCATGTCCGAAATATGTGACGTGGCAATGCCCCGGGTCCAGCCCGGACGTGCTTCGCGCCAGGTATACTGGTGGTCGCGACAGCTGACGACACTGCGCAATGCGTGCGTTGCTGCGCGACGCCGGTACACCAGGCACCGCAGGCTTCGTATTCGACCTCCGGATACGGAAGCCATTCAGGCGGAGCTGTACGAGGGGTACAGAGCGGCGAAGACCGCCCTCCAAGCGGAGATCCTGCGGGCCAGGGCACTGTCCCGCGAGGAGTCGCTGGAGACTCTGAACAGAGACCCGTGGGGACGCCCATACAAGATGGTGCGGGAGAAACTCCGCCCATGGGCTCCCCCGCTGACGCAGAGTCTCCGGCCACAGCTCGTGGAGGACGTGGTGAGCGCTCTGTTCCCTTCGAGAGGGGAACATGCCTCCCCACCCATGGCTCCGCCTACTGCGGTGCCCGATGCGGACCACACCACCGACGACGACGACGATGCTCCGGAGGTGACCGAGGTAGAGATGAGGGTGGCGGTACGTAGGCTGAATGCCAGAAATACCGCCCCAGGACCCGACGGCTTACCTGGGAAAGCCTGGGTCCTGGCCTCAGAGGCTCTCGGGCCTCGACTAAGGGGGCCCTTAAGCGCATGCATGGAGAGGGGCCAGTTCCCGCTTCGTTGGAAGACGGGGAAACTGGTCCTCATCAAGAAGCCGGGGCGGACTCTCCGTCCGCTTACCGGCCCATCGTGCTGCTCGACGAGCTGGGCAAGCTTTTTGAAAGAGTAATTGCAGACCGCCTTGTCGGGCGGCTGGTGCGGGTGGGGCCGGATTTGGCGGAGAGCCAGTTTGGTTTCCGCAGGGGGCGCTCCACGGTGGACGCCATCATGCGCGTGCGAGCCCTCACGACGGGGGATGCGGTGGCTCGGGGTGGGGTCGTCTTGGCGGTGTCTCTAGACATCGCCAACGCCTTCAATACCCTGCCCTGGAGTTGCATCAGGGAGGCACTCCGGTATCACCGGATGCCGACCTACCTCTGTCGTGTGGTCGAGGCCTATCTGGCAGACAGGGCCATCATCTACCCCGGTCACCAGGGAGAGTGGAACCGGCGAGAGATGTCGTGCGGTGTCCCACAGGGATCGGTCCTGGGGCCGCATCTGTGGGACATCGGATACGACTGGGTGCTGCGCGCCGACCTCCCCAATGGCGTCAGCGTCGTTTGTTACGCTGACGATACGTTGGTCCTGGCGCAGGGGAGGTCGCACCAGGCGGCGGTCGAACTAGCGACACACGGGGTTGCGACAATCGTGGCCAGAATCCGGCAGTTGGGACTCGAGGTGGCCTTGCACAAGTCCGAGGCCATGTGTTTTCATGGTCCTCGGAACGTGCCACTGTCGGGTTCCCAAATAACGGTAGGAGGGGTTCACATCGGCGTCGAGTCGACGATGAAGTACCTGGGACTCGTCCTCGACAGTCGGTGGAACTTCGTGGAGCATTTCCGACGTTTGGCTCCCAGGCTGGACCGGGCCGGGGCTGCCTTGAAGCGGCTCCTGCCCAATCTAGGGGGTCCAAACGCCTCCTGCCGGAGGCTATACGCGGGGATCGTGCGGTCCATGGCCCTGTACGGGGCACCGGTGTGGGCGCGTTCCTTGAGGCGGCGGCCTGCCCGCCGGTTGAACGCGTCCCAGAGGGTCATGGCCACCCGGCTGGTCCGGGGATACCGCACGGTCTCCGGAGAGGCGGCCAGCCTCCTTGCCGGATTGCCGCCATGGGATCTGGAGGCAAAAGTCCTCGCGCATATTTGGGAGTGGCGCGAGGAGGCGAAACGCCGGGGCTTGACTCCGATGCCGCGAGAAATCGCGGCACAGCGGACAGAGCTCCGACGGGATCTCATGGCGTCATGGAGAGTGCGATTGTCGCAACCCAGTGCTGGGCACGCCACTATTGCGGCGATAAGTCCCCTCTTTGAGGAGTGGCTGGAGAGGCGCCACGGCGTCCTCACCTTCCGCCTGACGCAGGTCCTCACCGGACACGGCTGTTTCGGGAGGTACCTGTTTCGGATAAGGCGGGAGGAAACGCCCGGGTGTCATCACTGCGTGGATCGCCCGGAGGACACGGTGGAGCATACGGTGGAGGTATGCCCGGCTTGGGCACAGCACCGCCGTGTCCTCGTGGAGGCGATCGGTGGCGGGGATCTCTCGCGTCCGGCCCTGGTCCAGGCCATGGTACGGAGCGAGAGGGCATGGGAGGCCGTCACCTCCTTCTGCGAAGCAGTAATGCTCGCGAAGGAGGAGGCGGAGCGCGTGAGGGAAAGGCAAATTTCGCGCCCTCACGCCCCTAGCCGCCGCAGGAGGAGACGCCCTGGGCGTCGGGAATCAATTGCTGATTCCCGGCCACCGTAGGCGCGGGCTTGCGGACGATGAGCAATGGGTAGCTCAACGTCCGGTAAGGACCAAGCCCGTGTCGACGGCGCGTTGTGTTCCACGCGCGCCTCAAAGAGTGTCAGCGAGTGAAGGGGTCCGATGAGACCATTGCCTGCCGGGGTTGCGGGAAAGTCCGAAAGGGATACCGTGGCCCCCTGGCATTGCACAGGCAAGAGAAGGAACACGGGTGGGTTTTAGTCAGTAAGAGTCTGACACGCCCTCCCGCTCCACCCAGAGCGGGAGACGTCATTTGATGATTTCCCACCCAAAAAAAAAAAAAAAAAAAGGGGTCTTGTCGCTATACGTAGTTTCCAACCTTATAATTTTTTAGAGAATATTTGTAACCGTGCACAAAAAATAAATAAAATGCTTGGATTTTAAAAACAACGGATATACTAATAAATCTTATTAAAATATACATCAGATTTTATTTTCTCGGTTTATAATGCTGTATACGCTAAGAAAACCCTACATTAAAAATGAGCCCTCCGAGCCCCCTCCCGGCACTGAACGTGTTAAGTACCGGCAGCGTGAAAGTAATATCTGTTTTTTCCCGTATTATCATATTCTTTCTGAAGTGTTTTTATCCAGAGTTTATCTTTTCGATAGCGCTATAGATACGATATCTTCAATCGTTCGTTTTCTCAAACTCAAAGCATTTATTTCAATCAAGCCATTTATAGGCACTTCTGAATTGTCTAGGAATCGGTCAGTCAGAAATATGAAGCTAGTTGCATATTCCAAAGCGTATGGATGTTCCCGGCAATTCAGGCATTCAGGCATTGTATGTAATTCAGGCATTGTATAGAATAACTAGTGATACAATGCCGAGCTCGTCTAGGCATTGTTTTTCATTATATACCCTGCCTAGTCAATATAAGCAATGCCTCGGTATTGCATAGAATGACACGACAAGATTAGGTAAAGTATATAATGAAAGACAAATAAAACACCTTACGCATCACCTTTGTACGTATTTTTATGTTCCTTTTTTTTCTTGTCTTTTTATATGTACACACTTATAAAGACATGACATAAACTGTTAAATAAATTAATAATACATCTTTTGCTAACTCAAAACCAACTTTATTAAAAACAACAGTATTCAATTAAACTTTGTATGTGAAAATAATATGAAACATCTCTGAACGCACGAACTTTATTGGTTATTTAGGTATGTGTAATATTAGAAAATAATAAAATTTAAGATAGCAAAAATAACTTTGTTTTTCATGGTAATAGGGAGTTACTAACCTTGCCTTGGTACTAAACGTATAATAATAAAACTGACAGTAACATGAGGAACTTTGTTTTTTTTAAGTAAGGAAATGTAAACTTTGTACTGTACCATCGAAGTTCATATCTATTTATCTATACACCGTAAGGACTATTTTTGCTTGCAGCGCTCGGCCGCTATAGAACCGGGGCACGGTAACAAATGTGGTTATCGTGTTCACGGGATTTTGTTTTCAAATTGCTTGTTATGAAGTTCTTCGATAGTACATAAATGTTCAAATAAAAATGGTAAGTATTTATTTATTCTTACGTGAAGAACTATTAGACAAATTAATGAACATAGAAAAAAAAGAAATTAACACTTATGCACCTCTGAGTATCACCATGCTATTTACAACTACATTTCACAAATCTTTGACCTGTTCCCATACACTGTAAATTTGCAAGTGAATGGAGTGACATTTCTGGAGACGTCATCGTCATTAAGTACATTCTGACGACATACCATAAACTGTTGCCTCGAATTAAATACTTATAATGTTACACACATTGCTGGTTGAACATTCGATATTATATAGAATGCCTAGGAAAAGTAGCCTAAGGCAAGTAGGCTAAGTAGCGTAGTTGCCTGAACGTTATAGGCATTCTGTAGTCTTTAATGTTTCAGTCAAAAAAGTATCGGGAATTGATGATTTGTTTATGGTTCCAAACGTTTTTTTTTTGTTCTTAGATTGGCACAACTGTTTTCAATTTTTGCGCGGAGTTTGAGTTGCATCTGTCATTTAGATTAAATACAGTGTTATTTTTAGTTAGATCATATCTAGTGTGTATTGCGAATTCCCTAATGGACAAAAACATCTAACAAAGAGTTTGTCTTAAATTTTGCATCGCCAATGGAATTTCGTGTTCGAAGTCACTGAAAATGTTACAAAAGGCTTATGAGTACAAAACACGTGCTTATAAGTGATACAAAGCGTTCAAAAGCGGTCGAGATATGCTGGAAGATTTGCCTCGCACTTATAGACCATCAACGTCTTCAACTGAAGTTAACATCGCAAAAGTGAAGGAAATAGTGACTGAAAATCCTCATTTAAGTTTGAGAGAGGTAGCTGCTGAATTTTCTGTGTCTCACGAGTCAATCCGTATCATTTTAAATAATCACTTGGGTATGAAACATGTTGCCGCTCGGCTAGTCCCAAAAGACCTGAATTTTTCCAAAAAGTCAGTCGCATAAGACCTGCTGAAGACCTGCTAGAACGAGTCCATTCCGACCCAACATTCCTGAAACGCATTGTTACTGGTGACGAGACGTGTGTTTACGACTTTGACATGCAAACTAGGCAACAAGCTTCGGAGTGGCGCCTTCCAACAGAACCGAAACTGAAAAAGCCACGCCAAAGTCGATCAAAAGTCAAAGTCATGTTGACTGTTTTTTTTTACTATCGCGGTGTTGTGCACTTGGAATTCTTACCGAAAGGTCAATCGCAATAGTAATCTAATTATATTTAAGAGTGCTTTTGTATGTTGTGCTGTTTTTGTGTGCACTAAATAAACGATTTATCTATCTATCTATCAAACGGTAAATAAAGTATATTTATTTGAGCGTTATGCGGCGTTTAAGAGAGCAAATTCGACAAAAAAGGCCAGATTTGTGGTAAGAAAATTCTTTTATTTTGCACCACGATAATGCGCCTTCGCACAAGGCCATAATTGTGAACGAAGTTTTGACCAAAAACCATCGAGCAACCACCTTATTCAGCAGATATGGCTCCAGCCGACTTCTTTCTTTTTCCTAAACTCAAATTACCACTTCATGGAACCCGTTTTAATTCTGCAGAAGACATAAAGTAGAATTCGCGGCGAGAACTTAACTCTATTCCGGCAAAAGCGTTTAATAATGTTTTGAAGATTGGATTATTTGTTGGCGTAAGTGTAACGTTTCTGAAGGAGCATACTTTTAAGGCGATAAAATAAATTTGGATGAATAGCTAACATTATTTTGTACTATTGACCTTTTCCCGGTACTTTTTAATTAATTAATTAATTTATTAGTTTAGAAAACAATCAATTACACACTAGAAATAAACATAACATTAGGTAGACATAATACATATTATAAGTATGTAACTCACTAAGTTATCCACAGTTTATACATATATGACATACAATTTTGGGAACGTCTACAAGTGAGACACAATTTCAGTTTCTAAATAATGTAATGTCTTGATATTCTATAGAATACCGGATTATGCAGATTGCATAACATGGACACTCTTTCAAATTAAAATATAGTAACAAAATATTGGTTACATTATCCATACTGAAATTATACATAAAGATAGGTATATGAAAACATAAGAACATAATATATTCCGAAGTTTAAGTTACAGGAGAACATTCTCCTTTAACGAATCAATCACAGTTGAGAGTTTATCTGAGGACCTCAGAAACCGGGAATAAATAGTTTTAAAACTTCCAGAATTCTTATTGAAGCAGGAAATGTAACTCGTAAACTGACAATCAATCTAAATCGGTCATCCCTCACCATATTGCCAGACAACACTCAAACCTCATCTGTCACCATTTCACGGGATTTTATCACTCTAATCTGGGATTATTTATTGCTGAGACATGGCAATATGTTTTATTATTTATGTACCTACCTGTGGATACAATTGTATATTGCCCAGTCAAGTTTGTGAATGACAATATTAGCCCCAGCGCCATCACAGTCGCGTGTGCCGGCCGATGGGACTCGGTACTGCTGGCGCACTGAATAGGCCTTCACGGGAGGACAAGCGCCTAATTACCTATATCGTTACTACACTTGTTACTTTTACTAACACTTGACTAAGAACATTGTTACTAACGAATTTACGGACAAGTCTGAAATAAATTTCTTAATAATAATTTCTTAGCCCCACCGCCGTATCTCTACGTTGACGTCCAAACTCCAGGTCTATGCCAGTAGAATTTTTTGCCGGAACATTTTTGGGATTAGGAGCCAGACCAAGAGAGATACAGAAACCCGCAGGGCAGCATGTGGCGAGCTATTGGTCAGTAGCGACCCCACGGACCCTGCTATCTCCCGGGAGAAGTCCAACCTCTGGCATGCCTTTATTGGCCGGTTGGAGTAAACCCTGACGAGGAACAGAGCTCTCACCTCTTACTTGCCTTTATTGGCTGGCTTGAGTGGAGATTCGCAAGAGCAAAGCTCGGAGGAAGGAAGTATTCCAGTAAGATGCTGGTAGGGATCTTGACCGTACTTCCGGGATTGTCCTGATAGCTGCTGTGGAATACCGCTCCACTCCTTATAAGCATCTCAAGACATGTTGCCCCCTTGTCGCTACGACACTTGTGCTAGCGAATGTTTTCGGGGGCCCATTATTGAGTGTGCAAGTCACCCCCTGCCATTTTACCTATGTATTTTATATAAAATATTGGTCAGGCAGGGGCCATAGTCTTTCCATAGTTCTAGATAACCACCCAAACCCATAATCCAATAACTTGGTTTCCATATCTTGCAATAGTCCTGCACAATCCAGGGGTTGTCCTTGGGTGTCCTTGGAGCATAGTACGTACAGGGATAATCGTAGGTTGGTGCCTCGTTTCATTAAACACGTCTAACGGGCCCCTGCGAGTTGGCTTCGGCCCCTCGTACGCCTTCCAAAGGTCCGGGACTCTAGGGTCCCGAGAAATGTCAATCAAGTAATAAAAATAATAATTAAGAGTAAATTCATTCTTCTTCTTTTCGTTTCGACGGTAAATCAATGTTGCTTATACTGTTTGGGCTCAGTAGGTGCTGATCCTAAAGGGTGCAGATAAACGGATATTAGGTACACTAGCAGATGGCACATAGTCTGTTCAGGAGCACCAGACTCGTATATTCAAATTCATTCTCTACTTCATTTTAACCTTCCTGTATTAAATTGATTTCATAGGGATGTGTAATAGCCGACCGAGTGGTAGTGGCCGTGACTTACGGCTTGTAGGTCATAGGTTCAAACCCAGACAGGCGCATTACTTTGTAATTGTAATTTATTTCATCACCACTGCTCTCAAAACGGTGAAGGAAAACATCGTGAGGAAACCGGCATGTCCAAGAACCAAAAATTTGAAGACATGTGACATGTACCAATCCGCACTGGGCCCGCGTGGATTACGGCCCACTCCCTCTCACCGGGAGAAGGCCTGTGTCCTAGCAGTGGTAACGTTATAGGCATATTATATTATGGCAATAGGTGATATTATATTATGTTAAGCATGTACGAGTATGTGTAATAGAATGTTATCAGATAACTTAGTAGCAAATATTCAATTAAACATTTCAACTATCGAAGCGAGCTCTGAAATTCATAGTTACGAGAATAATTTAATACATCTGAACAGCGAAGGCATTTATTTGCATAGCTGTAAGCAGCGGAAAAGGCTTGCCGCTATTAATTAAAAAGTTTTTATCGTGATCGCTTTAACTTAATTAAATTAATTAATTTAAACATTACTTAAATAGCAAAGTGTTTAAAGAATTCTAAGATTTCTACCGTAGATAAAATACTTTCGGCTAGAGAAACATTTGTTCTTATATTTTTTTCTCGGTTTGATATTTTAGTGTTAACGACTTCTGAGAAGAAAAACATGTAAATTCTTTACAATTTTTTGAAGTGAAAACTTCTTTAGGCGCGATGAGCAACTTTTTGGTAGGGGGTAAACTTATGGATTCGCGTCACCGACATGCTCGCGCACGCTCACTCTTGCTGCACTATAAAATATAGATGGCGCTAATACCAGTTTTAAGTTTTCACTTCTGTTGGCAGTCCCCATGACTATCTGTTTTTGAGTTTCACCTATGTAGGTAGAACTCCAGTCATTTCTACTTTAAAATCTTTAAGCCTAACTAGAGTAATAATTACTAACAGCGAATGTAACATAATATACCTGTTGTGGTAATAGAAACTGTATGGTATTGTGAATATGAACACTCCATCGCTGGACGTGATTGTTCCAGGAATTGAAATGTCGATTATATGCGAATATAATCGACATTTCGATTCCTTTTAGCGGGATGAATGAGATTAGAAACGGTGAATTCTGCTGAATTTTGATGAGGGTATTGATTTTGATATACCTATACGGGCTTATGTCTTTATAAACATTTCAGATATACAATATTATAATAACAAAATGCCCTATACTTTATTAAGTTATGTTCGAAAAGTTATATTATTATTTGGACCTGGGTTCTTACTTCTTAGTAATACTGGAATAGTATATTCTAAGCTGTAGGACCTAAAACTCTTAATATATCTAGATTGTTCATTCACCTGGCTGTGCAATTATTGCCCTAAGTCATTCTTTAATAAATTCAGACGATAAGATCATCACGTTATTGTTTCCTAGATCTGTCACCACCCCCTGGCCACCCTTGTATGCACGAATGACCTCATAAGAATGCAAGATGATAATTATAGTCCTCCTGATGTCCAGGTGTCAACGATACAGCAAGGCGTCTGCCGACGTTCGTACTGGCAGTACGCCATTACTGATGACATGGTTTGCGCGGGGCGAGGTCGAAGAGACTCCTGCGCCGGCGACTCTGGCGGCCCGCTGCTCTGCAGGGATCGCACCATGAGATATTTCTTACAGGTAAAAGATTTTATCTAACGGGTGTAAAAATACGCTTAACGAAGCCGAGAGTCACTTGTACTACCAGTCATTGTGAACATTTCTTACCCCAGGTATTGTCCAGTACAAAAAAAAAAAATTAGAAAAAATGAAAAAATAAAAAAAAAAACAAGGTCAAAGTTTCAACTTATTTTTCAGAAAAACAAGTTTTAAATGTTATTTACTTAGCTTTTAATAAACCCACAACTCCCTGTTGTGTGTACCCATTAGCACAACATTTTGTGTGCGTAACATGGCGCGCTGCCGTACAGCGATTTTACACATTAAAAAGTAATAGTAATTTTCCTGTTTTTTTTTTCTCAATGTTTCTTATTTGGATGTATAGAATGCGTTGATGACAGCTATGTGATGGGTCTTGTTACACCCGGTACCTATTCTGCTATACCATCACTAAAAGTATGTTGGTAAAAGGTACCTAATCTCTGGAAACACTGATACGATTACGAAAACTCTTTTACTGATAGAAAAATACACTATTACCGAGCATGGGATATGTCATTTAAACTAGTGAAACCATTTGGTAGGTTTACATGTTATGCTACTATTAACGTAACCAAGCCAACGACGTTTCGAAAATCGAGAAAGCTTAAGATCAATGGAATACGAGTCCAATAAACTTTTTGAGCGACCTGTTTTCTCGGAAATTGCCGTGAAAATAGTTTTTTTCCTTTTGAGACATCAAAGGGAAAAAAAAAAGGAGAAGGAAGAAGAAAGGGAGAGGGATAACTAAACAAAAGGGAGTTAAAGTCTCCTTATAATATTTAAGTTTTATAATAACCTTGTGGATCTAGCCGAGTTCACAAGGTCTCAAATGTTTGATAAAACGGCCGTATCAACCCTTTAACAAATGTGGAACGAATTTGATATCGAAAAAGAAATGTATAGCTCATTTTCTACAAACTGAAACTAATATTTTCACGAGAAACAATCATAGACTCTACAATAACGATAAAGTTAAGCTTTCTTCTTTTCCCTGAATTAAAAATATGTTTTAATGAACTAAAAGAGTCTCACAAAAAGAAATGAACTTAGAACAAAGAACACTAGACAATTAAGGAATTGGCGGTAGCCTCACTGTAATCACGGCCCTTTCATAAAAACTGTTAATAAACTGGAATAATACTTGTATTATTCCAGTTTATTAATGGTTTAGTCTCTTGAAACGACTATGGGAAATAAAGAATAAACTATAAGTCCGCCTTTGTACCATAATGAGTGCGAGAAGTTTAATTACATAAATAAATATTCAAGAGACAAAAACACTGGTTTGTCAGGGGTGTTACAAACATTGTTGACACATTTTTAGCTTACCTACTGCTAACTCTGTGCGATGTGCGTGGTTCTGTGCGATTTTCAATCTACATGACAACTGTATTCACCGGCAGAGGTATCTAAGTATATTTCACCTAAGCCATGTAATTAAATAAGTATTCAGGTTCTGGGCTGCTAATGAGAAACACCTGAGATAAATCCAGGTATTGGACCCCAAACCTGGCACTTGCGACCACAAGGCAAACGAGAAGATTCATCAACATAATATAAAACATCACGCCTGTAATTCCCGAAAGGTTAGGCTAGGGAGAGGTGTACCTATAGTACACTCACATTTCACCAGTAGGTAATGGTTAAGTCCCATCCATGTAATAGGGGGCGAGTCAGTTGCCATTACCCGGGCACAAATCCAGACTTCGGGCTGCTACTGGGAAATTCATGAGATCCAGATCCAGATGATAAAACCCGATAAAACCTTGCTCGATCCGGGAATCGAACCCAGGACCTCATGCTCAGCAGTAGCGCTTGCGACCATTAACCTAACGAGGCAGTCAAATCATTATTTAACTGGCCTTGTGTTGTTAATAAAGGCACCTGAAAATGCTCAGTTTTTTTTAATATTCGTCTGTTTTTCACGTCCCTAAAATATTTCTTCGACACATATTTAATCTCGAAATATATAATTTTCATTCTTTATTAACAGTCTCAAGAAAATATCTCAATGCCTTCGATCACTAGATCTTATTCAATAAGTGTTTGAAAATATGAGAACTGATTTCTTTAATGACTTACTTACTACATTGTTTTTGATTACGATATTAAAGAATAAAATTAATAGAAAGGCCATGTCTAGCTGCGCTCCGTGGTTTCACCCGTATAAGTCTCGATCCCGTGGCAGTATCGGGATAAAAAGTATCCTATGTCCTAATCCTAACCCAAATCATGGTCTACATATGAACCAAATCATGGTCTACATATGAGCCAAATTTCATCCAAATCCGTTTACCTTTTTAGCGTGAAATCATAACAAACAAACAAACTAACTTTCGCATTTATAATATTAGTTATTATATTTAAATGGGTTTCTTTAGTGCTTGTGGTCTCATAATAAATACAATTAAATAATTAGGTAGGTAAATGTTTTCTTGTAAAATTAATGGAAATAATTAATAAAATAAAACCGAAATACAGGGTTGTCGCTTTACTAGGGAAATAATAAGAAACCTATAATTGCTATTCGAGAAGTACTTATAGCTTTACAATAAAATGATGATGGGTCCTTTGATGATTCTATGGTGTAATTTATTCCTTGTTAAACTGTTAAACAAGATTCTTGTCCTTCAATCGTGATTGTCAAACTTCCAAAACTGGAAAATAGCCGGAAAATATAAAATAGATCAAAGAATAGCCTTGTGAAGTTCAACCCCAGTAGGTTTTTCAATACAAACATTGTTTTCGGCAGATTTCACGAGGCTTCCATTTCACAGACCCTCATCGGGCACAACGTTTGTCAAGAATCAGCCGAGAGCAAAATTTCTTGACAAATTGAATGTGCAGTATTTTAGAATTTTAAAATTCCTAAATAAAACTGATAATTATATGGCACAGAAAACGAATTTTAAAAACGTTTAGATAATGATGAAAGTTTTTTCACCCACAATTATTTGAACATCTCGTTTAGCTTGCTATACAACTCGGCACAAATTAAATAGTACAAAAGAAAAGGACGCTCTACCATCCCGTTTGAATAAAGTCGTTAAGGATTATCCGGTTTTTTGTTCCAGCGGGTAGAAATTGAAAAACCCAGTCGTAGGTACCAATACTGCCGGTAGTCTAAGGGCCGTGTCTCGTTTTTAAAAATTTAAAAATATAGCACTTGGTTTCTATACAATATTTTTTTAATTAAAATGATTGATGACATTTTGCTATACAATCTCAACGATCGATCGTTATAGTCCCTCCTGTATCCTGAATTCTGGCTTTTACATACAAAGCCACCACAACTTGGATTGGCCAAGAGACCGATATGGATTGATTGTGTGATATATGGCTTGAAAGGGGGTGATTCTGAGTACTGAGATGATTGCTGCTAGATGTATGGAGGAAAAATATTTTCTGCGCCGAACTCCAATAAATTGGGATAAACGCAAGAAGATGATGATGATGATGATTCAGATGAGGTCAAGAAAAAGTCGGCTAGAGCTCTGGTTTTGCAGTAGCCGCTGCGATTCATCATGATAATAACATGTTAATACCAGTCTATTATGGTCCCTATCCAGGTCAAAGGCCTCTTCGCCTATAGAGAAAGCACGAGCATTGATCACCACGTTTGCTCAAGACAGGTTGGCGATTCCAGACCTATATTAACTATAGGTCCAGTTTCCCCTGTTTTTTTTTTAGGTGGGACATCATCAAATTACTTCTCCTGTCAGACTCTAAGACCCACCCTTCGGTTGTCTTTACGTTGCCACGGGGCCGCGGTATCCCTTTCGGACTTTTCCGCAACAGGCATCGGTCCCATCGGACCCCCATTCACTCGCTGACATCTCTTAGAGGCGCGCGTGGAACACAACGCACCGTTGACCCGGGCCTGGTCCTTACCGGACGGCGATTTACCCATTTCTCACCGTCCGCAAGCCCACGCCTACAGTGGCCGGGAATCGGCCTGCGATTCCCGACGCCCAGGGTGTCTGCTCCTGCGGCGGCTAAGGCCGTGAGGGCGCGAATTTTGCCTCTGCCTCACGAGTTCCGCCTCCTCCTTTGCGAGCATTATTGCTTCGCAGAAGGAGGTGACGGCCTCCCATGCCCTCTCGTTCCGTACCATGCCCTGGACCAGGGCCGGACGCGAGAGATTCCCGCCACCGATTGCCTCCACGAGGACACGGCGATGCTCTGCCCAAGCCGGGCAGACCTCCACCGTATGCTCCACCGTGTCCTCCGGGCGATCCACGCAGTGATGACACCCGGGCGTTTCCTCCCGCCTGATACGGAACAGGAACCTCCCGAAACAACCGTGTCCAGTGAGGACCTGCGTCAGGTGGAAGATGAGGACGCCGTGGCGCCTCTCTCGCCACTCCTCAAAGAGGGGACTTATTGCCGTAATAGTGGCGTAAGTCCAGTTTCCCTTACGATGTTTTTCCTTCACCGATGTCAGTAATGTCCAAAATACATTCAGAAAGTACGAATTGAAAACGTCAGATTAGTATTTCCCCGGATTTGATCCTAATGACCCGGAAATGAAAAGCCGATTATATATAACTTAATAATATGTCATAATAATGTTTGTGTAATAATAATATGTGTTTATGTGTGTGTGTAAGCTTTAATAGTCCTGACAGAGATAATGGAAACGTCCCAGTTTATATAGCGGACTGACCACTAATGATCTTAAATAACTGGATCGGTATGGCATTGCTTATGGTATTTCGATATCCAGCAGCAAATACGGCCTAAAGGACTTGAAACTTGATAAACATTTAAATTAGATGAAAAGTTCATTTGGACAGCTTTGTGTGGGAGTTGGTTGGTTGGTGATTAAGAAATATGCCAATGCCAAATGCAAGTTCTTCAAGTTTGCAGAAAAGATCAAAATCCATCCGAGTGATTTTTTGTAATTATCGAATGATGATAGAGCAAATTTTGTATATATCTCACAGTTTCCTTGAACTTCAACATTGTTCAAATCTTCTACATAATATAGAAATGATACAGTACCTCAACTAAGCCCTTTTTACAGCTTCTATTTAGCGTTTTAAAGTAATGACGTTTAATAAGTGCCCATGTGGGTACATGGGCACGTATGAAACGTCATTACTTTTTCGTAGCCGATTGTCCAAATGAAATGAAAGAGAGACCTGCTAATGTGAAGGCATTTATTAAGGAATTCAGATTTTTGCGATGAAATGAGCAGCCTTGCGTGAGATCCCGTCGTTACTTCACACGCTGCTGTAAAACTCCTTTTTGTTGATCTTTTATTTAAAAAAATTCTGTCCCTGTATTATATATAGATAGTTCAACTCATCTGTGCGCGCAGCGCTATGTGTGCGTGCGTTGTAATTATACAGCTTTGATTTGTGTGGCAGTGACGCGGCAGTCGTCGTCCGAGCGCAACACAAATTAAAGCTGTATACATATGAGTTGAACTATCTGTAATAACATTTTGAAAGATAATAATATATTTGTTTCTTCTTTGATTTCTAAATTTCATAACGAATATTTTTTTCCCTTCAATCAAAAACCTTGAATTCGTATTGATCGATCTGCATCATGATGGAGTGGTAAGCACCACCAGCAAGGTGACTGACACGCAATTAGATATTTTTGCTGACTCCACAAGACTGATTAAAGGTGCCTACTCTTATCATGGTTAGGAAAAATGCTCTTTTGAATAGTGTAAATTGTTCATGAAAACCTCCTTTATTTTTGGCTGCAGATCAGATATAAATGCCTTTCTAAAGTTGTAGCTAACCTATTCTTTTTCATGATCGTTGGTAATAAGGCTGTGGTGGCTCAGTGGTAAAGGCCGCGACTTTCAAGTTGTAGGTCGTAGGTTTGAGCAGCTGACAGGTGCTTTACTAGTGTAAATTATTTCATCACCACTGCTCTCAAAAATGGTTAAGGAAAACATCGTGAGGAAATGTATGTCGTACTCGTAGAACCAAAAAAATCGAAGAAATGTGACATCTACTAACCCGCACTGGGCCCGCGTGGTAGATTACGGCCTTCCCTCTCCATCTCACAGAGAGGAGGCCTGTGTCTCAGTAGTGGGAACATTAAAGGCTGATAATGCATCGTTGATATCCTGTTTGCAAGCGCGACTGCTGACCATCCTGGGTTCGATTCTCCGGATCGATTATTGGGTTTTTCCATTAGGAATTTCACAGTAGCAGCTCGGAGTTTGGAAGTTGGTGCTGCAATCGGTGGCGGTGATCTCTTGCATCCGGCCATGGTACGGAGCGAGAGGGCATAGGAAGCCGTCACCTCCTTTTGCGAAGCAGTAATGCTCGCAAAGAAAGAGGCGGAATGCGTGAGGGAGAGACAAACTTCGCGCCAGTCATCGCAGGAGACGTCCTGAGCGTCGGGAATCCCAGGCCGATTCTCGACCATTGTAGACGGGGACTTGCGGACGGTGAGCAATGGGTAGCTGGCCGTCCGATAAGGACCAGGCGCGTTGAACTCCACGCGCGCCTCAAAGAGATGCCAGCACAATTGACGGGTTCCGCTAGGGCAGATGCCTGCCAGGGTTGCGGGAAAGTCCGAAAGGATCACCGTGGTGCCTGGCAACACACAGGCAACTGAAGGAACACGGGTGGGTTTTAGTCAGTAAGAGTCTGACACGAAGAGCAGAGAGAAGTTATTTGATAATTTAAAACCAAAAAATAAAACTGTCGTTCCTGCGCCTGATCTTTCTACGGTCAGTCGGAGTAAAGGGAAAGAGAGTGCACCTGTGCTTGCGCACACACTTGTATACTATAATATCTTCAGCGTACTTGGCTCTGTTGAAATTGGCCATTGTGACCGAAATTCGATGAGACGATTCTTTTTATGATTACATAAACAATGATTGCGCAACCTTATTGCCATGATTTATGACCCCTGATAGGGTACCGACCACGATTATCGAGTGTCAATAACGAATGTTCCCGTTCTAATGCCCACTTGAGCTTACACAAAACCCCTACCTTTTATAAGGTTTCGTTCAATCACAATAAAATGGACGTGACATTTCACAATTTGACGAGAAAGCAAGAAGCATAGAGAACATTAAAGTGGGTTTTTTTTTTGAGGATTCCGTTTTAAATTGCACAGAGCCGTAAACGTAACGCGGACAATGTCCTTTGTAATTTGCATTTACGTGAGCACTTTTTAGGTATAACTGACATATTTTTTTATTCGACTGGACTGCGTTTAGTCTGGTGTGAAAAGGGCGTTAGTAAGATTCATTTCTTGCTCTTGTATTAGCGTAGCGACACAGACCTGCGGAAAATTATGCGACGAAATTTCCGCCTGTTTATCTTTTCTATGATTATTACGTGACTTAATTTCCGGTTGTTATCTTTTCTATGAAAATTACGCTACGAAATTTCCGCTTGTTAATCTTTTCTATGAAAATTACGCTACGTAATTTCGGTCCGATGTGTGTCCTAAGTAATTTCAAAAGTATAGCAGGCGTAAAACTTACTACCAGACGGATAAAAACGGATAAAATTTAATTGTCTTAGTTTAAGTATTACCGTACTCGTAGGTAGTAGACAGGGTTTCACTTTAAGCTTTATTAGTTTCCAATACCTACGAGAAAATATTTTAACAAGCTTTACTATTAATCCGTGTGGGTGAGACTCATGTGTCGTGTTTTTCCTGATTTTTAGGTTTCATGTACAAGGAGTTCTTAAATATTAAATCTTCCTACAAGATCAATTCCGAAATCCTGCATACTATATTTACACCTAACCTTTATGTTATATTATACGCAGAGATTAGGCGTTAAAACCCAATGGAAATTTTATTCGTAATCCTGGGTTTAATGACCCGTTTTTAGGATACTGAAACACGTAAAACAGAAATTGCCTAACAACAGTTGTAAATGTGAACTCATCGGTCTTACACACGGCATTTTACTGCAGTTTATTTTTTAGTAAATTCCTACAATGCTAGCATTATAGATACATGCAAGCAGTATAGTATAGCCTAGTGGTGTGACCGTCAGACTGACAAGTCGTAGGTCTCAAGTTCGAACCCAAGGCACGCACCTCTGACTTTTCGGATTCATGTGCGTATTATATAATTATCTCTTGCTCAAAAAACGGTGAAGGAAAACATCGTGAGGAAACCGGGCATGCCTGAGAGATATTTCTCGACGGCATGTGAAGCCAAGTCAGAGGCCCATGGGTGGCTTTAAAACTCTGACACCAGGTTGGTTTACTAACCACACGAAAAAAAAAAAATAGATACATATCTAGGTCCTACTACACTGGAATGGTTGACTGGTAATCCCAGGATTACAAGCCATACCGTCGCACGTTTTACAGCATACTCGTACGTTTTAACCAAATCCGTATCGAACAGGGATGCTGCCCTGTGATCATAGCATTATACTGCAAAAAAACTGCAGTACAATGCCGTATGCCCGTAGGTATAATACGTGTCAAACTTGATGGCGGCTCTGAAGTGAGCTACTCGTTGTCTACAATATAAAGCTCGGACCGACTGGAGCTAAGCACAGGAGTTCGTCGATGGCTGTCAAGGAGTGAACACGTTTAGAAACTGTCGTGTATTCCGTATAGTTGTGTCGTGTACATGATGCCTATCTGCCGGATACCTGCCGTGTACAGTGTGTGATTGATTTGATACTAAATTATAATTTGATCTGAACTGTAAACGGTTTGTCTATTGTACAATCACCCACAGTACCCCACAGTAGTTAAAATACGGCTGGTAATAACGAAAGAGACATATATCCTCCTCCGTTATACATATTTATATTTGCTAAGAAAATGTGAGCGTAGAGTCTATATGTATACATATAGTCTACGCTCACATTTGCTTCTTAGTTCATAATAATAGTAGGTACCTGTGTTCCTATCCTATGAATATGAACCTTCTGCTTTCCACCTGTTGAATTCCGAAGCGACCACGAAATTGAGTTGATTTATATGTACATATTAACAAGTCGGTTCTAGGTGGAAATTCCATGTTACGCCTCATCACGACATATCATTGTTGGCTTTAGATTGATGTTAGCATCCAGAGGAACAGATAGGCAAGTTTCTCCGAATTGTTGTAACCTCAACTGAACTTTACAACGTAGTTTCTCGGTCATTTTTCCAGTCTTATGATTTATTCGATACGATTTTTTCTCTTACAAACAACAACTTATAGTTTAATAAATTATGATTAATTTAACTAGGGAAGCTATATATAATGTTAACTTTAGGTAATTTAAACCATGTTAATTTACGTGTACAATTTTGCTTTGACAGGGGATCACGAGCTTCGGCGACGGTTGCGGCAAGCGTGGCAAATACGGAATTTACACTCGGACCGCGGGCTATGTGTCGTGGATGCACGACGTTATGAGCAACAAGTATTTTGATTGAAACCGCAAAAGGTTTGACGAGACCTTTCACCCCGAGGGTAAAAACCTGTGGTTTGCCCGACCCATTCGTGATATGCGTTACCTTAAATGGGAATTTATGTTTTGCTGCCACTGTGTGATCGATATAAAATAAAGTGTTCCCGTTTCAACACAGCCGGATAGACACTATTCACCAGATAATTAAAAAACTGTGTAAAATTATTACTGAGAAAATTCAACCGGAACTCATCCGGACGAAGTAAAAGAGCCTTTCGCTATTACTACGGAGGTACTTATGTAGGTACTAAGTATTTTTCGTGCGTATAAAATATGTTTTTAATCTGGTGATATACCCGTCTAATATTTTTAATCTGTCTTCTGACTGGGCGGGTTTTGTTCTGTAAAAGCCAGAAATATGTTCGAATAATCTGAGGGCAGATTGGAAAATTTACATAAAAGGATATTCATTATTTTTCTCAGTATTCATTCCACGTTATTACTTGTAAACAACGTGTTAAAATTAATACAAATACCTATTAACTACACATTGCTTTCATGTACAAAATTCAGATTATTTGAACGAGAAAAATTAAAGTTGTATGAGCTTATTATGTGTAGCCGTGCTGAACAGATTAGCGAGTCAACGGTCCTCACTCGTCGAGGCTTTTAACCACAGTTAAATAATTTTGTCTCTGGAATAAAACCAACCACTGCGCTATTCTGCCTAATCAAGGTGACATTCCTTATAATTAACTTTTTCAGCATCAGGCCTTTTTTTTTTTTTTTTTGGGTGGGAAATCATCCAATGACGTCTCCCGCTCTGGGTGGAGCGGGAGGGCGTGTCAGACTCTTACTGACTAAAACCCACCCGTGTTCCTTCTCTTGCCTGTGCAATGCCAGGGGGCCACGGTATCCCTTTCGGACTTTCCCGCAACCCCGGCAGGCAATGGTCTCATCGGACCCCTTCACTCGCTGACACTCTTTGAGGCGCGCGTGGAACACAACGCGCCGTCGACCCGGGCCTGGTCCTTACCGGACGGCGAGCTTTCAGCATCAGGCCTGTAAAGTATTTCCTTAATAGGTATGAGGAGCTGACGGAAATTACTTTTCAATCATTATTTCGTATTCACAATTTAAGCTGAAAGGTTTTTGTCGTCATTAAAACTGATTATTGTATCGACAGCCACATCATTATCTCTCTCATTTAATTGTCGAACGATATGATATCGAGTTTAAAGTGTGAGTATATTTTAATTAGTACCTTCTTTGAAAATTAGAGAAGTGGTGATGAATGAGTACGGATTGAACCCTCTGATGTCATGGTAACCCAAACAATAGTTATCGTTACGAAATACCCAGCCTTTATTAATATTACACAAAATTACAATGTTTATACTAACCTGAGTTTGTAAACAATTTACAGCACTGTTTACATTTAAGTTCTTAAGAAGTTTGCGAAAGAAGAGGAATAATTGAATTATTCATTGTTCTCTTTTCGATATAATATGTAAATTCAAGATTAATTTGAATTTTGTTCACAATTTTATTAGAATTTAAAATCACTTTGTGTGAGCACTTTGCGAAACTTTTGTTTTGAACATTGTATTTTGTTTTAATCTAAGTAAATATTAGGTAAAATGATAAATAAAGTCTCTCTAAGTTTTGTATAGCGTTGTTTGATTTACCACCTTCTACGATACGGTCTGGTACCAAAATATAATGATGTTATCAGCTGTAAGGTACTTACGAGAGTCGCAACAGAGTTCAATAGTCTGTGTTAGTGTAAAAACCTACTTGATATCTTCCTTATATAGGATTCGATGTCCTTCATTTCTGTCTTGAATAGGCAATGCTAAAGATTTGGGGTAAATCTGAAATCTATAGTAGGTATTACCTAAGTTTACTACAAAGGAGTTTAAACTTTTACTCATAACAATGATGTGGTTTCAAGTTCGTATTATAATAGGATTTTGTTTGAAAAGGTACTTATCTTTTATTGCCTTATTTACCAGTCCTACTCAGGTAAATTAAAGATTTATTTTTGAAAAATAATTTAATACTTATTACAAAAACACCAATCGGTAAGTAAAACAATATTAAAAAGACAATTACGAAAGCAATAATAATAGAAAGTTTAAAAATAGAATTACAAGAAAAAAAAACAAATACTATTTAAAAAAATAACAATATTAAAAATAAAATCATAACAAATTATATGTCGAGGGTGAAGGTGTCCACGTAATCGTTCTCTCTAGCGACGTCGAATATCCAGGGGACAAGGCGCCAAGTACCTGTGTACTGGGCGCACTGATCACCCCAAGGACGCCTTTCTTCCTGCAAATGAAGCAATTTTTGTTATTTTTAGCGTCATAAAAAATTAGGGGGTTTTTATTACAATGATAGCCGAATAAATTAAATCAGTCCTGAAAAACCAATTCATAACAAGATTAAAAAGATCATCCCCTACTGAAAAAATACACTCTTTAGCGCATTTTACAGAAGAGCACACTGTTACACAATGTACCACTTAACTATGGTGAGGGTAACGTTTGTGGAAAACAAAATGATACTGGATTTTTGCATTATTCCCGGTTAAGTCGTTTAGTTTCATCTGATAAGGGCGAGTGACACTGTCAATACAAAGACAGGGGGAAATCAGAATATGAAAACCCTATTCTGACTTTATCATTAGCCACGGGACATGTCAAGACAAAGGAGTAATTGTCGCCTCGGTTAGTCTAATGGTCGCAAGCGCTACTGCTGAGCATGAGGTCCTGGATTCAATTACCAGGTCAAGCAGAGTATTATTGGGTTTTTCTAACAGCAATTTTTCAGGAGCAGTCTGGATTGCCCGGTTGAGGGCAATAGGCTCCCCCGCTACTACATGGGATATAAACATAACTGTCGAAAAATGGGCGTACTATAGGTACCTACACCTCTGCCTAATTATTCATTATTCTGCATTATTAATTTATTATACATAAAACAGAAAGTATTTTAATCAAAAACGTATACTAAAAAATCAATAATTAAATTATCTTTAAAATGGTAATGGTTTCAGAAAAATACAAATGACAGATTTTGCGTGATTCTCATCGTCTCATCGTTTTTTATCCGCGTTAGACATAATTGTACAAATTAATTTCACTATGTAGGTAATATAATATTAGTAAGAAAATCCTCTAATATAACATATATTTTTTCCAAATCACTAACACTAGGTACTCGTTTCGACGTGATTTTCTGTCTAAAATAATTAAAAGTCTATTATCGTCGACTCAACATCACGCTACGACCCTTAGGAGCTGAGCCTCTGTGTGGTTCTTTTCTCAAAAGACCATTTCAGGCTAATCTACATGGTCCTCATATGGCCTGACCAAGATTATGTCTGGACCTTAAAAGAGACCTCTGAGTTTGTTTCGGCCTTTCTTCTCAGAGTAGTCAGATAGGAAACGCCGAACTCATCTAGCTAATTTTTAATTATTTTTTTTAAGTTCACGTGTAAAGGTGATTCCAATATCCTATTTACAGAATAAACAAATTAATTTCATCAGCAAAAAAAAAAAGTCGGAGGGAACTCTAAGCGAAAACAAAGTAATAGCGGCGGGCGATGCGACGCGATGGGACGGAGGCCGATGGAGTTTTATAAAAAAGTGGCTGTTTTTTTAGTAGGTACGAGCTTTTGATTATGTCTGAAAATATCCCACGGGAACGTACTACAGGGATTATATACCTAATAGCCAAGGAAAAGGTCATTGACTCCTACCGCTGCGCCCGCGTAGTCAACCATAATTATTTTGTTACGCGTAATTTTGAATCTATGATGTATTTTAAAGTTTTCAGTCAAGGCATATTTTAATTAAAATTAAATGCCCAATTTAAAAAACATAGTTTATTGGATAAATATAATACCGGTCAAAATTGCTTCGGAAATAACAATGAAATAATTATTAAATTCTGAAAGATAAAAATGGTCACTGTAGGTCATCCTTAGAAGATAGACATAAGACGTATGCTATCGCGGACTTTTTTGTTGAAATTTTTAAGATCTACAATTCTGTACAACATTTTGACAGACGCGGGGGGGGGGGGGGGGGGGATTTTGTTTTATAATAAGTAAGGATAAGGATAGTCGCGGGGGTGGGTTGAATTCGAGAACGGTTGCATGAAACAATATTAAAATGTTGCCGCCGGCCGTGAATGAAAAGTCATTCTCCGCAATTCCCAGGTGAAATTACACCGAGAAAAACATTTAATTTATCAAATGAAAATGAATTCAACTTCTCGCACCACTACGTACTTATCACACTACTTTTTACCCTGATCTCGGTGAGATTGAAATTATTTGAGTAGGTTCAGTCAACACAAAACAAATAAGTAATTAAGCATGCAGCCAAGTATGACTTTTGATCCATGTTGTGCGTGTGAAATTCAAATTCAAAAGTCATTTATTCAAACTAGGTTGAGAATCAGCACTTTTCGAACGTCAAAATTACATAAGACAGTCCCCCAAAACGCCCACCCTTCACCACTTCCTAGTGCTTTTGCTGGGAAGAAGAAGTGGCGCAACAAACTCCCCAGCAGCACAGCTGTCTGTTCAGTTAGGAAAAAATGATTCTATTTAATAGTGTGCAAGATAATTTACATTACGCAAAACATAATTTAAATTAATAGCCATATGACAGCTAGCACACGCCAATATGCCTACCAAAAACATCGAGAACTATACTCTAGCAGAAATAAAAATAACTAAACGTAAACAATATCTAAAAAGTCTCCAGGCATAAAGGGCGTGCCCGCTTACATATAGGTATAACCTGGCTGTAACTAGAAGTTATAATTGATAAACTAGGACCATCGAGGTAAAATAAATAATTGTCGACGTCGCTAGCTAACCACATATTGCAACACAACTCATAAAAAAACATTGTGAGTAGATTATGTCAACAATGAAAATAAGTCTTCGTTATAGCAGGTCTGAGGGCGCCTTATGTTTAAAAAATATATGAACTGCCTAGTAGCATTGTAGTGAACGTATTTGTTTAAATCCATCAATGTAAATGCCTTTTCTTTTGGGGATAGCCAGAAACTACAGAACGATTGCGTACGATACGATTCTTATTTTATTCACAGGTTGGTAGTAGTACCTACGGTCTACGGACCTACAATTTTTTTAGGGACATCCCCCTTTAATGACAGACTATTATCCTTCTTCGATGTAAATATAACCCGTGCCATTAAAGAAACGAATCGAAAATGGCGATCGTACCTTTTCTCTCGCTCGCTATACTGTGCGAGTGATAAACCCTTTTGTTTGGCCGCCATTTTTTATTTGTTTCTTATGATGTGCTTTGAGACAAGTTGAGGGTGTCCCTGCTGAAATACTGAAAATCTTCCAGTACTGGTATGCCAATCAATAGAATCAGGTAAAGTGATCTAACACTCTCTCTTCATCCTCCAAGCTTTTCAATCTGTATATTGATGGCCTCATCACTGAGCTCAATGAGTATTGGATGTCGAGTAAATGGCAACTACGCAGACGATATGGTGCTGCTGCCTGGACCCAACTGCTGGGTCAATTAGTGAAGCTGCCTCACACGGACTGATTTTTAATGTCACCAAGAGTGTATATAATGATCTTTAAGGCCGCTGGTAGGTGACCGGACTCTGTCCCGGAAATAATAAGGCTGAATGGGCTCCCGTTAAACAGAATGTCTAGATTTAAGTATCTCGGGTATTTCATCACCGACGACCTTAGAGATGATATGAACATTGAGAGGAACCGTAGGACACTAGCTGTCAGAGGCAACATGTTGACCCCTAGATTTGCTCGGTGCTCTGACGAAGTAAAAATTACTCTTTTCAAGACCTACTGTCAGAGCTTTTTTTTTTTTTTTGCTGGAGACCCTGCGCGTACAATATAATAATGCTTTCAGGATGTTGGTGCGACTGGCCCGTTTCTGCAGCGCCTTGCGAAGGCTGCTCAGGTAGGAAACATGTTTTCTTGTCTGGTCGTCCTCTGCGTGGAGTGCAAATTATTAAAATTAAATATTTTAAATCAATCACTCAAAAACTTATTAAAAAAAGATGGACTCCGCGCCACGCATAATGAAAGTGAAGCACAGTAAGTATGCCGGACCCTTTGTACAAACACGCCTCACGCACACATTTACATCATAGTATGCCGACCGGCCACCATTACGTGAAAGACGGGCCGCCTACTCAAATCACGCACACATAGATCGGTAGGGTGCTTCACTTTCGATATGCGTGGCGCGGAGTCCATATTTTTTTATAAGTCTATGCATTCAGTACTATTAACTCTAGAATATAAGTTGTTTTGTAATACTAACACAATATGGGTCATTGTTATCCAAAATAAATTAATTTTAATTAATTTAATGGCGCGGGTTGGAGATGTATATTTCTTGCCTGCATTACCACTTTGTCGACTGTACACAATTTGGCATTCCGCTTCTACCAAATAAACAGCAAGATCATGGCAGTGATTAGTTCAGAAAACTTGGCTGCGGCCCGTCGTCGGTTTGTCGTCAAAATAGCTAACCGAGCTGGCTTTGGAGACCTATTGTCTAGGTAATATAGTGTAAAGTAACACTGTAGTGCTTGGAGTTCTAAATAACAACAGTTACGTAGTTAAATATGAATAGTGTTATGTCATGTAATGTAGGAAGTGAAACTTCGAATGTGTGTTAACGTACCTTACGTACCTATGCTACACATTTATACCGACAAGATAATTTTTAGGGTTCTGTACGTTCGAATGTAAAAACGGAACTCCTATAGGATCACTCTTGTGTCTGTCTGTCTGTCCGTCTGTCACAGCCAATTTGCTCCGAATCTAATGGACCGATTAAGTTGAAAGGAGACAATTTTTTTTGGGCCCACTGGTAATTGATAACGTATATCAATCATATTTAACATAAAAAGTAACCATCTTATTATATTAAACTGACCAAAAACTATACAAAAATCTAACCGGAATCATGAAATAATAATAAAAATGTGATAAGACAAAAAGTACGTGTTGAGGGGTGTTTTGGCGTTTACTTAATATGAAAACGCGCGGTGCGCGGTGGTAGTAGTATCGGCTTTAAATATGTAAAAAGCTATGAAAGGAACCGTAAACTTGTTTTTAAATGCTGTTTTAAAAGGCTATCGCAAATATCGCGTAACGTGGTTTAAAAATCACCGTGGAACGAAACGTAGAAAAAGTCTGTTGTTTTACATGACAGTTGACACTGACAGATGACAGACAACTTAATTCTTATTTCTTTCCGTTTCTTTAAAGTTGCGTGAAAGTGTTTCTTCGGTTCTTTTCGTATTTTTATCTGAAAGATTTTTGAAAATGGCATCTGTAGTCAAGGCACACGAGTAGAAAAAGTTATTATATTTATATAGATACTAGTTTACACCACCCCATCAATTTCTAACACTAGGGCTGCTCTTGCTGGATATTGTTGTAATTTTTTAGTAGGCAGACGCACTGTAGGCAGCTGTTTTTATCTTGGGCACGGCATCAAAGTAAGGTTGAGCCACCTGCATTTTGTTTAGATGAAATACTTCTTTTAAGATATGACTTTGAAAATAATGATAATTAACAGTACCTATTTAATCAATACTTTTTGTTACGTATATATAGTGTTTTTTTTCTCCTTACACAACCAGTTTAGAACATTATATTATAAGTAGATACATCTAATCCATTTTCGTGAATCAGTCTATCAAATCCTGAAAATCTTATCAAAATCTATCAAGTACAGACATGACATAGTTTTTAAACTATTAATTTATTGAACAGTGCACTATTTCAACTTTAAATACCAATGACAGAATTCCGGTTTCATAAAGATTTGCTAATATTACCACTGTCATCTAGAGATTAAAAGGATTAAACCAACTTGAATTTAATTACTATACGCCACAATATGTGTGGTGGGCTCAATCCCCAAACAAAAAAAAAAATGACTCTTTTGGTACACATATGAATTTCTGTGACCCAAACACGGAAGTTTAACGTATATTATGTCGTGGCCAGATCTTAGAATTGATCATTTAATGAAATGAACATCGACTGCTGGTCACATCTATGATGTGGCCTGGCCAGATCATTGAATACTCAACGTTTGCGAAATGGCCATTTAAACGCACTACTTCACGATGTGGCTAACGGCTAAACATTAGTGAGCATATCGTAAAATAGTTAGACTACCCACCGGTAGAGGCGTTGATGTCGCTTTGGTTTTGTTGTGCATCATGGCGGCGGCATACAACAAATCTAATAAAGTAGGATGACCACGCAAAAAAGTGGGATCCCTTCTTTTTGCATAATGTTCACTTTTCTAATATACTTTGGCATTACAGTTTTGGCATAATTTGTTTTGCCATAATAATACTATGCCATTTTTTTTTTTGGAATACAGTTTATGTTGGCATAATCATCTTGAAGGCTAATTTGTTTTGGCATAAATTTAACTCACATAATGTTACTAGGCATAATGACTATTTAGCATAATAGTAGTTAGGCATACAATTAAATAAAAGTATTAATATTAATTTATTATTAGTATTCCCTTCCCATTTATTATTAATCAATCTGTATATTACTTGAAGGTGCAAATAAACTATTTTTATTTTATTTTTTTATTTGCTACTTTTATTTTAATATTACCTATATTATTTAAAAAAAAAAACCATATTAAAAACATTATTATTATATAATAATATAAAATAAATTATTAATGTTGTCACAACAAAATTAATATTTATTTAACTAACTTAACTGTGTATTTTATTTCAGGTGTATATTTTTAGCAATAGGGATGATGACTAAAAAAATGTTTTGTGTCCGTAATGTAGATTATGAAAAAATAACGCACACGTATTTTTTCTTTTTTTACGTTATCAAAAGATTACGGCGATACATTGAGTTATAATGTGCCATGACGTCACTTGTATGTAGATTTTATCCATACTTGTGACGTATCAACCCCCACTCCCGAACTTTAATGCGTTGTATCTAAGTCATTTTTCATTAATATGATAAAGCAAAAAATACGTGTCTAATATTTTATTAATATCTGACTGACGGACTAAATAGAATTTCTTTTTTTTGACCCAGGCATCATCCCTATTGCTTGTAAAAATACTAATTTCGAAGCATACTCATTTTATTTACCAATATTTTTTTCTAGCCTACCTATTGTGTTTGTGCGTGTATTTTTTCTTTTCTGTTGGATACGCTTCTGTATAATTTTGTGTTCTGGGTATATAGAAAATATACCCAGAACACAAAATCATACAGAAGCGTGACATAATAGATTTGGCCATTTTGTAGGAAAACACCATGCTGGATTTTATTATTTGGCAAAAAAAAAGTGTTGATGAAATAAACACCAAACTATAGAAAAAGAAAAACTTGATGTCGAAACATCACCAATACCAACAGAAAAGAAAAAATACACGCACAAACACAATTTGTTAATTGATGTGTACTCCAGACTTTGGGTGGAAATTGAGGTGGTGAACTTGTAGTGCCCCAGACATAATTTTGATTAAAACATGTTTCTGTAACAATTAAAAAATATTGGTGTTAAAAAAAAAAAACTGTTCTCAATTCAATACTTTTAAGATAGCTTAACGTTTATTTACAGCGACGATTTTTGGTAAAATTCAATTTTTAACCCTATATTAGAATTAAAGTATTGCCTTAAAAATTCAATAGGCATACCTATTACAACACCTACCTACCTACCTACCAACATACCTACCTACAACATACTTACCTATTAACATATTGTGCTACAAAAGTTGGTGACAGAAACGAATCGCTGGATAACCGACCCCACGTAGTCTTATCTGCCCTACCCCTAGAGTAAGTAGTATAATTTAAAATCGCGTAGGCGCGGAGGGGCGTGGCGGCCCGCGAGCTGAGGAGCAGCCAAGCATGCTGGCTAAGCATGGTGTATGCTTGCTTGCATGCTGCATGGTTGCTTGCATGAATGGTGTATGTAAAAATAAAAAAAACAATCTACCTACAATGTAAAGTGCCTACAAATTTCATTAGAGCATTATTGTATAAAAATGTGTATTAGTGTCTAACATTTTAGAAGTCATAATTATGCTTCTTTGTTATGCCTTTATAAAGTATGTTTTAATACCATTATGCGTAAATGAATTTATGCTTCAGAATGATATGCTTAATCATTATTATGATTAGAGATTTTATGCTTAAAAAAATATGCGTAAGCTGATAAGCGAATATTATGCGAAATTTAAAAATTCAAAAGTCAATTATAATAACTAGGCTGAGAATCAGCACTTTTCGAAGGTCAAAATTATATAAGACAGTCCCCCAAAACGCCCACCCTTCACCACTTCCTAGTGCTTTTGCTGGGAAGAAGAAGTGGCGCAACAGACTCCCCAGCAGCACAGCTGCCTGTTCAGTTAGAAAAAAAAAGATACAGCTTACACTTACATATAGCTGTAACTAGAAGTTATAATTGATAAACTAGGACTATAGAGGTAAAATAAATAATTGTCGACATCGCTAGGTAACCACCATATTTCAATACAACTCAAAAAACATTGTAATGAGTAGATAATGTCAACAATAAATTAAAATAAATTGACTTATAAAGTAAAATTATAAACAATTATATAAACTCATTTATCCTGTCAGTAGGTAAACTAATTCTGGAGAAAGAACATTTAAACATTGTCTTGAGTTAATCACAGCGACCAACTATTCTTATCATTTTAAGTAGTCGTTGATAGAATAGTATGCCTTTGAACAAAGGTTGAATTTTACTTTAGTTTTAAACGCATTAAAAGGCAAATCTAGCAAAGAAGAGGGTAGCTTGGTACAAAAGGTTATACCAAGCCCAATAAATGAGTAAAAGCAATACGGCGCAGTTGGCTCTGTTTGCAGACGATACGGCCATATATTGCAGGGGCCGGTCGCAGACCCACATCCACCTTTTCCTACAACGGGCTGTCAATAACCTTGGCGCCTGGTTTAAGAAATGGAGAATTGAGGTGAACCCCGACAAGTCAGGCGGTTTTATTTATTAAACCGCGATCTAGACCCCCTCACATTCCCCGACCACTCACCTTGTTAGGCAAGCCTATCCCCTGGGAGAAGCGAGCCAAGTACTTGGGAGTCATCCTCGACCACTATCTCAACTTTTCAGAGCACATAAAGTCTGTTCGCTCGCGGGCCGCCTTCGCTCTCAGTAGATTATACTACATCGTTAATGCACGCAGCAAGTTGTCACTCAAGTGCAAATTGCGCATCTACACAGCGTGCATCCGCCCCAACATGACCTATGCGGGTGCTGTCTTTGCACACACATCCCCCAGAAATATCCATAGGATACAGGTGATCCAAAACAGATTCCTCAGAAGAGCCACGGGCGCTCCCTGGTATGTCAGAAATATTAACCTCCACCTCGACCTTAAAATCCCCACAATCCATCAGTTCCTAAAACGCATGTCCAAGCGTCACTTTGATTCCGCCGCCAATCACCGCAACCCTCTGGTTGTTGAAGCGGCCAATTATACCCCCTCCCGTATTAGTCGATTTCGCCGTCCTAGGCATTTCCTCTCCGATCCAGATGATCCCACCACTCTCCTCCAGGAGAGCAATAGGGCCACCAGTACAGTGCACAAATACACCCGACACCCGTCGTACCGACCTCGCCGCCGAGGTCCTCCGCGATCGCGACCCTCACGAGTAAATAATACTCCCCCCCGACCCTTGTCCGATGAAGCGCCAGCCCGCGCCGCAGCTGAGCGCGTAGCTTTAAATTCCCCGTATAATAATAATGATACATCCTTGATCCAGCCTGTCCCATCTTGCTGTCCTCCCCTCAGCGACGCCCTAAGCTGAGGTTCGTACCCCATAGGGGGTGCCCTTAGCGAGCGTTCGCCTAATTTTAATTTAGAATAGTTTTGCTCCTGGCTGGAGGCTTTGAGTGTAGTGCTTAAGGCAGCCACAGGATTGTTCGGTTGAGCAGTAAATACCTTAGTGGTATACCTGCGAGATGCCATAGTTTAAAAAAAAAAAAAACAACAAATGAGTTATAAACCTTATAAAGCCAGTGAAAGGGAGCACGTAGTTTAGCCTTACTTCTAGTGTTAACATTGTGAATATCACTGTTTTTAGTGTGTATGTGTATATTTTGCCTAATACAAATATATATGATGTTGGCGAAGATGAATTGTGATGCAAAAATATAATTAGGAGAAACAAAAGTATGCCAAGTTATATTAGGCCTTAAAATTGTATGTAAATGGATAGGGAACCAAAAAAAGTCGAAGGACTTTTATTGGGTTTCCCAATTTGGCTTATTAGTTTTTTATTTATTTTATTTTCTTAAATAATTATTTATATTAAAAAAGAAAATATATACATATAATATATATTTGAGACCCTTACAACAAGCCCTTTCCTTTGATATTATGAAACACGGTACCTAAAGTTTGAAAAAAAATTAATAATAATTTGCCTCCCAAAAGTAACCCCCATATTCAAAATTCATATATAATATAAATGTCGTGGCCAACTAAAGGTGGCCGTATCGATTAAATGTCAACGTTTAATTATATGTCAGTCTACGTTTGGCCATATCATTAATGTAGGGTATCCATGGTTTAAGGTGTAAAAATAGCCAAGTAACTGCGACCAACTTGGAAGTAGCGCTCGCCTAACTCGCCTAGCTCGCTTTAACTTTTTTTTTGCAAACTGTAGGTACCGTGTGTCATAATATTAAAGGAAAGGGCTTGTTGTAAGGGTCTCAAATATATATTATATGTATATATTTTCTTTTTTAATATAAATAATTATTTAAGAAAATAAAATAAATAAAAAACTAATTAGCCTAAAAAAATAGTTCTTCACTTCTAGATTACCTACAGGAAAAAAATAGGTACATGGATAATCTCTCAATATTGTGCGTACAAACTTAAATCTGCAGTTTGAAGGTATGGGAGAACATGTTTATGTTTGTTCGTGGGATACATTATTGGTTTAGTACCAGTACTCGTTCGGCTTAAGTTTCATCGTACGGAACCCTCTTCATGCGAGTTCAACCCGCACTTGTCCGGTTTTTGAGAATTTATTCATTAGATTTGGAATATAAAATTAAATCTGATGTTTCTTTTTTAAATAAGCTTGTAAGGACAGAGGTGATTTCTAAATTGTTCACGTTGTACGAGCATCAAACGAAGTGCAAGGAAGAACCGAATACGTTTAGAAAATCACGGTACGATGAAAAACTGATAACCTGACTCTTGAAAGCCTTACATTTATGTGAAATTCTTACGAATCACGTGTAACCTTTGTCGTTGGTTGTCAATAACAGTCACTGTCATTATTACGTATTGAGACAAATATTTATACTCATACATACTTTCTGACAAAGTGTCTACATTTTTCTCATGGGTAATTATATACAAGGTAGATTACCTTGTATATAATTACCCATGAGAAAAATTCAATATAGAAAGCTGTTAATCTGTCTATCAGAATAAATTTCGTTGTCTATATGAATTTGCTACGTCGTAGACTCGTAGCTGCCGCGTAGCAAAGCTTCGTAGGAAAAAGCATCTTGAAAAATTTATTGACAATTGAAATCGGTATAATAAGCCTAATACGCTTGTTTTTACTACTTTAGATATTAAAATAAAAACATTCAAAAAATGTTAACGGTTGCGTAAATATTGTTATATGTACAGCCAATAAATTGAGTCAGAGTTCAAAAATATCAAGTGTTCTGCCTACAAAAAATTCCCATTACTTTTTTATTCACTCTCAAGAGGCTCGGTATAAACTGAAGGCTCTCAAATATCTGTTCATTAGCACGAAGGGGACATTTTTAGGGTTCCGTTTCCAAAGAGTGTCAATAAGACTCAGTTACTAAGCCTACTCTGTCTGTCTGTTTGTCTGTAACAGGGCAGTATTTTCATAAACGTAATTGGTAGCCAGTTGAATCTTCACCGAATATGCGTTACTTCGATCTCTACTGATAGGCACATACCTATGAACACTTAAAATCCAAGTAGAGTCCGGATAGGAAACCTCGAAAAATAATTGCAATTTACAAAGATTTTCGTTCCTGCTCTATTATTTTTTCAAGAACCCTTAAACGTGAGACTTACTCGCACCTGGCTTGTTCTTTTATTGAAACATGAAGAGGATTATGGATGGAATTAAGTTTTGTTCTTCAAAAACCTACGTTCGCATATTGAGTAAGTTTCATTTTTGATGATCTGTGAAACTTGGTGTGAGCTCGAATCTGAGACGTTACGACGTCTCTTTCGGCAGTTCTTTTGTAATCTCGCTCTTAACGATGTCTACAAGTTTAATGTGCAAATATTTCTCTGAGATACTTTAGAAGGTACTAATTTATTTCGTCAATTTAAATAATGAAAAAAAAATGAATGTGATGATTGATGTCTTAATGTCAGGTACCTATGCTGGAAGAGATTTCTTTAGAAATAAGCATCACCTTTGTACGTATTTTTCTGTTCCTTTTTTTTCTTGTCTGTTTATATGTGTTTACATAAACTGTTAAATAAATAAATAAATGAGTACCGTAAGACGCGACGACGTATGTTTAGCGTAAACAAATTAAAATTAAGAGTATCTAAATTAATATTTATTTTAGGATTAGTTATTTACGTGTGACTTAAAGATAATGAAAAAGCGCCAATGACTATCAAGGGGTTTTGCTCCAAATATCGTCGTTGCGCGTGCAAAAGTCGCTATGTGTTATTTAGTTAAATTCCGTTTCTTATGCAGTTTTAATCGTTATTTCAATACACACATACTGTAAAAACAGCTATGTGATAAATGCAATATTTAAAGAGTTACGGAATGTAGCTATGTGACATTCATACATAGAAATTTCCATATAAACACGCTAAGTGTTATAATTTACATAGCTAAAATAAGTTTACTAAAGTGGAAGTAAAAATTGCGCCCGATATGTGCTTCACTGCACATAGCGAGTATTTTGGTCAAGTTCAGACTCGCTCGATCACGAAACGCACAGGTCGTGTGTCACATAGACAGTTTTGTCGATGTAATTGCTCATTGCAATTCTAGCAGTGAAGGAGAACGCATTCAAAATTATTTGCGCTATACTAAATAGTCGTAAAAAAATAAAAAGGTTGTTTACTTTGTAAGTGTGTAACGTGCTTACGTATTTATAGCAGTACCGAAACCGACCGAAATAATGTAAGTAAATTAATATAGTAAAAGTTTTGTTTTTCTAACTACCTAACAATTTTACAAAAAAAAATCATACATAACCTCTAAACTAACAGACTTATTGTATAAATTGCTGTTTCAAGTTTTACATTTTCGTTTTGTTCGTTATACGTTATTGATAAATTAATTATACCGTATAAATTGTTTGTAATTAACAATACATTAACAATGTTAATATAATTATGTCACGAGAGTGTACTAACACTTTATATTTTGGGTTTCTTTTTTAACACTAAAGCAACATGTGTGCTAGTCTGCTAAACGTAACATAATAGTTAATTATTATGAAGTAATTGATGGCGGTTTGTTATAATATTACTATGTACGGATTTTGCTTTAGTTGCTTTTATTTTTCTGGGTATTTACGTGGTGTGTACTAACGCTTTTTATTTTGCTACCTCTTTCAGATATATTTTTAAATATGTCAAGATTTTATAGAAGCAAAAAACTAATATCTTTATGTAGAGAAGATGAACGACAGGAATCAATTAATCGGTTGGCCAGAGAGCTCGAAAGAGAATCAGGTTTACTGTTTCAACCATCTGAAATATTGCCATCCAACAGTGAGGACCAAGATACAATGGACATTACTAGTGTGCATATTGAACATCCAAATAATATTTCAACGGCTGGAGTGGAAACTACTGCAGTTTACACAGGTACTACCCAATCTATAATAACTACAACAGCAGTTGATATTAGTGAGATTGTTAACCCCTGCTTGATAACCCAAAACGATTCTGAAATACCCAGCAATGGAATCCTAAGTTCAGGAGATTCGAATGAAGTATCTTATCAGTTAAATGATCAAACTGGTTGCTTAGAGCCTATAGTTCTCGAAAAAGAGAATATTTCTAGTAATTTACCTGAAAAAGAGGGATTTACAAGTGAGACAAGAAAGAGGAAGAAAAATCAGAAGATGAGGCTTTTGGGAAAACATTATACGGGACATAAGGTCAACAAAGTTGATAACGTTACAAAATTAGAAGAAATTTCAAAAAGCGACAGGCAACTAAGAGAAAAGCCATGTACTCACGGGGCAGAAAAGAAGTCGGACAGGAGTTATTTGTGTGCTGCAATAAATGATGAAATCAGGAAAGATTGTTTCAGATACTTTTGGCAACTACCAACATGGGACGCTAAAAAATCATACATAAACGGACTGATTCAGGCAAGAAAGATATTACGACGACGAAAAATTTCTATAGATGTACAGAGATAATCTTTTGGGTTTGATTGCTATTTACCAGGCTTTAACGGTGACAAGGTTCGTGTTTGTAAGGAATTGTTTCTGGCGACGTTTGATTTGAAAAAAGATATGTTTCAGCTTTGGATTAGATCTAATATAAATATATCAGAAAGTAGTGAAGGAACCCCTGTTCGAAGAATAGATAAGGTCCCTAACACACCAGGAACTACGACTAGGGCACTCAAATCTGATTCTGTTCATAAGTGGCTTGAATGTGTACCGAAAGTTCCAAGCCACTACTGCCGAGCAAATAGTTCCAAGATATATGTTGAAGAGTCTTTCGAATCTTTCAGCCACATGCATTCTGTGTATACTTCATGGTACCAGACTAATAATGTGGATGCTGTGAGGAGAAAGAAGTTTCAGGAGATTTTAAAAGAGAAGAAAATTTCTATTTTTAAGCCACGCAAAGATCAGTGTGACATTTGTGTTGGCCACAAACAAGGGAATATTCCTGACGACGTTTATCAGCTTCATATTATAAAAAAAGATGAAGCTCGAGCAGCTAAAACAGAAGCAATTAACCAAATTTCAGACGATGTGATTGTAGTATCAATGGATATGCAAAGTGTTTTACTATGTCCTAAGCTACTTGTTTCAGAGCAGTACTATAAAATGAAACTAGCGCTACATAATTATACTTTTCATGTTAAAAACGACAAAAACGTATATTTATATGTGTGGCATGAAGGCGATGGAGGAGTAACCGCAAACAATGTCACTAGTTGTATAATTGATTTCATAGAAAAATATTGTTGTCAATACAAAAAAGTAATTTTGATATCCGACGGATGTGCCTACCAGAATAAAAATAAAACACTTTGCAATTCATTATCTAACCTCAGCACTGCAAAGGGCATTATGATAGAGCAAATTATCCTAGAAAAAGGGCACACGATGATGGAGGTAGACAGCGTACATTCAACTTTAGAAAAAAAGTTTAAAGGCCCCATCTACTCTCCATCTGACTATATATCGCGGATGAGAGATGCCAGACCATCACAACCTTACATTGTACATCACTTAGAGTACACATTTTTTAAATATTATGAGGATGTACCCGGTGGTTTTTCAAGCATAAGACCTGGAAGAAAAACCGGCGATGCAACGGTAACAGACATTAGAGGACTTCTTTATTTCAACGGTGATGTGAAGTACAAACTACGCCACACAGATGAGTGGAGCAATTTGCCGCAGAGGAGGACAAACACGGCACCCATAAGGGAACCTGTAAGCCTTTATTATGGCCCACTAAAAATTGATTCTACCAAATTTAGTCACTTACAAAGTCTAAAGCAATACATGCACCGCGATTACCACCTATTCTACGAAAATTTGAACCATTAATAATGTTCCATATTTTGATCTCCTTATTATTGATTTTGTTTGATTCAATAAAGTGATAATGTCATTTGATTATGAAATGTATTGGTTTTTTATTTCCTTTCTTATTAATTATTTATTTCTAAAAAAATAGCTATGTGTCATCGCACAGCCAGTTTCTTTAAGATTCCATATAATTATAAAGTAGTTATGTGCGCTAAATTCACATAGCTTGTATTTACGACTCAAATAAATAACTCTATGTGTCAAATTTGCCTATTATGTTTAATTTTGACATTATTAATAATTTTATCTATCCAAAAGTTATCTAAAACTACGTAAATTTGCTATATGTATTAAAGTAAAAATAAATTATTTGAATACACTGAGTATTTTTCGAGAAAATCAGTTTTTTGCGTCTCCTGTAAAGTGTGTAAAAAACACATAGTGACTTTTGCACGCGCAACGACGATATGTAGCCGTATAAACGATTCCGCAGACAGGCTCGAAGCGAAGACGACGGCGACGGCGACGGTCTGACGCGATTCTGTTAGAATAATTTCCATGGAGTTTTCGTAGAAATTGTTCTACTGGAGTCGCTTAGCGCTGTCGACGGAATCATTTATACGGCCACATTAGATTCAAATATATTTTTCTTACAAGCATCGAAATAGTCTGATTACTGTTGTATATTTTTTTGCACTAATTGGAAATGAGTTTCATAGCGGAAGTTGTTCAGTGTGACGGGTAGAATCACCCCCTTGGCGGATGCAGGTGACGTAATTGCCACCCTATATTTAGAAATAGTTACATGAAGAACGAAAAGATAAAACCATCCTAAATTGCGGGTAGGTTAGTGCGAATCTGACGCCTGTTAGATTACGGAGCGACCGCGTAAGCCGACGCCGATGCCTTCACTATTCTCTGCTAGTTAAGTTGACGTGATAACAGGAAATGAGAAGCCTCGCAAAGCAGAGTTCAGACTATCACTGAGACAAAGGGCAAACTGACAGGTTCTGTATTATAATGTAGGATGTCACGATTCCGTCATAAATTAAGACAATCTAAATAAATTTAACACAACAGTACCTACCTAGCTACTGCCAGTTTTTAATTTCTAATCAAATTAGTAAAACTACCTTACTACCAATATTAGGTTCATTCCTAAACAAACGCAGTTAAAAATTCTCGCAATTACTGCAGCTGGATACGCGAGCAATTTAAATGCAAATTCTATTGGAGAACTGGACACAAACGCAATTTGTTACAAACATATTGAAATACCATCACTAAAATAAGTTAGGTCAAGTAAGTATAAGTAGCGCAGTAGTTACCAAAGTTAAGTACCTTTGGATAATTTTTATTTTCCTGCCTTAAATCCTAATTAATGTTTTTGTTATTTAATTAAATCCACGAGTAGCTGGAAGTAAACAATTCAGCGGATCTGCCGAAATTAATTAACAATTAGCTTAAATAAGTATTTACGGACGTTTACGTAAATGAATAACTATGTAAATGGTAAGTGTAAATAACCTGTAGGTATAAGGCGGCTAATTTTCCTCCCACGAGGAGGATGCCTCCATGTATCGGGTCGGTAGCCTCGCCTAAGTATGGCGGTAATGCCAAGCAGTACACGTTTTTGATACCACCTCCCTCGCCTAGACGCTTCGCTTTACTGAAAACCATAATTTATTTAAGTTAAAATTTCACTGACTCGGATGATTACATATTGTATCCCTATGTGTTGTTGTGTGGGGCTATAAGCCGAAAATATCTAAAAATGTATCCCATGCTGGGCAAAGTACTATTGGATTTTTTCATCAGGAATTTTTCAGGAGCACCCGGTCACGATTTCCACCCGGTTGATGGCAATAGGCTATTTTACTTGGGACTTACACATAACTGACAAAATGTGGGCGTACTATAAATACACCTATGCTATTACAGGAGTGATGTTGTTATGCCATGTTATGTCATTAAAATTTCACTGACACGTTATATCAGATGGGTGATTTAAAATATCATACTAAATATAATTATACTTACCCATAACCAATGTTTCCAGGGCAGGAATGAGAGTAGACTTGATTTTTGTAAGACATGAGCAGTGATTTTGGTAAATCACTGGACGAATATCGTGTATCGAATCTGTGAGAAAATAAATATCTTGACTTAGGTTTCTAACTTCATTTCGGACTGAATATCTATTAAGGGATCAAGAAGAATATTTTATACAGTGTTACAGTTCGTTAAGTAAGTTCCGGAGTACGGACCAAATCGGACGAAATCTAACTATTATGATATTATTGTACCAGCTGACCCGACAGATTAATACAAAAATCCCATTTAAAATACATTTTCAGTTTTTAGTAGTGGTCCAAAAGCAAATGGAGCAAAGCTGAGGTGGCCATCTATCATTAAAAAATTTGAATGTTAGAATATTCTCAACAATTCATAAAATTTCGCTAATTTAATCATTTTCAAGAAATTTTACCCTTTTACTTCGATTTTTTCGATCCGGTGAACAAAATCTTCGACGTAGCGCGTTCAAATCTGGTTAAAGATGGCCTTGATAGTGTAGGTACAATAATATTATGTTCCTTATTACATTCAGTGTGGCTCTACAATGCTTCAGATTTTTTTTATAAAACTTTTGCGACACTTTTTAAGGCCAGATTTAATAAAAAAATGTACTACCGAGTACAAGCAGCTTTAAAAAGTACTTTAATTATTGATAGTTAGACTGGGAAATTTTCATAAAGATAGCTTGATGAGAACCTTTAGAAAAAAATGAGTTTCGTCGAAAACTCCAAAACACTTTTTGCTTTAATTTTACCAAAACATCTCTGGAAAGTGTTGAGTATTTAAATTTTACACATTTAGACGACATTTGTACATGTTTTTTATTTTTAATATTTTTTTACATACGCTGTTGACGCGTAGGCCTTCACAAGTTGTGTTGTCATTTCCAAATGTAGATAGTACGAGATATTTTTAGGGTTCCGTACCCAAAAGTGCCTAACGGAACCCAATTACTAAGCCTCCGCTGTCCGTCGGTCCGTCCGTCCGTGCGTGTGTCTGTCGCGGGCCGCGGGCGGGTATCTCATGAACCGTAATAGGTAGACAGTTGAAATTTTCACAAATTGTGTATTTCTATTTGTTCAATCTGATTTTGGAAATGACAACACAAGCTGTGAAGACCTACGCAGGTCAAAATGATGTAATTTCCAGGACCGACGTGTATGTTCGAATGTGTCATAATTACGACCGTGTTACCTATCCAATCCCCATCCAATGGCATTAGCTATAGCGCCCTCTCCTTCGGCTACTATTTGATGTGACATCAGCGAGATCGACGACCAGCCATTGCATGCAGAAGCCATCGAATTCACTACTTGAATTAATCCTTGAAATATACAAAATTTGTGAAGAGTTATGAAAGCATTGAAATAACAAATGTTATAGTAACGTAAGGTTCTTATTAATAAGTTCAGATATTTTGTTATGAATGAAGAAGTATACTTAAACCCTCATCTTAATTATCGTTAGGTACTGTCAACAGCGTCAGCCATTGATTTACAACTTTATATTATACTAGCTTCCGCCAGCGGCTTACAAAAACTTAATATTTCGCAATGAAAAAAATTGAAACATGTTTTTGACACACCCGAAACGAACGACCTTTCCAACGACACCCCACACCATGACATACACACCAGACGAGAAACCAATTTGTCGGCGTGATTAATATGTATATCCATACCAATTTACAGCTTTCTAGTACTAACTGTTTCTGAGCTAAGCCGTGGACAGACTGACTGACATGGCGAAACTATAAGGGTTCTTCTATTTTTACGGAATCCTAAATACGTTTGATACATATCAGATTAGATTATTAGATATATTTGTGATACTAAATATATCTATAAATCACATTCAAAACTAAGTCTTTATTTGGCCTACATATTTTTTCTTTAGTTTTAAGTTGGCTTGTGAACTGAACATGTACCTAGGCTTACAACTTAGCATAATTTTAGTTCATGTGGTGTTTACCTTTAAGTAATTGTTACACTGTTAAACATTTTAAGACATTACTTTTATCAAGATGTTAGTGTAAACAATTGTTGGAGAAACAAATAATAAAATAAATAGATTCCTCGCAACTATTTTGGGGATTCCCCTTATTTGAATATAGTCCGTCCTTTAGATAGTCTAATAGTATCTAGTATGTTATTCTGATCGATTTTTTAAATAGTCTAGAAATTAGCCAAAAGAAAAAAAAATTGTTTAAAACATTTTGAACTGTTTGTTCTATAAAATTTAAATAAAACTGTTTTTTTTTCCAACCCTGCTTGAAACGCTGTCCATAATGGCAGTCTATTTTCAATAAAAACAAATATTACTGCCGACCGCATGGGGTCGAATTTTGTGTTTTGGAATCAATGTTGTTTATGTGACATTAGCAGAACACTGCTGTCTCCTCGTGCCACCCATCCACGTACGTATATAATATCTTTACCTTTAATCGCCTTCTACGTAGACCATGAGTAGATTATATAATGATGTGTATGGCTTTCCCAGAGCTAAGTATATACAGCCAAACACTTTAGGAAAATTATTGCTATTAAACAACATGTATGTTAGTGTACCAGCAAACTGCAAACGTAGATGGTAAAAGGCAAAGATGAAGGTGAAAAAATACCGATGTTATAAAGATGCCTTCGCATTTTATCTCTTGGGTGGAAACGTGGGTGTACAACACTATACTTGACGTAAGCCACTCGTTCAGGTTTCCACCAAGTGACTCCGCAGTACGTCACAAAGGCGGAACGACCTACTCCGCCAGGATTCTTGTGATGCCTTGACAAACATGATCCGGATGTTACCAACCAGTGAGGACTTATTCCAGCCGCATCACAGCGTACCTAAAATAATAGTTTCAATTAGGGCCATTTCTTTTCATTTATCTATGGACAACACTGATTGTGCTTGTCGGTATTTTCGATTCAAAATCACTCACATTAACGTTACGTTTACATTCATTCGTGCAAGGCTTGCTGGTGAACTTCTTAAAATAGAAAAGATTAATAATAATAAAAAACTACCTGGGAAGGTTCATAAACATAGGCAGCAGAAAAAGGGTATTGAGACCATTTCACTTTTATGCTGTTCCTATTTTCATGTAATTGAGTAACTGTTGAATTAGACTGTAACAGTTTAATAATTGGTCGTTTGGTAACAGTTGGGATACGTGCAGAAGGATGAGCCACATTCGAAACATTCAGTTTCGTTGATTTGACTGTTGTTTTTATTCCTACAATTAAATTTGCGTTACTTTGATTTTTGGATTCACTTTTAAAAGTGTCGATTATGTGTTTCTTAGAATGTTTTCCCTTATGAGGTTGATTGTGCTCATTACCAATGCTCTGATCTACATGTTCCAAAAGTACTTTGCGTTCATTATTGTTCAGTTCGTTTCCTTTTATATACAAGTCTACATTCTCCTTATCATATAATCTGTCCTTCTCATAATAGTATGGGAGGGGAGTGTGCTTATCAAACATTTCGAAAAATTTAATTTTATCATAAGCAGTTGTAGATTCCTGTTTCTGCGTCACGTTAACTATGTCACTAGTTATATTTTCAGCTGTATCTTTAACAAAATCTACTGTAGTGGGACATGTCTCGTTATCAATGATGTATTCACTGGTAAAAATCGTGCTTGTTACATGTAGAGTACTATTATTATTAATATTTTTTGGAATACTTGAAGTTGTTAAATTCGTTTTAATTTCTTTTTTTTGCGTACGTATACCTGGAAATTTTTGTGACGGTTTTAAAGAATTAAGAGAATCAAACCCAGTCAAAGAAGAATCACGGGTTCTGGCTTTTCTTCGCTTCATTTTGTTTGTTTGTTGCATAAATCTATTGGTTAACTTTGGTTGCTTGTAATTTGGATCATGAATTCGAAAAGCAAACATAGGAGAATCAGAGAGGACAAATTTATGGTTGCCATGATTTCTAATTAGATGTTCTCTCAATGTTGAAACCTGGAGGTGTTTTTTAGTTGTAGAATCTTTGATACATTCATCAGTCTCGTCCAAGTAATAAAATTCGATGTAACTTGAGGTTGTCGACGACAAACTAGGCCGTGTAGGAAGCCGGATAAAAGGTTGACGAAAACTTTTTATAGTATCGTTGTTCTGTCTAAAAATATATTTAGCAGTTGTGGACTCGAGGTTGATAAATTTCTTTGTTTTTCTCGCGAGCATGTTTATGATTTCATATTGTTTTCGGCTTACTCTCCCGACTTGCCACTTTTTATTTTGACTCGCCTGAGTTATACCTTTATCATTATTAGAACTAATCTTGTATTTGTCTTGGCTGTAGTTTCCGCCTATCCCCAGAGGGGCTCGATGCGATATTACAAAAGAATTTCTTTTATTGTGTTTTCTTTGAGTAGTTGCATTGGTAAAATGTCTAGTGACATAGTTATTTTTTTTATCTCGATATGCTGATGCCAGTTGGAACCTTGTTGGATCTTGTTTGAGTTTAAAGAAATTTTTATTTTCATATGAGAGATTGCTTGCAACTGGTTTCACTGCATATTGAACTAACACAAAACTGAGGACCAGAAATATTTCATGAAGCGTTGCTACTTGCATGATGTTTTGTGAAAAACATAATTTACACTATAACACTATAATTTCTAACAATGATTCTATATTAATTAATCAAAATAATAACTGTGACATGAATTATTTCCTCGTGACACGTTTGACTTGATACACAGATTATAATGATTATTATACGTAAGTATCTCTTTGTAGTCTGTGTGATTATTTATTAGCAAGAAGTTCGCGTATAACATCGAACTTATAAACTTATAAACTTTTTTTTATAGCTATTCTTAGTTACTGGTTATTTTGAATTATGATTATATATAAAAAAAATGTAAGCCATAAACTAGAGCATCATTCGGCATAGGCGTCATCTTTCAAAACCGGGTTATATTTATTTTTACTAAATTTTTTTGTTATATAATTTCGTGAGAAGTCCTTTGCATCAGGTAAGTAAACTTAAAGTTTTGGAATATCTATTACGTAAGAATATCACAGTAGAAAATGATTAGAAGTGCATATCTTATTTGTATGAAACAAAGACATTAAATTATTTACATAACAATAGATAATCCGATACATTCGTAATCCGATACATTTTTCCTAGTGGGCAATAGTCGTTCAGTCTGGTGTGGTACACAAGGAACTCACCTGTGACAAAAAAAAAAACGTGACAAAAACGCGACTTATGGTATCATTCCGCAGCCGACCACAGGCGGCAACTGCAGGCGATGTCGCGATGTGTCGCCGCGATACGACTGGTTTCTATGAATTTCTATGAAATAACTTCCGTAGCTAGCGACACGTCGCCTTCATAGAAATACATAAGAATACAGTCGTGCCGCGACAACACGTCGCCTGTAGTTGCCGCCTGCATTCGGGCACAGAATTGTACCTTAAGGCGCCATCTATTGAATGCCCTCTGGAATCACTTAGTGGCGGCAATCCCAAATAATGTACTCGTATGTTACCTGGATTATGTTTTTCTTATTATTATTTTTGCAAACGTTTTATATTTAATTAAGTAACAAGATGATGAAAACACAAGTTTATTTAAAAGTTCAATGAAAATAAACAAACATCATTATAAGTACAGCATTAAGTCTGACGGAACAATTGTAGTTATTTGAATCAGTTCAGATTGAAATTGAGAGTTGAAATATAATTTCAACACAACGACGTAGAGAAATGAACACCATGATGATGATGAAAATATGAAAAAACACCGCAACCAACATACATTAAGGCAATTTCGCAGGTTATTTGTATTTGACGTTTTCAGACAGGATTTTTTTCTGTTGATTATGTTGCTATAATGTGCAACTTTTACTTACGTCCAAAGGCTTGTTATACCATACTCAAGTAATACTAAGTATATCAATTTGATATGATCTACTTATACGAAATTATAACTAACACTTCAAACTTGAATATGGACGCTATTAGATAAGATATCAAAATGTCATTAAGAAATGAATTTCGTCCAGTGTTTATTAATATGCCTAGCTTGCAACACATGATTATGTCACGAAGTTGATAATTATAACAATATTGCTGTATAATTTGTTTTTGCATTGTAAGCATTATTTTCTCGGCCCCGTAAAATTCCGCATGATTGGCGAACAAAGCTGATTACGGCTGGTGGTACGGCTGCATGTTAAGTCGCATTCGTGTCCACCAAAATAAAATTATTTTCGAAATATACAGTTGTAGACATCTAAATAGGAACTATACTAATACCGAAGTCACTTTTCGATAAACATGTTGCTGTTATTTTTGTGTCAATTTACTGATAATAACTTTTAACAACATAGTTAAACATTAATTTTAATAGGCTAATACGCGTACTAAGTACATACAAGATATGCAAAATAGTTGAGACTTTAGAGTAGATTAATTAATAATTTAATTATGGTCCATTTGAACTGCCTATTCGAAACGGGTTAAATGACTTAATTTAATATACGATATCAGAATTTATTTAATTTAATTAACAATACTTATTAAATAGGCTTTACCATTGCTTAAAAAACTCAGCATTTATACTTAGTAGGATGACCTTTGCTTAAATTAACTGCTTTAAAGGGACGGGGCTTGGAATTTATATAAAAATACAGGTTTCAATAGAAATAGTGCTCCAATATTCGACAAATGCACAGTTCATTCAAATTAATTGCTCTTTTAGCAGCCACACTCTTCTTTACTTCTGCCCAGATTTTCGATCGGATTAAGGTCTGGGCTGTTGGCAAGCCTATCTAACACAGTGACTTGTTGAGCACTAAGAAACTTTTTTACTGAATGAGCAGTGTGTTTGGGGTTGTTATCATGTTTAAATGTCCAAATTACAGGCAACAAGTCCTCAGCATAAGGAAGCATAGTCTCCTCCAATATTTGCCTGTAATTAATTTGGTCTAAAATGCCTTCCAACCTTTTTAACTGGTCATGAAAAACACCCCCATGCTTGCTTGCTTGCTTTTCGGTACACCTTCTTGAGAAGTGGTACTCTCTGGGCAATTCTTCAAATTAACTTTGCATCCGTTAAGCGTCCTCGTACTGTAGGCGCTGATACTCCTCCATTACCAAACACTTTTCTTCTTATAACTTCAGAACCCTTGAATGGATCAGTCTTCGTTGAACGAACAATTGAAGTATCTTCACGCGGTGTCATTTTACTAGATTTAGGTTTTCAAAGGACATTATTAGTAGTGTTGAATTTCTTGACGTGATTTACAGCCTTATAAACTTAGATCTTTTTATACGATCAATAACGTTCATACAGTGCCATAATCGCTTTCCGGGTTGATGGATCACAATTTTTCATTTTACCCATGATTTAGAAATAATTATGCACTTTTGACAGATAAAACGTAGGAGAAAGTAACCAAAGGATAGGCCGGAAATAAAAAACCGGCCAAGTGCGAGTTAGACTCGCGCACGATTGGTTCCGTACCATTTTCTATAAAAACGGCAAAAAAATCATGTCTGTTGTATGGGAGGCCCCCCTTAAATACACTGGATCGCAAAAATTCCGGGTCGTTAGTAAAAACCGTCATATCTCCATAAATTACATACCTAGATCGCTAGAATAAATAATAACATATTGTAGTAAGTAGGTTACTAATGCTTGTTCTAAATCTTTAAAGAGGTTTCATTTGTAACAGTAATTTTTAAAATTTAAAATAGTATGAAATGTAATTTAAATTATTTTTTATTTTTCTGCTTTTGTTTCAAAGCGAGCTGTCATTATAAATGATTCCTTGGATTGATCAGAATATTCAGTGTAATATCATGTCGTTAACACCTGAAGAATGTACACGGATTATTACCATGGTAAGAAGATAGAAGTCAGCGTAGCACTGCTAGAACAGTAGGAGTATCTTTATAAACGGTCCAAAGAGTACTCCAGCGATTTCAAGAGACCGGCATGAACACCGGAAAACCAGGAAATGGCAGGCCAAGGTGCACAACTACACGAGAAGACCGATTCATCGTGAGCACTATGTTAAGAAATCGACATCTCACGGCTGTTCAGGTCCGAAACAGTCTTCAAGAAATTCACTACAACATTGTGAGCTCTGATACTATTCTGCGACATCTTTGTGAAGCTGATATAAAGCCTTATAGACCAGCAAACGGCCCCAAACTGCTCAGAGAACACAGAGTTGCCAGGTTACGGTTTGCTCGAGAACACATTCGATGGACAGATGAAGATTGGTCCAAGGTTATGTTTTCCGATGAGTCCAGATTTTATTTATTTACGCACGACGGGAGACGAGAGTATTTAGACGACCAGGAGAACGGTATCATCTAGCGTGTTTTGAAGAAAAGGTGCCATTCGGTGGAGGATCAATAATGGTTTGGGCTGGGATATCTTCAGAGTATCGCACAGAGTTAGTGATCATAGAAAACGGTTCTCTGACTGCTGTCAGATACGTAAAAGAGGTTTTAAATGAGCATGCTGGACCTTTCTTAGTGACTATGGGTGCAAATTCCATTTTTATGCAAGATATTGCGTGACCATATACTGCTCGTTTGGTCAATATGTATATTCAAGATGCGGTATTACCTGCATGGAGTAGTCAGCTCGCAACCCAGACTTAAATCCCATAGAAAATGCATGCAACGAGCTCGGGAGATGCGTGAGACAACGCTCTCTCCTGCTCCCGTTACCTTACACGAGTTTCGAGTTCGTTCTCAGTAGTTCGGTTTATTTAGTCTGGTCACCGGACTGGTGGGACTTTTCGTCTCAACAGTTCATGGATGTAATACGACCGCGCTATTTAGCCTGATAGTTCGGTATCGATATCGAACCTGCATAGCTATGCGCCTTTCTAGCCACTCCTCAAAGAGGGGACTTATCGCCGCAATAGTGGCGTGTTCTGCACTGGGTTGCGACAATCGCACTCTACACAACGCCATGAGATCCCACCGGAGTTCTGTCTGCTGTGCCGCGATTTCTCGCGGCATCGGCGTCAAGCCCCGGCGTTTCGCGTCCTCGCGCTACTCCCAAATATGCGCGAGGACGTTTGCCTCCAGATCCCATGGCGGCAATCCGGCAAGAAGGCTCGCCGCCTCACCGGAGACCGTGCGGTATCCCCGGACCAGCCGGGTGGCCATGACCCTCTGAGACGTGATCAACTGGCGGGCTGGCCGCCACCTCAACGAACGTGCCCACACCGGTGCCCCGTAAAGGGTCATGGGACCGCACGATCCCCGCATATAGCCTGTGGCAGGAGGCGTTTGGACCCCCTAGATTGGACACACGACTCTCAACTCCGCAAGGGAGTTGTGGAACACGGCGAGAGTTTGGCTCGGGGACAAGTACGTATGTAGAAGTGTTTATGTAAGTACCACGACAATCTCCCCGAACCGTGCTGCAACGCAACCCTGTCCTCTCTTAACAGGAGTTAGTTTGGTCTTGGCTTCTTCAGACAGTTCACCTAACTCTGCTTCTGCCATCTTCTTCACATACTTGTCGATGAGATCCGCATTATTGGCTCTATGAGAGAACGATATCTGAAAATTGTCGCCGATAATCTTCTTTTTTTTTGCGAAGGCTATGGCTGCATAATACAGGTCTGGGAAACGCGCGTGGTTTAATTCCCTCTGTGCGTCCCTCTGACCCTCTACTGTAAGCCAGCTGTCAATCGATGGACTGTGCTGCTGACCATTTTGCGCGAACATCCAGGGCCTGGTGTAACACCGAAGGGATCTTTAGTGCCCTGCAATGCGAGCGGATAAATGCGTCCATGTATTGATCGGCTTTGAGTGAAGAGAACTCCCAGACCAGTTTGACCTGCTGGATAACAGCCCCCTCAGCACCTGTCTTCTCCAGCATGAGGCTCTGGTCCACGATTTCTCTTCTTAAGATATCTCGGTTCTGAATCTCAGTCTGGAAGAGTTTTCCGAGAGAAAGGATACCGAACCAGGACCCGTCGGGAATCAGATCCACACCGGCCAGCGAGGCAATGGCTGCCTTCCAACGTTTCTGGTAGGCTGCCGCATTTTGCTAGGTTATCGGTTTGGCCAATGTCATCAGACATGTCAACGCAGTTGCTAGGACACCCTGATCTATTTCTTCCCTAGGCTTCGTCACTGAGGACTTTCCTGGAGTGGCAACAATCGCCTTGTCTACACATGAAGTTTTCATGGGTCCTATGAAGCTGAGAACCATAGAGAACAGAATTTCCTTAGTAGTGCTGGTCCGATATCGATATCGATACCGAACTATCAGGCTCTGTAGTCCGGTCGTATTGCATCACCGAACTGTCGAGACGAAAATTCCGGGACCAGACTAAATAACCGAACTACTGAGAACGCCCGCACGAGTTAAGGAATGCGCTAGTGGAAGAATGGGCAAACATAGACCAAAATTGTATTAAAATTTGGTTTACAGCATGCCACATCATCTAAATGAAGTGATACGGGCTCGTGGAGGAAATAGAAAATATTTTAATATTTTCTATTTCCTCCACGAGCCCGACAAAAGACTAGACAAAAATCTTTTATTTTTTAAGATTTAATGCGAAGTGCATTTTTATTGTCATACGTTAGAAGCGAGATTTTCTTATTTTTTTGTATTTAATTAAAGTTATATAGTGTACAAAACGTGTTACACATTTTTTTATATATATTAATTAGTCATCTACAATATACGAGTACTATAGTTTCGCAAATTAGCCTTATGTATTTAAGAAACTATCACGCCATTTGTACCCAAAGGTTAAATTTGCGATCCAGTGTATTTATTTTATTGTTTTTAGTATTTTTTGTTATAGCGGCAACAGAAATACATCGTCTTTGAAAATTTCAACTATCTAACTATCACGGTTCATGATCCTGGTGACAGACGGATGGACGGACGGACGGACGGACAGCGAAGTCTTAGTAATAGGGTCCCGTTTTTACCCTTTGCGTAAGGAAACCCTAAAAATGAGTTTCCAAATACAAAATTGAGAACATATTTTTTTGCGGTCCAGCCGTCAATACTTTTGAAATACAGCCAATTTACGATAAATTGATTTTACAGGCATTATATGGAAGTGCAATTATTTTGATTATTCAGTATGAATCATTAAAATCTACTAATATAGCTATTATTTTATGTGGTTCAAAGTTGTTAATTCTGTCAGATGATACAAAAGTAAAAGTAACTTGTTTATCCAAAAGTGACTTCGTTATCAGTGGTTCCTAAACTAGTCGTGTCGCAGCGACGGCCAACGAATGGTACCTTCGTTAGCCGTCACTGCGACAGGACTGGTTTCTATGAATTTCTATGAAATACCTTTCGTAGCTAGCGACACGTCACCTTCATAGAAATATATAGAAACCAGTCGTGGTGCGGCGACACGTCCGTCGTCTGCAATTGCCGCCTGCGGTCGGCTACGGAATAGGGATGATGACTAAAAAAATGTTTTTTGTTCGTAATGTAGATTATGAAAAAATAACGTACTTACACGTATTTTTTCTTTTTTTACGTTATCAAAAGATTACGGCGATACATTGAGTTATAATGTGCCATGACGTCACTTGTATGTAAATTTTATACATACTTGTGACGTATCAACCCCCACTCCCCAACTTTAATGCGTTGTATCTAAGTCATTTTATATTAATATGTTAAAGCAAAAAATACGTGTAATATTTTTTTATTATGTGACTGATGGACTAAATAGAATTTCCTTTTTTTGACCTAGGCATCATCCCTATTGTACCTTAATTATACTCTTGCCGCCGAATTGTGCATTATGGTATTGAAAATCTCGTAGTGATATAATGGCTAGCCTTAGCCACGGTTTATTTTCATAAGTATTTTGTAATTTACCCAGTATTTAGATAAAATAAAATAAATTTTTTTTTTAGATGTTTCAAACTATCTGACGGTTGGTAATCAAAGGTTGGTGTCGGTAAAAGTCTAATGTGTCAAACTTTGTTAATACGTAATTTTACTATAATACGCTACATGGCGTCACTGAGTCATAGGATCTCAATGTTTCTATGACAGTACTTCTGATAGTCTCTCTATATCTCAATGGTATGAAAGCTTGTGTGGTCTGTTTCAAAAGATTTTAACAGAATAATGATGGTCAACAAATCTACAGTTCACTAAACCTACAGCGTTCTCACATTCACAAAATAGAAAAGAATCTATATAAAAATAAATTAGTAAATAAAAATAAAAACATATTTTAAACGAAATTTCATTACTTACGAGTATACATGAAATTCTAATTTTAAGTCACCATTTTGTCGTTTATGATGTTTTTCATTTGACAAAGGGGTTAATCTTATAACCCCAATTTTTGATGATTTTTCAATTACAATTTAATAATGTTATTTAAGCAATATTTGTTGGAAAAAGTGGTGGTTATCTGTAATAATCATTATTATTACATTAGGGCTACATAAAACAACCAGGAAGGAACATCTCAACTCACCGATAAAATTTACTTTCATGTCTTCCTGTAGGGACGGCCAAGTAGGTATCTCCTTTACCGTGAAGCAGGGTTCGTTTGTATCTGCTGTGCTGTTACTATTGCCACAAAATCACGTTTAAAACACCACCACTGAGTTAAAAACTTTTGAAGACAAACTTATTTCTTTAAGTAGTTAGGTAACTTATTCATAGGTATGAACATAGATATATTAGGCCACGTTCACACGGGATTTTATTGCGCACTGGATTTTCAACTCTTGGTGTTGAGCCGAGCTTTGAGAATCCAACGCGTCGGGACGCACTCTCGCCCAGCGCGTTGAAAATACACACTGTTTCAACTCTCAGCGCTAAGCAGAGCGTTGAAAATCCAGTGCACGAAAAAGGATCATGATCAACGATGTATGGAAATCCGTCTTAAGTTGAAACACAATAAATCTTTATTTATTATAGACTTCGCTTTATATACTATTAAATAAAAGTGTTCATTTTTACACAAGTATCCGAGTTTTAAAGTAATTAAACAAATTCGGAGATAACCTAAAAATTATATCTAAACTACTCGCAACTTATAAAATGACCACAGATCACTCATGTAGGTACAAAACAACAAAGATAGTTAAAATCAAAATAAGAGAACAGTTTCTAATTGAAAAAAAAACGTGAATAATCGTGAATAACGAATAATCGTGCTTTTTATGGCCTCGCAGCGTTGATGTGACATTATCAAAATAAAACAACTTCAGTCAGATAGAGATTTTATTTTATTATCTTCAATTTATCCCAGATCTATACACAAATGAATAGTTACCTACCTAACGTATACAAAGGTATAAAACACACATAATATGAACAGACTTTTCATGTAAGTAGTCATTCGTTGTATTTAATGTTACAACAAGTATACCTATTTATTATCTATTAACAGGTATACTTGTTGTAACATTAAATACAACGAATGACTACCTACATGAAAAGTCTGTTCATATTATGTGTTTTATACCTTTGTATACGTTAGGTAGGTAACTATTCATTTGTGTATAGATCTGGGATAAATTGAAGATAATAAAATAAAATCTCTATCTGACTGAAGTTGTTTTATTTTACCTATAGATGTTCTACATATTTGACTTGTAAAATCAGCAGAAATACCATTGTGTTAAGTACCAATTACCTTTATTATTCCTCATACTCATCAAAATAATTATTCAAATACGAAGCTGGAGCAGTTATATCGTTATAACGTCCCCAGCTCAAGAACCAAACTATAGTCATTATATGAGCGCAACAGCCCACAGTTCTCTTTCCAACCAGGCATCTGCATGAATAGCCGACTATTGCATCTAATTAACGTATTAGCTACAGCATCAACTTTGCTAATTAATAAATACGAAAAATAGGTGCGACTATTAACGTACCTCGAATTAATTCTGCCTCTCAAGAGGTACTCAGAGGTACTTATTGTACCCTAAAATCAGAGGTATGTCATCCTCAACCTCATTAATCACTTCCACATAATATGACAAATAAACAGTAATGGCGGCTTCCGCAGGCGGCCTAAGGATGGCGATCTAGAATCGATTTTATAGGTCAAGTAAATTGATTTTTTTTATCGATCATAAACAATGAATTATAGATATTTTAGAAACTTGAACATGAGTTCCGATGTTTTTCCTGCGGATTGCAACTTTTAAGTTTTGATACGCAGTTTCTTTGTTCTGTTTTTTGTAACCAAGAATATTATTTAATTTATTTTGTATTCGATTATTCATTACATTTGACTAATTATGCTGGCAACACCAAAACGAATAAGTGATTATCTATAGTAAAGCTGTCGATGTAGAATAATGGCGGGAACAGATCTATCAGAACTCAATTTAAGTATTTGCTTAATCGATTCTTTCCTGCGATTCGAATAGATTTAAAAATCGATCTTGTTTAGGAATTATCATCCCTACCGGTACGTCTGTCATCTGCCTTGACAGTTTCACCTGCGTGAGACGAAACACAAAAATAAATATTTTCACAACGGAACTATGAAATACATATAAAGTACCTACGTTATGATTATGATATTACTAATTATTTAGCTATTTATGAGTTTAATATCATTTTTGTGATGTTTTTATGTAAAGGATCATACCTACTAACGTAACTCGTACAAATGAAGAGAACGAAACGTCCATCATGACTATACGGAAATGTAACTAGCAATCATTAATTTACTGTTTATCTTAAAATCATAATTCCGGATACGAAAACAAAATTCCTGAAGTGAAAAGCTTGTAAAAAATAAGAAAATAATTTGTATATTAATTTGGTTTTCATACATGCAACTTTTCAAGACTGGTTTTGGTCAATCTCTTTTGTCACGAATTTGTTACATCCGTGCATACGTGGGCTTTTACGCTAGTTTTAATAATACATCGACGGGTATAAAAGATTTTTTAGAGAATTACCTACTTACTTCTACAGTGGTGCCGATTCTCTTGTACACCGAACTAAACTAACTGAACTATCACTAAAATTCCTTACTTTTGGCTATGAGAATCTTAAAGCTATTCTGTAGTAAAAAATCTAAATTTAAAAATTATTTTGACACAACTAAATCGAATTTGACAATTGCGACTCCACGTGATACATACTTGTTTGCCCTACCCCGTGAATTTTTTTAGAGCCGGAGGCGCGCAGTGGTGGCAGCCTCGACGTGTTTTATATGGAATTTTTCACTTTTTGTTCGGAAAAAAAAAATTACCTACGTGTTGAGTATTAGGGGTTTAAGAGTTTTATAAAAGGGGTCAATTTTTTTTATTATTTTTGCGATAGGACACACCATTTTCGAGATATAAGCAAAAGAAAAGAAAAAAGTCCAGTACAGTACTGTTTTTGCACCCGAAGTCGAGATGTTCGTGTGAATTTTAGTTCATGACAACTAATAATATTCCATACCATTTTCAGTTGCGATTAAAAATAGTCAGAATTAGTTAGACAATTAAATTTTTTGGTGAAAAACGTCAAATTCAGAATAGCAAAATTGTCATTTTCACTAAATTAAAATCTCAGTACAATCTTAGTGCTCTCAAACTAAAATATAGTTAAGTTGTGCCACTTTAGTCTATTTCAGAATGGGAAATCATCGTTTGACAGGAGTAAACTAAAATTTGGTGATTTTTAGTCTAGTTTAGACGCATTTGTGACAAGAGAATGCCGATTCTCTTGTCACAAATGCGTCTAAACTAGACTAAAAATCACCAAATTGTTAGATGTTTTATTGATTTAATTATCTCAATACTAATGTTTTTTATCATAATCCCATTTAAATTAATATAAAAATACCCTTTGTAAGTTCCACCTGGCCTGCAGGTTTCTTAACCAATTAAATCTCGTATTCCATGGAATAAAAACAAATTAATCTTAACATTTTAGGCATCACGATGAATTCGACAGCGGTTCTTCTGAACAAGGCAGCGATGCGGAAGTACGACGATTTGGAGATCCCGTGCCAATTAGTGCTGGCCAGTTACGTATGGATCGATGGAACAGGAATAAATATCCGCGCTAAGGACAGGACTTTCGACTTTGTTCCCAAACTTCCTAAAGGTATCTTAATAACATAACATCACGCCTGTTTTTTTCGCTATGGGTTCGGCAGCAATTCACCAGCACTTATCCAGACTCCAGGCTCTTACTGAGAATTCCTAATGGAAAAACCCATTAACACTTTTCCCAAACCAGGGGATCGAACCCAGGAACTCATGCTCAGCAGTAGTGCTTGCGACCACTAGAGAAACGAGGCAGGCGGGTACCTTAGTAGGTAAAGTAGGATTTGTATTTAGAAATCGAAATGGTTTGTGAGAATGTTTCTTGGCGAAAATGTATTTTGCGCAAACTCGTACCTGTAATTGGCACTAACACTAGATAATAAGTTGTTATGTTTCTAACACTCTATAGATTATTTGTTCTGAAATAAAAATCATCATCATCATCATTTCACCCATAGGACGTCTACTGCTGAACTTAGCCCTCCCCCAATGATTTCCAAATTGGCCGGTTGGAAGCTGACCAAATAAAAATCATTAAATCATTATATATTATTAAAAAAAAATGTCTTTGACATATATCTCTGTACCCTGGGCCTTGGGAAGGCGTACGAGGGGCCAAAGCCAACTTATAGAGGCAACTTTAAATGATGAAGAGGCACCAACCGACGATTATCCCTGTATGCACTATGTATGTATGTAGTGCACCCAAGGACAACTTCCAGTTGGTGCAGAACTATTGCAGAACATGGAAACAAAACATTATCTTGAACTATGGAAGAACTATGTCACCTGCCTGACCAATGTTATAATAATATAATATACTCGGATATAATGACAGGGGTGACTTGCACACTCAATAATGGGCCCCTGGAAACGGTCGCTAGCACATAGTTACGTAGCAACAAGGGGTCCTGTGCTTCCTTCCTCCAAGCCAGGGACTTGAAAACGATGAATTTCGTTCCATTACACTAAATGTTATCTTACGTTTCAAATTTTGTAACGATACTAGTTACATTTTCGATGCAGTTAGTCCTAAGCCTGAATAAAGTATGAAGGGAAGTTTATTTGTGTTAGTATTATGTTAATGGTGTAACTGGATATGTAGGTAGCTACAAAAAATTATTCATTCCAAAAACTTAAAGCTTGTGATATGTAACGTATTACGTAGGTAATAATTTATATTTTCGTTCGCAAAAAACTGTAATGCTTCGATAGAATCACCATTTTAAATCACCGAATAGAATTTGAAAAAATAACTAGTTACTAAAATCACGTGTTTTCAAAACAGATGACTCCTTTGAAGTCACTAGTTACGTTACGTTTCGCGAAAATCACGTAAGGACCCACCCCACCACGACGTCAACGTAGAGATACGGCGGTTGGGTTATTATTATTATTCCGACAGCTATCTGCTGTCAGGGACAAGACAAATTATTATTTCAAAATGTGTCTTCGATTCGGCAACCCTGATTCCTGATTCCTGTCAAATGGTTGTGAATAGTCATGCAGTTTTGGTTTCGTTGTTTAGTAGCAAATAATGCTACAATCATATCAACAGCTTTTATCGACCTTACTTTGACAATATTGACCGTTCTGCCATTAATTCCAGAGAGAAAAAATCACATTAGAAATGAGATTTTAAAGGCAAATTGTTTCAAGATCGTAAGTCATGGTTTTAAACCAAGTCATACAAGACTGAAGAACATGACATATGTGGTTGAGCCCTCATTCGATCGTCCGATTTTATGAATATCGATGCCTGTACACATAAACTCTGCTTTTATAACATGTTATAAATAGATTGATGTGTTGTGATAAAGCATATATATGTTTTATATCAGGTACCTATCTACCTCAATTTTCGTCTCTAGCCATAATTATTTGTGTGACGATAAAAACTGAAGATATAGTCCTCCAGAACGTATTTCGGCCACGGCGGCCAATCTCAACGAAGACTAGCCTTCGGCGCGGGAGATGTTATAGTGCACAAGTGTGTGCGCAGACACAGGTGCACTCTTCCTTCCCTCACTCTCATAGTCCGATGGGACGGCAATCCGACACGACCGGAGAGAGATCAGGCGCAGGACCAATGGCTTAACGTGCTCTCCGAGGCACGGGGGTATCACACCGCCAACTTCCAAACTCCAGGCTGGTCGGAAGATAAACTGTAGACGTAATAGTCATCGTTTTCAGACTAAGACAAGTCGACAAAGTTTAGTCTGGATGAAGCAACCTAATAAATCTTGTAAACATGAAACATTCTGAGAAACATCAATAAGTTAAGGAGTCTAAAGCCGATATAAGACGCTTTCATTTTTATTTCATTCCACGTTCATACGCCACCGACAAAATAAGTTTTATAGGAATGAATGTCCATCTGCTCCTTTCATTAAATTTTTGATCATTCGGTAGGCGATTGAAAAGTCAGTCGAATTATTTATTTCGAATTGGCTCCTATAAGGTACTTTTGAACGTCAAAATGTACAAAAAAATAGAATTGATTCTAGTTAGAAAGATACCGAGGGCTGAAAATCAACACGATTGGATCGGTTCACTAATGAATTTTATTCATTTTTCACTTTTTGTGTTCAAACTATTTTCACTTCGAGCGAAAGATAGCGTCTGATATCGGCTTTAGAGAGGCTGGTCGACCGGAGATATATTTGTGTAATGTGTAGGTATCTCCAACACATGACATGAAAAACTCAAATATTTAATCTGCCAAAATGGATTTGTCGGTTTTGACAGTTGAATTGCTTTGATTCTCTTATTAGCAAAATATTACTTACTGTTTTAGATATCGCAACAAATATTTATAGTAGACAAATATTTTATTTTATGACGGGTCATCATCATCCTCATGTAACATCCACTGCTGAACATAGGCCTCCCCCAATGATTTCCAAATTGGCCGATTGGAAGCGACCTGCATCCAGCAGCTTCCTGCGACCTTTATTATGTCGTCTGTCCATCTTGTGGGCGGACGTCCTACGCTGCGCTTGCCGGTACGTGGCCTCCATTCCAGAACCTTTCTGCCCCATCGGCTGTCAGTTCTGCGCGCTATGTGTTATGACGGGTATAATCTGAAATTGTCATATAAAAAAACCCGCATAAAAATAACTCTCATTGAAGAACTCTGAAGGGTCGCTACTAAAACTTTTAAGACTGATTTACAAAAAACGTGAATGCATGTATGAAATTCGTATGAGAGCAGGATAAATCCTGGGTATTGAAGCAAATGGGCATTCATCTATTCGGGCAGTACTTAGTGATGACTTCAAAGTCTAGAAACGTTTAAATCACGTTAATTACGCGATTTTACTGTTTGTTACAGATCTGCCGATCTGGTACTTTGATGGCAGCAACACGGGGCAAGCTAAAGGCGAGAATGCGGACACGTATATCTTCCCACAAGTGATTTACCACGATCCATTTAGACGCGGAAGCCATATAATGGTACTGGCCGACACGTATACTTTCAACTACCAACCAACAGGTCAGTCATTTACATGTCATGTTCTATTAATTTTCAGATAATATATTGGCCCACGCTTTTGTGATCATCATTAATTTACAGAAAGACGTCGTAGATGGCAGAGGAAATTGGGAAAGGCCATTTTGTAACAGTCTTCTATGAAGGATTTTTATTCCTACATGGAACTGAAGATGAAAGTCTTTTAGTCAGTAACGTTAATTGGTTAACTGCAGTTTGTTTGACGTCGACCCATACGTGTTCAACCTTCTTTTGTACTTACACAATTTTATGCATAGGTATGCAAAAAAGGTTCTATTATTTTAGTGCACAAAATTAAATGGCTAACGAGAAACATGCTCCAAGTAGAATTTATTTAATTAAACATTTGGACCCGACACAACGTATAATTTGAAATTGGACAAAGCGACTGCTTATTTCCGTTTACACTGTTATTCACTTTATACATAACTTTAAGGCCCTTTTGTATATGGCACGGTTTCTTTATGGTACGGCGTATAAACCGCGCCATAGAGAATAAATATGAGTGAACAGTTTCCATAGTGATCCATACATCACTGACGACCGTACCTACACTCGGGTGGCGTATAAACCGCGCCGTAAAAAAATCCTTGTCTGTCAAAAACCTACACAGGTTTTTTTTACTTTTTCACGGTAAGAAAAACGTCTGTGTACAAAGGGCCTAATTGTATTGCATGTAACTTTAGGAAATACAGTCAAGTCACTTAATTACATTTATTAACTTAGTTGTGGTTATACATTAGACAATTCGTTTTAATGAATACATCCCTGATGCAAATAGATGTTTCGCAAAATATTATACGTCGAAAAAAAAGTGTGGACAATAGTTATTTGTTATACAAGAGTGCAAAGTTGCTTTTTAACCGCGTGTTCAATTTTGATGACCGAGCAAGCGAAGGATTCTAAAATTGAATCACGAGCGCAGCGAGTGATTCAAAATTAGAATCCTGAGCGTTAGCGAGGGAATCAAAAGAGCACGAGGTGAAAAATATTTGCACTCGAGTGCAACACGTAACTTTTCATTCCACCTCAGCGAGGAAATGACTAAATGCAAAAAAAAAAACGTTTACAATCACAAGATAGGTACACTTTTATTTCAGTTTAGGTATTAATTACTACATTATGACAGGTAAGTATTACAGAATAATCTTTAAATTATAACAAAATAATACTAAGGTATAATTAAGAAAATTTTAAAGTAACGTTGCTACAGTTATTTAAATTGAGTGTAATATTTTTGTTTGGTACTGTAATATTGGTGTTAGTCACTTGTGTACTGTTTTTCGGTAAACTATCTGTCATACTTAATAGTTGTACCGATTCATCGGATTCCCTTGGCGTGAATGTTGGAGAGAGAGGGAGATGGTTAGGTGTTTCATAACGGCTTATTTTTGATGTAGAAGGGCCAGTACAAGGATCCGATTGAGGCTCTTTCAGTGTAATGGCTCCTACGATGCCTTCACATATTTTAGACTTATTTTGGATGGAATCCTCTATGTATCCCTCTACAACTGCATTGGACTTCCAGCCTCCGTGGCGCTTAAGGGACAGCAGATCAGCTCCGGAATCAGCCAAAAGTGTGGCTGAAGTTCGTCGGAAACAATGACCCGTGTACAACAGGGGTTCTGGAAGTTCAAGAAATGTTGCTATTTCTCGTGGGATACTGCCAATTTTATTAGTACCCATAGGCTGTCTAACACACTTTCCATTGCGATACTGTAGAAAAAATCGATTGATTGGAGTGTTAGGCGGGCGTAAGGCTTGATATTTCTCAACAATCGTTACGTATTCCTTGCGAATGACGAAGTTGCGGTCTCTTTTTGTCTTTGTATTAGGTAAATTAATTAATAGTAAGTCATCTGAATGTTTCTCAATGTTTTTGACATTAAGTTGTGTTAGTTCATTAGTTCGACATGCTCCGTTTATTCCAATAATAAGAACAACCTGTAACGTAAAGAGTATTGTAGTAGATAAATGAATAAAATTGATATGAACGCATAATTATGCCTATCAACATCTACTAAGTATACTATTTAATTGAGATTAATATACTTAAGTAGATACTGAATGTGCAACTGACTTACTTTTGCCGCCAAATATACGGAATCGGGTTCTTCGTTAAGAAACTTTTCAATATCAGATACTGTGAAAACCTTCGATTTTTTTGGTTGATGACCAGATGAGGCTCTTTTTAAAAATGCCACTAATTTAGGATAGGTATCGATATGTTTGTCTTTTTTCATCTTTATTGTTGCTTTTAGCATCGAATACGTACTCCATAGAGTGCTTGCTTTCTTGTTCTCGGATAATTCTATAAAATATGCCAGCAAAACGTTTTCTGAGAAAGTTTTGGCTCCTTTTGCTAGTCGCCACGTGTTGAACATATCGTACTGTTTTAAATACTTCTCGCGTGATTGTTGAGGGAGAAAGCTCATTTGCGCATTATTAACAGTTTCAGTCAATTCTGTTGGCGTCAAGCAAACTTCCTCGTCGCTAGAATCACTCATTTTAGTTTTTTCACTTGTTTTCAAGTTTCTTGTTTTTAATATACCTAAGGTTTAACAATGACGTGAAAAAATGCCGCGTAAAGAACCGCGTACAAAGCAAATTGAAAAAAGAACACCAAGAAGGTTCCGAGTCTGAGTTTTTAACAAATTAAAAAAAAGTTATATGATATATTCGGCACCATAGAGGTAGCAGTAAATAGGTTTAATGTTTTTTTTAATTCACAAACTTAGTGCACACGATGTTCTAAATTCAATTTACTTTATCCTCTAGAGAATAAAAACGGCTTTTCCACTCAGATACTGAAGATCAAAAATACTCTTTCCGAGATGGTGGGATGAAAAATATTTTTTAAATATATTAAGGGCAATGATCCTTAACTAGGTACTTATCCTCCAAAAATAAACCTATGTTGCCATCGTAAGCCAATTTAATACCTGAATGAACACAATACGGATCATAATACATATAGTGACACCTATACTTTACTGGGATAATTGCTTCGTTCTCGATAATTCCAGGCAGAAAGTGGCGAGTTTTCAGAGTTGTAAACAAGCCCTGAAGGGCGCGCTAACTCGTTTTTAATGCCGTCTGGTTTAACAGTCAAAACAAAACTTATTCATTTGAGCGATATTTTTTAGTGCTACTTCTCACAGTGCCGGCGCGGACCGCCGCCGCGCCGCCTCGCCGCCAGCTTTTGCCGAGCGGCACTCTTTGATAGCCCACGTTCGCACGGAGGACGTAATAAAATCGCGGCGATTTTTTTCGTGCACTGGATTTTCAACACTCTGCTTAGTGCCGAGGTTCGAAAATCCAACAGTGTGTTTTTTCAACGCGCTGGGAGGAGACTGCATCCCAACGTGTTGGATTCTCAACGCTCGACTTAAAGGCTGGTGCAGACTAGAGCGAATAGTCGCGCGACGCGACACCGGTAATTGTTATACCGTGAAATTTTCTTAGAAACTGTATTATTCGTGTCACGTCGCGCCGTCGCGCCGCGCTAGTCTGCACGAGGCTTAAATCCGCTCCGCAATCCGCCATACGCGATGCGGCGTCACTCAGGACGCACGCTTAGGCGGCTCCTTTGTGCGGTAAGCCGGGCACACCGCGGCTTGCCCGGGCGGCGGCATTGTGTGTAGGAGCCTATATAGATATAAAATATGAACTGTCTGTGCTTCCTAGAAGGTTATTATGTGAATAATACGTTAAGATTGTATGAAATGTTTTTATTTCCTGAGGAGTTTTCATTCACAGTCTGAGAATCGATTAATAGTAAGTGAGGCCACGCATTAAACAATATGCCAGGGACAATAATTCCCGCTGACTCTAATGGGTGGCTTTTAAATGTTTCTAAAGTCCTAGTTGTCGGAACAACCAGTATATCATGAAATCCACTTACATTACCCGTTTCATAACTCGATTGCACGGCGCCGCAGTTCACGTGATTTTCTGTCGTTCGATAGCTGCAGCCCCCAGCTAGTAACACGATTTGTAGGAAATTGGAAATGGGTTGCAATTGACCTCTTTTGAAGATAACTATGCATTTCCAAATGATAAATACTCGAGGTCAGTGTTTACGGCATGATAAATGGTGTTTATGTATACCAGAATGCAAATTTTTAGGTTCTATTTAGCATTCAACTGACGAAGTGAGCCTAGTAATAATTAGTTTCCATTCGCCTGAAAATGCACTTCCACTTTGGTAGAAGCTCTATTTATGATTTGAATTCCCTTTAAATTCAGCAAATTGTACATTTTATGTACTTACACACACACCCTATTTTATGTTGCCATTTAAAGTCAATTCTCCATGTAAGCAAGTAAAATTGTTTTTTTTTTTACTTTTATCGCTGTTTAATATGCAAAAGGGTAATTAACTAGGAGATTTTATTAGCTTAACCTATAAAGTTAAATGGCTTCTGCTTAGAAAAAGACGCTGATATAAAAACGAATTAATTTACAAAGTTATTATAATAAGTACCTGGTCGACCTATTCTGCTCGAGTGTTAATAGAGAATGCTCATTTAATAGTATGGGATAGTTCATTCAATTCCATGCTGTCATGTTGTACTCTAACGTAGGTATTTTTTTTATTAAAATGGGCCTCAAGGTTAGTTGCCAATCACCCACATACAGATAGTACAATCCACGACGACGCGCCCCACTCCGCGATTACTGTACTGTAAGCTGTACATTAGTACGAAGCGGAGCGAAGTGGGGCGCGTCGTCGTAGATTATATCTATACTAAGACTGTTACTTTATTACGAGTATTACCAATTATGTACTTATTATCTTAAATACCTGCCATCTAATCTCTTTGTCAACATCTTTGGTTGTCTGGTAGAGATTGCCTAAGGGATCAAGTCCGCCTTTAGACCTTTTTGAGTGTGAAAAGTTTAAATAAATAAATAAATACGTCTTAAAATATAATGTCGCTTTAATTCAAAGGCTACTTCTATGGTCAATTTAAAAGAGCTGATATTAGGCACCCCTGCGGGGGTGGATCTCCAACCAAATGAATTAGTCAACTGGGAATCAACTCGAAATGCGCGTCTGGTAATGTTGCTAACAGCGACAATACAGAATGAAAGACGAACTTAATGAGTTGAAAACGAGTGGTTTGAGTTCGGAATGATTGTAGCCATTATTTGACAAATCTTATTAAACAAAAACAAGGAATTCATCGAATAAATCAAAGTACAAAGTGAAACTAGATCCTTAATCTCCATTTTGTAAAATTATTTTGACTAAATCTCTACTTTTCTTGTTGTCTGAGTGACTTTCGGTCTTATACCCCGGTTGATAAGGTTTGTAAACGAATGATTTTTCTCATCAATCCAAACTTTAAGAAAAGCCTACTAAGTCCTAAGTCTTTTGACAAGAACCTTGACGAAGAACATGAATCATTTTACCTGTATTTTTTTTCTAAAGCATGTAGTCATGTACCTAACGGTATGTTTGGTTATTAAAACTGTGTCGGTTTAAATCATTAACGGCCGACAAAACGCTGGAAATCGGGCATACCTATTATTCAACCAGCAGGTACACTGTAGAGCTAATGATATTTTTCAGTGGCAGTCCAGAGTCGTGACCCGCAAACCAATGCACTGGCGAGCACGAACTTCCTAAATTTTATCGCACTTGATTCTAGTTAGTTCTTTAACTAAATCAAAGATTTCCTAACAAACTTTAGAATGTGTCACATCTTTTCTTTATTAGATTGTGTAGAACTACTGACGTAACTTAATTTTGTCATGCAGAGAACGGAATAGCCGTACGGCAGCTTCTAGAAACGGCACTAGTAATTACAAATAAAAAATTCGTGGCGCCGAAAGTGCAATGAGCGCACAACTTATGTCGTGGACGCCATCAGTTTCTATACGACATGCGTGTCGTAGTGCGAGAAAACGGTCATACGCTTGGTTTGTATGGAAAATGTAAGCAGTGCCGCCCAGCACGCGTAGCATGACAACCATAGAACAGGGTTTTCTACGGGTTTTGTCGACGGAAGAATTGACAAAATGACAGATTGTGATTGAACAAATGACAGATTATCTGTCATTTTGTCTATTCTTCCGGTGACAAAACCCGTTTCTATTGTAGTCATGCTCAGCGTGCCGGCATTTCCGTGGTGCTCTGTATGTATTAGCTAATTTAATTCAAAGCATCACGTATGTGCTGAACTACTTAATCTGAGAATAAAGTTTTTTAATCATCCGAGGTGAAAAGTACCCACATAATTTTGTTCTTTTTCCGTTTTTCAGAGTGGGTACAAAAATATATTTTTGCCAATTTTGTCGATATTGGTTTAATTGTAGGGACGTTTTACCTAGGACCCGTTTGTGGACGGTTGCATTTATTAGTTACTACTTTTTCAAAAGTACGGTTCAGGGCAACCCAATTAGCGTCTGTACGAATGTTTTTTTACTAAACATGTTCTGTTGCTGATAAACTTGTTAAGAGCGTCTAATATAGCGTGTGGAGGGGTTTAGTCTGAACAAGTGGGTGGACGAGTGGCCGTGAGTTAGATACGAAAAAGCCTTTAAATCTGACTAACCTTTTTTTTCATAAAACTTATATTCAACTTTTCACATTTATGTTCAGGAGCTTTTTGCTAATAAGAGAACACATTAGACTCAATTGGATGGATGGATGTCTTATTCCTAAAGGCACAATATTTGGATTCATTCACGACAAGTTGGCGGAAAAGTTTGTTAAAAGAGATATGGAAGTAATAATAATAAATAATTTATTTCTTAAGCCTAATACAATAAGGAGAGAGAAAACGGGTTCACAATGCATAATGTCCTTACATAACTTTTAACCTTAAATAGGCTGAGTATAAGCACGTTGTGTGAAACTCCTGACACCCAAACTAGGACATGTCCTATATCTTAGGTGTCAGTAAAGTGGAAGTCCATGGGAGAGACCTTTGCCCAGCAGAGGGACAGTGATAGTCTAGTGATGTGACCGTCAGACTGCCAAGTCATAGGTCTCATTATCACTTAATTCGAAAACGGTGAAGGAAAACATCGTTAGGAAACCGAGTCAGAGGCCCATAGGCGGCTTTAAAATTCTGACACCAGGTTATTCACCAACCACACGAAAAGAAGAAGAAGATACAGATAGTGCAATCCACGACGACGCGCTCCTTTCCGCGATTACTGTACTGTAAGCTGTACTTTAGTACGGAGCGGAGCGGAGTGGGGCGCGTCGTCGTGGATTGCACTATCTATAGGTTAATGATACACTAGCCTCTGCCCGCGACATCGGTTGCATGGAAGTCGTAAGATACCTACTACTGTTGTTGCAGATGCTGTTGTTTTAGTATATTGTATACTAAAAATAACAGCAACATTTTCATAAAACTCCCCCGACCCACCGGGGTCGCAACGCAGCGCCCGCCTGCAGAAGTGTTACTTCGATTTCGCTTAGCGTGCATCCTGAACTTTTTCTTTTTCTTTTTGTTCGGCTCCAAAGGGTGGTAGCGTGATGCTGTGCGTGCTTCGTAAAGAATTGGGCTACCAAATACAAAAAAAAACTGCGCGTTAGTAGTGTTCGAGAGATTAGCGCGTTCAAACAAACAAACAAACTCTTCAGCTTTATTATTATATTATAATTTATTTATTAAAATTTTATGCACAGGTAAAAATATACTCATCAAAAAATATACTCAATAGGGTCACTGCGACTGGGGCCCGGATGCTGGAGGTCCCCGGTGCGGCAAGCGGCCCGGCCGCTGACGCTCTGGCCGAACGGCTTAGGGCGTCCCTAAATGCGGACGAGGCACGAGTGTCCAGGCCTACCAAATGCGCTGACATGCGTATTTTGGGCTTGGACGACTCAGTGACGGAGGGACAGGTGGTGGCCGCTGTCGTTAGGACTGGGGGGTGCTCTGCCGAGCAGGTTAGGGCAGGTGCCATCCGTCCTGACTTCACGGGGATGCGAGCCGTTACGGTGAGCTGCCCCGTGTCGGCGGCCAAAAAAATTGCCGGGGAAGGCCAAAGGCTATTGGTGGGCTGGGTTTCGGCGCAGGTAAAACTGCTGGAACCCAGACCTCTGAGGTGTTTCCGCTGCCATGTGGGTAACCACGTGGGAGCTAAATGCACCTCGGAGGTGGACCGCAGCAGTCATTGTTACCGCTGTGGTCAGCCCGGTCACAAGGCCGGCTCGTGCGAAGCCACGCCGCATTGCGTTGTATGTGCGGCGGCTGGCAAGCCAGCCGGCCACCGGATTGGGAGCAAGGCCTGCGCTCCACCCGCCAAGGCTAGAGGCAAACCACCTGCCACCGCCGTCACAGCCGCAACCGCCGCAACCGCCGCCATTGCCGCCTCAACAGCCGTCGTCGCCGCCGCAGCCGCCGCGGCAGGGCCCTCACAGGGGGCTAAGGAGGGTGCTGCAATGGAGTGCCAATAATGGCCCCATTTCGCCTCCTCCAGGCGAACATCAACCACTGCGCCGCAGCTCAGCATCTGTTGCTCCAGAGCATGGCGCAGTGGTCGATTAACATCGCCGTGGTCGCTGAGCCGTACTTTGTCCCACCCAGGGATGACTGGGTGGAGGACCTGAGCGGCTCAGTGGCCCTAATTTCGTCGGCCGCCGCCGGTACCCCGTCCCTCGAGGCTCTTAAGAGAGGACGGGGTTGCGTTGCAGCACGGTTCGGGGAGATTGTCGTGGTAGGGGCATACTTCTCCCCGAACCGAACTCTCGCCGAGTTCCACAACTCCCTTGCTGAGTTGAGAGTCGTCGTCGTCGGGTTCTGTTCCCTCCCCGTGCTCGTCCTCGGGGACTTCAATGCCAAGAATGTGGCTTGGGGTTCCCGGTATACGGACACACGGGGCAGGATGGTGGAGGACTGGGCGCTGGAAACAGGCCTGGTCGTCCTAAACCGGGGTTCTGTCCCCACGTGTGTGCGGATGCGGGGTGAATCAGTGGTGGACATCTCGTTCGCCAGCCCCGCTCTGTCGCCACGTGTCATTGACTGGCGCGTCATGGAGGGGGTGGAGACGTATTCCGATCACCGGTACATCCGGTTTGACGTCTCCGCCCAGACCTCGAGCGCGCCGGTCCGACAGGCCCCGAGTGGTCCGCGGTGGGCGCTGAAGCAGCTGGACCGGGAGCTCCTCCTGGAAGCCTCGATCGTGCAGGCCTGGGTGTCATCACCGGACAGGCCTGCCGACATCAACGACGAGGCGGAGTGGTTCCGGGAGGCCATGTCCGAAATATGTGACGTGGCAATGCCCCGGGTCCAGCCCGGACGTGCTTCGTGCCAGGTGTACTGGTGGTCGCGACAGCTGACGACACTGCACAATGCGTGCGTTGCTGCGCGACGCCGGTACACCAGGCACCGCAGGCTCCGTATTCGACCTCCGGATACGGAAGCCATTCAGGCGGAGCTGTACGAGGGGTACAGAGCGGCGAAGACCGCCCTCCAAGCGGAGATCCTGCGGGCCAGGGCACTGGCCCGCGAGGAGTCGCTGGAGACTCTGAACAGAGACCCGTGGGGGCGCCCATACAAGATGGTGCGGGAAAAACTCCGCCCATGGGCTCCCCCGCTGACGCAGAGTCTCCGGCCACAGCTTGTGGGGGACGTGGTGAGCGCTCTGTTCCCTTCGAGAGGGGAACATGCCTCCCCACCCATGGCTCTGCCTACTGCGGTGCCCGATGCGGACCACACCGCCGACGACGACGACGACGATGCTCCAGAGGTGACCGAGGTAGAGATGAGGGTGGCGGTACGTAGGCTGAATGCCAGAAATACCGCCCCAGGACCCGACGGCTTACCTGGGAAAGCCTGGGTCCTGGCCTCAGAGGCTCTCGGGCCTCGACTAAGGGGGCTCCTAAGCGCATGCTTGGAGAGGGGCCAGTTCCCGCTTCGTTGGAAGACGGGGAAGCTGGTCCTCATCAAGAAGCCGGGGCGCCCTGCGGACTCTCCGTCCGCTTACCGGCCCATCGTGCTGCTTGACGAGGTGGGCAAGCTCTTTGAAAGAGTAATTGCAGACCGCCTCGTCGGGCGGCTGGTGCGGGTGGGGCCGGATTTGTCGGAGAGCCAGTTTGGTTTCCGCAGGGGGCGCTCCACGGTGGACGCCATCATGCGCGTGCGAGCCCTCACGACGGGGGATGCGGTGGCTCGGGGTGGGGTCGTCTTGGCGGTGTCTCTAGACATCGCCAACGCCTTCAATACCCTGCCCTGGAGTTGCATCAGGGAGGCACTCCGGTATCACCGGATGCCGACCTACCTCTGTCGTGTGGTTGAGGCCTATTTGACGGAGAGGGCCATCATCTACCCCGGTCACCAGGGAGAGTGGAACCGGCGAGAGATGTCGTGCGGTGTCCCACAGGGATCGGTCCTGGGGCCGCATCTGTGGGACATCGGATACGACTGGGTGCTGCGCGCCGACCTCCCCAATGGCGTCAGCGTCGTTTGTTACGCTGACGACACGTTGGTCCTGGCGCAGGGGAGGTCGCACCAGGCGGCGGTCGAACTAGCGACACACGGGGTTGCGACAATCGTGGCCAGAATCCGGCAGTTGGGACTCGAGGTGGCCTTGCACAAGTCCGAGGCCATGTGTTTTCATGGTCCTCGGAACGCGCCACCGTCGGGTTCCCAAATAACGGTAGGAGGGGTTCACATCGGCGTCGAGTCGACGATGAAGTACTTGGGACTCGTCCTCGACAGTCGGTGGAACTTCGAGGAGCACTTTCGACGTTTGGCTCCCAGACTGGACCGGGCCGGGGCTGCCTTGAAGCGGCTCCTGCCCAATCTAGGGGGTCCAAACGCCTCCTGCCGGAGGCTATACGCGGGGATCGTGCGGTCCATGGCCCTGTACGGGGCACCGGTGTGGGCGCGTTCGTTGAGGCGGCGGCCTGCCCGCCGGTTGAACGCGTCCCAGAGGGTTTTAGTGTTATAGGGACACTAATTATTGAGTTGTGTGGTGAGCAGCGGTAAATAAAAAGCTATCTGTTTCTACTCACGATTATCCATATAATTATTGTTTGTACACAACACAGAACATTCACAGAATGAAGGCACAGTTTTACGACACACACAAACAGATAAACACGAAGAGGACAGTCTTATTACAGATGAATATCGTCAACCGGAAGGGCACAAAGTTGCATGGGCTTCGCGTCGCGACAGCGTAATCGGACTAAAGGTCAGGCAAGGTGACCGAACGACCGCTGCGTCTTCCGACCCCACTCATGCGCACCGGCTACGTCACCGCGTGACGTAGACGCGGAGCGTTTCCACAGCATTACGTTGCTGTTGAGTACGACGGTGATAGATTGTTAAATAATTGTTTTAGACAATAGTATAATTATATAATTTATAGATATAAATGTATAATGTATATGTTATGTATTAGTGTGTTTATGTTTATGTAATAAGACAGATATATATATAGTATTGTGTTGTATTGTGTGAGATATATGTTAGGGATCGCCACATCACTCCCCTCCAGAGACCGTCCTACGGGCGATAATAATCTGGGAATCGAACCCTTCGACCAGACCTGGTAGTTCTGACGGAAGAGTCCGTGGGCTGTTCTTCCTCTTCTTGAACATCATGGTCAGATGGTGACGTGTCAGCCAATATGTAGGCGGGTTTTAGGCGGTCCACGGAAACTTTGACCTGTTTCCCTTTTACACGTATTGTAAAAGTTTTGTCGCCTTTTTGTACCACTTCATGAGGGCCGGTGTAAGCTGGTTGCAACGAAGCTCGCAGCGCATCGTCCCTGAGGAATATGTGGCTTGAGGTAGCGAGGTCCTTGTGGACAAATATTTTGTCCTTGGAATGGCGTGCTGCTGGAGTGGGCTGCAATTTTGCGGCAAACGAGCGTAAACGGGTGGTGAACTCCGAGATGTCGGTGGTGCTGCTGTCACCGGAAATGAAAAATTCTCCCGGAAGTCGTAATGGCTCACCGTAAAGGAGTTCCGCAGAAGAAGTTTGGAGATCCTCTTTAAAAGCGCTCCGGATGCCCAGTAGTACCAAGGGCAGAGATTCTGTCCAGTTATGGTCAGCGTGGCACATTATTGCCGTTTTAAGTTGCCTGTGGAACCGTTCCACTAGGCCATTGCATGCTGGGTGGTAGGCTGTGGTCTTCCGATGTTTGAATCCGACCATTTTGGCTAGATATTGGAACAGTGTGGATTCAAATTGCCGTCCTCTGTCTGTGACAATATCCGTTGGACAGCCAAAGCGGGAGATCCAGTTGGCCAGCAATGCTTTACCGACTGTCTCTGCGGTAATGTCTACAATCGGTACTACTTCTGGCCACCTAGTGAAACGATCCACGGCCGTTAGGCAGTACCGGTATCCCTGTGATGGAGGAAGAGGACCTATTAGGTCAATGTGCACGAAGGCAAATCTAGCACGGGGCAATTCGAATGTGCCCAACGGTGATGACACATGGCGATTTACCTTTGTGCGTTGACAGCTGAGACACGTTCGTGACCATTGTCGACAGTCCTTGCGGACTCCAGGCCAAACGTATCGCTGTGCAATTAATTTTGCGGACGTGTTTGCTCCTGGGTGGCTGAGGCTATGAAGGCTCTCAAATATTTGTCGTCGTAAGGGTTTTGTCACGAATGGTCTGGGAGTGGCTGTACTCACATCACAGAGTAACTCGACGGGACTGCCGTCGATTTTAAGCCTCTTTAGTTGAAGAGATGTTTCCGACTTTATAAGTTGCAACAGTTCCGGGTCGGAAGCTTGTGATTTTGCGAGAACTTCAAAATCAACTGGGGTTTGCAGTTCACTGACACGGGACAATGTATCGGCGACGATGTTGTCCTTGCCGGAAATATGTTGGATGTCCGTTGTGAACTGCGAAATAAAGTCAAGGTGTCTATACTGACGAGGAGCGCAGTTGTGCTTTCGCTCATGGAAAGCGTATATCAACGGCTTGTGGTCAGTATAGACGGTGAAGTGTCTCGCTTCCAACATGTGGCGGAAGTATTTTATGCCTTCGTAGATCGCGAGGAGTTCACGATCGTATGGCGAGTACTTCTGCTGAGCGGGGCTCAACTTGCGTGAGAAGAAGGCAAGCGGTTGCCACTGCTCGTCCTTGAACTGCTGCAAAACTGCACCCATTGCCAGATCTGACGCATCTGTAACTAGGGCGAGCTTCGCTTGGTAGTCAGGGTGTGCAAGCAATACGGCGTTGCAGAGGCTGTCTTTGCACATATTGAAGGCAGTGAGCGCCTCACCAGTTATTTCCACGGGATGTTGACCTTTTACTGAGCCTGTTAGGAGAGCATTAAGGGGACCTTGAAATTTTGCGGCTTTAGGTATAAACCGCCTGTAAAAGTTCAACATCCCTAAGAAACGCCTGAGCTCCCTAACAGTTTTAGGCGTAGGGAAGTCCTTGATGGCTTCAACCTTGGACGCCAAGGGTCTGGTGCCGTCTGCAGAGATGTGATAACCTAAAAATGTGACTTCGTCGGATCCGAATATACACTTCGAGGTGTTGATGACTATGCCATATTTCTGCATCCTGGTGAAGAGCTGATTCAGGTGGTCCTCGTGCTGCTCCTGGTTTTTCGAGAATATTAAAAAATCGTCAAGATAACAGTAGCAGAAGTCAAGCCCGCGCGTCATTTCATCGACGAATCTCTGAAATGTTTGACCTGCGTTCCTCAGACCAAAGGTCATATAAGGAAATTCGTACAGGCCAAACGGTGTTGTTATCGCCGTCTTCTGGATGTCGTCCTCGCTGACTGGAATCTGGTTATAGGCCTTAACCAGGTCGATAGTAGAGAAGACTTTGCAACCGGCTATGCTGTGGGTGAGGTCGTGGACATGTTTAATTGGATACCTGTCGGGTATGGTCCTCGCGTTGAGCAGCCTGTAATCACCGCAGGGTCGCCAGCTGTTATCCTTCTTTGGCGCTAAATGAAGAGGTGAAGACCAAGGGCTCTCAGATGGTCGAGCAGTGCCGTTACTAAGCATGACCTCAAATTCTTGCTTAGCGATCACCAGTTTGTCTGGAGCTAGCCTGCGAGGGGAACAAGAGATGGGCGGGCCGGGTGTGGTGCGTATATGGTGTACTGTGTGGTGTGTGGTTTTACGGTGTGTGCCAGCGGGTCGCGTGATTTCGGGGTACTTATTAAGTATCAAGTGGTACCTGGAATCCCCGACTGAGACCTTTACTGAACACGTCGCGGAAGCCTTTGCAACGGAAGCTGTTACAAACATTGATGTGGTTTTGTCCACTAAACGTTTGTTTCTGATGTCAACAAGCAAATCGTAGAAGCTTAAAAAATCTACACCAATGATCGGCTTGGTGACATCAGCTACAATAAACCGCCATGGGAAGTTACGGCGCAAACTTAAATCTAAATTGAGCTGTAGGTAGCCGTAAGTATCAATTGTAGACCCGTTAGCGGCCGACAATTGATAGTTAGACTTGACACGTTGTTCACGTAGAACATGCCGCGGAAACACACACAAATCACTACCAGTGTCCACTAAAAACCGTGTCTTTGCTGTTCGGTCCGTGACGAAGAGGCGACCGGTGGTCGTCAGACAGTCGTCAGCCGCCATTACCGACTGCCTCTGGAGTTTCCCGACTTCTCGTAGTCACATGGTTTAATGCATTTGTGAGCATTGGACCCGAACTTGGAGTGATAAAAGCAGAACGGTTGCTTTTCGTAGCTAGACGCGGACCGCTGTCTGGATCGATGACGCTGCTGGTGGTTCGAACGCGATTGCGAACGAGGTCTCCTACTCAGCTGCGTCGTAAGGTTCCTCACGGCCTTCTTTAATTCGGCGATTTCGTTCGCCATCTCGTTCATGCTAGGACCTGACGCTGATGTTGCGGCGACTTGACATGGGGTCACGATGTCCTGGACCCTGTCCGCCAGGTCTGCTAGTTCCTCCAGGGAAGTATGTGGCTGTGAAGCCAACAGCGTCTGGACGTTGCTCGGAAGGCGACTGCTCCATATAGTCCGCAGAAAGTCCTCTGGAACGCTCGGTCCGGCCAAACCTTGGAGGTGCCGCAGGAACTGTGAAGGCTTGCGATCTCCGAGCTCTTCGTGTATGAGAAGCTGCTTCACTCTCTTCTCGTGTGACGCAGTCAGTCTCTTAATGAGCTCGTGTTTGAGCTTCTCATATTTGTTATTCTCCGGCGGCTTAAGAAAAATGTCCCTTATTTGTTTGGCATACTGGTGTTCAAGGTTGCCGATGACGTGGTTGAACTTAGTCGCATCGCTGGTGATGTTCGCGTTGGCAAACTGAGCCTCAACTTGTGCGAACCAAACCTCTGGGTCATCCGGCCAAAATGGTGGTATTCGTACCGCAATACGGCAAATGTCGGATGGCTCGTCAATGGACACGCACTTTGCGCGACGGGGTTGTTGACGCGAACGGGTTGTTCCGGACGATTTCATAGAGTCACTACTGTCACTCATGATGCTGCTGTGGTTTTCCTTCCCTGATTTGAATATTGGCAGTCCGTTTCAGGATCTTCGTGGTTGTCGAGCCTTTCTGGCGTGTTCTAAGCGGGGTCACCAATTTAGTGTTATAGGGACACTAATTATTGAGTTGTGTGGTGAGCAGCGGTAAATAAAAAGCTATCTGTTTCTACTCACGATTATCCATATAATTATTGTTTGTACACAACACAGAACATTCACAGAATGAAGGCACAGTTTTACGACACACACAAACAGATAAACACGAAGAGGACAGTCTTATTACAGATGAATATCGTCAACCGGAAGGGCACAAAGTTGCATGGGCTTCGCGTCGCGACAGCGTAATCGGACTAAAGGTCAGGCAAGGTGACCGAACGACCGCTGCGTCTTCCGACCCCACTCATGCGCACCGGCTACGTCACCGCGTGACGTAGACGCGGAGCGTTTCCACAGCATTACGTTGCTGTTGAGTACGACGGTGATAGATTGTTAAATAATTGTTTTAGACAATAGTATAATTATATAATTTATAGATATAAATGTATAATGTATATGTTATGTATTAGTGTGTTTATGTTTATGTAATAAGACAGATATATATATAGTATTGTGTTGTATTGTGTGAGATATATGTTAGGGATCGCCACAGGGTCATGGCCACCCGGCTGGTCCGGGGATACCGCACGGTCTCCGGTGAGGCGGCGAGCCTCCTTGCCGGATTGCCGCCATGGGATCTGGAGGCAAAAGTCCTCGCGCATATTTGGGAGTGGCGCGGGGAGGCGAAACGCCGGGGCTTGACTCCGATGCCGCGAGAAATCGCGGCACAGCGGACAGAGCTCCGACGGGATCTCATGGCGTCATGGAGAGTGCGATTGTCGCAACCCAGTGCTGGGCACGCCACTATTGCGGCGATAAGTCCCCTCTTTGAGGAGTGGCTGGAGAGGCGCCACGGCGTCCTCACCTTCCGCCTGACGCAGGTCCTCACCGGACACGGCTGTTTCGGGAGGTACCTGTTTCGGATAAGGCGGGAGGAAACGCCCGGGTGTCATCACTGCGTGGATCGCCCGGAGGACACGGTGGAGCATACGGTGGAGGTATGCCCGGCTTGGGCAGAGCACCGCCGTGTCCTCGTGGAGGCGATCGGTGGCGGGGATCTCTCGCGTCCGGCCCTGGTCCAGGCCATGGTACGGAGCGAGAGAGCATGGGAGGCCGTCACCTCCTTCTGCGAAGCAGTAATGCTCGCGAAGGAGGAGGCGGAGCGCGTGAGGGAGAGGCAAATTTCGCGCCCTCACGCCCCTAGCCGCCGCAGGAGGAGACGCCCTGGGCGTCGGGAATCGATTGCCGATTCCCGGCCACCGTAGGCGCGGGCTTGCGGACGGGGAGCAATGGGTAGCTCGCCGTCCGGTAAGGACCAGGCCCGGGTCGACGGCGCGTAGTGTTCCACGCGCGCCTCAAAGAGTGTCAGCGAGTGAAGGGGTCCAATGAGACCATTGCCTGCCGGGGTTGCGGGAAAATCCGAAAGGGATACCGTGGCCCCCTGGCATTGCACAGGCAAGAGAAGGAACACGGGTGGGTTTTAGTCAGTAAGAGTCTGACACGCCCTCCCGCTCCACCCAGAGCGGGAGACGTCATTTGATGATTTCCCAACCAAACAAAAAAAAAAAGGTAAAAATATACTGTACAAAGGCGGACTTAATGCCTGAGGCATTTTCCACCAGTCAACCTTAGGGTGGTGCAGAGACAAAACACTATATAAGTATACATGTATAATAATGTAAGGATGTAAGGAAGTATATAAGTATTCATCATTTCTATACCCGTCGTAACTTCTAAACGAAAGGTTCGATTCGATTAATATAAAGAGGAATTTACATGAACAGACGCCAGCATATCAACCTACCCGAAACTGTCAAATTTTCTCAATCAACTATGAACCTTATGCTTTAGCGGTACAGTTGAAAATCTATAAAATAAATTTGACAGATTGTAGTACGTTGGCGTGCTGGCGTCTGTACATAATCTAACTTGATTGTGAAATTATTAATAATAGTTAGTTATGGATTAATATCATGTCGAATGTCATCATCTTTCGATTCTACCCGTGTATTATAATATTTATAATACACGGGTAGAATTGAAAGATGATGAAAAAGCTATATACACATTCTCCATTTACTTACGACCACAACATTTAATTCCCAAGATAATAAAGTAAAACAAAACTTTTTTACAGCTTCAAACTTCCGTAAAGACTGCTTGATATTGTGCGCGAAGGGCGAAGTTGAAGACCCGTGGTTTGGCTTCAACCAGGAGTTCTTTCTCACGACGACAGATGGTCGACCGCTCGGCTGGCCCACCGGCGGCTTCCCCGCCCCTCCGGGCCCCTACTACTGCGCTACAGGAGCAAACAAAATCGTCGCAAGAGATCTCATGGAGGCTTTCTACAGGTACCGTTTGGTACTCAAAGTAACCACATAAACCATACAAGCTTACTTGTGGATACGATGAGAAAATGTTCGGATTGTAATTCGAATTTTTCACACGAGAAAAGCCAGACTGTTATAGCAAGAATTAGAAACAAGGTTCTGACCAATAAACTACTAATGTACTGTATTTCTCAGCTCGATTTTTACGTGTTCACTTTCTTTAATTCGTTTTAGATGCTGCCTTTATGCGGGGATACAGATCAACGGTATGAATCCCGGGACTACACCTTCCCAGTGGAATTTCCAGGTAAAAGCCCGTTAGGTGAAAATAGTTCATTGAAAAATGGATCAGGAGAGTTTTTCTGCTTGCGGGGAAAATTATTGTGATTCAGTTATGGTCACAATATTATTTGTTATCACTCTGATTTCGTTGTTTATGCTGTAATATTTTGCTTTAATGCTATAAATACCTACGATGTGAAAATGTATTTATACGAATATACTAATTTGTAGATTTTTCATTCTTTTGTCGGATGGCTAAAAATAAATACCTAATGAACTTTTTTTTCTTTTCGCTGCGGCTTTGCTCTCTCGTTTTACCACGCCTCGCCACTGTCACCTTCGATATTCATGATATCCATACTTATATCCCCAGTCTCAACAGCTCCACTAAAGTCGTCAAACGATTCGTCGCTGTCTGATGATGAGTTATTTAAGTTTATGATAAATTGATCCAAATATTGGTCTGCTCTATGCTCGTGTCTAATATGCTACAAAAATTGTCTTCGGGGTTATTGTGCGCCTGTATGCAACAATAGTTTCTTTCGCTTCGTGCATGACCTCGCTCGTCGCTAACAAAACGGGGGTTCTTCGCAAAACAAAGTTCCGGAACAGCCATAACCGTACTGTATATCAAAACAGGGATTGTGGGTTCTTGATTTTCAACCCTCTTCGATTTGTTTATGTCACGTGCGCCCAGATGGTACGTTTATTTTTTCTACAGTTACATATTCATTTATTTTCTCTTGACAATAGTGAATAGTTACTTATTTACTTAACATTTAAAGACGTTTGATCATTTCATCTAGTTTGGGTAAACCTACAATCGACTACCATTAGGTTTACTAATAGTGCATTACTCTGAAATTTCGACGAATTTGAAGGCAAATTGGGAGAACTGGGATATTTAACATACATAGAAACATTTTTATTGGGACGTTTTCTGTAGGCTTAGATTGGATAATTATAAGTAACTCAAACGCAAACTCAAAGCATTAATTTCAATTAAACCCGCAGGTTAAGTAGGTATGCGCAGTATAGTAGGCCGCATGACAGTAGAAACAAAACCAATATATGCTGGCCTCTTTTTCTATTGATACTCCTTGACGCGCTAGGCCAGCTCAAGGTCAACGTGTTACCAAGGTCGTGCGGTCGACTACCAAACAAACTATCTGTATAATTGATGGAGTAAGATGCATTGCTCGTGTATGAATATTTATCTAATGAGGATGTATAGGTGGGGCCAAGTCCGGGCATCAGAGCAGCGGATGATTTATGGATGGCCCGCTACATACTGGCCCGGTTGGCGGAGGAGTATGGCACGGTGGCCACCTTTGAGCCGCAGCCCATCCCTGACTGGCCAGGCAATGGCACCTTCGCCTACTTCTCCTCGAAGGACATGAGGAATGATGAGGGTATACTGTGAGTAATTTTAATCTTGATTTTAGTGTTCCGTGACGAAATTATCATGAAGGAATTTTGGTGACATTCCGTCTGTCACTGAAAATTTTCTCTAAAACTATTCGATGTTATTATTGGTTTAATACAGATATAATGACATAATAATTATAATACATTATAATAATAATAATGCGTACCCTGTCCCTGATGACGATGGGCCAATATTTTTTATGTTTTAAATGTTTTTTTCATAAAAATAATTAAAAATGTAATTAATATGTATTAAATGTAATAAAGGAGAATATGGTACGTAAATTTTGACTAGTAGGATTTTAATTCTGAGAAAATACATTAAAAAAAACCCATATAATTAAATTCAAAAGATAAAATTTTTAGAAACGTGCCATCTCGATTGATCGTTGGGGAGGGGGGAGGGGGTAGAGTTAAGGTTAATAAAGCCCTCCCTCCCCTCCTGCCAGAGATACATTTTCTTTAACGATTTTTTAGACATAAATCTCATAAAAAGGTTGATAAATAAAATGTAGGTGGAAGGGAAGACAGAGAAAGAGAGCAAGTTTACCCCCACCAGTCCACAGGAGACACATTTTCAGGGTCAATGTCAAACGTCTCTAAGGTCAAGGTCAAATAAAAAAAAAAATACAAGGTGAATATTTGTTTATAGTCAACGGTTGTCAGGGCTATTTTTTATGTCTACAGGGTTAAAAGGAACCTAACACGAAGAAGATGACGGGGGAGCCCCCGTCATCCCCTTCGAACCTAACCAAACTCGCTAGGCTCGCTCTTGCATCCGTAAATAAGTAGTTTTTTTTTAAACTTATCTACCTAAAATATACATTGTGACGAGCATAAATTGCTTGGCAACCATGTTAAAGTAATCGAATCGCAACCCATGAAATATTTATTTGACAGACAACAAAGTCATCCTTTAAGGTTTCAACTTTTCATTTTGAACCCTACAAACAGATTTATTATCTTCCTGTTACCTTTTCATGCCAGAACGGCTGAACGGATTTAAATGAAAGGTATTGGGATAGGCCATGATCCAATTCAGGACATAGGATACTTTGAATCCCGGTAGCACGTTCCTGTGGGATATTTTCCGAAAAACACGCGGGCGAAGCCGTGGGCAAATGCTTGTCCGTCTATATATGACGTGGTATTATGTCCAAACATACATGAAAAAAAAAGTGTTGGAAGTCTGTCAAAAAGATTTTGGTTTACAAAAGGCGGCCAAATTTTTATAACACATAAAGTACGAGTTAAATAGTTATATTGTCTACAAAAATCTTATATTTTTCCCATATCTTGTTAGGTTGTTTTCACACTTGTGATTTTACTCAGGATCAATTTTAAACAGAGACCACTGTTATGTTATTGTTCGCCAATAACGAAGCGACTTGATATTATTTTTTTAAATAGGTTTGTGCAGGTTACTATGTATTTTCTTTCATGCGGAACACAATTATGTCATAACATCTAAAAGTGTTTAAAAAAACAAATATTTATTATATTTATTATACTTTATCCCAAAGTGATCCATTCCCTACTAAGTGGTTTATATAACCTAATAGCTCTTACAGTCCCCTACAAGAAGACAGCTAATCAATATTGGACGATAAGAAGTTAACTTTCACTATCCTGCTATCTAATTACGCAACACATTTTCGTAAACGATTACGACAAATTTGTTTCATTTTGACAGTTTTTTTTTTTATAATGACTGAATTTTACTACCGGGACTATCTAAAATTCTAAACTATCTAAATATTATACAAACTAAAATAAAGCGTCGAAAAATTCATGCGCATCGCTGTCGACTGGTAGTGTACCAAGAGACTGGCCGCATTGACTGGTTGACACTTCCCGTGACCCAAGGGTTGGCTTTCAACTTGGCCAGAGGCTAAGCATTGCCATATAACGTGGCAATGCGGCCAGTCTCTTGCGTACACTACCAGTCGACAGCGATGCGGATGAATTTTTCGACGCTATATTTTAATTTGTATAATATTTAGTTTTTTGACAGTTCAACCAAATTCATTGCGTTATTTACGTTGTTGAGCAGATTTTTTCTCGAACTTATGAAGCAATGGATTTTGTTTAAATATCGATTCAGATTGATCGTGTATTACGCAATTAGAATAGTATTAAAAGATGATGAAGACATTTTCAAATTCTCAAAAGACTTTCACGAGTGTAAAGTTGATTAGTATGTAAGACCAATAAATCGAGCCTATTGCAATCAACTTAACCCAATTAGAAAATCCTTTGTCTGTTTCTAATACCGGAAATCTGGAATTGTGTCCGGTTGATTGCAATAGGCTCGATCATTTAAGACTAAAACTTAACTGGAGTGGTGGTTTACAGTAATTACCTGCGGAGAATACAGGCGTCAACGTATGTTATGTATGTCTAATGTACCTACTATTGTTTCCGTTATATCAAATATAGGTATTTTCCAGGGTGATAGAGCGCGCTATTGACAAGATGGCTCGTCGCCACGGTGCCCACATGAACGAGTATGACGCCAATAATGGCGCGGACAACGTGCGGCGACTCACCGGGAAGAACGGAATGCCGCATATCAAAGATTTTACTGCAGGTACGTATCAACAGCCATTTTGATTGTACCTATAATATTATGTGACAGTAAAGTTATACTAGAGTTTCTTGTGAAAATGTTTATCAAGGGATGTACTGTACCTACTAACTGACAGGTCTTAAATAGGACAAATTGTTTTTTTTTATTTTACTTCTTTGTTAAAGCCTCCGTTTTTGACTCCCTCACATCATAACTGAGTAACGTCCCTTTCTGAAACTCAATTTTACATTCTAAGAGGGAACAGGGCCTGCGAAGAATTTGAAAAATGGGTATTTGAAGAAACTATGGCCTTCTCGGTACCTCAAGTCTGCCCCTGTAGAGTGCGATAGGGACAGCTGCAGCTCAAACCGATTATATCACATAAATTTTGACGAGAATTTTCCCCTTTTTTCTCCTCGAAAACTGTTACTAAACTGTAATTTTCTTTACCCATTAATTGCTGAAAAAAAGGAAATCACACGTGACGTGTCTACAGCATACCTTGATTTAATGAAAAAAAATATTGCTCTATAGGCATTATTCAGGAAGGAAAATGGGGAATACATTTGTATGGTGAATCGTAGGGCCTGTTCCCTCTTAACGCCCGGAATCAGATACTAAACACTACCTACTTCGCTGGTGTCAAAGGTATACATGCAATGCAATGAGCCAATCGGACTTTTCAAGTAAAACCAAACTTGTACCTTAAAATAAAACATTCCTGCCTTATGACAAACGATAATGCTCGTGATTATGTGTCGTGGTCTAATAGGTATTATCATTACTTGCAATCGAACACAAAAGCAAATATTATAATGTGAATTCAACGAGACAACAACCACATAACCAATACCAAGATACAATACTGAAATAACAAGCATTACAATGATTGATACAAATCTCCTTCACTCTGTTGCACAACAATCTTGAGTTCCCAAAATATTGCACGTGTTACGTGTTTGAATAAAGCCCTTTGTATCTCCGAGATTTATTGGTTTGGACCAAAAACATAAATGAATACAATGTTTAAAATGGACCTGTCCCACACCGTCGCCGATTAGCCGGCGCCGGCGATTAGCGAGAGGCGAGTAGATCTAGCAACTAAAAACGAGTTAGCTAGTGCGTGACGGCGACGACCGTTTACTCGCTGGTATGTAGGTATGAGTCGTGGGACGCCATACCAAGCGTCAGTCTCTCAGCAAGTGTTCTGCCGCCCTCCAAGCGAGCGTCACTGAGCGAGTACTCTTTTTGATATGTGTTGTCTCTGCGACAAACGAGCACGCGGATTGTAAACAGTCGGCGATAAACTATTTATATATGTATCTCTTTTACACACGGGACTTGCAATCTTTTATACATTTCTTGAGCGAGAAAATCGTTAATAGCTAGTCGCTTCCTCGTTGGCCGTGGGACAGGTGCCATAATCACGTCTATCACAGCTATGATTTTCCTCAATCACACTTACATTTTGACAGTTCAACAACATTCATTACGTTATTTACGTTGTTGAGCATACAATTTTTTCTAACATATGAAGCAATGGATTAGCAATAGCCTTCAAAATCATGCAGATTGTAATTGAAAGTGTGTTACGCAATTACGGTGTTTGTCGTACATTAGTATGGCACAGCGAGTTTTAAGGAGGGACGAAACGTAAATGACTAAAAGAGTGATGAATATATGTAAATGTTGATGGATAGAGTGGAAGAGGAAAGCTAAAGAAAAGATGTTTGGATCGTGTGAGGAATGATATGAAAGAGAAGGGAGTGAATGATAGCGTAAAGGTATCATTCCGTACCCGACCGCAGGCGGCAACTGTAGGCGACGTGTCCCGACGTCATGTCGCTGCAGTCATGCTTCGGAACCCGAACGCAGGCGGCAGAAGTCCGTATTCGAATCGGTAGATAGAAGATAGAAAAACGTGTTATCGCTCGAGCATTGGCGTAAGTAGGTATCAGCTAACTCAAATTGAACGTCAAATAAACGCAAGGTAAAATAAATATTTTACCGTTTATTTGATGTTCGATTTAATTATGCTAAAAAAAAAACTTTTTGTGTGATCAACTGATCATCGAGCGCTGTTATTGTAATCACTTGAAATATCTGTTTAAAAAATCTGTTTTTTTAAACTTTATAGAATTGATGGGTACCGAAATCTCAACACGATAAAATAATAAGAAAACAGTTTTTCTCAACTCATACTTCAAGTAAAAACACAAACAGCGGTCGGTAACCTCCTAATAAAACATCAAATGTTTGGATTTTTTTATTTTATCGTGTTTATTTCGATACGTATCGCGTCTGCGACGTTTAAAACACAATTTAAAATGCCCCTGTATAGAAAATAATTTATAGCTCATCAGCCCACGTGTTTCCAGCGATTAAAACTTTCGTTGAGTTTCGTGTTTATAATAAGTTGGAAAAGTGAAAGCGGGAATCTAAAATTATACGAAAGTGATCCTTACTTTATACCGAATCTTAAAGGATTTATGTTTCGTTGCTCTAGCTTTTAATGTATTTACTGAACAGGCCCTTAATCTCAGAAAACGACTCCGCATATTTGAAGAGTCTAATCAGGAATGTTATAAGAACAATAATGAACTATTTAATTTTGTTAATTTTATTCTAGTCGGTAATGCTGTATAAGTAGTAGAATCAAAATTTGGGTGTAAGATCTCTGTAAAGCTAGTTATAACTGGTAAAAATAAATAAATGTATATGTGAAAAGCAATAAAACTCATAAGTAAAGGTGTGGCAGTTTATTATCTTTTACCCACTTGGAAAAAGATTTAATTTTACGTGAATGATTAATTTATTGCTCCGTACTTCTTATTTTGCCTTCATAAACCCTTCGGGGACTACAGGCGTGATGTTATATGTTCTTATTTTGCTAAAACTTAATCATCTTTTCTTATGAGTAATAGCTACTTACAGACACCCCACACACGATTACTAACATGAATATCATAAAAGTTTCTCAATAAACGATTAGGTATTTTGATGGTCGGACCATCAAAATAATAAGACTCTGATTTTAGAGAAACGTAGGTACATTACCATAGAAAAGTGAAAATAGAAGTTGTAACAATAGCAATATCACACGAGGAGAACACACAACTCCTGCGGGTCAAAGAGCTTTATTTATTTTGTAGAAACATTGATATTGCTTTATTGAGGACTTTTGCCTCTGGCAACCAAAGCATTAAAGAAAAAATATTTGGAAATACTGGTTTCGTATCTGTCTAGTTCAAATTGTTTATTTTTGGAGACGACCCGGGCTTTCGCTGTAGGTATATAGTTTTCCGAATATCACCCCGATCCAAATCTTTCAAATGATGCAGTTTGAGAAAAAATATTAGGAAAACAGTAGTTTCGTATCTGTCGAGTTCAAATTGTTTATTTTTGGCGGCGACCCGGGCTTTCACTGTAGGTACACAGGGTGACTTGTATTTTGATTTATTCCTTCCAGGGCGTGATACTGTGACCCATTTGCAATAATTAAGCACCCCATAAACCCCAGGCAAAAATTGATGGGATTCGAGAAAAACCAAGCTTTATGTATTTTTGAAAATTTCCCAGAATTTTTCACTAAATATCTCAAAATATCGTATCTACATACGTGGCATTCTGCCAAATATTTTTGACGTCAATCTAATCTTATTCCTTCTTTTCTAATCTTTATCTGTACAACATAGATTTTTAATTTTCTCATGTCACCATCACCTTGCTTACCTACTCTATTATTTACCGGAGAATACAACTGCTAGAAACATTGAGATTACTTTATTCGGCTATATATAGTTTATTGGGTTTTCTTAGTACGATTTACAGATTATAAATATTTTTTGATATTATTTTTATAGGCCAAGTCATTTTATTAGGAAAATAAACTTGGTAGTAACGCCTCGGTAATTCAACATATTCACGCCTCAAAATTGTTTATGTCATTTTGACGCCTCTTTGACTCACATACTCGTAAAACTGTTTATTGCTTGCATAATGAAATCGTATGACTGGAAACAAAAATGTCCTCATCAAAAACGTAATAATGTATAATTGTGTACTGAAGTATCATTTATGAAAGGTACTAAAAGGTTAAATATTTAACCTAGCTATAAGTTATCTAATATAGTTTGACTGATACGTACCGCGCCATAGAGGAATGCGCGGCGAGGCGTGAGGCAGGACGCTGTGAGCGTTGACAAATGAGCAACCTGCTCCGCCCCCCCCGCCTCGCCGCGCACATATCTAAGGCGTGGTATAGCGGTAAACTATAATACTTTTGAAATACACATATTTATATCTATACTAATTTTAATTTTTAATATATTATATTATATATTTATTTATATTATAAAGCTGTATATTATAAAGCTGAAGAGTTTGTTTGTTTGAACGCGCTAATCTCGGGAACTACTGGTTGCAATTGAAGAATTATTTTTGTGTTAGATATTCCATTTATCGAGGAAGGTTATAGGCTATATAACATCACGCTACGACCAATAGGAGCGGAGCATAAATGAAAAATGTTACAAAAACGGGAAAAAATATTCCTTTTTGAGAGTTTCCGTTGCGTGCGCTGCGTAAACGGTTAAAGTTACGCAAATATCATGTATGACGGAATTGTTCCTCTTTAAAAGTTCTAAAAAAAAGTCCGCGACGGTGTATGTCTATCTTTTAAGATTGACTCACTATAACCTTTTTTATCGTAATCAAATTTGTTCGAAATTAATGCATTATTTGCGAAGGAGTTTTATCAACATAATATTAATCCATAGCCAAATAAATATGTTATTAATCACAAGTATTTAAATGTAAACAAAATTGTCCTTGACATCACTTGATTTCAATGAACATCTTAGGAGATATAATAATTGTAAAAGAACTCCGCAACAAAATAAATAGATATGTGCGGGTTGACGGGTTCACGTGCGCATGACGCGCAAGACGCGGCGGGTGAGGGGGAGGGACGCTGGCCGGCGGGTGAGGGGAAGGGGCGCTGGCCTGCCGCCGCCCGGTAGTTCTGCGAGTTGCATTAGTTTTGACTGGTCCAGCAGTTGGTCAAACAGTGCTAATACATCGCATCCCAATGATTCCCAATGATTTACCTTTTAATTTTTAAAAGAATTCAATTTAATAAAGCACAGGGGCAAACATTTAAACACGTAGGAATCGATTTACGTTAAGACTGCTTTTCACATGGACAAACTATATGTCGCGTTATCAAGATCAGGTTGCGGAGAAAATCAGTATGTTCTTCTACCACAAGAAAATAAAACTAAAAAATATCATTTACTCTGAAGTACTTTAAAATACCTTAAAAAAATACTACTAATTATATAATCGTTAATAGTTCCATTTTTTTTAGGTTTTTCATCAAAACGCTGGTACAGCTATGTCATAACAGTTTTTGAAGTAACTCTGTCTGTCTGTCTCTCTGTAACGTTTTCACGGCTAAACTACTGAACCGATTTTGACGAAGATCGAAGGACATAGTAATATTATTTATCCAACCACGATAATGATATTTACGCGGACGAAGTCGCGGGCAACGCTATGACTATTATGATGATATAGGAGCGGCACATCAATGAAAAATGTTGCGAAAAAACTGGGAAAATTCATTACTTAAACCACTCTGTGACGCAGACGAAGTTGCGCGGGTCAGCTAGTATAATATATTACTGCGCCGTAACAGGGTCATATACTCTAAGTTTTAGCCTAGCTTATAATAACTGTGTGTAAATTGTGCAAATAAATAAATAACAGATTTGAATTTCATCGATACGATAGTTAGTCTTGTCATCGAACCCACCATAAAAATAAAAGTAGCAAGTAAAATATGCTTGAACTGTACTGAAAGCCTTGAGGCGTTTTGTATCGTAGAAACCAATCATTGTTCCCAAATGATACTTACTTTGATTATAGTGAAGTTTAGTTTTTTTTTAAATATTTTTAACTTTGTACAATGAGCATTTTACTTTAATGTTGTCCGTACCAACGATGGCCTTTAATTAACATTACTTTTAGGCTATTACCTACACCTACGTGTTTTATCATTACGTCACATAAGCGGGGGCAATATAAAAATAAAAACCAAGTAATATTTAAAATTGTCAGGATTTATTGAAGTAAAGTACACCTTATAACTTAATCAATATTCATAGTAATATTAAATAATATTCGTATCTGTCGTAGCAGGTATCCATAAAAGCATCAAAACCAATATAAGCTTTACCATCATGAGCATTATTAACAACATGTGGGGCCGTATTATGAAGTATTAATGCCATCATTTTTCCAGTGTGCGCCGCTGGAGTTCCCATAGGCGTCAACAAAGGCGTCCCAAAAATGACGCACGTGCCGGTCTAAAACACCTTACGCGGCACGGCTGCTGAGAACGCAATAGGGGACGTCCTGTAACTTTCCTAAGTCCTGTTGACGGTGTTGATACATGTGGTGAAGTGCACAGTTGAAGTCTGGCACTGTTAAGAAGCAGAAGTCGTTACGACCTTGTAGTCAATTTGTTTTAACTTTTGATTTAATTCATCATACTAAGTTTATCCGAGCATTCAAATCTGTTGATCGCATTAACCACACCGCTCTAGTCAAAACTATTTAGCTAACAATTTTGACTAGACAATTGATTGATCGTGTTTTTTCTACGAGTAGATATCCAATAGTTTATTTTTAGTATTTTAGCAGTAAGTTAGTTTTGTAGTGTATTTTTAATAGAAGTTCTGTTTTTGGAGATGCTTTAGTCTATTACCGGTGCTCCCAATTATTGTATTTTTTCGAAATAGCTTGGTAGCTGTGTCACCGTGAGCATCTGAGCAAACAGTTTGCTCTACATTGGATTTTCTAATTTGTACCAAAATTTAATTATAGGTATGTATTAACATTTGTACGTGAGCTTTCGTTGCAAATCAGTTGCTTATTGTATGATTCTCCTTTCAAAATAGTAATGGGCATTAACTCAAACCAAACATCATATTTATCATTTTGCTTGAGTCACAAATTTAAGGGGAAGGGAATTACAACAACTTTCTCGTAATGTGAAATATGGTCAGTTTATTAGCACTATGTCATGACAGGCAGGACGCACTGGTTGAAGTCCTTAGTCTTCAAACACTGCGGGATAGACGACGAGAAGACTTGAAGAAGTTTTCGAAACGCTGCTCAACCCAACTGGATCTTTCTGTCGGCTTCTTTCTCAAACTTGTGTCTACCTAGCTGGATGATACATACTCCTCCCCAGCTTCGAGAAGCGACCCTTTGATGTGGATCGGACTCGGCAAAACGTGCGAATTGTACATGACTTTTGACTTGTCCAAGCGAGAGGCTCCCTTTAGGCTGTGCAGCATCGTCTAACTGTTCCAGCGTCTCTGCCATTATGAGTTTATGACAAACACCCCCTTACATCGTTATTTAGTTACATACAAAAAACATAAAAGCTATGTTAGTATATTTAAATCATATTATGTTACATTTCTGATTAATTAGTCATATTTAGTACCTTTCATTTCCGCAGCATTTTGACCAGCCGTGTAATAGGTTTAATCTGTCGCGCGCGCAATTAGCAGACACAATAGAATTTTATTGTTATCTGTCTCCAATATGAGACACCAGTATTATAAAGGTTAAAGAACTTTATTTTCTCATAAGAACATAGTTCACTTAAAATGAGATTCACAAAAATATCTTATTAAATAAAATACAGCTTTATCTTAGTAATCCCCTCTCCTTTGTACTAAACTTTTCTCTCGGTTACTTTCTGTCTTAAACATTGTGTACGTATCCATTGGCTAACCAGAAAGTGCAATATTCATGGTATTCAGTAGAATTTACTTGTAGATTCAGTAGAAAGCTAGAGAACCACTCTGTCTTATTGTTTCTTCGGAAAATATATTTTTAAGTAGGATTTTCATTTAATCATGTTTCGTGAAATATCATCATTTTGTAGAAATTTCCGCAAGAATTTCTATAAGAACACAAGTGGTCATAGCGGTTACAGTACCTACTTATATACCCGGTGTATTATATAACACTTTTTCTTTTTGAAAAAAAAAATCTTTTTCATTTCTTACTGCCGTCTGTTTAAAAATGTCGGTGTTCAAACACAAAATTGGTGCAATAAAAACCAAACGCGTGAAAATCCCTATCCCTACCGACATCACTTCAGTCTGTGCAGCGTTGCGAGATATTAAGGTCAAAGGTCACGAATAGGTTTTTTCGGTACGGTTATACTCTTTGAAGGGATTGAAGCGTTGATCTTAAGCATCTCGTACCTAATGCATAAAATATAGCAATGAACGTGTGACACTTTTAAAATCGTTCAAAATGAGATTTTCTACCATTTACATAATATTCCAAAAACATTTACAACAAAGATTTAAAAAGTTTTTGGGTAAACGTTTTTTGGATTTATATTGGATAGAAAGATATCCCCATAATGAATTTACGCGTAGCGCTGAGATTGATGCTTTTTTCGAGCTCAAACAAATCTAAATCAACATAGCTCGTGAGCTTAGAGTAAATTGGAAAAGTTTTTTTGGGACCGTTTTGGAGAGGTATCTAAATAAATACTTTTGTGTTTAAAGGGGTTCCTGTTTACATGGCTACGTATACAAAATACCTCTCTACGTTCCTTTGTGACTAGCAATATCATTGTCTTGCAGTTGGATACAACAAAAATATTGACTCTACTAACCATAAATTTCTCGTTTTACGTAAAACTCGGAACCTGGTATTAATAATTTTATTTTACCAAAAAATATTGTACAAAAACAACTTAAAAACTAGTAAGCTATTATAAATACAATATAAAATAGGAGCTGCAGCATTGTGCTTCATTAGTAGACGTAAACTTGAGGGCTTAAGTTCTGTTACTTGATAATTAGCATAATAATTTGTTACAGGTGTAGCTAACAGGGGTTGTTCCGTGCGAATACCTCGCCATGTCTCCGAGGATAAGAAAGGTTACCTGGAAGATCGTCGTCCTGCCGCCAATGCTGACCCCTACCGAGTCATATCCATCATGCTGAAAACCTGCGTATTTGATGAGTAAAATTTGTAACAAATTCTAGTGTGCTGTATGTGTCGTTTTATAGTGAAGTTTGTATAGTATGGTATCACTGCATATTAGGTATACATCCGATTGAAATCATTGTTAATGTGTGTCTGAAATGTGTTCGTATTAAATTTTCCGTCTTTATCCTCTTGTTTCTCTGCCACAATTTTCAACAGTCTTACGTGCGCACAGGGTTTATTACCACTACGTTTAGCAAAAGGATTTATTATTACTTTTTCTTTAGAATTTTGAGAAATCTTATATTAGAATGAGTTTCTTTATAAAAGAGAGTTGAATAGCCTACAAACAAAGAAACATCCCGTGATTCAGATTTGATTAGTCAATGATTCGAGAAAACAATTTTGTTTTTAGGGTTCCGTAATCAACATCATCATCATCATCATTTCAGCCATGAGACGTCCACTGCTGAACATAGGCCTCCCCCAATGATTTCCAATTTGGCCGATTGGAATCGACCTGCATCCAGCAGCTTCCTGCGACCTTTATTAGGTCGTCTGTCCACCTTGTGGGTGGACGTCCTACGCTGCGCTTGCCGTTACGTGGCCTCCATTCCAGAACCTTTCTGCCCCATCGGCCGTCAGTTCTGCGCGCTATGTGCCCCGCCCACTGCCACTTCAGCTTGCTAAACCGTTGGGCTATGTCAGCGACTTTAGTTCGTTTGCGGATCTCCTCATTCCTGATTCGATCTCGCAAAGAAACACCGAGCATAGCCCTTTCCATAGCGCGCTGAGTGACCTTGAGCTTTCTTATGAGGCCCATGGTGCCGTAATCAACATGGAACCCTAATTATAGTTTAGCCATGTCCGTCCGTCTGTCTGTCTGTCCGCGGCTTAGCTCAGAGACTCTTAATACTAGAAAGCTGTAATTTGGCATGAGTATACATATTAATCACGCCGACAGTGGTAAAATAAAATTATGATTTAAAAAAAATTGATTACCTCTCCTCACGTAAAGTGGGGTTTTTTTTTTCTCGGCTATCCCATGGTGTGGGATGTCGTTGAAAAGGTCGTTCAAAAATATTATTGGTGTGTGAAAACCCATTTTTCGATTCAGCGGTCCGTTTGCGAAATATTAAGCTTTAAAGTGCAAATTTTTGTTCACGGCAGGTAGTGTTTAAAGGGGTACTCCCTTTCTTCTCCTAAAATTGTTTGTCCGAAAATCATTATCCATAACACGTTTGCTATAAACTTCAGTAACCATAATATTCAAAATCCCGAAATTTTGTTTAACATTATCTTTAGTTCTAAAAGTATCTGTCATAATATCGAGTACTATAATAATTGAATCTCCTAATTTTACATGACCTAAAGTCATATGTCCAAGTATTGTGTTAAATTATGTGTATTATTCCGAATGTTCATTTATGCTAAAAAAATTTAGTCCTAAAACATTTGCTAAAAATTAGGTTTTGGTGACAGAAACGAATCGCTTTAAATCCGAATCCACGCAGTCTTGTATGCCCTACCCATAGAGTGTATTTTAAAATCGCGTAGGCGTGGAGGTGTTAGGCGGCCCGCGAGTTGAGGAGCAGGTGGTTGTAACACTCGCCGCAGCCTCAGTGGCGGCGGTGAGCGTTAAACCCATCTGCGACGATAAACTTGCGTGGGACCGCCGGAGCCCCGCAGTGCCGGAGCCGTGACAGAAACCATGCCTGCTGCATGTTGCATGCTTGCTTGCATGCTGCGTGCTTGCTTGAATGCTGCGTGCTTGCTTGCTTACAAAAACCACATGTTCAAAATCAACTGCTTTACTGAGTACATTAATTTAGGACTTATACATTTATTGAAAACGGTTTTATGTCTTTTGTATATTATTGATTGTAATATTTATGACAAACGGATTTGACATATTGACATATTATATTAAGGGATTATTTTATTTTGACATATATTATATTTAGGGATTTCAATTTTATGGCATGTGATGTGATATTAAGTTCGGGTAAGTTATCATTCGGACAAATGATGATTAGGACAAAAAAAGTTATGGCACTTTAAATTATGGATAAAAAAGTTAGGTGACACAATAGAGAACCATATAAAGGGTGTCTCAGCAAGAACTTGAATTTGGAAAAATGCGCCATTTTCGACTATCAAATTGTAAAGTCCTCCATATTTCATAATTGTTTAATTAAAACATAGACATTTGCGAAAATGGTGCATTACAGCTTGGAAGAACGATTTTTAATAGTGAAAAACAACAATAAAAATTGTGAAAACTGACGATGAATACCACAACAAAATCATCTTTAGTGACGAGGCTCGTTTCCACCTCAATAGCTTCGTTAACAAGCAGAATTCTCAGATTTGAGGTGATGAAAATCCACATGCCTTACAAGAATGTCCATTACATCCTCAAAAAGTGACAGTTTCTGCCATGTGGTCAGGAGGGATAGGCGAATCGTTTTTTTTTGAAAATTGTGTTGCAAAATTTCGTCAAAAGAGTGCATTGCTGCCAAAAAAGTAACGGTGGAAATTTACCCGATATTTTGTTTCATGTGTGAATGTCATTACTACCTCTGTACACATGTAAAGATGTTTAAGTTTTAAAATTCAAGTTTTTACTGAGACACCCTATATAACGAAATTAAAAGGAAAACTATCGCAGCTAAGTAGGCTCTACAAGTTAACGAGTGATAATCGACCAACTTACATTTGCAGTTGCAAAAGCATCTTCTCCCTTACATTATATAAGGGTGACTTCATTGTGCGTGGTTCCGACACACACTTGGCTGGTTTTTTAATGTCTTGTCACAAAACGGTTGACGATTACTGTTTTAGGTAATTTCTCAATCACATTGTAGTTGTCAGTCATAAAGCTCGTCCCTGATTTAAAAATACTGCAAGTCTAAAGTAATCACGAAATAAATATCAATGTAAATTGCTATCAATTGTTGCAGGTTCATAGACGTCAGCTTCAATAATAAGTAGTTTATTGGATCATACTCTCGTATATTCGTCGCCAATATGTCACTTGAGAAAATTCTTGTTAATGAAACAACAAAATTAGGACTTATAATTATTATTTTTACTTCGTTAACGTACAGTCATAGTTAAACATTATTTATATTTTTAATTCTATCACATCTCACATGTTTGATTACTTAATATTAAATTCTAAATGTAATGGAAATCTCAACATATTTACACTTTGTCATCATATGATATGTCTGTGAATTCTACAATGTTACTATTTGGAAATATATACAGCTCACTGACTCTCTCGTCGCCTATAGGCATGTCGTCTCTATTCGGTAGCTTCTTTCCTGATCTTCTATTACCAATGTCTGTGTTGTTCATTCTTACGTTCAGGTACCTCCTACTGTTGCCATGCCCTTCCATGTCTTCAGTTTTCATAAAATTAAATCCATTTTCTCTGCTCTGATTTGCCATGCAGTGGCATGAGTTTCTTGACGGAACTTTTAACGTGTCGCCTGGCGGCGGCATGTTTATAGATTTCCTGGTTGAATAGCCACTTCTATCATTCGTTGATCGGAACGATAAAATACGGGTTCGGTACGACTGGCCATCCTGAAACCAATTCATTCGAATTTAACCCAGCTCAAATTTAACACAGAAATTAATAATAAATCTATAAAACGCCGGAAGCCTTACCTCGTAACTATCGTTAGCAAATCTACTTGGCTTTTTCCCGAAAGTGAAGCGTTGTTTAAATTCCTTCTTGAATTTTTCCTGAAACAAAAGTAATTCGCTGTTAATTGGCTTGTGTATTTAGTGTGAAGGGATGGCGTTTGCTTTGCACCAATTATATCGGATAACAAAAAAGAGGAGCTGGTATTTTTCTAAAGTTACTAGTTCTGAAATTCAGTTTTTCGAATATAGTGCAGCAATTTTATGCACCCTTCTTAGTAAAAGTCTCTTTAGGGAAATCTGCGAGAACAAAGCTGAAAGGGCGTGCGTCATGAGTCACGAGAGACTATAAAAAGGCAGTGTTATACTTCCTTTCTTGTATGATGGATCTATTCGAGGTGGTGAAGGAACGAGGTAGATCGGGAAATCTACGGAAAATCTACAACTATTAAATTGTGTACGTTTACTACGTACATAATTGAATAGTTGTTGGTTACTGAAAAAGAGTTGATTTTAACGTTTTTAAACTACAACGGCCCCGGAGATTTCATAAAATGATGAGAGGAACATTTCGGGAAACCCAATAATCAATCAAAGTTAGAACTTTTATATCAGCTTCATCGTAAAACATAATTTTGTATGTTGGTTTACGTTGCGTTGTACAAAATGTTAACGCAATCTTATGATTTCTTTTAATTGGGTTGAATGTAAGTATAATACTAATGGCTTTTTTATTCAAGTTAAAAGTACTGCAGTTTATATGGATAAAATGGGTACTTATTGCTAAAGGTTTTCCATTAGATCCCTAGAGAAATGGTATGTGTATGTTTACAACGATATCTTTATTACGTTGGATACATATATAGAAAGTCACGAGAGCCCTTTGAAGACACATTTCGCTCTTTAAAAGTTGACGTAGGAAAACGGCACAAGATTATTAAAAGGAATTTGAGATTATGAACAAGCTCACTGTAGGCCCACCGTGCCCCTGGCCGTGCCCCTGGTGGTACGGTGGGTCTTTTAAAGTTAAACGATACCAACAGGTAATAGTGTTGTATTACTAGTTAAAACCACTTCTGACAACAACAGTATAATTTAGGAAGTGTATAGAGTGCCGCTGGCGGCACTTTATCCGTATCGGATAAAGTGCCGCAATTTGCGCCATACTAGTACCACTGCCTCGGCTCGGCTTAGGTGCCGTAAGCATTTTATTGTCACTGTCACTTGTTATTTTGTTTGATTGTTGTGGTTAGCTTGCCGCCCTTTATATTGACTGATTCAATCGTATTTGTTTCAGATCATTTATAACATTGATAATAAAAAAATATATGTATCAGTAGTTGACTGACTGAATTTATAAAAAATGAAGTAGCAAATTAAAATGGCTGAAAGTTTTGATAGGTTAGGTTAGAACTGTGACCACACAACGCACGAGCCGAGCGAGCGTAGCGAGCGGTGCCGCGGCAGCGGCCGGTGAGTGTCAGCGTGAGTTTAGGCACAAGAGAATGTAATATTTTGTAAATGTGGTGTGTTTTACAGCGACCTAACCTCATCAATCAAACAAAATAACAAGTGACTCAGTGACAGTGACAATGACAATGGATATCTGACGGCACTTTAGCCGGGCCGAGACAGTGCCACTAGTATGCCGTCAATGGCACTTTAGCCGATAGGTATAGAGTGCCGCTAACGGCACTCTATACACTGCCTTTAATTTATTAATTTTATTCATAGATATTTATGTAACGAATCTTAAATACAATATACCTACAATCTAACACTAAAATACGTATCACCATAATGTACAAAGTATACAAAGAACATTGGACATAAAAAAATTCGTACGCGTCGCTGTCACCGGGAAAAGTGGAAACCGTTTGTATAAGTTTTGTGGCGATGATAACGGTATTGCCACAAAGAAGGACAGCGGTTCCGCCATTTATTTGGATGAAATCTATTTCAGTATTGTCCATTATAGGATTGATTGTAGATAGTATAGAAGTACCTAGTATTTTCAACGATAAATTCAAATCAATTAATTTTTGTTTTACAATATTCTGTTTCTTTGAGTTTAATGTCAACTGACACGCTTGAAAAACAAGGATCATGTACGGTTTAACTAAAGAGTTCGAATGGCGCAGTACTTAATATGCATTATTGCCGCATTAATAATGTACCTACCTACCTACCTAACTAATGAATGAGTCATTAATATGCGAGATTCCTGTCCGCCTAGTATCTGCATCAGCACAGCACTATGGTCACTTCATACAGTCTTTAAAAGACCCACCGTACCACCTGTGGTACGGCCAGAGGTACGGTGGGTCTGCAGTCAACAAGATTATGAATATTAATGGTATCCTTCCAACCCATCCAGGTGCTTTACTTTGTGTAAATTATTTCATCACCACAGACTGCTCACAAGGAAAACATCGTGCAGAGGAAACCGGCATGTCCTAGAACCAAAACTTCGAAGACATGTGACATCTGCCAACACGCACTACATCACCGAGAGGAGGCCTATGTCCCAGTAGTGGGAACATTGTAGGCTGGTTAAGCTATGGTATCCTAATCCTAACTCAATATTATAAATGCGAAAGTGAGTTTGTTTATTTGTTTAGCTACGCCCATGCTATAAATCCTCTATAAGTTTCTGAAACAGCTTATTGCCAACATTAAAACACTTGTACTGAATTTCATTATGCATCTCCTTTTCAAAAAAAGAACATAGTCATGCCCGCGCGATTCACTACCATAGCGCCATAGTTAAAAAAAAACTTATTGGTTATTCGAATTAACGTCGTATCTCGCCATTTGTGTTCAATATTAATATTGCAATATTTTTTGTTTCGTTTCTTTTTTTTTCGTTTGTTTTGTTTCTTTGTCCTTTATATAGTTTGATTGTAGGTATTAGATACTCAGCAATTAAACTTTCCATGAATTTACATAGTTCTTACAACACTGTACAACACTGGTTTCAGAACGTTATAAAGAGGATTCATAACATGGGTGTAGATAAAGTCTTGTATGCAACTGTACATAATTAGGTATTAAAACACTCATGTGATACAATTATCACACCCACATTCGTGTTGTAATACCCCTTATTATACAACAGTTGCAAAAGTAACTAATATTAATTACGCTTTCACGCTAAAACTGCTTAACAGATTTGGATGAAATTTGGCACATAGGTAGACCAAGACCTGGGTTAGGACATAGGATAAGTTTGTCCCGATATTCCCATGGCATCGAGACTTATGCGAGTGAAACCGCAGGGCGCAGCAAGTTCATAATATATTTATAAAAGGGATAACAGTTTTACGTAACTTTATAGTGTTAAAGATACTTACATTGTATATGGCATAGATGAAAGGGTTGTAGCAAGAGTTGCTCATTGCTAGCCAGTCGAAACAAAAGAAGAGCACGTTGATGTACTTGTACCTGAAAAGAACAACATAATGTAATTTTGCGATGCTAATGTGATATAAATTTTAAGAATAGTATGCTATAACATAAAATGTATGAATAATGATAATATAATATAATATAAACTGTATAACTGGAATATTGAGTATGTATTTTTCTTTTAAATATTTCTAACCATTTATATTCAAATACCTTAGCAGGCAACTAAGTTCTAAGAACCTACCTATTGTTAACATCTTCAAAATTTTATACACTTAGTTCGCAATAAAGAATTTGAATTAGAATGTAAGCCTTGCGACCTTGCGGCTTGCGGCCATTTAATGGGTTTTTCTATCTGGAATTTCTCAGTAATAGCCTAGAATCTGGATATGTGTAACATGGGACTTAAACATAACTGGTGAAATGTGAGTGTACCTCACCCTAATCCTGGCAATACAGGCGTGATTTTATTTTTAAAACCTTGCGATATTGGCGTTCATTTTTATTGACACGGTTTCGATAGCAGTAAAGGTACTTCATATCCGTTGGCGTTTTGGGAACGTTATCTACTGGACCAATTGACGCGACTCGAGTGAATCAAGGCATGCTACCAGTGACGTAGTTCATCATTTTTCGTTAGAGTTGGTTAATTGCACTGTACAAGTGTCGCCTGCTATAGGTACATCTTAAACAGACAGTCCCATAATGCATTACTGATTTCATGAATTTCCATAGAAGAGTACTCATTGGGTGCTTAGGTGCAGGCTTCTCCCCATCGACAGGGGGTGGTTGAATAGTAATAAGCCTCTTGAAATTCATTGAACTGATCACGCTTTTTATTTTACGTTTAATTTATTCGCAATAAATCTCCCGCAAAATTGCTCTCATAAAATAAATAAAACTTTGGTTCAAAGAACATGTCTATGAATTTAATAGTGGTGATCGGGAAATTCCGAGAAAGTAAAGTAGAAAATTCCGAAATTTCCTTAATTTCAGCAGTTCAATAGAATGAGTTTCTAAATATTTCGTAATTGTTTGTTTATTCAACATTAATTTACATAAAGTGTTACATCCTTTCGCGGATTTATAAATAATACAACTCATCTTAAGACTTGTGCTAAAGAGGTATTTAAATGAGCTGGTTTACTTATTCCCTTAATGCTAATCCATCTGTAGTCTGTTTGTATTTGACTTTTAAGCCGAAGACTTCGTCCATCTCGCAATGCCAAGTAAACGACGTCAAACTAAGTCAGGATCGCGGAAAACTTCTCCCGCACAAAGTTATTAATTGTTTAAGCATTGTTTATGTTTACAACATGGTTAGGTAGGTACCATCGCGGACACTGACGGTGAACCACTTTTCAACCTTATTACTAAGGGTATAAGGGTGAAAAGTGGTGAACCGCAAATGTCCGCGGTTTACAAGTTTGTTAGGTATTCCATCTTAGCAGTGATTGAACCGTCCGATCCATGTTTGTGTTAAAGTTTTACCGTATTATCGATGTCGAAATCGAAATTGGAGAGCAGGAGCAATGAGTGGCATAGTAATAATTAATTTATTTTGGTAGATTTAATTGTATTTTCAGTATGGTAAAAAAGGAAATGTTTATAATGATTATTTCATAGTGTACAAACCATTATTTTCAATGTTTACTGCCCGTAGAACGTAGACTAAGATGTTGGGTACTCACTCGTTTATCGACGGGAAGAACGACTGCAGCAATAAGTAGCTCTGAAGCGGCAACCAGCACAGGGCAAAGAGTGCCACCACCAGCACGAGCATTTTTATCACCTGCGAAGTAATTTTATTTGGTAAAATAAGCAATATTCACGTTGAATTTAAATGTGGTTAACAGCTGTCAAAGATAAATTTATTCACGGGCCGCTTTGTCGCTTATTCGCCTGATTTTAATCTCAAATTGTTTCTGTAAACCACCGCATTTTAAGCAGATATTTCTATAGGTACGAAAAAGTCAATTCACCGTATGATTTCCATAGACTCATTCCTATTATTTAATTCTGTGGAAATCTTTCAAACGTGTGTTCATTCGATACAACGCATCACTCAAACGACCCACCCTATATTCAAATTCTATAGGCTCACGTGCATTTTATAAGGTTGTTGACCATTTTCTGACCATACATGTCTTCTCAATATTCGAACAACCCTGACAAAACACATACAAGAAAAAAGCAGCATTATAATGGCGACACCCATGAATACAATAAAACTATGGCTAGTAGCTAAAGAAACAATAAAGGTGAACGTCCACAGATCCGCACCGGCCGCACCGCCCGCAACGCACGCACGGCACGGAACGGATTTTGGTTTACTTTGTATGAAGAAATGAACCGAACGTTCGGTGCTGGCGATACCGATAATGGACGCAGTGCTATATGAATTCATACAAAGCAAACCAAAATCCATTGCGTGGCCGTGCGTGCATTGCGGCCGGTGCGGACGAGAAGACATTCACCTTTAGAATAAATTATAGTAATTTAAGTTCACAGTAGAATGAAAGTCTTTTTGAATAATATGAAGGTCTAAATTCGCTTCTAACAACGCGTTGTAAAAACTCTCCTAGAGAAAGTAATAGTGATTCAGAAGAGTAAGTAGCCATTAAATAACAGGCAAATGTTCTTGTAACGGTCACTTATGTTCAGCTGGATAGGTCGTTGAGAAGGTCTATAACGAAGTCTAATAATAGTGAAGCAATCAGTTGGGAAGCTGTTGGCTCGATTGCCGAATCCTACATACTTAATCACTAGACTACACCCAAATAATGTTCTGCAAAATAAGATTGTGACGGCATCTACAACGCCACTTGCGAACTACGCAATAAACTGACATAAAATCCTGCATCGCACAAGAAGAGTTTACCGCGCGACGAGTCGTCTCGAAATCAATCGTCGGGCAGTTGCCCACCGGACACGACACCCTTTGTGGAAGATCCTCCCTTTTCTATCGAATATGAGTGAACTTTACACCCTGTTCTTCAAACCTCTTTATGATTATAAGGGTAGAAGAGGGAATTTTAGGGATCCATAGCTTTGACTAATTATGCCATTTTGTATACACAATGTCCTACCGATGCTGATGGTGTTTTTGAAGTGTCCAGACTCGAAAGTAAAAATTAGTTAATGTTTTTTCACCGAGTATTTTTTTAATATAACTTTTTCATTCGAAAGGGGCTCGTTTAAGTGCATATATTCTTAACCCAAATCGATGTACCTACTTACAGTGTATCAAATTAAACCTAAAGTAAGCACCTTGGAATCAATGTAAGTAGCATAATAATTACTAAATAAAAGAATACGGTAAATTAAATCAAACCAGCTATCCTCTTTATTGTCAACCACACTCAAACTTCACAGCTCGGGTTTTATTTTTTAAATAATTAATGAAATTACCATTTCGTGGACCTCAGGTGCTCGGACCCTTATAAATCCGTATCCTGGTCACATCTTGGTTCAATCAAACCGAAGTGCGGATAATTGATTTTATATAAGGCCCTGTCAGTGCTACCTATTTGGATACTGACCAAACATCGAAAAAATAATCATTTCGCTAAATATAGTGTGAATTAGTCAAAATATTATTCTGGTTTACTTGAAAATGATTTGTTTCTCAATTTAGTCGTGTAATGTGAGTAACTTTTCCGTAAATGTAAAGCTGCCAAAAGTTCTAGCAGTAAAAGTACTAACATACGAGTAATATGGACTTGTACCAATTACTGTGTGCTTGGTCTGAAATAAATATTTTCAATTTCAATTTCAAAAGTAGTTTTATCTGCTTTTGAATGAACATTCTGGTAACATTTTAACGATAGTGTTCGAGTGAAATGGTTCAGATATATCTTAGCATTGGAATTTAATTTTCTTTGACCTCAAATATCATGTCCCTCATAAAAATAAAGATTTTTCTATTTACTTCATCCGGTTGTCGGAAGGTCACAGAGTATTAGATAAATCAACAGTAAAACTAGTGGTCTAAAGTTAGCGAGAATTATGAAATATTATGACATACAGGTCTATCTATGCTCAGACACGGCGCACAGTTATGTATGTGACATGCGACTGCACTTGCTCTCGCTACTTGTCGCAACGACTAGACACACGGTGTACGCGCACACCTGCAGGGCTAACATGACCAACGCGAGAAAGCTCTTTATCTCGTTTTGTCGAAATTTGTCGACGATTCTGACGTCATTCTAATCCCTAACATGACCGTCATCGACGAGATATCTCGAAAAAGGCACTTTGACACTTCTATATCTCGCGACGAGAAACCGATGTTGCAAGTTATTAAAAACAAATTATTTTTATGATAGCAACATCGGCTTGAGATTCCGTTTCATTCATTCAATGATGCCGATTCTCTTGTCACAAATGCCTCTAAACTAGACTAAAAATCACCTAAATTTAGATTATTCTTGTCAACCGACGATTTTCCATTCTGAAATAGACTAAAGTGACACAACTTAACTATATTTTAGTTTGACAACACTGAGCTATTAATTTTGTGAAAATGGCAATTTTGTCGTTCAGAATTTGATGTTCTTCACCTAAAATTTAGTATTTAATCGCGATAAAAAAAATAACTAAAATTCACACCAACACCTCGACGGTGCAAAAACAATACTGACTTTTTTTCTTTTCTTTTGCTTATATCTCGAAAATGGTGCGTCCTATCGCAAAAATAATGAAAATTTCGACCCCCTTTAGAAAACCCATAAACCCCTAACACTCAACATGTAGGTAATATTTTTTCATATTTTCCATACAAAAAACGAAAAATTCCATATTAAACACGTCGTTCCAATATAAATAGTAGTTTAAAACTAAGTATTTTCATTATTATTATATTGTAAAATAAAATGATGACTAAAATAAGTACAATTATGAAACTGCCATGTTATTTTGGAGTTTTTTTTTGTATCATAATTTTGTCTACTCTTCTCGTCGTCAAAATCGACGACGAGTAAATACGAGTAAATGATAGAAAAATCGGAGATTATCTCGTGTTGAATTGTCAAAAATCGAGATAACTATGGTGCCATGTTAGGGTTTGTCGAGTAAACATCAATTTTGACAGAAGGAGTCGACTATTTTGTATGGAAGCACTGTCAGAAAACGAGAAAGTGACCGAAATAGACAAAAATTACTCACGCGAGAGCGAGTAATTGTCGCGTGTGTCATGTTAGGCCTGCTGACGATAGTTGCATGCACAGAAGACTATTACTCCTAGCAGAGTCGGTCGCATGCGACAGGTCAGCGTCAGTTTAGTTGTGACCGCTGAAGAAGGTGCATTGTGTTCGTATTGCGAATCTCAACATGGATATGTTCGATGTCAATGTTTTCAAATCGGACGTCGAAGCGAAAGTGGAATACTCAAAGAAAGTGATCGCTTCCTGCACGACGTTTGTCGTAACGACTATTGCAGCCGCAAACGACAGGTCTGCGTCAGTCGCAGCGACAAGACGCAGATGCAAACGACAACTCTGCGTCTTGTTGCAGCGACAAGCTGCACAGTTTGCGCTGCCACATAAATTACATCCGTGCAGTGTCTTTATTTGACTTACGTTTTACGTCAGAACGACGTCACCGTGAGTTTGATAAAGTGTCATCACGTTACAGTGACACATTTGAACTTCTCACATTATCAGCCTTACTTAATTGCCTTAAATGAGGATAATTGATCGATTAATTACGAAAGGAAATTGCGTGTGAAATCTTCCGTATATAGTTAATGTAGTTCACCTTGCCGCCTGTTTTTGTGCTACATCATTAATTAGTCGTAAAACGTTTGACAACAAGTCTTGTAGGTCAGTGTTTTTGTGATATATGTACAATACGGCCGATATAACTTAGCAGTTCCGAACTTCGCGCAGAAGGCTGCGCCATAACATTTTTTAAGAACTAAATGGTGACATGACTATGAGGCGAGTGTGAGTGAGAGAACATGCGCGAAAGTTCGCAGAGACTATGTATGTTCCGACCTGCCAAGATAAAGCGGCCGTATTGTATTTACAGGGTCATATGAAATTAGTTAGCGAAACTCCACAGACGTTATGTGTTTTATTGTGTATCGATATCTATATACGATACAAAAAGATTTGATGTTTTTTTTAAGGATTAACAAGTACTGGTAGCGTAGATACTAGTATGGGCTGAAAAGTTTAGACTAGTTATAATAACGTTGAAAGCATCAGCTTTTTTTTTTCGTTTTATCGTGCTATCGATACCTACCCATATCAAGATCTTTCAAGTTATTACACTACCATTGTTTTTATTTTTAATTTTCGCTTGAGATTTCGATGTTTTTGATGTTATATTGGCGGGTGGTGTCTGACATTATGGCAAATAATTTAATTTAATACTTTGTGTTTAGTAAAGTAAATTATTTTGCATACTATTGTATAGAATCAAGTTTTTTTTTTCCAATTACTGATCAGACAGCAGTGCTGCTGGGGAGTTTGTTGCGCCACTTCTTCTTCCCAGCTACAGCACTAGGAAGTGGTGAAGGGCGGGCGTTTTGTGGGACTGTCTTATGTAATTTTGACGTTCGAAAAGTGCTGATTCTCAGCCTAGTTTGAATAAATTACTTTTGATTTCAGAATGTTTTGAAATTTTACGTTTTAAAAAAACCTATAAAAACAATTTTGTTTTTATTTTATTATGTTTAGATATCGGTATAAAAGGTGTTTTTATCTGTGTTTCAGTCGAGTAAATTCGTGCGAATCAACTAATTAGCCAATCTTATTTGATGTTCAGTTGAACATAACATAAATTAGAATTCCAGCTTGGACTCGCCCGGTTACGACCCGTAATATTAATTAGGAATTATTTTTAAACGTTATTATGAAGGAAAAGACAGTATAATTTACACGAACTAATAATTATCTGAAAATACAATATTCAATTATTATCCTTCAAACCAATAACGAAATTATGGAGTTGAAAGTAGAGCCTTTACAAAGTTCGAGTTTGAAGTTTCTTGCCCAACCCATACAAAAATGACTTTGGTAAGGGGCAACTAGAATCAATTCTATTTTCTTATAAATTTTGACGTTCAAAAGTGCGTTTCATGGGCCTGTTATATTGTCTAGGTACACCTAAGTATATATATGAACGCACGTAATAGAAAAACGTCAATTGATCTGTCGATAGTCTTAGCTGAGTCTTAGCTGAATGTGTCATTAATTTACAAAATACATCTCCTGTACCCTAATTACGTAATGCAAAATCAATCCGAATCTGAATCGTTTTGAAACAGATTGCTAATCCATTGCTCCGTAACTTCGAAAAAAAAAACAACTGCAGAGCAACGTAAATAACGCAATGAATGTTGTTGAACTGTCAAAATGAAACAGATTTGTCTTTATCGTTTACGAAAATATGTTGCGTAATTAGAAAGCAGAAAGAATTTGAAATAAATTGTTTGACTTTGATAAAACTAAGAACGGTAATAAAGCTTATACCTACTACCAATTAACAATTTAATGGCTAGGTAAGACAAAGACAACAAACTAAATCCATTAACCCTTTATGCAGTAACATTAAAATTCCAATGTAACATGTGGTTTAACAAGCTAATGTTTAAACATGTTTATTTACATTAAATTGCATTAGATTTGCACCAGATGGATTTAAATGGCTAACCATCTGTTTAAACGGAAATAGAACGCTATTTCTAGTTGTAAAGGAGATCCTTTGGGCGGCTAACCTGATGCGGCCAAAGTGTCCAGGTACGCCATTATAATGGTGATGAATTGATGATTGATCGGTCTTTCGTGACATCATGGTTTTATTATTTCCTTTAATTAGGTGGACATAGCGATGGATTTGGAACGCCTCATTAAGTATAAATAGAATACACTTTATTACACACCATAAAAAAGAAAAAAACAAATTAAATAGATTAAAACAAAGGCAGTCTTACCACACCCAGCGAATTCTGCCCGAAAAGCTTAGAATGAACAGATTTGCCACTATGAACGAGATTGACAGTATTTATTTGCAAAGGATAAATTGCAGTCTTAAATAATTGTAGAATAGGGATGATGACTAAAAAAATGTTTTTTGTCCGCAATGTAGATTATGAAAAAATAACGTACACGTATTTTTTCTTTTTTTACGTTATCAAAAGATTACGGCGATACATTGAGTTATAAAGTGCCATGACGTCACTTGTATGTAGATTTTATACATACTTGTGACGTATCAACCCCCACTCCCCAACTTTAATGCGTTGTATCTTGGTCATTTTTTATTATTAGGATAAAGCAAAAAATACGTGTCTAATATTTTTTTATTATTTGACTGATGGACTAAATAGAATTTCTTTTTTTTGACCCAGGCATCATCCCTATTATAAACTTTTAATGTATTGTGTTGTGACTTTTAATAATGGTGCTGTACAAACTGTCAAAATCTTCATCATTTATTGATTTAATTTGTTAAACTCATGTCTTTACTGCCTTATTTTCTTCAAACCTTCAACAGTATAGGTACAATAAAAATAACATCTGTTCGGATTTTCAGGAGCACTATAAAAGTAACTTTGTCTATCTACAAGAAAATTGTCTATCGTCGCCTGTGAAAGTGGTAAAATGTAAATAAGGGAAATGGGGTAGGTACTGTTTGCTTGTATTTATTTGTTTTGTTTTACAATAAATTGTGATTGAAGTATATCTGGATCTGGCTCTGGGATTGTGCTTTTTTTAGCTGTGTATGCCTAAATAACAGCTTGTAAATTTTATCTTTCACTGAAAATGACACGATGTGACGAGACGTGTGGCAAAAGAAAATCGCTACTCAACATTACTGGGTAGAGTAAAGAGCAACTGGAATTTAATCTGGAGGGTGGTTTGCCATTTGTTACAGGTAGTTATCCGACTGATTCCTTATAATAATCTACTGTCCTAATCCTAACTAATATTATAAATGTTTGTTTGTTAAGCTTTCACGCTAAAACAGCTGAACAGATTTGGAAGAAATTTGACACATGGGTAGACCGTGAACTGGATTAGGACATAGAATACTTTTTATCCCGATATTTCCACGGGATCGAGACGTATGCGGGTGAAACCGCGACGCGCAGCTAGTATGTAGGTATCATAAGTCTATTCCAAAAGTAAAAATCACATCAATATTTCCAACAATTATAGCTTGAATAACATGATTAAATTGTAATTGAAAAATCTTCTTCGAAAGTTGGGGTTATATAATCAACCTCAATAAATTGTCAAATGAAAAACATATTTAATTAAAATTTGAATTTCGGGTTTAAGTATTCAAATAATTAAATCAAAGCACTTTATTTGATAAATTTGTTTATCAGATACTTTTGGAACAAACCATGCATAGGTATTCTCATGCTTTATTTATAAGATCAAACTCACCGTCTAGTGTAAAGCTTCGTGCAGACTAGCGCGACGCGACAGCGCGACGCGACACCGGTTATTGTTAAACCGTGAAGTTTTCTAAGAAATTATGTTGTTAGAGTCGCGTCGCGCTGGTCTACACGAGCCTTTAGGAGTTGTCACATGACGGTATTTGTCATTTGACGTCTAATTATCTTAGATTAAATGTCTGCTTCTAGTCCAACTCACCTTCTTCTTGTTCCTCATATGGTTGGCGTCCCTCGTCTCCTGCGCATTCCCAGGCGCGCGCGCTCCCCACAGCTTCATCGCCATGTGCGCGTACGCAAACGTAATCACGCACAACGGGATTACATACTAAAAGGAGAGTAAATTAATCAACTGATAAGAATAATATAAATTAGATTAATTTCACCGCCAGCACAATTTTTCGTCCTTATGGAATATCCTAATTAATGCTTTCCACGAATGTAGAAATTAGTAATAATGGTAAAATTAAATATTGATAACACTATCATCGGCGTCCCATTTTGTTAGTGAAATGAATACAGAATAATTTTTGAAAATATCTAAGTGAAATTTTATAGCTGTCCGTTTAAATTAGGAGCCTTTGAAATATCATCAGCACAAGTGATTAAGTTATCACAAATATTTCAATATTGGACTTCAAACGAGATACCTACTTAGGGACTTAAAAGGACTTTTTGGGGTTGTTAAAGGCTTAATAAAACCAACTGATACATGAAGGTACAAAGTCGCACAAAGCTCGTATGTTATACGATATACACATGACGTAGGCGTGACTATCTATCTATTTACACAAAAAGTAGGTAAATAAAAATATATGAAGACGGGGTATTGGCATAAAATAAATCTTTTCTCTTTTATTATTTTTATTATTCGTAGAATGAAAACATGCAAATAAACACAAAAATATTGCATCATTATTTTCGCTCACATCGTCAGCAAAAGAATGGGACTAGGTATTGTGTGTTTCGAAGATTTTTTATGTACTGTACTTCAGTCTGCGTTAGTTGCTATTTTAATTACATAAATCAACATATTATTAAAATAAAACCTATTTCGTGATAACGTTCGAAACTTGAACATAAGACTTATTCATTTGAATACTTAGCAATAATCGCTTTATTAATACATAACAGGCTGCTGACAAAAAAAAACCGTCAGGTATGTTATTAAAAAATTATGGACACGTATTTTTCTTTTTTTACGTAATCAAAATATTACGGCAATACATTGAGTAGGCAATACGTTTAAATATGGCATGACGTCACTCCCCGGTAGACTTTATACTTGTGACGTAGCGAGCCCCCCTACTCCCCAACTTTAAGGCGTTTTATCTAAACCATTTTTTATTCATGTGATAAAGCAAAAAATACGTGTCTAGTATTTTGTTTATTTTTTTGTTCCCAGTCAACATTCCTATTATTTTAAATTGTTGTGTCAGTAGGTTAAGCTGTTGAATGCTACGACGGCAAAGACAGACTACTTTAGCGTTACCACTACCTTTAAAATATACTCACGTCTTCTTCCCAAGGGGGCAAAATGTTTTACCTCACAAAATAACAATCGGTACAGCATGATTGATAATATTATGTCATGCAATTAAATCAATGTGTCTGCCTTTTCTCAAATAATAGGGGTTATAGTATGAAATTGCCGTTTTATTGTAATAAGTACTTCGAATTGACTTAAACCCTTCATGGTTTGAGATTTTTGAGTGAAACTTTTTTCACATGGTGCAACATTCGATTATCGACTTTCAGTAGTTATTTTTATTCAGCTTAGACAAGAAAGATGGATAATTAAAAATTCCAGTTATTTTTGAATACGAGTTCCGACGCGGAACTAAGCGGCAGAAACGACTCGCAATATCAATGTTGCGTTTGGAGAGGGAACTGCTAATGAACGCACCGTGCGATTTTGGTTTAAACGCTTTCGTGATGGAATCTTTGATTTGAAGAAAGAACCACGTGGGTGACCGCCCACACAGGTGAATAACAATGAATTGAAAGAGTTGGTGGAAGCCGATCCGAGCCAAACTACCCAGGAATTAGCGGCATGGTTTAATGTTACCTTACCAACAATATTGACTAATTTGCGTTAAATCAATTAAAAAAAAATGTGTAATGGGTACCTCATGATTTGACTGATCTGCAGAAAGAAACGCGTGTTGAAACTTGTGTTGCCTTGTTGAATCGATACAGAAATGAAGGAAGTTTGGATCGAATTGTGACATGTGATGAAAAGTGGATTCTTTACGATAACCGTAAGCAAAAAATGCAATGGCTGACCCCAGGTCAAACGCCGCAACAGTGTCCTAAAGCAAAGCTTACTAATAAAAAGGTAATGGTAACTGTTTGGTGGTCTCAGAATGGTTTTATTCACTATAGCTTTCTCCGATCTGGTGAAGCAATAACGGCAGATGCCTACTGTGCCGAACTCGAAACAATGATAGCAAAACTAGCAGTGAAACAGCTCCGACTCATGAATCGATCTTCACCATTATTGCTCCATGATAACGCGAGACCTCATAGGTACAGCACGAGAAACCGTTTTAACGTGCTTTCCGAAGCAGGGAGGGGTCTCGTATGTAAAAGATGGTCACCCATTCACGAACCGACCGTGGTAAGCGTAGCTTAACCTTCGATTGACCCGTGCGGCTGTTATCATTTAGCCACGAGCCCCTCATGTCATGCAACAAAATAAAAAATAAAAATGTGAAACTGATAGCAACAAATAAATTGGAGCAATAAAACTCACCTGGAATACATACAACAATAGTCTGTAAATGGCCAGCGAATGTAAGCCGAACTCGGTTGGAGCACAAAAAGGCTTTTTGTAAAAGATTTTTGTAACTGCAAAGAAGGAAAGAAATAGTTAATGCTTAGTTTTTCGGGAAATATTTTCGCGATCTACTTGTTGGACAAGCAGAGTTTAATTGTATGAACAAAAGTTTTGCAGTTTATTAAAATGCAACAATCGTATATACAGAAAGTGGGCAACGTCACAAATAGCTGTTAAATATTTCGCTGTTCTATTATAAAATAAGAACTAGTCAACTAAAATATTAATTATGAAATGCAATCATTAATATCGTTACACCGAATATTTAGTTTTATATGTAAAAATAGTACCTTTGGAAACTTTCCATCAAATTCAGGGTTATAATTGCAACTCATTATTAATATTCTTCAAAACTAATCAAAACAGGTAAAATATTGACAGCTATTTGCGACGGTGCCAACTTTTTAGATGAACACTCTTAATGATTTACTTTTCAATACTATTTTTGCATACTCATTACTCTGTTAAAAATGTTACGTTTATACAGAGCAAAACCCGTGGTTTCAACATACATATTCAATTATTGACCAATAGCAAAGCCAGTCATATTCTAAGAGTTAATTTGCATTTACAAAAAACCGATAAACCATGCAGCGTCTTTTATACACAGCGATTTTTCTTGATTAAATTATTGATTTTCTTTAAGATGGTAAAGAAAATCATTAAATATCATCATCATCTTCATTTTGCTTTAATTTCGTTTAGGTATTCAATGTAACTAAACATTCATTCAATTAAACGCTGGTTCAAACCAGGGTTTAATTTAATGTTTTCATCCAAAAGCTTGCTGTGTGGTTTTTTATTTCTGTGAAATTCTTGAAATTGTGTTATTCCGACACTGTACATTGTACGTTTTTTGAATTAAACCATTTATTGAAGGTTTTTTGTACGTTGCGAATACAAGCAGGGCTTTTCTTTGAATACACAGAAACGAAAAGTTACTTCAATACCTACCTATTTTTATGCCGATAACAGACGATTCACTTTTGGGTCACTTTAGCCTTTCATTCAGTATATTTCACTCGAAGTGAAACGTCTGAACACAAAATGTATCAAAATTGTAAAATGAACTCAGTAATGAACCGATTCAACGATGTTGGGTTTCGAAATCTTCGAACTTCTACCGAATGATCGAAAAATGAAATGAAAGCAGATGAACGTTCATACCATAATATCACACCTTGTTTCCCCGAAGGGTTGGGCAGAGGTGTACCTATAGTAGGTACACCCACATTTCGCCAGTAACAGGGGGCGAGCTTCATGAACATTAATTCCATTATAATTTGGTCTGTGTCGTGTGAAAGTAGAATGAAATAAAAATTATCTTGACCCAACATTTGAGTGAAGCGTCTGATGTCGACTTTATGGACGTTTTCTTTCTCAAAAACTTTCTATATACCTGGATCTAATTCGTCTTCCATGATCACCTCCCAAGACATGGCCATCGGAGCGGCCAAAGACAGCGCCAGAAACCATATAACTACTATTATTACTTTGGCAATGCGCTTCGAAGTGTGGGCACTGAAACAAACATAAAGTATTTATTATCAACAAAAAAAAAACATTACGTTTAGCAGAAACCTCTTAACAGTTTAAAAGCGAAGACTTTGAAAAACCTAGATAAGGATTAATTTAACTTTTTTTTTTTTCTCTTTGTTCTCTGTGTCAGGATCAATATAACATTTAACATTTTAGATAATAGTAGTTGATATAAATTAAGGTAGCTTTATTCTCTCTCTTTTTTCTCTTTTGTACGTACAACTTTCGTTTTGCATGCTGAGTTTACCTATAAGTGATTGTGCACTATTGTTTATCTGTTTTTGCTTGTTTTTTTATGCCTATAACCAGTGTAAACAATTGTTGGTAAACTAAAATAATTAAAATAAATAAATAAAGTGCACAATAATGTATTGGTCAGGTGTTAAGACCAAGATAAGAGCTAAAACCGTACTGCATCGAATATTCAAGATGCACGAGACCGGGCAATCTGCAGCAGAAGAAAGGTACTAGAAATCCTGTAAATGTATTGTGTGAATCTCATTCCGGCAATTTATAGTTAGTATAGAACATTTACCGTCTCTGCACAAAACATGGTGGCTACGACAGATCTGTTTGGTAAAGATATATAGTTTAAACCATGTATGTAGAAAGTTAGTGCCAAAAGATTTAAAAGGTGAAATGAAGAAGAACAAGTTCGGTATGTCAGCCATCTTGTAGGAAATGGACGATTTATATTCCTCTTCGTGGTCGAGTCCCCTTTTAAAAGGGCGACATTATTTCATTTTGACACTGACTCCGATGGCTTTCAAAGTAAAATGTATTAAATTGTAATCGAAGGATCTAAATGAAGTATAATAGAAAAAAAGGATCATAATAAATACCTCAACTTAAGCCCGACTAACAGGGTTATATAAGAAGACTAGCTTATGCCAGCGGCTTTGCCCGTGTGGATGTCGGAAATCATCCCACAGGAACGTACTACCGGGACAAAAAGTTTGACCAATAGAACGCTACGAGTAGAATTATTATCACTGAGTAACATAGGCTATAATTTATAAAGATACTAGCTGCGTCCAGTGGTTTTACCCGCATAAGTCTCGATTCCCTAGGAATATCGGGATGATAAGTATTTCGTGTTCTAACCAAAGTCATGGTCTACCCGTGTGCCAAATTTCATCCAAATCCGTTCAGCCATTTTAGCGTGAAAGCGTAACAAACAAACTCATTTTCGCATTTATAATATTAGTAAGGATGTCTGTTTATCGTTTAGCTAGATAGATACCTATTATTTTCGTTTTGTCCTCTGAACCTAACCCTTAAGGGATGAGACAATGGGTCAAGGTTAACGACTATTTGATAGACTATAAGCACTTAACATCTCCGAAATTGTCTAACCCCTGAGATTTCCCAGAGAAGGGACGATCTCTGTTCTAGATTAAATAAAGAATCGAACATTAAGATACCGTGAGCACACGAAGGTGGCAGCTAATTGTCTTTCTGAACTCCTGCGGTCAGTGTAATCAAGATATTAATTAGGTACATTTAATATTCGGTCACCGGCGACGAGTTTGACGTTAGATGGCCGTAAGTCGTTACCTATAATACAGTTGGTAGTAATATACACCCGGCCGTAATGGAAAATCCATAAGCTTGTGCGTGTGATACGTAGGTATATATGTAGGGTGCAGTAGTTTGACGTTAGATGGCCGTAAGTCGTTACCTATAATACAGTTGGTAGTAATATACACCCGGCCGTAATGGAAAATCCATAAGCTTGTGCGTGTGATACGTAGGTATATATGTAGGGTGCAGTAATTTGACGTTAGAGGGCCGTAAGTCGTTATCTATAATACAGTTGGTAGTAATATACACCCGGCCGTAATGGAAAATCCATAAGCTTGTGCGTGTGATACGTAGGTATATATGTAGGGTGCAGTAGTTTGACGTTAGAGGGCCGTAAGTCGTTATCTATAATACAGTTGGTAGTAATATACACCCGGCCGTAATGGAAAATCCATAAGCTTGTGCGTGTGATACGTAGGTATATATGTAGGGTGCAGTAATTGCAGCCTACCTAATTACGTCACAAGCATTCATACTCAAACTCAAAGAAGACTAACTTAAAATGTTTTTCATCGCAATAAATTTTACCTACATAAATTCTGTTGCTGCTAAAATCTAACCAAACATATTTTCTTATAATGGAAATGACTAAATTAAAGTCCCAGAAATTGATAGCTTACACAATGTTGAACCCAGATTTTTATTTCAAAAGAAATCAAAACTGGCGGTCGGATCTTGAACGTAGGTACCTATGTGAAAACGATTTCCTTCCGTTTCATGAGACGAAAACATTAACATTTCGCTAGCGCTTGTTTCCATTACTGACATGATTTTAGGAAAATTGAAATCCGCTTTCATAATCCGACCTTTAAAATTTGAAAATCCCCGTGGTTTGTATAAATACACAGTTCAAAGTTAATTTAGAAAGAATGGTGTTTGATTTTCAACGTTCAATTTAAATCTAAGCTACGCGGATACAATAATTATTTATAGGTACTTTTTTTATTGGTTAGGCTCACGTAGAGAGTTGTCAACAACTATTTAAACTGATGTTAAGAAACGATGCGGCCAACGATGGTAAGTACACGTTTGCTAGAAAGCAACCTGGATCTATTTTTGTTTAATGTATAACTTGAAGATATCTTACTTGAGGGTTAAAATAATCTTTTGTCCACTATTTGTCTGAAAATAATATGGTCTGTGCATAAACCTACAAATTTTTATTTTTCTGCAAATATATCTTAACTTTTGGACCCATGTTGGAATGTTAACACAAATTAAAGAATTATCAAACAGGAAAAATATTTACATATTTTTCCTGTTTGATAATTCTGTAATTTGGGTTCCGACGTTATTATGTTGTTGTTTTTTGTTAGTTACACTTGCAAACGGAAATAATGCCTCTGTTCACCAACATTCAAACCACCGGTTGGGTATTTAAACAGTTGGTTTATGTAAATTTTCTTAGGGAAATTTTAATTAAAGAACAGATTAGATATTATCAAAACAGTTGATTTAAATGTTGGTGTACACAAGGCTTAAGATTCATGTACCTTCTATTGAGATTGTCAGTGGTTAAATATTCTTATCAGTTTTAAGATAAGCAAAACGCAAATGGGTGGCTGGACATGGTTAAAATAAAAGTTGTTTTTGCTACGACCTTCTTAACAAAAATAGTATGCATTTCTGATTAGATACCATTGTGTCAGATAACTGAGTAGCATGTAGAAAAACATAGTTCAGACATTATAATAATTAGACTTCCGAAATAAAATTAATTGGTAATAAATAAATTATACGGTAAGTAATTATGTTAGGCCACGTGTGAGTATTGAAAAAAAATTAGGCAAATAATTGTCTGCAAAATAGTTTGTTCGTTAGTTTCTATTATTTGGTTTTATTTAGCACTTTGGCCTTAAAATAGTAACGCTGCCAAATAGGAGAAACCTTTTCGTTTACCAGAATATGCCTTTTCACTCAAGCTGGTGGAAATAATTATTTACGAGGAGGTAGTAATTTGTTTACTGCCAATTAAAGAAAGGTTGCATACACTTTTGTGTGTGTGTTATTTGTGCTAAACATCAACATAAAACCAAATAGTGCTTCGACCAATTTGGTAATCGATAGACACATGAGTGTTTCGAAGTTTATCTTTAAAGCGTTTTATATTCAAATTTTGTGCGTCTTTGTAAATCTTTTCATCCACAAATTATATGATCTCGTATCATCAGAAGCGTATAATAATATAAATTGAGAATATTTTTACGGCATTCCGTCGCGGGCCTCGGCGTATTTATAATGTATTCTCTTCGTATGAAATACACACAGGGGTGCTTATCGTTGATGCATGAGCTTACGTAAATCATACGATCGAGTACGCAGCTTACATATTTGAGAAAATATAAGACGGATATTTTGAATCTATCGCTCGACCCATTTCTGTCAGAATCATATTGAAAAGTTTTGAAGTTTGCTCAGGACCAAAGTACGAAAATTATGAACTATCCGGATATTGCATCGAGTTTGCATTAGAATCTCATTTGCAGAAGAATGCTGCATAGTAAATAGAACAGAGAAAAGTACTCGAGAGGTTGTGAGCTATTTCGAAAAGCATAAATTCCTAGAAGTCTTAGATAAATCTGCTTGTAACTGGGATTCAAACCTCAGGAGGATTACATTTGCTGTTTTGTTTTAGCAAACTTAAAGATGCTGACAGTCTTTTGTTATAATTTTGAGCGGGACATCGATTCGGTGTCCGTGTAAACCACTAAAGTAACAACGTACCTTTAGTTTATGTACCTTTTTTACACATGTACTCACATCTGAAACATATTTCTAGTTTGCTGAAGAAAACAATATGTGATCTTATGACTCGACACGAATTTATTTTGTTATCAGTCGGTGTGCAAAATGTTTAATATAAAAGATAGCCTGACATCGCACTCTCTAGGGTTTAAGAGGCTTGTACGTTACACGACGCGATATTTCGTTTACGTTTTCTGGGAAAACTTTTGTATGAAGTTGGACACAGTGGTTTCATATCTGAATCATGAAGGGGAGCTAGCTTTGTTAGGAAGCACATGGCTTTTACGTTTCTTATTACGCCTGAAAGGTTCTACAACCTGCTGGTGTTTTTGTTCTTGTTTATGTTTGGAATGGAAAAATAAATCTAAACCACATCTTTTTTATTGTTTTTATTGCTGAATGCGCCGCTCTTCCACGATCACGCCGATGGAAAGCGATGGATTCATTTCATTCACACACTATATCTTTTACTTTACTTTTCTCAATACCTCTAGCAGTGTTCTCTTGAAGTGTCTTTTAGGGTTAAGGTTTAGGTATGGCATGTTTGCAAAAGACGCGTGAATAAAATAAAAGCTCCAATAGTCTGTAGCGGTAAAATCGGGTAAGCTTGCGGGCCTCTGCATGTCGCTAAATCGTGGGATGAAACGGCCAGAAGACAATTATTTCGCGTCCTTGTAGAGTACGGCACTCTATTGTTTGCCGTCGTGTATTTTACATTGTCTGCTTCGCAAAAATATCAAACCCATCATGTCATTTATGCCATGGCGTTTAAACGCTATTTGCAAAAATGGGAGCCTAACAGTTAGATACATTATGCGCTAAGTACCTTGTACGTATAACATCATGTAAACAGATTTATTCGTCAGACTAGTCGACAGAAACAAGACCATTACGAAATATACTTACATTTATTTGTCAGTTGCTGTATATGATTGAGTTGGGATCATAAGTGTACTTACATTTTATCAGATCAACGTCAAACGACATTTCTAAACAGAAATGTGTAAATCTTCCATTTACCTAGTGACGTTTATGTTTGTTTTCTGTATATTTCGCGTAATATTGTAAGAAACAAGAGATTGTCAATAAAATTGGGCTATTATTTTTCGACTTGCTGTCTACATTCATACAAAATTATATTTCTGGGCAAAGAACTCAACGTAAACCGATAAATTATACAATTCATTAGTTTCTACCCGCAGTTGAATATTATGAGAAAATTATGTACCTATAGATAGTGCAATCTACGATGATGCGCCCCACTCCGCTCCGCTCCGTACTATAGTACAGCTTACAGTACAGCAATTGCAGAGTGGGGCGCGTCGTCGTGGATTGCACTATCTGTACATGATTATAAACATTAATATGTACTTTTACAAAAAGGAAGGAATTTATAAATACGAGTAGGAGAACAAAATACGAGCAAAGAAGTCTCGGCGTCTCGGAAGTTTTACATAGATACATAAGTTTCTGAAACAAGTTTTTTTTCAGTATTTATTTTTAGGGTTCTGTATGTCTGAATGAAAAAAACGGAACCCTTATAGGATCACTCGTGTGCCTGTTTGTCTGTCCGTCTGTCACAGTCAATTTGCTCCGAATCTAAGAAACCGATTAAGTTAATATTTGGTACACATATCAATTTCTGTGACCCCAACACGGACGTGCTACGAAAATAAATTAATTTTGAATAATATATCCCAAATTCACTTTTGAGAGACAATGGTGCCGATTCTCTTGTACACCGGACTAAACTAACTAAACTATCACTAAAATTCCTTACTTTTTGCTATGAGAATCTTAACGCTATTCTGTAGTAAAAAGTCTCTAAATTTAAATAATATTTTGACACAACTAAATCGAATTTGACAATTGCGACTCCACATGGTACATATTCGTACTTGTTTGCCGCCCGTGATTTTTTTTAGAGCCGGACGCGTGCGGTTGGGCAGCCTCGACGTGTTTTTTAAGGAATTTTTCACTTTTTGTATGGAAAATAAAAAAAAATATTACCAACGTGTTGAGTGTTTGGGATATAAGGGTTTTATAAAGGGGGTCGAAATTTTCATTATTTTTGCGATAGGACACACCATTTTCGAGATAAAAGCAAAAGAAAAGAATAAAATCCAGTACAGTACTGTTTTTGCACCCGAAGTCGAGATGTTCGTGTGAATTTTAGTTCATGACAACTAATAATAATCCACACCATTTTCAGTGGCGATTAAAAATAGTCAGAATTAGTTGGACAATTAAAATTTTAGGTGAAAAACGTCAAATTCAGAATAGCAAAATTGTCATTTTCACTAAATTAAAATCTCAGTACAATCTTAGTGCTGTCAAACTAAAATATAGTTAAGTTGTGCCACTTTAGTCTATTTCAGAATTGGAAATCATCGTTTGACAGGAGTAAACTAAATTTTAGTGATTTTTAGGCATTTGTGACAAGAGAATCGGCACCAATGTCTTTTTCAATAAGTGTGTTTTGTGTTCATTATACTTCGAGATGTCAAGCCTTGTGAACTGGAATTCATCTGAAATTGTGTTAAAATATTTATAGTCTGTAAACTGCGCACCTTTTTCATATGTTGTCTATTGTCTTCTACTCTGTGAACGTCACTGACCCTACTCCGTTTAAACTATTTTATTAAAAGTAATCTCGAAGTAATCTGCTTTTCATTGCATTAGTGAAATAAATTGAATAGGTAGCGTTTTCCTCGTTAGGGCTTCTTCACACATACCGCAACCACACCACGACCACAACCACACCTCAACCACACCACGTGGCCGGGCGTATATTTCGTATTGAAAATAAATAGGACTATTCACAAGTACCACAGTTTGCAGTCGTTATCGACCGTGTGTGTGATACCGACCACATCGCAACCACAACGCAACCACCAGCGACACTGCGAACTAGTGGCCGACCACATCGCAAAACCATGAGTTTGGTCAGTCAACACGTGTTTCCGCTATGAAAACCAGAGTCGAACTGTGTCTGCACACCACGTAACCGCATCGCAACTACTGGCGACAAAGCAACCACATCGAAATTTTGTCGGTACCACAACGCAACCACAAAAAGCTGCAGCGACACTATTCACACGTAACCACTGCTTGACAGCATTTTGTCGTTGCGACGTGGTGTGGTTGTGGTACGTGTGAAGAAGCCCTAAAGGTAGAGGACACTACGGTCCGTCTAACTGGCCGTAACAACTGACAATTCACAATTGACATCAATATCGTTGTGTTGTAGATAGCTATCGATCGAAAAAGGTCCATTACTCATGACAACGTGACTTACGAAACTTAACTAAACAGCTTTCAGTTTGACTTTCGGGGTTTTGTTTACCAAAAGAATCATTTACCTAATGGACCGGCAAAACCCCTACCCGTCATTTTCGCAAGAAATGATGACGTCATGAGACGCTTTTAGAATCTTTAAGAAGCACATACATAAGCATAGTGAATAGACCCGGAGTTTTTCCCCGTAAAGTTTACGAAAAAATAAACCTCAATTTGTTTTGGAAATTGTAGTAAGCTACCTAAGTAGTTCATAGCGAAGATATGAAATGGAACATCGAACGCCTCAGTTTTTGTATTATTCATACAAACAAAACTTCTCGACGTATATAAATAGGCTTGTATTCAATCGAATTCTTCAATGTTTCGCCCGTGGTATATCGTTGATATTTTCAATGTAATACAGTCGCAGTATACGAGATAGGTTAAGCTTGTAATAGAAACGTTATTGTTAAGTACTGACGAGTCAATAAAACTTGATCTCCGGCAATATTATTATGTAGTACCTACTTCAATAACAATCTCTACTAAAAGCTAGCAAAAGTATTCATCACATTTGATGCTTAAAATTAAGTTTAAAATAATGTCAAAAAAGGAAAACTGAATCTGTATTAAAAGTTACCTGATGTATTTATCATATTTTAGTATGATTAAAATGATGTTGATAATAATGTCAAAAAAAGAAAAGTTAATATTAAATTACCTGAGTGGCGTGATAATGGCGCGATGCCTGTCAACCGCGATGGCGGTTAACGTAAACACGCTGACGTTGACGCTCAACGCTTGCACGAACGGACAGAATGGACACATGAAGTGCGGCAGCAGCCACCGCTGTAGCAACGCGGCTTGGAACTGTCAACAAACATAACAATGATTAATAATAAAACAACATTCAAACTCTCATGATAGCCTATATAGTGGTTGAGGCCCCGGGCCTCTCAGGTGGTTGTGGGTTCAAATCTGGGCCAGTACCAATATGACTTTTTGAATTCATAATTATATACTTTTTGAGTTATTTTGGACATTACTGACATCGGTGAAGGAAAAAAATCGTGAGAAAACTTGAACTTCTAGTCAATATAAGTCTGAAATTGCCAACCCATCTTGAGCAAGCGTGATGATCAATGTTCATGTCTTCTCTGTATGAAAAGAGGCATTTACGCTGCAGATAGACAATAATAGGATGGTATTAATAATATTAAAACACGTTCAATGACGTGGTTCACATTCATGATCAAAAATGTGTAAACAAGTAGCGAAGCGAAATTTCGTTTTCGGAAGCTACATGGCGCAAATAACCGCATTCTAGGCCACATAGCGTGCTCATAAGACAAGCGACTTAAAGTGACTTAAGAAATATATATTTGGCCAGTATTCCCACTAAAAGATAACGTTAGGGTCAGTTTACACCTAGACGCGATGCGACGCGGCGCTTCACACACTTATCGACTTTATTTTCTTCACAAAAAGTTATAATATAGATAAATTTCAGTGCGTGAACGCGTGTCGAAGTACGCTGAGATGCGCGGTGCTACACAGCGCGTGTACCTTATTGTGTAGTAAATAAATTTGATATTAATTATAATCTTTCAGTTTTTGTTCAGTTCATCACTTATGTTGGTGCCAAGAGGTATTTTTCTCTTTTGTTTTGAATAGGGATGATGACTAAAAAAATGTTTTTTGTCCGTGATGTAGATTATGAAAAAATAACGTACACGTATTTTTTCTTTTTTTACGGTATCAAAAGATTACGGCGATACATTGAGTTATAATGTGCCATGACGTCACTTGTATGTAGATTTTATCCATACCTACTTGTGACGTATCAACCCCCACTCCCCAACTTTAATGCGTTGTATCTAAGTCATTTTTTATTTATATGATAAAACAAAAAATACGTGTCTAATATTTTTTTATTATCTGACTGACGGACTAAATAGAATTTCTTTTTTTTGACCTAGGCATCTTCCCTATTATACTATGTTGGGCACAATACCATCGCCTATAATAATAAAGAGGGTGGGCGGTGATACTTATAATTCTTTGCTTAGGTATTGGTTGAAACTCTAACATACAATCATACTTACCTTAAGGCCTATTTTGATTTTTTATTGTAAACCATCTTATATTACCTACTTGAAGGTGCAAATAAACAATTCTAATTTTTTATTTTACATTGTATCGGATCTTAAAAAAGTACGCGTCGCTTCACGTCTTGGTGTGAACTCACCCTTACCCTGAAGAAACGAGCTATTGTTTACAAATATAGTAAATTCTGATACTCGTAGCGCTGCGCAGTAAGCGAGGGTTTAGTTTTTACAAATGCAAAAAATATGAAGATGAAAATGTGCAAGTTTCATTACAGGAAAATACTACCAACCAGCGCTGATTGTGTAACGCACTAACAGTGGAATACCTTTCATTTCAAAAGTTCAACAACGTTCATTGCGTTATTATTTTGTTGATCAGACGAAATTTAAAAACATGAAGCAACGGATCAGCAATTTTTTTCAAAATCTTACCGATTGTGATTGAAAGTATGTTACACAATTACGGGGCTGGAATGTAATTTATGCAAAAGAAATTCTCAGAACTAAATGTCATTCAAAGTTCATATTTAAACCTTCCGCTATAGTTTGGTTTGTGTGAAGATTTCATGCAAATTCCGCCGTAATGAAACGGAATTAATCATTTACACTGTAGGCGGGACTTCTTAAGTATGATTACTATATAATTCTGGATGAGACAATCAGTTACTGTCACTGACCATTAATAACGTCCCGTAATTTTTTTTACGAATAAAATTAACCATAAACTGTACATTTAAAGTAGCTAAGTACATATAATAAGTCAAAACTTACTTCATCTATCACAAACGTACCACGTCATTCGATTCTATATCAGAAACCGGCCAAATACGAGTTGGATTCGTGCACGAAGGGTGCCGTACCATTATCTATAAAAACGGCAATAAAATAATGTCTGTTTTATGGGAGCCCCCGTAGATATTAATTTTATTTTGTTTTTAGTATTTGTTGTTATAGTGGCATAATACATCATCTGTGAAACTTTTAACTGTCTAACTATCACGGTTCATGAGATACAGCCTGGTGACAGACGAACAGACAGACAGATGGATAGCGGAGTCTTACTAATATGGCCCCGTTTCACCCTTTCGGTACGGAACCCTAAAAAAACAAGCCAGTATTTCGTATGGTTCCCTATCCATTTGCATAAAATTTTAAGACCTAATATAACTTAGCATAATTTTGTTTGGCATAATTATATTTTCGCATAATATAATTACATAATTGCATAATTTTTTTAAGCATAATTTCTCTAACCATAATAATGATTAAGCATAATATTCTAAAACATAAATTTACTAAGCATAAAGTTCTAAAGTATAACTTTTTTAAGCATAATATCCTAAAGCATAAATTTATTTACGCATAATGATATTAAAACATATTTTTATTGAACAATTTTGTGGGTTTTTTTTTCGCTGTAGGAAGCATGAAGCAAGCAAGCATACAGCATGCAAGCAAGCATACAGCATGCAAGCAAGCATACAGCATGCAAGCAAGCATGCAGCAAACAAGCAAGCATGCAGCATGCAAGCAAGCATGCAGCATGCTGCATTCAAGCGAGCATGCAACATGCAGCAGGCAGGGTTTCTGTCACGGCTCCGGCGCTGCGGGCCTCCGGCGGCCCCACGCGCCTACGCGATTTTAAATTACACTCTAGGGGTAGGACAAACAAGACTACGTGGAGTCGGTTTTGCAGCAATTCGGTTCCGTCACTAACTTTTGTTGCACAGCATATTAAATTTTTAACCAACAATATTATTTAATTGTTACAGAAACTATAGCTAATTGGTTTGATCAGAATTATATAAGGGGCACTACAAGTTCACCACCACCATTTCCACCCAAAGTCTGGAGTACGTATCTACTAGAAGAAAAAAAATATATATTATTATTATGCTAATAGTCATTAGGCCTACAACGTTATGCGAATCAAATTTATGCCAAAACAAATTAGTCTTTAAGATGATTATGTCAACATAAAATGTATGCCTAAAAAAATTATGCCGAAGTATTATTATGCCAAAACAAATTGTGCCAAAATCGTTATGCCGAAGTATATTAGGACAAAGAACATTATGCGAAAAGAAGGGATCCCATTTCGTATACGTCTGTTGTGGCTGGCAGCTTATACGAGTAACAGAAGGAAGTCCTCGGCCCAAACAGCCACTTGATATGACACTTGAGAGCTCGGTGTTGCAACACAAAAATGTTACCCAGTGTTGCCCTCATATTAAAGTTTTGGACACGTGATTGTCGCAATTCAGTATCCGCTTATCTTCACATCGATGTAATATAAAGTGTATTTAAAAGCACCTAGGATTTTTGGCTTTTTACTAAGCACTAGATTACAGAAATCAGGTATCTGAACCATTATATTATGAAAATGTATGTTGACAGATGTGATCAGCAACTTAACGTTAAAACCAGGGCAATTCAACGTAATATTAACTGGGTATATTGTTTGTATCGCAAACCTTGAGCGGCTTGGTAAGGATCATAATTGATTACCGAGCTGGCATTGGCATGCTGTGGAATACTAAAGCATGGAGCCATTAGCCAACTGAAGAATTTTGGGCTGAAGGCCAAGGTACGAGATTGGATTGTATGCAGTTTTTTAACTGTGTACAAAACCGAATTTTCGCTGGGTTGAAACTGAAACATTACATTCCATGCAGTCAACTAATCGAACCATCGATAAGCTGTCAACCTAACGTTGCAGTGTCGTTATCAGGTGATTTCACCTTAACGAGGTTTTCAGTAGTACATTGGCTTGGTTATACGAAACTTGCTCCACTTACTCATACAATATACCTACGTTATTACATACCGTACTATTTAAAACTCTCATTACTAACGATAACATAAAGTTACAATGTCTAATATTGATTTAGGTGTGTATTTGATGATTAATTTTAACTAGCGACCCGCTCCTGCTTCGCACGGTTTTTACGACTTGACAAACATCGATATTTCTTAGATTAACGTAACTTTAATATTTACGTATTATACACATAAACCTTCCAGAATAAATTCTCTAAACGATGGTGAAAACCTCATCAAAATCTATTGCGTGGTTTAGAAGAACAACGTGGACATACAGACAAACACGAAAAGTGACATAAATTTATAATATGTATAGATTACTAATTACTAACTGCCTCGTTGGTCTGGTGGTCGCAAGCGCTACTGCTGAGCATGAGGTCCTGGGTTCAGTTCCCGGGTCGGGCATATTATTGGGTTTTTCATCAGAAATTCCTCAGTAGCAGCCCGGAGTCTGAATATGTGCCCGGTTGATGGCATTGGGCTCGCCCCCTATTACATGGGACTTAAACATAACTGGCGAAATGTGGGTGTACTACAGGTACACCTCGGGCTAACCCTTCGGGGATTACAGGCGTGATGCCGTATGTTATGTGTAGATTACTAATTAAAGGGAAACAGATATCTAAGTGCATTCTAATGTTAGAAACAAGCTCAGTATGTTCCACTTTGAACATCACAATGTCGCTAATGAATCCTGATTTTAAAGGCTGATCGGGACTTGACGTTGACGTGAGTGACGTGTATGCATGAACCTTAATGCATTACTAATACCTCTATTCAAAGATATCTTGACATATTAAATCCTGCGCTACACATTGCGCGCTAGTACCTAATAGAATAAGGGCCGATTTTTCAATCGATAAATAAATTTTATCTGAGGATTAAATATGTCAGTCTCAAACCCGTATAATTATTCTTTTCCACCGAAAAGTTGACTCAGAATTGGCCCATAAGCTTTGTTTTCATGAGCAAGCAGATACAGATCGTTTTTTGACAACTTAATGTCAGAGATTGGTAAAAATTATATCAGTTATCATGTTTTTAAAACACTTTCCAAGCGTATAATATTCGGTGAGATAAGAGAATCTGCTCCTATATCTTTGCGGTGGCACGTAAAATACATTCGTTAAATGTACCGTGAAATGGTTTGAAATAACGCGGGAGAAAGGTCTGGGTTTAAGGTGAGGAGCATTTAATCAGAAACGTGATAGCGGGGGTATTATGCAAAAATATTTTAAAAGATTACCACACTCTTGATTAATTATGAGGTAACAAAAATGACGTACATTACTACCTCCTTCTTAGAACTGCAGTGCTATTCTGTAACCATCTCACCGTGAAAACTTAGGTGAAGTGAGCTCGGAGTGAGCTGTCAGTCCCTATTTAGCAGCAGGTGGAATGACAGCTCACTTCACCTAAGTTTTCATCGTGAGATTATTACAGAATAGACCGGCTGAAACTATTGCCTGACTGCATAGTTTGTTAAGCCTAACTTTATCTATTTGAAAGTAAACGAAGATTTCAGAACCGTTCGCGCTTTCAAGATCACACTCTAAAAAGTCGATCGTATAGAGGTAAACATAATCAGCCTAATGTCCCCTCTGCTAGGACACGGGCCTCCTCGGTGAGAGGGAGTGGGCCGTAATCCACCACGCGGGCCCAGTGCGGGTGTCACATGTCTTGAATTTTTGCTTCTAGGATGTTTCATGCCGGTTTCATCACGATGTTTTCCTTCACCTTTTTTTGTACGAGTATACAGGCTGAATTTTTAGTCACCGTCCAAATTTTTTCTAGGCATTAGGTATGATTCACTAACTCCATTTAAAAATAAAAAAACGATACGTAAAATTTTCGTATTAAGTCATTTTCTCGAAAGAATTATCCGCTCTGCGTGGTATATAATAACTTTGTGATGTGATATCTCAATATTTTTATATTGAGTGATACTAAAAGAAAAAACTCGTATTCAATGATTTTCGCCAAAGATATATCTAAATTTGGACGGTGTCCAGCAGTGGCCTGCGATATGTGAGTTGATTGATTAATTAATATTATTATTTAGTGGAGTGAAAAAATCAATGTCAACTTGTAGATTTATATTCATACCTACTTTCCATAATATGAAAGAAGTTCATCTGAATACCTACGACGAATGTGGTGTGTTAAATACACACCAATAAATTAACGTAACTAATTGTCACACAAGCGCCACAGAAAGTCGGAATGTTAAAATATTGATGAACGTATCAGATTAATGCACTGCAGTGGACTGAATTTATTTTTATTTAAGCACTGGGTACAACATACATCATGCTGCATTAAGAGGAGGCTCCCTACATTGTATGTTAATTTGCATTAATATTCTGAAAAAGTTACGCATACAGTCAAAATGGAACTTAACTGCTCTTGGATATCTGTCCACCTATGTCAAAAATTATCATTATATTAAGCCTGGGCCGCCGCGATAAGAATTTACTGTCCATAAAAAATCACTGAACGCAGTAACAGGTTTAAGCTTATGATGCCTACAGGGTTGTCTACGGACCTTTCCTTTTCAATCGCATAAGACCGCGTCGTGCGAACATTCTTATGTCACCGAATGTTCGGAAAACCGGAAAGCGCCCTCTGTCGGCGCGACCACGCGTTCAGGTTCACCAAAAGACGATCACTTTTGAATAAAACGCGACCTTATGGGGTAAAACCTTTTTAACTTTGCTAATCCGCGTGTGATTATTAGCAAACGTTAGGCCTCGTCTCGTACTGGATTGAAAAGCATCACGAGAATAATGTATTATGTAAATGCAAGATTGACAGCATAATTATAAAGGATATTAAACGCTTATTGTTAATTTGTACTTTGTTGTATTATTAATGACGTGTCCAATTTGTTTATTAAAGGTATATTGTATTGCAGGAATTACCTACATAAGTTTCTTTGTAGCGGTTACACCGCCACATACTAACTACGCATCAAAGACATGACGTCACACAAATCCTGCATCGCGCAATTAGTGTTTACCGCGCGAACGACATAGATAAGACTATCCGAAATTAACAGTCGGGCAGTCGGCCCGCCAGACACAACACCCGTCTGGTTGGAGGATCCTCCCTTTTCTATGGTGGATGAGTGAACTTTACACACTGTTCCTCATGCCTCTAAATTGGTGACCCCGAGTATGAACGTCAACGCAGCCTTCGTGCAACTACTTCAGCGTGACGTCATCATCATCATCACTCCCGCAAGCTTTCGTGAGGCGAGTCACACAGACAGCCAGCACTCTCGGCTTCAACGGGTATCCTGACCACCAGCATGCAGCGAACGCGCATTCCTGGTCATCACCCTCAGCCTCATCACCCCGACTCATTGGGGAATCACAGCAATCATCTCAATCAGCGCAATCACCGCAATCACCTCAATCACCACAATCGCCGCAATCACCGCAGACAGTTCCGACTCACCGCGAACTGTGCGGCACCCGCTTCCGACTCACTGGAACCTTAGCTGGCACTGTGAAGCATCGCAAGATACAAGACTCAGCCCACTATCGACCTCCGGTCTCCGGAGGGGAGTGATGTAGCGGTTACACCGCCACATACTAACTACGCATCAAAGACATGACGTCACACAAATCCTGCATCGCGCAATTAGTGTTTACCGCGCGAACGACATAGATAAGACTATCCGAAATCAACAGTCGGGCAGTCGGCCCGCCAGACACAACACCCGTCTGGTTGGAGGATCCTCCCTTTTCTATGGTGGATGAGTGAACTTTACACACTGTTCCTCATGCTCCTAAATCTTTAGATATGAAAGGCGAACGTCTCATTCTAAAGAAATAACCATCTACTCTTTTCAGTAGGTTTAAACATTGGCAAGACTGCATTTCCTCTAGAAAGGTTTCCATAATCTACGTTCGTCAAAAGATGTAGAAACACTTTTTTGCAGCTCCGCTTCGTAATGATTTTTCACATTTACACCACATAGGTACAAGTATATCTACTGAAAAAGCTTTAGAAACATTAAATATTATCTAGATACTGAATAGTGAATACAAACGAATTTTACGTGGAAACTTTTAGTGAATAGTGATTCCGACGATACAAATTTTTAGGCACTCGTGCGAGTCATCTACCTAAATGTTATCTGTATAAGCAGAAAGGGTAAAATGTGAAGTAAAATAGGTATTACCGAAATCCAGAAACTTCTTTAATGCGCCTACTCCCGACATTCATATCTGACCATGGCCAGCATTTCAACATTTTGCGTTATTCGGATGAAACTAGAATAGGTATTGTCTGTTCCAAAAATATCTGATATAAATGAAAACAAATGCATCAGAAAATGTATCGTGGGTGTTGATTATTTGAATACTTAAACCTGAAATTACAATTTAATAATAGAATAGAATCTCTTTATTTCGGACACACAAATATCCATATGGTGTTAGTAACATACAAAAAATAACTTATTGCCTAGTGTTAGTAACAATCAACCTCCGCACAAACTGCTGTACAATCGGAGAGCCGAAGCTCTCGGCTACAGTTTTCAGGAAGTTGTTTTGACTGCCTCTCACTCTCTTCAGTAGCGACGCAGTTTTTTTTGCATAGAAGCCGTCGGTGCGAGCTTGCGCAAACATATTCGACGCAATACAGTATCGAGGCAGCCTCAACAACATCCTGAAAGCATTGTTATATTGGACGCGTTGGTTAATAATGTTATCCAGCAATAATAGTTGGAAAAAGTGATGAGAAATAAAGTTGGAAGTTTCTAAATAAAGATGAATGTGTTACTAATCCCCTTCAGTGACTGATTGTGTAAGAAATTAAACTGAACGATTAATGTGTAAGCTAATGTTGGTGTACACTTTAATCAGAAACTTTTGGAACAAAGAATACCTGTTCCAGCCGGTCTATTCTGTAAAAATCTCACCGTGAAAAATTAAGGTGAAGTGAGCTGTCAGTACTCGTAATGTCGATCCCTAGCGTTTTAGCTTACAGTTTTAACTTTGTGAGTTTTTTACAAAATAGACACTTACAGCAGTTATTTTAAAATAATGCTTGATGACACTTCATGCACAATGCAAATACTTACATAATTATAAGCTTTATACATAGCGATGGGAATGTTAAATAGATTTCGAGGTTCAACAGGAAGAGTGAGAAAGTATTCTCGACTTCATTAATTACTTTTCTCACCCATTGATTCCCAAAAGAACTTCTTAGACAAAACTTTAAGAAAAATCACTTCCGCAGCGCTCCTAACTTCAAAATGGTGTTTTTTATCACTTTTGGAAGCGATCTGGCTTTTTTTATAGTTAATATCAACAAAACTTCAATGTTATAAGACTCACTGCAATGTTATTAGGTACGGATTATTGAAAATATATCAGTGTTGCCTATGTGTAACAAGCTCACTGTTCTGTTAAGAAGTGGCTCATAGGAAAGGAGGCCGTCTTTTATGCGTCACTAAGCTAAACTATTGTAATGATATACCTACTTACCCATGTACTTATTCGGTGTCTTTGTGAAGAGACTAGGTACGAGATAATAGGGAAACCGTGCGTTCATTGTATTACGTCTCAGTGTAACAGTCTAGTGTAGCGTTGTAAGTGGTCTCAACTGTGAATAGTCGAGTGATACTAAAATATTACAATTATTAAATTCCTAACAACATCACTAAAACCGTGGTATATCACTATTTTAGAGGAAAGTAATATATCGGGTACGATATCGGGTACACAATGACAGATACCTACTCCAAGATACTCTGTCATTTCATCTGCGACTAGTTACGTATCCCTATGTAGTCTGCACAGAGTACATTTTATATAGGGAGGGTATTCTGTGTCTGCGACCGGTAATCCTAGCAGACAATCGCTATATATATACTATGTGCCCCGAATCTAGGGTGAGTTCAGCATTATATTATACTATGTACTGTGTGCTATAAGCTATTTAATGTGCCATCTGCTATGATCGTTGTTATCTTATGTTTTATGCTCGTGTGACACATACTTAACCTCATTTACATTTATCATGGTGCCACGCTGTCTTTGCACCTTCTCTTGCACCTTGGTAGCTAAAAAGGGGAAGAAGCTGGCACATCGCACGCGGCCTGCTGCTACTCGCACCGTATCTAACATGCGCTCTCTAACACGCCTTCTAGGGCTCTTCGTACGGGCTGAGGGCAGCACCCCCTGCCTAGATCTGCACGCTACCGAGGCCTTACAAAAGCCTGACCTACCTGCGGCCTACCGCCCCAAGCTACCTCCGCGACTGCCACGACCCTGTGCCGACAGGCCCCTAAGTCTACCACGTGCTACCTACAACGGTACCTCGGTTCTTCCCTAAGTGTGCGACTGCTCAGAACTCGGTGTTTAGGACCTTACCCGCGACCTAGCCGTGTACCTAAATATATGTATTAACCTATCCGACTGTTACTTTTTTCTAACCTAACTACCTACCTATCAGTTAACGGCCTGTGCAGCCTACCCCGCGCTCTAGCCTTTATATAGGATTTGTAAAATATTACATTAAAAGGGAAGTCATGTTTATCTGAGCAAGCTGCTCGAGCTGCTGGAGCTGAGCAACCGGCAGCAAGTTCGACATGGTCCCTTAGATGTCACTGCTTGCAGTAGTGTCGGGGGTCGGGTTGCCTCCTTCCCTCAAATATGGCGATGGGGTAGTGGCTGATCTTTGCGTTATGCTCGTGAACAGGTGCTGCTTGTGGTGACTGGTCGTCTTGCTGACCATGGTTTTTGTTATTAGTAATTAACTGTTTATTATTTTTACTTCGATGGTCCTGGTCAATATCATTTGTGACTTCAAGTTACAGCTTTAATAGCTATGTGTAAACGGGCACGCCCTTTATGTCTGGAGGTTTTCATTCGGGTATTAATACTTACTTTTTAAATTTTATTTTCGCTTGAGTATAGATTTCGATGATTTTTTGAGTTCCGTAGTAAACAAGAAACCCTTATAGTTTCGCCATGTCCGTCTGTCTGTCTGTCCGCGGCTCAGAGACAATTAGTCCAAAATAGATGTAATTTGGCATGGGTATACATATCAATCACGACAAAGTGCTAAAATATTTTTTTTTTAAATTCAGGGATCCATTTGCTTTAAAGTGCTAATTTTTGTTAGAGTCAAGTGTGTCACCGGGGCCCTGCCAGCTAAATGATTGTACTTGGATTTGTGAAAAAAATCACAGCAGTATAAATATAACGAAGTTAAATGAAAAACTATCGCAGTTAAGTAGGCTTTACAGGTTAACGAGTAATAATTGACCAACTTAAATATTCAGTTCGAAAAGCATGTTCTCCCATAAGCTACAATGTTAAGTTTGTTATTGGGATAAATCCATCCCAACTACGGAACCATTCAATGTGTGTGGTCCAACACGAACTTGGCCGTTTTTGTTTGTATATTGGCGTGTGCTAGGTGACATATAGAAAATTAATTAATTTAATGTTTTGTGTTGTGTAATTTAAATTATTTTGCATAAGTACTACTCGTATTGTATAGAATCAAGTTTTTCTAACTGAACAGACAGCTGTACTGCAGGGAAGTTTGTTGCTTCTTCAGCAGGGCTAACATGACAAGCGCGAGAAAGCTCTTTATCTCGTTTTGTCGAAATTTGTCTACGATTCTGACGTCATTCTAATCCCTAACATGACCGTAAACGACGAGATATCTCGAAAAAGGCACTTTGACAGTTCTATATCTCGCGACGAGAAACCGATGTTGCAAGTTATTAAAAATAAATTATTTTTATGATAGCAACATCGGCTTGAGATTCCGTTTCATTCATTCAATGGTGCCGATTTTCTTGTCACAAATGCCACTAAACTAGACTAAAAATCAGCAAAATTTAGATTATTCCTGTCAACCGACGATTTTCCATTCTGAAATAGACTAAAGTAACACAACATAACTATATTTTAGTTTGACGGCACTGAGCTATTAATTTAGTGAAAATGGGAATTTTGCTATTCAGAATTTTACGTTCTTCACCTAAAATGTTGATTGTCTAAGTATTTAATCGCGATTAAAAAATTAACTAATTTTCACACCTGTTGGTGTGAATTTTAGTTAATTTTTTAATCGAATATGTTATATTATATATTTTTTTTTTGCCTCGAAGTTGCAAAAACAATACTGTCTTTTTTTTTTCTTTTGCTTATATCTCGAAAACGGTGTGTCCTATCGCAAAAATAATGAAAATTTCGACCCCCTTTTATAAAACCTATAAACCCCTAACACTCAATATGTAGGTAATATTTTTTCATATTTTCCATACAAAAAACGAAAAATTCCATATAAAACACGTCGTTCCAATATAAATAGTAGTTTAAAACTAAGTATTTGCATTATTAATATATTGTAAAATAAAATGATGACTAAAATAAGTACAATTATGAAACTGCCATGTTATTTTGGAGTTTTTTTTTGTATCATAATTTTGTCTACTCTTTTCCTCGTCAAAATCGACGACGAGTAAATACGACTAAATGATAGAAAAACCGGAGATTATCTCGTGTTGAATTGTCAAAAATCGAGATAACTAAGGTGCCATGTTAGGGTTTGTCGAGAAAACATCAATTTTGACAGAAGGAGTCGACTATTTTGTATGGAAGAGCTGTCAGAAAACGAGAAAGTGACCGAAATAGACAAAAATTACTCACGCGAGAGCGAGTAATTGTCGTGTGTGTCATGTTAGGCCTGCTGGCCACTTCTTCTTCCCAGCTAAAGCACTAGGAAGTGGTGAACTTCACGTAACTTTGTCGATGTCATTACGTGCCGAAATTCTAATGTTGGTCAAAATCGCTAGTTATGGTGCTGCATTGGGTGTTTTGTATTAATTACTGAGCTATCCAGTATTTCTGAAAATCATTCAGCGGTTCCACATTTATTCCGTTGCAATGTAAACACGAAAAGGTTAATCGAAAATCATTCATGATGTCATGACCACTCGGGACAATTTATAATGGCTTTCCCATCATAATAATTTTCCCCCTTTTAAATCCAATGAATAATTGTGGCCATAAAAGTTCGTGGAACATTTGGGCACAATTAATCAATCTGCGATACTACCCAATCCGATTTAATGGAGTTGGTTTAATGGACAATGAAAAGTTACTTCAAATAAAAATCCTATGAATACATAAAGTGGGAGCCTTTATGTATTCATAGAATTTTAGGACAACGTCACGCGACAATATCTATGAAAACTTTATGGAAATTGATCAACCAGAATCACGTCGCACTGTCGCATCGCGCCTGTCTGCGGGAGCCTTAAATCTATGTGACTGAAAGAGTAGAAAAGGCAGAAAATGTTGAAAACAAATTACACGGATTGGTATATTCAAGGCTTATCATTTTCATCGGTAAGTATAAATTGTTTTATCTTGCGCTTTTACGTATGCACATACATTGTGAAACCGCCTACGTCAATGGAATGCCGGTATATACCTATGTAAAGTAGGTACCTATAGGTGCTTTTTGTTTTATCGTTATTCCACCATGGAAAGTAAACGTTTGTACCAAACGGTTTCGGAATTATACACGTCCGCAGTACTCGCAGTACAGTAGAGTAATTACCGAATCTGATAAAGTGTATTATTAACCGATTTGATTCTACGACATTATCACTTGCTGACTGTTCTTACGGGCAAGTAATATACCTACCTAAAATATAGTTTGTTTTCAATGGTCGAACGTTCTTCTCTTCTCTAATTCTTTGCTTTAAGCTGATAAAATAATTCGTAGATATCTTCGACACATACCTAAAACAATTAAACTATGGTTTTATTTTTGAGATCATTGCTGCTGCATCCAAGGTTTGCTCCAGAAATATCGAATGAGTTAATTATGTTTTTATAACACAGACAGACGCTCAGAAGTGGTTTTTAATTTTTAAGCTTTAAAATCTGGCAAGTGGGTGACGATCTCGCTTTATGAGAGTATCGTGGTCAGTTTTCATTATTTTGTAAAATAAGATAAAAGTAACATGATTTAAAGTGTGGGCAGTTTCGTTAGTTTTATTTATCGAAAATAATAGTAGTATGAATGTAAATGGTTCCCTGAAATTAGTTTCTGGCACACATGATAAATAATTTGAAGAGAGAATTACTTTTTATATTTTCTTTTCTTTTCCAGCTACCTGCTTAATCTAGTGAGCACTGACTAACAACAACATATTTACTAAAGCAATTTTCTAACCTCATATTTGCTACGAGTGTCATACAAATTAGCGTCATGTCACGATTTACTTACTTGAAATGGTACAGCGAATAATCCTATGACTATATCAGCTAAAGCTAAATTGGCGATGTAGCAGTTAGTGACGCTCTGCATTCTCCTCGATGTGGCCACGACCCACATCACGAGGAAGTTTCCGACCACAGCCAGCACCGATATCGAGCCGTACAAAAAAGACAGCAACACTATCATACCGGTTGGCACGTCATACAACGTTTCTGAAACAAAAATGTTATCATTAAATCTCTTGTATGTGACCTTTTGATTGGTAATTGGATCGTCTAGCATTGGATTGAAGGTAAATTAAAGCTAGCTGATAGGTAAAAAATATGTCTTTAGTGTTTGTAATAACATTGTTTCTGAAATAAGCTGCCAAAATATAATTATTATAAATATATTTCATATTGTTAGATTTTTCTCGGAACACAGGCTTTGATTTCTTTAATAAATCAAAACAAAGTATCATTTTGTTTACTTTTCAAACGCTGAAGCTACAATGTTTTCAAAAGACAGCCATGCTTTAATTGGAATGACTAAACATCAAAGAAGAGATGAAATCATTGACAATTAGGCATAATTTATATTTACAAATTATATTTAATATTCCAAGTACCTAACTAGCTAAAGACTTCAAACTGTTTGTCTGCGAAGAACATCAAAATGTATTTTATACCAATACAGGCTGTAAAGGCTGGTTAAGTTTTGAAGACTTTTCAATAACAAATAAGAAATTCGTGAAGTGGCCCTTTGACGGCGGTTTCATGAATAATTTTATTTTAAAAGGCAATTTGTGCGAATTTTGTTTTTCAAAGTCAAAAGTCAAATTATTTATTTCCCGCCTCTCTATTGCGGAGATGAAATGTGCAAGACTGGGTTTTACTCAGATTGGGCTTGAGTGAGTTAGCGTAATAATATGTGGCTAAGTCACCAAGAGCGTCTGACAAGTGAGCCTCAACCTCCTCAAAGGTTGTGGCTTGCGACGTGAGGGCAAGGTCGACTGCATTGAGAAAGCGGGACGTGTTTGAGCTGGGCGGTTGATCGTTGGTGTATATATTAAAAAGGAGCGGTGCCAGGACGCTACCTTGAGGTAGGCCGTTTTTCTGCGCTCTCCAACAACTTTTTTCCGAGAGAAGGTGGACTTGGAACCAACGATTGTGTAGGAGTTCTCGGAGTATACGAACAAAGTTCTGATCGCTTATCAAAGTATCCACCTTCCACAGCAACCGTTTGACGTTGACTGTATCGTAGGCAGCTGACAGGTCATGTAGCTGTAGCTGTAGGTATGGCAGAGCAGAGATATTGGACGAAAGTTTTTTGGATCGTCCGTTGCTTTACCTGGCTTCGGAATTAGGATGACCTTTGATTTTCTCCAGAGACGCGGTATTGAAACTGATTCCAGAGTTGTTGTATAGTTGCAGCAACCACGACACAGCAACTGGGTCAAGCTGTTTGATTTGCTCAGCTGAGATGACGTCCACTCCAGAGGCTTTACCACACGTAAGACCCCCAATCGCTGCGACGATATCAGAAAGGTTGAACGACTTGCTAATATCGTCGCAAGCGCAATCGGGTTTCTGTGGCTTAGGGACTTTGCTGGAACGGCGTGATGGTTTACCGTTAACAAGCAGTTGGTAAGCAGTGATAGCCTAGTGGTGTGACCGTCAGACTTACAAGTCGTAGGTCTCGAGTTCGAACCCAAGGCACGCACCTCTGACTTTTCGGATTCATGTGCGTATTATATGATTATCACTTGCTCAAAAAACGGTGAAGGTAAACATCGTGAGGAAACCGGCATGCCTGAGAGATATTTCTCGACGGCATGTGAAGCCAAGTCAGAGGCCCGTGGGCGGCTTTAAAACTCTGACACCAGGTTAGTTTACTAACCACACGAAAAGAAGAAGCAGTTGGTGGGCTATCTGGTTAGCGGTGACTTGGCTTGGCGAGGTTGGTTGAGGGGACTCGCTAGTCCCCCCCCGAAGGCTTCCCGCATTTTCGTTGCGGGGGGGCTCATTAGCCGTGGGTTGGGCACCCACGGTGAAGCCAAGAGGAACCCGAGGTGGGGCCGCTCGTCAGGGCTTTTTGATCCAAGCCCATGACGTAGCGGCCAACGAGTAGGTTGCGGTGGCGACATCGCAACTGAGGCGGGCCGCGATGTTGTGTATCGGAGGCATCGCGGCTGCGGTTTCAGGGCCGCGGCTGGAGAGGTGTATTGCGGTACAGCGCTCTTCCTCCCTGCCGCGGCCTTGACGGGGTCGCCACCGTCTGATGGCGAACGCGGTGGGGCCGCAGGGGAAGAGGAGTGTCGGTATAGCGTAGGCCGCTCTCCCTATCCTCTGCGGCCGAAAATTGGTAGACGGCGGGGCCAATGACCTGACCCGTCGAAGAGGGGCCAAGGGCGCCTAGACAAGGGGCTGTCTGGCGCCCATGTGCTGGTTTGGTCCCTGGGTTGGTCACGGCGTGCCATGTGTTCTGGTGCGCCGGTGATGAAGGAGGAGGGGCCCGCTGCGGCGGGCTGGCACCAGTCGGGGGTTGCGGAGGATTTTTCGTTCCCGCGACCCCCGGCGTAGGTGTGAGACGGAACACCGGGGTGGTTTTTAGTCAGTAAGAGTCTGACAGACCCCTCCGCTCGCCCCAGGCGGAGGACATCCATGAGGATTTTCCACCCCGGAAAAAAAAAAAAAAAAAAAAAAAAGGGGGACTCGCTAGTCAACTTTCTTATAGTGCTCCATGACTTTTTGCTGTTATGGGTCATATCGATGTTGGTAACAGTGTTGATCCACTTCTCCCGTCTGTTTTCGCCTAATTTTGATAGCAGCACTTCTCCAGCATGCGTGTTTTCTTCCAAAAAAGGGTCGGCGAGATATAGTGACTCGTATCGGCTCAGTATGTCTCTGGTTTCTGTCGACAGCCCTAGAATATAGGAAGTCCTGCAGCCCCTTGGGATGTGTCTTCGGGAAGAAGTTGATACAATCTCAACGAATTGGTTGTAGTTTTGCGGGGTTGGCAAGACGCTCAGGAGGGCGTCATCAATCGACCGCGTGAAGGACTCCCAGTCGGCCTTGGTGTAGTTAAATCGGCGCTTAAACGGGACATTTATAGGTCGGACCACCGGTTAGATGCAGCACATAATAGGCCTGTGCTGGGTGCGAGGGATAGGCGAACATACGTTTTTGGTGCACTGTGAGCTGATAGACGAGCGGGCGAAGATTAGGTCGGGGTTTTAACCACCCTATAAGCCCATGTTATAGGCCCTTATAAGGCACTGTTAAACGTCAACATTTACAACAAAAAATGAATTGATTCTAGTCGCCCTTTCCAAAAGGTAGTTTTGGAAGAATGGACAAAAACTCCACAAATATTTTAAATAGGTACAATAGTTATATAATTATATGTGAAGACGTTGCACCTAGAATAAATTTACTATACCACAATAGGTAAAAAGAATTAAAAATTAAGCAACAACAGATAAATGATGATAAATTATGTGATAGATACCTACATGGTGCTTACATATTTACAAACATTATAAAAGTAGACGATTTTCCAAAAAAAATACAATTTATAAGTCGTGACTTATAAATTGTATTTTTTTGAAGTAATCACAGAATGTAAAATCAATGTAATACTCGTATATTTAATTTAATTTGTCGTGATTCTAAATTATCCTATTGAGCAGGACCAGCATGTTTCCTTATTATTTATTTCTCTTATTCTTATCTTGTAAATAATCCTCTAATTTGTTATATGCTTGCTTACAAAGTATACTTTTAATATGAGTTTTAAATTTTATTTCATTTAATTGCAATATATCACAAGGTATTTTGTTGTAACATTTAACTCAGTACCCCATAAAAGATGTATGAACATCAGATAATCTGAAAAAAGGTTGATCTATTTTATTTTTATTTCTACTATTAAAATTATGTCTATCACTTATTTTATTAAAAAGTTGTAGATTTTTTCTTACATATATAATGTTTTCATAAATGAATTGGCAAGGTATCGTCATAATATTAATCCTTTTAAATAGTTCCTTGAGAGATTCGCGGCGACGTACATAGATTATAAATGGCTCTGACAGCTCTCACGTCGCCAATATTTTGCTCAAGCTATTCACGTCGTCAATATTTTGTCTGCAAATAACACCATATTGGTTGATTTTGAAGTAATTGGGGTAAATCATTAATGTAAACTAAAAAGAGGAATGGACCTAATATCGAACCTTGAGGAACGCCTATTTCCATTTCAGACCCCAGTGACTTTACGCCATTTACTTGATTTTTGACCTTTCTATCTTTCAGTTATGATCATAGTAAATCAAGAGCTGTATTCCTAATCCCATAGTGCTCCAGTTTCAGCAGGAGTGTCTCATGGTTTACGCGAAAACCGTAAAAACCGATGATGTCTTTTCTTTCATTCGAATTAATAGAATTTTTAATTAATATTAATGACCTGCCATGTATCCACACGTTTTCGGCTGAAATGGCTCGCTACACAATCATTTTCATAATTAATTGACATCACTTGACGATCTTTTAACCAAAAAACTGTTAAACAAAATGACATCAAACTTGTTATTTTCCAAAAACAATTCTATTTCCAGTAATTTGGAAGAGCAACATTGTATGCTTTGATTAAATAATTTTAAATTATGTTGCACTCCCTTTGGTTTAATATTTTGAGATAAAATGCCAGAAGATACCTTTTTATTATTCTCTAATAATAATTGATGAAGGGGTAACTTCTGTTGTCTTACTGCCTAGTTTAAAGAGTTATACGGAGCAACATCGACAACTACAAGTGAGGAGTCTAAAATGCTCGTATGAGTTCCAGCAGGAAGAGAGCAGTTTTTAAAACTTGACCAGTCTGTGATGTGAAAGATTGGAACGAGCACATCAAGGTCAAAGTGTCACCTATCTGTTACAAAATAAGTAGAGATTCAATCGGCAGTCAATATAGGCCGGATTGACGCCTGATCACGCCTGATTTATCTACCGGGCACCCGAAATTTATAGCCACGATAAACGAGAAAAAACTATTATGGTCTGTTGTAGGTGTCATTCAGGTACGTACCGAAGGTGTCATTTGTTCCATTGTGTACTATGTAATCGTCAATGGAACTGTTCCTTGACCAGTCCGCATCGTCATCTTGTGATGAATTTGTTGAACTGTAACAAAAAAAAACACACGTTATAACAAAGAAAACACTGTTTACTCCTGTGACCATTTATTAAATGAATACTAATTAAATTAAATGACTCTGAACAATTCACTATTCATTTAAACAGAATGTAATTATAGTAACAATCAATAAGACCTTTATATCGCTGTCAAGTCCTCGAAATGTGGGAAAATTAACATTATCAGATAGTTAACAGTGACGGGAAATAATTCATAAGCTCCATTTTATTTTAACATGAATTATTAGTACGGTTTATCTACTACACCCTATATAGATATAATCTCAAAGGACATCGACCATCTCCCATACATCGTGGGGCCCACTATATGATGAACCGTTACAAGTTCCTAAAAAACAAATAATTTAAAAAAAAAACGACTGCCCTGCCAAAAAACGAACTAAAAAGTTAAAAACAAGTTGTATTCCCTGACTAAACAGATACGTAAATAAAAAGTGTTCCACAGAATGGTCCCCCGACTGCAATGACAATTTTATTTATCTGTTTAGTCAGGGAATACAACTTGTTTTTTACTTTTTAGTTCCTTTTTTGGCAGAGCAGTCGTGTTTTTTTTTTTTAATTATTTATTTTTACTGTATTCATTTTAGTGACAAGCTTCATCTAAATAAAGTTGTATCATAATCAAAAACATCAAATAAATATAGTATGGAATATGAAAGTTTAGTTTAGTTTTTTTCCCCACTAAGCAATAAATGGTGTTGCATTAATCTTAACCACTTTTTTTTTTTTTACTGGTCTAGGTATGATATTCGTGTGATGATGAAAGAATTCTAAAACTCAATCAGCTACGAAACCATTCACTCATTTAGACATTCCCAGTCTTACTAAAGTCTGATTGAATCGTTTGCACAGCCAAAGATGAAATGTTCGTTTTGCACGTACACCGTACCTAAGTATAAGTTGTGCCCATAAATTATATATATGTATTTAGAATGCGTTCATCAGGGCCTTCAATTTGATACCCATATTGCAATAATTGAAGTTTTTTTTTCACTTTTCAAAATGGCACTATACTGCCACCATATTGTATTTTTCAAAAAGCCAATGTCATTCGGGACGATGTAATGATTCTAACGATACCCCATACATCTAAATCTGTTCAGGCATTTGAAAGTTATGGTGAAATAAAGAAACTCACATACATGCATACATTCAAACATACATCAACCCTGAATACATTACACTCCTTTTTGGGCACTCGTGTAACTAGTGTCTTAGTTTCATTTACAATTGCATAATCAAGATATGTGGGGTCGAATCTAAGGTTAGGTTATATTAGTGATTGTGTTATTTAACACTATATTTTGCAATTTTATCAATCTGGTAATGTTCAGAAGACTATTATTAAACTCTAGCGCCAGGTTTTTTCCTGTATCAAATAAACAGACTTTAAAGCCTGAATGATACAGCGGATAATACATAAGTACCTAATCTATCTACTTATAGGTAATTAGAAAAAATAGAACAACTATTTCTAGACAATTGCATTGAAAACACTACTCAGATATCAACTTATTAAGGTAGGTACTTCTATGTATTTATTTATCCTAATAATCTCACATGCCATGTCAGATACCTAGTTTAAAGTGGAGGATTATGATTCCCAGGTAAACTATAATGTGGAAATAGATTAGTTAAAGAAAATATACATTTTGTAGGTAGTCATTATCTCTTATTAAATCATTCACATTAGTCATTCGTCTTCATAAACAATTAGAATAGAATCTAGAAAATGTGCAGGGGGTGACATATTTTCTTGGTACCTAGCCCAACTCAAGTACCAAATAATTGACATTACATGCGCACAACAACCAACTGTACGCCTTCCTACTATACAATTACAATAATATTGCAATATTGCTAGCCTTCGACTTACAGAGCTGTCAGCTAAAATGTATACCAAATATGTTTTTCTACTAATATGCAGAGAGTAAATTTTTCCTCTTCATAATCAGGTACTGTTTGAAGCCGACAGCTCTCCTTAAATCATTATCAACCTCGCTACACAGTTCTATTACAAAGGACCCATCTGCCCTTAAGTGTTCCGTGAAGCAGCCAAAGTCGTTGGATAAATCACCGAAAAAATTAAACGCTCTTACGCGTAAATACAGAGCGAATGAGAGAATTAGGGGTGAGGCGTATTTATCTTAACAGATAGAAATAACAGATATTTAAAAATAATGGATAACAATTTTTCCTAACAATATAACTTATCTGTTACTTGAAATAACAGACCCGCAAAGACTGTTAACGCGGCTTTTACTGATAATTCATTATAAAAACCCCCCACAGAGACTGTTACCACGGTTGTTATTTACATTGACACTCATCATCATCATATGCCTAGCCTTTTCCCAAATATATTGGGGTCGGCTTCCAGTCTAACCAGATGCAGCTGAATACCAGTATTTTACATGGAGCGACTGCCTATCTGACCTCCACAACCCAGTAACTGGGTAATACGATACCCCTTGGTAAGACTGGTATTGTTATTTACATTGACACTCAAAGGAAGGAATATAGCAAGGGTTTCAATTTATCTCTCTTCCTCATTGAATAATAACCCTTGCTAGAAAGAGGAACACCTGTTATTACTTCTAAATATGTTTAAATAGCACTCTTACTAAACATGCGATTTTTGCGGATAAATTCGATTTTCGACTTAATTAAAAATAAATAAGGAATATATATCAATAATATAATTCAAGAGATTTAAATACGTATTTATCGTTTATACAAAAAAAATGAACTGTTATTTAATAACAGATATTTGGGTATGTTATTTTTGTGTAACAGAGTTACCAGATATCGTGTTCAACCTGTTACAACCCATCTCTAAAGATAATGTTTTTTTCATTTAATGTCATTTTTATTTGATACTGAAATTTGTTTTAAGACTTGACTCATTACGTTTTTAGTCATTTCACGACGGAATGCATGATTTCAACAAAAAACACAAACATTTCAAAAAATATTTTTCTGTATTTAGCAACTGTACCTGCATTAAAATTATTTCCTATGATTTTGGTTTATCATAAAATAAAGTATTTTTTCCTTTTTTCTGTAATACCATAATTGGGCGATCTCTTTTATAAACAGTCAGATAGGCAGTCACTTCACTTAAAATACTTAATGGTTATTTTCGCAACAATTTCAAAGTACTTTAGTTGTTAATCCTTGGTCTTAGCCGCAAGTTACAACCTACACATGCCACCTATACCTTAGCAGGTGTTGAAATAAAGCGTGTGTCAACCATTAGAGATCTTAGCGTGACATTTGACTGCGGATTGACTTTCCATGCACACATGTCTGCCCTAGCTTCTGAATCTTATAGACGCCTAGGTTTTGTCCTACGCAATGCCCGTGATTTCAAAATCCTATTGTGATCAAATTATTATTTAACTGTCTAGTTAGAAGTAAGTTAGAATTTTCTGCAGCCGTCTGGAATCCCCATGAATCCACATATGAATTATTGATTGAAAACGTTCAAAAAGCCTTCCTGCGTTTATATAAAAACATTTACGGGTATTATCCATTTATGTATTCTACTCATTTCCTGTTGGGAATGTTAGGATATAATTCACTTTCAGGGCCAGGGATCAGATTCTAATAGCCATACATTTTTCAAGGAGCATGGTAGATTCCCTAGTGCTACACAATACTTTGTGTACACTTTATGTGTCGGACAACTACCTACGTCATAGGCCTTCTCGACGACACCGACTGTTCGCCACATCCCATTGCCGCACTGTGTCTCGCGCGCAATCCCCGTTGTGTCGCATGCATGGTGCTATAAACTCCTTAATGTAGACAGTCCCGGAATGTGACATCTTTAATGACATACTCAGGGTGATCACCCTGAGTATGTCATTAAAGATGTCAGGACCAAGCCCGGGTCGACGGCGCGTTGTGTTCCACGCGCGCCTCAAAGAGATGTTAGCGAATGAAGGGGTCCGATGAGACCATTGCCTGCCGGGGTTGCGGGAAAGTCCGAAAGGGATACCGTGGCCCCCTGGAATTGCACAGGCAACAGAAGGAACACGGGTGGGTTTTAGTCAATAAGAGCCTGACACGCCCTCCTGCTCCACCCAGAGCGAAAGGGTGATCATGTCAAATTGTCTCATGTTTTGTGAAGGCTATGTTTGTTAGATAAATAAATTGTATGTTGTTATCAGTTTATTCGATTTCATTTTCTTTTCTTTTCTTAACGTTATTGTTAAGTATGTTTGATCTCTGAATGGTTTTTGGTTTTTTAATTATGTTATTTATGGAATATGTTTAGTTTTAGGTTTAGTTTCACCTGTAAATTACTGTCATTGGCGCAAGCCGTTATAATTAATTATAAATAAATAAATAACAATAATGTTAACAGCATTGTTGTTTCGGCAGTTAGAGGTAAGATAGCCAGTTCGTCTGTGGTTGAGGATTCCAGGTGAAGCTCGCTTCCACCTTCGGCCGATCATCACTTACCATCAAGTGAGAGCTTCCCCGTAGCGGATAAAAAAACGGATATAAATTGTGTATAGCCGTTTTATTGTAAACGCCGCTGCCGCGCGGCGGTAGAGTTGTTAGCTAACGTCAAAACCTACCAAATACAAAAGCCTGAAATATTATAACAAAAGATTTTAAAGTTATTTTGAAACAAAATGGGCCAGACAATAGAATCATAAATCAACCCTTTTGTAATGTGTACCTTCGTAGCTTAACTGAATATTATCCCTTAAAAGATGAAACAAATGAATTTCTTTCGAAGTGCTAAGTATCAGCCTGTAATGATAGCAGATTCACGCTAAGTACTGTGACTTCTCGCTCGCTTGGTGTATCGATAGGATCGCACTGTTCACTTCATAAACATAACGCCTTGTTCCCTCCAATGGTTGGGCAGAGTTGAACCTGTAGCAAGTACACCCACATTTCGCCAGTTATGCTTAAGTAACATGTAAGAAGGGGTGAGCCTATTGCCATCAACTGGGCACAAATCCAGACATTGGGCTGCTATTCAGAAATTCGAAATAGAAAAACCCAATAACACTCTGCCCGACCCGGGAATCGAACCCAGGACCTCATGCTCAGCTACTGCTGGTTTAGCGACCACTATAACAAGGCACAAGGCAGTACTTATTTATCACATTCACATGAACACCTAAAACACCAACATTAACGAAATACATATTTTGACACGTGTTTGTTATTGAAAAGAAAAGACTAATCCAAAGGGACCCTTACAAAAGCCCATGAAGAATATAAGAAACCAAAAGGCATTCCATAACAGAACGTTTAAACGCATACTAAAAAACAGAAATCGTAATCGCTCAATGGAATATAATATATTTTCGTAATATTCCGTTCCGTTTCCATCTTCGGAAATGCGGGTCAAGCCGAAAATGTATACAAGCTTTACGTTTGAAATCTGTTCCGCTTATACACCAAGGCGACAATTGATTATCTCTCAAGATTAATGCGTTTTCGTTGTCTGGACCTGAAAGTGAGTGATGATGGCCATGCTTTAAGTACGACCACGTCTAATAAAACATGGATGGCCATACGATATTGGGTACGTGAGTTTGAAATAAGCTCTCGTTTGACGGATCAATCATCTTACAAAGATGATGTACGGATCAGGCTTTATCACGTATATCCTTATATTGCCTGCTTTAAACAAGTGACGGGAAATTTCTTTTTATTGTATTTTATCTGTTTTTCGTGACTTTGTTCAAAGTTTTTATTAGTGCAATTTTTGGTGATACATCAGGGTCTTAAAAATATTTTTCGTCCCCCCATCTCGGAAAGAGTATTATTGCTCTTCGATAACTGAGTGCAAAAGGCGTTTTTATCCGCTATAGGATAAAGTAAATTGAATTTAGAACGTGTGCACTAAGTTTGTGAATTCAAAACATCATTAAACCTATTTACTTCTACCTCCACGGTGCCGAATTTATCATACGCCATTTTCTTTTCATGACATATTGTTAAAACCTTAGGTTAAAAACATTGATGTATTAAAAGGAGGAAGATATGTTACGCTCTAACATCGCAATGAGTAAACTTGGGCTCGGCGTACGACTACATGCACCGTAACTCACACATCTGTGATCAGTGTTATCTCACAGTCGCAAAGCTACAGTTACCGATAGACGAGGATAGAGATAGGAGACGGCGCTAACGTGCGAGCGAAATCGCGTTAGCTCCTCGCGCATTGTGTGCGTATCGTGTCTTTCACGCATGTTTTTAATATCTATCTCGCTCTCACAAATATGGCGAAGCAAACGTCAAAATATTATTGTAATTTTCAACAAATTAACATTTTTGACTGTACTTACGAGTGGTAGGTAATCCCACAGTGTAAAGAGGAACAGTGGACCGACGCCTTTGATGTTTGCGTAAATGCCTACACCGCACAAGGCCACGGTACTTAGGTACCTAGGGTTGTCACAGACTTTACACCACTGCCCAAAAAAGGAGGGTAATGTGTTTAGGTTTCATGTATGTATGTATGTACGTTTCTTTGTCCCGCCATAACTTCTAAATGCCTCAACAGTTTGGAGATATCGTTACTTACAATTTTTACATTGTCCTGAGTGACGCTGGGTTTTTTTTTTTTTGCATGGCTGTCTTGTATTTTATTTGGGAATAACAGCTGGTTAACAATAAAAATAAAATACAATTTTAATATTCAGTGTACTTTACTTTTTACATATTACCTATAAATGGGCAACTGACAAATATTTTCGGTTTTTAGATTTACTAGATTTTAAACTTCTGTTGTTGAACTTAACTATACAGGGTGTTTGGCGCATGGGCCGACACAATTTTTTCAGGGATTTGGGAGGTCATTAGCTAGGTTCTACCCATACACCCTTTGTCCCAAATGTCACGGTTGGTTACATATGATTATTTTTTTAAAATGAAAAAAATTCCCAAAATGTGTCCTTTAATTTGAAATAACTTTTTTGTTTGTGGGTGTAGTGGCACAAAACAAATTTTGTTGCATTCTCCAAAGTCCTTTAAATCTAAAAACATCTTTGTTTTATACAACTGGTTTCAAGAAAATTCCTTACAAGCTTCCAAAGTTAATTTTTGTATTTAATGAATGAAATTTTACAACTTCTAAATTAATTATAAAAAAAACTAAAAGCTATTTTGAACTTAGCTAGAACCTAGCTAATGACCTCCCAAATCCCTGAAAAAATTGTGTCGAATTTTTTATGGGAATTTTTTTCATTTTAAAAAAATAATCATATGTAACCAACCGTGACATTTGGGACAAAGGGTGTATGGGTAGAACCTAGCTAATGACCTCCCAAATCCCTGAAAAAATTGTGTCGGTCCATGCGCCAAACACCCTGTATAAAAAATTCTCATCCTAATAAATAATTTTAGCAAAAAAATCTATCGGAAAGCATGCACATGGTTTGGTCTTGAATTTGATTGTGCTTAAATGTAGAAATAGTTTTTTTCCAATATTGTTTCCAGTAAATGAAGTAAACTTCGACATTAGTTCTGTTTCCAAGCTATGGATATAATCCACAAAATCATCCAGAGGAGCTTGTAATCCTCCGAAGTGATCACGACTTATTATGTTCGCCATCTTGGATTTCAAAATTAATGTCATTTTCGTAATGAGCACCCCAAGGAACCTCGAAAATGACACCCATATCATTAAAATTAAAAAATACGTCCGCCATCTTGGATTTCAAAATTAATGTCATTTTCGTAATCAGCTCTCCGAGGTACCTCGAAGATGACACCAATATCGATTTTTAATAAAAATGAACGTCTGCCATCTTGGATTCCAACATGGATACCTTTTTCGTAATTAGCAAAAACCTAGATAATGACAACCATATCATTGTTGAAAAAAATCATGTCCACCATTTTGAATTTGAAAATAAATGTAATATTTTTATTAACACAGAAACAAATAATTTTGAAAAAATAAATAGATATTTTTGCAGTGTTTAAATTTTTGCTGGCAGGCATCACTCTTTTACATCCGCCATTTTGTTTACGTTGGCATGACATGACAAAAATGTGATAAATTAAGCACTATATAATTATTTATTCACCTTTCTCCCGAGTGTGGAAATTGATGAAATCGCAGTTCTTTATTTATGCGAGATGACGAATCGCATTCTCGCACAGCACATGTCGTATGCACCATTTTGGTAACAAGTAAAGATTTGAAACAAGACACGTGTTAGCCCTGAAATTCATGTCCCGAACTACTAACAATAGCGACGTATGCAGCTCGGGCTCGCCCTACCCGCCCCTCACCCCTCACACCCCGCACGATTGCTCTGTCTAGACGGCTTCGTCGAACGACTGTATTGGTTTCTAGACTGTGGTAATCCCATGTGTCTTATTTTTCTTTCTTGCATTATTAAAGCACTGTTTAGCTGCACAAGAAGTCATTATGATGCGTATTTATTACAAAAAAACTGAAATTATTGAGCTGTGTGATCTACGATGTTCCGTGCGCGACTGAGTTATGGTCCTACTCAACTACGGGCAATCCCGTAGTTGAGTAGGACCAGGCGCTGTGACTAAGTCCCGTATCTACCTCTTTTAATACATCAATGGTTAAAAACAAGAAACTTGAAAACAAGTGAAAAACCTACAATGAATGATTCTAGGGACAAGGAAGTTTATTTGACGCCAACAGAATTGACTGAAACTGTTAATAATGCGCAAATGAGCTTTGTCCCTCAACAATCACGCGAGAAGTATTTGGAACAGTACGATATGTTTAACACGTGGCGACTAGCTAAAGGAGCCAAAACTTTCTCAGAAAAGGTTTTGCTGGAATATTTTATTGAATTATCCGAGACCAAGAAATCAAGCACTCTATGGAGTACGTATTCAATGCTAAAAGCAACAATAAAGATGAAAAAAGACATACATATTGACACCTACCTATCCTCAATTAGTGGCATTTTTAAAAAGAGCCCCATCTGGTCATCTACCAAAAAAATCAAAGGTTTTCACAGCATCTGAAATTTAAAAGTTTCTTAACTTAGCACCTGATTCCGTATATTTAGCGGCAATAGTAAGTCAGTTGCACATTCAGTATCTACTTAACTATGTTAATCAACTACTTAACATAATCTGATACGTATTTAGTAGATGTTGATAGGTATAATTATGCATGCATATCAATTTATCTACTACAATACTCTTTACGTTACAGGTTGTTCTTATTATTGGTATAAACGGAGCATGTCAAACTAATGAACTAACACAACTTAATGTCAAAAACATTGAGAAACATTCAGATGACTTACTATTAATTAATTTACCTAATACAGAGACAAAAATAGACCTGACTTTTTTTTTTTTTTTTTGATCCACGCAGTAATGACACTCGGGCGTTTCCTCCCGCCTTATCCGAAACAGGTACCTCCCGAAACAGCCGTGTCCGGTGAGGACCTGCGTCAGGCGGAAGGTGAGGACGCCGTGGCGCCTCTCCAGCCACTACTCAAAGAGGGGACTTATCGCCGCAATAGTGGCGTGCCCAGCAATGGGTTGCGACAATCGCACTCTCCATGACGCCATAAGATCCCGTCGGAGCTCTGTCCGCTGTGCCGCGATTTCTCGCGGCATCGGAGTCAAGCCCCGGCGTTTCGCCTCCTCGCGCCACTCCCAAATATGCGCGAGGACTTTTGCCTCCAGATCCCATGGCGGCAATCCGGTAAGGAGGCTCGCCGCCTCACCGGAGACCGTGCGGTATCCCCGGACCAGCCGGGTGGCCATGACCATGGGACGCGTTCAACCGGCGGGCAGGCCGCCGTCTCAACGAACGCGCCCACACCGTTGCCCCGTACAGGGCCATGGACCGCACGATCCCCGCGTATAGCCTCCGGCAGGAGGCATTTGGACCCCCTAGATTGGGCAGGAGCCGCTTCAAGGCAGTCAAAGAGACCTGCCTAACACTCCAATCAATCGATTTTTTTTTTAAATATCGCAACGGAAAGTGTTTTAGACAGCATAGGGGTGCATTTCTTGAACTTCCAGAACCCCAGTTGTACACGGGTCATTGTTTCCGACGAACTTCAGCCACATTTTTGGCCCATTCAGGAGCTGATCTCCTGCCCCTTAAACGCCATGGAGGCTGGAAGTCCAATGCGGTTGTAGAGGGATACGTAGAGGTTTCCATCCAAAATAAGTCTAAAAGTTTTTTTTTCGTTCCGTCTCTAAACGTGAAGACTTATTACTGGCTCACTGTTTACTACTCTATTACCATCTTGTGTTAATGTAGCTGTTATTCCTCTATGTTTATTAAATAAATAAATATGTAAAGACATCGTAGGAGCCATTACACTGAAAGAGCCTCAGTCAGATCCTTGGACTGGCCCTTCTACATCAAAAATGAGACATTACGAAACACCTAACCATCGCTCACTCTCGCCAACATTTACGCCAAGGTAATCCGGTGAATCGGTAAAACTATTAAGTATGACAGATAGTTTACCGAAGAACAGTACACAAGTCACTAACACCAACATTACTGAACCTAACAAAAATATTACACTCAACTTAAGTAACTGTAGCAACGTTACTTTAAATTTTTCTTAATTATACATATATTTGTTATAATTTATAGATTCTTCTGTAATACTTACCTATCATAATGTAGTAGTTAATATAAAATAACATAACATCACGCCTTGTCTCCCCGAAGGGTTCGGCAGAGGTGTACCTATAGTAGGTTCACCCACATTTCGCCAGTTATGTTTAAGTCCCATGAATGGCACAAATCCAGACTCCGGGCTGCTACTGAGAAATTTCAGATAGAAAAACCCAATAACACTTAGCCCAACCCGGGAATCGAACCCAGGACTTCATGCTCAACAGTAGCGCTTGCGACCACTAGACCAACGAGGCAGTCAAGCTAGTCTAAACTGAAATAAAAATATCTTGTGATTGTACATGTTTTTTTTTTTGCATTTAGTCATTTCCTCGCTGAGGTGGGATGAAAAGTTACGTGTTGCACTCGAGTGCAAAGATTTTTCACCTCGTGCTCTTTTGATTCCCTCGCTAACACTCAGGATTCTAATTTTTTAATCCTTCGCTGGCTCGTGTTCAAAATTGAGGACGCGGTTAAAAAACAACTTCGCACTCTTGTATAACAAATAACTATTATAGTAGCTCAAAAATCTACTCTTTATAGCATGCATTGTTAAATTACAATATTAGAAATTAAGTTAAACATTACATGCAACATAATGTAAAATTAATATCTATAGAAATTAAAACACAAGATATAATATATTGTAATAAATTAATAGACATAATGTATATTAATATGATGTATTTATGTTTTAATGTAATATTCAACATCAACATCAAATGGTCAGCCACATAAAATTTTGTCAACTAGGAATTCGTCAGTGGTGTCTATAAAAAAAATATTTAGTTTAAGGTTAAATTGTGTCAAGTTTAAATCTTATATGTCATTTGGTAGCCTAATAAAACAAATTTGAGCCATGAAAAGTATGCTCTTGTGCATAAGGGCGGTTTTTGAACTTCTTGAGCATAAAAAAGAAAAAATGTTCGTATAAACATTTTCCTCGCTTTATGACCTCCTGGGGGTGAAGTTTCAAAAAATCTTTTATTAGAGGATGTCTACGTTGTGTAAAAAACGTAAAAGAGATTTCTGCGAATGTTTTATGGTTCCCAAGATGACGTGGTGAGTGAGATATTGGTATTTCATTGTTATTTGGGAATTAGTTTCAGAAGCAATAGGGGGAGGGACAACGAAGAAAACAAATTAAGAAAATGTATTAGTTTTTTTTACCTCACCATGAAAAGGTATTTAATTTCGAGTCAATCATGCTGGTGATAGCGCCAGACTTATCTTATAATGGGTCATACCCAGCATGACAAATTGTGCTGCCTGTCATTTAAAGAAATTAAAACTACGTTAAGAATAAGCTGTAAATAAATTAACTACGCTTCGCAGCAAAAAATAAAACACGAAAAGAAATGAGTAAAGAAATTGTTTACCAATTTCAGATCAAATTGCATTAAAAAAGATTTTCATGTCGCGCATATAATCAGGTAGGATAGTATCTTAACAATAAGATCCTATAATACATATTTGTCGTCGACAAGCCTGTGATACGGCCAGGTGATAACAATGTTGTTTGTGCTACTTCTTATGTTCAGGCATGAACGACTCTCTAATGAATCGGATAAAGGTCAATGTTACGTATTTCAGTATGCTTCACGTTTAAAATAACTGAAGACTGTATACCTCAGTCTTTAGTTGTTTTTATTTTATTTTCGGAACAGTGTAGACAATCTTTTCAGCAGAATCAACTTAAGAGGGAACAGAGGCTGCGAGGAATTTGAAAAATAGGTATTTGAAGAAAATATTGCCGTCGCGCTGCGCCCGAAAAACTGAGTTAAACCCCGTAAAGTGCGATAGGGACGACTGCAGCTCAGCCGATTATATCACAAAAATTTTGACGAAAACGACGCTTGGCATTCTCCTTTTTTCTCCTCTAAAACTAAGCCGATTTAATAATTTTTTACATTAAAATTTTAAGAAAGAGTATTTCTAGGTTCCTATTATTTTCTTTATGCTAAAAACTACTCCGAATTAGTCTGGTAGTCCTCTAATCACGGCGGTAAAAATGGGGCATTTTTGTAATTTTTGGAGGGTCATAGTTTCCTTACTTATTGATTGCTGAAAAGGAAATGACAGGGACATGCATATAGAGACACTGATTTTACAAAAAATGACAGCTCTAGAGGCATTATTCAGGAAGAAAATCGGGGAATACGTTTGTATGAAGAATCTCTTTCTCTTCTTCTCTTAAGGTACCCGGAATGGTACCTTAAGTTGAGTCCGCTGAAAAGATTATCCCGACCGCAGGCGGCAACTGCAAGCGACGTGTCGCCGCGACACGACTGGTTTCTATGACTTTCTATGAAATATCTCTGTAGCTAGCGACACGTCGTTGGCAGCTACGGGCGAGCGACAGGCGACACGTGTAGCCCGACCGCAGACCAGTAGTGCCGCCAACGCTCGAGCGATAACACGTTATCTATCTTCTTTTAGTCATATTTTGCAGTTTTATTTTATTTTATTTATTCATTTAAACAGCTACAATATGTGTTGAAACAGAGAAAATAAATACAAAGTATAAACAATATTGCAGCCCACTACATTATCCACATATTAACATAGGAAAATATGATAGTGAGGGCCACTAGATAGGTGATAAAATAATAATTACATCACATTAATAATAACTAATTACGCATGACGTAATTTAAATAGAAATTTTAATTGATTGCTTGTTATCAGGGTAATAAATAACACTAAAAACAAATGGCACGGTTGGCGCTGTAGTTAAGCGATTGACTGCTGCGCTGCGTGTCGCGGGTTTGATTCCCGCACGGAACAAATATTTGTATGACCTACAAGTAGTTGTTCCGGGTCTGGCTGTTTGTGTATGTGATATTAAATGTTTGTACACGCACCCACGATACAAGAGAAATTCTGAGTGTAGGGCAAAGTAAAAACAAAAAAAAAAAGAAAAGAATAATACAATCTAGACTAACTTTATTCCTGCTAACGTTATTGGTTAATAATAATTTTCATAACATTACATTTAAAGCATTTGGATTTGGAGCATAGAAAAATATCAATATTAACAAAATTACAATTATAAGATTCAACCATTCGATGGATAGGGCAGCGCAAACCAGAATTAGTTCGACAGGTATTGACAGTACTTGCATATTGCAGTTGTTAATTCATTTTGAAGAAATTGGCCATAAATCTTTTATTTTTTTATTTTTACTCATTTATTGAATGTTAGTAAACTACCGAGAAACTTTTTACTTAAGAAGGAGTCTGTCTCCAAAACCGTTTTCTTAAAGTTACAACAGTAAAAGAATCCCTCACTGCTCCGTCTTCCGTCCTGTAGACCAGATACATACATATACATGTTTATGGAATCCTCCGTACAATCCCAGAAAATTAAGGCCAGCGGCTCAGGAAATATTAGCCTTATGATTGTCACGTAGTTTGGAAAAGCGTGAGTCGACTGAGCCTTTTTTTTATAGATTTCTAAGGCCAAAACCAAGACTATAACGCCGGTAGCATACCTGCGCCGCGAAACCATACTCGTAGCAGCGAAACCGCAGTAGTTCAATTCAATAGACTCGTGTCATTTTCCGCTACTCGAATCGGAAGCGAGTAATTTCGACTGCTGAACATATCACTACAAAACTCAATAAACAGAATCCAGTCGGAGTACCTACTTTCTTATCACATAAACTGGTTATGGTTGACATTTCAATAAATAATCGACAACAAGTTAAAAATATTAGCACAGTTTCTTAAAAAACGGAAACATAGGACTTACGTACACAATATGTTTCCAGGTTCTTCTGAACTATACTTTGATTTTTAATTTACTCGACTAAAATTACATTTGGTGTATGTATGTAGACATAAAAATAACCTAGATACCGAGTGACTCTCACCAAGGACCACAAAATGCAAAAGGAAAATAGAATCTGTTCACCGTAACTTATTTAATAAAACATGAGACGGGTGTTATTATGGTGCTTTAAAAATAAAACACGTCAAATCGTTCTTGAGAAATTGATGACATAAATCAATTAGAACAAAACAATTGTGTCAAGAGGTATAGATAGTGGAATCCGCGCCCCACTCCGCTCCGCTCCGTACTAAAGTACAGCTTACAGTATAGTAATCGCAGAGAGGGGCGCGTCGTCGTGAATTGCACTATCTGTATCAGCCTAGCACGCCTAGCACGTAACGTATCTTCGTACGATTTTTAATCGAAAATACAACTACATAGCAGTTTGATATATTTTTTTGTGACAAGCACAATTAGCCATAGATACGAATAAAGTCTTAAAAATTTTGTAGGTATAGTAAACATAAATATTATATACAAAACGAGTATTTCCAATTTTAAAATCGTTCAATTTTACGTACACGGTACGGTTTCTTTACGGTACCGTAGAAAAATCGTGTGGACTTGTATATGCGCTACGGAGACGGCGCCGTGACGTAGTGCCGCCGTGTCTGAAAACAAGCTTCCTTATCTTCCTATTTTGCGCAGCCGTGAGGCACACAATACTATTTTAATTTTTTATTTTTCTGTTTTTTTTTTGTTGTGTGAATATTGTGTGTCTTAATTTGAGTCAAATAAATTAATTTTCTTTCTTTCTATATAACATTAACGACCGTGCCTACACGGCGTATAAACTGCGCCGTAGAGAAACGTGTATGTCAACAAGCTTCCCTAGTGAGCCATACAGCACTGACGACCGTGGCTACACACGGCGATAAACCGTAGTTTTTCACGGCAAGAAAAACGTGTGTATACAAAGAGCCTTACGTTTACTCAGCGGTCGTGATAAGCCCAAAGAATATCACAAAACTTTCTGTGTTCCATTTTAAGTCGAAACCTTTTCACACCTGTTTTATCTGTCAGTTTTATTTCTTATTAATGTCTTTTTAACGTGCTGAATGTCATTATGAAGTAACAAATTAACGATATTACAAGGAAATACGCATTGACATATATAACATGGACTTGGCATACCTACAAGAAAAACGTGCCATACCTACACTTTACTGAGAGGATAAAATGGCGTCTACTAGGGCAGCCCTTATCGATATTTCTGTTATAATATCGATAAAAGATTGTGAGAATGTTTTCATAATGTCACAGTACAATATTTACGGGTAATAATACCCCAATTTTTCTAACTGATGCCTTTCATTTGTTTGTTTAATTTAATTGCTTCGTCATTATTTCGCGGCTAAACAGTAGAACTTATTTTGATGTTTCCCATTATAATAGGTTGAAACCGGACAGATATTATATACTTACAGCTTTTTATCGAACTAGTATTCTGTAACTGATTTCAGTCCATTGTATACCATGCAACAAGTTCATCTCATTGCCGATATATCTATGTACATATATACACAGTATACATATAGCTCATAGGAAGTGTGCGATGACGATGACACGAGTTTCACGCTTTTTATTCACCCAAAAAGTACACATATATACACAGTATACATATAGCTCTTGGAAAACGTCTGGTGAAGAGGACGGGACTTCCATTATTTTTGCTCACCCAAAAAGTGCTCAACGCGCCTAAAGAAGTTTTCACTTCAAAAAATCTATCGAACAGTTGCCCGCCAGACACGACACCCGTCGGTCGGAGGGTCCTCCCTTTTCTATAGAGGATGAATGAATTTTACACCCTGTTCCTCATACCTCTAAAAGGTGGCTCCGTCAAAGGCCCGCAGATGGTAATTTTTAAATGAAATATTGTAATTTATATTATTATTATTTTATCTTTGTGTATCTCATTTTAATCAACATACAGATTTGAATTTCACGGATAACCAGTGAACAAGAAACTTTGAAAATTGGCGGAGCCACCATAATTAATATTTTTGATGCTAAGTTTCTAACAAGCAAATGATTGTGGGTTTTAATTAAAAGTCAACACTAATTATAATAAAGTTATATTAAAGAAATCAATCTCATTCAGTTCTGAACAATACAATTTTGTTCAGGTTATTTCTATGTGATATGCTTTCAGTAGATTTCTTCCCATAATACTTGTATCTCAAATATATAACTCTTTTACATTGTGAGTTTGTCTGATTTTGATCATTCTCATTTAAAATGCCAGATATTGCCACACATTTGTTCAAATCGCAGGCTGTAAACAAGCAAAAAAAATATTAGTATTTTTATTGTTTCTTGATTTTATTAATAGAAGTTTTAATTGATCTTAAGTTAAGACTTAAGATCAATTACGACCACACTCAAACACATTCTTTACATCACTCTTTGCTACCAAACAAACAAATATTGCAAATGAGGACATCACCATCATTTTCAACACCAGCCACTACAGAATCATGTTGGACAAATTTATAACATGTTACTTACCAATAAGGTTCGTGAAGGTAAAGTATCGTCACATAATGTTACTTTATTGAGTATCCGGTTGAAACATTATTCTTCAAAGTGAAAAGAACAAAAATATGTGGCCTTCTTTAAACGTTCCACACCAATAGTTTTTCTTTTTTCGTTTATTAGCAGGCAACCTTGAAAGTAAAACATAAAACCAATAAAAAAAAAACATAAAATAGCATTATCGATAAATAAAATGTCTAAATGCACTACTCTATCCCTTCAATAACAAGAAAATGATTTCGTGAAGTAAAACTGTTGAAAATAATGGCAAAATGGAAAATATGAATGCTTTACTGTTGAAGCTCTTCAACGAATGCAGAATCTTTTGTTTATCGTCTAAATCTAAAGATATTTCAGCTGAAATGTATGTACGTACTGGTGCAAAGTTATTTTCGGGTGATGTCCGCTTCTTTTGATGCCACATCCGATTATATTGCAATTGGGCATCTTGCTATTGATGATTTCCACCATAGGGCCGAGTTTAAACGCAATAACACAGCAAATAACTCCAAAATTCACAAATTTTAACCACAACACAAGATCATTTGACAGGTTACGTACCCAACTTTGGTACCAAACACCGAGAGGATAAAATGGCGAACCGGCCGCAAATAGGTATTTCAATGACTAGAAAATGTAGGGTTGCCAATATAGTAACTGTCAAAAACACTATTATCCTTTTTCACTTAGGCAAAGGAGAAACCCGTTTCTGGGCCTAACCGTTACACGAATCAGATATGTACCAAAAAAATAGTCTATTTTGCTAAATTAAGCCATTTAAATCTTAGCCTCAATACCAATGGCCAAGTCTAGAAAATAAGTAGATTTTTTTGTTTTGTTTTAAACAACCCTTGTAAACCGTTACAACACTTATTTCATTAAAACGTCACCAACTTTACAAACGCTGGTATTATATCAATAGAGCGTACCCTAAGAATATGATCGATTTTATTTTTTATGACTTTTACAAATAATTAAATAATACATGAAGTATTATTTAATTATTTGTAATAAAACAATGGAGTATTTTATTGTTTTATTCTAGGTATTAAAATCAATATTTAATAATAAAATCTGGAATCTAATTGATTTTTAACGTAAGCGCCATTATAAATTCATTAAAAGAAATAAATAATCGATAAAATCGATTGCACCATGGATGCTAGTAAACGGCAAATGTCAATGTTAACGTCTGTCAATTATCATGGTTGTAATGTCATGCCAATTGTCAGTAATGTCATTCGCTTTTCGTATTTTTGCGCAAGTGAATGTGTTTTATCTGTATTTCTCGGGATTTATTATTTCTTAGGACCTGTGCTCGAATACTGGACTGCGAAATTGATTGCCTTCTGACTGACCCTCGCTTGAACATTAGACACCGTACCCTGCCACCCGTGCTGACATTAGATGGAAAACCTGATCTGTTTATTACAATTGCTTTTAGATCAAATCTTTTGTTTCAAATCCCTCTATACATAACAAATGCAAGCCAATAGTGATGTAAGTGGGCCTTGTATAATAAACATAGTTTTATGCCGCGGTTTTCAGTAAAATCAGATAAATCAGAAGTCACCCCCTAAACGCTTTTTATGTATGTATCTAAAACCTTATCGTGATAGGCTGCAGCACAGCGCATGTGTTCCAGATTTACGTAGGAAATAAACCCTCAAAAATATCATTATTAATTTAATTATCTCCACTACTAAAAATAACCAAAAATGTAGGTATACATTATTGTCTGATTTTACCAATTTGGCCATTGCTGGGAGACGTGAAAATTGGGCTCATGAAACCTCCTTAAATGCTCTAATTTATGGCCAAATTCCAGCCCTGTAACGCCAGGCCCAAGTTTCTATGAAGTTTGGGTTTCTCCTTTATTAAAGTTAAAAAGAGATAGCAGTATTTTTTTGATTTTGGCGTCGATATGCCTCGTATTTGTATAACTCGTTTTTCTATAGTCAAACATTTCAAGTCCATGTTTTATTATGTCAATGGAAATACGCGCCTTGATATCTGTTTGACGGTTGCCTCAGTAAACGTAATAACTGACTATAAAATAAATTATTTTGTTGTACTATATTCCTCAAAACAGGATCATTATCTCCAGTGCTCCAGTAAACAGACGTTAACGATGTGTTTTGTTGACTGTACCATGTTTTACGATTTTCAATCAGTGATTTTCTTATAATATTATTTATGGCTTATGTCTCATCCTCATATTATACCGAGTTGTATAGAAAAATATGGGAATATTATGTAAAGTGATTAGGTAACTAGTATTTATTTACCATAAAAAGCTATAGAATAGAATAGAATAGAATTTTTCTTTATTAAAGTTACTAAGACTCAACAAGGGTTGTTAGTAAAACTTACGACTATGTTAGTAATCACAGACACTACACAAAAATAAAGAAAACATTCACGAAACAATGCACGGTTGGTCACTGTCGCGACATCCCATGAGAGACGGCACAACAGTGACCCACGTATACACAGTCCAGGTGACTAGCAACCATGCTTAAGACACTGTTGGAGCCGCCCCACACCCTGCGCACCAGGGAAGCGCACCGCGAAAAAAGCTAAAAAGCTAAGCTAGTTAAAAAGCTATAACCGTTTGATATTTATACTATTTTTTTTAGAAAAACTGAGCAAAATACTTCAACAACATTAACAGTACCTAATCCATATTTATGTTAGTATACCTACTTAAAAATTATGTTAGTACTTAGTAAAGGATTAAAATACATGCCACAATAAAACTATTCTAACTAAAATAAATAACTGAAATATGTACATAAAATCAAATTGTATTAGATAAATTAAGAAGTTAATCGCAATAATCTTTAAAATCATTAACATATTCAAATTCTTTAAAATTAATGTCAATTAAAATCCAGAAATTCATTATAAAATCATTATCCATAGTAATAAAAAAAACTGAATCAGTCCAAGTAAGTCAGATCACTGACTTAACAAGGGACCTTCAAAACGGGGATGAGATCCTATCAGCAAGACCACGCATTCTGCAGATCTGGGATATCGTACTCTTTCGAATGATGAAAGCATCAGTGCGATACAGCACGAACATCCCCGATGCACTACAGAAGCGTGGCAGCCTCAACATATTCCAGTTAACAAGATGTTATGAATAATGAAGAAGTATTTTGTAAATTGTCTTGGAAATCAACGATACAGTTTGAAAGTTACCGAACAATGAATCTATTTCCAGTTCAGAGTTTAAACCATTAAAGTTGGCTCAACATGCCCTATATTTGTAGGCGACAAAGGCACACCTCCCACTGTAGTAAACACACAACGGAAGAAACAGTAGAACTTCGCTAATGAACACCGTTCAACGTTTCATTCGGCTTTTAGCTAAACAACATGAAAATGTAACCCAGACTATAATAAATCCACAGTAAACAAATACTTTTAGGTCTCCGTACTCCAAAAGGAAAAAACGGAATCCATATAGGATCACTCGTGTGTCTGCTCCGAATCTACTAGACCAATTTAGTTGAAATTTGGTACATATCAATTTCTGTGACCCAAACATGGACCTACAACGTAAATGAATTTTGAAGAAGGGGTTCACTTTTCGGGGGGAAATTGTAAAAAAAAAAAATGTTGCGAACTGTACCGTGTGACGTATCAAATGAAAGAGCTTGTTGTGAGGATCTCATTTTTTTATAATTATAAAATATTAACTTTTAAAGATATTTACGAAATTATATATGAAAATTTACCATTCCGCCCCTTATCTCCAAAACTACTGAGCCATATGGAACCATATTCGGTATTTTTTCCAAATGTTTGCATTTGGAAAAAATACCGAATATGGTTCCATACTCATAGATTACAGGATATCCTATAAGAAGTCTATGGTCTTAAAATAACATGGTAAATCTCTCAATATTGTGCGTACAAACTTACATTTGCAGTTGGAATGTACGGAAGAACGTGTTTTTCAACTACAATATGAAATGCCAAAACGCACACTATGTAGTCAGGCATATTATAAGTTGGGGGATTACATCACTGATAAAAATGCTTGGCTCAGTGCTGGTCCTGCTCCACAACTAATTGACATACACACTGATTAACATTTTGAAAATACTGATGAAGCTGCTGAAGATTGTAAGACCATTTTTGTATTGTATAAACTCAATTTCCTTTGTATTATATAATTGCATAGCACAGGTGTGAGTACTATGTACTAAAGAGCTACCATTTACCGGGAAATATGTAGTATTTCATTGACTTGAATGTGCCCTGGCGGCTGTGAGTGTGTCATGCTCACTCAAATGTCTCGCTGATGGTGGCGTGTGTGTTGGATCATTTAGCTCCCTTCAAAATGGTTGAGCTGAATGGTGCTAATCCATGCGTCATGTTCGTGAACGGGCGCCGTCAGTTGGGACTGGTCATCTCTTAGCTGCCATGGCTTATTTTAATTTATTTTAAGTTTTTGAATGATTCTTTTTATTACGGACGCTTATACGAACGTGCACGTCTTATTACATTGTTCTCACATGCATAATTTTAAAATGAATGATGTAACCAATATTTTGTATCAATTTTATATTTTATTTAAAAGAGTGTCCGTGGAGTTTCTTGCCCGTTCTTCTCCATAGGTACCTACTACGCTTTAGAATGGGCAACTAGCTTCATATTTTTGACTGACCGACCCCTTGACAATTCAAAAGTGCCTGTAAATGGTTTTATTGAAATAAATGCTTTGAGTTTGAGTTTGAGTTTGAAATTAGTTATTGGGGTAAATTCATCCCAACTACGGATCCCTTCATTGTGCGTGGTCCGACACGCACTTGGCCGGTTTTTTAGATATTATATTTAATTTTATGTGCGGCGTTAATGATCGCGTTAAAAAGCAATTAATTATATTTTTCAGGCGTTGAAGTCGTTCAGGACATCTACTAAACGTTTGTAAAATAAACATGCATTTTGTCTCCTTTGTAATTAAGTTATAAACATGATCTAAATGTGCCTTAATATTATGTTGTTCCGGGAAAATGGTTGTTTTCGTTATCTCGTTACAAAGTAATACCTGCGTTTGAGAAACAAGTGGGCTTGTTATTAATATTGGGCACCTCGAGACCCAGTTCCGACCACATTATACCGAATAAGCCACGAGGTTACGTCTGCGACACATACGCCCCTATAGATACACACTTTGTCAACCGTTCTTTGCCCGGACGAACTAATAAAGTACCATTAGGCACATTTAAGTACCAACAAACATCCGGACCACTGATTTTTCCATAAAAAATTAAACTTTTTTACGTCCCTTAAATATTCTTAAGAAGAATATTTCATAAAAAGTGAAATTCATAAGTTTTTCTTAATTTAATCTATTTTGTAATACTAAAATTCCGCTGAAACGAAATAAAAAAGATTGAAGAAAATATGTTGCATGTTAATTTTTTTACCACAATACGAATGTGGAGCTGAAATAAAACAATAAACTGAACGCTGAAAGATGAGAGCGAGGTTTTTATAAACAAATACAACAACTCTAGCGATAAAAAACTATTTCCGTGACATTTCCAAGGCTTCGTTTCACGTGAAATATGTTGTACTCGTATAAATAAGAAAAAAGAAGGAAACAATTCTGATTTAACCAACATTGAGGTTTCCCGGCTACTCTCAGCAGGAGCCACGGTAAATAAGTTAAGGATGCTTAATCACAACTCGTCACGCAACTCGACAATAATTGCATTAAACCTACAAGTACACTGATTTAGAGAAAGAAAATACGTTTATTTGCGGTACGTATTGTATGCGGTACATATAACAATTTGGGGGAAAATATGCGTCACATCCACGCAAAACGGCCATCGCTCAGCATAATGCTGGGACCCTATGCGAGACAGAACCCCAGCGCTGGTTTTCAGCGACAGCCGCTGTTGACGTGATGACGTCAACCGGTGCAGCATATACAGAAATAACAAAATAAGACAAAAATAAATAATATAATATTTAAAATGGCAACATTTCGTAGCGTCGTCGGCGACTCACGCGCCGCAGACTTAATACAATCTGTGCGCGCAGCTGCCATCAAAATGATTTGTTTGACGTTTACGTTTTACTTCTGGCTTTTTAACTATTCTCCCAATTTATTTGGAGTCGGCGATGCAGCATTTTTTCTTCCATACTTCTTTAATAGTCATAATCTAGAACCAGGGGGTTCTAGGCATATCATCTTTCACACAGGCCCTCCATGGTTTCTTTGGTTTACTCTCATAAAACCAACTTCATTGCAAGCTAACTGCACTGCCTCGTCTAAAAGAAAGGTCTTCACGGACTGACAGACAGACGGACGGACAACGAAGTGAATCTTTAAGGGATCCGTTTTTTCCTTTTGATGTATAGAACCCTAAAAATGTGTATTTTATGACTATAGTAGGTATGTTTACTACATAATAGTTCTTTCGCTTGATTATTTTTTTATAAAAACATAAACTAAATAACGACTGATGCTTTGGAAAACATCAATATTTTGATTCATAAAAAATAACAGTTCATGAAACGATGCTATGACCTAGATGACTGGCACGAACTAAATGATTTATTTATTTACTTACATAAAATTTATTTCTAGTTGAATCCTGTTTACGTAAAATTGTACAGCCATCTTCGCAAGACAGAGCTTCGAATTGATTTATTGATGTTATTCTGATTCTCTGCATGTTTGTAATGCATTTAAATTACCATTTTCTGTTTCACATAGGCAATAATATTATAAATGAGTAACAAGTAGCATATCCATGAAACCGTTCGTGCCCAGTGTCACCCGGGGTTATCATACAAAACTTTTCCGGAGGATTTTCCAAAAAAAAAAAAAAAAATCATGAACCGGATGCAGCTGAATACCAGTATTTTAAATGGATGGATTGCCTATCTGACCTCCACAACCCAGTTACTAGGTAACACGATACCTCTTGGTAAGACTGGTTACAGACTTTCGGGGTTCTGACTAGCCCCGTATCGACTGTCAAAGATCTACGACTGACAGCCGAGACCAACGACTTACCGAGCTTTCCGAGGCACGGTGGGGTCTCGATATGTGATGCATAATATAGCATTATCAGCCTGTAATGTTACCACTGCTGGAACAAAGGCCTCCTCTCTTCGAGAAGGAGTAGACTGGTAATCTACCACGTTGGTAGATGTCACATGTCTTCGAATTTTTGGTTCTAGGACATGCCGGTTTCCTCACAATGTTTTCCTTCGCCGTTTTGAGAGCAGTGGTGGTGTATTTATTTACACAATTTAAAGTGCCTGTCCGGGTTTGAACCCACGACCTACAGCTCGTAAGTCGGGGGCCATTACCACTGGGCCACCACAGTTCCCGATGTAATATGTAATGGTGATTCACCAAACCACGAACCAACCGCGACAGGAACCTTCCATCGACCCGTGTGATCTTTTGCCACGAGCCCTTCAATTCACAAAATATAGGCAGTGTTCCGAAATATTTGTTGCTACAGCATCTTCAAATCACGCTCCAATACTAAAGGTATGTATAATCATGTCTCTTCCAGAATACGACACAAAGTTATAATACATTTTCCTATAATAATATTAAACCAAATATTGTAACTTAATTATATGTTTCTTTTTTATATCGAAGCAGCTGTTCACTTTGTCATAATCGAATTTAATTTATATAAGTTTCATTTTTCATACTAATGGAACACTTAACGCTGTAAAATTGCTTGGCTGTACCTACACATTTGTTCGTATACATTTTAAAGATGTATCACTATTATACAAGCTCGGAGTCATTGTTTTAATCTGGAAATATTTAATAAAAACCGACAGATTACATTCGACCATCCAACAATATAGCAAGCGTTAACAAGATTGTTCATTAGTTCTAGTGCTTTATGAAACAGCACCCGTCGTATGTTTTTCGTTTTTTACTATAAATGTCGCATTGTCAGTAATAGGAAATAGGGCCCAGGTTAATAATAAAGGTTGCAGCCCGGAGTCTGGACTTGTGGACAGTTGAGAGCTTGCCTCTATATTATATTTTGTGATTTTAGGTATTTACTCTTATCAAGAAAGGAGTGACCACTTATTAATAGCGTTCCTACTATTATGTAATTTAAATTTAGTCTTTCTTTTGTTTTTTATTTGTTTAGTAATTTTATACAAACAGTTCATGTGATGTATGAACATAAACGAGGCAAAAGGAGTATGTAAGGATCGTAGTAGGTGGCATTCTGTAGTTTCTGCCTACCCCATGGGAAGAAGGCGTGAGTTTATGTATGTACGTACTTCATGTGTCAAAATTATATCAAACTTTTACCAAAAATAATCACAACGGAAGTTCGTTTAAATTCCTGTGTTCGTTCGCGAGAACAAATATGATGTTCTCTATTTGAATTCAGATGTGTACCGCTATTGTAATCTCGATTGGGAGCCAAGTTGGCAGTGAAATCATTAACATGCACAAATCGTTGAAAAACGGAGTTACATTTCCGTCTGAATTGGTTAAGAAACCTTGACTATGCTGTCTCCAGCGCAGTAGGTACCTCTAAGCTGCACAAAGAAAAGCTGCCTGGATTTTATGTTCTATGTTAGAGGGTTTGGTTTCCGCACTCAGTCCTTCAGGTGGACCATGGCGGCCGTCGGTGGTTATTCCAACCAACCTACCTCCCTCCAGACGTTGATTATGTCTCCTGGTCTGATTAGAACATCTGTAAGCTGCTTAGGTATTTAAATGGTTTAAGAAAGAAAGATAACAATGATTAAGGGATCGGTTGAAATAAAAGATTTTAAAAGAATTACCTATTAACATTATACAATTTTAAATAAGGACAGATAGGTAGAATCCCTAACTATTTAAACAATCCAATATAATGGAGCCCACTATAAGCTTAAGGGCTATCCTAAGTTTGTATCACTATCTGTAGTTTCTTCATAAGCTCGTATTTAAATGTAAAATAAGGCTTGCTTTTCCCGAAATATATTCCACAATGGATTTCAGTTAAAAAAAACTAAGATATAATAATTCGGCGAATACTCTTACTTCTATAGAGTTTCATAAAATAATTAGAAGGGGAACCTTAACGATATGACAATAGAAGATGAAAGAGATTTGTCTATCGAGGTTAATAGACCTGAACAACTGCGGTCAACTGGTTCCTCCCGGCTTTGTTATGATAGGGGACGAAATGGGGAATTAAAGTTCAGGCAAATAATGTAGTCTGTCGACCCGACAAACTACATTATTTTATTTACCTTGGTACTGGCCAACTATTGTTCCAATGTCAGCCCCCGCGATTGTAAAAGGACAGGTATTCATGTATACAATGGCACTTATTACCTATTATATCATACACGGCAGTTTAAATAATCGTGTTCCAAATTATAAAGTCATGTTTTGTACATCTCAATAACGTGCTAATTTAAAAATAAGTAGTAAAACAAATCTTCCGTACAATATGATACTTTTGTAACAAATTTAACACGTACACCCAAATGTAATTACAATCTAAATGTGGTACACATTTTAGTGATGGGTTTTGATTCATCTCTAAAACAATACATTTAATTTCAAAAGTTATCGTTGTTTTTTTAAAGTCACGGTTTTGATCTGGGGTATCTACGTACATGACTTAGGACGATCTTGCTTTTTCATTTACTCAAAATTCCAAGTTATCGTAAAAAAGGGACTGACTTGTGCTACTCGTAAATATATTTTTTCTACTGGATTTACTGTGATCGGTCGGACGAGAGACCTAGGGGAGCCGGATTTACGAACCCTTATTAAGCTGCCTTATCTAAAGCCTTACCACCTAGTTATTTTTACCTCATTGAAAGAACTTGCCTAGTGTCCATTGCGAAGAGCGACGAGGCCACAATTTGGAGCAGGATGGTGGTTGTTGATAACGCCAGTTTTCTTTGTTCTGTATCCACTATGGCCTCCTTGGCTCTCTGTGCTAACACACACGATACACAACGAGTGCACAGCTCGACACCGCTTTACAGCATGTTTGCAGAACGATTAGCACGCTTGTGGCTCTCAAAGTTGACATTGCACACTTACTGATTTTTTAAACTTCACGTAGAAATAACTTCTGTAAACTTTGGTTGATATTTGGTATCTCTTCACTTTGATTTACACGTCTGTGCTCACTATACACAATCAAACTAATTTGTTTTCACTATATATTATTTTACTCAGATCACAACACTTCAACTCCAAATAAGATAGTTATAACATTAAATAAGTATATATTATTCACTATTATAATTTCGTATTTATATCACAATTATAGTTGAAATAATTAAACTTATTAATACTGTATTTAGAAGAGAAAACTTAGCTATGGGATTATCGGAATTATTAATAGGTACACAAAATATTTTAAAATTGATTCGCTATTAATCTTTTATTATTTAAAACGTCACAAAAATTACATGTATGTATTTACGTGTTTTTCATTCGAACAGTTGCGGCGGAAAATCGCGCGAAGGAAAGTTTCAGCAGTTCGCTGCGGAAGCGGCGCGCCGCGTCGCGTATTCGAAGGCGAATGGCGACGCTGAAGGCGGTCGGCGGCGCGTTCTACTACACTACGTACCGACGTGCCTACCCCTGACTAGCGCTGCTCATGAAAATGTTATTTGTCAACTTAGCTTGTGGACATATTCATTAACTCGAGTACACGCAGATAGCACCAACAATGATTATACTACTAAATTGTTTGCTTAGCTAATAATAGCGAGAACAATTAATTGAAAATGCACTGAAGGTATGTATTAACAAAAACATTATTATAAGTACTTTAATAAAAATTAAACAAAAACGAAGTTAAATGGGTAGGTATATCACACAGTAGATTTTTTCAGTGACAAGTAAAAAATATGACTATACAGTGCAACGAACTAATTTAAATACGCCTCTTCGTATGTATTTGATTTTATGCAAATCTAATATTTCTTTCTGTGTTTTTAAACATACAGATTTATTTTGCAAGCGTTTCAGTGTGAATTGTATTTTTGCTATCATTCCTAGGACGAGCAAATTATTTTTGCAGTTACAAGGTAACTAATACTGTAACCAGTGTTTTAGATACCTTCTTATGTACCTATTCTGTAATCGTTTTTAGTAATATCGAAATTACGCTTCGCTGGCACTATGCAATTAAATATCTTCATCACACTATTTATATTTTCAACTATGTATCATCATTTGCCTAGCCTTTTCCCAACTACGTTGGGGTCAGCTTTCCAGTCTAACCGGATGCAGTTGAATACCAGTATCTTATATGGAGCGACTGCCTATCTGACCTCCACAACCCAGTAATTGGGTGATACGATTCATACCCCTTGGTAAGACTGGTTGTCAGACTTTCGGGCTTCTGACGACCCGTAACGACTGTCAAAGATCCGCGAATGACAGCCGGGACCAACGGCTTAACGTGCTTTCCGAGGCATGGAGGAATCTCGGTACGTAAAGATGGTCACCCATCCACAGACCAACCCCGGCAAGCGTAGCTTAACCTGACGGATCGACCCGTGCGGCAGTTATTACTTACAACTATGTATAAAAATATTTATTTTCACAATAAAATAAAATAGGGCGTGTGTGTACAAAGGGCCTCAAGGTATACATTTCATTGATTACCTTTGAACTTTTAAAATTAAATTGTCCCAGAGGCAACCCAGTATGGTTTAGGTTTATTGTAAAAGAGAACTTTGGAAGTAGTTTGACATTAGGCTTCTTTTATCTCAAGTAAACAGAACTATTGACCTTGTTAACGTTCAATAGGCTTTTAGCTTGGCCATAACATCAAGAATCTGAATTAATTTTTTTCTGTACTTTAGAACTAATTATTATCAAGTAAGTATTTCAATAACGTAAGTACAACCAGCATCAAAATATATACCAACCTAGACAAACTGATCAAAATGATTAGAACAACTACGAACACTAGGTATATCCCAATGACTTAGGGTGTGTTTCAGAATGAAAAAAACACACGTGAAAACTGTCATTCTGTTAGATTTTCTCATAGTTTTTTTTATAGTTACATAACGTAACATCACGCCATGTTTCCACGAAGGGTTAAGCAGAGGTGTTGCCATAGTAGGTTATAGTAATAGGGGGTCAGCCTATTGCCATCAACCGGGCACAAATCCAGACTCCGGGCTGCTACTGTGAAATTCCTAATGGAAAAACCCAATAACACTTTGCCCGACCTGGGAATCGAACCCAGGACCTCATGCTCAGCAGTAGCGCTTGCGACCACTAGACCGACGAGGCTGGGTGGCTGATTATTTTGAACAGACTGTTCCCAATCATTCTGACGCCAATTGTACAAGAAGACCATCCTGAATTCTGTCACAGCAGGTAATTTTAAAGTTTATGGTCGATTTCGTACTGCAGATGGATATTAAAGTCCAGTCATGCTTTTCAGGTATTATCAGTATTTGCGACAACCGGCATAACTGATGTGGATAGGATTATCTGTAGTAAATTCAGAATGACGTGACAATGTATTTCTTCTTGTTTTAGCCAGGCACAGTCCCATTTTTTGTGAATTTTATGTTTACCAATCAAATCTTTATTCTGACTGTTCCTTCAAAAAGAATCATAATGATGAAAGAAGTTCAGTTCCTATAAGCTATGACGGTACCTTTTTGTGAGTTAATTTAAACTAAAATTCACGAAATGGTACCGTCATAGCATCAACAACGGGAGGTAAGACATATTTTGGCACAAGACTTATCAATAATTTAATAAATACAGTTACGGTATCATTGAAAAAAGGGTTAAGTCGTGCCGGAAGTTTTCTCTTTCATGTTTGCAAAGCGTTATTAATATTGATAGAAGGATTTCCAAACGAAAAGACAAACTAATGTTCTAAATCCATCTAACGCCTGAATTAATTTTGTAATTTAGGATTTTTACTTCCACTAAGACTTAGTTTCCACGAGTTTTTATCCCCACACATAGAAACGAATACTGTTACAAGTTTAAGCCACATTTCTTGTGTAGTTTAGGCTTCCTAAATTAGTTTGTTCGGGTTAATGGAACTTTTACTTTACTTTCTTCAGTTGCCGAAAAGTATCTGCAACTAGCTAAGCTTAGCACCACAGTTATGTAAGTCAATAAAAGACAATTTTTGTAACCTCCCTTTTTTGTCTCTTTTACCGCATATCTACCAAGTAGAAACTTATTTCTCGGGAAATTTTAATAATAATTCTTTATCGTAATTACACTGTTAAGATCACAGCAAGATATCGACCGACATTATGGTAGTAGATATTGGGATGCTCATATTTAATTCAGTACGCAGATGGAGATAAAACTCCCCTACATGGAGCTCAAGTAACTGATCCCAAAAAAAAATTATACATGAAAAATATTTTTTGTCTCTATGGGTTTTCACTTCTTTTCCGCCCGATAGGCACTGATGGAGGAGGAAAATTAATTTTCATCCCAATTTCTTACTCCTCATTATTATTCTGATTAATTTTACAACGGGGTTCAAGACAGTTAAGTCAATTCCTTGAGGAGAATCCACCGTTCGTTCAGCCAGCAGTTAAAGTGGTAAAAGTGATTATGATGCAAATAAAATACAACGTTAACATATTCTTTATTTTATTTTTATATCAGCCGTTCCACAGATCTTTTATAACACATGAAACAATTTTCAATTTAGCAACCTTACGTTTTGTAGCTTATTCGTACCCAAATCGGTTTGTGACAAATTAGGTAGGATAGGTAGGTTAGAACTGTGACACTCCGAAGCGCGAGCCGAGCAGTGCAGCGATGCGAACAAAATATAATGCGGCAACAGCTGGCAACCACTACAGTTAAACTCTGCTATGTTAAATTTTTCCTGATTTAACGTTGTATAAAGTTTTGAAAAAACCGTGTTTTTGTCCACACCAGTTAAGTTGTTAAGCTCGAATTTGTTGCGAAGAAATTATTTAATAATAATAACAGCTTTTATTGATTCCTTGCAATTAAAAAATACATTATTAATAGGTAATAAAAAATACATGTCAATACAATTATAATAAAATCATAAATTATTGTTTCTAATATACCTATCAGGTAGTACAGTAGATCAGAATTGTGAAGTAATTACAGTTTAATAATCATAACATAACGCTTGTATTTTTCGAAGGCGTTTTGAAATGTGGTTGGTGAAATGTGTGTGTAACATGTGCCATACCTTCCTTTCCTAGTTCCATTAAATGGGGGATGAACCGATTGCCGTTAACCGGGCACAAATTCAGACTTTTAATTTCAACTGAGAATTCCCTAATAGAAAAACACGCACGCTCAGCACTCGCGTGAATATGTTTTCTGAACTGATTGACTGTTAAATTTAACAAGCAATCAGTTCAGAAAACATATTCCCATGAAAGTGAAACACCTATAAATCGTTCCACGTAAGCTATCAATCGTTGACACGCGATTGGCAAAAGAACTCCGATGCAACGAGATTATTCATAGAACTCGATCTAATCTGCTTGGAATGTACGTGAGCGCAATGTGCTTAGTAGGATCAGCTTAGGGTTACCAAGATTTTTCTTTTTAACTGATCTTTTTGTGTGATCGTTTGTTTTCTGTAACAAATAAACCTATCTTTATTTCTTCTTGGGGAATTATAAAACGATCGAATAAAAAAAAACTTAGCGACTGATGATGAGATACTGTTTTAATAACTTGAGCGGTATGAATTTGGGTAAGCGAAAAATTAACTAAACTAACGACCAATATTGATTAATAATAAAATCCAGAACGAGCTTACAAAAAGTGGGTTGTGATTAATCCACTATAAAATTCTAGCCGTGCGACTAAATTACTAAGTGAGCGACTAGAAACACAGAGAGGACCACTTCAATATTAAGATAGAGACGATTTTTCCAATTGTGGTTTTACATAACGAACTACTAAAAAGTTCACTTTAAGCAAGTGGCACCCCGACCAAATGGGTTCGGTTAGAACTGTGACCAAACGCGCGTGAGCCGAGCGAGCGCAGCGAGCGGTGCCGCGGCATCGGCCGGCGAACTCTACTTCCAAGTTAGTTGCAGTTACTTGGCTATTTTTACTACACCTTTCACCATGGATAATATTTTTTATGTGACATTAAATATCCTTTTTTTTTTTTTTGTCTTTATTACATAAAGCTAGGTCAGCTACTTTTGAAGATATTGAAGATTTTCTGACCAACCCTTTTTCTTTGCGGTCCAGTGTAGTATTTTTCAAAGTGGTTTTTCTATTCAAAACACTTCATTTAAGATAAAATGCCGCTCAGTATAAATAAATCATTTGCCAAATATTGAAAAAAATGCAGGACGTAACGTTGACACTCAAACAAATATTAGGTCGCTCAAATATTATGAAGCTTCTCATTTTGTAAAGTAACTCAAATTAGAGTTTGTAAGTTGTTGTTCTGTTGATTTGATCATTATTTTTGTCACTTAAACTATAACTTACAGTCACTCGTTTAAATACTACCCTTTCTTCTTTATGTCTTTCTTTTAATAATTATTCCAATTTGCCCCACCTATCTGTGCCACCAGAGGGAAAAAGTGGAATGTTCACAATTTTGTCGTCCACTGAGTCCCACTAGTTGATTTGGGGCAAATAACACTCGTGCAAACTCTGAGTTCACTTTTTCCCACTAGGGCTGCCACTGTTGGGTTATAAAATATTATGGCGAAAATAATAGAAAAAAATCGTACGATATTAGGATGACTCTGGAGCAGTTGCAATTATATTTAATAACTAGGATCTAACTATTTTAAATTAGGTATTAATTATTATTACTATATTACACAAATTTATTTTATTTAAGTATACATACACACGTTGCGGTATAAAACTGATTTACATCCGTCACCTCACACTTCGGGTTCAGTTGAAAACCAGCGTCAGGCACTAGTTGTCTGGCATATATGCTGAACTGGGCCTATTTGGCGTAGCCGCGAGGCACACATTCCTGCTGGTATCATGTAACGCAGTTTTTACACTTTTTATTTTGTATTCTTTCCTTTTTTCTTTTTTTTTTTCTCTTTCTACTTGTGTGCCTTTGCTTGTTGTGCCAAATAAATGTATTTTCTTTCTTTTCTTTCTTTAGTTCCGTCATCATCGGCGCCTTCTTATTTCTAAGCCGCTTCAGAGTCATTCTAATCTCGTACGAATAGTTTTATGTTCTTGAGTGGCGACTGCGTACCGGAAGGCGCAACATGGGTAGGCCCCCACAAAATAAATGACCGACGAAGTAGTGAAGTAGTGAAGGTCGCGAGAATTTGCAGGATGCGGGTAGCGCAATACTGTCGGTCTGGTGATGCCTGGGGTCTTTGATAAAAAATTATCATAGTATCTCTAAATTTATTCTGTTATAGAAAGGATTTTCCTTCAACAGGTTGCACCACGTCGTCACATAGGTAGTTCCAGCAAAAATAAAAACTTCTAAAAAACCTCGATATTTTTTTACTAGATTGGCCTAGTTCACTGCCACTAAGATCGAATAAACCAGCTGACCGGAAATATAAAACATCACATGAGAATGCCGTTTTCTAAATAACTCCTGAAACGTGTTGTTAAACAGTAACACCGCTCTCCGTTTTACATTACCGTTCCTACATATAATTTACATCAAGTCCAGTTATATGAAGTTGCTCTCAGCGCACTTTATAAAGAGCTATTTGAGAAGGATCTCGCGTTTCCCCATATATCACGTCGCTTGCATGATCCTCGTTCCCTGCAACAGGGATTGCGCTTATGAGATTTTTTAAATTTTATTTTATTACAAAGAACCTTTTGCCTACTAATCAATTACAATCTAGCCTTTAAGACTAATAACCAATTTGAATCTAACTTAATGTTAAACGTGATACTTATTTTAAAACTTAGAATAGTGTTTATTATACTTTACATAAGTCCGTTTCACTTTCTTAGAATCTAATATAATAATAAATAAAAACAGTCTGTTCATGTGTTATATACCTATGTGTCATTGTCACTATTATTTATACACTTTTTACACTACACTAACTCAAAGGGTTTTGTTCGATTTAGTCTTCACACTATTTTTGTGTTGTCTAACAGTTGAACTGCCTCGACGTTCACAGGTCATTCATGAGAATTACCACATTATTTTTTGTTTCAGTTTTACCAATTTTATGACTGAGTACACACGGTGCTGGTAGTTATTAATCATTGTCCAATCAATAGAATGATTCAGACTGACTGTAAGGACCGAATTTCTTAAAGCACTCTCTAATAAATATCATTAGACACAGCATAGATTAGGTATTCTAGTCTCCATACTGTATCTTATTCGAACTGAAATCTTAAACTATTCTTTTTTACAGCCTGTTTATGCTGCAGGCTTTTTAAAAGACCTTCTAGGAACGACCACCATCACTGTTGTTGATATTTATACCCCGCCTAATTAAACCAAAACTTTTGCCTACTAGCCTAGTCTATATAACGTAGAATATTTCTGACATTATTCGGCCCAAATGTTGTCGAAACAATACATACCTATTCAACAACACATGGATAATGAATGTAGTGTCAGTTTACATCGCCGTCCACTCACAAATCTATACTTAAAGCCTTCGAGGGCGCGAGCTTTGTCTTGCTTTTCATTGTTATAATTCAATCTTGTCTAGTAGAGCGACGGATATGACATACGTTCATTGGTGAACCAAATAATAATCCCATTATAGTCTCGATATAACTATCTGAATATAAACTTAATTATTGTAATAGATTTTTGTAAACGGCAGACATGTTATTCAGTACAGAAAACGGGATATGGCATAGTTACTTTAATTCACGCACTGACTTATTATTTGTATTATACATATTTGTCTCTTTGGCCCAATCGATTCTCACGTACTGTTTGACATGCTGGGGTGGACCACTAAAATTAAATTATTAGTGCTAGAGAGAGCTCAGAGATCTCTCCTTAAGGTTATGCTCTTTAAACCTTTTCGATTCCCTACTCAAAACCTCTACCTATCTTCTGACCTTATGTCAGTAAGAAAGCTTTACATCCTCCAATTAATTCTTAGAAAACACAAATCTCTACCGTATGTTCCCTCAAAGGCCAATAGACGAAGGAAACACGTAGCCGCTCCAACCGTCACAGTAAGATCAGCTTTTGCTAAAAGACAGTATGTGCGGCAATCATCACACCTATACAACCTGATTGACAAAGAATTAAGCATATACTCTCTGAAATTGCTTGACTGTAAAAATAGTGTACCGGTCAAGCGCGCTGGCTCCGAATGTGAGCCAATGCGCAAATGCCGTCAAGACCCGCGTGCCCGAAAAGGAGCCACCTCCCTACTATGAAATAAAAGCTAATCTGGTCTGTGAATAATTTTCTCTATGGCCTGACGGATAGAATAATCGACTAAATCATTCGTACACAAAAATATTGTAATTATTTGGTACAGCAGTACCCGCGCGCGCGGGGGGCTCGGTTTTCTAGCGGCTTTTTCTATTGGCTTAAGACTAAAAGCTATGATGAAGTTGAGTCCATGGTATCAACGATCCAATAGAATACTCTTTATTGTCCACCATAAAAATTGCAGTTAAAAGTGTCGAAATTTAACTTAAGCTAACACAATGGGTGAATTTATCGCAAAGTCGATCATTTATGTACAGACTAACCTTTATTCAGTTCCTGTCTGTAATCATTCCGCGGTGTTAAAGGTTAATGGAAGAGGCTGTGTGTGACTTCTTCCGATCCCTTAACACTGTCGTAGGGTTAACCACAACCCAAATTAATCAAATTACACTCATTACTGTACATCTTCACTCATCCCCATACATTCACTCACACACACACACACATCCCCTTACACCACACTTCACTCAAGCGCGCCTCTTTTTTCCATTTTGTTTATTGTTTAAATCTACTTGCATGTTCTTTTCTAAATGCATGTTTCTCAATTCTACATATTTTGGATAATGATAAGTGGAAGAGCGGAGTCTCCTAACATAAGCATTTCCTTACATAAAAGGAGTCTCCAAATTATATAATGTAAACCAAATTATCTCACGGGAACATACTACCGGAATAAAAATTCGTTTGTCCTAAACCGGTTCAGTCGCTATGGCGTGAAAAGGTAATTGACAGACAGACTTAATTTCGCATTACACATATTAGTAGATATGGATGTGACGTCCGTCCGTTCCAAAATAGCCACTCAATAAGTTCGTAGTGTACCTAGTACTTACTCTTCAGAAAAGAAAAGTACTTTGGTATGGCCGGCTTGCCAATTTTGAAAGTCCTATTCAAATATACCTATTTTCAAACATACTAGAAGTTTTTCTACATATATTTGATAGAATCTGGGTCATTCAAAGATCGTACGTCAGCAGCAGATTGATCTACTGATCCAAGACTTTTATTGACTACTTTTGCAGAAATAAGACGCTCAACATTCAGCAGAATTAGTGAGCAACCTTATTTCAAATTGTGTTATGTCCACTGGACCTAGTAACTACCGACCTATCTAAGTAATAATCTTAGTTGAAAAAGGAATACTCAATTATTGTGTGACCTAGGCATGTAACGTAGACCAAATTCAAAAAGTCAAACAGTCGTCGCCGTCCTTAGGGATTCAACGATGTAAAATCAATAGGATGTCTGAATCTCAAAGAGTTGAGAAAATCGTATCTTTCGTCTGAATGTCTAATGTTACAAAGCCTTGTGCAGTGGGGCTCATGGCTCAATAATAACATCCCAGAAGAGAGAAGGCCTGTGTCCCAGCTAACCAACTAATGTTCCAACTGCAGTGATAACATTATAGGCTGATAATGGTATATTATGCATCACATATCGAAACCCCACCGTGCCTCGGAAAGCTCGGTAAGCCGTTGGTCTCGGCTGTCATTCGTAGATCTTTGACAGTCGTTACGGGGCTAGTCAGAACCCCGAAAGTCTGTAACCAGTCTTACCAAGAGGTATCGTGTTACCGGAATGTAGAGGTCAGATGGACATTGCTCGCAGAATAGATGGCCAATGGGGCCGAAAGGGTCTGGAGTGGCGACCGCGTAGCGGAAGACGTAGCGTTGGAAGGCCTCAAACAAAGTGGACCGACGACTTTGTGAAGGCCGCAGAAATCCGCTTGACGCGGCTGAAATAATCAGAGGTCAGACAGAATAATGAGGGGTTAGACTGGAAGCCGACCCCAACATAGTTGGGAAAAGAATAGGCAGTCCTAATGTGACAAAGCTTTAAAATGTGAAAATTAAATTGTTTATTAACACTCAAACAGTATCGAAGCCCTTTCAAACAATATTAAACTTGTTATTTATGCAGTTTAATCTATATAAATATTGGTTTTATAAGCCCTCAGAGTTAGTTTAAGTATGTTGTCATTCGACCATTTCTCCGTGTCATAATGTTTATGGGTTCAAGGGCGCGGACCTTCGAAGCCGTCAAGTAAGGGTCGACACTATAATGTGATTAGAGTTAATGTAGTTTAAGGGGTCATAAAGAATGGCAGTTAGCACTTAATAGTTAATACAATAAGTAACAGCAGACGCCTATCCTAGTTAATAGCAGTCGTTAGGAGGCCCATGTTCTACAGTGGACGTTTACGGGGTGATAATAAAACATTATGATAAGCAGGACGTTTCTATAATGACAATGTTTAGAACTGTTACCCCGGCGTCCTATTTAAAAGCGATCGCCGCGCGAATACGTGATCGTCGCGTGCGCATGTTACTTTTTGTTCGGAAAACTGGAAACCTCCCTCTGTCGGCGCAACGACGCGTCAGATTCACCGAACAAAAAGTGATTTATGAGCGCGACGATCGCGTATTCGAGCGACGATCGCTTTTAAATCGGACGCGGCCTTATTGTAACTATCTGTCTGCGTATATGACCGATTAGAACATGTACAGTAGTAAAACACTAGGTAATTAAATAAGAAAATGAAGATGTTTACACCAAGAAAGTATTTTTCGAAAGCCAACGTACCATACGGAGAGTTGAAGTTTGTATGCAGATGAAGTCGCCACCATCACCACCATCAGCTAGATAAAGTCAAGATACTTATGGTTGCATGTAGCTGTGTTGCATTATAATTGTGCAATTAATTGCAACAATTGTTGCTATTAAATAAATGCGCAGATAACAGCAGTCGCTTTGTCGTCATTCCTCGAGTACCTACCTACTTTCGAAAAATGTCTTTAGTACATACTTACAATGTACATGTCGTACTTACAATGCGCCCTGAATTTAATAACGGGTGTAAAAATACCCTTAATAAAGCAGTGAATCACTTATTCTTCCCATTTTTTTTTATTACCTTATTTGGATACCTGGTTATGACGGTTGAACTTGTTTTCGTAAAAAAACTCCAATATCTCCGTCAGTTTTTTTTTAACCTTCCCCACACTAGAAATTTCTCCTGTATTGTGGGTGTGTTTACAAACATTTAAACTCACATACACAAGCAGCTTGTTCCGTGCGAGAAACGAAACGCCGCGCGCCATCGCATTGGAGGTTATAAGATTCCAAACAAGACAACTTAACTTTAAATACTTCCAAGACCCTTGTACCGTTTCATGCACCCATAAGCACAATACTTTACGTGCGTTACATTGCGCGCTACCGTAAATAGCGATAATAACCAAAAATAAAAGTCGTTTCCCGGCAATTATTTTTGCACAAATTTACTCAGTTTGCGTCGATCACGGTTTCGTAATGGGTTTTGTTACACCTTGTATATCATGACAATATAACTATGTAGTTATGTTCCCTAAACGTACCTAAACTCTATCAAAACGTACCTAAAATGTATATACCTAAACTCACGCCTTCTTCCCACGGACCCTAGGCAAAAAAGAACGCTTCCAACGCCAGATCCTTACAAACTTACTCCTTTTGCTTCGTTTACGTTCATACATCTGGTATACAAGAACGCGCGCCGGTTGCGAATCGTACGCACGTGACTTTACTGAAGGACATCACCAATGATGTCTTTATTTATGTTCTTCCATAATTGAGTTCTAATAATTATCTAGTCAGATGTAAAATGTGTTGATATCTGACGTTTTGAAAATAATACGCCATTGCATGTTGACGGAAAGTCCCTTAAAATAATCTTTGATAAAATTTATATTAAAACTTAATGAAGATTATTACCAATAACCAAACAAATCCCTTGCAATGAAACAAATGCAATCAACCTACGAGATAATCATAAAGGATAAGAAAATAATTTTAAATTGATAAACGTATTGTTCGATTGCATTATTTCAAGATAATTTGATTTTCAATGTTTTAATCGGTTGTTTGTTAGCTAAACATTTGTTTTCGGGTGTTTTTGTTTCTGGGTGTGGTTGCCTTCAAAATACGCCCGGGCTTTGGGGATAAGACCGGTAGTGTGGGATTTCTACCTTGCTAAAACCACCCCGGTGGTCAACAGCTGCACAGGGTTTCGGATCGGTATTTTGAGAGGTAACGGGGAGGCCGTTACCTCTCAAAATACCGATCCGAAACCCTCTCTGTACAACGTCTGTTAGGGCACATCACAGGGGAGACTGTAAAGGGGTCTTCTCGAAACCTAACTGTGCAAGAGTGCAAGCACGATGCAAGGCAACACGTGATTACTGTGGGCCGTCTTTCCTGAGGCCTTCATAAGAACTTACAGAAGAGCATCAAAACGGATCAGGAGAGATATTTTAACAGCAATAAAGTCGGGTAACTCCTTATAAAAGCCACAAAATAAATGGTTTATGTGATTAGTTTTTCAATTCAATGAACAATTCTATGTCCCCAATTCCGCTACGGTTCCGTCGGCCCTACTGCACGTGGACAGCGGACGCAATCAATTCAGCTAACCGGTTAATTGTGTATCACTAATAAAATAAAAAACAGCGCAATACAACATGTGAGCAATATGAAATATGCTATTATATTTTAGTTGACAATTTTTCTCAATAAATCCTATAAAGTAGATAATTATAATAAAACTACCCCAGAAGTCATCAAGCAGTTATAGTGTACTGAGCGAATAAGTACTACCTTCAAATTTATGTAGGTACTATCGCATTCTAAACTGTGTCAAAGAACGTCACTCAAGCTCAAAATAGTGTTGCTCTCGAGGTGAACACTCAAATTTTTATCACCCTCTATAAGAAAAAACGTGTGCGGTCCGACCGTTTCCTTCTCACGTATGATTTAAAACAGAAAAATAAATTCGCAGCCACTGATCTTGATGAGATCTTGGATCTACATTTTGACCTCACTATCGGCTTTAGCACCCTCAAAAACTATGAAAACAACACCCATGACGAAAAAATTTAACATTTTCACAGCCACCATCTTGGATTTTCCAAATTCAAAACATTTTTAGTCGCTAGGAATTAAAATGCTATTTTAGTCCCTGTTTAGGAAGAATAAATTAGCTCTTTTTGAATATAAGAGTGATAAAAAGAAATAGATGAATATATCGAAATACGTAGATACTAAACTACCAAACTCATAATTTATTTTCATAAAATATTTCAATAAGAAATTATACAGCTTAGGTACCTAATTTTCTTGGCGGTGTTGCCAAATATATGAAATTTTAGGTACTATTATACATGTAGCCATGTAGGAGTTGTTCAAGGCACATTTTACGTGAAAAAGGAGGCAAAGTCGAAAAAGGCGAAAACTTAAAAAAAAACATTCTGTGGACCGATGAGTCATGTTTAGACCGCGATGGTATCACAAATTACCACAACTTACATTACTGGGCACCGAAAGCAGATGCAAATCCTAAGAAACTGAAACCAACCGCATGCCAGCGTAGGTTCTCGCTTAATGTTTGGATGGGTAATATCGACGACAAATTAATTGGCCCACATTTTTTACCCCGAACACTAAATTGGGAACTTTATGAAGATTTCCTAAGAAATCATTTAACACCACTGCTCACGGATGTACCGGAAGACAGAAGAGCAAACATGATCTATCAACATGACGGATGTCCAGCCCACTTCCGAATCACAATTCGACAATTGCTGGATGAAACCTATCCAAACCGATGGATAGGGCGCGGTGGGGCGATTCCGTGGCCTGCACGAAGCCCTGATCTTACGCCGCTAGACTTTTACGTCTGGGGTCATATAAAAACACCTAGTTTATGTGGCCGCAGTAAATTCAATTGTAGAACTAAGGGAAAAAATAACAGATGCGGCGGACCAGATGAACATTTCATAAGTGCCCATGTAGGTTTATGTGAAAACAATCACAAGAATCACAAAAACCGAGTGAGGAAGCGAATATGAACATATATTCGAAACCGAGGGCAGCACATCGAACAAGACGTGTGAAAGTGTAATTAAAGTTTTTAAACTAATATTGATTAAAAATAATGCTAATATTCATGAAATTGTTTTATTTGATTTTCCGAATAATCACCTTTTTGTGAGACGCACATAATGTAGTCCATAACTTTGTATTAACTTTCATACTTTTTTGGATAGCTGATAAGACAAGGATATTTTCCTAGTAATTTGTACATAAGGCGTAGTTTTTTTTTTTTCGCCAGACAACATTTTGTATAATATAACAGCAAAAATCACAAAAAAAAAAATGTTTGTTTAGTGATATTTGCCAAGGTTTCTGGCATGTTTGAACTTTTAATTATGAAAAAAGATTTGCTACGGCATCAACTATGATATTAACTTAAATTTCAGTACAGTCGCGCTGTAAATCATTTTTAAATTGGCTCCAAATGATTTAATCTGGGATTTTTCATAAAAATACTGAAAATGTAACTAGCTCAAAAACTACTGAGCTTCGGTAGAACATTTGATGGCTTAATTTGTTTCATTTTAACCCTACTATGACGTCCTGCAAGGAATACGTCGAGTTACCAGTAACCCTGTATAAGTTAAGATGTCAGCAAGTGAAGGGGTCCGATGGGACCGATGCCTGCCGGGGTTGCGGGAAAGTCCGAAAGGGATACCGTGACCCTAGCAACGTACAGGTAACTGAAGGATCATGGGTGGGTTTTAGTCAATTACGTCCCGCTCCACCCAGAGCGGGAGAAATTATTTGATGATTTCCCACACAAAAAGAAAGGTGTCACACTACCTGCTATACGAAGGGATGTCAAAGTCAAATAATTTATTTCAAATAGGCACATAAAAGCCACTCCCTCTACAACTACAAGACTACTCCGGGTAGCTAAAAAATCAGCCACCAAAAGAGCGAAGCAAATTGTGGGAAGAGAGGCAAATCAAGACTTCGTAAACTCCCAACAACTCCCGGCTGAACTGTAGTGGTCTATTGGAAATCACTGAACCGATTGCATACCCGATTAGGCCACTGCAAACTTAGTCTTGTGAAATGGGGTATTATCGTTGCATCCAACACCCAGTGCGAGTGCGGCGCTCCTGAATATATTATGTCCTATCTGCTTAAGTGCCCCAAATGTCCGTCCACCTGCAATCTTCATCTGATCAACGCCACTGACACCGCAATAAACCTGGACATCTATTAGGCCATTTTTTTTTAATTTATTTATTTAAATCACGTTTTTAACACCTTTACAGACTCATCTAAGGCTATAGCTATAACATGATAACGAAAACAAGAAGAAGAAATAGAAGAAGATCTGAAGGGAGATTGTAACTTTACTCTGCGTTAATTAAATAAGGGGGTACAATTTTAAAAATTACAGCAACAATATTGCATTTACCCACACCTTCAGCAACTTATTTTTAACAAAAGCTTTCTAAAGCCGTTCCATAGTTTGCATAGGTACCTACGGGAATATTCAAGCCGCAATTTCAAAGCATTTAATAAAATAGTGCAATGTTGCATAAAGTACAAAACCTCACTTCTGTAATACGTGAAACAAAAGCAAGTCATTCCATTGTAGTAACTCTCCCCTTACGTTTGGAGTGAATAAAACAATGAACATCAAATTGCTGCAAATAATTATTGCTGTAGCTCTGAAGATAAAAGGTAATGATTTTGTTTATTTTTAATTCACAATTGGAATTATTGTTGAATAATTATATTTTTACTTTTTACTGCCTGCCTAGCCTTTTCCCAACTATATTGGGGTCGGCTTCCAGTCTTACCGGATGCAGCTGAATACCAGCTGTGTACCAGTATTTTACATGAAGCGACTGCCTATCTGACCTCCACAACCCAGTAACTGGGTAATACGATACCCCTTGGTAAGACTGGTTGTCAGACTTTCGGGCTTCTGACGACCCGTAACGACTGTCAAAGATCCACGAATGACAGCCGGGACCAACGGCTTAACGTGCTTTCCGAGGCACGGAGGTGTCTCGGTATGTAAAGATGGTCACCCATCCACAGACCAACCTTGGCAAGCGTAGCTTAACCTGATGGATCGACCCGTGCGGCAGTTATTACTTAGCCACGAGCTCCTCCACCGCTCCTCCACCTCCACGAATTATATTATTATATTGAAAAATTATTTGTTCTTAGATGCTATGTAAGAAAATAATTAGATAAACTTAATAGCGCAAACGAAAGTAAAACTCGAATTATTTGAAAACTTTTTATATATCAATATTATACTAATGTCAACCTCAATTTACCTAAACAAGATGGAGTGTTGTTGGTTATTTGTTGTGATCTTGATACAAAATTTACTTACTCAAAAATGACAAAACAGTGACTCTAATGAATCTTTTCACATGGAAGTTTTAGATTCAAATTTTGATTGTGATGGTGAATATTAACCAAAATTATTATAGAATATGGTTGTTTTTTTTATTCGTTATGCTGCATAATATCTAAAGTCGTATTTTTATTCAGACGATGATAACAGATTTGTCGAAATGTCACGAAACGTCTCTTTGATTTGGATCATAATAGGTAGCATGATTCTAAACAAATCATTCTAAAGTATCAAATTAGGTTATTCCAAGTGTATCATACTAATTTTGTGGTTTCTATGCTATGCTTTCAGTCTCTACTTTCATTTGCCAGACTTTAAATCTTTTGTACCTATTCAACTAATATTAATTAAAACCGTAATTATAAAGCAAATAATAGTGTACAAATAAAAACTTATTGAGCTTTTAATTTATAAAAAAATAATCTCTTTACAAATAATATTAAGTCCGGTAACAAAGTCTGTATTGAAAATAATTCCAATAGAACCTTTTGATCAAGCGCCTGTCTATTTACGTTAGCAAAAAGTTATGTAAACGTATTAAATTACTAACGGCTTTTGTACTAAACGGTATTATGATTGATAACTTAAAAAACATACTTCGACACTTTTTGTTTAATTTTCTATGCTGTTTTATTTACTATGTGTACATATACTTCGTTACATGAAAAAATTCTGATGATTTGCTTATCTCCTACGTAAACTATTTAATTTACAATCAGCGTAGCTATCTACAAAGAATCGTTTATGTTCTGTTTACAATTTTCGTGTTCATATTTGTAAAAACTGTTTTGTTGCTGTTGTTTCTCATAAATTCTCCGAAATCTGACTGGAAATATTTGCTATTTGCCACTTTCATCCTCGACGCTGGCAAAAGCTATTTTATCTATATTTTTGCGGTAAATCAAATCTATCGATAGTTTTTGACACGCCTTTCGCTTCATTCATGCGGGATGACTTGCCCTTCAAACATTTTTATACGACGTTATTTTTTATACACTTTTCCCATTTCATAGAAGAGTAACACCGATGATTTATTTCGGAATTTATATATCGTTTGTACCGGGAATATCAGGTGTTCCTACCTAGGATGATGCTAGAAAGATGCCGCTTTTGTAAACAAATCGTCGTTGTTACTGATTTTTTTTATTTGAATTGGCCACCCCATCATACTTTTATACCAGCATCTGGTTGTAAGTAAAAGGAATGTAACTAACTATTGACGACAAGACGCAATTAACAGACTTGTGTTTGCAAGGTTCCGCATCGATTGAAGAACCTTTTGTATCCTATAATCGAGGACACTCTCGAAGGACCCTCAAGATAATGACCCGTTACAACTTTCTCTAAAATCCTTTCTCGGGCATAGCTTTAGGCCAAAAATACCCCATTTACCATTACAATGCAAATTTTGAGGCTCTATCGCTATTCACTTATAACTCCAGTGTTACCTGAAAGGGTTTAAGCCGTTACGTTTGCTAAGTTGTTTATCAACAGAATTTTTAATTAAATTAAAGTTAAGGTTGCTTATTAAAATGTGCTACCTCGCATAACGCCACGTGTATAAATGAGTTTAGAAAATGTTAAAGTACGTTATTTCCATTTAAAATGAAATAACTACGACGGCTTGCAAAACGATATTATGAAATTGCGAAGTATATTAATAAATTACAGTCCATTGACAGTTATTTTACCTCTGACAGCAACCTTATAATGCTATGACTACATTGTCGCGATAAAGCGAACTAAGTACACTGCGCGCCCTCTCTGTTTCTCGTGCTGAGGCCACATCATCGCAACAAGGCGAACTACACTGCGCGAGCTCTCTCTCGCATGGCGCTTGACGTCTCGCTGATGCTACGACTACGTTGTCGCGATAAAGTGAACTTTATTTCTCGCGCTCTCGCACACGGCTCGACGTCTCAAGAGAGAGCGCGCGACGTGTAGACAATGCGGCCGCGGCATTAAGATCACAGTGATGCAAAATCAAAGGTAAAATAACTGAACGGGCTGTAGATATGCTACGGGTACATTGTCGTGATAAAACGAAGATTTGCGTTTTCGCAACACATCTGGAAAAATAATTCATCATATCGCGAATCATTCAGGCGAACTCTTATGCGAAACTAGGAAGTTTTTTTACAATGTGGCTAATGTAGTTCATCGTAGATCGAACACGAAGTTTTATCGCGACAACGCGATACGAATCTTTGCGTGACAATGTGGCCGTAGCATTAACGTGACGATACCTAAAAGTGTCTTCAAAGTTAGATTGAAATCTCAACAGAAACATATATAAATAGGTATCGATGACTGCTAACGTTTGCGTGCGACTGTTATGCCACGGCTACATTATCGCGATAACGCGAAATACACTTCGCGCGTGCTCTCTCGCTGTACGACAGAGAACGTGTGAATTGTGGTTCACGTTATCGCGACAAAGTAGCCGCAGCATTATGCTGGGCCTACATTGTCGCGTTATCGTGAACTAAACTTCGCGCGCTCTCTCTCGCACACCGCTCGACGTCTCACTGAGCAACAGAGCACGCGTGAAGTAAAGTTCGCAATAACGTGACAATGTAGCCACAGCATTACCGTTTTGAGAATATTATGTAGTTGCTACAGCCAAACATGCTGTAAACCCGTGATTCCACGAATAATCTGAGATAGAACTGAGGACCTGCACCCACTGGCGATGGCGGCACGGCACAGCAAGGGAATTTTATGCGACAAATATAAATATAACTTAATAGTATGTCAATGATAGGTACCTAATGCCCAAGGACGTCGGGGCATCCCTAAACTGCATCTTGTGATGCCGTGCCGTGCTGCTAGTGGGCGCCGGCCCTATTAATTTAGAAAGCCAAGCTAAGTAAGTTAAACAATCCCTAGCTCACCATACAAAAAATTCAGTTCATTTACCTCTCGAAATGTAAACTCGTAAAGTAACAAACAGGTCTAAAGGGTGTCATTCTCCTACTTTGTTTTCCGTTTTCAGTATAATGGCAGTGATTTAAAGTATAAATCAAGTAATCTCAAAAGCTTTTCTTAAAAAAAAATATGCAATAATCGTCCAATATTATGTTTCTCTACATTTTCTCACATATTAAATTCCAACCCTCAGAAAACGTCAGCTAGTTAATAAACGTATTTAATAATACCGGCCAAGTGCGAGTCGGACTCGCCCATGAAGGGTTCCGTAGCAGCAAGTAACATGATATAAAAGTTCTTGTAGTTCGTTGTAACTTTGATCGATGATTTAATAATAGTTTACGATTTATGACGTATTAAAAAAAAAACTTTATGACTTTGACTGCCTCGTTGGTCTAGTGGTTGCAAGCGCTACTGCTCAGCATGAGGTCTTGGGTTCAATTCCCGGGTCGGGCAAAGTGTTATTGGGTTTTTCTATCTGGAATTTCTCAGTAGCAGCCCGGAGTCTGGATTTGTGCCCGGTTGACGGCAATAGGCTCGCCCCCTATTACATGGGACTTAAACATAACTGGCGAAATGTGGGTGTACCTACCTACTACAGGTAGGTACACCTCTGCCCAACCCTTCGGGGCAAGGCGTGATGTTATGTTTATGTTATGTTATAAAAAAAACTACTTACTAAATCTCGTTTTAAACAATTTTCGGTGGAAGTTTACCTAGTAATGTACATCATATATTGTTTTTAGTTCTAGCTGTTTTTTCCCTTATTTTAGAAGTTACAGGGGGGGGGGATACACATTTTACCACTTTGGAAGCGTCTATCGCGCAAACTATTCAGTTTAGACAAAAATGATATTACAAACCTCAATATAATTTTTGAATATCTATCCATAGATACCCCACACGTATGGGTTTGATGAAAAAAAAATCAGTTCAAAGTTTCAGTTCTAAGTATGGGGAACCCCCAAAATGTATTGTTTTTTTTTCTATTTTTGTGTGAAAATCTTAATGCGGTTCACAGAATACATCTACTTACCAAGTTTCTACAGTACCTATAGTTCTTATAGTTTCGGAAAAAAATGGCTGTGACATACGGACGGACAGACAGACAGACATGACGAATCCATAAGGGTTCCGTTTTTTGACATTTGGCTACGGAACCCTAAAAACGGTCCGACGGGATACCTCGTCGGTGAAGAATATTAATCGCAGGAAATGTAGTGAGATTTTTTTTCTTTTTTTTTGTAAAGAAAGAAAGCAAGAAAGAAAATAAATTTATTTAGAAGAGACAAAAGTCACCCAATACATCGTAATTATAACAGGTAAAAAAAGGAAACAAATAAAAAGTGTTAATTACATAATAATTTGACAGGAAAGTGAGCCTCGCGGTTGCGCCAAATAGGCCCAGTTTAGCAATAATGCCCGACAACTAGTACAATAATAAACAAAATATACCTTTTACGATACCTACTAAATTAAATGACAAACTATACAAATAAATTCAAAAACAAAAGGACACTTAGGCGTTCAAGTATTCATCCGCATCGCTGTCATCCGGAATCATGCCCGGAAAACTGGCAGCAGCAGTCAGTGAGAAATTATTTTCTCATGGGCAAAATAAATTCACTGAGGGATTGCCAACCTTCGTAAAGTCGTTGTTTCCGAAGGATGCCGATGTTGAGGCGTTAATTTATATTCATTGCCTGCCCCACAATCTAACGTTATTAATATCACTTGGAGATCCTCTTTGACGGGGACGTTTGTTTGTAACTTCCATAACTTTATGTTTTTGATACCCGAAACTTTGATAACTCAATTATTTAGGTAGTAAGTAAGGTTATTGCCTGACGGTCTGGGGAGGTGGGCACAAAACAACAATTTTGCGTATTGAGAGAGCTCAGAGAACCGTTTTGAAATTCCTTGCGAGGAAACCAATCCGCTTTCCTAAGACATCACTTTACTCTCTCTGCCAGGACCTGGCGGTCAGATAGTTGTTCGTTTCTCAAGCAGTACTCCGTAAGCATACCCAGTTGTATTATGAACCAGTTAGATCTAGCAGTAGACGCCGTTCTGATAGTGTCTGTGATGTAAAGCCTCGTACAACTGTAGCAACACGCCGCCATTTTTACATGAGCTCAAAAATATATAATACAATAAATAAAAATATCTAAGTACATTTATTCTGTTACCAGAAATGAATGCAAGAAAAAACTCGACATTTTATTAAAATCACTTACTTATGAATATGATGCAACAGAAAAATAGTGGAAATTTAACATCTCGGAAAATACACACACACACACACACACACAACACTCAACACACACCCTCACCCTCTCTTACTCAACATTAGGTACTCACACACACACATAGAGCAACACTGGTCCGCCGGAGGCTAGTGTTGCTCTATGCACACACACGACACTTCTCACTCAAAATGTATTATTTTATTTCTTTCTTTTCTTTAAATATTTGTTAATAATAATACAACTTTGTTAAAATAATACCTTTGTTATGTATTCGTCTTGGAACAACCTACCCTCTCACTAGGAGTCGAGCGTTGGTAGCTGCGCCACAGTTTTACTATTGCAGCTATCATCATTTAACATTTTTGTCGTGTATGTATTTGTTTGTTGTTCCCAATAAACGATTTAATAATTTAATTATAATAATAATTAAGAGGATATCTTTTGTAGAACGTCACCTTAAAGCTCGGTTTTTATTGAATCTTTTCTGACGCAGCCAAGCTCTAGTGCGGACACGTTTGCCGCATGTCGGATGCATTGTGGGCTAAGACCACTACAACATGGGTTCCTGATAATGTCCATCGGCATTGTGGAAGACCCAGGCGTAGATGGCGGGACGAACTTGACGCTTATAGGAGGGATTAGACCATAATGGCTCAGGATCGAGTTGATTGGAAAAAGGAAAGGGTGACCTTTGCCCTGCAGTGGGACAATACGAGCTAATTATTATTATTTTTCTGACGATACATCGTTTAAATATTAATGCTGAAAAAATATAGTCGTTTCCAGGTTATACTCGTTCGGGATAGTAAGATTGTTTATAAACCTGCAGGTGAGTAGTGTCGATCTAAAATTAATATTGTAATAAATTGACAAGTTTATTACCTAAAATATTATGAACACTGAAGCAAGACGGTTATTTATACAAAATTAAAATTAAATATGATTAAATTTATTAAACATTGGGGCTGCTTTAAAAAGGTTTAGATAATCACGCGTAATACTTACTAGTTTCGGAATAATCGTGACGATTCTTCAAAAGCTTAAAAGAACGGTTGTGGCGGCACCGACATCGCATCGCATCAAGATGCGTAGGCATCTCACTGACGTCACGCAAGATCCTGCATCGCGCAAGCAAAGTATACCACACGATCAGCATATATACAACGTCCGGACATCAATCGTCGGGTAGTATCCCACCAGACACAACACTGGTCTAGTTGGAGGATCCTCCCTTTTTTATGGAGGATGAGTGAACTTTATACCCTGTTCCTCATACCTCTATACGGTACCTATATTAAATTAAATGGTTAGAAATCTCAAATACAAAATTTAAAAAAATATACTAATCTAACCTAAGTAGGTACCTATTACCTAATAAAACAAACTACCTAAAGTTCCAAAACTTATCCAAAACCACCTAGGTAATACCTACGATAAAATGAGAAATTATGCTTAATAAAATCACCTTTATGCCCCCTTCTTGGCATAGGATCATAAAGACGTACGTGCATAAAGCCATGCAGAGATTATAGCTCATTTGTTTTATTGCAAGTGTTCCAGGCAGCTGAGCCACCATGTAGTTTGAACGCGTGTGACGTGTTCGAAATGTTTACGAGAGGCAGCCGTACAGCTGAGTCGTCCCCTCCTTCGGGCGCCTGCAATCCTGATCTGCATTGGCGACAACTAGACCGACGACTAAGGGCTATTGAACAACCTGGTAAAACGAATTATTTAAAACAAAAAACAACCGACTTCTAAAACCTAAACCTTACGTTCTTCATGCTAACCTAAAATAAAGGCATGCTCATATATTTCTTGTTTATGAAAGTATATCGTCGCACAAATCACCAGCATGATGATTATATGTAGCTAATCCATATTTGTAGCTTGCTTAATAGATACAATATAATAATACTTCATTTAATATAGGTAACTACTTACCTACTATTTTATTTATTTTTGTTTTTTTCATACATAATGCTTGACAAACTAAAATTAAACCATTTATTAGATTGTTATGAAAATCATTTCAGGCCTTCAAAAGACTATTTCATTTAAATGCATAAATTTTAAAAAACAGGTCGCAATGTGTGAGATGTTTTTGGAACTACTTCGTTATTCGTGTAAATGTGATTTTTGATTAGGTTATTTAACACATTTATGCTTCGAATTATATTTTATTACAAACTTTTATTATGCTACCAATATTCTAAAAATATGTGTAGGTAGTAGAGCTAACTAGGTAGCTACTATTAGATGATATAGTCTCTCCGAAAATTACAAATAAATGATCAAATTCTCATTTATATAAATAACCTTATTTCACTTATAATTTTACTGTTTGGAATCGCTTTTTTTTTTAAGGAAAAAACGTAAAATCCCCGCCTAATTGGCGCGTCTTATGTTTGGTTTTTAAGTCTGTGAGAGTGTTAAAAATTATACATAAACTTGTATATCTTATTCAGCATATTATTTTACCATCTTTCTTTGAATTTAGTGATATGATCGGATCGACTACGTATTTAGCAAAAATGTAACATAATAAAACAATAGATTTCTTATCATCATTTCATACCATGTCGTACCTAGTCACACTACCATTATTATTATGAGTTTAGTTATACAAGAATGATGTGCTGGTTGTTGTTCACGATGCAAATTGCATGAATTACCTTACACATTTGATATTACATTCCGAATCTGTGTATTAGTGGAACTTTCAAGATTTGAGTACCTTTTTGGTACTTACAGAGTTTTTCCCCTTGGGAAAACTTATTTTCGGTCCCGTTGAAACTAATTCTTTTACTCAGGGTTCCCCACGAGTAAATATAATCAGTTCGGCTATTATGTAAATAAGAACACAGAATCAATCATTCCGTGAGGGTAAGCTATATTTGCTGCCGGTCCGCCTACGGATGTTGCCTATCCATTACAAGGATCGTGATTCGTCACTCCTTCATGCCTCAGAGAGCACGTTTAATAGCTGGACCTAGTTGTCATACGAATATTTATGGCAGTCGTAACACCTGGACTCAAAATCCTGCTTAGAGTCTGACAGGTCATGAAAATTGCAGTGGTTACGTACAACTTCCATGACCCAAAAATAAGTAAAATAATCATATTTAGTGGAACTACTGATGGGAGACGTCCCTAACATAGTTGGGAAAAACTAGGTGTAAGGTAACGAAATCATAAGCAATTGGCAATGTTGGCATGCCTACTTCTTTTAAATATATTTACAGGCATTTTATAAAATTGGTCTTTTCCCTAGGATGCTGATGTTAAAACATTCGATTGGTTTTTTCACAGCATGGACAATAAGCTTCGGCCAATCTCGATGGAGGCAATGTGCGAAAAGTGCCTGCCGATGCGATTCGGTCCGGCGCTCGCTTAATTGTTGGCGGGCCGGGTTCACCACTCTCACACCAGATCTCATCGTTCCTGCTGACTTGGTTAATATGTGAGTAAGTTTATATTTTATAATTTTCGGTTCCTACATGAAATATTTTGATACTTCATGAGTATTTGTATTAATTAAGATAATCAAACGATATCATATAAGATCTTCTATAGATGTTGTCGATAAAATCATTATTTACTTCAACGGATACCGAGATACCGAGTTCTGCTTGGGTGAAAATAGAGATATGAGATCTAGCTAAATCGATTTTTCGCCCCCGTAAACCTCTATTTATTTATTTACTATAAGCACACCAACAGCACAGTCACTTACAATTCAAATTAAATAACAACAAAAAAATTACATTTCAGTAACCATGCAAATGACATGTATAAATGACATTCACATATGAAATTTAGAGACAAAGAAGAACAAAATTAAGTGTGTCTAGTAGACATAAATCTACAACACTGCAAAAACAAACCACTTTGAGCTCGATAGACGGGCACTCATCACACTGTTTAAATAGGGAGCGTCTGTATGAAGCGAAAGTTATGTAGAAAATATCAATAAGGTAATACTTCACGTTGGACTTTTCACTATATTGCAACTTTCATCGAATACGTTAGAGCCGTTTTCGAGAACGTGATTACAAATATAATAGGTGTATATACAAATCTTTGATTATATACTTGTCATTTAATAATATAGGAAATATTATTAGGCTACGGTATATTTGTAATATATTTCTGAAAACTAGACAGTCAAGTATCTAGTAGGTAGAAATAATTTCGTTTCACGATTACTTCTTTGGTTTTGGAATACTAACGATTAAATTCCCAGAGCTGTTGAATTTACTGAAAACAGGCCAAATGCGAGTCGGACTCGCACACGAAGGGCTCCATACCATACCATACATTCCTTACAATATTTAAGTACTTTACAAAAAACTTTACAAAAAAAAAACACTTTTCTTGTATGAGGACCAATTGTTTAAATTTGTATTATTTGGGATCCGTGCCCAAAGGGTGCCAATCATGAGTCCGTCCGTCCATCATCGGTACACACTATATGAAATAGACACACTATTTCATATAGTGTGTACCGAGTATGGACGCTATAACAACTAATTGTTATAGATGCGGACGGACGGATGGACAGAGGGAACCGTGGGCACCCTTTGGGTACGGAGCCCAAATAAAATAAATTTATAAAATTAAAGGCTAAACACAAATATAATAGAGTAACAAATTAAAGGGAGATGAATAATATAAATAATCAAACGGGATATAAAATATTCCGAGTAAATCGGTTAAACAATCAGTTGTCTATTTGTCACGTTTTTAAGGCTTTCAATTCTGACGGCACGGTTGGCGCAGTGGTTAAGCAATGGACTGCTGCAATGCGTATCGCGGGTTCGATTCCCGCATGGAACAAATATTTGTATGACCTACAAGTAGTTGTTCCGTTTGTGTATGTGAGTTTAAATGTTTGTAAATGCACCCACAATACAAGATAAATTGCAAGTGTGGGGCAACGTTTAAAAAAAAAAACCGACTCACCCGTTGAAGTTATTGCAGACATTTATCAAAGTACCACGAATCGGGAGACCCTTAACTTTACGTTGAATACAAAATACACACAATGACGTCTCTTTGCAAATCAATAACTCAAAGGTCGTTCGATAAAACTTTTCATACGTTTTGTGTAACATTTAATAAACCTTCTCAATACCCTTTGTGGCATGTTTTCAGGAATTCAAGGGCAATATTGGGTGACATCTGGCCTTTAGAACTATATCACTCCACGTGCCCACATATTATATTTAACAAAATAGGTAGTAGTAAAAACATACCTACATTAACGTGAAATATTCAAATTCAAATGGTAAGCAACAGAAAACAGCGGGTCCCAAACTAGGCACAGCCTGTATCTTGGTGACTACACTAAAACTACACAAAGTTAACAATTTAAAGGATTCTGCTAGCACAAGATTCTATTGATAATTTCAAAATAACATCCATGATAGAATCTACTTGTGGTTTTGATATTAATATCATACCTAGAATCCTACATTGTACAAAGTTTATTAGAAATTCTCCAACCCAATAGTCTCTGTACGTACGCTACTTGTAAGTTGGAAAACGCTGGCCGTGCTGTAAATACAATACAAGTCAATATCAATTAGTGAATTGGAATAATAACAAATAAATAATAATAATCTTTATCGCAGACCACATGATCCATAAAAAAACATAAATTTAAAATAACAAAATTAAAATGAACATGAAAATCAAATTTAAAATCAAAAATTGGAATTAAAATTAAAAACATTTACGCGGTTATTTGTTTGCAGGTCTCGGTAGCATACATCCTAACCTACTGTTTCTTTGTCCAATATTCTGACTTGTATTAAGACGCTGACAAGAGATTTATCTTATGAAAGGATCGTAGCAAGTAGCATTCTGTAGTTTCTGCCCGCCTATGGGTAGGACTGAGTTTATGTATGAATTTGAAATAATAACTACTAAAGATTTACTTTTCGTTCTCGAATCGCTCTTTGCTTCCAATAAATTCGTCTAAATCTATACCTTTACCAATCTGCAGGAAGGAAAATCTAAATAGGAATATTTGCATCTGTAACACGTACGATAGCATGTTTTATACAGGTAGGTACGAGTAGTATTAACTGGGTACATACCTACAAAGTCAATTTGCTTTTATTGAATGGGTACCTACGTTTTGTCTGTTAAGTGAATATTGAGAGACCATTTCGAACACGCTTAATATTAATGCTTAGTGCTCACAACACATTATGTCAACAATTAGTAGTATATTTTTCGAATAAGTACCTGCAATATACACATTGCCTTTGTAACGTTTCCTCGACAACCTATTTACAAGGAACGTAGATACTCGTATTATCATTTTCTGTTGTTTTTCACCCAATGACAACAATATTGTGTAAACTAGACGCCAACATCAAGTAAATTTCGCTTCGGTAAGAAGATACTAGTTTTGTATTTTTAAGTCTGCCTGTATTTATAAATCCCAAAATTAAACTTTTAAAGTGAAAATAATATTACGTAAATAAAAACAATTTAATACGGCGGAAAACCAACAAAAAAATCGCGTTCCATAAATACTGGTTTTATTTTTCGAACTGGGATCTGGCTTACTTTTACAAGGGTAACTGAAATCCTACTTGCCGCTAGGATTCCTTTGTTTAGAACCCGTAACAATGTTTCAGCATAACAATCTTACACTGACAGCTCATTCACACGAGACCCGTCATTGACGATTCGTCAAAAAAACGATACGTCATGACGGATGCACGTTCACATTGCTTACGGAAACGATTTTTTTCGAGATTCGTCAAAATATCCGAATAGATGTTGACACTTGATTCGTGTTCAGAATTCCCTCTTGGACAAAAGTTTCATGGATCCTTCACAAAAAAAACACGATTCATGTTTTTTGACGAACGTGATTTTTAAAAGACGATGCGTGATCTAAGACGTTTCCGTCATTTTTCACGATTCGAGGTGCGTGTCACCACGAATCAGAGGGGCATTTAAAGCGGGCAGTTAAAAATAAAACACGAAAGGTCCGCGTGTGTACAAGCCCTTAGCCCTTACTTATTCAACTGGTTAATTACAAACAAGATATTTTGGTAAATCCGACTGTCCTTTGCTTACATTGCGACGTCTCCTTCAGGTTCCTTAGACGAATAGTTGACATGCTACACATAGGTTTAATATATATAACGTAGATTATTCTAGATCATCACAATGTCACCTTAATCATTTCCAGTGACTTGGGCACCAACAAACTGCGGACATTGCACAAGACGACGTTTAAAGGCATGCGCTCACTAGCCGAACTTGACATGTTCGACAACCATGTGGAATATCTGCCAGCTGGGATATTTGATTCGTTGGTCAATTTGAGAATACTGTGAGTACTGAGCCTTATTATAAAAGTTAAGTTTGATATATTCCTGGCTGGTTTCTAATATTTTAGACCCTAGATTATGGATAGCGATTTGTGAATATGATATAGAGCTGCCGACTTTGATATTTTTTGCACGCCTCACAACGCTTCAGCGTGAAAGAATGCTCTACTCTCTTTAAGTCACCTTGTCAAAATTTTCTAACATAAAATTGTTTCTATGCTCTCAATAATAGAATTCATATTAGCAGGGAAGATTTCAAAAACTAGAGACTTGGCATAATAAGATTAATATATTTTTAGGTAAATATACCTTTATACGAGTACCTATATATAACAACAATTTAATGTAATTAAATAATACGTGTAGTGCTTTCCGATGGGAAGCGTGTCTGTTTGTCGTCACGATTCATGTCGTCACCCACAATAGAATAATCTAAATCTTCTTCTATAACTTTTCTTTCATTCTCATGAACCCTATTGATTTTCGTTATAGAACTCATCACCGTTTAAAATACATTTAAAAAACCATGAATTTTCTTAGATTTTTATCCGTAAAATTTATCGTCAACATGTTTTTGTCTGTGAGGCGTGCAGTTTTGGTTTTTTCAAATTGTTAAAGGCTTATTAAGAAAATTTAGTCCCTATTTCATGTTTCTTTACAAACTATTGTTTTTTAATAGGTACTTACCAAGAAATGTTATAATTGTAACAGTATCAAAGATATTAGACATTTTAGTGATTTCTATCGATATGAATAAAATTAACTCAAACATCTCAAAAGAGAAGGTATAAAAATCATATCAAGATTTTTTTATAATTTTCCTCAAATTATCTTATAACTAAGTATTATAGTATTATAGCTAAGTATTTCCTTTTTCTGATAATGCAATATGACAACGGAACTACACAGATGACGTCATAAATTAATAATTACCTATACTTTACTACATCCTATTTATAACTTTGCTAAAATAAATCTGTTTTCAGGAGGCTTCAAAGAAATTACCTTGAAGAAATTGACAGACATGCATTCAGATCAACGAAGAAACTATTCCACGTTGATCTATCGAACAATTTCTTATATTCTCTTCCAGAAAAATTGTTCGCTAATAATTCATTTCTAGAAACCATCGACATTTCTAATAACCATATAATGTACATGCCTTCGGATAGCTTCGTCGGCCTCGAATCATTGCAAATATTAGACTTATCTAAAAATAAAATACAACGCATAGAAAACGGAACGTTTTCACTTAAGACACTTCAGATATTGAAACTGTCAGACAATAAAATATGTAATATCAGTGAAAATGCTTTTGAAAGCTTGGAAGCTTTGGAAACTTTATTGTTAGAACGAAATAAATTACAAAGCATTCCAACTCGTCTGTTTCATAATGTGGATTGCTTAACCTTCCTTGATGTATCCAGTAACAATCTGATTGGTGTAAGTTTGTGCTTCTTTTCATTTATATACCTTTATAGAAAAGTTTAAAACCTTTTGATAATTCCGTCTGAACATTTTCAGTTAACGGGCGTAGAATTTGAAAAATTGAAGCTTTTACGTACGTTGGATTTGAAGGATAACGCTCTAATAGAACTACCGGATTACACATTTTCGAATTGCACCAACTTGGAGAAACTTGACTTATCGAAAAATAAATTGCGATTTCTAAACGTCACCACATTCCTGGGATTGGAAAATCTCACCTCGCTTTTGTTGTCAGAAAATAAATTGTTTGAGGTTCACTTCAAAACATTTTCAACTTTGAAAAATCTCGCTACTTTGTAAGTATTTGATTTAAACCTGATGATTCATACATTATACATTTTAGGGTTCCGTACCCAAGGGGTTGATTATTATTATTATTAATTTATTCAAGTAACACTCAGTAGACTCATACACAAATATTGTTACACAGACAACGGACAATACAGTAACATAAAAATACAATAAAAAACAAAACCCACCGGTTGAAACGTAACCAATGAAATAGCCATAAAATAATGTCGTAATTAAAGCGAAAAACATATTATTTAATTAAACAATTCTATTACAGGCATTTGGACAGCAACATGTTCCCTTCATTACCGTCCCGTACACTGGATTACATGCCCAAACTTGCGATCGTAAAACTATCAGGCAACCCGTGGCACTGCGACTGCCACGCTTTGTATATATCAGCGTAAGTACCTCGCATTTCAAATGCAAATGACATTATCTCCAGATGCAGGTCGCAAAGTCTATTTCCGCTGCGGTACTGCGAACGTATCGCTAACTTTGCACATGCATTACGTCGCGCCTTACCCGAAACCGCTTCTAAAATTATTTCAGGCAATATGGAGCTCGAAGGAAGCAATAAGCAGGAATAAAACTAGAATAAGATTGTTGAAGAAACAGTTCGCGTTTCGAATAGACGCTTTGTTTTAAATATTTAACTGACTTCGGCTCTATTTTCTTTTATGTAGCTATTATTATAATTGAATTACCTATTTATTATTTTAAATGCGTTCTTTAGATTCAGTTTACACGGAATGTAAACCGAATCTTCGTCATTAGAACGCAGCAAGTGACCTACTTGCTTACCCAGATGATTATAAGATTGAATTTTCTTGACATTTGACGTTGAATTAAATTATAATATGTAATTTTAATCTAACTATAAAGATCTAGCTTCATTAAGGTGCCAATTTAGAGGTCTGAGAAAAAGACTTATTCGAAGACTCTTTTGAAAGAGTGTAAATACTAAAAACCGGCCAAGTGCGAGTCGGACTCGCCCACGTACGGTTCCGTACCATTATCTATAAAAACGGCCAAACAATCATGTCTGTTGTAAAGAAGCCCCCCTTAAATAATTATTTTATTCTGTTTTTAGTATTTGTTGTTATAGAGGCAACAGAATAAATCATCTGTGAAAATTTCAACTATCTAACTATCACGGTTCATGAGATACAACTTGATGACAGACGGACAGCGGAGTCTTAGTAATAACCCTCCCGTTTTACCCTTTGGGTACGGAACCCTAAAAACGAATCTTAAAGGTTACCTATATTTACAATAAATATAACAATTATGTATTAAAAAGCAATAACCTGACTAGATGTTTCCTCCAAATGTTCCCACATGTCACCCGCTTAATTTTACTTTAGAAAATTCATGTTATGTTGCACCATTAAAGAAATAAAACATTCATGTCGTTTTTGGTTAATTAGTCATGCAGTCACGGAACTGTTTTATATACCTAATCATTATAAATATGTAGTGATAACTATCAAAATGTTGCTTTCATTCGCTTCTTATAGAGCTAATTGGTTATAATTTTATCGAGCAATTAGATGTAGGTAAGTTTGATCGCAATCACAGTAAGTACCTAATAGAAGCGATTAGATCAGTCTGTATCGACTTGGATCTTATTTTTAGAAATCACATTATTTTGTACATGTTGCAAAAATATTGTACCCCATATAGTGTTGAACTATCTATTTTTTATTAATACACGAGTTTCCGGGTCAATTTATTTTATACGTTCCTTTTATTTTCCGTTAAAACGTTTCAATAAAATAGCCATAATGTATACCATTATAATTATGTAGGTCGTGCTTATAAATTTCCCTCGATCATTATTTAACAAAAACTAATAATAAATACCCAATAACGAACCACCTACGTTAAACAGTGTCTTGAACAGACCTCAGAAAACATTTGATCCTTTTTTTGCCTACCTATATGAAATAAAGGATACCGTTCCATACATCGAACAATGAGAATAATTAACTCTCAATATTGGTGATCAATTGTAATCTACATTTCCTGTAGCCAGTAGCCTGTCTTAATGACTTAATGTAAGTCCGTAGATGTGTCCGTGGCATCACAGTGGGCCCTATCAGAATACCAGCGCGGTGGTATTTAATTATATTTTTTTAAATATCGCCGTTTATGCTGAGATAGGGGCCTTTTTGGCCTCGCACAGGTCTTTTTTATTTTATGGTTTGTTAGTTTTGCTGCTCATTTTTTTTATTTTATATAATTTTGTTCATTTAAAAAAAAAAAAAATATTACTGTTTGTATTTCCTGTGCGTGTCACAAATAAAATATTTTTTCTTTCTTTCTTTCTTTCTAATGCTATTATGATGGTATAGATAGTTTGTGAAACTGTCCGCCACCCCAATAGGGTTGATGCCTGGGTCAAAAATAAGAAATTCTATTTAGTCTGTCAGTCAGATAATAAAAAAATATTAGACACGTATTTTTTGCTTTATCATATTAATAAAAAATTACTTAGATACAACCATAGATATCCAGAGATATGCCTTCATTGCGGAATAGTAAAGAAACCTAGTGCGACCGCTTATCTCCCACCAAAATAATTACAACATTAACAAATAGTGTACTTACGACACACACTTAAAATTTGAACTCGCACACTAAGAAGAAAGCAGCTGCACAAAATCAATTTCTAATAGCACACATACATAGAATGGGAATTCACTTGTAAACTCTTGCTATTTGCGAACATTCAATGCACACGCATGCAATTAGGGAGTCGAAAGCGATGGTCGATAATTTTTATCGATATTTACTTTAGCACATTCTTGTATTATTATAACTTCGTTTAATTTTCTTTATATAATTTATTTTGTTTTTATATACCTATCCGAAAATATGGGTTATTTTTACTAAAATAAAATGAGTATTTTTTTTTAAATATTGTATTACCGGGTAAAGGGAACCCTCTCTGTTAAATATTATGCTATACACGAGTAACTGTATTGAAATAACAATGTCTTTATTTGCTTCAAACAAAATTAAATTAATAACAAATTTAACTCTTATATTATACATATAATACGAGAATATCCATTGACTTCTGTAAAAAAAGATTCGACTGCAATAATACGTATGTCGATAAAATCAGCCCGCACGCACTCGATTGCACCTCTCTAAATCCAAAACGTTCGTTCCATTCGGAAAGATTCGGGGTAGTTCGGACTAGTTCGTATCGCTCCGGAGGTAAGTTAGTAAATGATTTAAAAATTGATTTAAAATATTAAACAGTGACTTAAATGTTTACTTACCGGTCGTAGAACACGACATTTGTGTTCAGGTTGATGGTACTAGACCTATTTTTACAAATTATTACTGCACAGCTCGGCATTTTGGTTTTCTACGCATCAATAGTACACTGTACGCAGTTGCAAAGCGACTGAATGAAGCGTACAGCCGCCGTTCGAACATAAGCCCAATTTAGCAATGTCGAGGCGCCACGTGCCACGCCTCCAAGGCATATCCCTCGATATCCGTGGATACAACGCATTAAAGTTGGGGAGTGGGGGTTGATACGTCACAAGTATGTATAAAATCTACATACAAGTGACGTCATGGCACATTATAACGCAATGTATCGCCGTAATCTTTTGATACCGTAAAAAAAGAAAAAATACGTGTAGGTACGTTATTTTTTTCTACATTACGGACAAAAACATTTTTTTAGTCATCATCCTGCCTAATACACTTTCTTTCATAAGCCGAAAGATTTTGAAGGAAATTCTTAATCCATTGCTTCTTCAGCATGAAAAATTCATCAGCTCGACAACGAAAATAACGCAATGAATGTTGTCGAATTACCACAATGAAAAGCATTGCAATTGTCAGTGTGTTACTCAATTACTTCGCTGATCTCTTATCAACAACATGACGATGCTTATGGTAAGTTCGCGGATAGCGGAATTGCACTGGAGTTTATTTCAACCATCATTTAAGGGGGATGCGAAAGGCAGGCAGGCGAAATTATAGGTTTATTGCAATTGTAGGTCACTGTCAGGTTGTACTTGTATGTTGATAAAAATCTGATTCACGACGGTAACAAATACGAGTATGTATTTACAGAATTAGAATTTTCGAAACTTACCCATTAAACGATTTAAAAGCTGTATTAAAACCAAACTTTAAAAAAAGGGTACTATAAAATTTCAGATTATTTAGAAGATAAAAAAGCTTGGGATTGAGCTGCTCGAAAACCATAAAAATTGACTTTTTTTATTATTATGTAAAATCATTAAAATATACCCGTTTTATATACATATTGACACTGTTGAAAATTATAATACAAAATGATATGATTACTTTGTAAAGTATTATATTGTTTTAATTATTGTGAATGTGAGGACTATGTGGATATTTTTTTTTTCCTCTTTCATTTTTTTTTATTTCTCAGTAAGTTTTAATGATGGTCTGGCTGTTTGAATAGTTTATGCGGCCTACCCAAATGTCCTTTCTTTGGTATTGTTCATCGAGTTGAACTCCTTAAGTTCTGAGTTGAGCTTCACGATTACTGACAAATGTTTGCACTGACAGGACAGGTCTACTCAAATCTCTGTGGTTCTTTTCTCAAAAGACCATTTCAGACTAATCTAAATGGTCTTCATAAGGCCAGATCAAGATTAAGTCTGGACTTTACAAGAGACTGTGACCTCTGAGTTTGTTTCGGCCTTTCTTCTCAGAGTAGTCAGATAGGAAACGCCGAACTCATCTAGCTAATTTTTAATTATTTTTTTAATGACGTATAAAAGTGAATCTAATATCCTATTTACAGAATAAATTCATTTAATTTCAGAATCATCAATACAATTCTCTGTTTAGTCTCCTTAAGTCAGGTTATTTATTGTTCACGAGGTGATCTAATTTCTCTTTGATTTCCTTTCTAGTTGGGTTCGGCTGAATGAAATGAAGATATGGGACTACTCTCCGACCTGCGTGTCGCCCTGGTACCTTGAAGGTCACTTTCTCAAAAAACTAAAGTTTCCTGAACTTTGTGCCGGTCAATGGGCAAGCATGGTGAATCTTTCGCCTCGGTTACCCATACAACATTTATTAGCGTTAAATGTGTCTGTAAATAGAAAACCTCAAGACAGTATGGAGCAAAACCATGACGTCACCACGATTGATACTTGGCATTAAACTGGATTAATATTTCAACTTGTAATATTTTCAATGTATGACGTACGTCTGTGACCCATAGTATGTAAATGAAATTTTTTTTAAGGATTCTCTCTCAAGTCTTTTGTATCAACATGTTCTATGTTTATGTCTATAAATAAAGTATTTGTTTAATATGTAGGTTTTTAAATCCAAATCTATTCATAGATAACACGATTATATTTTCTATCATTAGTGTAAGTATTTTCAAAGTAAAAATAAATGTGAAGTTGTTTTTTTTTTAAAGATATTAAAACTTATCGTTCGATAAATACAAATAGACGTAAAAAAAAATATTTTTCTATTCCTTAAATATAAATAAGTACATTGGTCGAAGTTCTAGGATATACGAGTACCTTAATAAAGTTTATGTCTCAATGCAATAAAATGATATGGCTAAAATTAAGCTTTTAAAAAGTAATTCAAGTACTCAGTAAGTACCTACCCGTATTGCACCATCTAACCTTATTACCTTTTAAAGTTTAATCTGCATAATTAAGCAGAGAATTTTAAGTGAAGCAATAAGCTCTTTAAGAGGGAACAGGGGCTGCCAGGAATTTGAAAAATAGGTATTTGAAGAAACTATTGCCGTCGCGCTGCGCCCGAAAAACCGAGTTAAACCCCGTAAAGTGCGATAGGGACAACTGCAGCTCAGACCGATTATATCACAAAATTTTTGACGAAAACGACGTTTGGCATTCTCCTTTTTTCTCCTCGAAAACTAAGCCGATTTAATAACTTTTTACATTAAAATTTTAAGAAAGAGTATGTCTAGGTTCTTTTTTTTTTTATGCTAAAAACTTTTCCGAATTAGTCTGGTAGTCCTCTAATCACGACGGTAAAAATGGGGCATTTTTGTAATTTTTGGAGGGTCATAGTTTCCTTACTAATTAATTGCAAAAAAAATGACAGGGACATGCCTATAGAGACCCTGATTTTATAAAAAAAAATGACAGCTCTAGAGGCATTATCCAGGAAGAAAAACGGGGAATACGTTTGTATGGAGAATCGCGGGCTCTGTTCCCTTTTAAGACAAGCACTAAAAAAACATAATTATCTCAAATCTTCAAGAATATTGCGAAATAAAAAGCACCTGCAGTAAAAAAAAAACATTAAGGGCATATTTCACGATATCCGAAAGCTTAGTCTAGTGCTAGTCTTACCAAATAAATTCAAAAATGGAACTGAATTTGTAGGATATTACCTGCCAAGTAAGTTAACGAGAACCTAATCGTAGGTGGTAAAACAGGCCCTAATAGTCGAAAACTTGGAACGTCAAAAAATTAACAAACGGGCAACTACGAACATTCCAAGTAATTTTAAAAAAAAAAACCTTAACATTATAACAATAATTGCCATGTATGCAGGTAGGTCGTGCTAAATGGTTCTTCTTTCCGTGTGGTTAGTAAACCAACCTGGTGTCAGAGTTTTAAAGCCGCCCATGGGCCTCTGACTTGGTTTCACATGCCGTCGAGAAATATCTCTCCGTTTCCTCACGATGTTTTCCTTCACCGATTTTTGAGCAAGTGATAATTATATAATACGCACATGAATCCGAAAAGTCAGAGGTGCGTGCCTTGGGTTCGAACTCGAGACCTACGACTTGTCAGTCTGACGCTAAATCAGTGCTAAATCAGTGCTAAATGCTACTAAACATTGTAATTCAGGCCTACTGCTTTTGGTATTGAAAGATGCAGACAGTGTTAACATATTGGTTACTAATTAAGAAATTGCCAGTGCACGTACCGTTGCAATTTTCATATTGGTTGGAAGGGTAATAAATAAGCGGAAAAACTCCTGAACCATAACACAGTACTCTAAGACATGATACCAAACCAAAAAATGCTACAAAATTTATGCAATTTTATAAGTGAATTCTTCTTTAGGCGCACATAAATAGAATCATTGAAATTTATCCTTTAACAAGAACTTCAGTTAAGAAAAACGTGTCCGAATTGCTTAAATCCTTCTCTTACGAAGCAACAGAAAAACTTGTGGTTACATAACACTTACTTCCTGTAACATCAATCTTATTACATAACCCCCCCCCCCCCCCTTCCCTTCATTCACGCTCAATACTCGCATACCCAAAATACACACACACATACCCTCACATACTCGCATACACATAGTTAGTACCTTTTATTTTGTTTTATTAATTTTCTTTGTTTTTTTATTACTAGTCTGGAACAAATGAACCATATTTTTGACCTGGGCGTTGATAGCTGCGCCACAGTTTTAACTTTTATAGCTATCTTCGTTTTCTTTTGTAAACTTGTGCAATGTAACTTGTTCCAAATAAACTTTTACTATTTACTTTGCTCTCTTTCTAAACAGTGAACGAAACTGAACCGTCACGCGTGTCAATGATGCTGAATCGGATATACTTGACTCCAGTTGGTCGGTGACGCATTATCGCGTATACTCGGTTCCAGTCGTAAGTTTCCACTTCTATCGTGTGGTCACAAGCACACACACTTTTATTTTCTCACAGTAGCATGTTTACCATCGTAATTCTCTGTTTCTGACATTAAGTATCGTAACGACTAGCTGTAGTTCTATCCCGGTGGACCTTTATTTTATGAAAGACCTACTCGTACATTCCTGCGTTAGATTATTCGAAAATAATCCATCATAAATAAATAACGTGAAAAGTGGGATTCCCCCACTTTTATAACGTTTGTAAGCTTTATAGATAGGCAAACGATATGGCATTATCTCGCACTTAATAAAACTTATTCGATATTTATGATAACAGTAGTAGATACGAACTACAATGAGCCACAGTTATTCCGTATAATAATTTTATTTTCACCATAGCCCAATACCTTCCACCAGAGGGGCTCTCAAAGCGCTTCGTATTTCTAAATCGAGTTCAAACTGAATTCAATTCAATTTATTTACTTCGGAAAACATCCATATTGTATTAGTATTAGAACTTAGAAACTATGTTAGTAACATTAAAATCACAACCAATGTACGATCAAAAGCAATTATTAAATTAATATCAATATTAAATCAGAATTAAATTTTACAATTACATCTAAATTAAATTAAATTACAATAAAAATAAATTTAAATCAAAACAAAATTAAATCAAAATTTAACTAAAACATATCCATAACAGTAACTTATCTCCTATGTACAGCAAAATCAATTTAAAAATCTTTCCTCAGCACCGGGCCTGCAAGTATGTCTACGGGACCAGTGCATCAGAAAAGAACAGTCTGTTAATGGAACTTCCACGTATCCTACGCATTAGGGATGCCGTTCTTTTGCGCATGATAGCCTCAAAACTATATATGCCAATATGAATGTCTATATGAATTGACATTAACTTTTCGGTAGCTTATGTCAATTAAATACATTTTTGAATTTTCCATCACACATAGTTATCGCTACGCAGACAAATTATTATGTACTGTTTGAGATTTTGATCTCACAGCAGAAAGAAGCAACTTCGCCATCAGACTGCCATCAGATTATTTATAAATGAATTATGGCGCTGCATCTTATTCCAACCACAGATAAACAGATTAGAGCATCCAGCGTACGACAAAGCCATTTGTAAGGAGTGTCCCGGAACTAATCACATTAACCAACACATCGATGGTAAGGCTCACATTTTTAAAATATGTTTGTACATTACATTACATAAAAACCTCAATTGATTAAAGGGATTTACTCGGAATCTCAATCTCAGATGCACACCCTCAGAAAGAGATTTATTTTAAACATTTGCTTTACCTATCTTCTTATATTATATAAATTAAAATTCATTGCTGTTCACACAAAACACGGTAAACGCATCACTTAAATTGACAACGGCTGTACCAATTTGGCTATTTTGTAAAATGTTCGTAATAGCCGGAATAAGGTTATTAGGACAAAAAAATAAAAGTAAAATTGGAAAAAATCTGGATAAACTGAAAGTGCTTTTTTATAAGGAAATTTAAATTTGGACAGGGCATCGTCTGTCAGGTCAGTTAGTTTAAATTAAATCTCTATCAAAAAAATCCAACAAATAATATCAAAGCTGTTCTGTTTTATTTCGAAGACACGGCAATATACGAATCCAAACCAAATGCTTCTTTCATAATTATGCTAAAATTTTATTCCACGTAAAAGTTCAAAGTTATCATTTGAACTCCTGACCTTTCGATCATGTCAATATCCTTACAAAAGAGACTAACCAAATTTTCTATTTATAAAGCATTAAAATTATGTTTTACTTTTGACAGGACGTTGATCTGACAGGTGATCCCGCGATAAGCTTCGTGCAGACTAGCGCGACGCGACACCGGCTATTGTTATACCGTGAAGTTTTCTTAGAAATTGTATTGTTCAAGTCGCGTCGCGCTGGTCTGCTTGAGCCTTTATATGCTATGAAAATACTCCATTTGGATTAAATATTTTCATAACAACCGGATCGAGCAACTATTTTCACCCGGCAAAGTTAACCGAGCTTTGCTGGGTGAAAATAGAGAAAACGAATTTTCCCAGAAATGAGTCCTAGCTAGATCTTTCGCCCCGTAAACCCCTATATCGCAACTTTTATTAAAATCGTTAGAACCGTTTTCAAGAACGTGACTAATATGTGTATAAAACTATATGTATGTACAAATATGGCTCATTTAATAGTACGAGTATACATACCTATACAGGGTGGATTTTGAATACTGCCCATTTTCTTGCTGACTGTAACTTTTTCAAAATTTGTGAAAGCAGATCAAAATATTTCAAAAAGTTATGCACAGTCTCCTAAGACCGTTTTTCTTTAGCTACAACGGTTACGGTAGCTGCCCTTACTGCCCCATCTCAAAAATACATCCTGTATAGGATAATTATACGATACGTTACTGAATTAATGTTTATCATAAAAGTAGTTTGTTCAGAATCGGCTGAATCGATTTCTGTCATCAAGTAATTTTTTATACCAATAATAATTAAAACTACGTAAATTATAGTCACACTTCCGTTGTACAGTCATAAGAAACTAAAATGGACGAAGTACTAAGTATGCCAGACCCTTAAACGTGTGCGACTATGTGCGTTTGTAGTCTATTTTAAAAAATAAACAATGTTTTATACATAATAGTAAAAATTCAGTGTTTATATAATAATGATTAAAACACAATATTCTAATTGGGGTGTTTGGGCATTAATTCCGGGACATGTGGTTTAAGTAGATACCTACATAAAATCACGAATGTAGCTCTTGCTTGGCCCCACGCGCTTTTTCAGTGCGATTACAGCACGCGTAGCTTGACCAGTTGACCGCCGTAGGTTTATAGAAACGGAAGAAATGAAAGACAATATGCCAGATAGCAGAAATATGTTTTACGTCTTGATCTCAATGAATGGACATAGACCCCAAGCACCGCACAACTTCTGTGCTTTAAGTGAACCAATAGCAGACTTGTGTGGTTTGTATCGTCGCAACTTATTACTGAGCATTTTTCAACTTATTCTATTTATAAACATTTACCAATAAATAAAATATTTGTTTAGTATGAACGCCATTATATGCATATCTATAAGGCACAGATAAAACCGATAACATTTTCGATTATCCGCGTACGTCATGTTTGTGTTAAAAATAATGAAATTCTTATCATTCGATAAAAAAATATTTACACTGATAAAAAACGTCTTAAAAATTTCTTGTTATCTATTCAAATTATTCGTTAGTCATCGTAACTATGAGTAGACATTAACAGCACCAAAGAATAAAGAGAAATCCTGACAGCACCCACGACATAGGTAGGTACTCGATTACCTGGATGGAACAGATTTCTCTGTTAAAATATTTAATGACTCAAGTCTTCTGTGTTCTCTGGGTAAAATTCGACATGTTTTTAAAAACATAGTACCTCCTATTTAAGTAGCACATGAATTCATGAATATTATTCAAAACCCTGCATAAAAGATAATATATTTAACCGCAAGTTTTATAAAATGAAACAGTTAGAATCAAGCTTCGTGCAGACTAGCGCGACGCGACACCGGTTATTGTTATACCGTGAAGTTTTCTTAGAAATTGTTTTGTTTGAGGCCCGTCGCGTCACGCTACGAGTACCATGATATCAGTCGTACGGAATTCGGCTTATTTTGTGGAATGCGAGATTTTCAGGAGATGAATCTACATAAAATCTGATAGGAAACTACTTATAATAGAAACGGGTTTCGTTTCATATCTTAGCTCAGCAGCTGAGCTAAGAAGAATGTTTTAATGGCATTTAGTATATGTAGCACTATGACACAGTACAATAAGGATTCGTTATCATCATCAGCCTAAAGAGGTCCATGGCTTGGACAAGCAGAAGAATTCTTCTCGTCGTAAGACATTTGAATCTTTCGCTGGTTTTGTCCAAGTTTCTCTGGTCCGTTTGCGGATCCGTTATCTCCATTTAGGCTCCTAAACACTACGCCAGTGGCATTAACGGGGCCCCGGTAAATAATGCTTAATTCTACATTATGTGTGGTGACGCCTTTTGGTTGTAGAGTCTTTGCGCAACGTCTTATGACTAGCGTAATCCCTCGAAAATTCGCGGATATTTGCATAACTTTTTAATTAGTCGAGATTTTTAATTCGTGTTCTTTATAGCACCTCTTTAGGTCATGAACTATCCGCTATAAAATATTTAGCCTAGGTAGAGGGAGGCGTGAAAATTGATTCGCTGTTACAATGTTTATTAGATTCCAATAAGCTGCCCCCATAGCTCAGTGTTTTGAGATGACAATCAAAATTTTATTTATTTATTTATTACAACCCTTAAATCTGTTTTACAGATTGCTCTAATGTGATAGTTAAGTACAAATATACGATTATAAAATTAAGGTTCCTAACAGGAAATATTGTATTTAGGCAAATAGCTGGTTCATTGTTTAATCATTAAAAATATATTTTGTTATACCTGTAAGTATTTGTATGTGATAATGATATTGTTATCACGTTATTTCCGCGCAGATATCAATCGTCAAATATTGTAATCATCATCAATTCATTGATACTTATCAACACTAAATTCAGTTCTTTGTGAAGTTTTTAAGGTATCTGACGTACCTTGATAATAAAGACGTAAAAGCCGGATGTAACAGTGCTGAATAGTTAATGTTTGTCAGTTGTTCTGTGTCATAAAATAATTTATTCAAGCTTTACAATACGTGTTAATGTTTATGTTCCTATTCGGTATCTAATAAATAAGTGAACGTCCGTGTTAATGATAAACTAAGTGATGTTATAAAAAAAGCCACAATAGTGAATAATTACACCTTTCCCTAAAGTTGCGTAACTTTTAAGGCATGATTATATTCATACGTATAAAACCAAAGTAAGACCATGGGGCATTGGAGACATAAGATTATATTATTTTCACTTATATTTACGGCGTGTTTCTGCTACAGTAATGGTAAGAAAAAGATTTAAATTAACTCACGGTATCAAAATAGTATCTTTTAATTTATTAGACTTCATCATCTCCGTTATAAATTTTTCAGGATGTGTCGTCGTAGGTACCTCTCCACCTTTGTTCTCGTACGCATGGATTGAAGATGTATACAGAGGCACCTTTTGGCAAAATGAGACCTCGTTAATTGTGGGTAAGCATCTGCTATCATTTTAACAAATAAGTTGACTTCTAAATCTTTTGCATCTGTGAGTACCTAACCAGAATGCAGTTTTTTATTATTATTCATAATTTTTTGAAAAATAGAATATATATATATATATATATATATATATATATATGTGTATAGTATACGTAACCTACCTATTTAACGATCATGTGATAGGTGATAGCTATTGTATACCTACTAGAGATAAAACGGATATCGGGCAACTATCCAGTATCCAGTCCGATACCGTATTTTTAATCAATAACGAAAATTTTCTTTTATCCATCCTATTATGATCCTTTACTGGTGTTTGCCTTTTTAACCGAAGGGTTATGATTTTAGAAGTCTGTATGTATGTAAGTTTATTTGTATTTACGTGTTTCACCGTAGCGCCTAAATTACTGAACCAATTTTGATGGATGAGGTATTAATAGATTTTTAATAATAGTCCGGGTGACACCGGTGTTCTCCCTAAATTTAATATGGTAGACTTTACCTCGAAAAAAAATTTATTGAGATAATCATGACATGTTTGGCATCAAAAGAAAAGTTTTATTGTATTTTATTGACAAGCACATTACAAATATGAATATTGTCTAAGTAAATAGATATGTTTACATTCTTAAAAACAAACAAAAGTGAGACTGCGCTACATAGGGCGCAGCTGTAAAATTAATACCAATTGAACAATAAAAACCTAAAAAGGTGCGTGTTGGACTACGCACAATGTTGGGTTCCGTAGTTGGGATGAATTTATCCAAAGAAAAAACTTAACATTGTATTTGAAAAACATGTTCTCTCATACATTCCAACTGCAAATGTACCTAAGTTTGTACGCACAATATTGAGAGATAGGGATATTAAGGGGTAAATCCCCATATAAAAAAAATACCCATAGATTACAGGAAAACCTATAAAAATACAGGTACCTATTCCTGTAATCTATGGGTAAATAACCAAAATAGTACGCTCAGTAGTTTCGGAGATAAGGGGGGAATGGAATGGCATCAATTTTCTTAAATATCTTTAGAATTGTTCACTATAAAATTATGAAAGAATATATTTGAGATCCAATAAGCAATAAGCCCTTTCATTTGATATGTCACACGGAACAGTTTGCAAAACTTTATTTTTAATTTTCTTATTTGCGCTCCAAAAGTGACCCATATTCAAAATTCATTTATTTACGTATATACACGTCCGTATTTGGGTCACAGAAATACATATTGTGTACCAAATTTCAACTTCATCGGTCCATTAGATTCGGATCAAATTGGCTGTGACAGACGGACAGACAGACATCCAGAGACTCGAGTGATACTATAATATAATGGGTTCCGTTTTTTCCTTTTGAGGTACGGAACCCTAAAAAGACCCTTAGAAGTGAAACAAGTACAACGAAATATTTATATTTTGGACTTTTTCGAAGCTCAATAAATAGTGTTGGCGACGAAATAAATCAAAGTCAAAGTCAAATAATTTATTTCAATTAGGCACATAAAAGGCACTTTTGAACGTCAAAATTTACAAAAAAAAAAAAGATTCTAGTCGCCCCTTCCAAAAGATAGTTTTCGTATGGAGAAGAATAAGCAAGAAACTCCACCGTTACTCTTATAAACTGTTTTCACAATATCTTGTATACAATAAGTATATACTTATATGTAAAGACAATGCACCTAGAATCAGATTACTTTAACACGATAGGTAAAAAGAATGAAAAATTAAGCAATGACAGATAAATTAATTATGTGATAGTTGCATGGTGCTCACATATTTACAAACATTATCAAATTATACCTAACATTTTAACAAGTAATACTAATAAGTGTGTGAGTACAAGTAATCACAGAATGTAAAATCAATGGTATAAAAAATAATATAATACAATTATATTAGCAACCAGTTTGAATTTGTCTAGACTCTAAATTGTCTTATGGAGCAGGACCAGCATGTTTCCAAGCATTCTTATCTTGGATATAATCCTCTAATTTGTAATATGCTTGTTTACAAAGTGTACTTTTTATATGAGTTTTTAATTTTCTTTCATTTAATTTAAATATATTCTGTTGTAACATTTAACACAGTAGGTACCCCATATAAGATGTATGTACTTTAGATAGTCTGAAAAATGGTTGATCTATTTTATCTTTATTTCTAGTATTAAAATTATGTCAATCACTTGTTTTATTAAAAAGATGTAGATTTTTTCACACTTATATAATATTTTCATAAATGAATTGGCAATGTACCGTCATAATATTAATATTTTTAAATAGTTCCCTGAGAGATTCGCGACGACGTAGATTATAAATGGCTCTGACAGCTCTCTTTTGTAAAATAAATATGGATTTCAAAATTCAAAAATTCAAAAAAAAATCAAAATTCAAAAGTCATTTATTCAAATTAGGCTGAGAATCAGCACTTTTCGAACGTCAAAGTTACATAAGACAGTCCCACAAAACGCCCACCCTTCACCACTTCCTAGTGCTTTCGCTGGGAAGAAGAAGTGGCGCAACAAACTCCCCAGCTTTTTTTTTCTCAGCAGCCCGACCCGTAGTCAGTAAAATGTAAAATGTCCGACAGTACAATGCCATACGGCATAATACTGTGGAAGTAGCTAAAATAGATCAAACGCGCGGTTTCTACATCTGTCAATCGTGCTATGGTTTCGTTCAAGGCACTATGCACAGTATGCACTGCGAATTTATTTCCCTTATCACTTACTGTTATTAGAGAATCTCTTCACCCTACGTATTCAGTACTGTGAGGGTTTACACCTCACTGGGGGTTAGTAACTATAAATTAAAATACGCGGAGGTACTTTATGGGGTCCAGAGGACCGCTGTATTTCAAGCTCTCAAGAAATTACAACATTAAGTAGCACGCTTGCACGAGACGGAGCCCTAACCCGATCTGTCACTAGAACAAATGCTAGACACGTAAATATTCAAAAGTAATTCTATATTTAAATGTTAAAATGTCTGCCAGTTATACATACTGCCAGCCATGAAACCTCTACAGTACTTACTCGCATAGTGCCCACGGGACATGTAAAATCGCAAGGCTTATTCTGCAGTCGTATTAGTACTAGCCGGCCTGATTGTGTATATTATTGTAAATTTTTATGTAACATTTATAAATAATGTAGGTATACCTACATAATTAATTGTTGCATCACGATTACATAGGTATTTTTGACATGACACACACATCTCCCTCTCATTGCCACTACCACTGACACTAAAAGTCAAAAGTAAATAGGTTAATTTGTAACTTTCCTACTGTATTACTCTTATTTACCTTGTAACGTTTAACAAGCATTCAATCGGAAATTTATAACAAAAAAAAATGTTTAAAAACTGTAACGGTTACAGTTTTTAAACTATTTTTTTTTTACTGAAAAAATAATGTGAGAAAATATTTCAGACAGAAATCAAAAATGTTAAACAACGTAAACCGAGGTAAACCCGTCATCGCATACCATTATAGTTTTGTAGGTGTTCCTGTCACCCACAAGGGAAATAGGCACGCGACCACAGCTTTATCTAGACCATTTTTGTACCTTTTTGATTTCTGTCTTGCGGCTCTATTATTTTTTATTCTAAGCCAGTTTTAGCCTCAATGTAGTGCTTTGACTTGTAACCGTTAAATAGGATTCGTTTAAGTTAGTAATATTTAGTTTCTTAAAAAAACTGATTTTCAATAAATATCTTTATTTCAGGACTAAACTCCTTAAGTTTAGGTGAATTGACAGGTAACAGACCGTACATAGACGCTGACGTCGTCGAATCTCGTTTCGAGTTGGCTACGACTGCACTTTTCGAGCAGTATGAAGAAAACGAGGTTTCCGATATCATGACAATCTCTGTGACATTCACATGTACGGGAGGCGCCATTAGTTCTCCGCCACTGGTAAGATTATTTCTTTACAGCTTCTTGTCTTGTGAGAGTTAGCTCGGGGATTGCCATCCATATCGTTGTTGATGACAAGCCTTGTTTTTCTCACGCATATTAGGGCATCAGACTGTAATCAAACTAAACTAAGTTTAATCACGTTCTGATGCCCTAATCTTTTGGAAAATTAGCAATGTATCTACATCTACAATAAATTTCCTGAATGTACGACGTAAAAACTATTCAATATTACAAATGAATGCTGTTTACTACGTATAAACTAACCTACTAATGCAATACATGGATTATTTAAAGTTCATTAGTTAAGTTACAAGGTTTTACATTGATTTTCCAATCATACTTTTACCGTCATAGACCCAGCCTTTTATTTGATATAGATATGTCGCAGGCAGATTGTATGATTCCTCATTTTACAAACGGCGCCATCCGTTTACAAACGCTAGCAGTTTTTCAAAATGCCTAAAGCAAATTATAAAATGCCTAAGGCAAATTGTAAATTGCCTTGTCGCTTTATAATATGCCACAACATGTGATGGACAATACAAATGCCGCGGCGAATTGAAGTATTAAATATCCGGCACATAAAAAACGTAAGGTGTCCATGGAATCTGGTGCTGCATGAGTCCTCCGAGACTCCTGCGGAATATTATTGATATTGCCAAAAAATGTTGAACTGCAACAAATAATTTCGATATACGTGAACGTGAAGTGAGCTGTCATTCCACGCTGCTAGGGACTAACAGCTCACTCCGAGCTCACTTCACCTTAGTTTTCACGGTGAGATGGTTACAGAATAGCAAACCCCATGGAAGGACATCCATGAGGTTTTATCCGCGTAATAAAAAATAAAAAAATAGGTTAGAACTATGACCAAATACTACGCTACTTCCAAGTTGCTCGCCGCTAGGCAAGCTTGTAAATTGGTTGCAAAGGGGTCTGTCAGACTCTTACTGACTAAAACCACCCCGGGGTTCCGTAATCCATTCAGTGTTCCGTATAGTTCTAACCTAACCTATGTATTTCACCCAGTTCACAATGTTTCGATTGTTTATAATCTAACGGAAATAATACCGATAAATCATAAACTAACGGTTCTCACAATTTCACGGTAACATAATAGGCACATGATTTCTGGAATAAAGTATGATTAGTCCAACCTGTGTTTTAAGATGGTCTCCCTACAATAACAATCAATATCGAAATTATAAAAATAAAATTGAACGAATAGCCAATTTGCCTCAGGCATTTTGCAAACGGACGGCGCTGTTTTTAAAATGACGAATCATACAATCTGCCTGCGATAGATATATCGTAAAGTAATAGGTATACTTTTTCCACATCAGGTTTAACTATCGTATCTCATCTTTATGTTATTTGTTTTTTTAGCCAGTTTTGATTACTGTGATTGATACAAACAATAACCCGCCTACGTTTATTCTGCCGCTGGTGGGTGAATTTGTTTTCACCATAGCTACGCCGGTACCGCCAGGGTTCGAAATTACTGGCTGCTTGAACGACTTAACCGTGAGAGACATCGATCTCACGACGCAAAAAATTATCTTTGAAATTGATGATAACCCTTATTTTGAATTTGAGAAAGAAATCTTAGCAAACCCTTCGACGCCTAAAGAGTTTAAAGCAATACTAAGGACAAAGACGTTTATAAGGAGTATTCCGGAACCAATAAAATTAACCATCTTCGCTACGGTAAGCTTATTTTTTTATAATTCTCGCATTTTCTCTTCATTCTAATAAAAACACTTCAATCAAGGGGCAAGACTCGGTATCTCGTAAAAAATATGTATCTTTGATCTGCTCAAAGATACATATTTTTGAGGGATGGCCCTCATACAGAGATTTAATTCTTAATCAATTATGACAACTAAATAAAAATCTCGTCTCGTGAACGATTTAGATGTGTAAGGGCTCATTATGCTATAAGACATCACGATTATATTAATATAAGTTTGTTACACTTCCATGGTTCAAAGATGTAGCAAGGACAAGTAAAACCCACAACCTCGATAAAAATGAAAATGTAAAAAAAAATGTGATTATAGTATCGTTGGTCACTTATGATCTAATGCCAGTATAATGTTAACTTTCGCCAAGTACCTACATTTAAGTTTGCCTCAATGGTCTTATAGTCGCAAGCCCTACTGCTGAGCATGAGGTCCTGGTTTCAATTCCCAGTATGGGCAAAATGTTATTGGTTTTTCCATCTGCAATTTCTAAGTAGCAGCCCGGAATCTGGATTTGTCCCCGGTTGATTGCAACAGGCCCGCCCCCTTTTACATTGGACTTAAACATAACACGGCGAAACACGGCGTGATTTTATGTTATCTAATTTTAATTTCAATATATCTCTAAGTGATGGAGAAAACCACATCAGAATTCATTGTGTAGTTTAAAAAAACTAAGTGGTCACACAGCCAGACACGAAAAGTCTTTGTGTTATACGATTTAATAGCATTTAATGGTATAATTTTCGTTACGATTGATGAGCTGAGTTTTTCGTCTTTTTGTCAATTCAATACCCTTCATAAATTGTCATCATGGATGATTTTTAATTTTTATTATTTTTAAATTGACATAATGAATGTTCTTATTATGTTGATATCGAAATAGACTTTAGATATTTTTTTTACAGGATTCTGATCTTACTGGTGATCCCCCAAAAACTACGCAAACAACTATTACTATTATTGGAAATGCCGATTTTGTGCTCCCCGAAGAGCCAGTGTTCTCCGAAACGTTTTATCTCGCTGATTACACAGATGACAACCAAGTGGTCTTATCTGAACCGATTACTCTAATTAATGGCTATGACAGACTTGTGCAGCTTAATATCGAAGGAGGTAACTATGTTAACACTAAGTTATACGCTATCTAAATAAAGATCCCAAAAATAAAAAATATGAAGTGCATTACCTACAAAAATTGGCGCATTATTGACGAATTCACATCCAGCAGTTGAATGCATTGTTATAATGCAGTAATGATTGACTTCGAAATCCTTTAGTTTACAAAAAGTCCGGATTTTTGTGTAGTGATTCTTATTAGTTTGGCAGATTTTGTCGACGATGTTTCTATGCTTTATTAAACTTGTGTAACTTGCATGATACATTATACTTCTCAGTAAAGCTGCACTACCATGACTTGTTTAGTAACAAATAAATACAGACATAATACAAAAGCATCAAAATTTGAATAAATATTATATATATAATAGGCCCCTCTCATTTGGATAATAATAGGAAGGTTAATAAGAGGATGCTAGGAGTATATAAAAACCATTTTTTTTTTTCACATTTTAATTACTTCACAGATTTATCAGACAACTTTGAGCTTGTCCAAAATCCAGATCAGGAAAATCAGAGATCGATCCGTGTCGTTATTCCGCTAGAAGAGGACGTTCTCAGAGAAAGCCATATTCACCTAATAATTACAGCAGAACGGGAACATACGAGCGGAGCTTCGGCAACAGTCGTACTACGGCTACCTGAAGGTGAACAATCTATGTTGTTTTGTTTCAGTGTCTTTGCACTTTCAAGTATTAATGAGAATGTCAACAAAAAACAACTTTTCTGTTGCATAGTCGAAATATATTTTAGATAGAATAATACTCATCAGAAATTAGAAATATACTCACTTTGTTAATGTTGTTTTTTTTTTTTATTAAATAATAATGTGTAATATATGTATGTGTGTAGTTTATAATGGATTTCCGCAAGGTCACGCCTGAATCAATTAACTAAAAGTTATAAACTAGAATACTGTTATCATAATAAGGTTAAGAATTATGTGCTCTTCTTATTTAAAACCAGGCACCCGGCTTGATTATATATAACCTTTGACCACCAGTATCACAAAAAAAAACTGTTTTAATTTATACTCTTAGTACTGATTCATAAAGCTTATCGAAAACCATATTTTTCAGTGGTGCCTCTGGAATTTGAAAGAGCTCATTATGAAGGAACGATTGAAAACAATTACCTACTCGTCCCACAGCTGATATTAAGTCAAGGCTATGGGGGAGCAACTGTTTCTGCCACCGTCATAAATGGTGAGTTAAAAATTCATCTAATACATATTTCTTAGCAAACTGTCCTAATTAAGATGACAAAAAAATCCACAGAAATTATGAGTTCGAAGAAGTAAGAAAATATTATTGCGAGCGTTTTTGCAGTCAGCAAGAATAATCCCCTGAGGATAAGCAAATCCGTTTAACCTAATTCAAACGCTTCCCGAACGAAATTGGGAAAATTAAATAGCAATTGCTGTCTGAAGCCTTCTTTCATTTCAAATTTTGTTTTCCAGAACACTCAACATACTTCACTGCCAACGTTTTGGAGAATACAGTCACGCTATCAATGAACTCATTGGATGAAAGTATCATAAATGAGAATAGCTTCCTTAATCTCGAGATATTTGCCACCGATGGCCACAGTACTACGAGGGCTATCGTCACCCTTGAGATTATAAAGGACGACAACGTAACACCGGTCTTCAATAAACCCATATACGTAGGATCGTATGACCCTGCCGGTTTGACCCTTGAACAAATTGTACTAGTTCAGGGTCATGATGGAATTGATGAAGTGGATTTGTATGGAGGTACATTAATATTCTCATATTAAAATCTCAGGATGTACCTACTCGCCGCAGGAGGAGACGCCCTGGGCGTCGGGAATCGATTGCCGATTCCCGGCCACCGTAGGCGCGGGCTTGCGGACGGTGAGCAATGGGTAGCTCGCCGTCCGGTAAGGACCAGGCCCGGGTCGACAGCGCGTTGTGTTCCACGCGCGTCTCAAAGAGATGTCAGCGAGTGAAGGGGTCCGATGAGACCATTGCCTGCCGGGGTTGCGGGAACGTCCAAAAGGGATACCGTGGCCCCCTGGCATTGCACAGGCAACTCAAACTCAAAGCATTTATTTCAATTAAACCCTTTACAGGCACTTTTGAATTGTCAAAGAGTCAGTTAGTCAGATAGTTGAAGCTAGTTGCCCATTCCAAAACGTAGATCTCTATCGAGAAGAACGGGCAAGAAACTCCAAGGACACTCTTTTAAATATAGAAATTTCAAAATCCTGGGTACATTACTCTTGTTGATTCTATATGTGAGAACAATGTAAAAAAAATGAAAATCAAAAACGATTAAAAATAAGCCCTGGCAGATAAGAGATGACCAGTCTCAACTGACGGCGCCCGTTCACGAACATGACGCGTGGATCAGCACCATCCAGCTCAACCGCATTTTTTTAAAACGTTCGAGATTAAACCTCAGTCCCAATCTATCAAATACCTCGAACATCCCTACATTTGTGACTAGTTTTAGATCAATATTATTTCGATATTTTTTTTTTTTTTTTTTTTATTGTCGCTGAGATGAGATCACGACTAGATTTTGAACATTTTTAATTACGGGAATCTGCCTTCTGAAATAGATTTAGATAATTTTATCACATCCAACTTTTTCTTCAGAATAAGTTTTCGATCGGTACACAGAAAAGTTATCCTTCATTTTAAGTCATATTATAATAGTAGGTAGGCTTTTATTGAGATTCCTAATTCTTGTACTTCAACGCATTCCGTGAAGTTTATTTCCACAACCTTTTTTGCAAAATATTGTGTAGTAAGTAGGTACTTAATGGGAGCTTTTATATTACTTAAAAAAACCCTTAACACGTTTAGTGCCAGGAGCCCTCCTGGAGGGTTCACCTAGTTGACACTCTTTACCCTACAAAAGAAATTAGTTAGAATCTTGGTAAACATTGATCAAACTGACAGCTGCAAACTCTATTTTCTAAAACATAATATTCTGACTCTCCCCAGTATTTACATTCTAGAAATATGTGTCCGTAAGAATCAAGAGTTCTACACAAAACGCGAAGACATCTAATCACAGTACACACTTAGGCACCGATCTAGGCTAAACATACCAACATCCAAGTTAAAAATGCATTCTACAAGTCCCTACGTAATGTCTATAAAAATATATAATAAGCTACCTGAAATAATAAAGAAAGAAGAAAAGTTAAATATTTTTATAAATGAACTTTAAAAAATACTGATAAACAAATGCCATTACTCTTTAAATGAATATTTAAATGATAAACATAAATAATAAAAATAAATGATAATCACGCAATTTATAGGTATGTTTAAAATATATTATTGATACAAAAATTATTAATAAATAATATATAATAGTAATCATTAATAAATAATATACTTAACAAAAATAATAATCATATAAAATAGCAATAATAATAAAATAAATAATATAGCAATAATAACTATTCAAAGAAAAACAATATATACAAATGAATAAACAGAATTATAATACATAATATATACAGGTATATAAAATAATCTAAAACATTAAAGTACATTTTGCAGATAAAATAGTACATAAATAATAGATAAGCGAAATACACTTTGATTATAATAATTATGTAAGTTAAAACTTGTTCCCACAAAAATAACTGATTTATCACGTAAAACAGGACTTCCTCTCTCCTACCCTTTTGTTGTGCCCTACAGGGTCCATAATGATCTAAATTATATAGTTACCACCTAAGTACACATTATGGTAAAGCAATAAAGATATTGAGTATTGAGTTGCATATGGGATGCCGGGAACCCTCGCGGAGGGCTTATTTTAAATGTAGGTTTTTCTTAGCGAATACAGCATTATAAACCGTGAAAAAAAAATCTGATGTATATTTTAATAAGATTTTTTAGTAAATGCGTTGGTTTTAAAATCCAAGCATTTTTATGTTTTGTTCACGGTTACAAATATTCACAAAAAAATTAAAAGGGTGTAAACTACGTATAGCGACAAGACCCCCTGAAAACACTATTTTACTTCGTTTTACAGTGTTTTTATCACGGTTTTAAACCTAATGTTGTTGACCGCCCGCTAAGATTAACTTTAGCGCAAACGTAATGCCGGCAACCCTCCCGGAGGGTTCACATCCAATATGTATGACAGCATGGTGTATGAGTTCTATGAAAAGTGGGTGGAGTCAAAAGTGTTAATAACGATGTATGAAGGGTCGTTTTTAGTAATTTCTAAGTAAATCAAAATTCCTAGATTTCGAATAAGACAGCTTTTACAATTATTATTTCCTTTATAAGATCACCTTTTATAAAATCTCGCTCTATTTTATAAAAACTTTACTTCAGGATTGCACGAATACTTAAAACATAGTTTTTGTTTATTCGTAGATTACAAGGATTACTTCAAAGCGAATTTAAACGGAGCTACTGTGACCATAGAGGTTTCTGAACCTATTCCACCAGAAATATACAGCAGAGAACGCATAGTTTTGTCCTTAGAAGTCGAGAAACCAAGAACTGTGGGCGCTAGTGCTACAATTATAATCAATTTGCCTGCAGGTAAGTAATTACACATTATTAATATCTAATAATAATATACGATACATATACCACTTATTATTATTATATTGTTCTGTATACCACTGCTGTGTTTATAAAATGTTGTAATTCATCAAAGTGGCATATGCAGGCTTGCAAATGCATTTTGGACCAACTTATACGAAGATAATTATCATATATACATTATACATGCGAATTAACTCAGTGATATCTGCTTTAAGCTTGTTTTATCTTGATAAATACGTACCAAGATCTAAATATTTTTGATAACTATAATCAAGTATAAATGTGAGTAATACTTGTACTAACAACAATCATGACATCAACGATTTTGTAGTTATGTTTTGTTCCAAGTACCTAAGATTTTTCTGTATACTATAATATGGAGGGATTATAGTATACAGAAAAATCTTAGGTAATTTGGGATCATTTCGCCTAATTGAAATTCTGAAAAGCCATGTTCCATTCTCTTTACAAGTTAGATTTATTGCACTGACGGATTCATTTTTAATGTGAGAAAGATGATCCTTGAGTTATGCCTGGAATAAGACAATTGGTCGTGATGTTTCCAAATGTTAATTTTAGTTAAATCTAGTTTTTTTTCCATTTATTAATAATTGTTTGTAAAACGAAAACCACAGTATTATGTGATTACGCTAAGATTGGCGTTAAGTATAACATTTATTAATTTAGCTACTAGTTGACCCAGCAGACATTGTCCTGACCAAAAAATAATTCATTCAAAAAAAGACGTTCAGTTTTTGACGGCACGGTTGGCGCAGTAGCTAAGCGATTGACTGCTGCGCTGCGTGTCGCGGGTTCGATTCCCGCACGGAACAAATATTTGTATGACCTACAAGTAGTTGTTCCGGGTCTGGCTGTTTGTGTATGTGAGTTTAAAAATGTTTGTAAATGCACCCACAATACAGGAGAAATTCCTAGTGTGGGGCAACATTGAAATTAAAAAAAAAAGTTTTCCATCTTTTCTTTCCGTGAAAACCAAATTAGAACTATCAATTTTAAAACAAAATTAGCCAAATCGGTCCAGCCGTTCTCAAGTTGCGATGCGCTTACCAACGAAAAGCATTTCATTATTATAATATACAAGAAATAAAACACATTGGGAAAAGACGTAATAACTTCTTAGTAAAAGGTGAGAAATTTCTTGTAGCAAACCTGCGAATGAATTAAATGCACCGACCCCAGCGTGGTTTAACCAGACTCGATAAATTGAATGAACCCTAAGATTTGCACTAGCCCCTGAAGCCTCATGCGGAGGGCGCGGTAATGGTAGGAAGACGTGCCCTTAGGATAAGGAAGGATTTTCGAGCCGTACCGGATATGCATCCTTGAGTAGGCAATGGAATAGTAGAGAGACGGGTGAAGGAAAAATTAAAATGAAGAAGAATAACATAACATAATTACTTTTATTTTCTTCGAAACCTATACTGTCTTGTACTTTATCTTATAAATCTTCACTTAGCTTACTTTGGATATCATATTCTAAGCGGGTTGCTGGGCTATCTTTCCTCTACTTTTCTCTTACCTTACCAATTACAGCTAGAGAACTGGAATTTGGAGCATCTACTCACAGAGGAAGTTTGCAGGATAATGTGCTTACTCTGGATCCGATACCGTTAACGATCGGTTATGATAGTAGCGTAATATTTACTATTACTGGAGGTGAGTCAATTCCTGATTATATGTATATCTAGCTGTATATGAGATCGATCGCTTTAACTATTCTACTGAGAAAAAAAAAATGTAAAAAAAAAAAAAAAAGTTTATTGCTTCATCATTAAATAACTTAAGCTAGTTACAATTGGGAGAATCCAATTAAGCAAATAGTATGCTTGTTTTAGGATTCTCCGTCCTTCCCCAGGTTTTGTAGTTGTAAATTTGAAGTTATACAATTAAAAATTAAAAAGGGAATGATGTGTGTAATGTGTGTAAGTAAGTGTATATGTGAGTAGTGTGTGTGTGTGTGTGTAGTAGTGGTGAGAGTTAGTGTGTGAGTCAGGGATTGAGATTGGGGGATGCACCCGCACCTTATACAGGTGGAGATTAATATCACCGGTAATTTAAGCAGTTTTTGCAAGCTAACCCTACGACAAGTCTTGGGATCGGAATTAATGAAGAGCATTCATTATCGTCCATTAGCGAGAGAAATATTCTGGCGTAATTTATAATAAGAGTTACTCAAAGTATAAATTATATTACAGTCTCATTGATTGCACCATATTTTCCACTTCGTCATAGGTTTTTGACTTAATCCATTTAGACAAAGTATTTTTGCATTCGCGGTAAGTTAGTGGGTATATGTCAAGTTCTTTATTAAGAAGATTGTAAAGAACTTGACATATACCCATATTGTTTTAGAACTACAAAAACAATTATCAATGTAATTGTATTTTTTTAGATTACGCACATAACTTTCAAGTAACGAATGATCAAAATCCGGCCATAATAACTCTGGTGACACCGTTTCCCGACGGTGTTATATCAGAGAACAATATCGTAATCTTGACTCTCGTCGCATCTGGTCTTAACGCTGTAACGACCACCACAAGTGTACTACTGGATATAATAAAGGATGACACGACGACACCTGTATTCAGTAATAATATTTACCACGGTACTTACTTAGGCTCATCGAATTTTAATATAAACGATATTTACTTGATACGAGGCTTTGATAGCAGCGTGACTTTCAGTCTCGATGGTGGTAAGCTAACTCGTAATAAAATGCTTGAATGTTTTGCTAACATAACTAATGTGCTTTTAACTTATCTAATAACTGGTTTTTTTTTTACAGACCATGCAGAATTCTTTGATATTTCAAGTAACGAGAACGAAGTGACAGTTTTTCCGCGAGCTGCTATCCCTGAAGACGTTATTTTCACTGAGAAAGTTTTGGTTTTTAACGTTGTAGCTGCGAAAGCACTTACTGTTGGCGCGAGCGCGGCTGTTTCAATCAGATTCCCGTCAGGTGAGTAAGCTAAATAGATGAAAAATGTTTCTATCAACTAAGTAAAACTTTCATAAACTAAATCCAGCCGTAATATGATAAACAATACCACCGGGATCAGTGTTAACCACAACAAAATTCTTAATATTAAAATAAACGATATTCATTCATCATTACAATAAAAACGAACGATACGAATGTTTCAACAAATAAAAATTACGGGAGAAGACAAAGTAACTCAGAATAAATACTTAATTTAATTAAAACAATCGAACAGCGCGCGTTGTAGAAATCTCTAAGAACTTTATACCAGGGATCCATAGGGTAACCCGTATTGTGTTTTAATCGCATGATTTATTCAGGTTAGGCAAAAGCCGTTACAATACAGGTTAACCCATACTGAGCAGCTAAGGTTCATTTTAGTTCATAACAATTTACAAGAATGTTTCTGGGAGATCAAAAGTAAAAATTATAGGGAACTGTTCTTATACAAAATATCTAACGGTACTTGGGTTTACCGTTGGAAAAAATTAACAACGAGACACATCTTGCTTTTTTTGGGAGGAGAAGCTTTTATTCTAGCTTCTGCAAAAGCATGTAGACTAATTTTTGAGCAAAATCATTAGGTACACGCAACAGGTGCTGTTGGGCACAGTTTTATTGAAAACATTATTTTATTTTATTTTAGACTTAACAGATCGAGTCGTTATGAAGTTTTCACAGAATACCTACTCCGGAACTATAGCAAGCAGTGGTCTAACGGCTGATAGCATTGTCCTTAGCACAGGATATGCATCAGGCACTGAATTTATACTCACTGGAGGTATGATTTTCGTTATAACAAACTGCTAGCCAGCTTAATATTGACTTGCAAATTAATCAGACTATGAACTAATCCTCCTCTAATTATTTCAGATTACTACGAACATTTCACGCTAACGCCCAATAACAACATTGTATCATTGTCGCTTTCCAATCCTCTGCCCATTGAAGCAACTGAAAACACATTTATAGTTTTGGAGATAGAAGCCAGGAGAGAAAGAGCTGTATCTGATTGGACAAGTGTAGTCATTGATATTATTAGACAAGAAATTATTTCTCCAGTATTTACGCAAGCGTATTACAGGGGTGCTTATAACCCTGAATCGGGATTGCAGTTTAACCAAGTAATTTCCTTACTGTACGGCTACGACGAAACGGTTTCCTTTTCCTTGGACGGAGGTAATCTTAAAAAAAAAACATTTAACTACAGGTTTAGTTCACATTCAACGTTTTTATTTAATTTAAAATTATATTTCGTTACAGAATTGAGTTCGCTGTTTAACTTGGAACCGAGGGATACAAATTCGCTAAGCATCGTTGCTTCCGCGCCCTTATCTAATGAGATATTACAAGCAAATAACCAGATTCTACTGACTGTCGTCGCTACGAAGCCTGGTGCGTTAGCTGCACGCTCGGCTGTATCTATCGATATTGAAAAAGGTAAACAGCACTCATGGGTACCTGGTCTACTTGATTTACATTGGGTGGCAGGCACTGGTCACCGTGTGCGAATGTCATATTGACCTCATCAAAAACACTGCGTATTGTAACAGTTCCTTCTAATTTCACTAGTTATTGTAATCAATACGGGAAGTACAACAACTAAACGAAGCTCTGGGAATTTCTCGAACGCCCTTTTTCAGTGAGATATTTTTTATTTGTTGGAATGCCGCTAGCGGCACTCTATAAACTTCCTTTAGAAGAATTTCCTTAGGCCTTTCCTTTAGCTCTTTTGGCCTGCAGTGGGACAATATTGGCTAGATTAGATTATATTATGCTTAGTGAAAGGACAATGATTAAAAGTGGTACCAAAAAGTCTCATGCATTAAGATCAAAATTTTATAGTAATTATTATCATAATTTGTTGCGACATTATGCATTTTGTTTTGTATAAAAGAAAACTATAACGGTTGCTTCAAAAACATTATACGAATTAAATTTATTTACTTTTGCTTTTTTTGTTGAATATTAGTAACAATTAAGTAAAACCAAAACACCAAATTGATTCGGTATTGCTAATTGACACAAAATCAATTTTCTTACTAAAGATTTTGATTTATCGATCACATCCCTAAATCCCGGCAGGCACATTTCTGACATTTGATCATGTTAATCCGTATTATCCAAAGAGTATAGTAATAGTATTTTCTTTGCGCTAGCGAATATTAACGTCCATTTGTGTTTTAAGAGTCGAGATTAATTAATTATGGTATTGTGTGTTGAGAAATAGAACTTGTTTGTATTTTTTAAACTTATTTCTGTGTATTTCATTGTGCAAATAATTTGAGGTTATTTTAGATTTTATAAAATTACTTCGAAATACGGGTTTTGTTTACAAAAAGAACTTTTGTAGGAGTTATTATGATAAGTGTAGACTATAAAAAACAAAGTTTGATTTTGATGAAGCATGGTACGGGATTCCATACTTCCATGAGCATTGTCCTTTCGTTAATTTTCTTTCTTCTCTCAATAAAGCGAAAAATTTAAGTAAATTAAATTACACATAACATCACGCCTTGTTTCCCCGCAGGGTTGGGCAGAGGTGTACCTACCTGTAGTAGGTAGGTACACCCACATTTCGCCAGTTATGTTTAAGTCCCAAATTAAATTAATTAAGTAATAATCTAATCAAGCCTATATTGTCCCACTGCAGGCCAAAATACATAAAGGAAAGGCCTACCATTTTTTTAAACGCCTCTTTATGTCTGGTCTGGATCAGTTCATTGTATTTATTCAATCTGGACAGCAGAAAATAGGTAAACAATAAAAAAAAATGTATACAATAAGTACCTACATTATTAACTTCTGAATACCGACAAAAGTATCAGCTTCAAATTTAAATAGCAATCAAAGTTAATTGTCATGCAGACCGGTGCGCCTCGACAGCGCGACGCGACTCTAACAAAACAATTTCTAAGAAAACTTCACGGTAGAAAAATTACTGGTGTCGCGTCGCGCGACAAGTCGCGCTAGTCTCCACGAGCTTATATTCGATTCTTTGATTTAGAGATAAATGCAATATTATTACCACTTTTGGTTACTTTCCTAAATCAATGAAATGTTATATTTCCTTATGGCTCCATCAATCCGTCAGATAGTTAAACATTCACTATCAGGACATGTTATACTATTGCAAGGAATAACTTTTACTCACCCTGAGTATCCTTTTAAAATTGATCCTAATCTGAGTTTTCAGTCGTCAGATTTAGGCAAACCCCACCCACAATTTCTTCATCAGATTTTACTGTTTGAGTCATTATGGGTTAGGCCGCACATGATCATACGAAAATCAAAGGTTCTGAAGATCATATTATTTTTGGTCCATTTTGGAAATCGTAAAATGGATACCTGACCACAGGGCTCGAATCTGAAACTTTTCAAATATATGTTCTGTGTTCTCTCATCATGCTGCACCGTCCCAGCTATCAACTTTTCGCTCTGCATATCAAAAATCCTTGGGGCTGGTACCATTCATACGAGATAAAAGTTTGTTTGAGAGTTCGTCATCACGGCTTGTAATGATATAATAACGAATGGGACAGACCTTGTTGAAGTGAAAACTTCTTTAGCGGCGTTGTGCACGTTTTTTTGTGATGGGTAAAAAATGTTAAACTCGCATCAGGACACGTGACCAGATCGAAAAATCGTAAGACGGAGGGAGAGTAGACCGCCGGCGTGGCGTAGGCGAGGAAGTATCCCCCTCTCTTATTTTTTTTGCAGGAGTATCTTTAACTTTGGATGTAGATATTATGTATGTTACAGATAATCGGATGCATATTTATCTAAAGTTCAGGTGTTATCTTTTATGGAAAGCACTTTTGTATTTGCACGCGATTTCGGGATCGACGAATTTACTGTTCTGATTATTGAAACTGATGTATATTTACTTACGTTCAGGTGTTGGCTAATACGGAATGCACTTTTGTATCAAAGACAAAGTTTTAGGGGTATGAAGAACAGGGTGTAAAGTTCACTCATCCACCATAGAAAATTACAACCGATATAAAGTTACAACCACAGCAAAACACAAAAAAAGCACTTCGATTTCGATGCCCGGCTTGTAACGCAACATCTGGAGTGCACATTTCACGAAACTTATAATAAAACTTTGGCGGAACCCAATTGGGAGCGTCCGTGCTCTTCACCGACCGATGACCGAATCCGCTTCAGTATTAATACGAGATTTTCTGAAAAATTTGCTATCAGTAGATTTTGTATTTGAGATTAAAATAAGATAAGATAATTTTATTTTGCAAATATGGGTATACACTATAATATAGGTTAACAAAAATAATACTCGATCGGCCATATTTTACCACGTAGGCATGCAAAAGATACACAAAAACATACTAACTAGAAAAATATTTTTCATTAAAAAACTCACTTATGTTTATAATAGCCCTTCACCACTAAAAAGCCTAAAGTGTTTTTTTTTTAAATAAAGAAAATGGCAGCTCTTTCCAAATCTTCGGTATTTTACTAAATATGATTGGAGCCATGCAAAAGACACTTTTGCCCCTAAGGTGCTGTCTTGGCTGATTGACAAAGCACGCTATTATCAAGTCTATTTCGTGGAACTACGTCATCAAGACGTTTAAAACGACTTTGGTTTGTCTTCACAAACATAGCTACTTCCAGTATGTACAGACAAGGTAATGTTAATATTTTGTATTTTTTAAAGTACTGTACACAGTAATCCGATGTTTTGAGTTTAAACATCGCTCGAATGCATCTTTTTTGTGCCTTGAAGGCGGTTTCTTTTTCAGAGGATTTTCCCAAAAAATTATCCCATACCGTAAGCGTGACTCTACTATGCCATAATAAGCAGTCAGCAGACCATCCGTGCTTATTATAGGTGATAAAGTGCAAGGGGCGTATGCAGACTTGTAATTGTTTTGCATAAAATATCAATATGTGATTTCCGATTTAGTTTTTTTATCAATTTCGAGTCCCAGGAATTTGATTGCAAGTATAATTGGTTTATGATCCGTGATATGTGATTCTACTACCACAGTTGTGGCCGATGGCTTAGTTTTTAGTAATCAAAGCAATAGGGATGATGCCTGGGTCAAAAAAAGAAATTCTATTTAGTCCGTCAGTCAGATAATAATAAAATATTAGACACGTATTTTTTGCTTTATCATATTAATGAAAAATGACTTAGATACAACGCATTAAAGTTCGGGAGTGGGGGTTGATACGTCACAAGTATGGATAAAATCTACATACAAGTGACGTCATGGCACATTATAACTCAATGTATCGCCGTAATCTTTTGATAACGTAAAAAAAGAAAAAATACGTGTGCGTTATTTTTTCATAATCTACATTACGGACAAAAAACATTTTTTTAGTCATCATCCCTATTTTCATTCCTAGTGGGTAACGCATCCCATGGACTATTACCAACCCACCTTGGTTGGTAATAGTCCATGGGATGCGTTTAAAATAAGGTAGTCTTACGCCCAGTCATTTCTAGCCCCTAATTTTATATCAATATTCAGGTCACCTACCATTGCAATATTTTGCGAGCTTGCTATCTTCTCATAGATACAGTTGAGACTGGTCAAAAAACTATCGTAATGATTTTTTGTGGTATTTGAAGGGGAACGATATATCGCAACTACTGAGAGCTTATTGTCAACTTGACATATTAGACTATTCGCGTAGTTTAAGGTTGGCTCCCATACTGTTACATTTAGGCCAACTTTAGTATAAAGAATAAGTCCATCGTTCTGAATCATTATGGTTCTAGTTGAGTGCAACTGGTAACCGTATAATACTGAGATATTACTCACTCCACACAGCCAGCACTCAGTCAGAACAATAATGTCAAAATTAACATTAATTAGACAGAACAATGCTTGTAGACTATCAATTTTTTTATTTACGTTACGAATATTCATAAGCAGTAGTTGTGTGCTACTTTTAAATGTATATGTATTTCATACGCTCTTGAGGGTCACATGAGAAAGAATTCTCGAGATTAAGGTTGTCAAGGTCGTGATAAATGCTGTCTATATTAGCCATTGGAGATATCAGTTAGTACCAAAAACGAGAATATTGTAAGTTCCGGTGGTGTAGGCTTATGGTACATTTCTTGAAAAAGAAGTACAGTGGAGTGGAGAAGCATGTGTGTGTACGTACGTTATGTTCATTTATGATCTGTAAGTAGGGTTTATTTAAGTGTAAGATGAATGTCTTTGTGTATCGTTAGTCAATATGTGTAATTTAGATACTAATTTAACAAAGTTGGCAAAAAAGAACAATGAAAATAAAAACATCAGTGTAACTAGATTTCGAAGCATTGGTTGAGAAATATGCTTAATTAGTCACATATTCTTGCTAGCGAGATCCAGAAGACACTTCTCTGAAGACACTAATAACTGTTTATCACCCGTCTGCTTGCGAAGGAAGATATTTCCGTTGCTTATCCAACAAAATACTGGATAAATTCTCGTGCCAGGTAGAATAGCTTTTTGGAGCTAGGGGGTTGCTGTTCCGCAACATAAATCGCCTGACGTTGCCCTTTTTTTTTTTTTTTTTTTTGGGTGGGAAATCATCAAATGACGTCTCCCGCTCTGGGTGGAGCGGGAGGGCGTGTCAGACTCTTACTGACTAAAACCCACCCGTGTTCCTTCTCTTGCCTGTGCAATGCCCGGGGGCCACGGTATCCCTTTCGGACTTTCCCGCAACCCCGGCAGGCAATGGTCTCATCGGACCCCTTCACTCGCTGACACTCTTTGAGGCGCGCGTGGAACACAACGCGCCGTCGACCCGGGCCTAGTCCTTACCGGACGGCGAGCTACCCATTGCTCACCGTCCGCAAGCCCGCGCCTATGGTGGCCGGGAATCAGCGATTGATTCCCGACGCCCAGGGCGTCTTCTCCTGCGGCGGCTAGGGGCGTGAGGGCGCGAAATTTGCCTCTCCCTCACGCGTTCCGCCTCCTCCTTTGCGAGCATTACTGCTTCGCAGAAGGAGGTGACGGCCTCCCATGCCCTCTCGCTCCGTACCATGGCCTGGACCAGGGCCGGACGCGAGAGATCCCCGCCACCGATCGCCTCCACGAGGACACGGCGGTGCTCTGCCCAAGCCGGGCATACCTCCACCGTATGCTCCACCGTGTCCTGGATGTCCAAACGTCGGAAATGCTCCACGAAGTTCCACCGACTGTCGAGGACGAGTCCCAGGTACTTCATCGTCGACTCAACGCCGATGTGAACCCCTCCTACCGTTATTTGGGAACCCGACGGTGGCGCGTTCCGAGGACCATGAAAACACATGGCCTCGGACTTGTGCAAGGCCAACTCGAGTTCCAACTGCCGGATTCTGGCCACGATTGTCGCAACCCCGTGTGTCGCTAGTTCGGCCGCCGCCTGGTGCGACCTCCCCTGCGCCAGGACCAACGTGTCGTCAACGTAACAAACGACGCTGACGCCATTGGGGAGGTCTGCGCGCAGCACCCAGTCGTATCCGATGTCCCACAGATGCGGCCCCAGGACCGATCCCTGTGGGACACCGCACGACATCTCTCGCCGGTTCCACTCTCCCTGGTGACTGGGGTAGATGATGGCCCTGTCCGTCAAATAGGCCTCGACCACACGACAGAGGTAGGTCGGCATCCGGTGATACCGGAGTGCCTCCCTGATGCAACTCCAGGGCAGGGTATTGAAGGCGTTGGCGATGTCTAGAGACACCGCCAAGACGACCCCACCCCGAGCCACCGCATCCCCCGTCGTGAGGGCTCGCACGCGCATGATGGCACCCACCGTGGAGCGCCCCCTGCTGAAACCGAACTGGCTCTCCGCCAAATCCGGCCCCACCCGCACCAGCCGCCCGACAAGGCGGTCTGCAATTACTCTTTCAAAGAGCTTGCCCACCTCGTCGAGCAGCACGATGGGCTTCTTGATGAGGACCAGTTTCCCCGTCTTCCAACGAAGTGGGAACTGGCCCCTCTCCATGCATGCGCTTAAGAGCCCCCTTAGTCGAGGCCCGAGAGCCTCTGAGGCCAGGACCCAGGCTTTCCCAGGTAAGCCGTCGGGTCCTGGGGCGGTATTTCTGACATTCAGCCTACGTACCGCCACCCTCATCTCTACCTCGGTCACCTCCGGAGCATCGTCGTCGTCGTCGGCGGTGTGGTCCGCATTGGGCACCGCAGTAGGCGGAGCCATGGGCGGGGAGGCATGTTCCCCTCGTGAAGGGAACAGAGCGCTCACCACATCCCCCACAAGCTGCGGCCGGAGACTCTGCGTAAGCGGGGGAGCCCATGGGCGGAGTTTCTCCCGCACCATTTTGTATGGGCGTCCCCACGGGGCTCTGTTCAGAGTCTCCAGCGACTCCTCGCGGGCCACTGCCCTGGCCCGCAGGATTTCCGCTTGGAGGGCGGTCTTCGCCGCTCTGTACCCCTCGTACAGCTCCACCTGAATGGCTTCCGTATCCGGAGGTCGAATACGGAGCCTGCGGTGCCTGGTGTACCGACGGCGCGCAGCAACGCATGCATTGCGCAGTGTCGTCAGCTGTCGCGACCACCAGTACACCTGGCGCGAAGCACGTCCGGGCTGGACCAGGGGCATTGCCACGTCACATATCTCGGACATGGCCTCCCGGAACCACTCCGCCTCGTCATTGATGTCGGCAGGCCTGTCCGGTGATGACACCCAGGCCTGCACGATTGAGGCTTCCAGGAGGAGCTCCCGGTCCAGCTGCTTCAGCACCCACCGCGGACCACTCGGGGCCTGTCGGACCGGCGCGCTCGAGGTCTGGGCGGAGACGTCAAACCGGATGTACCGGTGATCGGAATACGTCTCCACCCCCTCCATGACGCGCCAGTCAATGACTCGTGGTGACAGAGCGGGGCTGGCGAAAGAGATGTCCACCACTCACCCTGCATCCGCACACACGTGGGGATAGAACCCCGGTTAAGGACGACCAGGCCTGTCTCCAGCGCCCAGTCCTCCACCATCCTGCCCCGTGTGTCCGTATACTGGGAACCCCAAGCCACATTCTTGGCATTGAAGTCCCCGAGGACGAGCACGGGGAGGGAACAGAACCCGACGACGACGACTCTCAACTCCGCAAGGGAGTTGTGGAACTCGGCGAGAGTTCGGTTCGGGGAGAAGTATGCCCCTACCACGACAATCTCCCCGAACCGTGCTGCAACGCAACTCCGTCCTTTTTTTTTTTTTTTTTTTTTTTTTTTTTATCGCTGAGAAATGCGTTACGCATCCCCGGCTCGTGGGGGACGAGTCGGGGTATGTGGGACTCCTGTGTAAAATACAGTATACCCACTAAAACTCAGCGGTGCTCCCGCATCGCCGTGATGGGAGGGCCATGGGAATCCGGCTCAGCCTTTACGTCCACAGCCCTCCCGGCGCATGCCCGCCTAGCTGGCGGGCCCCACAGGCCCCCCACCTGCGTGGTGGGGGGCTACGGGAATGGCCGGGAGCACCTGGCCATTCCCGTCCGGCACTGGTGGAGGCCTGTGCGATGCAGGCGAGGGTGCCCCCGCACCCGTTGCCTGCTGGCCTCCACCTGGGAGGAGGAGTCGGAGATGAGCGTCGAACTGACGTCTCCTTCGACCCCTCCTCCGCCTTCGGAGCGGTGCCGCGTCGGGATCATCTTCCCGCACGCGCTCCGCCGCCTCCTTCTGGGACATGACGTGCTCGCAGAAGGAGGCGACCGCCGCCCAGGACCCCTCGTCCCTCAGCATGGCGCCCACCACGCCGGGGAGCGAGAGGTCCAGCCCGATCGCCGCGACGAGACTGCGGCGCGGCTCGGACCACGACGGGCACACCTCGAGAGTGTGCTGCGCCGTGTCCTCCGCCGCGCCACAGTCGTGGCACGACGGCGTCTCCTCCCGTCCGATCCGATGCAGGTACGATCCGAAACAACCGTGTCCGGACAGCACCTGCACCAGGCGGAACGAGAGGAACCCGTGCGGCCGCTCAAGCCAGTCCCGCAGGACCGGCCCGATCGCGTCGAGGGTTCGGCGGCCGAAGACCGCGGCGGCGAGGTCCGTCGTCCAGTGGACGACGATGGCGTCCCTCGCCTCCCGCCGGACGGCCTCCCGCTGTTCCGGGGCGAAGGGCTGACCCGCCGCCCTCCGCCCCGCCTTCCACTCGTACACTCTGGCGAGCACCCACGCCTCGAGTTCCCAAGGAGGGGTGCCGGCCAGAGCGCACGCCCCGGCGAAGCTCACCGTGCGGTGAGCCCGCGCCACCCGCTGGGCTATCGCCCTTTGAGGTGCCCGCAAGGCCGCGGCGTTCTCTCGTCTGTGGAGAGACTCCTCCCAGATGGGGGCCCCGTAGAGGGCCATGCTCCTCAAGATGCCGGTGTAGAGTTGCCGGCATCGAGCGCTGGGCCCCCCCAAGTTCGGGAGGAGCCACGAGAGAGCGCCCGCGGTCTTCAGCAGGCGCGACGACAGCCCGCTGAAATGCGGGCCGAAGCGCCACCTGCTGTCGAGTACAAGGCCCAGATATTTCATCTGGGCCTTCACCTCAATCCTGACGCCCTCCACGAAGATGTGGGCGCCAGGTGGCGGGGGGCGCTGCCGGGGACCGTGGAAGAAGACGGCCTCGGTCTTCTGCAGCGCCACCGTCAACCCTAGGCGGCGGATCCTCCCTGCGACCAAGGATCCGCCCGCCGAGGCCAAGGAGGCCGCCTCCCTGAAACTCTCCCCCTTGGGCGGTGAGGAGAGTGTCATCCGCGTAGCAGACGACACTCGTGCCTCGGAGGAGAGTTCCCCGCAAGAGCCAATCGTAGCCGACGTTCCAAAGGAGAGGTCCTAAGACTGACCCCTGTGGAACGCCGGCTTCCGCGGCGTACCGCCGGACTCGGCCAGCCCTGTTCACCAGGACGATCGCCCGATCCTCCAGGTAGCTGGCCAGCAGCACGTGCATGTAGCGAGGCACTCCGTGGAATCGGAGCGCCTCTAGGATGGTGGAGTGGGGAACGGAGTTGAAGGCGTTGGCAATGTCGAACGACACTGCCAACAACCCGTCCCCCGCCTCCATCGCATCCTTCGCCTGCCCCTTGAGGCAGGCCAGCGCGTCCACCGTCGAACGCTCAGCCCGAAAGCCGTACTGAGCGTCCGACAAGTCCGGCCCGATGCACCGCAGATGGCTCTTCAGGCGGGCAGCGATTATCCCCTCGAACATCTTACCGACCTCATCGAGCAGAACGATGGGCCGGTATGCCGAGGGGGAGTCTGCCGGGCGGCCCTCCTTGCGAAGGAGGCACAGTTGTCCCTCCTTCCATGGTTTCGGGAACCTTCCAGACGCAAAGCATGCGCTGAAGAGGTCCCGAAACCGCTCCTCCATTTGGGTGGCGGCGATCGCCACCACTCTCGCCGAGACACCGTCGGGGCCCGGAGCCGTCTTCTTGGCGCGGATACGGAGAATAGCCGCGCCAAGTTCCGACTCCGTGACGGGAGGGGTCTCCTCTTCATCATCAGCTGGCGGGGCTGGTGGGGCCATCGCTGGTGGGGTGAAGTCGTCCCTGCACGGGAACAGGGACTGAACCACCCCATCCAGAAAGGAGGGCTCCAGGGTCTCGGCCACCGGGGGACCAAAGGGGCGCAGCTTGTTCCGCGCCGCCTTATACGGTCTCCCGTAGGGGTCCGCGTCGAGACCCTCCAGCATTTCTGCTCTCGCAGAGTCTCTGGCGGCGGCGATGGCCCGATCGAGGACCAGTTTTGCCGCCAGGTACACCTCGTAGAGGTGGTCCCCGACGGCCTGGTCCCGTCGACGCCGCCGCCGACTCCGCGTGTAAGCCCTCCTTGCCTCCACACAGGCTGCTCGAAGCCCCGCCAGCTCCGCCGACCACCAGTACACGGCCCGTTTGGGTGGTGGTCGGCCAGACCGAGGCATGCTCGAGTTGCATACCTCGGTCAGAGACTCCCTCAGCTGCCCCGCCACGGTGTCCACATCCGGCAGCCGGCTGGCGGAAGGCGGCGAAAGCCAGTCCTGGACGAACGCCGCCTCCCGCGCTGCCTCCCTGTCCAGGCGGGCGAGGGCCCACCGTGGGAACGGTGATCGCCCCGGCAGAGTCCGCGTCTCTCCGGGGCGACTGGTGGAGATGTCGAACCGCACGTAGCGATGGTCCGACATAGTCTCCACCAGGTCCACCCGCCAGTTCAGCACGCGCGCGGCTAACGCAGGGGTGGCGAAAGTGACGTCCACCACTGAGCCACCCTGCCGCCGCACGCATGTCTGGACGCTGCCTCTGTTCAAGAGGCAGAGTCCAGAGGAGGCAGCCCACAGCTCGACAGCCCGCCCGCGGGCGTCGGTGGCCGGGTTGCCCCAGGTCACCGACTTGGCGTTCAGGTCTCCCAGCACGGAGACCTGACGCGGCGCCGCCCTGCCGACCACGGCGGCCAGGACTCCGAGATAGTTCTCGAAGTCCTGGAGAGGGCGGTTTGGGGAGAAATACACGCCCACAAGGGCGAGTTCTCCCCACGCGGCGGCCACGTATCCCGGTCCCCTCTCTAATAGCGAGAGGGGAGGGGAGTCTGTGGAAGACCGCGCCGCTAGTGCCACCAAGCCGTCCTCGTCACCCAGCCAGCTGCCGGGGACGAAGTAGGGCTCGGCGACCACCGCTACGTTCACCAACCACTCGGCCATGACCTGCACCACCAGGTCCTGGGCCGCTCTGCAGTGGTTGGCGTTCGTCTGGAGGATGCGGAGGTCGGAAATTATTATTCCGACATCGCACCCTCCTCAGCCGCCGCCGCCGCCGCTGGAGCTACAGCGGCGACGACGGCGGCGGCGGTGGTGGCAACAGGGCGAACCTGCGCCGGCACCACGCCCTTCTTGACGGGGGGCTTACAGCTCCTGCCCGTCATCCGGTGGCCCGCGGGGCGGCCACTGGCGGCACACGCCGCGCAGTGTGGCGCGGTGGCGGTGCACGCGGCCCACCCGTGTCCCTCCTTCCCGCATTGGAAGCACGTATCCCTCCAATCGGACTTGGAGGGACACGTGGCTCGGGTGTGGCCGAACGCGCAGCACTTGAAGCACCGCGCAGGCTGTGCCTCAAGCGGCCGGACCACCGCCGAGCTGAAGCCGATCAGCAACCGTCCTTTGGTCGCCGCAAGGACGGCCCCGGCCGCGGCGACCGGGCCTGACGACTCCAGCCTTCACCGCGCCGGCGTCGCAGCCTCCAGCTGCTGCGACGGCCGCGACCACATCCTCTTTGGCGACCGAGTCATCAAGATCGGCCACCTCCAAGGCTGCGGTCTTTTCTGGCCTGGCGACCTTGGCCACATCCGCGACGACCTCCCGCAGCTTCGCTGCGAAGAGGTCCGCGTTCGTGCCGCGCTGCTCTCCCGAAAACTCGAAAATTCGAGCTCCCGTGAGAGTTCGGCGGCACGTGATTTTGCTGATCCCCAGCTGGGAGGGATCAGCATTCGTACGAGCCCGTCTCAGTACGGACTCGTACGTCTCGCCCCGCTCCGCGGCCTCCGGGGTGATGGTCACCACGACGGCCGCGGTTTTGGGAGGAACCAGCTTCCTCCCACCAGCTGGAGCCCGTTTGGCTGCAGGAGCAGCCGCAGCGGGCTTGGGGTCCGGCTTCTTGGCCTTCTTCCCCCTCTTGCCCACTTCCGTCCACGACAGGTTGGACGCGGTGGTGGAGGGAAGAAGGGCGTCTTCCTCCTGGATCTGGGCTGGGGCCGGGGCTGCTGGAGCGGCAGAGGACCCTGACGCTCGCACCGCGCTCGTGGTGGGGGTCTGAGGAGACGCCGTGGTCCCCTTGCCCTTGCCCTTGCCCTTTCCCTTTGAGGGCTGCCCTTCCAATACAGGGCCTGCTTGAGGCGCAGGTTCCGGCTCCCCCGGTTGGCGACTCTTGTCCGCCACTAGCGGTGGGCGGAGCCGCTTTTCCGGCAGGAGCCGGTCCTCGATGCCTGCGAAGCAGGCCCTAATGAACGCCCTCTCCTCCATCACTACCTGCCTCAAGGCTGCCTCGAGGCTGGCAGGGGTGGAGGGGGAGGGGGAGGAGGAGGAGGAGGAGGAGGGGCCCCCTGTCACCGGAGCCGGGGCAGGCAGGGCCGTGGCTTCAGCCAGCTTCTGGTGAAGCTGGCTGACCTCCGCCTGCAGGCGATCCACCTTCGCCTGCAGCTGCCGCGTCTCCTCCGTGGCCGTCCGCTTGACCAGCTCCAGGACAATGCCGTGCATGCTGGCGGCACGGCATTTGAGGGCCTTCTGAAAGGTCCCCTTCAGGTTGGAGGATTTTGAGGCGACCTCCAGGACCTCCTGCCTGTCCTCCTCCGCCATGCGCGCCAGCTCTGCCAGGGAGTGGTCGGCATACAGCACATGGGATGCACCGTAGCCAGCCCTCGACCTGGCAGCTTGCTGCTCCTTGGCGCTAACCCTCTCCTCCAAGTCCGCTTGGAGCTGCGCCCGTTTCGCCAAATTAAGTTGGCGCTCGGCGTCCACTAAGCCCACGTCATGGGTACAGGCCGTCGGAGAAGAAGTCGGAGCCTTTTTGGACTTCGACTTCTTCTTCGCCTTGCTGCGGCTGCGGCTTGCGGTGGACTCCGAGGAGCCCTCGGACCGCTTCCGCTTGAAGCGGTCGCCGCTTTCCGCAGCCGACGTGTCCATGTTGGACTCTGTGTCCGAGTCCGAAGACTCGTCCGGCCTGCGGAACAATATGGCCGCGGATCGTGGGCGGTCTGCTCCTCTCGGCGTCAAAACGCCGCCAGCGTTGGGGTGGCCCTGAGAAGGGCCGTTGGTGGGGCCCTGAGAAGGGCCGTTGGGGTGGCCCTGAGAAGGGCCGTTGGGGTGGCCCTGAGAAGGGCCGTTGGGGTGGCCCTGAGAAGGGCCGTTTGGGTCGCCCTGGGGAGAGCGACTCGGCACAAAACGGCCGGACGCATCGCGTGCCGGCTTTCCTGACATACTCGCAAATGTCCGCATAAAATTAAAAATCACGATTTAAAAGTCACAGTGCACTTTAGCCGCCGGTCTGCCACTCCGTTACGGTGGTCAGACACGGCGTTGCCCGGGGGATACTGCGTGGAAGTATGCACTGTGGGGGATCCTCCTATTACGCAACTCCGTCCTCTCTTAACAGCCTCGAGGGACGGGGTACCGGCGGCGGCCGACGAAATTAGGGCCACTGAGCCGCTCGGGACAAAGTACTGCTCAGCGACCACGGCGATGTTAATCGACCACTGCGCCATGCTCTGGAGCAACAAATGCTGAGCTGCGGCGCAGTGGTTGATGTTCGCCTGGAGGAGGCGAAATGGGGCCATTATTGGCACTCCATTGCAGCATTAGACGGTTGTGGAGGCGGCAACGGCGGCGGTGGCGGCGGTTGCGGCTGTGACGGCGGTGGCAGATGGCTTGCCTCTAGCCTTGGTGGGTGGAGCGCAGGCCTTGCTCCCAATCCGGTGGCCGGCTGGCTTACCTGCCGCTGCATAGACGACGCAATGCGGCGTGGCTTTGCACGAGCCGGCCTTGTGACCAGGCTGACCACAGCGGTAGCAGTGACTGCTGCGGTCCACCTCCGAGGTGCATTTAGCTCCCACGTGGTTGCCCACATGACAGCGGAAGCACCTCAGAGGTCTGGGTTCCAGCAATTTGACCTGCGCGGAAACCCAGCCCACCAATAATCTTTGGCCCTCCCCGGCTATCTTCTTGGCCGCCGACACGGGGCAGCTCACCGTTATGGCTCGCAACCCCGTGAAGTCAGGTCGGAGGGTGCCTTATTTTTTTTTCTGTTCCGGGGTGGAAAATCCTAATGGATGTCCTCCGCCCTGGGGCGGGCGGAGGGGTCTGTCAGACTCTTACTGACTAAAAACCACCCCGGTGTTCCGACTCACACCTACACCGGGGGTCGCGGGAACGAAAGAATCTTCCGCAACCCCCGGCCGGTGCCGGCCCGCCACTGCGGGCCTCCTCGCGGGTCAGGGGGGGGAGTGAGGTGTTTGACTCCCCCCACGACGTCTCAGAGGGGCGCGCGTGGAACACTACGCGCCGCCACCTCGGGTCCTGATGTGTGGGGAGCGACGGACGTCCCCGTGTCCGTCACCCCTGGACCCATTTAGGGGGGCTGGAAGAGGGCGTTGTCCGCCCTCCGCCGACGCCCGGTGCGCCTGCTGCGGGCCGGGTGAGTGGACGAGATCTCCCTCTCCCTTTCCGCAGCCTCCTTCCGCGAGACGACCGTCTCGCAGAAGGCGACCACCGCGTCCCAGGACTCGGCGCCGCCGACCATAGCGTTCACTACGGCCGGCAGCGACAAGTCACTGCCTACTCCTGAGATGAGGGCACGGCGCGGCTCCTCCCAAGCGGCACACTCTGCCAGCGTGTGCCGCGCCGTGTCCTCCCGGCAGTCGACGCAGTGGTGACACCGGGCGTCCGGCTCCCTGTTTATGCGACACAGGTACTTCCCGAAGCAACCGTGCCCCGAGAGCACCTGCGTCACCCAAAACGACAGGGAGCCGTGCGTCCTCCCGAGCCAGCGCTCGAGCACCGGCCGGACCGAGGTCGGAGGGCGCCTGCCCTAACCTGCTCGGCAGAGCACCCCCCAGCCCTAACAACAGCGGCCACCACCTGTCCCTCCGTCACTGAGTCGTCCAGGCCCAGAATACGCATGTCTGCGCATTTGGTGGGCCTGGACACTCGGGCCTCGTCCGCATTTAGGGACGCCCTAAGCCTTTCGGCCAGAGCGTCAGCGGCTGGGCCGCTTGCCGCACCGGGGACCTCCAGCATCCAGGCCCCAGTGGCGGTGACCCTCACCTGGATGCCATCAGCGGCACCAATCTCCTTTAGGTCCACCGCCGCCCCCACCTTGGCGAGCACGTCACGGTAGGACACGCCCTTCTTCTCCGCCTCTGGCTGTAGTCTAATCACTACAGCTGCGGACTTCGGGGCGCGGAGCCTAGCCGCGACGCTTCGCTCCTTGCGCCGCTGCCTCCTCTCTTTTTTCTTGGCCGCCCTTTTTGCCTTACCCGCCTTTTCCTTTTCCCCGGCGACTTGCCATTCGGCGCCAGCCGGAGTAGAGTTAGGAGGAGGCGGGGGCGGCTGTTTCGCCGCCTGGGCCGGGGCCTTCGCCGCCTGGGCCGGGGCCTTCGCCACCTGGGCCGGGGCCTTTGCCGCCTGGGCCAGTGCTTTCGCCGCCTGGGCAGGTGCCTTCGCTGGGGCAGCTACGGTGCCAGCATATATTGCCTGCTCGCCGCTAGAGGAGGGCGCAGGACGATGGCTTCTAGCGTGGAAAAACGAGACTGCATAGAAGCCATCTCCTGCCTCACTAGGGTCAGAACCCGGTCCTCCGCAGGCACGGGCCGTCCCTGCCCTTGCTGCTCCCTCCCCTGCGGCACCTCACGGGGGCCGGCACCTCGGAGCCTGGCCAGGTCCGCTCGGAGCTCCTCATTCTCCTTTCGGAGAAGCTCCATGGCGGCTGTCAAGCGGGCGACCTCCGCCCGCATCTCGGACATGCCGTCCGATGGGGGCCTGAAGTGATAGGCCTCCGCTGCCGCCAAAATAGAGGCCATGGCCGCGGGCATGGCCTTGTCTTTAGAGGACTGTGTCCTCTTCAAGACCAAAACCTTAATTGCGGCTGCCACGGCCTCCGCAAACCTGGCCGCTCGCTCCGAATTGGAGCCGCCAGCGGCATGCGGCTCACCACCTGCCGACTCTGTAGGGGCCGCCCCAGTGCTGACCCCTACAGGGTATTCTTCCTCCGTAGAGGGCCTCTCCACCTCATCTGGGCTGGCCGGACTCGGCTCGCCTGCCTCCTTGGTGGTGAGTCCTCTACCCACACCTTTTCCTCGGGCCGCACCCCGCCGACTGGAGTGGATCTTCCTCCTGCCTTGGCCCGAGACCCCCTCGTCAGCGGACGACCCCTGGCCATCCCCCGGTTTGGAGCGCTTCCGGAGGAACTTTTGGTTCCTCACGGTCGCGCCCACCACCACTTCGCGCTCCGAGCTCTGACCAGAGCTCATTACGCCAGACGCAGCGTCGGATTCCGACTCCGCATCACTCCTCTCTTTTTGGTTGGTTTTTTGTTTTAAATTTTTCATATCTGTTCCCACGAGTATATTTCATTCTATCGTCTCAAAAAATAGTGGTTCGCACTAGCGGTTAATTATCAAATAGCTACCCATTAATCAAGCTTACAACCTCCGTCACGGTGCGCCGCCGCATTGAGGTTTGGGGTATTTTTTTATAGAGGATTTCTTCCTCGCGGTCCGGGCGGTTAAGCCAGGACCCTCGACCCCCGTCAAGTGCCAGAGACATGACCTTGACACTCTTCGGGGCTACGAGACCAGCGGTGGCAGAAGGCTTCCTCCTGCCTGCCCGACGGCAGTGTTAGTGCACGCCGGGCCCGTACTCGAACGCTGCCCAACGTGTGCTCTCTCCGAGTACACGTTAGAGCGTTCCTCCGACAGGATATTGGCATACAGACAACGGACCCCTTAGGCACATAGTACCTAATGGGGAGACATTGCCCGCATCCCAGGGTGCACTGTCCTGAAGACTGGCCTTCCCCCCGGACGCATCCGAAGGGAATTCCAGCCCACAGGCACACGGGGAGGCTTCCTGTCCAAGCACCCCGCCTGACGTTGCCCTGGTATGCCAATCAAAATTCAGTATTTAATTTTTCCTCTTTTGTCTTGCTGTTGTTGTTGAAGGAACGGACAGCTGACAGTATATTTTGCTTTGTGCGCAGTGTAGTAAATTCCGCGATAGTTGGTCGAACGGAGGTGTCAGTCCCATTTGAAGTCGATTTCCCAGGAAGTCGATATACGTCACGGAGTTCGGCCTCGGGTATGTTCACTTCTACCGTTTTACTTACAATGCAGACAGTTTTTATTAGGTCCGTCGTATTCTCATTATTTGTCAGTGAAATGTTTCTTAATTCAATCCCTGACGCCCGTGACTTGTATTGGGGATTAATAATTTTCTTTTCAAGGTTTTCTATATAGTCTCGCTGTTCTTGATGGTCTTTCTTAAGTTCTTCTACCTCCTTCCTCAGTTCTTCAAATCCCTGGTTCATGAAAGACATCAACCGCTCGATCTCTGCACTATTTTTACAGATAACAGCATTGGACTCTTGGATTTTTTTAATTTGGGCATTGTTTTCACTAATTTCCGTGACAAATTTCGACATAAAAGTAGTTGGTTCTTCTAACATTTTTGAAAAGCGAGTATGTTGATCTTTTTCCATCTAGCGAGTAAATCTTCTTGCACTTCATGTTGGCCTCTAGGCGATGGTTCCTGTCTCGGCTGGCGTCTACGAGTTGTAACGTTGTCACATATCTCAAACGCTGTATTGATTTGATATCAAGCTCAGACTAGGTCCGGGTCAGACTAGTGTTAACAGACTATAATTTAGAATAATTTCATGCAGGTACCTATGGAAGCAAATTATTATGCTTAGTATTGTCCCACTGCAGGCCTTTTGCCCAGCAGTGTGACAGTATGGGCTAGTTAGATAAGATTGTGCTTTGTGAAATTTGGAATACTTTTCTTTCTACTCTCCACATAGCGAAAAATTTACTTTAAGTCAAATGCATCCAAATATCCAATCTTTAGGGCACAACTTTATATAAAATATATTTATATTTTATTTCAGATTTAATCGTTATGAGGTTCTCGCAGAATACCTACACCGGAACCATAGGAAGCAGTGGTCTAACAGCTGAAAGCATTGTCCTTAGCACAGGATATGCATCAGGCACTGAATTTATACTCACTGGAGGTATGATTTTCGTTATAACAAACTGCTAGCTAGCTTAATATTGACTTGCAAATTAATAAGACTATGAACTAATGCTCCTTTAATTATTTTAGACTACTACGAACATTTCACGCTAACGCCCAACAACAACATTGTATCATTGTCACTTTCCAATCCTCTGCCCATTGAAGCAACTGAAAACACATTTATAGTGTTGGAGGTAGAAGCCAGAAGATTAGGAGCTGTATCTGATTGGACAAGTGTAGTCATTGATATTATTAGACAAGAAGTTATTTCTCCAGTATTTACGCAAGCGTATTACAGGGGTGCTTATAACGCTGACTCGGGATTTCAGTTTAACCAAGTAATTTCCTTACTGTACGGCTACGACGAAACGGTCTCCTTTTCCTTGGACGGAGGTAATCTTCAAAAAAAATATTTAACAACAGGTTTAGATCACATTCAACGTTCTTATTTTATTCAAAATTATATTTTGTTACAGAATTTAGTTCACTGTTTCACTTGGAACCGAGGGATACAAATTCGCTAAGCATCGTTGCTTCCGCGCCCTTATCTAATGAGATATTACAAGCAAATAACCAGATTCTACTGACTGTCGTCGCTACGAAGCCTGGTGCGTTAGCTGCACGCTCGGCTGTATCTATCGATATCGAAAAAGGTAAACGGCATTCCTGAGTCACATATCTAAACGATTTAGTACTTGATTAACATAAGGAGGCAGGCACTGGTTACTGTGTGTCAATGTCATAGGGACCTCATTTTTAGGGGATTGAATTCCAACAAATTAAACTAAACTCGATGAAAAAGACATTGCAGGCATCTCCGGAGCTTCATTCAGTGGTGGTGCTTCACAGATTGTTTGAATATACAAGCCTTTGTTTTATACATTACTATCGACCCGTCCCTGCTTGGCACCATTAATACGATTTGAAAAACATGGACATCTGTTTATTAAATGTTATTTGAATTAAATTCTCTAAATGATGGTGTTATCCGCACTAAGGTCCCCTGCGGAGTTAAGAACAATATCTTTTATTTTATTTTATTTATTGAGGGGTAATAAGCAACTACAATATATATAATACATACGGCTAACAAAACTTAAAGTAGTAATGTTGCAGTCCACTGCATTATCCGCAGATAGACAATTTAAAGATCAGTGGTTGCCACTAGACGAGCATTACCAAAATTATCAAATATTTTGAGATAAATCAATTAGTTACTAAAAGATAGTTAGAGCTGCAAAACCAAATCAGATCATATACAATTTCATTTACTTAAATAATGCAGTAAATAAATAAAGAATAATAAGATTACAATTAAGATATTTTTTTTATAATATTTGATTTAAATTTATTTTTCGAGCATGCATATATATCAATATCAATAAAATTTGAATAAGAGGATTCCAACATTCTATGAATAGGGCAGCGTAAACCAGAGTTCGTACGACAATAATTTAGCGCGAACAGAGTACGTGCACGAACCTGACGCGCATGAACTGTTCGGAGGACAGAATAACACAGCTTACTCGTTAGATCAATGGCATCAAAATTATTGTGAACACGAATATCATGAAGCACGTTGGCCTCCAGGTATTTGTACCGGTTCTCCAAGCTGATAAGCTTGTACTTATCAAGTAGTTGGGAGTATGACAAATAAGTCTTAGTCCCATAAATTCTGTAATACATAGCACGGAGGTACTTGCGCTGGACTCTTTATATTCCAACTACGTACTTTTGGTAGAAGGGGTTCCAAATCGAGACCGCATATTCTAACTGAGAGCGAATGAGCGTCTTATACAGATAGAGATAGGTTGAGGTACGCTTAAATTCTGTTGAAGCTCTCATCACAAATCCATACATTTTAAAAGCTCTATTGACTATGGCTTCAGTATGCTGGTTCAAGGTCAGTTTGCCATCAAAGAGAACACCTAGATCCTTCACTATGGAAATATTATTTAAGGGGATACAGTTAAGGTTATAATTGAAATTGAGGATGAAGTTATTCTTAGTAAAGTGTATATAGTTACACTTGGGGATACTTAGATGCAGCTTATTGTCTATACAGTACGCAGTTAGTCTATCCAGATCCTCCTGAAATGACTGGCAGTCGTCAATAGTACGTTTCGCATGAAACGCCTTCAAGTCATCAGCGTACATCAAGAATTGAGACTTTTTAAAACATTTCTTAATATCGTTGATATAAATAATGAATAACAGCGGTCCCAGAATAGAGCCCTGTATAACTCCGGAAATAATACTAACAGAGACAGACTGATGACCATTAACCACAACCCTTTGTTTCCGGTTTTCGAGGTACGACACAAACCAACGCAATAAATCTCCGCGTATTCCACTGTAGGCAATTTTATTCAGAAGAATTTCATGATCGACTTTGTCAAAAGCTTTTTTGAAATCAGTGTAGATCGCATCTATTTGCATTCGCCTATCAATACTTTCAGAAATGTAATTAGCAAATATGAGCAGGTTAGATGTCGTGGATCGACGCTTAACAAACCCATGTTGTTCAGGAACTATAATATTATGCAGAAGGGGGTAAATCTCGTTGTGAACAAGTCTTTCAAAGAGCTTTGACAAGGTCGGTAGAATCGAGATGGGTCTATATTGTTCGACGTCATGCTTTGAGCCACCTTTATGCACTGGGGTAATGTTAGCTCGCTTCCACACCACCGGGAACACACCTTCATGCAAACATCTATTAAAGAGGATATAGATGGGCTCACAAATATTATCAGGCGTAGCCTTATAAAAAAGGCCGCTGGAAGACCATCAGGTCCTGCCCCCTTAGAGGGGTTCAACCGTTTCAATTCGCTGAATATTTTTGATTTCTCGATATGCAAACTAATAACTAAACTACCATTCTCTGCCTCTGCGCACTGCTGCGGCGGATCCCACGTAGTGAGCGTTGGTGATACGGGCTCAAATACGGACAAGAAAAAGTCCGAAAACATATTGCCGACAACATCAGGATCACTAGATTTGACATTCTGGTACTGCATCATGGACGGAATGCCTGACTTTTACGGTTAGAAATGTAGGACCAAAAATGCTTTATGTTACTAGAGAGACTATCTTCAACCGAGTTAATATAACTGGAGTAACAGGTTTTACACATATGTTTGAATATAAACCTACATTCGGAGAAGTTATTATAGTCTTTGACGTTGCTGTATTTTTTCCACTTTATCCAAAGCATCTCGCATATCGCAGTGACACAGACGGACACGAAAAGCGGCTTTAATTAAATTATGTATAGATACAGCCACTGTTCAACAGTGGACCAGATCTTGTTTTGTTTGGAAAAAGTATCAAATCAAATCAAATAATTTATTTTTTGCAGAAAACACTGTTACAATGGTGTTATAAAATGTACATGTTTCAAGTGATTCTACCGTAAGGCATGCAAAATGTATACATCATAAAAATAAAAAAAAACAAACATAAAATACTCTAAGATATTAATATCTTCTATTTTATATATTCTATTAAATAATTAATTAATATGTATGACATTGCATTAGTTTAAACTAATACATGCAAAATAATTGTTATTACTTGATGTTACTGTGAGGTCTTAAGTTTGGAAAAATTATCGTTTAAGAAGTCGTTCAAGTTATAGTAACATTTATTAACTAAAAGGCTCCTTAGGCTTTTCTTAAATAAGGCAGTATCCATTGCCCTTATTTATGGCGGTATATGTTCGGCGGACATACATAGAGGCGAAATGCGTCACGTTGTTGCCTATTATTCACTTCTGAGGCTAATCTAAATTATTTTTTATTGGTCTTAACAAATACTGAGACCTCATAGATAAATAGGCTTGGGAGAGTTAAAATTTTGTACTCCTGGAGAAACGGTTTACAGGTTTCGATCATTTGAAGCCCAAACATAGCCCTTTTTTTTGGTTTGGAAATCATCAAATGACTCCTCCCGCTCTGGGTGGAGCGGGAGGGCGTGTCAGACTCTTACTGACTAAAACCCACCCGTGTTCCTTCTCTTGCCTGTGCAATGCCAGGGGGCCACGGTATCCCTTTCGGACTTTCCCGCAACCCCGGCAGGCAATGGTCTCATCGGACCTCTTCATTCGCTGACATCTCTTTGAGGCGCGCGTGGAACTCAACGCGCCGTCGACCCGGGCTTGGTCCTTACCGGACGGCGAGCTACCCATTGCTCACCGTCCGCAAGCCCGTGCCTACGGTGGCCGGGAATCGGCAATCGATTCCCGACGCCCAGGGCGTCTCCTCCTGCGGCGGCTAGGGGCGTGAGGGCGCGAAATTTGCCTCTCCCTCACGCGCTCCACCTCCTCCTTCGCGAGCATTACTGCTTCGCAGAAGGAGCTGACGGCCTCCCTTGCCCTCTCGCTCCGTACCATGGCTTGGACCAGGGCCGGACGCGAGAGATCCCCGCCACCGATCGCCTCCACGAGGACACGGCGGTGCTCTGCCCAAGCCGGGCATACCTCCACCGTATGCTCCACCGTGTCCTCCAGGCGATCCACGCAGTGATGACACCCGGGCGTTTCCTCCCGCCTTATCCGAAACAGGTACCTCCCGAAACAGCCGTGTCCGGTGAGGACCTGCGTCAGGCGGAAGGTGAGGACGCCGTGGCGCCTCTCAAGCTACTCCTCAAAGAGGGAACTTATCGCCGCAATAGTGGCGTGCCCAAACATAGCCCTTATGCACCGTTTTTATGCTTTAAAAATTAAGTCAATATCAGTCGAATTTCCCCAAAAAAATACACCACACCTCAGACCTGAAGCAGCTAAACCAAGCTGGGATTTCCATTTTAATTTGTTATTCACAGTATGACTAAGAAATTTTGTTGCTTGCACTTCAGATAAAGGTTCACCCTTCTAGTTAATCTGAGGCATAATTGCATTCATACTCTGATTAACTTGATTAGCCAAGGCGTTTGACACAATATCGATAGATCTACTCCTGTCCAAACTAGAGGGTATAGGAATACGAGGAAACATATTTTATGCCAAAACCTGGGAACCCGTGTATCATCTTGCCGAAAATAGTCTACTTACAGTCTCCGAGACTCTTAGTATAAATTTACTTACATTTAACGTAAAAAAACTAAGCTGATCACTTTCTTCAAAGCCACAGCTTCCATTCCTCCTCGCCAATTGACACTCAAATTCCACACATGCCGCAACGATCACAATTCAACACTCACAAACTGTATCTGTACTCCTATAGACCGCATTACTTCCCTTAGATATCTAGGTATTACAATAGACGAAAATTTATCATTTCAACCTCACATACACTTGCTAGTGGGCCGCGTCAGAAAACTAATCTACGTCATAAAAAAATTACGAGACTGCACACCTATTCATATTCTCCGAACAATATACCTAGGTCTCTGTCAGTCAGTACCCCAGTATGGAATCTCCGCCTGGGGCGGAGCTGAGAAAAGCATATTTATTGAAATAGAAAGAGCTCAAAGAGCTGTAATTAAAGTGATGCTTAGAAAGCCTTTTAGGTTCCCGACAGATCTGCTATACAACAAATTTCCGGTTCTTTGAGTACGTCAATTATACATACTAAGTACCGCGTTGCATGCGCACAAATCTATAAAACAGACCTGACTACCAAAGCCTGCTCTCAAAACGTATCTTACACGTCCCTCTTCCTAAAGTAGTCTTTTGGCCCGACGGTGCCTCTCTTACTCACACACTCATATCTATAATAAAATAAGCAAGCGCTGTAATACTAAAGGTCTTAACAAAGAAGAAGAAGAAGTATTTTATTCCTCTTACCTTTATTTTACTTTAAACTTATTTAATTAACTATTCTGTCCATTTTCAAACACCCTGAAATAAAATTTAAGCTAACGCAAACATGTTTCGAATTAATATTTAAGATCATGCAACTCAGGCCCCCAAGATACAGGCGCTGCCTAGTTTGGGGACCACTGTTTTAATACTATGTTAAATATTCTAGTTACAGTAAGCATACAATATCATTACTTTCTGAATTTTATTTTGTAACAATGGACCAATAAATTATTCTTATTAGTCTTATTAGATTTTTTTTTTTTTTTAATGCAATTATTGCCTTCAGATTATTGCTGTCTAGCCATTGAATGATTGCGTTTAGGCTACTGGTTATATCATGCTCATAAGATATTCTGTCATTACACTTAATTGCAACAGTTCTGTCGTCAGCAAAGAGTGTCATTGGGTTTGAGTTCGCATTTGGAAGGTCATTAATGTAAATTATAATGAGTAGTGAACTTTACGTCCCTTTGATAGGTACGTCTCCTCCATCTTAGTGCTTATATTAAGTTTATTGATTATACTGAGTGCGGTTTTTGAGGTAAGTTTCGATTAATTTTAAGACGTTGCCTCAGCCATAAGTCTCAAGCTTATATAATAGTAGCTCATACACACGCTTTGGTACATGAAAAGGACGTAGGCCACCCATATTTCGTCACAGATGAAAAATAAATCATAGCTCGCAGGAGGTTCTGTAGGGTCCAGCGCTATTGAAACATCATTATATTTTGTTTTAGACTTAACCGATCGAGTCATTATGAGGTTCTCGCAGAATACCTACACCGGAACCATAGGAAGCAGTGGTCTAACGGCTGATAGCATTATCCTTAGCACAGGATATGCATCAGGCACTGAATTTATACTCACTGGAGGTATGATTTTCGTTATAACAAACTGCTAGCCAGCTTAATATTGACTTGCAAATGAATAAGACTATGAACTAATCCTCCTCTAATTATTTCAGATTACTACGAACATTTCACGCTAACGCCCAATAACAACATTGTATCATTGTCGCTTTCCAATCCTCTGCCCATTGAAGCAACTGAAAACACATTTATAGTGTTGGAGGTAGAAGCCAGAAGAGTAGGAGCTGTATCTGATTGGACAAGTGTAGTCATTGATATTATTAGACAAGAAATTATTTCTCCAGTATTTACGCAAGCGTATTACAGGGGTGCTTATAACGCTGAATCGGGATTGCAGTTTAACCAAGTAATTTCCTTACTGTATGGCTACGACGAAACGGTTTCCTTTTCCTTGGACGGAGGTGATCTTTAAAGAAATTATTTAACAACAGGTTTAGTTCACATTCAACGTTCTTATTTTATTCAAAATTACAGAATTTAGTTCGCTGTTTAACTTGGAACCGAGGGACACAAATTCGCTAAGCATTGACGCTTCCGCGCCCTTATCAAATGAGATGTTACAAGCAAATAACCAGATTCTACTGACTGTCGTCGCTACGAAGCCTGGTGCGTTAGCTGCACGCTCGGCTGTATCTATCGATATTGAAAAAGGTAAACGACACTCCTGAGTCACATATCTAAACGATTTAGTACTTGATTAACATAGGGAGGCAGGCACTGGTTGTCGTGTGTCAAAATCATAGGAACCTCATTTTTAGGTGATTCCAACAAATTAAAGTAAACATACTGAAAAAGACATTGCAGACATCTCCGTAGCTTCATTCAGTGGTGGGGCTTCACAGATTGTTTGAATATATAAGCCATTGTTTTATTCAACACTATCAACCAGCCCCTGCTTCTCATCGTTTTCGAATTGAAAACCATGGATATGTCTTTATTATATGTTAGTTGAATTAAATTCTCTAAACGATGATGTTAACCGCACTAAGTTAAGAGTTAAGAAGAATATCGCATTGACACAGACGGACACGAAAAGTGGCTTTAATTAAATTATGTATAAATACAGCCAATGTTCAACAGTGGATCAGAACTTGTTTTTTTTGGAAAGAGTAGCACACACGCTTTGATACATGAAAATTACGTAATCCACCCATATTTCGTCACAGACGAAAAAGAAATCATAGCTCGCAGGAGGTTCTGTAGGGTCCAGCGCTATTAAAGATTGATAGTTTTATAATCTCCCAAAGCAACTTGGGAGATTATAAAAACTATCAGTTACAAAAATACCGCACCCATAAGTAGGTCAGTAGAACTTCTTTATATGTGCAGCGATCCAAAGTCCTCTGTCAATGCTATAAACGAGTATTTTGCAAACGTTGGAGCGGCGCTTGCTGGACGGGTTGCGCAGGGTCAGTGTGTGACTCGCCCAAATTTTGAATTTGACAGTATAATAAATTCTCAAGGTAACTCATTCGTATTACTTGAAACGAATTTCTCAGAAATTGAAAATATAATTATAGATTTAAAACAAAATTGTGCAGTGGGTCAGGATGGAATACCAGTCTCAGTTATCAAGTCTGCCAGATATGTACTATCAGTTAGTAGTTAGTATTGTTCCATCAATAACGCATATCTGCAATGTATGTATCATAAAAGGTATTTTCCCCGACACTTTTAAGAAGGCATTAGACAGTATTTAAGGGTGGGGATGGTGACCTTGTCGAGAACTATAAGCCTATATCTGTACTCACCTCACTGTCCAAAATTATGGAGAAGGTTCTGAACAAAATATTGCTAGGCTATCTTGAATGCTACAACATAATTGCGCCAAACCAATACGGTTTTAGAAAAGGCTTATCAACAGAGGATGCTGTTCTTGAACTTACAAGCCAAATTGTTAAGAATCTTGATTCCAGGACTAAAACTATAATATATTTCTTGATTCAGCCAAAGCTTTCGACAAGATCTCTACTCCCATTCTTCTTCGTGGTTTAAAAAACTTAAGAATAAGAGATATCGCTCTAAATATCTTCCGCGACTATCTTACAAATCGTAACCAACGAGTTAAGGGAGACAACTACATCAGTGACGATGTGAATCTAACCTTTGGCGTACCACAGGGCAGCATGCTTGGGCCCACTCTTTTTCTTCTATTTGTAAACAGATTGTGTCAGCTGTCAATTCCACACTGCAAGATGCTCGTATATGCAGATGACACTGCCCTTATCATAAGTGGTGAAACATGGGAATCTATTCATCGCGCAGCTGAAAATGCTCTAGGCATAGTTATGGCTTTCACTGAATTTGCTAACGCTAAATGTCTCCAAAGCCCACTTTCCTTTCTTTGCCTTTCTCAGCAAACACTGCTACACAGCCTAGTATGCCAGACGTTAAAGCCCATAGTTGTCACTATACACTGACCCCTTGCAGCTGCCCTACTATACATAGAAGCTCTTGTGTTAAATACTTGGGCGTGTACATTGATAACACATTGAGTTGGCAACAGCATATCATTGTGACAGTTTCGCGTGTTCGTAAACTAATGTTTCCAATGAAAAAACTAAGAAGAGTAGTTGCCGACCGATTGTTAAAAACTATCTATTTTGCCCTAGCTCAGTCACTTCCTACTTACTGCATATCTGTTTGGGGTGGTACACTTAAAACGTACATACTTTGCCTTGAGAGGGCACAAAGAGCAGTCTTGAAAGTCATGCTTTACAAACCTTACCGGTACCCGACTACCAAGCTTTATATGGACATATCAGTAGTCACTGTCCGGCAGCTCTGTGCGCTTAATATCACCTTACGTGTACACTCATCATTGACCTACGACCCAAGGTTACTAGAGAAAAATAAACGTCGTACAGATCCTGTATGCCCACCTGTCACTACCAAAACCGCGCTGGCGAGGCGAAGCTACCCATCTCTTAGCAGCCGACTTTATTGCCTTACCTAAATTTAAATGTAAAACTGTTGTTAGTAGTTTTCTTTAAAAGTTAACGTACGATGAGATTGCCCACTCTTTGAAAAAAAAAAACATCTTGACCCGTTTATAAATTACTTCTATATAATCTGTTTTTATACTGTGACGCATACGAAACATACAACTCAACCCACACACACATCCACGCACACCACACACACCCACACCACACACACCCACACCACACACCCCCACACGTACACCGATACCACGCACACCACACACACCCACAACACACACCCCCACACGTACACTGACACACACCGTTTACTTGCTTACAAAATTTTAAATAAGTGTTTATTACTTATATTAAACTAAGTTTTTATGCTTACAATAACTCCTACAAAGTGCAGCAAATTGTAAGAGGAAGGTGCCTGTGTCTGTAACACAGTTTATACTAGCACAGACACAGACGTTCACTCTGTCTCAAATAACGCATATCGTTGTTAATCATATAGTGGCGTTTGTATGTTCTGGTTGAGATGGACAAATTGTATTTGGCTTTTTGATACTAAAGTTTTTTTTTTTTATTAAAGCATCATATTTTGTTTTAGACTTAACTGATCGAGTCATTATGAGGTTCTCGCAGAATACTTACACCGGAACCATAGGAAGCAGTGGCCTAACAGCTGATAGCATTGTCCTTAGCACAGGATATGCATCAGGCACTGAATTTATACTCACTGGAGGTATGATTTTCGTTATAACAAACTGCTAGTCAGAGTAATATTGATTTGCAAATTAATAAGACTATGAACTAATCCTCCTGTAATTATTTCAGATTACTACGAACACTTCACGCTAACGCCCAATAACAACATTGTATCCTTGTCGCTTTCCAATCCTCTGCCCATTGAAGCAACTGAAAACACATTTATAGTTTTGGAGGTAGAAGCCAGAAGAGTAGGAGCTGTATCTGATTGGACAAGTGTAGTCATTGATATTATTAGACAAGAAATTATTTCTCCAGTATTTACGCAAGCGTATTACAGGGGTGCTTATAACGCTGAATCGGGTTTGCAGTTTAACCAAGTAATTTCCTTACTGTACGGCTACGACGAAACGGTTTCCTTTTCCTTGGACGGAGGTAATCTTCAAAGTCATTATTTTACAACAGGTTTAAATCACATTCAACTTTCTTATTTTATTCAAAATTATATTTTGTTACAGAATTTAGTTTGCTGTTTAACTTGGAACCGATGGACACAAATTCGCTAAGCATCGTTGCTTCCGCGCCCTTATCTAATGAGATATTACAAGCAAATAACCAGATTCTACTGACTGTCGTCGCTACGAAGCCTGGTGCGTTAGTTGCACGCTCGGCTGTATCTATCGATATTGAAAAAGGTAATCGGCACTTCTGAGTCACATATCTAAACGATTTAGTACTTGATTAACATAGGGACGCAGGCACTGGTTACCGTGTGTCAATGTCATAGGGACCTCATTTGTAGGTGATTGAATTCCAACAAATTAAAGTAAAATCAATGAAACAGACATTGCAGACATCTCCGGAGCTTCATTCAGTGGTGGTGCTTCACAGATTGTTTGAATATATAAGCCATTGTTTTATACATTACTATCGACCCACCCCTGTTTCTTCCCGTGATTTCGACTTGAAAAACATGGACATCTCTTTAGTATATGTTAGTTGAATTAAATTCTCTAAACGATGGCGTTAACTTCTAAGGTCCGCTGCGGAGTTAAGAAGAAAATCGCAGTGACACAAGCGGACACGAAAAGCGGCTTTAATTAAATTATTTATAAATACAGCCACTGTTCAGTCGGTCATCGGTCGTTAAAGAGCACGGACGCTCCCAATTGGGCTCCGCCAAAGTTTTTATTATAAGTTTAGTGAATTGTGCAATCCAGACGTTGCGTTACAAGCCGGGCATCGACATCGAAGTGTTTTTTTGTGTTTTGCTGTGATTGTAACCTTATATCGCCAAAAATAAATTTAAATAGTACGAAAGTGGGTGGAATAAGCATTTATGATCTCAGGCGAGTGGTCTAGTGCCTAAGTACGAGTACGAGGGAATAACTGCCGCAGAACCCAGTTGCAAGTTTACCTGGTGAGACCTCTCCATATATTTCGCGAATCCGTTAAAGAGGTCCGCCTAAAGTCTAGAGTGGGTCTCATTATAAAACCATAGATCGTTTATGCTGTATTTACAATTTTTTTTGACTAACTTTAAACTATAATGCGCGTGTGATATTTGGGTAGTGCAGTGTTCCAAAATTGTATGTTTTTGTAAGACATTTGGTGTGAGTCGAGGGTCGCAGGTAGCTAGTTGTTGACAAACATAGAAATCCTTTTAATTTTTATTGCTCTTGACTCTGACATTGGATTTTGTAACCTATAACTTCGAAGGCAAGTGTTGTTTTGTGTTTAGTTGGATGGTAGAGTTATTTTTGTGATGAAGTGTTTAAGTTTACATATTTTAATAATCGTAAAGTTCAAGACGGCTGAAGACTGAGATAAGATTAAGAAGGCTGCTTGCGAGATTAGATTTACAAGAAACCTGAAACAGATAGTAACCAGAAGAAGACAATGGAAACAGCAATGTGTAACACAGCATAGCAGTGACATAGAAAAGAATCGAAAAAGCAGTTAACCCCGACAAAATATGCACCGGTGAAGCTGGACATAAACCAATCTGGCGGCGACGTCGTTAAAAGATGCCAATCCATAGATAACTATCACCCGTCTCTCCACTAATCCATTGCCTACTCAAGGATGCATATCCGGTATGGCTCGAATCCTTCCATATCCGACGGGCACGGTCTTCCTTACCATTACCGTGCTTCCCGGTCTACTCCCTGATATGTAATGGCCTCTGTAGCACCATGCAACATAAGGCTCCAAGGGCTAGTGCAAATCTTGGGGTTCAATCGATTTATCCAGTTTGGTTAAACCACGCTGGGTTCAGTGCATTTCATTCATTCATTCAATACATACAGCCACTGTTCAAAAGTGGATCAGATCTGGTTTTGTTTAGAAAGAGTAGCTCGTACACACGCTTTGGTACATGAAAAAGACGTATGCCACCCATATTTCGCCACAGATGAAAAAGAAATCAGCTCGGTTCTGTAGGGTCTAGCGCTATTAAAACATCATTATATTTTGTTTTAGACTTAACCGATCGAGTCATTATGAGGTTCTCGCAGAATACCTACACCGGAACTATAGGAAGCAGTGGCCTAACGGCTGTTAGCATTGTTCTTAGCACAGGATATGCATCAGGCACTGAATTTATACTCACTGGAGGTATGATTTTCGTTATAACAAACTGCTAGTCAGCGTAATATTGACTTGCAAATTAATAAGACTATGAACTAATCCCTCTTTAATTATTTCAGATTACTACGAACATTTCACGCTAACGCCCAATAACAACATTGTATCATTGTCGCTTTCCAATCCTCTGCCCATTGAAGCAACTGAAAACACATTTATAGTGTTGGAGGTAGAAGCCAGAAGAGTAGGAGCTGTATCTGATTGGACAAGTGTAGTCATTGATATTATTAGACAAGAAATTATTTCTCCAGTATTTACGCAAGCGTATTACAGGGGAGCTTATAACGCTGAATCGGGATTGCAGTTTAACCAAGTAATTTCTTTACTGTACGGCTACGACGAAACGGTTTTCTTTTCCTTGGACGGAGGTAATTTCAAAGAAATTATTTAACAACAGGTTTAGTTCACATTCAACGTTCTTATTTTATTTAAAATTATATTTTGTTACAGAATTTAGTTCACTATTTCACTTGGAACCGAGGGACACAAATTCGCTAAGCATCGTTGCTTCCGCGCCCTTATCAAATGAGATATTACAAGCAAATAACCAGATTCTACTGACTGTCGTCGCTACGAAGCCTGGTGCGTTAGTTGCACGCTCGGTTGTATCTATCGATATTGAAAAAGGTAAACGGCACTCCTGAGTCACATATCTAAACGATTTAGTACTTCATTAACATAGGGAGGCAGGCACTGGTTGCCTTGTGTCAATGTCATAGGGACCTCATTTTTAGGTGATAAAATTCCAACAAATTAAAGGAAACTCAATGAAAAAGATATTACAGATATCTCTGGAGCTTTTATCGTTTTATACAATACTATCGACCAGCCCCTGATTTGCATCGTTATTACGACTTGAAAAACATGGACATCTCTTTATTATATGTTAGTTGAATTAAATCCTTTAAACGATGGTGTTAACCGCACTGAGGTACGCTGCGGAGTTAAGAAGAATATCGCAGTGACACAGACGGACACGAAAAGCGGCTTTAATTAAATTATTTATAAATACAGCCAATGTTCAACAGTGGAACAGATCTTGTTTTGTTTGGAAAGAGTAGGTCGTACACACGCTTTGGTACATGAAAAAGACGTATGCCACCCATATTTCGCCACAGATGAAAAAGAAATCAGCTCGGTTCTGTAGGGTCTAGCGCTATTAAAACATCATTATATGCAATGAATGGCGAGAGGCTTCAACAAGATGCGTCCAATATTGACTGGTCATCTCTGGAAGCAGCTGCTTCAGTTGAGGAAAAAGTCAAATTATTCAACGATGTTGTGGTCAAGCTATTTCACGCCCATGCCCCTATCAAGAAAATCAAGTTGAAGCGTCCGCCTGCGCCTTGGATGAACAAGGGAGTTCGCATGGCAATGCGACGGAGGGACCGCGCGTTTCGGAAGTTTAAAAAGGATCGCTCGGGTGACAATTGGGCCAAGTTTAAGGCTGCTAGGAATCGGTGTAATCAGATGATACGCAACGCTAAACGCCGCCACATCCTAAATAATATCACTTCTTCTTCTCCTGCCGATATTTGGAAGTTCCTTGGAACTTTGGGCATTGGTACATCGCGACATTTGGACCTTCCTAACACAATTGGTTTGGACGATCTAAATCGCCATTTCTCCACTGTTCCCACTCTAGATAGTCCAACCAAATGTCAAACCCTTGACTACCTTGCTGGTCTGACGCGTCCCAATATTAACACCTTTGTCTTCACCCCTGTCGACCCGGGAGAGATCAAAAAGATAATCCTTTCCATTAAATCCAAAGCGGTGGGCTGCGATAATATCAGCCGCCATATGATCGTAGCGGCTCTTGATCAACTCCTTCCTGCAATCTCCCACATCATAAACTTTTCCCTTTACACCGGTGTTTTCCCATCTCTCTGGCGTAAAGCCCTTGTTCGGCCTCTGCCTAAGATACCCAATCCGTCTCTTCCTAGTCATTTTCGCCCAATTTCCATCCTTCCCTTTCTATCTAAAGTGCTCGAGGCCAGTGTTCATAGACAATTCTCCCACTTTATTCACCGCAACTCCCTCATCAGTCCATTTCAATCTGGTTTCAGGCCTGGGCACAGTACCGTCTCAGCTCTCCTTAAAGTGACTGATGATATAAGGCGGGGAATGGAAGACACTAAAGTTAGAGTCTTAGTGTTAATTGACTTCTCCAATGCTTTTAATACCGTCAGTCACGAAGTCCTTTTATCCATCCTTTCCTATCTTAAGGTCTCTCGGGAGGCATTGGAATTGTTTTCCTCTTATCTTCAGGGGCGTCAGCAGTCTGTTCGTGTTGGGGACTCTTCGTCGGAATGGTGTGATCTTGCAGCTGGCGTCCCTCAGGGCGGTATATTATCTCCTCTTTTGTTCTCCATTTTTATTAATCTCATTACCTCTGAACTTCAGACTGCGTATCATCTTTATGCTGACGATTTGCAGCTTTATTGCCAGGCAAGTGTGGACAACATATCCGATGCGATAGAGGAGCTAAACCGGGACTTAGGTGTGGTTAAAAACTGGTCTGATCGTTTTGGGTTGGCAGTTAATCCTACCAAGTGTCAGGCTATCATTGTAGGGAGCACCCACAGTATAAGGCAGCTGAATGGCTTAACTGTGCCACCTGTAATGTTTGACAACTCAGTCATCCCATTTGGCTCCGATGTTAAGGATCTTGGTCTGCATGTTGACACATGTCTTGACTGGCAAAAGCAGGTCACGACTGTAAGTAAAAAAGTCACCGGAACGCTGCGGTCACTCTATCGGTTGAAAAACCTTCTTCCATCACACATAAAGGCAATGCTTGTACAGTCCCTAATCTTTCCCATAATAGACTATGGTGATGTGTGTTATAATGACCTGAATGCAGATCTCCTCAATAAACTTGACCGCCTTCTAAATAACTGCATTCGATTCGTTTTCAATCTTCGTAAGTATGACCATGTGTCTGCGCATCGATTGCTTTTAAAATGGTTACCCATACGTCAGCGCAGAGAGTTGAGGGCTGTCAATGTTGTATTCTATACTCGACAAACCCACTTTTCCTTCTTACCTGACTTCCCATGTTCAATACCTATGCTCTGCCCATAGCAAAAATCTTCGTTCTACAAACAATCGTCTTCTACGATGTTCTTCTCACCGCTCTGGTTTTATTCACTCTTCTTTCTTTGTCCAGGCGGTATTTCTTTGGAATGCGCTTCCTCTGAACATCAGGATGGCAACCAGTCGGTTATCCTTCAAGTTGAAGGCACGTGAACATATTCGTGAAAAGTTGTCAGAATCTTTGCAGCGCTGATTTGCTGGATTTGTTTTCTCCTCTACCAATCGTTATTTCTCCTGACAAAGTTTATTCGGTTTATATGTATGTATCTATGTATTAATAGGCATTAATTTTCAAATTTGCTAGCACTTATTTTGCACCTGCCATGTTTTGTCTCTGCACCACCCTAAGGTTGACTGGTAGAAAATGCCTCAGGCATTAAGTCCGCCTTTGTACAGTATTTTTTTTACCTGTGCATAAAGTTTTAATAAATAAATAAATAAATTATATTTTGTTTTAGACTTAACCGATCGAGTCATTATGAGGTTCTCGCAGAATACCTACACCGGAACCATAGGAAGCAGTGGTCTAACAGCTGATAGCATTGTCCTTAGCACAGGATATGCATCAGGCACTGAATTTATACTCACTGGAGGTATAATTTTCGTTATAATTAACTGCCAGCCAGCTTAATATTGACTTGCAAATTAATCAGATTATGAACTAATCCTCCTCTAATTATTTCAGATTACTACGAACATTTCACGCTAACGCCCAATAACAACATTGTATCATTGTCGCTTTCCAATCCTCTGCCCATTGAAGCATCTGAAAACACATATATAGTGTTGGAAGTAGAAGCCAGAAGAGTAGGAGCTGTATCTGATTGGACAAGTGTAGTCATTGATATTATTAGACAAGAAATTATTTCTCCAGTATTTACGCAAGCGTATTACAGGGGTGCTTATAACGCTGAATCGGGATTGCAGTTTAACCAAGTAATTTCCCTACTGTACGGCCACGACGAAACGGTTTCCTTTTCCTTGGACGGAGGTAATCTTCAAAGAAATTATTTAACAACAGGTTTAGTTCACATTTAACGGTCTTATTTTATTTAAAATTATATTTTGTTACAGAATTTAGTTCACAGTTTAACTTGGAACCGAGGGATACAAATTCGCTAAGCATCGTTGCTTCCGCACCCTTATCTAATGAGATATTACAAGCAAATAACCAGATTCTACTGACTGTCGTCGCTACGAAGCCTGGTGCGTTAGTTGCATGCACGCTCGGTTGTATCTATCGATATCGAAAAAGGTAAACGGCACTTCTGAGTTACATATCTAAACGATTTAGTACTTGATTAACATAAGGAGGCAGGCACTGGTTACCGTGTGTCAATGTCATAGGGACCTCATTTTTAGGTGATTGAATTCCAACAAATTAAAGTAAACTCAATGAAAAAGACATTGCAGACATCTCCGGAGCTCCATTCAGTGGTGGTGCTTTACAGATTGTTTGAATATACAAGCCATTGTTTTATACATAACTATCTACCCGCCTCTGCTTCGCACCGTTATTACGACTTGATAAACATGGACAAGTCTTTATTATATGTTAGTTGAATTAAATTCTCTAAATGATGGTGTTAACCGCACTAAGGTCCGCTGCGGAGTTAAGAAGATTATCGCAGTGACACAGACGGACACGAAAAGCGGCTTTAATTAAATTATGTATAAATACAGCCACTATTCAACAGTGGAACAGATCTTGTTTTGTTTGGAAAGAGTATCAAATCAAATAAAATCATTTACTTGTGCAGCACTGTTACAATGGTGTTATAAAAATTTACATGTTAGATACATGTAAATTTTTGAGTGATTCTACCGTAAGGCATGCAAAATGTCGACCGGGTGTCATCACTGCGTGGATCGCCCGGAGGACACGGTGGAGGTCTGTCCGGCTTGGGCAGAGTACCGCCGTGTCCTCGTGGAGGCGATCGGTGGCGGGTATCTCTCGCGTCCGGCTCTGGTCCAGGCCATGGTACGGAGCGAGAGGGCATGGGAGGCCGTCACCTCCTTTTGCGAAGCAGTAATGCTCGCGAAGGAGGAGGCGGAACGCGTGAGGGAGAGGCAAAATTTGCGCCCTCACGCCCCTAGGTGCCGCAGGAGGAGACGCCCTGGGCGTCGGGAATCGATAGCCGATTCCCGGCCACCGTAGGCGCGGGCTTGCGGACGGTGAACAATGGGTAGCTCGCCGTCCGGTAAGGACCAAGCCTGGGTCGATGGCGCGTTGTGTTCCACATGCGCCTCAAAGAGATGTCAGCAAGTGAAGAGGTCCGATGGGACCATTGCCTGCCGGGGTTGCGGGAAAGTCCGAAAGGGATACCGTAGCCCCCTGGCATTGCACAGGCAACAGAAGGAACATGGGTGGGTTTTAGTCAGTAAGAGTCTGACACGCCCTCCCGCTCCACCTAGAGCGGGAGAAGTCATTTGAAGATTTCCCACCCAAAAAAAAATAAAAAATGCAATCAACAAATAAATAAAAACAATAATAAAATACTCTAAGATATTAAACTAATGCAATGTCATTCAGATTAATTAATTATTTAATAATAGTAGTATTTAAATAATTTCAATGTCGTGCCTAGAATTATAAAAATATTTAAAGATACATGCATAATAATTGTTATTATTTGATGTCACTGTGAGGTGTTAAGTTTAAAAAAATATCGTTTAAGAACTCGTTCAAGTTATAGTAACATTTATTAACTATAAGGGTCTTTAGACTTTTCTCAAATAAGGCAGTATTCATTGCCCTTATTTCTTTAGGTCATTTATTGGAGATTACAGGAGCCATGTGAAACACACTTTTGTGCAGTAAAGCGGTATATGTTCGGCGGACATAGAGGCGAAATGCGTCACGTTATTGCCTATTATTCACTTCTGAGGCTAATGAAATTTTTATTGGTAATAACAAATACTGAGACCTCATAGATATATAGGCTTGGGAGAGTTAAAATTTTGTACTCCTGGAGAAACGGTTTACAGGTTTCGATCATTTGAAGCCCAAACATAGCCCTTAGCACCGTTTTTGTGCTTTAAAAATTAAGTCAAGATCAGTCGAATTTCCCCAAAAAATACACCACACCTCAGAACTGAAGCAACTAAACCATGATATGCAGTTAACAAGGTATTAATATTTGCAATCTGCTTTAACTCATGTAGCGTATATACAGATTTATTAATTCTTTTGTATAGTGTTTCAAGCTGGGATTTCCATTTTAATTTGTTATCCACAAAAAGACTAAGAAATTTTGTTCACCCTTCTAGTTAATCTGAGGCATAATTGCAATCAAACTCTGATTAACTTGATTAGCCAAGGCGTTTGACACAATATCGTTAGATCTACTCCTGTCCAAACTAGAGGGTATAGGAATACGAGGAAACGCGCTAGACTGGTTTCGAAGTTATTTAAAAAATCGCCTGCAACTAGTTAAAGAAGGCGACTCGAGTGGATTACTACCAATCAGCTTCGGAATTCCGAATTCCTCAAGGTAGTACTCTCGGTCCGACTCTTTTTGCCTTCTAAATGAATGACATCCTTAATGCACCGCTTCAAAACGCTGGAATAATTTCTTATGCAGACGACACAGCAATCATATTTCATGCCAAAACCTGGGAACAGGTGTATCATCTTGCCGAAAATGGTCTACTTACAATCTCCGAGACTCTGGGTAGAAATTTACTTACATTTAACGTAAAAAAAACTAAGCTGATCACTTTCTTCAAAGTCACAGCTTCCAGTCCTCCTCGCCAATTGACACTCAAATTCCACACATGCCGCAACGATCACAATTCAACACTCACAAACTGTATCTGTACTCCTATAGATCGCATTACCTCTCTTAGTTATGGGCCGCGTCAGAAAACGAATCTACGTCATAAAAAAACTACGAGACTGCACACCTATTAATATGCTCCGAACAATATACGAGCTAGGTCTCTGTCAGTCAGTACCCCAGTATGGAATCTCCGTCTGGGGCGGAGCCAGGAAAAGCATATTTATTGAAATAGAAAGAGCTCAAAGAGCTGTAATTAAAGTGATGCTTAGAAAGCCTTTTAGATTCCCGACAGATCTGCTATACAACAAATTTCCGGTTCTTCGAGTACGTCAATTATACATACTAAGTACCGCGTTGCATGCGCACAAATCTATAAAACAGACCTGACTACCAAAGCCTGCTCTCAAAACGTATCTTACACGTCCCTCTTCCTAAAGCAGTCTATTGGCCCGACGGTGTCCCTCTTACTCACACACTCATATCTATAATAAAATAAGCAAGCGCTGTAATACTAAAGGTCTTAAAATCTAATCGTTTAAAAGAATGACAATACATTAGCTTCTCTCCGTGTCATACAACGACACTGAGGATATATGTAGTGAGTTAACAGCAAAATATAAAAGCAAGTCACACAAAACCCACACCTGCAACTCATCACCACACGCATGACACATGCACCAACACACACACACCCACTCACGCACACCCACACACTACAATATTATGTAGAATTATTTTATTTTCTTCAATTTAATTTTATTTGGATAGTTCGCTACCCTTATTGAATTAACTATTCTGTCCATTTTCAAACACCCTGAAAAAAAATTTAAGCTAACGCAAACATGTTTCGAATTAATATTTAAGATCACACAACTCAGGCCCCCAAGATACAGGCGCTGCCTAGTTTGGGGACCACTGTTTTAATACTATGTTAAATATTCTAGTTACAGTAAGCATACAATATCAATCATATCTAATAAATGATTCTTATTCTTAGTCTTATTAAAATGGATTATTTATTTTTATTTTTTAGTTTATGCAATTTCTGCCTTCAGATTATTGCTGTCTAGCCATTGAATGATTGCGTTTAGGCTACTGCTTATATCATGCTCATAAGATATTCTGTCATTACACTTAATTGCAACAGTTCTGTCGTCAGCAAAGAGTGTCATTGGGTTTGAGTTCGAATTTGGAAGGTCATTAATGTAAATTATAATGAGTAGTGAACTCAATATAACTTCTTGTGGGACACCATATTGTATTTTACGTCCCTTTGATAGGTACGTCTCCTCCATCTTAGTGCTTATATTAAGTTTATTGATTTGTGTATACTGAGTGCGGTTTTTGAGGTGAGTTTCGATTAATTTTAAGACGTTGCCTCTTATGCCATAAGTCTCAAGCTTATATAATAGTAGCTCATACACACGCTTTGGTACATGAAAAGGACGTAGACCACCCATATTTCGTCACAGATGAAAAATAAATCATAGCTCGCAGGAGGTTCTGTAGGGCCCAGCGCTATTAAAACATCATTATATTTTGTTTTAGACTTAACCGATCGAGTCATTATGAGGTTCTCGCAGAATACTTACACCGGAACCATAGGAAGCAGTGGTCTAACAGCTGATAGCATTGTCCTTAGCACAGGATATGCATCAGGCACTGAATTTATACTCACTGGAGGTATGATTTTCGTTATAACAAACTGCTAACTAGCTTAATATTGACTTGCAAATTAATCAGACTATGAACTAATCCTCCTCTAATTATTTCAGATTACTACGAACATTTCACGCTAACGCCCAATAACAACATTGTATCATTGTCGCTTTCCAATCCTCTGCCCATTGAAGCAACTGAAAACACATTTATAGTGTTGGAGGTAGAAGCCAGAAGAGTAGGAGCTGTATCTGATTGGACAAGTGTAGTCATTGATATTATTAGACAAGAAATTATTTCTCCAGTATTTACGCAAGCGTATTACAGGGGTGCTTATAACCCTGAATCGGGATTGCAGTTTAACCAAGTAATTTCCTTACTGTACGGCTACGACGAAACGGTTTCCTTTTCCTTGGACGGAGGTAATCTTCAAAGGATTTTATTTAACAACAGGCTTAGTTCACATTCAAGTTTCTTATTTTATTTAAATTATATTTTGTTACAGAATTTAGTTCACTGTTTCACTTGGAACCGAGGGACACAAATTCGCTAAGCATCGTTGCTTCCGCGCCCTTATCTAATGAGATATTACAAGCAAATAACCAGATTCTACTGACTGTCGTCGCTACGAAGCCTGGTGCATTAGTTGCACGCTCGGCTGTATCTATCGATATTGAAAAAGGTAAACGGCATTCCTGAGTCACATATCTAAACGATTTAGTACTTCATTAACATAGGGAGGCAGGCACTGGTTGCCGTGTGTCAATGTCATAGGGACCTCATTTTTAGGTGATAGATATCCAACAAATCAAAGTAAACTCAATGAAAAAGATATTACAGACATCTCTGGAGCTTTTATCTTTTTATACAATACTATCGACCAGCCCCTGATTTGCACCGTTATTACGACTTGAAAAATATGGACATCGCTTTATTATATGTTAGTTGAATTAAATTCTTTAAACGATGATGTTAACCGCACTGAGGTACGCTGCAGAGTTAAGAAGAATATCGCAGTGACACAGATGGACACGAAAAGAGGCTTTAATTAAATTATGTATAAATACAGCCAATGTTCAACAGTCGACAAAATCTTGTTTTGTTTGGAAAGAGTAGCTCGTACACACGCGGCCACCCATATTTCGTCACAGATGAAAAATAAATCATAGCTCGCTGGAGGTTCTGTAGGGTCCAGCGCTATTAAAACATCATTACATTTTGTTTTAGACTTAACCGATCGAGTCATTATGAGGTTCTCGCAGAATACCTACACCGGAACCATAGGAAGCAGTGGTCTAACGGCTGATAGCATTGTCCTTAGCACAGGATATGCATCAGGCACTGAATTTATACTCACTGGAGGTATGATTTTCGTTATAACAAACTGCTAGCCAGCTTAATATTGACTTGCAAATTAATCGGACTATGAACTAATCCTCCTCTAATTATTTCAGATTACTACGAACATTTCACGCTAACGCCCAATAACAACATTGTATCATTGTCGCTTTCCAATCCTCTGCCCATTGAAGCAACTGAAAACACATTTATAGTGTTGGAGGTAGAAGCCAGAAGAGTAGGAGCTGTATCAGATTGGACAAGTGTAGTCATTGATATTATTAGACAAGAAATTATTTCTCCAGTATTTACGCAAGCGTATTACAGGGGTGCTTATAACCCTGAATCGGGATTGCAGTTTAACCAAGTAATTTCCTTACTGTACGGCTACGACGAAACGGTTTCCTTTTCCTTGGACGGAGGTAATCTTCAAAGGATTTTATTTAACAACAGGCTTAGTTCACATTCAACTTTCTTATTTTATTTAAAATTATATTTTGTTACAGAATTTAGTTCACTGTTTCACTTGGAACCGAGGGACACAAATTCGCTAAGCATCGTTGCTTCCGCGCCCTTATCAAATGAGATATTACAAGCAAATAACCAGATTCTACTGACTGTCGTCGCTACGAAGCCTGGTGCGTTAGTTGCACGCTCGGCTGTATCAATCGATATTGAAAAAGGTAAACAGAACTCCTGAGTCACATATCTAAACGATTTAGTACTTGATTAACATAGCGAGGCAGGCAATGGATGCCGTATGTCAATGTCATAGGAACCTCATTTTTAGGTAATAAAATTCCAACAAATTAAAGTAAACTCAATGAAAAAGACATAACAGACATCTCCGGAACTTCATTCAGTGGTGGTGCTTCACAGATTGTTTGAATATACAAGCCATTGTTTTATTCAATACTATCGACCCACCCCTGATTCGCATCGTAATCACGACTTGAAAAACATTGACATCTCTTTATTAATGTTAGTTGAATTATATTCTCTAAACGATGGTGTTAACCTCACTAAGGTCCGCTGCGGATTTAAAAAGAAAATCGCAGTGACACAAGCGGACACGAAAATCGGCTTTAATTAAATTATTTATATTCATAAATAATTTAATTAAAGTATTTATATTTATAAATAATTTAATTACAGCCGACCGATTGAAAAGTGGCTGTATTTACAGCCACTGTTCAGTCGGTCATAGGTCGTCGAAGAGCACTGACGCTCCCAATTGTGCTCCGCCAAAGTTTTTATTATAAGTTTTGTGAAATGTGCACTCCAGATGTTGCGTTACAAACCGGGCATCGAAATCAAAGTATTTTTTTGTGTTTTGCTGTGGTTGTATCTCTTTATCGCCAAAAATACATTCAAATAGTACAAAAGTGGGTGGAGCGTTTATGATCTCAGGCGAGCGGTCTAGTGCCTAAGTAAGGTCGAGGGAATAACTGCCGCAGAACCCAGTTGCAAGTTTACCTGGTGAGACCTTTCCATATATTTTGCGAATCCGTTAAAGAGGTTCGCCTAAAGTCTAAAGTGGGTCTCATTATAAATCCATAGATATTTTATGCTGTATTTTCAATTTATTCGACTAACTATAAACTATAATGCGCGAGTGATATTTGTGTAGTGCAGTGTTCCAAAATGGTATGTTTTTTGCGAGTGCGCTTTTTTTTGTTAGACATTTGGTGTGAATCGAGGGTCGCAGGTAGCTAGCTGTTGACAAACATAGAAATCCTTTTAGTTTTTAGTGCTCTTGACTCTGAAATTGGATTTTAAAACCTATAACTTCGAAGACAAGTGTTGTTTTGTGTTTAGTTGGGTGGTAAAGTTATTTTTGTGATGAAGTGTTTAAGTTTTCATATTTTAATAATTGTAAAGTTCAAGACGGCTGAAGAATGAGAAGATTAAGAAGATTAAGAAGGCTGCTAGCGAGATTTACAAGAAACCTGAAACAGATAGTAACCAGAAAAAGACAATGGAAACAGCAATGTGTAACACAGCATAGCAGTGACATAGAAAAGAATCGAAAAATCAGTTAACCCCGACAAAATATGCACCGGTAAAGCTGGACATAAACCAATCTGGCGGCGACGTCGTTAAAAGATGCCAATTCATAGATAACTATCACCCGTCTCTCCACTAGTCCATTGCCTACTTAAGGATGCATATCCGGCGTGGCTCGAATCCTTCCATATCCGACGGGCACGGTCTTCCTTACCATTACCGTGCCTCCCGGTCTACTCCCTGATATGTAATGGCCTCTGTAGCACCATGCAACATGAGGTTCCAAGGGCTAGTGCAAATCTTGGGGTTCAATCGATTTATCCAGTCTGGTTAAACCACGCTGGGATTTATTCAATACATACAGCCACTGCTCAAAAGTGGACCAGATCTGGTTTTGTTTGGAAAGAGTAGCTCTTACATACGCTTTGCTATATGAAAAAGATGTAGGCCACCCATATATCGCCACAGAATGAAAAAGAAATCAGCTCGGTTCTGTAGGGTCCAGCGCAATAAAAACATCATTATATTTTTTGTTTTAGACTTAACCGATCGAGTCATTATGAGGTTCTCGCAGAATACCTACACCGGAACCATAGAAAGCAGTGGTCTAACGGCTGATAGCATTGTCCTTAGCACAGGATATGCATTAGGCACTGAATTTATACTCACTGGAGGTATGATTTTCGTTATAACAAACTGCTAGTCAGCGTAATATTGACTTGCAAATTAATCAGACTATGAACTAATCCTCCTTTAATTATTTCAGATTACTACGAACACTTCACGCTAACGCCCAATAACAACATTGTATCCTTGTCGCTTTCCAATCCTCTGCCCATTGAAGCAACTGAAAACACATTTATAGTGTTGGAGGTAGAAGCCAGAAGAGTAGGAGCTGTATCTGATTGGACAAGTGTAGTCATTGATATTATTAGGCAAGAAATTATTTCTCCAGTATTTACGCAAGCGTATTACAGGGGTGCTTATAACCCTGAATCGGGATTGCAGTTTAACCAAGTAATTTCCTTACTGTACGGCTACGACGAAACGGTTTCCTTTTCCTTGGACGGAGGTAATTTCAAAGAAATTATTTAACAACATAGTTCACATTCAACGTTCTTATTTAATTTAAAATTATATTTTGTTACAGAATTTAGTTCACTGTTTCACTTGGAACCGAGGGACACAAATTCGCTAAGCATCGTTGCTTCCGAGCCCTTATCAAATGAGATATTACAAGCAAATAACCAGATTCTACTGACTGTCGTCGCTACGAAGCCTGGTGCGTTAGTTGCACGCTCGGCTGTATCTATCGATATTGAAAAAGGTAAACGGCACCCCTTTTTTTTTTTTTTTGGTTGTGAAATCATCATACTCCTCCTAAACTGGGACTCCTCCCGCTCTGTGTGGAGCGGGAGGGCGTGTCAGACTCTTACTGACTAAAACCCACCCGTGTTCCTTCTCTTGCCTGTGCAATGCCAGGGGGCCATGGTATCCCTTTCGGACTTTCCCGCAACCCCGGCAGGCAATGGTCTCATCGGACCCCTTCACTCGCTGACACTCTTTGAGGCGCGCGTGGAACACAACGCGCCGTCGACCCGGGCTTAGTCCTTACCGGACGGCTAGCTACCCTTTGCTCACCGTCCGCAAGCCCGCGCCTACCGTGGCCGGGAATCCGCGATCGATTCCCGACGCTCGGGGCGTCTCCTCCTGCGGCGGCTAGGGGCATGAGGGCGCGAAATTTGCCTCTCCCTCACGCGCTCCGCCTCCTCCTTTGCGAGCATTACTGCTTCGCAGAAGAAGGTGACGGCCTCCCATGCCCTCTTGCTCCGTACCATGGCCTCGACCAGGGCCGGACGCGAGAGATCCTCGCCACCGATCGCCTCCACGAGGACACGGTGGTGCCCAAGCCGGGCATACCTCCACCGTATGCTCCACCGTGTCCTCCGGGCGATCCACGCAGTGATGACACCCGGGCCTTTCCTCCCGCCTTATCCGAAACAGGTACCTCCCGAAACAGCCGTGTCCGGTGAGGACCTGCGTCAGGCGAAAGGTGAGGACGCCGTGGCGCCTCTCCAGCCACTCCTCAAAAAGGGGACTTATCGCCGCAATAGTGGCGTGCCCAGCACTGGGTTGCGACAATCGCACTCTCCATGACGCCATGAGATTTCGTCGGAGCTCTGTCCGCTGTGCCGCGATAGTCAAGCCCCGGCGTTTCGCCTCCTCGCGCCACTCCCAAATATGCGCGAGGACTTTTGCCTCCAGATCCCATGGCGGCAATCCGGCAAGGAGGCTCGCCGCCTCACCGGAGACCGTGCGATATCCCCGGACTAGCCGGGTGGCCATGACCCTCTGGGACGCGTTCACACGGTGGGCAGGCCGCCGCCTCAACGAACCACACCGGTGCCCCGTACAGGGCCATGGACCGCACGATCCCCGCGTATAGCCTCCGGCAGGAGGCGTTTGGACCCCCTAGATTGGGCAGGAATTGCTTCAAGGCAGCCCCGGCCCGCTCCAGTCTGGGAGCCAAACGTCGGAAATGCTCCACGAAGTTCCACCGACTGTCGAGGACGAGTCCCAGGTACTTCATCGTCGACTCGACGCCGATGTAAACCCCTCCTACCGTTATTTGGGAACCCGACGGTGGTAAACGGCACCCCTGAGTTACATATCTAAACGATTTAGTACTTCTCTGGAACTTCATTCAGTGGTGGTGCTTCACAGATTGTTTGAATATACAAGCCATTGTTTTATTTAATACTATCGACCCACCCCTGATTCGCATCGTTATTACGACTTGAAAAACATTGACATCTCTTTATTACGCGTTAGTTGAATTATATTCTCTAAACGATGGTGTTAACCTCACTAAGGTCCGCTGCGGAGTTAAAAAGAAAATCACAGTGACACAATCACACAAGCGGACACGAAAAGCGGTTATAAATATAAATAATTAAAGTATTTATATTTATAAATAATTTAATTAAAGCCGGCCGACTGAAAAGTGGCTGTATTTACAGCCACTGTTCAGTCGGTCATAGGTCGTCGAAGAGCACTGAAGCTCCCAATTGTGCTTCGCCAAAGTTTTTATTATGTTTTGCTGTGGTTGTATCTCTTTATCGCCAAAAATACATTCAAATAGTACAAAAGTGCGTGGAATAAGCGTTTATGATCCGAGCGGTCTAGTGTCTAAGTACGAGGGAATAACTGCCGCAGAACCCAGTTGCAAGTTTACCTGGTGAGACCTTTCCATATATTTAGCGAATCCGTTAAAGAGGTCCGCCTAAAGTCTAAAGTGGGACTCATTATAAATCCATAGATATTTTATGCTGTATTTCCAATTTATTCGACTAACTATATACTATAATGCGCGTGTGATATTTGTGTAGTGCAGTGTTCCAAAATGGTATATTTTTTGCGAGTGCGCATTTTTTTGTTAGACATTTGGTGTGAATCGAGGGTCGCAGGTAGCTAGCTGTTGACAAACATAGAAATCCTTTTAGTTTTTAGTGCTCTTGACTCTGACATTGGATTTTGAAACCTATAACTTCGAAGGCAAGTGTTGTTTTGTGTTTAGTTGGGTGGTAAAGCTATTTTTGTGATGAAGTGCTTAAGTTTTCATATTTTTAATTGTAAAGTTCAAGACGGCTGAAGACTGAGAAGATTAAGAAGGCTGCTAGCGAGATTTACAAGAAACCTGAAACATATAGTAACCAGAAGAAGACAATGGAAACAGCAATGTGTATCACAGCATAGCAGTGACATAGAAAATAATCGAAAAAGCAGTTAACCCCGACAAAATATGCACCGGTGAAGCATAAACCAATCTCGGCGGCGACGTCGTTAAAAGATGCTAATCCACAGATAACTATCATCCGTCTCTCCACTAGTACATTGCCTACTTAAGAATGCATATCCGGTATGGCTCGAATCCTTCCATATCCGACGGGCACGGTCTTCCTTACCATTACCGTGCCTCCCGGTCTACTCCCTGATATGTAATGGCCTCTGTAGCACCATGCAACATGAGGCTCCAAGGGCTAGTGTAAATCTTGGGGTTCAATCAATTTATCCAGTCTGGTTAAACCACGCTGGGATTTATTCAATACATACAGCCACTGTTCAAAAGTGGACCAGATCTGGTTTTGTTTGGAAAGAGTAGCTCGTACACACGCTTTGTACATGAAAAAGACGTAGGCTACCCATATATCGCCACATAATGAAAAAGAAATCAGCTCGGTTCTGTAGGGTCCAGCGCTATTAAAACATCATTATATTTTGTTTTAGACTTAACCGATCGAGTCATTATGAGGTTCTTGCAGAATACTTACACCGGAACCATAGGAAGCAGTGGCCTAACGGCTGATAGCATTGTCCTTAGCACAGGATATGCATCAGGCACTGAATTTATACTCACTGGAGGTATGATTTTCGTTATAACAAACTGCTAGTCAGCGTAATATTGATTTGCAAATAAATCAGACTATGAACTAATCCTCCTTTAATTATTTCAGATTACGACGAAAACTTCACGCTAACGCCCAATAACAACATTGTATCCTTGTCGCTTTCCAATCCTCTGCCCATTGAAGCAACTGAAAACACATTTATAGTGTTGGAGGTAGAAGCCAGAAGAGTAGGAGCTGTATCTGGTTGGACAAGTGTAATCATTGATATTATTAGACAAGAAATTATTTCTCCAGTATTTACGCAAGCGTATTACAGGGGTGCTTATAACGCTGAATCGGGATTGCAGTTTAACCAAGTAATTTCCTTACTGTACGGCTACGACGAAACGGTTTCCTTTTCCTTGGACGGAGGTAATTTCAAAGAAATTATTTAACAACAGGTTTAGTTCACATTCAACGTTCTTATTTTATTTAAAATTATATTTTGTTACAGAATTTAGTTCACTGTTTCACTTGGAACCGAGGGACACAAATTCGCTAAGCATCGTTGCTTCCGAGCCCTTATCAAATGAGATATTACAAGCAAATAACCAGATTCTACTGACTGTCGTCGCTACGAAGCCTGGTGCGTTAGTTGCACGCTCGGCTGTATCTATCGATATTGAAAAAGGTAAACGGAACTCCTGAGTCACATATCTAAACGATTTAGTACTTCATTAACATAGGGAGGCAGGCACTGGTTGCCGTGTGTCAATGTCATAGGAACCTCATTTTTAGGTGATAGAATTCCAACAAATTAAAGTAAACTCAATGAAAAAGATATTACAGACATCTCTGGAGCTTTTATCGTTTTATACAATACTATCGACCAGCCCCTGATTTGCATCGTTATTACGACTTGAAAAACATGGACATCTCTTTATTATATGTAAGTTGAATTCAATTCTTTAAACGATGGTATTAACCGCACTGAGGTACGCTGCAGAGTTAAGAAGAATATCGCAGTGACACAGACGGACACGAAAAGCGGCTTTAATTAAATTATGTATAAACACAGCCAATTTTCAACAGTGGACCAGATCTTGTTTTGTTTGGAAAGGGTAGCTCGTACACACGCTATGGTACATGAAAAGGACGTAGGCCACCCATATTTCGTTACAGATAAAAAATAAATCATAGCTCGCTGGAGGTTCTGTAGGGTCCAGCGCTATTAAAACATCATTATATTTTGTTTTAGACTTAACCGATCGAGTCATTATGAGGTTCTCGCAGAATACCTACACCGGAACCATAGGAAGCAGTGGTCTAACAGCTGATAGCATTGTATATAAATATAATATTATTATAATAAAAAACCACGCTGGGATTTATTCAATACATACAGCCACTGTTCAAAAGTGGACCAAATCTGGTTTTGTTTGGAAAGAGTAGCTCGTACACACGCTTTGGTACATGAAAAAGACGTAGGCCACCCATATATCGCCACAGAATGATAAAGAAATCAGCTCGGTTCTGTAGGGTCCAGCGCTATTAAAACATCATTATATTTTGTTTTAGACTTAACCGATCGAGTCATTATGAGGTTCTCGCAGAATACCTACACCGGAACCATAGGAAGCAGTGGCCTAACGGCTGATAGCATTGTCCTTAGTACAGGATATGCATCAGGCACTGAATTTATACTCACTGGAGGTATGATTTTCGTTATAACAAACTGCTAGCCAGCGTAATATTGATTTGCAAATTAATAAGACTATGAACTAATCCCTCTTTAATTATTTCAGATTACTACGAACATTTCACGCTAACGCCCAATAACAACATTGTATCATTGTCGCTTTCCAATCCTCTGCCCATTGAAGCAACTGAAAACACATTTATAGTGTTGGAGGTAGAAGCCAGAAGAGTAGGAGCTGTATCTGATTGGACAAGTGTAGTCATTGATATTATTAGACAAGAAATTATTTCTCCAGTATTTACGCAAGCGTATTACAGGGGTGCTTATAACGCTGAATCGGGATTGCAGTTTAACCAAGTAATTTCCTTACTGTACGGCTACGACGAAACAGTTTCCTTTTCCTTGGACGGAGGTAATTTCAAAGAAATTATTTAACAACAGGTTTAGTTCACATTCAACGTTCTTATTTTATTTAAAATTATATTTTGTTACAGAATTTAGTTCACTGTTTCACTTGGAACCGAGGGACACAAATTCGCTAAGCATCGTTGCTTCCGAGCCCTTATCAAATGAGATATTACAAGCAAATAACCAGATTCTACTGACTGTCGTCGCTACGAAGCCTGGTGCGTTAGTTGCACGCTCGGCTGTATCTATCGATATTGAAAAAGGTAAACGGAACTCCTGAGTCACATATCTAAACAATTTAGTACTTCATTAACATAGGGAGGCAGGCACTGGTTGCCGTGAGTCAATGTCATAGGTACCTCATTTTTAGGTGATAGAATTCCAACAAATTAAAGTAAACTCAATGAAAAAGATATTACAGACATCTCTGGAGCTTTGATTGTTTTATACAATACTATCGACCAGCCCCTGATTTACACCGTTATTACGTCTTGAAAAACATGGACATCTCTTTAGTATATGTTAGTTGAATTATATTCTCTAAACGTTGGTGTTAACATCACTAAGGTCCGCTGTGGAGTTAAGAAGAAAATCGCAGTGACACAGGCGGACACGAAACCGGCTTTAGTTAAAATTATTTATAAATACAGCCACTGTTCAGTCGGTCATAGTTCGTTGAAGAGCACTGACGCTCCCAATTGTGCTCCGCCAAAGTTTTTATTATAAGTTTTATTTATTTATTTATTAGGGACAAAAAAACAGTTACATGTTAAGGCGATACAATAAGATTCTTAAGATAAATAGTTAAACATATAACCCACACTATTGTCCACGGATTAATCAAATAAGTGAAAAACGGAAGCTGATTTTAAGAATATTGTTAAGTTATTTGAATTAAGTGCTAATTTATAATTCTGATGCTAATGAAGTTATAGCGAGAGTTTAAAAAAATTTATTAGAGAAAAAGAAAATGTCTATGTTCATGAAGTGTGCTTTATAAGTTTCCACAAGGCGTCGAAAAGGTACTCGTGCCCGGCATTGGTCTTACATGAATTCACGTGGAAAAGGCGGGGCACGCGAGTCCCACGCCTGATTACATTTCTGGGTACCGTGTAACATACTTTATTTGTAATTTCAGTGCATTCGAATCTATTGTGGCACAAACCATGCAGCATCATTGCATCCAAAAGTAATCGTCTAGATTGTAGACTTAGAATGTTTTACTTACGTAGTAGGTGTGTGTAGGGAATCTTCGAATGATAGCATTTGTAGTTCATACTACGCAAGAATTTTTTCTGTACCATTTCCAATTTGCTATTTTATTTGAGGTAATATGGATTCCAAATAGGTACGGCGTATTCAAGTTGAGAGCGTATTAAAGACCTACACAACATCAAAAAAGTAGAGGGTCGCACAGTCCTTTGAGGATCTCATGACGAAGCCATACATTTGAAAAGCCTTATTTATACTACGAGTATCAATGTGCAGGTTGAAATGCAAACACGAATCCATAATAATACCTAGGTCGCGAACGGAATCTACTACATTTAAATATTGATTATTGATGCAGTAAGTAAAATTAATTTTATTCTTATTCTTTGTAAATGATACACTATGACATTTAGAGAGACTAAGAAAGAGCTTGTTGTCTTTGCAATAGTTATTAAGTCTGGTAAGATCGTCTTGGAGGAGTCGGCAATCTGGGATATTTTTGCATGTTTTATATATTTTTATATCATCTGCATACATTAAGAAACGCGCATTAACGAAAAATGTTTTAATGTCATTTATGTATATAATGAAAAGAAAAGGTCCTAAAATGGATCCCTGTGGAACTCCAGAATTAATAGTAACGGCTTCAGATTCGTAACCATTAATAACGACTGTTTGAGTCCTATTAAAAATATATGAGACAAACCAACGCAGCAAGTTTCCACGAATTCCGTTAAAGGCCAGCTTTTCCGAAAGAAGCATGTGATCCACCTTGTCAAAAGCCTTCTGGAAATCAGTGTACACGGCATCAACTTGGACACGGAGATCCATGTTTTCAAATTAGAAGTTGGTAAATATCATAAGGTTAGTAGTTGTAGAACGCCGTTTAACAAAGCCATGTTGTTCGGGTATAATCAGTCGATGAAATTGAGGATATAAAGCACCGTGCACTAGCCTCTCAAAAAGTTTCGACAAGGTGGAGAGGATTGAAATGGGGCTTCGACGTTTTCTTTGTCTCTATTTTTATAAATAGGCGAAATAAACGCTCGTTTCCATGCAGCCGGGAAAACCCCCTCACCTAAACATTTATTAAAAATTAAATACAGAACACCATGAATGCTATCGGCAGTTTTGATGAAAAAGGGGGTGGCAATCCGTCTGGAACCCCCCGCCCACTCCTCTCCCTCCCTTCCTCTTGGCCCCTTTAGAGGGATCAAGAGATTTGAGTGTCCTGAGTATAACACCTCTAGAGAAATAGATTTCACATATACAAGAGGAGTTATCACCGCAATTGTTCGAAGGTTGCCACTTCTCAGGGTCAAAAGTAGATGGTTCATGGAACAGAAGCAAAGAAGGTCGAAAACAAGTTACTTATATCCGTAGGGTTATCAGAAGAGGAGTCTTTGAGGTGCATGTTGGCTGGGAAGCTAGCCTTGCTCTTCCGATACGTAACTCCAGAAATACTTTACATTTTTCGGGATACTATCTTCAACCAAACTAGTGTAATTGCCGAAACAGGTGTCACACTCTCTTCGAAATAATTTGCGATAGTTAGAGAAGTGTTCATAGTTGGATAGGTTATGATATTTTTTCCAATTAATCCATGCACGTTCTTTGTTTTTAAAAATACGGATTAAAGATGGTGGGAACCAGACAGGAAATTGTGAATTTTTAACTAGAGTGAATGGAACGTTTAGTCAGATTATCCCGTATAAAATATCGTAAAACGTGTTGACGGCCTGTTCAGCGGGCAGTCCGGAAAGTTCCTTCTCCCAGTCTATTGGAGTAATTTGCTCATTAGTGTCAGGATAGTTAGCCTTATGGTAGTTATACCTAGGAACTGAGTTTAATTTCATAGGGACCAATTTCATATTAAGAATAGTCATTATAGAATAAACAGGATGATAGGCGTCCGGCTGCAGTAGCGAGCTACAAGGTATGGTCTGACAGTCTGCGTTGGATATAAACAAATCAAGTGTTCGCCCAAGATTGTTTTTACACTTGTTATATTGTAAACCGTTAATGGAAGACATAAAGTTTAAAAGAAGCTGACCACTGGATGTCGCAGAATTCACATCTGAGTGATAAACCTGGTCCGACCAAATGATATCAGGTAAGTTAAAATCTCCTGCAATGTAAAATGACTCGGTAGCGGGATCGTTAGCAATGCACTGTAGCATGTCTAGGTAATGCTTGTATATGTCGTCAGGAGTTCGTGGTAGAATATACGCTACACTGATGATATGGCGCTTATTTGACTGAGATGCTGGTAACTGAACCACGGCCTGCTCAACGCAAGTATGGGTAAATTGTGTCGACATCCCAGTGGGACGCAAGTCACGACGTACAGCCACTAAAACGCCTCCTCCTTCACGCTTATTTGTTGCCGATCGGTCGCAATCGCATCTAAAAACTGTATAGCGATCGTCAATAAACTCACTATCGTGAATAGCAGGAATGAGCCAGGTTTCAGAAAGCACGATGACGTCGTAAGAACATGACATAATGTTCATGTACAGTGTATGCAGCTTTGTACGAATTCCTCTACAATTCTGATAATATAGCACAATATTGCTAGTGGCCATTGGTAAATTTGTAACAACAAATTAATATCGTACAATGATTTGTTCTAATACATAAAATTGAAAGGCTGAGTGAATAATAGAATCCTATTGTACAAATACAATAGCACATACTGAATATATTACTTATTGCAATCGGAAATGACCGTTTTGTAGTTTTAATGTATTACGGATACACAATAATATGAATGGATAACTTTGACATTCACGAATAATACTCCCCAATCGCAACATTCACAACCGCTGACTTAAAATCAACACAATTCTTCTCAGCTCCAGTGATCTTTTAGAGATCGTTTTCAGAGCGTATAGCGTAGGCCGAGTCACCACCTCGTTCACGAACAAGTATCGTGCCATTCTTAACCCAAACATATTTAAAACCATGTTTTCTGGAGACTTCTTTACACTTACGAAATAAAGTTTTATTTTTGAGTGTGAGATGCTCATTACTGAATACTGAATGTGTAGCCCGACATTCCCAGTTCATCCGACTTGATACTCTTCTTTTCACGATAGGCGCTGAGGAAGTTGTCACGAATTATCCTAGATTTTAATTTTAACTATTATGCTTAGGTGTTTTGTCCTGTTGCAGCGCATGTGGAACTCTGTGAATAGACAGTATGTCATTCTGAGACACAGGATAACTGATAGTCGCTCCAATTGATTCCATAATAGTCATCAGGTTTTCATTCCGCTTGTCTAGCAAATTGCATATTTCGATATTGCACTGGCGAGCATGTTGCTCCAATGAGTCGATTTTGGCTTCCAACGCAGCCATAGTCTGCACACTGCTTCGAATTTCCAGGTCACGAAGACGCTGCTCAAACTTTTGTTCAGTTCAGCAACCTCTGTCATTAATTTATTGAGGATCACATCCTGGTCGTCCCTCCAAGACAGCAGCATATTCTTCAGCTCCTCAAATTTATCTTGCTCTTCGTAACTTTAATTGACCTGGAAACTTTTGCCAGGTCTAGCTGTAATGTTAGCTGACTGGTCAGTAGTCACTAGTGAAGTTTGTATGTGAGCAGAGAAATCGGGTTCTGATTGCGTATCCAGGGTGGGCTTGGTGTGCGCAGATCTGATTGGAGGTGAACGTACTGTACGAGGCATCGTTGACCAGTGATGAAACAAAGTAAAAAAAAAAAAGATCCTGATCATAGTTGATACGGAACAACAATTTCGGGCCGCACGGCACTCGGTTGCTTGGCGGAGTGCGTGACCGCGCAGCGCAGTGACGCTCTTAGTCCGCGCGTCGTACTTTCAACCCAAGCAAGTGTCAAAAATATTTTTAAAAGTTTTAAATGTTATTAGACACCACTTGAAGTATGGACTCACAAAAACTTGCTATACTCCTTCCACTGGTCGTGAATCACCGATAGAAACACTGTAAGTACAAGGAATTGAAAAATCGACCGGCCGCCAATCGCGATACTAGGATTCAAAAACTAGCCAAAATTCACAGCGCGATAAGTAACACGCCTGTCCGCTTCGACTAGCAAGGGTAACTGAGCACTCCAGATGTTGCGTTACAAGCCGGGCATCGAAATCAAAGTATTTTTTTGTGTTTTGCTGTGGTTGTAACTTTATATCGCCAAAAATCTAAAGTGGGTCTCATTATAAATCCATAGATATTTTATGCTGTATTTCCAATTTATTCGACTAACTATAAACTATAATGCGCGTGTGATATTTGTGTAGTGCAGTATTCCAAAATGGTATGTTTTTTGCGAGTGCGCATTTTTTTGTTAGACATTTGGTGTGAATCGAGGGTCGCAGGTAGCTAGCTGTTGACAAACATAGAAATCCTTTTAGTTTTTAGTGCTCTTGACTCTGACATTGGATTTTGAAACCTATAACTTCGAAGGCAAGTGTTGTTTTGTGTTTAGTTGGGTGGTAAAGTTATTTTTGTGATGAAGTGTTTTAGTTTTCATATTTTAATAATTGTAAAGTTTAAGACGGCTGAAGACTGAGAAGATTAAGAAGGCTGCTAGCGAGATTTACAAGAAACGGTCTTCCTTACCATTACCGTGCCTCCCGGTCTACTCCCTGATATAGAATGGCCTCTGTAGCACCATGCAACATGAGGCTCCAAGGGCTAGTGCAAATCTTGGGGTTCAATAGATTTATCAAGTCTGGTTAAACCACGTTGGGATCGGTGCATTTCAATCATTCATTCATTCGTATAAATACAGCCACTGTTCAAAAGTGGACCAGATCTTGTTTTGTTTGGAAAGAGTAGCTCGTACGTTTTGGTACATGAAAAGGACGTAGGCCACCCATATTTCGTCACAGATGAAAAAGAAATCATAGCTCGCTGGAGGTTCTGTAGGATCCAGCGCTATTAAAACATCATTATATTTTGTTTTAGACTTAACCGATCGAGTCATTATGAGGTTCTCGCAGAATACCTACACCGGAACCATAGGAAGCAGTGGTCTAACAGCTGATAGCATTGTCCTTAGCACAGGATATGCATCAGGCACTGAATTTATACTCACTGGAGGTATGATTTTCCTTAAAACAAACTGCTAGCCAGCTTAATATTGACTTGCAAATTAATCAGACTATGAACTAATCCTCCTCTAATTATTTCAGATTACTACGAACACTTCACGCTAACGCCCAATAACAACATTGTATCATTGTCGCTTTCCAATCCTCTGCCCATTGAAGCAACTGAAAACACATTTATAGTGTTGGAGGTAGAAGCTAGAAGAGTAGGAGCTGTATCTGATTGGACAAGTGTAATCATTGATATTATTAGACAAGAAATTATTTCTCCAGTATTTACGCAAGCGTATTACAGGGGTGCTTATAACGCTGAATCGGGATTGCAGTTTAACCAAGTAATTTCCTTACTGTACGGCTACGACGAAACGGTTTGCTTTTCCTTGGACGGAGGTAATCTTCAAAGAAATTATTGAACTACAGGTTTAGTTCACATTCAACGTTCTTATTTTATTTAAAATTATATTTTGTTACAGAATTTAGTTCGATGTTTAACTTGGAACCGAGGGACACAAATTCGCTAAGCATCGTTGCTTCCGCGCCCTTATCAAATGAGATATTACAAGCAAATAACCAGATTCTACTGACTGTCGTCGCTACGAAGCCTGGTGCGTTAACTGCACGCTCGGCTGTATCTATCGATATTGAAAAAGGTAAACTGCACTCCTTAGTATATTTTAATGATTTATTACTTAATGTACGTTGAACTAATTTTATAATATTAGGTGCTCCCACACCGGGAGCATTCGCCTGTAATTCAGATTCGAGCATTACGGATAGTGCAATCCACGACGACGCCCCACTTCGCGATTACTGTTCTGTACAGCTTACAGGCTGTACTTTAGTACGGAGCGGAGCGGATCGGGGCGCGTCGTCATGAATTGCACTATCTATACTACAGTAAGTGAGGAGAACCGAACATTTCAGTGCGTAACCTGTAATGATACAATTTATAACATTACATTCACCGGGAGCATTCGCCTGTAATGTAACAGTAGTGAGTAGGAGCATATTTGTAACATGAATGAAAACAACTGATTCGACTACAGGCGAATGGTCCTCAGTCTGGGTTTCCTCGGTGTGGAAAAGTAATGCTCAAAATCGAATCTTGGATTGATACATTACAGGCGAATGACGTCAGTCAGTGAGGCAGTATTGTAATGTTACGTTATGGATTGTTACATTACAAGAATTTACTCCCGGTGAATGTTATGTTATAAATTATATCATTACAGGTTACGCATTGTAATCCTCGGTTCTCCTCACTCACTGATGTAATGCTCGAATCCTCCGGTCTGGGAGCGCCTTTAAGTAACACTTGGTGTCAAGCAGTTATTCTGGCCACCCGTTAAAACCGTTTTTTTTTTAAATAAGTGGGTCACGTCCACCGATATGCACTGCGTGTCAAATCACCGCGCCTATTGATAATAGTGCCATACAATGTTATACTATTTGTAGATTTATTTTAAATCTACAACAGGGAAGCTCTTGACCTGCATCTTACCTGATTTCAAGTGATGATCGGCCGAAGGTGGAAGCGAGCTTTAATTGTCACGATTTTAATAATAATTGAATAGTAGGTACGACGTAGTGCCCATAGACTACTATTATATACTAGATAACGAATGTTTTCTTCTCATGTACCTAATTGTTTTATCAGTTTAGCTGATGCACAGGTCTGATAGATATTCGTTATGTCTTATACTTACTTTTTCGCCCACGTGGATGTCAGAAAATATCCCACGGGAACGTACTACCGGGATTAAAAGTATCATAGATGTTAATCCTGGTTATAAACCAGCAGTGTACCAAATTTCATCCATTTCTGTTCAGGCGTTTTTGCGCCAATCCGGAACATACATCCAGATAACTGTTTGTCGCTGTTTGTTGTTGCGACGCTGAAAATATAGTTTGTAGATTTTTTTCCCGTTTGTACAGACAAACGGAAAAAAAATCTACAAACTATATTTTCAGCGTCAGACTCGTTCCCACAACTTGTAGCACTTACCTACTTACTGAAGTACTTTTTATCAAAAATATTCAATGTACAGTTTTGACTTCGTTACTGTTTATTATAAGTACGAACATATGTATAGATAGATACATCACTGTACAAACTAATCCGGGATATTTCGTAGCTATAAATCAATCGATTGTTCGGGATTAGCCAATATCGTGCGCCTGAAAATACGTCCCAGACTGGCAATCTTGAAATCCTTGAGCTAACGTAACTCGTGTCGTGTTGGCATCCCACGTTAGTATCTGAAAATCACCCAAACTAAAGGAAATGGATTTACCAAATCCCTGAATCAAGAGCGTTGTGTTCTCAAGTAATCTACCTTGCTGAATATTTGCCGACGTAGTGAGCTTTATTGAAAACCGGGGCATTATTAGCTATATCACAATTTTCATTAGAACTAAATATTAAATGAACTTTCTATACTAACGCTACTGTATGGATTCATTGTAGTCTGTTAATGAAAGTTTAATAATATGATTATTAATATCCAAAATTAAAATTGATTATTAAAATCCAGAAAACGTACCTGTGGATGCCAATTTGTGATGTCATTTACAAATTGAGCGCTTTGGTTCGATTTGAATACTAAAGGTATCATTCCGTTCCCGATCGCAGGCGGCAACTGCAGGCGACGTGTCGCTAACACGCTACGGAAGGTATTACACAGAAATTCATAGAAACCAGTCGTGTCGCGGCGACACTTCGCCTGTAGTTGTCGCCTGTGTTCGAGTACGGAATGGTACCTTTATACCCAGAATTATAATATTAAATTACCTTTTAGGGGTTTTTTCATTTAACAATTAAGCTTAAGAGCGATTATCCTAAAAGTTGGCAAAGTCGCAAATAGTTGTCAAATATTTTCCTGCTTTGATTAATTTGACGATTATGAAATGCAATTATTTATATCGTAACACCGAATATTTAGTTTTAGATGTAATTAAAGTATTTGGAAACTTTCCAAAAGCCTTTTATCCACTTAAAACGGTTAAAACATTAAATTCAGTGTTATAATTGCGATTCATTATTGATATTCTAGTTCGCTAGTTAGCCACATTTCTTATTTCCGTACAGTAATATTGCCAAATTAATAAAACAGCGAAATATTTGACATCTATTTGCGCCCACTTTCAGAATAATCGAATTCCCTTAGGTGAGTGTTTGCATAAGAATTTAACCTGAACAATTGTTTACACTTTCAACAGACTATAGGTACTTGACAAGACTAACCTGTTTACTCTGATAACCTATTTGTTTTACAATTTTCAGTTACAGGTTGACATAGAAAAAGAACTCATTTCCTATTGCATAAGCATAATCAGTCAATAATGTCCCCATTGATTGCTTTTTTATTTTATTTTAATTATTAATATTTTTGTTCTGGTTTATGAGGTGGAAGTAATCCGTGTAATCTAAAAACCACTGGAAGCTTTTCACACAACAGAATAATAATATGTTAACGCTTTCAAACGCTTTTCAAACGTAGTGAAGCGTACCCTTAGTGAAAGTATATGGAACGTCGTTTGAATAGCCTTCAAGGTTTATCTCATCCAACGTCGGGCTGCCGCCTTCAATGGAACCCGCCGCCTTCAATGGAACCCGCAGTCTTGTGAAAATTACAGGAAGTCGGAGGAGAAGTTAGGCAAACAAAGCATTCCATGTTATTGTAGACTCTGAAATATACAATATTCGCATTCTTGTATTTAATTGTGTACCTACTGATGATGTTACCTGTTATACCTTAACTAGTTGTATCTGGAAAACGTCTTTAAAGTCTAATTTCTGGTTGAATTATAATTATGTGATTTATTGCATTTTTTGCCATGAGCTTTTGAAATTTAATGAAACCAAAGAAAAGTCCTCTCCTCCAAGGATTATTTTCTTTAATTACTCGTATGTGCATTTTAATCAATAAGAATAAGAATTTAATTAATCCATTGTTACAAGCATTTTCTTAATAATAAGTACTTAGTCTTAAATAGATTCCGACCGCATTTCTTTTTCGGTTTTCGATCAAAATATCCGTGGCAGATATCTATAAATAAGGAAAGGAAAAAATGGAACCTATATAATATCACTTTTTTCTTGTCCTTGTTAATATTTTCAGCGCCATGTCTTATCTTGATGTTGATCTTTTCATTTCTTTTTCTCTTCATGTTTATTTCTATCAAGGTCTGCGATATGATAAATACCTACATTCAAGGATAACAATTTTTTTTTTTTTATATTACATAGATTAAGGTAAATTTCATAGCAAAACTTTTCAATAATAAAAATGTGTTTTTTTTTACAGAAATGTTTTGCCACGAATAAAGTACTGTGGTTTTCGTTATGTAGATTAACCTTAAGTTAGGGCTAGAAAGTAATACGAAAAATCTAAAAAAGAACAAAACTAATTTGTTTTGGTGTGTCCCTGCAGATTCGCAGACTGGAGACGATGTATTGTTCGAGAAAGTTCTCTACCAAGGATTTATTGAACTGAATGATATCCGACATGAGTTGATCACAATAACTGGCTATGATGGAACAAATGTGGCGATACTTGGAGGTAAGTGCAGTTCATATAATTTTAAGGGAAACTATTTTTTTTTTGGACAATTTATGAATTAGGTCATAGTCAAATCCTGAGACGGAATGGCATAGTATTCATTATTAGGATATAGACCAGTACAATAATGCAGGATAATATTATATTGGTACTATTTAAATTAATACAGTTTTATCTTCTTTACAATAAAATGCTTGTGAACTCTTTAATGATTGTGATGTTACATCAAGTTTTTGTCCATCTCAGTTTCGGGTGTAACTCTGTAATGGGATTGTATCAATACACTTACCAACCACGTAATCACCTACCATTTTAATTCTCATTAATTTTAAGTAAAAAGTCTACCAAGTTTTAGATTCCCCAATGCTAAAGTGTTCAACAATTGTAATTACTTTAGGATCCAAAGGGTATCAAAATACAAAAATGAAACACATAATATAACATCACGCCTTGTTTCCCCTAAGGGTTGGGCAGAGGTGTACCTATAGTACACCCACATTTCTGTAGTTATGTTTACGTCTCATGTAATAGGGGCGAGCCTATTGCCATCAACCGGGCACAAATCCAGACTCCGGGCTGCAACTGAGAAATTCCAGAAAGAAAAACCCAATGACATTTTGCCCGACCTGGGAATCGAACCCAGGACCTCACGTTCAGCAGTAGCGCCTGCAACCACTAGACCAACGAGGCAGTCAACAGTCAGTTACAAAAATGTATTACATACATTTAATCAATATAACCAAGCTTAACAGGTTCATCAATGTAAATACCTACATCGAACATTTCCAAAACAAAATATTCGCATGGTATTCAATATACTGAACAACTTTCTCCACGGGACCAATATCGTAATCGCGAAAAAAATATCAATTGTCCCATACAAAACTTCAATACCTATTCGACTTAAATTTATGGGACGGCTGAGTATTTTCGCGATAACAATGTTGATTCCATCGAGAAAGTTTTTCAGTTTGATGGTCTGTACACACCCTGAAATGTGCGACCATACCTTTGTGATACACGCTGTATAAAGATTATATACGTTTTCGTTAAAACTTAAGAAAAAATTTGAATAAACGAAACAGGTAAACTTTTAACCTATATGCAATGTTACAAGAACTTGAAACCAACAAGCGGAAAATAACGTTATACCTACTTCTTTTCTTACCTGTGTTACGTAAAAATGCATTAGAAAGGTAACAAGAAGATAGGTTTGTTCACGATAACTTGAAACTTTGTGTTTATTTATTCAAGACGTGTAACGATCCGAAAAAGTTGATGATAATAACATTATTAATAAAAATAGTTTTAGTCGTAACTTCTGTCACGGCCATGGAAACAATAAAGCGAAAGAGACATAAATAATAAGTAATAACTATTTTTATTGAGAACGTATTATTTATATAGTAGTTATGTATTAATAGGTATTGTATGCCTACCATGTTTATTTTTGGCAATGACTTCATTACCTCATGTCAGTCTTAGTATTACCACACGGATCGCATTCTTTGTTTGTCGCGTCATGTACATCCCAGGGAGCCAACCACCACCTCTTTAAGCAGTATTATTTTAATGTTACTTCAGTGCGAGAAGGAAGTGGAGCTATACAGGACGTCTAGCTCCATCTCTTTCCCACGCTCAAGTAAGATTAAAATAATACTGCTTAAAGAGGTGGCCGTAGGGCCCCTGTGCTTGGATGGAACCTAATTTTAATGACAATTCACTTAATACCTTATACTTTGTTTTTCCTGATAGAGATGAATATGAGGTTAATAACCATAATTCAATAGATAAGTGTATTAGATAATAATGAAAAGTTCCCTGAAATAGTTTGCCGTAACCATGGTAGTAACATAATGTGGTTGGTCGTGGTACATTAACTTATACGGAAAACCGTATCACTTTTCAACAGACTTCACAAAGGAAGAGGTTCTAAATTCGGTTGTTTTTTTTTTTTTTTTGTATGTTTGTTACGCGATTACTCCACCAATTGTGAATTGATTTTGATGATTCTTTTTGTTTTTGGTAGGGCATAGTTCAGAAGTGGTCCCATATAAGTTTGGTCAAGATCTGATGAAGGGTTTTTGAGTTAGCTTCAATAATACGTATTTCTCCCACCTAGTATATGTGGATGATGTTCTAATAGTTCCTATCATTTTAATTTACATATCAGGTAGTGGTATTCAAATTTTTGTGGCGGGTTTGTGTAGGTACCACAACTAAAAAGTAAAAAATAAAAACTTTTTTTATAAAAATATAACCGACTTCCAAAAAAAACACTACAAAGTGAAAAATAACTTTGATTTCGGCAGTCGGATGCAAAAAAACAAAAATACAAAACCAAAGACACCGACATCCGAAAGTTATTTTTCACTTTTTAGTGTTTTTTTTGGAAGTCGGTTATATTTTTGTAAAAAATGTTTTTATTTTTTCTTCCCATCACTTTTGTGATTTTTTATTTTTTATTGCTTGATGGCTGTAAAATAGGCAGGTACTTACCCTCCTTCGTATTTTAAGGGGGTGTGTAATGTTTGGTATAATAACAGATAGTCTAATTTCATTTGACATAACTTTCATATGATATAATTTTCATATGCTATAAAAACATTTAACCTAATTTCATATGATCTTATGTTATATTTGATATAATTTTCATTTACTCTAATTTCATTTAGTATAACGTTCATTTCATATAATTTTCAAATTGTATAATTCTCTTTTTATATAATATTCATTTGACCTAACTTTCATATTAACGAATTTCTAAGGTAACGCATCGATCCTGAGAAAAGCAAATTATGTTGTAACCTAACCTCAAAACAGTAAAGTTGCTTCTGCATCGTCTCCGGCGCTGCGTGAAGTGCAAACTCTTTGCCCTTACGTACCAAAGGATAGGCACCCACGCTCCCTCCGCGCCTCCGGTTTTTATATACACTCTAGGGGTAGGAGCCATAAGACTACGTACAGTCGGAGTGGCCCGATTCGGTTTTGGAGCAGATTCAACCTATTAACAAATTATATTAAACGTTACTTATAGATTTTGAATATTATAGCAACTGAATATTATATTAATTGAATATTATTTCAAATGTTCATTATACCATCTGAAATTAGGTAAAATGAAATTATATCAATAATTCATTATATAATTTGATCGTTATTTAAAAAAAAAAATGAAATTAGGTCTTATGATCATTAGAACTTTTATTATATCAAACGTTACACACCCATTTTAAGGGTACGCTAGTCGGTCATTATTCTGTACAATACGTTAAAAACTAAAAATTATATCAATTTTTCTTGTCGTTATCTTATGGAAGCAGAAGTGGAAAAAAATATTGGTTTGGAAGTTATGAGCGTCGAAACTTCCATATTTCAACACTAATTTTAACTCGTCTTTGGGCGTAAATAAATAACTTATGTAGTAACGCAATTGCAAAATTGAAACCGTACAGGGATAGTTTTTTTTTGTTGAGTAAATACATCCAATAGTTTTTCCATAATATCAATACGCCCAAAGGTCTGTTCATGAAATTTTACGCGCTTGTTTTTTTTATAAATCATCGTCTAATTCAATAAATCATTTAATAAATATTTAAATAAATAAAAAACAGATAAAGAAATACAAAATAAATAAAACTTAAAAATAATTAGAATAATTAGCACGCCTATTAGACACCAACGAGTTCGAGCCGTCGACTAGTGTACCCTTAAGAAGTTTTAATATCAGTTATTTGTTTTGACCTATATTCTTGGCTACAATATTCTCTTACCATGTATTTTATCTTACAGTTGCGCGTTGTGTGCCATGCGTAACTAGATAATATCGAAACAACTTTACTCTGTGATATTTACTCAAGTAACCCAACTTCATTCTATGTTGGTAGGCTCTTTACGTCAGCCAATAATAAAATCAGTTGATGTGTAGTTAATCCGACATTTACTACTATAATGTCCAACTATGCTTTGTAAACTGATCTACCTACCTCAAAACCTTCTAGCAAACCCGAAGTTTTGTAATATATCTTTAATATTCACACCAGTATAAATCCTGAAGGGTTAAATAAAAAGGCGGTCCAACCCTACACTCTATCTACAATTTGTTGATAACGGTAATCGATCACAGAGAGAAAGGCAAACAATCCAATACTTTTATAAAAGAAAAACTGTCCTCTTTTTTGTCCCGACATTTTGATAGCGGTTGGAAAACTAATTTCCCGGACTCCGACTATTACACGGTGCTTAAAAGTCCTTAGAATATTTATGTGCAAGAAACATCGATACGCAAATTATTACCACGAATTCAGCACATGATTCTAGACCCCCAGTGAAGAAATTGTTCGTTGGTTATTTAAACCTACACGGTTAAAATGTATGCATATTTTTTTTGAGCTGGTGTTGGGTTTTATTCTAACCGGCGTTAAATTTCAACTCTTGTGGTTCTGGAGTGTTTTATTTGGAAGTGGGTTGTTTTTTTTTTTTGAAAAAAGTTTTATTTTTCACTTTTAGTTGTGGTACTTATCCCACACAAATACAAATTGCACTACCTGCTATATAAATAACAGTGACAGGAAGTTATTATTACATCATCCATATATAGACTAAGTGGGAAAAATACGTATTATTGAAGCTAACTCAAAAAGTACCCAAGCAAAGTTAATAAAATTTATATGGCACCAGCCATTTAAATTTCTCGAGAGCATTTATTCTTTCAAACAAAAAATAAATTTTGTAAATCAGTCTATTTAAGAGTTATGCCCGAACATACATTTAAAAAAAATATAAACATCCAAATTGATAACCTCTTCCTTTTTTAGAAGTCGGTTGATAAAAAATAGGTTTCAAAATAGGTCAAGCGACCTGCAAATACAATACATTATAGTGATATCGTAGATATTTTTCAATTATCAAAATCAAAAGTAGTTTTTTGTAAAACGTCAGACTCTCATATTTGTGATTTTCCAATAATTAAATAATTTGAAATTACAAACAATTTTGTTTAATTCTTTTACCCTTTCTCACAATCAGTGAACAAAATTGATCAAAACCAGTCGATTTCGTGCACGGTCCCTTAAATATAAATCTCTGTGGGCAAAACAGACTAGTTATCTGATTCTTTACGAGGTAGATAGCGATAAGTTTCCAAAGAATTGACATCATTACTGACAAGCAAGACGAAAACAACTAAAACATTATACTTGTGAATAAGAAAAAGGAATGTACATAGCTTGTAAATTTTCATGGTGATTTTCTGGCGCATAACGTTCCTATGTGGAAACTTATTTTGTAAATAAAATCTCATGAGTTTTTATTTTTCAGTGTACTCAAGCTTTTTCGAAGGCCACGTGTCGGATGGTGAGGTGAGGGTGCAGGCAGCGGGGTCGCTGACCCTGCCCGCTGACGTCACAAGCCTGGCCCTTGAACTGCATGCAGCAGGTGCCAGAGCCGTGCTGCTTCTAAACGTCTTAGAATCAGGTACTTGAACTAACTTTATAGCAAATTCCATTTATTATAATATTAAAAAATATTTTTTTATTTTGGACCGACTTTGATGAAACTTTTTGTGTGTTTGAGTTCCCTGGATGGTTTAGATTCACAATTGGACCCGGTAGGTGTCGCTGTTCGGTCAGGACAACGTTTGTGTGGTCCACTACTATAAAATAAAATCATAATTTTATAAAATTCTGTCTCGTCAATAGCTTTTTAATTCAAAGTTTTTTATATCAAAAAAATATACAATCAACGGGCATGAGAATGAGATCGAAAAGGCAAGCGAAGCAAACATTTAGATGCACAAGAGCGTATTATTAAATCTTCGTTATATCTGTGGATAATCTTAACCTAGAGATAATAACATTTATCTTTTATTGAATTTAAACAAAACAAAGACAGGTATTTCTTTGTTTGAATATATACATATATGTATAGACAGACATGCTTAGTGCATATTTATGAGAAAATGATTCGAATATTCGTCTATGTGAACCAGAATTATACAACATCAATAAAAGAAAAAATATCAATGCTTTCATAAGAGCACCTATCCTAAAAGATGGCAACGTCGCAAATAGCTGTCAAATATTTACCTGTTTTGATTCATTTGGCAATATAACTATATAATATGGAAATTGGAAATGTGGCTAGTGAACTAAAATATTGATTATGAAATGCAATAATTAATATCGTAAAACCGAATATTTAGTTTTAGATGTAAAAATAGTTATTTATGCAACTGTTGTATAATAAGGGGTATTAATAATACTCCTTATTATACAACAGTACCTATATAATTACATAATTAGGTATATAATAATACCTAATTAAGTACAGTTGCATACAAGACTTTATCTACACCCATGTTATGAATTCTCTATAAAACGTTCTGAAACCATAGGGTGTTGTACAGTATTGTCTATGTAAATTCATGGAAAGTTTGTTTGCTAAGTATCTAATACCTACAAACAAACTATGTATAGGGCAAACAAAAAAAAAACGAAACAATGTACTTTAAAAAAAAATGCGGATACGACGTTAATTCGAATAACCAATAAGTTTTTTTTTTTAATTATGGCGCTATGGTAGTAAAACGCGCGGCCATGACAATGTTCTTTTTTTGAAAAGGAGTTGCATAATGAACAGTTCAGTACAACAGTATAACTCCCGTTTCGATGCTATTATGGTTACTATGACACTGGGTGTTTTAATGTTGGCAATAAGCTAACTGTTTCAGAAACTTTTATAGAGGATTTAGCATGGGCGTAGATAAAAGTATTTTAAATTTTCCAAATTTAAATAATAATAATAATAACCCCACCGCCGTATCTCTACGTTGACGTCGTGGTGGGGCTTGCACGCTCCGAATTCCAGGTCTATGCCGGTAGAGTTTTTTGGCGGTCAGGTCTGGGATGAGGAGCCAGACCCAGAGAGAAATACAGAAACCCGCAGGGCAGCATGTGGCGAGCTGTTGGGCAGTAGCGACCCCACGGACCCTATCTGTCGGGAGAAGTCTTGTTCCTCATCTCTGGCTTACCTTTATTGGCCGACTGGAGTGAACACTGACGAGGAATAGAGCTCCCAACTCTTTCTTGCCTTTATTGGCCGGCTTAAGTGGAGATTCGCAAGAGCAAATGTGCTTGAAGGAAGGAAGTATTCCAGTAAGATGCTGGTAGGGATCTTGACCGTACTTCCGGGATTGTCCTCATAGCCGTGGAATACCGCTCCACTCCTTATAAGCACCTCAGAACATGAAGCCCCTTGTCGCTACGACACTTTGTGCTAGCGACAGTTTTCGGGGGCCCATTAATGAGTGTGCAAGTCACCCCCTGCCATTTTACCTGTATATTTTATATAAGATATTGGTCAGGCAGGGGCCATAGTCTTTCCATAGTTCTAGATAACCAGTTCACTTAGCCACCCAAACCCATAATCCAATATCATTGTTTCCATAGCTTGCAATACTTTTGCACTAACCGGGGGTTGTCCTTGGGTGCACTAGATTAGTGCGTACAAGGATAATCGTCGGTTAGTGCCTCATTTCATTAGACACGTCTAACGGGCCTCTACGAGTTGGCGTCGGCCCCTCGTACGCCTTCCAAAGGTCCGGGACCCTAGGGTCCCGAGAAATGTCAAAGACGTAAATATAATAATAATAATATTTAATGTACCAAGTATATATATAAAAATGGGGTGGGGAATAATTATAAGGCATCAAAAAATTCGTCCGCATCGCTGTCAACAGGAAAAGTGCCCAAAAGTCTGGCAGCATTGCCACGTTGAAAGGCAATGCTGATTCTTTGGCCAAAGAATAGGCCAGCCCTCTGGTCACGTGAAGAATCGACCAGCCGCTTGGCGATATCTTGAAAAACTAAGTGGGCACTCGGACCCCATGGCCCTAGTGTTTCAACCCCAAACGGCTCAAACATATTAGTCCCAATAAGATTGGAGTATTTGCGCCGTTTGAAGTTTTCCGCACCTGCAGCAGTAGCCCCAGCACAGCCCGCCGTGCTAGGAAGATGGGATGGCGCAAGGGTGTCGACGCACGTTGCATCCCACACCAAAGGCCTACCTACCTTCCAAGGCATTATGGTCATTCCGTCTGGTCGTTGCATGCCAAACCATTGGGTTTTAAAACAGCTGGCACTCGGTGGTGACAAGAGCACGACGGATGATGTCATTGATGGAGGTGATGAAATAATTTACATAATTTACATACAAAGTAAAGCGCATGTCTGTGGTCGAACCTACGACTACAAGTTGTAAATCATGACGGTTACCACGTTATCTTCTGGGCCAGAAGATAACGTGCAATATCCGAAACCTGGACTTGGACTAAAATCTATACGAGCTATCGGGCCTGTATATACTCGTAGCTGTCTCTCATAAAATTGTTATCTATTGATAGGATATAAATATTTGAATACCTACACAATATTCAAGCTCCAAAAACCATGTTATAGCTCCACGTTTAGTATTCAATCTTTATTACATTTTTCGAGTATTATTCTCTTGCTTTATACCATACACTCTGCCTTTCATAGGTACCTAAGCTGTTCAGTTTTTTTTTTCTACTGCGACTTTCGATGAAGAATACCAATAGGTACAGGAAACTCGGGATTATCTTTAGAGCTACCAAAAGTCGAAAAATAGGTACTGTTTATGATTCAACCACGGAATAGATGAAGATTCTACCAAGACAGGAAATATATATAATATAGTTATAGTTATAAGCAATAGAGGATAGAATTTCATTGCTCGTCCAGAAATTAGAATATTTTCTCGTCGTTCTCTTTAGATAATATTTCAAGGGTGTCAAACCCTGTCCTTGTTGTTTGCTATTAAGAACACATAAAATTATTTACTGTTATTATAGAGCCAAGCGTAGTAATTATGGCAACGTTCCATAAAACAGTCTTGTGAGGTTATATTATGACTACCCCTGATCTATAGTGCTTGCAAGCGCGACGGCCGAGCCGAGGTCTGAATTTGTGCCTGAACACGAAGGGTTCCGTACCATTATCTATAAAGACGGCAAAAAAATCATGTCTGTTGTATGGGAGCCCCAATTAAATATTTATTTTATTCTGTTTTTCGTATTTGTTATAGCGGCAACAGAAATACATTATCTGTGAAAATTTCAACTGTCTAACTATCACGGTTATATCTCAATACAGCCTGGTGACAGACGGACAGCGGAGTCTTAGTAATAGGGTCCCGTTACCCTCTTTGTGTACGGAACCCTAAAAAAGCCTAAAGCTCGCATCCTATTACATGCCTCTTATATCGCGACTGGTGAATTGTAAGTTGATGTATTACTATTGTACGCATAATGACAGATCTTGCTTTTCTATAAGTAGGTATATGATAAATTAAAGTTACTTTTCATGTCTGTCTGTGTGACCGCGTTGTCTTCTAAACTACGTAAAGGATTTGATGCGGTTTTTACCATTATTTAGAAATGTTATAGGTCAATTTTTAATGTAATCAGGAATTTGCGTGTTTGTATATAATGCATTAGGTATAGTAAAGAGATCTCGATGTTTTGCTAGACGTAAACACCGTCTATACAGGGTGGAAGGGACATCGACGCGAAAACTGATACCATGGATTCAGTACATGATGCTGAACCCCCCTCCGTTGAAATTTTTCGTGGGTTATTTAAAAAAAGGAGGGGAGGGGGGTTCAGCATCATGTACTGAATCCATGGTATCAGTTTTCGCGTCGATGTCTCTTCCACCCTGTATAGTTAGACATAAACGACACTCTACTAGTTCAAACTTTAATATTAACGGCCTGGTAGTGTAGGTACCTACAATACAACTGCACCTTAAACGAAAACAAGCGTAACTTTATACTACCATGTACATATTATAAAGATCTCTTATTTGATTCCACCAGAAGTGCTTTTGGAGCCATCCGTGACATTTTCCTCGGAGTCCTACGTGCTGTCTGTGGGCATGACGCAGACAGGGCTGGTGGGTCGCGTGTCCGCGACTGCAGACAACAGCGAGGAGATCATCTACTCACTGGGAACAGATGATGGTAAGAATTTCATCTTGGTCTTTAACTAATACTAACTAATAGTTTTAATAGTTTGCCCGGTCTTGCTGGCCAGAACAGTTTACTCACAGCTTTGCACAAGTTTGATAAATACTGGATGAGCTTATTTCTTGACGAGCCTCGAATACTGTGATGTGCGATATCCTACATGCCTTGGAAAAAGGTGTAGGGCAACCCATTCTTCTCGTAAGTCATAAGAACTAATTTATATACGTCAAAAAGTAGGTACTTAAGTAATATAATGTTATCCTGGCACACTTTTTCAATTTCCTTGTTCGAAGACGTCAAGATTTGTGGTAGGCAGTACACTTAACATCCGTTTTTATTTTTTTATTTCGATCCATGTTAAAGTATGTTTAACTTTGTATTATGCTGCCAAAACCATGAATAACTTTAAAAAATACAAAAGTAAACATGAATGGCCATAACAAAAAAAGAAACTAACGCTTTGTTGTTGTATTTATAAGTTGAGAGCAGGATCAAACTTCACAAAATCTGTTTTGCATTTGAATAAACTTGCTGTCTGAATGGTAAAAGACAAAAGTTGTTTGTAATATTTCTACTTTGTTATTCAGCCCAAGCCCTCAGAAGATTTATAACACTGAGTGAAGAATGTTTTTCTTCTAGATTTACGCGGGTGGAACATCCCAACCACATTAATTATCCAGGTTTAAAGCACTTACCCAGGTGCAGTTGTACCGGCGCGATTGTACCGCCTGAAGGGCCAGTCTTACCTTACTTAAGTTTACACTGGATTTTATAGATACCGTAGGTCAATTAGCTACATTTAGGCAGAAAGCGCCTTCTTTCCTACCTTTTTTTATGCGTTATACGAGGTTACATAGGTTCCTTACATAAGATTACGCGGAACTTAAGAGGAGCTCATTGGCAGGTTCTATGTACTATTATTTTTGCTTTTTATTTGACTTATACTCGTAGCTAAACAACTGTAATTTGATTTATTCATGAAATATTTTGTAGAAACGAGTTGCAGTTAATTTAATGGATGTTGTTTAAGTATGGACGAAAATGTGGAAATCCACCCAACATAATGAGTTTATTTCACAAAGTATAAGAATTTCCCTACTTGGGGAGAATGGCTAGCATTATTCTGTCCCATTAGTGTAGGGACCAACGTTAAATTCACGTAATTTCATTTTAACACACAAGGTTATAAAACTGCTCACTGACTAGGGTTTCTGGGATCTATGCATTGAATTAAAAAGCATTTTTCGTAAAAGTACTTGACAAAATCTAGAACATTTTCAAAGACCTAACACATCAAGTAATAAAAAAAGTATTTATCATCTAATTTTTAAGTTTAAATTTAATTTTCTTAGTTTGTTTATAGTGCCCAAACGGTAAATTTCAGCACGCGCCTTAAATTCTTCAAAAGCAATTTTACTTTGCGAAATAATTGTTGTTCTTAAGTAGGCGCCAAGGTGAAATTAATTCCTCCTCCACTACACAACACGATGAGCTACCTATGCATAAAAGTTTGAATTTGAATCTTGGAAGTAGTAGAGAACAAATAAAATATTGTTATAGCCATATAAACATTGGTAGCTAGGTACGTGTTTAGTTAGTAGGTATGTGTTAATACCTACAGAAAAGTAATGAAAATGCGAAAGTTGACCAACCAAGTTCTTCAAAATTTAATATAAAATTCTCATATTGTTGCAGCACATCTTCAGACTCGTCTTTCTATAAGCAGTGAGGGTGAACTGCATTTGTCTGCTCCAGCTAACAGTGGTGTCTACACTTTCCAAGTTATTGCCACTACAGTCATAACACGAGCGACGGGAACAGCTTCGGTATGAATTCTTCTATAAATAACCAACTCAATATTATACATAACCATTCACAAAACAGTTTCTTATTCAACGAGAACAATCAATATTTTATTGATTTTAACTATTAAAGACATGGTTTATTTCATCGAAACTTTAGTGTTAGGTAACCATCAAAACTATATTGAAATGATTATACCCTTCAAGAAGGAAAAACCCAAATACTATTTCGATAGAAAGTTGTTATTAAGTGGGGTAAATTGGTTTCGCAGGTACATTTAACAGTACAAGCAGTCACGGTTTGTGATGACCAAGGCATCAAAATGCCCCCGCTGGTCATATTAGATAGAAATGAAGAAGCGGCGCACAATAATCTTGTCGTTCTTGACTCCACGCAACATGCAGGCTGTCACTTCACCCTGACGAACCGTTGGCCCACTAACCAGCCGTGGCTGTACGTCGATGAAAACGGACTGCACACAATACCCATCGATAGAGAACACGCATCTATAGCCTTTATGGCGGTTTCACAGGTTCAAGTAGAACTGATATTACATTGCGAAACTGATAGCGCTACACGTGAAAAACGCTCAGAAAGAACAGAACGACTCGGTCCCTACGACTACGGTTCAAATGAATGGATCCTTACAGAAACGATCCCATACAACTCGAGACGGAGCTTAGTGAATCTAATTGTGAACGACATCAACGATAACCATCCCATATTTGTCGGTAAAGAACACGAACCAATTGCCGTCGGATACCCCACTGGTGAGCTCGAGGAGAGGATATTACCCCGTTCCTTGGCGGAGTTAAAGGTAGGTTTGCATTATTCAAATTTTTTGTGTATCTCCAACATGATCGTCGTAAACTCTGTGTCTTGCTTGTGTATTTTATTTTTAAGTTCCCACGTTGTAACATGATTCACGTCGGAGAGTTTTATCTTTGAATATAAAACGGACTTCTACCTGACTGACTCATTGCCGCCAAACACAACGTTATTAATGACAAGGATGTTTTGTATTTCAAGCGTTCGTCAATGCCGAATAAGTTTAATGTATGACGACAGACATAATAATCACGGCTATTTAAAAAAAATAACCTGAGCAATTAATCTATTTCAACTCTTTAATAGCAAAAACAATGATTATATTAATATTCAACATAAAGCACAAAACTATTTCAGTTGCAATATCGGTAGAAACTGCACTTTAAAAAAATATTAATAACTTGCCGCCAGCTTCAATTTACTTGAAATGTTTTCATTTCAACTTTCTCGTTTCGCTGAAAACTAACAAACTCGGTGCTATTTCGTCATAAATTGTTAAACAGACCCCGCTGGGTCTGTCGGTAATTTAATTTTGTATTTTGTGTATTACAAAATATATTTTTTAAATTAGCTCAATTTCATCACACCCAAAGGCATTTTGTCCGCCTTATTGTAAGCCAGGGAAATTAATTGATAAACAAATTGACACCCTTTGTCGATTTGCTGTGTTATAGCTATGTCATACAACTATCAAATAATGACAGTTGTGATTTGAATATACGTACAATAGGGCTTATGCCTGGGTCAAAAAAGCAATTCTATTTAGTCCGTCAGTCAGATAATAAAAACATATTAGACACGTATTTTTTGCTTTATCATATTAATAAAAATTACTAAGATAAAACGCATTAAATTCTGGGAGTGGGGGTCGTTACGTCACAAGTAAGTATAAAATCTACTTACTCGTGACGTCATGGTACATTTTAACGCAATGTATCGCCGTAATCTTTTGATAACGTAAAAAAAGAAAAAATACGTGTCTAATTTTTTTTTTTTAATATAACTGATTGACAAAAAAGAAATTTTTAGTCATCATCCTTAAGTTGATTGTCAGTTTGCTTGAAAATTAATTTCCCTGGCTTTACATAGAAATTATTAAACAAATAAAGGGCTGGTAGCCGGATACGCCTATTAAATGTATGGGCGTGAAATAAACGGCGTCACACTAAAAGCTTGGCGGCACACCACACAGTCATGACGATATTAATTTAAAAGCTTATCGTACATTGCCCACGGCTGTTAACAAACAACTGTAATGTAGTCCGATAAGCTTTTCCAAAACATTAGTAAGCACGCGGGGCATGTTATTGTAATAAGTAATTTAAACGGTAATAGCGAAACTGTTTGGCGTCGGACTTGACGAGCAAAAGGACATGGACGTGAAGGGAAAGACTTTCCTTAAACGTACACAAACGAATGATGCAAATATTTCACGTCCGACGTCATGTCCGACGCCAAGTTTGGAAAAACGAAGATCTTTGGAGGGCTGGCAGCCACTGGGATCGTGCCATATGGCGGGCCGTACGGGGGTCCAGCAGTCGACTGCGTTTAGACAGACAGTTTTGAAACAGTCCAGTTTTAATTTAAAAAGTCGTTAGATTCTGGGTTTAGCCACTCCTGACACTTGCATTATGTAGCTTAGCTAGAGGGGTTAACGCCAAGACTAGTAATTTACAACCTATATCGAGTTTTTTTTATAAAATCGGCTCAATAGAGCGTCGTTTCTACCTCATTTCATAATCGAATGCATTTCAAAACAGGCAACAGACGCTGACATTGGCGAAAACGCAGCGTTGAGATACTGGAGTTCTGAAAGCGTGTTGGCTGTGGCTCCGAAGACTGGGTTCGTGCACGTGCGCACTGGCGCACAGCTGCAACACAACCAGTTGCTCACCGTCACCGCCACCGACGAGAATGGACAGGGGCTCGATGGAACTATCCAACTTGTGGTAATTATAATATCATGGTATTTTACCAGTTCTAAAACAGGATATTCACAGTATCGTAAGTATGAAGCAGACCTCAACATAAAAGGCTAAGCAGATAATAATGACGGTATGGATGTAAGATGGATGTGAGAAATGGAGGAATTTTCTAAGAAAAACGTACCTAAATTTGAAAAACGAGACTCTACTGCCACAAAATGTTTAAGTAGGTAAAGTTAATCTTTAAAAAGGGAAGTTCTCACTTAGTAAGTCGATTTAAATATTTTGATATGATAATTTTCTAAAGAGATTAAATCAAAATAATACTTTAACATCGAATAAGCCCAGAACTAACTAGAACGGATAATCTAATCTGTAATGAATCGTGTCCTTTCTTAAAGACCTCAGTTGCTACATTCTCTTATTTCAATCTTAAAGAGAAGACAGTTATAATTCTTAGTAAATTAGAACAAGCTACAATTTGTTTAAAATTTATTGCCCCTGATAAAGCTGCAAAAAATCTTGCTCCGGGGCAACAGAACTTACCGGATGGGACAACATCCTGTTAATGTTCAAGTAATGCCACTGCTTGCAATAAAGTAACAACGTATTAATTAAAGTTACTTATTTAACCTACAAAACATTAAAATTATGATAATTTAATCAACGAAATAACAACACTAGCTTAATAATATTGTTTGCTTCTGTGAGTGCCGACCTTAAACTTTAATTTAATTTAAATAAGCAAGGTAGGAGGTATATAAGTTGTCTTTTGTAACCAGTGCGTTAACTGGCTAATTCCGTTTAGTGTCTCATAACTTAAAGTCATGATAATATTCATTTTCCAGGTAAAACTTCTAGATTTGAGCCATATAGCCGTAGTGACCGTACGAGATGCCTTCCTAGACGATGAAATGACTGTATTAGCTCAGTTGAGTGATGCCGTCGGATATGAAGTCAAAACATTGAGGTCAGTCGTCATATCTGATGACATAGATGAAGGCGTTTCCAGGAAAAATCTTGAAACTGGCACTCCTAGAGCTTCTTTACAACTTTATGTTTATGGAATAAACGAGAGAGAACCTGTTGCCGTTGACCAGCTTGCCGCGTAAGAACATTATGAATACCTATACAATAAAATAATAACTACAGAGCAATTATCATTTTTTTTTTAATAAAAATACTTTCTCTTTCAGAGATATAAATGCTAATGCCGCAATAGCGAGTGTTGTCAATACTATCCCACTGGAAGATCATCTAGGAGATATGGACATTTTAGATCGTCAAATTGGCTTGTTAGTGGCCACGATAATCCTTAGCGTACTGCTCTTTGCAGTTATCTTGCTGGTAGCCATTTGGTTCTTCCTTAGATGGTAAGTGACAGTTATTAAAATGAGCTCTTACTCGGTATGCCTATCCTATAAGATAGACAACTGATTCATACTTTTATCTTTTATCTCTAGGAGGAAGAACAAAAACTACGATGAATTAAATGAAGAAAACAGCTTAGCATCAAGAAATGCATCACTAGGGGAACTTCCAAAACCCGAAGTTGTCCAACCGCGACTAAACATCGAAGATCTGAAAAAAAGCGAAAAGAGACTGCAAGAAATGTTGCGGGCTCCTGTTAAAGAGGTTACAATAGAACCAATGACGAGGAAAACGGAGGCTCCTGTCGAAGCTGTTCTGGATTTGCCTATACTCGAACCTAACGCGCCAATAGTCATACAATCAATAGACAAATTGAAAGATGCCGAGGAGTCCTCGGATGACGAATTTGGGGAAGTTAGCGCAAAGCGAAGAAAATCTGTAGTAACGTTCAATGAGAACGTTGAAAAGATTATCCATGTAGAAGATAATATAGACGACGACGGTGACGACGACGTCGACGTCGAAGCCAACATCAACGTCGACGCCTCAAATTCCGGATTTGAAATTTACAGATTGTAAATATTGATAACTATAGATGCAAAGCTCAAACTAATTGTACAATAACGATTTTTATATATTTTTACTTATTCTAAGTGATACTCAATTTTTTTTACAAATATATTTTATTCATTTTAAAATAAACTTGTTTTCCCCCTGAAAAGATGTTATATAATACCTACGTATTCAAATTGTAGCTACCTGAATCAAATAACTTCTGTCCGCAACCTCGTTTGCGTGAAGTCGTAAGACAACACAATATAATAAAATAACAGCCAAATTTTATAAAACGTTTGTTGTTTTGGTCTCAGCAACCAAATAATTAAGAGAGTTATGACAAGTGACGCGGGAGCAAGCGACGAACAGTTGTCCGTGCGAGAAGCAGCTCGGCCTGAGGTCAACACCCGCAGCCTTCAGTAGCGGTTTCCCATTGCTAGCGAAGATTTTCGTTATTAGTGAATTAATGAACGACTGTGTTCCTGCATATATGTCCTAGCTAATGGCACAACACTGATACACTGACTGATGCATTCTTACAGATTATTACAACGGTTATGGTAAAGGGCCTTATTGCCCCATCTCAAAAATCCACCCTGTATGTTGTGTATATGTCTGCTTGACTGCTTAGCCCCATAAAGGTATACGTGATGATGATTATTTAATAGGTACATCTGTAACTATCTGCAATAATCTAACTTTTTGGCCCGTCTTTTATAATTTGCGATAAGCTATAGAAGATTACGAACAAATTGCAATATAGCAAATAACGTGATAATTTATAGCCTATAGTCTGACCAGACTTATAGGGAATATCTATCCTGTAGTATCTCTTTGCGTGATGCTAGAACATAATTTCAGACAAACAGATAAACAAACAACAATTCTAAAAACTATAATTTCGGCATTTTAATCTTTCCGAGACTTCGTAGCAATTATTAACTTTTTTTCAAAAATATTCAATGTACAGTTTTGACTTCGCTACGATTTTATTATATATAATGTAATATTACATAATTTATGTATATTTATAACAAAAAAATATATAATTTACTGAAGTGTGACTATGAGTACCTCTGAGCCACAATAATAATTATATATATATATATAGTCCTCCAGACCGTATTTCGCCACGGCGGCCAATTTCAACGGAGACTAGCCTTCGGCGCGGGAGATATTATACTGCACAAGTATGTGCGCAGACACAGGTCCACTCTCTCTTCCCTCACTCTCAGTCCGATGGGACGGCAATCCGCTTACGGCTAAACGTGCTTTCCGAGGCACGGGGGTATCCCACCGCCAACTTCCAAACTCCGGGCTGTTACTAAGAAATTCCTAATGGAAAAACCTAATAACACTTCGCCCGACCCGGGAATCGAACCCAGGACCGCACGCTCAGCAGTCGCGCTTGCAACCACGAGACCAACGGGGCAGATGATAATAATTATTATACTGTTTCTAAGAACTACTTATGGACACTCAAAAAACTGAATTCGGTAAAAGGCATTGTTCTTTTCATGGTGTTTGATGCTATCAGGCATGCCATATTAAGCTGTCTAAGTATACATAAAAGTCTCGTGTATGTCGACAGGCAGGGAATAAATGTGTTAACTTATTAACTATTCATCAATTTTGTAGATACAACGAGTGATGTTTTCTTGTGTATCTACTTGAGATACAAGAAAACAAAGTTCGCTGCCAAACGCTAGCATAAATAAAATGCGTTGGGCGTTTCTTTTAACGGTTTAAAATACGTTCACATTCTAAAGATTGTTATTCTGTCATGTTTAATTTATTGTTAGTGTGACCTTATAGGCCACAGGCTAATTTATTTGGAGCTCGCTTGTTCTAAAAGTAGCGATGCTCTAATAATATACATAGATGTAGGCTTTTGTCGGAACATTAGGACCTTTTCTCTTGTTGAACAACTTTTGGCAGTCCAACATAGCAGCGGCAAACGTGTAGCAATATTATGTCTAAACTCGTATTTACAGTTATCCTCGGAACCGTTTTTTTAATGCCTACCTACAGGATTTTAATATTCAAGTCGCAGTTTGAGATAGAATCTGTGACATTTTCGAACACGGGTGATAAAACTGGCAGGCACGGATCAGCAACTACCTACGCCCCAAGATGCCTGTTGTATTAAGCACTACTCTATCATTGTAGACGGATCCAAAACAGAAAGTTATTGATATCATCACTCATTCTCTATTTAAACTACTACACTGGTGCTGTTATTAAACTGAAAAAAAAAAAAAATGAAATTAAAGACTCAAATTCTAACGGTATTTTTTCAGATCTTTGATGTTGAGCAAAAAATTTGGGAAAAGTAGGTAGGTATCTATTAATTAATTTTATAGGTAGTACACTGACGGACTCATAAACTGCATCAATGTTCAAGACGCCTTTGAAATATTTTCTTTTACCAATTATTCAAACTTTTTATACAAATATAAATTGAAACCTATAGTTTGGTTCGTTAACTTCAAAACAGCGTAGTATCATATATTTTAGTGTATGTTTGTATACTGGAAAGGATCATTCAATTTCTTTTAACAAAAACGATAAATGTAACAAAAATTCGTTTTATTGAAAAATCTGTTTTTACAATTTAAAAAAAAGTTGATGCACAGTTTTTTATTAAGGTGTATTGACTCAATGTGCACTTATTACAGATTCTAGTCGGTTCCGCATAGATTTGATTAGGGTTATTAAACATAAATATTGTTCCATTCTTGTAAAATCTTAATTCAACAACTATTTTTTTTCAATCCGGATAAATCCCGGCTAATTGATGCCATAAACTCCAAAAAGCAGCTCTCAGGACGGGTTGACGAAGGAATAATCCTTAATTTCTTTGGTAAGATTTAATTCTTTCGGACTGATAATTGGTCAGCGTGCCGCGTGTTCGATACGATTCTAAAATACGTAGTATCTCTAAGTAGTCTGTGATTCTAAATTATTGTTTCAGGCTTTCATCTGAAATGTCTTAAGTGATTTATGCCCGCCTGAATTTGGTGGTGCACTTGAGATTTGCCATTTATTGGAAAAGGCGGAAAGTTATTCTTCGTGGAACGCCACGCTCCCCCCGTGTGGGAATCCCAAACGACTCGTATTTACCCTCTGAAAATTTTGTTGCAGCTCGACTAAGGCGTCTTTTCAGGATTCTTCTTTTTCAAGGAGTTTATTTCTTCAAGGGATTTTTTTCCTACCTTCTACGCATCGGTCCTGGAGGTTAAATTTTTTTTTTTTTTTACTTAATAAAACAAATATGCAATAATAATAATAGATACAGAAACAATAATAATAATAAATTATGATAACATTAATATTTAACCTTATAATAGTAATCGTTCCAAATTATTAATCTTAAGCTACTGGCGATTAAACAAGGTATTAGCAAGGGAAATTCCATTGTTTTACTATCTTAGTTTACAGCTACCTCCGGCAGAATAAAAGTCTGACTCTCCGAAGTGTTATGTCTGGCAAGTTTGTTTATTTAAAACATACTGTGGGTTGCATACGGCGCTCTAAATTCTTTTATTATTTTATTTGTATTTTTTTTATAGGAGAACACACCATCTTTACACATTTTACATTACACGGGACAAGCTCCCTTTACATTTACACACCATGATACAATTTTTAGGTACGTTTGCAGTTGGAGAATTGATCATGCCGTATATCTATGTATGGGAGAACATGTTTTTCAGCTATAATGTTAAGTTAGTTTTTGGGATAAATTCATCCCAACTACGGAACCCTTCTTTATGTGTGGTACCTATTTAAAAAAAGCATTTATCCTAAAATATTATGTGTAAGATAATTCCATGTTCTAATGATAATTCGTTATTTAACAGGTGGCTCCATATAGAACTAAATAAACCTGTATAAACAGGTCCTGAATTTCTGCTGACGATACCTAGATACGTATATTTTCTGCTCCTGGTTTCTACGAATGGAGAAAGTTATAACAGGCAAAATAAGAACTTCAAACTAAAAGGACGAAGCTTCCATTGTAAGATAATTGCCTCATTCTTTATTGAATATTCACGTTAGGAGTATTAGCTTCGAGCTAACAGACTAACTTTTCTACATCATAAAGCAAAAATGTTGACACAAAAGTAGGTACTTTGTTTTCTTCGTACAAACATGAAAATCGGTCCAACAAACTGTATTTCATATGGTTAACAGGACACATACGGTGCTGTTACCTTAAGTAAATGTGAATTCCCCATTTACGATGACAAACACGTTGTACCTTGGTACTTGCAAGTAAATAATATGTTTACGCAAACTTTCCACTGATAACTTCAGAAGCGCGCGAAAATATGGTGTAGGTTTTAAATCATATCATATCTCATGTTCCAAAATCTCTAATGTATTTGCATTGGAGATTAACCGAGAGCAACATAAGGGTTCACAATAATTGCAAAATATAGCACAATATGAATATCAGATACATTTTCACTTTTGAACAACAAACGATGTAAAACTTTGCATATTTACATGTTAATTATATTTTATGACCACAATAATATGATGAATGCTAATAAAAAAGAAATATATCTTCGAAGTATTTTGCTTATTTTGCAAGCTTTGTACCTACATTCTTTCTTCCCGCTAGTTACGATTCAACTCTCATCCAACAGCTGATATAGCGCGTTCAAGTGACAGCTACTGTGATATGAGGCAAGTCACAATCTGATGCCGAGTCGTTGAGGAACGTGCCTCGAGTACCGAGCCGGTGTAAAGCCTCGTGCAGACCAGCGCGACGCGACTCGAACAATACAATTTCTAAGAAAACTTCACGGTATAACAATAACTAGTGTCGCGTTGCGCTAGTCTGAACGAAGCCTAATGCTAACACGGGATGCACTCCGAGATTATAATATTTTCACTTGTTGAACACGAGCATATTATCTCGACATCGCACGATAGACCTTTTGGATAAAAAATACAAGGATGACAGAATAACACTGGATCATTGATTTTTACAGTAGGTACCTACGACTAGAATCTCAAGTACCTACGAAATTTGTTTTTAGTAAACTTATGGTTGTATTTTCTGCCCTACCTTACTATGTATTAATATTATCATTGACCACACTTTATTTTTTACCAAAAACATTTTTTTTACATTTTTTTTACTTACTGCACTATAAAATGATTTCCGTTTTATACTAAACGAATGTAGAGTGTTTATACAAACTGGTTCCTGATAAGTCTAAGTACGATAAATCCTATCCCCAACAAAAAATAATAAAAACGGTACTTCCAAAAATAGCAAAGCTTATGATTTATAAACTGTATATAGGATCTTCGAACTCTTGCCGCAATGAATTAACATTTATAAACCGTTTTGTTGCGAAAAAAACAGTTTTAAAATCGAATTAATAAAATAATCAGAGGTAAATTAATTAATGATAATTTTAACTGATATATTCAATTTTAGATATCATTTTATTAATATATATTGGCAGGCAAATCAATTTTAAACCCTCTCTGATAAGTAAATGTAGGCTGTATGCCTACATTTACTTATCAGAGAGGGTTTAAAATTGATTGATTTTGATGCATCATTATGCATTACTGCATTGATTTATTTTAATTTATACACAATACAAATGGTATGAGTTCCTAAATTTATTTATAAATGCGATTAAGCAGGTTACCTATGCACACAGGTCTATCAAATTATGCCACTCTGTAGGAGTTTGTAAGCTGCTTAGAAGAATGTCGCGCGAGGTAAGATTTTAAATACGATGATGTAGATACTTAAACTTTGCTGTTTCACGCCTTACTCCGGCGAAGTTCATTCTAATGCACCTTTGTACTACCTACATTGTATAATGTTATACTAAATCTAATATAAATGTATACAAATGAAATGCTGTTCGTTGGTAAACGCACCACTTGAGAACGGCCTGACTGATTTGCCTATTATTTATTATAAAATGTTCGTAATAGTCCGAATTAGGTTTTAGAAATAAAAATTGGAAACGTTTCCCGAAAAATATACAAATTCGAAAAACACTTATAAATATATATATAAGTGTAAAAGTAAAAGTGATAAATGATGAATTATTGAAATTTGGACGACGTCGGTCGGGTCAACTAGTTTTAAATAAAATAAAGACATAATTTTTGTTTTGGAAACGGATCTAGGGTCCAATTTAAAATAACTAAGCACGTAAACATACAGGATTTGGTAAACAATTCTACATTTTACCGAGGAATCACCGGGCATGTGATAATTGTATTACGTACCACATGATGTACAACCAAGGTTACAGTAAGTAAATAAATGTTTCATAACTCTGTAGTTCCGTTTAGTTATTGTTGAGAAAATCCCAATTTTTTTATGTAGTTCCCCTAATTGGAATCTTTATTAGTGTATCTACGTATGTATTCTTTGTATGTACTCCCAAATTAGTAAGCGCTAGACTGACTTCCTTTTACGGACATTGCGATGTGATAATTTTGTAGAACATTCCAAAATAATTGCATTTAACACGGAGATGTTAATAAAATATTATACAAAACCAAATAATAATTACGTAAGCAATTCACAATAGGTCACATAGATTGCATAATAAGTACTTAAACACTTCGCCTAAAATAACTCTGATCAGTAGACTTTTGGTAAAATAAAGTCATAAACACTTTATTACTTGTCATTTTTATACCCAATGTAACTAAATAAATTTCTTAACTTTTACACTACAATAATACTTTCATTGTTACTGTGTTGCTAAGAGGCACTCGATGTGTGAATGTAAGAGAACCGTAAGGAATTTTTATGAGATATGTATATAAGGAACAATATGCAAATGTCTCTTAGTATTCAGTTTTATTTATTTTATATATATATATTTATATATACGTATAAGTATTATAAAATAGTGCTAGATTCGACGCACAGGTGGAAATTTTAAAAAAAACTTTTTATTAGGACTTTTTTTCCAGAATCTCTGTTCTATTTCTGATTACCTAGTTCATTCCCTAAGATAAACCCTCAAAAATCCTGAAAGATTGTACCCTAGACGATCTGAACAACGCCTCTGACGCCGCAATAAATATGGTCACCTACTGGGCCGAAACAAATAAAAGATACACAGGTACCGTCGAAACGCAAAAAAGAAGAAGTGGATGCTGGTGATCTAGACCTAAATGGTCACATGATAATAAAATCCTTTTGATGTTAAAAGGGACGGAAGTGTGTTACAGGAAGCCGGGGAATCGCGCGATATTTGATTTGAGCAATGAGCGCCCGTGGTGCTAGAGTTGGCCGTCAGAAACGACCTTGACGAGGCTTCTTAAAGTTGCTTATTACCAAGGTGAGATGTCAGATGTTACATCATATGCGACTACTGTAAAGCTCGCTCTTTTTTTTAAATACAATAATTGGTTCACTAGGTGACAATAATTTAAAGAATAATCATGGCTCACATCAACATCAACGCTATCTACAAACCTATGTAGATACCCGGAATACAGAGAATATCTTCGTGAGGAGAGTGATGATCCCAAGAGAGGACACGACTGAGAAGTAGGAAGCATCTGTGTTTCAATTACACAAGATTGCTATCGAAGTAACGACCGCAAGGGAACAACAAAAATAAACAGACTGTGCATTCGTTTATTCTCGAATGACGTAATCATTAGATATACCTTTTTAAATTTACTTATTTATATAAATATTTTTGCTGTTTCGGCATGTAATAGAAATTTAATAGATGCCATTAGTCTTCCGGCGGCATAAGGTGTGGTTTGTTGATAAACTGACATCAATGGACAAAATTAGCAACACTTACACGTCGCCTCTTGTCGTGTTTTTGCTTAAAAATGTTATATAGTTAATTTTCCTGTCATTTATAATCTAGTGTGCATAAACAGCAAAGTATTTACAAGTTTAACCGACAGGATACACAAGTTCAATACAACTTTTTTAGACTTCACCGTTATCATCCATATATTTTATAGCATAGGTATCCACTTCTGACATAAGTAGGTATTTCTAAGTCATTTAAATTATGTTATGCCTTCAATATAAGATGAAACTAACATTAATCTTTCTAAAATTCGTGTCTTTACACAATACCTACCGTTGAGTGAAATAAAAATTGGCAAGTGCACTTGCATTTCATAATAATATAACTGCAATCATGCTTTAGAGAGAGCAGCGGTGGCCCAGTGGTGGCGGCCCCGACTTACGAATAGTAACACAGTCGTGGGTTCGAACCCAGACAGGCGCATTACTTTGTGTAATTTATTTCATCACCACTGCTCTCAAAAACGGTGAAGGAAAACATCGTGAGGAAACCGGCATGTCCTAGAACCAAAAATTCGAAGACATGTGACATCTACCAATCCGCACTGGGCACGCGTGGTGGATTATAGCCCACTCCCTCTCATTGAGAGGAGGCCGTGTCCCTGCAGTGGGAACGTTATAGGCTGATGATGATGATGCTTTAGAGATGAATAAAAATTGCGTAACATAACGAATTTATTTATAAGTACAGATCAGTAATTAACTTATATTTTTTTAAAGCCAATTAATTTAATAAGCATTTGCAACGGTTCCAAGGTCAACAGTATCTAGTAATATCATTAAAATAATTGCTTAAAACATTTTTCAGATAACGACGAATAAATTAAATTGTATAAGGAACCGTTAAATGGACCGTAACAGGTTGATTGGGCCACTCCGAAATATAAAAAAGTTTTGGCAATAAAAATAATAGACCAGAAGCAAGTCTACAGTAGCATAATAGTATAAATTTTCTAGTACTATATTAGGAAAACCGTAACTCTACCAATAAAATAGAGAAAAACGAGAGCTAATTTCGAATTAAACGTTATTTCTCAAATATCTCAATCAGTATCTTAATGTATTAGTAGTACTAAGAAATTTATAAAGTGAAATTATCTATACACCTATTTTCTAGGTTAGAGTTTAAAGAGTGTCAAAGAAGACAAACGATCTCGATTCTAAACTCTATATGTTCCCTTATATGTTTACTTAGAAGCACATTCAAATTAGTATTTAGATCTTCTAGTAATAAACCGTCTTATTTTAAACTTGATTTATCAATGCCAATAGAATCATATCTAAGAAAAATTAAGAGCTTTTCCTATATCAAATATATTGTGTCAACAGGTACCCTTTATCCAAAAATACCGTAAGTGGAAACGTGGCTTTATTTTAGACAACGATATGTAAGTACCTACTTTAGGATTTAATCTTAAATCTACATACAGGATTCCATATAACCTACATATATAATGTGACAAGATGACCTAAACCATGTTTTTTTACCTGTTAGATAAAAATCTGGTCGCAGTTAAAATTGTTAACGGTTTACATCCTGGAGCTTGCGGTTTTGTGATGAAAATTTAATGTCTAAAATACCACTATTATACGCATTGAAAGTAATAAATAAGGGAATCATAACAAAATTTCTGCGATGAATTTACAATGCAAAATAGTCGAATGTAGGTGGATACCCTCTTTGTCACATGTTGGGTCATTCACCCCTATAATCAACCGGTAAACACACGTAGAACATTTTTAATTCTATCATATAAATCGATCGCTAACTATTAAAGACCCGCTCACAACGGAACTGAAACGTGAATTAAGATCGACATAATGATCGAATAACAATTCAGATAAAAATATAGATAGATACATTGACTGTTAAGGATGAAGTTTTATTTATTACAGAATTACTTCCCGTTGACATCATACCAAATTGGACTAATAAAGAAGATGTATTAAGTTCAGCTACATGATCATTTGTATTGGAGATAAATACAAACTTTATTGTTCAAATAACCACATCATTTATTTGAAAATCAAATGATTGGATAACGTATCTTTGGCGTTGGGCTTGTGTGGAATTTTGACAAAATAAAACGTCGCCATGGACGAGAGTTTATAAGCAGCATCCTCATTTATCACATCGACTTCAGGATTAAGTTTACGTAGCGATGTTTGGTGTTAATGACCCTTGAAAGTCTTATTTAATTGTTTTTAAGAATTGACGCATTGTTGAGTCATGCCTCAATGTTAAAATTTTCAAATAGGAATACTAATTTAATAACGGTTTTACTAACACAGAAAAGTAGACTAATAGTAAACGAAACTTACTTAATGAATTAATGACTGCTGTCAATCTTAACGAATCTTCAAAGTTTGGAAATATCAACAATCTTATTTACTTACAGATTCATTGCGTAAAAGTGAGTCATTCATCTTTAACCACAATAAAGTAAAATCGTCGTTTATTCTGAAAGTGGGCAACGTCGCAAATAAATGTCTAATATTTCGCTGTTTTGATTAAATCAGCAATATTACTGTACGGAAATATGAAATGTGGCTAAGTAGCGAACTAGAATATTAATAATGAATTGCAATAATAACACTGAATTCGATGTTGTAACCGTTATAGGTGTATAGAAGGCATTTGGAAAGTCTCCAAAAACTTTTTTTTACATCCAAAACTAAATATTCGGTGTTACGATATTAATGATTGCATTTCATTATCAATATTCTAGTTAGTTAGCCACATTTCATATTCCCATTCAGTAATATTGCCAAATTAATCAAAACAGGTAAATATTTGACAGCTATTTACGACGTTGCCAACATTTAGGACAAGCGCTCCTAACTCACACGCAGAAGCATCAATCAGTAGCTTTTAATTTTAAAAGTCGTTATGACAATTAAAACTGAATGCCTGTTTAGTATTACACTAATGATGCTTGAATTAATGCTAAGTTTTACTCACGCGATAAATGAATATTGAGATGTTTCTGATTTAATAAATAAAGCGTAAACGGAACGGAATAAATTAGCCGACAAAAAGACGGTCGCGAATTGATTTACTTTTAACATGGAGCACGCAAACCAGACTGCAGCCGTATTAATTCGTTAAATTCGCTGGAGTTTTTTTTTATTTCATGATGTCAATATGGATATTTAAATATTTTGAAGTATCTTAAAAATAATGTTCATTGATTTAGAAATAGCTTTTCATAACCAAGATTACCAAAATCAACTTATTGTTAGTTCTAGATCAATGACAATTATTTATTTTCACACACTCATTCTAAGCAACTAGTTGTAACGCCCTGTGAGTTCCTTATTCAAAAAATAATATGCTGTGTAACTTTTTTGTTGATCTCTGTTCCTTTCATTGCATTGTGTTTAAGTATTTGAATCTTGATTTTATTGGGATGGCCCCTTTAAATATTGACATTTTAGGCAGCATTTATTACAAATAATGTGAACCATATGTGAACGTAAAATATAGTTTCCTTTTATTCTTTTGTGAACATAAATAGTCATTTTAAAATTATTTTAAATATGTTCAAGACAGGTTGATTTATTTTTAAACATGAGATTTAGGTACAGCATTGTGCACTTGTGGGACGTAAAAAGTCATAAAATTACTCATAAATTATAAATATCCTAATAGGCTCAAGGTCGTGATGGCGCAGTGGTTAAGGCCTCGCCTCTCATGTACGAGGTTGTCGGTTAAAATCCGGGCAAGTACCAATGTGATTTTTTCAATTCATATGTACTTTCTGAGTTTATCTTGGACATTAATGACATCGGTGAAGGAAGAACATCGTAAGGGCAAGTGAGCAAGCACATTACTGACATCGTGAGCAAGCGTGGTGATCAATGCCTTCTCTGTATGAGAAGAGGCCTTTTCCCAGCAGTGGGACAGTAATAGGCTGGTATTATTATTTATTATTGTATCCTAATACATCACAAAAAACTAAGTTCTCGAATTTTTACCAACATGGGTATCATAAATGGTGAATTTATAAAATTAGTCACAATAAAATTGATATTTCACTTCCTATATCAATAAAGCAATTATTACAAAAACTCCAACCTCGAAACAAAGACGAATTTTAAAAAAAGCTTGGATTTATTGCGTTGACACGCATACTTAGAATGGGCCAATCGAGCGTAACTTACAAATTCGTTCAGGCTTATTTTGCGTGTCGTAGTTAAGAAGGTATACATATCACGGGATTGTGCGAATGAAACGCCTTATCTGGACTGCTACAGTTTCCTAGAAGAGCGGTGTCGCCTCATAGCATCGAGAGTACTTATTTCTCGATGCCTCATAGCCTCTGCAATTTACCGGCGAATGACGTCAGTTATGAAAGAAGGTTGTTTTCCTAGAGAGCGTTTTTTCACATCGTAACGTCAAACTCCGCTGCCATCATTTTCACGACAGTCGTCACTGCAGCTGTTATTAGCGGCGACCTTCTACGAAACCGGAGCTTTAGATTAAATGGACTAACTGAAAGAATCGACGATTGCACGCTGACGCACTCAAACACACTCCGTCAGTGTTAATTGTATGTTCCTTGCATTATAAAGTCAATTCTGATATGACCTGCTGTTTCCGTATACTAATATATTGCCTAATCCTGTCTCGTATCAAATAAATTCTTCTTAAAATTTACTTTCCGTAGAAGACGTCGCGCATATTTCAAACTTTAAATGCACAAAGTTTTTAATGGGTTCTGCGAGCCAGCAGATTGGTTACCTGTTTCGAGAAACTCCCGGAGTTTATCGCAACTTTTTACATAATTATATTATCTGCAATTCTATTTGCTTTGCCAATATCAGAAAGTTTTTAAGCTTCAACTTGTTTTATCTGTCTCTCTGCGGTCATGCATGTCTATAAAAGCCTGGAAACAAGTTATCTCATTATGTTTTGCATTTATTGAATATGTGACAGGATTGCTGTACATGGAATTCTAGAATCAAACTGACATGATAATAATGTCTTCCTTTTTGGGTTCCGTACCCTAAGTGTGCCAAATGGAACCCTATTATTAAGCCTCCGCTGTCCGCCCGTTCGTCCGTCCGTCTGTCTGTCAGCGGGCGGTATCTCATGAACCGTAATAGATAGACAGTTGAATTATTCACAGATTGTGTATTGCTATTGCCGATATAGCAACAAATAATAAAAATTAACACAACATCACGCCTTGTTTCCCCGGAGGGTTGGACAGAGGTGTACCTGTAGTAAGTACACCCACATTTCGCCAGCATTTCAGTAGCAGCCTGGAGTCTGGATTTGTGCCCGGTTGATGGCAATAGGCTCGCCCCCTATTACATGGGACTTAAACATAACTGGCGAAATGTGGGTAATAAAAATAAAGTTTAAGTAAATACACAATACATAGAATGAACGTGTTTTTTGGGCGTTTTATGCTCATAATATACTGTACGGAAATCTTCGTGTGCGAGTTTGACTCGCACTTGGCCGGTTTTTTATATTTACGAACTTAAAAATGTTTCAACTTGACTTTGTATTAATGACTTCAAAACAAATTCCAATTAGAATTGTTAAGACAACTTCTGCCGAGGACAGGAGAGATAAAGAAAGTGCTTCATCATTCCCACCCCCCTGCTGCTAATCCCTATCCCTGCCAAATCAATTACACCAATATTTTGATCAACTAAAATAATATTTAACAACAGAAATACCGATCCGGAACTTTATAAGAAAGGCCTTGCCTTCCTCAGAAACCTTGGGGAAATCTCTGAAAACGGATCACCTATAACTTAATATAACAGCTACACTTGGGCCATGTACCTACTACAATTCAGACTTGCGAAAAATAATAATAAAGATCTTGCTTTGAGTACCTATGTTCAGCGACAATGTGATACAGGTGTCCCGAACAAACAGATAATTTGTGCCTGTAACGGTACATCCAGCACATTCCTCATTCCTTAACTTAAAAGTAAAACACATACAGTACGTGTAGTTACACAAACTTCTACTACTGTATACCACCTACTTTGCTCACAACTGTTTGTCCGTGTGTCCTTAAAACGTTGTTTGTTTTTAAATGTTGCAAAAAACAAAGAACTGCTCACAATCTAGCGCAGTTATGTGGGATAACGTAGACCTAGAATGTAAAAGTTTTGCCCTCGTAAATAATAAGTATGAGATTCAGTTTTGATTTCGATTTAGGTTCAAATACGTGGCAAGAATAGCAATATACAGAACTTTTGACGAAAGAACCTTTGTCGAAAAAATTCAAATACTTGAAACCAGAACAGAACACCATATTATAACGATTTCTAAAACAAACTTGGTACAGCAAGGTTAAATAAAAGGTACTTTACAGTTTGATAAGTAAATAAGACCCTAATTTTGTTCAGTTTGATAATATTATTGACGGTTCATACAAAATAGCAATTTCTTCGTTAAATAACAGAATAAGGGGAAGTAAAAAAGGTAGGTTTGTTTTTTTTTGTTTTTATTATAGAGGTAAGATCACTTCATGCCTGCATTTAAATTGGAAACTTCGTACGAGGAGGGCAGCTCTGAGCTGAGGCCGTTGACCCAGAGAATCAAGAGGAAAAAAATCTTCCATTTATCGAATCTTGTAATTCTCGTCCTCTGACTTCGAAGAATGGACGGTGGACCCAAATTTACCGCGTGTTTTTCTCAAATATACCGCTACCTCGTTGTTGCGCTCAAAATAAATGTTACGCTACATTACGCACGCTTTAGAAGGACATCATTTTTTAGGAAGGTATGACTGGTTTATATTGAAAAGGAATGCCCATATTCTTATCGAATCTGTGTCTCTTAATGTAGGATTTGAGAAAGCTTACTTCTTAAATCTGACTGCCAAGTGGCAATAGAAAAAATATGCAAACAGTTAAGGTACATTAATTAGCATGCAGCACATTAACATTAACCCGTCGCGCGCGCAATTAGCGACACAATAGAATTTTATTGTTATTTACATACATGGGGTGCAATCGACATTTTAAGAGTTAAAAGAAACCACGACTTTTATTACACCCACGACAACTACGAGTATTAAACCAAACAGAAAAATATTTATAGTTCCTTCAATCAAATAACTACCGAAAATATTATAATCCTTTACCCCTTTACTACTTCAAATTTAGGTACCTTATATCAGAAGACAAGAGTAGGTACTACTCCCACCTTTTTTTTTTTTGTGGGTAATTATCAAATAACTTCTCCCGCTCTGGGCTCTTACTGACTAAAACCCAACCGTGTTCTTTCAGTTGCCTAAACGTTTCCAGGGCCCACGGTATCCCTTTCGGACTTTCCCGCATCCCCGGCAGGCATCGGTCCTATCGGACCCCTTCAGATGTGCTGACATCTCTTTGAGGCGCGCGTGGAACACAACGCGCCGTCGACCCTGGCCTGGTCCTTATCGGACGGCGAGCTACCCATTGGCCCACAGGAATCGTCCTGTAATTCCCGACGCCTAGGGCGTCTCGTGCGGCGGCTAGGGGCGTGTGGGCGCGAAATTTGCCTCTCAATCACGCGTTCCACCTCCTCCTTCGTGAGCTGCTTCGCAGAAGGAGGTGACGGTCTCCCATGCCCTCTCGCTCCGTACCATGGCCTGGATCGGGGCCGGATGTTAGAGGTCCCCGCCATCGATCGCCTCCACGAGGACATGGCGATGCTCTGCCCAAGCCGGGCAGACCATCACCGTATGCTCCACCGTGTCCTCCGGGCAATCCACGCAGTGATGACACCCGGGCGTTTCCTCCCGTTTTATCCGAAACAGGAACCTCCCGAAACAACCGTGTCCGGTGAGGACCTGCGTCAGGCGGAAGGTGAGGACGCCGTGGCGCCTCTCTAGCCACTCCTCAGAGGGGACTTATCACCGCATTTGTGGCGTGCCCAGCACTGGGTTGTGACAATCGGACTCTCCATGACGCCATGCGAGATCCCGCCCGAGCTCTGTCCGCTGTGCCGTGATTTCTCGCGGCAGCGGAGTTACGCCCCGGCGTTTCGCCTCTTCGCGCCACTCCCAGTACTACTCCAACCTGAGTTCCAAAGGTATTGGTAAGTATCAGTAACCTCAACTCGAAAGCTTCACAGGATTTATAGTCCGCCTACAGTTGTGTCCATTCCGTCTACACGGAATCTGCGGGAGCGTAGACGCTAGCCGTAGCTACGCGGCTACGACATCCAGAGGAATAGAATAAATAGCTACGAAACTTCGTAGCTCTAATTATTTTACTAATTTTAATGTTTGCTACGTCTCTACGATATCCAGCGTATCGTAAAAACACTTAGTTACAAAATTGCGCACCTTTGTTTTTTTGTATTGGACAAAAAAATAATGGATGTTCTTAAATACCTACATGGTTATTTGAGGAAATTAAAAAGAAATGTGTTTATCTTGAGTTATTGTACTTTGGTTTAATAGTAGTCATTTAGATAAAAATGTTCTAGCATAAACTTCAGTTTATAAAAATGATAAAAGACAATAATTTTCTAGCACACGCCATACAAAGGTTGATCATTCGTCACATCAATACAATGGCGGAAACTGTGAATGAAATTGGTAAATAAGTCACCATAAACATTTTGACCAGTCACTGCTAGCAATTTTTATTCAAAATGCATTATTATTTAGTTTTCCTTACTGACCCATATTATGAATAGTTTTTCTCTTGTAAAAACAATTAAACTTCTGCAATAACCACATATTACCTGAGTCACAGCACCCGCAAACTATACGGATGCAATTCATGCAATCTCTTGGGTAAATATTGTACAACGCCTGCTCAACAAGTATAGGTAATATGTATACGATCACTGCTTGTCATATAAATAGTAATAAGCATTACGCATTCTTTAATAATTACAATCATTTTCAATACCTGTCACAATTACTTGACCAGTGGTTTTTCAAGTCATATGGTGACGGAATAAGTGATATCCGGTTAAATTGTATAAATAACGAGTAATAAGCATAGTTTATGAACTTACCTTCCATAACTACTTCTATGTTATCTGTACCTATACTTATTATAAACTAGCCGTCCGCCCTGGCTTCGCACGGGTAGCACTAAGTACCTACTTATCTACGGCGCTCCTACCTACCCTACCTATCCTACCTACCCTTCCTACCCTACCTATCCTACCTACCCTACCTACCCTACCTACCCTACCTACCCTACCTACCCTACCTACCCTACCTACCCTACCTACCCTACCTACCCTACCTACCCTACCTACCCTACCTACCCTACCTACCCTACCTACCCTACCTACCCTACCTACCCTACCTATTCTAACTACCCTACCTACCCTACCTACCCTACCTACCCTACCTACCCTACCTACCCTTCCTACCCTACCTACCCTACCTACCATAGATATATATATATATAATCTATATATTAAAGAAAGTCGTGTTAGTTACACTATTTATCTACCTACCTAGATTAGGTATGTAGGTAGGATAGGTAGGTAGGGTTGGTAGGTAGAGTTGGTAGGTAGGGTAGGTAGGGTAGGTAGGTAGGTAGGTAGGGTAGGTAGGTAGATATCACACACACAGCTCCGTCTGTGTGATGGAGCTGTTATTCTAAACTGCACAACGGATTTTGATGCGGTTTTCACCATCATCTAGAGAATTTATTCCGGAAGGTTTATGTTCATTTATTTATATATTTACCTTGCATATAATAAATAACTCTCGATGTTTTATCAAGTCGTTAAAACCTAGTTATGGATAAAACCACCAACAAAATAATGGCATTAAGGCCGCCTCTGTACATTTGTTTACTTAAGGGAACGCTAGTCAGTCATTCTTCCATACAAACGTAGTATGGTGATTACTCGTCTGTTTGACGGTGTAAATTCAAAACTAAAAATTATATCAATTTATCTTGTCATTATAGATAATCCCCTGTATAGAAGCAGAATTTGAAAAAATATATTGGTTTGGAAGTTATGAGAGTCGAAACTTCCATATTTCAACACTAATTTTAACTCGTCTATGGGCACAAATAAATTGCAAAATAGAATCCGTACAACAATAGATAATTAATTCAATAGTTCAAATAATTTTATTTTGAGTAAATACATCCAGTAGTTTTTCCATAATATCTATTCGTCCAAAGTTCTGTTCATGAAATTTTACGCACTCGTTATAAATCATCATCTATTTCACTAAATAAAGACACCAACGATTTATAGTCGTCGACTAGTGTACCCTTAAAGTATTAAAATAAATAAAACAAAAACATACGAGCAATGCCCATAAATGTGGTAACAATGATCTGACTCAGCTGTTTGCCTCATAAAGGTTGTGCCACTCAGCTGCTTGTCTCGGGGCTGTCAAATTAATACAAGTACGCTGGACCATCACCCTCCATGACAGTTCCATCGAATCGAAGGCGAAATAAAACCTGTATGTAATTACAATGAACGTTGCAGAAGTTTTCAATCAATACAGCCGTGCGAACTGTAGAAAATAATAATTATGTGCATATTATATTACGTGATCAGTAAGGAATTTCTTTGAATCAGCGATGGATTTGAATTGGAATTCATGTTGGTCACCAAATAATAAGATATGAAATAATAGTATCTATCAGTTTCTTGCCCTTTTGAAAACTAGGTATATCTGACAGGAATATAATCAACTGAAACGTATACGATAAACGTACGTAAGTGTAATGTATGTTGTACCTAAGCGTGTATTGAATAAAAAAAAAGAAAAATCCTAAAACAAGGAAAGCACCTAAGCTGCGTAGAAATTAAGTCATATATTTACAAAGTTTCTAAGAAAATGTAGGCGGTGTCAAACGTTAACCGCAAGTTTACGTCGGTAAGGTATATTATAAAAACCGCACGTATTAACCCCACTGAATTCATGATACCTAAGTTTAACCGGAAATTCAGAACATGTCGAGATAAAATAACATTTTATGGGATACTAAATAATAAAATGTATCTTATAAAACTTTAATTCGACAACACAACAACAACCGAATGATACCTAAATAATTTGTATCTTGATAGATGAAGATGCAATTATATTTGGATTCTCATCAGATGATTAACTAAAGGATATTATTAAAATGTCAAAGTATATTTTTATGATATGTACAGTCACGAGCACCAACATGCATACGCTTAGCAACTTTTAAAAGTGATTTTCTCCTCCTGTGTTGATTGTAATTTTGTGTTATTACGAACATAGTATATTGGAACCCATACTATTATGGAATAGGTCGTATTTCAAAGTTGCAATCGCTATTCCCCGAGTAAATCGCTTTTGCATATTGCCAAGTGTTTACATATTATTGCTCGTAACTGTACCTACATGTTAGTAGAACTAGATATAGTAACAGCTAAACGGTTGTTAAGAATATGTATTAATTTATGCGTCCGCGCCGGCCGACGGCGACGGGCGGCACGACCGCGTTATGTTCGCACTCTGGTCCAAGTTCAATAGACCGATTCATTATAATGATGCCAAATAAACAAATTTCACCAAGAATTAGTAAACGACATTCCCCGAAAAGTATCTGTTTCGAACCTACGTCACTAATCAAGAAATTAAAATGATCCCGTGATTGAAAAATAAAACTGCTACATCACGCCTTTTTCATTATTAGGATAACCTAAATCTTTTGAGAAAACCGGCCAAGTGCGTTTCGGACCACGCACAATGAAGGGTTCTGTAGTTGGGATCAATTTATCGCAAGAAAAATTAACTTTGTAGTTGAAAAACATGTTCTCCCATACGGAATGTATGGCAGAACATGTTTTTGCAACCGCAAATGTAGGTTGGTCGATTATTACCTACTCGTTAACTTGTAAAGCCTACTAAAGCTGTGATCGTTTTACTTCTAAAAATTAGAATTTGAACGATCTTTCCAACGACACCTCACAACAATGGGTTAGATGAGGAAAAACAAACATCCGATCCCAATTTACGTGTAATTTATGAGTAAATAAAATCACGAAAAAAAAAATGCGTCCTGGTATTCTATATTTATATTTTCATGATTTCATTTTACCACTTTGTCGGCGTGATTAATATGTATAGGTACCCATGCCAAATTACAGCTTTCTAGTACAAAGAGTCTCGTCTCGTCCTCAGAGTTAAGCCGCGGACAGACAGACGGACAGTCAGACGGACAGTCAGATAGACGGACATGGCGAAAATATAAGGGTTCCTTGTTTACTACGGAACCCTGAAAAAACTTGTAACGTAATTTAGGTACTTGAGTTTTTTGCTCCATTACAGTAACTTACTTATCTTATATCCATAACTTCACTGAAAGCTTAAAGAGCCTTCTTGAAAATGTATAACGACAAGTAAAATCTAAGTTATTTATTAGCTACATTACGTACTCGTGCGAATTTATTTCCCTTCTTATCATGTGGTGCTCAAATTAAAGCAAATCAACTAAAGAGGCCTCTCATTCCCCGATGGGCTGGTGATACAATTTTAATTAACTTCTTTCTATGCCATAACACGACAAACAAATGTCAAGTATGATATGTACCAACGCTACTAGAATTTTAAAACCTTATTTAACCGGCTGTGAACCGAACACAGTATATACTTGAAGTTGAAGAACACCATTAAATTAAACAGAAGCTTTTATGTTTTACCTTCGTCTAAAATTCATTTAATCTATGCAATATATCAGAGTAATGCAAAGCTACAAAGGGATTAATAATAAATTAATTAGGGCGATAAGAGATTTACGTTTCTACTTAGTTTAAAATATGGTAAAAGGACACACATTCCCTAGCGCACACAGGCGCGTCGTTATCACGCGTGTCGCCAAAACTACGCACACGAATGAGCAATCAGAGGCTTCATCGCCGAAATACACCCACACATGTTTACGAGACTACACCTATATGCCAAATACGTTGCGGTATCCGACGTTAACGTAAGAGGTAATATAAGAGGCGCATCTCCGAGTTTGCACATTTTAGTTTTAAAAGCCGGCCGTTGGAGAGCGGGTCATGTTAGCGAATTTTAGCAAAATAGATGCTTAATTCGCGCCTTATAGGCTTTTCTTTGTGTTGTCGGGACTGAGGTTGTGTCGAGCAGCCTGCGCCTCAAGGTCGTAGCCAGGCCTACAGGGCCGCATCCCGTGCCATGGGGCCGGGAACACTCATATATTTCTTGGTAAGTTTTTTTAAATAATATTTGTCATAAAAGGTAATTTTAAATATACTTGATAATTCATAGTTTTATGAATATTTATTTCAAAACAGTAGATATGTTTAGGTATTGAATAAATGTTATTTTTTACATTTTTTTAAAATAATTTGTGTAGGTACAGATGTAGTATAAAAACGGAATATTGATTTTATAAATGGTCGATAGCGAGAAGTTTGGTTGCTTTTTACATTAATACGGTCTCCTGCTTGTTCTTCTTTTTAAAAGCGTTCTTTTTTCAAATGTTTCACAACTTTTAATAGTAATATAACAGTGTTTGTAAGGTGTGTAGGTATTTGGTTACGTAATATTATTTTCTATTCTCTGTATGTTTGGCAATTTTTTTATTTTTTTTTTCATAAATTATACATATTTAAGTTGACCTGCCTATGTCACTAGACAACAAATCAAAAATGTAACGTAACCATTTAAAACTTTAAATGTTTCGTCGTTACCCACAACATTGTTCCCGAATGTTCTTATTTCATTAATGAAACAAGTGTTGAAAGTGCTAATGTTGCCAGTTAATCAAGTATTAAACACCCTTTGATTCAGCCACCACCATTTCGCACACAGATGAATTCAACCAGCCGAAATTTATTACTGAATTTACTATTAAGTTTGTTGATAAAGGTCATTTATGAACTTGTATTGTATTGAAATATAATATATATACTTACTAACTACTTATACTTTTTCAAATTTTGCGTTAAAGAGATTACGGAAGAGAGTTTTACTCCTTAAATTTAATGAAGTACTTAACTACAGCATTATCAACAAACAAAAAAACCGAAGATATTCCACTATTCTAATTATTATCATGTACTCAGGTACAATAAACATAAAATTATATAAAAAACTCCTGTGAAAATTATTACCTAACGTTGTTTTTAAATAAAATACTACAAGAGGTAATAAAATATTTTCTATTTGTAAAGCAATCTCCATCTAAACAGAAGTTAAAATATGTTCACACTTTATCTCAAAGCAGGATGACAATTTGGACGTTTACGAGCTTGCAACACGTGACAGACGTACCAATATACTCCGATTCAATAACTTATCGCGCCTTGATAAAGCAAGGCCTACTTTGAATTTCAACAGCTTTATGGAAATAGAGAATGAGACCGTAGCTTAAATCAAACTCTTAAATCAAACTTGTTTATTTAATAGGTCAACAATTTGTAGGGTTCAACAAGATTACCTTTTAAAAGTACATTGATGAATTGTGCTTTTAAAATAATAAAAAATTAAGAATTTAACGTTAATCTTGTCCTTGAACTTTTCATACGAAAATTTTATTACTGTGTGCATATTTTAAGACACTTATTGCTAATAAATTAAACATTATGTGGGCAAGCCTCAATTCTACGACAAATATATTCAAATCACTAGTAAAAGAAACGAAACTAACTTAATATATGTAATTATGTTGCAAAACACAATGACCCTTTTAACACCAACTATATAAATACAAAACTGATGTAACAAATTAAAATTATGTAAGTTATCTCTTTACTAAACCAAAAATGACGGAAAGGCATAGAGACAAACAATTTTTTTTTTTTTAGAAAGTTGTCAATTGAACGGTTCATACAAAGTTCAATCACGATCTTGTATCTTGTTGCTAATGATTTTATCTTTTATCTCGTGTGTCACGACGTATAACAAAGTGTATTTAAAGATGAGATGAAGTCACCCTATCTGACTCCTCGATCTCAAAGTTTCTTGCAAAATTAATTTGAAACCCTTTCTTAGTGAGCATAGGTTCTTGGAAATGGCACACTTCCATCCAAATGTAAACGAACCAGTTACTGCAATTACGTTAAAGCTTATAGCTACACTTATCTATCTATATATATATATATATATATAAATAAAAAGAAAAGTCCTGAAAGTTTCAATTTGTAAAGAAAGGGATACCGTGGCCCCTGGCAACGTTCAGGCAACTTAAGAAACACGGGTGGGTTTTAGTCAGTACGAGTCTGACACGCCCTCCCGCTCCGCCCAGAGCGGAAGTTATTTGATGATTTCCCACCCAAAAAAAAAAGGCAGAACGTCTAATGTAGTATACATTGAGGTACTTTAAGTATAAACCCAAAAAATAAATAATTCTTACCCCTGTGAATAACAATGTAAGTAATTTTACCCTCAGTTACCGAATTTAACAAAAGCTGGCGTGCAAGTCGTTTAAAAAAAGAGTGAAAATGTGAACGAAGTGTATAACCTGGATTAACACATATGTTAGTTTTCATCCCAGTAGTACGTTCCTGTTGGATATTTTCCGACATCCACGAGGGCAAAAGCTAGTTAATATAATATTATGCAAACATTTGAACATGATTTTACGAAAACATAAAAGATTTTCTTTTTCGTAAATTCGTCACAGCGCGTCTTCAGAATCTGATTATGTACGAGCAGATCATAGGATCATGGGTGTTTGAGTTTCCATTAATTCGAGGAAAATATTTGTAAAGCAATTTTCGTGGACTCGTACCATCGCAGATTTCTCAAAAAAAGTCACAGTCAAATCATTTAGTTCAAATAAGCACATAAAAGACACTTTTAAACGTCAAATCTTACAAGAAAATAGAATGGATTTTATTCAAAAGGTAGTTTAAAAGTAGGAAGTACTAGTGCAAAAGATAGTTTCGTATAGGGAGGAATGGGCAAGAAACTCCACCGTTACTCTTTTAAATACATAACATCATAACACTACGCCTTGTTTCCCCGAAGGGTGGGGCAAAGGTGAACCTGTAGTAGGTAAACCGACATTTTGTCAGTTTTGTTTAAGTCCCATGTAATAGGGGGTGGGCCTATTGCCATCAACCGGGCACAAATCCAGACTCCGGGCTACTACTGAGAAATTCCAGATAGAAACAACAAATTACACTTTTGCACGACCCGGGAATCGATCCTAGGAATCATGCTCAAGCTCAACAATAGCGCTTGCGACCACTAGACCAACGTGGTAATTTTAAAATGTTTTACAATATTTTGTATGTAGGTATATAAAATATTGTAAAACATTTTAAAATTCTTCTTACATCTATACTGATATTATAAAGAGGAAAGATTTGATTGTTTGTTTGTATTGAATAGGCTCCGAAACTACTGGACCGATTTGAAAAATTCTTTTACCATTAGAAAGCTTAGTTTTCAGGGAGTAACATAAGCTACTTTTTATTTACCACGAGAGCAAAGCCGCGGGCAAAGTGCTAGTTAATAAATAAGACGATGCACCTAGAATGAAATTAATATACCACATAAAGCATAGGATCCGCAAAGGAACGACCTTCACCCATCTGTTTAATGGATGAAAGTATTTTAAATCTAATTTAGTATGTTCGAAATATTTGTTACTAAAACGAAGTAATAGTTTTAAACAAATGAGTGCAATAAAAAAAAAAGTAATTTTTGAATTAAAATATTCATAGTCTGGCGCTCGTGGCTAAGTTAACAGCCGCACGGGTCGATCCATCAGGTTAAGCTACGCTTACCGGGTTTGGTTTGTGGATGGGTGACCTATTTATATATTGAGAATCCTCCGTGCCTCGGAAATCACGTTAAGCCCTTGGTCCCCGCTGTCAATCGTGGAGCTTTGACAGTAGTTACGGGTAGTCAGAAAGTCTGACAACCAGTCTTACCAAGGGGTATCGTATTACCCAGTTACTGGGTTGTGGTGGTCAGATAGGCAGTCGCTCCATGTAAAATACTGGTATTCAGCTGCATCCGGTTAGACTGGAAGCCGACCCCAAAATAATTGGGAAAAGGCTTGGCAGATTGAAAAAAAACCCTGGACAGATTAGGCCAAGGTTTTTTTTGCCAACCCACTCGCGATATAATTTTTAACATACTAAAGATATATTTATTTTTGTTGTTTATATAATTAGTAAGTATGTATGTATCTATTATTTAGGATATTTATATAGCTGTGTATATATTCTAGTATATTGTATACTTTTTATTTGCACCAACGACAGCCGCATTTTATGTCCACGCAAATCACTGTCCATTCCAAGGTTGCCTGGAAGAGATCATAAAATGCTTTTCATCCATTAAACAGATTGGTGAACGGTCGTTCCTCATCTTAGACCATGATTTTATTTAAAAGATGTAGATTTTTTTCTTACTTACTTACATAATATTATTTTCATAAATGAATTGACAAAGTACCGTCATAATACTAATCTTTTTAAATAGTTCCCCGAGAGATTCGTGGCGACGTAGATTATAAATGGCTCTGACAGCTCTCTTTAATGCCATACGATATAATGGTGTGGCTGGTGTGGTGAGCTAAAATAGACCAAACGCGCGGTTTCTACTTCGGTGAACTATCTTATCTTTCTAACAGCATAAGCGACCGAGCTTAGCTGCTCCGTAAGACATGTAATATGAGGTCCCCATTATAATTTCTCGTCTAGCGTGATTCCTAGGAAACTGTTTGATTAATAAATTCCACTTTTTCTTCATTTCATATGATGTCACATTCTCTACTTCTAATATTAGGTTATTTATATCGAATGCATTTTTTTTTTCATTTTCATTAATAAGGAGTTCAAACCTATTCCGTGTGTTACAGATGTTACATTCAATTAATGTAAGTTAGTTACTTAAATTAATCTAATGTAACATCTATTTGAATAAAATGACAGTTACATTGCTTCTGTGTTGTAATCATTCATCTCGTAGGATTGAATTGTATCTACCATCTACATTTATGTCGTATTTTTCTTTAAGTCTACGATAACAGTCGCATCATCGATCAGTGTAGCATTATGATATTATAATGAAGAGTAAAGTTGAATGATCTCTGCTGACTGAAACAGAGCAATGGAGGATCGATGACATCAGCTCCATGTGCGAATTAGGGATGTTTCGACCCACGCCTTTTTTTCACTGACGTGAACTATAAATTTGATTTTTTCATGCGAATATCACGCGTTTCGAATCAATTAAATCGCGTAGAACTGCAATAAATATTGGCACTTTTATACAATACGTTTGCCTAAACCCAAGTTGATTGGATAAAGGATTTAGTTGCGGTTATTGCAAATTTAAATATTTTTTCGTGCCAACTCTACGTATTGTTCAAAAAACTTTTATTAATATGAGCATGCAAATGATGTGGCTGGAGTAGCTTAAATCATAATTTCAGCTTCAATCGTATTGAAGCTGAAATTTTGATTAATATGCTACGACTCTATTTTAATCAAGTTCAAATCACATGACATAAATAGCGCGGGAAATAGACCCGATGTTCTTATAGAAATAAATGAAAAAGGACTTACTGAAGAATTTCCTTTTTAACGGTAACAGCTATTACGAACAAAGTAAACAAAATGTAGTGTCATTAGCATTGAAGCGACGCAAAATTTTAAATGACCTCCATTCGTCTTAATTTTCTGCTGTAAACTTAACTTTCTGTCTTGGTTTATTCTCTTTATAACCTGTCATTTCACAATTAAATAGAGATCAATATTTGAACTGGTAAACCCCAAGCAATATTAATTTAGCATTGTCTTCTCAGCTGTAGTTACTAGTCACACTATTCAGTGGCATTCAACCGAGATTCGTGAATAGATTAAAAGACAAAAGTGGAAAGAACTGGGCTGGTTTCATTGACATGGTATGTACGGCAGACATCATTAAGTTAAATGTGACAACGCATTGTTTGGTTTACATAATGAATGATTGGATAGTGAAGAGTGGCGTCGGGACACGTGACAATAGCGGTCCGTTATTAAGAGATCTGTGAGTGTCGACGTCGACGTGACGTGACTGACGTGCATCGTACACTGGCTGTCTGACTCACAGTCTACACTTGTCTTGTCTCCAGTTGCTAAGCATTTCTCATGCTCTCGCTAGACGTTCTTAATTTCCGCTTCCTCGACGACCACGACCCCTCACTTGCGGTAACGCTTGACCCTAAAATAAAGATTGTAATCATTCAGTTTGACATTTGCCTCTTCTAACTTCCGATACTAGAGAAATCTTTTCAATCAAATCTATTAATAATAACAAGTAGAATCTTAATGATGTCTACTAAATCTAACGACGACCAGTCGCCCACATGATGTCGCGACGATCAACGTTTTTGTAAAAACCAGTGTTATGCCGTTTTTTGTACGACACTTGGAGATTAGAGAAACCCCACAAATATAAATTTGGGAGGGTCGACCATGTTAAGTTTCCTACTTGGTTTACGTGAGAAGGTTAACGACTCACATGGGATCTTATAACAGGACATTGACATTGTTTTATCGCGAGGAACTACAGATGGGCGGTCTGATGCCGGCCGATGGAGATCTGTCTCCTCCATTGTTCTGTCAGTCATTTCGTCAAAAACATTTGGCATGATTTAAAAAGCCCGCTTACCACCGGACACATCCATCGTAATATCATTAACACTTAAACTTCTTATTTTGTACCGCCGACGTCAGTATTATGCAGGACAACAAAAACGCAAGCTCATGTAAGTTCTTCATTATAATCGGATTACAATTTAATAAAGAAAGGCCACAATATTATTAGTCCATGTTGTGGCCTGTCTTTTTTTACTGTTTTATAATAATCTGATTTTGCGTGTTCTTCTATTTCCTAAGTACTTAGTACCTTGCCTTGCACCTTCCTTGTTTAACATTTTACAAGCATGAAATCTCATTTTAATTCAAACAGTGATACATTGATGCTCTTTTTATTATAAATATCCGGTTGTTTGTGTGTACCGACTTTTAGACATATGATGTCATTTAAACATACACATTTATTTATATTATTAACTCAAAGGTCATCAAATGAAGATCTTTTTAAACTATGGGAGGTCACAACACAGCCTTCAGAATATTGCCTTTTACATTTATGCAAGTGTTATAAAATCTATTACTATAACAGGCAAACTTACTAAAAATCCTCTCACCGATGAATAATCTAAATATTCCACACAAATGAGATCACGTTTCGGGTAGTTATTTTATTTTGGAACCCTAATAAAAAAAGAATCCGTCACTGGCATTAAATTACCATATTAAGAATGCGTAATGTGAGTCATCTCTACTTTTAAAATCTTCGGAATTCAGAAATACCGGTTGTTTCGATCAGTATTAAATAATGAAGTAATGTCGTTTTTACAGGAGGATACAAATAGTTTAAAGGTTGAGGATGTTTGCAAGTCAGCTCACAGGTCATGCATGACGTAAGACTCCTAGCTGATGCGACTGCAGCGGCCTTTCGAAAATATCAATCTCTGAAGGTTTAGGCAGTGTAACTCAACACAATCACCTGTTTACAGTCTGACAGATGCATATTAACACGATGAATATTCTTGAAAATTACTAGGTATGCTAAGCCAAATTAGCATTTGTATACAAAATGTTGTATCCTACTGAATATGGTTTTACTGTCATTACTCACGAAGGGGTTTTTAACACAAAATATGGAAAACCAAGCCATCAAACCATCATCATATACCACTTACCTCATTTACTTAGAGTCCTTTTAGAGTATGTTTCCTTGGCGCAATTAAATTAATTTTAAATCGAATAATCTACTGGTACCTAAGGTTAGAATTTTATTGCAACAATTGACTACATAAGTGCGTTGTGGTTAGGTGATGCATTTAATTTACAAACAAATACCTCTACCCTATATTTATATTCATATCTTTATTTGCATTTCATAATGTAGGTATAAATGTAGGTAGTCGCGGGGAACTCCAAAAGGGATACCGTGGCCACTGGCAATGTACAGGCAACTGATGGAAAACGAGTGGGTTTAGTCTAGATAATTCCATTTTGTTTTTTTTTTTAATTTAGGTATGTAGGTAGGTGTTATAATGTCATAAAGCTAAGGTACAATTACGGATCCTATAGGGCACAGCAAAAATAATAAAATTAAAAAACAAATGAAGTAAGAACAACAATTTTTAAACATGTTCTTAACATTAATTATTAATTGCGATCAGATAAAGATTGTGGTACATGATAATTATTTGATAAGGTTAATTAAACATAATATCAAATTATAATATTTATCTATGTATGTATGAATGTATCCATACGACTAACTGTTTCTGGTGTCTGTTTGTGTATAAAATCTATTTTTTTTGTCATGTATGTATTCGTTTATTGTGTAGTATGCTTTTTTAATTAATATTTGCTTGATAACATAACATCACGCCTTGTTTCCCTTAAGGGTTGGGCAGAGGTGTACCTATAGTACACCCATATTTCGCCAGTTATGCTATTGCGTATTGCCATTGTTTTTGTTGTTATGTTATTTGCTTGATCTTATTTATAAATTTCGTATCGCTGGTTTCATCTATTATTGCATCTGCTAGTTTATTAAATATTTTTATGGACATTAGTTGGAATGTAGTTTCATGCGCGAATAGGGTAACATTAGCATATTTTTATATCTGACAGACCGGTCTTTATGTTTATCGCCACAGGTTGCGAAAATGTTCATGTATTTTCTAACAAACTTACACGTTTCTAGGATATAGATAGATGGTAAGGTCAGTATTTAATTTTATTTATGAAAAACGGTTTAAACCTATCGGTTTGTTTTATGTTGACTATGATCTTAGGTCATTTCTTCTAAAGAATGAAAAGCGTAGGCGCGTCTGTGTTGTTTTCCCTTTAGAAGTGATGTATGAAAATATTCAAAAGCTATCAAAGCTTTTATGAGACTATCAGCAATCTAATTACGTTTTATTTTTTAAAATATTTTGAGGAAATTTTCTTCGATTTATACCTACTTTATAATTTATTTATAGCTCGTGCCCGTTTCGCTCTGGAAGCTAGTTCAAATATCATTCAAAGTTATCAAAAAGTTTATATGAAGGACTCTCCAATAATACTTTGTAGACGATTGAGTCGAGCCATTTTCAGAAATTTTTAATTACTTCCGGATCGACCATTAATTTAGTAACCAAGTTTTATGATACGCAAACAAAGCTTTCAAACGAATCTTTAGCCTTCAACGACGAAAACAAAATATTAATGACACAAGTTTAAACAAAAGTATTAAGATATACTTTTGTTTCTGTGCGGATCTCACCAATGAAACTGAACGGGATCAGCACTTCTAAGCCGTGTTCAAATTCAAAAATCAATATTCCACAACAATTCTGTCACTGACAGCTCTTGAACACGGTTTAAACACGCTGAACGCGTTCAGTTTCATTGGTAAAGTTCATCCTTAATCAAACAAATGAAAGAGAATAAAAATATACGTATTCTGAGGTTACTAAACAAAATATAATATTTACATTGATATTTAAAATGTACGTCTGCTTTGCAATATCAACAAAACGCAATAGGTCATCTTTTATTTACACCAAAAATTGCACCAAATTAGAACGTCACGGAAAATATTAGTAGATTTGAAAATTGCATTCAAAGTCTATAAAACTGTACTAGCTTCAAAGATGTTCGACATCATTTATTATTTGGTTGTTGGGTAATTCTTTGTAGTTCTCACGCCACGTACAGAGATGTCAGATGATCGCTAGGTCGTTTTCTTTGCCCCATTCACCCAGCGTTACTGGGTCGGATTGTTCTAGACTAGACAACAATGTTAGGAAAATTGGACTAATCTAGCCGAAGTGTGCTCGCCATCGATCTGTGTAACGTCGCAAGCTTTATCGTGATCCCGCAGATGAAGCAATCACGTCCAATTCTCACGACACTACTCCGCTAAACACGCTGTTTGACCGTTATTATGAAATTCTAATTGTCTTCTTAATGAACAAATCAAGTCTAATGAGTAGATGAGCAGGCATACAAGGTTAAGATCGCTTAACATGCCTACATATTAATCAACAAATATGATTATAAAAATGGTTAACGATAGTATTATCATAAGAAAAATATTTCTGAAAAGCTTACCCCAATAATATCGATTAAAAATTATATTAAACTCACGTGCCCTTTAACTTTTTAAATATGTTTATCAACTGTTGTAAATAAAAATAAAGACTAAAAAGAAGAAAAAACGTCGTGAAATGTCAGATCAAAAATCTCTTTTGTTGATGACTTCATAATTATCGATCATAGAACAAAAACAACTTAAGAAGACCACAAGTGACCTCTCGGATCGATGACGACATCGGCACCGATTTGATTGACGATATAAAAAAAGCAATCTGTGATGCAAGTTTGTGTCATAGGAAAATGTAGGTTTCATATTTTATAATACAAAATTATGACCTATTGATATCAAAAGTGGTCAATAGCAAAGGTTAAAACAGTCCAACCACTTTCACTGTTAGTCACGGAGTAAGTAAATAAGCACGGAGCACTATGGGTGCCGGATGCAAGCGACCTTCGACGGTTTGCAGTCTCACTTAGCGTTTAGATTAGAAGCGAGCGTCGGAGAGTGTGTGACATAACCCGGTGGCGTCATCCAACCGCACCTTGACATAATATACATACTGGTTAACGTAAACTGATCAAAAAACTATTTATAATTCAGGTAGATTTTTCATCCAATCATACTGTACGCAGGTATTCATAATTCAAAATACATTATGGGGTCTGGCCTTAGTCGCCTTGACCAAAAAAATATGTTTTTAATCTAATTTGCCTTGATTTAAGAAAAATATTTCATATACAATATTTTTGTCTTCTTCTTCATCTCTACAATACAATCACTACTACGTCACTTGTAAATTAATTTGGATTCGGCTGAGGGCTTGACTGTTATCACGTGATTTAACAGCACTTACTGATCAGAATTTCTATCAGGGTTTCAGAAACCCATTAGCTAAATAAACAGTCACTTTACCACAGGTAGGTAATGTTTTGGCTTTGAAAGTCAGCCTGATTTTCCGTCCTAATATGGCAACTATGAAATGTCCTCGAATAACTTGGACCTACCGCTGACCTAGACGAAAATAATACGCTAACTCAAGTGTAGACATTTGAACTCTAGCCTTAAACACTCCCAAAAAACTGCAAAAAAAATAATTCATCTATTAAATGTTAACATTGATTAATGGCACTCGTTTTAATTCAATGTTTTAGAAGACTAATAAAAAACATGTTGTTCGTATATTATATTCGATGACAATTCAGTCCTTTTATTGTGCTCACCCCTAATATTTCACAACACAACATTTTTGCAACTTCGAATTATGTCGAGGATTGCGTGCCGTATTCGGCAATAAAGTATGGAAATCCTTAACAGCCAGACAGAGTACACTGGAAGGCTATTGACGAAATAAAACAATAAAACTCGTTACGTAAAAGATTACATCGTGATTTATAAAGGGTTATTTAGTACAAAATTTGACAATACTGTATACGGTAACAAAGTGAGCTAAGCTTAACGTGTTGTAGTTAGTAATTCCACTTGCACAATGTTTGACGCGTACTTCTTAGCAACATTATACTAGTAATGATGCTTAAAATAATGATGTTGTTTTAATGTCACGTTGAGGTAGAGAATCACAATAGATGTTTGTATTATGAACTTGTTGAAGTTGCAATTAAATAAATATTTATCAGCAATGAGCAAGGACGCGCGTGCCGTGGAGATCCACTTAGAAATAAAACCTGAGTAAACGCTGCGCCATAAAGATGTAGGGATAATGCGACGTGAATACGGTGAAACATTTCATACCTGCATTCATTAGTAACTAACCTATGACAGCAGTGTAAACTAAGTTCAGTTAAATAGAAATCACACAAACTATTTCTTTAATCTCCAAAGGATATATCCATAACGGATACTAAAGTTAACAACAGACTGATGTCATTGCTGAAATAAAACATCTACCTATTTGGTGCCAAAGCTGAAATATCTTTAACTCTACGCCAAATTGGACGAAATGTTGGTTTTAAGGAAAGACAAGACTTAAAACATCCGATCAATTTTGGATAAACACAAAGTAAGTAAATTAATCTCAAAGTTGTTGAAGTAAATGAAAACACGACGCGACGGGCGGCGGCGTTGCTTAAACCAGAAGTAACAAACCGTTACATCGACAAATCCTGGGACACTTAAACTTTGTTAAACATTCTGTGACTCCAAATTCTAATAATGATAAACTGTAATTTGAATTCAGTAACTTGACAAATGATGAACTCGGAAATTAAATCGCTCCACTCTAGACCACGTGCCGCCATTCTGAGGATCAGAACTAACTTTAGGTTTCTGTGTCAACTCCATTGTTAAGCGATTTTTCTCTTTAACAATTCAACGTGACTTGCGAATCCTTTTTAAATGCTTACACGTTTATGTCCCAGATCAAAAAACAATTTGTTTCTGATGCTTGTCTCTCTGGTACGTGAGATTGAAACATAAGGCGATAGTTTTGGGGGTTACGGTCACGGACATTGACGGACACTGCAAAAGTTGAACCAGACGTGTTCAGCGTTACAATGGGATGAATTTATACAAAGCCCAAACGATCACTGAATACTTCTTTTAGTTTGACCGACTTGATTGTTATCTGTGATCAGATTTGTTTACGAAAATAGAATTGACATAAAAACAATACCATATCATTCTACTGATTCAACCGACAGTCCAAGTTGAGTCATTGGGCAAATCTTAATAAATCAACATCCACATTTGTCCTTGTATCTTCTTTGCTTCCGTGTTATCATTCTTCAATATTCCCTTCTCGCAAACTCTGTAAATATGCACTAAACTGCAAATTTGCAAATGTGTATGTAATAGGCACATCATGCAACGTATGTTGTATGTGTTTCGTAATCCGATCAATAAAATATGTTCATAAAATTACCATAACAACTCTAATGTACGTTTGATAGAGTAACATTTACTTGAATACTTCGATTTATACAATAGGTACCTACTCACGCAATGAGCTTGATGCGTCGAGTGAGCCTCAATTTGCCATCATGTGTTGCGTTTATCAATAAAACTTGTTGAGCATTTGGTATTTACGATGTACTCAGCGGAGCTCCTTGACAGTTTAGCAACACATTGCCTTGTCTCGCGTGTTAAATCAAGGAGCAAACAATAATGTTTTCAGATACTTACCCGCCCTGTTTTTTCACACCTCACTCGTGTGCCTTAAGAATATTTAAGGTGTTAAAACCTCCAATTATGTGAGGTCATGTATCCTTGATTATATCCTTGATTAACTGACCCCAAAATTTAAGGACATCGGCTTTAAAGTGAAAGGCTTTGTATAAGATTTATTTGATATGAAGACATCAACGTTTTCCCAAATATTATATTAATGCTAAACAGTCTTTCGAATAAATTGTCTAAGTAAATAGACTGAAAGAAGTTAAAGGTGACATAGTAGTGCCTCTAACAATAATATTTGTTAACGATTGCGCATAGTGCCTCGCCCAATAGTTTTATTGTGCAACCTGCCGCAAGCGCCTGGTGCAGTTCGTCAATATGACCTAAACAGCTAGGAGGCTGATATCACTCAACAGATCATACGCAGTCAAATTGAATTATCACTTGCACTTTCTGTTTCCATTTTTCCTATAAAATATCAAATTAATAACAAATACTGAAATAATTTTTAACAGCACCTGTTCCTATAAGATTATGACGGCGCGTCTAAAGGTTTAGTGACGCTTAAAAAACGCATTGTTGATTTTAAAACGAATTATTAAAGCTGTCAATTTAACGTAACCCCGGGTTACAGAGGCGGCGGGTGGCCCGCCAACATGAAAAAAATTTAAGGTTGAGGAAATCGATCGAAAATTGATTTATTGGTAATTATTGTGACTACTACTGATTATAGTGGCTTATCATACGTCGCGGTTTCCGGATAGCCAGTGCCGGGTACGCTTGGGTATGGAAATGTACGTTATCTTTCACACGTACCTACGGCGTAAGATACATGCCCATACAACCGGCTATCCGGCAACCGGGACGTATGAAAAGGTACTTCCAGTGCAGTGAGTTGATTGATTGGCGTTCGCGCCTCACGTACTCGGTGACGTCGCGTCGTTTACATTATTGTTCATTCCCTAATGTGAACAGAGATAAGTCTCTGACAAGTGACTAAGTGTCTGGAAGATATAGATATAATAGAATAATCACTTATCATTATTCTGAATATTGAGTTCATTAACTTACATCTCCGCATGGGTACGCATAAGAAATAATTAAACCCCTTGATAATTATATTTAAAAGGCAAATAGCCGTTAAATATAATCCAATATTTGATAATACCAATACTTCAAGTAAATTTTAATGTTTTGACTATGAACGTAACTTGCTACTTTCTCGGGGCAAAGTAAACTCGACCTACTCTATACGTTCCCATAATTTTATTATGTGTAGGTTTTCAATATTCGCTCTGACAACATTTAATTAAATTGAATTTTGTTAAGATAATTAATATCGTCGTCAGATTATTATTACAGTTGGAATTAATGTAATATAGGCACTTAGTTCTGTAGTTTAAGGCTCCTCAGACAGACGCAACGCGACAGTGCGACGCAATTCTTTAAAACTTTCATAGAAATTGTTCTATTGGAGTCGCCTCGTGCCTGTCTGCAGCCTTTGCATGTTGCATGTTTGGCTTTTATCGAGAAGGCTTATAATATAATAATAATAATAAAAATCTTTATTTATCCAAAAATAAACAGAGTTTGAAGTACAGTTTGACATTTGGATTAAAATATATTTATTTTATAGTTTCTGTTGCAAATTCTATACAAGAATAATACTCTACCTCTTAAGGCAGGATAAGATGAAAAGATTTTATTACAGACACGTAGTCTGTAATAAACTTTACCTTGACTCCTTAGCAAAGCTATTTATTTTACCTTAGTTTCGGAAGAATGCCACGTTTACACACATATCCTTTGACATTTACTTATAATTATATTATTGCGCAGATCGTTAACTAATTTAGTAGTAGTACATTACCAGTACACCGGCTACTTACCTAAACATCATTACCCTAATTTGCCTACTTACTTACTAGACTGCACGACACCGGTCGCTTTAGTGAAAATATGTCCGATAGGGATATAATAATTAACTAATTAAAAAGCCTATTTGGTCCAGTACATCTATACATCATTATAAATTAAAGTCGCTTTTCGCGTCTGTCTGTGACCGCGCGTGGTTCTTCTTTTAACCAAGAAAGAAAAAAAGAAAAAAAAAATATTTGAGACACGCACAGGAAATACAAACAGTAATAATATTTTTATATGTATATATAAAATAAAAAAGAAGCATATAAAAACTAACAAAATAATAACGACATGTGCGAGGCCAAAAAGGCCCCCATCTAAGCATAAAACGGCGATATTAAAAAAAAAACCCCCACAACAACGGATTTGGATAGCCTTTTCACCACCATTTTAGAGAATTTATTCTTTAAGGTTTATGTCCATAGGTAGCTACTATGCACATAAAACTTCAAGAATAAATTAGTATAGAACTTACGTATAAAGACATGATTTTTCAAGTCGTAAAAACCGCGAGAAGCAGGGGCGGGTCGCTAGTACCTAATAATTAAGAAATTTAGGTGCCACCCTGTATGGCAGGGCCATCGTCGCGAAAACTGTTACGAGTACCATGGTTTCAGTACATGATTCTGAAACCACTGCGCAGGAAGGTTTCGCCGATTATTATTTTTTAAACAGCAAAATGTATAGAACGCCTTTTTTTTTTAAATGACGAAAAGAATGAGAGTGAAATTTTTCGTCGGTTATTAATTTTTAATACAGATTCTTGTACCGAATCCATCAGTTTTCGGGTCGATGTCCCTGCCCGCCTGTATAGTGCCTAATATGAACTAGAGTTCATATTAAGCATTATAAGGTTGACTTTTCTTTGTATTAGTTACAGAATCTCACGGTATGCTTGTATATAAACCAGTTTAATCAAGATAATTAAATACAAACGAATTAATAAATTCTAATTCGGTAGAAAAATCCAATTTGACAGCGTTTTGAAGCAAGTAATTACAAAAGATATATATATATATAAACACAGTAGATCAAGTTCGGTTTATGGTTGAACATTTTAAAAGAAAAGTAAAGAATTTAGAACTAAAGTACGAGAGCTCTATGCACTTCTCAATTAAATGTATTTTTTCTTCTTTTGTTCACAGGCCGCGCTGGCAATAATACAAGCCAGTGAGGTTACTCCAAAGAAACCACCAAAAGATGATGCCAAAGCATTAGCAGAAGAGAGAGAGGCTCGACAGTATGACCCGTACCAGGGTCAGCAAAACAACGAAGTGGTCGTGGACATCGAAGACGATGAGAAGAAACAGTATTACGAGACTAACTACGACACAAGTAAGTAGAGTATTAAAAAACTTAATATTACGTCAGATAATCCTGAAGGGGAAGACGACAATCACAAATTCCACATTTCGATGGTTATGTGTAATTGAAGGCAAGCTTATTACCATCAATTGGGCATACATTCAGACACCGGACCACACACTTCATAATGGAAAAACCCAATAACACATTACCTACCCGACCAGGGATCGTACCCGAATCAGCAGTTGGACTAGCGACCACTAGACCAACGACGCAGTCGATTTTAGAGTTGCCTCACGCATAATTCGATTCACGCGACCACATTACAAATTGGTCTAATCTCCGTTTCAAACCGGTATTCTTTTATATGTGCGATGTACCTGTAGGTACCTACCTCTGGACAACTCGTTAGGTTTGTCTCGATTCGATATTATGTCACTGTGGAGAGACCGGCTCTTTCCGTCCTTCTGAGACGATCAACACTGATGTCAACTCTCAATTTACTATCGATCATCCACCGATTCTAACATACTATTCAGACGAGAAACACTTTAATACCTATCTCAGTTTTGAAGAAGATTGATTGATCTTTTTCGCTGATTCTTTTCGTTTGAAAGGAATTTTAATTAAATCTACGAAAATAATAAGAAGTTTTCGAATCATTCATGAGAAATTACATTTTCGACTGTTGCCTTTTTTGATATTTTGGAATCAGATCGTTAAGGTCCGCGCAGCTGTTTCACAATGTCTGGATAGGGACTAACTATCTCCCAGATATCTAGTTATGACACCTTAGATGATGAGACAGACAATATCGAAAGGTTTTTTTTTAACAGCTTTCGTCATATAGATAACCTACCACAACTACAAGTCGTATGGCTTTCCGTAAGAAAAACATAAACCAAGTTAGACTGGTACTTACGAATTTGTAAGTAGTTGCCAAAGTGCGTATTCTCACATGAGTCTTAGTTCAAACTGTAAAAGTAAAGTAGTAAGTACTTAACAAGTCGATCCACGAATATCTATTACATGCTTCCTCTAAGAAAACTGACATGACCCATAACATATTCATTTCACAAGGTAGTTAAAGGTTTGTATGCCTTTACTTACTTAAATTGAAAATTATGTATTAATTTAGGTAGGTACGCGATAAAATTCATAAAATGAATATTAATGAAATCTTTTTTCTTTTCAAAAAAATTTCTGCATAAGTAATAAAATTATTATTTTGTTTATTTTATAATCTTGGACTTAATATAAATGCTGCTGCAAACACTGTAGAAACCGCCTACCCGTTTCAATGTAATGGATTGTCCCAGGTGGTCAGCACACTCGAGAATTAATTGTGGTCAGGATTCGTATTGTGAATTTTAATGAGACAGCTTGAAATGGATATGAATTCCCACACAGGTACCTACCTACCTAATAAACATACCTACACGATGTGCACACTAAGAAAAAAAATCCGCAGGGAAACATATACTTACACCGTTTTATTTGATACTTCGGGACTGGATTAAACCCGTTTCGCAACTTACCCATTTTTGGTAACGGGTTTATAGCATTACCTTTTTGATATTATGCAAATGTACCGTTTCGTCTCGAACGTAATTTTATCTGTGATACCATTGGCCAGAGTATCTTAGGCAAAAAACTAGACTCTAGTACCATAAAAAGTAAAAAATATCGCGATTATTTCCATTATTTTAAAAACATTATGAAATCCAAGATACATTTTCGGTAAAAGTTCTTATATGAACGTAACATGGCGCATAAAAAGATCGAATGACGAATTACCCTCATCTGTTGCATATTAAATGCATGAAGAGAAACAGCTGCTTTTGTAATCACTCCTCGTGAGACACGCTTACAGTAACTTTCGTATAAATCTAAACACGTTTTATTGCAAACAAGATGATTCAACTTTTCCGTTTCATTTCTGTTCCTTTATGAGAACTTGACATCCCAGTACTTCATTTCAATACTCAATCATTTATAGCATGTAGGTACTTAAGTGGTAACTTATTTAATGAGATATTTATTATATATATTCGTACTCTGTCGGGCACAGCAAAATAGTAGGAGAGAGGAAGCTTTAAAAACAGAGTTTTTGCTGAACTGACACTCTTTATTATGAACCCCTTTTAACTATAAATAAACATAAAGATAGATATGGTTTATTGCACCTAAATTTTAAGTATTACTTCAATTTGTACAGATATAAGAAACTTCGAAAATATTGTAGACGTTGTCTCAATCGAGAACATGTATAGAAAATTGTTACAGTAGGTATAGATTTTATTTGTTGTGAAACTTGTATTTTAAAACTCGTAAAACCACTAACGAAACATTATATTGATATACTTAATAAATGATAAGCTTCTGCTGTGTAACTAACTTAAATAACGTTTATTCCGTTTAATTGTAAAATTAAAATGCTTCCTGAATAGATTGACACAATATTGATAGTCATTAATCAATTTGCTAAGATTTACGATTTTTAATTTCCTTGGTTCTTGATTGTTATTTTTTTTTATTTGGGTAAATAAAGATCGGTTAGGTAGGTATGATAAACTATTAACTTCCTCTTTTGCCTCAACACATGCTAGTTTTCCGTTTTCAGAAATAAACTTTGCAATTTATCATAGTGGCGCCGCCTGGTGCGATAAATGTTCTAAATTCGTCAACTCCCTTCTCTGAAAAAACCTTGTAACACAAAAAAAATATAGTCACAATATCACAATCCGCGAATTAATCGCGTTGGAATGTTTGTTGCTCAGTTTAGATGGACAGGTTTTAGACGCAGCATCATGGCTGTGGCTAATTTTATATCTTATGTCATTTCGTCTGAACCGGTTTTATCTTTGATCCAGGTGCATACGGATTCGGTTATGACGTTGGTCCGAACGGGCAGTTCCATCACGAGAACCGTGGTCCGGACGGCGTCACCTACGGTTGCTATGGTTACTTGGACCCTGACAATTTCCTCCGCGCTACTCACTACGTTGCTGACAGCCACGGGTACAGAGTAGTGGAGCCAGAAAAACCAGTCGAAGTCTTCCCGGACGAGAAATATGAATATGATGAAGCGTAAGTAGACATATAATATGTTATTGACAATATTTCGCAATAGCGATAACTTTGTTGCCTTGGTTGCAATCTTCATTTGTTTAACGATGATCTAAAACTGATGTCACACTTATTTTAAGCTAATGCTACAAAGTTGTTTTTACAAAGTGGTACACATTAATTTATTAAAATCAGGTTATTCAATATTTGCATAAACGAACTACCTAATAAAGAGAAGCATGCATAAGTAAAAACCAGACCCTTCATTTAAATCTATTTTTTCAGGACTGGACAAGCGGCAACCACTCAGCCAGGTCAAACCCTCCCGTGGAAGAAATTATACTTCCCCAAAGGTTGTGGTCGTACTCCCGGTGGAATACCAGCCAAGCCTTTGCCGAAACCGACACCGAAACCACCTCGTCCCATAGACAGCAGCGGCGGATCCAGCAATGTCAAACCCGTACAAACTGGACAAGGTAAAGACATAAAGAAAATGGGGACCCCTTTACCTTCCTTCAAAGTACCGTCGGCAATAACGGTAGCTTAACACATCCATATCTAAAAACACTCCCACTTAAGTTTCCCATAAGTTGCTGATTGCTCAGATCAGATGATGGGAGTATTTTATGCTTCTGTTGGCAACTTTTTGAAAGTTTCGGAAGGAACTTTGAAATGTTTGTTGTATTAACCAACTTTTGCTGCTTTCTGTAATAAGGGAAAATAAATGTGCATTCATTTAGTTCCGATTAAGTTATAAAATATACCTACTTTAACATTTTCCACATAACTTTCTTCTCAATAAAATGACAAAAAGTGCCCTTTTACTACTAAATCGCCTAGTACCGAGACTGATCTAAATTTATTTTCCCATTTTTTCAGGACCCAACGGCCCTGGATCATGTAAGTTTTCTAGAACTTATTCCTAACAGCAAATGTTTCTTGAAATATGTCACATAATCTCTATCTCGAGGACTTTCTTTTTGTTACCTCCCAGAATTTTCTATCTGAAGATCGCAATTTCTTTTTACGCTAGATGTTTCCTGGATCTTTAAGGCGCAAAGTATTCCATAAATCCTCTTTTATTACTTTCCTACATTTTCTATAAACCAAATCCCACTACAGGCGGGCCGCACCGCAATTATTGTATGAAAATGCTTTGCACTGCTTAACCTTAAAATGCTAAAACATTCATTTCACTTACATTTACAATTGATTGCTTCCAGGGCAAGGCCAGCCAGGCAAGCCCGGTACCCCTGGCAAGCCCGGCACTCCTGGTACACCTGGAACCCCAGGCACCGCTGGAACACCCGGATCACCAGGCACGCCAGGCGGACCAGGTAAAAACCATAATTAAAAAATAAATTAAAATAAGTTGCTATTCGTGTCTGACCGTGAGACTTGTTCTTCTAAACTACGCAAAAGATTTTGATGCGGTTTTCACCATTTTAAAGAATTTATTCCGAAAGGTTTATGTGTATATTACATTAATATTAAACGTACATATTTTAAAGATAATCTCGATGGTTTGTCAAGTCGTAAAAACCACGCGAAGCAGGGATGGGTGACTAGTTACATACACGTAATACATAGGATAGTTTAACAGCAGTCGCCAGTCACCACTCCAACTGCCTCTGAGGGCGAATTAAATGCCCTGAAAAGACTCGATTCGAGTGCGAGACTGTTTTTCAATTCAATTCATTTTCAATTCACTGTAACTGTAAAAGAAGAAGAGACTTCTTCTTTTGGTGTGGTTAGTGACTAACCTGGTGTCAGTTTTAAAGCCGCCCATGGGCCTCTGACTTGGCTTCACATGCCGTCGAGAAATATCTCTCAGGCATGCCGGTTTCCTCACGATGTTTTCCTTCACCATTTTTGAAGCAAGTGATAATTATAAAATACACACATGAATCCGAATAGTCAGAGGTTTCAATAGTCGATAAGTCCGCATGGGAAAACTGCGTGATCAAGCCCTAATAAAAAGAAAAGAAAGGAACATACATTTTTTTGCACTTACGGAAGTGAAATTAACTAAAACGGATGTTTTCTGTCATGGGTCTTTTAGCGGAAGTATCATTCTGCTCTTATTAAATATTCCATTAACTCAAATGCAGAATGAGTTTCCAACGACTATGTATGAAAATGATTTTATTTGTGTACAGAGAACCACAAATGTGCAGAGGTGGATTCTAATACTCTCTCTCTTGGTAACAGGTGGTCCAGGCGGGCCGGGCGGCCCCGGCGGCCCTCCAGGCAGCTACTACCCAGGCAGCGGCGGTACCCCAGGCACCGCAGGATCTCCAGGCACCCCAGGTACACCCGGTAGCCCAGGAACCCCAGGTACCCCAGGATTCCCAGGCACGGCTGGCACCCCAGGCTACTACCCAGGTAAGACGTGACTAACGCTCATTAACACCTAAATTGGAAACTATAGATTTCCACTGGCAGACCTAATAACCAAACAGACCTAATAATAATGCAATGTTGGGTTCATTCTAATCGCTCGATCATTCGAAACAGGAGATATCCATGCAAGTTTCGTTTGATGCAGAGAAATGAAACGAATTACGGAATTTTGTGGAAGGCACTTTGACAATGCCTTCATTAAATTCCGTGATTCGATTCGTTCGAAGTTTTTATTTTACAGTCTAACTTTGTGATCGGTTCAGTGCCATCAGTAACAGAATTTTACAGTCGTTTTCATTCAAATTACATTCATTTATCGTCTAAAAAGCGCCTGAAACATTTTTAATGCAATTTAACGAACAGCAGCTTTGTCGCTAACCCATCCATTTGTGCTAACTCTTTCAGGCACAGGAGGATATTACCCAGGACAACCTACAGGACCAGGTACGAAATCATCTACTAAATAACTATCGTAACATAACTAATTTATGAAAATGTAAAATGGTAGAATTTAAAAAAAAACGTTTTTTTTTGTGTGGTTGTGCAAGTAAGAAAATCCATCACACATTTTTTTGATTCTCAAATAAAAAGTGGAATTTGTCTTTTTTATGGCATTCCGACATACATTGTCATGACGTGATGCGGCCAAACCTTTTAGAGTAGTATCATAAATCACGCTACGTCCATCAATCAGTACGGTTTTCATGTGAAACGCTAAGGTTAGAACGCACTACGAACCAATGCCTGCTTAATATTGGAAATAACGTATTCTAAAACTACTACCACTTCAAAATCTCCTTAAAAGAATAATTGTACCTCTTTTCGAATTTGAATCCAATATCATTTAAAATACTATAAGTACCTACCTAGATACATATTATTGCATCAAAAATGAAAAAGACACGAGTTTCAGATAGAAAACTGAATCAGCAACATACCTACCGGATTTACAAATATACCTAGTGCGTTCTAATTCCGAAGGACAATTCCCGTATTTTTAAGAACGTTCGCATTCTAATCTCAGTCTGTCAAAAATACAATTCCTATTAAGCGATTTTAAAAGTGCGTTTCATCAAATAGTTCCTCTACCATAATGTTGGCTCCACTGTTAAACTTTAACAACAGACCTATTAGCCCTAGCGCGCACTGCGGTGCGGTGAATTGCGATGCGTTTTTTTCGCAACAATGAATAAAATACTGCTTTGTTTTCGTATGCGGTTTTTTTCCGCAGTGCGCTGGTGCGTATTTCATACCTACTTCACAAATTTTGCGTTAGCAAAACGCACCGCAGTGTGCGATAAGCCTTAGGTAGCGCCGCTGCCGTAGCGTTTTCGTGTTCGTCCTACAACAGTGGAGCCAACATCACGGCATAGGAACTATTTGATAAAACGCACTGTACCAACATTTTCGACATGTTTATGATAATAAATTATTGCCTCTGAGATGAAATTGCGGCTAGATTTTAAACGTTTTTAATTGCGGGAATTGACCTTCTGGTAGCTTGTGTGTGCTAACAAATGTGACTAAACATAAAGCAGCTTATTAACCGTTTGTGTCTAACCAATCACTGTGTGTGGCTTTAGGAGGACCATTAGGTCCTGATGGCTCATTTGGCTCTGGTGGTTACTATCCGGGCACTCCAGGAACACCCGGTAGTCCTGGATCTCCAGGCACACCAGGGGGACCCGGCGGGCCCGGCGGCCCTGGCGGACCAGGTAAATAGAAATAACGGTTATAAAACTACCCTTAACGAAGCTGAGAGTCACTGTTTTTCCCATTAATGGGATATTTTGTTGCACTGGACCATACCTGGGAACCTTCTGGAAGAACGAAAGAAAGACACACAGACAGTGTGACAGTTGAGAATATTATACAGCCTGTATAATTTCTCAACTGTCACACTGCCAGTAATATCATAAGATTCTCGATGGTCTGCAGCAGAAAGCACTGCTGACTGGTAAGTTTCGAATAAAAGGTGAAAAATCTGACAGAAAGTAAAAGAATTTTCGTTTTATTTTCAGGAGGTCCAGGAGGCCCAGGAGGACCCGGTGGTCCTAACGGTCCCGGCGGTCCCGCTACTGGTGGATACTACCCAGGACAACCCGGTACACCTGGCACACCAGGCAGCCCAGGATCACCAGGCACTCCCGGAGGACCAGGTGGCCCAGGAGGACCCGGAGGCCCAGGCGGACCCAATGGTCCCGGTGGTCCCTCGACTGGTTACTACCCAGGACCACCTGGACAACCCGGAACACCAGGCAGCCCAGGATCACCTGGCACCCCAGGAGGCCCAGGAGGACCCGGAGGACCAGGAGGCCCAGGCGGACCTAATGGCCCCGGTGGACCTTCCACTGGTGGTTACTACCCAGGACAACCCGGCAAACCTGGCACACCAGGCAGCCCAGGATCACCCGGCACTCCCGGAGGACCAGGTGGCCCAGGAGGACCCGGTGGACCAGGTGGACCCAATGGGCCTGGTGGTCCCTCGACTGGTTACTACCCAGGACCACCTGGACAACCCGGAACACCAGGCAGCCCAGGATCACCTGGCACCCCAGGAGGCCCAGGAGGACCCGGAGGACCAGGAGGCCCAGGCGGACCCAATGGCCCCGGTGGACCTTCCACCGGTGGTTATTACCCAGGACAACCCGGAACACCAGGCAGCCCAGGATCACCCGGCACTCCAGGAGGACCAGGTGGACCAGGAGGACCAGGAGGTCCAGGAGGTCCTAACGGTCCCGGTGGACCTTCTACTGGCGGTTACTACCCAGGACAACCCGGTAAACCTGGCACACCAGGCAGCCCAGGATCACCTGGCACCCCAGGAGGCCCAGGAGGACCAGGAGGCCCAGGAGGACCCGGTGGCCCAGGCGGACCCAATGGCCCCGATGGACCCTCCACTGGTGGTTACTTCCCAGGACAACCCGGAACACCAGGCAGCCCAGGATCACCCGGCACTCCAGGAGGACCTGGAGGGCCAGGAGGACCAGGAGGCCCAGGAGGCCCCAGTGGTCCAGATGGTCCTAACGGTCCGTCTACTGGCGGTTACTACCCCGGAAAACCAGGCAGCCCAGGCTCTCCAGGAAGCCCAGGATCACCAGGAACACCAGGCGGACCCGGAGGACCAGGCGGCCCAGGTTTGTCTCTTTTTCAAACATTTTATATCATATGTGCGGACGTTATCTACTTAATAATAATCTCCGACAACGCACAACCTAAACCGCTGGGTCTAAAAGCAGGAAATTTGCACAAGTTTCTTTTGTAACGAAAGTGAACACGAGATGATTGTTGAAATATAATTTGCTAAAGTAGTAAATAGGAGATTGAAGTTAGTCATTTTTGCCGATGTTCTAAAATTTTGTTATTAAACCAAGAAAGGCACATAAATTTATTTTATGGTGAACAGAATATCAGATACGTTTTATGCTTTGTTCGTTATATGCTTCTTCGCTTTCGTCGACTTCAGGTTTTAATATAATTACCCACAAACAAGTTTTAATTAATTTCTACTTTTTTAGGAGGCCCCGGTGGTCCAAATGGCCCGAGCGGACCTTCTACTGGCGGTTACTACCCAGGACAACCCGGCTCCCCGGGATCACCAGGCTCACCAGGAACACCAGGAGGACCAGGTAAACAAATAATATGTACTTGTGTACCTATTTTATTTGCAGACGTCCTGTCCACGTTCAATTCGTGAGTTTGTGGTCTTGAGGTCTTGATTTTATACAATAATCCCTAAGAAAATACACTTTCTGGTTTTCCCGAATTTCCAATTTCCCGGGCAACTTTCAAATGTGTCTTTCCCTAAAAACCGTAATCAGACTATACTCGTAATTAATACATAATAAATAATTACTATTGCACATTAAGAGCGGCCAACCCGTCATACTTTTCATACAAACGCTCATACGTGATTATGGCGTAGTAACACATCTTTATTTGATTTTTTGTAACTAATATGTATATTGTGCACTTTATCTAGGTTTCTATGAAAGCAAAATATAGAAAATTTGAGAAACAAATTCAGTACTTATAAGCCTCCAAAAATCTGCTTTTTTGCACAAATTTCACCTCAACTTTGGCTGGTCATAATGTACTCATAAATAGTAAAAGTAAAGAAAACATCTGCATAAAAACCTTGCACATGTAATGGAGATACTAAATGACAAACATTTATTTCAAAAGCTTGTAAGGTTTACTCAAAACAATAATTTCCTGAAACAAATTACACACTATTTTTCGTACAATGTTATCGCGTTCTCACTTGATTGTTAGTAGTTCTCACTTGCGCTCGATGAAACAACAAGCTTTTCGAACATGCTCGCGTTGTCGATAGACGGGCCGGGAAGAGCCCTCTTAAAGTAAAAAACCAAATCGGTCCAGCCCTATCGGTCAAGTGATGCGCTTACCAACGAACACCATTAGATTTTTTTATTTATTAGATTATGATAACTTTGTATTAGAAAGAAAGAAAAATATTTTATTTGGGACACGCACAGGAAATACAAACAGTAATAATATTTTTTTTTAAAAGAACAAAATTATATAAAAAAGGAGCAGCAAAACTAACAAAAAATAAAATAAAAAAGACCTGTGCGAGGCCAAAAAGGCCCTATACCTAAGGGTATTACCCTTTTTCACTCTTGAATTAAAAATGCTTCTACCTTGTTATTTCTCCACCACCCTTGGTTGTCCTTTGTTCCTTTATTGTTTTATTATACACAAAGATCAATAAATAAATAAATATTATTAATTCATGCCTTCTCTGTATGAGAAGAGGCTTTTGCCCTGCAGTGGGAATAGGCTGTTAATAAGAATATTTTATTTAAAGCCAAAGAACTAGCTTATCGGATATACCGAAACCTACGTCAATTTGCCGTGTTACAATGAAAACAGTAGTAGAGAGCCCTTACTCCCCTTTTCTGAGGCACTATGTGGGGAGAATGGTCAGTTGGCATATTCCTTGCTTTATCGTTCTCTGCACATCCTGTCGCAGTCACCAGTTATTGTTATCCTTGTTTTGTGTACTAATATCACTAGTGTTATGGTATTTTATGGTATTTTAAATATATTATATATTATATTATATTATTATATTATTTTACAAAAAAAATGTTTTTTTAATGAATTTATTCAATAGATAAATAATATATATATTAATACATTGACTGTTGACTACATTATATACTTCTATTTCGATTTGAATTTCCGGACAACTTACAAAAGTTAAGAGTCCATTTACTCAACGATCTGGTTGCCGCACTGAAAACGAGAAGTTATGTGAAAAGACTTAAAAGAAAAGACATCGTGTAGTCCACCCACACCTGTGTGGACATAAGCATGAATAAGGAGTAGATGGCTCGCTGGAGTCACGCTCTTCCCGCCAATGTTTACCTCCAACTCATCCGCTAAAAGTTTACAACGCGGATTGCCACAGAAAAAAAAAAAAAAAACGCAACAATCAAGTTCCCTGACGCTACTAACCAATAAACGTGGTAGGGCCGGGCCAGCTATGGTTCTTACAAAAAACAATATAAGTACATATTATATATATTATAAAACTGTTTTTAAAGTGACTTCAAGCATCTTGAATGGTGACCACAGTTTGATAGAGCTGATTATTCGATCAGTCACTGAAGTAAAAGCACAGATATTAATATGTAGGTAAAGTGAATGATTAACACCTATGAATAACGTGTAGAAACACACTAACGCCCGCTTGCCGCACAACTCACTAAATGCGTTTAACACAAACATATAAAACACCAATCTGTCTCTGTCATCTTCCTGGGTCAAATAAAATGATTTTCTTTCTTTCTTTTCTTTATTCTTTCGTCAAGCGATTGACAGAAAACAGATAAATGTACTTAGCTATAAGTTAAATGTTCTTACAATAATTGCTTAACAATGGTCGCTAACAATGGGCCTTGCCTTATCAGAAGGCTGAAAGTCACCCAAAGGGCAATGGAGAGGGCTATGCTTGGAGTTTCCCTACATGATCGAATCAAGAGATCCGCGGAAGAGCTAAGGTAGGCCGACATAGCCCGAAGAATTTCCAAACTTAATTGGCAATGGCCTCCCACAAGATGGACCAATGACCTTGTGAAGGCCGCAAGAATCCGCTGGATGCGGGAAGCACAGAATTGGTTGAAGTAGCGGTGCTTGGGGGAGGCCTATGTCCAGCAGTGGACGTCTTTCGACTGATACGATGATGATGATGATGATTACTTGCTTAACAGGGAAATGTACTCATAAGTCTAACCTATTCATAGCCTGAAACTGAACAATAAATATTGTGCAATAGATAAATAATGTTTTAAATTAAATACGTTTAGCATTAAACACATTTAGTGATACTAAGCATCATTTCATTTAGGTGGTCCCGGCGGCCCAGGTGGACCCGGTGGACCTAGCGGCCCCTCCGGTGGCGTAACTTATCCTGGACAACCCGGCAAGCCTGGATCTCCAGGCTCTCCCGGATCACCAGGCACTCCAGGAGGCCCAGGAGGACCCGGAGGACCCGGAGGTCCAGGAGGCCCAGGTGGTCCTGATGGCCCCGGTGGATCGACCACTGGTGGTTACTACCCAGGACAACCCGGCAAGCCTGGATCTCCAGGCTCACCCGGCACTCCAGGAGGACCAGGTGGACCCGGAGGACCAGGAGGACCAGGAGGACCAGGAGGACCAGGTAAGTTCTAAAAATGTGATTGTTACCTTAAGGTCACACAATAGGGTATTTGTCAGTTTTTTTTAATTAGACTGTAATGTAGAAAAATATACAGTTAAAAAGTAAAATGCGGTTGTTAACAATTAAATGCTATCTATAATAATATGTCTATTTGGCGCAGCCGCGAGACACACATTCCCATATGCACTTTCCTGCTATAGATAGTGCAATCCACGAAGACGCGCCCCCTCCGCTCCACTTACAGTACAGTAATCGCGGAGTGGGGCACGTCGTCGTGGATTGCACTATCTGTAGTATCACACAACCCACTTTTACACTTTTTTTATTTTGTATTCTTTTCTTTTATTTTCTTTTTTCTTTTTACTTGTGTTCCTTTTAGTCTGTGCCTTTTATGTATTTTCTTTCTTTCTAATACGCTATGGACACATCTAGTATTAATCTGGGTGACGTTCTAGCATCCTTGTACGGTGTGGTTCCTCAAAATACTTAACAACCACACTACAGATTACTTATATTAGGTCCCCATTCCCACCTATGAAATCAGCGTTTTTTATGGAGAATTTAAAAAAAGTTGCATTTTTCATACTAACATTTTCTTAATTTATTTAACAACCATGAACACTAATGTTTTAAAACTTTTATGCACTAATGTTTAAAAACTAAGATAACGTATGCCACTTAGATTAAGCGGCAAAAATACGTTTTGGCTAAGTAAAAAAAAAATTGTGGTCATTTCTGCTAACAAAAAGTGGAGTCATTTTTAAGGTATTTTTTGTTTGGAAAACTAAAAGTAATAAGGTTTTTTTACTATTGGTAGTTGTCTATGATGGTCATTGTTCGATATAATATCAAGCAATTGATGAATTAATAAATCATAGAAGTGACGAGGTTCTCTATTTGTGAGATTAAAACGCCAATTTCATAGGTGGGGACCCAATATTAATTTCCAGATCAAACATCTTTACACAGTAGTCACTAGTTGTCTGGCATTTATGCTGAACTGGGCCTATTTGGCGCAGCCGTGAGGCACACAGTAATATTCAATTATTTTTTTGTTTTTGTGTGAATATTGTGTGCCTTGACCTGTCAAATAAAATTATTTTCTATCTTTCTTTATTTTCTTTACACAATAAATTAGAAAGAAAGAAAGAACATACAATTAATGACCATGCATTATGAATAATAATACCAAATATAATGACTGTATTATGAATAAGACGGATCGTTTCTTTAATTTTGCGAATATTATATTATTTTTGTTGTTTCTTACCAGATTCTCAGCCAGGACAGCCAATTCAACCGGGACAACCTGGTTATCCAGGCCAACCAGGACAACCGGGTCAGCCAGGGAAACCAGGACAACCAGGATATCCAGGCCAGTCAGGTCAACCCGGTAAACCCGGACAACCAGGGTACCCGGGACAACCAGGCCAGCCAGGATACCCTGGCCTGGAAGGACAACCCGGTCAAGCCGGTGGACCTGGACAACCAGGTCAGCCAGGCTACCCAGGACAACCGGGACAACCTGGTAAGCCCGGACAGCCAGGATACCCAGGTCAGCCAGGTCAACCAGGATACCCTGGACAAGAAGGACAACCCGGTCAACCAGGCCAACCAGGATACCCAGGACAACCTGGTAAGCCCGGACAGCCAGGATACCCAGGACAGCCAGGCCAGCCAGGATACCCTGGACAAGAAGGACAACCCGGTCAACCCGGTGGACCTGGACAACCAGGACAGCCAGGATACCCAGGCCAACCAGGACAACCTGGTAAGCCCGGACAGCCAGGATACCCAGGACAACCAGGCCAGCCAGGATACCCTGGACAAGAAGGACAGCCCGGACAACCCGGTGGACCTGGACAACCAGGACAGCCAGGATACCCAGGCCAACCAGGACAACCTGGTAAGCCCGGACAGCCAGGATACCCAGGACAGCCAGGCCAGCCAGGATACCCTGGACAGGAAGGACAACCCGGTCAACCCGGAGGACCTGGACAACCAGGTCAGCCAGGATACCCAGGCCAACCAGGACAACCTGGTAAGCCCGGACAGCCAGGATACCCAGGACAACCAGGCCAGCCAGGATACCCTGGACAAGAAGGACAGCCCGGGCAACCCGGACAACCAGGTCAGCCAGGATACCCAGGACAGCCAGGACAGCCAGGATACCCTGGACTAGAAGGACAACCCGGTCAACCCGGTGGACCTGGACAACCAGGACAGCCAGGATACCCAGGACAACCTGGTAAGCCCGGACAGCCAGGATACCCAGGACAGCCAGGCCAGCCAGGATACCCTGGACAGGAAGGACAACTCGGTCAACCCGGAGAACCTGGACAACCAGGTCAACCAGGATACCCAGGCCAACCAGGACAACCTGGTAAGCCCGGACAGCCAGGATACCCAGGACAACCAGGCCAGCCAGGATACCCAGGCCAACCAGGACAGCCAGGATACCCAGGACAACCAGGCCAGCCAGGATACCCTGGACAAGAAGGACAGCCCGGTCAACCCGGACAACCAGGTCAGCCAGGATACCCGAGCAAGCCGGAATCAGAAAGTCAACACGGTGGTCCCGGACAACCAGGACAACCTGGTAAACCCGGGCAACCAGGATTCCCAGGACAACCAGGTAAAACTTACTTACTGCATTATTTAAAACTAGAATTCGTCTTCCCCAACCCGATGATGTTTACATTTTGAATTAGTAGAAAGAAATAAGATTGATTAATTGGCACAAGCAACACACTGCAACGGTACACAGATGTTGGTTGGATGTTGATAGTGTTTTTAAATCAATGTTACCAAAAAAGATTGTTGTAGACTTTTTTTTGACTCTATTACGTAACTTCTGCGTATTAAATTTCCAGCGTAAAATGTCTGTTTTTGCAGCGATATCTATTTTAACTCTGCGTCTTTTTGTTTAGGTGAACCAGGGCAGCCTGGACAACCTGGATACCCAGGACAACCAGGCAAACCAGGACAGCCCGGATACCCAGGACAGCCTGGCCAACCAGGATACCCAGGACAGCCAGGAAAACCAGGACAGCCCGGATACCCAGGACAGCCTGGCCAACCAGGCCAAGAAGGTGGACCAGGACAGCCTGGACAACCAGGATACCCAGGACAACCAGGCAAACCAGGACAGCCCGGTTACCCAGGACAGCCTGGCCAACCAGGCCAAGAAGGTGGACCAGGACAGCCTGGACAACCAGGATACCCAGGACAGCCAGGCAAACCGGGACAACCCGGATACCCAGGCCAACCAGGTAAAACTAACTTACTGCATTATTTAAAACTAGAATTCGTCTTCCCCAACCCGATGATGTTTACATTTTGAATTAGTAGAAAGAAATAAGATTGATTAATTGGCACAAGCAACACACTGCAACGGTACACAGATGTTGGTTGGATGTTGATGGTGTTTTTAAATCAATGTTACCAAAAAAGATTGTTGTAGACTTTTTATTGACTCTAGTACGTAACTTCTGCGTATGAAATTACCAGCATATAATGTCTGTTTTTGCAGCGAGATCTATTTTAACTCTGTGTCTTTTTGTTTAGGTGAACCAGGGCAGCCTGGACAACCTGGATACCCAGGACAACCAGGCAAACCAGGACAGCCCGGATACCCAGGACAGCCTGGCCAACCAGGATACCCCGGACAACCAGGCAAACCAGGACAGCCCGGATACCCAGGACAGCCTGGCCAACCAGGCCAAGAAGGTGGACCAGGACAGCCTGGACAACCAGGATACCCAGGACAACCAGGCAAACCAGGACAGCCCGGATACCCAGGACAGCCTGGCCAACCAGGCCAAGAAGGTGGACCAGGACAGCCTGGACAACCAGGATACCCAGGACAGCCTGGCAAACCGGGACAACCCGGATACCCAGGCCAACCAGGTAAAACTAACTTAATTATTTAAAACATTACACTTAATACATTAAATCTCGAGTGTCCCATACACTCGAGATTTAATGTATTAAGTGTAATGTTCCGCACGGCTAGAATGAGTATATACAGTTTTCTTTGTTTCAACTGTTGTTGATACAAACGATGTCGTCGTTATATTGTTTCTATCGCTCATTCGCTAGGTAAGAATTGAAGTACTCGTGTATCTCTCGCGAAAACCGGCACAAACATAAATAAGACTTGGTTGACCTAGCACGAATGTTTTGGCGTGAATTAATATTGTTTAATAGTATTTAACCATACGTTTACGTTACGTTTGTATTCGATAATGAAAGTGAATTTTTAATCATAATTAAACTGTCCATTTTGATTTTACGCAGTAAGCAAGTCTTTTTGTGCCATTTTGGCCTAGTGCAGTTTTTTTTTAAAAAAAATTTATTCGAAAAATATTTTAATTTTAAATCCTCTTTTTTACTTTATATTTTTCCTGTCCGTGTCCCATATAAAATATTTTTCTTTCTTTCTTTCTCTAGTTAATAGTAAACACCATGTTCGAAACGAGCATTTAAAAATAAATATTAACTCACGTTTACATTACGGTTGCGTCATCATTTAGTTATACAGCACAGTTCCTACAGTACATCAACAATTACTTCTATGTATTCTTATTGCAGCTAGATCCATTGAGGTTTATATATCCTTTATCAAATAAAAATGCCGCTTTAACTTTTTTTTCTACTAAATTAACTCTGTGTCTTCTTTTAAAGGTGAACCAGGACAGCCCGGACAACCTGGATACCCAGGACAACCAGGCAAACCAGGACAGCCCGGATACCCAGGACAGCCTGGCCAACAAGGTGGACCAGGACAACCAGGACAACCCGGACAGCCAGGATACCCAGGCCAACCCGGAGAACCGGGTAAACCAGGGCAACCAGGATACCCAGGACAGCCCGGAGAACCAGGCAAACCAGGACAGCCAGGATACCCAGGACAGCCTGGCCTACCAGGGCTAGAAGGTGGACCAGGACAGCCTGGACAACCAGGCAAACCAGGACAGCCCGGATACCCAGGCCAACCCGGAGAACCGGGTAAACCAGGGCAACCAGGATACCCAGGACAGCCCGGAGAACCAGGCAAACCAGGACAGCCAGGATACCCAGGACAGCCTGGCCTACCAGGGCAAGAAGGTGGACCAGGACAGCCTGGACAACCAGGATACCCAGGACAACCAGGCAAACCAGGACAGCCCGGATACCCAGGACAGCCTGGCCAGCAAGGTGGATCAGGACAACCTGGACAGCCAGGATACCCAGGCCAACCCGGAGAACCGGGTAAACCAGGACAACCAGGATACCCAGGACAGCCCGGAGAACCAGGCAAACCAGGACAGCCAGGATACCCAGGACAGCCAGGCAAACCAGGACAGCCTGGATACCCAGGACAGCCTGGCCTACCAGGGCAAGAAGGTGGACCAGGACAGCCTGGGCAACCAGGATACCCAGGACAACCAGGCAAACCAGGACAGCCCGGATACCCAGGACAGCCCGGCCAACCAGGTAAAATTAATTTAATTATTTAAAACAATCTAAAAGTCAAAGTCAACGTCAAACCAGTACGTAAAAAGAATTAAGCAATGACAGATAAATTAATTATGTGATAGGCTCATGGTGGTCACATATTTACAAACATTGTAAATAGAGATTTTCCTAAAATAAAAATACGAATAATAAGTCAGTAAGTCTCAAGAGTCTCGAGTGTGTGGGTTGCGCACGGCTAGAATTAGTACATTTAATTTTCTTTGATTCTCCACCATCCAAATGCCGACGTATTGAAAGAAAGAAAGAATAACGTTTATTCGGAGTTTCGGACACAAGTCGTGAAACACAAATACAAACAAAATAAAAAAGTGAAATTAATCTTTTAACAATAATGTGTGTGCCTCACGGCTGTGCCAAAAAGGTTCATTTCAGTATTAATGCCAGACAAATGCTGTCTGACGCTGGTTTTCTAAGGGACCCTTAAGAACAAGTGATGGAGAGTAAAAATACTGTCAACATACCTAATACATAATTGTTATACTTCTAAATAAATAAATAAACTAGTCATGATATACACTAAGTAGAAAAAACAAAAAATACGAAAACAACAACAACTGTATTGCTTCTATCGCTTGTTCGATATGTAAGAAATGAAGTATCTCTCGGTAAAACTTGTACACACACATACCTAAATAAAACTTGGTTGACCTAGTACGATTTCATTCATAACAAATCACTCCAACCTGATGTTTTTCTTTCAACAGCAAGAATTAGTAATGGTGGGAAGATTGAGTTGTTTTTGATCTTGACATTAACTCTGTTCCTTCTTGTTTAGGTGAACCTGGACAGCCCGGACAACCTGGATACCCAGGACAACCAGGAAAACCAGGACAACCCGGATACCCAGGACAACCTGGCCAACAAGGTGGACCAGGACAGCCAGGACAACCAGGATATCCTGGACAACCTGGTCAACCAGGATACCCAGGACAACCTGGAGAACCAGGCAAACCAGGACAGTCTGGTCAACCAGGCAAACCAGGACAACCCGGGTACCCAGGACAGCCAGAGCAACCCGGCCAACAAGGTGGACCAGGACAACCCACATACCCAGGCCAACCCGGAGAACCGGGTAAACCAGGCCAACCCGGATACCCAGGACAACCTGGACAACCAGGATACCCAGGCCAACCCGGAGAACCGGGTAAACCAGGACAACCCGGATATCCAGGACAACCTGGACAACCGGGATACCCAGGACAACCCGGCCAACCAGGCAAACCAGGTCAACCCGGATACCCAGGACAGCCAGGGCAACCTGGCCAGCAAGGCGGACCAGGACAACCAGGATACCCAGGCCAACCCGGAGAACCGGGACAGCCGGGATACCCTGGGCAACCAGGTAAGAATTCAAAATTACAAATACAATTTCCATTCGCACATATAGCTTAATTTACACGATTTTTGAAAGAAAAGACTACCGGTACCGGTCCCGGCTGTCTTCTGTAGATCTCTGACAGTCGTTCCAGGGATGTTAGAAGTTTGACAACTAGTCGTGTTACACAATAATAGGGTTGTGGACCATAGGCAGTCGCTCCTAAAGGTATTCAGCTGCTCTGTCGACTCGATCACTCAAATCCGACCACAAAATACAATGTTGGAAAAATGCGAGGCAGATGATTATGATTTGAATGCAGAATCCTAGTCAGAATCTCATATAATTTACATTCATTGTTTTTGAGTCACCATGTGTGTAAAATTTGAACTTTGTCATGTATGAGTATGACACCAGCGGGGTAATTGCGTAACACACTTATATTGACAATTAATCGCAATGGGTTTTCACCCGAAGCAGACGAATTTTTAAACCTATGAAGCAATAGATTATTTTTTCGAAACTATCTGATAAACTAGCATAATTGCGTAACACACTTAAAATCACATTCAAAGTGTGTTACGCAATTATGTTAGTAGTTTGCGTTTCCAAAACTTAATGCTCCCATGAGCGAGCACCTTTAAGTTCTCTTCGTAAAACATTGTCTGTATTTTTACTGGAGAGTAATGGACAGCTTTTCCCAATCTAAGATATTTCTTAATTAATGGGGTTCTAATATGAATACGTATTTTAAATATATGTAGAAAAATTATTAATTTAAAAAGGTCCTGCTATACTCATCTTGCTTACACAAGCAAGCATGTTATTATGGAACATCAAAATGGTATAAAACCAGCTGTCCAATGTAATTGTGTTCATAAAAAATAACTAAATGTATAGAATAACAGTTTATTTTGCGTTTTCAAGTTTGGTCCCATAGTAATAGTAATTGTTCACAATGATGATTACAATGACCCCTTTTCGGGTTAAAAGTAAACAAGAAATAATGTTGTGCTCTCTTCGTTTCTTTTAAGGTGAACCGGGACAACCTGGATACCCAGGGCAACCTGGACAGCCTGGACAGCCAGGCTACCCAGGACAGCCTGGACAACCGGGATACCCAGGACAACCTGGAAAACCAGGTCAACCCGGATACCCAGGCCAGCCAGGACAACCCGGTGGACCAGGCCAGCCAGGACAGCCCGGAGAACCAGGACAACCGGGATACCCAGTGCAACCTGGACAACCAGGTCAACCCGGATACCCAGGTCAGCCAGGTCAACCCGGTGGACCAGGACAGCCTGGAGAACCAGGATACCCAGGACAACCCGGACAACCAGGATACCCAGGACAGCCCGGACAACCAGGATACCCAGGACAACCCGGTAAACCTGGATACCCAGGACAACCTGGTAAACCTGGCCAGCCAGGACAACCCGGGGAAGCAGGACAACCTGGATACCCAGGACAACCCGGACAACCGGGATACCCAGGACAACCTGGTAAACCAGGCCAACCCGGATACCCAAGCCAGCCAGGACAACCCGGTGGACCCGGGCAACCAGGATACCCAGGACAACCTGGTAAACCAGGTCAGCCCGGCCAGCCTGGATACCCAGGACAACCAGGACAACCCGGACAGCCAGGATACCCAGGACAATACCCAGGTATGTTTCATAACATTTCTAGATTTTTATATAATAATAATTTATTTCTTTATTACATCAATTTTCAAAATTAATTATGGTTAAGTAGTTTTCTTTAAAAGGTATCTTTTGTCTATTCGTCATAAATGTTTTACATTTCAAACAAAAAACAGCAGTTTATATTAACGGCAACAAACCATTAAATTATCTTCTGATTTTTACAGATTCCGAAGGGTCACCATCGGGCACTGGAGTCCAGCCACCTGCAACTGTACCATCAGGTCAAATGCCACCGTTCCCCATCTACGTCATTCCGTACCCACTGCCTATCGTTCCTAGTCCAGCATCATGCCCGTGCTATCTGCTGAAACCTGGACAGAACGATACAATACAAGGACAGCCAGGACAAGCGCCCCAGGCAACTGCCCCGCCACAGTACCAACATCAGAACCAGCCGCAGTACGCACCTTACGGTATAATTGGATTTGTTCCCGTGCTATTCGTACCATACTGTCCAGGAAACGGTTCCGGCATGAACAGCGCTCAACAAAACTTCCCGAATGCAGTACCTATGCAATATAACTGCGCACAATGCCAGGCCAACAGAGACATTTACCAGTACCTCGGTAGACTGAATAGAGGACGTAGCACAGGCAAAGATTACTTCAAAGATCTCAAAGAAATTAAATCTCTTAATGAACTAGACGACCTCCTTAAAAATCAAATCAAACCTTTAAAGAAGAACATGGGCACTATTGCTGCTCATCCGCGAATACTCGACAAAACGAACGAAAAGAAAGAAGAAAAGAAGGATGTAAATAAGAATGAAAATAAGAATGAAACTAAGAATGAAAATAAAACCAGTACTAAGGTCAAGAAAAACTAAGTAACTAAGTTGGATGGTATTGGTCGTATGCAAAGAATTTCTCTAAGGTTTTTTGGGTACATACGACCTAGATAATTTTGAGACTGTCCGATGATAGCAATTCTTGGACGATCTCAAAATTTGGAAGATGACGTAAAGCACAATATTTATTAACCACAAATATATACGTCATTATTTATAGGATTATAGTAAATTGTATGATATTAAAGTATACTAGTATTTTATTATTTCATAATACGCTTCTGTATGTAATATTTACAAATTAAAATTTTCAATTCAATGTTGCCATTTATGTTGATAATTGAATTTCATCATTAGCGCCATCATTTATGCGAACTGTGAAGAAATAATAAATTATATTTTCAAATAATAATCTTGTTGTTTTAATCAATCTCACTATTGTCCATCGTACTACAGCTAAGTTACATCCAAGTGCGTTTGGCGCACTCTAGTTCTGCAGTGACTACAGCAGAAAAAAAAACAAAATGCTATAGATATAACTATACCTAAAAACTCGACATACACGAACAACAACAGCACACATACATCAACTTACAGCATGTAGATTTTCAGTAGTCGTGGAATTATTTATTGTTCAATACTAGCCCTAGGTCTGCTGTAGGTAATATCACAGTAAAATTTGCTTAAAACAAAATAATTATCATTCCAACAGCTAAATATATGTCGGAAGCATAATGGATGCTAAGGACACCTTGCAGAAATAAATGTTTTTCGTTTTATAACATTGCAAAACTCTACAATCAACGTGTTCCTAATTAATAAATGAAGAATAAGAAAACAGTAAACAATAAGTAATTCGAGAATTTTACGAATATTCGATTAGGGATTGGGACACAGAGCATGTAAGGAGTCCAAGCTCACAATACTTTCATAATGAGCGTCAACGTTCGCTGCCAAACCGAAACCGTTCGGTTAGCCGGTTCAATGAACAGTTTTGGGAATAAAATCGCTTTAGAATACATTGCCGAATAAAACCATTTGTATACAAAATCCCCTTATCGCACGTTTCGCATATATGCATGTAAGTAGTGAATGACGTATAATGCATTGTGTACCACAACAGCCGTGACTCCGATGCGTCGTCACGGGTCACTGCGAGGCTCTAGACATTATCCTATAGCTCACAGGGCTTCCATACAACTCAGAATACATAATCGAAAAAGATGTAATAATATAGAATATACTTTCATAATAGAAAAACTTTTGAATACTTTTTGTAAGATACGAGTACCTACCTCGTTTGCGATAATTTTCTACCAAAGTTGAGTTAAAGAATCCGACCATTTTTAAACAGTTATGTTTTCTCTTTTCAACGTGGACAATTAAGTTTAATCTCGAATTTCAAAACGTTTAATTTATTACGCTCATTAGCAGGACAGTTCCTCCGACTTCAACTGAACGTACAGGGTATATTATTATCTATGTATGAACTATTCACAAGACATATTGTCTCCTGTTGTGGGGTCAGGAATGCCACAGGGTTGCGTCGCGGGACATTTGTCGCCTTGGTGGTGAATAACAAGTTTTACATTGCTAGACCGTGCCGAGTGCCGCCGACCTTGTTCTCAAAATCTAAATCAGCTGAATGCAGAACAGACAGTGTCTTTTTAATGGTTGAATCGAGCCTTAATCTTAGTTAATAAATTGGTGTCATCAACTTCAAGCAAATGCTAATGAGATGCTGGTTGATAGCTATGTCTTCATGGTGACTATTTGTATAATCATGATAATTACATAACGATACAAAACGGATATTATAGTACTTAAATGGATTTACTATTTCATATTTTGATAGAGGTATCCTAAGTACCGGAAACCTGTCAGTAATTTAAAAAAAAAACGCCTACAGTAATGCACGTAGTCAATATTTAATACTATCGCCAAGAATCCACACCATACAGCTGAGGCATTTTTACAGAACAATGAGATGTATCTACTCGTACGTTCTCACTACTTACCATGACAAAATAACAAAGTATTCATACATTAAAAAAAATGTCGTAAACACAACAATCTTATATTTTTTAAAGCATGGCCATTACAATATTATGTGAGTCATGCCCTTGTCCGAGACCACCATACTAAATCATCGTCCATACTGTTTTCAACTTTAAACTTACATAGCTACCGTAATTGTCACACAAATTGTACAAAAACGACAATTTAGAGGAATTCATGACAAGATTATAATGGTTTTTGTAGGTAGCTGAATATTAATAATTCTAAGTTCTTCAAATACATATGTATTATGTGGAAGTTTTTGTCAAAATATTGCTAGCAAATATGGACTTTCAACTCACATCGAGATGAAGAACTCACAAATAGAGCTGCAAATACACTGGATCGCAAAAATACCGGGTCGCTAATAAATGGAGTGATAGTTTCATAAATACATAAGACTAATTATGACGACACGGTTGGCGCAGTGGTTAAGCGATTGACTGCTGCGCTGCGTGTCGCGGGATCGAATCCCGCACGGAACAAATATTTGTATGACCTACAAGTAGTTGTTCCGGGTCTGGCTGTTTGTGTATGTCAGTTTAAATGCATGTAAACACACCCACAATACAGGAGAAATTCCTAGCTTGAGGCAACGTTTTATAAAAAAAAAAAATTTAAACTATAGTATATTGTACATGACTGATTAATATGTATAAAAAAATGTGTAACGCGTTTTGTTATTTCAGAAAATTTCGCTTCTAACTTATGCCAGCAAAAATACACTTCACAGTAAATCTTAAAAAGTAAATGATTTTTTGTCAATTTAATATTTTGTATTTCCTCCACGAGCCCGTATCACTTCATTAAGACGATGTGGCATGTTGTAACCCAAATTTTTAATACGATTTTGGTCTATGTTAGCCCATTCTTCCACTAGCGCATTCCTTAACTCGTGTAAGGTTACGGGAGCAGGAGAGCGTTGTCTCACGCATCTCCCGAGCTTATCCCATGCATGTTCTGTGGGATTTAAGTCTAGGCTGTGAGCTGGCCACTCCATGCAGGTAATACCAACGTCTTGAATATACATATTGACCAAACGACCAGTATGTGGATTATCGTGCATAAAAATGGAATTTGCACCCATATTCACTAAGAAAGTACCAGCATGCTCATTTAAAACCTCTTCTACGTATCTGACAGCAGTCAGGGAACCGTTTTCTATTATCACTAACTCCGTGCGATCCTCTGAAGATATCCCAGCCCAAACCATTATTGATCCTTCACCGAATGGCACCTTTTCTTCAAAACACGCTTGATTATACCGTTCTCCTGGTCGTCCAATTACTCTTCGTCACCCATCGTGCGTAAATAAACAAAATCTGGACTCATCGGAAAACATAACCTTGGACCAATCTTCATCTGTCCATCGAATGTGTTCTCGAGCAAACCGTAACCTGGCAACTCGATGTTCTCTGAGCAGTTTGGGGCCGTTTGCTGGCCTATAAGGCTTCACGAAGTCGTCGCAGAATCGTATCAGAGCTCACATTGTTGTGGTGAATTTCTAGAAGACTCTTTCGTACCTGAACAGCCGTGACATGTCGATTTCTTAACATAGTGCTCACGATGAATCGGTCTTCTCGTGCACCTTGGCCTGCCATTTCCTGGTCTCCTGATGTTCATGCCAGTCTCTTGAAATCGCTGGAGTACTCTGGACCGTTGATAAAGATACTCCTACTGTTCTAGCAGTGCTACGCTGAATTCTTCCTTCTTGTACCATGGTAATATTCCGTGTACATTCTTCAGGTGTTAACGACATGATGTTGCACTGAATACTCTGATCAATTCAAGGAATCATTTATAATAACAGCCGTGATGACAGCTCGCTTTGAAACAAAAGCAGAAAAAATATTATTTTCTTAACTTTAAATTTTAAAAAATTTCAAAGAGCAGTTTTTTATTTTAATCTGTTACTTGTACAAATGAAACCTCTCTAGAGATTTAGAACAAGTAACCTGCTTACTACATATTATTTATTCTAGCGATCTAGTTAAGTAATTTATGGAGATAATTATCACGGTTTTTATTAGCGTCCCGGAATTTTTGCGATCCAGTGTAATTTCGAATGTGGATAAAATGCTCATTATCATAAGAAAGAAGGAGGTGATTTTGTAAAAATAGTCTAATATAATATTTCCTCTCGTTATTATAGCTAATTGCTGGGAGAGTTATTGCACTGTAGGAAACCGGTTCAAAACCCTGCACGTCCAGACACTAGATAGTATTTATACCTACTAAGTATGGTCTATCAGCTTTTCCACTTCTTACAACTTTTAAGGTACCTACATGAACAATATGTCTTGCATTTTGGGTACAGTGGCATCTTCGATTACCGCATGAGATCAAAGATGGTAAGAAAGTATGTTGTCTTTGAACATTTGTCTGGCCTACAGGCAGCTTTTGTTGTGTCCAATAAAATACACCAGATTCAAGATTTTAACAAAAGATTCAGGCAAACTTCTTGTACCTACCTAGTTCCTACAACAGTTCAATTTTGTATGAAATATAGAATTCACACGATGTGTGTTTTTCTACAACCAGGAAATTAACCTTACACTGATTGCCAGTCAGCAAGATGACAAATGACATAATGGCTCACGTAACTAACTTGATAGAGCTTTATAAATGACTAATTATACCTAATTGTTCCCAGGGCATTGCTTACCATTTACTGGCGGACACAGGCGGGGCGGCAGGTACGTTCCGCCCGGGCCCCTGGTTTTAGGGGATCCCCAAATCTCAGTAAGCAAAAGGCAGTTTGTAGTTGGGGGGCTCCCAACTACATTCTCGAACAACAGGAAACATAAACATCAAAATTTCATTGATATGGATATATTTGCATACTTGAAAAATAAATTTTAATCTAAAATTATTAAAAAAATATCGTAATTGTAATCTTATTATTTATTTTTTGCATAATTTAAGTAAATAAAATTGTTTCTGATCTGATTTGGTTTTGTAGCTATAGCTAGCTTTAAGTAACTTATTTATTTATCTCAAAATTAACAAATATTTCGACAATGCTCGTCTAGTGGCAATCACTGATCTTTAAATATGTCTGCGGATAATGCAGTGGACTGCAACATTACTATTTAAAGTTTTGTTAACCTTATGTATTATAAGTATATGTTTTAGTTGTTTATTATCCCTCAATAAATCAAATAAAACAAACTCATGCTTCCCATGAGGGTAGGTAGAACCTACAGAATGCCACCTGCTACTATCCTTACATATTCCTTTTAACTCGTTTACATTCATACATCTGGTCATACGCCGGTTGCGAGTAGGTACTACGCACCTGACCTTTCTGAAGAACATCACCAATAAGGTCAGTATTTATGTCCTCCTAGGGCGTCGGGGTCCCTCTGTTTCCACTCACATCTGCCTTGTAAATACAATTTGTTAGTCGCCTTTCATTCATCCTCTCAACATGACCAAACCATCTTAGCATACCCTTTTCAGTTTTTGTCACTACATATTCCTTTAAAACACACCGTTGTCTTGTCACATTATTCCTCAGCCTATCATTCATTTATAGTCTGGTCGGTGGGTCGTCTTAGTCACACTCACACCACACATATGCTTCGCAAGGAACACATTTCCACAGCATTGATTCTACTTTCATGCTTCAAACAAAGTGTTTGCTATTCCTGTACAAATATTCTAAAGAAAATTTTACTATTTTTTTGAGTGCTATAATTTTTAAGCGCTCGCTCTAGCATCCTATATTCTTCTAATGCGGATAACAGTCGACAAGGTACTTCCTACTGTATGAATAGTAAAAAAAAACCTAAGCTTTTCGAGGCAGTGTGATTGAAATCGCTGCGCTCGCTCTTATATTATACTATGTAGGTACCTAATTTTTAAAATTTGTCTGCTTATCTGGGCCCCCGTTTAGATTCGACGCCCCGGGCCCCCAGCAGGCTTAGTCCGCCACTGTTAACATTTAGAACTATGGCTGTAGGTCAGTAGGAATGGTCGGTAGGTATGGAGTAGGTGGGACTAAGAACTAAACACGGATGACTAATCCACCATTTCGACATAGAATTATGTCGGTTTATGTCGCACAAGAAAACGGTTTTCCCTACTAACAACACTGTCTTAAGTACATCATTGGGCAATCCTAACAGGGAAACGATGGTTACGGTTCCGACCGTACTCGTTCTTTTAACATTGAACATTAAAACAAGCTTGCTTATTCGGGCAGAGAGGTAAAGATAATTAGACGCATTACGGCCGATTGTACAGTGAGGGAAATTCATAATTAAGCAAATTGATATCCTACGTCCATTTGTACAACTGGCGAAGAATGACAGTTGTGATTTGAATAAGCAAATTGACAACTAACTTAAATTATCTGTTACCTACAGACAATTTAAGTTGGTAGTCAATTTGATCAACAATTAAATTCAAAATTCAAAATTCAAAATTCAAAAGTCATTTATTCAAATTAGGCTGAGAATCAGCACTTTTCGAACGTCAAAATTACATAAGACAGTCCCACAAAACGCCCACCCTTCACCACTTCCTAGTGCTTTCGCTGGGAAGAAGAAGTGGCGCAACAAACTCCCCAGCAGCACAGCTGTCTGTTCAATTAGGAAAAATAAAATGATTCTATACAATAGTACTTATGCAAAATAATTTACATAACACAACACAAAACATTAAATTATAAATTATCAGCCATATGACAGCTAGCACACGCCAATATACCAACCAAAAACATAAAAAAATATGATCAGTTTGTCGAGGTCGCTAGCTAACCACATATTGCGATACAACTCATGAAAATCATTCTAATGAGTAGTTAATGTCAACAAAAAATTAATAAAATTAAAATAAATTGACATATAAAGTCAAATAAAATGAACAATTTACCTAAGCTTATATAACCTGTGAGTAGGTAGGCTAATTCTGGAGAAAGAACATAAACATTGTTTGAGCCAATCACAGCGACCAACTATTCTTATCATTTAAGTAGTCGTTGATAGAATAGTATGCCATTGAACAAAGGTTGGATTTTACTTTAGTTTTAAACGCATTAAAAGGCAAATCTAGCAAAGAAGAGGGTAGCTTGTTGTAAAAGGTTATACCAAGCCCAACAAATGAGTTATGAACCTTATGTAGCCGGTGAAAGGGAGCTCGTAGTTTGTCCTTGTTTCTTGTGTTAACATTGTGAATGTCACTGTTTTTAGTGTACAAGTGTATATTTTGCCTAATATATAGAATGTTGGCGAAAATGAATTGTGATGCAACAGTGAGGATACCAATATCTTTAAAAAAATCTCTCAGAGAAGTTCTGGCACCCAGCTGGTAAATTGCTCGAACAGCTCGTTTTTGAAGGACAAATATATTTTGAATATCGGCAGCTTTGCCCCACAGCAGAATACCGTAGGACATAACGCTATGGAAATAACTAAAATAGACTAACCGAGCTGTATCAACGTCAGTGTATTGTCTTACTTTCCTGACGGCGAAGGCGGCCGAACTGAGCCTTCCCGCTAGGCTAGATATATGATGCCCCCACTGAAGTTTGGCATCTACTGTTATGCCCAGAAACACTGCCGAGTTTACGGTTTCAAGCACCTCTGTATCTAAGACGATGTTGGGTCCTAGATTTCTAACATTTGGAAGGGCAAACTTTACACATTTCGTTTTCTTGGCATTGAGAACTAGGTTATTTGTCGTAAATTAATTTATTTAAATTAATAAATTAATTTAGTAAATTAATAAATTAATTATTTAACTATAATAAATTAATTTCCCTGACTTTACGTACTTAGTAGGCAAATGATTAGAAGAAGTTGTGTGACCAACGAAGGGATGAGCGCAACCTTGGCGAGACGACCTCCAACCAGCCAGTCAAGCGTGAGAGTACATCACCTCCCATACACATTTCACCAATAATTTCTGTTAATTATAGTACTTTATGTTTACTTGGTGAGCATAACGTTTCTTGAGTTGAACGTTCCTTTTGTATGATATTAGTATGTACTTAACTTTACTAAGTCCTTCGCCGTTTCCATGAGTTCCATAATAACTGGACGGGACGGCGAAAACTAAGTAGTTTGACTTTGAACGGCATGTGATCGAAAATTACCGGTGTCCTTCACGACGAAGTCGAATTTTTGTTTTCGTTGTTTTTAGATAAATCACGTTGAAAAATTATGATGTAGGTATACATCATAATTTTGGTAAAATAGCGTAACTACTGCACACTTACTTAATACAAGGTGGGGCGAAAGTAATCACCCGATGTTGTTTTACTTACCTAATACAAGTTGGGCCGAAAGCAGGGCCGGATCTAGGGGGGGAGCGCCGGCTGCAAGACCGGAAACCCTCGCTGTCTGTATATACCCGGTCGGTGTAACACCGTTTCCATCATACACAACGCATCGCATGTAACAATCTCAGTTCAACACTTGCGCTCCTCATACGCGTTGTGGGTGCTCTTTGGTTTGGTTGCTGTTAGCTAGTCTCTGTGATAGAGTAATATACGACGAGGTTGCGGGGGCAGCAACAACTGCGTTACGATAGTATACATAGTTCCCTCGCGCTTCCCGGTCGGGCCGGTCGAAAGCTAATTCTGCACTTCTGCGTACCTAGCGCATGCGATGCTTTACAGGATGCATTTCCTAACTTAACCATAGCTCTTAGAATTTATGCAACCATACCTACAACTTCTGCTTCTTGTGAAAGAAGCTTCAGCAAAATGAAAATCATCAAAAATTATTTACGTTCCACAATGTCCCAAGAGCGGTTGTCGGGGTTGGCAATATTATCGATAGAGAGTGAAATAGCTAACAATCTGAATTAAGACAGTTTAATTGAAGATTTCGCTGAAAAAAAATGATTTATTTTTAATTTTGTTATTATACTAAATAGTTTTGTAAAAATCATAGTATTTTATTTCTTAAAAAAGTTTCCTAGAGGGCGGCCAATTGCCTTCTGCACCCCCCTTTTGAAAACGTAGATCTGGGGCTGGCCGAAAGTAATCACCGATGTTGGTTTACTTACCTAATACAAGGTGGGGCAAAAGTAATCACCCGATGTTGTTTTACTGTATTTTTTTTTAGGAATGAAAAAAGTTGGTTCTGCTTGTGGATTATGTTTATTTAATTAATTAGAATTTGTTAGTCGAGAAAATGATATCGGTCAACTGGTCAAACGATGGTATGGCCATCAATTCTGACGTTACCGTCAGAAGGCTCGGGCTCATTTTAGCATTTTCCATCACTTGTGTCAGAACTTCCGGCGATAGGTTCTCGCATTTCTGTCGGATATTCTCTTTAAGAACTTCAAGAGTCTGAGGCTTGTTTACATAAACCCGGGACTTCTAGTAACCCGCACAAACAAAATGTTGAATGTTGTTGAACTGTCAAAATGAAACAAAGTTGTCGTAATTGTTTACGAAAATGTGTTGTGTAATTACCTGGCCGGCCAGTGCGAATCACTAAAGCGAGAGATTAGACGACGCAGAAATGCTTCCTGAAACAATTATTCCGCGTTCTTGAGGAACATAGCGTTCCAAAATGGCCTGTGTATTCTGCATCTGTTTACTTGAAAGAAAGAATATTTATTTGGACACAGTTCGTGAAACACAATAACAAAATAAAAAGGTAAATAATCATAAAAATTGTGTGTGCCTCACAGCTGCGCCAAAAAGGTTCATTTCAGCATTAATGCCCGACAAATGCTGTATAACGCTGGTTTTCTAATGATACTTCACAAATGTCAAAACAGAATTGACATTTGCCGCCATTTGCAAAAGTTATAGCGTCTTCCAATAAGGTGATTACTTTTGCCCCACCTGTTATACCTACATATCTACACACATAAAAAAAAGTTTGCGATCAGTATCAAAAATCTAAATCTTTTTTTGTTACGGTAGACTATAATATTATATTTTCTTATTCTTTTTAGATTATTTACTTAAATATATAGAATTAGAATATAAAATAAAAAAGAAACTCAATTGTTTTTCCTTAAAAAGAAATTCAATCCAAGCTAACGCTCGTTCAGAAATCTGACTTAGAAAATTTTAACGGATTAACAATTTTTTTTCGAGGAAAGTTTTTATTGATAAAATGCCAGAGGATTATCAGAAGTTTTACGAGCAAGAATTGTAACTTTGAGGGAAGAAGGATATTCCAAGAGAGAAATAGCACGAAGTGTTGCTGTATCCCAATCCTGTGTCGTGGCCACGTTGTAGAGGTACCACGTTATGGATTGGATAATTTAGCTGACCGACCCCGCAGTGGTCGCCCGACTGTTCTGACTGCTGCTCAGAAGCGCTATATCAGATTGCTGGCAGACCGTGACCCAACAATCAACGCCACTACAATAAAAGCATAAGTGAGTGAGTGAGTGACTTGAAGTTAGCACTCAGACCATTCAGAATTGCTTACACCAGTCTGAACTACGAGCACGGAGATCTTGGCGAGCACCTCTGAATTCACGGCAAAGTCAAAGACGGAGATTGCAGTGGGCTAGGCTCCGGCAAAATGAAGAAGATGAGGAGAAAAATATCAGGCGAAATTGTCTTTTCGTTGACGAATCGCGAATCAGTACTCATCCAGATAACCGACGTGTCCGTGTCTGGACAAGACCTGGAGACTCTAAAAGGCAAAGAACTGCCACTGGAACCGTTCAGCAAGGCGAGAAATCGGTGTCTTTTTGTTGTGGAATTATTATTGGAGCTAGAACGCCTTTGATCCCATATCGAGGCTCCATGACGGCAGATAGGTACAAAACAGCCGCTTTTGATGGAATTGTAAAGGCGATTCCGAGTAAAACATCGGCACCAATTCGTACTGGTTGATGATAATGCGCCCGGACATCGAGCTCAACGATTCAATGCTGCTCTCCGAAAATACGCGAGATTAAACTGGCCTCGCCTGACTTAAACCCAATAGAGCAAGCGTGGGATGCTCTTAAGTGCGCTGTTTGGAACCGTAACCCACCTCCCCAGACAGTGCCAGAGATCAGGGAAGCCGCTATTCAAGACTGAGACAGGTACCTACCGGTACCTACCGTAAATAATGCTGGATAACTTGATCCTCAGCATGTCCAGGAGGATCTCCGCATGTGTGTGAGCCAAGGGAGGAGTTAAAAACCTTGTATACCATAAGTTTGGTTAAACAGTATTTTTATTTCCATAAAATTTCATTTTATAATTTCAAACTGTATTTCTATTTTTTTTAAAGTTATAAGCGTAAACACTTTTTTTTGATAAAGTTATATTTTAAAAATTTAACTTTTCTGTCTTTTCTTTTTTTTTTAAGTTTGTGATCACTAGATCACAAACTTTTTTTGATGTGTTTACATAAACTGTTACATACATAAACTCACGCCTTCTTCCCATGGAGGTAGGCAGAAACAACCTGCTAGGATCCTTAGATACATCCTAAGTATATTCGAGTATCATTTAATACTGTGGGAAAACTGAAAGCAATTTTTCAGCAAAAAATAATGGCAACTCAGAAGCAAATAGAAAGAAGAAAAAATAAAAATGTATTATATCTAATTCACTACACTGCACGTATAATGGACATCGAAATATCAGACTGTGCCGGGATTGGGAATGCTCATATTGGGAAGAGAATCGAACCCAGAACCCCGTGTTCGACACGCCTGCGATCGTCAGACCAATGAGACTCATTGGTGGAATGAGGATCCCTATAATGCCACAGAATTCCCTAGGATTATAATTTACTTATTGCTAATAGGAAACTTATCCATTTATTCAAAATAAATTACATTTTATTAATATCCAAAAACTAACGTGAATATAAATAAATACCGCCATTGTCCATTTCGTGGTACAGAAGTACCGATGCGAATAGTCAGCTTCAGGGTTAGTCGCATAGCTTCCGTATATTGTCATGCATGCAGTTTGGGATCACACCACTACCTCCTGGGAGCATAGAAGTATTATTATATGTATAGCGATTATGATTGTATTACGTTTACGTACGTATGCGTCATAGAGTCTTCTTGACAGAAGGACGAGCTGCCTACAAACGGACTCATTACCTCCCCAGTGACCATTGTCAATTACAAGACAAAAACTCCCACGGTTTATAAAGGTTGGAACGTACGCACACGGACACAGAGCGCATCTCCACCTGTAACGTACTACCTGTGTCTGTGATTTACTCTAAACTGTTCGTGGAATTCAAAATACGAAAACGTTGTTCCAGAAAAAAAATACTACCGTAAGTAATCATTTTAATATACTTAATTTGGAGATTTTTATACGTTTATTTTGTTGTTTGGAAATATTACCGTAAAAAAGCTACATAAATAATATTTAATTCGTACGAGGGGTCCAGCGTAACTAAAATATAAATATATTTTTTTTAATGTAAATAGCTAAATTCAGTTTTATACAGTTAAAAACTACGAAAAACAACAGACTGAAAATTTATAATATTTTTATATCACTTCTGTCTTAATAAAATCAATACTGTCCTATCACGCTTTAATTTAGCAGGAGTAGATACCAGATGTGCAATACCTCTCACAGTTTTCCAAAATCGATATTGTTGAGTCTGGGTTCGAACCCAAAACATACGGTCTCATAACAGTTATGCTGCTGGTCAATTTCGAAACCACTACATTAACAAGAGGACCTGTCAGTCAAATGACTTGTTTTATCTAGCTTACTATCTAATCCCCAAATTGCAATTTCATATTCAATTCAGTGAAAGTTTGCAGTTCAAACGTAAGTTTTTTTTTTTTTGCAATGGCCAGTTTACTTTTACTTTGAATCCATTATACAATTTATACCTAATACATTTCTTACACGACTATAATATAGGTACCTATGACTTAATGCTAGACGAAATTATCATTATTTTACTGTCGCTTTACTGGTGAGTATGAGGCCCGGGTTCGATTCCCAAGTGTTATTGGGTTTTTCCAACAGGAATTTCTCAGTAGCATCTCGTTTAGTGATAATAGGCTCGCCCCCTGTTACATGTAACTTAAAATGTGGGTGTACTATAGGTAAACCGCTGCCTAACTCTTCAGGGATTACTGGCGTGATGTTATATTATGATGTTATTGTAAAGTATCTGCATAAGCAAAACATAATTTTGCAAGTTCATTCGAGCAATTTACATGACGACGACGCTAAGTAGATACCTATCAGGCACCGACATGAATAAATGATATATAACGCTTTTGTAAGGCTTATATGGGTTAGTGTTACTCTTTGTTCTTGCTACGATTTAGCTTGTAGATACCTATAATATAATACCTATGTATTTTAATTAAAGAAATGTTTTAGATAGGTACCGAAATCAACATTATTTTTTACATAACTGAAATAATATAGGTGCCTACATAAAACTAGTATTAAATAGGTACGTTCTACATAGGTACCTACTATTATTGTCTAGATCTAGGCTGCACCAGGTCTAGGTAACCTGGGAAACATGTTCCGATCTTAGTAAAATCGTTCGTAACAGTCCATGATCAATACATAATATTTAGTTTATGTTAGCTAATTTTTTTAATTTAACCTTTATAATACTGGTGTCTCATATTGGAGACAGATAACAATAAAATTCTATTGTGTCTGCTAATTGCGCGCGCGACAGATTAAATAAATGCTATCCGAAGTAGTCGTGAATGATCGTTTTTCCATATAAGTAAGATAACATAAGTGGGAAGCGAATTTAGTACCTATAACTGAAGAGTCAAGTGCTCTAGGTTCAGCGGCCCAGCCTACGTAAAAAAAAATTAAAACATTTAAAAACCTTAGGTATTTAATATGATTACAACTAAAAAAGTCAAAACAAGCTCACTTTTCAAGCAGTCTGATGAACAGCCAGCCAGTCAGCTTGTTTTTAACTTTTCAGATAAAAAAAGAAAGAAAGAAAATACTTACATTTACTCGTATTTGACACAGACCAAAAGACACACAAGTAGAAAGAAAAAAAGAGTTGATGCAGTTTCGTTTTATCATTTTTTTTAATTATGTTTTTTATAGTATTTTTATGCCCTTATTTTGACACCCCTCATCGGTATAATAATCGGTAGTTTAAATGGTTTTTTCAAGACTTTATTTATTGACGTCCAAAATCAGCCATTTTTTTTTTTTTTTAACAAATCCTACCTAGCCTTCATCCAACGCGCGACCTAACATAATTATACGAATCGATAGACACTGGTGTATTACAATCCATCCAACCGTTAGGATGTTTTGAGGGTTTATAAAGAATTCCAGATAGGTACAAAGATACCTACATAGATTCTATACCTAGATACCTACGCGTGACAAAGATAACCCTGTCTTTGCTCTTTCTGTCGGGTAAAAATAAATATATCATTTATTTTGGACCAAATGCTTGTATACTTTTTATAAACCTGCCAAACTGCGTGACAGTTTGTCGGCAGCAAAAGGACCTACAAAGTTACAAGTATCTTCACTGACAATAGAGTCCAATAGTAGGTAGGAATCTGTAGGATGATACCTACATAACCCAGCACTCATTTTAACCACGTCAAGTAGGTAAGTACCTAGCTTAACCCTGTCGAGAATATTAAGTGTGATAGTTGAGATTAAGAACATTACAGACATCTACTCACATAACACACCCGAGTCCGTATTCGAACTTGAACCTCGACAATGAATAATTGAGTAGGTTATCTAACTACTGTTGTGCCTACCCATAAACGTTGCGTGAGAATAACAGGCTTAAAACAACGTGATCATTATTGTTTCGAGGGTCAAAGATGTTGGCATACTAATAATTTCGCATAGAGCTAATTAAAATACAGCGGAACTTGGAAGAACGGAACTATTATGACTATGAGCGATACCGGCACAGTGTAATGTAATATAGGTACCTACGAAGGTTCCTAATTATTTTGAGATGTTGTCGTGTGTGAGGTTACATATTAAATTAATAATAAGGTCTTTAGTTTAGGATGCATGCTTACTATATACTATCCTATACAACTAAATGAGCAATATTTGTGTACCTATATAAGGTCTCATATCAGGGAAAATTCGTGTTGTCCGTATTTTCACCCGTCCAGAGCTCGGTCGCCCAGTTTAGAACAAAATGGCTACCTTAGAATAATGACATGGCAGCATGGAATTAGTAAGTACCTACTATCATGGCAGCATGGAATTAGAACTATCATAATTATTATACTATTAAATGAGCATTCTCTATTTTCACCCGAGCAGAGCTCTGTCCACCAGGGCCTCAAGTCTGCTATTACAATAGTGTCAGAATGGTCTATCATTGATTTCATAATTGTTGATTTTGACAAGTTTGGTAATCTACTAACATATTGGCGTCATTATGACTTTCCAATGGTCAGCCACTGACACTCCATTGAAAGAAATGGCATCTATTGGTAATCTCGTACATAATAACAAATGAATGACTGACTTGGGCGGCAATTTGCTATTGACAGTTCCTTTGATCAGTGACCTACCATTAGAACGTCATTGTGCAGTCATTGCTTTTAATTCGTTACGAGTATCGTGTTGAATACAATAATCAACCTATGATCGACCATTATGAATTTAGCAGATTACGAACTTTTAGCAAAATGACAATGGGATCGTGTTGGAATGACGAATTTATAAAAATAGCAGACTTGGGCCCCAGGTAGGTACTATAGGTACCTAAAATTTTAATGTCGTTGTGGCCCGGAAGTGTTTGCTGCTCGAGCTCGAATACCTACGTACTGACGAGTAACAATGTCACATTAATTGAGCAAGCGTGTTACTCAATGCCCTTTCCTTATCTACGAAGCCTTGGCGATGGGATAGTTTTACCTTTTATTTTTAATTTCTTGCTTCACAGTGCATTAGTTAAAAATAACTACAGCGCACATGCATTTTATTTCAAGAGAATAGGCAGCGATGCATGACCACTACCTACCTACTAACAATTTTAATGACAAATTGCTAAATGGCCGTTCATTGATAGGTGTACCTACCTACCTACCTAGTACCTACACACATAATATACGGTGGCTCATTCATATGCTGCTTAATACATTGATATTCAATTCTGAATTGCATTTTTAAGGAACTAGGAAAGTAGATTTTAATTGATAGGTACCTACATTCGAACTCGAGATTGTATGCTTTCTGATGAGCGTATTTACTTTTTGTTTAGATAAGTACCAAGTCAATTGATAGCTCTACACTGATACCAATATATTGCCGCGTTAGCGTTTTGCATAGTTTCGAGTAATTGGCGATTATAGTTTTTCGTCACATTTTTTCCTTTTTTGAATTGTTTCATTTTGATTTTTATAGCCAGTAGTAAAGTATTATTTCATTGTGTACGCATTAAATATGTATTTCTATAAGAATAATTTTAAATGACAAAAACTATTTTATATCTAGTACGAGATTAATAACTTTAGCACCAATTGCTTAATTTATCCGCAGTAAGTATAAAGTTACTGCTCATATCATTAGCAGAAGTAAAACATGAATGATGAATATGATGATAATGCACTTAGAAACTCGCCGAAAGTGTGGTGACTGCTGTTAAGCTAAGAAAAACTTATCATAAAATCGATTTACTAAGTTAAGCTTATTGACAATTAAAGGACAAAAAGTATTTTATGCCTAGTTTGAGTTTAATAACTTTAGCATCAATCAATTGCTTACCTATTATAACCGCAATGTTTAGTTAGTGCTCATATCATTAGCAGAAGTAAAACATGAATGATGATACCACACTTCGAAACTCGCCGTTACTTACTGCTGTTATGCTAAGGAAAACTTATCATAAAATCGACTTAGGTACTACCGTCATCCTTATTGAAAATTAAAGGTTCCCGTTAAGATATTAAAATGGCAGTCAGATCAAATTGTACAGGTCACGCACTGATTCCGAATCTATGCTTAACTCAATTTGAACAAACATGATACTTACTGCTGTTATCGCAAGCGCGGTTCCTAGCATTTGGTGGTAAACTGTGAACTGGTTAATTCAAATTCAAATTGATAATATTTTATTTCACATAAACCTAGATGGGCACTTATGAAACGTCAGAAGCTAGTTGCACGGTTCCAATTGGTCGTTTCCTATGGAGAAGAGCCGGCAAGAAACTCCACGGTTACTCTTTTAAAAATAATTGTTTTTTACAATATTTTCAAATAACAGTGTTAGGTTAGGTATGGGAGGACAGTGTAGGTCTTTCAACAAGTACCAGGTACTTAACAAAATGATTATGGTTAGCAAATATATAGTCCACTAAGCCTACAGCGTTCTCACATTCACAAAATAGAAAATAATCTTTAAAGAGATGAATAAATTATTAAAAATAAAAACGTATTATACTTAAACGAAATGACGTGATTGCTATTACAGCTGTGACAATTCTAAATAATTATCATGTTCACAAAAGCCACTATTATAGAGTTGAAGTTAAATTGTAGGTACCTATATAATGTCAAATAATAGCGTGATTATGTCAAGGAAGAAAGTAAAATTAAAAATGTAAAAAAATATTAATAATATGGGCGCAGTTAATCTTCTTACACAAATTGCTGTTAATGAGCTACCACTCTACCAGGGAAGCCACATGTGCAGAAGGAATTATTGCCAAACTTCCTTGTCTTCAACGTAGTCTTTAATTTTATAATTTTATAGTTCAAAACCCACATTAAACGCGTTTTTATCAAGAATGCACTTGATAAAAACGCGTTTAATGTGGGTTTTGAACTTCCCATCGCTAAGTTCTGTAGGTAACCGACTTAGGCAACTTGTTAAAAAACCGGATACTGTTTATAAGAAATGACTTACTTATTTTAGTTAATCTAAATTTGGGTATCACAATTTCATGTTTACCTACTACGTGTATTTATATTATGGAAATCGCTTCTTATTTTGAAAAGTCCTAAGTTTTTGCGAACATACAAAATACTTTCTAAGATATAAAGAGAAGGCAAAGTCAGTAGGTGTATCAATTTCTTTGAATTTGTTTCGAAGGGATTCGTGAGGACCCATTTTATAGATAGCGCGGATTGCTCTCTTTTGTAAGATGAAAATTGAATCTACGTCAGCTGCCGATCCCCACAGCAGAATGGCATAAGACATAATACTGTGGAAATAAGCAAAGTATACTAACCTAGCTGTGGCTATACCTATCAGTCAACTGCCTTATTTTTCTTACTGCTTAAGCAGCTGAACTTAATCTACCTGAAAGAGTTCTAATGTGGGCGCCCCATTGCAATTTTGAATCATAAGTAATTCCCAAAAATATAGTTTCCGTTAATGCATCTAGTTGTTGGCCATCAAGTTTTAGATTTAGACCAACTTGAGGTACATTTGGTAATGAGAACCTAATAGGTACATTTAGTCTTGTTCGCATTGAGTAAAAGGTTATTAGCTGCGAACCATAGGATGTGTAGCACCGTAGGTTGTTTGAAAGATTTAGAGACTCAAGCTTTCGTAAAAATGAATAGCTAACAATATGCTATAATATGAATACTTTTGCCCGCCAGATGACTTCGCGGATCATTCTTCTTCTGGCTGTTGTAGTGTTATTTGAACACACGTGTGCTGCGCCCACTAGCGAAGCTTCAGGATCACTTAAATCTGTTGCAGATTCTCAGAGTCTGAACGATGACAAAGACGACTTGAAAACTGCTGCGAGCAGTGGATGTAAGTGGGAATTATTATGTGTATTATAAATATGGGGCTTATTGGTAAGTCCCTGTCCTAACGTAAAGTGAAGTTTGATAATGTTTAGCAATCTCTTCATCGAGGTACCTATCGCCTCTGCTGAAACCAACGGAAATATACCTAATTTACATTTTTTTTTCAGACGCTGCTGATCGCTATTCGGACTGGGGTCGATACCCAAGTGCTCAAGGAGTATCAGGATACGGTTCTATAGACAGCAGATACAATTATGGAGGATACGGGGGTTACGATAGCCCTTACGGCTACAATAGTTTTAACAGCGATCCGAGATACGGTGCAGGTTACTCTGGCAACTCAGGTTATGGAAGTTACGCCGGTAACTCGGGTTATGCCGGCAATTCGGGTTACGGCAGTTACGGCACCGCGAGCCCAGGTTATAGCGGCTACAGCAAAGGCGGTTACAGTGGAGGCTATGGAGGCTACGGTGGTTACTCCGGCAGTGGTGGCATCAATTCCTACTACGGTTACAACAATCCGTCATACCAGGGAGCAAACCACTTAGGATACGGCTATTATAGAAGACCCGGATACGGCAATATTTACAGCAGTGGCATTACTCCAAGCTTGGTTACGGGCTATAGGGGTTACTCAAAGAAGTGAGTTATGATTTAGGAAGATGCTATTTATTTTCAGTGTAAGTTACCAAAGTACATCCAAAGTTTATATTTTAAGTATATCATCGCAGTCTCGTTACCAACTGTAACTATATCCCACATTCATAATAAATTATGTACTTTAAATTATAATAGTTTTCTTGACCTTGACGACAATTAATTTTAGTCATTTTGTACATTAGTTTTTGAATGTTTTAATTGTTTGCGACTACTGTTGGATGAATGTAAAAATAAAACAAGAAATGCACAATTTAAAACTTTATTACTAACAATGTGACATACACGTTATCTTAAAATCATACATGTTATATCATGTTAAAGACTTAACATACCGTAAAATAAAGACAATTACTCTAAGCCACTGAACCTCCATTCAAAGTCAGTTTTGTAAGCGCGGTGGACAAAAACATTATGGGCTAGTCAGACCCTGAAACACTTGTTTGCTTTTTCATCGATTTCAATGCTCTTTCACGAAGTTTTTTTTCCAAATCTTCGTTATTCACCTTTCCTTCCTCTTCCTCCTCCTCTGCCTCTTCGCTGTCGGAAGAATCATCCTTCTTCTTTGAAGCTTTCTTGTGCTTTTTGTGTTTTTTATGCTTCTTAGAATGCTTCTTATGTTTCTTAGCCTTTTTAGACTTCTTGGGTTCATCACTGTCAGATTCTGAATCAGAGTCAGATACCTTCTTCCTGGCCTTCTTCTTCGATACCTGATCACTGTCTGAAGAAGATTCTTCTTTCTCACGTTTCTTACCTTTCTTTTCAGTATCATCTCGTGATTTGGATTTAACTTCCTCTGAATGCTTTGTTTTTACAACTTTCTCTTCTGTCTTTCTATTTTTACCACCACCATCTGGTGAAGTTGCACGTTCTTTTGAAGGTTCTACCTTCTTCGAACGTCTCGTTTCTTTTTCGGAACTTGTGTCTCGTTTAACAACTTTCTTCTTGCTAGACTTTTCATCGCTGTCAGAACTGTCATCACGTGAATCATCAGTGTTCTCAATTTTCTTAGACTTACCTTGCTTTCCGTCACCCTTTTCTGACCTTGAGTGTTCAACAGTCGTATCTTTGTTACGCTTTTTCGACTTTTTGTCTACATCAGATTCTTCTGGAATGTTCTTTTGCTTAGATTTCGTGCTCTTGTGCTTAACTTCTTCTTCTGAGCTTGATTCCGAACTAGATGAACGTGCTCGTTTTTTACGTGATTTCTTTGCCAACTTCTTTTTAGCACTCTTTTTACTCTTCTTCTTCCTATCGTCTTCTGAATCGCTTGACGAACTATCTTCTGAATCACTTTCACTTGACGAGCTTTCTTTCTTGGGTTTCTTGGTTTTTTTAGAAGTAGCTTTATCTTTGCGTTTTACTTTAGGCTTGGCCTTCGCCTTGACTTCTTCACTACTCTCACTCTCAGATTCCGATTGTTGCGTTTTGCGTTTGCCTTTCTTTGCTTCTCTCGGCTTAGCTGTTTCCTCTTCGTGTTGTTCTTTTACTGACACTTCATCTCCAGACCTATCAGACTTCTTGTGTTCAATTTCGTGTTTTCGTAGGAAAGGTGAAGGAGTACGAGATAAACTCTTTGAAAATTCACGCAACGGCGGAATCGCAATAATATCTTCTCTTTCTTCGTCATCAGATGATTGCGCTGGCTTAGCCTGATCATCGTTTTGCGGAGCTGGCTTTTCATTCGCCACAGATGATTCCCTACTTGAACTAGATACAGCTCGTTCTTTAGACTGCTCGCGCGGCAATGACTTTCGCTCGGACGACTTCTTACGCAGCTTCTCCAAGTTTTCTATGAAATAAATAGAATAAAGCGTTATTTTTATATTTTGTACTGGTTTCATAAATTGGTATTGGTATAAAGGATTATGTCCGCGGTCAGACGTAGTTGTGGTGTGGATCGATTGTACAACTACCCACCCATGTGGATAGTTGTATCACTCAATCCACACTAACTTTTCGAGATAGGTCAAAAATCCATGGATGTTACTGGTTTCATAAGCGGGACATAGATCAGAATAACTAACCTTTACGGGGAATAGAGACAGATTTTTCCAATCGTTCTTTGATCAGGTCACTGGATCTTCTGTCACGTGACTTCCTGTCTCTCGATCTTCTTTCCTTGGTGCGGTCCTTGGATCTCCTCTCCCTGTGGTAAGAGTTATATATCAGATGTTTCAATTATATTTAAATCCTTTCCACTGGACGTTATTTCCTGCTCCAAATATACATTTTACGAAAGTCATTATTAATTTAATTTTAGGACAACTAATTCTATTGAAAATATCATGAAGGAATTGAATTTGTAGTGGAAAACTAAACTTAATGTATAATTAGAAATTTCTTTTCTGAAATCACATAAATTGGAAACTAAACTGTGAATGCAGTTTACACGAAACTGACAGGGACTATGAAAAAGAAATGCCAATTTGTGATTACCTAGACCTATCTCTCGAGCGCCTATCCCTGGATCGTCGGTCCCTCGAGCGTCGCTCACGCGAGCCGCGGCCCGAGCGGCGTCGAGAACGAGATGCGCTCCGCCTGCGAGACCGGGAACGTCGACGATCACGAGACCTCATCACACAAATGATCGAACAATACATTCATTCAACCCGTTCAAGTGAATACTAAGCTAATCAGCATACAAGCTACCTCAACCTAGTTGAACATAAAATTAAGAAATATGTTACCTCTCTCTAGTAACGCGTCTTCGTGAACGTGAACGCGTCCGCCTGCGTCGCTCCAGTGAGCGGCGACGTTCTCGGGACCTAATTTAAAAAAATAGGCAAGATTAAAAACCATTGTTTTTTCCTGTAAAATCTAAGATGTATGGATGCTACTACGATTTCATAATGAAGTAGTAACTTAAAAAAAAAAGGGTTGATATTATATCTGTGAGCGGCAGAATCGATATTTTGTATTTTTTTTGTATGCGCCGTGGTCAATGCAAAGGTATTAGTAATTTATCAATTTCACCACCATAATCAAAATTAAAAAGACGTTGATTTATATTGAAATGACAAGGACAGATATAATTTATTAGGAGTTTATTAGTGTTCAGTTTCAATTGCTGTAACAAACTATTTATTTATGCAATTAAACAGGTACAATATACATTAAACTAACAAGTAATGTTTTTAGGTAATCATATTGTTATACATAACTAGATACACAAATAAATATTTCCCTTTTTTTATGAGTACACAGAAATGTTAGGTAAGTTCACCTTTCTCTCCTCTCCCTTTCACGTCGCCTACGTTCCCTTTCTCGCTCCCTCTCGCGTTCCCGTTCTCGCTCCCTGTCGCGGCGCTCCAACGACCGGCGACGGCTGCTGCGACGACGAGATTTACTCCTGTATCATTCATAAGAACGTATTAGTGGATAAATTGCAAAAGTGCAATTTTTCAGCATATTGTCCTTGTGCGGCAAATACTCACAGTTTCGGACTCGCCGGACGAGCCGAACTCTCGCGCGGTCGCGACCTAGCCGCGTAAGAGCATGAGTAAAGGCTCTGATTTTATAAATTAATCATTAATCGGGTACCCCCGAAAAATATAATGCAAATAAAGTTGTTTCGCTTATTTACCTTTCTCTGCGGGAACTGCGTCGGGGGCTGACGCTAGTCGACGAATCGCGGTTTGAGCGATACTGGCGTTTCTTATGTGACGACCTTTTCTTTGCACTGCCACCTATAAAAATGATAATCATTTTATTAACTTCGACAAAGCATAAGAACAGAACTGCTTGAATTAATGGAAAAGGATAATTTTCCCATAAGAGATCATCCATAAACTAGAGGTGGGAGGACAGGAGATTTAAATTATACTAACGTGATGATGCAGACGTGGATCGTCTTTCACTGGACGAGCGCCTGGCTTTTTCAGCTGGTTTTTCTTCAGCAACTTTATCTCCAGTGGACCTGTATAAAGCGTTTTGGTAAACATTATGCATAATTTCAAATTGAATGATGTAACCAATATTTTGTATCAATTTTTTATTTTATTTAAAAGAGTGTCCGTGGAGTTTCTTGCCGCTTCTTCTCCATAGGTACCTACTACGCTTTGGAATGGGCAACTAGCTTCATATTTTTGACTGACCGACCCCTTGACAATTCAAAAGTGCCTGTAAATGGTTTAATTGAAATAAATGCTTTGAGTTTGATTAGCATTCTTTAATAATCCCCGATTCTTTCAAACTGGATGTAAATATGATGCATACATTTTTTTATTTTATTTATTTCTTTTTATACTCACTTTGCGGGTGAAGCTGACCGAGACTTGGGGCCTTCATCTTCTATTTTATCTTCCTTGGGCTCATTTTCTTTGCTCTCATCCTTGCTGGTGTCATTCAATGTGCTGTGGTTCACCTCCTCCTTTACCTCCGGCTCTTCTTTCTTCTCTTTCTCTGGAGATTTTCCATTTTCTACCAAAACACATTTATAATTAAATGAAATACAGACCCACAAAATAAACTCTGCTACTCATTAAATTTTATATATATATATTAGATGTGCCGAATGTTCGGTCGAATATTCGTATTCGGTACATTCGGCATATTTTTTTATGTTCGTAATCGGCCGAATATTCGGTTGAGTTGCCGAATAATTACAGAATTTTAAAAATTATTGTAATTATTTAAAAAAAGAACATTTTATTAAACAGTAAGGTTAACGAATTACTAAATAAGTGTGGTTTATTCCGAAAGTTGTACATAGTTTTTTGTAAATGAAAGAAACACTACTTTTTGTACCAATTATAATAATATTAAAAAGATTAAGTTTAAACAATATTATGCGAGAACTGCAATATGTAACCGAAAGAGCGATGCATTGACTGAGCGATCCGTGCTAGTGCGAGGGCCCGCGGGTCACGCGTGGGGCAGAGGGCAAACGCCGCCCGGCTCTATCAGAGCGCCGCGCGCCGCGCCGTACCGACGGTATGTACCATCGAAGATGTTCATATCTATACACCGTAAGGACTATTTCTGCTTGCAGCGCACGGCCGCTATAGAACCGGAGCGGTAACAAATGTGGGCATGGTGTTCACGGGATTTTGTTTTTAAATTGCTTAGATATGAAGTTCTTCGATAGTACCTGTTTACCGCGCAGAATTGGTTTCGGCCGAATATTCGGTTCGGTATGTTTTGGACTGAATATTCGGCCGAACATTCGTATTCTGTTGAACCTACATTCGGCGCATCTCTAATATATATATGTATCAGAAGTTATAGTACTTTTATTGTTCTGAGATTTATTAGTCTGTGTAAACACATCACAATACCGATAACATACATGTAACTGAGCTTTTATTGAACATATTTAAATAACAAATGCTGAATAATACATACCTTTAGGTTCAGCTGCTTTAATATCTTCTACATGTGAAGCCTTCGACTGGCTGCTTCTTTCGCGACTGCGCCTCCTAGAGCGCCGCGGGCTGCCTCCGTTGCGATGCCTAAATAATACATAAAAACAATTGAGATATAAGAAACCTTAAACACGGACTTGTTAAGAAAAGATAATATTAAAGAATAATGAGACCAGCGTATACTTAACAATGTGAAAAACACTTGCGATTTGAATTAGAAAACAGCTCGCTTTGGTATCATGGAAGTATGAAATCGAATTATTTAACATGAAAAGGGCTCTTATAAAATAATAAAAATGACTCACTTCCTATCAGCGGAACGGTCTCGTGTCCTAGATCGCGAGCGTCGCCGCTCCCGGGAACGACGCCGTGACCGCGACCGAGTCCGCGATCTACGACGATCCTTTTCTTTGTCCTTGTCCTTCTGCTGTTCCTCCTAGAGTTATAATCGACACATTAATTTGTTTACACATACATAAAGATGCTGATTAATGGATCGCATTTAAAACAGAAGCTACTGTTTTATAGGCTGATGAGTATAAATGGACTTATTGCTTGATGAAGTCAATTATTTACCATTCTTTTCTTAATCTCTTCTTTCTTCTGCTGTGTGAATGACTCTGGTATTCCATTCTCACTGGCCTGAGCACTCAGCAGCAACTCCCAAAGTTCGCCCATGAAGAGACGCGCATTCTTCCCGTTCAAGAACCCAGTTAAGTTGATCTGCATTTTCTTGGGACAAGGGAACTAGGAGTCGAGGAAACAGGATCGGGAAAGAAAAGAGCTTGCATTATTAATCTTCATCAAATTCGTTATTTTACACCCTACCTTTTTGCCCACATTCTAACTCTATTTGTTCCACTACTGTTTTCTCAGTTGCACAAAAAATAAAAACAAGTTTTAAGGAAAATAAAAATAATTGAAAAGCCGTTAAGAGCGCCGCATTTAGGTAATTGGCATTCGATGGTCAGCATAGAAATGACTCGGGTAAGGAAGCAAGTAGTATGTACATGTTGTGTAGTATAAATTTTCATTAGTGCTGGAGCCGGATCAGCGACGACGCCGCGCCGGCAGCGAGAAGACGCGGCGTCGCGCGCTGGCTGCTACGGAGCTCGGCTTACGCGGCGCCGCCGGACGACGATGCAGCGCGGACTTCTTTCTTCTCTTCAACCACTTGCACCTGTAAGGGTTTTGCGAACACAACCACATTATGCTGAACGCAAGGCCTAAACATGGGACTTCCATACCTCGAGTCAAATCAATCAATCTCTTAACGACTTTAACAAATCTGTTATCAATACATTGACCATTAAAATGTCGCAAACAAGGGAACTTCCACTGCGTTTGATGCTTTACAGTTAGCATGGTTATAGTATTTAATTTCCCCGTAAATACCGATTGAGAATGCTAAGGGCCTCCGAAAGAGCGGAGCCGGCGGGCGGCGGCGGGAGCTGGCGGCAGCGGGCTGAGGCGGCTTCGACGGCGCACTAACCGGTGTGGACCATAAAAATATCCATACGCAATCAATATACATTTGACATCATACTTCAATTGCAGTTTCTTTTGAACAGTGATAGATTATATAAACTTCCTGCAAAATTACCTACCATTTAGTAATTAAGTAATATAATCTAAAGTCTAACTGTAAAGAAACTGCAATGATTACATTTTGTTATGAATAGAAATACACAACATACAAAATAAAAGATAATCACTCACCTTCTCCTCAAGCTGGTTGTTGACATAGTCAATGACTACATCATCTTCCATCTTGAGAATTTCTGTGATCTTCTGGGTGATCCAAGGCTTCAGCACATCCAGCTTCACCTTGGACATGTCCACCTACATACAATAGCTTATAAGAAGTTGCCATGAAAAAGTATACTATACTAATATTATAAAGAGGAAAGATTTGATTGTTTGTATTGAATAGGCTCCGAAACTACTGGACCGATTTGAAAATTTCTTTTACCATTAAAAAGCTTAGTTTTCAGGGAGTAACATACGACTTTTTATCCTGGGAAAAATAAGGGGTCCCGCGGGACTACGGGAGCGAAGCCGCGGGCAAAGTGCTAGTATATTATAAAAGAACAGGGTATGTTCGTAAGGCTTTCGCACAGCTCAAACTGCTGAAGATAGAAACTTATATTTTGAACAGTACATAGTTCTAGTTTAAAATAAAGGTGTGTAAGAAAGGATTTTTCGAAAAGTAACCCTTTAGAAAGTGAAAAGGAATTGTATAGTGTGTGTGTATAAACGTGGCCCCCAGAGACGTACAGGCAACTGAAGTAACACGAGTGGGTTTTAGTCAGTAAGTCTGACACCTCCCCTTCTCCAAAACTATGCTTTAAAGGGGATGTAGGGAGTATTGAAGTTCACAGGGGAAAGTACGAAATCCGTGCGAGGATGAAGTGCTAGTTTTATAAAATATGTTGTTGATTTGCTTAAAATTTTTACATGTTTTATTTACCACTAGCTTCACCTGGCATTTGTAGCAATGCCACTTTTGTATGGGCTACAAACCCTCGCATCATCAGAACACCCTACCAAAGTTTCATCAAAATCGATATAGCCCTTTCGGAGTTCATTAAGGACAAACATACATTTTATTGTTAGAAGATACGATTTAACACTATGAATTACTTGGGATTCAATTTTTAAAATGTTTGTTTTTTAATCGAAAAAAGAAATAGGGTTCTGCTGGTTATTTGTGTAATTATTTTAAGATTTTCTAGTTTATTTGTTTTTCTAATGTAAATACCTGCTGAGTTAAACAGTCACCAAACTTCATCTGCTTCATCAGCTTCTTCTCCTTGTCGCTGAAGCGGGTGTCCTGCTCCGTACTTGTACCCTAAAGCAACATTGAGGTTATAACTTTAACATTATATTTGAGAAATTAAAACAACACTAAATTATGATGATTCCACTGGATTTTAAACATTGGAATGATCCATCAGGCAATAATATAACAGTGGCACATTTATACATTCGTAAAGCAAGAAATTATGAATTCAAAAGTTGTTAACCTATCAATAAAATTTTATCTATAAATTCGTGTACAAGTTCTGAAAATATAGCTCTCGACCGTGATCAGTAATAACTGAAGGTAAACTTACGAGAAGGTACGATTTTATTACAAACAAGCCACGCAACGTTCGCATTTAGGTTGAACTCTAAACTGCTTTGTAGTTTATTTCATTTTCATTCCTAGTGCCAAAATGAATACCTAAATGCAGATCGCAGTCAACATAAACATGCGTTTTATAAACTCATCGGACATACAAATGTAATAAATTTCGTTTGTCTTACCGTGTACATCATCATTTTTAGGATGAAAGAATAAAATCAATATTTCACACGATGGAGCCTAGGGTGAAGATCCCCAAGGCGTGAGGACGCCGAAGTCGTCCTCACTTGAATTCTCTTAGAAAACGAAACTACAATTGCCCGTAATAACTTGATGCTGTCTTCTGAAAAAACAGAACGCATTAGGCATAATTCTCAGCACAATCCACACAAAATTATAAAAATCTGCAAAACGCGAAAATGTGACTAACCGCCATTTTGAAATCAAGGAAAGGAATATAAAACAGGCATAGAGTAAAGAAAACAAACATGAAGGCATAGAGAAGTAGAGAATTGTATAGTGTGGGGGTGCAGACGAATTAGTAATTAGTCTTTTATTTGGGTGTGCACTTAATCTAGATAAGCAGTGACTCCGATTCCCATTTCCAAAAACGTCCACTCGTAGTTTTTATAGCCGCTATTTAGCAACAAATCTGCTGTGAAAATCTGCAGACGTAAAATTTGGAAATCACTGAGTTATTGCGTGTCCTTACTGTGCGTTTGCACTGGCGAAACATTCACAACAAAACATGTTGAAATCTTCAGTTGCTGTCAAAGTTCCATACATTATTTGACAGTAAATATCGATTTCAACATGTTTTGTTGTGATGTTTCGCCAGTGCAAACGCACAGTTAGAACAATTTGCTCATTAGAGCAAGGTTTCAATTAATGTTCTGCGTGCTACGGCTACACATCAAGCTATACATTTCCAGTATAAACTGACCTCGCATTGTACCACAATCCCATACAATGCGAGATCAGCATAAACTGGAAATGTATAGCTTGATGTGTCGGCTACACATCAAGGTCAACGAACGCCAACGAATGGGTTGCGTAAGTTGCGTTGGTCCTGTCTGGAGGGTTTAGCGAACGCCAACGATCGTTCGTTGGCGTGTGCCAACCAACGATCGAACCATCTCCGCTTTCCATAAGAATGATATATAAAACTAGTAATTATAATTATTCCGTCGTCGTCCATGATCAAATTCGAATGCGAGCCGGAATCAGGTGCCAAGGATCGTTTGCTTGACCACTAAATGTATATGGACGTTCCTCCGAAGGCCAACGAGCATGTTGTAGCAAACGCTGAATATCCTTCGTTGGCGTTCGTTGAGCCGGTGAGTACACAGCATAAATAAAAGGGGATGATACACGTGTGGTTACAATAACCAAAATTGATTTGACCTTTGCGATAGCCCACCTAGCTGCATGCTATGCGGGAACATAGGGCACACCGCCAACTATCGCGGATGCCCCAAGGCACCTAAACCCAATCCGATCAAACTGACCCAGCGTCTCGACGCTCGGCAGACGAAACAGAGGGATTACCTAGTTCCCTCCTCCCAGATCCCCCAGCGGCTAAGTCCTTAAAGACCTAGCCCCTGGAACCAGCTTCACCACCAGCAGGCTTTTCCAGCCATGGTTACCTCGAGGCCCCCCCTCCCACAAACCCCCATGTATTCACTCAGGGATCCGCGCATCCAAATCCCTCTGCCCTCAGCGGCCACCCCACCCACCGCGCCCATCGCGCCTCCCGCGCCCTCCACGCCTACTGCGCCTTACGCGCCCCCTGCACCCATAGCGCCCGCCTCGAAACCAGTACGTGCTCCTCAAGCACCGCCCCCCGCGATCAACTATAATATCGCGGTGCAAAACATTAACATCATCGCCAGCGCCTTCGCCATATTCAGCACGCCCCGTGCGGCTCAAATGGCAAGCGATATCGTTGCCGCTAAGCAAAGCGGCGACATCCAATCTCTCCTGGCCGTATTAGTCGCGAACCAGGATATCACCCAAGCCCTTTCTGTTATCTCATCATGAATAACACGGCCTTAAGCAGATTTAAACCCAGATCCCTCAACGGTCTTCAACGCAAACGGCATCCAAGGTCGAGAGTGGGTCAACGAGATGAAATATCGGAATTCCTCCGTGATCATCGAATTGACATATTCCTCATACAGGAATCCTTCTTAAAACCCAGTCTCCGTAATCCAGCCATCGCTAATTACCGTATAATTCGTAATTATAGGTCGCGAGCCCACTTGGGCGGCACACTAATTTACTACAAAAAGGATCTGTACTGCATCCCTATTGACCCTCCCCCGCTAGCACAATTAGAAGTCTCCATCTGCCGACTAGCTATGACTGGCCATCAGCCGGTCACCGTAGTATCGGCCTACATCCCTCCCAACCCCGCAGGGGGATTCCAACCCATCGCGGACGACCTAAATATTCTATTCGGCATGAGTGACTCTGTTATCATAGCAGGCGATCTCAACGCCAATCATCCCTCCTGGCATAGCTCCCTTACCAACTCCAGAGGGCATTAATTGTACAACCTCTCCTTCGCTCAAAACTTTGACGTCATCGCTCCGATGACTCCAACCCACTATCCCCACAATGTTAATCATGCCCCCGACATTCTTGACGTGGCGCTCCTTTTAAGAACGTCAACCTAAGATTAGACTCAATAGAAACGGTCCACGAGCTTACCTCGGACCACCGACCAATAGTCATACGACTGGCTCCCCGCATAGGTCCCTCTGACCCCAACCAACCCCCAGCCACCAAAAGGGTGACGGACTGGAGGCAAGTAGGCGACAAGCTGAAAACCAACACGTCCCCCCAATTGGACTCCATCCCAAACATATTCGATTCAATCGCGGACGCGACGGCTGCGATCGACTCGCTCACTGACCATGTACAAACCGTCCTGAACGACTGTTCAAGGGAAGTTCCTGAAGCGGATAACCGCTACTTGAAACTCCCGGACGATGCGCGTGCTCTGTTGACCGAGAAAAACGCGGCCACCCGTGCATACAGCAACTTTCCCTGTCCCGCCAACAAAGCCCACATGCGCTACTACATGCAGAGATCTGTAAGGACACGCATGGCGGAGCTGCGTGACGCAAGCTGGGATAAGATGCTGAGCGAGTTACAGCCCACCCATCAGGCCTTCTGGGAACTCCAGAGGAAACTCAAATCCAATCAGATAGCTGCCATGCCCCCCCTAGTACGCCCCGACAAAACCATAGCCTTCGACGACATCGACAAAGCGGAATGCCTAGCCGACAGTCTCGAGGCTCAATGCTCTCCCAGCTCCCTACCAGTAGACCAAGCTCACCTCTCAGAGGTAGACGCTGAAGTCGAACGTAAAGCTTCTCTGCCCCCCGTCGAAGACCCCGAAAGTCCTCTGCCTCCCGTCACTCCAGACGAAGTGCATGACATTATCAAAGGTCTCCACATCCGTAAAGCCCCCGGCTCAGATGGGATCACCAATAGGGTGATCCAACTCTTCCCCGCCCACCTTATTATGCTACTGACCACCATCTTCAATGGTGCTCTAAGCAACAATATCTTCCCCCAAGCGTGGAAAGAAGCCATAGTAATAGGTATCCCAAAGCCTGGCAAGCCCAAAACCGAACCCTCCAGCTACCGCCCCATCAGTCTGCTCAAGGTATTAGGCAAAATCTATGAGAGGCTTATTTATAAGCGTCTCAGGGACTACGCTGAAACCAAAGGCCTCATCCCCAATGAACAGTTCGGCTTTCGAGCCCAGCACTCTAGCGTGCATCAGGTCCACCGTATCGTCGAATTCATCGGCGGCGGCTTCTACCGCGGCATGTCGACAGGTGCGGTCTTCTTCGACATAGCGAAAGCATTCGACAAGGTCTGGCACAACGGCTTAATCTTTAAGCTCTACAAACTCGGAGTGCCCGATCGTCTCGTGCTCATCTTACGGGACTACTTGTCGAATCGCACTTTCCGCTATCACATCGAGGGAGCCCTATCCTCTCCCCGCCAAATCCGCGCCGGAGTCCCTCAAGGCTCCGTGCTCGCCCCGCTCATGTTCTCGCTTTTCACAAGCGACATCCCCAAAAGCAATACGGCGCAGTTGGCTCTGTTCGCAGAAGACACGGCCATATATTGCAGGGGCCGGTCGCAGACCCAGATCCACCTTTTCCTACAACGGGCTGTCAATAACCTTGGCGCCTGGTTTAAGAAATCGAGAATTGAGGTGAACCCCGACAAAAGTCAGGCGGTTTTATTTATAAAACCGCGATCTAGACCCCCTCACATTCCCCGACCACTCACCTTGTTAGGCAAGCCTATCCCCTGGGAGAAGCGAGCCAAGTACTTGGGAGTCATCCTCGACCACTATCTCAACTTTTCAGAGCACATAAAGTCGGTTCGCTCGCGGGCCGCCTTCGCTCTCAGTAGATTATACTACATCGTTAATGCACGCAGCAAGTTGTCACTCAAGTGCAAATTGCGCATCTACACAGCGTGCATCCGCCCCATCATGACCTATGCGGGTGCTGTCTTTGCACACACATCCCCCAGAAATATCCATAGGATGCAGGTGATCCAAAACAGATTCCTCAGAAGAGCCACGGGCGCTCCCTGGTGTGTCAGAAACATTAACCTCCACCTCGACCTTAAAATCCCCACAATCCATCAGTTCCTAAAACGCATGTCCAAGCGTCACTTTGATTCCGCCGCCAATCACCGCAACCCTCTGGTTGTTGAAGCGGCCAATCAAACCCCCTCCCGTATTAGTTGATTTCGCCGTCCTAGGCATGTCCTCTCCGATCCAGATGATCCCACCACTCTCCTCCAGGAGAGCAATAGGGCCACCAGTACAGTGCACAAATACACCCGACACCCGTCATACCAACCTCGCCGCCGAGGTCCTCCGCGATCGCGACCCTCACGAGTAAATAATACTCCCCCCCGACCCTTGTCCGATGAAGCGCCAGCCCGCGCCGCAGCTGAGCGCGTAGCTTTAAATTCCCCGTATAATAATAATAGAATTTCTATATCCTTGATCCAGCCTGTCCCATCTTGCTGTCCTCCCCTCAGCGACGCCCTAAGCCGAGGTTCGTACCCCACAGGGGGTGCCCTTAGCGAGCGTTCACCTAATTTTAATTTAGAATAGTTTTGCTCCTGGCTGGAGGCTTTGAGTGTAGTGCTTAAGGCAGCCACAGGATTGTTCGGTTGAGCAGTAAATACCTTAGTGGTATACCTGCGAGATGCCATAAAATAAAATAAAAAAAACGGTCACAGAGTACGTTTACTATATGGGCGTGGTGGTTGTATGCTCATGTATGCTGTGGCTGTATGGCTGCAGTGTATACTACCTTTGCCCGGTCACATTTTCCAACTTTTTTTAACCCTTGTTTTTGTTTTTGTTTCGGGATAGTTTGATTATTTGATTTTCTATCCCAAAAAAATTAATTGATTTTAATTTTTATGTAATTGTTTTGATGAAAAAAGTTGTCTCTTGACTTTTAATAAGACTTGTTCTTGTGATTTTATGCGTAAACTTGCAACTTGAAAGTTAGTAAGTAGGTACCTAATATTATTAAAATCGTAGACCAAATAGTTTTTTTACATTTACATAATAATACAAATTAACTATTCCTAAAATTATTGTCATTAATGAAACCTATTTTTTTTATTATAACTTGTGGACTCCGTAATATGTCGAGCCTTCTCATGAAGTCCTTGAGTTTTTAACAATTTTATTTGGAATTTCAGGGTCGAATACATAATGTTTTAAAAATTTAAATAACAAAAGTTAGTTTAAAAAAAAAAATGTAGGTATCGTGGTGTAACTTGTGACAAAATTAACTTTCTGTTTTATTTGATTATTCGACAATTTTATTAGAGACGAGTACCTAAGAATCTTCTGAAATTACTTCTGAATTTATTAAAACAAAAATAGAATTGATTCTAGTCGCCCCTTCAAAAATGTAGTTTTCGTATGGAGAAGAATAATTTATTGACAAGAAAGTAGAAACTCCACCGTTACTCTTATAATTCGTTACATATAAAACTAACTTCAAAAGAATGGAGGAAAAAAAAAGTTGATACGTACTACTATTTTTTATTAGGTACTACCTAATTATGTAGCTACCAATTTCATGCTTGATTAATTTTATCGAAGAATGTAATGTAGTTTAGTAGTTTTCTTTTGTACATGTACACTGTACAGCTACAGCCACCTATATTACTATACTCTTTGATGTACAGTAGTAAGCCAGTGCGTGACTTGCTAGCGCGTGTAGGTAGCTTTAAATATTTTTTTGCCGAAATGTTCTTTTCTCTCGTAAGTAGAAATTCAAATTCGTCTTGTCTCGTCTGCCCTGTCATTTAATTTCCAATTTTAGATAGAAAAAGTTATAAGTAATAAACTCTGCTCTACACGGTATATAAACCCTAAATAAACAATAGGTAGGCAACAACCTACTATTCAGAAAGGTTTATAAAATAAGTTTACTAACTAACTACAGAGACATTGTTAATTGGATACATTTTTCTCAAATTCATGCTTGGTGAGAACCTAGTGATTTGCAGGATCAGTATTTTGATATTTGAATTATGTTTAAAATCAGGATTGTATTAAATCCTGATTTTTATTAACTACTGTTTTCCAACAAAAGGTTAAATTATTTGACATAATCACTGTTATGACCCCCCAAACTTCTGTGTTAGTTTTATTTGAATGCTCAATAATAGAATTGCATAAGCTAAAGTTGTTTGTCTTTTATTTGTTACAGATAACATTGAATAATTGATAACAATTGAACTCTGACATTGATGTAAGATATTTACTAGCAACGTCTCTGAACTTCATTCTTCAATCATTCTGAATTTGGATATTGAACTGTTTGTACATTAAGTTCAACATGTGTATATTACGGTTCTTCTGTTCTGAAGCATTTAGTGCACATAAGACGAAGGAGATCCTTGAGAAATTGCAACTAGTTGATGCTGATGTAGCACAGTTGTCAACTGAACTCTGTTACCATGTGGAGCTACGTGAAGGTTGTGACTATCTCAACATTAATCAGATTAAAGTTCTGAAGTGGTTGCTCAGTTCTCCTCTACAGCCTCAAGCTTTGAGAAATGAATCTGTGTACAAGAATGTGCAAGGAAATCAAATTGTTATTGAGATTGGGCCAAGGTATGTTTGTAATATTTACTCATTTCTGTTCCTAAATTAATTACATCAAATTAAAATTGTGGAATATGTTTCTAATTAAACAAATCTTGCAGGTTTAATTTCTCAACAGCTGACTCAAGTAATTCTGTTCAAATCTGCGAGAGTATTGGCTTGCATGATGTCATTCGGTTGGAAGTTTCAACAAGATACCTTATCACATTTGCAAAGGCCAAAAATGTCCCTGAAAAGTTACACAAGGCCTTGGCTGCACCATTGCACGACAGGATGACACAATGTATTTACACAAAGAATAATCTTCCTAGGATTAGTTTCAATGAAGGATTGCCAAAGGATTTAGAACCTTGGTTTGTGGTACCTCTCCAGAAAGAAGGTAGACCAGCTATGGAGAAAGTCAACCAAAAATTGGGTCAGTTATGGGATAAATTTTTGCTTTTATTATTTTTTCGTGAGTAATTTAATGTAAACTAACTTATTATTATTTATTGTAGGGCTAGCCTTTGACTCCTGGGACATGGATTTTTATATGGATATGTTTGTTAACAAATTGAAGCGTGATCCAACAAGTGTTGAGTTATTTGACCTTGCTCAGAGCAATAGTGAACATTCGCGTCATTGGTTCTTCAAGGTACATTGTATTGAAATCTCATATCATTAAACTTATAAAAATCTATAACAAATATTACCCAATATGATTATGTTTTTTTCCACAGGGGAAATTAGTATTAGATGGTCAAGAGATAGACGAGTCTCTAATTGAAATGGTAGCTTCAACACAGCAGAAATCGAATGACAATAATGTAATTAAATTTGGTGACAACAGCAGGTATGTTGAATTATTCAATAGAATTTTAAACAAGGAAATTAAAATAATATCTAAACCTAAATTTTTATTTCATTATAGTGCCATCAAGGGTTTCAAACATACAAAACTTCGGCCTACAAATGTCTGCAATCCATCTCTGGTTGTTAAGGAGGTGACGGAGTCCGACATCATATTTACAGCTGAGACTCACAACATGCCGACTGCAGTAGCACCATTTAGTGGAGCTACTACGGGCACTGGTGGACGTTTAAGAGATGTGATGGGAGTGGGACGTGGTGGACACACTGTTGCTGGCACTGCGGGTTACAGTGTTGGCAATCTGCATGTACCCGGTTAGTACATATTCAATACATAAATAAATAAACGAAACATAGTTTTATAAAAAATGTCATACCTTTTATGTGTCGCATTACATAATTTAACTCGTACTTTTATGTTCTTATTTTGTAGGCTATGAAATGCCTTGGGAAGAGAAAGGTTGGGAGTACCCTAACAACTTTGCTAGTCCCCTGCAAATCATTATTGATGCCAGTAATGGTGCATCGGACTACGGTAACAAGTTTGGAGAGCCATTGATTTCAGGTAAAATTATTTTATGAGTAAAATAATATTTCAATGTACAATACTATAATTACTTATGTTTGTTCATGATTTTGCATTGCAGGATTCGTTCAATCATATGGCTTGAAGAATGGTGATAATGTCAGAGAGGAATTCGTGAAACCAATCATGTTTAGTGGTGGTATTGGATACATGCCACACAACATGATTAAAAAAAATAAACCAGAAAAAGGTTTGAGGCACATTCTAAACTCAATAAATATTTAATAAATATTAACCCAATGTTTCACCATTCTAAATTTTTTTTGAAGATCACAAAAAGGAATGACCTTTTTGTGATTTGCCTGGAACAAAACACAAAAAGGTCATTCCTTTTTGTGTTTTGTCCCAGGCAAAAAAATATTTTGAGACATTTGCATTCAGTATCTTTTAGCGATTTTTTACAATTATCATTTATCTCTGCTTCTTTTAGCACATCTAATAATACTTTTCTGTCTACTATAATAAGTTAATTCCTTTCAGGTATGATGCTGGTAAAGGTCGGTGGTCCAGTCTTCCGTATTGGAGTGGGTGGCGGCGCTGCGTCGTCTGTGGCTGTACAGGGAGGCGACTCAAGAGATCACGCTTTAGATTTTGGAGCAGTCCAAAGAGGTGAGATAACAGAACTAATCTTATAAATTATTCACATAATCATCCGAAGGTTTTGCGGATATTTTGTACTGTCGATAGAAAAAGGAAAAAAAATTATTTGGCACAGCATCATATACAAAAACCGGCCACGAAGAGTTCCGTACCATTATCTATAAAAACGGCAAAAAAATCATGTCTGTTGTATGGGAGCCCCCTTAAATATTTATTTTATTCTGTTTTTAGTATTTGTTGTTAGAGCGGCAACAGAAATACATCATCTGTGAAAATTTAAACTGTCTAACTATCACAGTTCATGAGATACAGCCTGTTGACGGACGGACAGCGGAGTCTTAGTAATAGGGTCCCGTTTCACCCATTGTACAGGGTATTGAACCCTAAAAACTATTTTTACAAATTAAAAAACTAACATAAAATGCGACAACATACAGTTTGCTAAAGACAGTATAGTCAGTCCTATTAAATAGAGTTATTTTATTAATACAAAGCATTATTACAGGTGATCCGGAAATGGGAAATCGTCTCAACAGAGTTGTTCGAGGATGTCTAGAAGCGGAAATCAACCCTGTTGAATGTAAGTAAAATGAAAATTGAACCTTAATGACTATCAAATAAGACACCATTTTTAACTTCTTGTGTTCTCCACAGCTATCCATGACCAAGGCGCCGGTGGTAACGGCAATGTGCTCAAAGAGTTAGTAGAACCTGAAGGGGCAGTTGTTTACACTAAAGAGTTCCAGCTGGGAGACCCAACTATCACCAACCTAGAGCTTTGGGGCGCTGAGTACCAGGAAAATAATGCTTTACTTTGTTCCAAAGAAAATAGACACGTTCTTGAAGGTATGTCTTTGGTACTTTTATTTAATCTAAGATTTACATTTTCCACACAGTGCTACGCTAATTTAGTTTTTCTGTAAATTTTTTGACATCTAATATCTTTATGAGATGTGAACACTTCATAATTATAGAGAAGTAGAAACCCTTCTAAAGTCAATTTGTTAATGTTGGGGACAGTAATCTGTTTTGAAAACTTTTAATCATTCCATACTGGCTTTTGCCCGCGGCTTCGCACGCGCAGTACCCTATGTTAATCCAGGTAAACAATGTATTAATTAATCCAGGTAAACAATGTATTAATTTTATTATGGTAATACATTGTTTTCACCATGTAAACCAATCGAGTAAAGCTCCCAGTCGGCCTGATATTTTTCGACATCTTCAACAATCATCGTCATATTTCAGCCATTAAGGTTTTGTGTAAAAACCTTAATGAGTTATACACCTAAACCTTCCTCATGAATCATTCCGTCCATTGGCTAAAACCGTATGAAAACCTGTTCGGTAGTTTTTGAGTTTATTGCGTTCAGGCAGACAGACAGACGCAGCCCCGACTTTGTTTTTAAAATATGTAGTGATAAACTATTGTCTATCTAATGCATTTCATACAAAACAAAGTTCTATCTCTCTGTCACCATTTGTCTCCAGTTAGTGACTACATAATGCTGCATAACTTGACTGTCTTCTTTTTCTTTACAGATCTCTGTCGTCGTGAAAGATGCCCTGTGTCATTTGTAGGCGAAGTCACAGGAGATGGTTACATGAGTCTTGTGGAAGATTCATACACCGACAAGTATTTGACCAGAACTGAGAGGCTCAAACCTGATGTCAAGTCTAAGTTGCCATTTGATCTTCATTTAGAAGCTGTACTAGGTATGTACCTACGTCATTTGATTGTTGTGAAAACATATTTGGAAACACCCTGTATTTTATGTTAGAAGATGTCATATTATTACATTATCCCGTACATACCATTTGATATGTTCTAAATAGGTATGTCATCAGTTGTATTAATTTGTTTTTATGACAATATTCCACATAATTATCATATAAAGTTTAGACAAGGTCACTTACACTTTTGCGTCATAAATGTACTTGTACACATATTAAATCTCGCTATATTAGCAACATACACACCGTTTACTTGTATCAATACCGATTTATAGATAAGAGCGTTTAAATTGAGCATTTACGTTACGCAATAGTTGTATCTCCACAGATGGTTTATTCCGCAAAATCATTTAAATAAAAAGCGACTCTTGCTACGACACAATAAAGTGCAATTCAGGTGCACAGTCCTAACCTACCTACAGTTATATTCACCTAGAAGTTGCCACTCTTTCTATCACGTAACTCTTACCTATATCTTCGAGACGAGCGCGCCGCGTACTGGTAGCTTCATACCTAAAATGCGGAGTGCGCCTTCTTTACTATTCTGTGGTATCTCGAAAATAATGACCTCGTATTTAAAATATTATGTAAGTAACATAGGCTCTAGGGTCTAGTTGTGGCTAGCGAACTGCTGAGCGTTGGGTTCTGGGTTCGATTCCCGTGTTGGGCAGTGTCACTGGATTTGGGTTCAGTAATCCGTTAATGGCAATCTGCTCGCCACCACCCATGGGAATTGTAGCACAACTGGCAAAATGTGTACCCCTTCCGGGAATATAGCATAATCACTCGGGCCTCCCCTCGGTGAGAGGGAGTGGGCCGTAATCCACCACGCGCGCCCAAGGCGGGTTGGTAGATGTCACATGTCTTCGAATTTTCGGTTCTAGGACATGCTGGTTTCCTTACGATGTTTTCCTTCACCGTTTTGAGAGGAGTGGTGATAATAGTTATTTATCCAACATGTGAGGAAAGTTCGTTTTTCCTATGAGTTTTGATTTTGAGTCCTGAGTAAGCGAAAGACTCAACAAAACGAATAGCAAATGAACTTGCTCACAAGTTGCATACAAAACTTTTCACCACGACCAGCAAGAAAGTATTCAGCCATCATAGGTAAATAAATTAAATAGACACAAAGCAAATCAAAATAATTCTTTATATTTTAAAATATTTTTAAAACTTAACATAAAAAAATCAGGCAAGATTAGTTTCTGAACGGGATCATTACTTTCCTCACTGTTCAAACAGTGAGGAAAAACCAACTTTCCTCACTGTTCAAGCAGTGAGGAAAAACCAACTTTCCTCACTGTTTTCGTAGAGGAAAGACACTTCTTTCGTGCGGGAGTGGTGAAAAATAATTTACACAAAGCAAAGTGCCTGTCTGGGTTCGAATCTACGACCTACAAGCTGGGCCACCACTGCTCTAGAACATAGGCGCCGTGTTATATTTTTACTGCCCCAGAAGAAGGGTAATGTTTTACTAAATAATGTTTTTTTTGACTAGGTAATATGCCCCAGAAGACATTCGACTTGGTGACTGAGAAGAGAACAAAGCTGCCGCTGACTCTGCCGCAAAATATTACAGTTCATGATGCTCTCAATAGAGTTTTGAGGCTCGTCAATGTTGCTAGCAAGAGATATTTGACGAATAAGGTATGTTGACATCCTCATTTAGAGATGCAGAAGTCCCTTATAGATAGTGCAATCCACGACGACGCGCCCCACTCAGCTCCGCTCCGTACTAAAGTACAGGTTACAGTACAGTAATCGCGGAGTGGGGCGCGTCGTCGTGGATTGCACTATCTGTATATAGGTACTGTATTGGTTTCCATGACAGCTTATCAGTAGACAGGTTATCAATTGAAATTGACGATTGACCATTGGCGCAGTGGTTGAGCGGTGGACTGATGCGCTTCGTGTCGCGGTTTCGATTCCCACACGGAACAAAAGTTTTATGACTTGCATAAAGTCGTTCCGCAATGTTGTAAATGTATCCACGATACAGGTAAAACCCTCGTGAGACTCCGTTATAAAAAAAATTCTAATAAATATATCCTAACTAATATTATAAATGCGACAGTGAGTTTGTTTGTTACGCTTTCACTCTAAAAGGGCTGGACGAATTTTGATGAAATTTGGCACATGGGTAGACCATGACCTAGGTTAGGACATAGGATACTTTTTATCCGATATTCCCACGGGATCGAGACTTATGCGGGTGAAACCTCAGGGCGAACCTAAAGTTTATTACAGCTTTATCTACATTACACAGGTAACGTGGTCAGGTCAGGTGGCACACACTGTTGTTGTTAAATAACATTTTACTATTTTTTTAATTTGTATTTTGTGTTTCAGTAATGGTTTCCAAATAAGTGTTTTTCTTTATTTTCTTTCTTTAGGTGGACCGTTGCGTCACAGGTCTGATAGCTCAACAGCAGTGTGTAGGTCCATTACACACGCCCCTCGCGGACTGTGCGATCATCGCACTGTCGTATTACGACCTCGTCGGGTCTGCCACGTCCATCGGTACTCAGAACATCAAAGGTCTAGTGGACCCCGCGGCCGGTGCACGCATGTCGCTTGGTGAAGCCCTTACTAATTTGGTAAGTTTACTTTTTTACTCTAAATTGGGATAAGTGCAATCGCTCTATCGCATTTGTTACTCAATCATGCATAACAGGCTGAACAGATTTGACCAAAACTCACTCACTTTTATTGATGAAGTATCCCTTAGGATGTGAGTAAATCGGGGTGGGGTCGTCTTGGCGGTGTCTCTAGACATCGCCAACGCCTTCAATACTCTGCCCTGGAGTTGTATCAGGGAGGCACTCCGGTATCACCGGATGCCGACCTACCTCTGTCGTGTGGTCGAGGCCTATTTGACGGACAGGGCCGTCATCTACCCCGGTCACCAGGGAGAATGGAACCGGCGAGAGATGTCGTGCGGTGTCCCACAGGGATCGGTCCTGGGGCTGCATCTGTGGGACATCGGATACGACTGGGTGCTGCGCGCCGAGCTCCCTAGCGGCGTCAGCGTCGTTTGTTACGCTGACGACACGTTGGTTCTGGCGCAGGGGAGGTCGCACCAAGTGGCGGCCGATCTAGCGACACACGGGGTTGCGTCAATCGTAGCCAGAATCCGGCAGTTCGGACTCAAGGTGGCCCTGCACAAGTCCGAGGACATGTGTTTTCATGGTCCTCGGAACGCGCCACCGTCGGGTTCCCAAATAACGGTAGGAGGGGTTCAAATCGGCGTCGAGTCGACGATGAAGTACCTAGGACTCGTCCTCGACAGTCGGTGGAACTTCGTGGAGCACTTCCGACGTTTGGCTCCCTGGCTGGAGCGGGCCGGGGCTGCCTTGAAGCGGCTCCTGCCCAATCTAGGGGGTCCAAACGCCTCCTGCCGGAGGCTATACGCGGGGGTCGTGCGGTCCATGGCTCTTTACAGGCACCGGTGTGGGCGCGTTCGTTGAGGCGGCGGCCAGCCCGCCGGTGGAACGCGTCCCAGAGGGTCATGGCCACCCGGCTGGTCCGGGGATACCGCACGGTCTCCGGTGAGGCGGCGAGCCTCCTTGCTGGATTGCCGCCATGCCGCCATGGGATCTGGAGGCAAAAGTCCCCTCGCATATTTGGGAGTGGCGCGGGGAGGCGAATCGCCGGGGCTTGACTCCGATGACAGAGGTCCGACGGGATCTCATGGCGTCATGGAGAGTGCGATTGTCGCAACCCAGTGCGGGGCACGCCACTATTGCGGCGATAAGTCCCCTCTTTGAGGAGTGGCTGGAGAGGCGCCACGGAGTCCTCACCTTCCACCTGACGCAGGTCCTCATCGGACACGGCTGTTTCGGGAGGTTCCTGTTCGGTATCAGGCGGGAGGAAACGCCTTGTCATCACTGCGTGGATCGCCCGGAGGACACGGTGGAGCATACGGTGGAGGTCTGCCCTACTTGGGCAGAGCACCGCCGTGTCCTTGTGCCGCCCTGGTCCAGGCCATGGTACGGAGCAAGAGGGCATGGGCCGTCACCTTCTGTGAAGCAGTAATGCTCGCGAAGGAGGAGGCGGAACGCGTGAGGGAGAGGCAAAATTCGCGCCCTCACGCCTCTAGCCGCCGCAGGAGGAGACGCCCTGGGCGTCGGGAAGCGATAGCCGATTCCCGGCCACCGTAGGCGCGGGCTTGCGGACGGTGAGCAATGGGTAGCTCGGCGCGTTGTGTTCCACGCGCGCTTCAAAGAGATGTCAGCGAGTGAAGGGATCCGATGGGACCATTGCCTGCCGGGGTTGCGGGAAAGTCCGCAAGGGATACTGTGGCCCCCTGGCATTGCACAGGCAACAGAAGGAACACGGGTGGGTTTTAGTCAGTAAGAGTCTGACACGCCCTCCCGCTCCACCCAGAGCGGGAGAAGTCATTTGATGATTTAACACCCAAAAAAAAAAAAACGTGAGTAAAACCGCGGCCAATTATTAGTAGATGTTATTTGAGGGCAGCCATTTCTTTTTTCTATCCAGTGCAGCAGTGTAGTATGTATCCAAAAGTTGCCGTTAAGCTTTAAAAACTCACATTTACATCAGTTGTCTTTACTAAACATGAACCATATCCAGGTGTTTGCGGGCATAAGTGAACTAGAAGACGTGAAGTGCTCCGGCAACTGGATGTGGGCGGGCAAGACGGGCGCGGAGGGCGGCGCGCTGCTGCGGGCGTGCCGCGCCGTGTGCGCCGCCATGGGCAGCCTCGGGGTGGCCGTGGACGGCGGGAAGGACTCGCTGTCCATGTGCGCGCAAGTCGCCGGGGAGAAAGGTCTGTTTGAATTTAAAATCTGACATAAATATCTAATTTTGGAACAAACTCAGTGTCATACATGACAAAGTTTAAATTCCAGTGCATGCATAATTAGGGTTACGCACTTCAAAAGGGAAAAACGGAACCCTTATAGATACTTTCGTTGTCCGTCCGTCTGTCAATACCCTTTTTCTCAGGAATGCGCGGAGGTATCATTTTGAAATTAATATCACAGTAAAAATCAAGCTTCTTCAACGCAATAAATAAATACGGCCATTTATGCAACATGCAAATAAATCAAACCACCGTTGACCTAGAATCATTAAATTTGGCAAAAAGCAAGGTCTCAACAGCACAAATAAGGAAAAGTCCGAAAATCGTAAATATTTAGTCACTTTTTTTGTGATAATAAATGTGCGAAAATTTTTTCAACTGCGAAGTATTTACTATTTTTATTTCCACTTGACATCTTAAATATACAATTCAACACTAAATTAAAAAAAAGAAGAGTACATTAGGCATCAAAAAATTCGTCCGCATCGCTGTCAGCGGGAAAAGTGCCCAAAAGTCTGGCAGCATTGCCACGTTGGATGGCAATACTGATTCTTTGTCCTAAGAATTGGCCAGCCCTCTGGTCTCGTGAAGAGTCGACCAACCGCTTGGCGATTGCCTGAAATATTCAATGAGCACTCGGACCGCGGCCCTAGTGTTTCAACCCCAAACGGCTCAAAAATATATCTGCCAATAAGTTTGTTATATTTGCGCCGTTTGAGGCTTTCTGCACCTGCAGCAGCCGCCCCGGCACAGCCCGCAGTGCTAGGAAGATGGGATGGCGAAAGGGTGTCGACACAGGTTGCATCCCACACCAAAGGCCTACCCAACTTCCAAGGTTATGGTCATTCCGTCTGGCCTGGCCTCTTCCCATCGTCGCGTGCCAAGCTATTGGGTTCTAAGACAGCTGGCACCCCGGCGGTGACAAGAGCCCGACGGATAATGTCATTAATACTTGCGTGCCAATCGACCAGCGCTCTTGCTGCAGGAAAGGCCATGGCGTGCGAGGCGGTCGACTGCTTCACCGCATTGACAGCGATGTGGAGCCCCGCAAGGAGCGCTCAGACGCAGACTTGTAGCGAGCCGGAAAGTGGTATCACCCAGAATAGTGCCTGTGTTGGGTGACGGTAGCGCCTGAAGCCAGAGGCCTGACTCCCATTCTCCCACAGCCAGCAGGCGGACACGCTCAGCAGTATTGGTGGACGCATTAATCAGGTTATTCCGTGCCAACCTGCAGAGCGGCTCATCCCATTGTCTCTGGGAAGACGGGTTCTCGGGCTGCTCCGTATCCGGACAAGCCACTTTCCAGGCGTTCATCGCATCAGTCAAACACGGCACTTCAGAGTCAACCTGAAAAGCGGTTAAGATTTTTCTGGTTAACTTTTCGGTGCTGTGGACCGAGGACAGGATCGCTGGTAAGCTTACACTAGAAATGTTGCGGACGCCGAGCCCACCAAAGCGAATGGGTAGTGTGGCTTGCAGCCGCGCGCGGTCGTCCAATGCCACATTTATAATTGATGTCAGAGTACTTCGAATAATTTGATCAATTTTGTCTAAAAGTTCTGGCTTCTTCCATAAAGAGGAAGAGCGGAGAAAATACATAAAATTTGGACCGAAACAGCAGTATCTGATAAGGGTGAATGCCGAATGTAAGTTAATTTTAGAAAGTCTATCAGAAATATCGTTTAAATGTTTAATTTTTTCGTCAACGAAAGGTGAAAAACTCTCTTCTAAAATTGGGGAACCTAGGAGGTGCAGTGAACTTTTTTCCAAAATTTTGATATCTGGGGTTATTGAATTGAATTTCTATAAGGTCGATTGTCTGTCAGTATTGTCACAAAGGTAAATTTCGTATTTTGAGAAGTTGAGGTCGAAGCCGATGTATTGGAACTGCTGCTTTAACTGCGAAATTAAGTTTGTTCTTGGGATAAATTCATCTCAACTATGGAACCCTTCATTGTGCGGCGTGGTCCGACAAGCACTTGGCCAGTTTTTTTTAAATATACTTAGATCACATAATCGTATAGAAGGTATTTTAGTAAGTGGCGATTATGAATTGAAGAGTACTTTACTTCTACTATTGAGCTGATTGCATGGTGTCATATTTTGCTAGCACAGTTTTCCATGTGAATGATTTTTTAGACCTATGTATAGCAGATACCGGATGATGAATATGGTGATGAACATCTATTTGCTAAAATATTCTGTCTTGTTTTTTGCCCATGATTTTTCTTATTGCCATCAATTTGGGTTCCACATTCTATTTTATTTTTTATTACAGTGAAATCACCCGGAACTTTGGTAGTGTCAACCTACGCACCTTGCCCAGATATAACGGTCAAAATCGAACCAGCTTTATTAGAAGAAGGATCAGCTCTAGTTTATGTGCCAGTCAGCCCTGGAAAGTACAGGTTTGTAATGCATAGTGATTTTTACCCGACTGCCCCAGAAGGAGGGTAATGTTATTCGAGAGTATGTATGTATGTCTATTTCTTTGGCATGCTCTGTAGCCTAAACGGCTTGATGGATTTTAACATATGAGGTGTCGTTAGATTCGTCTTAATTGTGAGGGTGACATAGGCTATATAATATGTATATTTGCATCTACAAATACAAAAAAAGGAGTCAGTTTTTAAAATAAATCAAAATTATTTTTTGTTATGTATTTTTGTAGTGTACAATAAAGTATATATAAATATAAATAAACATTATTGGTACCAAATAAAAGCTAGTTATGAGTCAATTTCAAATATTTTTAATCAAACTAAAAAACTTTAAATAAAGCAAATTTTTAATCATTTGTTACATTACAACTATAAATTAAATAAAAACTAAACAAAGTCGTTATTTAATTTGTGCTTTCAAACAAATAGTGCTTTGTAATTTTTCCTCTATAATTTTTTTTTGTTGTTGCAGACTTGGAGGATCGGCGCTTGCGCAATGTTACAAACAACTCGGTGACAACCCACCAGATCTTGATGACCCTGCTGTTCTTAAATCTTTGTTCAAAGTTACTCAGAAATTATTGAAGGGTAAGTTGCAGAAGCGAAGTACTAGAGTTTTAGAAAGAGACTTTCACACAGGCCTGTGTCGGCTGTGTAGAGTCGTCTCATGGCTCTACAAAGCCAATATGTTTCTAAAACTCGATGTGTCGAATACATGCTTTCCCTAAGCATTTACAATTCGATTCAACTAAAAATGATTTTGCGTCATTGGTGGTACTTGTTGACAGGCTTACACTGTCCTCTCATACACTCACACTCACTCTGTTCGTTATTAACACTGTGATTTGAAAGCATTTTAAAAGCCATTTATTTTTATCAAAAGAGTAACCATGGAGTTTCTTGCCGGCTCTTCTCCATAGGAAACGATCAATTGGAACCGTGCACCTAGCTTCTGACGTTTCATAAGTGCCCATGTAGGTTTATGTGAAATAAAATATTTTGATTCATATTGTGATTATTTAGCAAAACAACGCCTGGTTTAGTCATTTTGGAGCAAAGTCAGTTAGATATAACAACAACAAATTTAAGTAAAAACGGATATATTTCAAGTTTCAGTTGTCTGATCGAGGTCATTGACGTTCCTATTCTTAGTTGAATCGCATTGTAACTCTTCTATTTTGCTCAATCTTCTTTCTTGTGTACCTATTTTAGAGGGTAAGCTACTGTCAGGACACGATGTCAGCGAAGGAGGTTTCGTAACCACAGCCCTAGAGATGGGTATTGGTGGTATCCGCGGTATGAATATCGATATCGATGTAGAACCTAATGTATCAGAAATTCAAGCACTTTTCAATGAGGAACTTGGAATCATTCTCGAAGTATCACGCAGTAATGTACCGTATGTACTCAACGAGTTCAATAAGAATGGAGTTAATGCCAAACAAATTGGCACTACAGGGAAATATGGAATGAATTCTGAGGTATGCACTTTTATTTGTCGAAAATGTAGATAAGTACGAAAATATAGATTCGTTATTAACAAACTATGTATACTTAAAAAGCATGAATACTATGGATACTATTTTATTTAGATTTATTATAATTTATGTTTTCAGGTTATTATAAAGGTCAATGGTAAAAAAGTTCTCGACACAAAGTTGATTGATGTGTTCAGGATGTGGGAAGAAACAAGTTATCAACTAGAATGTTTACAAGCAAATAAAAACTGCGTTCGTCAGGAATGGCGAGGTAGTATATTATAGCAGAATTTTAACAACATACAAAGCCAAATTAATTTATCTGACGAAACTTCACACACCTGACGGGTATTATTTCTCGTTAGTCGTGCATCTCGCGGCCGTTGACCTCTAGCACGGGTTTTGTCGAAGAAAGAATAGACAAAATGACACAAACACTCACAATCTGTAATTTTGTTTATTCTTCCGTCGACATAACCCGTTTCTATTGTGTTCATCATAGAGGAAAGTAATATAGTGTTCATGCTAAGCGTGGTATAGACAAAAAATTATGAGTTTAAAAATCACATACGTTTTTGTCATGATTTTTTAATATGAATATCGATACCCGTCGGCCGTCATATCTGTGAAGTTTCGCGAGTTAATTTTATTTGACCCTTTGAATGTGTAATGTAAACTAACGAATGAAATTTCTTTGTAGGACTTGAGAAGCGCAAGGGAGTGACATACAATGTTACCTTCGACCCTTCAGCGGCTGTTGTGAAGACAAAACCGATAAGAGTAGCTGTACTTCGTGAAGAAGGTAGGAAAATTATTATTATTATCACAGAATCACAAAGTAATTCGAGAATGGAGCGAGAGCTGCAAACTAGTTTACGAAAGAGACGTCAACATTAAGTGGAGTGCCGCCAAAGGCTTTTTGTGTGAAAAAACGTGAAACCGTTTTACGCACTACGCCTGTTCCAAATTTCCAATTAAACTGGTCTGGTACTTTTCACAAAACGTGTACAGTACCAGATCCATATTTTATTACACTTGGTTTTATATAATATTATTATATTTGGATTTGGAGGCCCTGTAATTAAAATATATATTTTGTTCTAGGCACAAACGGCGACAGGGAGATGATTGCGTCTCTAATAATGGGGAACTTCGATGTTTTCGATGTAACGATGAGTGATCTACAAAACAAGAAGATCACTTTGGATGCTTTCCAAGGCTTGGTGTTCCCTGGTGGTTTTAGTTATGCTGGTAAAAACAAGTATTTTCTTTTTTAATACATTTAAAATAAAACAATAACTTGATAACTATTTTCATATCTTTTTTTATCTTACAGATACGTTAGGTTCAGCAAAGGGATGGGCGGCAGGCATTCTATTCTCCGATGCACTAAGCTCTCAATTCGCCCACTTCAAGAATAGAAAAGATACATTTTCTTTGGGAGTATGCAATGGATGTCAACTGATGGCCCTCCTTGGTTGGATAGACCCAGAAACCACAGCAAAAAGTGCTAACAAGACTCAAGTATTCCTGGACCGCAACGCTTCAGAAAGGTACCGAAATCTCATTACATTACATATAACACTATACTTACACATAATTGTTAAATTTGAACGCGATATGCCAGTGTAAAATAGGCTCACGACCACGCTCATGACGATAACAACACTATAAATCAATAACTGATAGACTTCTTGACAGTTCAAAAGTGCTTAATTCATGGTCTAAGGGCTGATTTATCCAAAGTCAGATCTTTTATCCGTGGAATAAAACTGACGTGGCGCCGGCGTGTCGCATGCCGCCCGAGTTCGTTAGTTCTGGCCCCAATGAGCGCATTTAGACTGCAGTGTGCCAGTACCCTAATTGCGTAATACACGATCAATCGGAATTTGAATCGCTTTGAAACAAATTTCTAAACCATTGCTTCATAAGTTCGAAGATAAATCTGCACAACAACGTAAATAACGCAATGAATGTTGTTGACCTGTCAAAATGAAACAAATGTGTCGTAATCGTTTACGAGAGTGTGTTGCGTAATTAGATAGCTGAACAATATGAAATTAGTTTCATGACTTTTTAACTCGTGAAACACAAAAAAAGTATCATTGGATATTTTGGACAGTCATCAGTATTTTTTTTTGCATTGAACGCCTGGCGATAACATAAACGTGGACGATTTAACAGGTTATGACATTATAATAATTATTATGTAACAAAAATGGTCAAGATAAAGCCGTGGTCGCATGTCATTATAATTTTGTAGGTGTCCAGGCATGCGACCACGGCATTACTTTGACCATTTTTGTACCTATGTCTTGATTTCTGTCTGAAATGTTTTTTTGTTTCATAATTTTTAGTGTGATTTTTCAGTAGTCGGGTTTTAGTTTTTGAACTTATTTTTTATTTAGATTATTTTGGGGTTATGCTTTCGTGATAGTGTTTACAGAGCCGCTTATTTTTTTATTTGTTTAGGATTTATTAAATGTTTTTTTTTTGTGTAGGTTTTAAATTTACAGCCGCGCCGTACGTAACAGTCTCACTTATGCTTGTCTTTAACAATAAACATATTTATCTAAATGATATAGTATAACAATTTAAACATATTTATTTATATGATATGTACATATTTGTAATGTGCTCGTCAAGCCATTTGATACCCAACACGGCATATTTTTTTTTATAGTTCATTACTGTATGTCCATAAAAGGGCGCAATATTGATTTAATGTGACGTCACATAGCCCACAGAGCATGTAATTTCATGAGGCGGAACCATGGCGGAACTTAGAACATTGAGAATTCATGAACTTCTTTAGCCAACCACATAGAAAAACATAGCAACCAACATAAAAATTGACAATCATGTCCTTGAAGGGAAGAACTGTCATAAATAGAGATGCGAAACGTATAGAAATCAGTAAAATTATCGATAACGATTAAATGCATTATATGCAGATAATAGTGAGGTTCCAAAACTAATTTATACTGTAAAATCTAGTGATGGATTAATTAGCATTCGCATTCATAGTTAGCATGAAATGTAGTTGCTAAATTCTGTGAAGTGCGAAGTGAATTTATCGCTTCGTACTTTTTATACTATCATACGTTAGGGCGTCGACGCACGCAGCGGTAGCATGCGCTCTCCGTCGCACCCACGGGAAGTCGGGAATACTAAATCCATCGGTTTCGAATCGTTCGCTAGTGAAATTTATTAGCAGGTGCTGCGAACTTGCTAAGAATGGGTTAAGCAATTGTTATCTTATTATCTTTGATGTGCGCGTACTTAGGGTTGTATATTGAATGAATGCTTGTGATTGTTTAATTTATTTAAATTATTAGCATTAGCAGGGTGGTGCGAAGAATGATGTTTAGCAATTATTACCTTATTGTCTTTAATTTGCTCGTACTTAGGGTCGTGTATTGATTGAATGAATACGTTATTGTGTTTTGTAATATTAACAAAATTCACATACTTCATTATTATTATCAATTATCGTCATATTAACAAATATAATTATCATGCTAAGACTCAAGAACTCACATGCTAATGAAATTTATGCGAAATCGCATTAATTGACATTACTAGTAAAATCGGTAAAATAAAACAGAATAGGTGATTTCAGTATTTATTCATTTATATAAATGATCAAGCAACATCGGTATTAGACCAAAATGGCTTCGTCTTTTTATTTTTTAGCACCAACGACGTCCCAATTTCTTCTTCTTGTTAGTGTTTTTTTTTTCTTTCGTCTTAGTGATGCCAGGATGCATTTAGTTTTTTGCAACTGTTCCATCAACTGATTTTCCCTTGGTGTTCAATCTGTAAAGATAATTAAATAAAATCAAAATTTTCGGTGAGACTTATATAAACATTTCTCTGCATATAAAACGCTGGGATCTTTGAAATTAGCAATAGAGCACAAATTAACTCAATACATTTTGAAAATTTCTTTCTGTCTCTCTGTTTGTAACATTATCACATGATAAAAGCTTGATGGATTATAATGAAACTACTTCACTTGACTTGTGTAGACAATTTCCCTTTTTGTTGAAATCCTTTTTTCCAAAGTGGTTAGCACATACATTTCGCTGCTCATGCAGTTTTTCTATTGGTAGATGCACTAGTTCTTAATTACGAACTGCTTTTAGCCATTATCGACAGCTGGAAGATACAAAATATAAAAGGTTACTTTTATCTGACTAAGTTTGACTGTATTTATTTAGTGTGCTTTAAAGTGAAGAAATCACCCAATTCAGCGTAACTAATTTGAATAGATTATTATACTTAGTATATGAAACAAGATTTATTTCCTATTCCCAGTATTTACATAATGGTGGGTGTCACATGTAGATAATAATATAATCTTCTCTCTGACCTATATATTCAACCTAGTTAGACTAAATTAGATTACAATTTAAATTAGACAAATATTACTGTAAGCACTTCTTCGAGTTTCAATTAATCTTCATTGATGGCTCGGGAGTCGTATTACAGAATTTGAATGATGCTATCAATTTCCTGATTGTAAATTAATAGCATATAGTGTTAGGTGAGCACAAGATCACCGATATTTATTGCTAAAGTGATCTTGTGCAGTGCAGTGTAGTTTCCACTGAATCCATACCGGTGAGTACAGACTCACCGATATGGATTCAGTGGACACTTGAAAAAAAACAACTTATTTACAGTATGCCAGGCCACCTTAATACCGCAAACTTCACTGTCAATTATTCTATTATGTTTTAATCCTAAATCTTACAGAAAAAGGAAAAACAAACAGAAAAATTACAACACAAACAATAATACTCGCGCGAAGGCATACATGTTTGTGAACACTTCGTAATGTAATGTTGGTCATCATGTGTCATTCTGACGTGTGTTTCTGAATATTGGTCAAAGAAGGTCACAAATCCCAAACAAAAAAAATTTGTTCGGAGTTTCACAGCATTGACATAGCCTATAAACCAGCGGACGATCAAGACGCTTCCAACGATACATCATTCGTCAAATTATGATCAATAGTTTAGAAGTTAAGAGGTAACCGACATACATACCGGTCAAAATCATAACCCAGCTTTTTGATGCGCTTTAGTCGGGTAAAAAATTGGTAGAATTCACCCTAACTGAAATGAATACACTAGTTTTGATCCTTTAACGCATGTTATAAAATTCATCTACTCTCTAGATTCGAATGTCGCTGGAGCGCAGTGAAGATAACCGAAGATCAATCGGACGTATGGTTCCGTGGCATGGGTGGCAGTGTGCTCGGCGTGTGGGTCGCGCACGGAGAGGGTCGGTTCACGGTGTCCGAGCCGCGTCTGATTGAAAAACTGCAGAACAACGGTCAAGTTGCCATGCAATATGTAGACGATGACGGCGTGCCTACCGAGGTCTACCCTATGAATCCAAATGGAAGCCCAGGTAGTTAAAAATAAAGCCTAATAAATTAACTTATATAAAAAAATCGAAGTGTAGGTTTCACAGCCGCATTCCCAAGTTGCATCATACATAGGTGCGAAATGTTGTTGCCCCAATTTGTGATGTTTCAAAACTTTCAATTTCGTGATTCACGTTAATTTGGAATTAAAAGCCACCTATCATTTCTAAAAATATGGGAGCTTTTTAAATATGAAAAAAAAAAAAATGGCTTGGGTTCTATTGTTTCTGCCTTACTTTATGGGAAAATTGTTGAGTTTAGTAATTATTGACTTGTTTTTTAAACGTGAAGAAAATCAATGACATGTTGTCAACAGTGGGTATCGCCGGGGTGCGGTCCCGCGACGGGCGGCACGTGGCCATGATGCCGCACCCGGAGCGCTGCGTGCTCCGCTGGCAGAGCGCGGCGCCCGCGGGGCCCCGGGGGGCCGCGGGCCGCGCCAGCCAAGCGGGGCCCTGGATGAGACTCTTCCAGAACGCATACTCGTGGGCTTCACAACAATAGATTGTTGCAAGACAATAACGGGTGTAAAAAGACGCTTAACGAAGCCAACATTAACTTATACTCCCCGTCATTGTGTTTTTTTTGTACTGGACCTTACCTGGGAATCTTCTAGTAAAAGACATATTGAAAAAGTCTTTTCCCCAGCAATGATTTGTAACTTAGTTTGATGTTCAGAATGCGATATGAGATATGATATAATAATATAACGGCTATGTGATGGGTCTTTTTACACCATGTACAGAATCCTTCCTTGAGGAAATAGTGTTGTCTAGCATTCTGCTTTGACTACATGTGGATATACAAAGTAAGTTTTTTACTCCAACCGATTTTCAAGGATTATTTATGTTGTTAAAATAAGAGTATTTTTTAGAGATGAATGTTATAATTAGAAATGGCATTCCTATTTTTCTCGAATATTGTTAAGTTTGGTGAGCAGAGCTCATAATAATTATGTAAGTTTCAATAGGCCTTAGCCACCTCCAGTTTAAACATTTATGCTGTATGCAGTAACGGTATAAGGTCCTGTAAAGAAATAATTATAATGTCTTCTAATAAACATTGTCTTCCAATTTACATTCCATGTTATTAATGCATTGTGCCCTTGTTAAACGAATTAATTTTTTTATACTTCTAAAATAAATATATAAAAAAAATGAAATAGGTATATTTTTGTACCATAAAATTTTAAAACATTGTTGGTAGTTACTTATTTTTTTTATAAAGTACAAACAAAAATATATTTTTATACAATGATGTGTACCTATAAAATCACTACATGTAAGTAGCGTTTCGGAATATTAAATTGTTTTAAGAAACACTTTTCTTATTTTGTTAAGTTTCCCTTGTAGCTAAATAATGCTGTAAGACTCCCATGCGACTTCGCGACGACGCACGGTGGATCGAAAATGGGCTGTAGAAGACATAGGATCTCGATTTCTTAAATGTTATTTTTTTTGCTGGAAATGACTTCTGCTGATCATTACTGTTCTATAAAATGTCATATGAAGTAAATGTGTGCACAAATGGAAGAGTTATAATTTTTATAAGAAAAAAATGTATGGAGCTAGTATGAAAAATCGAATTATCTCCTAAACGGCATGTTTAACCGTACCATCCTTGGAGGTGGTCATAGTGCTAATTATTTATAATTTTTTGGTTGCGGATTTGACGAAAAATTTCATGCCGTTTTTTTTTAAAAAATCGTCAAAATATTTTTATTTGTTTTTTCATATAAAACTATTCATTTTAGTGTTTATGTTGAAGAACACGGACTTTTAACTACACGTAACATAAAATAGCATCACTCCTATATTTCCGAAGGAGTTGGCAGAGGTTTATAGTACACCCACACGTAGACAACTATGTTTGAGCTAGATATTTATCAACACATCATGAGTTTTAAAACCTTTCATACAACCAAATTACCAATTGTTTACTCTTCTAATGAGTCCGAAAAGAAGTGATTAAGTAACTACACTGATTAGGTCTTCTAATGAGTCTTTATAGGTGATTTAATGATTTTCAATATCTCACGACAATGCCAACTATGGATTACATTCAACTTTTCTTGATAAGTAAGCTAATTTGTTAATTAGCAGTGCTATGAGTTCTAAGAATAGTTAGTGACAATTATAAATTTTCATTAGCTAATGAGAAGATAACGAATGAGGGTAGTTACCTAATTATTGGCGTTTTGCAATAAAAGGGCTAAAGTTTTGTTTTATAATTTAGTTTGTTCACAACTGTGTAACTGCTTACACTAAATCTGCGACTATAAAATCTTAGAATGGAAAGTTTAATCACGAATTTAGACTTGTTTGTTCTTCTACGAAGTGAGAGTACTTCATTTGATCATGAAGTATTGTTCAGTGCAGTTGTATCCCGCATAGGCGATTGCCTGTCTGACGAAGATCGTGTTGTTCTCAAAGAATTTTGTCGGAGATTTACGCGAGCCGCTTTACAAAGGTGGCAGAAATCCAACCGATTCCTTGATAATTTCAGGAGAAAGTACGAGAATTGGTTGGGAGCAAATATTGATTGGCCGAGTTTTGTGCAAACTTTAGTTAATCAAGAACCAAGTGTTGATGAGATACCAAGAGCGCCCTCAGTCTCTCCAGAACCGTTGACATCAACGTCCATTGGAACAATGACGAAAAGATCCCGTAAACCATTCGAAGATCTGGGAAGTAAACAAAAAAAGAGAAGATCTGATGAACACACAGGCGAAGATTCCAGTGAATTGGCATATGCAGCTGCAGCACGTTTAAAAGAAGAAGGGCATGGAGATATCGCCTCTGTCATCGAATACATGATGAAAAATCCTGAAGCAGCCGCTAAATTAAATGAAACGCTTAAGAAACCAGCGAAAACAATCATATTTACGTCAGAAAAGGCGCTTGGATTGCTTCTTTCGCTAAAACTCTCAAAGTGGCAATATATTACGTTGCGAGAGGCTGCCATTCGGGAAGGTGCTAAGGATATTTATCCATCTTACTATAAAGTGCAACAAACTAAGCTTGATTGCTACCCTCCGAAGCAATCAGTGACAGTTACTGATTCATCGGCTAGGATTACACTTCAAGCTTTACTTGATATCACAGTTACAAGAATCCTTCAAAGCCTTTCTAAGGAAGAGCATAACAAGCAGTTGAAGCTGATATCCAAGTGGGGATTTGATGGTGCTTCTAACCAAAGCCGATACAAGCAGAAAATGGAGGGTGAGGAAGATGACTCGAGCATTTTTATGACCTCCTTGGTGCCACTTAAACTGACAGATGGAGACAACATCTTATGGACGAACCCAAAACCATGCTCAGTTTTGTATTGTCGTCCAGTTCAGTTTACTTTTGTAAAGGAGAGTGAAGCAGTTGTCCTTGAGCTGAAAAAACAAATGGATGAAGAAATTGAGGCCCTTATCCCCACAGAGTGCAATAATAATAATAGGGTGACTCATGAACTAATGATGACGATGATCGACGCTAAAGTTTGCACTTACCTTTCTGAAGCTAGATCAAATGCATCGTGCTACCTGTGCTTAGCAAAGCCTACAGAAATGAACCGCTTAGATGCTGTAACATCAAAAATTGTGTGTTCTGACCTTTATGAATTAGGCTTGTCATCCCTACACGCCCGTATAAATTGTATGGAATGTCTGTTACACATTGCATACAGGCTCGACTTCAAACGGTGGGCAGCGAGAAGTGATGAGCACAAAGAAATGCTACAGACAAGGAAGAAAATAATTCAAAATAAATTCAAAGATGAACTCAATCTGTTGATTGATATAGTAAAACAAGGCTCGGGAACCACCAATGACGGGAATACTGCAAGAAAATTCTTTGAGTTTCCTAATAAAACCGCAGCTATAACCGGTTTGGATGAAGACCTCATCAAAAGATTTGCTGTAATTTTACAAGCAATTACATCTGGAGAGCAGGTCGATATAATAAAATTTAGAGATTATGCCCGCAAAACAGCAGAAAAGTACGTATTATTATACGACTGGTACTACATGTCGTCAACCGTTCATAAATTATTAATCCATGGGGCTGACATAATCGAGAAAAATAATATTGTGCCGATTGGGACTCTCTCGGAAGAAGCCTCAGAGTCTCGAAACAAAGATTTTAGGAGGTTTCGAGAACATCATTCGCGGAAAAGAAGCAGGCAGGATTCCAATCAAGACATTTTAAATATGCTTGTTGTTTCTTCGGATCCTTTGCTAAGTGCACAAAGGCCTAAGTTAGATGCCAAGAAAAAGCAGAGCTTTTTTGCTGAAACTCTCGACTTAATTCAATTTCAGGAAACTGAGTTCGAGTTTTTGGACATATCCAATCTGGATGCTGACTCAGAATTGGAGTCTGACAACGAGAGTGATAAGGAAAATTTGTAAAAAAATTATACATTTGTAAATTTGTATTTGAGTCTGTTTGGGTTTTTTTTTGTAATATTTAATGATATTTTGTCTTTTTTTTTATTTTTTTACTTTATTTTACAAATGCTTAGTATTAATTCCTTCAATTAAATTATTTTGTGTATAATATAACTTTATATGTTACTTAAATAAGAGTTTGGTAATCTTTTTTTATTTAAATTAATAAAAATGTGTCAAAAAACAGCAATTTTTTTATTTAATTTTTCTTGTTTTGTGTGTTCTTAATATTTGGGTTAATAACATATCGAACTTTTTAACTTGGACACTAAAAGGGATCGTTTTACATGTAAAAATAAATAAAAATATTTTGACGATTTTTTTTAAAAAAACGGCATTAAATTTTTCGTCAAATCCGCAACCAAAAAATTATAAATAATTAGCACTATGACCACCTCCAAGGATGGTACGGTTAAACATGCCGTTTAGGAGATAATTCGATTTTTCATACTAGCTCCATACATTTTTTTCTTATAAAAATTATAACTCTTCCATTTGTGCACACATTTACTTCATATGACATTTTATAGAACAGTAATGATCAGCAGAAGTCATTTCCAGCAAAAAAAATAACATTTAAGAAATCGAGATCCTATGTCTTCTACAGCCCATTTTCGATCCACCGTGCGACGCCGACGACGCTTTGCGATATTATTATCGTTCTCTGGTACATGTTCTATAAAGCTGTACTATTCTTCCGTGTCCAATGCTATTTATCTACACCGTTCAAGAAATGCAGAGGATCTTGTGGCACGACTGGAGCCAATATCCAAAGCTCTAGACAAGGTTCACAGCGATAAGTGTACTATTTCAGATAGTGCTCTTATCTGGAAAGAATTAATAGATCAAAGAAGAACTAAACATGATGCAAATGAGGGTTGTCATGAATCGTTACCGCCAAGCCATGACACCGGCTCATTATCTTACCTACATGGTTAATCCAAAACTGCCGCAAGAAAAGTTGTTGACCGATGAAAGTGATGCAGCCAAATTAGTCTTCCTTTTGAAAAAACTAAACTCCTAATTAACTACTCTAACTATTTTCCTTCCTTGTTCATTATAATGACTGTGTTTTTTAAAAAGTGATTTGAGTTTATGATGTAATTTAAAAAAAAAAAAATAAATTATGTTGTGTTTTTATTAATTAATAACTGACTTCCAAATTTAAAAAAAGAACAGAATGTAAAAAAAGAAACAAAAAAATCCGATTTAAATCAAATAAATCCGATTTATTTGATTTCTTTTTAAAAATCATGATTTTTATCAACCCTGTTTCTTGATAAAAAAACATCATGAGATACAACCTTGACCTTGACCTAATTTGACGAAAACGCTGGACGCAGTGGACGCCATATTGCTCTGTGGTCATGACTTCAGTTCAGTATGTAAACAAATTTATAGATTAAAGGTACGCCGATAGTTGACAGTTAACACTCCTAAGTTTACATAGCCGTACGACGTAATAACATGGCGACTACTATCTAATGGTGTTATGAAACAGATTTAAAAAGCTGAAACCTTTGAATTGAATTTTAAAATTTTGTTTGCTATTTTATGAACTAAAACTAACGTTTTCCGACTGCTTTTTGCCTAAGCTATCTCAATAATATATTTTTAGATTTTTTCTAGAGTAAAACACCCTATTGTCAGACAATAGTTATTTATTATATAAACTTGAGTATAATAAATAATACAATAGTCTGAAATCAAAATTTAGTTTTCTCAATAGTAGTAATTTACGTATTGACTAATTATCGTAACCATCCAACCAGGTTACGATAAAAGACAATTAGATACCTCTACTGCCTCTACATCAATGTCAAACTCTTCTTCTGATTAAAATTCTTAATTTTCGTCGCCTTGTAAAATTCGTAATAATTATTCATAAAACATGAATTTATCGACACACGAATGTAAAACTACATGCATAAGCACAACACTAATGGAAAATTCCAGAAGTCTAGAGTACTAACAAAGTAAGTTTCGGAACATCTAGGCTAGGGATGGGAACCATCAAGTAAGTCGCTGACATTTCACAAGTAAATTTGCTTAATTTTAAAAGAATTAAATGAAATACTCACAAATATTTGGGAAAAAATGTTTTAATAACAATTGCTGTATGTTAGGTTGTATGTTTGGAATGTATGTTAGTTAATATAAAGAGAAATATCTTGATTTATGCTTATTTTTGTATCGGTAAATCTTGGCATATGTCCCGTCCCTAATGTTGAATTTTTCCGTCATGGGCGTTGTACAGACGCCAGCAGGTCAACCTACCCGAAACTGTCAAATTTTCCCAATCAATTTTGAACCTTAACCCTTTAGTGATAAAGTTGAAAATCAATTAAAGAAATTTCACAGATTGTAGTAGGGTGATGTGCTGGCGTCTGTACATACATCAATACAATTTTCTAAAAATAATATTAGTCATTCGTTGAACTTTGGACATTATATTAAGCACTTCTAATTAAGATACTAAAGTGCATTTAATTGTAAATGATTTCTTAATTAACTATTTACCACCTTTTTTATAGAATACAGCGCAATTAAATAAAAAAGCACATTAAACGAGTTGTGGTTTTTTAGTCGGAAATATACGACCCTGGCGAAATGGACCCGAAAATATTTGTCGGATTAATCCGACGTAAGCGGTTAAAAGGTAAGGGCCTATTTGAAATAAGTAAATGATTTGACTTTAAATTTGTGCGTATCTAAGTTTAATTGATAAGTACGAGTAAATTATTTTCATTCAAACCAATCATTCATATTTAGGTAAAGCTAAGAAAATGCGACATTGTGAAAAATAAGTTTAAAGTGATTTATATTGTCATCTACCTGTTTTTCTCCTTCTGAATATTATACTAATAAATCCTATAAACTTGTCTATCTGAGATTAAACTACATTAAAATACCTATACTGGTGACCCCGCGTAGAACACTAATAAAATGAGTGATAGTGAATCACACCACGTAGCGTCGTCACAACACTCGCAACCGACGAAACACGTTACGCAAATATCGCGCCATGCAAAGCGCGATTCCACTGTGCACGATATTTTTACCATGCGTGTCATCATTTTGGCCAGAAGAGCCGGACATCTGGTTCGCGAAAATAGAAGCGCAGTTCGAGAATGCAGGGGTGACGAATGACGTTACAAAATTTAATTACGTGGTCGGCCACCTCGGTCACATATTTTCAAAGGAGGTGAAGGACGTCATCATGCCCCCTTCTGCCACCAACCGGTACGAAAAGCTGAAGACCAAATTGGTGAAGCGGCTGTTGATGCATGAGGACCTGGGAAATCGGAAGCCCTCGCAGTTTCTACGTCATCTGCAGGGGTTAGCTGGACCAAACGTGCCCGAGGACTTTGTGCGCACTATTTGTAGTAGCCAGCAGTATCCAACCGCTCCTGGCATCGCAACCACATATCACATTGGAGGAATTGGCCGAGTTGGCAGACCGCGTCCAGCGCGCACCACCAAGCCACGTTGCTTCATCTACAGCAGCAGGACCCACCGTGTCTCATATTTTAGTTTCTAGTCGATACTGGAAGCGACCTCTGCGTCAACCCTCAGCGATTGCCGTGCACCTACGAACTACTAACTCGTGGCCGCGAATGAGACGCCCATTCCGACGTATGGTTTCCTCGATTTAAACTTAAATATAGGACTTCGTAGACTTTAAGTGGCGTTTTGTGGTAGCTGAAGTTTCTAAACCGATTATCGGAGTGGACTTTGTTTTTTTACTCATAGATAGTAGCACCAATTCAAAATTCATTTATTCAAACTAGGCTGAGAATCGGCACTTTTCTAACGTCATAGTTACATAAGACAGTCCTCCAAAATGCCCTTCACCACTTCCTAGCAGTGTTTCTTTCAGGTATTACTCCTGGGGGACTTTGCCTCCCCGGAGTAGCCTTACTCGCCCCCCCGGGGCGTTTGTAACTTAATTAATAGCAACAGGGAAGCGCTCGCTCACTTTCAAAATTATAGCTATGTCATATCTAACTAACGATACGAGAAGTTCTCCGTTTAAGCGGATGAAAGTACTTCTTTAAGAAACGAAATGGAGCTAAGTATGCTGTTCAATGGAAGATAAAGTCCCTGTGGAAAAGTTCTTGGCAATTGTCAAAATCCCCGATGGAAAGGCAGAAACTATTGCAAATGCTACTGACAAGGAAATGCTCTTAATTTAGATTACAACGATATTATTGCTTTTGGATTTGATGGTGCTTCGAATATGGCTTGAAACGTTGGTGGTGTGAGAAGAAAGCTATAAGAAAAGGCAAATAAAGAAGTTCTTTACGTACACTTTATAGCACATATTTTATTGGCTCTGGCAGCAGCTTCCTGCAAAAATAAAAAGCTTAAAGAGGTTTTTGCAAGTCCCCTAAAAAGGAAAATATTCTACATGAAATTCAAGCAGTGATTAACGATACCATTCTTAACATTCCAGAATGTACCTACTCGTAAGATGGAATGAAGATTAACACACTACAGGATAGTAAATGCTGTTTTTAGGACCGTTATGTCAATTATAATGGCTTGTAAACATATTCACAAAGAAGGGGCAGATCTTGCATCACTGGCATGGGGCATCTTACTGGAAACACTGCTTCCTAGTGCTTTAGCTTGGAAGAAGAAGTGGTGCAACAAACTCCCCAGCAGCACAGCTCTGCTCTGTTAGAAAGTGCCTTAGTCTTAATAAAATAATACCCTAAAAGCTTTCAGACGGCTTATGTTTCCTCACTGTTGAGAGTGGGGACCAGACTCCATACAAAGTTGCCCGTGGTCTTTTGGCACACATACAGTTTATAATAATCTGGATTAACACATAGGGTACTTTTAATCCCAGTAATCGTTGCCTTGGGACATTTTCCGACATCCACGCGAGCGAAGCTGCGGGCAAAAGCTAGTAAAATATATTTTTGTACTTACTATAAAATTAAAACAAATGACATTTTATATTACTAATTAGTTTATTTTCTAAGAAGTACAAACAAAATCTAACATTGGTATCGATTCTAGACTAACTAAACTATCACTAAAATTCCTTTCTTTTGGCTTTAGGAATCTTAAAGCTATTCTGTAGTAAAAAGTCTCTAAATTTAAAAATTATTTTGACAACTAAATGGAATTTTGAAAAAAATATTTTGACAATTGCGACTCCACGTTGTACATACTTGTTTGCCCTACCCCGTAATTTTTTTTAGAGCCGGAGGCGCGCAGTTGGGGCAGCCTCGACGTGTTTTGTAAGGAATTTTTCACTTTTTGTATGGAAAAAAAAAAATACCTACGTGTTGAGCAGGGTGTTAAGGGTAATACAAAGGGCGTCGAAATTTTCATTATTTATGCGATAGATTTTTTCGAGTTATATGCAAAAGAAAAGAAAAAAATTCAGTACAGTACTGTTTTTGCACCCGAAAACGAGATGTTCGTGTGAATTTTAGTTCCTAACAACTAATAATATTCCACACCATTTTCAGTGGCGATTAAAAATAGTCAGAATTAGTTAGACAATTAAAATTTTAGGTGAAAAACGTCAAATTCAGAAGAGCAAAATTGTCATTTTCACTAAATAAAAATCTCAGTACAATCTTAGTGATGTGACTCAGGTTGGCTGGACAAATCTTCAAAATAGCTTGCATTTAACTAGGTCAATAGGTCACTTTATGTGACGGCTAAACACCCTTATTTCAGAATTTGTGACGCTACAGAATCTTAGATAATCGATCGAAAACGTGTCCAGCCATCTTGAAAAACCACTTTTCGCTGGTCTCTCAATCTCGGTAACGGAAGTGATTTTGACGACTTTTTGCATATCAACGGACGTCACATAAATTTGTGACGGGCACCGAGCTAAAAGTTTTGTGATAAGTACAGTGGTTTAGTAGAAAAATGCAAAAATCCGTGTCCAGCCATCTTGAATTTACGTATAAAACTTATGGCTGGCACTTCCGAATCTCAATAACGGGGGCGTTTTCGAATATGGTTCCTTTACTAATACTTGGTGACGCAATGTGTGACAGTAATAACGTTTGATTTATGGCGTCACATGTAAGGGTTTACGAGAAATCAATAAAAACTTAATGTCCAGCCAACCTGAGTTCAAGATGGCTGGACACATGTATCTCCACTGCCTGATGATCTACGACCTTCGAAATGTGTTCAAAATGTTGTGACGGGGACGATAATGATAACCTGAAATTGTGACGGAGAAACTTTGCGTAGTTTCAAAGATATTGATCATTTAAATTTCCCCATACAAACACTGCAGTAGGGTAACCAATATTGTAGGTTTTATGTAGGACAAGTATATTTTAAGGTGTTTTCTTTAATGGACGAAAATCCGTGTATTGGTGATACTAATACGAACAACTGTAGATATTTAAATCAATAGAAGACAAAAATGTAGAAGTGAGGAAGGGGGGGGGGGGTAATTTTTATAACCATAAGAATCATCATACATATCTATAAGTTATTTGTTTCCGCGGACGAAAAAAATAACTGCAAAAAACTCAAGAAAAATTGAATTTCGCGGGCTACCACGAAAACGTCGAAGGACAAGACAAACCATACTGTCATGATAGCTGATGTTGGTGTCGCCATCTATTGCTTAAAGTTGGTACTACTAGGACAACTGGTCGAATCTCTTATTTAGGTTGTCTTACCGCAGATTAATTAATAGTTACTAGTACTCTGATTAGTGATAACACTTCGAAAAGTAAGTACATACACTGCCGGCTGTCGAGTTTAGTTCTCATTTTCAGTTACATAAGATAATGAACTAAACGCGAAATAAAAGTGGGCTCTCTCTTGCAGCGCTGGTGGTCAAATATTATTTTGAATTAACACATACTTACTCTTTTCACTGCAGGAAAACCTTTTATTCCCACGGGGAAATCAAATACAAAGCAGGCGTGGATGCTACCGGCCAATTAATCGATTAAAAAGAAATCCTTTATTTATGTAAAATTATGGTCACCTCACAATATTAATGGATGTTTGTATGGAAAAATTTAAATGGTCAATATCTTTGAAACTACGCAAAGTTTCTCCGTCACAATTTCAGGTTATCATTATCGTCCGCGTCACAAAATTTTGAACACATTGCGAAGGCCGTAGATCATCAGGCAGTGGAGATACATGTGTCCAGCCATCTTGAACTCAGGTTGGCTGGACATTAAGTTTTTATTGATTTCTCGTAAACCCTTACATGTGACGCCATAAATCAAACGTTATTACTGTCACACATTGCGTCACCAAGTATTAGTAAAGGAACCATATTCGAAAACGCCCCCGTTATTGAGATTCGGAAGTGCCAGCCATAAGTTTTATACGTAAATTCAAGATGGCTGGACACAGATTTTTGCATTTTTCTACTAAACCACTGTACTTATCACAAAACTTTTAGCTCGGTGCCCGTCACAAATTTATGTGACGCCCGTTGATATGCAAAAAGTCGTCAAAATCACTTCCGTTACCGAGATTGAGAGACCAGCGAAAAGTGATTTTTCAAGATGGCTGGACACGTTTTCGATCGATTATCTAAGATTCTGTAGCGTCACAAATTCTGAAATAAGGGTGTTTAGCCGTCACATAAAGTGACCTATTGACCTAGTTAAATGCAAGCTATTTTGAAGATTTGTCCAGCCAACCTGAGTCACATTCTTAGTGCTGTCAAACTAAAATATAGTTAAGTTGTGCCACTTTAGTCTATTTCAGAATGGGAAATCATCGTTTGACAGGAGTAAACTAAATTTTGGTGATTTTTAGTCTAGTTTAGACGCATTTGTGACATGGTGACAAGAGAATCGGCACCAATGATTTCTAGGACTGATTATAGATAGTGTAATCCTATATTGGCCACATTACATCTACAAAGCGAAGATTTGGGTTGTCGCGACACATCTGTAATTCTGTACCCTAATTACGTAATACACGATCAATCGGAATTTTAATCGTTTTAAAACAAATTCCTTTATCATTGCCTCCTATGTTGGAAAAAAAATCTGCTCGAAAACGTAAATAACGCAATGAATGTTGTTTAACTGTCAAAATGAAACAAATTTTTCGTAATCGTTTACGAAAATGTGTTGCGTAATTAGATAGCTGGAGCTGGACTAGCAATTCTACACATCGCGAATCATTCTGGCGAACTCGAATGCTGGGGCTACATTGGTGCCGATTCTCTTGTACACCGGACTAAACTAACTAAACTATCACTAAAATTCCTTACTTTTGGCTATGAGAATCTTAACGCTATTCTGTAGTAAAAAGTCTCTAAATTTAAATAATATTTTGACACAACTAAATCGAATTTGACAATTGCGACTCCACATGGTACATACTCGTACTTGTTTGCCGCCCGTTATTTTTTTAGAGCCGGACGCGCGCGGTTGGGCAGCCTCGACGTGTTTTATATGGAATTTTTCACTTTTTGTATGGAAAATAAACAAAAATATTACCAACGTGTTGAGTGTTTGGGGTATAAGGGTTTTATAAAGGGGGTCGAAATTTTCATTATTTTTGCGATAGGACACACCATTTTCGAGATATAAGTAAAAGAAAAGAATAAATTCCAGTACAGTACTGTTTTTGCCCCCGAAGCCGAGATGTTCGTGTGAATTTTAGTTCATGACAACTAATAATAATCCACACCATTTTCAGTGGCGATTAAAAATAGTCAGAATTAGTTGGACAATTAAAATTTTAGGTGAAAAACGTCAAATTCAGAATAGCAAAATTGTCATTTTCACTAAATTAAAATCTCAGTACAATCTTAGTGCTGTCAAACTAAAATATAGTTAAGTTGTGCCACTTTAGTCTATTTCAGAATGGGAAATCATCGTTTGACAGGAGTAAACTAAATTTTAGTGATTTTTAGTCTAGTTTAGACGCGTCTGTGACAAGAGAATCGGCACCATTGTCGCGTTATCGCGAACTAAACTTCGCGCGCTCTCTCTCGCACACCGCTCGACGTCTTACATTTACTAAGATGTGATCTATAGTAAGCCATAAGTGACTTAAATTTTTATTTTTGTTCCTCCACCGTAACAGGCCAACTTAAATTAATTTTTATCCTTGACCATGCGTCGTAATTAAAATGTTTTTTTTAATGATTCGTCTCTTGCGTATTCCATTGCACTGGTTCTGCTTCATAACGATTGGTTCCAAAAAGTTTTCATTGCTCCAGTGCATAATTAGGTATTTACGACAAAATCAAAATATTATAAGTACGCAAAATACGCGTTTTGACGTGAAGTTACCTGTTGCAAGACAAATCACTTGCACAATGTTCGACATCTTGCTGTAAACAAAAAAACAAAGTGTGGCCAAGAGCACGAACTTTGTCTTTGAGCATGTACTATGAAGCCATGTGTGAACCTTCTGAACCTTAAATTAAATACAAAACTTAATAATAATTATAATATATATTTTAAACAAGAAACCAAGTTTAAAAAAATAACTGTCAGATATTCATTGCCATAATATCCTGTATGGATCTTACTAGGTCTTTCCTTCGTGTTCTTTCCAATGCATCACAGAGTACGAAAAACCATCTTTGTGGGTCTGCAATGGAATCATATTTTTCCATTAATTTTGTAGTTTTTACATCTAATGTTTTGTTTTGAAAATCAATATCATCAATGTCACGTTCACGAATATTCAAATTCCTCGCAAGGTCACGCCAGAAACTACCAATTTCTTTAATTATAGTATCAAAAATCCTCTGTCTCTTCCTCTTGCTCAGAGAACCCAATGGACTGCTGTTAATAAAACCTGGTCCTGATCTGTTGTCTTCTGGCTCTTTCTTCTGACTTTGAGGTGTTGAAGCTGTAACATAAAAACAATAATTAATTATTATGAATTATGTAAATATGCAAAGGAATAGAATTTTGTAGTTAGTTCTAGCCTTAGAAGATTGTGTGTTGAAAAAGTGTTACTACGCTTAGAGAGGAAAAGTTAGAGCAGAAGTGTGTAATTAAATGTACATCATAAATAAGTTTATTACCCCTCAATCTACTTTTTGTTATTAACCCTTTTCTTGGCAAAAAAAAAATTCTTAAATTACTGTTTTTTTTTTCAAATTACTCTTTTTATATGAACATAGAATGCAGGGAAAAATAATAAAAAAAAACATAGAGTTTTGTTTCTAGAGATACCTTCCGTATCCCGTGAGATACATTGCCATGTTCGTAAGGAATGACCATCTCAGGCGAATGTATCTCACGAGGCACACTGCCAAAAAGAGGTAATAATACAAATGGTATATAAAATAATTATTTTTAATTAATGAGATCACATATTTGTACTAAACAAGAAATTATTGGTGGTGAAAACTATAAAAACAATTTCTGTCAGGTACTAAGCATTAGTAATGTCAATTATTGCGATTTCGCAATAATTTCATTAGCATGTGAATTCTTGAGTCATAGCATGCTAGTTGCTATTGCGCTGCTATTTGCTAATATGACGATAATTGATATTAATGAAGTATGCGAATTTTGTTAATACTTCTACTATTACCTCCTATTGTTTATAGGTAGATATTAAGTTCACACTATTATCTATTTAAGTACAATAATAAGCACAAGACGAAAGAATTTAATGACTGTATAACTAAATTAACGAATACGTAAACTAAACTCTCACTATCACTTGCCAAAACGTACTGAACTTTGGCACAAAACGACGCGCGCCAAGCGCCTGTCACACCAAATATTATTAAATAATCACGAATTAATTCAATCAATACCTACACGACCTTAAGTACGAACAAATCAAAGACAATAAGGTAATAATTGCTAAACAGCAATCTTCGCACCGCCCTGCTAAATCTGCTAATGCTAATAATTTAAATATAATAATACAATCACAAGCATTCATTCAATATACAACCCTAAGTACGCGCAAATCAAAGTTATTAAGATAACAATTGCATAACCCATTCTTAAATTCGCAGAACCTGGTAATAAATTTCACTTGCGAATTCACGAGAAACGGTCAAGTGAAACCGATAGATTTAGTATTCCCGACTTCCCGTGGGTGCGACGGAGAGCGCACGCTACCGCTGCGTGCGTCGACGCTCTGACGTATGATAGTATCAAAAAATACGAAGCGATTAATTCATTTAGCATTTCACAGAATTTCGCAACTACATTTCATTTGCTATATGCTAAATGAGCAATCGCATGCTAACAATGAATGCGAATGCTAATTAATCCATCACTACTAAGCATAATCTGACTCCACACTTTGTACATGACACAGTGGTTTGACTGATACATAGTTTGCACCTGCCTTTTGTCCCAAAAGTCGTGAAATGGCCAACTTGGTCACTGTGAATTTCTGTTGTTGGCCTTGGAGCAACCAGCGCCTTTATTAGTTTTGATGGGGTTGGACCCTTCACATTATCCGTGTGTTTCGTGGTGGTTCTGTGGCGTAATAATAAGTTTTTGGCAATGTTGTACCTGAATTTCTTCAAACTCATTATTTTTCCATTACCAATATTTCTCCGGTACGATATCCAACTATTTGTTATACATTACCTATGTCTAACAGCTGTGATACCAATGGTAAGTACCAGCGGTGCCCCTTTAGCTCAGTTCTATAGAGAGCTATTAGCATATCAGCTAAATCAACACCGCCCATATGGGCGTTGTAATACTTTATAATTTCCGGACATGGCACTGCTGACCTCTTCTTTTTCTCCTTATCGTATCTTTGGATCGTAGATATAGGGTGGACATCTACATAGCTGCTTGCGGTAGTGACACATTTACTGTCGTACCACTTGACGACACACACTTTCTTATTATTGCACACGACTTGCGAATGAGAACCCCTTGGTTTCTTTTTCAGTGCTTAATCGGTGATGAGCTTCTTCTCAGCTCCACGTAATCTGTTTGCCCTTATAGTTCCAAGTGAAAATATACCCATCTCTTCTCGCAGGTAGTGAATCAATTCGAGGCTTGTAAAAAAGTTATCAAAATACACTACAGTACACGCTGGATCTGGTATAGTTTTACATAATGCTATCACAACTTTAGCGCCCATTCCAAGAGAAGACTCTACTGGTGAAAAATCCCATTTTCCATCGACGATGGCAGTGAAGGCACTGGTGATGATTCTTCCTCTGCCCTATGTCGAATAGGAAACTGCCAGATTTCATTTTCAGACTCCGTCGACGAATCGTCATTCGACGATTTGCTGCCCGATTTTGGGATAAGCGCACAAAGCTTTCTGCCTCTTGCGAAGGATTGCTGTACTCCGCCCTAAGATAAACAAGCTTAACTAACCCTCCATGCTAAGCGAAAATCAAAACCATAAACATTCCATAAAAAGATCAGAAACCATCAACCAGATCTCAAAGACAAGAGCATACCCCATCACCACATTCACCAATAAGCCACCATCAAAGTAATTAACACAAAACAATAAAAATAAAAACGCCATAAACGTGGCAGTGTGCACTACATGATACATTACACCAAAACATAAAAAACCAGTAAACATGGCCGTGTGCACTACGAGATACATAGCAATTTGGCTGTAGTTAACTAAACCATATATACAGTTTTGCATCAAAATTCACTCAATTGACACGTATACACTAATGTACTTTATCGTGATAAGCATAATTATTATATTATTGAGTAAAAACAACATAAAATATCAATTTTCTTACCTTTTTTGGCGGGATTGCTTTGAGCCGGTTCATCATTTTGATTGTGAATGAAAAACGGTTTTGTCAAACTAACATGACATGACGTAAATGTATTCAGAAACAGTAATTTTCTTAAACAGTAGGAACGTTCCGTTTCAGGCAATAATATTTTTCTTGGTATGATTTTTCAAAGTTGACTGTATCTGACAGTGCACTCCGTCAAGAAAAGGGTTAAATGATTAATTAATAAAATTAAAGTTTATTGGTCATCTTCCTATACTTATTACTCATATCTTATATGATTAAATGAGCAATATTTGTATTTGTAATAACATTCTCATAAATGGCTGTAACAATTTTGATGATAATTGCAATATAGGGGTTTATGGGGGTGAAACATCGATCTAGCTAGGTCATATCTGTTTTTTTCTTTCTATATTTTCACCTGAGCAGAGTTTGGTTGCCGAGGTACTTATTATAGAGGTAATTATTTGTGAGTTTGTATGTAGGAGGTAATCTTTGGAACTACTGATCCGATTCCAAACATTCTTTCACCATAGGGAATCTACAGTATTGCCAAGTGTAGGCATATATATTTTATGTTAAAACAAGAATTTCATGTGGACAAAATTGCAGGCAGAAGCTAGTACATAATAAATTAGTTTTTTTGTTATAAAAGAATATCATGGTATGGTTGTTTATAATGCAATCTAACATTTATTTTAGGATGAGGCCCAGGGGAAGATATGTTTATGTGTTTGTAAAAATATTTATAGAAAAAAATTACTCACTGTAATAGTTGTCATATTCTCTTGGCAAGTAGTTGCTTTCATAGTCTGTTATTTTCTGCAACACATCTTTGGAGTTGGGGAGTTTCAAAGCAATATTCTTCAGGCACTCTACATTATCCTCAGATAACAAGTCTCTTACTTCCAGAACCTTCAACAGCTGTCCAATGCTGTTTATTTGTTCAAACCTTCTCACTGAATTGATGGTGTCTCTGAAAAACTCTTTCATGGAACTCAGTATCTCACTATGTCTTTCGTTTGATCCCACTGAGAATACTATGTGTTGTTTTAATTGACAGTATTCGGATAAAGTCATTTTGGGGCTGTGCTAGTTTACACTGAACTTAAAAAGAAAAGGAAATAATACACTGCACTCAAGATACAACAACGTCGTTATGTATGTTTAATTAATATTTAGAACGTCAAGAAGTCAAATGTAACACTGAGTTAATTGAAATATAATGCAGCAACTTAAAAATATTAACTCGATAATTAATTCAAGTACTTGAACTTAGTTTTCAGATTATTGGAGTTCCAGTTCAGCTGAAATCGATCAGTGACTCGGATCAGTCAGTACACTGTTCCTGTCAAATACGACAATGACATTAAGTAATGACATTCCAATTCACATAGCGCTTTTACCATAACTTAGAATAAAGCAAACATTGCTAATTTTATAGGATTTTGTGAGAATTAAGCACTCGTAAGAAATATATGGTCTTTATTAAACTTTTTCTTGCTAAATTTTATAAATGTGTCAGCTTAGACACGGTTTTTAACAAGGATTGCAAAAAAATAACTGTCATTAATATTACAATGACGTCGTAAAAAGAACTGCCGCATCGCTTTTCGTCATTTAATTTACGAAAGGGGGTTTCCCATTTCCACGTAGACGTAGAGGGTATACAATATACATAGAGCGGCATCATTAAACCGTTTAGCATAGCAGTGCACTGTTAGCATTGATATCGGGTTGCAAAATACAAACTTGTATTCCCACAAACAAACCTAAGTAACGTAGGTAAATGGTTGCCAAATGTGTAAAGAGCATGATTGATTATGATTGAGATTGATGACCTATGGTCTTCGAAGGCTTGAATAGAACAGAATTGTATAATCTTTATTTGCCTAAAATATGTCTGTTTTACATAAATAATAATGTACTTACAAACTAATTAAGTAGGTATAATGATGTGGACTTGGGAGAGATCTAATGTTCTTTCCCTATTTGGGAAATATCATCTAATGGCGACGTACCTACTTATATACCTACGGTCAGAGTCACGAGCTAGTGTGCGTCAAGCTTCGAATATCTACCCAATAGATTTTGATGCGGTTTTTACCATCATTTAGAGAAATTAATTCCGGAAGATTTATGCTGTGTATAATATATTAATAGATATTTAACTAAACTTCCCGCTGCCAACCACGAGATACGATCCCGAGACTATCTCGTGGTTGCAAGCGCGACCGCCACCGCCGAGTTATCGAAAATTTTCCAGGTTTTTCCATTTGGAATCAAGTGGCACGGGCAACTTGATCGAGGGAAGAGAGTCGAATGTACCAGTGTCTGTTCACACACTTCACTATACCTAGTCTATAAAATCTCCAGCGTCGATGGCTGATCTCCGCTAAGACCGACCGACCGCCCTGACCGCAATTCAGTCAGGAGGACTATTTTACTTTATTTAACTTAGAAAACATATAACATAATAACACGCCAGTAGGGCACGCTATGCTGTGCCCGACAGGGTCATAATTGAGACTTATGTAACTGTTTCCCTACCAACTGTATACATTATGGTACGCAATAAAGAATTGAGAATTGAGAATTGAGGTATTCCCCGAAAGGTTCGACACTGGTGTAGGTAGGATACAGTACCTACACCCACATTTCGCCAAATCTCGATGTTTTTACAATTAAGTCGGCTATCTCTACAATCGTCACCTGACGTTCAAAGATTTGAAAATTATGTAGGTAATTTTGATCTTGAACTCATCTCATCCAAACTTTTTAGTTTGATATGCCTTGCCAATGCCAAGATCCTATAACTGCCTTAAAATTGAATCATGATGTAGGGAAAGGGGTAGGTTAGGTATGTATACCCTCTATATCTATACCTACCTAAACATCACCAGTAAAGCTAAACATGAAGAGTAAACGATGATGTGACGACCCTATAATAAAACTTAAAGGTTAGCATTTAGTGCGAAAGGTAAATAGGTAATTTGAAAAAGTCCCTCTAATAAACAAATAGGGTGTAGCAAATGAGGTCAAGCATCGACAAAAAGAAATTGTTACAGCTACTTCAAAATCTATGCATTTGAAATCACTAGAATCTTTCAAACAAGGGGTACAGCGAAACATAGACGAAAATTTATTCTCTTTATTTTAACGATCAATCGGACGTGTGGGCCCAAGCACAAAAGACAAGCAGTCAAGCATACCAATTCGGAGAGTGCGCAGTTTAGTTGGTAGGTAAGTAGTTAATGAGAGAGACTTCTATTTACTTTCTATGTATATCTACCTACATAATGTGTTTTCCACCGACATCACCTAAAACTACAAAAGCGTGATTGTTAATTAAGAAAAAAACCATTATCAGTTACTTACTTACCATAGTGACAACAGTTGTTAGGTTAGATACATATAGGTAATAGTCAGTTACCTATTTGAACATTTTAACTATTTGATTTCGTTTGTTTTTTGTAGTTTACTACCACAATACTTAAGTACCTACTTAGGTACTTACCTACTAACACAAATGTGGATGTACCTATGTCTGTAATGGATGGTCTGAAATAAATTTATTATTATGATTAACAACGATAGAAGATGCTACCCATAGCATCTTCTATCGTTTTATAAGCAATCATAAGTATTTTATAAAATTCAGCAGTAATTTGCAGTAGGTAGGTAGTCCCTTGAGGTACCTACTTATTTATAAAATATCCATCCCTTATTATTATTATCCATAGGTATTATATTAGATTGTACTTACGTTATACTTATTGATCTAGTGGAAAATATTATTTTCTAAAACTGTATTTGTATGTCGTCATTTACTACTACTGATGTAGTCAATAATACCAATAACGATAATGACCCTGTCTTATGACGGCAATTGTGTACTACAATAATCATTATAATATTTACTTATTTCTCGTTAGATATCATCTGTAGGTACTTGAGAGTCGCTTTGACCCCTCTATCAGTACATTACTGTCGCTTTCGTAAGTCGGACAATAAAATGGTTAATACATTTTAGAGTTGCACATTTGCTAATAATCAAAAATGTACAGATTTATTAAACGTGGTTTAGTTCCAAAAAAATCATTACATAGTCTCCAAAAAGACTTTACTAATGGAAAGTTATGGAGAAATAGTGTTCGCTGTATAACTCAAAGCACGAAATCAGATAGTTTATTTCCTGAACGTGTCGATTTTCCTAGCAGGCATATTGGACCTAGAGATCAAGATGTAGTGACTATGTTGGATTTGCTCGGCTACAAGGTAAGTAAATCACATTATAACCACATCATCGGAGCATCGTGTTCTTTTTTAATTGTGATAGCTATTATTTCTTAATATATTCATTAATGTATTCTAGAGCTTAGATCAATTAACGGACGATGCAGTCCCAAAGAAAATTCAACTCCAAGGTCTCATGGACATCAGTAACCCCATGAGTAAGTAACTACCCTTAACATAAATGTTATGTGCATATTAACTTGCTTTAAGTAGGTACCTACAGTTTCTTAATTGATAAAAAACGTATTTCAGGTGAATACGATCTCATTAAAACAGTGCAAAAAATATCTGAGAAGAATCAAATATGGCGGTCTTACATAGGGATGGGGTATCACAACTGCTGTGTACCACATTCTATTATGCGCAATTTGTTCGAGAACCCAGGATGGTAACTACTTTTTCTAATTTGCTAAGTTTAGTACTCCCTCAAAGAACCACTATATCATATTATGGTCCAAGTATGAGACAACGACAGTCTGACATAATTTCTCATATTTATTTTACCTACAACTTATAAATTAAAAACCAACCATATTAAGATCACTATTTTGTAGGTCTGTCACAGGTTTTTTTAGCTGTTGATTTGATTACTTTGCAGGACCACACAATACACTCCGTATCAACCAGAAATAGCGCAAGGAAGATTGGAGAGCCTTCTTAACTATCAGACTATGGTCAGTGATCTCACTGGATTGGATGTCGCTAATGCATCGTTGTTGGATGAAGGCACTGCTGCAGCCGAAGGGTTATCTCTTTGCCATAGGTAGGTGCACTCACGATATAGTTTAATTATTCAGTTAGGTACCTACTGAACCTACTGTACCAATTATAAAAATATCAAGCTTGATAAAAGATCAAGGTAATTCTTATTCATTAATAAGACAGAACATGAAATTATGCGCTGTTTTCACACCTACAGGAGTAAAAACCTACGCGAAACGTGACATTTTGACTTGTTACCGTAATTTTTACGATCCATGACGATGATATGAAAAAGGCTTTACCTATAGGAATGAGATAATAGCTACAGACAGCTTTAATTCCACAGGCTCAATAAGAGAATGAAATTCGTGGTGTCAGAGAGACTGCACCCTCAAACTTTAGCAGTAGTCCAAACACGCCTGGACGCTCTGGGTTTAGAGGTCGATGTGGTGCCAGATGTTCGGCAAGTGGACTTCGCTCAGAGAGACATATCTGCGGTGTTACTACAGTGCCCAGACACCAGGGGCTTGGTTTATGACTATTCTGGGCTTGCAGCTGCTGCACATGAACATGGCGTGAGTTTTCAAAATGTTGTTATACAATATTTGTAAATATGTGAGCACCATGTAGATAAAGTCTTCATATAAAATTATGTAATTTTATTATATCCTTATTTAATGAATAACAAATATTGTAAAACATTATAAAAGAGTAATTATGAAGTTTCTTGCCCATTCTTCTCCCTTTAGAAACTGTATTTTTGAAGGGACAACTAGAATCAATTCTATTTTCTTGTAAATTTTGACTTAGAAAAGTGCCTGAATAAATGATTTGACTTAGACGAAAATGATCACTTTCAAAAAGTCTAAGTATATGTTCACAGACCTTAGTGGTCGTGGCTACCGACTTGCTAGCCCTCGCTCTTCTGCGACCACCAGCAGAATGTGGGGCTGCCCTTGCAGTAGGAACATCGCAACGTTTGGGAGTACCTCTAGGCTACGGAGGACCTCATGCCGGTTTCTTTGCAGCTGAACATCAGCTGGTGCGCCTTATGCCTGGTCGTATGGTCGGTGTCACCAGAGACGCAACGGGGAGAGATGCTTACAGGTAGTTAAAGCAATAGAATTGAAAATTTTAATTAAAAAAAGAATGCTTCCGAATAACGATGAATAAATTGGTCTGAAAATTACCGGGACAAGGGACGAGTCTAACACCATTTTGAAACAATCTTTGCAAAACAAATCTTATTTTTATAAGACCCATGGTTGAAAAATTTCCACACGTCACATAATGTAACTATGATTGTTCGTTGTTTAGGTTAGCACTCCAGACGCGAGAGCAGCATATACGGAGAGACAAAGCGACGTCCAACATTTGTACAGCACAAGCACTCTTGGCCAATATGTCCGCTATGTTCGCAGTCTACCACGGCCCTCAAGGTTTGAGAGACATCGCAAACAGAGTTCATAACGCCACATTAGTACTTGATCATGGTAAGGCAACATAAATATGTTCATATGAATGAATACCCTGGTTTTAACTAGTTAAACTTCTTACATTTTCAAAAACTGAGTTACGTGAAAAGAGTGAATTTTACTTTGGTTATGATTTTTAAGGAATAAGACAACGTGGACACAAGCAATCCAACGACGTATATTTCGACACACTGCATGTAGTTCCTCTCTCTGAACATGACGCTACGGAGATCAAAGTGCGCGCACAGGAAAAGATGATTAACCTGAGGTACTTTGAGGACGGAGCTGTTGGAGTGGCCTTAGACGAGACTACTACCATGGAGGATGTTAATGACCTACTGTGGATATTTGATTGCAAGCCTGTTGAAGAGGTAAAGTTGAAAATATATTTGTTTATTTCATATGTAAACGGTTGACTCTTACTGAAACTAAGAGATCCAGATGGGTTCAATCACTACTACCAAGCAATGTTGCCTCCGAACACCACGCCTTTATATGTGCTACTAGAACTCGTCAACGGCCTGAGCTGATCACCAGTTTACTCAGCTGTTTCATCGTATTAAGTGAAAAACTTTTAAAATACTATGTTGATATTTTCCAGGTAACAAAAACTGGAGACGTGAGAGCCCGCAGTGTACAGCAAGGCCCATTCAGGAGGACATCGCCATTCCTTACACATCCTGTATTCAATATGCACCACTCCGAAACGAGGATAGTTCGCTATATGAAGCGCCTTGAGAACAAAGATGTGTCTCTCGTACATTCTATGATACCTTTGGTTAGTTCATTTGAATATTATTTTGTACGACTACTATGTGAAAATTTTAATCATTTTAAACTACGAAATATTTTTATCTGCTGACCTTTACTTAAACAAAAACATGGATCAATTATTACTAAGATAAGAAGAAAACATGGACAGTTCGGGGGGTCTGTATCATCAAGTTATTTGAACGTGATTATCTTGCTATTAACAAATGACCTATGCTTACTTCAGGGCTCTTGTACGATGAAGCTGAACTCAACGACGGAGATGATGCCGTGTTCGTTCAAACACTTCACTGACATACACCCATTTGCGCCACTAGATCAGTGCAAGGGATACCACCAGCTGTTTAAAGAGTTAGCTAACGATCTGTGCGCAGTTACTGGATACGACCGCGTCTCTTTCCAACCTAACAGGCAAGTCGATGTTAACTGTCGATAGTTAAGAATTACATATATAATATTAAACTGAACATACCTACAGGATATCCAAAATATGTCAGTATTGCCCCAACCTTAAAAGAATAGAAGTGGAATAGTGCATGGAATAATTACAGGCCACTATTAATTTTACCTGATTTTTTTCTTATAGTGGTGCCCAGGGTGAGTACGCCGGTTTGCGTACAATTAAGCGGTACCACGAGTTCCGCGGCGACACTAAGCGTAACATCTGCCTGATCCCAGTGAGCGCGCACGGCACCAACCCTGCGTCCGCGCATATGGCTGGTATGCTCGTCTGCGCCATTCGAGTTACGCCCTCTGGTGATATAGATATGGCGCATCTTAAAGAAAAGGTAAGAAGTCTTTAGGTTCTATTCTACAAGTCGAGACTGTAAAGGTATCTTGGTTTAAGTATCATCGGCAATTTTTTTATCAGTAATATGAATAAAAATAATCTTGTGTGACAAAAAACACATCCACTCTGAGTGTTTGTAGAGCGTAGGCATGACGTATTGTGGCTACATGGCGTAGACGCCTTGTAGCAGCCACATCGACGTCTCGTTGCTACGCCGCGTAGACGCTACGTAGCTGCTGTAGAGATGCAGCTTTAGTTAAACTTACCTTCAGCATCAGCACATATCACTATCACGGTGTAAATTAATGTTTTACCAACGTATTTATTCTTGCTAATTAGCATGTGAATAATTATCGCAAGTTCTATCATTCATATTATATTTAGTCAAAAAAATAATACGTTTCAGGTGGAGGAGCACAGCGACAAAATATCCTGTTTGATGTTGACATACCCGAGTACCTTCGGTGTGTTCGAGGAGCGTGCAGCGGACGTGTGCGCGCTGGTGCACAAACATGGTGGACAAGTGTACTTGGATGGTGCCAATATGAACGCACAAGTTTGTCGAAATTTTATAAATCTTTCAGTTTATTATTATTATTGTCAGCTACGTTTTTTAGTACAAAACGTAACTAACTAACTAGTCAAGCTAAGAACATAATATTTGTTATTTTAGGTGGGGCTTTGCCGTCCTGGAGACTACGGCAGCGATGTATCACATTTGAACTTACACAAAACGTTCTGCATCCCTCATGGCGGAGGAGGTCCGGGCATGGGACCAATTGGAGTGTAAGAATCTTTAAAACCACATAAATATCTTTAAATAAAAACTGTTTTCTTTTTAGGGCGCGTCCTTACCAAAAGCGACCGTCGGGCGAGTCCGCCATCTTCGCGCGTTTATTTAAAAGAGCATTGACACACTGGCGCGATTAATCAAAGATCGTGTCAATCGCGTACTCGCGCATTCGCGCGCGTTTAAATGATTGCCAGATTCTTGTAACGTGATGATGATGTAGATATTTTTCCCTTTTAGCAAAGCTCACCTGGCGCCGTTCTTGCCATCACATCCAGTAATCGATCCATTAGCAGATTTGGGTGATGCAGCTCATAGTTTCGGCTCAGTGAGCGCTGCACCGTTTGGGTCATCAGCTATCCTACCTATTTCTTGGGCATACATCAAAGTAAGTTAAAATGTTTGTTCTGCTTGGAAGAAATTGTCTTCATTGTTTTGAAGCGAAAACTTTTACATTAGTAAACAAACAAGACGAAATGTGAAAACTTTCTGTTATGTTCTAGATGATGGGTCCCAAAGGATTGAGACGTGCGACCCAGGTGGCCATTCTCAATGCTAACTACATGTCTAAAAGACTTGAAGGTCATTACAAAACTTTGTACAAGGGCGAAAGAGGACTTGTTGCGCACGAATTTATTATTGACGTGAGAGACTTGAAGAAGACTGCCAACATAGAGCCTGGAGATATTGCAAAAAGGCTTATGGACTTTGGTAAGTTCGAAATGATTAATTAATTACCTGTTGATAGCACCTAAAGCCTTAAATAAGCGTTCGATCGTCAACTTAATCAAAATTATAACTGATAAAGAATGGCGTATTTTGTATTTTGCATCCATTTATCCATATTCAGAATATAATTTATCCGGAAAATAATATTTAAAGACAATCTTTTTATGTTACAGGTTTCCATGCTCCGACGATGTCGTGGCCAGTAGCTGGCACTCTGATGATAGAACCCACCGAATCTGAAGATCTTCAGGAGATGGACCGCTTCTGTGAAGCCCTCATCGCCATCAGGAAGGAAATTAAAGACATCGAAGATGGAACCATGGACAAGCGGCTAAATCCTTTGAAGGTCTAGTCACAGTTTTCATACCTATGTTTTTTTTTGTTTTCATTAGGGAAACGTCCTTGAATTTACATAAAATATTCTGTTAGATGGTTTTGTTACATGTTGAGTTTTTTCAGATGGCACCACATACGCAAGAGGAAGTAATCTCTGAAGATTGGAGCCGCCCCTACAGTCGAGAACAAGCTGCTTTCCCTGCAGTGAGTATAAAACTTTTATACAGATTAGGTTTTTTATAATAGTGGTAAGTTTTCAACAAGTGTTTAAATTACATATTTTTGTTTCAGCCATTTGTAAAAGGAGAGACGAAAATCTGGCCAACAGTCGGTCGTATCGATGACATGTACGGAGACAAACATCTTGTTTGCACTTGTCCACCGGTGCTGGACGATTTCTAACTTATATCTATTTAATTTAGGGATGACATTAAATCAATATATTAGGTTGAGATCCTCATCTCCCTCTGTTTCGTATTATTATTGTGTAATGTTGGGCAGTGACAATGAATAATAAACAAGTTGACCTTCTGTCGCATTATGTATATTTTCTCAATACTGTTGTAGAATAAAATATTGTCTTCTAACAACGTAATCTTCTTCATTTTGCATATTAATCTATAGCAGTACAAATAAGTAATTGCCGTAAATTATATTGACTTCAAACAGTAATCTATCTACCTTAATATTGTACAAATATTTTAATATTGCGAAGGATTATTATTTATTTATTACGCATAACATTTAAATTGGATTCAAGGCAACGTGTTTGTTTTGTTACTAGCTCAAGTAACTATCTGAAATACCAAAGGCTTCACATTACAAAACAATATTATTAATTTGTAAACTTCCCGCGTGCATTTTATATTTAGTGAAACATTCTGTATTTCAAATGTACGTATAATATTTCTAAACTGTAATATTAATAGAGCAAACATTTTCAGTTTCAAAGCTTTAACACAAAACAAAGACTTAATAAATATGTAAACTAGTAGCAGACAAGATTCAAATAAAAAAAAATAGACTGTAACATAATTACGTAAAACATAAAACTTAGACTCAAACAATAAAGTTCTAAAAATCTGTGTTGAAGTTATCTAGATTTTTATTAAAGCAAAAAATATCAATAAAAAACATTTTCACATAGGTAATAAAATTGATCTTGAATATTCAAGACACAAAACAACCTTAGAAATAGTGTATTTAACTATCGGTAACTTATTTAATTATTATTATTTTGGTGGGGAATTGATCACATCTTTTGGGTACATACCCAATCTCACTCCTAACTCTTTAGGCATGCGGAGCGCAGGGCGCGTGGGAAAGGGATGGTACGAGCCTGTCGACGCACTGCGGGGGTAAGATAGTGACGACAACGTGTCCGTCTCGATGAGCGAAGTGATAGCACTGCAAGTATCGTCTGACTCTACTTTTGTTCTATCACTCTTTTCTGTGTAGTCTTTAGGAATAGTGGGAGTTTCTCTGTTGGGAAATATCTTAGGCGATATAGGCGTAGATACTTGATCTAACGACGTGATTTGACACAGAGTATCACTAGAGTTGGTCTTCGCTCCTGTTGGTGAATCGTCCTCCGCTGATGCTTCGTACGTGAAACTAATAGAGGAAGTCACAACATGAGCAAAGTCACTAACTTGGCTGTTATCAGTCTTAGATACATTTTCGCAAACTTTCGGTCCTTGATTAACCGTTTTGCTACAAATATCACTAGCTTTGGACAACACAAAGTCGTTATATTTGCTTGAAAAGGGGTAATTATAATCATCAGATGTAAAACGTTTTTCGTATGTCGAAGTATCTTTTTGTTCCGAAGACGGTAAAGTAACTGACGGCTTGGATTCGCCCGAAAAAGAATGCCGTGTCCAATCTGACGCGGTTGCAGGTTTGAGTTCTTTATTTGACAAGTCACCGTAACTTGATAGATCACTGGTTTTTCTTTGGTAATCGAAATCAAAATTATCAGTTTTCTCTACAAAACTTTTATGGTCACATTTTGCGAAAAACCCTTTATTTTCCCATCCATATAAATCAGTTTTATTACCTAAACATTCACTACTTGGACTTTTTGTGTTTTTAATAGAAAATTCCTCTTCTCTTGTGGTTGAATTTCGAACTTCCAAGGAAAAAGGGTCATCAATAGAAATTGGTCGTATTCGCACGAAATCATTATTTTCATTTGCCCCTGCATTGACATTTCTTTTCCTATAGCCTATTAACGAATCAGATGTAGATTCTTTAAGTAAAGGAGATTCAATTAATTTACTCTCAACAGTTTTTTCAGGAACCGTTTTGGAGTAAATATTTCGTTGTTTTTCGAGCACATTTTCGTCACTCTTCGTTACTTGATATTTACTAGGACTCTTTATTTCAGTAATATTTTGTTTTGTCAAGATCCTACTCAATATTTTTGAATTTTCTTGAATAATTTGTAAAGCTCTTTCACTATTTTTTCGTCCCGTTTGTAAAATATAATCTTTCGGAGAAAATATTTCTTTTTGCTCTTTGCTTTTTTCCGGCGTTTCCTCTTTTTGAATGGAATAAAAATCCATGGTTTCTTTGTAGTCGTCGATTATTTTCTTTGCAAAACTATGACTTTGTGGTAATGATGATGCTCTCTCTACTTCTTCTTTTATAAGTTTATCATTGTGGTTACTATGCAATGTCAATGAGTCCGGTTTTTTTGGAAGCCGTGAGAGTCGTTTGGTGGAACGCCGATTTGGAATATCAACGCTATTAGGATCTGTTACACGTGCACCAAAGAACTCTGGACTATGTTCAAAGTACTTATCAATTTTTAAAGGTATTGGTGGTTCGTCTTCACTTACTATAATACTTTCTGCACCAGGACTTCCCGGTGGACTTTCAAAGTCAGATACATATTTATCAGATAAATCTATGTCAGGCACAAAATTTGGATACATCGTGAAGCTATCGATGATGTCTGGGGGTCTAGATATAGACTCATTTACAGAGGGTCGTTTAAAGTTAGTTTCAAAATCATACTCGTACGGGGATTTATGACCTATGCCACAATTACAAGGCGATAAGTCAATAGGACTGAGTTCAGTAAAAATATTTGGTGATTTAGTAAAACTTGTAGGCCTTATTATTTCTCTGCTTGTAGAGTTTTCTTCATATTTTGTTCTATTAAGTCTTTGCAATACTTCATTTCTGTCTGAAGTCTTGCGTGGAGAGCAGGGTGATAGGCTAGTAGGATTAAAAACAGCGATCTCATTAGTAAGGTTCAGACTGTCTTTCAATTTACTTTCAAAGCCATCGATGTAAGTACGTAATGGTTCCCCTGCTGCAGAATCTAAATAGTCTGAAATACTTTTAATGGGTTTATCAATCAAGTTTATTTCTGCCTCCTTTTCAGGAGTACGTATTTTAGCAGTTTCTTTTTTAGTTTGTGAATGACTAATTTTGGTTTGTTTAAGAGTTGGGGAGGAGGAAATCTTCTTATTCTTAATATTCAAGTTATGCTTTTCTTTTTCATCTTCTGGAATTTCCGGCTCAGATTCACTACCACGTTCATTTTCATCACAAAGACTTGTATCTGTACTTGAAGCACTGTGTGATGAATAAGAAGATGTGTCACTTGAGCTGCGAGATCTCACTGTAGCAATCATTCGATTGGCTTCGATTTCAGAAACTATGATGCCATCGCCTGTTTCATCTAAATCAATGGACGCTTTTCTTTCCTTTTGTTTGGGTTTATCCTTCTTAATATCTTTCCATTTAACTGAATTCCGCCTGCTTAGGGTTTTACGACTTTTTTCTTCATTCCAACTGATGGTTTCACTGGATGGTCCACGTGAACGGTGCTCTATTTTATCTAGTGTTGAAGTTTGTCGTGAGGGTGGCACCGCTCCAGGAGGTGGACCAAGTCTTCGTCCTCTAGAACTTACTAGTGCACTTTTGCCCAGAAGTAGATTGTTTACCGTAAGTGATGTCGGAGAGGTAGGTACACCCACTGAAAATAAATGGTATTTTTCATGTAGCAAAAGTATAAAATATCCATCTCAAGTGACTAGAATAAGTATTTGTGTTATACCTGCAGCATGACGAGCACAAGCCGCAGCTAAGATTACATGAGCTTGTCTCTGCCTTTCTCGAAGGCGGGCGTATTGACGTTTCAAGGCCCCAATGTCTAAAGAAAGTCTGTCGCCTGCTGCCAAACGGTCTTCACGACGAGGCACGAACTAAAACAACTCGTATTTTAAATATTCATGTAGGTACGTACATCTTACACGATTAGTTCGTATGATATACCTACTAACCGTAGCTAAAGCCATTTTATTGCCGTCATCACTGGAATCTCCTTCATCTTCTGAATAAAATAATCGAAGTCCACGTTTTGTCATTGACTGCATCTGAAATATAGTAAGTAAGCTTTCGATAGTTAGATCGTCATAGCTCTCCAACTATGTATTCATACAACTGTTGACTTAAGTACCAACTAAGAGTGCTACTAGATTGCGGTTGATCGACGTCGACAGTCACCTCAAAATAATATGTACCTAACCTCCTATCAAATGTCTCTAAGTATACCACGATGTCGTCGCTCAATCACAGTCTAGTGCATTATTACAAGTCCATAGCAATATGGAAGACCGTACTGCAGAGTGTAAAGGCGGGTGATAAATGGGGGCTGAAGTGGGCGGTGCTGGTGGTGCAACTCGGTATCTGTGTAGGCTGCGCAGTCGGGGCAACTCGGGAGCCGACCCGAACGCCACGACCCTCGCCACAAGAGAGTCACCCGCCTCCCACACGGCACCGGCGCCTCCACCCATGCAGCTGTAGAACTCGTCTGCCGAGCGAGCCGATAGAATACGACTGAAACGAAAAACTTGATTTAAGATTTTAAAAGTTTGGCAAAATGCATCGTCTATCTGGTGGATGGAGGAATTCCCATGATCAGGCGGGTTCGACCCAATGCTGGGCATCAGCCTTCTCTGTCCTGTGAAAATCTTCTTTAATCTATGTCACGATGTCATGGATCTCATGATGCCATCTCGTATTTACGCAACCTACTTTTGGAATAACCTATCGAGAGCTACTTTAATTATATTATTTATTTAAGGATTGCCAACGAATCCATGAGTTCATGATAAAGAAAAATACTTAAATACTTTATTTACACAACATGCACATTTAATTATAGGTAACAACAGCTCACACTAATTATAGAACTAGAGACAGGCAAAATGATTTTCAGAGAGAACTAAAATATTGTCTAGCTTTTGGTGCGCGGATTTCTGATTATCCTTTAACTAAAACATGAATGTGCAATATAAACTTTTATCGCTTATCGGTCACATACGGATATAGAAAACATTGATAGCGGGAAAGCGGGGTTGGTCTCCTATCCGATTATCCGTTTCATATCAGTTTCACCCATGTCATCCAAAAACGAGCTGTTCGAGCAATTTACCAGCTAGGTGCCAGAGTTTTTCTGAGAGATTTTTTCAAAGATATCGGTATCCTCACAGTGGAATTACAATTATTCATCTTCGCCAACATCTTATATAGTAGGCAAAATATATACTTATACACTAAAAACAGTGATATTCACAATCTTAACACTAGAAATAAGGATAAACTACATGCTCCCTTTCACCGGCTACATAAGGTTCATAACTCATTTGTTGGACTTGGTTTATCCTTTTAAGCTTCCGTCTTCTTTGCTAGATTTGCCTTTTAATGCGTTTAAAACTAAAGTAAAATCCAACCTTTGTTCAAAGGCATACTATTCTATCAACGACTACTTAAATAATAAGAATAGTTGGTCGCTGTGATTAACTCAAGACAATGTTTAAATGTTCTTTCTCCAGAATTAGCTTACCTACTGACAGGTTATATGAGTTTATATATTTGTTTATAATTTTTACTTTATAAGTCAATTAATTTTAATCTTATTTTAATTTATTGTTTACATAATCTACTCATTACAATGTTTTTTTATGAGTTGTATTGCAATATATGTAATAATGTGGATAGCTAGCGACCTCGACAATTATTTATTTTACCTCTATGGTCCTAGTTTATCAATTATAACTTCTAGTTACAGCTATATAGCGGGCACGCCCATTATAAATAAATAAAATAAAATTCATTTAATTCAGACAAAACCCATATTACAAAAAATAAAAATTTCACTATATTGCAACAGAATAAATCAAAATAGAATAAAATATCAATGCAATTAACATGGGTAATAATTATGCCTGGAGGCGTTTTTTTTTATTTTTTAGATATTGTTTACGTTTAGTTATTTTTATTTCTGCCTGAGTATAGTTCTCGATGTTTTTGGTTGGTTATATGGGCGTGTGCAGCTAGCACACGGCAATATACTCATATGGCTATTAATTTCTAATTTAAATTATGTTTTGTATTGCGTAATGTAAATTATCTTGCATAGGTACTATTATATAGAATCCATTTTTTTCTGACAGATGAACAGACAGATGTGCTGCTGGGGATTTTGTTGCGCCTCTTCTTCCCAGCTAAAGCACTAGGAAGTGGTGAAGTGTGGGCGTTTTGGAGGACTATCTTATGTAATTTTGACGTTCGAAAAGTGTTGATTCTCAGCCTAGTTTGAATATATGACTTTTGAATTTGAATTCATCAAGAGTTGGATATATCTGCCTAGCCTTTTCCCAACTACTAAATACCTTTTCTTCTTTTCTTGACATCGGCTTGTTAATGTAGGTACCTAAACCCAACCCCGGCAGGCAATGGTCTCATCGGACCCCTTCACTCGCTGACATCTCTTTGAGGCGCGCGTGGAACACAACGCGCCGTCGACCCGGGCCTGGTCCTTACCGGACGGCGAGCTACCCATTGCTCATCGTCCGCAAGCCCGCGCCTACGGTGGCCGGGAATCGGCAACCGATTCCCGACGCCCAGGGTGTCTCCTTCTGCGGCGGCTAGGAGCATGAGGGCGCGAAATTTGCCTCTCCCTCACGCGCTCCGCCTCCTCCTTCGCGAGCATTACTGCTTCGCAGAAGGAGGTGACGGCCTCCCATGCCCTCTCGCTCCGTACCATGGCCTGGACCAGGGCCGGACGCGAGAGATCCCCGCCACCGATCGCCTCCACGAGGACACGGCGGTGCTCTGCCCAAGCCGGGCATACCTCCACCGTATGCTCCACCGTGTGTAATTTGCAATTTTGAGACCTGTCTCTCATGTCCCCATATTTATTTTTGTCTTATCTTATTTTAGTTTTTAATTAATACATTTCGATATAATGTAAAATGAGCGATTGCTATATCGTTATTAGACTGGTTATCAGACTTTCAGGCTTCTGACCACTCGTAACGACTGACATAGATCGAGGCAGGGAGGGGTCTCGATATTGTAATGAATGGTCACCCATCCACGGAACGGCGTCGGCAAGCGGAGCTTAACCTTCGATCGACCCTTGCGGCTGGTATTAATTAGCCACGAGCCCCTCAAGAGTTGCATATATTAGGTATCTTTAAATATTATATATTTTTCATGAAACTTAGAATTTCTTTTGTGGTATTAGTTTGTTAAAAATAATTATGTAGGTAGATTGAGCACAGAACAAAACTTTACAAAGTGCGCATTAAAAAGCACGTCAACAGCCTGGATTCTGTACTGACCAACCTACTGGATCACCGTCGATTGAAAAGATACATGGGATAGCTTGATCTAGTCAAGCAACAAAAAGAGGGACGGCCCTCACTGGAGGACTGTACTCGACATGCCAACAAGCACAGAATGCATCTGCCAAGGCTTGAAAAACCGACTGCAAGAATAATAATTAAAAAAAACAGTTTTTGAACTAACAATAGAAATTGCGTTATTGTTTACTCAGTTTCCAAGATGTGGAAAAGCGTTTCTTCCTACTAACCTTGATAGCTCTCTAATCTGGAGCATTATTTAACCTTCATGTGTGTTGAAATACAATATAAATGTAAAAGAGGAACGCATACCAATTCGCAACGCGAACGCATGGAATTCCCAAACTGCTGATGTCATAAACTCAAATACCTAGTAGAATTTTCCTCATACTTTACAGTCAGATTCAAATAATCCTAAGTTTTAATGAAAGGCATAAATGAGTGATGAACAGGTACCTACTTGTATACTTGAAGCCAAAATAGCAGAACCAAAAACAGTCGTGGACGACAGTACCAAATAATCTGCTGTGTTAAACTTACTCTTGGAGCATATCCCAGATAGCCAGCGCAGTTAGAAGAAGCACTTCATTCCCATCCAGAAGGACAAGGTCCCATATCCTCAAAAGAAACTCTCGCGGTAACCACGTCGCGTACAATGTAAGGAACCATTGCATAGTAAACACATCTGGTAAAGGAGGTTCCACGCCTCCACCTGGAAATTTAGGAATAAGACAATAAATACTCTAAGCTCATATTATTTAAAAATATTTTTAATGCTGATATTTCCGCCGTTCAGACTTTTTGAAATAGCTTATTTTAGTTTTTATTTCTTTTCTTGTTTACGCTTTCTGTTTAAACGTCTGCAGAATCAAACTTAAAATACTATTAGAATGAAAGCGTTGTTACCATCAGATACCCGTTGTAAATGGTCCATGTGTTGGGCTAGGCGAGGAAGGCGTATTCGAAGGAGGTCTCTAAATGCTGCCATGTCTGCTGATAGGCCGCGAAGGTCGTCTGCGAAGTAGCCCTCGGGTAGTACGGCCTCCACCAGGTATATCATTACCTACAATAGTACATATTAATACAAGTGTGCTGTGTTGGTCATTACACTCGAGGCGGTATTATTCGATAAGGGATCAATGCACACGCGGTTCATACGACGTTTTTCAACACACTTGCGTAGAAAAAAACAGACTTGATGTAAGAACTTATATATAAATAATATATAATAAACACAAAATAATGTTTTGAATACGCAAATTAAGGTTAATATGTAGTGAAAAATATATAATTTGATGACAAATTATGTTAATTTATTATATTTTATTTATTTACACGGTGTAAAACATAACTCTTGAAAAACATGAAAACGGCAATATAAAGTAAAAAGCACGGTTCAATAAGGGCCACTTTACGAGCAAGTGTGTTGAAAATCAATATTATGAAGATCAGAACAGAAAGTAACTAATTATACAATTTTTCAAATGAGAAGAGCACTTGTTCAAAATTATTGTCTCTGTTATTCCCAGTTATTCCTCATAGGAAAGTCATGCATATTTAGTTCCCGGATTGTATTTAGGGACTTTGGTATCTAGTTCACTGCTGTAGTTCGCTTTAGTTGCAAGAAGACTGCGTTGACGTTTATACTCGGGGTCACCAATTTAGAGGTATGAGGAACAGGGTGTAAAGTTCACTTATCCTCTATAGAAGAGGGAGGATCCTTCGACCAAACGGGTGTCATGTCTGGCGGGCAACTGCCCAACGATTTATGTCGGGGAAGTTATTTAAATGGTATTAGCGCGGTAAACTAATTGCGCGATGCAGGATTTGTGTGGCGTCAGGTCTTTGATGCGTAGTTCGCATGTGGCGACGTTGATGCCGCCACACTGTAATATAATATTTACCTTCAGGGAATCCGACTCAGATTTGTCCATAACTTCTAGTATGATGGCAGCTAACATATTGAAACCTTGGCAATAACCGACGTCTTTGTTCCATCTAAAATTATACAATGTCTGTTTATCAATTCCATAGAGCATACTACCAAGTCCCCAATTGTAGATTGGCTTCACGTGCTTCGTTTACAAAACAAAATCATCTTTATCATCGATTTTTATAAACGTATAAATGATAAACAATAGTACCTACGCAAAACACGCGCTTTGACGTAGATTAAAAGCTAAAGATAATTTTATAATACCTTGCGTAAGCTAACAGCACTCTTCGAAGCATCGCCTGATTTTCCCGCCCTTCTGCCCCGCAGAACAAAGAGCACCCTGTCCGGTGTAAATCCTAGGAAAATAATCAGTTCCGATGAGAAAAATAAATCAACAATCTCTTTTAATCTCACGAAGAATATCTTGTTTCTGGCTACAGTATTATTTTCTAACAAGGCAGGTGCCCACCGACAACCTTCACAAAACCTCTACACTCACATTTCTTTCATAGACTAGACATATTACATCCAATTTGTTTGATCATATGAGAAATTCACATCTAGTATTTGCTTATTAAATACCTACCTACATAATATAGGTATGTTATATTCAGTATAACCATACCTACATAATGTTTGGCTGTGCGTTGTCTGCTGTTTTATACTTTGACCAAAGATTTGATACCTCTCTTCATATCTTTACATACGCATACACGCTTCACATCGCGCAAGAACACACGAAATCTAGATTTTATTGCTTACTTTCAATATTTGCGCGCCAAGCTCGGTGTCATCGGGTTGTGCGGTGCCGCGGAAACAGCCGCGCTCCGCTGACGGCCAGTCGATGCTCCTCGCCGTCAGGTGACGCTCCGCCAGTGTCAGCCATAGCTGGGATTAGAATTAGCTTTCATAAAAAAACCTGCATCGATAACTTCATCATCAGCAGCATCATTCAGCCGTCCATTGCTGCGGGGTAATTACGTAAAACACTTAATACTTACGCAATGCTTTTCATGTTGACAGGTCGACAACATTCATTGCGTTATTTACGTTGTTGAACAAAGGAACTTTTGTAATGTTTGTTGTTGAATATTTATATTATTATATGAAGCATATTGATTAAGTAGCAATTTCCTTTAAAATTCTTCGGATTGTGATTGAAAATGTGTTATCTAATTAAGGTGCGGGACATAAACTCCCCCATGCATCGTTACAACAACCGGTACTATGCTACCTAGCCTGACCCCTATGGATAACATAGATTATGAATATTTTAAAAGACATCTACAAACAAAGTGGTGATAATAAATTCAAAAAAATATGCCTGATTTTCTGAGACAAATAAAAATGATATTATTCTATGTAACGAGATAAAGTAGACAAAACAAGAGGGCATTAGAATCTCTATATCTTTAGAGTGATCGGCGGCGTTGTTTCCGAACCTACTAATTTACGTGAGTAAAATCTTTCGAAAATACAGACATTAAAACTGGCATGGTATTAATTCTAAATCTAGGTGAACAGGGCACAAACAATGAAGTCGAAATCACCCGAGATCAATCTTATACTAACAACTAGTATTGTACCATAAATAAAAGTGGAAATCCGTAGGTATTCTCACTTTGTTCGACCGTAATTTTGTGGAGTCGCAGATGAAAGCCATAATGGACTTCATCGGTAGTTGTTATGGACCGACTGTTACAAAGTGCGCATAGATTACTATCTTTTAACTAAGCCTGAACAACAACGTCGAGGCAATCTTTTGATTTGTTCTTACACACTCATTAATTAGGTATGATAATTTACCTTCTAAAGTCAAGGATACCTGATCTTGAAAGGGAAGATGTAAATAGGAATGTCGTCAAAAGTAACTCTTATTTACGTAAGACGGCTCGAGTGAACTCTTCGAAGTTTCCTAACTATAATTTCATGGTAGTAAATAGACAAGAATATTAGGAGATGTGTTCCGAGATAAACTACGTTTCAGTTAAACGAAGTTATCTTTCATGTATTTTCTATTTGGATTTTTCACGTATTTCGGGTTATCTTTACTTCTATACAGATATCACAGAAGTTGCTTTCCAATGGTTATAAGGTTACATAATAAATTACCAAAATCATATAGGGAACTGCTAATTAATCGTTTTAAAACAGCGTTATTCAAATGGATTATAGATAAATCATTTTATTCTGTGAATGCTAAACTTTAAACACTCACACTGACATTTTACTTTAATAATTTGACAAATGATTGACATTCGTATTCTTAATATACTTTATAAGATGTATTTTTCCAACTTTATTAGCTTCATTTAATTAATTCATGTAAGGTTTGCATGCTAGTTTTAGCGAATTGTTTCAGAAACTGATAAATAACCCGACCAACTGTAATGTAGGTACTACAATTTATTCTTGCAAATAAATTTACTTTCATTTAATATAAACTTACTTCAAAATGTGACTCGCTTAGGACCAAATGTGGTGAAAATTAGTGTACTTTCAGTAGGTTAGCTAGATTGATAAACGGTGCCCGAAGCAATTTTTATTAAAAATCTATACTCCGTACAAAATCGTTAAGAATGAGGCTACTTTATTGAGCTGGTGGCTAATCGGCGGGAAAGATACAGAAATGTGCGGGGTTATGGAATGTTGAAGGTTGGTTGAAAAAGATTTTGAGGCGTTTAAGGAGACGCAATCACAGACAGGATATAATACTAACGAGCTTTTATATCACAGTCCATTTTACAAATAATTAAGTAACTGTACTCTATTTTGAGGGATCATCATCATCTGCCTTGCCTTTCCCAACTGTGTTGGGGTCGTTGGAGTCGTTGGGGTCGCTGGGGTCGGGACGTTATCTTAGTTGAGATGGATATGTAGATAGACACCACATTAATTCAGTGCAATAACAAAAAACACAAAACACAGTTGAGACTGATTGTATATTTGTGCAAGTTGTTTAGTTGGCGCTCCGCAGTCATTTTGGTCATTTTGTTCGCGAATGATAACCGCGAGAAACATCATCCGGCAAGTATCGACGGCGCGGTCGTTTTTTCCTCTGTGCACGTTATTGCATAGATTTTCATACCTTCTATCGTCGACCACAAATTGTCCATTGACTGCTCGGCGCCATATGAGTTACCTTTCTGCGGAAGTGTTGAGGCACGCCGGCGGGCAGGCGTGCGACCAGGCGCATCGCATGCAGCCACTCTGCGTAGCCACCCTCGCCGGGCCCTTCGCCTCCACCCGGCGTCACGCCGAAACGAGCACCACTTTCGCCCGCTACACATCAAAAGCCGTCTTAAGCGTCGTGCAGACCGGCGCGACGTGACAGCGCAACGCGACTCTAACAAAACAATTTCTAAGAAAACTTCACGGTAGAACAATTACCGGTGTCGCGTCGCACTAGTCTGCACGAGCCTTTAATCAACCCCTTTATCAAGCAGGCCTATTGCAGGATACTGCACCACTTTCGCCCGCTACACATCAAAAGCCGCCTTAATCAACTCCATTATCAAGCAGGCCTATCACCGGTTATAGGGCTCCTTAAAGCTTATTGGGTCCTTCGATTAGGTATGTCGCACAAAATACTTATTTAAAACCAATCCCATTTTTTTGAAGAATCAAAGTAAGTGAAACAAGTACTTCTTTTAAAAAAAAAAAAAAAAAAATCGATGGGTTTGCTCTTGACTCTAGTCTAGGTCAGAGGTGACAGAGACAAAAACGACGGTGGAGTGAGCTTACCCAGAAGAAGCCTGCAGTGCTATTCTGTAACCATCTCACCGTGAAAACTTAGGTGAAGTGAGCTCGAAGTGAGCTGTCAGTCCCTAGCAGCAGGTGGAATGACAGCTCACTTCACGTTCACTTCACCTAAGTTTTCACCGTGAGATGGTTACAGAATAGCAATGCTGTTCACTCTTTTATAGCAGTCGACACACCTGACGACTCTAACATCAATGAATGAATAAAAACTGTACACTTTATTTAAATACTGTAGACATTTTGTAACCTAAAATAATAATTTATAGATTTTATCAATAAATTCTTTATTCAATAGAATAATAATTAAAACAGCATCATAACTTTATATTTGTGGTTTCGACGCTATGCAACTTTACACTACTCTGCACGCTTCGTAAATACTTGTCTAAAGAAATACCTATACTTATTTGAATAACAATGATGCCATAACTCCTTGAGCAGAGGTTAGTTTTGTGTGTCTACTGTGCTACTGTGCATAACATTACTTAACTGTCTACGGAAAACTGTTCTGATAACCGCGTTATTGTTTTCATAGAAACCCACATATGAACAATCAGGATTCTTTCATAAGAGTCGCCGATGACGGAACTACACTTAACATTTACATAATAAAGTAATTTAGTTCAGACAATAAAGAAGGAGCGTCTAGCGCTAGGATTGTGATAAATAATATCGAAGTAACAACATAATGAAATAACATTGACGTGGAATTTAACATTTAACCGTAGGAACGAATCGTCAATCATGGACATATAACAAAGATCACATTTAACGGAGAACTTCAAAGGTTTCCTAAGGTTGATCAGCGCATACTTTTGAAATAAATGAATCGACGTACCTGAGCCGGCCTTCGATGCACCTGCCAAGCTCCTCAGGGAGTTTAGGAGTGCACTCATCTGTCTTGTATGTGGCACGCATTTGACAATAAACGCATATCTTTACAACTGCACTAAGCACTAAGTTAACGACCTGACGGCTTAAGTCTATGCAGTGGCACTGCAGGCGGATACGGACACGACATTCTGGCGCTAAGAACCAACTTTACCAGCTACTTTAGGGTTAGACACCGGTGCTTTATAACAGAATTGTGAAAAATTATGAGCCATATCTCGAGAGCATTTGAGACTGCGTAGTCGACCAGCTGATGTGATGTTTACTGGGAAAGTCGTGAAACGAAGCGGCGGGGCTTCCAACCTCCTACCACAATACTGAATCAGCCGTCAGATTACGGTAGTACAAGCTGCTTGTATGCTCAGAGGGAAAATACACTCTTGTCATGTTATTTAGTGACAGTGTTTCGTGGTACACGCCAGGGAGCATGCGCAATCAGACCCCGGACAGTTGTCTGTGTGCGTTATGTATCGATTGAGCGCCGTTGTGTACGTCAGTTTCGGAAACAGATAAGACGGGAAAAGCACCCCATACCCAGAAGACTTAGCTTTGATATGCGTAAATCTATTTTAAGCTTCTATGAATGAAACTGTCGTGATATTGACTATCCATGAATAAGGTTCACAAATGTTTCATTGGTAATTGTAATCCAGAAACGATTCATTGTTAAACCGTTGAAGTTGTGTGAAGACCTTTTGGTAACGCACCGCTGTGGTTATGATACAATTTGCTGATGAAAATGCACGACCCATTAGCTGTAAAATATAGAAATTAGATTCTTCGAGTTATAGAGCCGATGGCCTGTCACGAACAGAAATGGTCAATAATTTACACGTTTATCGTTTTGGTCATTATGCTATTGATATAATACCCATCATATCGATCAGTGAACATTGCGAGACAATTGTAACAGTTTCAGAACCACTGCAACTGGTAGTCTTATTTTTACAACAAACAAGATCAGTGTCATTTATGATGCATATCGTTCTGTTATAGTTGAAATTCATATTACCGAAAATGTTGTTTTCAAATTGGCAAAGGACATTTTTGCTGCATAGGCCAAGCCATATAAGCCAAACTTTTTAGAAAGCTTGACTTTTCCGATCATAAATCAATCTGCTTAGCCTTTTCTCAACTATGTTGCGGTCAGCTTCCAGTCTAACCGGATACTGAATACCAGCATTTTACATGGAGTGACTGCCTATCTGACCTCCACAACCCAGTTACTGGGTAACACGATACCCCTTGGTAAGACTGGTTGTCAGACTTTCGGGCTTCTGACGACCCGTAACGACTGTTAAAGATCCACGAATGACAGCCGAGACGAGGGCTTAACGTGCTTTCCGAGGCACGGAGGGGTCGCGCTATTTTCAGTTGGTCACCCATCCATGGACTGACCGTGGTAAGCGTAGCTTAACCTGATCGGTCGACCCGTGCGGCGTTTATTACTTAGCCCCTCTTTTCCGATGATAATGAACGAAATATAATGTAGTGTATAGTAAGGAACTTGGTGTCGAATAGAAACTTACTGATATGTTTTAGAAGCACGGTCATGGCTGCGCAAAGTCGGTTCTGTTGCCTCCTCAGTCGGTCCCGGATACGAACTTTCTTCGCAAGCCGCTCTCCTGCTATTCGAAGTCTCTCTTCCCATTCGATTTTTTGTTCCCAAAGTTCGGTAGTTTCTATGAAATAAATAAACATTCAATACAACTTATGAATAATGAATGAATATGACTATATCCTAAGTAATGTAAGTAATTGGTATTATAAAATTTCCCGATAGTAATCGGTATTAACGATCTAATAGGCATCGTCTATATTTCGGTACAACATTAACTTCCACATTATGTTTAGCGAAATAATTAATGTTTGAGCTAAATTAATGATCTTATAGATTTTATTCTATAATATTGCCTGCCAGTGTATTGTCGTGTTTGATAATTGTATGGAAGTCATGTTAGTCCGTCGTTTTAATACGTTTATGATTTTTATTGAGTAACTTTTGTTTATTTTTCAAGAAGGCGACAAGTCCACTAGATTTTAGAGGATATGACACATAAGTATAGGGACTAGGACATTAATATAATTTAAAAAAACAGCTGATATAGATTCGGAAAAACTTGTGATTAAATCGCAATGCTTAAACGACCGTTAATTAAAGAGGAATTTCAAAAGCCAACGTTATTTTCCATCCCATATTATGTCCATTGAGACAGTTAATTATAATGATAATGTAAATTGAAAGGTCAGCGATTCTGTGAAAGGTTTCGTACCTAAAGATTCCAAAAAGCTTCGTTCAATGGCTTCTGTATTCTCCCCACAGTTGGATTGACACGAAGTGAACGATGCCGACGTGGACCTAGACAGACATGCTAATCATAAATTATTCCCGCTGATTCATAGACGCGTCAACAAAAAGAATATTTAGCTTTGTCTTTGATAGGTACTACTCGTACCTAAAGCACTTTAGCTTAGGGTTATACTTTGCACTAAGTGTGCTTACATAATATTTAGGATACCACTTTTTAATAATGATAGATGTTTCGGCGTCAAAAAAGAGTGCTATGTGGGGGTTTACTGGAAAAGTAGATAGGTACGAGTATACACTTATTGTTTTAGTGCATTGCATTAATAAAATATTAAGCGACCCTTTTTGAGACTTTTGATACTTATATAAATATACGTAAGCACGTATGTATAAGTCTTACTTACACATGACTACAGTCGATCCCACTGCGGCCTCCCCAGTCACGTTGGTCTGAATACAATTCGTCGAGTAAATCCTCTACTAAATCTTTAACATCTCGTTTCTGCGTTGGAAATATATAACATCAAGTTAGACTTGTACAACTGGTGAGTTAGTAAATAAGTACAGAGTATGGCAACAAAGATCAATTAATACATCAATGACTAACAGTATCTAGTTTTACTCTCTGGCGATCTCGCTGCGACTACACTATATGTGTTATTCGTTTGGTGATAGGTATACAAAAAAAATATGGAATGGTAAATTATGATTTTACAATTGCCTTTATTTGCCTGTCACTTCCATGTTTTCAATGACGTATACTCGTATTGTTATTTACATTACCTTTGAATAGCAATTGCCTACCTGTGCAGTGTTCTTTATGAATGGCGCGGGCGGTATCAGAAATTGCTTTTTGTTGTTGATCTTCGGTATCCTAATTTTCTTGGGTTTTTTCTCTGACCTTGGTTTTTCATTTACCAGATCTGTGAAATCTAACTCGAACCGTACAACTTTCAGATTAATTGGTTGCTGCACACTTATCGTCTGCATTTTGTGTTTGGGCTATAATACTTTATTACTGAAAATAACTGAGATAATGATTTGTTTATTTAGGTACCGGTTTTTGGATAGCTGTTATATAGTGTATCTATGGTTAAATGACAGACAGAGATACTTTTTAATGTAAACAAAGAAATCTTTGGCTCTCTAAATGTATTTTTAATGCCTTTGAAACTTTGGAAACAGCACCAACAACACTTTTTGGTCACACTCAAGTAGTTTGATCCACTAAACCGTTTGGTAATTGAAGTTTAAAACTGTGAGCAGTTATTAGCCGTCGAGCAGTGAGTGACACAGCGGGGTGGGAGGAGGCGCGATAGTCACCCACTCGTTTGTGTCGGCTGGCTCCTGATAGTGGTGATAACGACTAATATATTCATTCGAATGCATGCCCAATGAGCTTAAGGTCGGCGGGCACTGGGTTTTATAATTAAAATGGGGGCTTTCTATGATCTAATAGCTGAAATTAATTAAGAGTGGAAAAATGAATGATGCGCTACCATATCGATTTACAACTGTTAAACATCAATAGGATCAGGTTTTATGAGAATATAGAGTTATCTTTTCGATAGACCAAGCATGGAAAACTAAGCAGCAAAATTATCCTATAGTGAAGATGTTATGGGCCTCCAGCACTTATAATGTTCTCTTAACGGTTCTAGTATTTGCTGCCACGCTTATAATAGCAAGCATGGAGCTAGTTGGGCCTTATAGTAAATCTGATCTTATACATTAACTTATAATTACTTAAAGGTCGAAATTAAGGGTGCAATATAAGCTTGCGTGACCTATAAAAGTATCGCAAGGGTGTAAATGCACTCAAGAGTAGATAAACTGGTAAGCTATAGTTATAACTGCTAACAAGAAGCATTATAGAACTACTATAAGTAAAGTACGACAATAAGAGTTATAAACAGAACTAAACATACTGGAAACTATTTGCATTTATTACTTGGTTTTATAAGGGTTTATAAATTCACTTTACAGAACAATTTATAAGTAAAATGGAGCGGTTTTATAGTGGTATAAACCAATATTGTTATAATCTTAACACAATTTTAACGGTTTAATATAATATACTTAGTATCCTAAACTATATCCGTGGTGTCCGGTACAAGAATACATAGGTTTATAATGGTCTTGCAAATCCTGTTATAGTCTCAGTACGGACATTTTGATTTTGTTATGTCGTATTTGTTGCCGATGTGGTTATCTATTTAATTTTCTTTCAAAAATGGATCTACATAGATGGAAACGGCTAAAAAGAAGTGGTTATTACAAACTAAAAGTTCAGAAAACCTATAAACAAATAATTCAGGTGTCGGGTTCTAGGTTTGTATCTGGAGAAGATCGAATCGTAGAAATAGGAGAAGGTTCCGTACTGTGAAAATTATAGACAAAATATTTATATTAATAATTCTGCACAAAACGAAGATTTATTGATAAAAAGCGATTTAAATTTAGATTTAGAAGATTTTATTAGTAAGGAACCTGTGCAAGAAGATGAAAGCGATATTGAAGACTATTCCAATTTTTAACTACATAGTGATCTTAGAAAATGGGCTGTAGAATACAATATAATAAAAAGACATGCGGCATTAAAATATTTATTAGAAATTTTGAATAAGAAGATTGAGGATGTCCTGCCTAAGGATGTACACTTCTTGACACTAATAAAGAAAATCTGGATATGACTAATTCAGCACCTGGAGAATATTAACATAGTGCCCTTATCAAATGTTTAAAAAATATTTTTCAACGACTTCCCATTCCAATCGAAGAGATTTCTTTAAATATAAATATTGATGGATTGCCTGTATTCAAAAACTCTAAATATCCGTTTTGGCCAACTCTGTTCTATATTTATATATAACGTATAAATCAATGACTTAAAGGTATAGGTAAAGAGAAATCAGAGAAATTAAACCTAAACTGACATAAATTAGGTACGAGTGAGTAAATTACCAAGTTCAAATTCATCATAGGTGAAGTGGTCATAAACTGAGTAGAAGCAGCATTTTTCACACCAGATCTTCTTGTAACAATGATCTTATGTGTTCTTTATTCAAAACGAAGTGTCGTGGCCGTCTTGCAAGATTTTTTGAAACTATATAGTTACAACCACGACATTTGTGAGACAACAAGTGTGTTTCGTTCCTAGGTCACCTTAAGGTTTTTATAGCTCGAAAATCCCTTTTAGTCAAAAAGCGACCGACGTCCAGAAACATTACCATTTTCAATGCTGACACCTAAACAAAAACATTAAAATAAGACTTAAGTACCTAATAGCAATAAAAAATAACCGTCCGGTTATAGAAAGATTTGCGGAATACTAATTCCAAACAATATGGCCAAACAATGGTTCTGATATTTACCATTTTTTAACAATATACGCCTATAACGGTTTGTTAATGTATTTGGGAATACCAACTTTGTCAAAATGGCGACTTTTCGTTGTATGTCTTACTGAAACCAACATTATTTTAAAATTCAACTTAATGAAAACGCAAATTTCAAGGGGCGTGTAAAAATTTTGATAAAAAACTTATTATACTTCACCGAAAATATACGTGCGCCATGCACATTCAAACACATTATACATCTTGACTTATTGTTAACTAACACTACTCAAAATTGATATCCTAGATAATATTTGTTACCAGAAATACTTAGATGAATAACTTATCTTTATCAATATTAACCTTAACTAATGCAATGCAACACTTTGTATGAGCTTGTAAGATATTCACTGTGTACTGTACGTTATTGTCGTATTTGGTTCCATTAAGCGCCGATAGTTAGCTTCGCGGGAGCAAATAGTTCTACGTAGTCCAACTATAAGGTCGTTATTGGTCAAAGTGGTGTTCACGAAGTCTACTATAGATATTTAATTAGGTAAAATACGCCTATAAATTGGGCCCTTTTCCGTGGTTATAATTGCTTACTATTCCTTTATAGTCCTAATAAAATGGTGGTTCCAGGACAATTACTAGACCACATTTTGCTGCTTGGATTAACCTACCTTACAGGTATCAACTACGGATGCGTGAAGTTTTCAAAGATAACATTCCACTAGGTCGCGTCGCACTATCATGTCGCAACGTTCTGCGGGAGCCTTAAGTAAGTAGCTAGATATTTTTTCTTGATATTTTGATAATTATTATCACATTCTACGTTGTTGTTTTTATTGCTTTGGTTTAGGTGTTCTGCTGTTCATCATCCTGGTACACCCAAAGGTGTTCCGTGTATCTGCGAAGCTTGATCAAAATGCCTATAATTGCTAAAAAATCAAACAGAAAATTTATAATACCTATTGGAACTTTATTTTCCAATTTAGCAGTAGTAGCTCGTTCGACGCGTCTGTGTACGTTGAGCTTTATATTTTAAGTACGGAGTTCCGATAAAGCTGCTTGTTTTGTGAAGCCCAACTTAATTATTGCATACTAATCCTTGAATTTCAATATCTAATGACACTTCTATTGCCTATTGCCCTTTTATAATGGGTTTTACAGTACAAAAATATTATTCTAATATTATTAACCCCAAAGAAATTCAAAATTCAAAAGTCATTTATTCAAACTAGGCTGAGAATCAGCACTTTTCGAACGTCAAAATTACATAAGACAGTCCCCCAAAACGCCCACCCTTCACCACTTCCTAGTGCTTTTGCTGGGAAGAAGAAGTGGCGCAACATACTCCCCAGCAGCACAGCTGTCTGTTCAGTTAGGAAAAAAAATGATTCTATACTATATATATATAATAGTATGCAAGATTTTTACATTATGCAAAACATAATTTAAATTATAAATTAATTGCCATATGACAGCTAGCACACGCCAATATACCAACCAAAAACATCGAGAACTATACTCAAGCAGAAATAAAAACAACTACTTAATCATAAACAATATTTAAAAAAGAAAAAAATATTTAAAAATGCTTCCAGGCATAAAGGGCGTGCCCGCTTACATATAGCTGTAACTAGAAGTTATTATTGATAAACTAGGACCATCGAGGTAAAATAAATAATTGTCGAGGTCGCTAGCTAACCACATATTGCAATACAACTCATAAAAAAAAACATTGTAATGAGTAGATTATGTCAACAATAATTTAGAATAAAATTAAAATAAATTGACTTATAAAGTAAAATTATAAACAATTATATAAACTCATATAACCTGTCAGTAGGTAAACTATTTCTGGAGAAAGAACATTTAAACATTGTCTTGAGTTTATCTCAGTTAATCACAGCGACCAACTATTCTTATCATTTAAGTAGTCGTTGATAGAATAGTATGCTTTTGAACAAAGGTTGGACTTTACTTTAGTTTTAAACGCATTAAAAGGCAAATCTAGCAAAGAAGAGGGTAGCTTGTTATAAAAGGTAGCTTGTTATAAAAGACAAAAACGTAATGATTAATTTTCATGTATGTATTCAAATAAGAGGCGGGCTTCCATTAGACATATAATTATTGTGAACTGACTGCTAATTATTTGGAGTCTATGATACAACGTTAGTTACTATATACATCACTGTCACCCAATACAAACTAAATAAACAAACTCTTATGTAGCCTTATAAATAATAAACTAAATAAAACTTTGTAAATAGCAACGTTTAGATCGTACACTTAACAAACCAAGAAATCGAACTTCCTAACCTAGTACAATGGCAACATTTTAATTAAACATATAACAATAGTAAATATAGGTAGTGATTAAATTACTTAACTTAATCAAACTCTAAACGATATCTTTTAGGAGGATTACGGATTTTCAGTTGACGACTCGCACATCACTGCAAGCAAGGTATAGTGGATGTCGTTGCCTGCAGGCTGCAGGCCGTCCACATATCGCGGTCGCCTTACCTGACTCAATTACATTCCCCGTTTCTTGCATCATCGGACCACCACTGACCGTCCCTCTCGACTTCTCCTCTTTCATTTCAGAAAAAACGTGAGCTTCGTGACTTTCCTAGTCATATTATTACTAGGTGGATGGCATAGCGTCTCCGGTGATACAGAACGTCGCAGCAACTGATCAATGTGTCGATAGGCCTCGGTCCCAAAATCAGATCGAGTATTATAATCAGTCCTACCTACCTCTCTTCTTGCCTTGCTTGTTTGAGTTGTCCTGGTACCCATTTTTCTGGAGCACCATAGTCACTATACCACCCATTAGGCCTGGACTCCACCTAAGCGAAGATCTTTGGAGATGTCCGAAACTGAGACGAGAAGAGATGTTTTTCAGCTAGGGTGTATCTATCGAAGCTGTGCGGAGATGCGTACTGATGGCTAGACTGGAGCGGAGATATGTGCGCGCTAGAGCAGCGATGTGTGCTGGCTAGAGCGGGGGTGAGCTGCGTGCGGCGAACGTTGGATGTTAAACGAAATTACGGCGCCGCACACATGTCTTCTCGTCTCCGCTGCGCGCCGCCGCCAGCTTGCGAGGTACAGCTCACATGTCTGCATTGTACCATAGCCCAAATCAATCTCGGCGAAGCATAGCTCATATCTCAGCTTCAATCGCACCATACAAATATGATACATGGAGTTCTACTGACACTCAAATAAAGCGGACGTGTGTATAAGTAATTTTATTGATCATATTAATATGTTGTTAAAATATTTCCGAATATTTCCATCTGTGACCTAGAAAACAAACCGCGCATTTTTCTCTAAGTTAGTGATTTAATTTAGAGAATAACAATTAATTATGAGAAACATTTAAGACTTCAGTGTGTCAAATAGTGAAAAAAGCCCTCGGAGTATCCCACCACCAAGCAGCCCTGCCAGCAAACCTGAAATACCTCACCATGCGACTGAAGGAAAAGTTCACGCAGTGGACACCAGTGAGATTAGTAATTGGTTGATTTCAATTGAATCATGCCTGAATGAAGTTTGTACCATTGCTCAGGAAGGAAAGCTGAACTCCGAGCAAAAGCTGAGGATCAATTCGCTATCGCGCAAGGTTGGACATGGCTTATTACTAATGGCAGTTTACTACCAGGACTTGAAGCTTAAGGCCCAAGAAATACAAAACTCTAAACTACTGGTGAGAGAAAAAGGTGACCTCACGGATTGCCTCGAAAATTTTAAGGAAACCAGTAAAGCAGTATCCAAGAAAACTGCGCTAAACCAACAATGTTTGTTTACAAGTGTTTATTTCGAATGCATCGGATACCCAACCCACACACTTGAAAAAAAGCCGCAAAAAGACCGTAAAAAACTACCTCTCAAACTTTGGGTCACAGTTTACATTCTGTTCCTTTTTTTAAAAATACAAATAAAGAGAGTAGTTTTATTCCTTGGTTATTATACCTACTCTTTGGCTTCCTTCATATGAAAACATTTGATTGTGAACTGACAGCTATGTAACTATTTGGAGTCTCTCGGAGGAGTATGATACGTCGTTATGGTTGCACTATACAAAACTTACAGCTCATTCACACGGGACCCGCCATTGACGATTCGTCAAAAAAACGATACCATGAAACGAGTTTTTTCACGATTTACACTTTTCGTGATTCATTGTTCAGTCTTGGACGAGCGCTTCAGCGGATCCGTCACAAAAAAATCACGATTCATGTTTTTGACGAACGTGAAAGACGATACGTGATTTAAGACCTGTCTGTAATTTTTCACGATTCGTGATGTGTTTGAAGTGAACATGGGCATATAAAAAGCGTTGATGCCCTCAAAAAAAAAAAGGAATCGTGAAAAAAGACGATTCGTCGAAAAACACGAATCAACCTCGTGTGTATGAGCCCTTAGGATTTTTTTTTTCAACATTTACCCTCTTTGATTTGAAGTGTTTCAAGGAAGAAAAAGCTGTCAAGTTGTTACGCACAGACTACTTAGAGATACTATGTTGTTACGACAACCAACGGAAACGCCCACAGCAACACCCAGCAACGCCTTTGTTTGCGAATCAATTGTCCTACTGCTGACGTACTGCTGCGATATTTTATTAAAAACGATTGGTTTCTTACATTACGTTACGATTTCGAGTCGTGTTCAATTGAAATTTTGAAGCAACTATGAGTGGGCAAAAACGTCAGGCACAGGCTCAGGATCAGGGCCCCCCACCAGCACCTGCTGAGCCCGGTTTTTGCTCAGCAACTTGTACCGAGAAGTTACCTTGCAGAGCAGAACTTGCTAAGCCTGAACTGAAGACTTCAGATATGTTTAATACCTGCAACCTCCCGAAGAGATTCGAGCATCCCCGTGAGTTGAGAATCTTTTAGTTTTAAACAAATGTATCGGAACTTTCAGCACATTGCAACGTCTCGATTTCGAAAGGCTTATTTAAAGTCGTGACTGTAAGTACAACCCTGGGTATAAAGCACCAAAGAAACTCTAGCTAGCTCTAGCTCCAGTCTAGATAATACGAACGGTACTGGTACCAATGGAAGCTATTGCTAAAATAGTAGATATTTATTCAATTCTGAGCTCACTCAATTAGGTTGCCGTCGATACGCTAAGAAGTAGAAAATAAACTAAATTATAAATTACCGCAACAGATTAATATCACTCATATTATATAAAAAAAAACACGTTTGATTTAGTGTCGTATTTTTTATTGTAAGCTAATAAAATTCATCTGTATGTCTTAGGAAGATACAAATAGCTTTTCCGCTTCTGGTATACCTAATAATCCTTCTATCATAACTATATTATATTATCCTTATTAAAATTGGACTTTCAATTTGGTTACCTAGCAACTGCATACCTATTGATTGTCACTCTCGTGAAAAAAACCTATAAAACTCGAGTGTTTTTATGTTTTATAAGATTTTATTGTAAAGTATTGTTCTTGTGTATTTGTGATTATACGTATTTCTATTGGATAAACCACGCTCTGCTACCTTAATATCCAAAAGGTTATGGGCCCAGAACGCAGAAGTGTAAAATGGAGCTTTCAAAAATACAAATCACAAAACTTGATGGCCACAATTGGGTCGCCTGGAAATACCGCATGATTGCCCTACTAAAAGTCATTAACGCAATTTGGGAGATTGTGGAAGGTACGGCACAAAAACCGGCGAAACCTGCGGAAGGCAGTGGCGATGCCAGTTGAAATTTACAATAAAAGTTTACGAGATTTTGTAACATTGGAGAGCACAGCCCTACTGCTAATAACAAACAATGAAACGGATGAAACACTAGGGAAAGTAATAAGGTTGTCCACTCCCAAGGAAGTATGGAAAGAATTCCATAGGCTGTATGAGGGTCCTGATGAGGGCAGGCTTTATGACTTATGTTTGAACTTCTTCAAACTTAAAAGGGATCCGTCAGCCAACATGTCTACTCATGTCTCGAAACTGAAGAATTTGTGGCACAGTCTGAAGGAAGAACTGCTCAAAGAGGAGAACGTTGAAATGCCTAGAGGGGCCCAAGTCTGCTATTTTTATAAATTCGTCATTCTAACACGATTCCATTGTCATTTAGCTAAAAGTTCGTAATCTGCTAAATTCCTAATGGTCGATCATTAGTTGATCATTGTATTCCACAAATACGATACTCGTAAAGAATTAAAAGAAATGACTGCACAATGACGTTCTCATGGTAGGTCACTGATCAAAGGTACTGTCAAAATTTTAGCAGATTACCGCCTAAGTCAGTCATTAATTTTTCATTATGTACGAGATTACTAATATATGCCATTTCTTTCAATGGAGTGTCAGTGGCTGACCATTGGAAAGTCATAATGACGCCAATGTGTTAGTAGATTACCAAACTTGTCAAAATCAACAATTATGAAATCAATGATAGACCATTCTGACACTATTGTAATAGCTTGAGGCCCAGGTCTCTTGATTTGTAAGATACGTACGTTGCCGGAAACTTATTTTTCGTTCAAGTCTAGTTGGCTATTGATGTCTAAGAAGGAAAGAACAGTAGACAATATTACGGCCCAACTGTGTGCACATGAAAAAGCGCTGAATGCAACGATGGCTGACACTGAAACGAGCGGAAGTGCGCTTTGTGTAACCACTAATAGAAAGGTTTCAAAAGGAAATTACCAAAAAGACCAGCAAAATAAAAAGAGATACAAATGCTTTATTTGCAAAGAGTCTGGACATCTTAACAAAGATTGCCGAAAATTGCAAAAGAAAGCTACACGGTGCATTTTTTAAATTTATAAATATATATTTTATTGAATACCGATAAGTAAAAAGTAAGTTTATGTAAACAATAAAAACATTATATGAATATTATGTAAGTAATATATATATCTAAATATTACACTATAAAGTAATCATTATAAATTGAAGATTAGTACGCAAACTTTATTTGTATTATAAATATATACTTAAACACACGTACAGTAAATACATTACATTAGGACTTTTTCGCTTGTTACGTATTAGGAATACCAAAAGCATTATTTTTCGGTATAGAGATACTTTTCAAGTTATAAAAAATTACAACTTTACTACTTTTAATTTTATTATTTTAGTTTTAGAAACACCGTTTTTATTTTTAACACGCTTGTCTTATTACAAATTCTAAACAAATATTGTTTTTGTGAAAACACTTAGTTTACATTGAAATAACGTTAGTAGTTGCATTGACTGATTTCGTTGCATATACTACTTGTTCACACTAACTTGTAACTCGTTAACGTCATCTATGATTCACAGCAAAACAAATGTATTTGGTAAAAAGTGTCTTAACGTGTTTAAATTATGACTACTATTCCATGAGCAAGAATCTTACCTTGCCGTAACACAGTCCTTGACTAGCACGGGAGGTAAAGAACTTTTCTCTGTATACCGTCATTGGGCATTAATTATTTTATCAAGTATGTGAGCCATTGCTTTACTTGTGATAGCATTATTTTAATTTAACTGTTCTTCTACTCCCCTTGCTACTTGTTATAGATAAGTTCTAACTTAGTGTAGTTAAACTTAAGTGAGCGTGCCCTATACTATGTACTATGTAAATATGTATTACCGGTGTACTGTAACCTAAACTTATGGTCAATAAACTTTATAATTTTAATTGGATACGACAATGATGACGGATACAGACTTTGGAAGCGAGAAAAAAACTCATTAGTGCGATATAGGGACGTTATTTTCGATGTAAAAGCGCTAGAGACTTCAATGAATGAAAAGCCTGAAGCAGTCTGCAGTCCGGAAAATTAAATTGAAGTAGACCTTGGTAGAGATGCTTTGAAAGATAATGGACAAAGAACTCCTGTTATGCCTGATATTGAAGGAGTCGGTGAAACTGACATGGATATAGGTGAACAAAGCCTAGATGTTGAAGAAGAGTTTCATGATGCAGAAAATGTAATAACTGAACAGTCTGTTGAATCAGAGAAAAATGATATTGTCGTTCATGAATATCAAGATGATTTCAATGATGAAATTATCGCAGATGAACGTGAAGATGTGTTCCCGGAACAGATGATATTTCGAGACCTTTTTTTGTTCCGTTCTCCAGATAGATTCAAAGGCTTTGTTATGAACGCGATGGAATACAATGAACCAAAAACGTACAAAGATGCGATCAGAAGCCCAGATAAAGAGCTATGGGAAAAGGCCATGGGCAGCGAAATCAGTTCTTTGAAGGAAAATGACAGTTGGAAGCTTGTGAAACTACCCAAGTGCAGAATAGCTTTATCTAGTATGTGGGTTTTCAAAGTCAAGATGAATGCTGATGGCTCTATAAATAAGTACAAGGTTAGATAGGTGATAAAAGGTTTTCATCAAAAGAAAAGTATTAGACTACATGCAGACCTTTAGCCCTGTGACCAGAATGGTAACTGTTCGCTCAGTGATTAGTACAGCAGCGAGCGAAGGCATGTCAATGAGACAGTTCGACATGTCGACTGCTTTTCTGTATGGCTCTTTAGATGAAGAGATCTTCATGGAACAGCCAGAAGGTTACAATGACGGCTCCGGTCAAGTATGTATTCTAAAGAAGAGTCTCTATGGGCTGAAGCAAGCCCCACGGTGCTGGAACCGGTGCATTCTAGATTATTAAAAAAAAAATCGGTTTCAAGGCAAGTGAGGCAGATTCTTGTCATTTGATACGAAAGAAGGGTTGTGGAAAGCTTATATTAGCTCTGTACGTGGATGACGGTCTGGTCGTCGGATCCAATGACGCACTGGTAGACGAGTTAATGGAGGAGCTCAAACGTCGTTTCAAAATAATCACAAAAACTGCATCCTATTTTCATGGAGTAGAGATAGAAAGAAGAGGAGATAGAATTAATATATTCCAAACATCGTATGTGCATATGATCTTGGGGAGATTCGGAATGGACATCTGCAAACCGGTCTTAACGCCGATGAGTTATGTGAAAGATAACTACAGGCAAATTGTTGGAGCCTTGGCTTACCTGATGGTATGCACTAGACCTGACATTGCATACGCTGTTGTGTCGTCTGTTGTTGCTCACGAAGTTTGGAAAAGCCAGAAGAAGCAGACTGTGTCCGACTAAAGCGCATAATGCGATTTTTTCAGTACACGCCACATCTAGGTATCATGTACAAGAAAAATTACAAACAGGGCATTTTGGAATGCTATAGTGATGCTGATCATGCAGGAGATATCAGCACTGGTAGATCCACCACTGGAGTGCTGTGCATGTATGCAGGAGGAGCGGAGTCGTGGCTAAGCCTACGACAGGCAAGCGTTTCAATTTCGACCACCGAGGCAGAAGTTGTTGCTGCTAGTGAAGCAGCCAGAGAGTTTGGCTATCTCGGCTTCTGAGCTATCTTGTCCATGCATAAGAGTGGCTAACGAAGCTGCAATAGCTGTTGGCTGAAAATCCTTAATTCCATCGACGGACTAAGCATATTCGAGTTCGACATTTCTTTGTGAGAGAATTGGTGACTGGTGGTGAGCTAAAAGTCAATAGGTATTTTTTTAGAGGAGATTTGTACTGAAACATTGAAATTGTTTTTTTTTTTTTAAATTTAACATATTTATTTAATCAAAATAAATACCATTATTATTTATACATTGCTGCCATCTGATAGGAAGGTCATTTATGCCTTTGCGATAGAACTCTCCTGGTCTAGATTCGACAAACTGTGAAAGCATTTTGTACTGCCTGAGAAGAAAACTTTTTGTCACGTAGAAAATGGTCCAAATCCCGAAAAAAATGGTAGTCCGTTGGAGCAAGGTCTGGCGAATACGGAGGGTGACGAATGGTTTCTAATTAAACGGTTTATCGTCCTGTATGAGGTCTCGCGTTATCATGGAGCAATAATGGTGAAGATCGATTCATGAGTCGGGGCTGTTTCACTGCTAGTTTTGCTATCATTGTTCGGAGTTCGACACAGTAGACATCTGCCGTTATTGCTTGACCTGATCGGAGAAAGCTGATTGTAAATACCATTTACTTTTAAAAGAGTAACCGTGGTGCTTCTTGCCGGCTCTTCTCCATAGGAAACGACCAATTGGAACCGTGCACCTAGCTTCTGACGTTTCATAAGTGCCCTTGTAGGTTTATGTGAAATAAAATATTTTGAATTTGAATTTGACCTGGGGTCAGCCATTGCATTTTTCGCTTATGGTTATCGTAAAGAATCCACTTTTCCATCACATGTCACAATTCGATCCAAGGCAACACAAGTTTCAACACGCGTTTCTATCTGCACATCAGTCAAATCATGAGGCACCCATTTCTCATATTTTTTTATTTTATGGATTTGAAGCAAATTAGTCAATATTGTTGGTAAGGTAACGTTAAACCATGCCGCTAATTCCTGGGTAGTTTGGCTCGGATTGGCTTCCACCATCTCTTTCAATTCACCTGTCTTCCACGTGGTTCGTTCTTCAAATCAAAGTTTCGATCACGAAAGCGTTTAAACCAAAATCGCCCTGTGCGTTCATTAGCAGTCCCCTCTCCAAACGCAACATTGATATTGCCAGCTGTTTCTGCCGCGTTAGTTCCGCGTCGGAACTCATATGAAAAAATAACTCGAATTTTCGAAGTATCCATATTTCTTGTCTAAGCTGTAAAAAAATAAAAAAACAACTGAAAGTCGATAATCGAATGTTGCACATTTTTTAAAAGAAGAACTTCATAGGTACCATGTGAAAAAAGTCACATCAAAAATGTTGTATGGGAGCCCCCCTTAAATAAACATTAAAAGGGGAGGGGGGGCTCCCATACAACAGACATGAGTTTTTGTCGTTTTTATAGATAATGGTACGGAACCCTTCGACCGACTCACACTTGGCCGGTTTTTGTAAAATCATCCCCCAACGGGGTAAAAAAGAGGTTGATTTTAAAATTCACATGTAATATATTATTGTGTCTTCTTTTCAAGAGATTTAAGGGATGGAATCATATTTCCAATGGTCATAGTCCGTATCTTGAATTAATCTTTATTCAATTAAAATCGGCCCACTCTGTCAAGTTATTACAGTTTAAAGTCGTAAACCAACCTTTCTAATATGTAGAAGAGAAAGAGTGTCCTTGGAGTTTCTTGCCCGTTCTTCTCCATAGAGATCTACGTTTTGGAATGGGCAACTAGCTTCAACTTTCTGACTAACTGACTCTTTGACAATTCAAAAGTGCCTGTAAAGGGTTTAATTGAAATAAATGGTTTGAGTTTGAGTTTGAGTAGGTATTACGTGGTCAATGGCGGCACTGAGTAGGTATTACAAATGAATGGTGATAATAATAGTAAAATGAATAATTATTATATTAAGGAATTCATATAAACCTGTTTTATTTATTTGAAAAAACCGGACAAGGTGTGAGTAGGACTTGCGCCCTCAGGGTTCCGTCTCAAAGTGCTTGCTCGACTGCCCGAATTCCCAAATCCGGATTGAAGGAAGAAGGACAAACTTAACTTTTCAATTAAAAGGCCTGTGAATTTTTGAGACTTTATTTACCGTTTGACCTTCCGGTAAGAATTTTTGAGTGCACAACACCGCGATAGTCAAAGAAAACAGTCAACATGACCTTGACTTTTCGTCGAATTTGGCGTGGGTTTTTTCGGTTTCGGTTGTGTTGGAAGGCGCCACTCCGAAGCTTGTTGACTAGTTTGCATGGCAGACTCGTGAACCCACGTCTCGTCATTAGTAACAATGCGTTTCAGAAATGTTAGGTTGAATTGACTCGTTCTAGCATGTCTTCAGCGACTCTTATGCGATTGAGTTTTTGGAGAAAATTCAGGTCTTAGGTCAGGATTTAGGTCTTTTGGGACTCGCCGAGCGGCAACATGTTATATACACAAATGATTATTTAAAATGATACGGATCGACTCGTGAGACACAGAAAGTTCAGCGGCTATCTCTCTCAAACTTGAATGAGGATTTTCAGATCCTTCCGGATGCCGGTTTTTTTTTTTGTTTTTTGATTTACTTCACTTTCGCTTTGTTAACTTCAGTTGAAGACGTTGATGGCCAGGGCGAGGCAAATCTTCCAGCATATCTCGACCGCTTTTGGATGCTTTTTACCACTTATAATAAGCACGTGTTTTTGATAAAGACGATTCACCGCAAGCCTCCTAATTTTTGGATTTTTCTATTTACTTGACTATGCTTCGGTTTGGTTTATTTGCGAGTGTCAAAATATGCGGCATAAGCCGTATTTTTTTTATTTCGTTGACTTGGAAGTTTGATTTCGTGACAAGATTCAAGGGCCCGTAGATCTAAGTTTTTGATATCTATTTCAACTTGATGCCTCCACGCGTTCCTGAGAAAAAGGGTCTTGACAGACAACAAAGTCATCCTTTACGGGTTTAAATTTTTCATTTTGAGGTAGGTACGCAACTCTAAAATCTGACTGCTACGTTTCATGCCGTAACGGCTGAACTTAGTTGAAAGGTACTCGGATAGGCCATGACCTGGGTTAGGACATAGGATACTCTGAATCCCGGTAGTATGTCCCTGTGATGATATCTTCCGACCTTTACGCGGGCGAAGCCGCGGGAAAAAGCTAGTAATAATATCATAAATGCGAAAGTAAATTTGTTTGTTTGTTACGCTTTTACGTTAAAACGGCTGAACGGATTTGGATTAAATTGGGCACACGGGTAGACCATGTCCGGGAATACGACATAGGATTTTTATCTTAGTAGTTCGTTCCCGTGGGATAATTTCCGAACTCCTCGCGGGCGAAGCCACGGGCGTAACCTTGTCATTAATATACCAAAAGATTCTTAGAACTTTCCTCAAATAGATATGACCTATCGCCTTTACCCTTTACGCCTTTTTACCCTTTTGTTAATTTAATTCATTGTTTTATTTAATTTTTATTTATATCTGACATTAATTGATCTGATCTGACATGTAATGTTTAATGTTTTCATTATTTTTTTTTTGTCAGTGAATTATTTTATTTCTTTATTAACCAATCAGTTGGCAGTAAAATGTGACCGGAGTTTTGTATTTAAATTTTATGTGTTGTATTTAATATGGGTCAATGACCTGAAATAAATGAATTTTAATTTAATTTAATTTAATTTTTATCGAAAATAATTTTGACGGCGAAGGCCTTTGAATAAGTTTTAATTAATTCATCAAAAAGTTTTAGAAAACAGGGTTTATCAAATCAAATTACATTCAGCACTCGATCCGAGATGGCTTAGAAATTGCAATATCGTAGTTACTGAAAAGTACAAATAAAAATAATAAGCCAGAAAACTTTCCAACAAAGTTTTATTGAAATGAGTAGAACGAAAAAATATGTCTATAGGGGTTTCTATTTTGTCTTCTCTGCACAGAACCGTAGAGTAGGAAAACAAACATATTTAAAATAAATAGTGTAGTATATAATAAGTAACCTGAAACAGTATGCTGCCTTCTGCTATAATATGATTGAATATCTTCTGTTTACTGCAGGATCTTTAGATATATATAATTAACATGAAATGTCATAATACATACTTAAAGTATTCTGGAAAATAACTATAGATGTAGGTACTGCTCAATAGGGATTCTGCACTATCACGGTGATTTTCCCCATTACAACAATTGTTTTCACAAAGACCAACCCGGCAGAGTGGCGCCAGCTTTCGATTGATGATGCGATTTTTGGTCACGCCGTCATATACGTAACGTTACGCACTACATCAGTCTTGTAACGTCTGAGCTTCAGTCTGATTTCATATGTAGGTACTTATTTTCTTATAGCTTGTTTTATTCTATAAGGAATGGTAACATTGATAAACAACAAAAAACTGTCAACTTAATAGTGTCATTGATCCGAACTCGTTAAAAAGGCATGCGGGCTTTAACTTGTAATCAATATATACACAAGTAGCTCTAACTCTTTCGTTATGTTAGGAACAAGCCCCGATGAGATTATTTCCGTTATAAAGTCTCTCAAACCTAATGCTGCAATAGGACACGATGGCATCTCCACGATATTTTTGAATAGGTACTGCATGCTTCTGTCACTCGTCTTAAGTCACATTTTTAACCTCTGTTTTGACTCCGGTACTTTTCCATCTTCCTTCAAATTGGCTATCATTCACCCTATATTCAAGGGGGGTGACCGTGGTGCTATAAATAACTATCGCCCTATCGCGGTACTATCTGCCTTATCTAAGCTCATGGAACGACTTATAAATAAAAGACTCATCAATTACCTTGAGAATAATAACCTGCTTTCAACTAATCAGTTCGGTTTTAGGAAAAATAAATCGACTTCTGATGCGGCCTTAAAATTGATTTCTGGTATTGTTGACAAACTCAATCACCGCAAAAAATGTCTCACTGTATTTATGGATATTGCTAAAGCATTCGATACCGTTCCTCTCCCTTGCTTGTTATCCAAACTCGAAAGTTTAGGCGTCAGAGATCTACAACTTCAACTCTTTCTTATCTCTCAGGCTCACAGAGAGTAAATATCGATAATATTTAAGGGATGTGCTGCCTATTGCCTACGTTGTACCACAGGGCAGTGTCTTAGGTCCCACGTTGTTTTTGGTGTTCATCAATGATCTCTGTATATGAAATTAAATTCCGGAAACATAGTTTCTTTTGCCGATGACACTGCCATCACCTTACTCGTGGTCTAGTCTCCAAACTACCACTCAGAAAGGATTTGATGTCGTACGTAGCTGGCTTATGTCTCACTCACTTACCTTAAATACCTCTAAAACAAAACTCATTACTTTCTCTCTCAACATCACATCACAACCTTCGACTCCTGTAACTTTGCAAGCTCACACCTGTCAATTAAACACACCAAACTGCAACTGACCATTGATTACATCTACTGATACAATTAAATACCTAGACAAGCACCTCAACTTTAAAACACATACTACTCTCCGGACTGGCCGTGTCCGCAAACTGTTTTTTTTTTTTTTAACTCTCAGACACGTTGCCAACGTACATGTTATACGGTCCGTATATTTTGCAATGTGCCAGTCTGTAATTTCTTACTGTATTACAAGTTGGGTGGTGCTGCTAAATCAATTCTCAAGCCTCTCGAGGTAGCGCAGCGAGCAGTCCTGAAGGTGGCCACTTTTCGACCAATACTTTATCCTACCTTTGACCTCTACCAGAAATGCAAGGTCCTTACCGTCCGCCAAATGTTTATACTCGGCACGATTTTACAACAACACACTAACATTCCAATTGCACGTCGGCCGACAATACCCAGAAGAAGAAATAGGATATGTACTGTACCTCATCCATACTTTACTTTTACAAAAAGATTCTTTTTTATCAAGGACCATTTCTATATAATAGATTAAACGCAATCATTCCACTGCAAACTTGTTGTTAGCTAACATGCAAACAGCGGATTACCGAATTTATTTCTACCAAAAATTATGATGATACCGAATCCCTTCTAACAACAGTGAAGTAACTCATAGCACAGATACACGCACTCAATCTCACACCCACACACACACGCACACAGACAGACCCGCACGCGCTCGCACTCACACATTCTTGTACTGGACTTTTATTTGTTCAAAATTCAGTTAGTAATAATTATGTAACAGTCTAAGAATTATTCTTGTCCTATTTTCGGGAAATGAGGTCTGATTTTGATTGACAGGCTACTAAGTAATCTAGCTAGGAAATCAGATCGTAAAATTGTATTGTTACTTACTCATCTCAGATGTAAACTATTCCTAAGTTGTCATCCTACTTTGTAACAGACTGTACCACTTTTTTATGAAATAAATTACATATAATATTGAACAAATGAAAAAGTAGCTTCAGTAACACTCCATATCTTTTAGGATTGCGGGCGTAAAATATTTTATTGCAGTAATAGTACTTTAGACTCTCATTTTAACGCATTGAAAATAAATCTAACCAAATCTCGCTGGGGAAGCAATTCCAAACCTTAAAACGTGCTAACTTACTATAGTAGAAGGGAAATGATCTTTGAATTCCGTATTTTCATACATGAGAGAATAGTTTCAATAGTTCATTTTTACTTTCCGATAGTTTGCTTCTTAAATTGTATTTTAACATTTCAGTTCTTCTTTAATCTTTATTGTTCACAAATAAATCGCATTGCATACCAATTAAGGTGATTCTTCCATTTATTTGTACTTATGGATATACGTTTTGTAGCAACATTGAAAATGATGGACGTTTCAGATTGGTTCAACGGGTACGGGTGTCAGGCGAGCAGGCAACACCCGCTCTACAGAACATCTGCCAGCGAATACGGGTGGTACCCTCCAGGTAAACACAGATTACAATTTAACTACATTTACAAATTACACAATTTCGTTTAACTTCTACCTACGTCCGAGAACATTTAGAGGTGGTAACCATGAAAATAGAGACAAGAGGAGACGCAATGTCTCGATCAAATTTAATAGATTATTGTATTGCGTAGCTGTAAAATAACGTCAACCTATTGTTCGAGACAATCCGATTTTCATAGTGAAATAAGTTTTTAATAATCACATTGATCGGCAGTCATAATGAACTTGTCTCTCATGCATGGGTTCTGTTGTGTAGTAAGTAAATATGTATGTGTAGCGAAGTAGCGATGCGCGTCCTGGTGGACTGCCTGCGCAGATGGCGGCGCCGCGCGATGCGCGTCCTTGTGGACTGCCTGCGCAGACGGCGCCGCGCAGCGCCCCGCACCCCGCACCCGCCGCCGCGGGTTCACGCACGTGTGTTTAAAATAAAGCTTTAGTGCATTCATAGCAGGCCTGAGTTTTACTTGTGTACCGTTACTCCCGTTCCCATTTATCTAACTGGCGGCGAGAGCGACCCACGCTATATGACGATGGCTAAGTTTAGTTTCAGTTAATTAAGTAATTTCGACCATACAGTGCACCAATGGTAGGCGTACAAAAGTCGCCTGCGGCACTGGTGGCGAACGATATTTCTGAAATAAACGACGCAACGGGTTCAAGATGGCGAGGAATCCTACTGAGCACACTCACGTAGGTACGGCACCTACCAGCTCGCAGCTGACTTGGCTTTGCCAAAACTGCTGGAGGAGGTGCCAGGAGAAGACATCTATGAGCTCCTTGATACTCAATTTTCCCCAACAAAGTGTGGATTCGGGGAGCATTACGCATTTTACGCGGCAACGCAGCAAAGGGATGAGACGCATGTGCGTGGTGGGTGGCAAGACTGCGTGGCGAATTCGCAATGATTCGTGAGGCCACGCCCTCACGAATCATTGCAAATTCGCCAACGTAGAGGAAGCATTGCGAGACCGTTTAGTGGTGGGCATGTTGGAGGGTCCCGAGAGGGACAAACTGTCACAAAGGACACAGATACCTTGACCCTGGCAAAGGCAGTGGAGCGAACCCCCAACCGGCGCGGACGTCTCAAGCTGACGCCGCGGGGGAGGAGGGGCAAGGTGCAAGTCTGGCCACCCGCGTCTGTGCCGCCTGGTAGGGAAATAAAATTGTTTATTCTGTAAATAGGATATTGGAATCACTTTTACACGTCATCTTAAAAAAAAATTAGCTAGATGAGTTCGGCGTTTCCTATCTGACTACTCTGAAAAGAAAGGCCGAAACAAACTCAGAGGTCACAGGTCAGGGTGTTGCGCCAGCTACCAAAGTACTATAGAAGCCTTGCGCTAGGCAAGTGACCAGTGGATGGCTTAATGTTTAAATGTATGTAGTTGTAAATACCTTTAAGTACTGTAGTATTTATTTGTTATTATTATGTATTAAATCCTACTATTATGCTATGCTATTGTATAAGTATTTCGAAATAAGGTCGAGAGATGTTGTGTATAAGTAAATATGTGAGTGTGTAGTGAAGTAGCGATGCGCGTCCTTGTGGACTGCCTGCGCAGACGGCTCACGCACATGTGTTTAATATAAAGCGTAAGCCCAGGTGCGAATGCACGATTGCCGACTTTTTTGTTCGTCAGTTGAATGGTATTGATGTGGCAGGGCTGTGGTTTCAACAAGATGGAGCAACATGCCACACAGCGTGCGACGCCATCAATTTATTGCGGTAAACATTCGAAGAGCGCATAATTTCGCGTAATGAACCTGTGAGCTGGCCTCCACGATCGTGTGATCTCACACCTATGGATTACTTTCTTTGGGAATATGTGAAGTCACACGTCTAGGCATGTAAACCACAGACGTTTTGGAAGCCATTTTCCGCATTATTGCCGGATATACCTACGGCCCCAGTTGCTCGAAAAAGTGGTCGAAACTGATTACGCTTCATTCGAGCCAGCCGTGGCGCCCATATGCCCGAAATCATTTTTAAGCACTAATGGCATAAGAATATCTTTTGAATAAAACCAATATAATGTAATGAAATTTATGTTTAGGTGTTTTATATTTCATTTTGAATTTGTATACCTACCTCTAAAAAAAACATCCCCTTTACTTTCCAAGTTTATCTTGGACATAACTGACATTGAAGGAAACATCATGAAGGATAGCATCGTGACGAAACCTGGACTTATAATTAATGCCTTGAGCAAGCGTGGTGATGAATGCTTTTTCCTTTTATGTAAGAGAATAGGCCATTTCTCTGCAGTGGGACAATAATAGATAATTTTTCAGCTGAGATGACTGAGATGAAAATGTATATAAAGCGCACAGTTTATTTAAATCGAAATAAAGACAAAAATGAGATTTTAGCAAACCAGTTGTTGTAGCTATTTGTTGTAAAATCCTACCTAAGCAGAGAAATGCTTATTAATATTAATGTTTCGTACTGAAAGGTGCAAACGGAACATTATCATCCGTCTGCCCTACTTATTTGTTGGTCACAGCCCACTTACTTTATATTATGCTGGCTATTTCAATGAGTTCGACAATTACCGATTCCATTTTATGACTATATGAAACAAAGTTTCTGCTTTTTTTTACAAAAGCTTTCAAAAGGCCCTTTTAAATAGTCGTCTAATAGAAAATCTTACGGATTGTCTACTACCAACGACGTACCCAATTAATTTATTATTGAGAAGGTTACATCATTCACTAATAAAACGCCAACCCGAGGCGCCGAAACAACATAACTAGTAATAAAATAATAGTAGTTTTTTCACATATTTTCTTATTACTGCTTCCATGTTTTAGGTTGGTGCACGGTTACCAGCGAGTTTTACCCTAAGGGTCAAAAGTTTTCGTCTCAACTGGCTCGAGCTGGCATGTATCGGAATTATTCTCTTAACACGGGCTGCGATCATAAGATTTTTAGCGACGGGTAAAATGTAATGAACCGTATTATTTAAGCTTGCTTGGTGTTACTTACACTGTTGCACGGCGTGAGCACGCACATTACTTTTTAAGATTTGATTTAAAAAAAGCGTTCTTCGTGTAATTAACCAATGCGCATCGGGAGTTGCTGGGGCTGCCTCGACGTCTGCAGAAGGTAGAGTGGATTGTTTCTGTACGCCGATGCCTGTTGATGATGGCTCATTACATGAACCGGGTACATGTGTAGAATCTAATCTTGTGGTTGTGGATCTATTTAAGTAACGTAGAACAGTTACAAAGTACTATCACTTTATAAGAATCTTAGTAACAAACTTGTACAATGTGTGCGACAACCAATTTTTTTTTGTTTTTGTTTTTCGGTCGCGTGTCTGAGCAGACATATTGCACATAGCCCTCACACACATCCTCCCATCCCACACTCCACTCTGTTTTGCCTATTATGGAGGACGACCTGATATCTCATTAGCTCGATGGACCTCCAAATTCTTCATAAACTACTTGATTTATTATAATTAGGTCTAACATCTGTGGAGATCTCTAACGACTAGAGGAAAATAAGTAAATAAATAGCCCAGCATAGCATTTTCGAGGTATGAGGAACAGGGTGTAAAGTTCACTCATCCTTCTTATTATAGGGAGGATTCTCCGACCAGATGGGTGTCGTGTCTGGCGGGCAGCTGCCCAACGATTAATGTCGGATATTCTTATATGTAATGCACGATGCAGGATTTGTGTGACGTCAGGTCTTTGATGTGTAGTTTGCATGTGGCGATGTAGATAGCAGCATAGTCACAGCCACAACATAATCAGCAACATAATCAGCTAGTAATGTTTTCACAGCTGCGACTCAGGCTTTTCCCTGTGCGAAGGAGTGAACCGTAACTCACCACGCGGGTCCAGTGCGGGTGGGACTTGTGGATGTCACCATGTCTTGGAATTTTCACTTTATTATAGTTTTCATCATAGGCACAGACTTAATGAGAATTTCTCACACAGTGTTTAATGTGACCTTGCCGTTTTGGCTATAGTGTTGTTTTTCTATGACAGTTATCGTTTCAATCTTGTATAAATGAAGAAGTAGTAACTATTAATTATAGGTATAAGGCAGTAGACAGATCTTTATTGAATCAACATGTTAAAAATGCACGTCAACATCGGCTGGCTATCGCTTATTAACTAGAACAAGGCTATTTTAATCTATCGCTTATTACTATTTGCATGCTAAAAACAGCTGTTTCTACAGTTTACTTGCACGAGAAACCCATTCTTTAGTCTGGCTTTCCACCAGATGAAAAATCGCAAGGAAGAATCCTTCAATGGAATTCTTTGTTATTAAATTGATCGATTTTTTTCGCTAATTGCTGGCGGGAAGCCAGCCTAAGTAACTCTAATATAGTGGTTAACAATATGTTTTTAATCATAATTGCAGGATATTATTCAGTTCCGTCAGTGTTCTTCCCCGCCGGCCAAAGCTTCACGAATGCCCTGTCAGCTGCGGGCATGTACCGGAACTACAGCCTCAACACCGGCATGGATCAAGTAGGGTACCAGTAGCTACAGCAAGCTGCTGTTAATATGGCATACCGAGCTCAAGAACAACTTCCGTCTTCGTAGAGCGTCGTCCCTGTGAATCATACTGCGGGGTAAGTAATTGCATAACACACTAAGGCCGCGTCCTATTTAAAAGCGATCGTCGCTCGAATACGCGTTCGTCGCGCTCATATGTCACTTTTTGTTCGGTGAACCTGAACGCATGGTGGCGCCGATAGAGGGCGTTTTCCAGTTTTCCGAAAAAAAAGTGGCATTATATAAATTATGCATGCTACGATTACAATGGCCACACCTTTTATTTTGATAGTTCAACAACATTCATTGCGTTATTAACGTTAATAACGTTGAGCAGACGAATTTTTTAAACACATGAAGTAATGGATTAGTAATTTTGTTCAAAATCCTTCGGATTGTGATGGAAAGTGTGTTACGCAATTCGGGTGTGGTGTGACGGTCTCTTTCTTAAACTCGATGTTCCATAATCACGGCCAGGTAGTTTAATTACATACTTACAACTTTAATAAATTATTGTTAATTAATAATTCATGAGACGATAATTCACAAAATGTGTTGTGATTGACAATTTTTTATGTAAAATGAAAAAGCCAGATCGGTCTGAAGATCGGACGGATCTAAAGATAGGACTATGAATGATAGCTTTTTCGGCAAGGTGTGACCCTGTATCAGTCAGTATCGTTTTGATCAATAATATTCTCTGCACCTTTAATATTAAATAAGTAAGTAGTTAAACTTTTGCTAGAGCATGAACGTGCGCTGTATGTTTAAACACGCAAACTAAGCGACGACTGACAGTGACCAGCGAGTAGACCGTAAGTTATGATAAAAACTCAAAAGCCGCTCCACGACTTGCGACCTGTACCATTACGTAATGCAAATTCAATCCGAATCTTTTTTCGTTTTGAAACAGATTGTTAATCGTAAGTTCGAAAAAAAAAAAACTGCAGAGCAACGTAAATAACGCAATGAATGTTGTTGAACTGTCAAAATGAAACAGATTTGTCTTTATCGTTTACGAAAATATGTTGCGTAATTAGAAAGCTGGTCATGACGACCTGGATGCCTAGCGTGTGATGGATTGCTGGGAGGATAGAATGCATGAATGAATAATTAATTCAATTATCACTCAATTTTTCAATATTTCAATAATTTCCGAATTCTACCTTTACCAGCATTATCGACGTTTTCGTCGGCATCTCTAAAAGATTTTTTAGTACATTTTTTAAATTTGTCAAAATTTGGTGACGTCGGTCGGTTAAGGCGAGGGAAGAGCTAATATATGTAGATTTTTGTAGATCATGCGTAGACTTTACTTGCATATTAATGCATTTTAAATAGATTTTCAAAGATATTTTTGGAAAATCTTCCATTGTATTTTTGACGTTAATGTTATCAAATTAAATAGGTAGCTGAAAAGTCGTTGATTTTGTTCGCGTTCAATTGTGGTAAAATATATTTTAACAGCCTTTTCAAATATTAGTCTTTAAACCTAAAAGCTCGCACAAGTTAACGACTTTGGTTACTTAATTATCAATTCATGTTTTATACATTAAAATTAGTTTTAGGTATTTAGCATTTATCAAAATAATATCTCTCAAAAGCTAGTAGGTTCGTATCGCCTAACTTTTAAATTATGTGGTAATTGTTTTGTGGTAAAATGCCAATAGCACCATCGATTTCAGTGCTGCTAAATGCTTGTTTTTATTAGGAAAAATGTAATTGTCATCTTATCTAATGGTTACTGTATTCTTTGTGTATTAGTTTTTATTGAATATTCCTTTTTTAGTAGATTATATGAAATTAAGAAATTTATTGCAACGTATATATTCCTACTTATAGCAATAAATTTAAACGGAACGAAGGAGCCAGGGGGCCAGACACCACCTCTATTAGCAGTATTATTTTGATGTTACTTCAGTGCGAGAAAGAAGTGGACCTATACAGGACGTCTAGCTTCATCTCTTTCCCACGCTCAAGTAAGATTAAAATAATACAGGTAAAAGAGGTGGTGGTAGGGCCCCTGGATCTCACGCCACAGGGAATCCTAGTGTGAGTTCCAGGAATCAACGCATTTGAATGTAATTTCTTCAGCAATGAATTATTCTAATTCTTATCTTCTTTATCTTTGTAACACCTGTCGAGTTATTCAGTGCTATGTTTGTATGTATCTATAATAATTTGTAACTTACTTTAAAGATAACTTATGGCTTTGTATGGCCATTGTCACTAAGGGTGCGTTCCCACTATGTCGTGACGACAGATTAACGTGTCGTTTAAAGAGACGTGGCTTGTGTATTTAAATGGACTTGTTCACAACGGGACGACACGATTAACTGTCGTCCACGACTTTCGTCTAGAATTTTCCAACGATAAATTAATCGTCACGACATAGTGGGAACGCGCCCTAAGAGAGCACAAACCAGTGGACACTAAAAGAGCACAAACAAGTCTACAGACATTCTTTTTTTGCCCTTACTTCTCTTTTTGTTTTATATTGTTATAAATTTCTGAGTCTATAATTGATTTTTATTTTATGCCCTATCCTCTCACATTTACTAATTAAATGATTATGTTTACGCACCGCGTGGTGGGACCCTGGTGATCTGCTCTACAGGTATTCCTAGTGCAGACACCAGTCTCTCACAAACTAGTGTCACATAGTTTTTCAAGCTTGACTAAATTATAATAAGCCATTGTTTATGAAGAGAAAAAAAAAATTGAATTTGAATTATCTACGGATCGCCGTCTGCGTGACGTAAACACCGAGAGAGGGGAATACGCTGGGCCTACGTAGGGTCTACGTGGGCTTACGCGGGGTCTACGCGAGCCTACGCCATTCTGGAGCTTTACAACTTTAAATAAAATTGAAGAATATGATCTACATACTTGTTAAAGTAACGTCAAACCGTAACTCACCATAAAATTGAGTTTAAAAGAGAAAAAGTGCAACATATACCTTCTGTAATTTTTAAATATACTTATATGCAAATATTTAAACAGAATTATGTAACGCACCATAAAAGCACTAATAAATAATTTAATAAAACATGTATTTATAATTTTATGTCTGTTTCATTTTATCGTTTCGTGATAAAATATTGGGATCATTTAAATGAAATCACCAGCATCGGTATTGACTTACCAAAAGAGGTATTTATTATTATTCATATTTATATAGATTAACATGCATTCAAATTCCATTAACATATTCCATCCGAACCAGGACATGGATGTCACATTCGATAAAAATATCATTTTATTGCAAACTTCTACAAAAAACCTCTCAGGGCTTAATAACTTTAATTATAATTAGGATCTTATGGAACTCCCATAAACCCTCTGGTTAATTTTAAATCTGTCAAAGCAGATTATTAACTACTAATGTTGTGACACACCATGCCCTTTTATTATTATTTACTATAGAAGATTAAGTCACGATAAAACGGGTAACAGGTAAGAGGACTCGTGATCCCGTGACCGAGGTCTCGTCCCTTACCGTGACCATCTTAAAATAATTATCCATCACTTCCGTATTGAGTACACATTGTATAACTTGTTAGCAACAACAACAACAGCATTTATATTAATTTGAGTGTAATATTATACTCTTAACAATTAACAAATATCGAAGTCTTCAAAGGATATAAATTAAATAAATTATACCTAAATTACAAGTAAACCGCCTTACTAAATGAAATACTAAAACACCCACTAAATATAATTCAATTAATATTTTAATTCATATGTATGAAAAAGTCGTATTAATTATCTAATTGCGCATTTTATAGACACGTAATTAGTTACACGTAACTACATCGTGGCTACCGATACTAAGGATTCGTGTCAAAATCTAACTACCGGTGCATACTTAGAGAGTAAATTATAGTAAGTATATTTACTATAATTTTAGGTACTATATATTATAGGTATGCCCGTACCGCGGCGCCAACAACGAAGGATAGTTATAAAATATTATAAACTTATAAACCAAATAAACGCAGGTACCTATTGCTTTGCTCAAACTTAACGCTTGCTCCTGATACCATCACTTAACGTAATGAGTTATTTAACTTACATTTGTATACGTATATAACTATTTTCGTTGTAAAATCTACGATAACAAGTGGGCTTGGATATAATATTATCTGTTTGTTATATAAAAACGCTTAAAATTTACTAGTATTTAATTTATGAGTGTTCTACGAGAGTGTGATTAAACGAAAATTGAACTACACATTGAAACGTCTACGTTTGATTCGCAATAGCTAAAGAATAGTATAACATTGCTTTATAATAGTATAAAGTTTTAAACTTTGGTTAGTTATGATAGCACAATGCAATAGCCAAGATGCACATCGAGTCATTCTGATATGACATATCATCACACTTCGTTGACATCACTCCATCATCTCTCCATAAAACCATGAAAATTACTTAACATGTAGTTATAAATAGATATAAGTCCCCATAGCATATGCTTAATACAATAGTTCATGAAGAAGTAGCATAAATAATATCTATTGATTTGTAGAAAGCTACGTGATAAACGAAGCGTGATTTACACATACGAAGACGTACATAGTTATAACAATATATTCTTAATTCTATGAAATACAACTAGTAATAAGGTATAATATATATAAAATGTGGATCAATTCTTGCGTTCAACAATATTGTCTTCAATAGCATTGCTCATCATATCCCAATTGCCAACAATTTTAGATCTAACAGGACGACCGACAGCGCAAAATGATTTTTCCTTTTCAACGTTTACAAAATGCGTAATTTTCAGAATATTATTAAATACTATAACTTTAATCGAATGTTTTCAAGTATTGTTCGATTTCCGGCATCGATGTCGATACTCTTAATGATTTCGAAGAACCGTTACACGTCCTCTTTACATCCCAATCCTAGTATTGCTTTGAATTATTTGTCTTCCATAAAACTTTTAATATAAAAGAGAATAGTGTTTAATATAAAATGTCCATTTTCATACTGGTCTCGTACGAAGGTGCAGCAAGTGTAGAAGGGAGTCGGAGACAGAGAGAAACACTACTAGTCGCGAGTCGCGAGGGAACGCGCCTCGCGGATACCGAATGGGTTCGATCACAATGCAGCTCAGTTGATTCGTATTTTCATATTTATAATAAACTTATTGTAAAAATCTATAGTTACCATACATTAAACTATGCTTAATATTCTGTTTCATACAAGAATGCATTCAACACTCAATTCGAGGGATGTTTCCTTCAAACAGATGGAGCTGGCTGGGATTTCCGGTGTTTTAAATCGGCATAAACACATTCAAGGTAACAACTTCAGATGCAAATTTTGGACCGGTTGTTTAGTTCGTTTATCTTTTGTTTATGTATGTTTGTTTCAGTAGATATTGTACTGAACGGTGAGTTTAAATCCGTATCTACGTATTAGTGCAGCGGGCAACAGACGTGTCGTGAATGTATTATGTTGTCTTTGCCATATGTAATTGCATGCCTTAATTTGGCTTATGTCCGCAATTTTGTAAATGCGATCAGGCTTTATGTAAACGTTGTCTTTCATTCGTATTAGTACATCGTCTATTGTCCGAATATTTGGTTGACTTTTTACATGTCGCCGAATATTCCGGCGAATGTCTTGCGTAGATTCTTCATGGTGTCCTCAGCGTCTTCTGTCAGGGCCGCACTGAGGGAGCCCTGACGCGCGAAGCCGCCGCGGCCGGGCGCGGGGCCCGCGGGCGGCGCGGGGGCCGCGGGCGCCGTGCTCGCGGTGCTCGGCGCAGCTGACGTCGAAGACACCGTCGACGACTGAGATGCTGTTGACAGAACATTGTATTAGCTTTGACAATGACCAGAAAGTACATTTTCGAGTTGCACTTGATGTTGGACCATCCAACTAATGATAGATGGTAATTGGCTATGGAATAAGAATTTGAATTGAGGGTTCCTTTACTTCATGCCGTTGATATCTCAGTCGTAGTTATTTTTGTGTGATAAATGATAAAAGATTAGTTTGGCCAGCAGAATTTAGTCATAGGAAGTGACGGCACGCCCGTGATAATTCTAACAAAGCCTGTGACAATTCTGAAAATGCCTGTGACAGCTGGATTTGCGGTTAGCGCTAAGATTGCGTGAGCAGGAACGTTATTAGTACTGGCGTCTCTAGTAGCCATTCCATTGTCTATGTTATGTCCACTAATCCAGCGTAGGCCTTCTAAAGGCTTTTGAGGATAGGTAGCGTTACGCTGCGACAGATGATTCAAAACGGTGTCTTAGCTAACCCTGAGAATCACGCCGGGTGAGTGGTGGCGGCGGGGGCCCGGTGGGCTCGGCGGGTATCGGCGGCAGTGGGCGGTCGATGCTGGCGGCAGACGCCAGTGGGGCCGGTGGAGGCGCGCTCGGCGGGCCCGGGGCCCCCACCGGGGGCGCTCTCTCCTCTGTCGGGGACCCGGCCGCAGAACTGCCCGATACAGAGCTCCGGGATGTTGCCTTAGTTATACCGGGACGGCAGACCGCCTGGAAATTATCAACAAGAAAAGTTAGGTATCATCACATCACTACATAGTATAAAACAAAATCGCTTCCCGCTGTCTGTCTGTCCCTATATATGCTTAAATCTTTAAAACTTCGCAACGGATTTTGATGCGGTGTTCACCAATGGACGGAATGATTCATGCGGAAGGTTGTTATGTATAATTCATTAAGGTTTTTTGTAAATTGGCTGAAATGTGACGATTATTGTCGAAGATGTCGGAAAAAACCATGCAGACTGGGAACTTTACTGGCGTGCGCCGCGTAAGCCGTAAGAGATACATCACATTTATGTTCTACAGAATTGTAGATCTTAAAAAGTGCAACAAAAAAGTCCACAATAGCATATGTCTATCTTCTAAGGATGACCTACAGGACCCTTTTCCATCTTTCAGAATTTTATAAAAAATTCCTTGTTATTTCCGAACCCTATCTTGACCGGTATTATAAATATCCTTAACCAATAAAATATGTTATATTTAAATTGGACATTTAATTTAGATTATTATATGACGAGACATCATAATTATCATTAAAATTAATACTTTAAAAGATATTCCAAATACAAAATTACGCGTAACAAAATATAATAATTATGGTTGACGACAACGCGGGCGCAGCGGTAGGAGTCAATGACCTTTTCCACGGCTACTAAGTATCTAATCCCAGTAGTACCTAGTCGTGGGATATTTTCCGACATCCACGCGGGCGCAGCCGCGGGCAAAAGCTATTACTATTATAACATTGGTTAGACAGTCTAAGGGATGTGTAATCTAGGAAAAGCTAACATGAAGACTTCATTACTCTGAGATCATAATTAAGTACTCTAGCCGGGGAAGTACTAACTACGGGAAAGTACCTACTACCATTCCTAGGTATTTCTGCTGCTAAAAGGGCACGCTGTAATTACCTACAGACACAAATTACAAATCATGTCTGGTACATGATTTTCAGCTTTGTGTTTATGGATGGCAACGCATCTGACATGCTTCTGATATTGCAGATGTCTAATGGTAACCACTTCAGGTGCTTCATCAGACGAGCCGTCGTCGGCTTGTGCCATCCAATGACATTAAAAAGTGCGTATAATATCGATATTGAAATCACAAACTCAACAATAAATAACAATTACCTGCATACGCTGCAACACCAGTTCAGCAAGATTCCGTCGGTCCTCCTCCTGCGAGTCGCCCATGAAGGACGTGGCAGAGTCGTTGAGCTCGATGATGTGCTCGCGTCCGTCCTTGCCCACAACCAACTCAAGCGCACATACTTCTAGACCGCCGAATATCTCGCTCACCTATAATCGACAATCGAGAGGGTAGTTAACACAAAACGGCTGGTTAGGTGCTCCTGGAATCTAACGGTGAGTTAGGAAGGAATGAACTGAAACCAGCGTTACTTAACTTCAAGAGTTTCTCATTCCTCATCAATACTCATCATCTCATATGCCATAATAATAATTTCCTTTTCTCAGTCAGTTAACTAGCTACAGGTGCAAGAAATTTTACACCTGCCTTGTTTTTCCTTGACCTTTTAGAAAAGCGTGACAGTATTAAATGAATTGAAATCATGTGCTAATTTATGCAGTGTTTCTTTCCTAAGGATTTATGTTAAATAAATACCAATAAATAGCTAAGCAAAGAATAAATAAAATAAACTTGTAGTTTCCCGAGGCTGTTTTCAAACGATTCTTATTTAAATTAACTATAGTGGTACTCATCATGAAGAATAAAATATTTTCTATGAATGTAAACATCCTGGGTTTCAAACGTAATATTTTTAAATCTAATAAAAACTGCCTATCAATGGATCCAATCAAAATACGGGTAAGCTATATACGAACCTCATCAATCCACATCTTGTATCTATCGTTCATGCCGATAGCTTCGAGCATCGCAGATCCTTGATTGGTTTTCCAATTTCCAGATATAGATTTACGCCTGCAAAATATTTCAGGATTATTTATAGACGGCTGGTACGGACACCAAGCAAATATGATATCACACTTCACACGTAGTACCATTCTTAAATCCGTTTTACGTAATTGCGTGTTTGCCAACATTGAGAACGCCTGCAACAGTTTGTTTGTAATCAGAATTGCTGCAGACTACTTTGATCTTTCTCGTAGGCGCCAGACCATTGCCGATTAAAAATAGTATAATGATACTTACATAAAAGCTTTATAGTTAGTGCCGATTTTTTGTATATGGATGTCGTATTTCGCATCAATGTAAGGCTCCACCGTACAGTAGGTTCCCAGCATGGCCACGACCCCGGCTATGTCCTAGAAGAGCAAATAACATGAGCCCGTTACCTTACGATGAATCACTATTACTTTACTATTAAATTCTGTTACTCATCCCTTAAATATTTTACCTTATAGTACTTTTCTTAGTAAAAACAGGACGAGGTTCGTGAGATGCCTAACAATTCATTACGCCATTATTAAACCGAAAGAGTGATGAGCATCGTTACCTGGAAGTCAGCCACCGCGTCCACTTTCACCTTGGCGACGCCGCTGTGCGCGTGCCCTATCTTGATCACCACCGGGAACCTGGGCGCCGTGACCTGCGACAATCATATGCAGCCGTTACGACATTATCGTGATCACTGATTACAGTCCACAGTTCGCCTGATCTCACAAGACCTTTATGTGATTCCATTGTTCCAGAATATATCCAAGCATAAAACCTTTGCTTAAAATATTTTCTCTTGCAGCAATACCTTTACCGCGCAAGATACAATCTTCGAAATATTCAAACAATCAATAAGTTACGAAGTATTATTTATATCAATTCCGTAGTTACTAGATTACTCAACTAACGCGTAAATCCCTCAGGGATCGTTAATTTGATTTATGTCATGATTATTTTATGTTGACATGAATTATCGTTTGATTTGGTTTGCAATGAAGCACATTTCATGGCTAACGTTATATTTGGCGAATTTCCCGAAGTACGAAAACTGATTTTAGGAAAATTCCACGTTGCGCATTCGAGAAAACAAAGCTCTATTTATAAGGGCGTGTGTATGTCAGGACTGTAATTATAGGTTTGTTATGAGTAAATCATATGCAACGTGTGCTGTTAGCGTTTCATAACCTTCAGTAAATTTTATGGAACCGATAATAATCTTAATAGCTTCGAAGCATGGCACGATCATCTATGTATTGTCACCGGTTAAATCATATCGTGTTTGTTAATCCGCAGCCGTTATTACGCCGTATTAGGTATTAGCCGTGAAAGCCAGCTATACCAACGAAGTCAAACAAAATAAAAACAAAAAATATTGTGTCCCCAGACGGTCTCGCTGGAAAATTAATTTCCTTTTCAACGATACACTATTATTATGTTACGTTGGCCGATATTTATTTTATTGAAACAACATTTTTCTTAGAAATACAATAGTGCTTGGAAGATAAATTTAATTTTACGTTATTGCTAACAAATAACCAGTGTAATTTCTGGTTATTTTGCTGCCTGCCAAATAAGAAATGAATGTACTACTTTTATGACCACTTCACATTTTGTGTTAAGAAATGTATAAATAGAGTTTATGGAAATGAATATTGGATATTATTGCTACATTTCAGACGTATTTAACAATAATGGATTGAATTGCAATTTTGTATTAAGTAGGTTGGTGGCACGGGCGTCTACTCAGACCATTAATTTGTTTCCCTCTTATTGATCGCGCGGTGAAGGTAATGGTGCCTCCAAGTACGATATGAGATACCTTCGATTTCGTTGATTCATAATTACTATGATCATACTGTGTTGACAATCAATCATCAAAAGGTTCGTAGGTAGGAGGTACTATTCATGTTTTAAAAATGAGGAAATAACACCAAGACTAGTCATTATTCAGATTGAATATATTAAATGTAATAACTGCTGCCCACCCCTGTAATATAATTCATACTGGCAGATTGGAACAAATTGGCACTTGGCACTGCTTCAATATAATATAATCGCTTTCTATTTCCGTGCAATTTTGATAATAGGCAATTCATTTTGCGTATCTTTTTATTCTTCTTGCTAGTTGTCAACGCTATGTAGAAAGGTTTACAGGATAAATAAGTAGATATTTAGAACAACAAGATCAAGTAGGTAATTCGATCTGCAAATACATGGTTCGGCAATAGTGGTAATAACTAACTAGCAGCAAAAACCACACACAGAGCTATAGAAAACAATATATGTATTAATGGCATATGACTTCAGTTTTTGCTTAGGTATTAGAGTTTATATGACCCACTGAGGTTTTCCACTAATTGAAAGACAACAATGACGCGAACCACTCATTAAAAGTGGATGGCAAATATTTGATATCGATTATAGCCTAGTAGTCGATAAAGTCGTCCATTTTTCGATGTTCTTGAAGGTTTATGTAAATAGGCTCTATTATTGCTTCAAACAACTGTTAGCCGTCGACGCTTATTCAATCTTACATAGTCTATATTGTTTCGTGTTCTATGTATATCCTTATCATAAGAAAGGTCTGCATTTCATCTCGGGATAGTATTAATGTGGTGTCAATCATAGTTAGTGCAGGCGGATGGCGCGCGGCTGATGTGGCTGCGGCGCGGTGGCGTCGCCGTGGGCGGCAGCATCAAGTGTTTGACTGTTCGCTGTTCGCTCCAACAACACGCGCTTCCTTCTCTGTATCGATGACGCACGTCTCCGTAAAGAATTCTCTTGTATAATACTATTTATGGACGGTCACCAACATAGCCTCGTGACATTTACGCATAGTTTAGGGATTCCACGTTTTGATTGTATATCCGTTCGCTTTATTTGCGTCCCTTAGTCAGTCATTGTGGGTATATGCAAATATGGTAAAGACAACTTGCATTGTTACAGATTTCTTCTGAAAAACATATTTGCTCGATGATAGTGTAAATGACTATAGTTCTATGATGATCTATGAGCAATGTTCTGATTCTATGTCCGTTCCTTTTATTTTCATAGTCAGTTAAATTGTGGTTATATGCATAAAAATGGTAATGAAAACAAGCTTGTGGCTTACATATTTGTCAAAAAGGCATGTTTGCTTGATGATAGGGTAAGTAAATGACTATTATATAGCTCCATTCTCTGAGCAATCTTCCTAGTTTGGATAAATATTGTGTTGATTGCATTTCTGTTCGTTATATGCGTCGTTCCATTATAATTGTATTTTTTTACAGTTTATTGTGGCTTTATGGAAATGTGATAAAGAACACAAGCATTGTTTGTTACAGATGAGTAATTGTTCTGAAAGACATATTTGCTTGATGATCGCGTAAATAAATATGTATTATCGTTCTTTGACGTTCTTTCAACAATCTTCCATAGCAAAAGACCTTGTTATGTATCCTAGTAATTGAATTCTTTGGCGCTACTGTTGAATGACATTCATTTAAGCGGCATCACTTTATCAGTGAGCTATCTGCTGATCAATCTAGCTGATAATGGAGTGGCGACTGTGGAAGCATTCAATTCAAATATCGGAGTATGGTCGCTGACAATAGTTCTTAATGATCATAAACAGGCGAGAAATAATATCGCACGCGCGGTCCTCGATGGTGTATTTATTGTCCGCAGAGGACAAGACAATAATAATTGTCATTTATCACTGTAATTGCCGCCTTTGAAGTTTGATGTTATCTTGCCGCCTTGTATGAATGCGATCATAAATCAGTTCTATGTGATCGGTGCTACATCAACGAAATTGAATGGCCGGCTCTGTCATCTGTTCCTGTATTTCTGTAATAAATCCGGTAATGGTATCATCGAGATCAATCAGGCAGGACATGCTTTTGAATTTGAACCGACTCGAAGACAATCGAAATTGTTTGCAACCACGCCATCAATTTCTGTATAAAATTGATTGATCATTTTATCCTGTAAATCACAAACGTAAAACCTCGAAGTCCGCGTTTGCTTAACCTGGAGGTAAATAGTGTAACGTTTTGCATAAATGTTTGTTCATACACTTGGCAATTTACGCAATAATTATATGATTTTGATCTGTATTGCCGTAGTTGACCTCACTCAAGGTGAGGGATGTGTTCATCGACAGTAATACGCCAGCGATCATTATCACTTCAGTGCAGCTTACATTTTCTATTGTACCAACATGTGTAATATGTGCTAATTACACAAAAACACTCGGCGCCAGTCTCAGCTTTAAATTCGTGTGCTTTTTATGATCATCGTGCTGTTACCCAGGATCTGAGTTCATGGGTAAGAACTAGGTGAGATCATGAAGCTGTTTTGATCTTAGTTACTGTTTTGATAAAGGTTAGAAACGTAGTTCAACCTGTTAAGCAAATGAATAACAATGATGTGCGGATTGAGTGTTTTTTTTTTTTTTTTAATGAAATCGAAACGAATGTACCTGCATGTCAGGGGACTATTTTGTTTTCAATTATATAAATGGTTTTGACCTAGGGGTAAGTTAGTCCGTTAAGCTAGTAGAAGTAAGCTAGGGTTGTTTCAGTAGATGCACTACTTATGTATATACTATTACTTATTAGAAATGCACTACTTGTCAATACAGAAGTTAAACTTGCCAACTGTAATCTATTAGTTGAGACAAGAGAATCGGCACCAATGTCACATGTTAATACATGTGACATTGGTGCCGATTCTCTTGTATACTGAACTAAACTCGACATTTTAATTATTTTTGCGATAGGACACACCATTTTCGAGATATAAGCAATAGAAAAAAAAAACAGTACTGTTTTTGCCCCTGAAGTCAAGTTAATGACAACTAATTGTAATCCACACCATTTTTAATTGCGATTAAAAATAGTCAGATTTAGTTAGACAATCAAAATTTTAGGTGAAAAACGTCAAATTAAGAATAGCAAAGTTGTCATTTTCACTCAATTAAAAACTCAGTGCCATCTTAGTGTTGTCAAACTAAAACATAGTTAAGTTGTGTCACTGTTGTCTATTTCAGAATGGGAAATCGTCGTTTGACCGGAATAAACTAAATTTTGGTGATTTTTTGTCTAGTTTAGAGGCGTTTGGGACAAGAGAATCGGCACCATTGCCTCAAACTTGTCTTAGATTTGCTTAGGAATTCAGGATCATAAAATGATTATGCCTTCTATCTAAAATGATTATATAAATATAAGATAAGATAATGAGTTTTAATTATATTACTTTATGTACCTATTTATTATTGTTAAGTGTTCAAATAGATGCGAAACCCTAATAACCAATGTTATTAGACATGTGAATGAAAAAATGTGTTGTACTTATAAAATGTTTTTATTTTATTTAACATGTTTAAATATTTGTATGCCAGTCGATGGCGAAACATGTAAGATCAAAACTATATTATAAGACCTTAATGTACCATGTTTTAAAGCAAATAAATATATATTCTATTCTATCTTTCGTTAAATCCAACAAAGTGATACCTACCATAAAATAATTGTTTAATTAATTCTATGGTGGCACCTTAGTTTACGATAGTAACTGATACATACAACTGATTTATAAGGAAGTCTTTAAACTGTTATTACAGCAAATGCCAATGTATGTTATTATGTTATAAAAATTATATATATGTTCTTATTCTTTTATAATGTATACGCACTTGTATCAATGGATAATGACCGTTGTTTAATTTTAAAAAGTGAATATTTTTAATTTTGGCTTTGTGCCTATAACAATATTTTACAAGTGATTAACAAAGTGTTATTTAACTAATAACAGTACGGATAATTATGAAAGAATGTTGTTTTATTCGAGTAGGTATCTTAACACCGTTTGTAACTGTATCCCTAATAAAGAATCAAATGGAAATTGCGCTTAATATTAAGTCAACAGGAAATTGTAATAGCAATAATTAATAGGACATAGTTCAATTAAACTAAGTATCATTTTCCTGACCTGCCTAGTGCTTACATTATTTTATGCATTACGCATTTTATTAACTGGAAGACTATAATAAGATAATAGTTTCTAGGCTTGGCTGGCAATATGCTGAGGGATCGGCTCTACATTGACAGAGGGACTAACGTTTATTGTTTTTACGATAAATATGCCTTTGAAAGGTATTGTTAAGATTGTGATGATGACCGAAATGTCTTCAATCCCTTAATGACAGCATTATTTACATTGTGATTAGTGATGATGACTAGTCTGGGCCCTATCAAGCGTGATTCTTCTGATACCTTCAACTATCAAAAGTATACAATCAGTTCTTTAGAGATCTTCAGATATTTTATTCTTAATATCTACATCAATTGTACGTACGTTAATAACATTATAGTATGCAATACGGCCTCAACCCGTTATTCCAACAAAATATGTGAGTAACAAAAATCTATAATTGCCATAACAGTCAATCGTAAAACAGTGATGAGTCATAACTCATAACGTTTTCTGATATTGACGCGAAAGCTATTGGAAGGGAAACGAGTCGAACGAGAACGACTGAAGTACCAATGGTGACGGTAATCGACTTATATCCCAGATTAATAGGCGCCCGTCACCTGCCTGATGCGTCACCGATGCTATAAAAGTGCTGAAATAAAACGCAAACAATAAACGCGAACTATATAATAGCTAATAGGTAACGTTGCTAGTTCGAAACTATAAGGCTTTATATAAGTTCACCATTACGACCCCTATTCTATTTTTATATATCTGGTCATGTCGTAAAATAATCACTTAGGTAAGGGAGGTTATTTTGAAGGGCAACAATCATAAATTAGATCGTAACTTATGAAAGTAGATTTAAATCTTACTACTTACACAGTGCCTACAGTAGTAAAAGTTACGTACCTAAGTGCTCCCAATATCGTGGCTTCCTTACAACCCAAAACTTAACTTTAACATAGATCGGCAATTGGCCAATTAAGTAAATTTATAAACAAAAATTTAAATTATTTATTTTATTTATTTAGTAGTATACATACATTTATATATTTAAGTTGGTGGCAACATAAACTTATTGGAGTTTTACCATGCACTAAAATCATCGACCACATAATTTTGAGAATTATAACAACATAAGTAGGTATATACTCGTACTTATTTAAAAAGAAACAAAAAATAAAATTACGACGTTAAGCGAAATGCTTACGAGTGAACATCGGTGACCAATCTGGACGTAATTAAAACAAAAGTGGTGCAGGAATGTTTTTTGAATTGATACACGTTGTTCCTAAAAGTTTGTTTTTAGTAATAGTCAGTAACTTACATATTTATATACACGGCATTCATACGTTCATCTCTCAACACCTGACTTTCTGAAACGAACTTCTTCCATTCGAGAGATCCAAAGATCTTCAACTGGCCCACTTCGTACTTGAGTCCTTTTGTAACCACTACACAAGGATCCAAGAAGGTACACAAGGAGAAGGAAACATTGCGGCAAGTTGTCTCGACCCACATTGATAAGAGATATCTCGTGTCTACAAACAAGCGTAGTACACGCATCGAGAATTATTGAGCCCTTTGATAAATTGCACGTAATTAACTAGTTAAGTGTTGCAAGGCGTTAAGTAGAACTCCGTGAGAATCCAGGTGGCCTCTTTAGTCTTCTTTCCGGTGTAGATACCTAGTAAAAACAAAAAGATTTTTATCATCGGGATGGGCAGAATCATCCTGATGTGCAGCAAAGCTAGTGATACATATTATTCCAGTGCCAAAAACGAATGCCCACACTGAATCCTTAATAAAGAACGGAATCCCAAATAACTTCAGACCGAAATAACGCTAACCCGAATCACTTAATCCCTAATGAACGTCATAAGCAATTGTGTCAAGAATGTGTAGCTACAGGAATTTTGTACAGGTTTAGACATTCAAGTCGGATTACTGCGGCCCTCTTTATGTAACTATGACACGATGCCGATGATTTGATTGCAACTGAACTTATCAAACAAAATCTTTCCGCGTGATTTGAATTTAAATTCTCGTGAAAGGTCTCTGGGACGATGGTCAAAAGTATATTTACATGTTATTTCAAAAGTATATTTACAAGTATATTACACGGTTCTTTATATTCGATAGAATTTATTATTCATACAAGTGTAGTCAGAAACGTTCACGATCTGTAGCTTTTGGTTACCAATCGGTTATTGTACTGATGGATGATTCATTTTTCATGGTAAAATGTGTCAAAGTAGCAACAATATTGTCATTTGTTGTGGTTCACGTTAAAAATGTTTTTGCTCCATGTTCTTAATTGCAAAACCCCTGAACAATGATCCTGTTTGTTCCATTGTCTCGTGCAAGTTTATCTATAATTGCCCGACCTATGACAATTATTGGTCGTATTATCTATCTTCTATAGACGTCTTCCCTAATTTATCCATATGGATAGATGATCACGATGTTGGGTTTATAAACAGAAGTTGTAGTGAAGCATAGTGTCCGATCATCACGTCCGAGCATCACGTCCATAGAAATATAAAATCATATATCTATGATCACGTCAGATCAGGGCCTCAAGTCTGCTATTACAATAGTGTCAGAATGGTCTACCATTTATTTCATAATTGTTGATTTTGGTAATCTACTAACATATTGGTGTCATTATGACTTTCCAATGGTCAGCCACTGACACTCCATTGAAAGAAATGACATCTATTGGTAATCTCGTACATATTGAAAAATGAATGACTGGATTAGGCGGTAGTCTGCTAAAATTTTGAGAGTTTCTTTGATCAGTGACCTACTATGAAAGCGTCATTGTGCAGTCATTTCTTTAAATTCGTTACGAGTATCGTGTTTGTGGAATACAATGATCAACCAATGATCGACCATTATGAATTTAGCAGATTACGAACTTTTAGCAAAATGACAATGGGATCGTGATAGAATGACGAATTTATAAAAATAGCAGAATTGGGCCCCAGTATTCGATCACAATTAGGTACGTACTTCCCGACAAAGCGAACAATCGGTACGTCCTGACGTATCTAGACAACACATGAAAGTGTTAATGTTTTGGTCAGTTTGGCACCAGAAACTTCCGTCCGGCAAGACTGTGGCACACAAACAGGGCCTCAAGTCTGCTATTACAATAGTGTCAGAATGGTCAGTCATTGATTTCATAATTGTTGATTTTGACAAGTTTTGTAATCTACTAACATATTGGCGACATTATGACTTTCCAATGGTCAGCCACTGACACTCCATTGAAAGAAATGGCATCTATTGGTAATCTCGTACATAATGACAAAGAATGACTGACTTAGGCGGTAATCTGCTAAAATTTTGACAGTTCCTTTGATCAGTGACCTACCATGAGAACGTCATTGTGCAGTCATTTCTTTTAATTCGTTACGAGTATCGTGTTTGTGGAATACAATGATCAACCAATGATCGACCATTATGAATTTAGCAGATTACGAACTTTTAGCAAAATGACAATGGGATCGTGATAGAATGACGAATTTATAAAAATAGCAGAATTGGGCCCCAGTATTCGATCACAATTAGGTACGTACTTCCCGACAGAGCGAACAATCGGTACGTCCTGACGTATCTAGACAACACATGAAAGTGTTAATGTTTTGGTCAGTTTGGCACCAGAAACTTCCGTCCGGCAAGACTGTGGCACACAAACAGGGCCTCAAGTCTGCTATTACAATAGTGTCAGAATGGTCAGTCATTGATTTCATAATTGTTGATTTTGACAAGTTTTGTAATCTACTAACATATTGGCGACATTATGACTTTCCAATGGTCAGTCACTGACACTCCATTGAAAGAAATGGCATCTATTGGTAATCTCGTACATAATGACAAAGAATGACTGACTTAGGCGGTAATCTGCTAAAATTTTGACAGTTCCTTTGATCAGTGACCTACCATGAGAACGTCATTGTGCAGTCATTTCTTTTAATTCGTTACGAGTATCGTGTTTGTGGAATACAATGATCAACCAATGATCGACCATTATGAATTTAGCAGATTACGAGCTTTTAGCAAAATGATAATGGGATCGCGTTGGAATGACGAATTTATAAAATAGTAGACTTGGGCCCCTGATATTAAGCATTGTTTTGCCAAAGATATGAATGCGAAGTCGCGTGTGCCGTAAAAATTGCACCGCAGTGTCTGTTCTTTACGGGTAGATAACTGCCGCTGCTTTTAATGATGTAGATACATTTTTAAGTTATGTGCATTGCTATCTAAGAACTCAGCGGAACGATCTGTAAACCTTCTTATTTTATTGACGTCTGCGAGATAAAAGTAAACTGCAAAGTTTACAGAGCTGACAACTGAATTTGTTTGCTCGCATTCCTACTAGTTGCAAGCGCTGTTACTGAATTTCAAAGACTATAAAACCACTTGACTGCGCATACAGTTCCCCGCCGCTCGAAAAGTATTAGTATTTTGTCGCCTATGTATAGGATAAGGTACTAGTAACCATTCTAGTTGTGACCAAGTGTTAGACCTGTGTGCACGCTAAATAATTACAAATTGTTATAATTTTTTATGTAATTTATAACGCATAAAATTGCCTTCATGCGCGGTGAAGTGGTGTGGGAAACATTCCAAGACATTTAGTTACAAAAAGGATGCCATACATTTTCATCGGTAAATAAACACTACGAAAACTATTTTTGATTTAATCACATTAAGAGCCACCGCAGGGGTCTATTTAAAATGGTGGTTGGGTGACCGAGCACACGGAAGAGTCGCGCGTTGATGTCTTTTGGAAAAGTCCCTTTCTTTCATTAGGGAATTCTAATTGTTTTATCCCTTTCTTTCCCTTTGTATTTTTATCGTAAAAATCTGTGCTGTTACCTTTAATGGCTAAATTCGATATCGATACTAATAAAAATAAACTTAATTAAATTTTTATTCAATTGAGATACTGTCATTAAATACCTATCTACTTTTACCCGACTTTAAAAAAGGAGGAGGTTCTCAGTTTTTTCATCCGTGTAATATGAAATAGAATCAACAAATCATTTGATTGAATTAGCAAGATGCATAATTCAGAAATATGTAGACGCTCGTTTATCATTTTTTACCAAGAATAGTCAGGACCCTAAAACTAATTCGAAAAACATATACCAAATTAATTCATTTTAAAAATCAATAATAAGAGGATACTTGTTTTTCTTTTTGCAACTGACTGATTTCGATTAAATATTAATGTGATTTTTATTGAGCATTTTTTATAAAGTTAAAATCCATTTTATCGATATCGACTATTTTCCCTTAATCAAGTAGAGCAATCCCTAATCAGACATACCTACGCAACTTGACCTTGAACTGACCAATTGCAGCCGCGCATTCTTCCTCGTCCCCCGGCCCGCGGTAGTGAGTCGTGTACTTAGAAGAAATCGGCTTATACGCTCTCTATTGGTTATATTCTCTTTGCTGAATTTGATTTTTTAGTTTACTTTTCTTCTTTTCCATGAATTTCACAAGACTACGAAGAATAGTTATTTGTGCAACAAGAGAGCAAAGTCGTTTTTTGCTGCGAGTGTTGATTTTGAATCCCGAGTAAGCGAAGGATTCTATAATTGAATCACGAGCGTAGCGAGTGATTCTAGGTTAGAATCCTGAGCGCTGCGAGGGATTCAAAGACACGAGATGCAAATAACTTTGCTCTCGTGTAACACATACAACTTTTCACCTCAGCAGCGAGAACATACAACATGTAAAAAAAACCCTGTCCGATCTGTGAGGGTGTTGTTAGGTATCGTACTGTGAGCATATTTATGTGGAAATTTTCAGGAAAAAAGAAAAAAGAATCCCTAATTTTTTTTTAAATGGTGAATTTGACCGAATTTTACATTTGGTGCGGGCGGCGGCCCTCTTTTAGCGGGTGTCTAAAAGTCATAAGTTATGAGTTTTGCAATATTTTTTATGGATTTGGGGTAATTGGAACTAAAAATGTGAATTTTAAATACCAATAACTTTTTTACTATCAATAATAATCAAAAAAATACTGTTTTGTAATTTTACTGCAGTACCATATTACCATTCCCCAGATTTTCGGATCGGACAAGGTTTTTTTTTACATAATCTTCATCACCTCGTATTTTGCAGCCACCATCTTGGATTTATATTTTGACCTCACTATCGACTTTAGCACCCTCGAAAACTATGAAAACGACACCCATGACGAAAAATGTGAAAATGTTCGCAGCCGCCATCTTGGATTTTTATTTTGACTTCACTATCGGCTTAAGCAACATTGAAAACCATAGAAACGATACCCATGAAGAAAAATTTGAAAATTTTCGCAGCGGCCATCTTGGATTTACATTTTGACTTCACTATCGGCTTTAGCAACCTTGAAAACCATAGAAACGATACCCATGAAGAAAAATTTGAAAATGTTCGCAGACGCCATCTTGGATTTACATTTTCACCTCACGATCGGCTTTAGCACCCTTGAAAACTATGAAAACGACACCCATTATGAAAAATGTGAAAATTTTCGTATCCGCCATCTTGGATTTGCATTTTGATCAAATTCACATTTACTATCTTACTCCGTCTTTCTTTCTCTTTGAATCAGAAGAAGACAGTCGCAAGCGCCTTTTCCCGTGAAAATTTCTGCCAATGCACTCTTACCGCAAGCCGCCTATAGAACTTCGTTCCAAAAAAAAAATAGAATTTAAATAAAACCTTATCCTTATGTGAATCCGAACGTTTTATTTTTTGTTTCAATTTTGGGCCTACTAGAGGAATTTTGAAATCGAACTTCGAATCGACTTGTTTCTATCTCTCGCTTTTTTCGTATCGAAGTGAAAGTGACAAAACTAATTGAAGTTCAAATCTTTAGAATCTTGGTAGTAGACCCAACACTGTTCACGGCATTTAAAAAAAAATATTAAAAAGTTACTTTGTCTCACGCTCGCAGCAAAATTGAATTTTGCTCACTGTTTTTTGACAGCAAAACCTGCTTGTTTGAGGTGCTGAGGTGAAAAATATGTAGCATAGAACTGTTTGTTCTTTCGTTACTTAAGGCTGCAGTCTCGCAAAATGCACTCGCGGCGAATTATTTGCGTAACTTTGTATTTTTATTTTTAACAAAATAATGAAATAACATGAAATATTTTTATTGCACATAAATAACCATAATATAAGTAATAGCTAGTTATTTTTTGTAAGTTCATCTAGGTGGATTATGTTAGGTAAATCAAGCATTAAATACAGCTCTTTCGCGCCCAACATCACTTCGAGTTCTGTTTGCGCGCTTAGTTTATAGCAATGAAGAATTAATTTACAAATCTGTTCAGCGCTTAATTAACTCAATATTCTCGTCTTCAAAATGCGTTGATTAGTTTTTTCTAATTATGTTTCATTTTCTTAATTCAGAGGTCACAATTTCATCAAAATTCTCTGTTTTTAGCTCCTAATAAACGGTTTGTTACATAATAACTATGCATCTTATGTATGTAATAATTAGATTATTTTAAAGCCAAGAGTTTATTTAGCAACTACTAAAAAAATTGCACCTAAATCACACATTACACTAACAATAATAATCATCTTAAAAGACCTCCAAAAAACGAGTTTAAAAACAAGAATTGAGAGAGAAATTCTGTTTTTTTTTAGAGGTATTTTGAGATTATTATTATTGTTAGTGTAATGTGTGATTTAGGTGCAATTTTTTTAGTAGTTGCTAAATAAACTCTTGGCTTTAAAATAATCTAATTATTACATACATAAGATGCATAGTTATTATGTAACAAACCGTTTATTAGGAGCTAAAAACAGAGAATTTTGATGAAATTGTGACCTCTGAATTAAGAAAATGAAACATAATTAGAAAAAACTAATCAACGCATTTTGAAGACGAGAATATTGAGTTAATTAAGCGCTGAACAGATTTGTAAATTAATTCTTCATTGCTATAAACTAAGCGCGCAAACAGAACTCGAAGTGATGTTGGGCGCGAAAGAGCTGTATTTAATGCTTGATTTACCTAACATAATCCACCTAGATGAACTTACAAAAAATAACTAGCTATTACTTATATTATGGTTATTTATGTGCAATAAAAATATTTCATGTTATTTCATTATTTTGTTAAAAATAAAAATACAAAGTTACGCAAATAATTCGCCGCGAGTGCATTTTGCGAGACTGCAGCCTTAAGTGCTTTATTTTGTTGTTAAATAATGATGAATGATTTCGTACTATTTTCACTGCTTTGCCTTGTAACTTATAATTATTATTACCGATTATAGAAACGAAATGAAGAGGAAAGCTTTTTTACGTACACGCAACATCTATAGCCTGCTCATACTTTCAAAAACGCCCACGCTTCGCACGTTCGTGTGATAAGAGCCTTAATCATCTGTTACATTATTTTATTAAGTGTTGTCAAAGAAGGGACAGAGGAATAAATCTTTATTAGAGCTGACTCAACCCGTACTAAAGCTACCTGTGCCTCCTTTTAGGGGCATACGCATTAACACAGTTGTTAAAATAATGGCTATCTTAATCATTTATTTATTGATTTTGTGTAGGTACTACAATTATATAATTTCAGTTTAATGACATAAACATTACGCCCATATAAAATTTATTATACCAAGCCTTAGGGTTTACTGAACAACTTAATTCTTGCGTTAATAGCCTGAATAATGTTTCTTGTTAAAATATTGCACTTATCGATATCTACTCAAATAGAGGCCCAACGTATAAGGGAGGTTCACCAACTATATAAGGCAAATATGGACACAGTAGTAATAGAACAACTTTCTTTAAGCAACTTTTTAATGAAGCTTGTTTCCTTCCTACTCCGCCCAAACTTATTAGTACAATCATTTACCCTGTTTATATAGAGTCGAGAAAATGTACTCTGCAATATCAGTAAATAGTCTTTATATCGAGAGAAAACTTGTGCAAAGCTATCTCTTCCAGTAATTCCGGCTCGGGTTTAAATCCTAACGATATTATTACTCAGAAGTATGTCAGGAATTCTGCGTTTCCAAGTAATGATTTTCACACATGGCTCGGTAGAGACAAATATTTACAAGTTACGAAGGTGACTACAGTTCTATAAGACACGTTAGCGCGGCGTGCATAGCCGGCACATAACATGAACCTGCTGAAGCAGATCGCCACTCGAGCTCATATTGTTTACATTACTCGCATAGCATGGTGATGTCACGAGCGAAACCTAATTCTGATGAATCATGAGCTTTTTACAGGCGCTGCACCGATAAGCGCGTTACCGTGCATGTGTGATATCACGTCGTGTCGACCGACATCGCAGACCCACGTGTTGGTGAAGTTATTGATGGCATCAGTGGGCGCATAATAACTGGTCCGAGTCAACCGAACGTTCAGTTACTGATTGTCCGTTACGGGGAGCGCGTGTCGCCTGCGATTCCGAGCCGGTGCGCGAGAGCATACACGACATATCCATATTTATTGACACTTACCAATTTATTTGAACATCGATTTGACAAGGCCCAGTGTGTCTTTGGCAGTGTATGTGCTTCCTCATTGGATGAGTTGACCTGATCAGCTGAATCGAAAACCTACGAGTGCAGGTGCATTTGTTTACATATTTAATTTTGCTGATTTGTTTTTGCTTTCTTCAAGGAAATATGTGCTGTATTGTTCTACTACATACGTTTGTTTCAAGGTACAAGATGCAAGAATACTAGGTCAGACGTGTCTCGTTGCATTTTATGTTTCGCTATAGCAATAACATATGCAATCTTATTTAAATCAAATGCGCTATGAGCACCTAATTATTACCTTCAGATAATTGCTGTGTATTGTGATGCAATGATGAATTTTATATTTAGTGGTGTTTAACTATGCACGATGCTACATGCCTTTATAATACCTATGGTTATAGTTCGTGACAACAATCCTTACGAGTGTCGAAATTCGTAGCACATGCATAATTATCGTAGTAGGTACCTATTACGTATTTAATGTGTCATATTTCACTTGAAAGTCGTTGCACAACAAAAAGGAATGCTTAATTTTAAAATATGCGGTACTACCACAATCTGTTCCTAATTACACAATTGAATGTACCTATGTGCATTTAAGAGTTGGCACCGTTTCGAGTTTGCAACCTATCATAAAATCATAACATAGTATATACATAAATTAGATATTTACGATACAAAATGTTAGAGGTAGGTTTATGTCACGAGCTACATTATTAATTAGCTGCTTGTTCGCGGTATAAAAATGTTTCAAGGTTTGTTTACATCCGCAGTTTTAAGACTACGAAAAAATGCGACCTAGAGATTTATTTTCCCTTAAAATTTTAAATAAACGATAATAATCTAATTAAGAACGTAACTTTATCAACGTTCTAAAGTGTTTGCACAGTTGTAGTTAGTATATGTTACTTGTGAAGTACGTGATCCATTTTGTAAACATCGTTAGCGTTTGGTTAGCGTCCTCAACTACCTACTGAAGTACTCAGTACTGTAGCGTACAGGTCAACTACTCGACACATGTTTAGAAACACTATTCTATACAAACAGGTGATATTCTTGGAATCTGTGTTACATGCTATTGTGCATACCCGATCTGAATGCCATACTGCGCCTTATCAATAGGTACACAGCCTTAAAGATTTATTTATCTTGCTAGTTTTATTATTCAGAATAATATATTTCCTAAAGCTATTTTATGGCAATACATAAAATTGTTAAAACTATCTGCGCAGTTAAAACAAAATGAATCAAAATATGTATTTATTTATCCCTCCCTTCCTTGTAACCATATATTTCAAAAATATTTATTACGCATTCGTACCTTTGCAAAACCAATCAAATTCATTCAAAATACAAATATTGTTTCGCTTTGTTTTACTACATGACATAATCCAGGGTAAGCAAAGCGTCCTAAACTTTATAGAGTTTCAACTTCTAAACAACATCATTATGTTATGAAAGGACATCGTTAACTTCCATATAGAGAATACTGTCAATAGTAAAACGTAATATTGACATTGATTTCTATGTTGGCATTATTTATAAGCATCGCGAGAAGCTAGAGTTCCATTTATAGCACTATTAAGTACCAATAGTGCTCAATTGCAACAATAAGCGGGTCGGTTGCAGAACCCAGGGAGCTGGGCGATGTAGTGGCACCGGCAGCACAGGAGGAAGTGTGTCGTTAGTCGATTGTAGTGCCAGGACCCACTCTGCTCTATTGATTAATTCAAATGATTTCATTGCATAATAGCCATTTGGAACGAATTGGTTGACTAGGCGTTTAGATCATCGTACTCTGTTCTGGTCCGTTGTGTTCACAATGTTTTGTTTGTTTCCGACTCGTGACCCTTATTTGAAAACCAGTTCAAATTATTACGCCTCTACAAACAACACAATAATGTTTCTGTTATACAATAAGTTTCGATAAATTCATATCGCATTTATGAGTACCGTAGCGTAGCAGCGCGTATAATCCATTGCCACAAATCATGTTTTATTAGAAATTTCCAGAAGGTCTAGTCACAGGGCCTGTCAGGCCGTAACCCCTGCACGTTGACCCTGCTCACGGAAGATGTTAATCATGAGCCCCGCTTCAGGATGTAACGTAATATAACTCTCTACGTCTATTGCTATGATAGCACCTATAATATTTTATTCCCATAACAATTTTAAGGATGTCTCTATGCATAATTAGTCATTAAAACCAGTAATTCATTGAGCGTTTGTTCTACATTATTCATTCACGTTCCATATAGCGCACGATTAATAGGGATTAAATCATAGCGACGTGTGGTTAATTAATCAAACCATTAATTATAATGTTATTATTGTTTAATTCATCAAATTCGTTTAGTATTTTTGCGGTTAGGTGATTAAAACATACTTTCAGCAGAATATCACGTAAATAAACAACATGAGTAAAAGTCTTTAACTTGATAGGTTCAAAGGTCATGTTAAGTGGCTGAAGCAGTTAGTGAGATCAAGTTCAATCATAGCGGCATTTATGAGTAAACTGAAGCAACTCTAACTAAACTAGGTATATTGTTTTCTTCAATTGCAGTTAATAATTTCAATCAAAAGCGGCTGTTACAGTTGAAGCTAAATTCTTGACTATAAATAATCTCGTAGTTGACAATAAAGCAAGGTCAATCGCGTATAATATTGTACCGAGTACCCACATGCCGCCTGCGCCTACTGCACGGTGCACTATATTAATTGTCGCGCTGGATCGAACATACTTATTGCAATGCGCCGCGCAATATCCAGCCCTGCCTCGTTGACCCAGTGTCGCAGCTCACGGGCCAAGTTCAAACACGACTCGTGATTGAGAACCAGCCGACGATTCTTGTCTATGCAATGTTGCAACTAACGTGAAAGCTAGTAAGAGCTTTAAGTGGAAAAGATAACAAAAATGCGCCACAAATTGAATTAGAAGCCAATAAAACTGTTATCTTAATTTAAAATGCCGCAAGCCGTTCCTCTTTATTGATTGAGTTCACTAACATAAACCCACTAGAAGAATTGATATAAATTAAACAGAAAACGCCAAATGAATGCTTGCAATGTTAATATATTACGGGACCTGTTTTAGGAATCTCCGAGATAGTGTAGGCAATGTGAATAGTGTGGAGTGTGAGCGCGCGTAGGTCGCCGCGACCGCAAGTGATCTGTAAGCTCATGTTACATTGTGAAGGAATGAAAACAATGAGCCCATCTATTGAATGCAGGTGACAAAAGCGGTCGAGTAGCTAGCTTTTCAACGGTGAACCAGCTATACAAATACCTAATAATAAGTATGCGCAGCACAACCCACAGCAAACTGCGACACATAAGTACCATAGCAAGGACAGGAGAAGATTAATGATTGAAGAAACCCAGGAAGAGTTATGTAATGTGAAAGATTGCGAGTGAGTGAAAGTCAAGGCGAATGTGGAAATGATTGAAGGCTTATTTACAGACAGAACGAATTTGCATCTATCTGTGAGAATTCTACAAATAAACAATAAAATTCAAAATATTTTATTTCACATAAACCTACATGGGCACTTATGAAACGCCAGAAGCTAGGTGCACGGTTCCAATTGGTCGTTTTCTATGGAGAAGAGCCGGCAATAAACTCCACGGTACACAATAAGACACCTCATACCTCTCTTAAACATTGGTTATTCATAACAATCACGCAAAATGATTAAAAAATTAAGTGATTGCGTCAGAATTCACAATTTACAGACACCGACTGAAGAGTGTCCATTAGCCATACGTGTCGCTAACTGGGACATGCGCCATTTCAGCAAATTATAATTGCGAATACTAGTAAATGTCGTTCACATTTCACCAACATCGCTATAACTGCACGTTATATGCGTCATTTTCGTAGAAAGATGAAACATTGCTTACAAATTTCTTTTATGTGAGGCACTTTCTCACGATAAAGTTTCCCTCGGGGCGCGGGTCATCTCTAGCGTTTATCAGTAGAGACCGACAATTGTCTCCGCCCACGTAAGCCGACGATTTATATGTAATCCTGGACGTGAGGCGCCAGCAAATGCACGCCAGACCTTCACTTTTTCGATTTCTCATTCCTTTATTAATCTAATACCCGGTTATATCTTCCACCGAGCATGATTTAATTCACCTGTATATCGAAGAAGAATCTTCTGGGTTCCATTAGTTTTGGATTTGAGCGAAGCATTCGACTGTGTAAGTTTATCCAGGCTGAGTTGCATAAAATATGATATTCTAAACTCTTATAAAGCCCAGTAGGAAGAAATAATGTTACCAAACAAGCTAGAGTGTATTGCTCATAAATACAGGTAAGCAGCATGTATGCTGTTCAGATCGTGATAAGTATTCAATTTATAATATTGTGATATGGCGTACGAAGTGCACGGCCGCGGCCGGTGGTTGGCGCCTCGTCGCGGTAACGGTAATACAAGATGCCTAGCTTAAGCTCACTCCAGACCGTCTCTGACACTTCCCTTATATTCGGATCATCTGATAGTAACGATACAACTGATATTTACCGGGTGGTCCATACCTGACAGATCAAAGACATTTCAATGCAGGATATGAGGAATTATAAATGAATAAGTCGACGAGATAGATCATAATCAAATTACTTAGATGCGTGAGTAATATTGGTTTATTAATATCAGTTAACTTATAAGGCGTAAAATATAATTTCTACTCCAGGTAACAGTTTATATTTCCCTCGACTTGCTTTATTCCTCTAGAATTAAGTTTAATATCAGAAAATCCACTTTTCATAGATTAGGTATTTTAACGAGCTTCTTTTGTCAACACTGAAACAGTTTCACCGTTGCTTTCGTGAAATTAAAATAATTTTATTTTTATTTAAATTAAATGAAAATTATGCATATCTTTACTATAGATGAGTGTATAGGAAAATAATAGTTCCTAGTTATGTTGACCAGTGGTGTGAAACTGAATTAACAATCGGAAACGCGGGGTAGGTATTTATGCGACGACGCCCGCGCTTGTGCACGATCTATGTTGCACGAATATGTACCTACGTGCACATATAGTATGCACCTTTCTTTATTGATCTGACCTAATTATCTTATTACAAGTAAACAAAAAAAAAAACTGTTACGATAATCAGAAAAAATAATAAACGCAATTTTCCAATGCAATGAATATATTTTTAATCATTCATAATTAAAAAATGGCCAAGAGCGTGTCGGACCACGCACAATTAAGGGTTCCATAGTTGGAATCAATTTATCCCAAGAATTAACTTAATATCGTTGTTAAAAAACGTATTCTCCCATACATTCCAACTGCAAATATAGCTTTGTAAGCACATTTACCATGTTATTTTAATACCATAGACTTCTTATAGGTTTTCCTATAATCAATAAGTATAGAATTTTCTGTATTTTTATTCCTAATTTTAGGCTCAGTAATTTCGGAGTTAGGGGCAATGGTCAATTTTCGTCTATATACCTATCTTTAAAAGTATTAAAAAAATATTAAAATATTTGAGATCCCCGAAACAAGCCCTTTCATTTGATGTGTCCAGTTTGCAAATCTTTTTTTTCTTATTTGCTCCCCAAAGTGGGGCCCATATTCAATATTCATTTATTTTCGTAACACATCAGTGTTTGGGTCACGGAAACTGATATGTGTCCCAAAATTTCAACATAATCGGACATTACATTCGGAGCAAATTGGCTGTGACAGAACAGACAGACAGCCAGCCGGCACACAAGTGCGCCGTAAGGGCGTCGTTTTCCATTCGGACGTACGGAATCCTATGAAAACTCATGACTTTCAAAGAGGGAAATGTATCCATGAGATGCGGGTAGACAATAAAAAGGATGCCTAAGTATAAAGTAGGAATTAGTTAGTTAGTTGGCCTTTAAAGCTGATGACGCCTAGAGTTCCGTTCATTTAGAAACGTAATATGAGCATGAAGATTAGAATAGCAATAAAAGCAGTATTCAGCTTAATACAAACAACGTTTCCTTTAATAATAAGATAACGAACAATGTACGGTGAGAATTTATAAAAGTTTACAAAGGATTTAATGAAACCGTCAAGGGAATCCGTTTGGTAATAAAACGTCAACCTGTTTCGGTGTCGTAATAATAACAAATTCAGGGCAATGAAACTGACGGCAGCAAAACAAAAGTTATTATAACGAATATTACTTTTATCAACGTATAGAAAAACACCGAAATTAATGAAACTATTCATTTTACGACCCAATTACCTATCTGAAGTTCTACTAATGAGAAATACAAAAATAAAATGAGAAAATTTTGTGACAAGCGAACAACACTGAAAACGTAATGAGTAGTTACGAGAACTCGAAAGTTTTAGCAGCAGATAATGAATCCGCAAATACTAGCAGCTTGACTAGCAACTGAGTATGAATAGTGCGCATTAGAAACCAAACTCAAATACATAATATTACATGAAAAGCTGTCTTAACTGCTCTTAGAAAATATAAACATTATGTCGCAATGTCATATGAGCATACTCATATCCTTCGTTAGAATATGAGTATGCTCGTCAAGATTATTTAAGTGTTAATATCTGCTACGTATGTCTAATAACTTCGCAATTTGTCCCCGACTAGAGGTATAAAGTGTTTACATTTAACATTTGCATATTACTGACGAGGCACGATGTATTCTAACTGGCTAATTATATCTCTATCATCAGTTATTATATCGCGGCATTCGACTGATAAACTTAAAACTCAGTGATATTATTATGTGACCCGATTCAGCACAGTAACCCTTATGTAACACTGGCCGGTACTCCGCTGAAGTACCTGAACCCTGGCGTGCACTTGCGACATCGCTGATAAAGTCACGAACACGATTCTGAATTTTAATTTATTTTAATGCCTTAAAATATGTTTAATTACTTTCTATAATCAGGGAACCAATTCTGTTGAAAATAATAAGTAGAAAGGTAAATTAGGTATGTGACAAAAAGTTTTATGCTACTATATTAATTAAGAAAGGAGCAAAGGGTCCACTTGCTGATTTCGGAAACAGTAAAGAATTTTCTTCAAAACAAAATACTTCGTGGGTGCGGGTACCTAGCTTTTGCTAATTAAGCTTTTCAGACCTGTGTATTATGTTTTACGTTTTGGGGAGTCATTCATAATAATCGCATAATAATCGCTCTAACAAATAAATAGTGTCAGTTAGATCACCGTGGCCGGTATCATTGATTAGAATCCTATTTCTAATGATGATGAGATCAATAAGACACTTAAACTGCACCTAAATACCTATGACATGAAATCATCCCTGGAGAAAATGAAATCATATTCTCAAAAGTCATGAAATCATAATTTTCCTCGTCTAACCGGATATTAAATTAAATGCACATGATTACGTAACGTGGAACATTTCCACGTACTGTGTGTGAGATCTCAGAGATGTTCAATCAAGTGTTTAATTGTAATAGTTCGAGTTGTTAGAACTGTGCTCGGCAATTATAGTTTCGATTACGGCGAGGTGCATCGGTCACGCTTGGCCGCGGATGCGTGTAGTACGTAGACGTACCTTACTACCTACGACTCGGGCAATGTTTGTGGCTCCCAAAATAAACGTGACCGATGACGATTTTGGGAAAGGCGTCATACCAGCCGATAATGTGAGTGCAGCCACATAAATAAACAGTAGCCGTATTAATGACAGACATTTTTCACAGTTGAGCACGATTACTATGGTTCATTAACTGAATGCTGTGCGTAACGCGTGACTCACATGGTAATTTTTTGAATGCGTAAGTAACTTTTTATCCGTACTCGTTATTCAAGGATTTGATAAACATTAAATAATATTTATTATGAATGTTTCCGTCACGAGCGCCTCTTAAAAACCACTAATGTTTATTTACATTTTACTAGCATAATGTGAGCGGTGAGCTCTTGTGTCTAAGGCGTAGTATAGACGGTATAGATACAAACGAAAACAAATAAAATACATACATTTGATTAAAAATACACCGTTAATGTAAAAGCGAATAAAAACGATTATCTTTTTGATGTCGATGTGGAATCACATTTTTGTAATTCCGGTTTGAAAATGTATAAGTACGCCATGATATACACAGACATATTATACGTCTAGACGTATAACAGACGAAGGCATGGCGTCGATAGTGACCGGAGGCAGGGTGACTTTTTTCAGTGATGCAACGTGTCGTCATCACTATAAGCAGATTGGAGCCATTCCGAGAATAATTGACCCTAAGGAAAAAGTACTGTCACAAACATTTACAAGACATTCTTATACTCTATTGAATACAGTTATTTTTTAAAATTTACAGTTTAGTTCTTTAAATTCAATGGTTGCTAATATATCTGATTAAAAATTAAAAATAAGAAGCAAAATAGGCAAGTTTAGCGTGTCACATCTCCTGTTGCTATCATTAACTAACCGATGTTCATGGTTTTTAAGACACACCTCAGCGTTTTTTGCGAGGTTTTAAAGAATACTGTTGTTTTTTTTTTATTACCTTAAACATCAATTTTATAAAAAAATCTTATTGTATTACAATAAAATTCTTAAAATAATGATAAATTAAATTTTCACCAAGGTGGACATACGACTTTAGTCACAACTGTTTTATTTGCTTTCAATAGTACAAAACTACCAATTGAAACAAGTTATTTTATTTACATAGTAACGTTATTATGATAGATCAGCCATTTCTTTTTACCCATCGGGCAACCGTGACGCGGTGATCGATGACGAAAGGCGTACGAACTAGATGTACCCACGAATACTGAAACGTCACTCAAAATTTAAGGGCTGCTTAATATTTGAGCAGCTCCTAAACTTTAGATTTCGTATTGTCAAACGTCACTTTTGAGTATCTGTTAAATATAAGTGCTACTTAAATTTTGAGTGACGTTTCAGTATTCGGGGGTTAGTCAAATAAGAAGTCCACTATAGTCACAGTTATAACGTGATACTGGGAAATTCTTAAAACATTCTTTAATTTGTGAATTATACTTTATTTATCTGCGTATGTAATGAAATAATGATTCCCTTTAAAAAAACAAACAATATTGGTTTTGTCGTCATTATTGTTAGTATAGCGGGAGTTCGTCACGTCAGTTTAGTGTCGTGAAATATTAGTGGCATTTTAAAGTTGTCCTTTTTATCCGTTTAGGGTCATTTTTTCTCGGACTGGCTCATTTGACGATACACTCAAGAGTGGCAATTCTTTATGTTATTTTATGTGTACACCACGGAGCAGCCGTTACATGTAATCGCCAAGGCCAACTTGTCATTAACCATTATTAACATTATCTACCATTGAGTGTACAGTTCTTCGCACTTTGCAGTCAGGACTTTGACGACGGTCTTTAAGCTACAAGTAGTCATACTGTGATGGATGGCTTACATTACCATTATTTATTCAATCACCTCGCCCACACGAAGGGGTATTTTGTTTCATGCAATCTTTTTCTTTGGCATCAGAAAAAAGGCGAGTCTACTTTCCGTTGTCATATTTTCAGCACAAAAATAAATGAGCATCAAAGCGGAACCATTACTATTCGTTTTCTTGTAAAATTATATTTAATGTAAACATCCTGCGAATTCACGGACTGTGAATAACATGATCCAGGTAGGTGGGTCAGTCAAGGTTGAGCGCTGTTTTAGTAACACTCACTGTTTATCTACATAGCTACTTTATAGCTTGCTTTCGCATAACTCCTGCCTAAACTAAGGTATTAATCAGATAAGGGGGGTAAACATCCAGCTCACTCGTGTTACATCTTTTGTATGCAGAATTCTTGTCTTGTCCATACGCGAACAAAATATTTACTCTACGGGTACGCAAACGCATACCGCTCGGTACAGAGTAAGCATAAACTTTTATAGATGTCGTCATGCGATGGTCATTGCTCTAAGTTGAGATTGAATCACAGTTGGAACGTACAACGAACATAACGAACGTATTACGAAACATATTCAGGGGAACATCGGTGGCTCGGCAGGAACATACCGGATTGATGTATCGTTCCGACGCGTCGCGCTATTAATCATGCATTAATATAAACCCGTCGGATTATAGCCCGAGTTAGCGCCGCATAGCTTTACTATCCCACGTTAGACCGGGAAACGCGTACAACTTCCCATTATACGAACATATTCCGCATTTTACGAGTATATAAACTGTAGTAATGAAATCTTTTTACACTACGCGCCATTGTGAAAGTACAAACCTACTGTCTGAATTCTTGTCTGAATTCTAAAGAATGCAGACTTATGTAGGTGCACTTGAGGTTCATGCGCATTTAACTAAACTTGAATGACTTACACGATTTTATAGATAAATAATTATATAATTATCATTGTTATTATGTTGTGTTGTTGATAATTAAGTATATCAGATTAAAATAGTGTAAAATACAGGGAAGTGTTACGAAAGATAATTATTATCTAGGGCTTTAGTGTTTTTCTTGTAACTGCTTGTTTAAGTGTCTATTGTTATTAAATTAATTGTAATCGCTATCTTGATACCTACGCGATTGAAGATAGTATAAAATGTATTTTATTATAACTGTTTACCGTCACGGTGATGCACTAATGTAATGGAAATAAATTATAATAACCTTTAAGTCTATTCAAAGTAGTGAGCGATCATATTATAATACAAAACATTAAAGAAAATAATACTTAATTTACTCCTTTAAAAGTACGAATTGCTAGTAATAAATATGTTGCTAGTACAAATATAATGAATGCGGGCAACTACGTAAACTTATCTAGCCAATTATCACCTATATTTGTAACCTTGAACTTAAGGCGAACTAAAAATCCGGGTAGGTACAAAAAGTTGATGCAGAACAGCTGTTGGCATGCAGCCAAAACTTTCTAAAACGGGTTAGCTGCAATGTTTCAATTAAGACCAACGGCTGCGATGAATACTTGCAATAAACGATTTTTAAAAGCTTGTTACTCATGTGTTATCGTTAAGCATCATGTACCTACAATTAGCGAGCATTATTTTTGGTGTTATGTTACGTGCAATTTATTTTTGGCTCACTTTCAACTGCACGAGTTCTTTTGAAAGAGATTAAAAACCGAACGATATTGAACACTTACATACCTTTCGTTTTTAATACATTGTGCTACGAAATTATGAAACCGTCGTCATCGTTTACAAGATTACTGTCTCTCTTAAGCCAATATAATATAGAACTCTGTGACTAATCGATGTGAAAAGGTGATGAAACATTTAACCGCGGTTTGCTACCACGCGTAGCGTGGCGTATCCTCGCGTAGCTTCGCGTAGCATTCCGTAGCGTAGACCTACGAAAAGCGTAGCGACTAGCGATATTCATAGCTCAGAGATATTTTGTTGACACATTTTTGTCCTGTAATATTATTTTATTTTTGTTAAAGCCACGTTTTATGCGTAACGTAATATTTATGAGAACATTGTGCCAAATATTTTTAAACGCGCATCTCATTTTAATGACCTCTTCATCAAGTGCTGGCTCAGCTTGTCAGCGAAAACGTTGTGTCCAAAAATGTGAACACATTATTTTTCCCCAAAATAACCTTTTTTTGCGAAATAATGTAGGAATTTGATACGTTTGTTATATGATACTGTATTTGAAGCAGAAATGATTACAGGAGTTTTGTTTACGGAGGGTTTCGCTATATTATTCACACGACGTGAAAGAGTTCCCGTGTATCCTAAAATGGAACTTTAAGGGCTGATTTCAACAACGAAACTGAACGCGATCAGCATTTCTAAAACGCGTTAAAGAGCTGTGTCAGAAGTGTCAAAATTGTTATGGAATATTGTACACTGACAGCTCTTGAACGCGTTTAGGTAGATGTGCTGAACGCGATCAATTTCATTGGTGAAATCCGCACTTAATTTATATGAACTTATGGTACGATACCACAAATACTTGCCTACGTCACTCTTCAAAAGTAACATCATAACTTTCGACATTTCCTAAGCAAAACATGAATTATTCTTGGGGTTATGTAGGTATACAATAAACACAATACATAGTCATCAAGCCTTAATGACTTGCTGCAAAGGGCAGACACTAAAAATATCTCTAGTATGCTTCTTTCAAATGTGACACGGTTATGAATGGATGAATACATTTTAAAACACAGTCAGAAGTTGTTTAGAAAATCGAAGCGAAGACGTACCTACGTATTTCCCACACAATAAATTAATAGATAACTAATTTAAACACATGTAAATGTGTAGTTGATTTATTCATGTATAGTTGTTGTAAATGTCGAGCATATTTTTCATCGGGCGTCAGGTATCGCGACAAGCCGTAGAGCGCTATAATTAGACCGCGACTCAGATAGCTTATATGCGCATCGACGATGCAAATTCTTGGCCCATTTATTCCGACCAATACACGTGGTTATTATGCCCGGTTTGTAGAACAAGTGGAACACACATCATAATTATTTTATGCACGTCACCAACATACCAATGGCATTAAACAAAGTCCTCTTTTAATTATTTTATAATACTACTAGCTGCGCCCCGCGGTTTCACCCGCATAAGTCTCGATCCCGTGGGAATAGAGGTAAAAAAAATCCCGTATTAGGACACAGGATGTTTTTTACCCCGATTTTCCTGTCCTGTCCTGTTCATGTCCTGGGTTAGGACCCAGGACATGGTTTATCCATGGGTCAAATTTCATCTAAATTCGTTCAGCCGTTTTAGCGTAAAAGCGTAACAAACTCACTTTCGCATTTATAATATTAGTTAGGATTATTGTTCTGACGTTCTTTCCTGCATTAGCGTCATTGTGTTTATTTATAAATCGCAAAATTAAGATAATTTTATGAAATTTAATTATTAATAGTTACAATAACATTGGTGACGTTAATTGTGGTAGTCGTAGTTACACATGTTGTTAGTTATTTCTGCGAACTCTATCGACAGTTTGTTTATGTCATGTTGTCAGTTGATTGTCCCAAACTGACAGCGCATCAATGCTTCAGGTGGTCGAAAAATCGAGTAACGCGAAACGCCAGTCCAAAACATTTTTGAAATGCTTGTGATATCAGTAAAATTCTGATTTTATTATCCAATAGAAGATAAATGGCATTTTTCGAACACCCACATGAACCATACTCCTAGGTGGGTATGAAGATAAAGAACATGTTGCGAGCGTCGGTCGGTCGATCCCATCCCACCCAAGCGTCGGCACAAAACGATTGAAAATGTACATTTGACGGCACAGTTTTATGACTTATTCAATTGGTAGTTCCTAGTAAGAAGTGAGAAACTTTATTCAATCATTTGTTAGACCGAATGCAATGGACCATAATCACCGAGTAGAAAAGTAAGGAGCTTGTGTGTAACAATTCATCTGGCGGCAATTTTTAGTGCATTGCAAAATGTATTTTGGGAACTTTTAAAGGAAAATATAACGTTCTTTGTACAGCAGAGCCGAAACGATAAAGTATTCGTGCAAAGCCGCGGGGCAGGTCCCAACTCGGTTACATTAGAATTTTTAACCAGCGTAATCGATTGAACAAAAACGAAATGAAGGGAGTGTGCCAAGCAATAACGTATCCTAAAGTTGGGCGGTTTCTGGTTCAAACTGAAAGGTGGGCAGTAATGGTGGTGCTCGGAGCTAATCACCGTGATTATAATGTGGGCCACCGACGGCGATACCGGCCATGCAGCCGCTAGCCCGCCTGCCGACAGTAATTGCTCTCTCCTTCTAACTTACAATTAAAAACCCCCATTCGAAACTTTAACAGGAAAAAGCTAAAAAAATACGTGATAGTTGTATTTATTTTTCAATTTTTCATTAATATTAACTGTCTATTTTCTGATATAAGTTATCTAAAAACATTTCTATCGGAAATATTCTGCAAAACAAAAATAGTAACGACAATATTATGATAAAATTGCCGAGCAACCGACACGGATCTACGAGTACTCTGAAAATGTTATGTACATACAACGTGGGAATTACATGTGATGATTAATTCGACACTCATTTAAAACAAACAGCAGTTTTATGGTTAACTAGAGTGAATAACTACGTTTTGTTCCTAGACTCGACCTTGGCCAGACACTTGCGGCTGCGATAAGAGAGGCATGCAGTCTGTGATTGTGTTACCGAGTCACCGGTGCATAAGATTAACATGATAACGAGCCCGCCATGACACGCTAATCAGTGTTAATTATATTCATGATGACACAGTGATGCTATCACTTAGTAATCTGCTTTCGTAAATACCTTACTAAAGTGTAAAAGTTAGATAGTTGCATCCACAACTTTGTTGTACCGACCTATGAAAAGTAGTAGTAGTTTAGTATGTTGTAATAACTTGTCAATAATTAATATGTTCGATGATTAAATTATGTTATCGGGGCCAGAGTACGTTTCTGTTGCATCGAATAATAAACAGCTTTTTATAATAATCTACGGAATACATATAAGTTGATATCAATGCGGTTTCCATTAAGTCTACGAAACGATACTATATAAGGATCAACAGAAACTGGGGTAATTGGCCAGCGTTCGAGGACGCTGGATTCAATGATGCTATAAATCGAAACGCTTTATCAAATCGCTAATCGACAAATAACAAACGGCTTTATTGTGTTCGGTAATCATGCACACGGTGCCTATGAGCTCTATTACGCCGGCCAGTCGATCAATCGACTCATTGCCAGAACTATTTATGAGATAAATGAATCTTTTGTCAATAAAGGATATTTTATCTTTTGCCTTTCAAGCATTTAACGCTTGATAAGTAGACCGTATATTATACGTAACTCTAATGAACAGAATAAAACTAAATAGTGTTCTATGCAAATATCGTACAACAAAGTAACAGTTATTTCCAGATGTGCTGGCACAATTCCTCTCAGACATGACATGGTATCTGATACGACCAGTCAAAGAGCTGTCACAATAATGTTCCTACGTCTCTTGTCTTGTTCGCATGTCCGTACATAAATAACAAACAGTCATCCAGATGTAAAGACGATGTCCTTCGAAGTACAACTTTTAAAACCAGCACCAATTATTCACAAAAACAGAAGATTAATAAAACAACAATTGGAACAGACAGACGATGTTCGTTTTTATTGTACACAAGATAATGGATCGTGGACTAAAGTGGACAGGAATTTATACGTCAGGTGAATAAAACAGCCATCACTCAATGCCTCAATGGACGAAAAGGTTATTGAATTAAATTGGAAATCATCTTTAGTTATTTACTTCCATTACACTTAATAGTAAAAAAGTGGATTTACGATTGTCATTTCTAGATCAGTTTTCCACCTTTGCTACCGTTGAGATTTTCTTTCGTAGTAGGCATGCGATTATATTTATTCAGCGTAAGTGTAGGTGCCTACTCTTTACTCTTCCATTGTTAGAATTTCGCGTGATTCACATTGCAATCAGTTGCTTCAGTTTTCTAGGAACTGTAAATATCGTATGAACGAAACCCGCAATCTGCGGGACAAGTTTCGTTAACTTAGGTAGATGTCGAGAACTCCTAGAAAGTTAGTAATGTTGTTATGATATCATATTTAAACCAATATAATTATTACGAGAAATAAAAGCATTCAAATTGGAAAAGGCAATAGGTAGAAAACATAAAAACAAATATTTTCCTTGTTTAACCAACTTGATGAGAAATTCATATAGTGACTAATTAATATCATCAAGCGCTGCCTATCATAATTAGTTAATGTCCTGAATTTATTGCATTTTAAATTCCAAATCTACGGAAAACATCCTAGATATTCTGTGAAAGTGTCAACGAGATAACCTTATTTGCGACCGGCTCTCGAGACGTGCTCGTCTGTCAAGAAATCTTCTGATCTCTCAAAACTTTGTTACTTATTTTTACGTTGTCAAGTCTGAACGACTGTCGGGATCTAGTGAATATAGAGTGCTCAATTTACTTAATGTAACCAGTAAAGTATTTTACTTATAAATTCAGTGAAAGACATAACTTTCTCCACATAAAGTCTTTTTGATTTAGCGTCTTGATACCGAAGTTCGCTCCGGCTGTCAGGAAAGCTTTCGTTGCAAATCAATAAGTAATATTATTATTCAAATAAAGAAACTTTGTTACCACGTTATCGTATGCATCAACAGTAATATTGATCTCAACACTTGATATGCAAATTAATTTCGTTCACACGACGTGTTTATAATATTCTTGTTCATCGTTAAAAGCGTCGTAATTAATCCAATTCACAATCAGCGCATATCTTATTAATTTTACATAAATCGCTTGCGTTTGATTTAATAATAAATTAATGTGATTTTGATTAACGACGGTACTGTTCTCTTTATTAATGAATTGTTTATTTCAAGGGCTGGCGTCCCATGAATCATGGTTATTGATTCACTGAATGAAATTTAAATAAAGTTGAGATGGTCCTATTAGAATTTATGATTCAATCCCGGTTTCCTCAATGATTGTTCGAATAACTGTTCTCAATAACTAAATTAGGTGTCATGCGACTACTAAATAGGTCGAGGCCGAGTCTATTGAGTGACCTAGACGGAGCAGTCTATGCAAATTACAGCATTTGATATAGAAACGCATATTGTTGAATGTTAGGAGTTAAGAGTTAGGAGTAGGGAGTGGAGTTATTCCTGGAATATAATTACGAGCACTGAATCCATCAAGCATTGGGAAATTCTAGAAATTCGACATTATGTTGGTCTGACACGGATTGCGTTACTCATGGCATTTTAGAAATATAATAAACTGGAAGTTCGTTACGCTGATTTTCTACACTATTAACCCTATTGTTATTATTACTCGAATACAATAGATGTAGATATAAAAACCTGTAAGTTTTTAAAGACTCTTTAGGAATAGTTAAGCGGAATAGGTTACTAGATATATCTACGTCTATTGTATTTTATAATGGATTTCTGCAAGGTCACGCCTGACTCAATTAACTATTATTTACTAGATCAATACTGGCATCATGTTCTTCTAGTTGTTTATTTATTTTGATTTTCTTAAGAAAAGTCGCTTCCTAATCATCCTTTGAATTTTAATTCATGACAAACCAGCAACAGGAAAACCGCTGAAAGTGTAAAATGAATGAAATCTATCAATGCGTTCTCAAACAAATAATTAACTTTCCTCTTCCTTACTGCAGTTATTCAACAAACTTAAGTTTCCAGTTGATCACAGTAGCAATTAGTATACATTACACACGCACCATAACAGACTGGTCTAACATTCTCACTCCATACCATACCCTGTTTTAGTCTAGGAGAAAGTACAGAATCGATTTTACTAGTGATACCGTTAGACTAGACTAGACTGGACTGACTCATTGTTTACGTCTCGGATACACTTTATTTATAGTTCTGGTAATTGTAAGCAATTTCACGATCCATGTTATCTGTTTTTAGATTCTACCACAAAGCCCTAAAGCATCTGATTTACCGCGAGAGTTAAAGGTTTCTGCGGTAAACACGTAGGTAATGAGTTTACGTTGTGAGTGTTGTTCCGCGCATGTACTTTCGATGATTCCGTGTAAGTGAAGACTCTTGCCGTCTTGTTCAGTCAAGAATGTCGTGGAAATCGTGCGAAGTATGTCGTTAGTGTTAGGCGGCGCAGTGGTGGCGGCGCGGGCGCCTGACATCTCCATATGAAGGGCCGGTAACTGCACCCGTGTCGAAAGTCGCGCTTCGTTTGTTTAGCACGCAACTAAACGAACATGTTGTAACATTCCAATGTGTACCTAAACCGTCGCAAATTGGTGAAACCGCGTTGAGTAGGTTTACAACAACAAAAGAAATGCAGAAGGGAAACTACCATTATTTACTTACCGTTGCACCTGAACTCATTTAAATAGTTAAGTGCTACTTTCGACCATAATAAAACAGAATAAAATTAAATTTTATCTTCTGGTCGGAATTTAAAACACAAGCAAAACGAACTCGAATTGCCACCGCATTTGCAGCCATCACATTAAGGCAGAATAGCAATAAAAGGCGACGCAAGCACTCGCAGGCGGGTCTCGGGAACAAAGGGTAATAAGTCTTGAAATTGACTTTTTGAAAACAGGTGAGGTCGCGTCAATCCCAGGCCGAAAGCATTCACTTTCCTTCGCAACAGCCACAAATATAAATAAATGACGAAGGCCGAACACTGTTTTTATATCCGAAGCCCACCTGGTTTTATATGAGAATGTATTTTTCCGATTGTTTTTGAGCATTCTTTCATAACCTAAACTTCATTTTAAAGACGTGAGCGATCGTAAATCCCAGTTTATGTCAGTACATTTGGAAACTGGTTCTAATATTAGAAATTATGCAACCAATTCCTGAAAATCAATATAAAATCTATTCATACAAGCTGAATGAGAGCGGTAAAATTTTATTTGGATGAGGTAGACCGTGTATATTTAAAGAAAGATTTATAGTAGGTAAGTATCTATAAATAAAGTGATTCTTTTATTTGTAAATATACTTACATTGTATGTAATGTGCATGCGCACTTAAAATACAAGTTGCATTAAAGTTAATGCGATACGGATAAGTGTAATGCTCACCAGGGTACATTATCACAAGGAATAAATAAAACAAAACAGTGGCTAATGACAAGAGTGACATTTATGAGGGTTCCCGATTTATAAAGTGTCATGACAATTAGCGTAGATGATCATAAAATTTTATCATTCTGCCACAAGTACGGCCCTAAAAGTATCAATATCCATTATGTTCTGAATAAATGTCATGTGCTCATGTTCTGGATTATCATGCTTTATATGCTTTATTTTATTTTGTGTAGTAGTGTTACTTTTAGTATCAATACGATACGAGCCCTTTTCTATTAAAATTAGTTATTTACGACAATACTGTGCCTTACGCTCCGATGTAGCTGCATGGCCTTAATGACTCAATTTTGAATGGTTGGGAACGAAATGTTTAAAACAATTGTATGAAAACTGTTAAGAGCAATATTGTTCACTAGCCGTATTACGAAACTCGACGGAGATCAGTCGTGTCTACACTGCAGTGGCACACTTCGTCACCTCTAACTCAATTTGTCGCCCCGCGATAATTTGTCGATGTGTCTCGTCCGACAACAGCTTTTTGTACCGGCGGCGCTCGTTAACGACCCGCGCCGTGTCAATCAAGACACGCCTTTCTCATTTTGTTCAATAAATTGAATACCCATAAATTATTTTTTACGCTGCACGACCTACCTGTTGGTATGGTCCATGTACTCCAAAGCTATATTGGTATGTAGTGTTGGTTATGAAAATGCAAATAAAAAAGGAAGATAATTATGCCTTGAGCCATCTTGCTATTGTTTCTTAACGTTCATCAGGCATTGTTATAGCGTAAAGTATTTTAACGATACCTTTTGAAGTCAGTTTTCAAATTGAAAGCAGACATGACACTGTTTCTGTGTATCCAACGGCAATCTGAGACTTTATTGTCCGTCATGCTTGCATCGTTACATCATATTATTTTTTATTAAAAAAATGCTAGCTCATCAGAATCAACATCTCTCCAAACTACAAACTGAAATACATCACGTACCGGTTGGTAGTAAAAATATTTGTCCGCGCCTTCTATACAAAACTGCAAACATGACATATTAATTTCTAAAGAACGTTATTTATTGAACTATAAATATAAAATGATAATGCTCTCCTTGGCACTAACTACACACGCATACTTTCCGGGTAACCTACAAAGGCGTAATAATTTGTAACACTTGTCCCTACACACTGAGCTTAACATGTTATTGGTTTGACAGCGACCGGTTTGTTAAATGTTTGATTTACGGCCGAAGACAAACGACACAACACATGCATGTTGTATCTTTACGACTGTTTCAGTGACACTCAAGTATTTGTGTATTGAGTTTCACAAAGACTTAAGTTCACACATTGGTTTAATGTTGTGAATTGAATTTGTAGAGGTACGCAAACTTTATTGAGAAAAAAAAAACAAGATAGTGCTTTTAAGGTACAGAAAACGAAACTGTGGGACTAAGCTGAAACGTTGAAGAAAATAAATTACAAAATTAGAGAATTAAGACATTAACGCTTCTAAAAATATTGAGACGTAACCAGGGCTTAAGTTAGGGATTTATCTTAAAAGCAAAAGTTAAAACCTTGCCACGATAATCCACTTTATTCAAAGGGCATTGGAATTGAAATCAGATAACAAAATGAAAAATAATGTTGATCAGGATTATTCCGTAGGGTAAAGTAACAAAACTTCAAAGTCATACAAAGGTTTTTGATCTATTTTTGGGATAAGGGCAAAGGTAACATACCAGATTGATCACCGATTTGGCCGATATTCAGCATTCCTCATCCTTGCAACACATTATTGATGACACTTCGGGGTTCATGTACGCACTTAATCCTACATCATTATTTCTATCGACGGATAAAATCTAATAAATATGATTCATGGTTACCTACATAGTTCCATGACTAAAATGGGGCCAAGAATTATTGATAAAATCTTAATGCACGTAAGTATAGGTTTCATAATAATAAATCATATTTCAGTGAAATATTAAAATTAATTAAATACAAACAACTAAGCCGTTTTCCAATACCGAGGGAAATTGTCGTCAAATCCGCAGTAATACGTCCGACTTATAAATCGAAAAATTTAATTGGAATTCTAAAAATATACATATTTTTTGTTCACGCGGTGTTGTTACATAATTTGAAATGGAGAATATGATATCGGTATTTCCGCAGAGAAAGATCTAGAACTGTAAATTGCCGGGAACTTATAATGGCGCCCGCGGTGTCTAACGTCTGAGGTCGATAAGGTTAGCCCAAACTTTGTGCTTGTACAAATAAATGAACACAATAAATTCCAAGTTCGGTATGCAATAAATAAAGACCACTGTTTGCTTATGTAAAGCTATAAACGGATTTATTTCTGAAAACTAAATTATCTATTCCGACCGAAATAACAAATACCACGAAGGTGCGTGTTCACTGTTGACCATTCAAAGTTTTTAACTAAATAATTATAAAGCAAACCTAAAGTTTTGCTTTACTTCTGCACCGTAGTCAAAACCCAAGTCTTTAACAATAATACCTCCCATGTTTAGTAAATAAATAAAAAGGCATTAGGTACTTTCATCTCTTTTCAAGAGTGAAACAACTTCACCTTTCCACGAAATGAAAAGTTTTGGGTCAGTATATTTCATTATGTACGTTTTTCGATCTGAAGGATCCACTTGTTACTTGTATAAGAATCTTTAATACCTACATTATTCGTATAAAATCGAATTCAGCTCTTTTCCTGATACTTTCGCGTTAAGTAAAGTATGAACTCAAATCTTGAACATTTTTCATTTACCGATATGAAATTCAGTGAATTCAGTACTTAATCCAACCAACCTCAGAATATAATTATTGGTAGAGACTAGGTAGGTACTGTAGGAAGGTACTTTCCCAAGTTTTTATCCCAACGCATTGCTCATGCAAAGTAGGTAGGCACGCAGTAGGTATAGTTCGATCCAAACTTAATGGCGGCTCGGAAGTTAGCCACTCGCTGCGCAGTACCCCACCCCTCACCCCCGAGGACACATGAATTCGTTACTGCTCAGCGACTCGCCTCGTGTTCCGAGCCGCCAGTAAGTTTGAATCGGGATGTACCTAACTAATACTAAGACCTACATGTTAAATTGTACCTATCCACCACCTAGTACAAATAAATACATATTTTAATTTTAAATTAAACGCAATTGCAAGTAAATATCATTTATGAGAATAAATAATTCATATATTTTTTCGTTACATGGGAATTTTGCGACTCATAAAATAATTGTTTGAGCCAGTGAAGTTTCCATAAATAGATAACATTACCATAAACAGGTGACTGCGAACAAAGAAAATATATTTTTACTTATTTCATATCGTCTGGGAACCGAAGCTCACCCTGAAATACTTCGATTAAATAAAAATAAAATGGTGGCGCATCATCGCTGTATGCATCGTCCGTTAGTAGTATCGCTTGCTTTTTGTACCAGCACCATGTATTATTCATGGGGTCCTGCCTCACTTGTTCCTGCATTGTCTACGCGTCTGCAATTATGAAATTTATGCGTAAAGCCTTTAGGCAGATCACTGTATTAATGTAGTGCATGAGTCACCAGTGCCTGGAATTAACCGAGGTTGTCCACTTGTTGAGCTGACTGATGCTGATTTATCGGTCTCACATCGATATTGATCGATGTGTCTGCGAGTATGATTGTAGAGCTAGCAAAAAATATGAGCGAAATGTTGCGTTAAATTACATTTACAATATAATTATACTGAGCAGCATCGTAAAACCAGTGAGGTGCTTTTTTTCCAGTCATCATCTGTTTTTAAGAACCATCATTAAAGTGCTCTTCCTAATTATGCGTATTTATGTATTGTACGATCAACACAAAAATAGAGGTTACGCATTTTGGCCATACTCAAATGTATCAATGAAATTGTCACAGTGCGTCCAATTAAAAATATCAGTGGGCGTGAGAATCATCGTAGTTCGTAGTAAATAACATAGCAATGTGCTAAAAATAATTTAGCGTGAATCATGGGTCCATTCAGTGGTTGTGAGGAGTGACGCAGCTGTACAACTCTTATCTTCGCGATAAAGTCAATTTCTACGAAATAGTTTTAATTGACGTACGAAATCATGTAATATTATTAATTTTACAATGCTTACATTTGGTAGCAGTAGTACATTGACATTAATATTGTGACAGGCAATGTTTACATCGTTTCTACAATGTTGACGACATCAGATCGAACAAAGCACGCAACAAAATATCGTAATCTGTTTGTGTTGTACTAAAAGCTAACAAAGTAGATGCTAAAAACATTATTAGGTTCCGTCGATACGTTAGCAATGAGGCATTTCCCCAATGAGGTATTACCTATTACCCAGTAGGTAATATTCGGTGAATTCCCTCATCATGTAAAATTAGCATGACGGTATCGACGTGCCGCCCGGGGCGGTTTATGGTAATATGGTCGAGGACATACTTTTTGCATGTCAGTGAAGAATAACATTTTATTATTTTCGTAATAAACTTTAACTATACGGCCAGCAAGACGCCAGTGCCCATGGTGCAAGCAAAATTAAAAAGTTACGCAACACCGAGGAAAATCTTTACAAAAGATATACCTACCTAAAAGTTTCATGCTTAGGTGCGTTTTTCTATGGCGGCGGCAGGCTAAAAGCTTATGTTGGGTGCAGCTGATGAGTCAGTCTGACATACAACTTAGTTATAAGTCTATGGTATAGTCTACGTACGTATAGTCTTACCTGTCGTTTGTTTAAGCTCTACCTGAGTTATGGTTATTATACATATTAATCTCTGTATGCAGTTGCTGATATAAAACTGCCATAAAGTTGCAATTTTAGGTACTTGAATCATTATTTTTTATATTCTTTACTGCACAGTAAAACGAGATCACCATCCTATAATTATACCTAGATATTAGCCCCTTTCTAACAAAGTATCCCTAGAGTACCTTCTTAGGTACCTACTTTGTAGGTATAGTAAATATCAAAGAAAGTTTGAGGAAAAATATTGGGTAAACTGGGTTTTTCGGAGACGCTTCTGAAATATGAGATGCCTACTTCGACATTTCTCAATATGAAAATTATGAAGCAACCATTATACTATGCAAATATGATCTTGTTTTGCCGGATAGGTGTTTAATGCACGTGTAGCATCGATTCCACGATAATGTGCTCGAACGGGGGCTGGCCGCGAAAGTTAACCTTGAAGCTTTAGTGCAGCATGAGATTAACGGTGCGCCTGCGCGGCTGCTTTCGCCGGCAAATAGCGTTTATTATAAGAGTACATGCTCATAGCGCGAGTACCCGCGTGGACCCAATAGCCTCCAACATAATGCAAACGTGAACATCGCATTATTATAATGACTCACAACTAGTGATGCGCCGTTCCCAAATTCCCTTTCCCGGAAATATTTCGAGTGGAAAAGTTCCAGGGAATATTCCAGCATTCCCGGGAACGTTCCCACATAGTGGGAAATGAAGAAAATGATGTGCCATTTAAAAAAAAGTGTAAAATTATATAAATCAAAGTTTTTTTAAATTAAAATAATGAATAAATACTTTGTTTTAATTCAAATAATTTCTTACTAAAAACCTTGGAACGTGCCCATCGATCCCGGGAGCAAAGGAATATTCCCAGGGAATATAGGGATATTCCCAGGGAATATGGGAATATTCCCAGAGATTATCGGGAAAGTTCTCAAAGCAACGACTTAATTGAATTATGCCTATGTATAAAGGTGTACTTGCTTTTGCACATAGCGCAAAAGTTATTTACAAAAATATATACAACTATTTAAGTCAATATTCCCAGTCGTTCCCGACGTGCCCGGGAGCGTTCCTGGGAATTAGGGAACGTAGGAAACGATCCCGGGAACGGCGCACTACTACTCACAACACAACATTGTCATAAATATTTTTAGAATGTTTGTAAGCTCTTGACAATGTAGGTAACCAACAACCAATTAGTTACATTTTAATTTAGATCCTTTTTATTCATACTAACTACCTTAACCTACAAACCAAACCGCAAACAAGTTCTGTTGAAATCCAATTAAAAATAATATAAAATTGAATACGCCCCTTAAACAGCAGTGTGGCCAGATTGATAGATTGCGATCAAAGTAGCATGGATATCCGATACATCTCACCCATATCGATTACGAGATAACAGTATCGGAACAAAGGGAAGAATATTCACATCGTTTTAACGTGGCAGTATTGTGATCCGACAAAATTGGCGACAAGATTTATTACGTGTCGCCAACTGGAGATCTCGTCTCATAAATCGATGTAATGGTTCGATCAAAGCCGATAGGGTGTTATCGAGAACCGCTATCGATGTACTTTGTCGGATAATGGTTGTGAAAGCTCGGAAGGTGCGTCGCCGGGCAGCGACTAGCCCCAAATCCACTGTAGTGCGGTGAAAAGAGTGACAATGATTGATGTTGACCGATAGAAACGTTAATCGCGATCGTAGTGAAACATATGGTGCTGTAGACTGTATTGATGCGCGTAGCAGATGCGTGAGATGTGATGTGGTGGTACGTGCGGCGCTGCGGCGTGCTATCTAGGGCTAAGTGTTGTTGTATGAGATGTGCGCATGTGGGCGGTCAAGTTCGCTCATTCTGTTGTAATACGTTGTTGGATGATCGCGGGGTCAGCGCTCACCGCCTCGTAGAGAATAGACAAGCCGCCCAACTGACTCACGCGGAAACTAATTTTGTTATTATAACAACAGGTTGTTTGCTCATATTTCGCAGTAATTGGCTGTATTGGTTAATGTATGCGGTTAAAGTGCCGATACACAAATAGTGAATGTTGTATAAATTATGTGGTCAAATGAATCCTCTTCAAACAAGTGTAAACTGTAACAGCGTAAGGACGGCTTGTGGCAATTAAAATAACGTTGCAAAATCACGTAGGACGATTTTATTTAAAATACAGTAAAGTGACGTAATAGTGAACATCAGTAGAACGTATATAATTGTGATAGATACAAAGTTTGATGTTTTTAATTCATCAAAAGCTTGCCGTCACAGTTTGATTAACGTGCAGAATTTGCAAATATTAGTGTTTCCGGCAATAGCACAGAGAACATCAGTGTAATGTGTGAAGCTAGTGCATGCGCGTGCCCAGCCGGCGCCGGCCACTGCGCCGGCCGCAGAAAGTCCACATCACCGCTATACGTGAGTTGGCCACACACCAAAAACACTCACATCCCTTATACGTGACATTGCCTCACTGTGAAACTTTGTGAAATTACAATGTTTTAACATTCAAAACCTATTTTAAATTCTAACTTCATACTGTTTACGTTGACAAACCACAAAAATACATAAAATATTTTATTATTAGTCGTTTACAGGTGTAATTTGTATTTACGATTGAATCAGAAGTATGTAATTACTTACCTATAGAGAAATTCAATGAATAAACAAACACGGTACGGTCCCAACGCCGCGTGTATCATGCATCGTGTTAATATAAAATTAGGTCAAAAACTACCGAGCCAATTGCACTTTATTGCCACTGTACTAAACCCACATAACCCAATAACTATAATTGCACTGCTATAAAAATGTTACTTGTACTTATACTTTAATAAAACTTAAAAAGCTCTGTTCCTCCAACGTTATGGCTTCGTTACAAAGCTTTTGTTGAAAATATTGTTTTAATTGAGTTTTTCGTGTTAAAATGATTTATTTTTTTATTTTTTAGTCTTTAAACATGTTATGCTGATTTTTTATTATTATTTTTATCAGGGGCGCTAATTAAGTGGCAAGCGTTTGCTATGTGAACTGTCCCAAGAGGCGCCGCGGTTCTCTTCGCCGACTTGCTGACCCCTGTGTGCTGTTTCAACACTTTAAACAGCAGCTTTCTTATGCTAAATCTAATTCAAAAATATCTAATTTTAACAGTGAACACAATTAGCCTGTTTCTTATATTAGAATGGCAAATTATTTTGGGCATGTTGCGTCTGTACGATTTTAAATAAACAACAGCGTATTTTCCACGCGCATTACATACGCATTCTATTTTTATTTTATTTGTTGATAACGAGTTTTAATAAGCGCCTCTAGAGGCCATAATGATTCAGATTTGACTTAACCACTTAACATAAATAGGTATCTCATTATAAAAAGAATAAAAGGTAACAATTTAGCATCCAAATACACCTACGCAACCATTACAGGCCACTTACGGACATACGAACAGTTCATTTCAAAGAAAACGAGCTTTAGGCCATGCTGTTAGCGGTACGCAGGCTTGAACCAAATGAGTTTACCTTCCAACGACAGAATGTAGAATTGCTGATAATAGCTATCAAAGTGATTACATCCACCCTTTTGGGGTAAGAATGTGCTCTTAACAAGCTCGCGCTTTCTAAATGAAAACACTTTTCGCGTTTTATCACAGAGGTATTTTAAATCCAATGCTGGTTTGACAATAAACAGTCTGCAGTTATTAATTTTATGATCAGGCTGAAGACATGATAATTTATAATGTCCCCCCCATACACATCTACTACATAGAAATTAGTTACATTACAATCACAACACGTTTATGAAAGTTTTCACGTAAAATTAAATGGTCCAGAATGACTCAACACAATTTGGTTGTTCTGAATTTTCCCGTGGCAGTTGTCCATCATTGTGAATGGATTATAATTGAATTAATCGTATGTTTACCTACATGTGACATTGTTGCAAGTATGCAGTTCAAAGTGTCACTGACACTTGGTAATCTGCCCGGTCTACGAAAGACAATGCCGTGAAAATAAGAACACTGTAGAAATGTGTCAACGCGATTTTAACTGAGCAATTATGAATGACTAAAACACAGATATAGAGGGATCTAAAGAAAACTTGATCTTGTTTCTATGTACAATGTTAAAGCCAATTAGTATGTACCTTCACCGCTCCTTTGTAACATCCGAATACCTCACACAGATCACCTCAATACTTTCGTTTGTTTAAGAATAAATAAGGGAAGTTGTTCGTCAAGTAATTCCAGTTTATGTGGGCTCGTGTGGGCTGACACAGGATCGCTTTCAACATTTTGATGAGAATGCATCTTTTATGACGTGAACTAAAACTGTTTTCACATTTAAGGCGCGCGACAACGCGGCATATAAAATTGAGGCGAGGAGCAAGTTGTATCAAAGGACGCGTATGTGATCACTCACATTTTCCTTTATGAGATGCCCTTTTGAAAGTCGGCGCCGTCAAAAGGCCAACAAATAAAAACACAAAAGTGCAGCGCAACGCGGTCATGGTGATTTGTGTCAAATGATGTCAAACATGTTTGTGTGGCTGTGTCCTGACGTGGCCGGTCTCGTATAATACAGACAATAGTCACCGCGTGAATATGTAACCTAGATCGCATGCCTGTAAAATCATAATAGGAGGTAATCAAAACTTTTACGTTGAATTTCTTTCAGCAGGCGCATGCACAATGCTGGTGGCTTTTTATAATTAAGTCGGTTCCGAACAAATGTGAAAGCTTTGAATTCGCATAAAATGTACGAATTCAGCGTGTCATGACTTTATTATCTCCTTTCCTGACGGTCGTCCGGTTTTATAGCCTATATGTTACCACACGTTTTCGGCTTCCTTTTACTGTGCGAATGTCTTATTCTTACATTTTATTAACTCGTGTTAAATCGAGTTTAATGTTCGCTTCGAAATTGAAGAATTGAAATGAAATTCCCTGTTGTTGTATCCCACTTATAAATAAGTATCTATTGTGATATGTATCAGTTTTAACTCTAAAGTTATAGCGTTGGAGTATCGATAATAATATAGATTAGACAGTTTCAATTGTTCTTGTGGCGATTACAAAGTGTAACCGTAAAACCAATGGACACTTGCAATTAATGACGCTTTCCACTAATACATTATTTATAACAATGCAAACGGACACCTGGACACCTGGGGTCGCAGCTAATTAGTGTATCTGATGTACCTACCTTTATTAACTGTGAAAAGTGAATGTAATTTTGAATTGACTTTAGAGTACTTTTCCAGGTGGATGATATTTCAAATGTAATTTGAACCAGAATACAGAATTTTTATTTTGAATCAATCATGTGAACGTAGGAGCCAATTTTTTTCTTCCTATGATGTGCACATTTATTTCAAACTTGTACTAATATTATTCGTGTGAGCTTGTCCTTTAAGAATCGAAGTTCTTTACATTGACAGGATTAAAATCACCACCAAAGCCTGGATAAGGATCTTTGAGTTAGAATTGGCAATAAACTTCAGTGTGAGGCTTGTTGTGATTCTGTATGAAAGACTAAGTTTACGATAATCAGACAACAAACACACGCAACACGCTTTTTTCAAAACAAATTATGTAAATATTTCCTCACAGAATGTATGCATATCTTCCTTTAACGCGTCGAGAGGCGTGTTAACGTCAATCGAGCAAAAAATATTTACCTTTATATTCAACACTTAACATTCACATTTAACACTTCATTTTATGAACTTTTTTAAATAATCTTTATATCGTGCTTGATTTGTGGAAATGAATATGCATAATTGCACTTAAGTTGGTACTGTCAGCGTTAACACTTCCATTTAATTGAAATATGATCGTTCAAATCAACTTTCAAGGTTTTGAACATGAAGGTAGGTTCCGACTAAATTATTCATAGAATCTTACATAAAACTGTTTTCTGTGCTGTTAAGAATTTTTTTTGCTGCTTCTTTTATGTATTTGTTAATAGGAGGACCAACAGCAATAACAAATGGATAACAGTTGATTAAGAAACATAAAGCCAATTACAGGTTCTCACGGGTAAAAACAGAAAAAATAGTAGAAATCTTAGGATCACTAACAAGTACCATAAAAAAGATTAAGAATATATATATTTATAAGGTACAATAAGTATTATGCGCTATGCTTTTTGTGGGTAGTTTGTCAAACTCATCACATTATGAACAATAGACTGAGTAGACATAACCAGTTATCTACTCGAAAGTTTATTGTGCTCAGTTTTCCTTCTTTCTTCTCGCTCCTTTTTGTTCGTTGTCTGTTATTACTTAAAGGATTTATTTGTCCTCCTTTTGAATGGAAAGGAATTGGTTCATCTTTGTGTGACTCAAATCCAAAGAAAAATATCATTCTGTAGGAACTAAGTGCATTGCAGAATGTGTAGGTCTGCTGATAGGTACCATCACTCACTTCACATGATATTCATGAGTATGATGTTTCATGTACCTAAAAACATGGTCACCAAAATAAGCGATGACTTGAGGATTCTTGTAACTTCACAAGATCATGGATGATAGCAGCCCTGTAAGTTTACATTGAAACAAAACTAAAACTTAACTCAATTTCAGATCAACCTTTGATATGCCTTTGATGTAATGTAGCCTATTCCTTGCAAAAGATCGGCCGGCTCTACATTTTGTGACTATGAATTTATGCACAGGGCACCTACTTGAAACTTAATGTTACCCATCTCGATGTTGTCAAAATCTGATCTATTCAAACGAACCCCTTAATCTTGCTTCTAGTTAACCTTTAAATATATCACGGACACAATCTGCTATCATTCATTCAGTTTGTCCATTTAATAACAATAAGAATCACGTTTCTCTTCCGTGACTTATCTGTAACAATGATAATGAATAGCAAGCCTCACTTTATTGTAATCGTAAGAATTATTAGATTTGGGCAGATACTGTCATTCTTTGATCAAATTACTTAGGCATGAGGCCGCATGACCATGCATGTAATATAATTATTTTTACCATAATGCTGTTTACATTTCATTTCTCATCTAACTTTCGATATAATCCGTTCATAGTGAATCAGTATTCAGATCTGCTAATGAATGCGAGAAACTTTTTACGCACAAGAAAACGCATGAAGCTGTCAAAGTCTCGTCGACACTGACATAGGTAGGTACAGGTTGTGGAGAAAAAGCCTAACATTCCTCCACGGTAGCTAATGGGCGGACATAGGACGTCGAGCGAGCTTTTTCCAACAATTTTGCTGTCAAGTGCGCCTACTGTATAAAATATGTTCAGACTAATTATTACATTGAGATTTCTTATCCTAATTATATTCATCCGATAAACCTACTTACGATAAGCGGTAACCATGATGACTTGACCATGGGTACTTGAACCCATGGTCAAGTCATTGATTAATATTATTTGCTTATCTCGTCAGTAACGCCATTTATGGGAGAATAGTTTCATATTATTAGTATTTTATTCAATAAATTATTATGTACTAGGTAGAAAACCCCACAAGTCAATGTTTTTTATCCTTACATTTATCTACAAATGGGAAGTTATGTAAATTCGTTATCTAGCTTTTTTTGTGTACTTACCAGGATAAATAACATTCCTGATAACAAAAACCGACAAAAAACCCAATTTCATATAGGTAGGTACTTTTTTCCCCGACATTTGAAACATTTGTAACTGGATACTGGGTAATACAGGCTGGTGTCCTTGGACATACTCGTAACAAGTCCGGAAACCTATAAAACTTACGGCTGAAATAAATACAGGGAAGTTTGCTTTCGATATGTTTTAGCTTTTAGACTTCTAACTTGACAAATAAAACTAAACAAATCGCGACCTCATCACTCTCAGACATAGATGTTATTAAAGAAAATCTCGGCCATTCCAACATCAGATAATCCGCAGAGATGAATAGATCACAGTGTGAAGATTGATTGACATGTTTACCGGTATAATTGAAGTGTCACGAGTCAGCCTAAGGATTGGCCGATGAATTTATGTGGTTTGTGTGTTCTAGTGACTGCTGACGACGTCAAGGATGGTCGTTATTCGGTTGATAATGAACCGCGCGTTCTACGGAGCGATTGACGACCGGCGCCGAGTTGCGTAACCCGCGAGTATTGAGCGTTCGTAGCAAACGCGCGTAATATTGTAATAGCATTTGCAGCAACAATGTTTAATTTAATATTAGTTTCATGTGGGGATTCGATCATGGTGGGTTAGTGAATACGGAATAGGGCATGACAAAAAACATGCAACCAGCTACAACAGTTTGTGTTAGGGACACAGTTTCAGGCTAAATGTTTGAAAATTACGTTTTCAGTATCAGGGCGACGTTTGTTTGTTTGTATTACTATAGATACTGTATTTTTATTGTTCGATCATATTATATACATGATAATTATGATAAAGTAACCGCAGAGTTACTAACTCACGTCACTTTAGTTTATGAAGCCCAAAAACACATATAACGCAATGAATCACTTCCAATCCATTCTAAGTAAAAGTATAGAGGTTCACTGACAGCGCTAACACAAACAAACAACATTATTAAAGTATTAACGTTGCACGTGGGCATGAAACTTCAAACTAATAAGTATTCCACGTACTCCTAAGAAAAAAAACTCATTTAATACTCTATTTAACTTTGCCAAACCGCAATTCAGATCACGCCTTGACCGAAAACCGCAGAATGTACCTATATATAAACATAATAAGGAGGTAAATACATGAATGTATTACTGCTGAATGACTCTCGGAATATTATTTACCTTATAAAGTTAAGGTAATCTTATTTTCCTTGTCCTGTTGCCATGTGTTTATAGAAAAAAAAAGTTAAACATGCCTATCGTAACATGAAAAATCGAGATAATTGTGACGTAACGTGTGAGAGTAACGGTGGAGTTTCTTGCCCATTCTTCTCCATACGAAAACGACCTTTTGGAATGGGCGACTAGAATCAATTATTATATTATTTTTTTTGTAAATGTTGACGTTCATAAGTGCCTTTTTTGTGCCTAATTGAAATAAATTATTTGACTTTGACTTTGAATTGAATTCGTAAAATATCTAACACGATCAATATTACTAACAACTATTTAGGTTTTCCTTCAACTAATTACGTCAACAGCTCAGAAAAATCTTCAACAAAGCAATCGTTAAAACTGTGTACGGAAACAACAAAATGTACAGGAGCTGTGTACAATTTGTACATTGTACAGGCCACTTAGTCAGTCTCAGGTTCCGTGAAGGGACGTGTTCCAATTTATTTCGACAGATAGCTGTTGTTACCGTAACATTAGCTACCTATCTATAAAAACACCTGTCAGTCATATTCTAGTTTTTACACCCGCTGCTAGTTGGTGGTCGAGTAAAAAGCCGTACAAAAACGTGTTGATGGTTCTACTAACGATATTGTTAATAGCGATTTATGATACTAATATAATTAGTAGTCAGCAATGCAAGCTTGCAATAAACGAAGCTCGTATTATTGTTATAAGCTTCTTAGAAAATCCTTTGACACGGGGACGAGTATTGCACAGTGTGTCCATTGTTCGAGTGTTTATATCCCTGCAAAGAATGGATAGGGTCAATCGCTTGTTGCCCAAGCCCTAACAAAGCAATGGACATAAACATTATTGGCGTACCAACATTAGAAAACAGACGTTTTACTATGCAATAAACAGCTATGATATGTGATAAACACCATTACTTAAAGGTTTTCCGCAAGATATGCGTCCTATAGGGAAACGAATATTTCAAAATTATGGCCTAGAATACCTAAGTACTTGATCCTGATGGCAGCATCAGTCTCATCTTAAAATGTAGGTTGTAGAGGTCCAAGTTTCAAATACCTACATAGATACAGAACCAGCAAATAGGAAAGCGAGTAAAAAAATACTTAAAAAAGCAATTTAATCCCGAAATAGGGTGTCCTATTGTCGGCCCATACAATCGAAACTTCTGGCACATGGGAACCAATATAATTTGATTCGAATGCTTTAACAAACGTGCCCACAGCGCGCTTTATGTTAGATGCCGGTAAACAAGTATAAACACATAATGTCAACATTCACCTCAGGTTTCTCGACGAACCCTGACAAACGAGGTATTGTTGCAGTCGCCCGCGGTCGGAACCACGGGTGCGACTATGGGAATGCACCCATAAAATTTCCGCATTGTGATTTTTATCCGAAATCTGTATACAACTCGGGATTATACACTCATCGTAGGGGTACAAAAGGTATGAACGCAGCACAAAAACGCAATCGCAAGGATACTACCGACCGGAGTGCAGTGGCATATGTGAATTTTATCTCGCGTCTATGTAAGTAGACTAATTATTTTTTCTAACTAAAACAATGTAATATTCTAATGAAGTTAGAACCCCTGAGTTATCCCAATTCGTTCTCTATCGTTATTGGTTAATCGGAATACCAGCATAGCAACAAGTAATATGAGCTTAAATGAATTTGCGTATATTTTAATTAACAAATTGATTGACAGGTGCAACCGGTACAGGAAAATATCTTGAGAAAATCCAGACATTAATATTCTTAGCATGTATCGTAGACTGGCCTGTCACATAGAATCACTAATGATTAATTGAATGTTAATTATGATGATTAGAATTACATTAATCATTTCTACGAAGGCATTAATTAATTTAATATGTTTACGTTATACAAACGTTCCAATAAAATCTATATTTCAAGGATTTTGGAAGACATCAATATTGATATCGTACATACATAACACACATAGTTCAGCAATTCAACCCATTTGTTCTAAAGCAATAAATTTACTACATAATAATACAGTCAAGCTTGTATTTTTTATTAAACTTGTATTACTTTTTACTTTTATTGCCATGTAATTTCTATAACGAATCGCCTTTAGCATATAAATAAAATTTGTCATTTTTATTGATCAATTAACGTTAATACGTGGGTTCGAATAGTTTAATTTGTGTTTTAATTTTGGTATTTTATGGCCGAGAAAAAATAATTATAATTAGTCAAGGTGGATTTAAAGGTGAGATCGCGTGATGTAAAGGCAATCAACTCTAGCGCAGTTCCGTACTCTACCGACGACGAGTCAGCCTCCCACGCAGGGCTCGTAATAGCTGGCTCATTGTTCCCGACTAAGCCTAATAACGCATAGGTATACAACATATTTAAGAATTATTATCTTAATCTTGAACAAACAATTTGTGGGCTTCAATATCCAACCTATCCAGGTATTTCAATTTGTAAATAGTTGAATATCATTTAAGTAGGTACCTACACGTGTCTTGCGTGAGACAATATTTTGTTTAAAATGCATGTAGTAATCCTCTTACAAAAGAGTCACAGAGCGTGAGTTAATGTGACCAAAACGGATTAACGTCAACAATTATAAAAGAAACTTCTCGTGTAACAATATCCGTGGCGGCAGACACATCGCTCTATTCAGTCAGCGTCGGATAAGCTTTAACAATCCTCGTACAAAGTAACAATGAACACGAGGTTATGACATGGCGGCGACGCGACGACAACGCGACGTTTTAACCTCGTGGATGCAAAAAATAGAGGTACGGTAATAAAAGTTTATCGCCGTGTATAACAACAAAGTATCAATGGAACAAAAACAAGGCTTGCTCACGATGTAGGTCACAACACTCACAAGCATCATCGCAGTAGCCCAGAAGTGGTTAAGCTAATAAATTATCCGTAACATGGTCTCGCATCGCCGCGCCCGCGATACAAATTGATGGGCTCCTTCGCAAACGTAATTAATTTAAAGTGTGAAGTCTTATATCACTTATAAGATTAGATTAGATGCTTTCATAAACAGCTTTCTATTTAATTTATTGAAATATCGATCAATAGAATGTAATGAGATGTCATAAGTTTGCTTTATTGAGAATCTTTTGCTCGGACTTCGAACCTTTGCGGGTTTCATTGGAGGTAATGTATTGAAACATTCCTGAAGGTAATATCAATGCAACGTGAACGATTGCTACGGGCACGAATAGTCACTAAGTCATTATTTATGAAAGACCTATGTGTATGACATCAAAATACAACAAATAGCAAATAGTGTAGGTAGAGCTTCGTGGTTTATGTAAACTATAGTCAGCTGGAAAATACGTGAGAAAGAATATAAATAAAAGACAAATAAACAAACATTAACGTCGCCCGTAACGAACGCTTGCCAAAGGACAGCGAGGGTCAAACAGAGTCGTCTGCAAAATATTTGAGATGAAACAAAAACCGCAAAGTTTATGTCAAACCAAAGGTCACTTATGAAATTAAGGTTCAATTATACTTATTAAAGTTTGTAAGAGTATGTTGAGTAGTTACATCTTGTATTATGAGTGCAGCGCGTTGATTACAGCACAGATACGGGCTACGCCAAACTTTGTGGAATTCCAGACGGAATGTTAGTTATGAATGAACATCAGCGTAGGAATCATACACTGTCGTATTGTGTTGTTACTGTCGATTTGCATTTATCGTTTAATTTGTGTGATCTGATCTAATGGGTGGTATGAAACAATGGGATTCTCTCATCTGTGTATACTAGTATTACGAAGGTCACGCCTACAACAGATGTCGTTTGTTCCAGATCATCAGATATAGCATGCTGACGAGGTGGTTGGCACTGGCGCTGGTGGCCGCGAGCTATCGCGTCGCCGACGCCTGCACGTGCGCGCCTGCGCACCCTCAAACACACTTTTGTAACAGCGATTTTGGTAAGTTACGTAATTTTAAGGCTTATGGCACTTACACGGTCAGTTCAACTCAGTTCTACCTTAAGATCCGTCTCATCTGAAAAAAATCTGTAACGGTCGATCAGCCACGACGTGTCGTGTTACATGTTAGGTATGTACGCAACCGGTCAGGTACAATAGACACAAGTAGGACAAAAAGACGTCCTTCAAAATGTAACGGAATATTAGAAAGCTTAATTTTGAAATAATTGAAATTTTCTATTTTCAGTGATCGTTGGAAGAGTACAAAAAACATTTCGAGGTAAAGATTTTTACGACGCGTACAAACTGAAGATTCGAAACACTTACAAAGTAAGTACGGAAACAATAGTCACTAGATAGAACAACGAGATACTTTTATACATATCTGAATTACAATACTTATTTGAATACAATAGCTTGATTGTGAACAAACGTGTTTGGAACTAAATGAAAGTTTAGAAAACTTGCTCTGTTTGCTTGGTAAGCTAAAGAAAATGTTATTGTATTGCAGGCGACGCCGAAAGCGAAGGTAGCCCTACAATCCGGCCGCTTATTAACACCGTCCCAGGATTCTTTGTGTGGGGTGCGCCTGCAGCCGAGGGAGACCTATGTTATTACAGGTGAATATCCTCTCTACGACATGTATCTAATACGATTTGGATGTTGCTACGGGATTACGAATGTTCGAGTCAAGTCATAGGATAAATTCTGTTTACCCACTGCTGGTTTACCTCAACTAAGCCGCGAAGGATCGATATTGCTCCAACGTAAAATGCTGACAGTGCGCGAGGACGAAGCCCCAGTTCGCCAGGAAACATTCATGTTATTTATTGCTCTACTGCGTACGATATTCTAATTCAATTTGAACAAATACAATTCCAAATGGATGTTGCGTAAAAATGCTTTCGGGAATTTTAAGCCGACAGTAATCATATATAAACCAAAACAAGGCCAATGCAGACATTTGGTATAATATCTAACACTTGTCTGCTTCATTACTATACTTTGTAAAGAGATAAGTAGGTTTTGCTGGTATCGCTTAATATAGACATTCAAGAGTTTAAGTACATTAAGCAATCGCATTAGCAAACAAGCTGGCGTTTATTATTGCGGCAGAACAATACCTACTACATTCAAATAAGGTTCGAATTGCCTTCAAAAGTTTTAATTCCTTTTCTGTCAATATCTGTCTGTAATGTCGTCCTATTTGTCCGGATAATTTATTCATTGAAAAATTGTTCTGATTTTAAATGAGCTTGCTAGATAGAGTTGTAAGGATAAAATGGATTCAGAACAAAATAAATGCAAAAGAGGGATGTTCGTGAAAACTTTGAGGTACGATGTTCTAGAATAAAGAAAGTTCATTTACGAGACGTTACGAGTCGTCTACGTCTACGTGGAAGATTTATGAGGACGCGACGTTGACGGGTTATTACCGCACCTACACAAAGAGGAACAAACTACAAATGTATCATAATTCCCCCTTTTCATGTTCCAGGTCGAGTAGTCCATTTAGAAGCTCACGTACATTTGTGCGGTTTCGTCAGCAAATGGCGTGACGTCACTCCTCGTCAGAGGAAAGGATTCCGTCTCCTCTACAAACAGGGTTGTACTTGCAAAGTAAGTTGTCATTCTCGTCACTAACTTTGACAAACTGAGGGTACCGACACAGTTGCGGAAGGAATTTTTAAGGCATGGGATGTCTTAACTGGAGTAATCTAGTTAAATGGTTTATTTATAGTTGGGCAGCAATTTAATAATAAATTGCTGCAGAACTTTAAATGAAACATTTCATAAACTATAAATCGTTTTGCATCGAAAAGATCCCCGGCAAACTAAAAAACGTGGAAGCTTTACAAAGTTTCAGTTTGCATAAGTACTTGCTAACCGAACTATTAAAAGTTATTTAAAGTTTAAAACTGGAAGCAACGCCAAGAAAATCTAGTTTGTTGCCATTCATCAATAAAATATAATTACCTATGCAGAAATATTCGTTTTCCCGAATTCTAGCCAATCTCCTTATTTTCTTCTCGGCTCGTTTTCCGAAACATATTATTCATGAGTTGAAAGGATGAATATTTTTCTGAGCAACCCGTGTATTACTTTGCTTTAGCTATTAGCTTATATTAGCTTTAGATATTTCACGGTCACTTATGTCAAGCAGCATAACTTGTCAATGACGGTTACGTAGTCCAACTAATACCCTTTTTTTAATGTAGATTTTTAAAACCATGCCGAGAGAAAACGTGCGAAGGAGGAGAAAAAAAAAAAACAAAAAAAAAAAATTTTTTTTTCTTGTAATCCTCCTTCGCACGTTTTCTCTTAACACATCTGACTACTCGATCGACATCTGATTTGGCAGAATTGTCGACATAGGCACCATTGCCATAAAGAAAAATAGAATAGAATAGACGGTTACGTAATTACCTGTGTAATAAAATAAAACGGATTTAAAATATTCGATATTCCCTTCTATGTATTGCGGAGGTCAGACAGCGATCGATCTGCGCAAAATATTGATAGTTAGTTGTGTTGTATCTGCTTGAATGAGGTTATCGTGCTACGAAAATGCTACGAGTTTTCGGCGTAGCAGTTAGACATTATTTTGTTTCGCTATCATGATGATACGTGAAGTGGTATAATACTATGGGGAGATTAATGTTATGTTAATGTCAGGTCCACATGAACCGACGGCGGACCAAGTCTCCGAACGCTTGCGTGACGGGCTACGACGAGTGCTACGAGCGACACGGCATCTGTCTACACGACCGCGAACACCGGTGCCGCTGGACTAGGTAAATATTATACTTCAATATGTTTTATTAAAAATAGATCTAACATCGATGGCGGAAATATAATGATGATAAATAGCCAACAATAGAAAACGATGGAAAAATCTGGCGAGTCTTTTATGTAAAGAGTTTGTATGTGACAAGGCCTACACGCACGCTCAAGAACAAACAGGCAAACACACAAGTTTCTCCCTCAATAGGCACCTAAGTAGAACAAGGAAACAATAATAATCCACATAAAACAGTACCTACAACTCTCTAATTACATTCAATCAATTACATTACAGTAAAAGAATCATAAACAATACATTTCTTAGGCAACTTTGAAGCACATTACTAATTCGCACTCCGTGTGCCAAGCCTGATTACTCATACAATTAACAATTTTATTCTCCCATTCAAAGCTATTTTATAAACACTCCAGAAATTCCGTAATGTTAAGCAGTTAGGTTTCTCCTTTGAAACCATATCAAGATTTAATAAACACCCTACGTTATCACTGTTCGTTTATAATATGGGGAACGAGGTACAGTCGTAAACAGGCGAGCGTTTGATGTTCTGCTGCCGCTGCCGGGTGCTGCTAATTGTCACTCAACACTTGTGTTTATGTTGCAGGGCTCCCGCTCTCACGAGGTGCCTGCAAGCGACGCGCTTCAATAGCACCATGACTTGATTCACCACTACGCTGCACAAGTTCACTCTAAAATGTACCTTTTGAACATCTCATTACGACGTCCGCGTGAAAAATTACAATTTCATTCACACTCATTACTAATCGTACGCAATCACAGCAGCTGATACTAAACCAAACATTAATGAAAACATTTGATTCATTTTCGATCTTAAGTTATTTAGTTTTGAATGTTGTGTGTATGAAAAGTTAAATTAGCTCTATTGGCAATGTGACGAATTTATTGGTTGCAAGTTATCGAAAATTGTTACTGTTGTGATTTTTCTTTTGGGCGCTTCTAAATTGTTGTTTTGTCTTCCTAGACAGAAATAGTTGTAACGTTATTTTTGTATTATTTATTTTTAAGTTAATGATTGTAAATTAACTAATTATAGTGATATTTAGGTTAAAATAAAGAAATTTAAACGGATCATGTTGAGTATGAATATTTTAGCTTAAGCGTTCTTCGTCCGAAGAAAGGCCGAAGCCTAAGACAAATTGAATGGCAAACTTGCTCCGCTGTGACATGCTATCTCCTACATAATTCTTGATCATAAAATGCAGAAGGCTGCTAGGATACTATATTTACATAATAAGTCGTCCCAACAAGTCTACAAGTAATAAAATACGTATAGTAGGTACAAAAAGGCAGGTAAAGTACCTTCCTGTAAGTAATTACGTCATCAGGTAAATATAAATCTAAGTACTCACCATATCTGTGTGGTTATGATAGAAAGTCTGCTCGATGAGAGGGAAGTTCTCCCTCCCTAGGCGTCGTTGTAATTGGAGCAGATGACCAAACACCCAGGGCCGGTCCTAAACAAACAAAATTTATAACAAAAATGGACCCATTTTCTCTCACACAAAAGAAAAATGTCTGAATATTACGTAGGACATTGTTAAATTACCTGGAAGTGGTAGATTGAGTTGAGGCTGTTGATGGAAGGAACCCCTCCGAACTTGAGGCCGAGGAGTAAGGCTCGGTGGTCAGTCCCCGCGTCGCGGACGTTCTGTCTCACCAACACGAAGTCCGGCCTAGCAGGAAGTATAGTTACGTTAATCATTTATAAATTTTGAAATAATTAAAAAGATAAGGTTATGTAAAGAAGTAACTGAGAAAATAATTGTTTCGGAAAAGATTTTGGAGTAGATTAAAAACAAATCGAATGTAGTTTTGAATATTTTCATCGCCTCTAAGAATTTGACTTCAACATAAACATGACCATGTTTGTAACACCGACATAGGTACAATGGAAAAAATATCGTAATGTAAGCTCAAATATTTTTCTAAGCCCCAACCATTGGAGGAAGTAGTTTACACAAGTTTGAACAAACTTACATATAGGTTGTTTCTTTTATGTAAATCATAAAGCGCCCACACTTCAATCACAGTAAGACAACGCAAACAAATTATGTTACAAACTTCCATTTACATTTTATCGTTTTATACTCGTTTGAGTCACCGCAGTTTTATCTATAAATAGTATTTCGTTAATGTGTTTGTTTTGCGCGGATTATCTCATCGACTAACTTATAATAACCTTTACAACTCTACCGGGACTAATTAGATTGTTTCGCGAGATAATAAATCTAATTATTAACTCACCATTAGTACTTTAAAAACAGTCATAATGTTTCTCCTACAAATTCCCTCTACAATCCTTATTTCTCTTAGAATTTAAAATGAGCTAAGAGCTTCTCTTAATTAGGTAAGTAACTTTACTGAGAATTGTTTCTAGCTAAAATGTGGCGAGAAAATATGTTTAGTACGAAAATGAGGGTAAGTATTACTTACTTGAAGCATCGAGTGACTTTGGTGCCGCTGCGGTAAACTGCCATAGATACGTTGGCTCCGTCAGAAGTGGCCGTCACAGTCAATTCCTGTACGGAGTAAACGGTGCAAGTTATAAAACGAATTACTAGTGACTTGTGTAATAAAGGAACGAGTTGATTTGATTATCCCTTTTACCTTTAGCATCCAACCGTCATCCCTAAACCTTTTGACCCTGAAGTGTCCTCCAAAAATTACTTTGTAAAGTACCAAGTAGACTCTGAACAAAGAGCTTTTCTGAATACTTTATGGAAGTAGTCTCGTGGATCCAATTTGTAAGCTGCTTTGAACTTATAACCCTCTACGTTATCATTTTCAGTGTTGAATTGTCCACAGTGGCAATTTGCCATGCGGCCCTCAAACGATCTAACGATATGTTTTAGAAGCCCTAATAACTATATCAAAGTAGACAAATTCTGCAAAAGCTGCAGTTTTTTACTGAACAGGGTTTGTGGAACGAGGACCGATATCACAAGCATCTATCTAATACAGACGGTATTAAGAATGATTTCATGAGTTTACGAGGGTAAGGTTAAACGTTTGTAATAATTAATAAGTCGAGGGTAGCTCGGTCACCAGTGACGTTGACATGGGCAGTGCGCTCTGAATATTAAAATAGTTTGTTCTTCAACACCTATTTTGTAGCGAGGGTACATAATTGATCAGAACGTTATGTGCGCGCCGTTGCTATCACGATTTTTATTACTGGTTAGATTTTATAATAAATACGCCTGGCAACTTTTTAACTATTTATTCAATTTTCAGTCTTTTCAGCAGTATTTTTTACGATCGTGTTATACAAATATATTGTTGCGACGTTAAAATAATTAATTGGCCAGCAAAAGGATTTCGTATTTACAATCCATTTAATGTAAGCATCCGTAAAGAGCCTTTTGATAACACAATAACCCTCCGAAAACGTATGAGGCAACCATCTGGCGCCGGCAGCCAATCAATAGTTCTGAATGGACGCTGCGGGTGACAGAAGTGAATGCAGAGAAATAAAATGAGGTTAACAGACATTCGCCGATATGTAGGGTATCTGCAAGGTGTAATTGAAATAACTCAAAACTCCAACTTTTTATTGTTCATTAATCACTTACCATATCAAATTGATGCGGTAAGTAATTATTTATTTCCATAAATTATTGTAAAAGATACTTTTAGATAAAATATACTTTTTGGTTCGAGTATCCAACATGTTCTAATCGACATAACAAAATTCTATCAAAGTTTTGCAATCAATTTGAGTCTAGATTCTGAACAAACTTGGTCCAGGTTTTGAGTTATTTCAATTACGCCTTGTATAATACGTACATTGTATCTACTCACCCTAAACTCAGCTTGTTCAACGCGAATGTCCCATTCACCAGGCAGGCGGCGTCCTCGGAAGTACTTAGACCAGTCGGTGTTCTGGTCATCCACCACCAACAGGGTCACACATCGGTCTCGGTTGTACCCACGACCCACAGACGCCACTGACGTCACGCTCCCTAAGAAATTACTTATTGTTTGTGTCGCTGACCACCGAAGCTCATCCAACCGACACACATCCAACGGCCAACAGCTCCATCAGTACAAAAGAGTAAAGTAGAACTCTTTTGAAAAGCTAAATTTTTTCCCATTTGTCCAGCAATGCGATGTGCGATGTACGTATGCAATAAACTCAAACTCAAAGCATTTATTTCAATTAAACCATTTACAGGCACTTTTGAATTGTCAAGGGGTCGGTCAGTCAAAAATATGAAGCTAGTTGCCCATTCCAAAGCGTAGTAGGTACCTATGGAGAAGAACGGGCAAGAAACTCCACGGACACTCTTTTAAATAAAAAAATTGATACAAAATATTGGTTACATCATTCATTTTGAAATTATGCATGTGAGAACAATGTAGAAAGACGTGCACGTTCGTAAAAGCGTCCATAATAAAAAGAAAAAATAAATAAATAAAGAATCATTCAAAAACTTAAAATAAATTAAAATAAGCCATGGCAGCTAAGAGATGACCAGTCCCAACTGACGGCGCCCGTTCACGAACATGACGCATGGATCAGCACCATTCAGCTCAACCATTTTGAAGGGAGCTAAATGATTTAACACACGCGCCACCATCAGCGAGACATTTGAGTGAGCATGAAATACTCACAGCCGCCAGGGTACATTAAAGTCAATGAAATACTACATATTACCTACCCGGTAAATAGTAGCTCTTTAGTACATAATATGCGATGATTGGCTATAAACACAATAAAAAAAAATCTGTAGCCAGTTTCACCCCAAAATTACCTAAATTCAGCCATTTAATTCCAAAGGCATGTGTGCAAAAAAAACCCCGAATTTCGAGCCATCCGACCGTAAAAGTGGCCCCTCTAGGGAAGCCTGTAACCATACTTTACCTAATAAATTGGCGCCTTGATCTCTTGCTGCGCCAGTGAGAGATTGTACTCGTTGGAGGAGTGACTCGCGGGACTTGGCCGGGGAGGAAGGCGCGGATGTACCGCGGGATCCTCCCCGCAGGTTCAGCGACAGGTCTCCTCCGCTGTTCGCTGCGGCCGCTACGGTTGCGGACGGCGCCGGGGGAGGACCCGACGCGGTAGTGATGCTGCCCCCGGTGGCTACGTCAAATTAAACACTACTTGGAACACGTCAAATATCTAATAAGTACTACTAAAACATGATTACCCAGAGTTTGTAATACTAATCCCAAAAATTATGTACATTCATATTATAATCTGTTAAAGTGTAATCCGGATTAAAATTTATGTTAAACACAGTACTTAGTCCATAAACTACCGGTTTCTTGTTATTAAACTTTGTCTAAGTTATTGGTCTTACCCTGGGAGGTCGGCCTTTGATTCTGCGGTTTCGGCTGGCTGGTGGTGGCCGGGCGGCCGGTGTAGGGGTCCACCTCTCCCTCATCGCACTCGGACTGCAGATCTCCCGAGCTGAATCTGCGCAACGCCTCCACTGAACTACTCGCCGCACGCCACCGCCACGCCGCGCCAACAGACAGGGACACGCAGAGGAGGGACAAAACCGACACACACAATGTAGCCACTCATGGTCACCTAACCTGAACAACTTGCCAACCAACGTGAAGACTGCCATTGAAGCTATCGTAATCAGAATTAGCTCCTACAGTGCGAGCTGAGAAGCTTTCTATCTTATTCATTAACTGAGTTAATCGGAATCAACATTATGAAACTGTTAAAAAATACGCGCTATCCCAGCTGTAACAATCGCTCTTGTTAAGCAGCAACATCGAATCACGACAATCACATCGAGAGGAAAGCGCCATGCACTGAATGCAGGTAGTTCAGAACTGTTATTTGTTGTTGGACAAGGGTCCCAACAAGTAGCAGCAGTGATGTGGTCACATACAATCACAGTCGAGGCTGATGAGTGGTGCTACACGGTATGTAGAGTGGAGCGGAGCCGGGGAGAGGTAGGGGGAGCGAGCGGCGAGGGGGCAGGGAGCGGGTCCAGTGCCGACGGGGGTGGAAGCAGCGCGGTGAAGCGGTTCGGGCTTTTTACGGTGTCATAAATATTGTTTTATCCTTATATTATAAAACTGATCTTCATACTCGTATAAAAATGTGATATTTACCCAACTTGTGTTATAAAAGTAAACTATATATCTACACTAAAAAAGAGAGGGGAAATAGACAATAAGTAGATTCGGTGCCTCCGTAGACTTTAAAATTTAATTCAAGTAACTATTAAGCCATTATAATTGTGGCAGGGTTGAAATTGCTTTGCTTATTGTTGGATAATTATTAAAATTTGACTTCTCACATAAGAGGTACAAGTTAAAGTATTTATCAAGAGGTAACTGAAAAAAACTGTAAAGCTTTAAAGTATACAAATTAATCATGCATGTACAACCAGAGGGTATGGGACATATACCATGCGAACTAAGAACATACCTTCGTTTCAGGTAATTAACATTGCTGGTGAAGGAGGTCCGGAAGCTTGAGAAAGACAGGGTTGATGTGGTCGCGGCCTGCGGGCCACAGATCCCAGGGCACCCCGAACGGTCTATTTTGTCGCCTCCTTAAAAAAACAAAGATATTAAACTGTAAAAGTCTCATAAAGAACTTTAAGGCAATCCGGCAAAAAGAAACGTAGAGATGTTTTCTCATTCTGCCTTCTCATTCAAGCCGCTAACTTATCATGAAATATTTCCGAAACCACGCAAGATGAAGTAAAAAGCAGCATTCAAGTGTATTTAATAAAGCATAAAAACACCTATAGATCTGTTTTCAAGATATTTTTTACTTCATGTATATATTTTGTGTTTTTTTGGCACTTTGCAAGTGTTTTTTTTTTATATTGCTCGTCAGTGTATAAGTTTCGAATGTTTTGGGAGCTACATATATACCGTAGTCTTATCACACAAAGTACACGCCGTGATATCGGTCCGTGACAATGACAATTCCGAGTTCAATCGAAAAACCCTAATCTTTTTGCCCGGTGCGTTGAAGCGCCGAAGTGGGGCTGGGGAAAATTATTTTAGAGGTTTGAACATTTAGATATTTCCGTAAAAATTTAAAGACTGAAAATATATTTTTCAGGAAAAAAGTCGAAAATCTGGTTTGTCCTGTAATCATTATCCATAACACGTTTGCTATAAACTTTTTTTTCATAATCATCATTTATTGCGTTCATGTACTCTATAAGTTGTTATAAGTTGTCATCTTTATTGTTGTTCAGGTTTCATACATGAACCCATGTAACCCTAGTTACAGTGTCACAGTATTAAAAACCACTGCGCTTTAAACAAAAATACTAATTTTAACATGTTTACCAGATGTTCTTCATTTTTTATAATAAGTAACTGTCATGATATAGTATAGGATAGGGTAAGAACAATTAATTGGTCATCATTTCCATTCATAAATTAAAATAAGATAAAAGATTAAATTTAAGCAAATAGCGATAACAATAATAATAATGCATAACAAAAATAGGGCGCTGGTGGCGGCTCTGGATTCGCAGCTATCAAACTATTTTGATAACTGCGAAGACCTCACCGATACTCATTCGATTCTGTACTGCGCGGCTGTAGCGGCATGTCGTGTAGCTCACGTCAAATTTGCAAATGACTTTAGAGCTACACGACCGAAACCAGCCGTACCAGCTTGGCAGTGCAGAATTGAGCGCCGTATTGGTGGGGCCAGTACGCTCATTGGCAAACTTATCTGCTTCAGGGAGGGCAATACTCGCCCTAGAGTGATGCGTTTTGTGAGACGGGCGTTCTCAGGGACTGATATCGGCCCTGAGGACTATGTGTCCCGTGTCACAGAGCGCATCGACTTCCTGAAGCAGAAAGTGTATGCATGGGCGAACCGTATTCGTAGGTATAAGCGGCGAGTAGAGCGATACACTCAGAACCGTACCTTCCAGAGTGAAAGGTGGGTTTATAGGGCTTGGGAGCGACCGACCCAAGGTGTGGTTGACACGCGCCTTCCGGATGATGATACCATTCCCCTTCGCCCGTTACCTTCGCCGAGAGTGGACGTGTTATCGGTTCTAATAAAAGTTATAATTTAGTGTGCATACGCGATTCTAACCGTTGGGATTAAGTCTGAGGGGCTAATTTTCTATCTAATTATCTCGCTGCTGTTCGGTTAATTTCCAAGTTGCTAATGCTCCGCTAGCAGGCCACACCCCCGTGCAAGACAGAGACAGTCGCCATAATTGCTGTCCCACTCGTGCCGCAAATTTATGTCCGCGCTGACCGTGACCTTGTGACGCGTGCGCAGCTTTCGTGCATCGAGAACTCTCACATCTATCACCGAGGGCTACGGTTCACATTACGTCGCCCTGCGCTACGTGATGTCTCGCCTGCAGAGGTCCCCGCCGGCTTCGTCCACGGCTAACAATAAGTTAGTTCAAGTTTCGTCTGACTCGGATATTCCACAATCACTATCCAGTAGCACATCTGAGAATGTAAACATTTCTACGCGGCACAAGTCTCACAAGCGTCCTCGCGAGGAGTTATCTCCGACCAACGAACTACAGGACTTTAAACATGAGATTATGCAGATGCTTGCGACGTGGAAAAAAGAACAGGAATCTCATCTCAAGTCATTTTTGGAGGAACAAAGCTCATCTATGACGAAATTGGTATCCGAAATAGCAGAATTAAAACGTCAAAACACTGCTATCCATAATTCAAATATGGAAATTGAAAAAACTATCGGATTTATAAACAAACAATATGATGACATGTTGAAACAGATCGATGTCCTACAAAAAGATAAACAAGGGCACAGAGATTACATTCTAAGTCTTGAAGCAAAAATTCAAGATCTCCAGCAGTCAACACGATCATCTACTGTCGAGATACGCAATGTTCCGCAATTGAAAGAGAAGGAGTCTGTGGCGGAATTGACGGATATTATTTCTAAAGTGGGAGCGGCAGTTAACGTACCCTTAAATTCCACGCATATACGTGACATATACAGGCTCCCAGGTAAACCGGGATCCACTAGTAGACCGATTGTCACTGAATTTACTGATGTCCATACCAAATCCCAACTACTTATATTTGTACGTGACTTCAACAAGAAATACCCTAAGGAAGAGCGTTTGAGTACCAAGAACATCGGTATGGATGGGGACCGTCGCCCAATTTTTGTTGCGGAATATCTTCCACCGAGTTCTAGAAGGCTGTTCTTTGCTGCAAGGGAATTTGCTAAGCTGAAAGAATTCAAGTTCTGCTGGACCAATAATGGGAACGTATTTCTGCGTAAAATTGAAGGCGCTAAGCAAATCCTAATTAAAACGGAACAGACCCTGCGGGAATTGGATGTGAATCAATGACTCTTGTTAATTTTACCAATGTTGAGGTTCCTCAGTTTTTATAGTTTTTATAGTTTATTTTTTAGCCTAAGTTTAGATTCTCACACACACAACCACACACGTAAGTCTTCCATATTTTCAACACTTGTGCGTTTTGTAATAACTGTGCATGCGTATATTGTTCATTGCATAAAAATAATTTATATCACATCTCAATCAACCTTGCATAATACTAAACCTCTCACATCATTTACTGTAAATTACCTTATACCTTATTTTCATAATTTCTGTACTTTCTGTGCCGCGTTTTGGGTTATCTTATATTTTTTCTCAAATGGCTAGCCTTAATAGCGTAGACCACGATTTAGACTCACTTACTGTAGCTAAATCTCATAAATGTCAACCTGAAAACTGCTTGCGGTATATTAAAAATCCGAACAAAGGGTTAAAAATACTACATCTCAATATTCGGAGTATAACTAAAAACTTTGACGCAATCTCTGTGCTAATGGGACTTCTGGGTTTTCAATGTGATGTTATCGTCTTGTCTGAGTGTTGGTTGAGGAAAACAAGTCACCTACCAACCTTAGATGGTTACACTTCCTATTTTACGAAAAATACTTTCAATCAAAATGACGGATGCGCTGTATATATTAAATCATCTATTGAACATGATGTTATTGAACCCTATTTTGTTGATGCAAATTGCCTTATCTGTAATATTGATAGCATCTCAATTGTTGCTCTGTATCGCTCTCCATCCTATAAAAACATCAACAATTTTATTGAAAGTCTGGATAAGGTGCTCATGCCTCCCGCACAGACTGTTGTTTTGATTGGAGATATTAATATCGATATCAAGACTGGCAGCAACGACACACACTCGGATGAGTATTTATCTTGTGCTGCCGCGCACGGTCTTCTCCCCGCTCACCTGTTCCCCACACGTGTCTCCAACTGTCTGGATCACATACTGTTAAAAACGAATTTATCAGCAACAGCTATTGTCATTGAGTCGTCTATAACTGATCATGAACCTCTGCTACTATTTTTGCAAACTAATAATAAGTATCGTAATTTACCCCGTACCAAATGTAAAATAAACCACAATGCAGTTGTAGAAACTATCAATGGCAAAGACTGGTCCCCTATCTTGACGGTGTTGGATCCAAATAGAGCGGCGGAAGACTTAATAGGAGGACTCTCTACAATCATAAGGGAAAACACACATGAATATTCAGTCCCCAGGAGACATAGATCTCTTAAGCCGTGGATCACACCTGGCTTGCTACGCTGTATCCGAAACCGTGACCGTATGCACGTCAAATTAAAAAAATCAGCTAATAATGAAATTCTGAGAATAACATATACTCGCTACCGTAACTTCTGCAACTTATTATTAAGGAAACTTAAACGTGCGTATGAAAGGGAAGAATTCTCTAAGGCCAAGAATAACATTAGAGCAACCTGGGATGTGGTGAAAAAAGTGGCTGACCTACGTTCACACGGTTCCCCCCCTGTTGAGCTGTTGCATGTTTCTGACTCTCCAGGGTCCTCTCTTAATATGGTCAATAGCTACTTTGCTGGAATTGGTAAAAGCCTTGCTTCTAAAATAAAACCTGTATCTGCCACTCCTACAATATCGGCAACGAATTCGAGTGGCTCTATGGCTCTCCTTGAGGTTACAGAAACGGATGTCGAAGACATAATTCTGTGTCTCAAGTCCGACTCTGCTACCGGTTGGGATGGCATCCCCATTAGCATCATCAAGTCCACGAGAAGTGTATTGGTCCCAATCATTACACATGTCTGTAATCTCGCCATTTCATGTGGAGTCTTCCCAGTGGTCTTTAAAAAGGCCGTAGTTCATCCAGTACATAAGGCCGGCCGTAGAGACGACGTTAACAATTACAGACCCATCTCGGTTCTATCTGCCATGTCAAAAATCTTGGAACGTATCTTAAATAAGAGTCTCGTCAGTTTCCTCGATGTTAACAATATTTTAGCCCCCAATCAATTTGGTTTCCGGAAGGGAATGAGTACAGAAGATGCAATAATGGCTCTGTCTGACTACGCAGTTAGGACTGTTGACAACAAGCGAAAGTGTCTTGGTATCTTCCTTGATTTATCTAAGGCCTTTGATACCGTTTTCGCGCCGGCTTTACTCAATAGGATGGAGAGCATTGGAATTCGTGGCTTGGTGCTGGATATATTTAGGGACTACCTGAGGAATCGCACTCAGGTGGTTAAAATCGGGCAACATGTGAGTGAAGAGCTCCTCACTGCATACGGTGTGCCCCAAGGTAGCATATTAGGTCCCACTCTATTCCTTATCTATATAAATGAACTCTGTAAACTGCCCATTCAAAACTGTAAAGTCTTTACATACGCTGATGATACTGCCCTACTTATAGATGGAGTAGACTGGGCTCAGTGCTATCGGAGTGCCGAGAAGGCGCTCACACGTGTAATGGAATGGTTGAGTAATAACCTACTTACTCTAAACGTCAGTAAAACGGTTTATATACCATTTGCTATCAGGTCAAGTTTAAGCCCATCACCTTCTCTTACTCTTAAAGCCCATATATGTACACCTTCCACCACTTGTGACTGCCTTGAAATCTCTAAGTCCACTAGTGTTAAATACTTAGGCGTTCATATCGACCAACATCTCAATTGGCACAAACACATAGACACACTTTCTGGTAGAACACGTAAGCTGATTTGCGTCTTTAAAAAATTACGCAAGTCTGCAGATAGGGATACATTGAGGATGGTTTATTTTGCTCTGTGCCAATCGATCTTAGCTTATTGTATTCCAGTCTGGGGTGGTGCTACTGAGAACCATTTCATCCGACTAGAACGAGCACAAAGAGCTGTTCTGAAGGTTCTGCTTTCTAGGCCGCTAAGATATTCCACAGTACAGCTATATGCGGAATCTAAAGTGCTGACTGTCAGGCAGCTGTATGTCCTTCAGTCAATGCTCCGTAAGCACTCTTCTCGTCCGTCCTCTGAGCCAACAGGCAGAATTAAGCATACGGTTTTTCCTCAAGTGTCGCATAGAACCTCGTTTGCCATGAGACACTATTATGTCACCAGCACGAAACTTTATAACCAACTTAATAAAGTACTAAAAATTTATCCCGATACTAAATATCAGCTCAAATCCAAGCTACAGGAATTTCTTCTAAAACTAACATATCGCAATACGGAGGATCTTCTGTTGGGGAAATTGTGAAATATTTATAAATAGTTTAGGGTTTTTTTTATTTTTTATAAAAGAAAAATTATGATTGATTCTTTCGCACACTCATTCATACCTCACTCACAGTCACAATCACACATTCACACACCTTCAAACATCCATACACACTTATCTCCAGACAACACACACTAGAAACATACACAACACATTTATTTAATGTTTTTTTTTTTTAATTTATTTTCTTTTTCTTGTATTCAGTCGTTATTATTTTTTTTTTTTTTTTTGTTTCTCTTGGACTTGCCCTAATGGATTATTGTGTATTATGTGTGTCCTATTCTTTTTATATCCGCATCATTTTGAAGGGATACTGGCTTCTAAGATACAGGTACATAAACCTAGTTTAGAAGTCAGGGTTTTTCACTCTGGAGCACTAAATCATGCCAGTACAAGCCATTGATCAAAATAATGTATTCATTTAAGGAGAAATAAAGATTTTTTTTATTTTTTTTTATTTTTTTATGTGTTCTTTCTGGCGGAGTATCTGGTCGGCGCCTGTCAGCCACACCGAAGATGATTGGACTCGGGAAGTCGAGCGAGCCTGCGATCTTATACCAGAAATGGGGGCTATTACCATCTGCCCCCAAGATGTAGCTCGTGCAGTTCGTCCGTTGCCCAACTGGAAGTCACCAGGGCCGGACGGGCTGCACAACTTCTGGATTAAATGGTTTATAGGGTCGCACGCTCGCTTGGCGGCTCAGTACCAGACTGCATTGGAGTCTGGTTCGCTACCCCAGTTCTTAACGACTGGAGTTACCCACCTGCTCCATAAATCTGGTAGCACCGCGGAACCCAAAAATTATAGACCGATCACATGTTTACCGACGGTCTATAAAGTTCTTACATCTATTTTGAGAGCTAAAATTAACAAACATATAGACACCAACTCCATCATGTCTGCCTCTCAAAATGGATGTAAGAACGGATCCCGCGGTACTAAGGAGCTACTCCTCATTGATATGGCCATTAGCCAACAGGTTCGTCGTTCCCGAAAGGATCTGTCGACATGTTGGATAGATTATAAGAAGGCCAATGACTTGGTGCCACATACATGGCTCATGAGGGTGCTGGAGTTGTATAAAGTAGATGCAACTCTGCGCACCTTCCTGATGTCGTGTATGGGGCAATGGAGGACGGTCCTTCGCTATCCAGGATGTCGAAATATCCAGAGGGGTAGCGAACCGATAAGGATCGAGCGAGGCATATTTCAGGGCGATAGTTTGAGTCCACTTTGGTTCTGCTTAGCCCTGAATCCTCTTAGCACACTGCTGGAGTATTCAGGCCTAGGCTATCGGCTGAGGAGAGGTGGTCAGGTTATATCTCACCTCCTCTACATGGATGACCTAAAACTCTTTGCCCCCAACAACTTGCAACTGATGGAGCTACTGAAAGTAACTGAAACTTTCAGTAGAGCCATCAGGATAGAATTTGGTGTGGACAAATGTGCGGTCATGCATGTAAAGCGAGGGGAGATTGTGGAATCCGTGGGAACCCAACTCTCGGATTCCATAAACCTTAGAGCCCTCTCCGCATCCGAAACCTATAAGTATTTGGGTATGTCGGAAGCGTTGGGCATCAATGTTACTGACATGAAGCAATCGTTGAAGGAGCGATTCTTTGGCCGCCTGAAAAAAGTATTTAATAGTCTTTTATCAGGCGGAAACAAGGTGCGCGCCTTCAACGGTTGGGTCATGCCGGTTTTGATGTATTCTTTCGGCGTACTCAAATGGACTCAGACTGAACTCGACGCCCTGGATAGGAGGGTCCGTACGCTGCTGACTGCACATCGAATGCATCACCCACGGTCATTGGTAATGAGACTGTATATCCCGCGAAAGTGTGGAGGTCGAGGCTTTTTAAACGCTAAGACCCTACACAATCGCGAGATATGCAGTCTCAGGGAATATTTCCTAGAAGCCGACGTGGGGATGCATCGAGATGTGGTCGCAGTGGACAAGGGCCTTACCCCGCTCTCATTGGCTAAAGAGAACTGGCGCAAGCCTGTAGTGCTAGACACTAACGATCGCAAGGAGGTATGGCAGAATAAGGAGCTTCACGGACGCTACTTCCGGGCCCTACATGGACCCGATGTTGATTTATTAGCGTCTGTAGCCTGGCTGCGTTTTGGTGACGTCTTTGGGGAAACTGAAGGTTTTGTCTGTGCAATTATTGACGAAGTTATGATGACGAACAATTACCGGAGATTTATTGTGAAGGACGGCACGGTTGACATCTGTCGGGCATGCCACCGTCCGGGAGAATCAATCCGACACATTATCTCCGGGTTTTCTCGTCTAGCTAACGAAGAGTACTTGCATAGACACAATCTTGTAGCCAGGATTATCCATCAGCAACTTGCTCTGAAATACAGCCTTGTGGAATCGGAAGTACCGTACTACAGGTATGCACCCGACCCAGTTCTCGAAAATGGAAATATCACATTGTACTGGGATCGAACCATCATCACTGACAGGACTATTGTTGCCAATAAGCCTGATATAGTGGTGGTGGATCGAGGAGAGCGGCGCACAATTATCATTGACATAACGGTCCCGCATGACGGGAACCTCGTGAAAGCCGAGAAAGATAAACAAATTAAGTATCTTGACTTGGCTCGCGAGGTTGTCGACATGTGGGATGTGGACTCAGCGATCATTGTGCCGATAGTCGTATCTGCCAATGGCTTAATTGCCAAGAGCCTCGACCAACACCTAAGGAGGCTCTCGTTGGGCAGCTGGATTAAGGGTTTGATCCAGAAAGCGGTACACCTGGACACGGCTCGCATTGTTAGGAAGTTCCTCTCTCTGGAGCCCTGACCGCCGGTAGCTTGTACCCTGCTCCCGATACCGGTGGGCTACTAACTTTTATATTTTTAAATGTTTTTATATTTTTTATTCTAATATTTAAAAATATAATTTATATGTATTAATGTTAAATAAAGGAAATAATCATGAAACAACATAACATAGGTAGGTAGTAAATGAAAATTGTAGGTGCTGTGTGTATTGTGTACAGGTATGAATTTCAATGTCAAGATTTACTTATAGTCAAAGAATTCCTTTAGAGTGTACTACGATTTTAATATAAGGTATTTTTAGAGACTGTTTCTAAATTTATGTCGTACTCTACATGTTTAATTGAGTTTGGAAGCTTATTATATATTTTCACGCACATGACTAAAGGTCCTGAATGGAACATAGTTAATTTTGAGCTTGGTAAGGCTAATTCATTTTTGTTTTGGCGTCTAACACTGCGATGTTGCAGGCGAAGGTCCTTAGTGAGTGGGAATAGTGATTGGTGTTTTCTTACAAATTTGGCAACTTCTAAAATGTAGATACCAGTTAGTGTAAGGACTTTGTATTTTACAGAGAATGGCTTGCAGCTTTCTGTGTTATCTATATTGGCAAAAATTCGAATACATTTATTTTGTAGAATAAAAAGTCTGTCTATGTCTACACCATTTCCCCACACCACGATTCCACAATTTAGCCAGGAGTATGCGTAGGCATAGTATGCTGTTAGAACAGTTTTAATATCGGTAGCTCTCCAAAGCATATATAAAGCTGGCTAGCTTTTTTGCCGAAGCATCTATATGGGCTTTCCAGTTTATATTGGTATCTACAGTTAAACCTAACAATTTAAACTCGTTTATGCATTGCAGCTTTATGTTGTTGTATCCATATCCAATTTGCGTTTTTGGTATGGTCTATATTCCATTAGCTTTGTTTTTTCAAAATTTAACTCTAAGTTATGATCATTTAACCATGCTATTATTTTAGAGAGTTTATCGTCTATACTTAAGTTTAGGTTTATTTTAACCATTTATGTACACACACACATATAAACTATTCTGTCATAATATCGAGTACTATATAATAATTGAATCTACTAATTTTGCATGAAATAGAGTCATATGTCCAAAGTATTGTATTATATAATGCTTATTACACCGAATGTTTAATTATAATAAAATTGTTAGTCCTAAAGTATTTGCTAAAAACATGTACGAATAAAAAAAGTCGGAAGGATTCTCGCTAACAAGAAACTGTGTCACTCAAGTCGGCCAGCTCGCTGTTCGTATGGGTAAATATGTATGTGTGAGTGTTGACGTTTGCTCGACTATTGGCTGACCAACTAATGCGTGCGTTCCGGCCTGCCTGTACAGCGAGCTGGCCGACTTGAGTGACACAGTTTCTTATTAGCGAGAATCAGTCCGACTTTTTTTTGTTCGTCCATGGCTAAAACTTTGGTTTTAGTGACAGAAACGAATCGCTGTAAATCCGACTTCAAGCAGTCTTGTCTGCTCTACCCCTAGAGTGTAATTTAGAATCGCGTAGGCGCGGAGGGGCCAGGCGGCCCGCGAGTTGAGGAGCAGGTGGTTGTGTTGCTGCAGTGCTATGTTGCAGTGAGCGTTAAACCATCCGCGACGACAAGCTTGCGTGGGACTGCCGGAGCCCCGCAGCGCCGAGCCGAACAGAAATTATGCTGGCTGCAAGTTGCATGCTCGCTTGCATTCTGCATGCTTGCTTGCATGATATATGTTGCATGCTTGCTTGTATGCTGCATGCTTGTGGCATGCAAGCACAACAAGCTACACAACAAGTGAACTATATTATAACCTAACCTAACCTAACTCGTAACGCCTGAGAGAAGTTCATAGCAAAAGCTTTGTAAAACAAATTTGTTTTAAAAACATTATTAGGATAAATAATCATTAAATAATTTGAATTTAGGTCTTATAACTTTTATTGAAAACAGTTTTAAGATTTTTATATATTATTGGTTGTAATATTTATGACCAACAGATTTAGGGCATATTGTTAGGGATTTCAATTTTATGGCATGTTATAGGTATTATGTGACATTAAGTACGGGCAAGTTATCATTCGGACAAAATGATGATTAGGACAAAAAATATGGCACTTTAGAATAAGGCATAAAAAAGTTAGGGAACACAATAGAGAACCCTCCAGAATATTCTACGAAATACTAGTTGCACTGTTATTCCTGTTGTTTCAGAGAACGAATTCTAATATCCCTGCATTCCTAGGCAGTCGAGGACATTTGTCACTGTAATAAAACACATTATAGTTTATTACTACTGCTATTACTGCATAGATTGCGAATGTTCCGCGCTATATATAATAGCTTCAATTAGTTGAAGTTTAGATGGTCGCGCGATATTGAACAAACACGCGTTTGAGACTATCGGCATAATTGCTTGGCGCGGGAATTCGCACTTTTGTCCTTGATTTATTGTGAAACGGAGCAGTGGTGGCCAGTGCCCGCGACTTATGAGTCGTATGTTCGTTCCCAGAGAGGCGCTTTCCTTTTTATTAATTATTTCATCACCACTGCTCTGAACAGTGAAGGAAAGCATCTTGAGGAAGCCGTCACCAAAACTTCAAAGACATGTGACATCCGCCAACCCGCACTGGGCCCACGTGGTGGATTACGGCCCACTCCCTTTCCCCGAGAGGAGGCGTGTGTTCCACCAGTGGGAACATAGGCTGTATATGCTATCGTGAAACCGTGAAAGATATGCCGTGATTATATTTGTATTTATTTTAAGTACTTTCCGTTATATACAATAAAGCAATCACTTATGACAGGTTCAAAGTGCGAGAACGAAAAATTTTAGAAAATTTTCTTATGCCTCCTTCAATCGTTTCTTCACTCTGCTCGTTCTAAGCCCGACTCTGTTTGTTTCAAAGAAGCTAAGTATCATGTAAATGCTCTAAGAGTCCTTACTCTTTAGCATGACAAAAACACGCAACTGGAACAAAGGAGGCGAGTGGGACTTAAGTAGGTGCTACTCTACCCCTTTTTACTCACACGCCCCTTGCATGCAGCCGACACCGTGGATCTTGCAGGTTGTTATGCTGAGTGAAATAACCGCTCGTTTTAATTTTATATTTCAGCTGAATGGGCTCAGGTTTAATTTATAATAAAGGCAATGGTCGTGAAAGTGATGAAGTTTTTATTTCATATTCCAGGCCTAACATTTTTATAACAAGATATTTATTCATATAAAAGCTCAAAGTTATTAGACCAAACAGCAAACGCACTGTAGAGCAATAATAGGAAGTATGTTTCAGGATTTAATCATTTATATAACAAACACATTCGTAAGCAGAATAGAACCACACGCTTTTAAGTAAATACCGTAACCAGATTCACTATAAACCCAGAATACTTAATCTACGAAAACACGATTTTCATGGATCCGGAATAGCGGTAGGAACAAGCTTTGGGTAAATGTAAACCGAAACGTAAAGCCGATTTCCTTTACCGGTGGAACACCAAATACGACCTAACCCTCCTTTGCAAAAAGATCACTTTAGATCTTACGTACATTCGATGTTTACGCGACGTATTCTTCTATACAACAAATATTTCGTTCTGCGTAGGTACGATACAAGGTAAATATGTACATAAACTTACCTAGGGATATCTACAAGCAAGTGTCGCAGATGTCAACAGTGTTAATGGAATAAACGCGGCTAGGTGAACAGCTTGTGAGGTGGGGAGGATCTACCTGCCGACAAAACATTTGGAATCATTTCAAATGGATCACATTTTACAATAAAAATGTTATCTAGTTTTAGGGGCGCAGTTCTCTGTTTCGATGTAGTTTTCTCAGGCAGCATTTACAATTCATTACAAACCAGCGCTTGAACCGCCGCGCCGGAACCGTTAATCCTGTCCTGAATGAGCTCTATCAAAGGGTTAGAATTAGGGGTTGCCTTTCTTCGCAAGAGTGTAAAAGGCGACAAAATGCGGAACGGCCTCCTTCTTTAAAGGTCCCCACTCCCCAAACATCTTAACCATAACATTAGGGATCATGGCCGACCATGGTAGAGGGCTGTAAAGTATGTCCACGATCACCAGTTTTATCGTGGATTGGTAGATCAATGCGTTGCATGGATAAGACACCTAAAAGATAACTTGATAAAAAGCGTACATGAACATGAACGAAGCGTAACCTGTAATACGACCGGAAAAAAACTTTAGATTTTTGCTTTACAAAGACAGGTTATTTATCGTTTCTGTAATTTTTATGGTGTACATAATAAAGGTATTCTATCTATCGTTGTTATTCTTACATTTTCTCATCTCTCAACGCGAAAAATATTAATGTTAAGAAACCAATACATCACGGATTCGTACTAATATAAATCAGGTTCGAGCAATATTCCATAATTCCACATCGCAATCTCAGGCCCTGAACTCCTGAAATTCGAAAGCAAAAAAAGAAATTCGAATAATCTTACGTGATATTCTCCGTACCGAAAACATGTATATAGGACTGAATAAGTTAGTGTAATTACTTGCCTCTCATAAGTAATTACTTAAACATTCATGACCTAAAGGTAGAACGTAGAACTTTACAATTAACAAAAGTTATACAAAAAAAGTCCTATTATTATTGTACAAGATATTAGCGTGTCCTCAAATTTGTATTTCTCTCATGAACTATTCGTGAAATAATTTATTCGTTGGGCTCCGCTGAGGGCCAAAATGGCTACCGTTATCTCCAAGTTAACGTATTTAATGTTTTGCGCATTCTGTGGCGGATTAAAACATCCCTTTGCGGCGTTCGTGTTAGATACACGAAAAAGGTAATTAAAGTTAATGTTGTTATCAACACTCAACACTGCGTGTATGCAGATTTGATAGTAACGGTTATAGGCGAAGTGATCCTATAGGCTCTGTGTAAAATCCATGAGTACTTAATTGAAAAAGTTTAGGACGCGCGTATGCAGCACATTTTGATGCCCGAATTATGCTGTATCACGTCTTCGAACAACTTGATAACCAAGATTGGATTGATATGGATCATATATCATATGCTTGCGGGTGTAAAATCGTAGGTACAAATGAGCCAAGTTAACAGTATTACAAGAACTACATATATAGGTTCGAAGGAAACATAGACGGCATTGCGGGTCTGTACAATTGTAGAATCGATAATATTTTTTACTATAGCCTTATGTCACCCTACTCGTACATAGAAAATACGAATCGCTAGTTTTCTTCGTTTATTACACCTCCGTTCGTCGACTCACATTCGACACGATATACGATCCATAACGTGGACAATAGCCACGGCTAAAATAGGGTGGCTGCTTGTTGGTACACAGTAATAATGATAGTTTTAATAATGGTCTGGCAGTTTGAGTACTTTATGCGGCCTTCCCTTTCCTTTCTTTGGTATTGTTCGTTGAGTCGTTGAGCTCCTCAAGTTCCGAGTTGCTTGACAAATGCTTGCACTGACTGGACAGGTCCACGCAAATCTGTGTGGTTCTTTCCTCAAAAGACCATTTCAGACACATGGTCCTCATATGGCCTGACCATGATTATGTCTGGAGTTTAAAAGAGACTGCGACCTCTGAGTTTGTTTCGGCCTTTCTTCACAGAGTAGTCAGATAGGGATCGCCGACGTCATCTAGCTTATTTATATGTTATTAATATGACGAGTTAAAGTGATACCGATACCATATTTACAGAATAAACAATTTCATTTCATTTATTTTATGCTTAGGTTATATGAAGTTTCAATTTATATTTTTATTAATGGTTTATTTGAAAGTCAAAATAGCAGGTGATAATTCATATCCAATTACAAAGTTGTATGTACCTTTCTTTTTACAATGTCATTGTTTTCAATTACACATTACTGCCTGAAACTACTAATTGGGTGGTTTGAGTAAACGTTGCACAAAATTTTGGCACAATATTTGTACTCTCACTTAACAGTTTTGTAGGTACCATAGCGCAGTCACGTCGGCGGGCACTGGCGGGTGGCCAACATTCATCCCTCCGGCCCGTCCGTCGCCCGTTACGCAACCAATCCACCCCGTAACCTATTATTGGGCCATTCACTTACCTATATTCGGACGTTTCTACTTTCCCTTAGATTGAATTTGGAAATTTACAGTTCTAGATTGCGTTCTCACGATTTTGCTACGGCGGGCGAGCGTAGCGGCGGCGTAGGCCTGTAATTTTAACCTCGAAATTTACTACGTTTGTAAGGAACACCGGGTTTTCTGACGTATACAAACGGTAAATTTGGAGGTCTTTAAGGAACAAAAAGCGAGGGGTTTGCAGCTGCTAATGTTAGGGCAATGTTTTAGAGGCACTACATCAACCGTGACCTCAGGGGGCGCGTTATTGCCCTTCGTAGCTCTACGAAGCGTGTTAAATAGCGTGAGTGAAAAGTTTAACTCAGATTTTTATAAATAAAATAGTTAAGGTTTTTTAAATCCGATAAAATATAAACGGATAAGTAATTATGGATGTAGCAGGTACAAAGTTTTAAATAACAGTTACCAATGTTAGATATAAAATATCTATTATTTTGAAGCGGTGCTAGTTTTACGAAATATTCAAATAACTAAGTCATTACCATTTATCCGATCGCACTTTTAATGGAACGAAAATTATAGTTAGCTAGCAGACTACAAAAAATCTTAAAATATTTATGCTGAAAACAGTCATTATTATTTGCCCCAGTGCCACAGCAAACAGTAGGTAGCATAGTCTAGATGCCTGAATCTTGACTAGATATTCAACGTATTCAAAAGTCGGTGAATCTTCTCAGTTATTTAGATAGCAAATTCATGACATTGAGAAATGTTCAACTACAAACTATTCTTAAGCACCTGTAATACGTAATAAACATGATACAGAATGAAAAGAAAAGTTAGAAAACGCCCCCGGGAACAAGGATTCGAGAAATGAATCCAGATTTTTCCTTATAAATGGCGGTTAGCGGCCACAAGAGGAAATAAGCAAAACAAACAATAAAACACTTTTATAAGGGAAATAAAAAAAAATCTGACAGCTTTAGCATTCAGAAACTTTATGCGACCATTAATATTGATATTTTAATTAAGGCAATCCAGGATAAAATGGTCAGAAATGTTAAAAAGGTTCACTTAGAAAAGGTATCTAAAAATACACGAAGGTCTACCTAACCTCGCTAAATCACACTCTCATGTATTATGATTATTAGCCCATTTGCATAATCTCATAAGTATGTTTATACAGGTTGCTATTTTCTATTTAAAATATTCGGCACTAATTTAATTGTCATGTCAAGATAAAAAATTGAGAAATAAATGTGTCCGCCCACTATCAAATAATCGCGTGTATAAACAGAGGCTGCTAGTAGGGGCTGGCGGGCAGCCAACCCGTGACGTGCTAGCGTTACGCAAGGATCGATCCTAGGACCGAGTGCCTAATGCTGGCACATTCACAAACAACCGGCTACGTGATTCAGCATTAACTTGGCACGCAAACAATAGCTACTACACCAATACGTACCGCTATTCTACTACACTTCCAGTCCAAAAAACACGAGAGTTTCGTGAAAACATGAAGTTACTCTATCCAATAGCGATATTTCATGCTGACAGTGGTGTACAACAGCGCTGAAGTAATGTTACGTTCGCGTGTACCACTCTTTGCTATTCATTATGTAGCAGGAGTTGCGAGAATCTGTGTCGGTACAAAGCTGAACATAATAGGAAATAATTGAAAGCACGTACGAAATCATTTTATATGGTAATAAAGCGATGAAGTTTGATAGTTAACTGTGCTCGTAATGCTATCATTAACCATGTAGCAAGCGATGTCTCATGTGGCCGCTGTGGGCTATGTTCACACTAATAAAACTTAACAGCTAGTTCGGAACACCGGGTAATTGCCCACTAAACGCTGTCTATCGACGACTGATATCTTTCTAAACTAAATGGAAAATCGCCTTCGTTAGAAGACTTTACTGCAGATAAAGATACCTATCATCTTTGACTTTCCTAAGAAAGTTCGTGACATGGAATAAAAATAAAAATGGCACGTCCGAATTCTCTTCTAACAGAATAAAGTACCTAATGCATAAAAAATATTTTCTCTTTCCCCTCCGAGGGTTACGTAAAATAACTTTCCCTCAGTCTATCTATCCTCCAGAGTATTCGCCAGTCCATCGATTATAATTATAACTACATAAATATTATATGCATACTTATATATTTGCGTAGCTGAATCCCCTTTTTACCAATTAGTGCAAAAGAAACTGTTATCGACCCCAAAAAACGCTAGCCATTGTTTTAAACGTTCCCATTTGTTTTCTCTAAATAAAAGTCGGCGCAGCAATACAATTTCGTTGTTTTGTTAAAACGGGAAAATATAAATTAATAGGAAAACTTACAAAAAACCCAATCTCCTATCACAGCTTACCGGAAATTAAAATATTTTTTTCGTCTCTCGTGGTTATTTCTACGGGGTCGGGGTCAATAGGCATATGTTAGGTATAGACAACGATATTCTTTCAGTATAAATATTCTCTGTGAAAAGGTTTTCAAGTTTTTCTCCTCAATGTCAACGTATTGTTAACGTACCATTAGCATAATTGTTATCTACATAATGACTATCAAAATCAACGTTATTATGTAGATACCTATAATTTGGTTTGTTAAATTAGGTTTTTCAATTAGGTAGGTACACAATGAATGGGGAACATTTACTGTACATTAGTCCTAAGCGTTTTGACTGAGTATACATAGGTAAATATGTACTAAAAACACAATATAGTTCTATTGCGATTTTCCATTTTGCATGTAGTTCAATGTTTCTGACACTGTTAACCTCGTTGTAAATGTTTAAATCATTTTAGATTATTATAAAATGAATTGTCAAATACAGTTTTAATTCGTTTAGGCAACAGTTCCGCCCTTCGATGGTACAACCCGTCCTATATGTATACCGAGTCTAAGTTGACTGTGTCGTAATACTTTCAATCTAGTTGCTACATATCTGGGGATTAATGAATGAATCTGTGTCTTGATGCGTTTATAATTAGTTTATTTTTACTATTTAATAGATATAATAAGTTCTGAATTATTACTTACAGATTATAGGGATAAGTCCGATGATGCGAGGAATCCGCTTATAGAGCACTGGTTGCGCGTGTAACTGTATGAAATGTGGGCAGTAGGGGTGCCTCCTGAAACACTGATGAAAATCGGCGGGACGGCGCACGCCACATCAGATATTGATTTTGGGCGGCGCGACGTGCCCCCGCCACACTAGCGACATCTTTACCTGACACAAACATTGGACACGAACCTTCGGAAGCTACTTTTACTTGCCGATAGATGGCGCGACAGCCTTGACCATAATGTGTGACCTTCTGTTATTGTTTATATCCTGTCCGCTAATATGCTTAATTTAAATAAAAATAGTGTTTACCATTTAATTGATTTAGTGTACCGTTTACTTTAAGTATGCTTTAAGCCGTTTCCTAGAAGTGCTACTAAATGCTCTTCGTTTAAGCGACCTAACTTAGGTCTGCTGACTAACGTATTATTTTCAGCATCACAAATAACAACAATATCGAATTTCGTTATCATAGTGACTTCGAAAACGTAAACGAACTTTTGTTTTCGAAGTCAATATGATTACGAAATTAGATATTGTTGACTTTATGACGTCATAAGAACTCGGATCCGTGTCTTCAGGAAACGTCATTTTTATCTTCTTGTAGATACAGACAAATTCAAAATGGCTAAAGTCGTAGACCCATCAATGACCATACCTACTGTTTTGGGCACATGGATAGTTATTTAGAGTTAAATCGATGTATTTATCGTAATTGTGTAGGTCACTAGTTCTATCAAAAATTGATGCGATATCTCTCCCTCGGTGTCCGTTTTAAATCGGCCCTAAAATGCCTCCTTCATAAGAGGTCCGGTCATAAGATCATTGCCACTTTCAACGCTTATCATACAGAACAAGCACAAATTAAATCATTCATAAAACTAAGTAGTCCTTATAGCATCTCGACGATTATAATCATCATCTTATAAACAGAAGTCCTAGAAGGATATTATTAATAGATAGAACCTAAAAGAAAAGGAATATAAAAGATAAACAGCAAAAAATAAATAAATCTACGAAAGTGTCGGCGAGCGCGTTGAATTCTAATATGTGTGCTACGCCGCGCCGCTACCTAGCGTCGTAGGTTCGTAGCAATAATATCGGTATAACAATAATTCTCGAATACAATGCTACATTTCTTTCTTTTAGCGCTCAGAAACGTGCCAGTTTAAGTTTTTACGAGATACATAAAACGTGGTTCTGTTCAGCCAAGGTTTTTGTACTAGCCCCGAGTTCGTATGCGAAAAGGAGAAATAAAAAGGTAGGCTGGAGTATTATCGGCGGGATCTATGTGGTATACTATACCTGTGTTGTGTATGTGTGTGTGAGTGTGCTACGAGTGGTGCAGGTGTGGGCGTGTGTCGTAACGCCTGCCGCCGCCGACGCGCTACGCAACGTTGCGTACCTGCTGTGCGTTCACACTGGAGCTACTTTACTACTATTTCTGGAAGTTTTTATAAATATTATTTTTGCTTTAATACATGGCCTGTATTTGCTGCTGTCATTTATTTTGCTGTACAAACCCATCGGCTTAATCGCAGCCACTACGCGACTTCCTAGCAATGCAATAAATAATGCTGTGTCTAGTCGTAGCACCCATCATCCTCAAGTTTACAAAGTAGTTGTATATGGGACAGTTATCAACCGATATAATTATAGTTTTATTTGTTGATCCTCATATCCAGAATCCAGGTCAAGTTTGTTGTATAGTCTACAAAAAAAGCAATCAAAAACAAATTATAGGTTTATTTCCAACCACCTACTTATTTCCAATTACCTACCATTTGACATGACATCTTTGGGGATACCTATGTATTTACAAAATGATTAAGACACAATGGTGGCAGCGTCCGGTGTGAACACGGCCGCTCACAGAAAGTAAAGTTGGTGAGACAGTGGCGGCGCAGTGTTGCTCCGTACGGCGCACAGACCGGTCCGCCATGTCGCGCTGACAGCCCGCGCACCTCCTGTCAAACTGACAACAACTTACTGACAACCAGCGACTGACAAGTGAACAATGTGGCCAGTGCTCAGCCTCCTCGCCGGCGCCCTCCTGGCGGCCGCGAACGCACAGGTAACAAAGTGCACATTAACACAACGCATTATCATGCATCATGCACATTATTATCAACACTGTCTGCACCTCCATCAACCTATAACTATTATTTGTACTTTAACTTAACACATACACGGGTTTTTGTTGCGTTAATAACTGAATGACGTCATCAACACAATGGAATAAGCAAAAAAAATGGTTAACGGACCTTTGAGTCGGTCTCAAAGTCACTTGGATGTATGTTTCAAAAGTTGTTGCAGCTGAATGGGTAAAATGATTGAAGTTTTCCGTACGCCCACGAGCCTACAAAGTCCTTACTAAACTTGGTGTTATCTTAAGTTATATCATTGGCACAGAACCAGAACTGTACCTACATAAATGTTACCTAATTGGTGTTGACCGACTAACGAAAGTACTTTAAATGCCGGTCCATTAGCACAGCCTTGACAAAATTGATAGCCAGAGTTTTACTAATAATAAAATGTATTGTTTATGTTTGGTTTGTAACACAAAGTTGTTTTACCAATAGGAATGTACTTCAAAATGTAAATAAGATTACATAAAAGAAACGTAAGTTACCTAGTTTTCTGTAACTTCATTCCGAGAACTAGTTACTAGATGATTCATTCGCAGAAGAAATAGAAATCAAAGAGATTCATTTGTTCAGTATAAATGAGTTCGTTCTTATTGCATTACGTTGATAACTGTTGTAATACAATGTTATGTAGGTACGCGAACGTAACTCAACGTAACCCACATCTCGCATCAAAGAGTTCACACCATGGCACTGCGTGTTTAATCGAATGCCATAAGCAAATATGGGGCACTTTGTATGTATAGTTTACTTATGTAGGTATGTGATGAGGTATTATGTAAATGAGTTAGAGGAAGGTTGATCAGCTGCCGGCTGTATAAATAGCAGCTCAATTTAATACGCCTCTGCTTTAACAATGTTTTTATATCATACTTGTCGTAATATATAATAATAAAATATAATAATAATATATGATGTTACTTATCTTAGAAAAGAATTAAGTCTATCTGCGATGGTATTTATTTATTCCTTTATTTATCACCCATGTATAATTTCTCAAGCTAATTTATTAATTGATAAGTAATTGAAATGATTTTTTAAACTTATTAGGTGTGGGTTCTCGCCTATCTGAGCTATACCCACTTCAGACAGCAACCCTTTATACCTACCTAATCAAAAGAAATCACTTCCATCCCATCGATCGCCTAAATTGTGCGTGGTAGGCTCCAATTCCAACACTTGATTCTTTAATAATATTCATAGGTCAGCGAATAATAACACGCTTTGCATATAACTAATTAGTATCCTGTATCCAAAATGTCAAGCGGTAAACGAAATTAGCGGAAATCAAGTCCTACATTATCGCAAAATATTCATGTACCTTGTAGGTACCTTTGTAGTTTCAAGTTTAATCTTAGCTTGGGCATCAGAGGTGTACTACTCTGTAAATAATAATTTACAATTTATATGATCAATTTATTATGTGATATACCAATGGTATACCTATGTAAAATTGTAAAACTAGAAATCAAGATATTTATTTATTTATTATTTAATCTATATCTAAACAGATACCTACATATAGGTATACAAAGTAGTTCCATAATAGACAGAACCAGTAAGACAAATAGACATCGCAAAGTCTATGCCACTGAAGTAGGTACTTAATTATGTGGCTAAGATGGTAGGGAGGTGCACTAAGAAAAGCTTTCTGAAACTTAACCCCTGAGTGGGTTCCAATAGGGATTGAAGTATGTATGCCAATTCGCGGATAACCACCCGTCAATTGACTGGTAGTTACATATTGTGTATATTTCGCTATAAGCTATATTGACTGCTGTATCAAATTACCCAGTCTCCAAAGTCCTAATAATTACAGAGCTCTACTCAATTTTCAACCTCAAACAATCGGTTTTCTTAATAATAGATCATAGTAGTCAACTGGACAGCCAGTTACGCAACAGTAAATACACCAGTTTTGCATTAGTATCTGGTCATAACCCAGTTAAACTAATAGTTAACCGAGCACAATAACTTCGGTAACTTTAACTTAATGTTCCACATACAACATTGCACCAAGTGTTACTGTTTACTCGTACTACCTTGACTATAGTTTTACATAATATTTTTCACGACATGTTAGTTGCATGATGATAAGTAACGTGAACAAAGTGCTAACATTTGCAAACTTACACACCTCGGCCTGCTCTAGTTTTATATGTAGTTCTCTCAAAGAAGTTATACGGATACTAACTTCAAAGTTCTGTATCAAAGATATCATAGACATAGGAAACCCTTTACAGCCTGCTACGTGTCAGACACTATGCTAGGGAAAGAAAACTTGACGAAGTCAAAGACGTTGTGGCATTTAGGTATAGTCTTGCCTCATGTTCATATTACTGGAGCCAGCTCCCATATGCAATGATATCAGTTAACCAAATTGAATTGAACCTACTGCCTATATTTATATTTTAGGACACACATAAACGCATAAAGCGAATATATTATATGTACACATGTAAAACGAACCCTGCCTCCAATTTAGGCCATATTAGGTTCTGCTTGGCACGCCAATGCCAGCGTCTGACGGCGGCGCGGGCGCAAGGTCACAGCGGCCTACGCATCCCACGCCTCGACCAATACTCGACTTAATAACGATTAAAGGCTTTTGACTTTTAAATGCTAAGAATTACTGCCCTTTTATGTGGCAATTAACTGGACCAAGCAAAAAGTTCAGCTTTTTAGGTTAGGTATGTGGTAATAGTCGTGTTGTGTTCTACATTATATCTATTTGAATCGAAACAATTTTTTTGCTATAAGTATATATTATGCTATGCTAATATATATTTTGGTTTGCCTTAAACGTATTCATTTTTGTGACTCGTAAATCAAAGTTCATTCATATAATTTCATCTATGAATCTAGGGTTATTCATCAAGATTATTCCATAGATCATGATCCATAAGGCTAAAAGCCTAACGCAGTGTCGTAGGCGCTGCATATCAAAACTACGATTGTTATTCATTCATTCAAGGAAACCAACGGTGAGTCAAATCGCAATATTGACTCATACGGCGTACATAATACATACTTACATAAATTAATTTTGTACTGAATCACTTAACAGTATTGACTTTAAAAATACAAGTTTGAATGAACAAAACAGATTTCGGGTATTTAAGATTTGTTTAAACTTCTATACCTTCATTGATTTCATATATTTATACTCGGAAACCACTAAAGTTCGTAATTGAAGATAACATTTGATTTAAATATCGTAAAAATAACAGCAGGAATCATAGGTCGAATTTTGGGACATCATGGTCGTACATCTTGAATTTTTGATACGTAGACTTTCATATGTATGCTTTTTCAACCATAAAAATAGGTCAAATCAACCGAATGGGTATATTTACTATACTTATTCGAGCTTGCGATTTTCTCAGACAAACAAAAGGCGAAAATCTTTCAAAGTAGTCCATGGGATTTCTAATACTCTTCAGACAAAGAACGAATTATTATTATAAGCAAGTTCTTTTATTTTAAGTTTATTATACTATAGTTTATTATTATAATATAGCCCATGATCAATAATTATGTGATCAGTGTCCGATGGTGAAAACATAACTTTACAATTTAAAGAAGTACGATATAATATAATTGACATTGAAAAGTTTCTAACTTAACTATTTAAGCAATAATATTTTCGTAGCGTAGGAGATGACTGAGTACCAACTAATAAAAAATTACAATAAAAAAATAGCGTACCTGCGTTGTTAGATCGGGTCGCCACAAAAACCGATATATACTCGTAGCATAGGTCTAAGACTATTTAGTATTTTAGCACATTCTTGTGTTCACGAATTATCTGCAAAGTCATCTTTATTATGATACTAAGAATTAATCGGTTCATATTTTTCGTACAAGGCTTTTTTACCACTCGCAGCTTCCAACGAGAATAAACAGCATAATACATTATCTGATTCAGTTAATTTAAATCATAATATTATGTTCCGTTGTTGAATCACTGGTTTAAATTGGTTTTTATTTTTATTATTTTATTTTTCTTTTAGATTTTGTGAATGTAAGATGTGCGAACGTTGTAGGCTTAACAGACTGTAGATCTGTCGACCATTTTCAATTTTGCTAAGTACCTGGTACTTGTTGATAGGCCTACACTGTCCTCTCATACCTATTAACACTGTAATTTGAAAACATTGTAAATACCATTTACTTTTAAAAGAGTAACCGTGGAGTTTCTTGCTGGCTCTTCTCCATAGGAAACGACCAATTGGAACCGTGCACCTAGCTTCTGACGTTTCATAAGTTCCCTTGTAGGTTTATGTGAAATAAAATATTTTGAATTCGAATTTGCCTGGTATTCAATACTAACGGCAGCTGGAATTGGCAATTGAATTCTATGACTAATCTTTCTAGAAATACGTACGATTTCTCATGAATTAAAAACCAAGGGATGGGACGGTTCGGTACTAAACAAGTGAAGGTATACCTTTAATATCTCAAATTCGAATACCATCCTGCTATGTAAATAACAGTGACAGGAACTTTTTTTAAATATACATATATTGAGAATCGGTCCACAACTGACGGAGAAATCGGTAGACATATGAATAAAAAACAAAAAATACATACGCTACGAACATAGAACCTCCTCCTTTTTGGAAGTCACTTACTTACTACAGAAAATACTAATATGTTTTTCACATCCGTATGACCTGTTTATGGTCACATTTATCTTTTATTCATCCAATCCAGTTTCAATTATATGCTAATTTCCAGTTATTCTAATCGATGGTTTTATGTGCAATAAATCTACTATTGTTCTTGCTATTTGGAATCCACTAATTGGTGATTCTTGCCTAGTGCTCCTCTGACATAAATCTTACGGAAAATATATAATGGGCTTCAGCACCGATGACCTGTAAGTAAATTTCGTAGATTTGTATATCGGATATGTTCAGAAATACATGACATCACGTTAGTGTGAACAAATGGGACATGACCGCGCCCGCGCCGAGCTAGTGCAACGCGCATCGCATATCTATGTGGCACTCAAGGCGATTTGACATTAACTGCGCATTTTTACACATACGTTACTAGTATTTTTATGGTTTTTGTTTTAGTATCAGCTGTCGTTATATCTGTATCGATATTGATATTTTGGTTAGAATAGATGATTATGGTGATTGTGGTTTTCAGAAATTAATTTAGCCAAACCATTATTTTGATTAAATTTTGTCAGTGGTTTTGATTTTAAACTTTAAAGACCTCTTTGCTTAATTCGTACCTACTTGTGGAAAATTCCTAAATCGTACCTTGACAACAGAAAAACATGACGTGGTAGACCTAACCATTTACGAGTATATTAAAACAATATTTAATTCATTTAGACTAGTTAATTTCCAAATTTTACATAACTTATTAAATAAAGATTCGGTGATTGCAAAAGAATTTGATTTATTTAAATTACTCTAAAACCTACAGCAGTTTTCCCCTTACAGTGACGATGTCAGTCTTACCTATGTAGGTATATATTATATTGCTTGCTTGCGATAAACTTGTACGGAAATATTAAACATTCCATATTTCATAAATAATAATAGGTACCTAAAGCTAGTTGACAAAACCCAGCCAGAATGTACCTACCTATTCGCTATTTATCTATTTAGAATTACATCCTAACAAGTAGTAAGTAGAGCATAGACGATATCGATGACTAAGTATTACTAATATTACACAATGCACTACTTATGGTTTGCAACAGTAACGCGTCGCATGACTGCATGCATCGAGTAGTCTCATGAAGTGTCCCGAAAACTTCGAGCTCATTCATGAAAAGGAAAGCACCGAATGAGTTGGTCGTTTGTACTTTAAAATACATTACGTTTGCGTGATTGAGCTAAGTGATGCCGAGAGGCGGTAGCACGTGGCCTCCACGACACGAGCCGAGGTCGCATCTTCCTTTGCATTACCTTGTTTAATTTATGCTTGGCTTCATTATTAATGCTCTTTAACTAGGTAATTAAACGATATGATATAACGTTCAAAATTATCAGAGCATATATCTGTTGCATAAACATATTTATTTTCTTATCTATCATTTTAGTGCTGACATAATAACAAGGCTGGTTCCCACGAGCTTACCTACTTATCCTCGGTTAGTTATCCGATAGATCTATAAATGTGAATGCTATAGTGGGTGCTAAGACATTCGCCACGCATGCGCGGTGCAGGCAACGCTCTGATTGCCCCGTGGGCTGATCGAGGCTCGATAACAACGCTCGCGGAAGTATCCATTGCCCCAGCCGCACCGCGTTCGGTATATTAAAGCATAACATCTTCCTTTCTATCTATCAAATTCATAATGTTTCGCAATTTCCAGGAAAGCTATTATGATTATTTTATTATTAATTCTGCTTGAAAACTGCATGAGTAGGTACCTATACTCTTCAATGGAGCAATTTATTTTTAAACAAAACCTTGGTCTCACAAAGATGTTGTTATCAATATTTGTCAGGAAACATGACAACACTGTGCTAATGTGTAAATAACATGAAATATCCACGAGATTGGTCACGATTGGTATCTTACGTCACGGCTTGTCCAACTTGTTTTGTCGGACAAGCGAACATATCTGATTTGCAGGCGTGTCTGTGACACATTGTCTTCGTCCGAAATCATTGAAAAGCGATGTGTTACAAAAGCCCTGTCTAATTCAGGGACAGCGCACAGAGACAGGCATACGTATGGTGATCGCGACACGAGAGTATTTTTTGATAATTAATATTTGCATGAAGCCACGAAGGTTAGGACAAGAACAAATGAAGGTCTTTGAAGTTGTTGTTCTATGATGTTGTTTATCAGTTGCTCAGCGCTTTTGCATGACGGGCTCACATTAGAAAATGTATTTTACATATTATGGTGTCTATTTATGGTTGTAGAACCCAATTTATGATCAATAATGCCAATATTCAGTCCAGCTCAATAGAATTATAAGCTAACCAAAGCTTCATTACTGGGCACAAAGCACATATTTTATACGCTGACCTATAAAATGACAACATCATTAATCGTGACTAGTCGTTAGCATCAATCATACGCGTGTGTTAGTGTCGAAAGATCCTGAAACGATCACTTACGACAGTTTGGCAATGCAGTGGTAGGTACTTGTTTATTTTGAGTTTTTATGCAATTTGTCATAAAGTTGTTAGATAGGTACCTTCGGAAGTTCGGATGGGTGGAAGATACTGACGACAAACTGACAAGTATCTTACGACACCGTCGTTTATCAAATGACATGTCATTATTTACGCCGATCGGTAGCTACCTGTCACACCAGCAATCATCATTGACCACGTCCTACTCACCATAGCGATGTAGACACAAACAATACCCTTTCCGTGGGAAGTCACAAATTGGTAGCGTCGTTCTGCCTACTTTTAGTTTTTTTAAGACCCCATTCCATTAATGATTATTTTATGGGCTGGCCGTAAGTTTACTTGCCTGCTCTGAAAGAAACCTCATCATCATCAAACTTTTCCTCACAATGTCTTTGTTTGCTAGTTAACCTGTAGCGAACTCATCGCTACAGGTTAACTAACAAACAAAGAAGGTCAAGTGAAGGATAGAAGGTGGTCAATAGTGAAGAACAGTAGGTCAAGTCAAGAGACACTGTCTCAAGTGTTTTGGGACTTCATAACAATGAAATTAAGTATAGGTATACTTATCGCATCCAATTGATACTATTGCTAAATAAATTATGCATTCATATTTAGTAGGTAACCATTTTGTAACAGCGACTAGGTAATCAGTCGAAATAAACTCGCACTAGTATAGCAGGTATATGAGTGAGGCTCAACTTAAATAGGATCAGTCTGTGCCGTTTTCTCCCTGGACAGGCTTTAGGCAGTCCTTAATCCGTCAACATTTACCTGTGTCACGTACGAACGGAGTATTTAGGTAGGTACTCTGGACGAATATGGCGTCAGCCATTAAATATTAAAAAAAAAAACGGGTTGCACTGCGGGAGTGCCGGCAGAAGTGAAAACTTGAATATTAACGTTGTGCATGTTTGATATTTTGTGCACCGGTCTACTCTCCCTCCGTCTTACGATTTTTCGATCAGGTCACGTGTCCTGACGCGAGTTTTTTTTTTTTACCCATCACATAAAAGTGCACAACGCCGCTAAAGAAGTTTTCACTTCAAAAACACTCAAACAAACAAAATCGTGGATAATGAACTTATCCTTATCCCACTTATACTCAAGTGTCTTATTGCTCCATTATTCCCTACTTATTTCCTCCCTTTTCACTGGAAAATGGAGGAAATTAGGGAAGGAAGGGATTTAAAACTCGGTGAAATATAAGGATATTGGGATACCGTCTATGGTTGAAGACGGCATTTTGGTAAAAGCGAATTAATCCTCCTTACAAGAGGATCACAGTTTCAATTTATAAAATCCGGATTTACAAAGATTTCCAGTCCTTGTAAATCCTGAAACTTGTGTATTTGCTTTAAACCTTCAAACTAATGTTACTACTAAGGTAAACACAATACCAGAATAAGTCATTAGCACATCGTACTCCACTGCACTATAAACAAACATTACTTAGGCAGAACTTGAAAAATAAAAAAACAAAAACGCAATAGGTATGTAAAAATAGTGTGCGAGTTACCTAAGCAGTAAAGCACGCCCACTGTGCACTGAGGCTGTGGTGACGTAGTCTCGGCAGATATATTGGGGCCGTCGGAACCGGTCGGCCCACTGTGCATTGCATCAAATACTATACATATGGGAATGAGAACTTCGCCGATAGGTATTATATAACTTTGCGTGCCAATTATATGCGCTACTTTTTTCTTAAATGTTTACTTTTTGACCTTTAGGCGTCAAGCCTTTTGTAAACGCAGGTCTGTATAAATGTCGTGGGTTTCTGGTGATAAATAACGTCAATTGTTTTCTTCGATCAAGAACACATTATAGATAGTTGTTTGGTTGAAATTGAAATAATAAAACTTACGGTTCATAGAAAAACAAACATTACGAAAGACGCTACTACCAAATTGGACGAAATATTATCAATAAAAATATTAGGTAGGTACCTACCTAATATTCAGCAGCATCGAGTCAAGATATTAGTAGTTAGGCAGTCTGTAAACTAACGCCACCTTATTTCGCCAGCAACTTGTTCCTCGAATCCCAAGTATAGACTGACTACGCGTATCTAATGATGCCCAAGAACAGTTTTAGCTTTCCAATTACGATAGTTGTGAACATTTATATAATTTTGTCCATAATTATATTATTACCTACCTTATTTGAGAGAACACTTCTTTATTTATTACTCAATAACTACTTCATTTCCATTACCGACATGTTCAATGATCGTAACGGGTGGTATGACAAGTCTACAACTCAAATATAGTGGTGCTTTTGATGGTCCTCACGAAGAAATGGTCCAGTCATTCGATAACATAGCGCCCATCAACGTAGCCCATCAATTTGAAACAAACGGTTCTGTATCACAGATTTCCTACAAATAATCTGTAAGTACTCCAGATGTGCGTGACTTTTGGTACTTACTTCCACGCTATTAGAAAAAGAAGGTAACATTTTCAAGTTATTATAATTATAATTTTGAATACCGAGTGTGCTGACCGCTAAGCAAATAGCGGTGAATCTCCATAAACGCCTTCTTCTGCAACACACGCTATTATTATTAACGTCCACTCTTGTATCATTAGATACAAGATACAATACTCAATTGCCACTAATTACCTCACCATTATTTCCGGCCTATATATTCGGAGTTCGCTCATTTGTGTATAACAAATTACTTCCACGTCAAACGTGCCAATGAATGATAATAAATTAGATGATGAACAATTTTAATAAATAGTACGGAGTCGGCAAAAGCAAGCGTAGCTAACAAAACTGAATAGACTAAATTATGCTACAATGGCGGCGTAAATTGCAATTGTGCTAAAGCATATTTGATAAGCTTTATTTGCTCTGCATATGAGAGATGTCCCCCTTTAAATTCATCAAAATGAAATTTAGAGACAGCCGGGCCAGCCCCTGATATCTAATTCTCGCAACGCGTGCCGCCTACAATCATCAAATGTTTGTGATCGACTACACTCGGTCGGATCTTACGTCAGTCGCCTGCACTATACTAATGCATTTTACTATAGTGAATTTAATAAAAATTTAATACTACTACTCGACATAAGATTATTCGAGCAGTAACTTAATATTAACTAAACTCAAGAGCAGTAGCAGTGAGCCGAGCAATGTAGCAGTTTTCCCGAAATCACTAAACCATAAAATAGTCATAAACATTGAGATGAATTTATAAAAATAGATGTGTACGAGTATAACGTACAACAAGAGCACTTTGTCCGAGAACAAAAGATTAACATAACATAACATCACGCCTTGTTTCCCCGAAGGGTTGGGCAGAGGTGTACCTATAGTAAACCCACATTTCGCCAGTTATGTTTAATTCCCATGTAATAGGGGGCGAGCCTATTGCCATCAACCGGGCACAAATCCAGACTCCGGACTGCTACTGAGAAATTCCAGAAAGAAAAACCCAATGACACTGCCCGATCTGGGAATCGAACCCAGAACCTCATGTTCAGCAGTAGCGCTTGCGACCACAAGGCCAACGAAGCGTCAACAAAAGATTAATGGAACTGAAAACTGAAAGATAATCTTTAGAATTGTTACTAAACTTTAACTTATAACAAATTAATGCTAATTAACGACACAATGAGTAATTAAATATTAATAAGAACTTACGCTCAGACCCCAGATTCTACGAGTATCTACTGTACGAGTATCTACAAGACTGGGGCTGAGGTCAGATATGTATGTGAATGTCTCAACGCAGAACATAAAACACTGACCCGATGACCAGATGACGAAAGGCTAATATTAGTAGGTAGTATGATGAATGGAAATACGAAGAGAAAGAGTACCTTTATCTTAGTGAGTAATGCGGGTGGCGATTGTTAGACTTTGCAAAGTGTAAGATAGTGGCCTTCGGGCTTTCGGCTATTGTGTAGCGTATCGGGTCCTACACAAAGCTTTGACAAATACCTAGTCACTCCACCGGGAGGACTAAGTATGATTAGGTTTTGGGTGGGTATGATAATTATGTAATTATTTCAGTAGTAAGTAGGTAAATCCATATTTTAGCAATAAAAGCGCAACCATATTCGTTAAGAAATAAAGAAAGAAACAAAAATGTCACAAAAAAGGTGCATATAAGAAGACAACAATATAAACATAACAGAAATATTCTGCAGCAGAACCCGTTACGGTACTGCTAACTTTAATAAAAGCATCTTCGGTATTAGAGCCATCAGCTGGTGGCCTGTCCAATAAATACTCACCATGGCAAAGTTTAAATCCTATAAATACTACACTGCATTCATATAAGGATATTCACCTTGTTTCGCTATGGGCAGATAAAATAACATTCCTAATACCAATAACAAAGGTTTGTTTTACATGGCTGATGCGTAGACTCTATCTAAAATATTAAATTCCTAACGGACCACCTTCATTCGAGTATAAAGGGTCTGATACTGGAATGCGGAGTTTGCCTACTGTTTCACTCGTAAGGTAATTGAATCTGCTTGTGGCTAACTCATTTATAACGTACAAATTGCATAATAAACGCGTAATATTAATTACGATGCGTAACATGCAGTTTTTTCTCGTAGATAACATTGGTGGGTACCTTTAAGGTACTATTAAGTAAGTTTTATTAAAGTTATGCACCTATAGGTTCATATGAAGGTATAAATGCTCTAGGCTCTCTTTCTTTGTGGTCAACTCCACGGTCCGTTACGCCTTTCACTGGAAAAAAAGGTGTATTTTTTAATGGTCTCTTTCCCTCTCAAAAATGGATTCATTGAATTGTATGGTTTTTGATATAAAGTCTACAAACCATTGGTCTCGAAATTCTATAAATAGGTAAGTTGGGGTACAATGCTCCATCTTAAAAAGAAAATACGAAAATGACGTAAACTTATTCGTCGCAAATTCCGTATATGGAGCACCCGTTTGACCGGCTCCCCATGTAGAAAAGCTGACGGAATTTATAATGCGAACACAAAAGATTGCATCACGGTGAATTTCTAGGTAATATTAGGCGGTGCGTATTGTTCCACGGTGTTTTTAAGAAACCGATGTTGCGAAGTGACCCGAGTCCCGGCGGTCACTCGTCCGTTGACCTCGCCAGGCCGACAACATCCACATTGACAATTGCCGACGTTATTTTACGAGTACCATCGGCGTCTTGAAGTGTGTACGCCTGCTTCATTTCCAATAAACTCTGCATACATTCTTTTACCGAGGCTCATGAAGACAATAGCAGACTTGCTAAATAAACGCAGGCACGATCTCGAGACTAGAATAGGAAATCAAAAAAGTTGCAGCTGCAGTTATATAGCCAATGAATGTAATGTACATCTAATGAAAATACAATGTTTGCTGCAATTAGGATACTATCTTACTCAATCAAATTATTAATTATATTATCAAGGTAATAAATTAATAAGGATAATGTTTCCTCAACATTTTAAGTCTTCGGTGAGTAATTTCTTAGAATAAATATTTCTGAACTCAGCATTTAAAAGCAATGCTGTTGAGGTTCAAGCTTCACAAGCACAACGGACACTCAAATCTGGGAGTGTTGAGGATATTACGAAAATAAACTTTCTCAGACTTCCTTCAAGGAATATGAGTTTAAATCTAAGGAAAAATAACGCAAATCACACTCGTGCCCGTGTGTAATATAATCATAAGACGCACCTGGATAACAAAAACGAAAGCTATAATCCCTATATAAAATGTACTCTGTGGCTATAATCTCCTGCAGTAGATATATTAGATATATTACAATAGAAAACCTGTTTTACGATGTGTTCTTCATAAACAGTAGATCATTTCAATGTCATTAAATATGTAGATACCTACTTATATTAACTGTTGTCAACAGCTAAATTAACTTACGCTTTTTAACCCCCGACGCAAAAAGTGGGGTGTTACAAGTTTGACCGCTATGTGTCTGTCTGTGGCACTGTAGCTCTTAAACGGGTGAACCGATTTGAATGCGGTTTTTTTATTTGAAAACAGGTTTTCTAGCAATGGTTTTAAGATATGTTTTTATCAAAATCGGTTCAGCCGTTTGAAGATGATCAGCTCTTTTCTAGATGATGAATGGATGTGAGCGTCTTCCACAGGTCTGATCGATTTGAAATTTGGCATTCTGTTACTTCAATGATATTAGAAGAACATGGTAACCTTGAACCGATTCTGCAGTATCATTTGGAAGGATACCGAACTCCCTTACCAACTTACAGCACAGGTATCGTGTTTGGGCTCATTGGAATGGTTTCAATGAATGGATAGATGATGAACATGGCAGGATCTGGTGATGGAGTAGGAAGGAGAAATGAGGAAATGTTTGTGTCGGGGGAATTTTAAATTGTAATATATTTTCACTTGTTGAGTCTCCGTCCTACTCTGTATCTCATTTATCTTCTTGTGTGTATGTAGAGCTCAAAAACATTCCTACCAAAATAAATATACAACGCAACTTCATGGCAATACGTTATTACGTTCAATTTATTGGAACGTCAAACTTGTCAAGCAACAATATCAACCAGTTTTTGACCTTGATCGCGAGGTCTGATACACTTCAGGTTGGTTTTTGCTAATCTTCTAACTATCCATCTCTAAACCTATAAATAGTATGAGAGATCTTGAGGCGGATCGTGAGCTCTGCAAACAACAGCAATCAATGCAATCATCCTCTTAAATCGCCAGAGAAAGCCCCTGGGTCCTCGAAGTTCCTTGTGTTTCCTACGAATGATAAATGGCTAAGCATGTCTCAAACTGCATAAGAAAATGAGCATGTATTCTAAGTAATTTTACAGACGATTATTTTGCAAGCCAAACAATAGCTGCTGGAGACATTAAAAACAATTTAGACATCACACTTGAAGACGTAAAGAAAAAATGAGTCGTAGTGTCGTCGAAAACAGTAGACAAGGAAAATCAAACTGATCAGTCATGCTACGACACACCATGACATGAACGCTTCATATGACAATAATCCTACTTAGAACAAGACAAGTGACAAGTGCAAAAACTGTGACCATCTTCAAGGTCTGCACTACAACAGACGATTGTTATATAATGTATGATTTACTTCGATTCTAAATCTAGTAATCTGCACTAGCACAGATAATTCTAGGAAGCTATCAAGTTGGGTCGTGTGGATGCGATCGTGCGCGCCCGTCGCCCTAAGGGCGCGACCCTTTAAGGCCTGTCGGTTTATATGGTAGAGCCGTCATGCGACTTTGCTTGCGACTTCCTTCATTCTCTAAGATCATAAGATAATTAATCTCCCGTATGCAAATAAGCTTTTGTAATACATCTCCCCGAGGAGAGATGTCCGACGCTTTGCGGGCTAATGTTCCATCATGAACATCCTACTATCCTACTAATACTATAAATGTGAAAATTTGTATGTTTGTGTGTTTGGATGATTGTTACTCAATCACGCAAAAAAGGCAGAACATATTTGAATAAATTTTGGCACACAGATAGTTTATAGCCTGGCTTAACACATAGATTATTTTTCAATACATCCCCGACCTCCACGCGGGCGAAGCCGCGGGCGAAAGCTCCATAAATTACTAGTTACATACTGGCTCTAATAATATAATATATGTAACTTATCGCTAAAGTTTTATAAGGCATTCAAACAATACCGAATGACAAAAGATAACATCTTTATATATTTTTCACGCTCGTGCTATTTTCATGTCTTTCCATACGTGTGCAGAAATATAGGAATGATAATAAAACTGCACGTACGATCTGTGCCATAATTTTTCAGCTAGTATAAAAAGTCAGTTTTATAGCATGAAATATGAACAATATTTTATTTTATCATATTGAAGTTGAATCAGATCAACCGTAATCGATATTTTGCAAAAAGCTCCTCTGGGGCTTACATTATTTATTGCATTTATTTTATTACCACAGGCCTAATTTTCTTTATTCATATTCCAATATTTTATTGTGATTCCATTTCGTACCACAAACGCAGAATCAGATACGCGACGTTTAGAATGGTTATCATCATTAAACAAAAGACACACAGTAGAAAGGTATTCGTATCGTTTCATCAGGTCGGTACTCGGTGCTCGGCAGCCCTACAGGCTCAGCTGGTGAGGCCGCGAACCGTCCACGATACAAAGAGCAGTGATTTGTTGTCGGAGATTTTACATTGTGGTGCCCGTGTCGTAACGGTTTGTTGGTTTATTTGTCGACTATAACGTACCCACGTAGCGATATTTGAGGTCACAATTCGAGATTAACTTCTACTCTAACACCAACTATTACTGCACCTTTGTAGTAGGTACCTATTAAAATAACTGATATTTGAGATTACGTGAAGGAAAAGCAGGTTTTCAAATGGTTCTACGCTACATGAGAATCGTTTCCTGGAGTAATTTTAACTGACAGAGATGTATGAAGCTTAACGGTGTAGCCGAAGAACATAATTTTCTCTTTTTTCTTCCAATAAGTCAAGATAATGATGCCACCTATCCTAAGGAGCATGTTGCCATTGTGAACATATAAATCACAGAAACAATGCGAGTCCTACATGCCGATCGATCGCGTGCAGCGCCATACAAGGAGTCTGACGGTAACGATGACTACAGGAAGTCCTTGTATATCGTTCCTTATGAGTAAACCGTACAAGTTATCAGTGCTAAATTAAATACACTCAAAGCCTTAATCGATCTTTCAGTCACGTATAAGAGAAGTTGTGTAATATTTTCATTAATGTTTCTATAATTCAAGTTATGGAATGAGCGTGAATTGAATAGCATTCTAATTCTTATTAAGTGTTTATCGTATTTGCGAGGGTTTCCCCAATTTCTACTTATTATTTTCATACTTTTAACATTATTATTTTCGTTTGTACACAGAATGCAGAAAGCACGGGAGAGTTCTCGCCGGTGGTCACGGCGTCATGCAAGACTGGCGTCATGGCGATCAACATACAATTCAACCAGCCATTCAATGGTATTACACATGCCAGAGAATTCCGGTGAGTCTATGTTAATATAACTAGGTGTTTTTTAATGTTATGCAAACAAATCCCGACTGATTGTAAGAGGGCACCGACGCTTACCTACTTGGACATCTGCATTGCTAGATATATATCTAGATAGCAGGTGTGTTGCTATCCCACGACATTTCCAATTTTCGCATTTACATAAAAAAACACAAATATTGGCTTTTTTAAAGATGAATACTTAGTACATATTGATGAGTACTTATTGCTGTTTGTAATGATAATTTTACAGAGAAACCAAACCCCAATGCTAACTCGAACTGCGCTCATGTTTTCTAATTGTAGGTTCAGCAATATTTCAGACTTTGGTTCAAACTACTTCCTTTATTGAAAATGGAATTGCATTCCGTTATTGAAATCGATAATACTTTGTTGCAGACACTAATCTATATTATTATTTATTGCTTTAACTTTAAAGATTTATGGCGCTCCATAAGTGGAAATGGTATGGTTGTAAACTATGAATTACCAACAGGCTGAATTTCTTACACTATCATACAAGCTGCCTGTCTATGCTTGATCTTAAAACGAAATATATGCAAGAACAGTAAAACTCTTAAACATGGAAATATGTAGTTGTGCTATCTAGTTATTAAATAATTGATTTAATTATTTAATTGGTTAACTGTGCATTTAAACTTGCACAGTTTATATTATGCATAGAACATGCCTTACGCATTTTCTAATCAACCAATTAATTCATTGCTACGACTGCTACGAGAAATACTTGCGAACATTGTTAAAAGTTTTGCCGCCGCACCGTAACATTACAATACAGATAAAACGGCGAGTTATTAACTTACTTCATGTGTGCACATTTCAGAACGCCAGCCTGCATGGGTCTGGGTAACGGCAGTGAGACGCTGAACTTCGACATCAACCTGATGGCAGCACAGGGGGCCCCCGACTACTGCGGCGTGTTCTGGAACAACGTTAGTACCTATTATAATGCACCCTACTGTACTTCCTCATATGGAAAACTCCGAAATTGACAAAAAATATTGACCAAGTAAATTTTCGTTTTTTTTCAGCTCCAAAACACAATAGCTTATTTAACTTTAATTTTAGCATTTAAATCATTGGTCTTTTGCTCCATAAATATCATGATACCACCCTATAATGGCATACTGGAATCAACCATCCTTTCATCAACGAAAAGTCCAAACTAAAGAAAAAAATACTAGATAATTATAAACTAGCATATTAAAATACATGAGTTACTGGTAATTATGATTCGATGTAATTGCTACATCAAGCACCAGAATAATATCAACACGTGCTAGATAATCTGTAAAACATTTACCTTCACTTATATATAAAACATTGAACGAAGCTAATTCCTCCGACATTCTTATCTCAACATGACTAATCCATACAGTTCGAAAGCTCTACCTGTACCTACCTATTACCTAACATCACACATGCACATTTCAGCGTACAGACGAGCGGTCGTTGCCGCTGGCGGTTCGTGTGCACCGAACCTTGGAGCTGGCCGATGACAAGTTCTACGTCATCACTTGCGGCAAGGCAGGCTTCAGAAATGCTCGGTACTTGAACTTTTTGTACATTTTGTGCCTACATGCGTGTATAAGGAAAACTCTGTACCTATGCAATTTTTCTTGGGTTGAGTTTTGATATTGAACTGCCTTTATACATTGGATCAATCCTAATGTATAGATAGTGCATTCCACGACGACGCGCTCCGCTCCGTACTAAAAGTACAGCTTACAGTACAGTCATCGCGGAGTGGGGCGCGTCGTCGTGGATTGCACTATCTGTACAAGTTTATATTTAGATAAGCTACTATACCTACCTACTTGGAATTGACAAAATTACACTCAGAAGTTTACCTATTCATAACTATGTAATATAATAAGTTACCAACGTCTATTATTGTTCTATGTTTACAGAAACGAAACTTCGCTTGTATCGCTGCGAATGTTAGACTCGCAAGGTCGAAAAGTATTGAATGCAGGGTTTGGTCTACCTTACACGCTTAGAGCCGAAATAAGCAAGCCTGATGGTTAGATCTTTATCATTGTTTCGTAAATTGTTATTTACATTGAGAATTTATTACAGCAGATACGTAATGCTTATTATTTATGGTTACAGGAACGCACGGAATACGTTTGAAGAATTGTTTTGCTTTTAACATGCGAAATAATACAGCCGATCTTCTGGACAGTAGAGGGTAAATATATAACATTTTGAGGGAATTGTTATGTAATACGATAACATTAAGCACGGGTATTGTTTACAGATGTCCTATGAAACAACAGTCGATTGTGGTGAGGTCTGAGACAGGTGCGGCCGAGCTCGCGATAGCGTCCATGTTCCGGTTTCCGGACTCCTCACAAGTCAACTATCAGTGCGATATCGCTATTTGTAAAGGTAAACATTTACATAGAAAGCTCAACGCTTTGGAAAACTACCATAATATTTATTTACTTATATTAACGAAAATTACTCAATATATTAACTTTAATGCGTGATGAATGATCCTCAAAAGTTTTTTCTAAATCAACTATTCAGCCATCTTTGTCCTGCACATGAATTGACTCAGCGATTTGGATTTTCAGCTTTAAGCTTTACGGCAGTTGTCTACGATTTATTGATGTAGGTTTCCTCATAGTTAATCCTGGAACTGTATAATTTCAGGCCCGTGTTCAGTCATAGACTGCAGTACGGAGGCTCGCTTCGAGAAAGGTGACGAAGAGAGCACCGTCACTGCTTCCACGGGAATCTTCGTGCTCGACCCCAACGACAATGGAGGTAAACAAATAACACGAGACTAACAAAAAATATAAGAAGAGGATAGTGATCGAACGAAATTTTGTTTCTTGGTTTTTTTTTCTAAAAGGGCATGATTACGTTAAAAAGCAACCTTTTCGGAACGGTTTACTTATTTGCTAAGAGGTGATGTTGTCCAGAAAGGTCAGGTGCGTAGTACCTACTCGCAACAGGCATGCGTATAAGACCAGATGTATGAACATAAACGAAGAAAAAGAAGTAGGTATGTAAGGATCGTAGCAGGTGGCATTCTGTAGTTTCTGCCTACCCCTATGAGAAGAGCGCGTGAATTTATGTATGTGTGTGTGTGCGTGTGTAGGTATGTAGTAGTAGAACACGAGATACAGAGTGTTGAACATGTTTAAATATTGAATAACACATAGAACCTTCCCAAAATAACGTCATGAGCACATGATGATACCTTCTGTGCCTTCAATATTTTAGAACCCGAGGGGATTTTCAGTCACCTCTTTCATGCATGCTTTAATTTCTAACAAGAGTAATAAAAGTAAAGAAATGCAATCGACCAAGCAGCGGCTCAGCGCGATACATAACTGGCTGCATGTGTATCGCAATTCGCGATGTGGTTCAAATAGTGATGAGGGTCAATCGATAGTCATGCATCAAGATGTTGTCTATCGATTATCGAGATATATTAACTGATGATATTTATTATATTGTATTAAATTAATAATTGTGTACATAATAGGCTCCTATATTAATAGTTATTGTATTGTATACTGTTATTAGATATTGTTAATAAATATTTAACTTAATTAGTAATAGGATAAATATTATGAGAGTACCTAGCCTACAAGTATTGTGGTACCGCCAAAAGCTAAGCAATTTAGTACCTAAGTCAATGCCAAGCATTGATGCCAAGTAATCTTACGCAACTCAGCAGGAAAATAAAGGTCAGATAGGAATCAGGGTAATAAAATAATTGATGACCTTGTAGGTGTAGTTTAACAACCTAGCTACGTATGTTATGTTCTTTTGTTGCTAAATAAATAAGTAGGTACATGACTTTCCATCTTGAAAAATAATGAATATAATGTTGACGACATGCAAAGAAATCACTTTTAATCAAGATCGAAAGTTATGTCGATCAGGATTAATTGTCTATTAAATTGTCTAATGGTATGGTAGGAACTTTTCATGAGTGATATTAAAACCATCAAATATTTTATTCTAGTGGCAGCACTAACGTGTTCGGACGGCAGCGTGCGTCCGCTGTGGCTGCTGTACCTGGCCATCGCGCTCGGCGTCATGTTCGTCGTGATGCTGCTCGTCAACTGCTTCCTCTGCACCGCCATGACCTGTTCGTGTGCGAGGACAGATGTGAGTACACTGAATATTGAACAGTATTTTGTTATACCGGTTGGCTCGTTTACAGTGGTACAAATTGATTACCGAAATACCCCCATATTTGTTCGCAGCTATGTTTTTATTTAATGTTCATTAGATAACTTGGCTAAAAGGGTTTGTTCGACAAATTTCGTTCTATATTTTCAGTCTTTTAAAATTAAGTAAAGGGAGTGTTGCAGACCCCATGGACTTCAAAAAAAATATTTTGGATCACTTGTAAACGGGTTTACCTGTACCTATTTAATAGAACAAAAAAAAACTAGTGCTCGAAACCACTCATATCTCATTTGTATTTTGTATTGTAATTTAGCCAATAGGTATCCTCAATGTTTGATAGATGGTCTCCTTGCACTGTGCGTTTATCCCGCGTTAGAATTCGGACGTGGGCACTGCCTAACTAGAGGCTGCGTAGCAGACACGTAGCAGACACCTAGCAGGCGCGTAGCACGCAGTTTCTTCAATGGCTCTTTCGTTTCTTCAGTATAAAAATGATGCCTTGTAAGACCTGCAGCGTGACCTAGATGTAGCTGAAAGGGCTGAAGGGCTTCCTTGAACCGGTTTGGTCTAACCTAGGGATCTTGAACAATTAAATACCTAAGCATTAATTATATACCTACATTGTTTATGTATGTTATTTTATTATTGACAGGTGATTGAGAAGGACCCATCCGTGGTGGAGGACTACGACCCGTACCGCAGCTGGCACGGCAGCCAATACGGAAGCAGGTACCCGTCCTCGACTATTCACTCGGCGAGGTATGTACACTCGACCTGCTACACTATGCTGAAACGAAATAGGTTTTACCTATATCACGTGATTACCTTGGTAACCGAATGACGTGGAGGCTTTGCAATTCACATGCACTATCGGTAGCAGGCTTAATTCCCGCACCAACACTTATCTAATTTTAAATGATATTAATAATCTTAACCTCAGAATTTGCACCTAACGGCCATTTATTTTGAGCACTACTAAACAGATACTAATATTGTGAATAACCCACCAGATCAACTATGTTTTATATCTGTTTTATAGGTCAGTTTCGGACAACAGTGACCACTACGCGATAGTGCAATCAAGGCCGGGCAGTCGACATTCCGGCATGCACCGAAATAATAGACATTGATCAGGTATACCGTACGTTCACCTATTCAAATTCCTTCGTTGAAGTTAGTTTAAATAAAGTCTAAAACTTCATATTCACGAGCGCAAAACGACTCACGAAATGCACGACATTATTATAATTATCGTTTCGTGATACAACCCTCTCTACCTAAGATGACGGATAGGTACAAGGTAGGTAGATAATAGGCTGCTGAGAATTATGTTAATGATGGCATACGCATCACAGTTCTTATGAGCTGCTAAAAACTCACCCACTGACCCCACTGTGATCAACACGGCTAAACAAGATGATTTCTTCTTGTCGTCTGCTTGATCCTGCAGACTACGCCACGGACACGTTCAGCAAGAGGCTTCTAAATACGATGTTGTTATATGAAAGCAACATTGTGTGTGCCAAAGTCGATAGATCAATAGAGATACTGAAAGAATTTCTCTTTGATTTCAGATAGATACTGGAGTAACTAGATCCTGTGATGCAAGCGGAGGCAATAACGATTCCTACAAGCGTTGGTACAGAATCATCATAGTCGATGTACCAAAAGAGACGTTTTGTACGGATACGATCAGTAGGTACCTATCTAAAGACACTACACATTCTAACTATAAATACATAAATAATACAATATTCTTAACAATATTATTTGAATAATAATGGTGCTTTGAATCTCAAATAGAAATCAATACCTACACTAGGCAAGCGATGTTACCTTTATGGAAGAAAAGCGTTCAACTCTTCATGATGAATTTATCTTGTGCCATTTTTATACGCATGTACCCTTAGAGTATATAACATGTACCTTATGTGGTTTTTAAGATTATAGGCAATATTTTATGATTATTTTTAATTATATCAATTTGTATACCTGAATCGATACAACGAATCCGTCCAAATTCATGTCAATTATTTAAATTCATAAATTAGAGATTTAGAGTAATAGAAGACATATTTAAGGTCCTAACTATAAGTAAAACTTTAAAGCTCCCGCAGACAGGCTCGAAACGGCGGCACGACGCGAAACCGGTAGAACAATTTCCGTGAAGTTTTCATAGAAATTGTTCCACCAGAGTCGCGTCGCGCCGTCGCACCGCGCCTGTCTGCGGCAGCCTTTAATCTACATTTAAGGTTGCGTTTGTACATTTGTTTGTAAAAGTATTGTTAGGCATTTACTGTGTTTTTGCGACGCACAACATTCTGACTTTGAACTATTGTGAGATCAATGAAGAACAAGGAAAAAAATAATTTGATGAATATTTGAAAATTTATAACAAGAAATATAAGATTTTTGTAGTAGCAGGCATGTACTGATAGACTATAGAAGTTGAATAGCTTATTTGACCCGATTCAATCAAATCGGTTAAAATCCCAATTGAAACCTTAGTTGTAAAGAATAATTTAAAGTTTTATACAAATACCACATCATCACTGTGAAATAATATTTAAAATAATAGTTTGTATATTACCTAAACGTAATTACGATTTTAAAGCGAATTTTTATTTTTAAGTGAACGAATGCGTTATTTTTACGTGTTTGGTGACACAGAAATGAATATATTTTTAGAGCGCGAGTGTTTAGTTTTATGAAATAAAATGTATTAAAATGGAAGTGTCTGTGTGAATATACTATAAGTTCCAAACTTACGTAATAAGTGTGTATCTATTTGGGTGTGAAACCAATAAATTCTTTTAACACTACTGTGATTTTCTTTCATTATTTCCTAGTTTATCACGTTCCAGGTCTGGGAGAAATATTTACAAAACAATTAAAAGGTTGAACCGTCTCGAGATCAGACTAAGTTTATTTTTCTTATTTTTTAATTAATTCATGTCCTCTCCCCATTAGTGCATGAAAATAGCCACAAAGATACTACGTATAGCAACAAGACCCCTGAAAACACAATTTTACTTCATTTTACAGTGTTTTCTAACACGGTTTCAAAACTAAAGCCTTTGACCGTCCGTGAGGGTTAACTTTAGCGCAAACTTAATCCCGGCAACCCTCCCGGAGGTTTCACTTCTAATATGTATGGCGGCATGGCGTATGAGCTTTAAGAAAAGTGGGCGGAGTCGAAAGTGTTAAGCCAGAGTCCAGACCAACCAGTTTTGTTTCCTAAGGCCTAAAATTCTTAATAAACTAACGATAACGTTTGTTCAACACGCCGACTAAAAAATATGATACGACATAAACAGATAAGGGACTAAAGGCTAGTGTGTAGGGGGGGGGGTGTGGTGTAGTGTGTGTGTGTAGTGTGTGTGTAAGGGCTATTGTTATTTTTATTCTCTCATAATTTGCATGCAACCATATTAAAATTTGTACGCTTTTTGGCATAACATAGCGACCTATGAACTTTAATTTAAGAACTGTATTCACTACTTATGTTACACAAATAAAAATGATTATGATTATGATTAAAAATATTGGAACTTAGTCATTGCTATGTACATTCAGGGAAATTAATTATTAAGTAAATTAATACCCTACGCCAATTTGCCGCGTCTGTGTGCGTGTGCCATTTCTTAAATTTTACAAAGAATGACATTTGTGATTTAATATACAGAAAATTTTAGTTGCAGTACCAATTTATATAAACCAACAAATTTTTTTGGTATTCAATTTGCTTAACAATTAATTTCCGTGGATTTACATAGCAATGACAAGTTTTTTTTTGTCCTTTACCTGTAAACATAGTACTGTGCGTAAACATTTATTAGTAGGCGTATAAACGTTATCGTTAGTAAAACGTAGTCACCATCTGTATGATTATGCTTGTAAATAAGAAACACCAGATGAATTTTGCACACTGATCATATTTTATTGATGTGTCTAACGTACTTCCGTGAACCCATTTAGATAGAGATTATATCTATTATAAATATATCATATGATTATTACAATATATACTTTAGAACATTTTAATAGGTAGGTACATATTTTAAATCGGTTGGTTGCCAAACTTGCTTCTCAATAACTATAATTAAAAGATTGACCTTTAATTTACTTTGATATAATTTCTTAAGTGCCAAACGTCATAATAAAGGTCCACTTATACAATATTAGAATATATATTAATCAAAAAATGCTCCTAAGCTACGCACACTTGAAAAGGACTATAAAATTGGACTAGAAAGTTCCTGGTCATGTGCAACAATAACTATAAAACATTACGATTACAAGGATCTAAAAATATTTCATTTAGGTATTGGTAATACATGGGCGTCAAGTTGGTTGCATTAAAAGACGCTCAATAAAAAAACAAAAAATATAGGTAGGTACTTACACAAATTATTATTCTTATAAATAATTATCATACATATTAATACACTTAAAAACTAAACGTCCATTGAACTAGTAGCCCTAAGTCCTAACACTGATCAAATCGTGCTTTTACTAATTTCCTTAACAGGGTAAAGATCCTTGTTTCTATGGCACATTGTTACATTTTAATTGAATACGTGATATTGCCACCTCGGCTTAAAAGTGTTGTTGTGAACTCTCTGTCGCAAAAAGTAGTTAAGTATACATTTACATATTCTAAATTACACCTTTCAATCTAATTAAAAGCTATATACATACATAGATCAAGTAAATATAATAATTAACTGCCTGTCGCCATTTATGTAAATATTTTTCTTAAGAGCGCTGTTATTATAACTTATTATTTCTCTTTCTCTGGTTCTCTTTTCTCCAGCATGGTTTTCGCCACCTGCTCGTATATGGATCGTTTGTATATCCGTGGCTGACCATTGCGCAGCCCGTGTGGGTACACGCCGAAAGAGGAATCATCGTCGAACCAGGTCGTTGTGGGCTGAAAATAAAGACAATATTTGTGAAAATAATTTCATTGTAGAATGCGTCGTTGGGCAAGATCGCAAGCTGAGTGTGGTCCGGGATCGATTCCCAGGTCGAAAATTTTCCAGTGAGAATCCTGAGGACTTAAAACATATTCTGTCGTAATGCGGGTAGGTGTAAGTACTACACGCCTGTGCCTTAGGTACTTTCGGAAAATAGATAGCTAATCCTATGATGCTGATGTTATGTACAAGTTTCTTTGTAAAGGAATTCTGGGCCGTAGACATTTGTAGATTTAATCATCTATAATTGGCTTTAAGTTGGTAACATAATATAAAGCAGTGGTTCCCAACCTTTTCTTAACCAGGGACGGACTACTTTGATTTCTTTGTTGTTATGAGGGAATATCCACGATGTACAAGAAAAACAAACTGAATCAATCCGAAAACAAACTTTAATCAAAAACTCAATAAAAATATTACCTTTTTTAGTAGAAAGTTAAATAAAAGAACATCAATGTGATTTTTGATTTTACATCTTCTGCACAAGTTCGGTAATTTTAGGAGCAGTATTACCTATTACTCAAGCTACACGCAAATCATCACATACAATCGATTCCTGGCCTTGTTTTTAATATCCAACAAAGCAGAAAACTGTTGTTCACATAAATCGTTCGCGGACCATATTGAGGCTCCTGCGGACCACTGCTGGTTAGGAACGACTAATATAAAGTGACAATAGTTATGGTAAACTAACGAACGGTATATTATAGATAGGTACGAAGGTAACTTAGCTAGATTTTAAAGAAACAGCACTATTTAAGTTATCGAGTTACGGGAAATTACGGGGCCTAATAGGATTTACAGCACTATCCGTAGATTAAGAATTTGATACTGCGCCCTTCGAAGCTTAGCTGAATATTGAAAACATAGTGGATAAGAACGACTTGAACTTTTTTGAATGATATAATATACGAAACTTAATATGGTAGGACAGTGAATCCATACATAAACCTATGAACATCTGTCGCAAGCTAATCTTTGTTCAAACATAATATCGATCATAAGCGCTAGTTTTTAAGGTCAACGGTTGGCACATGGTGTGATAGGGCTATCAGCGCTCAATAATAAATATATTCATAACTTATATGTACAGCATACGCGTCAATACTGCGAAATCGATTCGTTTGCGAGAACGTGCAGCAAAGTTCTGTTTGATAACAAACTCCAGTCGGAAAAGAGCTGTTTGAACATAATAACCTTCCTCAAATCTTAATTTGGGATACTGGTATTAAAGTCATCTATTTTTTTTAGTAGGTACCTACTGTTTTCCTGTCCTTCCTACGTGCTTAATGTTATCACGGAGTAACCTTTATGTCGACACAGTCCTCGTAACTGTAGGTCACATGAATTTGACATTCATTTATTTTGGGTCGCGTGGGACGGAAGGTTTGCGTCAAAGCTTCAGGGGGAAGCTCTCATGTGACGCAGGTGTGACGTCATAGGGCACACATGTCGCAAGCAAACAGTCACTAACCGAACGGGAGTTGACTGGGTTTCCTTTATACTTGACAATAGTATAGACGTGAATAATAATGAATGAAAGTGGGTGTTTTGTGAAATGTTTACTGAATTTTACTTTAAATGTTATAATAGGTAGGTACCTACTATTGTCAAGCAATGGAAATATAAAGACATAGATATTTTTTTTTGGCGGTTCTAAAACTATCGACAATTAATCACTCGTGGCTCCGCTCAGACACCTAAAGTAAGGAGCTAATCCGCTTCGTGTCAAAGAGGATTAGGTGCTAAACATGAGATAAAACATTTCAAACCGGCTTCCCCTAAAAAAAACGTTTACCCTTCGTCACTGAATTCACTGAAAGGTACATAAGCATAATCATCCTATAATGTTCCACTTCAGGAACACACCTCTCGGTGAGAGGGAGTTGGCCGTAATCTACCAGTGCGGGTTGGTAGATGTCACATGTCTTCGAATCTTTTGTTCTAAGACATGCCACGCATGAAAAGTACATAAAGTTTCCTAAATAAATACATTTCTAAAGCAACTCACCTCAAGTCTAAAGTTAAGGATATGTGCCGCAGTCTGGTATCTGGGCACGGTAGCCACGCGAGACACCGGGAAGTAGCCGGCGTGGCTCGCGGTCACCTCGTAGTGGCCTGGCGTCAGCAGGCGGTAGTAGTCTCCGTAGGCTCCTGTAAATTAATAATAGCACGGGTATTAACTACTGCAAAAGGCTCGCCATATTTATAAAAACTAGGTTAGAGTCGTGTGCACTATTATCATCTCTACCAACCCTATACCGACGTGATGTTGTATTATTATTATGTTCTTCCTTATTTTTTATCCAAATGGTCAAAGGTCAATCAATGTCTAGTCTAAGCTCCTAATGATAAGCTAGATATATTTTGATAATTGATTTTTCAATATTTTCTGCCTAACCTATGGGAAAAGGGCGTGAGTTTATGATAAGTATGAGTTGCTATTGGAACAAACCATGTTTATATAAGTACAGCGTAATTAGCAATCAATACCTGTTAAAGGCTATCTTTACCTATCTAGGCTGGATACTTTTCAAAACAGTTATCTACCTAGTCTTGCGTTAAATATTATCAAGAAGTTTTTATTTTTTATTGCAATTAATATTTATTACTTTTACAGTGTGTTAGTTTAATACATAAATATAAAACAATTTAAAATATAAAAAGCTGATTCGAAGTGGTCTTCATTGGCTGCAATACAGTCCTTTAAACGTTGAGGCCAGTTATCAATAGAAGCACGCACTGTTTCCATAGGAAAATTCTTCACTGCCAATCGTATGGATTGTTTTAGGGACTCCAAATTATCATGGCGTTTAGAGCAAGTCGTACTCTCTAAAACTGACCATAAATCATAATCCAGTGGATTAAGATCGGGACTAGACGATGGCCAGTCTTCAGCTCTGATGAAGTCCGAAACGTTCACTTCCAACCAAGACTGCGTGGACCGAGCTTTATGACCCGGCGCCGAGTCTTGTTGGAAGGACCATACTTGGTTATTGAATATGGTATTGTTAAGGGGCTTAACTAACTTCTCAAGAATGGTATCTTGATACACTTGTGCCGATGTTTTGATACCTTTTTCACAAAAATATAGCTCTGTCACTCCTTCATAGCTAACACCCCACCAAACCATCACTGAAGTCGGATAATGCCCACGTTGCACTCTGTCGACTAATTGGGAAGCTTCCTTAGAGCTTTGAGCATAAATACGGTCATTTTGTTTGTTAAAATGTTGCTCAATTGTAAAGATTTTCTCATCCGTAAACAATAATTTTCTGTGACCTCCCTTTGCGTACCGCTTCAGTAGTTGTTTCGATTTTACCACCCTATTCTTTTTTAAATTATCAGTTAAAAAATGACCAGTGCGTCTCTTATAGGCTGCAAGTCCCAAGTCATCTTTTAAAATACGCGACATGGTTCTGGGTGCTATCTTCATCTCCCGAGATAAAATCTTTTGCTTTCGGACAGGATTTCTTCGAATTCTTTCCCTTACTGCTTTAACCACCTTTTTCGTACGAACACTACGTGGACGGTCAAAGTCAAAGTCAAAGTCAAATAATTTATTTCAATTAGGCACAAAAAAGGCACTTTTGAACGTCAAACTTTACAAAAAATAATAAATAAAACTGATTCTAGTCGCCCATTCCAAAAGGTAGTTTTCGTATGGAGAAGAATGGGCAAGAAACTCCACCGTTACTCTTTTAAAAAAATCATTATATCTTGTATACACTTATTATATAATTATATGTGAAGACAATGCACCTAGAATAAGATTACTATACCACGATAGGTAAAAAGAATGAAAAATGAAGGAATGACATAATTATGTGATAGATGCATGGTGCTCACATACTTACAAACCTTGTAAAATTATACTATATTTCTAACATTATAATAAGTAATACTAATAATAATAAGTCAGTGTGTGAGTTCAAGTAATCACAAAAAATAAAATAAAATAAATGTTTAAAAAAATAATAAAAAAATAATTATACAATTAAATTAGCAACCAGTTCGATTTTGTCTAGATTCTGAATTGTCCTATGGAGCAGGACCAGCATGTTTCCAAGCATTTTTATCTTGGATATAATCCTCTAATTTGTAATATGCTTGTTTACAAAGTGTACTTTTTATATGATTTTTAAATTTTCTTTCATTTAATTCTAATATATCACAAGGTATTCTGTTGTAACATTTAACACAGTACCCCATAAAAGATGTATTTACTTTAGATAGTCTGAAAAATGGTTGATCTATTTTATCTTTATTTCTAGTATTAAAATTATGTCTATCACTTATTTTATTAAAAAGATGTAGATTTTTTCTCATATACATAATATTTGAATAAATGAATTGGCAAGGTACCGTCATAATATTAATCTTTTTAAATAGTTCCCTGAGAGATTCGCGACGACGTAGATTATAAATGGCTCTGACAGCTCTTTTTTGTAAAACAAAGATGGATTCAATGTCAGCAGCCCGACCCCACAGTAAAATGCCATACGACATAATACTGTGGAAGTAGCTAAAATAAACCAAACGCGCGGTTTCTACATCTGTTAACTGTCTTATCTTTCTAACAGCATAAGCGGCCGAGCTTAGCCGCCCCGCGAGAGATGTTATATGGGGTCCCCATTGTAATTTCTCGTCTAGCGTGATTCCAAGGAAAACTGTTTGATTAATAAATTCCAGTTTTTCTCCATTCAATATGATGTCACATTCGCTACTTCTAACATTTGGTAATTTAAATCTAATGCATTTGTTTTTTTTATTATTTAGTACCAAATTATTTACCGTAAACCAATCTTGGACCTGAACAATAGAGCTATTCACGTCGTCAAGATTTGGTGACCGTCGGTTTATTTTAAAGATCAATGATGTGTCATCTGCAAATAACACCATCTTTGGCTGATTTAGAAATATTTGAGGTAAATCATTAATATAAACTAAAAAGAGGAATGGACCCAATATCGAACCTTGAGGAACGCCCATTACCATTTCAGACCCTAATGAGTTTGTGCCGTTGACTTGAACTTTAACCTTTCTATCTTTCAGGTATGATCTTAACAAATCATGAGCTGTATTCCTAATCCCATAGTGGTCAAGTTTCAGCAGAAGTGTCTCATGGTGTACGCAATCGAACGCCTTCGAGAGGTCGCAGAAGATTCCAATGGCATCTTGTGCTTCTTCCCAAGCGTTAAAAATGTTCTTTATTAGGGTGACACCGGCATCAGTGGTACAGCGCCCTTTGGTGAAACCGTACTGTTGGTCATGAAAGATGGAATTTTTATTAAAGTGACGTAACATTTGATTGAGTATCAACTTTTCAAACACCTTACTGAGAACTGGCAGAATTGACACAGGCCTATAATTGTTGGGTTCCTTACTATCACCGGATTTGAACAAAGGAACTACTTTACTGTGTTTCATGAGATCCGGAAAGACGCCTTGGTCTACACTAGTGTTAAATATGAAAGCTAAATAAGGCGCAATGGTTTCGATGACTGATCTACATACTTTTACAGACATTCCCCACAGATCTTCTGTTGATTTAATTTTAAGATCTTTAAAAGCTTTTATAACAGCCTGGGGGTCTGTATGCTGAAACCTAAACTCCAAAGGGCATGCCTTTACATTCTTTATAAGTAAGGCAGCAGCAAGCGCGGGTGAGGAATTTAAAGCTTCAGTGGTTTTATGGGGAATATTAGCAAAAAAGTTTTCAAATTCCTGAGCTATTTCTACATCTGAGTTGATGGGACCATGTGCCGTCTCTAAATTAAATTCAGTATTACGCTGTTTTTTCCTACCGGTTTCATTATTAATTATTTGCCAGGTAGTTTTTATTTTTTCATCAGCTGATTTTATTTTATTGCTAATGTGAAGAGCCTTAGCCATTCTGCACACACTTTTAAAGGTTTTAGAATATTTTGCAACATACTGATGAAAGCTTGTATTATTCATATGTTGCTTTAGGCCATAAAGTTCAAAAAGTTTTTCCCTGCTTTTACGAATACCTGGAGTCGCCCAATCACTAAATAAGAATTTTGTGTAAATAGTTTTAGTCTTTAGTGGAAAAGTGTCAATGAATTGTTTGTTTAATAGTGAAAAGAACTCTGCGTAGAACTCATTTGGGTCACATATATTATCAAAACTCTGAATACATAATTTACTTGCCAAAACATTATTTAATTTCTCTAGATTTCTACATGTAATTGGCCTAAACCTTATTTGAATTTTTTGTAAAGGCATGTAGGAGCAAAATGTTATTGTTTGTCCACTGTGATCAGATGGCAACTTATTTACAATTTGTTTATGTAAGTAATCACAATTACAGAAAATATTATCTATACAAGTGGCAGAAGAAGCTGTCACTCGGGTTGGTTCATTAAAAACATTTGACAAGTCAAATGGTCAGATCTTTTTGTGTCACAAACAGAGGAGGTCTCATTGTACCTATTAATAGCCCGGTACACAAACATTTGATTAATACCAAGCGTATGGAGAGTTTTAAAAATTGCATTTGGCTCCATACCAACTTTGTGTAATGCAATCACAGCGATTCGGTTCTCTTTAACACCCCACTCCATTTTAATATCGCGAAATATTGTACAATGTATTGGCGCCAAAATTAGAAAACTCAATGAACAATCGTATAAAAATGACAGATTCCAAATTCAAATGTAATATCTTTCTTATTTTTAATTGTAACAGTATTTATGGCCAGACTACCTAAGTATATTTTCATTCGACCTGACACTCCACTCGTAATAGTACAATAAAAATGCGTGTAACATGTCACAGGGAATCAATGAGATAATAATTTAATTACCGTATTTTGATACATATACCTACGGTACGAATTGAGAGGACATGAACCTGTGCGACACTCGGTATATCCTTAATAATTTAAATCCTTAGAAATTTGTAAATGTTAATTTTGAATTTTCGCTTTCACTGTAAGTACCTAATGGCCAAACTGCCAGCCTATACAGTAAAGAATGAACACGCTTTTGTGTTAAATTAGGACAGAAACCATAAAAACGGAAGTGTTTCGATTTTTCTGCTGAGAAGTGTAGTTTGTTTATAAACTGTGACGTTCTAATGTTTTCATAAGATCACTTCCCAGTTTGATCTTATTCAAACAATAGTGACAAGGCATTACAATCATTTAATAATATTGACAAATTGGCACTGGAACATTAGCATCTGGCGTTTGTTGATTGACGTCACGTTGTCGCTACGCTTGCGTCGAGTAGACATGACAGTATCGTCGCGTTGACGCAGCATTAGCGTGGCGTATAGGTACGTCTGACAGAAGCCTACGCTAGATGCAAAGGGTGCCAAACTACCGAAGTGAAAAATCCGCAATTTATTTGCTCTAATAAGTAGTAAGCAACGTTCATCCTGCTAAGTCAAGTAGGTAAATGCGAACGTGAACATTTACTAGAGACCTATACACAAAATTGCTTCCGACCTTCAAATACCCATTTATTTACGCATTAAATATATTGTTTGCCAACTTTACATGCATTTCTATTCAAGAAGAGTAATGATGCTCTTTTGTATTCATTCGGACCGTCAACCTATTTTCACAGAGTTACGAAATAAAGTTAATGCGTTGTTGAATGTAATCCGCATACTTTGTTGATATGTAGGTACCTCTACCAACTTCTAAGTTATACTCGCCTAAGTAAATAAATAAATGTACTAAGTATATAAAAGGGCCAAAGCCCTAGCATGGTGCATTATATAACAGCGATAAAATATATTGAGGCAGAAACAGCAACAGACTGCGTAAGTGCGTATTATTTGATAACCTAAATGAATATCGAATGCGTTGTGAATATGATACTTAGTACAAATAATATTTTGTAACCATATTTTGATTTAAGTTTCCGTGGAGTTTCTTGCCCGTTCTTCTCCATAGGTAGGTACCTACTACGCTTTGAAAACTAGCTTCATCTTTCTGTCTGACCGACCCCTTGACAATTCATAAGTGCCTGTAATTGGTTTATTTGAAATAAATGCTTTGAGTTCGAGATCGAGTTTGAAATAATTAAGTAATAGATCGTTATTCATCTAATATGGTAGGGAAACGGGTAGGTCACGTATCCCAGTGGACAATTAAGTACTACAATGGACTCAAAGATTCATCTTGTCTCATGCAATCCTAAACAATTATGATGTTATCTCACAGTGTTATTTTAAATGTGAGGTGCGTCTTATTTGTGCAGATAAACAGTTTTTCTTTCAATCTTTGCAGATTCCTAGGTAGGTACAACTCTATTGAAACGCGTGATGGCGGCCATTCACTACACATAATAAATTCCTACCCCACTATAACATTTTTGTATAAGGAATTAGAACAAAAATAAATACAGTCACATACAAGCAAACCACTGAGGAACAACTTAATAAAGTGCAACCAGCCGTAGAACAAATGGTCTCAAATGAGTCAAGACGTCAAGATGTCGCAGCAAGGAAACGCTTAGTTACACCAATCAGTATCAATTACCGAACTGAATGCCAACCAAGAGTTCGTTTATATTCTAGCTGTAATTGTGCCGCATTGTTCTACGCATCATAATAACAATTGCAACAGTTGAAATAGACAGTAATAAAAGTGGTGTAGTCCATGTTCAACCCCCACAATTTTTACCCCCGACCATGTTTTTTCTTGACAAATAGGTACCTTTGTACCCAAGTGGGTTGCCACTTGGGTACAAACCTCTTATCTACCCGGATGTGACTGAAGAAACAATGCTGATGTTGACGTTCAACAGCATTTGGAAAAATATAATGAGACTTTTCTCATTACCTACATATATTTTTACGTCTTCTTTTTTTGGTGTCTGTATTTTATGAACCGTACTTTGTTTATTTGCGTGAATAAGTTTTTGGGTTCAATCAATACAACTGAAACTTATTAAAAAGCTATACATTTCCACTATAAGCTGACCTCGCATTGTACGGAAATCCTATAGAATGCGAGATCAGCATAAACTGGAATTATATAGCTTGATGTGTAGCCGTGTGTACAATAATATTTAATTAATATTTTATACGCTTAAATATAATGACACATAGTAATCACCCAAATTAGACACAGTGTACCTATTAGGTAAAACAAATCGTGCTGCTGAAAAATCATTAGCGAGTTAATGACCTAACGGAAATGTATGAAATCAAATCTTACCTGTGGTGACATCATGACGAATTGGTTTCGGCACAGGTCCAGTAATGTTGACGACGGATATTATAGCGTTCTGTATGAAGCCGGAGTCGTCAGAAACGATTCCTTTAATGCCGGTATGGGCCTTCCATATGTAAGCCAGCAAAGCTTCACGGTTCCTCTCCCATTCATTGGCCAGGGCACTCGCCGGAGGATATTTGTCACAGCCTAGTTCGAGAGTTATTTCGAACGCATTTGTGGCAAGATAGTTGAAATCTTGCATACCTGGAAAATCCTTAATATTATAATAGGAACTGAATTTACAAGTCGCTGCTGAATTGTATTAGACTGAAATAGGCTTTTCACAGTATTATCAGAAGGGCAGGCAGCATTTACAAGGCCAGCAAGTAAGGAAAGACCTTGACGGAAGCAGGCGCAGAAACTTACTAGCAATGCTGAACGCTGTCGAGCAGCATTCGAACAAAATAAGTCATTTGGAAACGGAAAAATAAGTGCTTACGTCAGCACTCATTTCTGCTCTGCTTTCGGTCTATTGTTAGATAAACTGACATGCATTGCTAATCGTTTTCAACAAGTTGCCATACAAAAACAGTCACTCAGCGACCGACGCTTGCGTGCGCGTTACAATTGTTATGATTAAAAATCATTAAACAATGCAGCTAAAATTAGCATTGCTAAGCCATCGGTGTTTCATGGTCAACTCCGGTTGAATGTAAATGCCAGAACATAAAGTAGGTAGGTATAAATTCAAGAGATCCATTGCTTACGCTTCCTGCTTCTCGGACTTCCTACGTTATTAAAGGTGTAATTTTTTAAAGGACAAAAAGTTAACAATCTCTTTTTATCTGTTATTCAATCGATTGCCTAGCTAGCCTACTCTTGGTGTAGGTGCTAGTGTGACTGGTCATTGTAAATCTTTTATGACACTTCAATTGATAAAGCTGGGAACAAATTATAGGACACGTCCGTCCGTAAGCCGCAGCTGAGTCGCGGCTTATTTGTTTGTTTCTGGATAGTAGGTATATTTAGCACTATACTGTGCAAACTATCGTTCGTAAGTCGCGGACGTGAGCTTGAGCCGTGCTTGAGCGTTCGGACATCTGATAGAAATCTGACCGGCTGGAGCTGGGAACAACCTGCACACTCATCGGTCACGACTCTCAGTCGCCGCTTACCGGCTTACGGACGCGTCCGCTAATTTGTTCCCAGCTTAACGCTGTGATAATTCAATAATAGAATAAGAAATTGATAGCTCGAACCTGTTTTTTTTTATAAAGTTGTACCTGTCTTTACCATCCAGTTATACGAAGGTCATCTATCAAAAACACGAATGTAAATCTATGTTCCTTCATTTTAATTTTTAATATTAGGTAAGCTTCACCGCCGCTTGTCTGATTAACCAGAAAAAGCAGCAGACTAAGATGAATAGAAAAGCAGTCCCCAGAAGTGGGTCAAAGTAAGTTTAAAATAAAAAATAATGAGCTTTGCAATTACCGTATTGAATCTTTTTATTAGCATCTACTTAACAGAAGATTGCTGGTCACTATCCCAAGAAAAAATAAGTGAAATGCCAGATTCAAAAGAAAAACAAACATTTATTTTGAATAAGGCATCGTTTACATTTGTTTCGTCAAAGCTGCCAGTACCTTTTCTTTAAAAAATATTAACCAAACTATTTTACGCCTATTGTTTTTACTTCAGTGAAGGTTTGTTTTTAATTATGTAGGTAGCCTATCATAACCGAAAATATCAACGTGCTAAGTTACGATAATTTTAGTATTTGAATATTTAGAAACATGGAAAATATAGTTGGAGCAGGTCAAGTAAATTATCTACTAGCAATAGCTTTTTTCTACTCACCTCCTTTCAGGCTGTACCAAGCAGCTCCATTAGTGACTCCACCTTGCTTGCCAAAGTTGTATGTAGCAGAGTCATCGGAGCTGGTCGTATGGCAACCGCGACGGGTCGCCGAAGCCATGTCTGCGTGGGTAGACGCGTACGCCATAGCTAAGTCCCTACAAATACGTAACAAGGCCTTAAATAGACTTTCCTGTTTGTAATCATGTGAGATGAAGAGGATGTTCGCTTTCTCTGTAGATGCAGCATTTCAAGTAGGTAAGTAGGTAAATAGGATTCTACTAATAGATAAATGGAATACAATATATTTTTTAACATGATTGTTTCATTTAGTTTCGTCCTCAGAAGCTGGGACCCAATCCATTAAAGTAAAGTATTAATAATTAAGCATATAATTTGGAAATTTTGTTGCCATAGATAATTTTATTCTTACTATTGATAATAAGATTTTTCTCATCTTTTACCTACCTGAATGTATCATCATCAGGGCTTGCAGAATATTCAGACACGGGTGCGCCACTTCGGCTCTCATCATATGGATAGTTGGCCACAAGGTCACCTCCGTGCATGGCAGCGCTCAACACAAATGGTACAGACATGACCCAGCGCATAACAGCCCTGGTTTCAGGCTCCAACTAAAAAATGTATATATATTTTATAATTTTCCTTTACACAATTAAAGTGCAGCAGTCATTTATTTATTTATTTTTTATTCATAACAATTTTTACATTGTGTCGAATACCTATTAAAAATGATTTTATACAAAAAAAAAATAATATAACAAAATACATGCCACTTAATTAAAGAACAAATACTTATAAGATTTTTAGACTACTAGTAGCAGAACCAACAATAATGATAAACTAGTATAATATATGTATGTTTACAATTTAAATATCATCAAGAGAATAATAGCAGCCTTCCAGTAGGTAAAGCTTCAATGTAGTTTTGAAGTCCCTTTTGTATAGTGATAATTTTATATCAACGGGAAGTTTATTGAACATTTTAACTGACATGTGGTAGGTACCGTGTTCTACTATATTAAGTTTAGGAATATTAGTGGATTTAAACTCCTTTCTTCTCGTACTCTCTCTAAGCTTTCTTTCCTCTTCAGTCTCATATTGATGTACATATTTAGAAAAATGTGTTAGGAGCACCAATACATATAGGGAAGGTACAGTAAGAATATTCAAATTTACAAAGTGCTCCTTACAAGATTCCTGCTGACGAATGCAAACCATGGTGCGAATGGCCCTTTTTTGTAAAACAAATGCTCTCTGTATATTGTAACCGTAGCTGCCTCCCCAGCATAAGATGCTGTATCGTAACCTTGACTCGATTAACGCATAATAGACTTTTTTTAACTGTGTAATGTCAATATCATCTCGTAGGCTTCTCAGTACATAACATGCTGAGCTGATGGAGTTTTATAATTTTCAAGTTCTGGTTTCCAGTTTAAATAACAATCAACATGTACTCCCAAAAACTTTACTGCCTCAACCATACTGACATGGACTCCATCCAAAGAACAATTTAGTTGACTTTTATTTTTGGCAGTGGTACGAAATAGGATTAAGTTGGTTTTACTAGCGTTCACTTTCAGTCCATTGATAGTGAACCAATTGTGAAATACCTCTAAAGCTTCGTTTAGGCGCAAATTAAGGGATTGAATGTTATCTGCTGAAATGACAGCATTAGTATCATCTGCAAATACCACTAACTTTGTATGTTCCCCTAAAAGATGTTCCACATAATCTATTACATCGTTAATAAATATAATAAAGAGAATAGGACCCAATATAGATCCCTGTGGAACTCCTACACTCGTGTTTTTTAATTTAGACCTAATTGCTTGCTGATGAAATGCATTGTCTGAAACATTCCTCTCATTGTTATTTTCAACGCGAATTTGTTGTTTCACTTCCACAAACATTTTTCTATTTTTTAAGTAGGATGTCAGAAATTGTATAGCTTTGCCTCTCACGCCATAATGCTCAAGCTTAATTATTAACAGGTCGTGGTTTATTAAGTCAAAAGCAGAACTTAGATCTAAAAAGAGCCCGGCTACCATTTGCTTTGAATTTAGTTTACTTCTGACCTCCTTAAGTAGTGTATCAATAGCATCTTGCGTTCCTACGCCAGATTGATAACCAAATTGTTTATAATTCAAGACCCTGTTTCTGTTTAAATGTGTAATTAGTCTAGTTTTTATTAACTTTTCGAAAATCTTTGATAAGGTTGGCAAGAGAGATATAGGTCTATACATTTTAGGATCCTGAGTGGAGCCTTTTTTGTGGACAGGGATCACCTTGGCTATTTTCAGTTGATCAGGAAAAATACTGTCCCTGAAGCAATTATTATAAAAAAATTTTTTAGAGGTCCTGCTAAAATATCTATGTTATCTTTAAATATCATTATAGGTAATTCATCAAAACCGCACGATAACTTAAATTCCATTTTATTTATTAATTCATTTAATCTAAACAAGCTGTTTCTTGGGACAAAAATAAAATATTAATAATATGAAAAATAAAAGCTCACCGGTGCAGCAAGACGGGTCAAGTCTTTCAACAAATGGTTGTTTTGGTTGATGCCCTGGCGTTCATATTCAAATGTTATGGCATCCAAGTCTGGGAAGTTTCTATTTAAATCCACTGAATGGTTATTTGTGCGACCAATGAGGTAATCTAGGGAACCCTGTAAATATTAAAACATTAGACTAGAATAAAATTTATTGTTGTGACAGGTTCCTACATTATTTTCTGATAACACCATTGATTAATATTCTAATAAGGTTTTAATGGATGTCCTGGCTACTTACTGTATCAGTGGATAGTGTCCATCCATCTGGATTCATAGATGGTAATAAATGGATCCGAGTAGAATGAATAAGAGCACGTATTCGGCGGTCATGACTGTTATACTGGTCACAAAGGTAATGGGCTAGGCCCAAAAGTAATTCGCGTCCCAAAACCTCATTTCCATGGATGTTACCAACATATTTTACTTCGGGTTTATCTGTATTAATAAATGAATGAAGGTATTAATAAAATAATTTGATGCACAAAATGTGAGAAGTCGCCAAATTATATTTTTTTACTTACAAGGCTGATGAAATCCAGGTGTGTCTGAAAACTCTATAACATACAATGGAACACCACAAACTGATGGTTCTGACAAAGCATATACCCTCGTAATATTAGGACATCTTGCGTGAACTTCTTCTAGCAGCACTGGTAGTTGCTCATTATTATGGTGTCTCCAAACAAACTCAGCTGACGTCGTAAATAAGAAAGCGAGGCACAAAAATAGATAAGAAGCCATATTTCCTTTGTAAATAGAAATTATACACAAGATTTTCTGAACATTATTTTCGTAAACGTAAATGAATGATAGAAACGCAACACGTCCAGCCGCCGAAACAACTAAACAAGTATCGATCGATTTTCCCGCCAGCACGCACACAAAGAGACAATTTACATCAAAATTGATGACGCAAAACCACCACAAACTTTAGAGAGGTCCAATAAAAATCGACTAAATTGTGAAAAGTACGTACTACTCAACGAACAGACATTCGATTAATTGGATGATTCGAATATAAAGTCATGAACATTTAGACTATGGGTGTATGTCACTTTGAAATACAACATTCTCTTTCGATAAAATATAGCATAGCACATTTTAGTCAAATGAATGCTTTTTCGTCGTGTGGGGTGCCTGGCGGCTTCGCCTCGCATAAAAATAATAATATACAGGCATTGTGGGTGCTTGTAGTCTATGGTATTATAGAATTTGAAATCAAGTCTTTTGAGTTTAAAATATAAAAGGAATGTGTACAGATTGGCAAACAAGTCTGGAAAAAACGAGGGCGCCACTATCGCACTTAGGTGACTTCGAATGGGAAATGAGTAAAAGCTTCGTTAAAAAAATTGTTATAAAAAACCGGCCAAGTGCGTATCGAGCCACGCACAATGAAGGGTTCCGTATATGGGATGAATTTATCCTAAGAACAAACTTATCAGTGTAGTTGGTCGATTATTATTTTCGTTAACTTTTAGAACCTACTACTACTAGCTGTGATAGTTTTCCTTTTAATTTCTTTATATACAGCTGTGAATTTTTTCACATATCCCAAAAATTGTACAAACGCCAGGCACATCAACCTACCCGAAACTGTCATATTTTGAATCCAAGCCAATAAATTTTGAACCATATACTTAAGCGTTAAAGTTGAAAATCAATTAAAGAAATTTGACATATTGTAGTAGGATAACGTTAGGTTATCTGTATCTGTACTTTAAAGCTTAATATGTCACAAACGGATCCCTGAATCCAAAAATGATGTTCACAAACTAACAATATTCTTTTAATCGACCTTTCCAAGATACGCCACACCATGGTAGACGAGAAAAATAAAAACATCCCCACTGCGAGCAGGGGAGGTACCCAACATTTTTTTTTTCTTGATTTTGTTTTACCACTTTGTCGCTGTGAATAATATGTTTACCCATGCCATGCCAAATAACAGTTTTCTAGTAGGTACTAGAAAACTGTTATTTGGCATGACTGTTAGTAGGTACTAATTATCAGTCTCTGAGCTGAGCCGTGGACAGACAGACAGACAGACGGACATGGCGAAACTATAAGGGTTTCTTGTTGACTACGGAACCCTAAAAACGCTGCTTGCGGGTGACTCAAAACCTTTTTTTTTTTTTTTTGGGTGGCAAATCATCAAATGACGTCTCCCGCTCTGGGTGGAGCGGGAGGGCGTGTCAGACTCTTACTGACTAAAACCCACCCGTGTTCATTCTGTTGCCTGTGCAATGCCAGGGGGCCACGGTATCCCTTTCGGACTTTCCCGCAACCCCGGCAGGCAATGGTCTCATCGGACCCCTTCACTTGCTGACACTCTTTGAGGCGCGCGTGGAACACAACGCGCCGTCGACCCGGGCTTGGTCCTTACCGGACGGCGAGCTACCCATTGCTCACCGTCCGCAAGCCCACGCCTACGGTGGCCGGGAATCCGCGATCGATTCCCGACGCCCGGGGCGTCTCCTCCTGCGGCGGCTAGGGGCGTGAGGGCGCGAAATTTGCCTCTCCCTCACGCGCTCCACCTCCTCCTTCGCGAGCATTACTGCTTCGCAGAAGGAGGTGACGGCCTCCCATGCCCTCTCGCTCCGTACCATGGCCTGGACCAGGGCCGGACGCGAGAGATCCCCGCCACCGATCGCCTCCACGAGGACACGGCGGTGCTCTGCCCAAGCCGGGCATACCTCCACCGTATGCTCCACCGTGTCCTCCGGGCGATCCACGCAGTGATGACACCCGGGCGTTTCCTCCCGGCTTATCCGAAACAGGTACCTCCCGAAACAGCCGTATCCGGTGAGGACCTGCGTCAGGCGGAAGGTGAGGACGCCGTGGCGCCTCTCCAGCCACTCGTTTGGACCCCCTAGATTGGGCAGGAGCCGCTTCAAGGCAGCCCCGGCCCGGTCCAGTCTGGGAGCCAAACGTCGGAAATGCTCCACGAAGTTCCACCGACTGTCGAGGACGAGTCCCAGGTACTTCATCGTTGACTCGACGCCGATGTGAACCCCTCCTACCGTTATTTGGGAACCCGATGGGGGCGCGTTCCGAGGACCATGAAAACACATGGCCTCAGACTTGTGCAAGGCCACCTCGAGTCCCAACTTCCGGATTCTGGCTACGATTGTCGCAACCCCGTGTGTCGCTAGTTCGGCCGCCGCCTGGTGCGACCTCCCCTGCGCCAGGACCAACGTGTCGTCAGCGTAACAAACGACGCTGACGCCATTGGGGAGGTCGGCGCGCAGCACCCAGTCGTATCCGATGTCCCACAGATGCGGCCCCAGGACCGATCCCTGTGGGACACCGCACGACATCTCTCGCCGGTTCCACTCTCCCTGGTGACCGGGGTAGATGATGGCCCTGTCTGCCAGATAGTCCTCGACCACACAACAGAGGTAGGTCGGCATCCGGTGATACCGGAGTGCCTCCCTGATGCAACTCCAGGGCAGGGTATTGAAGGCGTTGGCGATGTCTAGAGACACCGCCAAGACGACCCCACCCCGACCCACCGCATCCCCCGTCGTGAGGGCTCGCACGCGCATGATGGCGTCCACCGTGGAGCGCCCCCTGCGGAAACCAAACTGGCTCTCCGCCAAATCCGGCCCCACCCGCACCAGCCGCCCGACGAGGCGGTCTGCAATGACTCTTTCAAAGAGCTTGCCCACCTCATCGAGCAGCACTATGGGCCGGTAAGCGGACGGAGAGTCCGCAGGGCGCCCCGGCTTCTTGATGAGGACCAGTTTCCCCGTCTTCCAGCGAAGCGGGAACTGGCCCCTCTCCAAGCATGCGCTTAGGAGCCCCCTTAGTCGAGGCCCGAGAGCCTCTGAGGCCAGGATCCAGGCTTTCCCAGGTAAGCCGTCGGGTCCTGGGGCGGTATTTCTGGCATTCAGCCTACGTACCGCTTTAGGGGCATGAGGAACAGGGTGTAAAGTTCACTCATCCACCATAGAAAAGGGAGGATCCTCCAACCAGACGGGTGTTGTGTCTGGCGGGCCGACTGCCCAACTGTTGATTTCGGATAGTCTTATCTATGTCGTTCGCGCGGTAAACTCTAATTGCGCGATGCAGGATTTGTGTGACGTCATGTCTTTGATGCGTAGTTAGTATGTGGCGGTGTAACCGCTACATCACTCCCCTCCGGAGACCGGAGGTCGATAGTAGGCTGAGTCTTGTATCTTGCGATGCTTCACAGTGCCAGCTAAGGTTCCAGTGAGTCGGAACCGGGTGCCGCACAGTTCACGGTGAGTCGGAACTGTCTGCGGTGATTCCCCAGTGAGTCGGGGTGGCGCTGCGTCACGATCCAGTGAGTCGGATGTGGTATAGCACCGGGTTGTGGCTGACTGCTAGCGTCGACCAGGAGAGGGTAGTGTTAGATGTTGTGTATCCGACCATATTTTTAGTCTGTGGTAATTTTGTAGTAGCTGTGGTGAAGGAGAGTAGATTTGTAAGCCTACGAGTAATTATGTAATAAAAGCTTAATAAAAATTATGAAAAAGTATGGTGTTGTTTCAAACCTGCAAAAGGAATAAAGGACTCAACATAAAATAAAACTATCTGAGACAAATCTAGATATATGGCGACCGTGATCGAGAAACAAAAAATGGAACAACACAAAAGATTACGTGCGGCGCTCCGAACGCAGTTCACAAAGAACGCGAATAAATTGAGCGAGCAAAATGACCAAATGGACCAAGGGGAAAATAAACAAATCTTAATGGAGAACCTTGGAAAGATTTATGGAAAATTGGAGGAAGTAAATGTGCAAGGGCTCCACTTCGTTTTTCTCCCCAATCGTGCGGAGCTTCAGAATTTTATAGTGTGTAGATGTCTTCAAATAAAACGTTTTCCCAAAATTTCACACTGAGCAAACGCCTAGTTTTTGAGAAAAAAAATCCTAAAGTTTCAGAAATTTTAACCATTTTACGTAAATTAATTGTCATTTTACCACAGATAATGTACGAGTTTCACTCCTAGGTTGTTCCATTTTACGTTCAGACAAAGTGACAGCGGACTCTTATGGTTTTTTTATATAAATATTGTAAGTTTTTAACTTTCGTTCACTTTTAAATAGTTGCTACCGCAATTAACTTAATTATAAAGTAAATAATATAGTAAATTAAATTAAAAAATATAGTTTTATTTGTACTATTAAAAGATTGTCTGTAACGAAACGTAATCCAATGTCAGTGAAGCGAGCTCTGGGGCACCCCGACACGGACAGGTTAGGTTAGAAGGGGATGGCGGGGTCTAGTGAGCGAGCGTAGCGAGCGAATAGACCCCGCCATCCCCTTCGTGGTTATTTTTTTTTAAACCACCCAGAAATAGGAGCCCCGCGAAGCGGGGCTCCGTCGACAACGCTTTACTAAAAATAACCTTGATTGTTACAAGGTAATATTCCAAGATTTGAGCATATTTTGGTTTGACCTTGACTTTTGATGTGTAAGACCTTGACTTTTGGGTGCTGACCTTGACCTTGACGATGTGTTTGACCTTAGTATTGCTTGGAAACTAATTTAGACCCGCCACGTGATCTTCCCCGCCCGCATAATACTCTGGTGATTTTTTTGAAACTTTGGCAATTTTTTTCTCGGCACCTATGGTTTTGCTTATTTTGGGGATTTCATAAATACAATAGAAATGGTCTACTCTATCCAAAAAAAAATACCTACTATAAATCAGAGCTGGGGAGAAAACCGAAGTGCTTCCTGTGCAAGTTCAGTCAGCAATTTTGGAAAAAGATGATTTCGAAGAATCCATGATTTTGACGGATTTAGACGAATGCGAAAAATACACGCTAAAATGGCTGAAAATAAAACGCGAAATGGTGTCACTAACGGGCTCAGAAAATAAAGGAAGCACACAAATTAAATTACCTAAAATAGACATTCCAAAATTCGACGGGCAATTAAAAAGCTGGATGCCATTTTGGAGCCAATTCAGAAAAATTCATGAAGGGAATATAGCTACGGGTGACAAGTTTGTGTACTTGGTGCAAGCAATGGCCATCGATTCGGAGGCTAAATCACTAGTAGAAAGTTACCCTATTACTGCTGAAAATTATCCAAAGTGTATAGAGCACCTGAAGTCTAGATATGGGCGAGAAGATTTACAAATTCAAGTTTATGTGAGGGAGCTGTTGGCACTGGTACTACAAAAAGTAAGTGGTGATGGAATTGAATTGGCCATATTATATGACAAACTAAGTGCACATTTAAGAGCATTGGAGACACTTGGAGTCACTAAAAACCATGCTGCTTTCCTATTACCACTAGTAGAGTCGTCGCTTCCCCAAGAAATATTAAAGACATGGCAAAGAACCAAGGTTAACGTCAATATAGACGAAGAATTAAACAATCTATTGATGTTTATACAAAAAGAGGTTGAAAATGAACAAAGGATAAAAATTGCTAACACATTTTCGGAAAACCATGCAACAATCAATAAGAAAGAAACGCCAACGGCGAATTGCCTAGCTGCAATGGTGAAAGAACAACCAAAAAATATTTGTTTATGGTGTGACAAAGAAAGTCATAGCAGTATTGAGTGCTACAAATTACAAAAGTTATCGGTAGATCAGCGCAAAGAGATAGTAATGAAGAAAAAAGCTTGCACAATCTGTTTGAGGAAAGGACATTTCTGGAAAAATTGCAAAGCTTCAATAAAGTGTCTGATCTGTAATAAAAGGCATTCAACAGTGATGTGTATGACAAATAAACCAACACCAAACAATAACAGCAATGAGTCACCGGTAGCAGAAAAGAAAACAATGGCAGCATCATCTACTATACAAGGAACCACACTTCTTCAGACTCTAATAGTTGAGATACAATACAAGGGAAAAAAGCTACGTGTTCGCGCACTTTTTGACAGTGGTTCACAGAAGACTTACATTAAACAGGACATAATTGAGAAACTCCAAGTACCAGCAATAAAAGAAGAAGTACTTACCCACAACCTGTTTGGCGGAGTGCAGACAAATTCACAGCTTCATAAAGTATATAATCTAGAAATAAGAAGCTTAGATAATAGTTTCAAAATTAATCTGGAAGCGCTAGGGCGCTCATGTGTTTGTACCAATGTTCCTAGATTCAATTCTAATGACACTGTTATTTGTAATTTGTTAAAGTCACACCAAATATCTCTGACTGACAAAGGTGATAGTACTGATATTGGGTTATTAATTGGTGCAGATTTCTCAGGTCTTCTGATGACTGGCACAATAATTCAGTTACAAAATGGACTTGTAGCCATAAAAACAAAGCTGGGTTGGACACTACAGGGCAGAGAAGTAGGTACTTTAAGTAATATGACAATCTCTATGTTTTGTTCTGAATTGACAGGTTATTGGGATTTAGAGACATTGGGTATCCAGGATCCAGCAGAGACAAAATCAAAGGCCACAGTCGCAGAGGAGGTGTTTGCAGCATTCAAAGAAACAGTGAGGATTAATGAAGAAAACAGGTATGAAGTTCAACTTCCCTTTAAAGTAGGATATGAAGATTTATTATCTAACTATGAGAGAGCAAAACAAAGGCTTGATTCAACTACTCGAAAGCTAATATCAGGAGGTAAATTCAAAGAGTATCATGAAGTTTTTCAGGAGTGGCATCAGGAAGGTATTATAGAAAAGGTGCCACCATCACAAGTAGATCATGATACAGGTCATTACCTACCACATAGGGCTGTTATTAAAGAGTCAAGCCTGACCAGTTCAATCAGACCCGTATTTGATGCATCGGCCAAAGATAAAAATGGACTGTGTCTGAATTCTTGCTTGGAAAAGGGTACCAATTTAATTGATCTTATTCCCAACTTACTTATCAGCTTTAGAACGGGGGCAATTGGTATTACAGCAGATATACAGAAGGCATTCCTTCAAATTAGCATTCCTACAACTGATAGAGACTATTTAAAATTTTTATGGTGGGAAAACGAGGATTGTAACAGCTGGGTGGTATACAGACACTGTAGGGTAGTATTCGGATTGACATGTAGTCCATTTTTATTGTCTGCCACACTTATACATTACCTTAACAATGTAATGGGAGAACATCAACAGACTGCACAGCTTCTGAAAAAATCGTGGTATGTAGATAATTGTTTAACAAGTTTAAACACTGTAAAAGAAACCACTAAATTTATAGAAGACTCCAAGCGGATTATGAGTGAGGCAAAATTCAATTTACGCATGTGGGTGACATCACCGCTGAAAATTAATGATTCAGGTAAGGATATAGTACCAGTACTAGGTATCAATTGGGATACTTCATCTGACCAGCTGTACTGTAGCACGGGAAACTTACCTGCCCCGGAAGATGTCCAACATCTTACAAAAAGAGATTTATTGTCACTTACACAAAAGATTTTTGACCCGATTGGATATACTTCAGCAATAATGTTGACACCAAAACTTATATTGCAAGAAGCTTGGAAAAAAGATCTGTCATGGGACACTCAGCTTGATGCTGATCTGATGAAAAGATTCCATGATTGGTATCAACACATTAATTGTTTAAAAGAATGTAAAATACCACGAAGATTAACTGAAAATATTATGAAAGATTGTGAGGTAAATTTACATTTATTTTGTGATGCTAGTAAGGATGGGTATGCTGCAGGTGTGTTACTACGGGCTGCTGGAAAAGATAAAGTAACCCTACAACTAGTTTCAGCCAAATCACGTGTCACACCACCCAAAAAGATAAGTATTCCCAGATTGGAACTATTAGCTGCATTAATAGGGGCAAGACTACTCAGACAGGCCAGAGAAAATCTTAATTTAGAAAATTGTCCAGAATACTGCTGGACGGATTCTGCTGTTACTCTATGCTGGATTAAACGGGAATTACCTCTAAACACATTTGTAGGTAATAGAATAAAAGAAATTAGACAACATACTAATACAAACAATTGGCGACATGTTTCTGGTGAACACAACTGGGCCGACCTAGCGTCCAGAGGCTGCAACGCGAGAACCCTACTCGAGACCCGCTGGTGGGAGGGACCGGCGTGGCTGCGTCTGGAACCCGAACAGTGGCCGCAGTCTGACTTCACAGTGGACGAGCTGCAAGTACACCTGGAAACTAAGAAAACCGTTTGCAACGCACAAGTATGTTGTGATCAAAGTCTGCTAAATAAAATACAATATTTCTCTAAATATTCAAAAATCATTAGGATGGTAGCATGGATGTTAAGATTTACACATAATATACGACATTCACAAAATAAAAGAGAAGGAGAAATAACTTATAGTGAGTACAGTAAGGCAGAAAAAACTGTGATCAAATTGATACAAAAGGAAAACATTGAAATTTATGGAAAAAGGAGTGAACATTTAACACAGTACATAGATAAAGAGGGATTATTAAGAATCAAAACGAAACTTACAATATCAGATTTTCCAGAGACCACCAAGGCACCTTATCTTTTGTGGGCTAAGAATCCAGTGGTTACGGCTATGGTGAGACAGCGACATGAACATTTACAGCATGTAGGGGCTAATCAACTCATCATAGATATACGGGCGAGGTTCTGGATCATCGGTATACGTCGATTAGTAAAATTGGGAGGAGGTTCAGCGTAACTCCACCATTCGACGCATGTCGTGGAAGATGAACGCACCGACTGCAGCTTGGTGGGGCGGCTATTGGGAGCGACTAATACGGATTATGAAAGATCTTCTGCGGCGAATCTTAGGTAAAGCGTCAGTGTCATATGAGGAACTTGAAACCATATTATGTGAATGTGAAGCAATAATGAATGGCCGGCCCCTTACATATATAAATGAAGACAAGGGTGACTGTCTAGAGCCACTTACCCCGGCACATTTCATCCAGCCCGCACATAACACTGACATGACTGATTTTGATTGCATAGATGTTAACAATTTGAACAAACGGCACAAATATTTACAAGAACTTCGAGAACAATTCAAACTTCGTTTCAAAAATGAATATCTCACTTTGTTGGTCCAAAAAGGAAAAGAAACAAGAGATGTTATAAACATAGGCGACATTGTTTTGATAGAAACAGATGAGAAGAGGATAAGATGGCCATTAGGCATTGTTTTAGATTTGTTTACAGGAAAAGACGGAATCGAAAGAACAGCTCAAGTAAGGACTTCCACTGGAACCAAGGTTCGTCCAATCCAGAGGTTGTTTAAACTGGAAGTCTCTAGTCAGACTAGTGACGATGTTTCATTGGTAAATGAGGCAAGTCAAAGTCCAATTTGTTCTTTGAAAAATAATTCAGAGCAACAAAAAAATGACGAACATTCGTCGTCTGAACTGCTTGAGAAACCTCAGAAATCCACTCGTTCCGGTAGAATGGTAAAATTGCCTAGTAAATACGATATTTATACTTAATTTTGTTTTGTTTCATAAAATAATTAATTACATAGGTACATGTTTGTTCAATAATTTATCTTTGAAAGTCGATATATTTAGTAAGTGATGTGACTTAAACATTGTAAAAATAATAATGTGTGTTAATGTGTGTATGCTATTCCTAAAAACGGTAATTATATTAACTATTTGTAATTCTAATTTCTAGATGGGTCATCTAGTGTTGAGTAGAAGATTATACTTGTTTCAGATGTGTACGCTAGATGGCACAAAATATTATTATGTAAAACGCCCTCTAGTAGCAAGTAGCAATACTAAAATTGATAATGTTCATTTCGGATACATCCTGTTTTTATTAGTTCTTTTTGGCGCTGGAGGATGTTAGATGTTGTGTATCCGACCATATTTTTAGTCTGTGGTAATTTTGTAGTAGCTGTGGTGAAGGAGAGTAGATTTGTAAGCCTACGAGTAATTATGTAATAAAAGCTTAATAAAAATTATGAAAAAGTATGGTGTTGTTTCAAACCTGCAAAAGGAATAAAGGACTCAACATAAAATAAAACTATCTGAGACAAATCTAGATAGGTAGAATGGGCTCTGCTTGTGAGACCGGCCGAAGGTGCAGGTGCTGTGCCAAGGTTGCTGATGAGGCTGAGGGTGATGACCAGGAATGCGCGTTCGCTGCATGCTGGTGGTCAGGATACCCGTTGAAGCCGAGGGTGCTGGCTGTCTGTGTGACTCGCCTCACGAAAGCTTGCGGGAGTGATGATGATGACGTCACGCTGAAGTAGTTGCACGAAGGCTGCGCTGACGTTCATACTCGGGGTCACCAATTTAGGGGCATGAGGAACAGGGTGTAAAGTTCACTCATCCACCATAGAAAAGGGAGGATCCTCCAACCAGACGGGTGTTGTGTCTGGCGGGCCGACTGCCCAACTGTTGATTTCGGATAGTCTTATCTATGTCGTTCGCGCGGTAAACTCTAATTGCGCGATGCAGGATTTGTGTGACGTCATGTCTTTGATGCGTAGTTAGTATGTGGCGGTGTAACCGCTACACCGCCACCCTCATCTCTACCTCGGTCACCTCCAGAGCATCTTCGTCGAAGTCGGCGGTGTGGTCCGCATCAGGCACCGCAGTAGGCGGAGCCATGGGCGGGGAGGCGTGTTCCCCTCTCGAAGGGAACAGAGCGCTCACCACGTCCCCCACAAGCTGCGGCTGGGGACTCTGCGTCAGCGGGGGAGCCCATGGGCGGAGTTTCTCCCGCACCATTTTATATGGGCGTCCCCACGGGTCTCTGTTCAGAGTCTCCAGCGACTCCTCGCGGGCCAGTGCCCTGGCCCGCAGGATTTCCGCTTGGAGGGCGGTCTTCGCCGCTCTGTACCCCTCGTACAGCTCCGCCTGAATGGCTTCCGTATGAGGTCGAATACGGAGCCTGCGGTGCCTAGTGTACCGGCGTCGCGCAGTAACGCACGCATTGCGCAGTGTCGTCAGCTGACGCGACCACAAGTACACCTGGCGCGAAGCACGTCCGGGCTGGACCCGGGGCATTGCCACGTCGCATATCTCGGACATGGCCTCCCGGAACCACTCCGCCTCGTCATTGATGTCGGCAGGCCTGTCCGGTGATGACACCCAGGCCTGCACGATCGAGGCTTCCAGGAGGAGCTCCCGGTCCAGCTGCTTCAGCGCCCACCGCGGACCACTCGGGGCCTGTCGGACCGGCGCGTTCGAGGTCTGGGCGGAGACGTCAAACCGGATGTACCGGTGATCGGAATACGTCTCCACCCCCTCCATGACGCGCCAGTCAATGACACGCGGCGACAGAGCGGGGCTAGCGAACGAGATGTCCACCACTGATTCACCCCGCATCCGCACACACGTGGGGACAGAACCCCGATTTAGGACAACCAGGCCTGTCTCCAGCGCCCAGTCTTCCACCATCCTGCCCCGTGTGTCCGTATACCGGGAACCCCAAGCCACATTCTTGGCATTGAAGTCCCCGAGGACGAGCACGGGGAGGGAACAGAACCCGACGACGGGTGACTCAAAACCTACTAGCACTTGTCTGCAAAATGGTGCCATCATCATAGGTCTGCATTACTTAATTACAAATGTCACCACGTCAGACTCAAGTCGACCGATCAATGTAGCCCGTGAAATTCAAAATTGCATTTTTTTTTGATGCACTGACGAAATATTTAATAAACATGGACGTCATCGTAATTTTTCACGATTAGTGATTAAAGCACATCGAAGTTTAGGGGTCTCTCAAATCAAAATGATTCGGAAAAAATAAAGATTTGTCCAATGGGTTGTACAGACGTCAGCACATCAACCTACTACAATCTGTCAAATTTATTTAATAGATTTTCAACTTTATCTCCGAAGTATAAGGTTCAAAGATGATTGGGAAAATTTGCAGTTTCGGATAGGTTGACGTACTGGCGTCTGTACCTACCTGCACAAAATATTCGAAAGATAGGTACCTATATGCACATATACGTATCCTACGTCGCATCGTCGTTCTCAAGACCGTACTCCTTTTTTTATTTCAAGATTGAAAATGATCTGAGGTTTCGTGAGTCTTAGATAATTGCTGACTGTTGGTAAGATATTTGTTATTGATATATCGATAAAGCTTTTCAGTAGTACAGTAGTAGGTAGGTAGGTAGGTACGTTTATAAGAAAACGAAAACATTTAGGTAATGAAAAAATTAACTTCAATTGCGTCGTCTTGGGTCGATCCGTTCTATTTTTTATTGACTAGGTAGATATTGATGATGTAAGAAATCTACTAACAAGGGAACGTAGTGTTTTTATTCCTACTGCTAATAAACAAGTAAAAACCTAATAAAGCTTCGTACAGACTAGCGCGACGCGACACCGGCTATTGTTATAACGTGAAGTTTTCTTAGAAATTGTATTGTTCGAGTCGCGTCGCGCCGTCGCGTGCGATGGTCTGCATGAGCCTTAACTTGTTTCGGAATATGTGTAGTATCTAATCTACATTATAGTGAAACAAGTTAGCTTTTTATTTGTAGGTAGGTAGGTACTCAAATTGTGTAGTTTATTCAAAATGTACAAGCACGTTCTTCGCTCTACGATGATGCACATACAGTTCACCCACAAAAATCGCTGAGGAGACCACTAGCCCGATTGCGTATACGATGAAAACACCCTGAAACACAAACACGTTAGACAGCCCTTCAGTCAAGTCAGCTAGTGGCTCGCAGCCCGGCTGAACATTAGGCCTCACCAAACACGGATGATCGCATTGCGTTGACTGTTTATAATCCGGTTTTCTAACGAATAAGAACTTAGATAAGTAAAGTTTAAATAAAATCCGTGCAAGTGCATGTCGGACCACGCACAATGAAGGGTTCCGTAGTTGGGATGAATTTATCCCAAAAAGAAACTTAACATTGTATTTGAAAAACATGTTCTCCCATAAATCGCTACACGTCACGGTCTTTTCTTCAACTGCAAATGTAAGCTTGAAATCGCAAAAAAAATTGTGATAAATCTGAAAATTCACGATTTTTGACTTTAGGTACTTGTGCTGTGAGAGCTGCCTTCTTGCCAAAATTCATGATTCTTGGTCAACGGGAAGTACCTACCTTATACTTTTTGATTTATTTGCGAGTACCAAAATATATTGCATAAAAGGCCGCATTTTTTTATTGCATTGACTTTGGAAGCTTGATTTTTTTGAGCTCCAAGGGACCGTAGACCTACTTATTTTATATTAATTTCAACGATTCCTCTACTCGTTACTGAGAAAAAAGGTCTTGACAGAATTACAGATGGACAGACGGACAATGAAATCATCCTTTAAAGGTTCCGTTTTTTCCTTTTGAGGTACGGAACCCTACAAATTAATCTAGTCATCTTGACTGCAAATACCTGCATTTGACCCAGGGTCAAATAAAGCTACCTAGCGAAACTTCACAGACATATTGAGTATCGGAATCCAAACACGACAAAACAAAAAAAAAACTGATTTTACAAACTCATACTTCAAGTTTCATGAACAACACGCGGTCGTTGACTCCTAAAAAAAATCAACAAATCGTTTTTCTTTGTTTTATCACGTTTAAATATCTATCCCCATGACCATCGTCGTGTGACCCATCACGTCTGTGGAGCTTCGGCACCATGTAGATAGATATTACGTACCACAACATTGTCAAGACTCAAAGGCTGCAAGGTACCGACATCATTCTTGGTTCTCGATAGCCTCACTTCTAGTTGAACTTTGTAATTTAAGTGCTTTAGCGCTACCTGTAATTAAATGCGGCATTTGGGTAGGAACTATAATAAGTGGGCAATACAACCACAGTGCAATCGATAAATGATGTGAAAGCAACGTATTGCAATAGTCTTAGTTTAATGAATGTCTTCAAGTAAAGGAGAAAAATGGCATAAAACGGAGGAGGCCTAATATCTTTTCAGCAGTGCGTGAAACAAAGCTGCCAATTAATGAATTAATCAAAGGAGAGGTAAAGGAAGGCAGCAGGCAGTTACTCAAAAATGTGGCAGTTAGAACCTGTCCAATTAGTACCAGCGTCAAAAAAACACAAGCCATAAAAAAGAATGTGCTGATTTTTCTGAACCTGAGTTTCCCAAGCCAGCAACAGTCCAGACTGGTGGAGGCGTCCCACCAGTTGGCTGACTTTCTCCGTGTATGGCGAGCTCTTTCTCATCATCACCACACACTGCTCGAAGTAGAAGTCTTCAATCATGAGCATCATGTCCAAGATGGCTTCTTGCGTTACGTACTCGCCTATAGCGAAGTTACCTATAACATTATGTAGGTGAGTTATTTACAATCTGTCATTTTGCAAATCTTACCAACTAAGGTGAAACCTGCCTAATAGATATTTGTTTATGCTATTAATTAACTAAATTAAGTACCTAAGTATAAGTCAATCAAAGACAGATTTAATTACAATGAACGAATCAAAAAAAAGTCTATACAAGTAACAAACCAATAATGTAGCTAGCAAAAAGGGAGTGAGTGATTTTTATTTTCGCGTTTTACCCTAAGCAAAAGCAGTAGAAATTCTACGGACTTGGACCAAGCAAGCATTGATCGGTACGTCCAATGCATTCATTATTAGCATTTGTTAGCCAAATGTCTTCTGCAGGTATAAACCGTCATCACAAACATTATCTGTGTAGTGAACTTGAAGAGATATTTACCAGCAGGTAACTTTTCAATACTGTATGCCATACTTCGTGTGAAACTTTTTTCTTTCAATTTTTCGAATGAATAAATACGAAACTGGCCCACAAGCTGTTTTATTATAGGCTGGAATCAAACATGCGGATTAGGTACCTATTTAAAAACGTTTTTCAATCAATGGCTTTATTTTGCATTATCCTTACTTCAGAAGACAAACTTAGAGAAAATATCCATGCATCATGTGTAGCGCCCCATTCCAGTTCTCTATCCACAATGTCTTGTACTGTATCTATAGAAGGCTCGTATTTGGGCACAGTAAACGTGGAAGCAAGACCAGCTCCATAAGCACTGCTCAGAATTAGCCCTGCTATCAGCATCCAGCCAGTTATACTTCTTATTTTCCATGAAAGACTTGAAGTGTTTTCGTACTGGGACTGAAATATTTCCAATCTCGAATTCATTTATACGAAAGTACCTATCTATTATCCTCCCCAAAGCAATGGCATATAAGGTACTTGCACCCAATAAGGACCACCTTTATTAGAATACTTATAAATTAAAAATTTATAGGATTACACAAAGTAACGCTTAAAAGCTTTAAATAAAATTTAGTGAAGATCTATAATTAGGACAATAATATACAGTTTGCTTTGTGAAACTGGCAAAAAACAGTCCGGTAAAAAGGTTTATGTGTGGCCAAATTAAGCACCTACGTTCCTAATAAGGACCGTATTAAAATATAACATATTTTGATAATTTTGTAATTATATAACTTTTAATCTAACCTATTCAATTGTATTAACTAATTAATTATTATATTATTAGCAAATATTTAAAATTTGGCCAAAAATTTTAAGGTGGGCCTTATTATGTATATCAAAGAGAATGTTAAGAATAAAACTAATTTCATTACAGTAATCAGCATATATTTATTTTTTTAGTAAATAATTACTCTTTCTTCAGCCATTAATTACAGCATTTTAACGAAAATCAGTCTTAATATCTTATTCGATACCGTGATGGGCCATATTAGGAGTACTAAAGTATATGAGTAAGTTTTTGTATTAATTATGTTAAAAAGAAACATGACATTATTTTTTTTTCATAATAATCAAATAAAACAACATAACCACTTTTTTCCAGCTGCCCCTTTTGCCTCGTTGAACTGGTTTTCAATATTGTGAGCTTTACAAAATGTTTATGCTTGTTTTCTTATAACTTTAGAAGTTAAAGGCATACCAAGAGCGAACTTAACTATTCTCGCAGCCAAATCATTTTCAAAATCTTCATTCAACGTACACTTTCTACCCAATTTATTTTTTTAACTCCCGTTAACAAGATGATTTTTTAATGTCTGCCGGAGGTTCTGACTTCTCTTTTTTCATTACTGCATCCATTGCTAATTTAAGAGCATCTTCAGACCAGTTTCCATGTTTTTTCCTAGCTGGTAGCTCCTCCATTGTGAATTTCCTAGTGATAAAAAAAATAAAAATAAATATGAAACAATAAACTTTAAATAATAAGTATATGATACTGACCAGCAAATTGCAAAAACGTAAGAAAATTAGAACTTCGCGGGCTACCTTAGCTTCCCCCTTAAGTCCTCGCTTCCTAAATTATTTTCAAAGATGACACCAAAGATTCCAGAATAGATGATGGAAACATGTTAATAAGTAAATGAAAGTTTATTTAGAATAGCTCCATACAAACCATAAGAAGAAACCATGATTAATGATTCTAATTATTGGCCTACCTTGTTATAAATACAAAATAAATATTAAAAAAAATAAAAAAACATAACAATAAATAAAAAAAAATATTTATAAACTAAATAATAAAAATTTACGCCAATTTCATATTTCTTATAAGGACCGGACCTTAATACGAACTCGTATTGTGGGCCTTATTAGGATTTGGGTATCGTGTTATATGAACACATTTTAAAGTTCTATAATGTAAAAATAACTGTATATTTACCTTAGCAGAGTTATCTCTGAATGTTTAAATTGAATCTTCTGTAAAAAAATACTTAAAAAAACTATTTTTTTCACGTAAATTAACAAAACAACGCACATCAATTTTATAAAATGGTGTCTATAACCGCTATCTTACACAAACTGGACGCTACTGACAAAACGGCGGCATCTACGCGTCATCGCGCGATTGCATTTAACCAATGGGTGGCATAGCATGCTGCGCGCGAAATATGAACCAGTTGAAAAAATGCCAAGTGTGAGTTTTCTAAGGTGGCCCTTAATAGGTGCCGGTCCTTATTGGGTGCAAGTACCTTAGGTATTTTCTAAAACTTTATATCACTTGAATGTAAAATCGAATCGATTGTGATCGACGATATTCATAAAGCTGTATACTTTTGTTTGAAATGTTGACTGATATACGCTACGCTAAACATTTGCACCGCAAACATATTCGTGGTCATCAACTTGCAGTTGTGCGGCATAAAACATAAGAATATACCTATATTCTTGTTTTATGCCGCACAACTGCAAGCTAGCTACAAATATAAGTGTGAAGCCGTGAAGTAGTACCTAGTTACCTAATAATAATTTAGCTTACATAACATAAACACGGCTCCCAAAAAAAAGTTTTGGGTATTATGTTTTTGTTATTTCTAATTTGGAGACGTCTGCTGGGATGTTTTTATTTGCATACTATAAACATTTCAGAAACAAATAACTACTTAGCAGGTAGGTAGGTCTGGGAAGGTAGGCGCCAATTGATTTTCAAAGCGGCGAAAAAAGGCGAAGCCTTCCTAAGCAGGTGATCTCTCTGCTTCATCCAGCATGTAGTTGCTATTTATTCATGTCGTAATAACATTTTACCTACTTGTCCGAGCATCATTCCAAAGGCGTTAAGAAAAGGGTATGAGGTTGTGCCACATCCTAGTACAGTTATCATTGCAGTTGACGCATAAAAATAAGTGAAGGCTACAGCAAGCCACATATACCATGTGAAGGGCATCAAGGGCATCTCCAAACTTGATAATAATCTGGAAACCAATCGGGAAAAGGCATCTGAACGAACTAATTCACTCCTAGTGTTGAATTGAACAAACTTAGATACGATGGCCATCTCACCTAGGTGCTGGAGCTATGCAAGTAATAGCTGTCCTTACACCAGCTACCGAAAAATCCATCACACGCCACTCTTCATACCAAGAATAAAGGGCAGCTGAAAATCAATTTGTTACATGAGACAAGTGATTAAGTAGATTTCCTCAAAAATTATTGTGTTACTTTACTCACTTATTCCTAGGTCTGACCGATCTTCCAAGACACTTCCAATAACTCCAATGCCACCCGTTTCGTTAGGATAGATTTCACCCCACTGATCAACATCTTCTCTAACGATTTCAACAGTGCAGTTTATCCATCTGTATTTAAAATTTAAAAACTTTTATAATAACGTTAGACCGATCCGCTTTCTTAACTTGATGTCATACCTGCAAAGTTCATCGACTATCCTTATCTCCACACCATCTCTGCCTGAAGGTTCAGTAGCAGTGTCTAAATCCAACAACACGTAAGGTTTGTAAGTAAAACAAGACACCTTTAACGTTTTCCCATATAAGTTAGTCATATCATGAGGAAATAGATTTGCTTGGTTTTCAAACTCTTGTGAACAAGAATCCCAACGATCCAAGAATTTTGGCAGATGAGTTTCTTCAGTTGGACCAACAAACTGATGAGTAATCAAATCGAATGTTTTGCAATCTGAGTTATTGCTTGCAACATTTTCAATCACCAACATATTTGGAACAAAAGCGCTTTCTTTCATAGAAAACATCAATGTATTGTGGGGTTATGCCATAGTAAGACACCATAAGTTAATGAGAGTGATATTTATTACAGAACAATTACAATGTAAAAGAACACCATGTTGCAGAGCGAGTTCAGGGTGGAGATGTGTGTAAAAAGGCGGGCTGTCAACTTCAACTTTTTGACAACTATAACTTAGACAGCTCTCAGTGTTTAAGATGCGTTCCAATGTTATTGTACTAATTATTTCTTAATTCGTAACACCCTTCCTCAATAAAATTGGTACGCATTCTTTACACTTAGAATACATATAACTATTTATATATCTTCTATTGTATCTATCCTAGGAACTTACACATCTACCATCTATACTATGTATCTATTTATGAATTTAATTATTTAACATACTACACATCTTGTTAAACATTTCTTTATTTAAACCTTTAGTAAATATATCTGCTATTTGCTTCCCTGTTGCTACATATCTCAACTCTACAATATTATTTTCTACCTTATCTCTAACAAAATGATATTTCAAATCAATGTGTTTTAATCTTTGATGTTTTTCAGGGTTTTTGGCAACATGAATAGCTGACTGATTATCAATGTAAATAATAAAATTATTGCAACCTAAACCAATTTCTTTTAATAAATTGTAAATCCAACAACCTTCAGCAACCCCTTTTGCTAATGCCACATATTCTGACTCCGTTGATGATAGAGCAGTACATTGTTGCTTTGAGCTGCACCAAGATACCGTGCAACCAAAAAGCTTCATGATGTACCCTGACGTAGACTTTCTTTCTAGCTTATCTCCAGCCCAATCTGCATCTGTATAACCTACTAAAACATCCTTTGAATTTCTTCTGTAAATTAATTTGTAGTCTAATGTTCCTTTGATATATCTGAGTATTCTTTTTAATGCCTTCCATAAGTTTTCATCTGCATAAACTTGATATCTACTCAGATAACTTACAGCAAAACAGATGTCTGGCCTTGTGCCCAACATAGCATACATAAGGCTGCCAACTACCTGTCTGCATCTTTTCACCATATCATTGTCTTTCGCTGGTTCTGTTGATAGTGACTTCTGTAGTTTTAGTACTTTTCCATCATATTTCTCAATTCCATTTGGTATCTTTATGTATACTTCCTCTTCTATAGTCCCATAAAGGAATGCACTCTTCACGTCCATCTGTGTCATTTTCAAGTTGTACTTACAAGCTATGGATAAAAGAATTCTCAAAGTTGGCAATTTTGCCACTGGTGTGTATATCTCTGAGTGGTCAAAATCATCTTCCTGCTGAAAACCCCTTGCTACTAGTCTTGCTTTATAGATATCTTTATTGTTCTCTCCTCTCTTTATTTTAAGAACCCATTTTGTATCTATCACTTTCTTTCCTTTCAATGGTTCTTCTATTATCCATGTATTGTTTTTCTCTAATGCTGACAGTTCTCTTTCTATTGCTTCTTTCCATCTGTGCGAGTCTTCTCCTTTTATTGCTTGATCATAAGTTAATTGTTCTTCTGTGCATGCTTTAAATCCTGTATAATAATCTCCATACTTCTGTGGCTTCTTGATCTCCCTTGTCCTAGTCTTCTGTGGTTTCTCAACCGGTAACTCTCTAAAAGGACTTTCATCTTCTGTTTCTTCACATGACTCGTAGTGCTCTTCTCTTCTGTGTCCACTTCTCTCTTCTTCAAGCATATTACTCTCTTGCTGTATATTAGTCTCTCTTCTGTTGATTTCTTCTTTTGCATCTATCTTCTGTAAGTCTTTTTCTGTTCTTCTATCTTCTGTTTCTATTCTTCTATCTTGTGTTATTGTGTCATCCAAAGTTTCTGTTTTCTCTTCTTGTCTTCTGTCTTCTTCTTGCTGTCTGTGTCTTCCGTTTAAGCTATTTGTGTCATCCTTGCAATCAATGTAAACTATTCTGCTCTTCTGTTTATCTTCTGTCTTATCTTGGATAATTACCACATCCCTATATGTGTTGACTTCTTTGTTTTGTAAACATACTCTGTAACCTTTGCAATTTATCCCATAACCAACAAATATTCCTTTCTTGCTTTTTGCATCCCACTTGAGTCTTCTTTCTTTTGGTGTGTGTACATAAACTTCTGTTCCAAATGTTTTCAACTCTTCTATATTAAAACTCTTATTATATAGTAATTCAAATGGTGTTTTGCCAGGAACTGGTGATTTACCTGTCCTATTTAACGTATAAACTGCTGTGCTAGTGGCTTCTGCCCATAGTTCCTTCTGTAACTTCTTTGCGTAGAGCATGGTTCTGGCTGCTTCTACTATTGTTCTCATCTCCCGTTCGGCTCGACCATTTTGTTCAGGTGTGTAAGCAACTGTGGTCTGGTGAGTAATCCCCTTTATTTTCAATATTTGACTTACCTCTTTATTGACAAATTCTCCTCCATTATCTGATCTCATTTTCTGAATTTTGTAACCACTTTCATTTTTAAATGTTATTATAAAATTTTGAATACTATTTTTGGTCTCATATTTATTTTTTAGAAAATATACAAACCTGTAACCCGTAAAGTCATCTTTGAATAACAAAAAATATTTAGAACCACCTATTGAAAGTTTTTCCATGGGACCACATAAATCCATATGAATCAATTCTCCAGGTACACTAGCTCTGTTATCACTACTATGAAAAGGTATCCTACTCTGCTTACCCTCCAAACATGCTGTACATTGATCAGTCAACCCTTCATGTTTTACATTATTTTTGGTTAAAATCTCCTTGACATAACCCATATTTTGGTGTGCAAGTCGTTCATGCCATTCTGTAATTGATGTTAAAGCCACTTCTATATTAAATTTAAAATTCATGTAATACAATTTACCTACTCTGTTTGCAGTACACATAACCTCTCTATTTTTGGTAAATTGACATCCATCTTTTGTTGAAGTCATAGTATAACCTTTATCTAAGCAACATGATACAGAAAATAAATTTATTGTTAAATCAGGTACAAATAAAACATCCAACATTACATAAGGTGCATACTGTTTGCCATTGTATCCCTGAAAATTAATTTTGCCTATCCCCTGTACTTTAAGTTTATTACCGTCTCCTAATATGACAAATCTATTTTCTAAAATATCTGTATAGTCTGTAAACAACTCTCTTTTGAAACACATATGTTCACTCGCCCCTGTATCCATAATCCAATCATCTTTTTGAATTGAATTGTAATTATTCAGGATAAAAGCATTGTGGTTACCTTTATTTTGTCCTTGCCTGTTTCTGCAGTCCTTGTATAAATGACCTAATTTTCCACAAAAGTTACACTTACGCACTTTGCAGTCTTTCTTAAAGTGTCCAGCTTTACCACAGACATAACACTTCAGTTCAGTTTTATTGACCTGTACTTTTCTGTTGATGTTTCTTTTCGCCATAAGGGCTGATGATGATGGAGTGTCCTTTCCTATACGCTCCTCTTCCACGAGTAATCTTGCTGTCAAATTCTTCATATTCTGTTCACTTTCAGGTACTGATTCCCATGCCGAGATAAAGTGTCTGTATTTATCCGGTAGGCTCATGACAATCTTTGTGACTACCATCTTTTCAGAGAGATCCTCTGTATTATTTCTTAACTGATTGACAAGTTCCTCAACTTTGGATATGAATGCTGCCATTGGTTCCTCGAACTCCATGCTATAAAACTTCTGTTGAATAAGATGTACTCCTACCTTAGATTTTGCTTCAAAAATTGTGTTCAATTTCTCCCACATTTGACAAGCGGATGTGCATACCAGTAAATAAGAAAGTATCTTCTCTTCTATTCTTGTAACTATTATTTCTTGCGCTTTTCTGTCTACTTCTTTGCCTTCTGTGGACGACGGCTCTTTTAGTAACGCGTCGTACCACCCCTTGGACTTAAGTACAACCATGATTTGGAACTTCCAGAGTGCCCAATTGTTGTCGTTAAGAACTAACGCGCCGTCTTTTCTTTCCATCTTCTATCGTCTTCTTTATATCTTCTGTACTAAGATATCTTCTGTTATTCCCGTCTGTAATGACCCGGAAGCGGTCGACTTCGTCTGTTTTTGGAGTACGTGCTCAGTGCCGGTAATCCAAGCACGTGGAGCTTTCTTCTGTCGTCTGTTGGTGTCTTACTTCTGTGTGATTTCCATGCCTGGGCCCATAACCTATTGTGGGGTTATGCCATAGTAAGACACCATAAGTTAATGAGAGTGATATTTATTACAGAACAATTACAATGTAAAAGAACACCATGTTGCAGAGCGAGTTCAGGGTGGAGATGTGTGTAAAAAGGCGGGCTGTCAACTTCAACTTTTTGACAACTATAACTTAGACAGCTCTCAGTGTTTAAGATGCGTTCCAATGTTATTGTACTAATTATTTCTTAATTCGTAACACAATGAAGGTAGGTCTATATCATAATCTTCGTTGTATTCCTCATAGAATGGTAAGAATATAATCTTCCTATCACTCCTTCTTAAGTTTGCAATATGAACAACTGATTCAAAAGCTGTCATAAAATTTTGCGGTTCTTGCATACGCACTATGTAATCGGAACACCCCATTTCAGACACATTAAGTATCTGCTTCATCAGACTTTCTTCATTTGGGATTAAAGAAATGAAGCTTGTTGGCAAGGAGAATGTTAATGGTGCATCCGAAATTATCGTTACGCAGTATGCTGACTCTAAGTACTGTTTGATTATTGTGTTTAGGAGTAGTTCTAAAGGCAATAAAGTCAACGATGTCGGGAATAACATCTTTGACCCAGACCAGGTAAGGAATGACGCTAAAATGGATTACTAATCGGGCTCGAGGCTATAATTCTAGCTCACTTAAATATTTTAGGATTCCATGAATAATATAGCGAAATACAAAATCGATTCCGTGAAATTATATTATGATTTTGCTGTGTGGAATTAGAAAATTAAATGCCCAAATATTTTAAAGATTATAATTCTATTGCTTGATACGGTTATAGTATAAGTGTTTCTTTTTTTTAACTTTTCTGTCAGCCTAATATGCCAGACCGGTAGCATAAATACAAAAGCAGATGCAACACAGACAGTAGCTATCTGTATGCAATGTGGTCGGCTATGAAAGACATTTTTTTAACAAAAACGACTTCAATACAAAAGTACTCGCTCTGTCGACACTGCAGCAGTGCTATTCTGTAACCATCTCACCGTGAAAACTTAGGTGAAGTGAGCTCGGAGTGAGCTGTCGGTCCCTAGCAGCAGGTGGAATGACAGCTCACTTCACCTAAGTTTTCACGGTGAGATGGTTACAGAATAGCACTGCAGCAGTGCTATTCTGTAACCATCTCACCGTGAAAACTTAGGTGAAGTGAGATGTCATTCCAACAGGGTGAGATGACACTGACAGCTCACTCCACGCTCACTTCACATGTTTTCACGGTGAAGTGGTTAAGGGAATCGACATGCTAGTATCAAACTTGCTTGCGTGCGCCGTCACGCACCTTGCGCTATATAATATTTACTAAAAGCCTGCCTAGCTGCGAGCAACTTGGAAGTACCGCTCGCCGGCCGCTGCCGCGACAACGCCATCGCTCGCTTCGCCTGCTCGACTCGCGTGCGGTTGCTCACAGTTCTAACCTAACATAACCCATTTCACCCAGTTCACAATTTCAAGCAAATCCGCCTTTTCATTACCTTATAACGACAAATGCGGCTGCACTACAAACCGCGGTATTGCAGCTGGGTTTGGACGGACTATTACTGCTTTATGCCATTTGCAAGATAATGCAGTTCCGACTAGGGGTGTCTGTGTTGCATCCGCCTTTGTATTTATGCTGCCAGGAGGTATGATTATTTTGCGTATGTTATACCCATATACCTACCTACAGTACGACGTAAGTACATGACATTTAATTGTAGCTAAGCAGAGGATATCAGAATTTTACTAAACTTTGTTCATTGTTTTTATTTATAAAATAGTTTACAGAGTGAGAGTTACACCTCTGTGGGGTATGGCTACGGGACTGATTAAATTAATTAAATACGCAGAACCCATAGTTTGATTTAAATATAAAAGTCGCAAACTTTGAAATAACACTTAATAGCTGTTTATATTTCATACCGGTCACTTAAATATTCTGAAAGAGCATTTCGTTACACGACAGCTATTTACCATCATCAGTTTTATTTACTATCATACTCGTCTACCATCATAAACGGTTTCAAGGAAAATTTATGGTAATTGGTATCGTAACAAAGAGGTTTCAGTATGATACCTATACTTAAAGCTCCTATAGTGTCAACATAGGTAGAGCAAAACAAAGGTTGATAAATGGCCTGAAGATTAAAAAAAATAATATATGTAGATGACTTTGTGTTATGTCTGCTGCACTGAACAGAAACCACTAAAGCTAATGGATATTTTGTTATTGTTGTGCGACAAGACACACGCGGTTAGCGCCACCTTTGATTTTAGAACATGCGAGCTGTCTTGATACTTGCATCTTTACCCATTGACAGCGTTGTGGACGATTTTTTTGATGCCCAATGTGGTCTTCCTCTATTTTTATATACCTAATTGTACATAATATTATATATTTTTGTGTTAGCTTGTATAAGTATATTTCACTGTAAGTAAAGCTGCCTCTTATTTTTTTTATACTAGAGTTTAGAATAAAGTATTAGGTAGTGGATGCTTGGGTCTCGAACAACACCCTAATCACCAAACAGATTTGGCCAAAATTTGCAACAGTAGGTAAGTAATTTATGAGGTTATGAGTCAAATACTACACACACTAACAATAGTTGCCTGACATTTATGCTGAACTGGCCCTATTTGGCGCAGCCGTGAGGCACACAATACTATTTAAAGTTATTTTTATTTAAAATAGTTTTTTAGTTATTTTTAGTTTTGTTTTTTTTTTTTTTTTTGTGTGTGATTATTGTGTGCCTTAACCTGAGTCAAATAAATTTATTTTCTTTCTTTCTTTATTGTTTAAATAAAAATAAAACTAAGGTAAAGTAAGATAACATAACATGTGCAAGTACTACCAGTGTAGAAATTACTAGAACAGTAGAAATTATATTAAACATTCAGCAAATAACGGAACTGCGGTTTTGTTTGCTATTGGACAACGCGTGTGTGTTATTTAATACTAGCTATTGCCAGCGGCTTCGCCCACTTGGAGGTCGGAAATTATTCCACGGGAACGTACCTACTACCGGGATAAAAAGTATCTGTGTGCTAAATTTCATCCAAATCCGTTCAGCCGCTTTTGCGTGATTGAGTAATAATTCATACAAACTTTCACATTTATAATTCGTTTATGATATGTTTGCCGACGTATCTATTTAAGAACGCTTATCCTAAAAGTTGGCAGCGTCGCGAATACCTGTCAAATATTTACCTGTTTTTATTAATTTGACAATATTACTGTATGGAAATATGAAATGCAATAATTAATATCGTAACACCGAATGTTTAGTTTTAGATGTAAAATAACTATTTGGAAACTCTTGCAAATGATTTTTTTACACCTAAATCGGGTACTACATCAAATTCAGTGCTAAATATTGCAATTAATTATTGATATCCTAGTTCGCTAGTTAGCCACATTTCATATTTCCATACAGTAATATTGCTAAATTAATGAAAATAGCGAAACATTTGACTTCTATTTGCGACACTTTTATAATAAACGCTCATACACAGATACGTCGGCAAACGTATCTTAAACTAATCAAAATATTTCAAAGTTTTTTTTTTCTCCTATTCATCGTATAAAACTATAAAAGACAAGGTTTCAAGGTTTGTTGGTACAAAAAAAATATAAGTACCTACTTTCACTGTAGTAGATTGTAAATACAAACGTTTTCTTAAAACTCTGGGTTAAACCTTAATAATACTAGCCTATTATTGACCCGTTGCAGGCCAAATGCCTCTTCTCATACACACAAGGCGTCGTGATAATGCTCGTGGCACTATCACGACGCCTGCTCAAGACGAGTGAATGATAATATTTCAAATTAACAAGTCTAAAATAATGCAGAATGAAGACTGCTCGATCGCTGTACAAAGTGTGTGTGGTCGGGAGCTTCCTTGCCGCCGACGGCTAATTAAGGAACTCCCAAAAAAAACTGACTACTTCACACGCACCGACCGCGGTTACTATGAACCACACATTCACACCGCAACTTCATAACTGAATGTTTTCTTTCTAGAATATTAATTATTATAAAGTGAACACGTTTGTAATTATGTTATCAACAAGCACCTATGTCTGTAGGTAGGTGCATAATACCTATGTACATTATAATTTTGTAACAAAATAAAATACATGCTTAGTAGGTTGGTAGGTACCTAATAGACTCGCTGAGAATAATCTGAATGTTTCTTCATGTTGTTTCATATTATTTTAATAAAAATTGCTACGGTGCTACGGCGTAGCACCTCTTCTGTTCTGGATTAATGTATGTATGTCCAAATTCATGTATGTATGTCCGAATTAATGTATGTATGTCCAAATTCATGTATGTATGTCCAAATTCATGTATGTATGTCCGAATTAATGCATTCTGTGGTACAGTCAACGGTACAGTAATTATATTATCCCGTTCTAAAGTCTTCCATAACCTGGCTGCAGCACCCAGGATTGACTCCAGACGAGGAAACTCCTCAGCAATCAACAGCAGAGACACTCAATTGTATATACGCATTCAACTATGATAGCCCGTTCTAAAGCATAGCATGACTCAAAAGTGCAACTTGGTTGGCTTCACACCATAACTTGTGTAAATGCGTGTTTGGGTTCGTTGGATTTGTCTTTAGTGATAGAACAGATATTTAAACAAATTGTAATGCTAAAATTATAAAATAAAATATAAATAAAAACCTTTTTTAAACAAGCTTTTAATGAACTAAAAAGTACCAAATAAAACTTATATAAACATAGAACTTTATAATATTTTCTTAAAAGCTTGAGGCGTGAACGTCCTTCCTACACTTTAAGATAAGCCTCAAGCTTTTAAGAAAATATTAAAGTTCTATGTTTACGTATGTTTTATTTGGTACTTTTTAGTTTACCAGAAGCTTGTTTTTAAATAGGTTTTAATTTAAAAAAATCTTTCTGTAGTTTCATAAGTGACGACCACGGAATTCCATGAACTGAGTGACCATGTAATTCAGTAAACAGTGTGTGTGCGCTTATAACGTCCATGGAAGTCGTCATAATATGCTGTTAGAACAATGTTCAATTGTTCTTTCATGATTATTCATACCAAGATTTGTATTATTTGTATTAATGTACATCAAGAAAATTGACTCAAATAAAGTAGAGCCAAGCCATCGTTTCATATGAAAAAGTAAGTAGGTATACAGTGTAAGCCATTTAATTATCTAACGAACGTTATAGAATAGGTACCCAATAAATTATATTTATACAACTTTCTCAATTGATTATAAAATCCGAGTGTTTTTAAAACAAAAACATTTAATTTCATTCTTATTATGACAGGGCAATGCTTAAATTGGCTTGAACATACTCTATAATGTTTGTACCTTTTTCCACAAAATAACAAATTCAATATGAGCTCTCGACCGGGGTGGACGTATCGATGTTGCGTAAAATATTTTGAAGCTTAATTTCAGTGGTAGAAGATCTCAAATGCATTGTGGTAAACTTAGATGTACCTATATCACAAATCCCTAAATTCGTGTTCATAGTGTGCAGGTTGTATAAACAGTAACATTAGCCGGTGCGGTGACAAGCGCCAGAGTGCTGCACTGATGCGTAATACGATACATCTGTGTATTATTTTGTTTGAGTTTTTTTAACATCTGTTTTATGGAAAAGTTATTGTTTATTTAATGGAAATAAAAATGAGTCAGTATCCACAACCTTTTTTTTTGCATAAACCAATTTAAGTCTTGTATAAAAAAGACCATAACTTTAACAAGATTAGGAGTATAAATTATTCCTTCTTCCTAAGCTTAGCGCTAGAGATTTCGATGGCCTGCAGCCAATGTTTGATTTCCTCAGGGCATTCGGGCTTCTGATCAGCTCCAGGGATACCTTGGAACAGCCTGTCCGCTTCCACATTGATGAGGTTCTGTCGCGACAAGACTACGGCACGCACGAATCCATCGTTTAGTGTGATGAACTTCTGTTCAATGAACAGTGTTTTGTCTTCCCAGTAGGCCAGCTGAAAAAAATGGAACATAGGTTTAGGAACGTATCAGTTATACAGTTTAGCAAACTTCTATGCTAAACCCTGAATCTAAACAGACTAATCAGAGTGTACCAATCAAAGCAGAGTGAGTGTCCCAGTATATTTAGTGAAGGCAATGTTGCGCAATTGAAAGCATTCCCGTTGGTTTCAAACTGAAAATTTAGGTGGGAGCAAAGAATTTTTCATACTAAGATATTATAATTATGACACTGGTCATTAGTCATTACATAATGCGCCACAATGCCCTTCCCAGAGAATGTATTTGTATTCACAACACTTGCAGGATGCATCATCAGCCTACAGCAGTCCACCGCTGGACATAGAACTCTCCTATTGCACGCCATTCAACTCGATTTTCGGCAACCCCAGCCACCCTGCATCGCTGCATCATTGCTCTACCTAGCCTGAGGACGTCCTACCTTACGTTTGCTGATTCGCGCTTAAGAACACGGCTACCCCAACGTCCTACGACTAATGTGGCCGGCCCGGTGCCACTTCAGCTTGCATATTCTGTGAGCTATATCGCTAGCTTTGGTTTTCTGCCGGATCGCCTCGTTGCGGATTTGATCCCTCAGAGAGCAAAACTCGCTGAGCTATCTTGAATTTATGGACCAGTCGTACACGTGTCCACGTTTCTACTCTGTAAGTCGTCATACGGACGCTACTGGACGCACTTATTGACCTTAGTCTTACCTTTGGCTTTGTGGAATGCTGCAGGATGCGTCATACCTAATTATAATTATCACGTATTTACCTAATTAATACCTATGTCGAAACCATGATCACAAAGAAACTCACCTTAGTTTCGACCTTATAGGCACTAAATATGGGGATGGTTCTCCTGTAGCGAATGCTGGAAGCGCCCTGCAGAGCATGGCCATCGACCGCCTTGATATTCTCGTAAATACCGGTGCGGTCGTAGAAATGGAATCTAGCGAAATCCAACTCGCGAACATAACGAGCATTGTTCATATGTCTTAGGAAAATGTCCACATCTTGCGTCGTGCAGAAACCTGAAATGGAAAACAATAAAATATGTAAAACTGACCATAATTAACGTAGGTACCTATGTTAGGTACCTACCAATATCGATTCGTTCTTCGACTTCTTATATAAAGTCGAAGACGAGCAATTATTTCGACCATTTAAAAAAAAAAAAAAAAAAGTGTACCAAATGAATTGATAAAGGTAAACAAAATGATGTAGGTTGGATACACAGAAATATGAAAATCGTATTTTGATGGTACCTATTATGTTTAATATTCGGAAAACCTCGCAGCATTCCCCCACTAGCCCAGTCAATATCGACACACAAAAATGCAAACGCCGCAATCGCGCATGTACTCGTAACTATGATGTTTTATTATGTTGTTCGGTTAGGTTAGGTGCTAACTACTTGAGAGTAGTTAGAGTGGGGGGAGAGTAGTTGATACCTAAGTTTGCAACCCTGAAAACCTTGAGCTACTCCCATGGTGCTCGAAAAACTACGAAATACTAGCAGATTTTCCAGTTTTTATTTTAAATATAAGGAAGCGATTTTAAGTATCGTTGTTCCGGCGAGCTGAAACCAAGCACTCTAGGTCTATGGGTTGCGAAGATACAGGTAGTCAAAGTTGAGTATTTTTTTCCAAAAAGTGAAAAATTATCGATTAAGGGTCATTTGCCGGCAGAAGTAACACATACCGGCTGAAGTAATGGTCGTAACACGCCCTCTTGCCGATGCTCGCATCAACGTTCTGCCGTGGCCTGCTCAATCACCAGACCTCAACCCAATTGAGCACGCATGGGATATGCTCCAAAGAAGAGCTCTGCCGAGTATGTACCATCGAAGAAGTTCATATCTATACACCGTAAGGACTATTTCTGCTTGCAGCGTTCGGCCGCTATTGAACCGGGGCGGTAACGGATGTGGTCATCGTGTTCACGGGATTTTGTTTTCAAACTGCTTAGATATGAAGTTCTTCGATGGTACATACCCCAAAACAACTTTTTGACTTGTTAGAAAAAACGTATTCCTAAAAGTGATTTTGATGAAATGATTTTAAGCATGCTTTGATTGTGTGATTCGTGTCAATGGTGGAAACACGGATTATGATTTTTTTATCTTCACAATAAAAAAAATAAAAATCCTCTTTTTTGTTATTTATTTTGCCATTAATTAACATTAATTGACGACATTAACTTAAGCTAATTTCCCACAATTTGCAAAGAAATATTTTTTCTTAATTTTTACAAAATATAGAGATAATTTGTAAAATTAAAAAAGGAATTAAAGTAAGAAGCCAGTCTGGAAGATTAGTTTTGGTAAATATTAATTGGATAATTTTTATAGTTAAAAATGTTCTTGATCCCAAGACACTTTTGATACATTTATGTAGAGCTTATAGAAAATCGCCTTCTTGTTTTGATAAAAACGAGAATGTTTTGCGTGGAAAGTTTTGTTTATGTTAGCTCAGTATTTGTAGTGCCTAAAACATACCTGATTATTAGAGGGATTTATTGAAATAATAATTTAATTACATATACACCTAGGTATTACTTTATAATATTTATTAAGTTTAAACAATTAAAAACTACATTATTTCTAGATATGTTATTTTCACTTTAGTTTGTACTTGTAAAAGTACACATTAATAACGCGTAGGTAGTATTAATTGCACTCATTAATATACCTACGCATAATAAAATCACTAACTTACCATAAATAGTGGTCGTATCATTAACACCGCATTTCTTTTGGAACAATCTGCCAACTCCTATAGTGAAGGCTATCCTTAGGAAGTAATTTACATCCCAGAATACGTAAGCAAGAGCTATTAACGACACTATAAAACAATACATCTTTTTCAATTGGAAATTAAAACTAACTACTTATATTATTTCAAACCAAAATGACCGTAGGGTCACTCTAACTCAACTAAACTAACTTCAATATCATTTTTAAAGTATTATGTATTCCTAAACATTCTTGGCCAAACATAACGTTAGTATGACAAAGACAGCAATATTGTACCTGTTTAATAAAATAACGCTTTCCTTGTTATACTTATTGCTTGTTGTTATGTCAAAGAGAGATAGCGAAGCACTTCAATTATGCTGAATGGTGGTTGAGCAACTTGAACATCGTGTGTAAAGTGGTGACTGGTACCTATACAAGTTCAAGAACGAATGTGGCTTCCTCCGAGTCACTGACCATTGCAACAGTGGAGTGAAATTGGCTGCAATCGTTGGACCTACTATACTAGTCATATTCCAGGAAAACTCATAATAATAAAGATGGAAGCAAAGAACTTTGATGCTTGTTTGGCTATAGTATGCTTTGGAATGTTCTTTTCCCAAATAGTATGTTATGTATCTACCTATGATAACAATTGAAATAAGCCGCCTAGCGCACCTTTAAGTACGTCATGAACTCATAAGACTCGTTAAACTAAAATCATTGACTCTAAACAACCCAAACCAAAACCCAACCAACACCCAACTCCACTCCACCCACTCCACTCCACCCACTCCACTCCACTCTCTATTCTGTCAACCAGCTGTAATTATAGCAGTGTAACTAGTTCAATAATGTTGTACCATTTACCAAATACCTAATCATCGAAGATACATTTGTACAATGAAATATGCAACAGGATTAATCAGGGGAACAACAAGGCTCTATACTTGGTCTTGTCTAAATCAAAACCAAATGCATCAATGGAAACACGCTCTTTATTTGCTAGATTTTACATCCTTCGTTAACTTCAAACTGCTTATTTCCATGCTTCGTTGCCAGAGTTCGATGTACTCAGGACAAGTAAGCTGAATTTGCGACCCAGGTAGGCCTGATAGTAGGACTTCTGTCGAGTCTCCATTTCGGCCTATCGCGTGCTGGCGGGATAATAATATCGAGCGCAGTTTACCGTCATGTAGCGTAATCACTTCATGTTCCAAAAATAGGGACCGAGCATCCCAGTAAACAAGCTGAAAATAAAAATAAGTAGGTAACTGTCATTTGTTTTAAATTGTCTTGCTAGTCAATTTTAATGACTAGGACTCAAATTAATGTTACAGACCAGAGTATCATATTTTTGCGTCATCTTCATTACATTTATATTTAAAATATGCTTTTGGCTTCAACAAAATATTTAAACGATTTATCGTTCTCAATTTAGTCAGTGGAAAGGAACTTGAACTGCATGTTAATAGTTACTGTGTACGTAAATCTTTACCTTGGTATTAATTTTATAAAGTCCAAACAAAGGCACCGGATCGTAAGTTATCGTGAGAGTGCATCCTTGTAAAGATTTAATGCCAAGCTCTCCACTTCTGCGGTAGATACCGGTTCTCTCATAAAAATGATACCTGGCAAAATCGAGATCCCGAAGTAGCCTGGCTATCCTTATATGTCTGAAGCTTATATCGCAGTCTTGAAACGTACAAATACCTGAGAAATTATAATTATTGAGTTTAACTTAAATCTGTTGATATGATCATTATCATATATCAGACAAAAGACGTCCACTTCAGGACCTCTAAAACTCCCCCAATCATCTCAACAACGAACAAAATTATTACCTTAGAGTCGATGACGAACTGAATTATTGTTGTATCATGTACCAACCAACAACTTAGCAGTAGCGTTGGTACACACTATTATTTGTAAGTTTCTTTAACAAATCTATTTGATTACAGACTTCATACATAATAATAAGCAGCGTTCTTCAACTCACCGTATATCGTAGTAGTTTCGTCCAAGGAATATTTCCTTTGATAGAACCGACCAGTGAGAACAGAAATGAGCGTCCTCATGAGGTAATTAATATCACAGACTACGTTTAAAAATATAAAAAGTAAAATAACGTACATAAACATTTTGGTAACAAAAGTTTCATTTAATTTTTATTTGTAACTGCTCGGAAGCGATTTTTTTTAACTGTGTAGTGTGGAGCAATGAAGTCATTGTATGTTAATAGCTGACGTCTACCTCGTCTTGACCTTTGGAATACAGTCAGTAATAATTTGATTGTTTATTACAGAAGTAAGTTCACTTTGAAGACAAGTTCATCTTTTCTAAATCATAGTAGATAGTAGAAGTGGAAGACATAGTAGATAGAGATGGGATTCGATTTTTGTAATGAAATGTAGAGTTACGTCATCCATCTATCATTCAACTCAGCCTAATTAAATCAATAATCCTATGTGCAGTCCACCGTTGCACCGTTGCTCTCTGTCTTCCACATCGAATTTGTCCCATTGGTCTTGACAAAAATTAGCAGTCCTTCAACCGAAAAAACCCAAAGATTTTGTACTGATCGAACTAAAGTCTACAGTCCACTTTAGCTTACTAATTTTAACCCTCAAGCTAAGCATACCTATCGCTGTGTCAAGTTCAATAATCATCTCTAAGTAGGTATATGTGTGAATGGGTTTGATGCATACCTTAGATCACGTTAATGAACTTAAAGGCGCTCCCTCACTGGGAGCATTCGCCTGTAATATAACAATCAAAGATTCCACTGTAAAGACTAGGGCTTTGCAAGTAGACTGCGCAGGCCGTGACCTGCTAGGTAGTGTAGAGAGATTATTGAAACCCGCAGAATAAGTTAATCATGATCATCAGCCTGCAGCAGTCCACAGCTGGACATAGGCCTCTCCAATTGCACGCCATCCAGCTCGATTCTCAGCAACATCATCCAGCTGCTACCAGCCACCCTGCGTAGATCGTTACTCCACCTAGCCTAAGCGCACCCTACATAACGTTTGCCAATTCGCGGTCTCCACTCAAGAACACGTCTACCCCACGTGTTATTAAATATAATTAAATAGGTAGAAGTAACACGGCTAGGTCACCGGTAAAGGTTACATTACTGGCGAATGCTCATTACTGGTTAGGGAGCGCCTTTTAACAGTTAGCAGCAGGCAGATATTGATGACACGCACTACGCTATGTAGTGCCAGTTCTTTACTCTATTACTGTAAGTACTTTATGTCACATCTTCTTGTAATAAAGGTTTTGATTCGTTCGTGCTATTTTCGGGAGTAATTAATGGGTTAATTTAGAACTCGTTTTCTTAGTGTTCAGGCAAAATAAATTTGATCATGCGAAGTCGTCCTTTATGTTTAGATCGTGATTTTTAATTAGTAATTAGCTCCAACAGCAATGCTATCCGCATTGCTGTTGGAGCTAATTACTAATATGTGAAAGTTTGTATGTTTTTGAGTGTGGATGTTTGTTACTTAATCATGCAAAAACGGCTGAACTGATTGGAATAAAATTTGGCACACAGATAGTTTACAGCATAGGATATTTTTTATCCCGATAGTACGTTCCTGTGGGATAATTTCCGACACCCACGCGAGCGAAGCCGCGGGTAAAAACTAAGTATCTTCATAAATTTAATGTACCTCTACCTAACTGTTAATTACTAACAGAGAACCGCTCATTGATAAATAGTGTTGCACTACAATGTACACAATTATTTTCTAGTCTCCTCAATCTTTATTTGTAAGATCGTCACGCATTTGTTACTGACAACAAAAGTTGCCGCCGGCTAGAGGGATGCCACGGCGTTGTTTGACTTACTCACTTACGAAGGTACAACACTTGTCTAGCTCTCGGGATATTGTCTGTTTGATTTATTTAACATAACTAACTGTCTTGCTCTCATTGTACTTAGTACCAAAGTTAAGGGGCGGTAGAAAAACCAAAACAATTTAACCATACAATTTAATAGTAACAACAGCCCTATAAACAAAAGTAGTTAATATAAAGCTTAAATACAAATAAATTATTTGGCGTTAAATATTGTTTTGGTAGCACATTAGATAAAACAATAAATATTAGGCTACGCTAAAGATACAAACATTGATGATGTGATGCCCTAACGATGGTTGCACTGCCTGCAGTCGGGGGAGCAAGGGTTGCACGACGGCGGCGGTGCGTGTGGATGCTGCAGAGGAAGAAGTAGTGGGCCGGATAGCGCGGGCAGTGCTGGCATCGGTATGAGCCAGTCAGAGCCACACACCCTTCCCATGACCAGCGCCGGCAGTATTGGAGCTCGAGGTCCTACCGGACGGAATGCTGACCACCTTGACTCTATTTCCTCAGAACTGGACACGGAGGCGTCGTAACCACTGCTAGAGCTGAGTACTGGTATTTTGTCTCGTTGATCCTGTAAACGTTCCTCCATTGTAAAAAGTTACAAACGAAAACCGTCTGAAAATCGTACAATTTAATTTATTTCAACTTTTGAGGGAGAATTATATTGTGCCTTAAAAATCGGTATCATGGCCATGGGAGTAAAATTTTGATTCTCATTCACTGGGGTCAATCCTGTGAATGGAATCAATCAAGATAGCAATCAATCTAGAAGACAAAGACGACGTCAACTACCAATATAAGAGGAGATCATAGTAACTATAATGCGTCAGTCAATGACGCATTATCTTTATTTTTCTTATTTACATTAGATATCTACTTACGCGTGTGGCATTGAAGTGTTCAACAGCTCGCAGCAGGTCGTGGTTGCAGCGTCGCAGTACCAGCTCGAGCACGGAGCGCTTCTTGCCAGGGAACAACTTGCGCAGCATCTCCAGACCAGCCGTGCTCACCGAATTCTCGCTTTCGGAACCTTCTTCGCCCACCCTGAAATATCAAATCGCAGTTATTTTATGAAGACTACTAAAACGTTCTTATTGCAAAATTCAAAATTCCAAATCCATTTATTCAAACTAGGCTGAGAATCAGCATTTTTCGTACGTCAAAATTACATAAGACAGTCCCCCAAGGCCAAAACGCCCACCCTTCACCACTTTCTAGTGCTTTAGCTGGGAAGAAGAAGTGGCGCAACAAACTCCCCAGCAGCGCAGCTGTCTGTTCAGTTAGAAAAATTGATTATATTATACTCGTAGTATGCAAATATAATTTAAATTACGCAACACCAGACATAATTTAAATTATAAATTAATAGCCATATCACAGCTAGCACATGCCAATATAGGTACCAACCAAAAACATCAAGAACTATACTCAGGCAGAAATAAAAAATAAAGACAAAGTATGTTTTATTTTCGTTCACTGGTTTAACCCCATTATAGTTATTATAGGTATCTTTCGCTATGACACTTGCCTTTGCCCCCAGATAAAGCAAGGGAGAATACTAAACTAATCTGGACTGGACCAAAACATGATTGCTTTTGTTATTTTTAAAGCAAACTTTAATACTTATTATGAAGAGAAGTCAAAATTATAACAATAATCACCATTCACGTGGTTGAAGTAAACTTACCTTAATGAAGCGGATGCTGAGGAGTTTCCAGCAGAATCGGGTGAAACGGTGCAACAGTCGGGCATCGAATCACTCGTCTCGCTGTCGATGTGTATCGGCTGTTGGACAGAAATGTTGATACAGACAAGACACAGAGGGTAAAAAACGTTGACTGAGCTACTTTTTTTAAATTATTCTTTTGTGTAACATTCTCTTACAAGCGATTTACTTCAGGTAAGCTTATTTTATTTTTTAAATAATTAACTAAATAAACTTGAAAGTAACGAAAACTTCACGGCAAAAAAATCTTAGTGGTCAATTCCTTACTGTATGGTCATCAGCGACAGAATCCGGCTCCGGTCCAGGACTTGGGCAAGGGCCGGTGACTCGCATCCCGTATATCCTGCCTGGAGGAAGAGTATCTAGCGCTGTTCCGCTTTCTACGGAAGCCAAGTGTAAGGCTATCTTATCTTCTGCAGCTTGCTGGCGTTTTAATGCCACCTGATAACAAAATAAACAGATGTCAAAGCATTGATTTCGGTCATTTCGTCATCATATTTACAGCTTCTTATTATTTCTTTTGATTCTTTCAATCTATTAGGTAATCGAGTAAGTACTTATTATGTAGGTAAATGTACCAGCCACTAAATAAGAGACTTTGGGATGTAACATAGGTACTTCGTACACGTGGTTATATACCTGCTTAATATGAATGATAGACTAAACGTGGACAGAAAAAGACAATAATAGTAGTTGAAGGGAGAACTGATAAATAGGTATGTACATTATTATATCACAGTAACCTCGCCAGGAAATGTAATACCGTCAAATTAATTTAGCGGAAAATCAATGACAAACACTTGGTGTTTATATTTGTTGTGTGTGACCACCCTAGGGACCGCACCGGACGACCGGCGAGCAGGGCGCCACGCCAGCAGCCCGGGGCCGATCTCGGCTTCATTGCAAACGTAAACAGAACTCAATCTCTGGCAAATCAAATAAAACGCTGACTGGAATTTATATGAGCTCTTTCGCTTTCGGTAAAACCTCAGTAGACATGAAGAAAAAAGCAAAACAAAAAAAAAAGCTGTCATAACAAAATCAGGTTCAGAAGGCAATGATAGAGACTGTTTCACCACCTCGAGATTAATTCCCATCGAACTTTGAGGCAGATTCCAGTTCCATTACACTTTTCTAATTTATCCGATGGATTGTATATACTTAGTGGCTATAGAGGCTCTAAAACAAGCCCTAAATAAAGTTAATTAATGCGAGTTCTACACAACATTGCAGCTGCAGCATTCGAGTAATGATTAATCGAAACGCGTTTATCCCAGATTTGAGATGCAAGTGGTGGGACATCGACAGCGATGCATTACTGTGTAAACCGATCGATGGCTCATCCGGCGTCTACAGTAAACACGTGCCACTTGTTTAAATAAACCGAGACGCTGCATTAGCTGGTCTCGATTTCACTACATTAAAACACATTAAATCCTCTAAATTGCGTGTTATTTCTGTACTAAATAAGGTATTCGTGGGGAATTTCCTTGTTGCTTTAGATCGATTCATATTTTGTTTGTTGGTAACACCAGATTCTTTGTTTGATAGTCTTAAGATGTTTTGCTTTGCCTGTGTGGCTATGTCCTTTACTCTGGTTGGGACTTGGGAGTTCTAAAACAAGAGAACATGAATAAGTATATTTTATACTAAGTAGCTTCCGCCAGCGAATTCCCCCGCGTGATATATTATATTATTTGTATTGTATATAAATTGTAGGCCTATGTTACTCAGTGATAAATGTGATAATGTAGCATTATACTGGTGAAATAATTTATCCAGTCAAAATCCGTCCAGTAGCTTTTGATTTTATTAAAGAAGTGTAGAGTGCCACGCGTAGAGTGCGGCACTTATCCCTATTGGATAAAGTGCCGCTGTTTGCGGCATAATGTGGCGCTGCCTCGGGCCAGCTAAAGTGCCGTAAGCATTGCATTGTCATTGTCACTTTTATTAATTACAAACAAAAATACAAATCTTTTCTCTTTATAATATTGGTGTAGATGGAACGAATCAAGCAGGAACCCATAGATTTTGGGCGTTTTGACATTTAAGTTTATAGACAACCAGCTACGACCCGCGGTTTCACCGGTATTAGTCTCGATCCCGTGGGAATATCGGAATAATAAGTATCTTATGTCCTAACCCAGGTCATGGTCTACCCATGTTTCAAATTTCATCCAAATCCGTTCCTCCGTTTTAGTGTGAAAGCGTAGGTAATAAACAAACTCACTTTCGCATTTATAATATTACTAGCTTTTGCCCGCGGCTTCACCCGAGTAAAGGTTGTAAAATATCCCACAGGGACGTACTACCGGGATTCCGAGTATCCTATGTCCTAACCCAGGGCATGGCCTACCTGTATGCCTTTCAATTAAATCCGTTCAACCGTTACGGCATGAAAAGGTAACAGGCAGATTTTAGGGTTGCGTACCTCAAAATTGAAAATTGGAACCCTTAAAGCAAGACTTTGTTGTCTATCAAGACCCTTTTTCTCAGTGTGGAGGCATCAAGTTGAAATAGATATCAAAAACTTAGATCTACGGTCCCTTGAATCTTGTAACGAAAATCAAACGACCAAGTCAACGCAATAAAAAAAATACGCCCATTTATGCCGCATATTTTGACACTCGCAAATAAGCCAAAGCCTATTTGGTACTTCCCGTTGGCCCAGCAGCATGAAGTTTGACGAGTCAAGTAAAGAGAAAAACCCGACAATTGGGAATTTATAGTTATATATGAGGTCAATCGTCGAATCAGACTCGGCTGGGTAGCGTTCGGGAAGCTACGTAATATCTTCTCGTCCCACATACCGCAGTGTCTCAAAACGAAAGTCTTTGACCAGTGCGTGTTGCCACTGATGACCTATGGCGCTGAAACGTGGTCGCTCACAATCGGCCTTATCAGAAGGCTAAAAGTCGCCCAAAGAGCAATGGAGAGGGCTATGCTTGTGCTTGGAGTTTCCCTGATCGTGATCGAATCAGAAATGAAGTGATCCGCAGGAGAACCAAGGTAACCGACATAGTCCGAAGAATTGCCAAAATTTAATGGCAATGGGCAGGGCACAATGCTTGCAGAACAGATGGCCGATGGGGCCGAAAGGTTCTGCAGTGGCGACGGCGTACAGGAAGACGTAGCGTTGGAAGGCCTCCCACAAGATGGACCGATGACTTTGTGAAGGCCGCAGGAATCCGCTAGATGCGGGAGGCACAGAATCGTTCGAAGCGGCGGTGCTCGGGGGAGGGCTATGTCCAGCAGTGGACGTCTTTCTGCTGAATTGATGATCCCCGTTTCACCCCTTGGGTACGGAACCCTTAAAACGGCAAAAAAATCACTTCTATTGTATGGGAGCCCCCCTTAAATATTATTTTCATCCCACCATCTCGGAAAGAGTATTTTTAATCTTCAGTATCTGAGTGGAAAAGCCGTTTTTATTCTCTAGAGGATAAAGTAAATTGAATTTAGAACATCGTGTGCACTAAGTTTGTGAATTAAAAAAAACATTAAACCTATTTACTGCTACCTCTATGGTGCCGAATATATCATACAACTTTTTTTTAATTTGTTAAAAACTCAGACTCGGAACCTTCTTGGTGTTCTTTTTTCAATTTGCTTTGTACGCGGTTCTTTACGCGGCATTTTTTCACGTCATTGTTAAACCTTAGGTATATTAAAAACAAGAAACTTGAAAACAAGTGAAAAAACTAAAATGAGTGATTCTAGCGACGAGGAAGTTTGCTTGACGCCAACAGAATTGACTGAAACTGTTAATAATGCGCAAATGAGCTTTCTCCCTCAACAATCACGCGAGAAGTATTTAAAACAGTACGATATGTTCAACACGTGGCGACTAGCAAAAGGAGCCAAAACTTTCTCAGAAAACGTTTTGCTGGCATATTTTATAGAATTATCCGAGAACAAGAAAGCAAGCACTCTATGGAGTACGTATTCGATGCTAAAAGCAACAATAAAGATGAAAAAAGACAAACATATCGATACCTATCCTAAATTAGTGGCATTTTTAAAAAGAGCCTCATCTGGTCATCAACCAAAAAAATCGAAGGTTTTCACAGTATCTGATATTGAAAAGTTTCTTAACGAAGCACCCGATTCCGTATATTTGGCGGCAAAAGTAAGTCAGTTGCACATTCAGTATCTACTTAAGTATATTAATCTCAATTAAATAGTATACTTAGTAGATGTTGATAGGCATAATTATGCGTTCATATCAATTTTATTCATTTATCTACTACAATACTCTTTACGTTACAGGTTGTTCTTATTATTGGAATAAACGGAGCATGTCGAACTAATGAACTAACACAACTTAATGTCAAAAACATTGAGAAACATTCAGATGACTTACTATTAATTAATTTACCTAATACAAAGACAAAAAGAGACCGCAACTTCGTCATTCGCAAGGAATACGTAACGATTGTTGAGAAATATCAAGCCTTACGCCCGCCTAACACTCCAATCAATCGATTTTTTCTACAGTATCGCAATGGAAAGTGTGTTAGACAGCCTATGGGTACTAATAAAATTGGCAGTATCCCACGAGAAATAGCAACATTTCTTGAACTTCCAGAACCCCTGTTGTACACGGGTCATTGTTTCCGACGAACTTCAGCCACACTTTTGGCTGATTCCGGAGCTGATCTGCTGTCCCTTAAGCGCCACGGAGGCTGGAAGTCCAATGCAGTTGTAGAGGGATACATAGAGGATTCCATCCAAAATAAGTCTTAAATATGTGAAGGCATCGTAGGAGCCATTACACTGAAAGAGCCTCAATCGGATCCTTGTACTGGCCCTTCTACATCAAAAATAAGCCGTTATGAAACACCTAACCATCTCCCTCTCTCTCCAACATTCACGCCAAGGGAATCCGATGAATCGGTACAACTATTAAGTATGACAGATAGTTTACCGAAAAACAGTACACAAGTGACTAACACCAATATTACAGTACCAAACAAAAATATTACACTCAATTTAAATAACTGTAGCAACGTTACTTTAAAATTTTCTTAATTATACCTTAGTATTATTTTGTTATAATTTAAAGATTATTCTGTAATACTTACCTGTCATAATGTAGTAATTAATACCTAAACTGAAATAAAAGTGTACCTATCTTGTGATTGTAAACGTTTTTTTTTTTGCATTTAGTCATTTCCTCGCTGAGGTGGAATGAAAAGTTACGTGTTGCACTCGAGTGCAAAGATTTTTCACCTCGTGCTCTTTTGATTCCCTCGCTAACGCTCAGGATTCTAATTTTGAATCACTCGCTGCGCTCGTGATTCAATTTTAGAATCCTTCGCTTGCTCGGTCATCAAAATTGAACACGCGGTTAAAAAGCAACTTTGCACTCTTGTATAACAAATAACTATTATTTTATTCTGTTTTTAGTATTTTTTGTTATAACGGTAACAGAATAAACATCATCAGTGAAACGTTCAACTGTCTAACTATCACGGTTCATGAGATACAGCCTGGTGACAGACGGACGGACGGAGAGGAGTCTTAGTAATAGGGCCCCGTTTCACCCTTTGGGTACGGAACCCTAAAAATCAATATCACATGTGACTTTTAAAATCAAAGCCTTATTTTAACCCTTTGGGGGATGATTTTACAAAAACGCTGATACCTAAATTTGAATTTTTATATCCCTAACTTAAGAAATGCTGGGTTTCCTATACAAATTTTCATGCCTTAAGGGTTATTTTTGAAACAAAAAGTACCCTGTGGCCTTCCCCAGGATGCCAATTTTTGCCAAATTTTATCGAAATCAGTTCAGTGGTTTAGCCGTGAAAATGTAACATACAGACAGACAGGGTTACTTTCTAATTTATAATATTAGTATGGATTGTCCATTTTCTTTGGCCCCTGTCCCTGAAAGCAAGCAATAGAGAAAATTTTACAAACTTTTTTTGAATATTGAAGACGAGGCTTTTGTTTTTTTTTTTTTGTTTGAACGCGCTACTGTCTCGAACTACCAGTCAGATATAAAAAAAAACGTAGCCCAATTCTTGAGGAAGGTTATAGGCTACTTACGACCATTAGGAGCCGAGCAAAAAGAAAAAACGCTAAGCGATAACCAAGTATAAGCGCGGGCGGGCGATGCGACGCGACGCGGTGAGTCGGGTAAGTACTGTAAATGTAAAATCACATATGCTAGGCGTCTGGATGGCGAAACATGGCGATCTCAATAATATATTGCAAACAAATGTTGTTGTTCCACCGTCTAATTCAAATATAAAATAGGAATACCTACCTACTTACTTGGAAACCACTAATGAAAATTATAAAATGTACCATAATGTATTTTGTGTTAGCTCGTAAATATAGGTAATGTACACATATTCTATTCTCGACTAGGTATGTAGAGTTTTTAGACCGGAAATTAAAATAACTAGGCTGCAAGTTGGGTCATCAACTCATCATACTTATCAGTCAGAGGGAACTTAAATAATCGATTGCTAATCTGTTTTTACCTACCTACAGATTCATGGAGCAGTGATTACTACAGATTATCGAATATGAGATGAAAAAATAGTCTCATACTGAAAAATCCTTGTGAATAGCAAGCAAGTACTAGTACCTACAATGTTTACTGAAACAACCCCGTGTTTCAGAAAAAATGGTCAACATCTTATCTATCTAACATTTATTCCACAGTATAGGGATTTTCAGATTATGACCTACATGCAATGGCACTCTGAATCATTTTTAGAGCGTTTTGAAAAATGCAACATAGGTGTAAGGAATATAGGTTTAATAAGTTTATAATCTGTGTATACCTTTATACATACCTGAGCGGCCATAATCCGTTGCCTCTCCTTGATCAGGCCACACTTAGGGCACTGGCAGAGTCGGTAGGCACAAGCTTTCTTGTGCCCTCTTAGACTTGAAATCAGGCCATGGTTTCGACACCGTGCACACTTAGGGACCCGGGCACGCCCACTGTTCATCATCAGAATCACTCAATATTGATGTCTATCAAAATAAACTTTCGTGTGACGTGTAACTACAATGAGGAGGTAACAATTTTTTATAAATAGATACTTTAATTCAGCAGTTTGTAGCGCACAATTTATTCATTTCGAAATCAAAAATTCTATCAAATTGAAACAATATCGAGTAAAGGCAATCTTTACGTATTCAAGTGTATTAAAATCTTGTGAGTCCTCAAAAACAAGGTAACATTATGCACTGTTTCACAAATAAAACTGAACACAATCCGCAGAGTAAATCCGCCCGCCCATATTACACTCCGCCCTGAAACTAATATCGATATGAAAACTAGACGTTCGAGATGATAGATGAATGTGAAACTGGGAGGAGTAGCAACTGTCTGTATCCGAGATGAGGCACACGGGAACATAAACTCCATCATCTTAGGGACAAATGTCAAGTTAGTGGTTCCCTGTGTATCGACGCGGCACCAACCACTCTTCCCGGACCGCCCTACTGCACAGATCGACCAATGGGAATGTGCTCCCGTTAGGATTGGTTACAAACTTAGAAAAACATCGGAAGCTGATCCTCTACGATTGTGTTTCATTTAAACAAGCTACAGTATAAATGTTATAGTGTGTGAACTTTCAGTTAATGTTCAGCGATAGATAACCTACTGTAATAGCGTACCAAGAAAAATACAAGTGCTATACTACGGGCTACCAGTTATATCTTTGTAGGTAGGTTCTTTGAAGTAGGGACCTGTAGACTATTTATTCTTCTTCTTCTTCTTTTCGTGTGGTTAGTGACTAACCTGTACCCTAATTACGTAATGCAAAATCAATCCGAATCTGAATCGTTTTGAAACAGATTGCTAATCCATTGCTTCGTAAGTTCGAAAAAAAAACTGCAGAACAACGTAAATGACGCAATGAATGTTGTTGAACTGTCAAAATGAAACAGATTTGTCTCTATCGTTTACGAAAATATGTTGCGTAATTAGAAAGCTGGTGTCAGAGTTTTAAAGCCGCCCATGGGCCTCTGACTTGGCTTCACATGCCGTCGAGAAACATCTATCAGGCATGCCAGTTTCCTCACGATGTTTTCCTTCACCGTTTTCGAAGCAAGTGATAATTATACAATACGCACATGAATCCGAAAAGTCAGAGGTGCTTGCCTTGGGTTCGAACTCGAGACCTATGACTTGGCAGTCCGACGGTCTCACCACTATGCTATCACTGCTATCTATTGTTAGATAGACTATTTATTGCTAGATAGACTATTTATTGCTAGATATTAATAACTTATTGAGATATGGATTAAGTACCGGTAAACCGGGCTTACTTTGAATCGCGGGGTAACTTTGATAGAAACTTCCATTTCATATAAAATCGTGAATTAGGTACTTAAAACGAAACGCAATTAGGTAGTTTTTTTTTCTGAGTTATGAACACTGAACAACTGTTTAATCCTTTCCTGAGGACACGCTGGGATTCCACCAATCATTTTAATTGAAAAAGGTAAATATATTTTGTCATTCAAACAATCAAATCAATTGTTAGATCAAAGTTACCCCATGCGACAATATTTATTTTTCTCGTTGATAGATTTTTATTTTTTAAATTGTATTGGCATTTTAATTGGGTAATTATATTTAAATTGTATTGGCATTGTAATTGGGTTTATTTAATTGCGTAATTACTTTGTAATTACGCAATAATTACTTTGTAATTACGCAATAAAATAAGGGGTATCAAAGTAACCCCATCCTAAGTATAACTTTGATCAGGCAGTTTAAAAAAAAACCGATCACTAGATTTAGGTAAGTATTTAGTATTTTTTTACACCCACAAATTTAAAAGATATGAACCTTCAAAGTTTAATATTGATCAAAGTATCCCCGGTCTACGGTACCTATATAAAAATCAAGGCAAGAAAAACATTTTAGACTTGAAAAAGAGCTGTGATTAGGTAAGTACCTACCTAGGTAGCCTGGGGACGTCTTCTAGTCTATTCAACTACTTAGTTGCGGCTTAACAATATTTAACATGGTTGGAATGTGATGAATGACCTCTGTTTCTCAGTACCTAGATGTAAGCAAGCACCTACCAATATTATAAGGTAAGATAGAACCTAAGTTGTAGCTTCTCACTATCCGACCCAGTATAAATCATAGATCCTACTAGATAGACATTATCTAGGAGAATACTTAGTTTGTATGCCAATTAATACCCACTCATGACCACCACGGGTTTTTATTACGAGTATGTGATGCCAGGTGATGCCCTACCTCAATAGATCCATCACTGTAATGGGTAATTCTTATCTATTGCAAGGTGCAAGCAGTGATTGATGATGGTATTTTGTCACTCCAACAAGGCTAGATGTACGAGTAGAAGCAGCTTAGCCACAGTGGCTCTAGCATTGCCAAAATGCCAACACAACTACCGACCGGGCGGGCGGCGGAGCTGTCTTACAAAACGAACACGTGAAAATGCTTACAATCCATTCACCTCCCATAACTTAAACGTGTGACGAACTGAAGTAACTTTTACATTTTTAAGCGACTTTTGAAAAGGAGGTTCTATGTTCGTCTGTAAGTAGGTTTTTTTTTATATAGGTATAGGACTAATGTTCATCGATATTTTCATCCATCGTGGACCAATTATGAAAATTCTTTTTTTATTTGATAGGTGGAGAGGGGCTAGCACGATGGTAAATTAATAATGATAAATTTTATTAGCTTTGCTTGTGTAGATAGTTTTTGAGTTAGCTTCAATAATAGTAGGTACCTAGGTACGTATATTTCCCACTTACTCTATGTGGATTATAATAACTAACTGTCCTGTATTTCATAGCAGGTAGTGGTATTCTATTTTTTGTGGGACAGATCAAAATTGAAAAATAAAAACTTTTTACAAAGAAACAGTAGGTACAAAGTGAAAAATACTAAACTTCAGACGGTGAGAAAAAACGAAAATACAAAACCAAAGACACCGACTTCTGAAATTATAGTAGATTTTACAACAAGTGCACAAAACGAACCATTTCTATCAGAGACTGGCGAGGGCTGATAGTAGATAATGTCGAGGATAAAATGGTTTTGTGGACGAGTTATAAACTCTGCTTTTCACTTCGATTGCGAGGAAATAAAACAGTAGTAGGTATAACATAACATTTCTTTAATTAAAATTCAAAGTAAAATTAGTATCTACAGTTTTGAATACTGACGGAAATTGTTTTTCCCGGCATATTAAAGGTTATTAAACGCACGAAAAAACAGAGCTGTTTCCCGCCGCTTTATTTTTTTTAAACCTTATGACATTGATATTAGGCTAGGGCTGCAGACCTACACAGCCTACTATTAAATTAATTTTGTAATAATAATTTTCTTAAATTAATTAAATAACCTACCGTACTTGAATTTAAATTTTAATAAGTATCTTTTTTGTCTTAAAAACACAGGCAAATAAATTAAAGTAAATATTATAAAATAACTAATTCTATCTATGAACTTCTTATTGTGTTTGGCTGTATGGCTCAATTTCTTTGCCTTAATAAAGATACATTTATGAGTAGATACGTTAATGCACTTGTGCACAAAATTCGATTTTGTGCAGCCTGCACAAATAAGCATTTTCAGTGTATGAGAAGTGAAAAAGTTATTTTTCACTTTGTAGTGTTTCTTTTTGGAAGTAGGTTTTGTCTTTTGTTTTTGTAAGTTTTTTTTTATATAGATGATCACAGAACTGTAGATACTCATAGATACTCGCCTACGAGTAAGAGTAAGTATATTTAAGTATATGGTACCTACCACGGAGTAAATACAAAGTTTTAGTAGTCTTTGTATTTACTCCGTGGTACCTACTACCAATGCACTAAAGGTAGAGTCGTCGCAAAAACAACTAGGTAATAGGTTATTGCATTTAAGGGTACCGTAGGTAGGTACCTATTGTATATTATGGCCTAAGAGATTTCTTCATCGGTAGATAAGATAATGTATATAGGTGGGTACATATTGCAATATCTATAAAATTAAAAGAACTAACGTAAAATAACCTACGTTCAAAATCCCAAAAATCTAAATACCTAATGTTTTTAAATACCTAAGCAACTAACACATACTTACGAATTACCTAAGTTTAAAATACTAATTGAACTAAATAATGTTTAAAATATCAACAGTTATTACACATAAGTTACACCAACATTTGAAATACCAAAAGATCAAAATACCTAAAATGATGCATCACTTGCGAGCTATTTGTATTTAGTAGTACCTAGAACCTTACCTTAGAACCTTTTTTATACCAATGCAATGTTTGGAATGATTTTAGTACCTACTTATGCACATTTTCATGTAGGTAGTCAAATTTTTACTTGGCAGAATATTATCAAGGATATTGTAATTTAGGCATTTGGTCTTTAATCAAAATGTGTAGTAGGTACAAATGCTTGTAGGTGACTTTTTTCTTTAGTAATAGTTGGCGAACTATGCGCTTCTAGTCGCAAAAACAGTGTCCCGCCCTCTTACTTTTCAAATACACGGTTGAAAATTCTGAAAGTATTGAATATGGTAGGTACCTAGAACTTATTAAAAACACTTTCAACTTGTTCGTGATACACCTACTCATGCGATATTTTCAGTTTCTTTGAGAAAGACTATAAATTACAAAACTATTTTTGCCGTCGATAAAATCAATATGGATCAATAGGTAGGTACCTACCTATCGCGATGGCCCAGTGGTTAAAGCCTCGTCTCTCATTCACGAGGTTGTGGGCTCAAATTCGGGCAAGTAAGTATTAATTTGACTTTTTCAATCAAGTAAAAAAACATCGTGAGGAAACCCCACGGGCGCGTTTTTTTCCGGTCGATAATAAAATAACGGCCGCGTTACTCATTGCGATATCTGTTTTTTAGTACATTTTGTATTAGGACGGCCCACAGTGGATCGAAAATCGGCTGTAGAAGACAGGATCTCGATTTCTTAAATGTTATTTTTTTTGCTGGAAATGACTTCTGCTGATCATTACTGTTCTATAAAATGTCATATGAAGTAATTGTGTGCACAAATGGAAGAGTTATAATTTTTATAAGAAAAAAATGTATGGAGCTGACATGAAAAATGAGGATATCTCTGGAATCGAAAGGTTAGCCGTTATATCCTTGCACATTGTTATAGTACTATTTATTTGTGAATTTTTGACATACTTAATATCGCGGCATCACTTGCGATTTTTTTTTAAAATCTTCTAAATTAAAAAAAATAAAAAAAAATGATACATTTTAATGCTTAAATATGGCTATACCAAGTGTAATTTACAATATTTTTTATGCTTAGACCAAAACATTCTAAGAAATCACAAAGTCGTATTACCTACTTTGTGATTTTCATTTGAAATGGCATGGTAATTATGAATTACGTAATACGTAATCTTGTCTAATGCCTCAAGTCCACATTAGCTAATGATTAATAAAACTTAATACCTATATACCTGTTATAAGGATAGCATTAAAATGTATCATATACCTACTTTTTTTTTTCTTGTAGCTATTTAGGTTGTGTTCCTCCGTCCCGCGATATCCCGATATGAGTTCTTGGATCATTTTGTATTAGGACGTTAATAACGTGAGCACGGTGTACCTAGTGCGGACGGGGAGCCTGGGGTTCTACTTCTAAGCGAAGTCCGTAGTTTCATCCGAAGTTACGGAAGCTACGCCCCTCTCACTTACAGTATGCCCACAGAGAATCAGAAAATAATATTTATCAGAATCATCAAAACTAACGATTTTTTACGATACATAATTTACTAGCTTTTGCCAGCGGCTTCGACCGCGTGCATATCGGAATTTATTCCACGGGAACGTGCTACCGGAATAAAAAGTATCCTATCTACCCTATATTATCCCCCCTCCCTGTAGCCTGTGTGTCTCTATGCATGTGTGTGTGTTTTGTATGTCTCGTCCTGTGTGTATCCAGGTCATGGTCAACCCATGTGCTAAATTTCATCCAAATCCGTTCAGTAGTTTTAGCGTGAAAGTGTCACAAACAAACATACAAACTCACTTTCGCATTTTTAATATTATACATTTATCAGGCGCTCGGTAAGTTTTCGGTACCTACCGATGAAGTTAAACGCGTGACGTCACGCGGTACCGAAACGATCTGAAATCGCCAACCTGTCAGAGCAAGTTTGGTGATCAATGCAATTCTCATACAGAGAAGGCACGAGCCTCTCCAGCCTTGCCTTGCCTCTCCAGGGCAGTCTGCCTTTGCACTGGAGAGGAAATTAACGCTGGTGCCTATTATTATTATTTATAATCAATATTAAGCATGCGTAAATATTCGCACAACTACGAAACCCTTCACTATGCGTTGTGCGACAAGTACTTGGCCAGATTTTTTTGTTTTTAGGAGTGGGTTTTTTATTTATTTACGGTTGTATACAGCCCGATGAAAACTTTATGGCGGCTCTGAACATGAGTTGATTGTGTAGGTAGAGGTTGAGGGAGGTATCAATACAACATTTTTTTTGTACTATTTATTTTCTTTATCTATTTTTTATGAGTGTATTAGGTACGTATTAAGTATCTTTATTTTAATAATATCTTTAACATTTACGCTTATCAACTGTGAAATGCATACCTACTGTGGAAATATCTGCTAACATAGCAAAATAGTTTTTTTTTTCTCTGAATAACCAAATACTCTTCCAGATAAAAGTTGTTTTCTAACCATGTTGAAGATGTTTAAGAAACATTATAGTTTTCCAAAACTTATTTTACAAAAGACATTATTTGGTTTCATAATCATAATGAAACAAAATAGTCACTATCATTTAGAACTTTTCTTCTTTTCATGCTGCTTGGCAGCTTTCTTCTTCATTATTTGCAGCCTCTTATCAGCAGAAATAATATTGATGCTTGGTGTCATTACTTTTGAGGGTGATGATGACGATGAACTGCTTGAGGATATCTTCACCGGTGTTGTGGAACCAGATATATTGGATGGTGAATTAGGAGCAGCTGAAGTCTTAATGTAATTACCAGTAATACCTTGTGATGTCAAACAAGAGGCACACTGCCATCCAGGTGTTATGTCATTGTCACTGATAACAGGTTTGTGGCAATCCTGAAAATAATTATAATCAAGTTAATCTTTAAGGATAACACAGTGTGAGTACATAGGCACATTTGCTGGATGTGTCATGTTAAACATTTAGAAAAGAAAGAGATCATAGTTACTGCAGTTTTAGCGTATGGTGTGTCCTGTTCTTTAAGTATGCAATAAATCATATTTATTATCTAGAATCTAGATAGAGGTCCTGAGTCCCAAGAAGATTTTAAAAAACTGCATACTTAGCATTTTGAGCACTAATGTAGTATGTCCACAAGAGTGCCAATTTTTCCATAATGCTATAGAATCCATTAAATTACAAACATGAAGAGAGAATAACATTTATATACATTTTAGCAAGACTTAAAAGAATCACATATTTTACCTGGTGATAGAGTGCACGGCAGGCATCACATTCCACTAAACGGTTGCCAGCTTGAACTGAAATCTGTCTGCACACAGCACAAGTCAAATCTTCTTCCAACAAATCAAGAGACAAGTCTCCATCCATAACAGAGCCATCATCATTTTCACGCTCTGGTATTTGGAGTTGCTGCGGACTTTGTTGGGGTAACGCTACAGTGGTCGTTTTACTCGATGACTTATCTGTCTTGTGCTTAGATCTAGGAGATTCCAACTTTTCCTCAGCCAAGTACTTCTTCGGCAAAACGTTGCCAAGGGTTTTAGCATTCCCAAAACCACTCTGACGAATGTGATCGTCTAAAGTAAGTCGTAGTTGTTCAGTAGAATCGGAAGCGCTTGAATGTAAAAATTTCAGGCACAGCTTTATTGAAGGGTCAAAATCTATAGACGACATTTGCTCGATTGGTTCAGGGTTATGCGGAAAGAATAACGAACAGTAGAATAAAAAAAAAAATTGGTCACAAGCTAAGGTAACAAGTCACAAATTAATTCAAAATACATTCCAATACAAGTTTTGTTAAATAAATGTGTTTACACAATGGACATTGGACATTGACACTTGACAGTGACATTTGCTTGACGATAATGACGTTGACATAAAAACGTACATATAGGTAAAAAAATCATTTTTTTTTTAGATCGTACTACTTTATGGGTGTAAGTAGTGTGTGTAAGTTTACATAAAACATGGCGACTACTATCATAGTAGTCGCCATGTTCTAAGTAAACTTAGAAAGTGTTAACTGTTAACTATCAGTTTACCTTTCTATAAAGGCTTTGTATTATTTTCATAACCAACGTATTTTTTATTGAAATTGTTAAGAAGAGGTTTGCAAGCGTTACTCAGACTGGCTGGTATGGGAGATGACGGATGTTTGAATATGTTTGTTAGGAACATGACGTGTGTTTTTACTCTGTTATTTTCTGTGTTGTCAAGAAAAACTAAAATAAAATTTCTATGTGCTTTATCTGCTTTGTTTTCACTATTCTACTGATAGGAAAGACCCACCAGGTTATGAGCCCAGGATACGTAGTAGAGAGTAGGTAATATGGAAACGAAAGATGTTGTAAACACGACTATGGGCGGCGCACTAGAGAGATCGCAGCCGGTACGAGATACAGGTATGAGTTTAATGTCGATAGAGAAACTTGATGGAAACTCGAATTATAGTACATGGAAGTTTATGGTAGAGTTGTATTTAATCCATGATGATCTGTGGGAGTATACTCAGAAGACACCAGAGAGTACAGATGTATTTGGCTTAAAGAGAGACCAAAAAGCGAGAGCCAGGATATGTATGATGATACAACCGCATTGCCTGATTCACGTGAGATATGCGAAAACGGCAAAGGAGGCGTGGGGTCTTTGAGGTCAGCTTTTGAGGATAAAGGACTACATAACCGATGCAGACTTTTATCAAAGCTAGTAAGCCTAAAACTTGAGCAGTTCACATCTATGAGAGACTAAGTCACTGCACTAATGTCAGTAGCACAGCAGCTGAGGGATATCGGAAAAGAAGTTGACGATGAGCTGTTAGCGGCGCTGATGTTGCAAGGACTACCGGAGGAGTATAATCCGATGAGATTGGCGTTGGAGAACACTAATGTAGAACTGACAACAGACTATGTTAAAACTAAACTGTTGCAATTGAACCAAGGCACATCTTGCGCAAGTTCCAGTAATTCGACGAGTGCTGCACTTACAGCGAAGATGAAGAATCAGAATCAGAAAAAGTTTGTTCAGAGGAATAAAGACAAACAAAAGAAAATGAGATGTTTCATTTGCGATGGATCGCATAAAGCTCGTGACTGTCCGGATAATCCGAAGAGGAAGGCGAAGGCGGTTAATATGGTAACTGCAACACCGACTGCGACGGCGACGGAGACAGCAACGGCGACGACGGTAGCGCTTGACACGAGAAGTCAAGAGAAGCAAGCAGATTATTCATGGGTTATTGATTCAGGAGCGTCGATGCATATGAGTAGCAGAAAAGACTGGATGAGTAAATTTGCGGAGGCAAGTCGTAAGGTTGAAGTGTTTTGTGCAAATGGAGGTAAGATGTATGGAAAGGGATATGGTAATGTAACAGATGAGCATCTGAACATTGAGAATGTGTTGTACGTACCAGGACTGACATCGAACCTACTGAGTGTTAGTAGTATTGTTAAAAAAGGTAATGTCGTTGTTTTTACAACCTTGTGAGATATTCAATGAGTGTGAGTATACGTCGAGAGGACAACCATGTGTGACAGGTTTGCTGGATAAGGATGTGTATAAAATTAAATTTCCTTCTCAGCAGGTCTGTGCATTAGCGACTACAGCATCAATGGAGCTATGGCATAAGAGAATGGCACACTTGGGTATACGGAATTTGACACTATTGAGAGATAAAATGGCAACTGGGGTAAAGTTTGAATATAACGAGAAATTAGACTGTGTAGCCTGTCTAATGGGTAAACAAACGCGGCAACCGTTTGAGAGGAATAAAGCCACGCGAGCCAAAAGTTTATTAGAATTGGTACATTCGGATATCAGTGGACCAATGAGTGAGAATTCTTTTGGAGGTTTTAGATATTATATTACTTTTATTGATGATTTTTCACGTAAAACTTTCGTATTCTTTATAAAGCAAAAGAATGAAGCCTTTGAGAAGATGAAGGAATTCAAGAGTTTTGCTGAGACACAAACAGGTAAGAAGCTGAAGGTTTTAAGAAGCGACAATGGGCGCGAATATTGCAATAAAAGGTTTGATGAGTTCTTAAGAGAACACGGTGTTAAACACCAGCTTACGATTGCTTACACACCTCAACAGAATGGTTGGGCGGAGAGCCAATCGTACCATAGGGGAAAAAGCACGAACTATGCTTCAAGAAGCAGGTCTTCCCGTTCGATTTTGGTCTGAAGCTGTAAATACAGCGGTGTATTTGAAAAACAGGAGTCCCACCATCGCAGTGAAGAACAAGACACCCGAGGAGGTTTGGAGTGACCATAAAATAGATTTATCTAATCTTCGTGTGTTTGGTTGCAGAGCCTTTATGCATATCCCAGATGAAAAGAGAACCAAATGGGATGCGAGGAGTAAAGAGCTAGTATTTGTAGGATACTGTGAAGAATCGAAAGGTTACAGATTAGTCAACCCTATGAATGGAGAGCTGCATAGAGCGAGAGATGTGGCATTTTTCGAAAACCAGATGAACTATAAATTGACTAATACTGAAGAGGAAAGAAATACTGCAACAATTCATCTAGAGAATGATGAAGAGAGACAAGTTGTTCATCAAGAAGAGACCGACCTTCAATGTGATAGAGATCACACAGATGATGTTAGAGACGCTGAATTCATGGAAGAGGAAGATGAACAGTGGACATCATTTGAAGAGAGGCCGGAGGAAGAGCAACCTGTTGAAACAATACCTGTAGTAGAAGAGAGAAGATACCCACTCAGGAACAGAAAGCCTGTGGAGTTTAAGGATCATATCACCTATGAGGCGATAGTGGAAGAAAGAGATCCACTAACAGTTAAAGAGGCACTGACGAGAAGAGATGCAAAACAGTGGAACCTTGCTATTCAGGAGGAGCTGGATGCATTAAAGAAAAATCAAACCTGGATGTTGGTAGAGCCAAACCAAGCGAGTAACATTATTGATTCGAAATGGCTGTTCCGAATCAAAAAGGAGGCGGGAAATAAGACTCGGTATAAAGCTCGTTTGGTTGCAAGAGGCTTCAGACAGAGAAAAGGTATTGATTACGATGAGACGTTCTCCCCAGTTGTGCGTCATAGCTCTTTGAGGCTGTTAATAGCACTAGCAGCGCAGATGAATCTGCAAATGAATCACATGGACGTCAAGACAGCGTTTCTAAATGGCAATTTAAATGAAGAGGTTTACATGCGACAACCACCATATTTCGAAGAGAAAGGCAAGGAAGACCATGTATGCTTATTGAAGAGATCTCTTTATGGACTGAAACAGGCACCACGTTCATGGAATTCTAAACTTCATTCAGAGCTAGAGAGTCTGAATTTCCACCGTTGCAAGAATGAACCATGTGTCCACACAAGGTGAATCGAAAATGATATGATGTTTATGTTGATGATATCCTAATCTTTTATAACAATGTAAGAGAAATGCATAAGGTCAAGAAAGAACTTATGTCCAAATTCGAGATGAAAGATTTAGGTAAAACTGAATTATTTTTAGGGATGCGGCTAAAGCAAGAGAATGGCCACATAAAGATTGACCAAGAAGAGTATATAGAGAAGCTTCTACGCAGATTTGGCATGGAAGACTGCAAGACAGTTGCCACACCTGCAGTACCTGGTCAACATTTCAAGAAGCCAGAGGGCTCACACACACCGAGTGATAAAATACCTTACAGAGAGTTGATAGGATCACTGATGTACTTGGCTGTGTGTACGCGACCAGACATAGCTCATGCTGTGAATATTATGAGTCAGTTCTGTAACTGCTATGAAGAGATCCATTGGAGTGCTGCCAAGAGGATTCTAAGGTACCTTAAAGGTACTAAGAACATGGGACTCGTGTACTCAAATGATGCCTGTAGTACAGAGATACAAGGTTTCTCTGATGCTGATCATGGAGGAAATATAATAGATAGAAAGTCTTATTCCGGAAATGTTTTCACATTGGCAGGAGGAGCAGTGTCATGGCAGAGTGCTAAGCAGAGAAGAATAGCCATTTCAACAGCAGAGGCTGAATATGTCAGCTTATCGGAAGCTGCTAAAGATGCCATATTTTTGAGAAGGTTCTTGGGGGAACTGGTGGACACCCAAGAAAAAGCTATCACAGTTTACACGGATAGTCAGTCAGCAATGGCCATAGCACAAAACCCAGTGCACCATCAGCAGACTAAGCATATCGATTTACGATATCATTTTGTTAGAGAAGCCTTAGAGAAGGAGATTATTAAATTGAAATATCTCGCAACAAATGTGATGGTCGCTGACATTATGACAAAACCTGTGCCTAAGAGTAAGCATGAGTTTTGTCGTAAGGAGATGGGTGTGCAAGAGTGAGTCAGAGGGAAACGCTTGAGGAGGAGTGTTAAGAAGAGGTTTGCAAGCGTTACTCAGACTGGCTGGTATGGGAGATGACGGATGTTTGAATATGTTTGCTAGAACATGACGTGTTTTTACTCTGTTATTTTCTGTGTTGTCAAGAAAAACTAAAATAAAATTTATATGTGCTTTATCTGCTTTGTTTTCACTATTCTACTGATAGGAAAGACCCACCAGAAATAATACCATGAAGGACGGTTTTGTAAACTCTTATTTATAATATAAAAAAATAGCATAACTTGAAAAACATCACTGGTTATGTTTACACAGCCAACCGACGTCATGACCACAGAGCCATATGGCGTCCACTGCGGCCAACGTTTTCGTCATATTACGCGCGAAATTTGAAAATACAGTTTTAGGGCACTTAACGATTGAATAAAAAATTTGTGAATTTTTAAGTGGTTCATTATCATTCTAATTGAGATTAGCATTCTAATTCAACTTAATGGGACTCTTTTCAAAAATGCGTGTAATACCCTATCTATTGTATAGCTTGATGTGTAGCCGTGTGTATTTTTAATAGCTGTACAAAGATCTTTTGACGTGTGGCCAAAATTATAACTTTTTTTTTTTCATTATATCACTTCACCTTTCCCGTTCCCGTTGACTCATTCAAATCACGATTCGACTAAAACAGTTTCAGCTAAGAATGATGGTATTAACTGTCTCTAAATTATTATTATTAAATCTGTATCACAGACTACATAGACTGTATTGTCATTTCATTCAATGTCACATCTGTGTGTGTCAACCAAAATTTTCAAATAGTGTTTGAAGACAAAAACTACAAGTTAATTACCTAATATGTATTGAGAAAGGTTCTGTCGGTTCGTAGAAATGAATTACCAGTCAATAATCATCGTTTTGTTAGGGTTTTGCAGCATATGTGAAGGCGATAAACAAGCTGGACCAGACCCTTGGAACTACGAAAGTGTGCAAGTACCAGATAAATCACATGAAATAGATTTACCATCAGATCTTAGATCACCTATTATGAAAGAAAGACCAACAGAAAGTAAATTCGGCTTTGGAGGATGGTGGTTCAAAAGATTACTCGCTATAATGTTAAAAAGCGGACAGTTGAAGGTTATTTAAAAATACATAACATTTTAAAATGTAAACATTGCTCTAAATTTTAATACCTACAAGCTGATATCAATTATTACCAATTATTCCCAAACAAAATTTTGCTACATTTACCAAATAGGTATTTAATTTCCCGAATTTTGTCTTCTTTTACGCATTAAAAAATACATTTACTTGTATATAATTACAGAAAAGTGAAGATGGTAGTGTTGATATATCTCTACAAATGAAATTCGACGCCGAAAGATGGGATGTTCTGGAACAGTGTTTAAAGTCTGAGCCTACATTGTCTGACGATAAGTTCAGACGTACTGTGGGATATGTTGAAGATGCCATTTACAAACCAACTATTACTGACCGAATTGCAATAGCATGGAGTGACTACATTCAAGCATATCTTATGGAATATAAGGTAACAAAAACCAGTTATAAACAAAAACAAAAAATAGCTTATTAATGCATCTTCTAATAATGTCATATAAAGATTTAAAGACTACAAAAAAATATTTCAATTTTATTACATTGTTGTTAACATACTACAATTACTGTACTAATTACCACAAAGTATATAACAATACTATTTTTTCCAGATGTACATCACTTTACTTCTTGGTTTATTTGGAGCAGTTGGAGTAGTAATTTGGCTATGGAGGCACATGTCTCACAAACATGTCATAATAATTATATTTACCTTGTTGTATATTTATGAAGGATTTATATCTTACAAAGTAAGTATCTCAGAAATAAAAAAAAATAAAAAAACACTAGTACTTAATATATAAAAAACCACCCTGTCTAATTCCACTACCTGATAGTGAATAGTTCTGAAGTGGAATTAGTCCAGCAAAGAATGTAAATTGTGTTAGAAATAGCATTTTTTCAATGTTGTAAATAATCCTAGGCAATAAATGGTTAAAGCAATGATTTTTCAAAATCTAACAAGACATTTAAATTTTCACCAAAATGAAGGTCATTGCTGTCCACTTTTATAATACCTACACTGGCTTTTGCCAGCAGTGTAAAGGAAAACCTTTACATAGGCTTACTACTGGGATAAGTGTCCTTTATCCTAGTCCAAGACGTGGTATACCTGTGTGCTATATTTTATCTAAATCTGTACAGCTTTAGCGGTTTAGACATGGTTGATGAAAAGAAATCCAAACATACTGACTTTTACATATAATATGTGTGAAAGTCTGTATGTTTGTATTTATATATAATATTAGTAAGAAGAATGAAGGAAGTAGGATTTCTCATCTTTTTCCAATTTTTGCGTTTTTAAAATAAATCCATAGCTGTATGGATAAAACATATAGTATGATTGTAGGTATTTACTTTGTCTTTGTAATAAAAGACAATGTATCTATACAGATGGCTAAGTAGACAGATGTTTGTGACTAGAAGAGAGAAAAAAAATAAAAAAATATTATTCTTTCAGGAGGCTGAACAACAGGAATATGACAAATTTGTTTCAGCCATTAATACTTGCAAATGGTATTTCTGGACAAAGGATTGCACAGTACCACCACCAGATCCAGTTTTATTTATGAAGCATATGAATCCATTAAAAATTGCCATCAGAATGTTTACATCTTTAATATCTGAACCAGTTATTGCTATTAACTCCACTATAAAGATCATTCTTCATGGTGTCACTGGTAAGAGAAATTATTTTTTATCACACTACTAATACTTAACTGCCATGAAAGTTTGCCATTGAATAACTTTATATAACAATGAAGTAGAACATATGTTTTACGAATAATATTATTACAATGCTTCATCTTCATCATCTTATTTTTTTAATGATTTTTAGTCACAGGGTGAAATAGGTAAATCTTCTGGCCTTTATATTTATATTTTTAAATTAAAACATTGTCCCTCTAGTCCCTCATTGCTAATCCAATTAATTGTCTGTTCCAGATGGATTATGGTTCCCGTTCGATAAGATTGTTTATGGTTTTTCAATCCTAGTTGTAAATATTTCATTGATATATCTCCTGATTATGGTTGTATTCAATTTTATATTTAATATTCCATTCAACTTAAATTTCCTTGGGGTTGTGAGTATTGGAGTTCGACAAAATAGAAGATCAATGTTTTCTACAAACACAAATGAGCAACCAACACAATTAAGAGCTGATACAGATAGATTAAGTGGTGATAGGTTGGATAGACTTTTGAATGTTTGTTCACTAGCTTTATCCAATGTTACTAATGTTCAAAATAAAACTAATTTGCAATTGACAAATAATGACAATCGTCCAAAGTTACAAAGATCAGCTAGCACTGGGCGGTTACCTAACTGTTTGTCAGACAATAACAATGATCAGCTGGCTATCAGGAGCAACATTAGAAGAAGGCAAAATCTTGCAAGTGGCGATCATTGAGAATGAATAAGTATTAATGAATTGTAGGATATAGAGCTTTTTCCCGCGACTTCTTCCGCATGAAATCTCTTGTTCCACACCCCATCGCAACGCATTGTCTGCCCTTGCTATTACTTCGTTTTCGGTTAGCGTTCTTTTTGCTAGGCTCCTAATGGTCCTAGCGTGATGTTAAATAGCCATCTTCAAGAAATGGGCTATCAAATACAAAAAAACAATTTTCAAATTCAATTTTACCGCGCACTGGATTTTCATCGCTGCTTAGCGCCGAGTTTCAAAATCAGACAGTGTGTTTTGACGCGCTCAAAACACTGTTTGATTTTTGATGCTCTCTGTTGGATTCTCAATGCTCGGCTCAACACCGAGAGTTGAAAATCCAATGTGCGATAAAAATTCGTATGTGTAATGTGCGCAAAATCCCGTGTAAACATGCACATAGGGCCGGCGCAGACCTGGCGGAGCGTAGCACAATGCGGTTTTCACTGGCAAACAAAATATCAACTTGGCCTTAGTTGATAATAAATAAATTAGCATTCGTCCGAGATAGCATCAAAGCGGCCGGCGGCGGCGGCCACAAGTTTTTAATTCGGTATTTCTGACTACAGTAACATGTAGCTCTAAGTAAAAGTTGAAATATGAGCTTTTTAGATTTACTCAGATTGTACAGACGCCAGCACGTCAATCTACCCGAAAGTGTCAAATTTTCCCAATCTACTTTGAACCTTACACTTTAGTGATAGAGTTGAAAATCTATTAAAGAAATTTGACGGATTGTAGTAGGTCGATGTGCTGGCGTCTGTACATAGGTATGAATTCAAAAAGTCACATTGGTACTTGCTCGGATTTGAACCCACCACTTCGTGCATGAGAGGCGAGGCCAACCTCAACTACAGTGTGTTGTATTCCAATTGCAAATTTTATGTAAGTTTGTACGCACAATAATGGGAGATTTACCATGTCATTTTAAGATCGTAGACTTCTTAGAGGTTATAGGTTTTCTGTAATCTATAATATTATAAAACTATTTTCTGTTTCAGCTCAGTAGCCAGATCCCTCCTTATGTCCAAAACTACTGAGCTGAATACATCAATTTTCATTCCTTTTCTAATATTGGTAACTAAAATATATATATATATTTGAGAACCTCCCAGTAAGTCTTCATTTGATGTCACACCGTACAGTTTTTTTTTTTACATACTGATCCCTAAGAATGGACAAAAAGTGAAGCATCAAGTGGCATCATGTGAATGCTAAGTTTACTAAGCGACAACACTCAAGTCAGAGCAGGTAACTGTGATAGTACACCATTATCATGTATATTTGTTTTGTTCTAATATGTGACGACATGTGAATGCTGAGTTCACTAAGTCACTCGTCATTTCGTTAAAAATACGTTTTTATTAATTTATTTATCTATGTATAGATTATTTTCTATTTTGTGAATGTGAGAACGCTGTAGGCTTAGTGGACTGTAGATTTGTTGGCCATCATTATTTTGTTAAGTACCTGTTGAAAGACCTACACTGTCCTCCCATACCTAATAACACTGGTATTTGAAAATATTGTTTAAAAGCCAATTATTTTTAAAAGAGTAACCGTGGAGTTTCTTACCGGCTCTTCTCCATAGGAAACGACCAATTGGAGCCGTGCACCTAGCTTCTGACGTTTCATAAGTGCCCATGTAGGTTTATGTGAAATAAAATATTTCTTTTTTTTTTGTTTTTTTAAATCGACAACGCTAATTCAGAGCAGGTAGCTGATATTAGGCCATCATCATGTATCACGGTTTAAAAAAAATGTAATGAAGTAATAAATTTTAATTAATACTCCACTGTGATATGTAATTATAATAAGTCATTAATGAATATGCTTAAAGTCCAGCCAAAATATTTTTATTCAAATAATGAAATAACTCATTTTATTTATGTGTTAAGGAGTTTACCTAAATAAACTATAATTACTTAATGAGTTTACAATAAGATTATGATGCGGTTTGAATAAAATTTTTTACCTACTTTTTATAAATAAATATGTACATAATTACCTATGTTTAAGAAATAAAACCAGTAAATGATATTTTCATACGTATTTTATTTTCGTGATGCCTTAGTGAGAAGTGTCACAAACAAGATCAATTTAAAATATTTTAATACATAATTGGAAACATATAAGCATAAGTAAATAATTATTTACGGTATAAGAAGATATTAAGCAAATTCTAGTCTTGATTTTAAATAGACGCTTAGACCTATACTGCTATTGGTCAACAAACATTCGCAACCTCAGTATAAATAACATTAGAAAAGAAACAATATAATTATGTACATTACAACTAGAGCATAGGACTCCCAACAAGGTGATCAGAGAATGCATTGACTCTATTATCAATACATTCTGAGCTACCCTGAGCAAACTGTACGAGGCGCTCCTATCCGACTACCCTAATACTTATTGTAACCCAAAGGAAGGTTCAATAGATGGACGAATAAATAAGCACACTAACTTTTGCTTGGAAATCGATAAATGTTTGTTGTTTGAGATTGAAAGTATAATAAAAATATCTGATTCAGCGAATACTTTAACTAGGTACACTAGTCATTAAGTATCTAGTAAAATTTTGTATTTCTATGCTTTTCTAGATATAATCGGTTAGATTGCAAAAGGGATGCTGATAATATCCTATTACCTACTTCCTATATTACCTATTATTGCCGTGTCATACATTGGGCACCATTTTCGAAGATTATAAGGAGAAGAGCAGAAAAAGATAGCAATGTCATAAGAAACGTAATTATTATGTTTAAATGCAGTAAATATAATGTAGAAATTTGTATAAAAAAATCTATAATAGGTTTTACGTCATCCTAATTATGCATGTGCTTTATTATAATACAATTCTGAGCTTTAAATTAATGTAGGTACCACAGAGTCTTCTAAACAGTAATGGAATTGATTACCTATCAAGTTTGAACATTCACTCAATGTACCTTTACATTATAAATCACTATTTTGATTGATTCATAGGTAAATATAAGTAAGCTATGATGATCCTTCGTTGATTAAACAATTTCACTAAAACCTAGCTACCAGAACTACGATTCCTAAATCCGTAGGTTCTAGTTAAAAAAGAAAACATGTTAATTTAAATTATCGATTAGACAGCCAGTACATAAATACAGAATTTTAGACACTGGCGCCATGATTTCATGCAATAGATGCCAGTATTTTAAACGTATTACAGTATTTACGTGGACGGTACTCAACGCGAGCATCGTTTTGCGAATTTGTTTTGTAGATATTCATTGCGCATCCTTTTGTTACGCAACGAACATTCATTAGCGAGCACAGCGATTACATTTTTTTTAAATTTCGTTTCACTAACAAATGTTCGTCGCAACAAAAACTCGCGTAGCAAATGTTAGGAAAATAAATTCGTGTAACAAATGCTCGCGGAAGTCCCGTCCTTTACACGAGCAAGCGGTAGTGATTAGCAAATGTCCCGCGGCCGCCTGATAGTTATTTTGAGAGGTGCCACAAACAAGCTTATGATACATCTCACGGCTTTCTGCGTATCTCCACTAACTAACTACTCATTCTAATCTAGTCCAATCGAGATTGCAATCAGCGACCTGTCTAAATAAAATATTGCATGTGAAGAAAAATCCATAATATCTTTATACAATTTGCATAAAGGTTTAGTTAGCGCTAGATTTACAATTTGATTAATTTCTTGTCTATTCATACGAAAAGGATAATAGAAGAGACAATGGCACATATCTAACTAAAGAAAATAAGTAGTAAGGATAATGAGTTGTAACGGCCTAATTTAATAATAACCGGCCCAGTGCGTGTCGGACCACGCACAATGGAGGGTCCCGTAGTTGGAATGAATTTATCCCAAAAACAAAACTTAACATTGTAGTTGAAAAAAATGTTCTCCCATACGGAATGAATGGTAGAACATGTTTTTGCAACTGCAAATTTAAGCTGGTCGTTTATTAATCAACTTGTAGAGGCTTCTTAGCTGTGATAGTTTTTCTTTTAATTTCGTTTATATAAGTACTACTGCCGTGACAAATGACAAAAAAAAACACCCTATTTTACGTGTAGGGGAGGTACCTACCTACCTACCCTAAAAAAATATTTTTTCATGATTTTATTTTAATACCACATAATTATGTGATTAATATGTATACTCATGCCAAATTACAGCTTTCCAGAACTAACATTCTCTGAGCTAAGTCGTAGATAGACAGACAGACAGACGGACATGGCGAAACTATAACGGTTCCTCGTTAACTACGGAACCCTAAAAAGCTACCAACACTTCATGGGACATTTTCGTATTTACTGTTTTACTAATGTTTCTGGATTGCCCGACTAGTTTCGCACTTAAGCTGCAAGCGAATTTCGAGACTCGCGACTTCGCCGCGTGATGAGCTCTTGAGTAATTATTTATTTATTTTAGTTTACCAACAATTATTTACACTGGTTATGGGCATAAAAAACAAGCAAAAACAGATAAACAATAGTGCACAATCACTTATAGGTAAACTCAGCATGCAAAATGAAAGTTGTACGTACAAAAAAAGAGAAAATAAAGCTACCTTAATTTATATCAACTACTCTAGTATCTAAAATGTTACATGATAGATCCTGACACAGAGAACAAATTTAGAGAGACACAGAGAATAAATTAATCCTCATCTAGGTTTTTCAAAGTCTTCACTTTGTTCGAGGTGGAAACTAGTCGGAATTACACAAAATAAATATGTGTGTCAAGATATAAAATAATTCCATCACCCTGTTGGTAGGTTTGGACTATATTTTAAACAAAAATACTTTTGTGAAAGTGTAATACTTCGCCAGTACCTACCTGACAGAAGTAAGAATATGTATTAGCCATAGACGAATAAAATTATTATTCATGATATTACCAAAATCAGAGAAAATTTCAAAGAACGAGGGGTATGTTAAAAAATGCTGTTTTATATGCAACTTGATGAGTGTTATTGGTTACTTATGGCAAAGTTTATTTTGACAATTACAACATTCATTTTAGGTGATTAAGGAAATTAGGAAAGACGAAAATACCAAGAGTACAAAATATAGATACACCTACTACACTGTTAACTTACGTCAATCAACACGAAACAACTTTGGTCCAGCTATAACAATTCAGTGTTTAACAATTTTTTATCTCTATAAATACAATATTTTATAGATTCTGCCAATAAGCAAATATTCGTAATTAAAACGTGCAAATACATTATCAACATATGTGCATAATATTGAAATGTCTCATATCATTCAAACATAATAAAATATTAATAATAATCTTAAATAGTACTGATAACGAAATAATCACATCCACCGATTATTTTATTTCTTGGTTCAGTTATTTTGTGAACTTACAGTACAAATTGTTAAATTGTAAATTAATAAATGTGACTGAGCTTTTAGTACTTAGGTACTGAAATTATTAAGTATTGAGTGAAAAAACATAGCAGTTACATCACAGGCTATAAATGAACTTAATGACCTAAGATCAGTTTGCAAACGACACGGCTACAAACCGAAGCGCGGCTACATATTATTCTTTTAATCGGCTGCAATTACCAAGCTTTATTACCATTAGTATTAGTAGTTCACCGGATTGGTAGCACGATATGAGAATAAACGATGATTGGACCCAGGTGTAGCTTCGCTTAAGGCTTTAGCCGTATTGCACTAGCCAGCAACTTTACATTTGCATTGCATACAGATATTTCAAAATATATTATTTTTACAGTAATAATCGACTAGATACTTATATATCATGGACAAATCTATATATCTGGATATGTGAGTGATATTAAATAAAGTGCATTATATAACTAGCGACAGCTACGTTTAAATATTATGTCTAGATAAATATTTAACCGTGAACATTGTCCATCTATAACAAATAATATTTAACTTATAATAAAATCTAAAAAAATGTGGTTCAAATCGATAATGTCATCGCGAGATCATTATTTGTGGATACTACAGTACCTATCTAAGTATATTATATTGTCGAATATTTTTAATACAGTGCTTATTCTATTATTTAATAATAATTCTGTAACATGTTGAACTTTATATTTTAGGTGTGCCTCACGATCACACATAAATACTTCTGTAATCTAGCAAACCTATCAAACAAATGAAAGTGTGTTAATAATTATTTGATTTAGATGTTTATTTTACATTAAACACAAGATTTTGCTAGCATCTCATAAGTTCCCATAACTAACTAAAAGTGGTTTAGTTAGTCATAACTTAATGACTTGATGGAGACAATGGTGCCGATTCTCTTGGACACCGAACTAAATTATCACAAAAATTCCTTACTTTTGGCTATGAGAATCTTAAAGTTAATCTGCAATAAAAAGTCTAAATTTAAAAAAATATTTTGACATCTAAAATCGTATTAGGCAATTGCGACTCCACGTGATACCTACATACTTGTTAGCCCTACCCCGTGATTTTTTTAGAGACGGAGGCGCGCAGGGGCGGCATCCTCGACGTGTTTTCTAAGGAATTTTTCACTTTTTGTATAGAAAATATAAGAGTAATAAGGGTATAAGAGTTTTACAAAGGGGGTCGAAATGTTCATTATTTTTGCGATTTATTTTTCCTTTGCTCATATCTCGAAAATGGTGTAGGACACACCATTTTCGAGATATGAGCAAAGGAAAAGAAAAATATATACAGTACTGTTTTTGTACCTGAAGTCGAGGTGTTCGTGTGTATTTTAGTTCATGACAGCTAATAAAATTCCACACCTTATTTAGTGGCGATTAAAAATGGTCAAAATTAACTAGACAATTAAAATTTTTGGTGAAAAACGTCAAATTCAGAATAGCAAAATTGTCATTTTCACTAAATTAAAATCTCAGTGCTATCTTAGTGCTGTCAAACTAAAATATAGCTAAGTTCTGTCACTTTAGTCTATTTCAGAATGGAAAATCATCGTTTGACAGGAATAAACAAAATTTTGGTGATTTTTAGTCTAGTTTAGAGCCATTTGTGACCAGAGAATCGGCAACAATGGGCAACATAAGGGCGCGTGCATGCAACTGTGTTTTTTTTTCAGCGCGACAACGAACGCGCTTCTCGCACGCGCCTCGTAGAAAATCGCGGTCTTGTGCACGCGCCATAACAATATTTAAAACAATACAATCATTTATCCTGCTTCCAAAACCACAAACACTGTTTAATTGAATTTAACTAAACCATGATTCTTATGTAGCTGCTACAATTTGGCACTGAAACAACTTCCCATTAATGACATTACCCATCTTTTATAATACCAAATATGTATACAAATATACAATTCTAGGTGTATACCATCACATACATACAACCATTCCCGAAAAATTGGTTGGAACAGATGCTAATCAATATAATATTATATTATATCTTTTGGATAACAAATGTATTGATAAAAATAAACATTAACACTGAAACATATTTTAAGGACCTTACCTTCCCATATCACTTAAATTTATTAATGTCATGTTAGTAAAAAGAACAAGACATACTTAAATGTTATGCAATGTAATGCTTATCACATTATGAATGTGTTTCATAGGCAATATTGTTTCTTATAACAGCTCAGTATGTATAATTCATTAAGAGTAAGTCTTATAAGACTTAATTTCGTTGTATTTTCACACTAACAATATATGGAATATTTCTCATCTCTTTTTCATGTCAGTCATTATTAAATTATTAATAACTAACAATAAGCAAAATATGTAGGTTCGTTTAAAAGGCATTGTAATTAATATACTACTTCTTGTTTTTGATACGGCCAATACTTATATTCTAAATCCGGTACATAACTCAGCTGGGACATGGATTTAATGACTAGGATCAAAATGACTAGGAATTATTGTTATACAATTGGTGGGATTAGATATTATTGGAGTTATTGATATATTTACATAATCTGACATTTCTCTCTTCCACTGGCAGATGCTTCTCCACCGTCTTTTGGTGCTTTATCTTTTTTTTTTTTTCCTTTCCCATCCACTTGAAGCGATACATTTCTGTTCTTCTCCATATTTAATAGTTCCTGTAATTAAAGTTAAAAATTAATATAACAAATCATAAAGGCCTGTGTTGGTTATTAGGATATTATGAGATTATTAGTATTTTATAAATACAAATAAATCCAGCCAAGTGCATGTCAGACCATGCATAACAAATGGTTCCGTAGTTGGGATGAATTATTATTTATGCCAAAAACAAACTTATCATTATAGTTGAAAAACATGTTCTCCCATACTTCGATATACATGACCGTCAATTCACTAACTGCAAATAAATAAATAAATAAAAATTAAATAAATCTGCTGATGACCTTTCTGAACAAAATAAAGAAAAATATATACCTGGAAGAGTTGGGTAACATTGTGGTTTGTTTTAGCTGATGTCTCCATGAATGAGATGCCCCATTCTTGAGCTTGGGATTGTCCTTCTGATGCTGACACTTCCCGTATCTCTGGACTTTCATCACATTTGTTACCTGCCAGCATCACCGGTATATTTGGAAGCTCTGTGCCTTTTATTTCCTTTATTGTTTGCCATATTGGCTTCAGTTCTTCTAATGATTGTCGACTGCTCACAGAGTACACTAATATAAATGCATGTCCCTGTAAATTTAAAAAAATTACTACCCTATTTATCAATTCTGCTATTCAATCATTATTAAACATACATTGAATTTAAATAAGGGGTGTAGTGGTTATTAAAGTTTTATGGGAAATCAACTATTAGTTTATAAATCTAAAATCTATGCACCAAGAGTTACAGGGAAATTCTAGCTAAGTGCATGATTTTCTTTTTCATCAATGAATGGTTTTACCTTGCTAATTGACAGTCTTTGCATAGCAGGGAATTGATGTGATCCAGTTGTGTCAGTTATTTGTAATGTACATATTGTCTTGTTGCTGCTTATAACCTGGAAAAAAACATTATTATTTTTGCAGATGTCCAACAATATCTTACTGCTTCAGTTAGCTGGGTGTTTGTAAATTCTGTGGCATTTGCTTTCAATAGAATTCGACAGTCACAATTATTTATTTAATTAAAATAAATACTTATTTAAAAAAAAATATAATAAAGACTATTCATTAAAAAATAAATATGAAAATGTCGCTTTTTTTAAGCTTTAAATGATTTACTCGTACATATTAGGAGCTCGTGGCTAAGTAGTGACTGCCGCACGGGTCGATCCGTCAGGTTAAGCTACGCTTGCCGGGGTTGGTCTGTGGATGGGTGACCATCTTTACATACCGAGACTCCTCCGTGCCTCGGAAAGCACGTTAAGCCGTTGGTCCCGGTTGTTATTCGTGGATCTTTGACAGTCGTTACGGGTCGTCAGAAGCCCGAAAGTCTGACAACCAGTCTTACCAAGGGGTATCGTATTACCCAGTTACTGGGTTGTGGAGGTCAGATAGGCAGTCGCTCCATGTAAAATACTGGTATTCAGCTGCATCCGGTTAGACTGGAAGCCGACCCCAATATAGGGTTAAAGTTTAGAAACGTGCTGCCTCGATAGGGGGTGGGGGTTGGGGGGGAGGGGGTGGGGGGTAGAGTGTATGCCATCCCCCCTCATTCCCCCCGCCGGAAACGTATAGTTTTTTTTAAATATTTTTTTTTTGTATACCAGTCTTGTCATAGAAAATGTGTATTCTGAAGGTTCTGGGGGGTTCAAGAGAGAGGGGGAGGGCAAATGTGGATGGGAGATGTAGTCCCGCATCATTTTCCATACTGGAAATTATTTTGTTTGTATGATTTTGTACTGTGTACTGAGTCGGACTCCGGGTGTGCTCCCGCCAAAAGCTCTCGGTCACCCCTGAGTGTCGCTACAACACACTCGACCTTCGCATCGCTATGGAGGTCGCCGGCTCGCTTCGCTCGCCACCTCCCCCCTTCGCTCTGCTCGGCCTTGTGTGGCTTGCTCCACTCAGGAGCTCCCTCCAGCTTCTGGCTCCCGCCTTTATAAAAACACTCTAGGGGTAGGGACCAAAAGACTACGTGGGGTCGGGGTGCCCCGTGTCGATTCTGAGGCTAAGTTCTGTCTACGTAGGTAATAAGTAGAATAAAATCTTAACCTACACTATATTTACCTTTGTGGTGTTTTCTTTTTCCAAATTAGGATTTACATTATTTGTAAACAATAATGTGTTATGTATTTAAAAAAAAGCAGTTGTGTTCCTACACTAACCTAACCTAAAAATTAGGATTTTCGTAAGTTTTTTTTTTTTTTTTGACGGCGTCTCTGGCAAGAAAAGTTTGTTGCATAGGTATCAGAAAACCCCCTAGAACCCCCTAATATCCTCACTTTTCGTCCAGCGAGGCAGCACGTTTCTAAACCCAACCCCAATATAGTTGGGAAAAGGCTAGGCAGATTGACTCGTACATATTAATGAAACTTAGATACACACATGGAGAGTATAGTGTTATGATAACTTTGAAACTGTATTTATTATGTACTTTTTGTATTATTTTTACGTATAGCTTAAAACCTTAAGAGTTACAGTACATCAAAAGGACTACATTATATAGAATAAGATTTATAAGTTTTATACAATATAAAGATGACTTAATTATTAGTGAATGAGCTGATCAGGTCAATTCTAAAATCCCAGAAGTTTTTAAACCACTGTTTAGGGCATGTATTTTCTATCCCCTGGACCATTGTTTCCAATGCCACTTTCAGACAATAATTATAATAATTTAGATTACAGGGTAACATTATCGTGCTACCATTGACAGAGTTCCAAATTATTTTATTATGAGCCCTTAATTAGGTCCCTAATTATTTGAAGGTGCTCTGTTAGTGGAAGACCAAGAGAAAATAAGTACTTACAATTACCTATTACAAAGCAACTATGACAGCGAGTTTGATTATAGCAAACAAACGCCCTAACAAGGCAAAGATGACTATGTGCTGCAAATAAATTTCCACTTTCATGATAGAATTACAAAAGCACTGCAGAGCTTTCTGAAATTCTTCCAGATTCAAGAAAACAAAGCATTCTGCTTGTTGTCATTTCTTATTCATTAGTCGTGGAAAGTGTATAAACATACAATTAATAAAAGTAACAAACATAATAATACTAATGTTACCTGTCTATAGGTATCCTCGATGGTAGGTATGTAAGATTCTCTGAATGTTCCCTTTACAAATCGAAGTACTAGAGAACTTTTGCCAACACCACCCGCACCAAAAACTACAACACGATAATCATTACTTTGCTCCGGCATTACTTATTTTTAGCAAAAGAAAATCCTTTCAAATCAATTCAAAATGCCAAATACTGAGTATGTACTGTAACAACAACTCTAAAACATCTTGGATAAAACAATTGTTTTCAAGTTAAAAATGATTCGCTCCAGCATGTAGGTATAACATCCCATGCTAATTTCCCATCTTTTCATAGAATTATTATATTTTCCTAGTTTTGATTTACAACGCCCCAGTGCAAAAAGCAAACCAACCAATACAAATTTATTCCGTAGCACCACAGACACAGATTACCAAATGACAATTTGTAATTGACAAGTTGACAGAGGCAAGTAGAAATTGGTTAAATTATATCGAGAACATTATTAGTCGATTCATCTCAGCCTAGCCATCTGCCTAGCCTTTTATCTAATTATATTGGGATCGGTTTACAGTCTAACCGGATGCAGCTGAATACCATTAATTAACATGAAGTGACTACTAATCTGACCTCTACAACCAAGTTACTGGATTAGCACGATACCCCTTGGCTTGGTAAGACAGATTGTTAGACTTTCAGGCTTCTGACGAGAACCCATAATATGGAATTATAGAACACCAGGCGTAAAACTGTAGGTACTTGAGCCACAGTGACTCCAATGGGGTAAAAAAAATACTTTTATGAAAAAAGCCTGTTATGCAAACTTGGGAATTAGGGCACCATTACGCTCGGGTTAGAGCAAATTTCAAACCCTAAAATGCTGTAAAACGAGTTTTACTTTTCTTTTCTTTACTTCTCAACAAAGTAAGATATTTTTCTGTTTATTGGTCAAAAGACAACAGAACCTATTCAAGACGGGGTGCTAAAATTTCAAGGCTCGCTTTCTTGATTCTTGAGCTTTTCTTCATAAGTCGACAGAGCAAGTAATTCTGAAAATCGAACGTATTCGTGCAAAATTTCTGAGCTCGCTTCGCTCGCTCTTGTATTCTAAATTTCCATAGTTGCTTGGCCTTTCCTGCATAAGTCAACAATGTAACTCCTATGGTTCTATCTATGTCGGGGGAGGCTGGATCGCTCCAACGCAAATGTATACGTACATCCGTGGTGGGGCGACCCAGACTGCCAGACAATTCTTTTCTTGCAACCGAGCGGGTGGGCAGGTTACGGATACCCCAACTCTGGCTGCGGGACCAACCACTAACGGCTAGATTGACCGTTAGTGGGCGATCCCGCACTCGGAGTATCAACTAAAGAGATCTCGGACAAGAGAAGTTCTCGACAGCCAAATCCCAGGCTTAGGGTAACCCATATACCCCTTCCTATGAACCCATCACCTGACCAAACCATCCCTCCCTATCCATACATATCCCGTCAATCCTAAATCCCTAGGTCAACACCCAGGGCCTAGGGTGACCCCCAAGGAACCCACACCCTCCATCCACCAAATGCCTTCCCTCCTATCCCTTTATTCCCGTCGGACCAAGAGGAAGGTTAACGTCGATTCCAAAAAAGCCCACCCCCACAACCATGAATATGCAGTGACAAATTAACTACCCAGCACGCTTAGCACGACCACAATAGAAACGTATTTTGTCGACGAAGAATAGACAAAATAACAGATAAACAATCACAATCTGTCAATAAATTTTGTCTATTTTGCCGTCAACAAAACCCGTAAAAAACTCGCTTCTATGGTTGTCATGCTACGCGTGCAGGTGGGTCCTGGCCAAGCCGCAATCACACACCGCTCCGGCGGTGACCAGCCGTAATCGTATTATGGGGGGGGGGGGGTGGAACCCACTACACGGAGTATGCCTCCCACGAGCCTCTGGCAACAGAGCATTGTGCATTGTCCACTTGCCCTATTGACTTATAAAACACAGTCAATGACTTGCCCAAACAGTGACTGTGCGTTTGCACTGCACTGGCGAAACATTCACAACAAAACATGCTGAAATCTTTATTTCTGTCAAAATATTTGACAGGAACTAGAGATTTCAACATGTTTTGTCGTGATGTTTTGCCAGTGCAAACGCACAGTTACAGATCGAACGCAAACGTGACTGTGCATTTGCACTGGTGAAACATTCCGAACAAAACATGATGTAGAAATCTCTAGTTCCTGTCACACATTGTATGATTTGTATGGAACATTGACTGAAAATAACTTACTCATGTTGCGTGCAGTGCGAACTCAAATTCAACAAGTTATGAGATTTGTTTCATGCAGCCCCGAATTTATAATTTTTAACGGTGATTTTTGTGGCGGTAACTTCAAAGGAATCGAACCATTAGATCGAACTCGTTGTGGACGGTCGCCGAAGGCCAACGAACGAACGCTCAGTTGAAGCTCAATTTTACTTCCATTATACACATTTCTATTCTTAAAATATATGGTTATCCACCATCTCCGCTTTCGTTGAATTTTTCTTGCCCATGCTAACTCGTTACGGTGTGTTTAACTAGCAATTAAAATTATTTCGTCGTCATCCATTATCAAATTGCGAATACGAGTCGGAATCAGGTGCCAACGATCGTTTGCTCGACCACTAAATGTATTTGGACATACCTCCGAACGCCAACGAGCATGTGGTAGCACACGCTGAATATCCTTCGTTGGCGTTCGTTCGTCGTTGGACCCGTGTGTGCGTAGCATGAGGCGTCTGCGCGTAACAAATTCATTTGTCAGCGGGGATGACGGGTGGGGTACTGCGCAGCGAGTAGCGCACTTCAATATTTCAGAGCCGCAATAAAGTTTGACGCCTTAGGCCTGATTTCAACAAAGAAACTGAACGTGATCAGCATTTCTAAAACGCGTTCAAGAGCTGTCAGTGTCAAAATTGGTATGGATTATTGTAATATTGTACCATTGACATATAAGTCAATGTATTGTACAGACGCCAGCAGGTCAACCTACCCGAAACTGTCAAATTTTCCCAATCAACTTAAACATAAGGTATAAAGTTGATTGGGAAAATTTAAAGTTTGCGGGATAACAGAATGTAAGAGCGAGCGACGCGAGCTCGGCAATGTAAGCACCCAGCGTTTATATTTTGCATATTATCTAAGAGACCTCCAGCTGCTTTGGCCCTTTTTGGGATTTGATTAAAAAGTACTTCTCAAAATTTGGGGGACCCACAGGGCCAGGGGCTATACCGCTATAAAGCCATGTCACAAAACTAAACTATCAGCGAAACTAGCGAAAAAAAAAACAATAATAAACGAACCAATGTAATCATCCTAATAATGTCATCATCATGTCATGTCTTTGAAATAAACCATTGAAATAAATACGAAATAAACCGACGAGTGAGGGAAACTGACCAGTGATACGCGGACTCATTTGTATGAACCACAGACTATGGTATGAACTAATATTCAATCTCAAGTATAATACATACAGAAGGACTAAAATCATTGATATACTAAATATATCAATGACTAAATATTACTTTTCTAAACAATAACAATCGATTAAAAATCAGTTTTCTTTTTTTGTCAGGTTTACTGGCTCGTCGTACCCCCGTACCGAACACAGCCTGTACCGAAGTGACATTCGTATCGCAAAAAAAAAATTACAAATGGCTTCCGTTTTTAACTTACGCCTATCGTAATCCTCTGTTGGTATGGTTTTGTAATAAGGTTGGAAAGGTTTTTCTTATTCCCATTGTTTATCTAGTTTCCATTAGTGTAAAATCTTTTCCATGTAGAATTAGAATTACACTTGATCTTAACGAATTTGCCCTTCGCCAACTACGTGCCGGTAACTTTCGTATCTCAATAATAGTCTTCATTTTAGACCTAAATTTAAGTACATTTTATCGGATTGTGCTTTAATAATGAAGTAGAATTCATATTGTATCTTTATTATATAGAATAATATGTGATGTGTTTGTGTTACCTGATTTGGAAAAACTATCGACCTACTGCTTACCGTCATAAATATTTTTTTCTTTTCCAGGCTACTAATTCATCCTGACGAACGTGTTCGATCGAATAATTACATCGTTTATTTCAAGCAATGGGTATACAAGATCTTCAAACGTTTTTAGAAAACGAGGGTGTGGGAGTTGATTTATTTCGAATAGCTAGAAACCATGCCGGCGGGTTCCGATTGGTTCTCGACGCTGAAGGATGTTTAGACCGTTTATACGGAGGATACTTCTCAGGTAAATGAGTACAATTTATATACTTACGCTAAAAATATATTGTCTCGCTATTGTCATACATATACCTAGGTAACGAAAAACTAGCATAAATATTTTTGTTAAAGATAAGTACACCTACTGAAAAGTTTTCCTAAAATCTTCTACGAAAATAAATATTTACTAGCCTTCTCAGTTGATTCTAAATTGGTTAACACAATACTTATGTTTCAAAGCAAAAAAGAGATGTTAACATTGAACTGATTTTACAGATTGGGCATGTGGAGGCCAGTGGGCGCGCTGTGTCCAATTTTTGACCACACTTGCACAGGCTCTTGCTGAACATCAAGTCGCGTTATGTGTGTGTTTTAATGGTGCACATCCTACTCCACCTGCATTGCCACAACATTGGATACAAACTCAAGCTACATATCGCCAGAGGGTCAATTCTGTAAGTGTTCAATCTGGTCAATTGTATTCTACTTTATTATTTAAGATTTCCTGCCTGACAAAGCCAATTGGCTTTGTTGGTGCAGAGGTGCTATCCAACTTCAGATGCACACCAAAGTAAGAAATATATTTTTAGACGGCATGGTTGGCGCAGTGGTTAAGCGATTGACTGCTGCGCTGTGTGTCGCAGGTTCGATTCCCGCACGGAACAAATATTTGTATGACCTAAAAGTAATTGTTCTGGGTCAGGCTGTTTGTGTATGTGAGTTTAAATGTTTGTAAACGCACCTACGATACAGGAGAAATAAAAAAGGCAATGTTAAAAAAAAAAAAAATTGAAGATATAGCTTCCACTGATGTAGTGGACTAAAAGTGCTATATTAAAACAATCTTGAAAAAATAAAATTAAATTGATTAGCACCAACTCTCAGTGAACCCTACAAAAACTGAACTGATTCTCTTCACAAAAAAGAGAAAACTGATGACACTGCAATTACCACGATTCTTTGGAACAACCCTAAACCTCAACTGAAACCAAATACCTGGGCATCTATTTGGACAAAAAACTGAACTGGGCAAAACACACAACTACATATTATGTCATTACAAAAGCCAGCATATCCCTGTGGCAGTGCAATCGATTGCCTGGCAGGTATTGGGGGACTCCGATAGATTGAAGACCAACTCCGGTACCGGAGTCAGACCTCAACATTAATGTATCCAGACTGCCGGGAATGTTCAACACCGTCTATCAGGCAGAGTGTGTGGGCATCATACAAGCGGTCCACACCCTAGAAACCAGGAGGGTTATGGACACCTACATATCGTGACCCTCCCCGCTAACTGTCATATCTAGCAATTGATATTTTTCCAGGGCAACAGTTTTTCAGTTAGCGCTACAATCATGTTACTGTCGTTGAGTTAGCTGTGCCGTTATGAATGAATTAATAACTTTTTATTTTTTGCCCTAAGTTCATAAAACTTTTTTTCGACAAGTTATGGACACGTAGGTAATGTCTGAGTAGATACATCAGTTTATGAGATACAACAAGTAGCGGGGAGGGTGACAATATGTATACTCTGATAGTGCCTCAGTTTTCCAATCCATAAGGAAAAAATATTTTACCTCAAACTTGCTAGACAAGGATCCAGCACTGCAGTCTTTGGACCTGAGCCTATCGTACCTGAATCAGTAAACTAGACAGAGCTTGATTAATATGATATGACATATCATATCTAGACCGTGTTCAAGAGTTGTTAGACTTGAACGCGGTCTATATATGGTGACACCGCGAGAACGACCTAGATATGCTGATCGCGTATAGTTTCATGGATGAATTCAGCCTATAACCATTAAATTGGAACTACTCCCTACTCTGGCTTATATATGAAACTTAAGGAATATATTTACGGTGTTCACATTATGCGGCACCTACTCAGCTTTCAGCCTTTAGCTGTCTAGATAGATATTTTGTCATGAATGTTGGAAAAAAAAAACACTGCCCACTCTTGAACGCAGTTTAGATGTGCTGATCACGTTCAACTTCCCAAGGCGAAGATTGCCCTAAGAGAATAAAAGCTATCATTCTCATATTACGTAAACTATGCTACTTATTCTTAGTTTTTCTTGTTTATAACAATTCTAAGCAGTGTCCTTAAAATTTTATACAGGTACTGCGCCACATTGTAACAAAAGGCACTCCTCCTCCTAAAGTATGGTGGGTACCACCAATGGGACTACATTCTTGCCTCAGAACAGCACTAAGATATCTAAACATCCCTATAGTAAGTAGAAAACTTTGGAATTTGATATAATACCACTGTATACAGATTAGAATGGGACATCCCGCAAAATAATTTAAATAAAAAGCGACTTGCTACTACACAATATAGTGCTATTCAGGTCCAGCAGCGCTAATTATCTAGTTATGTTTACCTAGAAGTTGCCTCTCTTTCTATCGCGTTATCTTCTGACTACTTACGCCCACTGAACTCGATTCTGAATTCATACTTAAAATGCGGAGTGTCCCATCTGTATTCATCTGTGATAAGTATGTACATTAAACTTGCTATTTAACTGTAATGTTATACTAAAATGTTCAATTCATACAAATGATTTTATAATTGCTTTCCAATAGATGGTATCTTCTGATGATCATTGTCAAGAAGTAGTTGGGCTTTGCCGGGAGAAAACATATGCTGGACTTGTTGGCTGCTCAGGAGAATACTTAGTATTTCAACCACCAAGATACTTTAGCTCTTCACAACTGAAACTTACATACAGGGTAAGATTGAGAAGTTTATTTAAGTTTGGTGCCAAAACAAATTACTACAACAGTTGACTGGGAATTTTATTGTAGTCTTTTGGTCTTTATTAAACTGAATTGTTTGCAACAGTAGTGTTATGTAAAGCCAACAATTTATAACAACTAGGCATTCACGAAATTTTGTGTGACTGACACTGGCATGGCCACAATCAGGGATTTTAATTTAATTAAGGGGGTATGCCAAGCCAAATAAATAATTAAAGTGCTATTATTGCAAAAATGAAACAGAATCATGAATGAAATACACCGTGCGCGTGGTTTAACCAGACTCGATAAATATAATGAACTCCAAGATTTGCACTAGCTCCTGGAGCCCCATGCTGCCTGGAGTGTAGACGGGAGGGCGCGGTAATACCTATTTAGGGCACGGTAATACCTATTTGGCGGTAATTGTTACAGAAAAGTTTTTACTTATTTAATCCTTAGAATTACATGAGAAATAGTTATCTAATGTTTTTCAGTAGCGTTTTGCGTTCTTGCAAGCCTTTCGTAGCAAACAACACTGTTAACTATTGCTTGCCGAACATTAATAATGCGATTTATATCACTGTCTGATAATGGACCAATCAATGCATCCGCATAGCATTGCATCCGAGGCATTTTTAGCGCGAAATATGAAATTCGCGTAAAACCGAAACCGCGCCTAACGGGGTCACGTAAAGCGAAATGTTACTGTACATTTCATGATAAGTTTCACCAATCTGTACCGGGAATTATGATCAATCATAAAAACAGTCCGAGCTGAGTTATATCAGTTTGCACAGTGATTTTAGCGTTGGCACATCAGGGTTAAATCCGAAACTATGGGTAGTAGAGCAGTGGTCAAAGCTTTTTCGTTCAAAATACAAGTCATGGACATGACTTGGATTTTGAACGAATAAGCTTCTGCCTGAGCCAGGAATCAAGCCTGATTATTTTTATAAATACATCATTCTGCACTAACCTACACTGTAGCTGGTAAGGGTCAAATTCGGTTTTCGCCCTAAAGTCCCATTTCAAAAATCACACTATCTGTATACAGGGTGGATTTTTTAGATGAGGCAGCAATGACAACTACCTTAACCGTTTGTAGGTACAAGAAAACAGTCTTAGGACACTCTTTAACTTTTTGAGAAAATTTTGATCTACATTAATAGATTTTGGGGAAAATGTACAGTCACCAAGAAAACAGACAGTTTTCACGATTTTTTTTTTATTCCAGTCGATCCTATTTTGTATAATGATTTAAAAAAAAAAAAAAACTACTTGTTACTAATGACTTTAACAGAGTTTCTTTTACTATTTCATAGAGAGCATGTACTCTGCTTCAGTGGATGAAGTTGCCACTATTTGCTGCCTCTGTGTTTGCCAGCGTAATGTGCATTGAACAAATAATTTAAACAAATAACCCATAGTACTTTTTTAATCTATTTCGTTACTTCCCCAGTCAGAATTAACAAAGCCACTTAGATTTTTTTTGTAATCATTTCGTGTAAAAGTTAATTTGAGATTTATGGTTAAAAAGGGTCTTGCATTATTTAAAGGGTTAAATAATACAAGACCCTTTTTAAGTGTGACCATAATTAATGGTTGTTTTTACTTGCATATCAACTTATGATGTTATTAGAAAAACTTAGGTCAGGTAGAGTGACCCAATAAGATTACGAGGGACACTTGTTATTTCACACGAATTTAATGTTTCGTAATCTAGTTTACTTTCAAGTGCAGTGACAGAATTACAGTCACTCATGTTTAACTTCAAGAATTGTTTTTTATGTACATTTCCTGATCCAAAGTTTGTTTCCCGACTTGGTTATTTTGATTCCCAGAAAACATTTGATCTCCACATAAAGTAAAACATAAATATTCTTTAAAATATGACCTGCATTAAAAATGTAAATGCACCGGTCCGCCGATAAGTATTGAAAAACCCTCTTTTTATAAAAGCTTGCTCAAACATTTGGAAACAACAGCGTGTAGACTGTTTTAATCCATATAATGACTTATTTATTTAATTTGCAAACCATATTACTTGCGGCCGGGATGCCCTCGGGAATAGTTATAAAGATTTCCTCGTTCAATTTCCCATTCAAAAATGCAATTTTTCCATATGGTGAACAAACAAATTAAACAGATTCGCTAAAGCTAATATAGTCTAAAACTTGCAATCCTTGCGACAGATGCAAATGTTTCATTATAATCAATCAGATTTATCAGACTAAACTCACGAACCACTAATCTCGCTTTATACTTCAAAATTTTCCAAACTCATAATTTTAACTACACTGGACAGCAAATAAACCGATCCACCCGCTACCTAGGCACTCTAATTCGATTTTCTCAAAAACTAAAAAACCTACAATTATCAAAGTTGTACCTACAGAAAGTGCGTTTCATGGTGATTAAAATGAAAGGAAACTCAATTGGGTTTAATCAATATTTCTGTGTTTATTAAGGATTTTACAAAGAAGACTCGTTTTCCAGTCGTGACAATCGTTAGTAATGATAAAGTGAAAAAAAAATTAAAGCCAAAAACAAAGATAAAATCAAATTTGATTTTGATCAATATTCCGTATTCCCTCCCCTTGCTCGGATAACTGCCAGCATCCTTGTATTCATCGACCTTACGAGCCTGACGATAAAATCTTGAGGAATTGTATTCCATTCCTCTTCAATTGCGATTCGCAGCTCTGAAAGCCTTGTTGGAGCAGGTACCCGGGCTCGAACCCGACGTATCAGCTCATCCCATAAGTGTTCTATCGGATTCAAGTCCGGGCTTCAAGCTGGCCAGTCCATCGTACGAATGCTGACGTCGCGTAGATCGTATGCGTAGGTCACCACATGAGCAACATGAGGCCGTGCATTATCGTGCATCAATTGCATATCCTGTCCGATATATCCTGCGTAAGGTACATGGTCTGCGAGGATTTTAGTAATGTAGCGATGAGAAGTCAGTCCACGTGTACGGCCCGTCGGTTCGATGACAACTAACGCTGTATGTGCTGTTAACGAGATGCCGCCCCAGACCATTACAGATCCTCCTCCATAAGCAACAGTTTCCTCGATGTTGCATCGAGGAATTTAGTAATGTAGCGATGAGAAGTCAGTCCACGTGTACGGCCCGTCGGTTCGATGAAAACTAACGCTGTATGTGCTGTTAACGAGATGCCGCCCCAGACCATTACAGATCCTCCTCCATAAGCAACAGTTTCCTCGATGCAACACTGAGAGTAACGTTCTCCAGGGCGACGATATACTCTCTGACGTCGATCACTTCCATGTAGACTCACCCTGGTCTCATCAGTGAAGAGTACATTACTCCACTGCTCTAATGTCCAATCCCTATGCTCTCGAGCAAATTCAAGTCGTGCTCGACGGTGTGCTACCGTTAAGGCGACGTTTTCCGGGCCTGTAGGCCTTTGAAACGCTACCTCCGCCTCCCCTAACTGCAGAGTGACGTATTTATTTACGATTCGCCGCCGATCATTTCGCGGAAAATCCATGCCACAGCATAAAATATTTGCAGTTGACCAACTGAACTAGTTTTTCTTAGATTCGATTTTTTTCAATAAGTTTACATTTTATGGGACTTACGGTGTAGTGAACTAAAATGATAACTTAAAATGTCCTGTGTACCTATTGAGCGTTTTCACATTAACAGATAACGACATAAGCCCGATACCGATATGTCGGCAGCTATTATACCGACATCGATTCGATACCGATATAATAATTATTATCGGCCCGATGATATTGGTGACCATCGCAACGCACCAAACAACCACAGTACCTACTAAGTATCGACGTCTTGAAGTTGGGCAGTGCGAAAAAGTGTGTTCAAGTGAAAAAATGCCGATACTCTAACCGCACTGTGTCTTCGCCGGTAGATGTCGTGCCTATATCGGTGTCGGTCGCTGTCTGCGACGATATAGGTGACAATCGCAAGACAATGTAAAAGCGTTTGGTAGGCACTAAACGTATCCGATCATCTGACCGCCGATGTCGGGTCGGTGTCGTTATCGGCTAATGTGCTGTGTTGTGTAGAAATCCCGTGTACAAACTGCGCACGGGTTTTTTTTTTAGTGATAGCCGAGGTGTCATGAATAATCTGTAAGAATCAGTTAGTGTATCAGTGTTGTGCCATTAGGTTTTTTACGAAAGAACGCAGGCGTTTAATAATTCACTTAAAATGAAAAACTTCGCAAGCAATGGGAAATTGCTACTGAAGGCTGCGCGTTTAGACCTCAGAAGGAGCTGCTTCTCACACGGATAACTACAGAGTTATCCGTGTGAGAAGTGACAGCGCTTTCTCGTCAGTCCAACCAGCCAGCTAGTCGCGTCACCAGTCCTAAATCTCTATATATTTTGGTCGCCGAGACCAAAATTACAAACAGTGTACAATGAAGATTTATAAATTAAGGATGTTATTTTAATATATTGTGGTATCTAACGACTTCCACGTGAATGAAGTCGCGGACAGAAATTAGTTTCAGATAAACATGGATTTGCGGTAGTAAGGTGAAAGTTTTAAATTGCAATAGTTCTACTGGGTATCTCAACGGTCCCGCAAAATGTAATTTTGATAGAAAATATCAAAGTCATAATTTCGTTCGTTATAAAAGGAAATCTTGTGCAAAATTGCATGCTTCTAGACCCAGCGTGGTTTAGGTTGTGCATTGTATGTCAGTGAATTTAAGAATTTTATCAAGTGAATTTAAGAAAAAAAATGGCGAATTTCCATACAAAGTGTTATCTTTATTTCTTCAGGATTTTTATTAAGTTGAATGGGCTATAAATGGTCTTACTGTTTTGCTTATACTGTGACCATATTGTTTTGTTTTGGATGTTTCCCACCGCTCATGAAGATTCGTAAATATTGACAGCTATAATATGAAGTAACAATTGCCGTACTTTATTGCCAAGTGACGTACCTACTGCTACAGCTATAATTTAGCGAATCTATTATCTTAGGATATCGACATTTTAGAACGACATTGAATCGTATACGGTAGTGTCGTATACGATATCATAACCAGTGACTTTTTGTATTCAAAACTGAAAATGGTTCATACTGAGCCAACACGATACAATAACGCATTCAAGAAAAAAAAAATTGTGGCTGGCTCAGCTATTCGAAAAAAATATATCATTACGATTTTTATCGTCTTCTATACATTTGGTCATGTTAGTATAGCACTTTTGTTCGAAACGGTTTCTTTTTCTAATTTTCGTTGTTCTTGCTAGAGTGAAAGTTGTTTTAAATATTTTTTATACAACCGACAACCAGACCAATTGTATATTATATGTTTATTAATATAGGATATGATATTAGCAAAGACAGTTCGGTGGAGAGTAAATATAGTAACATGGATGAATCTGACTAAAAAAACTTCTTCATAATCGACGATAAAAAAATATTTAAGACTCGCACTTGACTATAATTTTATCGATAATAATTTGTTATGTGTCTAACACTATTGTAAGATGACAATTAAACGTCATCATATCGCATAGAAATAATCACACTTTCGAAAACAATATTATGAATTAAAACTATATTAAAATTACAAAATATTTTTTCTGAGCTGTCGAAATTTTATATCAAATGTGTCCTTCTTTCATTTGTTTTTTTTTTTAACAACTGCAGAGAGAGCTTATTTTCAAAAATTTTGACACAGGTCCACCCTCGATGACGTCCCCCGCAGGACTCTGAGAGCGAGCCGATTTAGCCCGATTTACTATATTTGGGTTTATTTTAAAATTATATTTGCTGTTACATTAAAATTATATTTGCTGTTACATTAAAATAAGTCCATAATCCCCTAAAGTCTTTAATGGTGAACGTATAGACGAAATTTTATTGAAATCGCTTTAATTACAATCGAATAAAACCGTTTTTTCTCATAAAAAACGCTACTTTTTGAGGAAACTGCGATTTTTTTGTATCGAGCGAAATTATTTCAATCGTGTTTTGGCCCTCATAATTCACTAAAAAATATCTTCAATTTTAATAACCATGAAAAAAAATAAGGCAAAATTGTAGTTTTTGAGGAGAAATATTGATTTTGCGTGCAGCCGAAATGCGTCAAAACCTCTTCTTTGGGACCCATTTCGCCTTAATGCTGGGCCTGTTGCAGCTCTTTTTGGGGTCAGGTTCCGTTCAGCAAGTCTCCTTCTGACGGTATCTGAACTTATGACCACTTGGCGTTCGTCACGCATTCTTTGTTGGACTTGAACTTGAGGTGGCGATTTCGCAGAACAGTAAGGTGGATATAACGATCATCTGCTGCTGATGTAGCCCTAGGTCTGCCCGTACCTGGACAACGATCGAATGCTCCAGTCTCTAGGTATCGTCTGTAAACTCGTTGCACCGAAGATCTGCTGATTCGAAGCCTTCGAGCGACTTCACGTTGCGCAATGCCTGCTTGAAGTAATGCTACAGCTTGAGCTGCTTCCTGAGGTGTTGTATCCATTATTAATCGAAAAAAGCAGCAAAAACACACGCGTCTGAGCAAACGATAGACAAAAACTAAAGAAATGATAAGAAATATCTGACTACCCTCATTGTAGAGAAAAAGAACGCTAATTTCAAACTCTGGTGAAAACAGAGCAAATCGTTAGCATTGTGTTTGTTGCTTGATTACAATGTGAGTTGACGGTACTTTCGAATTAATTTGTAGTCATTTTAATCACCATGAAATGCACTTTTTGTAGGTATAACTTTGATAGTTGTAAGTTTTATACTTTTTGAGAAAATCGAATCAAGTTCTTAGATAGCGGGTGGCTCGGTTTATTTGCTGACCAGTGTATAAATAACGTTTCATTATAATCAATCAGATATTTCTGATTAAATCTCGCTTTATTTTTCAATGGTTTTCCAAACCATAACTGTAAACACCTACTTAATAATCGATCATATTTCTATTCTCTGGTTTTGGTACAAGACACCAGGTATCATTTTCAATTAGGGAATTAATTTCCCCTTTATAGCATTTTCCCGTAGATGGCTGTAATTTTTTTTATCATACCTGGATTTTATTTCTATACGAATGAATGAGGAATTCGAAATTTGAAAGATTCACCACACAACATAAAGTTATTAGTTTTCATAAATACTCTCCTCATCACTCTCATTATAAGAAACTGTAAGCATGTTTTGGATCCTACTACTTCATCTCAAAGCTACAAGAGTTACAGCTGGAAGCTCTCCGTCACCCACCTTTCTCATCGGACCTTGCCCCAACAGATTTCTACTTTTTTCAAAATTTAGTCAATTTTATAAGTGGGAAAAAATTCAACACCCGAGAAGCAGTACAAAACGCTTTCGCTGACTTCATCGCCTCGCGTCCGGCAGACTTCTACAGTAAAGGGATAAACAAACTGCCATCAAAATGGCAAAATTGTGTAGATAATTTGGGCCAGTACTTTGATTAGCCGAAAAAAAAAAAAAAAAACAAAATATTTATATTTTTAAATCATACTAATCTCCAATTTCATAGGTAAAGACCTAATATGTCTGTGAGTTTATTTATTCCACCATAACTTTTAAATGCCTGAACAGATTTGGATTTATAGGGTATCGTTAGAATCCTTACATCATCCCGAGTGACACTTGCTATATTTTTTTAAAAGTAATCAGGCTTGATTCCTGACTCAGGCAGAAGCTTTCACGAAAAAGCCTTGAGCACTGCTCTACTACCCATAGTTTCGGATTTAACCGTGGTGGCCAACGTTAAAATCATTGTATAGACCGATATAACTCAGCTCGGACTGTTTTTTTATGATTGGTCGTAATTCCCGGTACAGATTGGTGAAACTTATCATGAAATGTACAGTAACATTCCGCTTTACGTGACCCCGATAGGCGCGGTTGCGGTTTTACACGAATTTCATATTTCGCGCTAAAATGCCTCTTTACGCGGATGCATTGATTGGTCCATTATCAGACAGTGATATTAATCGCATTATTAATGTTCGGAAAGCAATAGAAAACAGTGTTGTTTGCTACGAAAGGCTTGCAAGAACGCAAACAAAACGCTACTGAAAAACATTAGATAACTATTTCTCATGTAATTCTAAGGATTAAATAAGTAAAAACTTTTCTGTAACAATTACCGCCAAATAGGTATTACCGTGCCCTAAATAGGTATTACCGCGCCCTCCCGACTACACTCCAGGCAGCATGGGGCTCCAGGAGCTAGTGCAAATCTTGGAGTTCATTCAATTTATCGAGTCTGGTTAAACCACGCTGGGGTCGGTGTATTTCATTCATGATTCTGTTTCATTTTTGCAATAAAAGCTCTTTAATTATTTATTTGGCTTGGCATACCCCGTTACACGCGAATTTCGCTTAACGCGATTTTGTCCGAAACGCATCCCCCGCGTTAAGGCGGGGTATTACTGTAACAAATGAGACGTCCAAAGTTATGAAATGTCACATGAAATATTACACAATAACTGCGTTTATTTGTTTCAATGTGTTACATTTCATGTTATGTTTGTATCTGGCATAATACAATATTTTGTTTGTAAAATTATATTGTACCTATATTTTAAAGATTTATTTATAGCCGCCAAGAAAAAAAGCCAACATTGCTCCCATACATTTTGATCGTTAGCTTTTTTCAATGTCGAAACTTTTTTTATTTTTATTAATTAAGTATAAATGTATTCATTGCAGTCATCATTGGAAACAAAAGAGTACATGGTGCATGAGCTACCACAAGTATTAGAAGTGCCGCAGGACCGGCTTTGTCTTATGGCAGCACTACTTGGTGGGACCATTCTCTCAGAGCTAAGCCTAGTTGATTTCTATAAACGTTTGGGAATCACACAAAAAAAGGTGCGTGATCGTTGTAACCATACTACATTATACGTTTTATTTTATTTTATTGATAGTAGAACCAGCTGTTATTGTAATTTTGTATATATGGAAAGTTTAAAATTTCTGTAAATTTTTGTATTTTAAGTTTTAACCAACTACTTTATACAACTTAAGTTTTTGAGAAATGGTATGGGTCAAAAGTGACCTTGATGGAGTTAGCTGTAAAGCTATGTATTTTGCAATACAAGCAATGTATTTTGTTTAGAAATAAATGACTTATGACTTCATTTAGAAGGAAAGAAATAAAATTTTAGATTTTTCGTAAAAACGCCTGGTTTAAGGGAACAAAGTGTAAATTATTAAGCCAACCAGTAGGCTAAAACGACGCCATGCACGATTCCTTGGAACAGAATTCCCTAGCTTTTGCTGCAAGATTTGTTCCTATTGACTCTGAATCATGTAAACCATAGAATAGGTGAAGCTTAGCATAATCTGCTATCTAATTACGCAACAAATACTACAGATTTGTTTCATTTTGACAGTTCAACGACATTCATTGCGTTATTTGCGTTGCTGAGCAGTTTTTTTTGTTCGAACTTATGAAACAATGGATTAGCAATTGGTTTCAAAACGTTTCAAATTCCGATTGATCGTGTATTACTTAATCTGGATTTGGTCGCGACTCACCCTAAAAGCAATAACATTGAACTTGCCTGGGAATTGAACGAGATAACTGTGCATGCCACTGATTAAATGCGCACTAAATAGGATACACGTATTATCACACCCACTTTTACATCCTGTGCGTGTTTCTAAACTTTTAAATATTATATTTAACAATAAAAGCGAAAACTGGGATGGATTTTGAATTTTTACAAATGTCAAACGACCGACATCCTTTTTTTACTCGTCTAAATTTACCTTGTCATTGAAATGCCAGTGATTGACATAATAAATATCGACTACGAGGAGTATTTTTTACTCTATTTGATTAAAAAAAAACAATTTAATGTATTTCTACCTATTATACTGACAACAATCGTGTTTTTCGCCTAGGATTTTCAAGATGCTGTTGGAGCTAGTCCGCGGTTAAAAGATGCGGTCTTTGTCCTTATTAAATAATGTCGTAGGTGTTTATATAATTGTAGATTGTATTTATATCTTGTTACTTTTCACCGTTAACATAGGAACATATTTCAATGGAATTGCTTTTGATTTGATAGTTTCTCAATATACAAAAAATACTGATGAAACACTACAAAAATCGTAATATCGATAGCACCAAAACTTAAAGATCACTAAACTATAGACAATTTTCAGCGGCCATTGTTGTTTACATCTTTTGCATATTTTGAAACTTCGGACCATAATTAGGGTACTAGATTACGCAATATTTTATTTTTAGGTAGTTATTACTATTATCGGAAATTAAGTGTATGACGAGTTTAAATTATTTTCAGCAGCAGGTTCCTCCAGAAGCTTTAGTAAAAGCCATTTGTCAGTATGTCCGAGAATTGCCTTCATCTGATGTAGATGCTGCATGCATTGATGTATTTGGTGACCTTAATGATCTCCGAGCTGCCAAACTGAAACAAGCTGTACAATATTATTTGAATGGTACAAAAGATGGATTTTTGAAGTACAGAACTGCATCTGGTAAGACAATTTTCCTAAGAATATTAATTTTATGGTGCATTTTCTTAAACTAAACTAAATTTAAAAGCACTCAATAAAACTGCTTCTTTTAATTTCAGGTCGTCGTCCAAAGAATAACAAAAAAAATCAAAAAGCTGATATTAGCCCACAGGCAACTTCAGACTTAGATACGTCTAAACTGGCTGCTGAATCGTCTGAGCATGAGGTTTATATTTTATTCTAACAAGTATAACATTGCTATAGTCATCCACGCCTTTTACATCGTCACCAATACATTGGCATCCATTGGCAAATCGACAGATATTTTTGCATGATCACTAGTTCTAAATTTAAATAACTATTGTCTAAGTGCAAGTGACCTATTTTTTTAATCATTTTGTTTTATTCTCCTACACCTTTTTTGTATTTTATTACATCCCCTTTGTTATTTACACTAAGCACTTTAGATAGTTAGAAAAACTGCAAACTCAATAAATTGCAGCAAAAAGGCTTGGACGACTACAAATTGGCAACAGCAAATGCATCAATTAACGCCGACTTTAGCATGGAAGAAAGGCCCCCTGAGATACAGCAAGGACTTGCGGCGGTGTCGCTGGACTCTGGCGACGCGGGCGCAGCCAAGCAGCAAACTGTCAATCTGGCTGATAAAAACGAAAAAGCACAAACTGCTCCTAAAGAGGTCTGAAATATGTTTATGTGTGTTCTTGACGAACTCTTTTAGGTTTGATAAATGAAATACAACTAATGTGGTTCGTTCATAAGTTAATCTTTCATTAGTGTCTCGTGAGTCACTTTATCATGTGACTCATTTGATTTTCTAAGTTTCCCTAAGCTTATCTAGTGCACATTTGAAAACAGCAATAACAATCTTGGATATGGACCTTTCGTTCCTCAAAGATGATTTTAGTGTGTGCATGGATCGATCCATACATAAGGTGGATGCTGCTCGTCACTTATTTACTTCGGCCAATTCGACCAAACTTATAACCTAGTTTATATTTTATCTTACTAATCATTTTTAAAGTCTGATAGCTTTTAAGTGAAAAAAAAAAAAACTCAAAAATTATTCACAGAATAATAGGTATACTACATATAAAAGTTCGCCCTTAATTGAATAAAATAACTCATGGCACATAAATATTTGTTGTATGTTTATAGGGGCGCCCGAATTTGAAGCAGGTGCCAAACGAAGACAATTGCCCTCCGGCCCCAGCGGAAGTGTTGCGCACGTGTGCCGAGCGCCACGCGCGCGGCCTCATGCACCCCGCCACGCTGTCGATCTTGTCGCACCGCCAAGTTACTCTGCCTGTACTCATGGAGGATGACAATCACCGTGAAATACCTTCTATACATCATTTCTTTAGACCTGTCAGACAAAATGTATATGCAATTTTGTATAACATGCATCATCACCGCTTTATGGCACAAAAAGCCAAAGGTACTGATTTTAACAATATATATAATGAATAATTTTGTTAAAACATTGATGGTTGACGGTACTTGTGTTTTGTTTTAGAGGACGGCTCAACAAGTTCTGTAAACATCGATCGCCCTTGTACTGTTCAAATATCAGAATGGATATATTCCCGCGTGAACCCTGGGAAAACTCCTGAAACTGTGCCGGGAATCGTTCTAGATTGGCCTGTACCGACAGTGCAAAGGCTTTGGTTCGGGTGAGGTTATATCTTTAGGTATTTTGCTCATCATTAGTCTACCTTCGTTATGGACGTACCTGCAGTGATAATGTAATAAATTTCATGTCATTTAGATAAAAAGTATTGTTAAAATATTATTTTTTTCTGGATTATAACAACTCATTACTATTGAATGGGAATAAACGTTGTTTTTATTTGACTTGTTACAGAACTGCCCAAGATGATAAATGTCGCCGTATGAGAGCATTCCTCTCTTGCATGCGCTCCGATACTCCATTGATGTTAAATACGTCTTACGTACCGCAACATTTGCTTATTTTAGCCACTGTGTTAAGGTAAGATATTGCACTATTACTATTAATTGAAAAGTAATCGACTTTGATTATACTTCAACGAATGAATGGTACTGTAGGTAGCAGTACTCGCTGTCATACGTAAGATTGACTCAGTGATTTGCATGCAGATGAGCCATACACATTTTGCAAGCAACTTAACGCCGAATTGGTAACTTCGTAATCGTAGGCACCTGCGGTGTTATGACCGCGCTATTTTGATCTTTATGTTATTAGCAATCCAGTGGAAACTTGCTTGTGCAAAAAGCATGTCTGTTTTTCCGTGAAATCGCGCAATGTGGGATACCGGCTTTGCAATACCATTGTCCGTTTACGTGTGCTTCGTTGGGACCCGGCCACAGAAACGATGACCTTTTCGTGAACCATGCGGTTACGGCAGTAGACTGTACGGATTAAGATATCCGTACAGTCTACTGCCGTAACCTTTGGGTACTCGAAAGAAAACAAATAGTACAACATTATTTCACGAGCTTTAGAGCGTTTATAGTGGCCGGGTTAAAACTAAAACGCTTCCGTCCCAGCAGCGGCAGCAGCGTAGCTTGGTGAGTTTCGCCTACTAGGACCTGCACACTAATTGAACTTCTATCGTTTTCTATACAAATAAAACAGTTTTAATTTAATCTACAATTTACAGATTTATTATGACGTCGCAAATACAAATTTTGAGGCGACAGGAGTTGGATGCCTTTTTGGCTACAGCTTTCTCAAATGATCTCATGAATGCACTTCATTTGCAAGAAATGACCGTAAGTGTAAAAAGTGTCAGTAACGTTCTATAATTTTATACCTTTAGGTCCGGCAAACATAAAAGCGTTGCGACGTCGTGTCGCAAATATCGGTGACATCAGGGTCACCCGAAGTGTTACTTGAGAATGCCCGAAGCTTATGCGCTGCGATATCGCACCGCTATTATGTATGCCAGCACTAATTGATCACCGCTGTAATACGAAGCGAATAATGTATTTAATATTTTAGGTGAGCGGCATCAACTCTCGCGGCGTGCAGCTGGGCGCGCTGGCCATGGCGGGCGCGGAGGCGGCGCTGCTGGCCAACGACGCGTGCGGCGCGCCCGTGCCGTGGCTGGTGGCGGCGCCGTGGCTGTACTTCGACGGCAAGCTGCTGCAGCGCAACCTGCACCGCGCCGGCCACTGCAAGCACCTGGCTCAGCTCTGCGACAACCACCTGGATACTGTGGTCAAGGTCAGTCACTGTACATACCGATTAAAATCCTAATATCCCTACTAATATTATAAATTAGAGATGGACTATGTCTACTTTGGCCGACTAGTCGGTGTAGCCGATCATTATTGCTTTCGGTAGAGTTCTGGTGGTTCGAAAACTATTGATATTTGTTTGGCAGTGACGACCGCGCTGCGTTGCGCTTCGCCAGATGAGCGCCGGCCCTATATGACTAAGTAGAGAGGCATAAGGTTGTGCTCAAAACAAAAACGTCAACTACTTTGGAAATGCTACGTAAATACGTTAGTTGTTACGAAAGCTCTGCAAAGGACATTAATCATTTCGTACACAAAAATAATGCTTTTTTCTAATAGGAAATAATGATTGATTGACTTTTTTTTTATATTACAACGAAAGTCTACAATTATTAATCCCCTGGCTGCCTGATATTTGAGTTTGAAAGTACCATAAATCATATTTTTGCCAACAATATTTTGGACATTTGATTAAAGACAAACATTTATTGTCCATTATAGAAATGGACATGAGCGCATTGAGCGTTAGGTGTAATAAGGTATCATACATAGATATCCAGAGATATGCCTTCATTGCGGAATAGTAAGGAATCCTAGTGCCACCGCTTATCTCCCACCAAAATAATTACAACATTAACAAATAGTGTACTTACGACACACACTTAAAATTTGAACTCGCACACTAAGAAGAAAGCAGCTACACTAAATCAATTTCTAATAGCACACATACATAGAATGGGCGGGGCATTCACTTGTAAACACTTGCTATTTGCGAACATTCAATGCACACGCATGCAATTAGGGAGCCGAAAGCGATGGTCGATAATTTTTATCGATATTTGTTTTAGCACATTCTTGTATTATTATAACTTCGTTTAATTTTCTTTATATAATTTATTTTGTTTTTATACAGGGTGTTTGGCGCATGGACCGACACAATTATTTGGGGGATTGGGAGCGTCATTTGGGAGGTTTCACCCAAAGACCCCATGTCCTAAGTGTCACGGTTATTGAGATGTTTTTTTTTGTTTTTTTCACAAAATTACCCGAAATCTCGCCTTTAAATAGTCATTACTTTTTTGTTTATTGTTCTAATTGCACGAAATAACTTTTATTGTATTCTGCAATGTATTCTTATTCTAAATAAATAAAGAACTTTTTTAAATAAAACTATGTTCATAATTTTTGGAAAAAATCTAAAAAAATCATATCTTATTAACCGTGACACTTAGGACATGGGATCTTTGGGTGAAACTTCGCAAATAACCCTCTCAACTCCCCAAAAAATTGTGTCGGTCCATGCGCCAAACACCCTGTATACCTATCCGAAAATATGGGTTATTTTTACTAAAATAAAATGAGTTTTTTTTAAATATTGTATTACTGGGTAAAGGGAACCCTCTGTTAAATATTATGTCATGCACGAGTAACTGTATTGCAATAACAATGTCTTTATTTGCTTCAAACAAAATTAAATTAATTTAATAACAAATTTAACTCTTATACTATACATGTAATACGAGAATATCCATTGAGTTCTGTAAAAAAAGATTCGACTGCAATAATACGCATGTCGATAAAATCAGCCGCACGCAGTCGATTGCACCTCTCTAAATCCAAAACGTTCGTTCCGTTCGGAAAGATTAGGGCTAGTTCGTATCGCTCCGGACGTAAGAGTAAATGTTTTAAAAATTGATTTAAAATATTAAACAGTGACTTAAATGTTTACTTACCGGTGGTAGGACACGCCATTTGTCTTCAGGTTGATGGTACTAGACCTATTTTTACAAATTATTACTGCACAGCTCGGCATTTTGGTTTTTTACGCATCAATAGTATACTGTACGCAATTGCAAAGCGACTGAATGAAGCGTACAGCCGCCAACGCATATCCCTCGATATCCGTAGTATCATAAGTATCAAAAAACCGGCCGTGTGCGTGTCGGACTACGCATACACATTGTAGTTGAAAAACATGTTCTCCCATACGGAATGTATGGGAGAACATGTTTTTCAAACTGCAAAATTAAGTTGGTCGATTATTACTCGTTAACCTGTAAAGCCTACTTAGCTGTGATAGTTTTCTGCTACTACTGCTGTGATTTTTTTCACAAATCCAAGTATAACCAGTTAGCTGCCAGGGGGGGTGGGGTACTATTCCAATAATTTGGCAATTTCAATGTACTAGCAAAAGAAGAGTATGATAGCAATAGGTTGACTGAAAAAAAAGAATTAAATACATTTTATCACTCTTAAGCCTGTATCAAATAAGTGTGAAAAAAAAGATTTTTCGAACTCAAGTAACTTGACGGAGTATGACCCTACAGGTTTTTTCCAATGATTGAAAATGAGAAAAACGTATTCTTTCGGAATATAGCTTTTTTTTGTTTGGCATTTTCACATTTGGCCCAAAAATTTATGGACCCATTTAAAAAAGCAGTCATGATATCCCATTAGTCAATAAACTCTCACCTACAATTTCTCGCCGTTTGCTACTACGATCTTCATGTTGGTCGTTTCAGGTTGATAAGACAACAATTTGTTTGTATCGTGGGTCATATGATTTGAGCACCCACTGTCTAAATACCACTTATCTTTGGTTATCGCCTCCTTTGTTATAAGTGCCACAAGCCCTTGCTTGTTGTTTTGTTTTAGTGTTACTGTACTTTACATGTAACTAATAATTGGTAAAATACAGTATAAATCTTCTTTTTTTCTTCTTTCTTACTCTGTGTTCAACTTACTCTGTCTACTTTCTTGTTGTAACAATATCGTTTTAATTTGCTCTACCGTGATCTCTTGTCCACTATTATCTACAGCCATTATGAGAGGGCTGTACTCGGCGGTCAGTCCACCTAGCAAAATCGATATGATCCAATCATCAGGGATTTGAGCATCAATATCGGACAATTGATTAGTCAGGAATGTAGTTTTGGATAATTATGTAGCTTTCCATAAAATTGAAATTCTCTAACTTACAGTTGAAAAGCTGTCGCTAACGTGTGATGTATACGTCTTCCCCAACCTTATTGTCTTCATTTCATTCTTTCTCTTTGTCTTCATACGCTTTCTGTAAGCTGTTCCAGGCTTCCTTCGCGGTCTTCGCATTGTAGACGTGGGTAAAGCACTCTGGTTCTAACAACAAACATATTGTCGCTTGTGCCTGCCAGTCTACGTCAGCGTTTGCTACATCTAGAAATTACTAGTTTTCATTCTTCAAGTAATTTCGCACAGAACTTCCAGTGTGAGTAGTAGGACGCTCCTTTCAGCTTCTTGATGCCACTAATGCCAACTTCAGCTGACATTATTGAAATTTCGTAAGTTTCACAGGCACATAATTAATATTCAAACCATTCAAATTAATCATTGCACTATCAGAAAAAACCCCAGGCACACTCCTGGGACCATAACCTAATGGAAAATAGGAGGCAATAATGAGCAGTAGCAGTGGTCTGATAAGTACTATATTTCTGTGGCTTCCCTGGTACGGATAGCTGCAGAGAAATGTCACCCCCTAGCAATGTATCAATACATTGCTAGGGGGTGACATTTCTCTGCAGCTGATTGTACCTCATTAACGGTAAATTATGTAAGAGTCTATTATCTGCTCCCAAATTACCATGTTTATAAATATACAGGCTGAATTTTTAGTCACCGTCCAAATGATACACCTATTAATCTTTGGCGAAAATCATTGAATACGTGTTTTTTCTATTGAGTGACAGTAAATGTCACTCAATACAAAAATATTGAGATATCACATCACAAAGTTATTATATACCACGCAGAGTGGATAATTCTTTCGAGAAAATGATTTAATATGAAAATTTTACGTATCGATAAAAAAAAAAAATGGAGTTAGTGAATATTATACCTAATGCCTAGAAAAGAGACGGTGACAAAAAAATCAGCAGCCTGTATATATATTTTTACATTCTTCCTTGACATAATCACGCTATTATTTGACATTATATACCTACAATTTAATTTCAACTCCTTATTAGTGGCTATTGTGGACATGATAATTATTCCGATTTGTTACAGCTGTAATAGCAGTCACGTTTAAAATAAGTTTTTATTTGTATTAATTAATTTATCTTTAAATAGATTCTTTTCTATTTTGTGAATGTGAGAACGCTGTAGGCTTAGTGGACTGTAGATTTGTTAACCATAATTATTTTGTTAAGTACCTGGTACTTGTTGAAAGACCTACACTGTCCTATCATACCTAATAACACTGTTATTTGAAAATATTGTAAAAGCCAATTATTTTTAAAAGAGTAACCGTACTTGCCGGCTCTTCTCCATAGGAAACGACCAATTGGAACCGTGCACCTAGCTTCTGACGTTTCATAAGTGCCCATGTATGTTTATGTGAAATAAATTATTTTGAATATGAATTTCGTGGTCAATATTTTTACACAATTGACAATGTACAAAACAAGCCGAAACTATATTAATTTGAATCTGTGTCAGGTGCAACAGGCCAATGCATACATAAATGCGACCTCTTCCAATAAAAAGATCATCATAAGGCGGGTTTTTTTTGCAAAAAGATAGTTTAAAGCCCAGAAAGTGACATAAGCTCCTTTTCATTTCGGAATCCCTGCAAGGGAACGAACCCGCTGGCGGAAACTAGTAATTTATGCATTTCAGTAATTGAATTCGTCGGTGTGCGTACAGGTGGAGCGTATGCGCAAAGCGATCCTGGAGGGCCTGGAGGTGGAGTTCGCGATGCCGCCGCTGCCGCTGGTGGCGGGCGTGGTGGGCGGCTCGCTGGGCGGCTGGGCGCGCGGGCGCGGCCGCGGCGCGCGCCTGGAGATCGCCGGCGTCGTGGTGGGGCAGTGGGGCGGCGGCAGCTACCCCGCGCGCGCGCCGCGCTACCCGCAGGTGAGGCCGAGTGGCGACCGAGCGGCGCACTGCCCCGCGCGCGCGCCGCACTACCCGCAGGTGAGGCCGAGTGGCGACCGAGCGGCGCACTGCCCCGCGCGCGCGCCGCACTACCCGCAGGTGAGGCCGAGTGGCGACCGAGCGGCGCACTGCCCCGCGCGCGCGCCGCACTACCCGCAGGTGAGGCCGAGTGGCGACCGAGCGGCGCACTGCCCCGCGCGCGCGCCGCACTACCCGCAGGTGAGGCCGAGTGGCGACCGAGCGGCGCACTGCCCCGCGCGCGCGCCGCACTACCCGCAGGTGAGGCCGAGTGGCGACCGAGCGGCGCACTGCCCCGCGCGCGCGCCGCACTACCCGCAGGTGAGGCCGAGTGGCGACCGAGCGGCGCACTGCCCCGCGCGCGCGCCGCACTACCCGCAGGTGAGGCCGAGTGGCGACCGAGCGGCGCACTGCCCCGCGCGCGCGCCGCACTACCCGCAGGTGAGGCCGAGTGGCGACCGAGCGGCGCACTGCCCCGCGCGCGCGCCGCACTACCCGCAGGTGAGGCCGAGTGGCGACCGAGCGGCGCACTGCCCCGCGCGCGCGCCGCACTACCCGCAGGTGAGGCCGAGTGGCGACCGAGCGGCGCACTGCCCCGCGCGCGCGCCGCACTACCCGCAGGTGAGGCCGAGTGGCGACCGAGCGGCGCACTGCCCCGCGCGCGCGCCGCACTACCCGCAGGTGAGGCCGAGTGGCGACCGAGCGGCGCACTGCCCCGCGCGCGCGCCGCACTACCCGCAGGTGAGGCCGAGTGGCGACCGAGCGGCGCACTGCCCCGCGCGCGCGCCGCACTACCCGCAGGTGAGGCCGAGTGGCGACCGAGCGGCGCACTGCCCCGCGCGCGCGCCGCACTACCCGCAGGTGAGGCCGAGTGGCGACCGAGCGGCGCAAAGCCCCGCGCGCGCGCCGCACTACCCGCAGGTGAGGCCGAGTGGCGACCGAGCGGCGCACTGCCCCGCGCGCGCGCCGCACTACCCGCAGGTGAGGCCGAGTGGCGACCGAGCGGCGCACTGCCCCGCGCGCGCGCCGCACTACCCGCAGTTGAGGCCGAGTGGCGACCAAGCGGCGCACTGCCCCGCGCGCGCGCCGCACTACCCGCAGGTGAGGCCGAGTGGCGACCGAGCGGCGCACTGCCCCGCGCGCGCGCCGCACTACCCGCAGGTGAGGCCGAGTGGCGACCGAGCGGCGCACTGCCCCGTGCGCGCGCCGCACTACCCGCAGGTGAGGCCGAGTGGCGACCGAGCGGCGCACTGCCCCGCGCGCGCGCCGCACTACCCGCAGGTGAGGCCGAGTGGCGACCAAGCGGCGCACTGCCCCGCGCGCGCGCCGCACTACCCGCAGGTGAGGCCGAGTGGCGACCGAGCGGCGCACTGCCCCACGCGCGCGCCGCGCTACCCGCAGGTGATACGGAGCGTCGAGCGTATGCGCACAGTTCGCTGTCTACCGTACATTACTCGTTTATTTATTTTTTTACTACTTTGTTGGCATTTTTAATGCCTGGTTCGGACTATGTTAGTAATTCAGTAAAGAAGCGAGTAATTTAGTAACTAAATATGAGTATTTTAGTAAGTGATTTAGTCGAGTCAATCCATTTTGTTCTATTTGTTCAGGCGACTAGCGCCCTCGCCATGCGTCTCTGCTCACTAATCGGTATGATCGGTTAAACAAGTTTAAACCTGTAGAAATTAGTTGAGTTCATTAGTTGCCGCAAAAATGTCGTTTCGCTGGAGCGAACTTTAAAATTTGTTTCTAATTAAGGCGAAATGGGTCCCAAAGAAGAGGTTTTGACGTATTTCGGCTGCACGCAAAATCAATTTTTGTCCTCAAAAACTAAAAATTTGCCTTATTTTTTTTCATGATTATTAAAATTGAAGATAATTTTTTGTGAATTATGAGGGCCAAAACACGATTGACATAATTTGGCTCGATACAAAAAAATCGCAAAGTTTCCTCAAAATGTAGCGTTTTTTTGGGGAAAAATGGTTTTATTTGATTGTAATTAAAGCAATTTCAATAAAATTTCGTCTATACGTTCACCATTAAAGACTTTAGGGGATTATGGGTTTCTTTTAATGTAACAGCAAATAGAATTTTAAAATAAACCCAAATATGTATAGTAAATCGGGCTAAGTCGGTTCGCGCTCAGAGTCCTGCGGGACGTCATCGAGGGTGGACCTGTCAAAATTTTTAAAAATCTGCATTTGTTGAAAAAAATAAAGAAGAACACATTAGATATGAAATTGCGTCAACTCAGAAAAAATATTTCGTAATTTTAATATAGTTTTAATTCATAATATTGTTTTCGAAAGTGTGATTATTTCTATGCGATAATGATGACGTTTAATTGTCATCTTACAATAATGTTAGACACATTACAAATTATTATCGATAAAATTATAGTCAAGTGCGAGTCTTATATAATTTTTTATCGTCGTATATGAAGACGTTTTTTTAAAGATTTTTTAAGCATTTTCATCCATGTTACTATATTTACTCTCCACCGAACTGTCTTTGCTAATATCATATTCTATATTAATAAACATATAATATACAATTGGTCCGGTTGTCAGTTGTATACAAAATATTTAAAACAACTTTCACTCTGGCAAGAACAATTAAATTTAGAAAAAAAATGCTGTTTCGAACAAAAGTGCTATACTAACATGACCAAATGTATAGAACACGATAAAAATCGTAATTATGTTTTTCGAGTAGCTGAGCCAGCAACACAATTTTTTCTTGAATCCGTGATTGTATCGTATTGGCTCAGTATGAACCATTTTCAGTTTTGAATACAAAAAGTCACTGGTTACGATATCGTATTATACGACACTTCTGTATGCAATAAAATGTCGTTCTAAAATGTCGATGTCCTAAAATAATAGATTGGATAAATTATAGCTGTAGCAGTAGGTACGTCACTTGGCAAAAAAGTACGACAATTGTTACTTCATATAGAGCTGTCAACAGGGACTGAATTACCGAAAAATTAAGGTACCTTTAAATTTCAGTATGACGACATACCGTTAAATAAAGGTTACCGAAATATTTCGATACCGTTAATTTTTTCAGTAGCGGAATTTTGAGGTTGGGTATGCATACCGATATATTTCGGTAGAAGTACTATAACCTTTATAAATGTTTCGGTAGCAGTACCTAAACCTTAATAAATAGGGGTTTTCTTTGACACACCGCCTCGCTACTCTGTCTGTCGTTCACTTGCCGATTGTTACAAAATAGGTACACAAGTTCTAGTGTTCGACGCCGCGCCGTCTCGCATGTTTTTGATACCGAAATCGTGTAAAGGTTAAATAACGGTTTAGCCCAACCTTTATTTTTAAAGGTATCCGTATAGCTCAACCTGTATTTTAAACCGGTACCGGTATATTTTTGAGGTATCTTAACCTTTAACCATAACCGCTTTCAGTCCCTGGCTGTCAATATTTACGAATCTTCATGAGCGGTGGCAAACATCCAAAACAAAAAAAATATGGTCACAGTATAAACGAAACAGTAAGACCATTTTTAGCCAATTAAACTTAATAAAAATCCTGAAGAAATAAAGATGAAAGTATGGTTTTTTGTCTTAAATTCACGTACTTGATAAAATTCTTAAACCACGCTGGGTATAGAAACGAACGAAATTACGACTGATATTTTCTATCAAAATTACATTTTGCGGGACCGTTGAGATACGCAGTAGACCCATTGCAACTTAAACTTTCACCTTACTACCGCAAAGCCATCTTTATCTGAAACTAGTTTGTCCGCGTCGTCTTCATTCACGTGGCAGTCGTAAGATACCACAATATATTAAAATAAAATAACAGGCATATTTTATAAATCTTCACTGTAAGTACACTATTTTTGTAGTTTTGGTCTCGTCGACCAAAATATACAGAGAGTTAGGACTGGTGACGCGACTGGCTGGCTGGCTGGACTAGCGAGAAAGCGACAGAGTTATCCGTGTGAGAAGCAGCTCCTCCTGAGGTCTAAACGCGCAGCCTTCAGTAGAAATTTCCCAGTGCTTGCGAAGTTTTTCATTTTAAGTGAATTATTAAACGCCTGCGTTCCTTCATATAATACCTAATGGCACAACACGGATACACTAATGGATTCTTACAGATTATTCATGACTACCTAACTATCACTAAAAAAATCCCGTGTGCAGTTTGTACACGGTTCTCATTAACAGTCACCTAACCATAGATATTGATTTTTATTAAAACCATAGATGACAGAAGAGGCCTAAACTTCATGTTTTTCTGTGTACGTTCTACGAAATATCCCATAACACTATATCAAAAGGTAAAAATGTGTTTCTTTAATTAATAAAATGAATTGATTGTCACAACACAGCACATTAGCCGATAACGACACCAACCCGACATCGACACGATATCGGAGGTCAGATGATCGGATAACGTTTAGTGCCTACCAAACGCTTTTACATTGTCTTGCTATTGTCACCTATATCGTCGCAGACAGCGACCGACACCGATATAGGTACGATATCTATCGGCGAAGACACAGTGCGGTGAGAGTAGCGGCATTTTTTCACTTGAACACACTTTTTCGCACTGCCGACTTCAAGACGTCGCACAGACAGGTATTTGGCCTTGAAAGTCGGACAAAAATATTTTTTGCGTTTTATAGTATTATAAAAGTATTTCGTTCTATTTTGAGGTAAGTATAATAGAGTTAAAAAAAGGCGTACAGTATTCTTAACAAATTTTATTTCAAATTTTCATCATCTTCAGTCATTTTCAATACTAATATTGCAAATATCATTTTCCTCCAAAAGATTCATAGTATCCGCTGAAAGAGGACTCTTTCTTTTATGTTTAAGTCGACTAATTTCGACAGTTTCTGATTTGTTTAGCCGATCATCCAGCGAGCAGCGACGCATGGCGGGGGGCACTACTCACCCGAAAAAATAGAATATTAAACTAGTACACCCCTGCCTAACCCTTCGGAGAATATTATCCGGCCGATATGTTATTTTTGAAAGGATAGAACTTTGATATTAGTGTCGCCTATAACACGTTGCAGGTGAGCTACGTGGGCTACACGCCGCCTCCCCGCAACGCGTACGGCGGGCGCGGCTGGCGCGGCGCGCGCGCGGGGCGCGGGCGCGGGCGTGCGCGCGGGGCCGGCGGCGCGCCCGCGCCCGCCCGCGCCGCCCGCCGCGCGCGCCGCGACCCCGACGAGCCCGCCAAGCCCGCCACGCTCTCTGTGAACGGGTAAGTCTTCATATCAACACAACATTTTGTTGTGTGAATCATGTTTGGAGTCGTTCATTAATCACATATTATGTTTTTAGCAACTTTTTAACTCCCCCCTGATGAAACACGAGTGAGGGTTTAGTGAAAAGTACCTTAATAAAATACAGAATCTTATATCTTCAAATAGAAAGAAAGAAAGAAAAAACATTTGGGGGCCGCTTTTCGGTTTAAAAATACGCGAACGAAAATTTTAATACACTTCATATCTCACTACACCCTCTCCCCTATTACGAGGGGGAGGCCCTTGTAATATTTCTGATTTTTTCCGACCCCCTTTCCCCCGTTTCGAGCCTCACGTGATTTATGGACGACCCCTTTCCCGCAACCTACTACACTTACGCTTACGGCGTTAACATGTCAAGCATCTGCATGTATTTTTGCGTCGTAGAGTGTAGTCGTAGGTTTATGGTTTTGCTAGCTGAAACTAACGTGTAATAAAATTGTGAATCTCCATTGGCTTTATAGAAAGACTGTCAGACCTGACGATATGAGCCAGCAAGAAGAAGGCAGCCCACACGAGGACACTTCAGCTCTCGACACCGATGCTGATGGTGCGTTACAATTTTTTTTAAATGTTTTAGTTCTGCATAATAGTGAGGAGGCGTGAGTCTCAGCAGTGTAAATATTTACTAATTATCTTAACTAATTAAAACCCCGTTTAATTATATTCACTACAAGGAAAATATTCTTTTACAGGTGCACAGCCTCAGAAAATTAAGACTGTCAAAAATGCAAAGAAGAACATGGGGAAAGGAAAGAAAAAGAGCTCCAGCCAGAAGTCTGATCCCGTTCAAACGTTGGAAGCTAACGGCCCACTCGATAAGACTAAGGTGACTGCTGAGTAAATTACAGCAACCGCACAATTACGACAGCAAAATTACGGAATTTACAACCAAGCTTTCCTTCCCAATTTATTTTTATCATCGTGACAATTTAAGATGATCGTAAGACTTATTTAATTTGATGATATATTTTAGGTGGCGGAGCAATGCCACAATTCTGAAAAGGAACACATTGGTCAAGGTGACGCACCAGTTTCAAACTAAAGTATTAATTTTTAAAGGTAATTTCGTTATTGGTTTATTTTTATTTAGTATTGATTGATTTGAAATCAACTTAGTTTAGTTTTTCGTGGCTTGTGTTTTTAATAGTTCAGTAAAATGTTATTAAATATTTTGAGGAAAGCTTGCTATAAGTCATACAGGAAAAAATGCTAATAACATTTTTGCAATAATTACGGTTTAAAATCGTATCGGTCAATAACATAATACACAATCAAAATACATAATGTGTTACAACACTTCTTGGGAAAATACGTCGGAATGTGATTGTTTTAGCACGTATTAGTGAGGTTGCATAATAATATATTCCTAAGCGGAATAATAACCAAATCTATATTAGAGATTTTGTTAAAGCTTGGATGGTGAGTATCCACCTGTTAAAAGTATACGTGCCTGAAGATCTATCTAAAAGACTTCCCTATTTTGAGACTGATTTTGTATTACTTTAATTGACACAATAAGTGTTCAATTAATAATATTATTAAAGACAAGTGACATAATATTGAGGCTTATTTTTATGCCCCAATAAACCCTAACAAGACGAATATGGCTCGATTATTTTGTATCATACTATAATGAGACCAATAAATACTGATGTAAACTGAAAAGCAAGATCTATATAAATAATGTGAATGTGACCAAAGGGAATTAGGTTCTATTAATTGAGGTAGCAAATGTCTCTTAGAGTAAATAATAAGGACCGAGAAGCACCCATTATTTGACAAGTGATATTTAAAATATAATTATATATTACTAAATTGACCTGTTGATTGTTAAGTCATGTTTTATTGAAAAGTGAGATGACTTAGTACTCGATATGTTTTATTTTTAGGCATATGAAGTACTAAGTCAATATTATTTATTTACACATAGTATATTTACAATTTACCAAATCATAATTTTTTACTTTTAAGCTGGTTTGGTCTATGAAATCTCTTCTAAATAATTGTCTAAAAAATTCTCAAGGAATATTAACTAAAACGTCAATAGACTACCTGTAGCTGTTCACACACATTGCATGCATTACTATATAAATAAATTTGAAAAAACTTGGTAGTTGATTACATAGACTAAACCAAAATGTTTTCAGACTTGTTTTTGGGATTTCTTGAGTCATTGTTTAGGCGTTTTTGTGTGTGTTGCGAGTGTTGTTGTGTTAAAAATAAAACATGTCTGAATAACCTTTATAAGACGATCTCTGAACGAAGAACTGATCGATATGGGAACTGTGATTACAAAATGTAAATTGTTAAATGTTCCAGTCAAGGGCAAAACTCTGATAGATGGAACACTAATGTTAGTATAAAAGTGCATTTATTGAATGATTCTTGGTGCTTTGAAATCTGTGGGACTGCCTGAAACGAGTCTGAAACTCATAGATTTAAGTCTAACGATAAACGTTTATTAAAACTGAACGAGCATTCGCATTTTGATACTTCCACGTAATATAGGGTATTATTTCGATAGGAAATCGTAGATTTGTTATTAGTGATATATTTATATGCATTTTTGGGAATTTTAACATTGCGAATGTTCTTCAATTTATATGTATTTTTGTAAATTTGTTATATTGTTATACTTAAATTTAGCTGGAATGAGAAACATGGATATAAGGACAGTCTTACTAAATAACTCGAGTGGTGGAATAACTGTCGCAATTGGGTACGTAAATTTACATTCCATTCAGATCCTTCCAACGGTAATTGCACAGTTCACGCCAGTCGGAAATGGAACTAAATGAAGACTTTACAATTTTGAACGCTTTAAACCCTGGCCAGAACATAACACAAAATATGTTGCCACAATAACATATAAATAATTATAATTGATTGAATTAAACAATCAACTCATGATCAGAACTTGAGTGCAGTGCACACATGCAGCAGCCACTATGCTGTTCCAAGACACTAAATGCAAATCAAAGTATATGCCTCTGACTTCGTAAGGTCGCCACAATGTGGCAGGGGGCGGGGAACCGTCGTGTTCCGCTCTGCAGCTGGAGCGTTCCACTTGCATGAGGACGCTCACATTGCAAAGTATTCGCAAGCTGTCGCCCAGAGCGATATGCACTTTATATTATACATTTAAACATTTCTATAATTATTGCTTGCTTATTAAATAGACACCATGTTAGCGTTTAGAATTTTAACTTCAATGTATTTTGATTTGTTTAAGAATTATGTATAACAATGGTAAAAGCATGTGAAAAATAATAATCTTATAATATGGGAAATAATGTTTTCAGGTTATAATGATTGCTAGATGTCATCACTGAAAGGTTAAGTTTTTAAATGTTACCGAAACCTAATAAATTGGATTGTTAAGATACCTTCGTTATTCTCAATTTTCATGCTATACATTATCACATACTTTTAAAAACTAGTTGAAAGGAGGAAGTAGATTTTATTTATCTCTTTTAAATCCATTATTCACTATAGTTTTAGATTATTCTCAACAATATGATAACTTTTACTATCTACATTTATAAATTTTGTTTGCTGACAATGGTCATGATTATCAACTTATAATAATCAAAATATATTAGAATACTTGTCATGTTAAACATACATTTTTCGTAATTGAAGTAGCGAACGTGGAACCGTGGCTTTTTGAAAACACTTATAACTTAAGAACCTACTTAAACCCGCAATGTGAAATTTTAAAATTGTTCATTACTTTAGTTCAAGAACACAAAAAAAAATTGGATGAAATTTAAATTGTAAAGAGTTGTATTTGTCTTCAAATAAAACGTTCCATTACTATACCAAGATATTTTATTTCATTCCTTTAATTGTAACCTTTTATGTACCTCAGTGACAGTGGTTGCTTCTAAATTAGCTATATGATTAATGACCACCTGAGCAGCATCTTTAATATCGTTGTATTGATGAAGCAGCTTCACTTGGACATATTTTTTCTCACTGAGCATTTGATCAAGCGCTGTTTCCGCCTCAATCAGTTTGTTGTAATTTTCTTTCAAGCTTCTGGACATTGCTCAAGTAATTATTCCTGTTGAATAATAATTATTGTTCTTGTCAAATAAAATAAGAATTCAGTTTTTATTGTGTTATCTACAACAAGAGAAATAATGTTCAAAGGAGTTACAAAAAAATTATCAAAAATCCCGACTGCAACTAGAAAGTTCAAAATAACCTTACTATGCGTTTGCACTGGCGAAACATTCACAACAAAACATGTTGAAATTAGTTTCTGTCAAAGTTCCATACAATATATTTGACAGGAACTAGAGAATTCAACATGTTGTGATGTTTCGTCAGTGCAAACGCACAGTTACTTTTCAAGCAGTCTTAATGCAGGTGGCAATTATATAAGTAAATAAGTATAAGATTTGATGCTATCAACGAGAAGATATTTTTTTCAATCTTATAATTTGTTATTTTTTTGGAATCGTCTCCTCAAGCTCTTTATTTTAATACCCCACATCGCGGTTACGGCACAAATATTTTTATTATTTATATTGACGTTGGCATCTAGAATCGCCATTTTGATTTTATAAAAACAAAATCTAGCAAAGGCCACAATACGCCAGTCATCTAAAACATCTTATTGCTTGCGAAAGTAAATCGTTAACGTGTGTTGTAAGAAATTTGGGCAAATTTCTCCGAACACACGTCACGTTAGACTTGCGCAAGTAAGTCGTTAGCATCACGTGATGTGTGTTCCAAGAAATTTGCGCAAATTTCTTCCAACACACGAAACGATTTACTTGCGCAAGCCTAAATTTAAGCAAGTAAATCGTTACGTGTGTTAAGTCATAACTTATGACCTCTGTTGAAAATTTGCTACTTTTTAATGGATTTGGGGTAATTGTGGTGTACGTACTAAAAATGTAAATTTTAAGTTATTGCAGTAGGTGCCTAATTCCCCTTTCGGATCGGACAGGTTTTTTTTTTACATATTGTATAACCATTGCGCGACCTAGACGAGTCGATAGATAGGTACCTCATGTAATATAATCCATCTAGCCGTTTGGACCCTTCGAGGGTATGAAGAATCCTACATAGTTATGCTTGAAAAACAACAGTGCAGTCGGGTAATATACTACTGCCCGCTGTTGATTACACTTGATTCAGAATCCTAATTTATTATAAATGCGAAAGCGAGTTTGTTAGTTTATTCGTTTGTTTGTTACGCTTTCACGCTAAAACGGCAGAACTGGATTTGGATGAAATTTGGCACATTGGTAGACCATGACCTAGAAAAGGACATAGGCTTTTTATCCTGGATCGCAGACGAAGTCGCGGGCAACAGCTAGTCTGAGATCTGACTTGTAATAAAAGAATATTGTTTGCATCTTAATTTGAGTTTGTTTTTACAAAATAATCTGAGCTTCTGAATTTAAGTTTTGAAGGTCACCACCTATAGGCCCGTATTCCTAGTCCTAAAGCCGCGTTTATTAATTGGAAACAGTTTGCCCTCGACATCAATATTTAATGTTGATTTCTTTTGTCTATCATGAGTATCTACTTTTGTTTGCCAGCAACACTGCAACGTTCCATGTTGCCCGAAAAATATAAATACCTACGTTGGTGAAACAAAGTAGCGCAACATTAGTGCAGGAATATGATCTTATGTTGCTGGAAACATTTTTCACACTCGGTGGCCGCTGCATTGTCAAGGTATTCCATACAAACCAATATACCGACTGATTTGAAAGCGGTCCGTGAGCGTGACGGAAGTCGTGCGCTCAACGCACTTCCAGCATCACAAATTTTATTTGTACTGACTGACTGCATTCTCTATAATATGCTGCCGGGCGGCGGCGGCGCAGTGATTCCGTGCTGTGTCTGGCTCCAATAGTCCAATATAGCAACGAACTACGGAACTAATTTTTCTTCCTCCCGCCAGGGCGCTAAATAATTTTACTCAAGTTTCTGTTTTTAATTTTTGGTAAAGGTTTTGGAAGATTTATAGGTAAAAAAGTAAAAAGTAAGTACATAAAGAAATACATTTTATTCAAGATCATCAATTTCAACTGGTTTACTGACACCCATAGCACAAGCTAGCATACTATTTATATGTCTACCTTCTTCAGCTTTAAACACATATCCACTTGTTTTATCCACTAATTTTCTAATGTTTAGTAAATTCTCTGCTTTACATAAGTTAACCAATTGGAAAGTAACTAAACTATAATCTTCAATTATAGAGACCAAGGCACTGTTTAGTTTCTTATATTTACTGGTAAATGCATCAGTGTCTAGACTGTCCAGCAAATGATTCAAATCAAGTACTTCAGTGTAGAAATCTATTCCAAACTGCAATTTATCCATATGTTTTTTTAATAAATCAGCTTTTGTTAATAAATTGATATGGGGTAATCCAATTGTTAACATAGCATTTAGTGATAACATTAGAGCTGCAATAAATTTTCCAGCATCAGAACAATGGTGTGAATCCACCAAATGCACAACACATAGTTGTATGTTTCCATTATTGGCAAGTACAGAAAATATGTTGCTCAAACTTTTATGATGACAATACAGTTCTACCTGTCCTGGCAAATCAAATATAAAGTTTGTGTAATTGTCACCTTGGATTTGATTCAGCAGCCAATCAATGTTTTTTTCTAAAAACTCTATACAGTACAGCAGGGCTCCATTAGGACCAAGATTGTGTTGATCCATTACTTCCTCAAGAGCAATTAATTGTCTGATGTCAATATCTGGTTTGTAAGATGTTAGATCATTGGCTGGATCTAAATTTATTACTACAACATTTCTTCCCAATTTCCGCAACAGTTCTGACATTTTGCAACAGTAAGTTGTTTTTCCTGCACCTGGAGGTCCTAGAACCAGTTGACCATAATATTTTTGTACAGACTTAAATCTTTTTGCACTTATGGCAGCCATTTTAAGATTCTGCTGTTTTGCTTCTTAAATCTAATATTATGTCTTTACAGGCTTTAACAGTTTCAATGTCATATGATTTAAGATTTATAAAAATACAAAGTGGTTTTGTAATTTTAATTGCTTCTGCCAAGTATCTCGCTGCAACTTGCTGCTCTTCTCCTGTAGCACCAAAAATAACTTTTGTTGTATAAATGTCATTAGTACCTAAAGGACTATGAACTTGATCTTTATGTATCATTAACATGCTTCCAATCTTCTGATACTGAGATACAATAAGCATTATTTTATCAGAATACTCTGCATAGACTATTTCTGTAGGAACATCATCAATATCTGCAGCTGTAGATTTGAACAACTGCTGTTCACTTTCATTTGGTATATGTTTAATAGTTAAGTTTTTCATAATATCTAGAAGTTCCATAGTCACAGATTAAGTATCTAAAATAGAAAAGTAAATTGAATCTCCTTATTTTATGCACTTTTTAAGTACAATGCAAAATTAGTGATTAGTTTCAAGGTTCTTAGAATAGGATGCTGTTGTTTACAGTTATTTAAAAAAAATACCTGTCCAACTCAAAAAAAATGGGCATGGTGTCAACATTATAGAGGTATGAGGACATTGAGTATAGGAAATAGTATGCAATTCTGAACATTCCGTATGTTTATGCCCATACTATTAGCTCTATATTCAATGATAATTATAATAACATTAGTTGAAGATAATATATGATCATTAAGTTTGGTAACACATGATTGATTATATTTAGGTACTTAATAAAATACGTATTTGCAGTATGTTGGAACGATTAGCCCACGTCCGTCCGATCGTGGGCTAATTCGATAGTCAAGTACATAGGTAGGTACTGAATAAAGTAGGACACAGATTATTTACCCAGACAACTAAAGTAATTTGAATAGCAATATGCCACTGAACAAAAACAATAATGTCATAAATAAGAAAACATGAAAGTTATCTTGGATTTCGTACGGTTTTGGAGTCTGTAAGAATGTTCGTTTAGGTTTGCACAACAACGTACCTTTCAAACACTTCTTTAATGTGGATTTTACTTTCTGATGTATTTTTCTGATCGTTTATATAACTTGCTGGTAATAAACAACTGTTATTTATTAATAAATTATTCCTGCAGATTATTTAAAAATGTTTCAACAGGATAGAAGGTTTAGCAGATAGCCCAAGCCGAAATTGCCGATGCCGATTGCCGAGTTGCTTCTGCTTGTGCTGGTAATGCTGGTTGCTCTTTTTGACAGTAGCAGTTAGTTTAGTGATGGGCGTTGAATCAACGAACTAGTTAATTCGACCGTCGCGTCGCCGCCGACTGTGAACGAATCGACGGTTCACCGAAAATCGGTCGACTAGTCGAATCCGTAGACGCCTAAACTGAAACTCGCAACGGGACGACCGACGCGAGACGAGAACGTAGTACAAATTCATTCGTCCGTTGATATAAAATATTCAAGCTGACAAATTTGAACTCTAAATCTAGTAAGAGGGAGTTGATAATTGTACGGGTCGAATGAAATTAGTGAAGAAAAGGAAGGCGAGGTAGTTTCGCTTGTGCGAAAGCGTAAAGGCTCGTGCAGACCAGCGCGACGCGACGGCGCAACGCGACTCGAGCAATACAATTTGTAAGAAAACTTCACGGTATAACAATAGCCGGTGTCGCATCGCGCTAGCCTGCACGAAGCTTAAGGCGATGGACTGGTCGAAATGCGAGACAAACCGGTTTGTACTTGTTTCTCTTAGATAGTTGTTCATCTTGTTTTGATTTTTGAATTTATTATGTTCAGTGTGCGATTTCAGTATTCAGCCAATCCTAAAACTGGAAAAGTATGAAGGGAAATCCTAATTAATAGCCTGTATCTACTACACATGGGCCTACTACTAGGCACTCGGGAGACTAGTCTACCATCTACATACTTCGCTGCAGTCGTCGCCGTTGACTTCATCGCAAAGTTTATCCAAGTTGACACGTAAACTAGTCGACGAATTCAACTAGTTAATCGACTAGTCGATTAACGAAATTGGACGGTCTAGTTTCGTTAACGCCAAATACGTCGACGACCCATCTCTAGCAGTAGGTACTGTACATTTAGTAGCTGCATAAATAACGTGATGAGTAGCTGTTACTCAAAGGAGGTCTGTAACAACATTGACATAAAAAACATATGGACTTGGCATACCTACAAGAAAAACGTGTTTGAGCGGTTTTCAAAAAAAATGACCGTTGTAAAAGTATGCTGTCCACTAACTTCGGAAATTAATTACTCAGCAAAAAAAAACTTTATAGGTGTCGTTTAAGTCATATTCATTAAAAAAACTAATACTGATTATGTTGAAAAATAAAAAAAGTACGTAATTTTGGCAAAAAATTAAAGAAAATAGAATTAAACTTGGATGAAACACATGATTTTATATGTCCACCCTATACCATGCTAACTGAAAAGTCCGATTACAACCACAAAATTACATTTAATATGTACAATTTGCCAATTATTGTAAAATACATATATTGAAAGGCACAAGTAAACGTATAATTTAATGTTTTATATAAGAAAACAAGTTAAATTAATTAATTTAATCTTGTCCTCTAATATCACGAGAGGCGGAAATTCCGGCTAAGTAACGAGGATTTCAGGTACTTGTAAAATAAAAACATACCATATTACTATATTTTTAGACTTCTGGCGACATTCTTAATGTAAACGTCAAAAACCTAAGAGAATTCCATAAAACACTTTTACGCTGTCCGTTACGAAATGTTCTCGAGGATAAGTGTGTGAAAAATAATTCCACTTAAGCAACTGTATTTTCTCAGGTAAGAATTTTTTTATGATCATTTTATGTTTCTGGATTTGTTCTTTATTAATCAAATATTGATTATTTGTTCATTAAAGGTGAATATCTAATGTGTATCATACAAAAACGTTGATTCGATTAGCTCAAGCTAGTACTTCGTAACGACCATTACGTAACGTTATGTATATACGGAACGTTTATTGTTACGTAATGGAATTCTAAGGCTGTGTCTAGCTTTGAATTTGACTAGTGGGTGCCTGCGGGTATACTTGCATTAATTTTAAAGAATCACGGCGAGTCGCATGTACATTGATTTGTAAAATAAAGAATTTTAGAGAAGTTGTAATGGCCTTATAATTATTGATCTTTGGTAGTTTGGTGCCTAAAGAATAACTTTGGACATCTAGAGTAAATTTGTTCTTTGGACCAAGGATTTATTTCAACTTCTCCAAAAATCTTAATTTTTTTATGTACAAATCCTGTCATGATTATTTGCTTCTAATGACTGGCTTTTTGCTTACGATCATGTTTTTGAAATTTCTCAGACACGGTACTGAAAACGCCACTCACAGGGGCAGAGCGGAAAGAATAAAAAGTGATTATAATTTTAAGCCATGTCACAAATACAGGTTCTTTTATTATAAATTCATAATGTGATGACTTTATAAGACTGAATAAAGACTGTATTAAAACTTAGTTATTTTGATATTTAATTTAGTTGTAGTAAATGCGCCCTAAGGAGTTCCTATTCGTAACGCTAGGTTCCATTAACGTAACTGTCTTAGGGTGAGCCAGATTCTTTTTTTCGATTATCTTAAAAATAGACTAACCTAAAGCGTTTTGAGTAGTATATTTTAATGTTATATTTTTAACTTTATATTTCTTCAACAGATTACATTGTTAAATGTGGAACAGATATTGCGCAAAAATATGTTTTCTGGAGGTACAACTTTGCATAAGTTATGTAATGGAGCTCTCTTGGGAAAATACTCGCAAACCGTTGTGAAACTTTCATGTTAAGTTTTATTTTTAAGAAGTTTTATGATATATTGAATTAAGGCAATTAAAGAAATGCGATATTTTAAATTTTTATTTAACCAAAATTAAGAATGAAAACGTTACTAAATGGATTCAAATTTCCAGCTCATAGACACAAAAAATACTTTTTTATTGATTTAATTCATATTTCCCTACATATGTTATATAAAATGAGATCATTTATTAAACATACTACACGATCATCATTGTTTGAATGCAAGTTGTTTATTATAAAAATAAGGTATTCCGCCTGCGTAACGGTTATTTTATTTGAAATCCGCTCGTTTACTACACTACTGAGAGGATAAAATGTCGTCTACTAGGGCAGCCCTTATCGATATTTCTATGTTATAATATCGATAAAAGATTGTGAGAATGTTTTCATAATGTCACAGTACAATATTTGCGGGTAAAAATACCCGAAGTTTTCTAACATATGCCTTTCATTTGTTTGTTTAATTTAATTGCTTCGTCATTATTTCGCGGCTAAACTGTAGAACTTATTTTGATGTTTCCCATTGTGATAGGTTGAAACCTGGAGGACAGATATATAGTTACTGCTTTTTATCAACCTAGTCCTCTCCGATCCAGATGATCCCACCACTCTCCTCCAGGAGAGCAATAGGGCCACCAGTACAGTGCACAAACACACCCGACACCCGTCGTACCGACCTCGCCGCCGAGGTCCTCCGCGATCGCGACCCTCACGAGTAAATAATACTCCCCCCCGACCCTTGTCCGATGAAGCGCCAGCCCGCGCCGCAGCTGAGCGCGTAGCTTTAAATTCCCCGTATAATAATAATATATCCTTGATCCAGCCTGTCCCATCTTGCTGTCCTCCCCTCAGCGACGCCCTAAGCCGAGGTTCGTACCCCACAGGGGGTGCCCTTAGCGAGCGTTCGCCTAATTTTAATTTAGAATAGTTGCTCCTGGCTGGAGGCTTTGAGTGTAGTGCTTAAGGCAGCCACAGTATTGTTCCGTTGAGCAGTAAATACCTTAGTGGTATACCTGCGAGATGCCATAGTTAAAAAAAAAAAAAAAAAAAACCTAGTATTCTGTAACTGATTTCACTCCATTGTATAGGTACTATAAGCAACAAGTACATCTCGTTGCCGATATATCTATGTACATATGTATACACAGTATACATATAGCTCACGAGTTTCACGCTTTTTGTTCACCCAAAAAGTACACATATATACACAGTATACATATAGCTCTTGGAAAACGTCCGGTGAAGATGACGGGACTTCCATGATTTTTGCTCATCCAAAAAGTGCTCAACGCGCCTAAAGAAGTTTTCACTTCAAAAAAACTATCGGGCAGTTGCCCGCGAGACACGACACCCGTCTGGTCAGAGGGTCCTCCCTTTTCTATAGAGGATGAATGAATTTTACACCCTGTTCCTGATACCTCTAAAAGGAGGCTCCGTCAATGGCTTGCAGATGGTAATTTTTAAATTAAATATTATTATTATTTTATCTTTGTGTATCTCATTTTGATCAACATATAAATTTGAATTTCACGGATAACCAGTGAAAAAGAAATAAAGAAATTTTGAAAATTGGCGGAGCCACCATAATGAATATTTTTCATGCTAAGTTTCTAACACGCAAATGATTGTGGGTTTTAATTAAAAGTCAACACTTATTATAATAAAGTTATATTAAATAAATCAATCTCATTCAGTTCTGAACAATAAAATTTTGTTCAGGTAATTTCTATGTGATATTCTTTCAGTAGATTTCTTCCCATAATATTTGTATCTCAAATTCATGTATATCTCTTTTACAATGTGTCTGATTTTGATCCTCATTTAAAATGCCAGACATATTTGTTCAAATCGCAGGCTGTAAACAAGCAAAAAAAAAAGATTAGTATTTTTATTGTTTCTTGATTTTATTAATAGAATTTTTAATTGATCTTGTCTTAAGACCACTCAAACACATTCTTTACATAACTCTTTGTTTCCATTAAACAAATAATGCAAATGAGGACATCACCATAATTTTCAACACCAGCCACTACAGAATCATGTTGGACATATTTATAACATGTTACTGACCAATAAGGTTCGTGAAGGTTCGTGAAGGGTTACTTTATTGAGTATCCGGTTGAAACATGATTCTTCAAAGTGAAAAGAACAAAAATATGAACAGTTTATGTTGACATCTTTAAATTTTCCACACAATTGTTTTTTTTCTTTTTTCGTTTATTAGCAGGCAACCTTGAAAGTAAAACATAAAACCAATAAAAAAAACCATAAAATAGCATTATCGATAAATAAAATGTCTAAATGCACTACTCTATCCCTTCAACAACAAGAAAATGATTTCGAGAAGTAAAACTGTTGAAAATAATGGCAAAAGAGAAATTATGAATGCTTTACTGTTGAAGCTCTTCAACGAATGCAGAATGTTTTGTTTATCGTCTACATCTAAAGATATTTCAGCAGAAATTTATTACGTACTGGTGCAAAGTTATTTTCGGGTGATGGCCACTTCTTTTGATGCCACATCCGATTATATTGCAATTGGGCATCTTGCTATTGATGATTTCCACCATAGGGCCGAGTTTAAACGCAATAACACAGCAAATAACTCCAAAATTCACAAATTTTAACCACAACTCAAGATCATTTTGACAGTTGACGTACCCAACTTTGGTACCAAACACCGAGAGGATAAAAATGATAAAATGGCGAACCGGCCGCAAATAGGTATTTCAATGACTAGAAAATGTAGGGTTGCCATTATAGTAACTGTCAAAAACACTATTATCCTTTTTCACTTAGGCAAAATTATTGAACTTAGCAGTATTTTTTTGATTTTGTCGTCAATATGCCTCGTATTTGTATAACTGTTTTTTCTATACTCAAACATTTCAAGTCCATAGGTTTTATAAGTCAATCTGTTTGTTTGTTTTTTAAATAAATCTCTTTTTTTTACTGACGGCCGAGTGGTGCGCACACCGATGCAGACTGAGTACAAAAATAGTGAGTGACTTATGATTTTTGGTCATAATCTGGGCACGCGAAGTAGTTGCTCACTATGTTATAGACATGACCATATAACTATGGGTATGACTTGTCATATCCATAGAACCGAAACAAAAAAAACCAAAAAAAACTATAGAGATGTTCATGATGAATGAAATTTATGTATGCCGATGACCTAAAATTTGTCAAAATTGTTAAATCGAAAGACGATGCCCTCGACTTACAGTGGGATCTGGATAGGCTGATCCATTGGTGTGACACGAATGATATGCACTTAAATTCAGGCAAATGCTATCACATAAAATTCACGAGAAATCACAATTTAATTGAACATAATTATTTTATTAATGGGGTCAAAGTTGGTGAATTGGACACCATCAGAGACCTTGGTGTCACATTTGATAAAAAAATTACCTTTATTCCGCACGTAGACAATATCATAAAAAAGTCCTCTAAAATGCTGGGCTTTGTTATAAGAAACTCCAAACATTTTAAGTGTTGTAAGACTAAAATAATGCTATATAATTGCCTAGTTCGAAGCGTTTTGGGGTACTGTAGTGTAATTTGGCGACCGCACTATGCCTCACATTCGTTGCGGCTAGAACGTGTTCAAAAAAGATTTCTATGGCATCTAGCGTTTTCCAGCGGCTTGGCAAATAAAATACGTTCCTACAGTAATAGACTGAAACACTACAATATGATCTCCCTGGAAAAACGCCGACGACTAAATGACGCAACGTTTGTGTGCAAAATAATGTCCCATAAAATTGACTGCCCCCAGATATTAAACACTTTTAACTTCCGTGCGCCCTCAAGAATTCCTCGCAAACCAATAACACCACTGTGTCCACTACAAAGTAGAACGGTCTTAGGCGCTAATTCTCCATTTGCAAGATTTTGTAAGGTGGTGAATAATTGTAGCGATCAAATTGATCTGCATTTTGACTCTTTAAGCAAATCGAAAGCTAAAATTTACAAATGTCTTCCGAATTTAGATTAAGCACTTTCTGTCATTTATTGAAACATGTTTTTACTTTTTTTCTCCTCAATAGTTTAAGTTTCCATTTTATCTATGTTTTTATACAACTTAAATTTACATATAACTTTCATTTAACTTTAGTCACATAATTTTAGTTTTAGTCCTAAGTTAAATTCTTTTTCTCTTGTAGTTTTCCTGTACAACCAAAATTTTGTATGCATGCGGAGTTCACCTATAAGTGATTGTTACACTAATTTGTTAATTTTTTTACCTTATCTGTTACCCTAAGCATAATAACAGTGTAAACAGTTGTTGGTGAACCAATAAATAAATAAATAAATAAAAAAAAATGAACATCTCTATAGTTTGTATGTAAAATCACCGGTAGTATCACTTGTATTACGAAAATCACTCTTGTATCTACGAAATATGGGCTTTGTCAAAGGCTTCCTTTGGCGTGCGATTTACCGTACCGTGCCTAATTAAATGACATGGAACAAAAACTGGGCTATGAGGGAAAAATATATGATTTTCAAAGTTCATCATTTCCGCCTAGTCTGAAAAATCAAAAGCGATGACTATCTGCTTAATACCATGCCTAACATACGCGTGCCAAACTTGGTCATTAACTAAATGTCAACAGAACAAGATTAGAAAATAAAACTAAGAGACCGAGTGAAAACTACGTCAGTTAGGAATATAACAAAGTCGAAGGATGTGGTTATGCAGATACTTATATAGAGGAATCAAACATTGGAGATAGTAATACACAAAACTAACAAAAATTAAGTTAAGATTTTTGTATCATTCTTCATTATTACTAACATACTTTAAAATATTTTTGGCGAAACATCACAATAAAACATGTTGAAATCTCTAGTTCCTGTCAAATATTGTATGGAGCTTTGACAGAAAATAAAGATTTCAACATGTTTTGTTGCGAATGTTTCACCAGTACAAATACAGTAGGGTATTATTAAAAGCTGTTTTATATATTTATATTTATAACCTAATGAAATATATCGATTACTTTATAGTACATACTAATTCCATAATTTCGATACAGTCTGGTCAGTGGCAGCCCTGAATTTTAGCGATTTATTTTTTCAGCGAATGAATTTATTTTAATTCTCTTTTAGTCTGGTAACATTATAAAGGCTGTCTGACAGTTTTGTTTTCTCTTGGCTTGTCAAATTGTGACAAGATGGTACTGTGTAATTTTTATATTTTATATCTAAATTAATCTTGTATAATAGAGAACATTTCAGTCTATATTTGAAATAATAACTTGTGTTTTAACGATGTAGAAGTAAAATTACGCATATTAGTGATTTTCTGATGGGTTTCCAATCATAACCTATAAATGTTGATTTCAGACGAAGGGTACTTCGAGCTTTGGTAAGCGTCGTAACAAGACACACACCTTGTGCAGAAGGTGTGGCAGATCATCGTACCACATCCAAAAATCCAAATGTGCACAGTGTGGATACCCCGCAGCTAAGCTGCGTTCCTGTAAGTATACATACCGGCCTTACTCAGTTCTAGTGTTGTGTTTTAGATTCTATGTTATTACATTGTCGAAATAGATTCTGTTACTATGTGTGGATACTCGTGGTAATAACCTTAGATTATGTTTTCATTGATTTTTTTTCTTCGTGAACATTGTTATTGTACTCACACGTTGTTTGCCTGCTTTCTCTGTGGCTCTTATCTGACCGTAATTACAACCCCAACCTTAATGAATGGTTTCCCTACAGTATTCAATATGTTTATATATTTTATTAATAAATATTATATTAATTTGAGAGGCAAGGGTTGAACCCCTTTGTAACGTTCTGTAACTTGCATAAAACCGTCCTCTTAAAGCATTGCAGCATTTCATAACACAAGTCATTTAGTAATATTAAATTAGTTGCTCTGTTAACAACCAATATCTCTCGAGGCTCTTGTTAGATGGTTGGATCAAGGGCCTGATTCTGAAGGCAGTACTCGATACGGCTCGTATTGTGAGGAGGTTTCGGTCGATGGGTCGTTTTAGGGGCCCTAACCACCGGTAGTTTGGACCCTGCTCCTGACACTAGCGGATTTCTATTTTTTTAAATACCTTTTTACTGCAAGATATATTTAAAAATGTAATTAGAATGAAAGAAAATAAATAAATAGTATTGTGCCAATGGACACATGTAAACACTTGAATGACTAACTGAAACATGAAAATGTCATGATCTTGTGAAACCTTAAATGTTATAATAATGCGCATAAATTATATTTGGTTTGTTATTAACATAGTCTCAATTATTCGGTACAGTAGCTTATTCTTCTTAAATACAGTTCTGCCACAAATTCTCTTTCAATATTTATTATTTGGACAGAATATTTCATAATGTAGAATGTTTGTGTATATACACTAAGTTGAAATTTGACTATGGTAAATGTCTCATCAACATTTGTTTGCTCCTGTGAATTCATACATTTTATCCCAAATTCTGTTTACAGTTGGCTAGACTGCCAGTCCATTATTGGGAAGAAGTGTAGAGTTTTGAAATCATACACCAACATAATTTCCACTTTTAATCTACACCTCCTGCACTAGTGTAAATTTAGTTTTAGTATTTTAGCCGGTTCTACATGTTGTGCTACACTAATGTGCGCTGCTCCCTACATACTCGCTAAATTTCAATGGACAGGCAACCTTTTGTCTGTTCTCATGGATCTGTTGTCATGGATTCAACTTCAAACTATCAGGGGAAAATTTCCCAAGGAAAGTTCTGAAATTAATACTTAACACAAAATTGTGTATTTTACAGACCACTGGTCAGTGAAGGCTAAGCGCAGGAAGACCACAGGAACTGGCCGCATGCGTCACCTGAAGATTGTGAGGAGGCGTTTCCGCAATGGCTTCAAGGAGGGCAAACCCACACCCAAGAAAGCTGTAGCCTCATCGTAAACTTACTGCTAAACTAATAAAAAAAAAACATCCATTTCCATCTTTTATTTATTTAGCACTATTCAACTTTCATGTCACTTCAATAGCTGTAGACACAGAGTGTAAGAATGTAAGCACCACAAACAAGGCAGTAGCCAGGAATTTACTTCGGGGGGGGGGTTGAGCTCTCATAGACAATAAGTAACAACTTCATTTTCAAACAAGCCGTAGGGGTTTCCTATCAGTAAAAATTACAAAATTCTGTACTAACTTGAAATCCTGAATTTTCAGAAATCCTTCTGGAGTGTCCACTTTCGTTGTGTTGTAAATTTCATGCTTCTAGAACCAGCGGTTTAGGCGCATTTGTGCGGTGATAAAAATAAAATGCTGTTCGTTGGTAAGCGTATCATGTGAGTAGGTAACTAAAGCCTCCTCATGGGTGATAGAATAATTCTAAAGTTCCCAGTCATAATATTTAGCAGCCACAAAAACTTCGTTATTATGAGCCGTTTCAAGTAGGGATGTGACATTGTACATAAAAAATCGATTATTAATTAATCGATTGTTTTCCCTAGTAACAAAATCGATTTAAAAATAATCGATTTCTGTATGGATAATAATCGATATTTCCGTTATTTTTTGTTGACAGATTATATTAAACACCTGTCTAATCGATAATCACACCATCACAGCATTAAAGCTCTGTTTTATTAATTTAATAATCAACAAGTTATAAATTAACATTGGCATAAACTGGTAAAAAGTTTTTTTTTTCCATTTCGCGTTTATATAATAAATAAATAAAAGTCTGTGGGCAATGAAAGTTAAAAACAAATAAAAGTTTTGATAGTATTCGGCTCCTGGTCTTTGTTAGTATGGAGCCAGCTTTCGAAAATTATCTTTCCGCTGAAGTCGAAGAAGCCGGAACCAGAAGGTGCCTACACGCTAATAGGGATAATTTAGGTTTTCAACGTACAGAATTGATGACATAGCGTTAAACGCACAGATGGCGTTAGCGTCATTCATTGACGAACTTCGTAGTTCGTGGTTCGCGGCACTCTGCGGCTTCGCGCTCCTAACTAAAAAACTGAGTGTTGTGGCCGTTGCGGGTGAAAAAAATCGTATATTCCCAGTCGCCTCCGCGGGGTTTGCCACCGGAGGCAAATGGGAATAAAAATTCCCAGTCGCCACCGGCGGTGACTGGGAAATCATTGCCCCCACTTCAGTTTCGCTGTACATTGCTTTCTCCATCGTAGAGAATAAAAGGATGAGGTAACTTATCCTAAACCTGTTTATAATCTCGAAAAAAAAAAGTGCATTGAAATATTTTTTAATTTGATTTCGATATGAATAAACTTGTTAAAATTAAACATTCAAACTGGTATTTTGTATCACAGATAATCAGACTCTTAAAGACTAGTAAATAGAAAAAGAAAATAGTGATAATAACAGCCGTGGATTAACACAGGTGGAAAAACTGATTAATGGCATTTTATGGCTGCTATTTCGTAATCCGTTTTATACGATTTTGGATTCCAACTAGGTATTTGTGATTTGATTAATGAGAATAAGATGAAGTAAGATTTCTCTGTTCTGCTACTCATAAGAGCATAAACCAGTGACAATATATTGGTGTTGTTCACTGTGCTTCCTAAGTCACCGTGGATAGAATAGAGTTGTGAGAAGGGCTGCGTGCACGATTTCAAGGTTCCATCGCTACTAAATTCCGAGATCTCTGTCATTGCATGTTTTGCAGTTTTAGAGCAAAAAACCTCAGCCCATTTTCAGCATAATCTGCCAAAACAAAATCTTGATACTGTGATGGAATTTGTACTTCTCCTGCTTCTTTACAATATAGTTTCCCTACGCTGCTATAGTGCGAAATCTGTACAGTGATGCAAAATCGATTTTTATTAATCGATTTTTTGAAATATATAAATCGATTATTATTTAAAAAAAATCGTTTTTTAATCGATTTTTTCTATAATTGATTATTTTTTCACATCCCTACTTTTCACCGCCACGGACATCAATAGAAGTTCCAGATTTTCGTGCCACCAGCGCCACGACTTCATTAGAAGCTCTTCATTTTAACTATGTTATAAAATTCAATTTAAGTACTGTATATAACGGGTTTATTTTCATTTTAATATTTTAAAGCACTGTCTAAGACCCTGTTTTTTATTTTTCCACACAAAAGAAGCCCTTAATTGTCTTAAAATTGGCAAAAACAAAAACTCCGAACATTTTTAATATCCCCAGAACGCCAAGGACTTTAGATAAAGTCGGCCAGTGACGCGAAAAGTAACGCTGTTTGATTTCACCCGTTGAAATATTTAGAAATATTATCAAAAACAATTTGAGGTCAGTAAAATATGAACTTGGATAACTACTTTATAACAAAGGGAAAATAGACGAATTTCGACCGTCGGATAGGTGCCGAACCGGAATTAAATAGTTGTTGGCAATCCTTATCGATAATTATATTCCCATCTCTACAAAACAATTGGTCGTCAGCTATAAGTCAATGGTTGTCAGTGCCACGGACTCCTATAGAAGACGTTCTGTGACGTCATAAACGTATGGCTGTCAAGGTCACTTTGGCATAGTGCAATCTGCAGCACTATTTGTTGCACTTTTGATTGCTTCATTATTAATAAGTAAAGAAATAAGTTATTGACATGAACGAAGAACTGGATACGGATGAGCTTTTAAGCATTCTACAAGGTGTGGAATGTGAGAAAACGGGTCGTGGGACTGTATGCATTAGAATGCCCGGCCTGAGGGGTAGGTAAACGCTACCGTTACATGAATAAAGAAAAGAATAGAGACAAAGCTTAAACAGTGCTGTGATAAGTACACTGCTACAAGTATTTTATAACTTAAATCCATACCTACTTACTTTCCATTTCGAAAAACGGCGAAATACACAATATAGGTACAGTGAAAAGTTCTGCCGCTTATATACCTAACGGTAAAAAATGTGACTGAAGTACCGTACTTTAATAAAACACGGGAGTAGACAAATATAGAAAAAAGATCAGAGACCACATCCCTAATCAGAATTGAATATTTAATATTAAAGCACTAGGAAGTGGTGAAGGGTGGGCGTTTTGGGGGACTGTCTTATGTAATTTTGACGTTCGAAAAGTGCTGATTCTCAGCCTAATTTGAATAAATGACTTTTGATTTTGATTTTTTTGATAATATAACGTGCTCTGAGCGCCAAGGACTTGAAATGAAGTCAAAGAATGACGTAATGAAACAATTAGAGATGTACCTCATTTCTTATGGCTCTAATTGAGTTATGTATTTGTTTCTTTGATACTTCTATGTTATGGGATTTGGTTTCCGCACTCGGTCCGTCAGGTGGACCATTGTGCGTGGGCCATAGCGGCCGTTTGGGGGGATTATTCCAACCAGCCCACCTCCCTCCAGAAGGCAATTAGGTCTCCTGGTTTGTCTAGAACATCTGTGTATGATCTGGGTGACCCGAGGGTTTTTGTTCTGATCTGGGTAACGCCCGTGCATTCAAAGAGCACGTGCGCAACGGTCTCCTCAGCCTCCATGCACGCCCTGCACAGAGGACTGTCCGTTATGCCTATTGTGTGGAAGTGTTTGTTTAGCGAGCAGTGTCCTGTGATGGTCCCTGTCACCAAGCGCAGCCCGTTCCTGTCCAGGGGTAAAAGACGCCTTCTTTGATACTTATAATTTATATTGTTTTTTCTTAATATGGATACTGTGATATAAAACAGTTTTTATTTATATCCGTAAAATTATAAATAAAACAACTTAACGTGTATAATTCTCATTCATCGATATGACACAGTATGTATGAGTAGTGATGAGGGTAGCCCCTCATCTGCTCCCGTAGCATCGCGTCCCCCAACTTCAGCCCCCCCCACAGTCGGCCCTAACATGGTCTATAATATTATTAGCTCGACTTTCATAGCCTTCCTCTCCCCTCGCGCTATCCAAATGTCCCAGGAAATCCTGGCCGCTCAGGCCGCTGGCGGCCTCTTCAGGTTGCAGGCCATTTACAATGTGTATCCCGAGATCACGCAAGCCCTGACCTCCCTCAGCACCCCTACTAGAACCCATAATGTATAACACCATCAATATTAGGTTCAAACCCCGATCCCTCAAGTTAGGTTTTTTCAACGCGAATGGCATTAGAGGCCAACGAGATGAGATCGCGACTTTCCTCCGCGACCATCAAATTGACATCCTCCTTATCCAAGAGTCCTATCTCAAACCATGCAACCGCGACCCGTCAATTGCCAACTATCGCATAGTTCGCAATGACAGGACGCGATGTCACAAGGGCGGCACCCTAATTTACTATAAAAAGGATCTATATTGCATCCCAATAGACCCTCCTCCCCTCTCACGATTAGAAGTCTCAATCTGCCGCTTAGGGATGACCGGCCATCAGCCGATCTCACTGGTATCGGTCTACGTCCCACCCCTCAATACTTCGGAGAACTTCCAATTCCTCTCTATCCTACTCGGCATGAGTGACTCTGCTATCATAGCGGGCGATCTCAATGCCAAGCATCCCGCCTGGAATAGTTCCAGAACCTGTACCAGAGGGCGACACTTGTTCGATCTCTCAAATACTGTCAACTTTGACGTCATCGCCCCGATGACCCCAACTCACTTTCCCCACACTCCACATCATATTATCCCCGACGTCCTAGACGTGGCGCTCCTTAAGAACGTCGCTTTAAGGTTAGACTCCATTGAAACTCTGACCACCGCCCAGTAGTCATAAAAATGGCCCCCCGCATACCTATGCGACCCCGACCCCTCCCAACCCGCTCTCACCAAAAGGGTAACGGACTGGAAGAAAGTAAGCACTCAGCTGAAATCCAACACGTCTCCCCAATTGGACGCCATCCCCGACAAATTCGACTCTATCGCGGACACAACGGCCGCGATCGACTCACTCACGGAGCACGTACAATCAGTCCAGAGCGACTGCTCTAGGGAGGTCTCAGCGTCGGGCGACCCTCGCTGGAGCCTGCCGGACGATGTACACGCGCTGCTGACTGAGAAGAACAAAAGCTAGTCTTAAATTTCATTAGATATTGATTTCTTTGGCTTTCATGAATAAGAATTTGAGGTTGTGCTTGTTGATAACATATTATTATGAATTTTCGTTCGAGGGCTCCCGTATCATTGATAAGTATCTACGACTGAATCGGCGGTAGCTACCTACGTCCCTTTTTTTTTTTTTTTTTTTTTTTTTGGGTGGGAAATCATCAAATGACGTCTCCCGCTCTGGGTGGAGCGGGAGGGCGTGTCAGACTCTTACTGACTAAAACCCACCCGTGTTCCTTCTGTTGCCTGTGCAATGCCAGGGGGCCACGGTATCCCTTTCGGACTAATCCCGCAACCCCGGCAGGCAATGGTCTCATCGGACCCCTTCACTTGCTGACATCTCTTTGAGGCGCGCGTGGAACACAACGCGCCGTCGACCCGGGCCTGGTCCTTACCGGACGGCGAGCTACCCATTGCTCACCGTCCGCAAGCCCGCGCCTACGGTGGCCGGGAATCGGCAATCGATTCCCGACGCCCAGGGCGTCTCCTCCTGCGGCGGCTAGGGGCGTGAGGGCGCGAAATTTGCCTCTCCCTCACGCGCTCCGCCTCCTCCTTCGCGAGCATTACTGCTTCGCAGAAGGAGGTGACGGCCTCCCATGCTCTCTCGCTCCGTACCATGGCCTGGACCAGGGCCGGACGCGAGAGATCCCCGCCACCGATCGCCTCCACGAGGACACGGCGGTGCTCTGCCCAAGCCGGGCATACCTCCACCGTATGCTCCACCGTGTCCTCCGGGCGATCCACGCAGTGATGACACCCGGGCGTTTCCTCCCGCCTTATCCGAAACAGGTACCTCCCGAAACAGCCGTGTCCGGTGAGGACCTGCGTCAGGCGGAAGGTGAGGACGCCGTGGCGCCTCTCCAGCCACTCCTCAAAGAGGGGACTTATCGCCGCAATAGTGGCGTGCCCAGCACTGGGTTGCGACAATCGCACTCTCCATGCCGCCATGAGATCCCGTCGGAGCTCTGTCCGCTGTGCCGCGATTTCTCGCGGCATCGGAGTCAAGCCCCGGCGTTTCGCCTCCTCGCGCCACTCCCAAATATGCGCGAGGACTTTCGCCTCCAGATCCCATGGCGGCAATCCGGCAAGGAGGCTTGCCGCCTCACCGGAGACCGTGCGGTATCCCCGGACCAGCCGGGTGGCCATGACCCTCTGGGACGCGTTCAACCTGCGGGCAGGCCGCCGCCTCAACGAACGCGCCCACACCGGTGCCCCGTACAGGGCCATGGACCGCACGATCCCCGCGTATAGCCTCCGGCAGGAGGCGTTTGGACCCCCTAGATTGGGCAGGAGCCGCTTCAAGGCAGCCCCGGCCCGCTCCAGTCTGGGAGCCAAACGTCGGAAATGCTCCACGAAGTTCCACCGACTGTCGAGGACGAGTCCCAGGTACTTCATCGTCGACTCGACGCCGATGTGAACCCCTCCTACCGTTATTTGGGAACCCGACGGTGGCGCGTTCCGAGGACCATGAAAACACATGGCCTCGGACTTGTGCAAGGCCACCTCGAGTCCCAACTGCCGGATTCTGGCCACGATTGTCGCAACCCCGTGTGTCGCTAGTTCAGCCGCCGCCTGGTGCGACCTCCCCTGCGCCAGGACCAACGTGTCGTCAGCGTAACAAACGACGCTGACGCCATTGGGGAGGTCTGCGCGCAGCACCCAGTCGTATCCGATGTCCCACAGATGCGGCCCCAGGACCGATCCCTGTGGGACACCGCACGACATCTCTCGCCGGTTCCACTCTCCCTGGTGACCGGGGTAGATGATGGCCCTGTCCGTCAAATAGGCCTCGACCACACGACAGAGGTAGGTCGGCATCCGGTGATACCGGAGTGCCTCCCTGATGCAACTCCAGGGCAGGGTATTGAAGGCGTTGGCGATGTCTAGAGACACCGCCAAGACGACCCCACCCCGAGCCACCGCATCCCCCGTCGTGAGGGCTCGCACGCGCATGATGGCGCCCACCGTGGAGCGCCCCCTGCGGAAACCAAACTGGCTCTCCGCCAAATCCGGCCCCACCTGCACCAGCCGCCCGACAAGGCGGTCTGCAATTACTCTTTCAAAGAGCTTGCCCACCTCGTCGAGTAGCACGATGGGCCGGTAAGCGGACGGAGAGTCCGCAGGGCGCCCCGGCTTCTTGATTAGGACCAGTTTCCCCGTCTTCCAACGAAGTGGAAACTGGCCCCTCTCCATACATGCGCTTAAGAGCCCCCTTAGTCGAGGCCCGAGAGCCTCTGAGGCCAGGACCCAGGCTTTCCCAGGTAAGCCGTCGGGTCCTGGGGCGGTATTTCTGGCATTCAGCCTACGTACCGCCACCCTCATCTCTACCTCGGTCACCTCCGGAGCATCGTCGTCGTCGTCGGCGGTGTGGTCCGCATCAGGCACCGCAGTAGGCGGAGCCATGGGCGGGGAGGCGTGTTCCCCTCTCGAAGGGAACAGAGCGCTCACCACGTCCCCCACAAGCTGTGGCCGGAGACTCTGCGTCAGCGGGGGAGCCCATGGGCGGAGTTTCTCCCGCACCATCTTGTATGGGCGTCCCCACGGGTCTCTGTTCAGAGTCTCCAGCGACTCCTCGCGGGCCAGTGCCCTGGCCCGCAAGATCTCCGCTTGGAGGGCGGTCTTTGCCGCTCTGTACCCCTCGTATAGCTCCGCCTGAATGGCTTCCGTATCCGGAGGTCGAATACGGAGCCTGCGGTGCCTGGTGTACCGGCGTCGCGCAGCAACGCACGCATTGCGCAGTGTCGTCAGCTGTCGCGACCACCAGTACACCTGGCGCGAAGCACGTCCAGGCTGGACCCGGGGCATTGCCACGTCACATATCTCGGACATGGCCTCCCGGAACCACTCCGCCTCGTCATCGATGTCGGCAGGCCTGTCCGGTGATGACACCCAGGCCTGCACGATCGAGGCTTCCAGGAGGAGCTCCCGGTCCAGCTGCTTCAGCGCCCACCGCGGACCACTCGGGGCCTGTCGGACCGGCGCGCTCGAGGTCTGGGCGGAGACGTCAAACCGGATGTACCGGTGATCGGAATAGGTCTCCACCCCCTCCATGACGCGCCAGTCAATGACACGCGGCGACAGAGCGGGGCTGGCGAACGAGATGTCCACCACCGATTCACCCCGCATCCGCACACACGTGGGGACAGAACCCCGGTTAAGGACGACCAGGCCTGTCTCCAGCGCCCAGTCCTCCACCATCCTGCCCCGTGTGTCCGTATACCGGGAACCCCAAGCCACATTCTTGGCATTGAAGTCCCCGAGGACGAGCACGGGGAGGGAACAGAACCCGACGACGACGACTCTCAACTCCGCAAGGGAGTTGTGGAACTCGGCGAGAGTTCGGTTCGGGGAGAAGTATGCCCCTACCACGACAATCTCCCCGAACCGTGCTGCAACGCAACCCCGTCCTCTCTTAACAGCCTCGAGGGACGGGGTACCGGTGGCGGCCGACGAAATTAGGGCCACTGAGCCGCTCAGGTCCTCCACCCAGTCATCCCTGGGCGGGACAAAGTACGGCTCAGCGACCACGGCGATGTTAATCGACCACTGCGCCATGCTCTGCACTACGCCCCTGCACTTTAGTAATAGTAAGTAGGTACTTAGTTAATATTATTAGGCTCACAAAGTGACATTGGGACATATTTGACATTACCACAAACAAACCACATTCTTCAACCCATTTTCACCCAAAGCTGACTAGTATGAAGCCTATGGTTAAAGTTTAGAAACGTGCCGCCTCGATAGGGGAAAGGGGTGGAGGGTTTCTAAACTTTAACCATAGGTACCAAAGCTTCCTACTAGTCAGCTTGCAAACACGGATGTGTAACGTAAATAAATGAATTTTGAATATGGGGATCACTTTTGAAATGGAAATTGGGGGAATATGGAGGGTATATATAATTTTCACCTCAGCACCTCAAACAAGCAGGTTTTGATGTCAAAAAACAGTGTGCAGAATTCAATTTTGCTGCGAGCGTGAGACAAAGTAATTTTTTAATAATTTTTTTTAAATGTCATGTTGTCACTTACAAAATTCTAAAGATTTGAATTTCACTTAGTTTTGTCACTTTCACTTCGATACGAAAAAAGCGAGAGATAGAATCAAGTCGACTCGAAGTTCGATTTCAAAATTCCATAACTAGTAGGCCCAAAAAAGAAACAAACAATAAAACGTTCGGATACATTTAAAACCTTTAAATTGCAAATCATCTGTTAAGGTTTTATTTAAAATCTGTTTTATTAATTTTTTTAGAACGAAGTTCTTAAAGCGGCTTGCGGTAAGAGTGCACTGGCAGAGATCGACACGCGTAAAGGTGCTGCGACTGTCTTCTTCTAATTCAAAGAGAAAGAAAGACGGAGAGTGATAGAAAGTGTGAATTTGGTCAAAATAAAAATCCAAGATGGCGGTTGCGAAAATTTTCACATTTTTCGTCATGGGTATCGTTTCTATGGTTTTCAAGGTTGCTAAAGCCGATGGTGAAGTCAAAATAAAAATCCAAGATGGCGGCTGCGAAAATTTTCACATTTTTCGTCATGGGTATCGTTTCTATGGTTTTCAAGGTTGCTAAAGCCGATGGTGAAGTGCTAAAGCTGGTGGTGTCAAAATAATAATCCAAGATGGCGGCTGCGAAAATTTTAAAAAATTTCTTCACGGGTGTCGTTTCTATGGTTTTCAAGGTTGCTAAAGCCGATAGTGAAGTCAAAATAAAAATCCAAGACGGCGGCTGCGATTTTTTTTTAATTTTTCGTCATGGGTGTCGTTTTCATAGTTTCCGAGGGAGCTAAAGCCGATAGTCAGATCAAAATATAAATTCAAGATGGTGGCTGCGAAAATATTCAAACTTTTCGTCATGGGTATCGTTTTCATAGTTTTTGAGGGTGCTTAAGTCGATAGTGAGGTCAAAATGTAAATCCAAGATGGTGGCTGTAACAATTTTGTTTATGTTTTAAATTAAATCATACGTGAGAAGGAACTTCGTGCCTGACAGGGGTACCCCGATCACACTTTTTTTTTTATAAAAAAAAATTGGTGTTTGTCATTGAAAAAAAAACTGGGGATTCGGATTTCTTTTTTCCTGAAAATTTCCACATAAATATGCTCACAGTACGATACCCAACAACACCCTCACGGATCGGAAATGTATTTTTTACATGTTGTATGTTCTCGCTGCTGAGGTGAAAAGTTGTATGTGTTACAGGAGAGCAAAGTTATTTGCATCTCGTGTCTTTGAATCCCTCGCCGCACTCAGGATTCTAACCTAGAATCACTCGCTACGCTCGTGATTCAATTATAGAATCCTTCGCTTACTCGGGATTCAAAATCAACACTCGCAGCAAAAAACAACTTTGCTCTCTTGTTGCACAAATAACTATTTCACCTCAGCACCTCAAACAAGCAGGTTTGGCTGTCAAAAAACAGTGTGCAAAATTCAATTTTGCTGCGAGCGTGAGACAAAGTAATTTTTTAATTATTTTTTTTAAATGCCGAGGACAGTGTTGGGTATACTCACAAATTCTAAAGATTTGAACTTCAATTAGTTTTGTCACTTTCACTTCGATACGAAAAAAGCGAGAGATAGAAACAAGTCGATTCGAAGTTCGATTTCAAAATTCCATAACTAGTAGGCCCAAAAAGAAACAAACAATAAAACGTTCGGATACATAAAAAACCTTTAAATTGCAAATCATCTGATAAGGTTTTATTTAGTATCAGATCTGTTTTATTAAATTTTTTAGAACGAAGTTCTTAAAGCGGCTTGCGGTAAGAGTGCACTGGCAGAGATCGTCACGCGAAAAGGTGCTGCGACTGTCTTCTTCTAATTCAAAGAGAAAGATAGAAAGTGTGAATTTGGTCAAAATGAAAATCCAAGATGGCGGTTGCGAAAATTTTCACATTTTCTGTCATGGGTATCGTTTCTATGGTTTTCAAGGTTGCTAAAGCCGATGGTGAAGTCAAAATAAAAATCCAAGATGACGGCTGCGAAAGTTTTCACATTATTCGTCTTGGGTGTCGTTTTCATAGTTTTTGAGGGTGCTTAAGTCGATAGTGAGGTCAAAATGTAAATCCAAGATGGTGGCTGTAACAATTTTGTTTATGTTTTAAATTAAATCATACGTGAGAAGGAACTTCGTGCCTGACAGGGGTCCCCCGACCACAATTTTTTTTTTCTAAAAAAAAATTGGTATTTGCCATTGAAAAAAAACTGGGGATTTGGATTTCTTTTTTCCTGAAAATTTCCACATAAATATGCTCACAGGACGATACCTAACAACACCCTCACGGATCGGAAATGTTTTTTTTACATGTTGTATGTTCTCGCTGCTGAGGTGAAAAGTTGTATGTGTTACACGAGAGCAAAGTTCATCTCGTGTCTTTGAATCCCTCACCGCGCTCAGGATTCTAACCTAGAATCACTCGCTACGCTCGTGATTCAATTATAGAATCCTTCGCTTACTCGGGATTCAAAATCAACACTCGCAGCAAAAAACAACTTTGCTCTCTTGTTGCACAAATAACTATTTCAATATGGGGGGGCAAATAAGAAAATTTAAAAAAAGTTTTGCAAACTGTAGGTACCTACCTACTGTGCGTGTGATATAAATATATCAAATGAAAATATGTCTTGTTGCGAGTATCTCTTTTTTTATAATTTTTAAGTAATTACTTATAAACACTTTTAAGAAAATTGACCCATTTCCCCCTCCCTTATTTTTTTTTTCTTATTTCAATTTGCAATAACATGGTAAATCTCTGAATATTGTGCGTACAAACTTACATTTATATTGTTTGATAAAAATAGAAAAATGAATGAATACGTAGTTTTTAACCTCTCTGAACTTGTCAGGTTCTAAATCAAAATAATAAGTAAGTAGGTAATGTAAGATGAACTCAAAGTTTGCAGTTGGAATGTATGAAGAGAACATGTTTTTCAACTAAAATAAGTTTGTTCTTGGGATAAATATTCATCCCAACTACGGAACCCTTCATTGTGCGTGGTCTGACACGCACTTGACTGGTTTTTTATCAATTCCTAGTCCCTACCTGCTTACTCTAGATGACAACAAAATACCTAGGTATAGGTAGGTAGGTATTAATATTTAGGTACAGGTACCTTGTGTATTGTATGTAGGTCTACATACAACACAACTATGAAGTGCACTTGTGCGTGCTGCTTGGATTCGCAGTCAGGCAGGCTCAGGCCTAAGTTAATAAAGACACTGCTTTTGTAATAGAATCATTTGATGACGTACAGGCGCCAACGGTACGGGGGAGGCGCGGGCGCGCACCGTGTTCTCGTAGCCGTCATAGCATTGAGCAGGCAAGGCAACCAACCGGTCGGGCAGTCAGTAGTTTGTTTGTCGGCAGAGCGCACTCCGTGTCGCAGCCCGTTCCAAGTGTACTCGCGATTAAACATCGCATAATCTAACCCAATATCGCTATTGGGTGATAACATTATCATGTGCTATGACGCGACGATATATTTTAAAGTTCTCTCAAGATAAGCGACTGTGTAGTGATTAAAATTATAGGAAGGTTAGAGAATGTGTGCGCACTGACGTTCTCGCTAAAGGAAAACTTATTACCGTTACGTAGTGCTCTTTTACTATGTCGTTATTTAAGAAGAAGGCGCCTAAATACACACCGCCTCCAGCGCCACAGTCACCCACCGAGGACCCTCACCAGCAAGCCAACGGAGTGGATAACAACAATGGATCACAGAAGTCACAGTTGGTGTTCCACTGCCAACAGGCGCACGGCAGCCCCCTCGGACTCATCTCTGGATTTTCTAACGTCAAGGAGCTTTATCAAAAGATAGCAGAATGTTACGACTTTCCACCAGACGAGGTAAGACTAATTGATTTTTAATAAGTAGTTTTTAAAACTTCGATTGGAAGAGCAACATTCATCATGAACAAGTTTCTGAGTCATTGTTGGTTTGATGAATGGAATACCTGGAACCATGGTCGGTCGTGGTGACTCGCGCGGTACTAGTATTGATGACTTGATGAGGCTAACAGAGAGATTCCTAAGAACTCAGTGAACGCGTTCACTGTATGAACTTCATTATCATAAGGGTGGCCTAGCCAGGCAGCGAAACATGGGTTCACGTAGTTTGCTAAAGCAAAGCATAATATATTTTAATCATAAAACACGATGATTAAAATATAGGTACCTACACAACACAACATTATAAGTAGGTTTTGCCTTCGCGAGAATTTCATGGACAGCCGCTAAATACACTGATAAGAGCACATACTAGTAATATGCCATAAGGAGTGCGTCATTGGTATTCAAATAAGTAGCTTCTTGTTAAGGTTTCACAATCAGTAGCACAATATTACGAAAGTATTCTAAATTAGCTTTCGGTCTTTCTAATCGTCTAATAAATCACCTAATAGCGTAGTGGTGAAGAGACCGAGTCGTGGGGTTCGATTTCCGCATCTGGGACACTTGTAGTTCTCTGAATGTTTGTAACACAGTGTACAATGTCAATGGTGGCGATGACTACAGGTCATGATTGTGAAATCATGAATCATTGTAGGTAGGTACTTACGTAGTTATTACGTCGACGCTAAAACCGGCTAACAGCCGGCTAACAACCGGCTAGCTTGTTAGCCGGTTTTGCCGTCAATACACACTTAGCCGGTTTTTTATCCCTCGGAACTCCCGAGGAATAAAAAACCGGTTAAGTGTGTGGTGGACTTGGACCACACCGGGTTCCGTAGTCGGGAACTCGGGATGAATATTTAGGCATGCATGATTTTATCGACATAAAAATTTAGTTTGTATTTTATAGTAATACTCTAAACAAAGTATTTCTACGGTTGTAACCGAAAATATCCCATAACTCACAAACTATAGACATAAATAAAAAGAGAAAGACACTTAGATAAATCTACATCTTTATAATATCCGTTGCTGAGGCATCGAATATCAAATAAAAAGATTATTATCATATAAGATTCCTTTAAAATTGTTTTTTTTCATCCCTTGATTTTAAGTAGGGATATAGGGCCACCCCTAATTGTATTCTTGTAAAGTAAACAATCCCTGTTTAAATTCATTAGGAATTACTCACTAAAGAAAGATACTAACACAGATCTGTTTTTTAACTACTACAATACTTGTTGGACCAATAATTGTTGGAAAAAGTGGCTTCCAACAATTATTGTTCATTAGTAAACTGTAATTGCAAATTAATCGAGAAGTTAATTTTATAACTTCAATAATTGTTCAATAGTACACTCAATACAAAAGTGTGTAATGATCAATGCACACGATAGTTTCATACGACGTTTTTCAACACACTTGTAAAAACACTTTTCTTTTAAAAACTTTTCATCGTTAGTTTGTGACACTTTAGATTTCGTATTTTTGGTATTAATTAACCAACGAAAAAGTTAACAAATATTTATAGAAAATGGCGCGCTGGTTTTCATTTTTTCGCGCGCTGCGCTTAGCGTTGCGCGAGCAGGTGTAAATAAAGGCACTGGCATAAGCGCTAAAAAATATAATACACACAAAATAATGTTTTGAATACGCAAATTAAGGTTAATATTTAGTTAAAATATATAATTTGATTAAATATTATGTTAATTTATCATCATATTATTTATTTACACAGGAGGCATCCTCAACATCATCATCATACAAAGGCATGAAGTCTCTTTGACGAGATTAAAACAGCTCACATCTCCGACAAGTAAATAATTATCATTGGCGCATTACCGCACTAGTGCGGTAATTATAAAGTAAAAATCACGCGTGTTTGATACACTGCATTACAAATCTAAAAGCGGTTTAATAAGAGCTATTTTCCGAGCAAGTGTGTTGAAAACATCTTTCTCGGCTTTAGGTAGGTTTTCAAATACCTAATCGAATCAAAGCACTTAATTTGTAAATTGTAGTAGAATAGGCATCCACAGGTACCTACTTAGGTACGTTTTTCCATCTATTTGTTTACATTTTCATCAGATAAGTAGGTACCTACTTTTGGAGCAGACTTTGGTAGGTACCCTAGTTAGGCATCACGATATTACCTACACTACCCACTCTTAATTAATTTCACGATGATCAACAAAATTTAGAGGATATGATGTGAAAGCAGAACACAATCAAACTCAATTTCACAGCACCTAGTAGTAGGGAACAAACGATAAGGAAACCAAGCTTGAAGTCATCGCCAATCCTGAGTCACATCATAATATTTCTGTTTAGATAGCTTCTAGAATCGATACAATAGTGATTGTAACGAAAACAACAAGAATCGATTTTACCTCAGAGCTGACTTCAGAAATTAGGAATCAATCATGACAAGGATACGATTACCTACCTAAGTAGGTACCTACTCATGAATCATTCGTATGGGAGTATAATCTGCGTTCGCAATTTATTAGCCAAACATGTAAACAAACAAGAATTTTAGGAAAAACAACTGTAATGTCTACACATAAGGTTCAGTTTGCGCTACAACTTATATTTTTTATGACTTTTTCAACAGTAGTCAGTCTAAAATCTTATTTACAAAAGTAGTAGGTATTTAAAAACGTTATTTTCGATAGTATAAAATTGATGAAACAAGGATTTCAATAGACCTTAGGTACTATCGAAGAACTTCATATCTAAGCAGTTTGAAAACAAAATCCCGTAAACACGATGACCACATCTGTTACAGCCCCGGTTCAATAGCGGCCGAACGCTGAAAGCAGAAATAGTCATTATGGTGTATAGATATGAACTTCTTCGATGGTACATCACGAGCTCGTCATCGTCATCGCACTTGTATCAATGTCCTAAATCTGCTGACCACAGGCAAGTTATACAATTTTATTCAACAACTAGCTGCTGCCAACCTATGAATAAATCCTTGCAACCAGTGAAACTCCTTTCCTTAATCGGTCCAGCAATTTCGGGGATTAGCCGGAACAAACAGACAGACAACATTTTTAAAAATAGTTTTTTTTTGTATTTGTAACATGATACTTTCAGTATTTAATAAAAAGCTGTTATTTTCACATTACAAATACACACTTAAATTTTATTTATTTGTATTAAGTAGGTATGTATTGGTAGTATTTTATTTGTAGTATTTTATTTGTAGTAAGTATCTAGTTAAAAAAATCGACAGTGAGTTCGACTCCTTGACTTGAGAGACACAAAGTTACAATTCTGAACGGAACCCTAAAAAGCCTAAAGGCTCGTGCAGACTAGCGCGACACCGGTAATTGTCCTACTGTGTACTTTTCTTAGAAATTGTTTTTAGAGTCGCGTCGCACCAGTCTGGACGAGGCTTCATGCCGAAGATTGGCGTAGAATAAAGACACGTTGTTAAATCACCCTTCACCCTTTCTAAATAAAAAAATACAATAGAAGAATATTGATGTAAAAACGTGCAATTAAATAATTACTAATCAATCATGATGAAATACCTATGCTAATCCTCAGTCGATAATTTCGTAGACCTAATGAATCTTCACTGTGTGACTCATTGTAATTATGATCAGTCAGTTTATTCGATGACTATTTGGTAGTGAGGTAGCAAACCTGCCCTAAGTTCAAAACAAACCTGTGTTCAAAACAATATCCAATGGGGAAATATATAAACGCACTTTAAAATGTTTAGCTTTAATTTTTTTTTAAACGTTGCCCCTCTCTAGGAATTTCTCTTGTATCGTGGGTGCGTTTACAAACATTTAAACTCACTTATACAAACAGCCAGACGCGGAATAACTACTTGTAGGTCAAACAAATATTTGTTCCGTGCGGGAATCGAAACCGCGACACGCAGCGCAGCAGTCAATCGCTTAACTACTGCGCCAACCGTGCCGCCAATTGAATGAACTATAAAAATAATGGTTTCCACTATAAATTAATATGCTTAGCTTATTACTATGTCGTAGGATTGTCTAATTATCTAGTCGCAGGCAGATTGTATGGTTCGTCATTTTGAACTGGATTATATAGGTTAGGTTAGATGAGAACTATGACCAGCCGCGTGCGAGCCGAGCGAGCAAAGCGACCGGTGCCGCGGCAGGCGGCTCGCGAGCCCTACTTCCAAGTTGCTCGCAGAAACTTGGTTCATGTTTATTAAAGTGATAATATTTAATTATAGGTGTATTATTATTTTAAAGTGCTGTTATACAATTTTATTTCTGTTTTCATCAAATTTAAAGTGCTACAGTTTACATTCCTTATCAAATTGATGTCGTCGAGGTTTTTTCTCTAATGATACTTCGTGCCAAGTCAATGACACATTTAAAACTTCATTTACTAATAGTACACACGACTACACATCAAGCTATATATTTCCAGTATAAGCTGACCTCAGATTGTACGGAAATCCTATACAATGCGAGATCAGCATAAACTGGAAATGTATAGCTTGATGTGTACCAGTGTATGTACCAGTTGTTATGTTTTTTTATCAGTTAGTGGGTAAATCAGAACATCCAAATCGTTTGAATTAGTTATAAGCACTTACCTTGATTGATAAGATTTAAAAGTATTGGAAAGAATCTGCCAATTATTGCCAATGCATAGGTAGAGCAAACGTAAAGACCAATGCTAAAGGGGGCACGAGCACAATCCTTCCTTCAAAACATTCACATATAAAGTTGAAAACTCTTTTTTCCATCAATGTAGGTCGACTCGCGTTCGCATCGTCACGCATGTTGTTGACGCGAACCATGTTTGACGTCTCATATCACTTGACATTTTGTTTTACAGACAAATTGATTATCAAAAGGTTTTTGTTTGAATCTTGGAACATGTTGTACACTCATAATTCGATGTTTACCATCTCGTTTGTAGAACACTAAACCTTGCACTAAACACAAGCTATTGACAAGTTTCGAGACACAAAGAAAAAACAGTGCAAACGCAAACGTCACAAATCTCTAATTCTATACAAAACATGTACGTAGGTCTATTGAATATGTTTCTAGACAGTGCGAACGCAGCTAACAATAAACCTTGAGATCGGTCTTAAAACTTACTCATGTGTCGTTCAGTGACTGATTCAACGGTACAGGATACAAGTTATGGTATTTGTTTCATGTGACAAGTTTCGAAACATCTCACAAATGTTGAATGTTTTCTGGTGCAAACGCACAGTTATGGAGCATGTAACATCTGTACCCTAATTACGTAATACACGATCAATCGGAATTTGGATAGTTTTGAAACAAATTGCTAATCCATTAATTCATAAATTCGAAAAAAAAAACTGCTCAGCAACGTAAATAACGCTTAGCGTAATCGTTTACGAAAATTGTTGCGTAATTAGATAGCTGTTCGGCACTAGACATAGTGGTCTCAGGGCAACCAAAAGTTCAATAAATCGAAAACATCGTACGGAAATCTGGGGCCCAAGTCTGCTGTTTTTATAAATTCGTCATTCCAACACGATCCTATTGTCATTTTGCTAAAAGTTCGTAATCTGCTAAATTCATAATGGTCGATCATTGTATTCTACAAACACGATACTCGTTACGAATTAAAAGTAATGACTGCACAATGACGTTCTCATGGTAGGTCACTGATCAAAGGAACTCTCAAAATGTTAGCAGATTATCGCATAAGTCAGTCATTCATTTTTCATTATGTACGAGATTACCAATAGATGCCATTTCTTTCAATGGAGTGTCAGTGGCTGACCACATTGGAACGTCATAATGACGCCAATAATATGTTAGTAGATTACCAAATTTGTCAAAATCAACAATTATGAAATCAATTTAAGACCATTCTGACACTATTGTAATAGCAGACTTGAGACCTAGGGACAACAGTTAATATAAGCGAAATCACCAACCCGTCTTGAGCAAGCGTATGTGTGGCCAATGCTCGCGCCTTCTCTGTATCAGAAGAGGCCTTTGCCCTGCAGTGGAACAGTAATAGTTGTCTGGTAACCAACTAACAACTTGGCCAGTGGCGGATTCAGGATTGTCGATTGGGAGTGGTTCTATCCCGCTGAGGGTAGGTTTTAATAAAGTGAACACAAAAAAGCACTTTAAACGACATTTGCAGTAGATAATAGTATTACGAGGCAGCGTGAGTGGCAGAATGAGTGGCGATGGCGCACGGATTCAAAATTCTTCCCTAAACAAAACATCATAAAGAAATTTTAAACTTGATAACATAATAAGTACTTAATAACTATTAAGTTAAGGAAAATTAAAGACAATTGTAGTATAAAAAGTATATTGCTTGTTAAAAAGTGTAATTAGTATAATATCAAACTCACATAAATTTGTCACGCAAGAACTCAGACGCTTTTGGGGGGCTTGAGCCGCTTAGCCCCCCCCCCCCCTGGAACCGCTCCCCTGGATCCGTTACTGAACTTGGCCCTGGTAATCCTGGTATAGGTAAACCCATTCTGACACAATGAAGGGACCCTACTAAAACGAAAAAAAAATAAACGGGTTACCCTTTTATTCTGGATCTGTCTTCCTCTTCTCCAAAGGAAAGGGGCCTTTCTTTGTCTACTAGATGAATATAATAAGGTAGGTACCTATTCAACCTATATGTTGTCTTCTAAGTATAGATTTGTGAAAATTAAGGCAAAGTAGGGTAAATTTCTATCCGCTCAAATAATTTAAGGCACATTAGACAAATGAATCAATAATGTCGTTATTGTAAACGAATGATTTGGTAATGTAGGTCTGTCATTACAATTTACAGTCATATTAATTAAAATTGGCTATGACGACTATACTTTCTAAGAATTCTTGTACTCGTAATCAATATTTTGATACTGGTGATTATGTTATCGATTAAAATATCTTTTCGACTTGGTCCAACGACCGTTTAGTTCACGCCTAAAAGGTCAGCGGCGAAAAGGCACGGACGCTAATTTCCTGATATTTCACGGCTTGTGAAAACGCTCAAGGTTTATTCGTTGTCAAGGCCTAGTCGTGAGAATGAAGATAATACAGTTTACACCATTTCAGTATGAATGTGTGCGGTATAGTATATTTATAGGTATTATAAGTAGGTAGGCAGTTACGTAAAGTAAAGCGTACCGGACAGGGACTTAATTTTTGTAGTTATTACACCTATGTAGGTACATATAGAAAGTATGTTAGATTTTAAGTAGAAAGATATGTACTTCTGTTATTTTACTAATTGGACTCCAAAAACTAAAACATTCATCATAAAAACATCGAAAACGATGCTAAAACACTAGGACTAGGTTAAGTAAGCGTTACTAAGTTATGTAAGAATGTAGCTGGTAGCACTGGCGGACTAAGGGCAGGTGCTGTCCGCTCCGGTCCTGGAGGGCCCCCAAAACTCCAGAAATACTCTTTCATCTAATCCCAAATATATCCAGTAAGTAAAAGGTAGTTTGTAGTTGTGGCCCCCTACGCATGCTAAATATAAACGTAGGGTGCTAAATTATCGAGTTCGCTTCGCTCGCTCTTGCAATCTATTTTTTTTTCTCGGTCTTCTCTGCTTAAGTCGGCAAAATAACTCCTATTTATTTACAAATAGTGAAATGAAATCCTTACCTATCCGGGGTGAGGTGCTAAAATTTTCAAGCTCGCTTCGCTTGGTCTGGCAGCCTACATTTTCAAACTTTTCTGGATTGGTTGACAAAGAAATTCCTATTTCTTTAAAATGTTCAAAAGAAAATTTTAAATATGCGCGTCGCAAAAATTTTCATTTTTGTGCGCCAAGAAAACTACACAAGAAAAAACAAAAAAAGAAAAAAAAATTTTTTTTGGTTTTTCAATACTACCGGTAGAAATTTAAATTTTCAAAAGTAAGTAGCACTAATACTAGGTGTCAAAAACACGTTTGAACTTGATGAATTCGCATAAATTTAATAGGTATTAGGTAAGCAGGGAAACCCAAAACCGAAAAACATGCCAAGTGGTCCACAACATAAAAAAGTTTTCTGTTGTCGACAAAGTAGGTATCTCCTAGTTCTGCATCAATAGTCAAAATAAAACTTAACATTTTCCCGCGAAAAGGTTAGGTTTTGTTTTCCCGCGAAAAGGTTTTATTTTGACTAGCGCGCTAAATATTTCGACGTTCATGCCTGGGTGGCATTTAGTTTTACCGCCCCGGGCCTCAGTCTGCCACTGGCTGGTAGAAATAACATGATAGATAAACAATGTTAAATATCCTTGTACCTATCTAATCTTAGACAGTGCATCACCAATTCATCATAATAACCGTCGCCCGCGAGGTGCCTATGTAATTATGTTGAACATAGGACTAACTTAGATTTTATATTCGTACGAATAGGATCATGGCCTTACTAAAACAATAGCTGCTGCTGGTAGAAACTAACATAGTTATGAATAGGTACGTAAAAACAGTACCAGAAAAAAAAAACTTGCGTACACCGGTAGGTACATGTGAAATTTTTAGTAAAGATAAATCTGTGTAACTATGTGGGTAAGTATGAAAATGTCACAGTGTGCGGATGTACGCACGGCTGAGCAGCCAGGAAGTGGATCAGCCCAGGGGCGCAGTTTCTCGTTGATATAAACGCGGCAAGTGACTGCAGACACGCTTCGCCGCCGTATGTGTGCTGTGCGATGGCCTACTACACGTGGGTCAAGGACCGGAGCGCGGTCATACCTGCAACGCATGCCTTGTCATGCAAGAATTTCGCACTTACACCATCGCAATTCAATCAATATAGTGCGTTTTGCTATAGTATGTTAAACAAATATTATAAGGTTAACCTTACACTAGCTGAAACACAATTTACCACTCAATGTGCCGAATTATCTACAATCAGATAAGTGATTCCTGATTATCAGCGAACACATCGATAGTTAAATAAACTTCAATCAAGGAATCTAATCGTATAATTAAGTTCGTTTGCATGTTTGCAACATTGCAGTTTCGAAGATTGTTTATTACCTACCTATAAATATTTGATAATTCCAATTAGAACGAAATACAATCTTATCAATGACAACAAGGCCCTCTAAAGAATTTGACAACATCGACCTCTAAAGAATGCTACAAATCCAAGGTATATTAGTTAGAGATTAATACGCCCGAAAGAAAAATTGCTTTTGGTCACGCACCTAAGTTAGGCGTGGTTAGTAATATCTACCACTAACCTAATTGGTTAGTGTAAGATATTATAATACTAAATCAAATCAAACTTATTATCAATACAGTGTAGCTAACAGTGTATTGCTTTGGTTTCAGATTCTATTTTGCACGCTGAATACTCACAAAGTGGATATGAAGAAACTCCTTGGCGGACAAATAGGATTAGAAGATTTCATATTTGCACATAGGAAAGGACGGCCAAAGGAAATAGAAATAGTTAAAACTGAAGATGCTTTGGGACTAACAATCACAGATAACGGTGCTGGATACGCTTTTATAAAGAGGATAAAGGAAGGCTCTATTGTAGCCAAAATACCACATATCGAGGTAAGAAATGTTTTAGTATCTGTTAATTTAATTTAACATTATTTACCACGGCAATTTGAAATAATTTTGATAAAATGCTTCCTGTGATCAAATGTGGACTAAAAACCAGAGATCTTAAAGATTAGGTACCCATAAATAACGGTTTTATAAATAAAGGTCACGCTCATTAATATATATAACCAAGAAACATTGGAATGCGATCAGTAGGTTAGGTACAACAAATCTATAAATTCTTATCTTTTACAGAGCTATTGATAATTTTTGACTGTTAATTACCAAGTGTCTAGTTATGTTACACCGTATATCATAGACATAAAATCATTGCCGTATATGTATTAACTAATCTTATAAATACGAAAGTTTGTTTGTTTGTTGCTTTCACGCTCAAACGGCTTGACATATTTGGATGAAATTTGGAAGATGGGTAGACCATGACCTGGATTAGGACATTGGATACTTTTTATTCCGATATTCGCACGGGATCGAGACTTATAGGGCTGAAACCGCGGGGCTCAGCTAGTAAGTACTAAAAATTACTTCTCCAGTTCAATATTGTCCAAATATAATAAATATTTCCTAATTCAAAACTCGCGTCGGCTTCACTTGAAAAATAGTTATTTTGGAGAATGGGACTCGGCTTATCAAATGTCAAGGAAAGAATCACTCCCCCTTTTAACACCGCATGACCACACCTAAATCATGAAATAGATATTTTGTAGGTACCTACACAGGTGGTGCCTACACTAACATAGAGTATAAAATTACGTACGGTTAGCCGTTCATTTCGTTACCCTTATGAAGTCCCTATGTCTTGTATTTGTTAATCCTTTCTAGCCCCATGAAGCGAGTATCCAAATACATATAACGATAACACGTTGATATCATTAATTTCAGCCGAAAGACGTTCAGTGCTGGACAAAGGCACTTTGAATGGGTTAGCCTTATTAGCTTGGTTACCGATTGAACGACTAACCTATTGAAAACTACAAAATCCTTTCGAGGGAGAGTTTTTGCTTGATAATTAATATTTATGGTAATTAAAGGGTTTTGGAATGAATTTCATGCACGAGAATAAGGGTTATCCTTATGCAATAACTGTTTAGTTTGAAGGGGTAACCGGTTCAACTAAGATAAGTCGTAGCTAACCGCAATAGTACCTGGTCCTACCTAATACCAAGAAGATACCATACAAGCGACAACAATGAGATTTCAATTTGATTGTTATTTGTGCTGGTGTTCGTTGCGGAATAGGTATAACAACAAGAAATATATTTTTCAATCTGGCGAAAGCCTTTGACAAAGCGCGCACAACTGCTCATCATACATAAAACTAAGGCCCGTATTACAGAACCTCACTCAAGACTCAAGCATTTCTTAAAACTAGTTTCAACCAACCAAAAGGCTTTAAACGTGTTTTAAGTAATGCTCGAGTTTTGAGTGAGGTTCTGTAATACGGACCTTAGAGTAATACATGCGGGCAGACCTTCAATTCAGACTGTCGCATTCTCATTATTAGAACCTTTTTGTTTGATCGAACGTTCATAAACGGTTTCATACTCGTATCCTACCGAATACTGTATTTCTTAACGGAGTCCCACAAGGATCCGTCATTGGGCCACTTCCTTCAACTATGTACAGAGGCGTTTTCCAAAAAAGTACAAAAACCTGTCTACTAGCAGTACTGGCCCACTCCGACGATTTCTCACTACTTTCTTATGCTGATAGATGCTATATCTTGATGACAAACTGGAGGAGCCGCAGTCTCCATAAGTGAGTTGTTTAAGAATACATAAACCCCAAAAGTAACATTTTATAATTAGATCTGTTAAAAATACATTAACAAATGCAGTAGTTGGAGGAAATATCTAACCAGTAATTTAGATCACATGAGGATATCAGTTAGACTTTTGGCCCGTACTAATTGATAAGACTGTTAACCTCTAATTAAAAAACAAAGTCCCCCGCCGCGTCTGCCTGTCTGTCTGATGAACCTGAACGCGATAAACTCAAAAACTACCGAACGGATTTTCAAATGTTTTCACCAATGGACGGAGTGATTCATGCGGAAGGGTTTTGTGTATAATTCTTTAAGGTTTTGTGTATATTGGCTGAGATACAATATATGACGATTATTGTTGAAGGTGTCGGAAAAAATCATGCCGGTTGGGAGCTTTACTGGGCTGCGCCGCGTAAAGGCTTGTGCAGACCAGCGCGACGCGACTCGAACAATACAATTTCTAAGAAAACTTCACGGTATAACAATAGCCGGTGTCGCGTCGCGCTGTCGCGTCGCGCTGGTCTGCACGAGCCTTAAGCCGTAAGCGATACATCAAATTTAAGTTCAACAGAATTGTGGACCTTAAAATATTCAACAAAAAAGTCATAATTATGTCTATCTTCTAAGGATGACCCACAATACCTATTAAGTATCATCTTTCAGAATTTGATAAAAATGTCATTGTTAATTCCGTAGCTATTTTGCCCGTTATTATATTTATTCTTATCCAATAAAATATGTTATTTAAATTGGCCAATGCCTTGCCATCATAAATCATTAAAATTAATACTTTATAAGATATCACAGATTCAAAGTTACCGGGCGCAGCGGTAGGAGTCAATTTTTTCCTCGGCTATTAGGTATGTAATCCCGGTAGTAGGTACGTTCACGTTGGATATTTTCTGACATTCAGCAGCGGGCAAAAGCTAATGAAATATAAATACGTGAGTTCATATAGTCATAAAGTGTTAGTATCCCGACCCCAATTAGTCGTGTATCAAGCGTCGTGCAGACTCATTTCTAAGAAATCTTCACGGTGGAACATTACCGATGTCGCGCTAGTCTGCACGAGCCTTTATGCAGCTGGTACACTGCCGTTGAGCTACTTTGCGTCCCGTGAGCGTGACTATTTATCACATTCGGGGAGTTAAAAATAGTTTTGTTTATAATTACGTAATATGTAATATATGATCTGCTGGTTATGGTTTAAATTATTGACCGTTTTATTTTAACATAATATAAAATAGTAAAATATACAGTCGTTAACAATGTTCTTTCTAAATATATTTATCAGATAATGTTAAAAATTAATTTCATTATAGACCTCAGATATATTCGGTAGGTAGGTACCTACCTAGGTACTTACTTGATTTAAAAACCAAACACCCAAAGCTTATGATTTAACTATTATTATTCGATGGAGTATACATGTCATTCAGTGGGCGTTATCCTGCTGCGATAAGGAAACTCGGTTTATATTTTATAACACAATATTAACTGAACATGCGCTTGCGTAATAAGAGAGATTTCATAAAGATGCTGGCAGAATGTGTTTCGGAGTGTGGTCGTTGGCCTTGTTAAGAAATTCAGCGGAAATGACCGATTGTAGTACCTATTAAACTTGTTCACTTTTAATTCAGGTTGGAGACCACATTGAGAAGCTGGATGGAGAAAATATGGTCGGCAAAAGACATTATGAAGTTGCTAAGATATTAAAAGATATTCCAAAAGGAACTACTTTCACGATTCGATTGGTAGAACCCCTGAAAAGCGGATTCGCAAGTATTGGACCCAAGACAAGCGGTGGGAAATCAGGAAGAAAACAAAATTATGGTTCTGGCAAAGAAACATTGCGGTTTAAGGCCAATGGTCAGGCTACAATAGAAAATGATGTAAGTTATCATTTTGACCTACTACGAACACTTGATCACACACGTTTCACAGCTCAACAAACACATTGATAATGATAAAAGTCCCAGTAATCATTCTGTTTACGATTCCAATACTAGCAAGCTACCTAATACTAGTTGAAAATATGATTATTTATTGATAGGTCCCTATTAGATGCTCCTCTGTTATAGTTAGTTAGGTACCTACTGTGTTGGTCATCAGGTGTTGGTCGACTCTTGCCGGTAGATACTACCAGAATGGTAATAATAGCGATAGTGAATTTGGGTACGAGTACAAATGTCTATAGAACAACAGAAGAACCACCTTGACATCTAAAGAAAGGACAATTTTATTAGTTAGCTTTTAATAAAACGCTCGAGGCAAACGTGACTAGCGAACCATGTCCAAATATTGAGAATGCCTAATGTAGGCGTAGTTCTTATAAATAAGAAATCAATCAAATAACGTAACCCAGTTTTAGATTCAAAGCAAGAAAGGATTTCGTCATCTTGAAGTGATGTTGCCATGTTATAGAGGTACGGAATCAAAGATGACGTAACTAAGTAGATAACAATAGAATTGGAATTTAATTGAAAGATAGGCAAACGATGCACCTAGATACCACATGTCTGAAGTAGCGTTATTCTATTCTATAGATTAATTTCATCTCGTACATTATTGAGATAGTATATCTAACTACTACCTACCTATACTTTATGCGGCCTACCCAAATTTCCTCTCTTTGGTATTGTTCGTCGAATCGTTGAGTTTCTTAGGTTCTAAGTTGAGCTACACGATCACTGACAAATGCGTGCACTGACTGGACAGGCCCACTGAAATTTGTGTGTTTCTTTCCTCAAAAGACCATGTCAGACTAAAATGCATGGTCCTTATAAGGTCTGACCAAGAATGTGTCTGGACAGTGACGGCTTTAGGGGGTGGGAGCCTCGCGCAACGACCCGAGTACAAAATAGTTGACATTTAAAACTATACTATCCTTAGTTATTAGTCAAAACAATAAAATAAGTTTGATATAAAAAGTAATAATTAACGATATCATACGACATTATCTGGGTGCTGAAATATATAATACAAAATCAAATTAAATCTCGAGAATTACTTTTTAATAAAATATGTTCAATACGTAAAAGGCCAGTTTGTAGTTCGAGGCCCCCTACCTAAGCAAAATACATATATAAACTATGGGTGCAAAAATTTTCGAGTTCACTTCGCTCGCTCTTGCTTCCTTCATTAACTTATTTCTCAAAATGTTTTACATAAGTCGACAAAGATACTCCTATGTCTGTATAAATGGCCAAAAGAAGACCTTACCTATCAGAGACGGTCGGTACTATACTTGCATCCTACACTCTCATCACTTTTAAACTTTTCTGCTTAATTCTGTGAACGTAAAAAAGTCAACTTAATCTACCCGAGACGGGGTGCAAAAAGTTTCGAATTATGAAATTCGAATTCTATGATTGGTCAAAAGAAAACATAATATTTCCAAAGAGGGGTGCTACAAATTTCGAGGTTCGAGCTCCCCACGCTCGCTAATACAACCCGCATTTTATTTTATTTTGCTTATCGGGCCGGGAAGACCCCATTATTTATTTATAAATTGTATTTCTCATCGATCATCATAATTATCTGCTTTCAATTCGCATACTTTACACAAAGGACAAGGGCCTCGCAAAGATCTGCCGCCCGGAGCCTCGCAATGCAATGCAATAAAAGAGACTGTGACCTCTGAGTTTGTTTCGGTCTTTCTTCTCAGAGTAGTCGCTTAGGAATCATAGAACTCAACTAGTTTTAAAATATAATTTATTTTTGACGTGTAAATGTTTTTTTGAGCACCAATTTACAGAAGTTACTATCATTTATTATATAACAAATTCACAATATTCATCTCGACACGGCAAAGAAAGATTGTCAGACTTTTAATTCAATTTAATATTTTTTTCAGCTTGACGACAGATCAAAAGCGGGTATCGAGAAAATCAACAGCTTATTGGAATCGTTCATGGGCATCAACGACTCCGAACTAGCATCGCAGATGTGGGATCTTGCCGAAGGGAAAGCCAACTCTATGCAACTAGCAGACGCCATCGATAATAGTGATTTACAAGAATTTGGATTTACAGACGAGTTTATAATTGAATTATGGGGTGTTATTACTGATGCTAGATCTGGTAGACTCAGCTAGAAACTGTTATATTTATTTAGATTAGGTAACACTAATGTTTTCAATGTAGATAAAACTATCTATAAGATATTAAACTATTAATTTTAGACTGTTGCAATAACGGTAAGCGACCTACTTTCAGGCGGCTGCATCCAACTTATTTTAAACTTACTACAGCCGCTTCTGTTTCGATCGATGTGTATAGATGTGAGAATATTTTGGATTTTGGTAGACTGTGGTTCTGATATTATTAGATTTATACCTCGAGTAGGTACTTTGATTCTTGATCTTTGGTTATTCTTGGAACGAAGTTACATGAATGTAACTAGTCCGTTAATGTACGAGTAATAGTTGGAAGTTGCGACCAAGTAAAATCAAAATCAACTTGTACGACGTTTATTAGTCCCGCAGACCGCAGTCCCGCTGCACTACCCGCATCACGGGATCACTGTGGTGCATTCTTTTCACTATCTGTAGGTAATATTAGCGTTGATTATACATATAATGCAAAGAAAAGACCTTTTTTGACGCGCATTATCACGATCTTGATTTTGACATTTCTCGGGACCCTAGGTTCCCGGACTTTTGGAAGGCGTTCGAGGGGCCGAAGCCAACTCACAGAGGCCCGTTAGACGGGTCTAATGAAATGAGGAACTAACCGACGATTATCCCTGTATCCGATCTTGATTATTATTAATGTTCTAATAAAACCTAAATTAGAATGTTTAATAAATTTGCAAATGAATATTTTGCGTTGAACCTTAAGTTAATAGATGATGTATTGTATTGAGTTATTATAATCCTAAGTCTTTGCATACATTTAGGTTTAATGTGAAAGTCAATGCTTTGTGTTCTAGTGGTGCCCTTTATGAAATGTAATAAAATGTCTAAAAGTAGGTACTATCCACTCTATTATAGTGTGCATTATTATGATTCATATTAATTAATAAATGTTATCACTCTGTGCTGTATATACCTGAGAATGAATATAGAGTAAGTAATCATTATTCAAGTAGAAACAAGGCAATTGTGGGTACAAAACATAGTTTATTACAAACTTACAAAGGTAGGTACCATTTGGCGTAGCCATGTGATTTTTTTGAGTGATTAAATGCAACTATTATAAAATTTGTAGATTTTTTTTGCATATTACACTCACATTGGCAATCAGTTGGCAATTAGCTTTATGAAAATTCAACGTTTTAAAAATATTCATGATATTGTGCGTTGAGGCGCGGTGTTGTCAGAAATAAGATTTTTTAGATGTTACGTAAGTACCTACTTAGAATGCTTCAAGGATCTTTTGGCGCGTGAATGACATTGACAGCGGGGCGTTGTTGGTAAACATTTCTGAAATTGTCACAAAAATTGTATTGAGAACGCAAGATGGCGATGTTAGTAGGTACAGATTTTGGCCACGCGCCAAAAGAACCTTGCAAACCCTAAGCTTATAGACGGTGGTGCAATGAAAATGATTGTACTGTCAAAATAAGAGTTATTGCGAGGCCATACGTGCTGCAGATTTATGAATATAATTTATCTGCCAAAGAAAGCGGCTCATAAATGAGCTCACTTTAAATTTTCCTCTAGTAAGAAGTAGGTATCTAGGCACTTCGGTATAACCAGTCGTATCTATTGTCATATCTAGGTGCTGTCATTAAAATGTCTTAAGCCCGTTTTCATCGACAACTAAATAACACTTAAATGAATTCCTAAATAAAAGTGCACTGTTAGATTTCCAACTCTCAGCGTTAAGCCTAGTGTTGTCGTTGCGTTAAGCCTATCCAACTGCACTTTTATTTAGGGATTCATTTAGTGTCACTTAGTGAAGGTGAAAACGGACATTATTTTGTTGATGTCGTTATCTGCAAGTAGCGAAGATATTAATGAACGAGTCATTCATTAAGTAGGTAGTTAGAGAGTAAATTATAAAGTGTAACATTAGCATTAATGTAATGGTCTGTTTTAGTGGAAAATTGAGTAAAAGAAAGAAGGATTGTTTTTCCAGAAAGAAGCATCCTAGTTTATTATCGAGGAATCTTTATCCCAAGACATCTTAGGTGGTACTTAGGTTCTGGGTCCTATAGGACCTAGACAATGTTTTGCTATTAGAACAATTTCCTAAATATCACGTCAATTTCGGTGGTGTCAAAAAATACAAAATTCGGGTACCTTTTAGGTTAATACTCAGACCAACAAATTGTTGGTCTGAGGGTTAATATAACTTATTAAGTAGGTATAACTAGTTTTATTCCTTGTTAAGGTTCTTACGTATCCACACAAATTTATAATTTTTATGAAATTCAGCACTGTCAACTTGGTACAGTCAACTTCAAAAAGATGTATATGTAGGTACCTACATCGACAAGAATTCATCTACTATATATAATCTTTCCATATTATTGTAAATAACAATGTGTAGCCACTAAATATATTTATGATATTACACATTGGGTGTTAATTGTAGCCTATCAGTAGGTACATTGATACAGTATTTATGGAACACAAATTGTAGGCAATCAACTGAATATTTGGTGATGTTTATGTACTTATTACCTACAGCTTTTTGAGGCTGAGTGCCTATTTACTTGTAATATGCTGTTTTTTTTTAAATTTAACAGTAGGTAGGTATCGATAACATAGCAAGAATAATGTAGGTACCTTTAATCGAGAAATATTATTAAGTATTTTGATATTCCAATTTTCAGATAGAAAAAGATTTCTATTGAATGTTCACTACATATTATTTATATAAAAATTGTATTATTACAAAATTAAAAACTTTTTTCGATACTAGTTAAACTTAGACTTACCTACAATATTATGTACAGTCATTAGATAGAATATATTTATAATAGTGACCCTTAACGATTAAACGTTAATATTAAGTTTTTATCAATAAAAATGTTTTTAAGGTACACAAATTATTAATAGAAAATAAAAATATTTTTCAGTATTTTGATATTTTGTTTTCATTTATATTAAATGTTTTAGAATATATCAATAGAGCAAACAGATATACAGACAGTAAGCGCCCGCTTAAGTTTTTAAGTCGTTCATAGGGTTAGCCGTTCTTTCTGTTACCTTTATGCAGAATGACATAGGTACATGTAACATCTTCCGTTTCTATCCTCATCGAGCGTAAACCCTAAGGCTTGGAATACGTTAGTATAGACTGGTAACGCACTTTATTTCGCTCACTATGTGTTTTTTGAAGCCCTATGATCTCTCTCTGATTAGATGTGCTCTGTTGGATTCTCAATTCTCAATGAGCGAGACTGAGCGGCGGGGAGAAGGTTCCAAGGCGCCAATAGTTTAGGTAGAGTGAGTGAGGGGAAGACGAAAAACGGGGTAACACAAAGACGTCCATAACGCTGACACTAAGCGGTGTTACACAACAACACAAACCACTCACACATACATGACTGTTTAACCCTCAATCTGTAAACGGCTAGATCTGTGAGCGAGGCGAGGGTAAACTACATATCTACCTCTAGGAGCGTCGAGTCGATCTCTGTCGCTGGTCGTCCTCGTTGGGCCTCGCCCAGGCAATTGGGGGTCTCACCTGGCGGGGGCAGACCGCCAAGATGCCGTGAAGAAAGCGGCGCTATAGGATTTAGCGTCGTGGCGCGTCTACATAAATATTCATAGCAACCAAACGCACAGGTGTAGCTTAATTGCTACACCAAATGCTGTAGACCGCATTAGGCCGAACAAAGTGAGGGGCCGGTGAGGGGTGAGGGGACAGTGACACGCTAGTTACGGTTTGCCTCCGCGGGCGAGGGACGAAGGCCCGACCCCGCTCGCCACGCCCCCTTGCAGGGGCGTCGCGACATCTCACATAAACGTCCATAACGCTAGATTCAGTGCAGTTTTTGCAGTGATGTTAACTTTGTTAAGACCGCTATTTTGTTACGTCGCACACCTCAGTCACATATATAAACACCTCAGTGAGTGGAATTTGTGAAAAATGCAAATATCTGCGCAGCGACTTTTATGCAAGTTAATCGAGTGTTTTAATCTTACCCTGTGTTCTGTAACTTTACTTACGTGCTAGGTACGATTGTTTTACTTGAAACACACTCATATTTTTAATCTTAGTTGTGTTATCACATCTAAATATGGCTATTATTCGTATTTTTAGGTTATTACAATTTTCCGTCTTTACCCATTAATATTTGACGTGGTAAGAAGAACATTATAAAAGATTAAGAGCGTTTATTCTGAAAGTGGGCAACGTCGCAAATAGATGTCAAATATTTTCGCTGTCTCGTTGTTGACTGCCTCGTTGTTCTAGTGGTCGCAAGCGCTACTTCTGAACATGAGGTCCTGGGTTCGATTCCCAGGCCGGGCAAAGTGTAATTGGGTTTTTCAATCTAGAATTTCTCAGTAGCAGCTCGGAGTCTGGATTTGTGCCCTGCTGATGGCAATAGGCTCGCCACCTATTGACACCTATTACATGGGACTTAAACATACTGGCGAAATGTGGGTGTACTATAAGCACACCTCTGCCCAACCCTTCGGGGAAACAAGGCGTGATGTTATGTTATTTCGCTGTTTTGATTAATTTGGCAATATTACTGTATGGAAATATGAACATTGCATTTTTTTTTTAAATTTATTGTATTTTTTTAATTTTTTTTTGTAATAGCTCGATATTAGGATAAAGTAAAGGTAAAGGGTTTATTTGATTGATAGTGATAATTTTATTTTTATTAACCTTATGCTATATATGTGGAAAGTTTGAGAATCTCTTCATTCAATCTTACCCCGGTGGGGTAAGGTTGAAATATATGTATATTAAAAAAAACGTGTTATCTTTGTTAACTAAAGGTATTTTGACACTACAGATAGTTCTGAGTTTTCAGGGCACTTCTAACTAGTGACGATTAACAACGTCTGAACTATTTCGATCTTTCACCATCACGATAAACACCTACAGTGAGCAGTACGACGACGCACACATTGACAATTATTGCTAAAAAAGGGTTAACAGAGCTACCACACTAAATTCGAATTTTGCCTTTCTCAATGGCACTGAAATCTTGAATATGTCAACTGACGAACTGCAGAAGCATGGAGGTTCTTCCTGGAACTCTCAGTTTTTAAAGAACAAGCTCCGCTTTTATTTAGCGATATAAAAGGCTAGCGCTTTCTATCTCTTGCAACAGATCTATAGATACGCATGATTTGCAGGATGCCTTTCTCAATATTTGCATTGCGCTGCGGATTTATCTACTGTACGCTTCCGACTACAACAGCAACCTGTGTGAGAAGTTTTAGCAAACTTAAACTTATTAAAAACTATCTGCACCACTTTAATCTAATTAAAATAAATATCCGACAAGGGATCCCTTCTTTTTGCATAATGTTCTCTTTCCTATTATACTTTGGCATAACAGTTTTGGCATAATTCGTTTTGCCATAATAATACTTTGCCATTTTTTTTTGGCATACCTAGGTACTGTTTATGTTGGCATAATCTTAATAAAGGCTAATTTGTTTGGGCATAAGGTTAACTCACATAATGTTACTAGGCATAATGACTATTAGCATAATAGTAGTTAGGCATACAATTACAAAAAATATAAATTTATTATTAGTACTTATTCCCTTTATTCATTTGCTAAACATATTTTAACATTTTTAAATATTTCTTTAAAAATACTTTATGTATAAAAAACGTTATTGTTATTTATTATCTAATATAAAATAAATTGTTAATTTTGTCACAACAAAATTAATATTTATTCTAACAGTTAAGTAACTTACCTACTCGTACCTGGGTATTTTATTTCAGGTGTATATTTTTAGCCATTGCTTGTGAAAATGTTAATTTCGAAGTACCTATATTCGTTTGATCAAACCATGTTGCTATAGTTTATGTAACAATTAAATAATATTGTTGATAAAACAACAGGTCTCAATTCAATACTTTTAAGATAGCCTATAACGTTTATTTAGAGCGACGATTTTTGGTAAAATTCCATTTTTAACCCTAAATTAGAATTAAAGTATTGCCTTAAAAATTCAATAGCATTTTGTGCTACAAAAGTTGGTGACAGAAAGAATCGCTGCGAAACCGACCCCACGTAGTCTTATCTGCCCTACCCCTAGAGTGTAATTTTAAATCGCGTAGGCGCGGAGGGGCGAGGCGGCCCGCGAGCTGAGGAGGCTGGTGGTGAGCGTTAAACACATCTGCAACGATAAGCTCGCGTGGGACCGCCAGAGCCCCGCAGCGCCGGAGCCGTGACAGAAACCATGCCTGCTGCATGTTGCATGCTTGCTTGCATGTTGCATGAATGCAGCATGCTTGCTTGCTTATGATGTATGCTTGCTTGCATGCTGCATTCTGCGTTCATGCAGCATGCTTGCTTGCATGCATGGTTATGCTTGTTTACATGTTTGCATGCTGTATGCTTGCACCTACAATGTAAAGTGCCTACAAATTTCATTAGAGCATTATTGTATAAAAATGTGTATTAGTGTCTAACATTTTAGAAGTCATAATTATGCTTCTTTGTTATGCCTATAAAAAGTATGTTTTTATATCATTATTCGTAAATTCTTATGCGTAAATTAATTTCCTATGCTTCAGAATGTTATGCTTAATCATTATTATGATTAGCGAAATTATGCTTAAAAAATATGCGTAAGCTGATAAGTGTAAATAATATTATGCGAAAATATAATTAGGAGAAACAAAAGTATGCCAAGTTATATTAGGTCATAAAATTGTATGCAAATGGATAGGGAACCATCCGACAAATCCATAATATTGTAGTTAAATGGATTTGTCGGATACTTATTTATCTTGGTTCTTTTGAAAATGCACGCAACCTCCAAGGGGGTTAATTTACCAATAGGTATAGGTATACCTTACTGTGCGTTTGCACTGGCGAAACATTCACAGCAAAACATATTGAAATCTTTAGTTTCTATCAAAGTTCCATACACTAAATTACAGGAACTAGAGATTTCAACATGTTTTGTTGTCATGTTTCGCCAGTGCAAACGCACAGTTATAGAGAGTAAATCATTTCAACATTCAAAAGTCATTTATTCAAACTAGGCTGAGAATCAGCACTATTCGAACGTCAAAATTACATAAGACAGTCCCCCAAAACGCCCCACCCTTCACCACTTCCTAGAGCTTTTGCTGGGAAGAAGAAGTGGCGCAACAAACTCCCCAGCAGCATAGCTGTCTGTTCAGTTAGAAAAAAAAAATGATTCTATACAATAGTATACAAGATAATTTACGTTACGCAAAACACAGTTTAAATTATAAATTAATAGCCATATGACAGCTAGCACACGCCAATATACCAACCAACAAACAACCAGAAATAAAAATAACTAAACGTAAACAATATCTAAAAAAGAAAATAAAAGCCTCCAGGCATAAAGGGCGTGCCCGCTTACATAAAGCTGTAACTAGAAGTTATAATTGATAAACTAGAACCATCGAGGTAAAATAAATAATTGTCGAGGTCGCTAGCTAACCACATATTGCAATACAACTCATAAAAAAAACATTGTAATGAGTAGATTATGCCAACAATAAATAAAAATAAAATTAAAATAAATTCACATAAAAAGTAAAATTATAAACAATTATATAAACTCATTTAACCTGTCAGTAGGTAAACTAATTCTGGAGAAAGAACATTTAAACATTGTCTTGAGTTAATCACAGTGACCAATTTATTCATATCATTTAAGTAGTCGTTGATAGAATAGTATGCCTTTGAACAAAGGTTGGACATTACTTTAGTTTTAAACGCATTAAAAAGCAAATCTAGCAAATAAGAGGATAGCTTGTTATAAAAGGTTATACCAAGCCCAAAAAATGAGTTATGAACCTTATGAAGCCGGTGAAAGGGACCACGTAGTTTATCCTTACTTCTTGTGTTAACATTGTGAATATCACTGTTTTTAGTGTATAAGTGTATATTTTGCCTAATATATAAGATGTTGGCGAAGATGAATTGTGATGCCACTGTGAGAATACCGATATCTTTGAAAAAATCTCTCAGAGAAACTCTGGCACCTAGCTAGCGCGGGTGGTCACCGTTTGACTGGAGTGCACCGCACGTTGCCCGCCCTCGCGCCGCTGTTTTCGAGAATCGGTCCTTTTGATTATACGCATAAGATCCTGCCGCTCCCGCGCCACCGCCGCCGCCGCTCCGCTGCCCGCAAAATTCGAGGCAGAGGCCTTACTTTTCTGACGGCGTAGGCGGCCGAACTGAGCCTTCCCGCTAGGCTCGATATGTTGGCCCCACTGAAGTTTAAAAACAGCCGAGTTTACAGTTTCAAGCACCTCTATAACTAAGACGATGTTAGGTCCTAGATTTCTAAATTCTAAATTCAGGTTAAGGCTCGTGCAGACCAACGCGATGCGACCGCGCAACGCGACTCGAACATTACAATTTCTAAGAAAACTTCACGGTATAACAATGCCGGTGTCGCGTCGCGCTAGTCTGCACGAAGCTTAATGCGCATTATCAAATAACTGTACCTATATTTTAAAAAAAGGCCATTTCGAGGAACATAAAGATTAAAGAATTGGCGGGGGGCGGCAGACGGCGCCGACGATTTTGCCCCGCCTCGAAAAAATCCAAGATCTCGAAAAAATCTAAGAAGCCTCGGATCTTGGATTTTTTTATGGGAAGCACTTCGGTTTTCTCCCCAGCTCTGATTTGTAGTAGGTATTTTTTTTTGGATAGAGTAGACCATTTCTATTGTATTTTTGAAATCCCCAAAATAAGCAAAACCATAGGTGCCGAGAAAAAAATTGCCAAAGTTTCAAAAAAATCGCCAAAGTATTAAGGGCGGGGAAGATCACGTGGCGGGTCTAAATTAGTTTCCAAGCAATACTAAGGTCAAACACATCGTCAAGGTCAAGGTCAGCACCCAAAAGTCAAGGTCTTACACATCAAAAGGCAAGGTCAAACCAAAATATGCTCAAATCTTGGAATATTACCTTGTAACAATCAAGGTTATTTTTAGTAAAGCGTTGTCAATGGAGCCCCGCCTCGCGGGGCTCCTATTTCTGGGTGGTTTAAAAAAAAATAACCACGAAGGGGATGGCGGGGTCTATTCGCTCGTTACGCTCGCTCACTAGACCCCGCCATCCCCTTCTAACCTAACCTGTCCGTGTCGGGGTGCCCCAAGTCCCGAGCTCGCTTCACTGACATTGGATTACGTTTCGTTACAGACAATCTTTTAATAATACAAATAAAACTATATTTTTTTAATTTAATTTACTATATTATTTACTTTATAATTAAGTTAATTGCGGTAGCAACTATTTAAAAGTGAACGTAAGTTAAAAACTTACAATATTTATATAAAAAACCATAAGAGTCCGCTGTCACTTTGTCTGAACGTAAAATGGAACAACCTAGGAGTGAAACTCTTACATTATCTGTGGTAAAATGACAATTAATTTACGTAAATTGGTTAAAATTTCTGAAACTTTAGGATTTTTTTTCTCAAAAACTAGGCGTTTGCTCAGTGTGAAATTTTGGGAAAACGTTTTATTTGAAGACATCTACACACTATAAAATTCTGAAGCTCCGCACGATTGGGGAGAAAAACGAAGTGGAGCCGGAGTTTCTGTTTTTATTGCCCCGTTGCACAAGTGTAGGTACAGATGAGGTATCCCATAGGTATCCCTACACAAATAAATATCTAAACCGTATCACTTTGGTCCATAGACCACGTCCCATACAAATTCACCCAGTCCACAGAGTACTTTTTAATATTGCCCAGTCTCTTTTGACTGCACTATGGAAACAGACGTACTAATTTTTTTAAAAAAAATTTAAGGTGACATGTAAAAGTGATTCCAATAACCTTTATATTGTTTTACCGGGTAAAATTGTAGATGGTGGATGATCAGTCAGACATGTTAAGTACGCTCAATCGCACGTTGGTAACAATTTGATATTGACAGCGCTTTTAAGTCGTAGAAGGGTGATTTTCATAGAGTAAGTGTTACCACTGAGGTCCGGTGATTGACCTACAGAACAGAAATAGAAGGTAGCCGAAGACTGACGGATTCTGTCACTTGTTTGTTTGTCCACCAACATCGATCGATCGGTGGTATTCTGGCACTTTTTGTAAAACAATGATTACCTACTCACTTATAAAGTTTTTAATTACCTCAGGGTTGGTTATAGCTATTCTAACGCTTGCATTGATAAATTATTTATCGCCAAACAAGAATATCAGGATATATTTGAATTAAAAATCAATTACTATGGGTATACCTACCTACTCGTAGAATAAGTTGCAAACATTTCTTGTCTTGAATGCCTACGAGCCCCCAGTTGACCTCGAGATAGTGAGACAAACAACTGCTAAATCTCATCAGTCAGTTTCTTTATCTCCGTTATCGTGGTTGGTAACACAGCGCTTGCACAATTTAAAAAAAAAACAACTTGTCATATTTGAAAACATTTAAAAATAATTATTCTAATTTACGTGTTCCTGAACATTATCAAATTAATTGAAGACGAAGTGAATGGAACGTGTTTTTGAACGTGACATCAGCTGTTTTTATAATTAGATTTTTAACTGTGATAATTAAATTGTTTAAGTTGATAACATTATGTTTTATCAAGTGTAATTATTATTTTAGTACTAATACCATGGCAGCGACAGTACTAGGAAGGTTTTTTGTGATAAAATCACATGGATATTCGAATAAAAAAGTGTTTAATGTCGCGAAGGTATGAATATTACTTACAATTATTTTACTTACTTACAGCTAAAGACTTGTTTTTTTTGTTAATTACAGCAAAATTTATAATTAGAAAAACCCGTTTTGCAGATATTTTCATGTCCTAACTATAGCACAACAGTTCGCACAAACAAGATTTACGAAAATGCTAACGAAGCTGTCAGCGACATACAGAATGGTTCCAAACTCTTGGTCGGTGGTTTCGGACTTTGTGGCATACCAGAAAATCTCATAGTAGCTGTAAACAACAAACGTGTTTCTGGACTTACTGTGGTCTCCAACAACGCAGGTAGAATTAATTCAATTACTTACATTAATTTATTAATAATACACAAACAAATATATGCTGCAATGCTAATTTAATTGTTTACTTGTGATATCCAGTTGTTATTCTATTTACAGGAGTGGAAGACTTTGGCCTTGGAGTTTTATTGAAGAGTAAACAAGTGAAAAGAATGATCTCATCATATGTCGGTGAGAATGCTGAATTTGAAAGACAATTCCTGAGTGGAGAACTTGAGGTTTGTCACTTCTTGGATTACAAAAATATTGCATAAAGATGCCTGGATCAGTAACAATAAAAGTTTTCAATGATTCCAGGTTGAACTGACTCCACAAGGCACACTGGCAGAACGCATCCGTGCAGGTGGTGCGGGTATACCTGCATTCTTCACACCAACTGGTTTCGGTACTTTGATACATGAAGGTGGATCACCAATTAAATATAGAAAAGATGGAAAGGTAAGCTTTTAACTACAAATAAGCTGCATTTTAAGCAATTGTAACAATTCAAACACAAAAAAACAGACATTTTAAGACTGTCACATTATGCTTGAAACTGGTAATTAGAGTATTATAGTTATACTATAAAAAGCCAAAGTACTAAAAATTTTGAGATTTTAGATTGACATCCCAAGTGCAGCAAGACATGAACAACAGTTCAATGGAAGGAACTATATCATGGAAGAAGCAATTACTGGTGACTTTGCACTTATCAAAGCATGGAAAGCTGACAGACATGGCAACTTGATATTCAGGAAGAGTGCTCGGAACTTCAATCCAGCAATGTGCAGAGCTGCTAGAATCACCATAGCTGAGGTGGAAGAAATTGTAGATGAAATAGACCCTGACTTTATACATGTACCATCAATATTTGTACACAGAGTTATTAGAGGGGAAAAGTATGAAAAGCGAATTGAAAGAAGGACTGTTAGTAAGCCAGTCCAGCAAGGAAAGGCATCAGATTCAATGAGGGAGAGGATCATTAGAAGAGCTGCTTTGGAATTCAAGAATGGAATGAATGCTAACCTTGGAATTGGTAAGGCTTTTTTTAATATAAGGCCTAGCAGTCCACCAACTATACTCTGTCACAAAAGTATTTGATGAAAATGTAAACAAATGGGTCAGAAACCATACTTGTGGATGCCAATTTATGGTGCCAGCTTTAATTACATTATTTTAAGTACTTTAACCTGAAATTCTAATATTAAATCACTTTTTTCATTTGACAACATTGAGATTACCTGTAACACTTATTATTAGTTAGTGTTTGGGTAAGAATTTAATGTGAACAGGATTTATTCATACTTTCATCAAAAAGTTTGGAACAGGTTATATTTAAAATGGTGAGTCTATACTCCTGTTAACAAACCATGTATATATTTTTATAGGGATGCCCATGTTGGCAAGTAACTACATACCTCAGAATGTGAAGGTGCTCCTGCAGTCAGAAAATGGTATTCTGGGACTGGGTCCTTTCCCAACAGAAGAAAATGTTGATGCTGACCTTATTAACGCAGGCAAAGAAACTGTCACTGTATTACCAGGTAGGTAATTTTATTTTAAAATGGTTATTTTTTTCGCTAAGATATATTTACTAACTAGTTTTATGAATTATTTTCCAGGTTCATCATTCTTTTCGTCAGATGACAGCTTTGGCATGATTCGTGGAGGTCACATTGACTTGACTATTCTTGGTGCAATGCAAGTTTCTCGTTACGGTGACTTAGCTAACTGGATGATTCCTGTAAGTTTAACGTATTACGCAATCTCCGACCTCAAATTATTCATCTCAAATCGAAATTACAAAACGAAAGTGAATCTTACAAAATTCTCGAATTTTAGGGTAAAATGGTTAAAGGCATGGGTGGAGCGATGGACTTAGTATCAGCTCCAAGAACCAAGGTTGTTGTAACAATGGAACATACTGCTAAAAATGGAACTCATAAAATACTGCCAGAGTGCACACTGCCACTGACTGGGAAAAATTGCGTTGATATGATTATAACAGAAAAGGTAATTTAGAGCTTAAGTTCTACAAAACTTGTTACTAAGTTGTTGTGCTATGTTTTAACAACAGCTTAGTAACAAGTATTGCTAAGTACATCAATTCAATATTATCTATCTAAGAAGTTGCCTATTTTCCTTATGGTGTCAATCTCCTTGTATTTCAGTGTGTATTTGAAGTCGACAAAGAAAAAGGCTTAACATTGACTGAACTGGCGGATGGAGTCACAATAGAAGATGTCTTGGTAAACACAGGCTGCGAAATCAATGTTGCCGAGAAAATAAAGAAAATGGGCGATGTCACTCAACCAGAGAAAGATTCCGAATAAGTTTTTCAAATACGTGGAAATTAAATACTGAATCCATTTCTAAGTGCCTTATTGCAAGTTATTATACTTATTTACTGCTATTATTAAGAAATCTTGCCAATATAATGTTTATACTCGTTTATCTACTCAAGTACTTATAAAATAATTGTTCACATTCTACACACGTAGATCTTAAGATAATTGTATACGGTACTTCATAATATGTGCAACAACGCACTATTCGAAGTATCAATTGAAATAACGCACCATGTTGTGAAAATTCGGTTTTAAGTCAGGCTAAATATTTTTAAAATTGTGTAAGACATGTGTTGGTGGTTGAGATTTATTGTTATATGTATTTAACAGATTTATTGTTTCTTTTTTTTGTTTATCTTTACATTCCGATTGTACCTATTTATTTTGATTATGTTTTACAAACTTATTGTATTCTAGTCTCGAATCTTAGTTACTCTCCCTCTTATTCGTCAAAAATGTATGGTTAAACAGCCGCTAATCATTAACTAACTTTAAGCAGCGTTTATAAATAAGGGGGTATATTTCCAATCGATATATTTTCTTATCAGTGATAAAAGAAACGGATGCAATTTATAACAATAATTTTATTTTGTTTTACTTTTAACAATGTTAATCTAATTGATAAGATTTCGTCGAGTTTAATTATACGTACGTATACTGTCAAATGTTGCATATTATTCCTAAGTTAAGTATTCTCATTTTCTATTGCTACTCCCAATAGCTGTTGAGGTGCATAATGTAGATTTTTAGCTAAAAATACAACAGTAAATATGGAGATGATTATGTGCAATTGTGCCTGTCATAACAATGCGGTCAATCAAACCAACAATTATTTTTCCAATGTCTATAAACTTAAATACACAATGTTAGATAAACATGAATCAACTATCAACATAAAAGTTAGATACCTTAAAGTTGATTTTTGTTTGACCGTTTGTAATTAAATAGTCCTGAATGTAAAAAAAAAATGAAATGTTAAGACACAGGGAAATCCCAATCAATTGTGTGTAAACCTGCAGCAGCCTGATTTCGTAGCACAGTCACAATAATTCATACTGTTTTTAATATTTCTATGCAATGCACTAATCCCTTTCAAAGGGGATTGCATTGTGAGTTATGGGTCCTATACTATTATTGATCGAAGGTCCTATATTAGTCCCGCGTTTAGGTACCTACTCGACAAACAAACTTAGGTATCTAGGATCAGTCATAAAAAATCTTTATCAACCTCATTACGTTTGCTAATTTTAGTTTATTTGTGAAACAATTTTGATTATAATCTTGGATGTCACCAAAAATATTTATGACAACAGCAGTGTCAAGTTTTAATGGTTTTGATTTTTTACGAAAATTTATAAGCATTTCTAAGAAGACTAAACAAACGTTTGGTATAGGTTTACTTGGTTTATATACGTGTATGTTGGTTTTAAGATAGAGTTTATCCTTTTGCCGTGATGTCATGTGCAACGGCTCCTAATCACCCATTTGTGGTGTGGGGTTCGTGCTTCTTGTGGCTTGTGTCTATGCTTGCTATATTATGGTCACTAATCCTATTCTTTTGTGAGTATTATCCATATCTCATACGAATGATACATTAAACTAAAGACGTATAACGACGTTAGTATCGGGCGCTGGAAATTGGAACTCAATCTTATTGCGACCAGCAGTGGCAGCGCCTGCCACTGCCAGGTTGAGATTAAGGGTTCGGTATCCGGGTCGCCGCGCCTCCGCCGGTTGGGCAAATTGTAGTAGGTTGTTCCATTATGTAATTATCAGTATTCAGTAGCGTGGAGTGTGGATTAGAGCCCGGTGAAACGCAATAGGCTCACCCCTTACTACATGGGACATATAACTGGCGAAACGTTGTACTTACATAACTACGTCAACGGCTAGCTGGTGTGGGACGATGAGCCTTACTACCTCCGAATTTCTTTTTTCCAGGTCTCGGTGATATTTTAGTGCTAACTGGGTTAGATATAATTAATGCGATCGTTTTACTCTCTGGAATTATCATGCTCCCAACTAATGTGCACGTCTTGTCCTCAATAGCCCATGGCAAGAAGATTAGGTATGCTCATATATCTTTGTTATTTTTTATGGAGTTCTTTGTTGGATATGTTGCCTACAAATATTTGCTGCAGTGCTGCTTACGTTTTTACCGTGAAATTATCGTATAGAAACACGAATTCACGATAAAGGCAGCACTTCAGCAGGCAGCCACTTGTAGAAGCAGTTTATTCGCTGCAATCAAACTTGCTTCGGGTGACCCAAGCTTCCTACCTAGGTAATAGTTACAGTCGATCTTTGGCGATTTAGGGCCTGTAAACAATGGCGGACGGCGGGGGAGCATCGCGGAGGATTCCTCTATCCACCAACACTGACAAGAAAAAAGATGCTAAAAAAACATCGTGATTAATGGACAACCCAATACCGGCGCATACTGGCGTAGGTATACCACCGCTTCCCGCCGCGGTATCCTCCAGCGTGCTCTTCGATGCTCAATAGAAAACTGCACTGCGATGCTCCAAGGTAGATTTGCACCTAGCATTGAAATATATATAAGTACTTAGGTAATAGGTACCTTCGATTGGATAAATGATAATTTTAAAATCCTCTGCCGTCCCGTTCGCCAGTCTGCGCAGGCCCTTAGCCCTCCCTAGATCTAGCCATTCCAAAGGTCAATAATTTAATTGAACGAATAGTTACCTACACCAGTGTCTAGGTAACACACCACTATTTATGTAACTACCACAGGAATAATACCTGTGGTTGCTCTAGCTACTCATTTCATGAAATAAATAAGTAGTATTTGGTATAGGTAGATACCAACCTATTACCTACATACACTCTCGGAAAACTGAATCGGGCCACCGAGCATTGTTATGTCTATAGGCCTAGAACATCAAAATAATGATAAGTCAGAGAAAAAGTTTTTATACAGTTTTGAAGCTGACATACCTACTGGCCATCATTTCGGTATCCTTGTTATTCTAAATTCGAGTTTACAAATTTGACAAAGAGAAGAAAATCGTAGTTTGGTCTCTCTTAGAGAAGCAACAAGCTTTGCTTAGAGCATCTTTGTAGATGCTCTAAGCAAAACTTAGTTATTTCGTCAATTGTTTTGTTTTACATAAAAAGAGAAATTGTTTTTCCTTATTTTTTTATCCATTCTAACTTTCAAATTATGGATACCTGCTGGACCTGGAGATGCCGCACTTTTTCACTCTGGGCTTAGTTAGCAAAACAACTTCATGTGGGTAATTCTACTGTTCAAACAATTTATAGATAGTGCAATCCACGACGAAGCGCCCCAAGGGCGCGTCGACAAACGGAAATTAACCTCATGCGAACTACGCATCAAATATCTATATACAAAAATCCTGCATCGCGCATTTAGAGTTTACCGCGCGATCGACACATAAATCCCGACTTCAACCGTTGGGCAGTTGCCCGTCAGACACGACACCCGTTCCTGTTCCTCATACCTAAACTACCTAACATTATTGAAAAAGATGCAGAGTGGCTCGATTCAGGTGTCCGAGAGTGTATTAGTGTTACTACAAAATTAACTTCGTAATTTTATTTTTAGTCATAAGTCTATGGTGGTCTGCTGTCCAATGTGGCTATGCATCATGTGGGTAATAATAATAAATTGTTTTGGAGTAGGCTGTTGTATCCATAGGATGTACTCAGGCAAACGTGAAATAGTTGAAAGAATCAACAAGACTATGAGGCACTACCGGAGCGTTCCAAAATACAAACATTTTGTAGATAACGTGCAGTGGTCTTTGAAGTGTTGCGGGGTACGTTCATCAAACTATTAGTTAATTGGTAGAATTTATAGGTGTTAAGAAATTGTTTTCTCCCATGGGGAAATAATTAGGATTGAATTTTTTATGTTCAACTTTTACATAAATAATGATGACATGATGGCTATTCAAATAATTATAAATGGTTCCGGGTTTTTCAGCTCAATTCGTATCAAGATTGGTTTGATAAAGACTGGTATGATAGAATACGCGATTACGAGTGGGATCCTAATGTAATGAGACAGAGTGGCCCTAAGAGAAGCGAGTTAGAAGTAACGGACAGCGTTCCATTAAGGTTAGATTTATTTTATCAATCATAATATTTGCAAAGTAGATATGCTTCGTAACTTGTTGCTTAGTACTCTTTTAGATTCACTGTAAGTTTGCACGCTCAGATCACTTTATGTTCTGAGTTTGCACGTCAGTGGTGGCAGTATGTACTATACTAGGCCAGCTCAAGCCAAGTGTTATGATATGATTCCGACCGAACCCCGCTACACGCAGGAGTGTTGCCGCGGCAGTGCTGCACGGTTGTGCTGCCTGCCGCTGCTGCTGGCCACTGAAAATGAACATCTGCTATTCGTGGTGTCTCGCTGTTTTGGTGCCAATTTACTTAATGTCAACGTTCACGCGCTGTGATGAACTACTGCCGTGCAGCAGAGCTGACATTGCTGCTGTGCTCGGAATGTAATCTCATTTAAACCTATAGAAAATGTTAGTGACGCGGCAGACAGAACTGCTGCGGTAGCAATTGGGCAGGTACCCCAAAAAAAAAAGGTAACGTGGTCTGGCGCCGGTGTCCGCGATGCTATTTACGCCAAGGTACCCATTAAATGGTCGTGGCCGCAACCATGGTCCCATATGCTCCAACCAAGATGCGTCTGGCGTCTAAGTCTGGCCACGTCTGGCGTCATGCGTGCGACCTGGTACGCTACTATGGAATGGACCATGGGTTATATTCACCGAATTAAGTTTTTAGATAACTTATCTATTATAACTGTTGATGACTTTTTTTTAGTTGCTGTAAAAGCGGTTCATGCATATCTAATTATCTCATGGAGCTGGGAACTCATTCTATTAACACTAAAGGTTGTGGAGATTTGCTGTATCGCATTATATTAGGAACTATGATAGGGTACCTTGTTATGTTCATATCTGTTATCATAGTGGAGGTAAGTTGTTAAATTAATTCAACTGTAATTTATTTGATTTAATTGTTGGTTATTGGTTATTAGGTATTGATTGTTCCCCATCAAACTCACACGAGCCATCACAAAGTAACTGTGTACTCTTTAAGTATATTTTTCTAGAGAGGTACCTAGGTACGTATTACCGAGGACGTACCTACAGTAGGCCGCACCTGCACGTCTGGTAACAAACTGGTCTGGTCTCTCATTCTGTACTCGTACTACGCTAGGCCAGCTCAAGGTCAAAGTAGGTATTACTATACGGTACGGGTGTGCGGTCTCATCTCAGGGGGTCCCCATGAGACGAGACGGCCTAAGCGAAATCCGTAGTTACGGCAAAAGTTACTGCGTCTAACTTCAAGAAGTGGCATTTTTTTAAGTCGTTCGAAGTCGTATCTACCTAATGCTTCTTCTTTATTCAACAGGCTGCAATTCTGAGACTAATATTCCAATCAGGTGAAAATGACAAGGTTACAAAAAAACTGAAGAACGTAAATGTTAGACATATAATGTCTGTGAACGATCATTTTGCCGCCTCCAGCAACTCTTTAGAATTAAACCCTGACGATACTGATTATGAAAATGAAGTTCATCTTGAAGATGTGCAATTAACAGATGGTGATGGTCAATCCAAGTAGGTACCTTAGCCGATCCAGACACGAAAGCGAAAACTTTTTTTCTGATATTTTGTTTTACCTACGTGGCAAATTTTGAATACGCGCGCCCTCAGATTATAGAATTCTATAATCTGAGCGCGCGCCATTCATTCTGCTGCCCGTTTTGTCGGCCATGTACATATATAATTCACTGAGATATCTTACGTAGTCTACAGCCTAACGAAGTCATTGAGGAATTTGAGAAAAGTAACACGAAGAGGCTTGTAAAATGTTGTGTGGTTTTTAGTGTTTAATTTGCTAAAACCTACCCTCAGCGGGGTCAAGCCCCTCCCAAACGACAATCCTGGATCCGCCACTGTTTGCATCTGTTTTTAGCCCCAAACCATATAGATTGAATTTTGTGTACTTACCTTTATTTGAATAATGGATAAGTTTTACATATTTCCATGTCAAATCGTTACTATGGACGAGCGATTGACTGTATAACCCATAGATTTATAAAAAAAGATGGACTCCACGCCACGCATATCGAAAGTGAAGCACCGTAAGTACCTATACCGCACCGTAGTACCTATATTAAAAAGTACTCTGTGGTAAGTATGCCCATATAATTATGTTCCTTGAAGTATTTTGACCGTCTCATGCACACATTTACATCATAGTATGCCGACCGGCCGCCATTACATGAAAGACCGGCCGCCTACTCAAATCACGCACACATATATAGATCGGTACGGTGCTTCATTTTCGATATGCGTGGCGCGGAGTCCATCTGTTTTTAAAAGTCTTTATCCTATAACCTTAAAAATAAATTCGTTCGGTTCAAAGGACTATTTACCATCAAAACGGTTGTCATGACTAAATTCAGAAATATTTGCACTGGTTTAACTAGACACTTGTGTTCTTCAGAATGGCAGTAGTCAATCGAGTTACAATCGAAGACGAAGACTCTGAAAGTCCGAAGTATTTGAAGAAATGGAAGGACGACGATGACTAGTTTAATTTTGAACTACAATACGTATCTATAGAGCAGCTGTGACTACTTTACCATTTTACATACTATCTATATAACATGAATAAAGAAATGAAATAATAATCTTAATATTTATCTAAGAATTGAATAGATACTAATTACCGTAAAGCTCTTCTCACTCCTACCTACTTGTCATTTAGTTACACAGTGTGCACTGACCAAGTGTTGGTTGGGCTGTAGTCAGATAGACAGTCGCTCCGTGTAAAATACTGGTACCTACCTATTCAGCTGCATCCGGTTAGGCTGGAATAAGTGTGCGTTGCGCTGACCCAAGTGCTGCTGCTGCGAGTATTTGCGAGAAACAGAAACTGCGCACGTTCGTACAGTCAACCGCACATCAGTGGTAACGCTTGCTCTGCGACAATCACCCTTACTGCTATGACATTTAAGAACGCAGTCTTATGGGTACTCTAGTCAGTCATTCTTCCATACAAACGTATTATGGTGATTACTTGTCTGTTTGACGGTGTACGTTCAAAACTAAAAATTATATCAATTTGTTGTGTCATAAGCTCTCTTTAGGGTAGCAGAATTGGAAAAAAATATTGGTTTGGAAGTTATGAGCGTCGAATCTTCCATAATCCAACACTAATTTTAAAAACTGGATAAATATATATTTAGAAAAATTAGCATGCATATTAGTCACGCCCACCAACGAGTTCGAGCCGTCGGTCGTCGACTAGAGTACCTTAGATGCTAGTTCATGATGTTGCCTGGAATGCGCGAGTCACGGTTGTTGGTGAGACTCTAAACCGAAGAAATGAGAAGTTTATATAGAGTGATTCTAAAATAAGATGGCAGAAGACTAGTTGCTGGTTAGAAAATGTTTTTTCATCACATCTATTCAAAAACAGCTAGTTTGTTCTTCGTAAACAGGGACCAAAATAGCTCTTTGATCCCTAGGGAGCAAAATTGATTTGAATTTTGAATGTGGATATTGTTAGTAAAAGTTCCAATCACCAAAGAGATCATTCACGAACATTGTATGAAAAAGTAACAGGCTGGCAAGAAATTGAGAGAAAGTGTGAATTAATTGGGGAAAATGAAAATCCAAGATGGCGGCAACGAGATATGACGAAAATTTTCAAACTTTTCGTCATTGGTGTCGTTTTCATAGTTTTCGAGGGCGCCAAAGGCGATAGTGAGGTCAAAACGAAAATCCAAGATGGCGGCTGTGAAAATTATAAATTTTTTCGTCATGGGTGTCGTTTTCATAGTTTTCGAGGGTTCTAAAGCCGATAATGAGGTCAAAATGTAAATCCAAGATTACAGCTGCCGAAATTTTCAAATTTTTCATCATGGGTATCGTTTTTATAGTTTTTAATGCTGATAAAGTCGATAAAGAGGTCAAAACGTAAATCCACGAGGGCGGCTGCGAAAATTTTGTTTTGGTTTTAAATCACACGTGAGAGATGAGACCTCACACATTTTTTTTTTCTCATAGAGGATGATGAAAAGTAGAGTGATCACCTCGGGAGCAACACTATTTTAAGCTCGAGTGACGTACTTTGAATCCCTCGCTGCGTTCAGGATTCTACTTTAGAATCCTTCGCTCCACACGGGATTCAAAAAACACACTCGCCTCAAAAATAGTTGTTTGCTCCCTAGGCAAACAATCTACTATTTTTTCTTTATTGGCTGTGTGTGACAGATTAAAAGTCAATGCAGATTAATGACTGTAACTGTGCGTTTGCACCGGCGAAACATTCACAACAAAACATGTTGAAATCTTTAGTTTCTGTCAAAGTTCCATACAATATTTGACAGGAACTAGAGATTTCAACATGTTTTGTTGTGATGTTTCGCCAGTACAAACTGCAAACGCACAGTAACATAATCATAGCACACAGAGTACTTTTTATGTCATAGCAGTTGACATGACATTGACACTGGGGGTGTCCCGTCCTCATAGTTCCACCTAGTACGAGTATTGGTTTTCCGGTTACTCGGAAATAGTTATTTGTGCAACAAGAGAGCAAAGTTGTTTTTTGCTGCGAGTGTTGATTTTGAATCCCGAGTAAGCGAAGGATTCTATAATTGAATCACGAGCGTAGCGAGTGATTCTAGGTTAGAATCCTGAGCGCATCTCGTGTCTTTGAATCCCTCGTTCAAAGACACGAGATGCAAATAACTTTGCTCTCGTGTAACACATACAACTTTTCACCTCAGCAGCGAGAACATACAACATGTAAAAAAGAACTGTCCGATCCGTGAGGGTGTTGTTAGAATAGGTATCGTACTGTGAGCATATTTATGTGGAAATTTTCAGGAAAAAGGAATCCCCACATTTTTTTTCAATGGTGAATTTTACGTTTGTTGCGGGCGGCGGCCGTCGCAGTATGAGTTTTGCAATTTTTTTATGGATTTGGGGTAATTTTTGAACTAAAAATGTGAATTTTAAATACCAATAACTTTTTTACTATAAATAATAATTTAAAAAAATACTTTTGTAATGTTACTGCAGTACCATATGCCCTTTTCGGATCGGACAAGGTTTTTTTTTACATAATCTTCATCACCTCGTATTTTGGAGCCACCATCTTGGAATTACATTTTGACCACACTATCGACTCTCAAAACTATGAAAACGACACCCATGACGAAAATGTGAAAATTTTCGCAGCCGCCATCTTGGATTCACATCTTGACTTCATTTACATCTTGGCTTTAGCAACCTTGAAAACCATAGAAACGATACCAAGGACGAAAAATTTGAAAATTTTCGCAGCCGCCATCTTAGATTTACATTTTCTCCTCACGATCGGTTTAGCACCCTTGAAAACTATGAAAACGACACCCATTATGAAAAATGTGAAAATTTTCACACTTAATAACTCACTCCGTCTTTCTTTCTCTTTGAATTTGAAGAAGACAGTCGCAAGTGCCTTTTCCCGTGACGATTTCTGCCAGTGCACTCTTACCGCAAGCCGCCTAAAGAACTTCGTTCAAAAAAAGAAAAAACAGAATTTAATTAAAACCTTTACAGGTGATTTGCAATTTTAAGGTTATATGTGAATCCGAACGTTTTATTGTTTTTTTTTTTGGGCCGTCGATTCGAAGTTCGATTTCAAAATTCCATCAGTAGTTATGGAATTTTGAAATCAAACTTCGAATCGACTTGTTTCTATCTCTCGCTTTTTTCGTATCGAAGTGAACGTGACAAAACTAATTGAAGTTCAAATCTTTAGAATTTTGTGAGTAGACCCAATACTGTTCACGGCATTTAAAAAAAATAATTAAAAAGTTACTTTGTCTCACGCTCGCAGCAAAATCGAATTTTGCTCACTGTTTTTTGACAGCAAAACCTGCTTGTTTGAGGTGCTGAGGTGAAAAGGTATTTTTAATTAGTCCAAATACCTTTTCCGAGTAACCGGAAAACCGATACTCGTACTAGGTGGAACTACAAAAAAATAAGTTATTATCTTATTTTTTTGTACTACATAAATCAAGATTTTGTGAGATAAACAAGTTAGCAAGTCTCGTCAAGATGCATTATTTCTATAAAAAATATTTTTTGTGCATGTAATTAGGTTTATTTTACTCGATAACCGTACGCTATGAACGTACTTCAGACTCAATGGATCGCATCATTGCGACCTATCGGTGAAATATTCAATCTGGATAGTTTCTGTATAAAGTCGGATATTTTAATGCAAATCTTGGGGTTCATTCGATTTATCGAGTGGTTAAACCACGCTCGGGCGCGGGCGGTGCATTTCATTAATTCATAAAAGTTGTTATTTCGTTTATGTAACCACCTACTGAGAGAAATAAATAGTGGGAAGAGAAGCATCCACCACCGACTTCTTTAAACCCCAAGAGCATTTTCCTCCCGGGCATGATCTGCAGTGGCCTATATCTACAATATCGAAAGCCCTCATTCGACATTCCCAAGTAGGTCGCTGCAATACACACAACACAATACCATTTGTCGAAGTGGGGGATCACTGACCCATCCAATACCCAGTGCGAGTGCGGTGCTTCTGATCAGACCATGCCCTACTTGCTGGAGTGACCTAAGTGCCCGTTCACCTACACCTCGGATGACTTATGAATGCCTCTGATGCTGCAATCAACGTGGCCACCCTACTGGGCGTACAACGAAGAAGAGTACCATTGACACGAAAAAGAAGAAGTTGTTATTTATGTACAGTTAATTTTAATTCTTAATAAATTCCTACGATATTATTAAATAGCGTCGTCGGTGGCAGCTAGAACCCGGATCGTGGCAACAGCATTCTGGAAAGGGTGACTCAGAATGTGTTTTCCCCTTTTATGAGGCATTTTCTGGAGAGGATGACCGGTTGAGAAACTGGTTTCATCTTCTTTACCAAGTGACTCATACCCAAAATGTGATCTTAATTTATGTATATACTAACACTAGGTATAAGGTACTTTACTAACACTACGGATCTCTGTTATCTGATTATTTGAAATAAATAAATAAAATTAATTATACCTATTCAATATTATTATACTTCTCACTTTGTACTTTACTCTTTTTCGTAATTTTATTTACGTGTCGTACTAGGTGCGGCCTAGATCAGAAAAAAACTAGAACGCATACTGTTCTAGTAAATACCTCTATGTATAATTGACAGCAGTAAAAAAAAAACAGTTAGTCTATGTCATTGAGATAGAAAATATCATTTAAAGCTTTCTAATTTTACGCAACATATTTTCGTAAACGATAAAGACAAATGTTTCATTTTGACAGTTCAACAACATTCATTGCGTTATTTACGTTGCTCTGCAGTTTTGTTTTTCGAACTTACGGAGCAATGGATTAGCAATCTGTTTCAAAACGATTCAGATTCGGATTGATTTTGCATTACGTAATTAGGGTACAGGGCGTATTTTCTACGATACAGGGTGTTAAAGTAATTGCGTGCCATAGCTTAGGGGTAGGTTCAGTATCGATAAAGGAAGCCAGAAAAAATAAAATATTAGTACCTACTAACTTAAAATAGCAATCGTTTAGAATTAAAATTATTTTATTTGTATAAATGCTTTAATTACTTACCTACTATCGAACGCGAAACGAACTAACGCTACGACGGTATGTAAATTACAATTTGAATTTTCCCTTCGTACGGCAATGCGATAATAATGTTTTTATTTCGTTTAAATGCTAATTAATAATTTCCTAGTTACCTACATACTATCGAACGCAATGAAATACCTATGCCCGAACACTTCGATAACGCCGGGTGAAGGATAGGTAACTAGGTAGGTACGTACAATTCCAAGTATTTTTTTTCTTTTTTTCTGGTTTCCTTTATCGATACTGAACCTACCCCTAAGCTATGGCACGCAATTACTTTAACATCCTGTATAGGTCTATGTCTCGTATTCGTATTTGTACCGTCTTGTGCTCATCCTACGGTACTTATTGTCGAATCGCACATTCCACTATCGCATCGAGGGAGCGCTCTCCTCCCCCCGCCACATTCGCGCAGGAGTCCCCCAGGGTTCCGTGCTCTCCCCTCTCATTTTCACGCTATTCACTAGCGATATCCCTACCAGTACAAGGCGAAGTTGGCTCTGTTCGCGGACGACACGGCCCTTTGCTATTCAGGAAAAAGCCCCATAGCAATAGCTCACACTCTCCAAACCGAAGTCAACCAGCTAGGCTCCTGGTTCAGGAAGTGGAGAATCGAAGTTAACCCCGATACGAGCCACCTCGTAAGAGCCAAGCGGTCCTTTTCAAGAGACTGAGACTCTGAAGAAAAATTCCCCTCCCCCGACCAATCACCATGTTTGACAAGCCGATCCCCTGGGAGAAGCAAGCCAAATATCTAGGTGTGTTCCTGGATGAAAAACTGTAATTTTCAGAGCACATATAGCAGGCCCGCTCGCGAGCCGCTTTCGCTCTAGGAAGACTCCACTCCATGCTAAATGCGCGTAGCAAATTGTCACTTAGGTGCAAATTGCGAACGTACTTGGCGTGCATCCGCCCTATCATAACCTATGCGTGCGCCGCCTGGGCACAAGCCAAACCCCGACACGTGCATAGAATGCAAACGCTCCAAAACCGTTTCCTACGAATGGCAACGAGAGCCCCCTGGTATGTTAGGAACGAGATCCTCCATATCGACCTAAAAATCCACAATATAGCCCAATTTCTAAAACGCAATTCAAAGCGTTTCTTTGATAAAGCCGCCCTTCACCGCAACCCTCTGATTGTCAAAGCGGCCAGTTATGTCCCCTCTAGAATCAGTAAGATCCGCCGTCCGAGGCATGCTCTCACCGACCCAGACGACCCTATAACCCTCCTCCAGGAAAGCAATAGGGACACCAGCACAATACACCACAATAAAAAAAGACCCGCATTCCGACCTCGCCGCCGAGGTCCTCCGCGATCGCGACCCTCCGAGTAAATAATACTCCCCCCCGACCCTTGCTCGCAGAAGCGCCAGCCCGCGTAATGCTGAGAAATGTAGCTTTAAATTCCCCAATTAATAATAATATGAATAACTGTTTGATCCAGCCTGTCCCATCTTGCTGTCCTCCCGCCAGTGACGCCCTAAGCCGAGGTTCGTACCCCACAGGGGGTGCCCTTAGCGAGCGTTCGGTTAATTTTAACGTAGAATAGTTTATGCCCCTGGCTGGAGGCTTTTAGTTAATAGCTTAAGGCATCCACAGGATAGCTGCGACCTCAATCTGAGAGTCAACTGCGAGATGCTATATAAAAAAAATAGTTATTTGTGCAACAAGAGAGCAAAGTTGTTTTTTGCTGCGAGTGTTGATTTTGAATCCCGAGTAAGCGAAGGATTCTATAATTGAATCACGAGCGTAGCGAGTGATTCTAGGTTAGAATCCTGAGCGCTGCGAGGGATTCAAAGACACGAGATGCAAATAACTTTGCTCTCGTGTAACACATACAACTTTTCACCTCAGCAGCAAGAACATACAACATGTAAAAAAGAACTGTCCGATCCGTGAGGGTGTTGTTAGAATAGGTATCGTACTGTGAGCATATTTATGTGGAAATTTTCAGGAAAAAGGAATCCCCACATTTTTTTTCAATGGTGAATTTTACGTTTGTTGCGGGCGGCGGCCGTCGCAGTATGAGTTTTGCAATTTTTTTATGGATTTGGGGTAATTTTTGAACTAAAAATGTGAATTTTAAATACCAATAACTTTTTTACTATAAATAATAATTTAAAAAAATACTTTTGTAATGTTACTGCAGTACCATATGCCCTTTTCGGATCGGACAAGGTTTTTTTTTACATAATCTTCATCACCTCGTATTTTGGAGCCACCATCTTGGAATTACATTTTGACCACACTATCGACTCTCAAAACTATGAAAACGACACCCATGACGAAAATGTGAAAATTTTCGCAGCCGCCATCTTGGATTTACATCTTGACTTCATTTACATCTTGGCTTTAGCAACCTTGAAAACCATAGAAACGATACCAAGGACGAAAAATTTGAAAATTTTCGCAGCCGCCATCTTAGATTTACATTTTCTCCTCACGATCGGTTTAGCACCCTTGAAAACTATGAAAACGACACCCATTATGAAAAATGTGAAAATTTTCACACTTAATAACTCACTCCGTCTTTCTTTCTCTTTGAATTTGAAGAAGACAGTCGCAAGTGCCTTTTCCCGTGACGATTTTTGCCAGTGCACTCTTACCGCAAGCCGCCTAAAGAACTTCGTTCAAAAAAAGAAAAAACAGAATTTAATTAAAACCTTTACAGGTGATTTGCAATTTTAAGGTTATATGTGAATCCGAACGTTTTATTGTTTTTTTTTTGGGCCGTCGATTCGAAGTTCGATTTCAAAATTCCATCAGTAGTTATGGAATTTTGAAATCGAACTTCGAATCGACTTGTTTCTATCTCTCGCTTTTTTCGTATCGAAGTGAAAGTGACAAAACCAATTGAAGTTAAAATCTTTAGAATTTTGTGAGTAGACCCAACAGACTGTTCACGGCATTTAAAAAAAATAATTAAAAAGTTACTTTGTCTCACGCTCGCAGCAAAATCGAATTTTGCTCACTGTTTTTTGACAGCAAAACCTGCTTGTTTGAGGTGCTGAGGTGAAAACGTATTTGTGCTGTGATACGTAGTATCCACGGGTAGTATCTCTAAGTAGTCTGTGGTAGTATAAAAAAGTACTCTGTCTGTGGTGGTAACTGGTAGTATCCCTATGTAGTCTGTGGTTTCTGTATTGATTTTGCATTTTTATTAATGATAATTGTGGCTAAAAGCGCAGGTATATCTAGATATTTCTGATAAAATTGTGTATCACAAGTGATCACAAACTTACTTGCTGTATCTTACGTATATTTGTATTACAACTAATTCACAACATAACCTCGTTATTTCCAGCGCACAATGGTATTCCTGACAGTTGCTAACTGGGTCCGTTCCCGTGGTCCTGACGAATTTTGGCGAAAAAGAAGGGTTTTTAAGCTTGCTGCGCATTATATTGGTCGTCGGAGAAACTGTTACTCGGTAGCAGTACGTAATGTCCACAGAGCGTTAGTTTACGCTACTAAAGCTAGGAAACTGAAGAAACAAGATATGATTGATCTCTGGGCGACAAGAATCACTGCAGCTTGTGAACAACACAACATTACACCATATATATTAAAAGAAGGCTTGGACAGAGCTAACATTATGTTGAACCGTAAATCTTTATCAGATTTAGCCTGCTGGGAACCACGGACTTTTGAATGTTTGGCTGCTGTAGCTAAAGAGAAGTTGAATCTAGATGGTGTGATTGACAATGCTGATAAACAGTATCCTACAGGGGTCAATCTAAAACTTAAAGATGTTATGCTAGAGGCTTGGTTGAAAGAAAAAAAACAATAACTTAGTTCAACATATTAATTACCTATTATCTAGTTATTTCAGTTCCACATTAGTTCTGTAAATATTAAATACTGTCTTAATCAGAATAATGTATTTGATTGACTAGTTTCCTAATTCTTTTTTCAGTTTCTTAGTTAATTCATTTTGTTTTTCTAATATGTACAGGTTTTCTATTTTGCGCCTTTGTTGCCGTTCAACATCCTTTATTACACCTTCATGCATTTTTTCCCTGAAACAACATTGAGATTAGTTTATTTAATTTTGTTAAGAGTTTGTGATTGACTGATTGACTTCAGATTCCTACAGGATATCCTTATCATTTCTCATACATAATGCCACTGTCTAAGCAGGAGAGCAAGTATTTTTAGTGGTTTTAGTACCTACACCATGATATTTAATACTACCACTTGTTTATTATACAAGGAGCTTGTGGCTAAGTTATAACTGCCGCACGGGTCAATCCATCAGGTTAAGCTACTTTTGCTGGGGTTGGTCTGTGGATGGGTGACCATTTTTACATACCGAGAATATGTAAAGTTGGTCACCCTTCCACAGATGGGTGTGACTCCTACGTGCCTCGGAAAGCACGTTAAGCTGCTTGGTCCCAGCTGTCATTTGTGGATCTTTGACAGTCATTACGGGTCATCAGAATCCCGAAAGTCTGACAACCAGTCTTACCAAGGGGTATCGTATTACCCTGTTACTGGGTTGTGGAGGTCAGATAGGCAGTCGCTCAATGTAAAATACTGGTATTCAGCTGCATCCGGTTAGACTGGAAGCCGACCCCAATATAGTTGGGAAAAGGCTAGGCAGATTGACTTGTTTATTAATACATCCTATCAGCTGTTTCAACTAAAACCCTTTGTTTTGATAATTCTCTAGTCTTCAGAAGATAAGGTGCCTAATTGGCAATGAAAATACTGACAAAATGATTTGTGTTCATTACCAGATTATTAAACACGAAATTATCTTCTTAAGTCATAGGTCAAAGAAACTCCAAAAGTAAATTTTATGTATTGATCTAATAATTTGAGGTTTACCTATCTGATTGTTGCTTTATGTGCACATAGGCTACAATTCCGATCGTCACAGAACATGAAAGCGTCAAAGCTAACTTTGAGGTTGGTGAAGACATTTTCACGTATACTTGGCTGAAAAAATCACAATCCACATAGTTTAAATTTGGGTATTTGATGAATTTTAAGATTGTTGCATGAATGAAGCAAACTATCAGGTTGACAGCCACAGACTACTTGCTACTTGTACTTAGAGATACTACGTTTGACAGCCCAGTGTGGCCATCTCAAAATCACCGATCCTGCCATAGCTTTGTTTTAAACCTGCCAAATCCTGCCAAAACCTCGAGTAAAAAATGCCAAAAAATTGCCAACTTCGTTTAGCGTTGTAATAGTAGTATTCGTAGTTAAAAATATAATATAAACACTTGTATATTTTGTTTTATAACTTAGGTCAAATGTAAATAAAACATGGCAATTAGCCTCATATTCTATCCATACTAATATTATAAATTTGAAAGTAACTCTGTATGCGCCTAAACCACTGAACTGATTTTGACAAAATTTGGCAAGGAGAAAGACGGGGGAGATAGACTGGAGAAGAACATAGGCTACTTTTTACCGACACACCGCGCGGGCGAAGCCGCGGTTGGAAGCTAGTCTCTTTAAACATGGCTTTATTCATATGATTTAACATTTCCTTACATTCAACAATTATCAACTTTAAAACTACTTACATTAATGTTCTTAGTTGAATGAGATACAAACAAATATTTGTTTATATTTTCTCAAATATCGTAGCATTATGCTGAGATAGGAGCCTTTTTGGCCTCGGACAGGTTTTCTTTTTCTGTTCCACGTTGTTTTATTCTAATTTTATTAACTTGTTTTATTGATTTTGTTAGTTTTAATGTGTTTCTATTGTTTTATTTCCTGTGTGAGTCCCAAATAAAATATTTATCTTTCTTTCTTTCTTTCTACTAATATAACACGAGAAGTACAGGGGAATTCCCTACGATCTGATTTTAGGGTTGCTATTTTCGAAAATTGAAGATGTTATGGAACATTTATTTTCTATACTGCAATCCTGCCAAAAACTGCCAATTTTCTAAAACGTCAACCAATCATGCCGGTGGCTAAAATTAGAAGCCAATCCTGCCAAAAAGGCAGGAAACTGCCACATATGGTCACACTGAGCCCAAACTCAAAATGCTCAAATGTGACAGCCGACAGGTTGACACTTGACAGAACTTGTTAAAGTTTGACGTCTACCACAGACAAAAAAGACAATACTTTCGTTTAGAAATACAAAAATAAAGTATTTAATTGTTATGTTAAAATAATCTATGTACCTTGTACATCCATATTCACAAGGTTTTTTTTACAATTTATCATAAAACTGCTCGTGCTGTCGACTGCCTCGTTGGTCTAGTGGTCGCAAGCGCTACTGCTGAGCATGAGGTCCTGGGTTCGATTCCCAGGTCGGGCAAATTGTTATTGGGTTTTTCCATCTCGAATTTCTCAGTAGCAGCCCGGAATCTGGATTTGTGCCCGGTTGATGGCAAAAGGCTCGCCCCCTATTACATGGGACTTAAACATAACGGGCGAAATGTGGGTGTATTATAGGTACACCTCTGCCTAACCCTTCGGGGAATACAGGCGTGATGTTATGTTGTTATCACAAAAAAACCTACAGTTCAAACTCCAATGCAGTGAAAAAAAAAACAAACGCCGAGAACATGCGATTTAGACAACGACTGGGTTCCGACTGCTTGTGCGGGAAAAGTCGACTGCCTGAGTTACAAATGTGTCCCTTTTTCGATGGATCAGTTAATAGGCTGCAATAATATGTGGCTGTAATATGTTTTTATTTAACTTCGTAAATTTGACTTTTGACCGGATTTTACATGGAAATAGTGCGTAGTTCGTGTGTGGCGGTGTAACCGCTACACGTCTTTCATTGACTTGAATGTGCCCTGGCGGCTGAGAGTCTTTCTATTGTTCTCACATGTATAATTTCAACATGAATGATGTAACCAATGTTTTGTAACAATATTGTGATTAAAAAGAGTGGCCGTGGAGTATCTTGCCGTTTTTTTCCATAGGAACCTACGCTTTGGATTGGGCAACTAGCTTCATATTTCTGACAGACTGATCCCTTGACAATTCAAAAGTGCCTGATTGAAATAAATGCTTTGAGTTTGAGTTTGAAATAATAATAAAAAATATCAGTGATCGACTTAGACGCAGCCTAGGGGTCATGACCCCTATCGCCCCCCCCCTGGATCTGCCCTTGTACACTCTTGTATTCGCTTAACTTCGATCAAGTTCGCTAGTAGTGTAGTGCAGGCTTTACGATTCTCTGATACTCCTTGTGATCGGATGCGTTAGTATAATGATCTAAGGTTTATATTTCGTAAATATTGACCAAAGATTAAAAAGGAAAATTGAAAGTTTGTAGGTGGTTGAAGGATTGAAAGGTTGTCGCAGGATTCACCTCAATCTTTGTTCGATATTCTTACATGCGAAAAATCCTTAAAGCTTTTGTACGATGCGTCGCCCGTCCCGTGTGGGATTCACCTCAGTGCGAGTCCAGCTTTACCACTTTAGATAGTTACCTATATACCCACTTTAGATAACCGAGGTCGTAAAATTACAAACATATAACATTTAACTTTGTTTGAGACTGCAGGTGAGAAGAGAATTTAGCCTAGAGTTTAAAAATATCAGTAGAGAGTAGCGTCCATTAGTGTTCCTGTAACGTGTAGGTTGGTAGCTATTATAGTACATACAAATTTCATCATCATCATCATTTCAGTAGAAAGACGTGCACAGCTGGACATAGGCCTCCCCCAGGCATCGCCACTTCGACCGGTTCTGCGTTTCTCGCATCCAGCGGATTCCTGCGGCCTTCACTAGGTCATCTGTCTACCTTGTAGGTGGCCTTCTAACGCCTCGTCTTCCGATAGTTACGATTGAGGTTCACTCCAGAACCTTTCGGCCCCATCGGCCATCTGTCCTGTCAGCTATGTGGCCTGTCCACTGCCAGTTTTGTTTGGACATTCTTCGGGCTACATCGGTTACCATGGTTCTCTTACCGATCTCTTCACTTCTGGATTCAATGCAACTGACGAATTAATTCTAATAACTTTGACTAATTTCATGGTCGGTAGGTATTAGTGCCGGGTACTTAGGGCCGCTCTTACGAAAGGCAGGACATGATGGCATCCATTAATGTGGACTGTTCCATGTTTGCGCAATAGCATACATTTTACACTCCTGGCTTATGTTATGCTAATAATGATTTTTAAAAAAATGTGCTTATTAGGTAAATCTTTATTCGGCGCTGAAATTATATTGTCTTCAGAATTATGGAATAGAAGTTCTGAAGACGTAGGCCTGTCCTTAATATTGCCCAGCAGCTTACTTACGCACGTTGGCGAATGTGGCGATGGCAACTGAAAATCAGTTTTGGAGAAAGTAAAAAAAAAAGAGTAAAATAACGTTTTTATTTCAGAATTTGTGCTGTTTTGTTTGACGATATAGATAACGTAGCAAATAATGTTGTCTTTTAACAGCTGGAATGAAGTGTCTACTTACACTACATTTATTTAAAATTGTAATAACATTGTAGGTAAGTACATAAGATTTTATATTATTATGTATTTAACTACCTATAAGAACATTTTGTACAGTTAGGTACAGTAAGTACCTAGTTAAAAATCTTAAACAAGGAACCAATTTCATTAAAGTACTGGTACCTATGCTGTTAAAATAAGTTGTACTAATATTTTTGTTATCAGTTAACACTAAGGTATTGATTAGTTAACAGATTTTAATGAGTAGATAACTATTAGGTACTTACGTTTTTTTACTGAAACATATTTGTCATGATAAATGTAAAGATGATTAGGTTGACTTGTTTATGAAGTTGGTTCCAGTCATTACGAAATTTTTCAAAACAGGCAGATCTTAGCCTGACTATTAAGGTCGGTGTCCATTGAGTTAACAGCTTACATTACCTAATACCTACATGTTCGAATCAACGCTGATGCGTCTCTTCGTTGTTTAGGTACTATTTCGATGTACCCAAATTGGCCATCGAACTTACAAAAATATAAATACAAAACTTAAATATTTACAATAGTTTTCTACTTTCTAACTATATTACACAAAGTTTGAGTATTCCACTAATCGTAAGATTATAATAATTATACAAATGTATGGTCAGTCAGTTACCTACTGAGATTGTTGTAACAATAATAACAATATAATATATCTGAAAAAACATAATGAGAGTTAAAGTTCAAGATTTTATTTCATAATATCGGAATATTCTTTGTTCAAATGCGTAGACTATTTACAATATTTTATGTTAATCAATGAGTATTTAATACACACTCAAACTGTTGTAGTTAACAGTTCAAGATCAAAAATTTCGCTCGTGTAAATCTATGTCTAATAAAACACAAGTGTTCATAATTTAAATAAACGCAGCTAAATGTTCACCCTGTAACAACTTCACGCTTGAAAAGTTTCACTGATAATTCCATTTCGAGGAATTTTTCCATTTCGTTACTTCGTCCACTTTTCATTTAAAGCTTTCTTTCAAAGTCTATGTAAATAGACTGTAATAAAGTCTATAGTGGAATGCCTACGTATTATTTATGGCACAGCTACCTGCCGCAGTTGTCGTAGAAACTGGCAGAGCCCCGGTTGGGGATTTCAGCAAACTCGCGCTTCGGCGTGCACAACTTCGTGCTGAAGTCAACGTTACGCTTCCTGCAATGAAGTGGAGTATGAAGAAATATTAGAAACATTGCACACTTCATTAAAAAAAATCCTTCTAATATTATAAAGGCGAAAGTGTGTGAGTGTGTATGTTTGTATCTTCTTCACGCTAAAACTACTGAACGGATTTGGATAAAGTTTGGCAAACAGATAGTTAACAACCTGGATTAACATATAGGATACTTTTTATCCCGATATTCCCACTGGATCGAAACTTATGCGGGTGAAACCGCGGGGCGCAGTTAGTCTAATAATAATTCAAGTGAAAAGCCATGTTACCCTCTGCTTGGCAATTCCATTTGGTCCACGAGAACTGACTTGACGTAGAGGCGGTCATTACACCACAGTATACAAAGAGATCGCGGCTCCAGTACATTCATGTCGTACTCCCACGATAACTCCACCTAAACAGAAAAAAATAATCAAATTACTTTTTACTGTAACATGGGATTGCATCCAGAATGTTAACGAAGCAGACACAATAGTAAAAGAATGCCATATGAACCATAATATGTTATATATTTATTTTATTAATTATGATTGGGATAATTGACTGACTGGTAGGTATTATTGATAGGTATTACCTTTCTAACTTTTCCACCCAAGTCCATGGGGTGGGTGACTACTATGGTGTATGTAGTGCCATGCTCTAGTCTGAAAATAAAATAATTGTGAGTTGGGTTTAACGAAAATTATTCCGTTACGTGAAAAACCGAATTATATATTTATTCAGTTTAAGTTGTAGAGTTTGCTTACTTCACGTAGTTATTTGGTGTTAGGTCCATTCCCCGAATTACGCCTCTGTCTGACAGCAAAGTTACTTTCAGGAAACCCTGTTGATTAGAAACATGATGGTATTAACGCATTTATAATAGTTTGACATTTAATCTAATCTCTATTGCGTGTTCTTTGGAAGCTTTAAATTAAATTTGTAATTAATCAGCAAATGTACCTGCACCCACGATTCTGCACCTTTAGGATTTGCCAGCTGGATAGCCACTCTGTAGTGTCGTTCTGGAATAAAAACAATAATCAATAACCATAGTAGACGCGATGACAGTATTCTCTGTCTACATAGATCGAAAACAGCATTAAAGCACAAGAGTGTTTTCTGTATGGCCGTTCTTTCACGTATCTTCAATTCATAGTTTATAATCTATTAAATAATGGCCCCTAGAATTTTCAATAAACTCCCAGATAGTTGGAAAGAGCATAATCTCGGTCAATAAAAAAAAAAAAAAAGATACTTCTAGAAGGGAAAGCATACTCAGTATTCTAGAATTTCTTAATGACAACATCTAATGCCGTGTAGTAACCAATATTATCAATACATCTTTGACATAATCTACTTATAGCAACATACTCGTATTATTGGTATGATGATAATTTTAATTGACATTTAATAATTGTTACGTAGCTATGACCATAAATATTTAATTTATTTGTTTTCAAAATTGACATTTACTATTTTCTTATCTAATCTAATATTTTAGCCAATACCTTTTACTACTGAAATTTAAATATTTGTACGCCGCTAAGTCCAAACATGACATAACTATAATGTAATTTAATAACTTGCACGCTCTGTATGTGTACTCATGTTTCCACAAATAAATAATTTTGAATCTTGAATCATTTAAAAGGGGGTAGTCGGTCTGAAGGGTCTAAAGCAAGATTCAGAAAGTAAAAAATACAAAGTGACCTCTTTGTTTCACCATGCAGTCTAGACATTTCACACTAGGCATGGGCTTAATGACATTGCCTCACAAAGGAGCTGTTTTGCATCATATTCAAACTGTACCAGTTTAGACTCTTAGGAAATCCTTAAGCTAATGTCATATGACTAAACCACATTCTAAATTGGTAAGTATTGTGTTGTAACATGAGGTTGAAAGCAATCAGCCACACGCTGTGATTAGGGAGAAAGGAACCTCATTTTAGACGTTGTTGTGATAAGTAGTTTTCTCAGGGTTCAACAGGGGTCGTGTTGAACCCTTGCTAATGGACAGTCATTGCGCAGCAACGTAAAAGTAAAAAGCCTGGGTATCATCAGCATTCAGAAGTCCACTGTTGGACATATGTCAAAATAATTATGCTGTTTATCAAATACTTACGACAATACGGGAGGTCTTTGCCCGTGCTGAGGTAATACTTGGCTCCAATCGTGTCGTGCTCCTCAGATGGAAAGACTTCATTCTCCGACTGATTGTTCTTGTTTGTAATCAACCCGGGAGAGCTGTCTGCATGGAATCTATGAAATCATTAAACGTGATATTAAAGAATCCCCCATTTAAAGTTACGGGTTTGGAAATAAGACCTTACCCCATAATTGCACAACCGTGACCGCAATGGAAACACTTTCCTGTCTGAAAATGCTGAAATGAAGGGCACTGGTGTCCTGAAAACGTTGCAAGTTTAACTCTGATTTCATATCAAATTGAAAAATAGCAAGGGATGTTTACATACCTTAATAATATAATAGATTGTGGAAAGCGATAAGACCGCCCATTCTTGTAACTAAGTATAATATTGTTAGTAATTACTTATTCAAATACAATAATAAGTTTCCGTACCTATATAAGAACACTTTCCATTAATAGATTCTGTGAAAAGTTTAATGGCTCTGACATGGTTGCAGGCCACTAGGACCCTCGAAGCCTCTTCAAGTCCTTGCTTGACTAGCGTCAGCGGTACGAGTGGTCCTTCAGTGAGGTCACATCCTGGCTGCTCCTTCCCGTTGTTCGGATAGAAATCCAAATGACCCACAGGTTGTGACATTCCATATCCTGCCATAAACACAAAATCTGTCGCACGTGTGAAATAAACCGTCGATTAATTAGTTACCATATCACGCGATATGTAGATATTCAGATATATACTATACAAATGAATGATGAAATCGAAAAGCAAACAAGCGTATGGTACATATTTACATAATAAATACATATAATGTATATAAATAAGGGTTAGTAGTATGATTAGATGGTAAAGCGACGAAGCTTAATCTTGTTAACAACAAACGTCATATTATTACGTGTTGAACAAATGTACATGAATACGATAGTGCGGTGTGGATTATAAGAAGCATACGTGCAGTATCACGAATATACACAGAGTTACGTCCAAGGCATTACCTAAAAGGAAAATGCTCTTTCCGTCAGTGTGTATGACGTCGACGAGTTGCGCGTCAGTCGGGTCTAGTCGCACATGCGTCGGCATTCCTTGGAAGTACGGCTCAGCTGGATCTAGGCCTGTAATTCTTCCTAAGCCCTATGGAACGAGAGGCTGAATCAAAGAAAATATGAAAACGATATACGTAACATCATGTAACGTACGATTTAGTAAAGAATGTTACAGTGGTTTGCACTTACCTGTATTCTTTCACCAGCGTAACCTGCTGTATGAGCTCCTAAGGAATGGCCTATGATGTGGACATCTAACGGGTCTACTCCGTGTTCTTTCTGTAATATTATTTAGATTTTATCAAACCTGTTATTTAAAGTTTTAATATTTTTATTGTTATGTGTGGAATTTACCTGTAAAGTATTGATGAAGTTTGCTACTTCAAGTCCTACTAGCCTGGTGTTGGCTGTAGCTTGTGTGTATAATGGTAGACTCCCACCAGCCCAGTCTACTATAATAACATTAAAATCGCCTGCTTTCACGAGCTCATCTTTCATTTCACTGACCTGAATGGACAAAACATTAAGGTTAATTCATTTACTGCATGTTCAATAATATTGCATACAAGATAAACTGCTGATTGTTCGACGATTATTATACTAATATAATAGTTACCCAGTTCGAGAGTGGTGTGTCGATGAATCCGTGAATAATCATCTTTGTAAGTCTGGTTGGATTGAAATTGGACTTCACTATAGTTTTGTTCACGTTCACGTTTAACAATTGACCATCAGTTGGGTTCTTTTTTGTGTATAAAATGAACCTGAAATTGAAATTTCTCTGTAGTTGTTTGTAAAAGATTGATTTGGGTGAAATCTATGCAATATCGTGACGCAAAATTTTCAGTGACGAACCGTCTACCGTTTTTTTACCTACTTGTACCGACGTCAGTTCAGTAGAAGTCAGTAATCAGAATCAATTCATGACAGCTTTACATTAAATGTATTATGATGATCGGTTATGATGAGATCCGTGTTTAGATGAATGGGACATTAAATTTTACCTAGTATTGATGACAACTCTCGGTAGCGGGAACACATTGAAGGGTCTGTGGATGAGATGGTACCAGCTCCTTGTGATGTTCAAGCATCCTAGCTCGTCATAACATCTTGTTTCATTTTCAACTGGAATGATAAAAAAAAATGAAATAGCATAGAGCTAGTATATTCATAGCTATATGGCGAAAATTTAATTGATTTTTGTAGAGTAATTGTTTACTCTGATATTATATTACCATCACCACATTTGGAATAAAAAATTGAACATACATGGTAACCAGGGAATGTTGACCTCTATCCGGTCTGAACGCGCCCAGTTGAAGGGGTCCAGGATACCAGCGAACGCTGGCTGTAAGCCGAGGAGAATGCACCACAGCATGACGCGAAGATGTCTGTCTGTCAAGTGAAGCCTTCGCATGCTCTGAGGATCTAGAAACAAACATATATCATTAGTTACTATAGTAACCGTCCATTACAAACTGGACTGCATGTAGACCGGTAAAATGAAAGGTCCTTTATTTATAATAAGAATTTCCAGTAAAATATGTAGTATACACCGTTATGGTGACGCCTTCGAATTTTTATTGGCATCTGAGCTTTTTACTCCATAACTAGTACATCAAGGTTTGCGAAACTTAGAAAAAAACTTTCAAAATCAAAAGTCATTTGTTCAAACTAGGCTTAAAATCAGCACGTTTTAAACGAAAAAATTACATAAGTCAGTCCCCCAAAACGCCCACCCTTCACCACTTCCTAGTGCTTTAGCAGGGGAGAAGAAGTGGCGCAACAAACTCCCCAGCAGCACAGCTGTCTGTTAAGTAAGAAGAACTTGATTCTATGCAAAGTAATAAACACAACACAAAACATTAAAATAAATAATTTCTCATTGCCAGCTAACACAAGCTATTATACTAACAAAAACATTGAAAGCTCTAGCTCTCTCATACTCAAGCAGAAATAAAAACGTAAACAGACATAATACCGAAATAAAAGCCTCCAGGCGTAAAAGGCGTGCCCGCTTACACGTGCAATGCCAGATTATGTTCATATGGCTGACTGTTTCATGATTACTTGAAACACTCAGATATATGCCCATTCCACCAAAACGCCCCATTCCACCAAGACACTGGATGTTACTAGACGGACTAAGGCGTTTTATGTCGTTATCGTAAAGTTCAAAGTTGTAATAAGGATCTACAAACATGACGTTGATATTATGGATCTAGTAAGCCTAGGCTGTAACCGACAAAGCTAATATAATAACTATGCTATGTGTTACCTACTATGTTATTAGAGAGCTACCTACGACGGTAGTTCAACATGATGATCCCATCGATGAATAATAATTCACACAATCACGGATGTTATTTATTATTAAATTATTCTATTTGGTCTAAGTATATTTGCTTTAATTTAAGATGCGGGAATGCAAAATATGAATAACTATAGGTACTCGTCATATTGTTTGTAGGTGCCTTGAGCAAGTACCTAAACATGACTAGGTAGAAGGATTGAATAAATCAGTTCTAATACCAACTTGAAGGCAAGTGGCTAAGATCCTATCGTGCGTATATCCCTTCGTAAAACCAAGATAACAAACAAATGGAAAGTAAAATATATTCAAAGTAGTAAAGTCGTGATCCCTGTGCTAGTAATTTACAGTCATGTTCAGATCGCGGTTCTGATTGGCTTCCTTAGCTTGGGCTCGCGGTCGGCTTCCTTGCTTCGGCGGGGCTCGCGGAAGACATCCCCCCTTTACTTCTTATGCAATGGGTGGTATGAGCGTTGGTATTACGATGTAATGTGTTAATACGCGAGAGGGTAGGGTTTATGTTATTTAAGTTTGTTTATATTTTCTGTATTACTTGATTGAGAGCGGGTAATAAACTATTACCTCAAATCTGCTCCTGTAGAGTGCGAGAGTTATAGGGATATCACAAAACAAATTGACAAGCAGGGCTAACATGACCAACGCGAGAAAGCTCTCTATCTCGTTTTGTCGAAATTTGTCGACGATTCTGACGTCATTCTAATCCCTAACATGACCGTCAACGACGAGATATCTCGAAAAAGGCACTTTGACACTTCTATATCTCGCGACGAGAAACCGATGTTGCAAGTTATTAAAAACAAATTATTTTTATGATAGCAACATCGGCTTGAGATTCCGTTTCATTCATTCAATGGTGCCGATTCTCTTGTCACAAATGCCTCTAAACTAGACTAAAAATCACCTAAATTTAGATTATTCTTGTCAACCGACGATTTTCCATTCTGAAATAGACTAAAGTGACACAACTTAACTATATTTTAGTTTGACAACACTGAGCTATTAATTTTGTGAAAATGGCAATTTTGTCGTTCAGAATTTGATGTTCTTCACCTAAAATTTTGATTTTATAAGTATTTAATCGCGATAAAAAAATTAACTAAAATTCACACCAACACCTCGACGGTGCAAAAACAATACTGACTTTTTTTCTTTTCTCTTGCTTATATCTCGAAAATGGTGCGTCCTATCGCAAAAATAATGAAAATTTCGACCCCCTTTATGTAACCCATAAACCCCTAACACTCAACATGTAGGTAATATTTTTTCATATTTTCCATACAAAAAACGAAAAATTCCATATAAAACGTCGTTCCAATATAAATAGTAGTTTAAAACTAAGTATTTTCATTATTATTATATTGTAAAATAAAATGATGACTAAAATAAGTACAATTATGAAACTGCCATGTTATTTTGGAGTTTTTTTTTGTATCATAATTTTGTCTACTCTTCTCGTCGTCAAAATCGACGACGAATAAATACGAGTAAATGATTGAAAAATCGGAGATTATCTCGTGTTGAATTGTCAAAAATCGAGATAACTATGGTGCCATGTTAGGGTTTGTCGAGTAAACATCAATTTTGACAGAAGGAGTCGACTATTTTGTATGGAAGCACTGTCAGAAAACGAGAAAGTGACCGAAATAGACAAAAATTACTCACGCGAGAGCGAGTAATTGTCGCGTGTGTCATGTTAGGCCTGAAGATCGACGTTGTCTTTTTTCTCTTCAAAAACTGAGCCGTTTCAATTATTTTTTACATGAACATTTTAAGAAAGAATATGTCTAAGTTCCTATCATTTTCCTTTATGTTAAAAACTTTTGAAATTTGTCTGGTAGTCTCTAACCACGGCGATAAAAATGGGGCATTTTTGTAATTTTTGGAGGGTCATATTTTCTTTAGTTGCTGAAGTAAAAGAAATAACAGGGACGTGTCTACAACAGACGCTGATTTTATGAAAAAAAAAATATTGCTCGAGAGGCATTATTCAGGAAGAAAAAAGGGGAATGTATTTGTATGTAGAATCAGAGGCCCTGTTGCCTCTTAAGTATGAGCCGAGCATACGAATTAGCGTAGTCAAGCGTGCTCGTTCGAGCTAAGCTCCTAAGTACGGCTACGCTACAAGAATTCATGTTCTGCTCGGTTCGCATAGCCTAGACATATGAATGGTTCAAATATGAACACCATGAAGTCTTCAAATTACTTTGACATCAGAGAATCTCAAAATATTAAGTTTTCAGTTTCATTTGCTTTCCCAAATAGGAATGAAGATTTCAAGAATGCAACAGTTGCATTTTGAAGCAACCTATATTTACATACATCGTCCAAGGCGACATACGTTATTAATGTAAAGTTCTATTACGAAAGTGTTCGTATTTATGAATTCGCCGCACGCGCCGCTGCCTTAATCGTATCGCTAATATATGCGAGTAGAATCTGAGTGCCTAATGATTGCCAATAACAATAATATCATTGAATTGGTAGCGGAGTTTTTATTTATCAGGGACATACCCATCTCAGATGCTTTGTCCACGATAGAGCAAAGAGCTCTGAGTTTGTTTCAGTCTTTTTTCTCAGTTGTCAGTGAGATACCGATCTCATCTAGTTTTAAAACAAGTCAACGTCTGGTTTTATTTTAGAAGTGTGAATGTTTTTTTTTTAAACACAGAAATAAATATAATTTATCATCATTTAGCAAGGAAACTCCAAGAGTAATCTTTTAGCTTGATTCCTCTCTACACGTCAAAGTTGAGTATTTTGTTAGCATCTGCTAGATGTTCAAAGTTACAAGATCACCTTAGCTATCCCGAAGGTGATCTTCTAACCTTGATCACGATATCTCTGAGACTTCAGCCGACCCAAGAATATCTTCTTACCCACTGAAAATACTGAAATGAATACATTATGCATGTTGTCAGATAAGCCAATAATAAGTATGCGTAAACAAATAAAAGATTTGACTTGAAATATTTTTGAAAGAAGAAGCCTATTAATTAGGTTGAGCGGAGGAGAGCTATAAAAACTTGATAGAGTCAATTAGAAGTAGATAAAATTGCTCATCAAAATTCGCGCTTCATGATGTTAAAATTTATGTATATACAGGGTTTTAAAGTAATTGCGTGCCATAGCTTAGGGGTAAGTTCGTTATCGACAAAAGAAGCCAGAAAAAAAAAGAAAAAAAAAAGAAAGAAGAAATACTGGGATCTGTACGTACCGAGGGCTGCACTAAAAGTATCGGGAATGGAATATTTCCACAGTTCCTGTCATATTAAAATCTTTTTAATTGAAAACTCCTTGGTTTTAAAAATCGAATACCATTTATTTATTTAAAAAAAGATTCTCGGTCTTGTCACAAGGTTTTATCAAACTTCTTTAGTCGTTGAGAAAATGGAATTGACTCGAGAAAATTCAAGAGCGATGATTTATTATGACTTTCGAAGTGGTTTAACACAAAAACAGTGTGTTATCCGGTCAACACACTGTTTTTGTGTTAAACCAATTCTGTATTTGGTGATGAAGCCCCATCCAAAACCACAATTAATCGCTGGTTTGCTGAATTTCAACGTGGACGTGTCAAGCTCAGTGATGATCCACGTCAAGGTCGTCCAAAAACTGCAGTCACCCAAGAAAACGTTGATGCTGTGCATAAGCTGATTGAGGTAGATCGACATGTGACATACCGCGAAATTCAGGCAACTTTAGACATTGGCATGAGTCAAATACAAATAATCTTGCATGAACAATAAGGTGTAAAAAAATTGTTTTCCCTATGGATACCGCATTCGCTCTGTGAAGAGCAAAAAGCGGCTCGCGTTACTTGGTGCGTCAGAACTCTCGAAAGATTCCACGCAGGATCCTCAAATGCTGTATACAACATCGTATCAGGTGACAAATCCTGGATATACGCGTACGAACCCGAAACAAAAAACCAGTCACGAGTGTTCGAAAATGAGTTAAAGCCAACAAAAAATGTACGTTCACGGAGTGTTGCAAAAAAAATGGTGGCGACGTTTATCTCCAAAACCGGCCATGTTACGACTATTCCTCTTGAGGGACAAAGAACGGTTAATGCAGAATGGTATGCTAGCATTTGTTTGACACAGGTCGTTTCTGAACTCCGTAAAGAGAACTGCAACCGCCGCATCATCCTCCATCACGACACTGCGAGTTCTCACACCACGCACAGAACAAAAGAGTTTTTAGAGCAAGAAAACATAGAATTATTAGACCATCCGCCGTACAGCCCCGACCTAAGCCCTAATGATTTCTATACTTTCCCTAAAATAAAGAATAAATTGCGTGGACAGAGATTTTCATCACAAGAAGAAGCTGTGGACGCCTACAAAACGGCCATTTTGGAGACCCCAACTTCCGAATGGAATGGTTGCTTCAATGATTGGTTCCATCGTATGGCAAAATGTGTCAAATTTCGCGGAGAATACTTCGAAAAGCAATTAATAAATTTTTAAATAGTAATGTTGTGTCACTTCCTTGATTCCCGAAATTTTCAGTGCCGCCCTCGACCTAGTTACCTCCTTCACCCGGCGTGATCGAAGTCTTCGCGCGTAGGGATTTCATTACGTTCGTTAGTATCTACATACTATCGAACGTAATGAAATCCCTACGCCCAAAATTAAATAAAAATAAATGCTAGCATTTAAACAAAATAAAAACATTATTGCATCGCCGCCGTACGAAGGGAAAATTCGAAATGTAATTTACATACCGTAGTCGTAGCATTAGTTCGATTCGCGTTTGATAGTAGGTAAGTAATTAAAGCATTTACACAAATAAAATAATTTTAATTCTAAACGATTGCTATTTTAAGTTAGTAGGTGCTAATATATCTATTTTATTTTTATTTATTTTTTCTGATTTCCTTTATCGATACTGAACCTACCCCTAAGCTATGGCACGCAATTACTTTAACACCCTGTATATATTATATTATGAAAATTATAATTATGAGATACCTTATGTATTTTATTGTGTGTACATAAATAATAAAATAAACAAATGATTTATGTTGAATCAATGCAAATGAGTTCAGTTCGAAAACATTCCAACGGTTACTTCATGGTTCAGTAGGTTAAGTTCTATTATGTGGAGTTATTATTTAAATATATTACATCAGTGTGAAGTTACCGAAACTTGTCTTATTGAATAAGTTCTAAATAAATAAATCGAGACTGAACAGTTAACAGCCTATTACAGGTATTGAATAAGGCAAGTAGAATGTATTGTAAGTACCTACTTAATTGTATAATCCAAATAAATTCATGATATAATTAGATGGGACATTTCACTTTCACTCATCATTAGAACAAGAATTGGAGCTGATTGCCTTGCAAGATAAACAACCGGAAGACTACAAGCAACTCATCAAAAGATTTGATGAAAAAACAGAACCGCCATCGAGTAACAAATAAAATAAGGCACTTCCCGTGCGGCGCGGGCGCCGACTCGCGCGGAAGTGGCGCCGCTCGCCGGTGATGCAATGCAGCGCGAACGCATTGTACCTTAACCTGCTAACTCTGATATAACTGTTAATGTCAGTGTGCTCGACTTATGGCAACTTTATGTAAGCTGATGGGGCTATGAAAGGCCTCCTCCCAACACATGACAACGTGTCATTTATTGTGGAACTCCTCTATCATACTTGACGTAATTCAAGAGTGGCAAGTTTGGGATTCACACGATGAAAAGCAAACTAATATCCATACTCAAACATACTTCAAAACAATATTTTGTTATGTTCGCATCATGTAATGTTGTGATTGTATAATATTTTTGCAATTGTCTGGTACACAAATATCGGACGGCGACCTTCTTCTGCAGTCGGTATCTTGTTGACCTACATTAAGTGTTCAATGTAAATTTAACGAAACGAATGCAATACCCATAACCGCCAGTTTAAAGTTTTAACATTTTTATTACCTTTTCGGAGATAAATGCTCATATTTTGTGGAAATAGGAACTCGTGCGGAAAACTTGCGTTTACTTAAGTCAGAAATGTGTGTCGAAATTTTACTCGTCAAGTGTTGCTTTATTACTAAAGTAAATACTATTTATTTATGTTGTAAAGATAATCTTTGTATACAAACATGGCATAATCAAGGAAATACGTTCGTAATTCTTGATTGATCTCAAATCTGTTGATTGTACGGGCGGTTGCAACAGACGTTACACTTCGTTGTGAGACTATCTTGCAACTTTTTTGCTCGTCGCTGCGAATTGCGCTTTCGAGAAGACTATTGAGACAGAATCTAGACGTGAGTGAACTATCGTCGTTCTCATATCGTTAACTTATGTTACGCCAGTGACTGCTTATTTGGGACGCGAAACAGTGGTGCATGCTACATTCGGTTTGCATATCGAATTTCGCAGTTGTTACATTGTAACTGATTTCTGTAAAATTATAGCTGTTCTACTGGACTAACACAGACTTGTTACTAGCGTTGTAAAATGAAATAGTAAATTAGTCCGACTATAATAATAGGATATTTTTTTCTGCGTTCATGTGATTGTACATTGATGCATGTAATTTTTAATTACATGGTGATTGTCCATTTTATGCAACAATGAGTACATCCAAGGGAAAAGGATAATCATGTCACTATAATCAGTGGTCCAGTCACCCATAATTATTAATACGCTTTAGCAACCGTTCGAGTAGATATGACATCGTTTTGTGAACGTGACCCCAACTTACACGTGGACTAAGTAACGCAAGTCTGTGGTTACTGGCACCCCTTACCAGGTATGCCATGGTATAATTACGTAGGTGTACTCACCCCATTAGTGGAATTATTACATTTAGTTTTAGTTAGTTGAATTCGAAATATTTTCTTTTCTTTTGTGTCCTTTGAAAATTGTTTAACTTTTTTGCAAATTTTACCAAAATTGTTTCAATCTCATAATACCCTTTATTTGTGTTTCATGTATTGTGTATATCTTTTGTTGGAGATCCTAAATAAATAAATACACTCATTAATTAATTTGTTTGCTGACAAAGGTAGTTAGCGACAAACAATGTTCTAGAATTATAGAGAAAACAATAGAGCCCTTTTAAAACGACACGCCTTTTCTAAGCCAAACGAATTGAGAAATTCGTTGAAAAAAGTAAACACAACCTTGACATAAGGCTGTTTCAACAGTTACGTAAATGTTCGAAATGAATAACTGGAATATGTCAATAGTTACTCATCTTAACGTTTACTCTCAATAGATTGACGCAACAGATTCACACAAAACAGTTGTCGTATATGTAATAATATTTCCACAGTAAAAATAATAATTGACAGGTCAAAAGCAACTTATAGTACATTCGAAAGGTTATTAGTTACATCGGCCTTCCGACTTTATTAGTAAGTCTCAGGAAATTAATAATAAAAGCAGGCTTATAGGTGAACATTTAATTTGTAAATTAGAGATAGTATGCACCAAAATAACTTTATAATACGTAAAAAATATGATTTTAAATAAAAAATTGATTTAGATGTTTCTAACGCAGTGGCTGATACAATGCTAGTAGGTATTCTAAAATTAGATTTGTTTGGTATTAATTTAAAATCGGTCGATTTTATCGAGATTCATGACTGATTAATGCTTTAAGCTGCGTCCTAACCGAAAGCGATCGTCATGCGTGTACGACATTGTCGTGTTCCTTCGTATGAATACTCGTATGCGCGAGTACGTCATATATGCGTACGACTGATGCGACGGTCACCTTCGTTTAGCATGTGGGCTTACAATTGAGACTTAAATTCACTATTACCTCATAAACAAATAAAGTACAAAATATATAAATAAAAAAATACATAAATTGTGACTACATAAGTAATTATACCTAATATTGCACATACATAAAATGTATTGTACAACACATAAAATTTAATATTTGTTGGATCTCCTACAGTCTGGCAAACTTTATGGTACTTAAAACTCAACCACTTGTATGAGCAAACAAAGTTGAGCAATGCTGAGCTGAAAAACAAGATATCTATTTTTGGCGCCGTTAACACTTTTGTGTATACAACACTTACTTATTTGTGTAATTGTATACACTTAACATTGAATTCAGCCCTCCTTTTACCAATAATAAGAATCACACAGCATAAAAATGCCTTATAAAATTATAATGCTTATTATTATTAGCCTTTTCTCATGCTTAGTGGTTTACTTCCAGGGTTTGATAGGAACACCATCCCATTATCTTACCCGTGAGATCACAGGAATGTGCATTCAAATTTAAATAGCTTCTACGAGTGGCAATTCGTAAAGAAGCTACATTTTAGAATAGTTGTAAAGTTTGTCGAATAAATGTGTTTATTTTGACATCTTCAATACGTTTTAAAATGAGTGAAACTGGCAAATAATTTTTATAATATTGAGGAACAAGATTTCCGCTATTAAAAAAGGGAGGAATGAGAATACCACCATTGAGAAGGGAGGAACTTCCTTTTCCATATTTTATATTTATTCGACATAGTTGCCCCGCTATGCTTCCACCTAGCCGAGTAGGTAGCTAGCCGATTCGATACGAGAGAAATAGAATATTTGACGTAAGATCACAAAAATGGACAGAAGTATCCTTTATTGCGCTTATAAGTATATAAGTATCACCTTAGCCTATCGCAGTCCTCTGCTGGACATCTCACCCCAGTAGTACACCTCCGCTGCAAAACCTTAGCAGCGAAACCTCTGTAGTTAAATTCAATAGACTCGCGTCATTTTCCGCTACTCACATCCGATTCGTGTAGCGGTACCTGTATCGCTGCTACGGTTTCGCGGCGGGGAGGTGTGCTACCGGCGTCACTGCTAGCCTCCCGTGTTCAGTCTATCCCAGTCACATTTTTAGGATCATTGGTCCATCTAGCTGGGCGGAGTCCCACACTACGCTTACCGATACGCAGTCTCCACTCCAGAACTCTCATTAGGTATGCTAATCTTGAATAAGAAGATATTCCTTCGCGGCTTTTACTGCACCGTGAAGACAATGGCAAGTACTTCCATTACATACGTGTAAATGCTGCAATAATGTATTGAGTATAAAGTATGTATAAATTTATAATAATGTGTAATTGCTCATATATTGGTAATGTCTCGCGTACGATTGCCGCATTGACCCGATTCCCCCGTAATAATCTTATTCTTCTATCTTATTGCAAATCTGTTTTCATCTCTTTTATGAACATACTTACTTGGATGTAAAATTGTGAAATTGAAAGGATTGACCGTCATGACTAAGTAGTTTTCTGACATTACTTGATTATCGGGGCCTTCAAATCAACTAACATTTTCAACTTCAACGGGGACTTATCGTGTTTGCCAATTTGAGACAGTTTTGATTATTATGTACGTAGGTCAAATTACTTATAGTTTTTCTACGTATATTTAATATTCTTCGGAGTATAGCTAAATCAAATAACATCTTGCTTTATAAATGTTTAGCAGAGTAAGGTTTTGCATCCCAGGTTAATTTTTTAAACTTTATTATTTAAATATGTAACCGATTATGGTAGGTTTGAATAACTTTACACATATAGCCAGTTAAATAAACCATCGTATCCAATCACACGCTTTTCAAAGTTATTTTCTCGTATTGGCATATAATGACGAGAAAGCAGAACGTCCTACGTCAGAACGTAGGATAATTAATATGCATCCAACTGATGTATTAATGACGTAGTTGCGTTCGTGATGCTTAAGTGATTTTAAAACTAGTTCTATTGGCTTTAATACACTAAGAGAATTATCATACTAGAATGCTTCATCTATATACTGTTCAAAGTATCGATTAAACATTCCCTGAACAAGGATATTCTCGATATAAGTACAGAGACGAGTCGTTGACATCACACGTTGCTTTGTTTACACGCATTGAGGAAATGCCGTGTTCTGAATCGTAAATATATCGATTTAAATACCACTTTTCTTCGCAATCGATGTAAAGTCTATTGTTTTATTTGTTTTTTAAAAGTTTACGTACTTAGCAAGAATTCGTTTACTTAAAATTCCGGATGTTAAGGACATTGGGTACTTAAATAGAACGTCTTGACCATGCTTGCTTAACTTTTACTGACCGAGAATTCGTACAACCTCCAGTTACAGTTTACTTATCACATTCTCTTGATTTCACAATTATTTGTTACAGTAACGAAAGTGAAATGAACGGCCTTGCCAAGAAAAAAATATTCATAATCATAATACAATATTATAAGAAATTTAAATACACGTTCCCATTATGGCGCTTCACCTCCCGAGCATTCGAATATAATGTAACAGATCAGATTCTAGATTTTATCAGTGAGGGGGAGAAACGAGATAATGGTAATATAGTACTTAATGCTCGAAATCGAATCTTGGATTGTTTCATTACAGGCGAATGCTCCCGCTGCCTGAAGGAGCGCCTTTAAAAATTAAATGTGTTTTATATTTTCGTAGAGGCTCGGTTTTAGCGTAGCGGTTGCGCTTGCGTTAATAAAAGACATCAACGCACGCTGAAATCGCTTGCCGTATCATGTTTACATGCTAACTCATTGCATGCTAATTTGCTAGAATTATAACTATTTACGTGTTTGCTTTCATTACCTGTATTTTATGAATAATCACATATATATTTTTTTTTTAAATCTTATAACATGATTCAAAATATTATGAAATTTTGGTATAGTATTTTACTTTTTTGTTTTCAGTTAACGATCATTAGAGAACAAAAGAAAACCAATGTGCAATCATTATTTTAAATGAAATCTATTCGCAATAGCACTAAACAAAAAGTCAATACTTATACGTCAATACTTATGTATTGACTTTTTGTTTAGTGCTATTGCGAATAGATTCGTAAACCTCTGTACACATACCTCACGATAACCAATTTAAAAAGAGATTGATCTATTACCAATCATATTTATTACTGGCTGAGAAATAGGTGCATTGCGATGACATTAAGCCAATACATTATTAGTACAGCTCACGATTGGCATACGAGTGCGAAGGAGATGGTGCAACTGCGCGGGCGCAAGACACGAGTGCACCGATACTTTCTCCTCTTGCACTTGTCAATGCGGTCACTGTCACTTTTGTATATAGCACGAAAGCTCGGCCAGTATGTACGAGTACATAATATGTACTCGTACATGTTCATATTATTTTTTGTTAATGCTACATTAATGAAGTTCGAATACCTTCCATTTTACGTTCTTAGTTTAATCGGTCCTTTCTTTTCATTTGAATTCGGAACGGGTTTTGTTTTTTTATTCGATATTTTGATGTTGCCCAGTATACATAGCACTCGTACGCAAATTATGTGCCTATGTTTCTCTCTCTAAGTAGTCTAAAAGTTTATGAACGATATATCAGTGTTAGTAAACTGGATCTCTTTTCCGAAGTAGGACTCGGTGTTCTATAGTAGCTGACTACTGGTACACGTTGATTCTATAAGCTCTCCAAGTAAAACTTTATAAGAACTTAAAGAATCAAGGAGATCTTATACTACCAATTTGGGCACAAATAATACAGCTTTAAGTTTTAGTAGCATTACAATAGCAATATAAGGGTTAGACTAGAGTGTCAAAGGAGAGAAAAAGTGACCTATTATATAGTTTCATTAAGTAATTAGTGCCCACAAGCGCATCCTTAAAACTACTAATAGGTTCTTCAAACAATCTCTTTATTACCCCATTTTTATCTACTAAATGTTTCTAAATTGTTGTTAGCAGATTCCCATGTCGAGCAATGGAATGCCTTGGACTGTCAATGCGTCTTCTTTGTTTTAGTGACGTTCATCTCTGTTCCCGTGCGATCCACATAAGACCTGCGTACACGCAGCTGAAATAGTAATACTGATTCAAACACGCTTTGAATTTTAAGTAGGAGGAAAAACCTGTATAACATATCAATCTTTTTAATACACTACCGTTCTATTGAAATATTTTGTAATCAGCTTAAAGGACGTATTGATTCATGTGAGTAATGAATTATGTGAATATTACTAAACTGTCATGGCTGCGCTCATCAATGTGTGGGGTGGGGCGAGCGATAACTTGGCATTTCACTTAATATTCAAGCTGAGATGTTTTCATTTTCCAATTTTCTTTCCGGTCGGTTTCATATTGCGTCCATTATGGCACAAACTCATTTTTAGATGCATTTATAAAACTCGTTTGCCCCTCCTTATTCTTGAATATATGCAGTGCTAAATCATAGTGATGAGATGATTTCGTAAAGGTTCACACTACTGACTGCTTTATTTGTGATTAAATAAGAGTATGTGGAGCAACGGTCAAAGTCACGCGAAGCGTTATGTAATGAATTTTGATGATGTACTCACCCGCTTGTTATGTTCTAGTGACACATATTATTTCATTTATTTATGTTATTTTTCAGCTATTTATGACACGCACATTATGTGTCGTGAGTTCGAACATAGACATGCGCTTTAATCACCACTCTGCTCTCAAAACGGTGAAGGAAAACATCGTGAGGAAACCGGCACCGATTTATTTGCGAGTATCAAAATTAATTGGTGGCCGTATTTTTTTATTGCGTTGATTGGACGCTTGATTTTTTTTAAAGCTCAAGGTACCGCAGACAGTATTTGATGTTAATTTCAACTTGATGAGAACAGTGGTGGCCCGTTGGTAACAGCCCCGAAGCGGCAAGCGCTTTATTTTGTGTAAATTATTTCATCACCACTGCTCTCAAAACGGTGAAGGAAAACATTGTTTGGAATCCAAATGTCCTAGAAACAAGGAGACAGGAGTTCGAAGATATGTAACATCTACCAACCCGGACTGGGTTCGCGTGGTGGAGGAGCTCTGTGTTCCAGCAGTGGAACAGGCTGATTACGCTTATGATACATCATGGGCCTATGTTGTACCAATTATGTAGCAACAAAACATTAATTCGTCTATGAACATATTACGTCAAAACAATTTAAATCCAACTTAACACAAATGTAAGTTTTCTACTTTTTAGTCAAATAATGCAGTATGTAGTGTATGTTTACCTTTTTATGCAAATACTTGTTTGTTTTATGTAAGATATAATTAAACTGGGCATAAAAAGAGCTAGTAGATGCTTTGTTTGCATAAATTATTCCATTGCTTGGTCGTTGAGTGAAGTTATGTGCAGATTTCGCTTTACTTTTAAGTGGTTCATGTTGTTTTTCCCATGACTGTTTTATCGCTGCATAATTAGCGTTAATAACACGCGAAATAATACCTAATTGAGGATGCAAATGGACACTCTGATTGTTTCGCAACACTAGATATACAAGTCTGACGTAATTTAAAACTTAATATCGGAAATAAGCTATATTTCATCACTAAAATGTGGTTTATGTGAGAAAAATGCAAAATGGTTTATGAGTTTAAGTCGACTTTCGAATAGGTCATAGGACCTCATAATTATGTTGTTTAAATGGGGAATAATAAAACGATCGAATAAAAAAAAACTTTGTGACTGATGATGCGATACTGTTTTAATAACTTGAGCGGTATGAATTTGGGTAAGCGAAAAATTAACTAAACTAACGACCAATATTGATTAATAATAAAATCCAGAACGAGCTTACAAAAAGTGGGTCGTGATGAATCCATTACAGATATTAAAATTCTAGCCGTGCGACGAACGAAACACAGAGAGGACAACTTCAATATTAAGATAGAGACGATTTTTCCAATTGAGGTTTTACATAACGAACTACTAAAAAGTTCACTTTAAGCAAGTGGCACCCCGACCCAATCGGTTAGGTTAGAAGTGTGACCAAACGCGCGTGAGCCGAGCGAGCGCAGCGAGCGGTGCCACGGCGAACGCTACTTCCAAGTTGGTTGCAGTTACTTGGCTATTTTTACTACACCTTACACCATGGATAATATTATTTTACGTGGCATTAAATATCCTTTAATTTAGTCTTTATTACATAAAGCTAGGTCAGGTACTTTTGAAGATATTGAAGATTTTCTAAACGACCCTTTTTCTTTGCGGTCCAGAGTGTAGTATTTTTGCAAAGTGGTTTTTCTATTCAAAACACTTAATTTAATTAGTGTTTGTAAGTTGCTGTTCTGTTGATTTCTCGTCACAGTCAGTCGCTCACTTAGTAGTACTGTAACGTAAATTCATTATTTTTGTCACTTAAAACTTTAATTTACAGTCACTCGTTTAAATACTACCCTATTTAAATTGATTATGATAAAATATTATGTGTTGTATTGATGCTAAAAGGCTAATATTTTGTATTCGAATCTAGTTATTGAATAATTATATAATATAGCCGCTACAATAAATTAGCCATAACGCAGGTGCTTAGCGACAATTTACTTTCTCCCCACGATTCGGCAGTTTCGCACTATAATTTATTATTCCTCGTTATGCTAGCTTGTAAGATAACAAGATACGTTGACAACAGGCATAACTTAAAATAAAAGTGGTGTAATAAAAAACACAGAAACGTTAATCAATAATGATGATTATAATTAACTAGCTGTTGCCCCGGCTTCACACGGGTAGCACTAAGTACTTATTTATCTACGGCGCACTTACCTATCTACCCAGGTAGCTACCTACCAGGGTAGGTTAGGTTAGGTTTACTTACCTACGTAAGTAAACCTAACCTAACCTACCCTGTCTACCATGCCTACCCTGCCCACCCTGCCTACCCTGCCTACCCTACCTACCCTGCCGTTCACGCGTGATGCCGATGATGATTTTTATATATATAATATAATATATAGATAACCATTTTGACAAGATTGTCAAAAAATATAGTTTCTCTTTATCATTGTCTACGAAATCTGCCTACAAAAGAAAATTGTTAAATTATAGAATGTTCGCAAATAAAATATTTGTCGCTACTATAAAACGTAGATGCAAGCAGTTTACAAAGCTGCACCAGGTGTGGTCTGTGCTAAAATAATGTGCATATTTGCTCACAATTAGTTGCCACTTGTTTGGCTTCAAATGCCTCTGTATACTGTACGATTGTACATAGAACACCTGTTAGCCACTCTAAAAAAAAACTAGACAATGCACTATATAAAATGTGAGAAACTATACTAAATATTTATTAGTTTAACGAAGATCTGACAGTTACAAGTAAACACTGATAAATGATCATATGATCGTACTGACACACATTAGTTTGGATCTTCGGTTCAGCGGTCTGTACCTATATGACATGTTCTGTTCCTACTGGTGTAATTATAGTTCTGATCAGAAACACCTGGAAAGACAGAATCTGAGCACCATTCGATAACAATTCATTCAAATGTTCCCATTAAGTTTGTGTTTAACCTGGACAACCAAGAGTAAGCACCAAGAGAATGGGGGAAAAAAGTGTATATCCCCGGATATCAATCAGTTGTCGAGAACTCGACACTCGAGTGATGTTGGAATTGGGGTCATGATTTAATAGGGACAGGCTCGGTTCTCGCCGAGAAGACGTGTTTAGTAATGAGGTCACAGGTGCAGAGAAAGCTTCCATCGCTTGCACTATGGAGTAATTACAATTAAAGTGTGTAGTATGTATGTTCCTTCCCATTACGGGGTGAGCAACCTTTCCAAGGTTTTGTAATGTGAAAGAATTTTTGACCAGAAATTATTCTTTCAAGGTTATAAAATCTGTAATGACTAACGACGTTGACCTAACAGAAATGTTCAGTTGAACGTCACCTCGGACAGGCCGGCCGTTCCTCAGTAATAAACATACTGTAACACACAAAACTCTCAAATTCAATAATATCAAGTCAATAAATTATCCCGGCAAAGTTTAATTGTTCACCTTTTGAACATGTAAATGACTGCAGCATTCACTAAGAATAATTAGCATTATTATTGTATTGATAGCCAAATTAATTATTGATTATTCAAATTAGATCTGTTTAAATATGCGTTTATTGTTCGATTAGATATGTAATTATTGTTTATGTTTTAGAAATTATTTTCAATTATATTTTTATAAATGCTTATTCAAACATTTGCATTTTGATAAAGTAAATAATGTGTTAGTAGGTAGCTAAATTACGAATTCGAACTTACTCTTATTCTATGTAGTGAACAATTCTAAAGATATATCTTCGTGATGTAAATACAAATAACATTTAGGTATTACTGAAAAACGACGTAAGTGTCAATCCGAATAAATAGTCCATGATAGACCGAGCACGGAGGGCCATGTATCTGAACTTACATAGTCCTCATCTCTTTGAGTAGACATTCTTTTTATTCCCGGCCTAGGATATCATTGTATTTGGATTAGGTAAATGAGGTTTTATTGTAAATTTATTAGCTGATTAAATCCCTCACCGTGTTACGTAGTCCATGCTGTACCTACTTTCCAAACACGTAATAGTTTATTGGACTTTTGAACACAGAACATATTTAATTGAGTTAAAGAAACGCCGAGATTTTAGTTACACAGGCTGATTATTAGAAGTTTTTTTTAAAATAATTTAAACATATTCTACGAGTAGTTGTCACACTGTAATTAAATATACTTTAGAATACACTGTGCTTTAATTTTCATTGTTATCTACATATAATATTGAATAATTAGGGCATTATTAATAAATCGAATTGAAGTAGCCATCAAGAATGTAATAAAAAATTTCATCTTCATTACATATGATCTAATCTCTATTGTTTTACACTGTCAACTATAAACTACCACAAGCCATTAATCATACTTCTTACTGATACGATTAAGTTGATGGTATTAAAAACCTGCTCCAGTAATCTTGAATGGAGAAAGTATGAGATTGTTCTCACAGTGCCTACTTCATTGCCTCTTATTTATTACATAAACACATATAGATGAGTAGATTATAGATTGTGTTTTTAATTAAAAAAATAACAAAATACTTAGATCGTAGGTATCCTATGTATTTAGATACATAGGTGATCGCATATTTTCTGTTACATTTTTTTAAATGTAAAGTTATGCTAGCTACCTTAATTTTGTAAATACAAGTTTCATGTTAAAATCATCTTTAAATAAGTTGCTTGATTGAGAATTTTATTTAACCAGCAGAATGATTATATTATTAGTTTACATTAGAAGAAGTCAAATCAAATCAATTTATTTGTGAAACATAGGTATTAACATTTTAGATGGATCTTAAGAACTAGATAGCGCGCTATGTTTTGTCAATTTTGACATACAAATATTTATATAAAAACATGCATGCATGCGTAGTTATGAGCTTTATATAATAAAAAAATATTAACAGATTGGAATTAAATTAGATAATTAGTTTACATTAAATTACAATACTTTAAATCTTCTTTGGTATTAAATTATTATCATTCAAAAAGTCTTCAATTTTGTAGTAACATTTGTCAATTAGTAATAATGTGAGAGCTTTTTTAAATTTTACTAGAGGCATATTTTTGATATTGTCAGGTATTTTATTGTAGATTTTTGGTGCAATGCCAAAAAAACTCTTTTGCATTAAAGATGTCTTGCATTTTATATTACACAACTGTGACAAATATTGAGCACGTATTGGCATTCTTTTTATGTCAGACATTTTTCCGAACAAGTGGGGGTTGCTTTTTATAAATACTGCAGATTCTAAAATATACAATACTGGTAGTGTTAGTATTTTCAGTGATTTGAAAGATGGTACACAGCTATCAGTAGTCTTTAATCCACACATAGATCTTATACAGCGTTTCTGCATCTTAAATATAAGTTCCCTGTCAGTTGATTGACCCCAAAAAATAATTCCGTACCGTAGTACTGAAGCCACTAGTCCATGATAAGCTGTCAGTAACGTGCTAATATTTACTTTTCTAAATAATTGATAGAGTGCGTATGCAGATTTACTCAGTCTGTTACATAGGTGTTCTATTTGTGGTTTCCATGTTAATTTATTGTCTACCATTATACCTAAGAACTTTGCAGTATTTACTGTTTCTATTTTGTAATTTTCATAAGCCAAATTTATAGTGGGATTTGCCCGACGTTGATGGAATTGCATTATTTTAGTTTTATCTAAATTTATTACTAAATTGTTACAATTAAGCCAATCTATTATTTTTGCCAGTGAATCATTAATCTCGTTTTCATAATTATTGGGATTTGTGCATTCTATTATAGCTGTGCTATCATCGGCAAAGAGAACCATTTTTTGATTTGTTATCTTTGGGAGGTCGTTAATATATATCAAGAAGAATAACGGTCCAAGCACGCTACCCTGGGGTACGCCATTCCTTAGGAGTCTTTGTTTCGATAAGAAAGTGGTTTCTATTTTAGTTTTAGGACATAATCTAGTAATTTCAGTACACTGGTATCTATTGCTTAGGTATGATTCTATGAGGTCAAGGATATTACCTCTTATACCATAAGCATGTAATTTCTGTATAAGTAGTTTATGATCCACGTAGTCAAAGGCTTTACTCATGTCAGTGAAGATAGCACAAACAGGATTTTTATTATCAACACATGACATGACAGTGGAAAGTAAATCATATAGAGCCATATTTATTCCACATTTCTTTCGAAATCCTTTTTGTTCCACACAAAATAAATTATATTTCTCAAAATAAGTGTAAAGCGAATTATAAATAACTTTCTCAATTTTTAAAAAAAAAAATAGGAATCTTAGCGATCGGTCTATAGTTTTTTGCATCAGTTTTGTCATTTTGTTTAAATAATGGCTTAATTATTACTTTTTTTAGGCTATTTGGGAAAATACCGTCATATATACAACCATTGACAATATGTGCCAATGGAGGCGATATGATCTCTTTCACGTATTTTATTACTTTGGTAGACACACCATCATAACCAACAGTATTCGTATTTTTTAAGTCATCGATAATTCTACATAAGTCAAATGCTGAAACGGGAGTCATAAACAATGATTGTGATGTCAAATTTTGAAACTTAGAATTAGGTGGATATTTGTCAGTTTGAAGGTTATTTTCAATTATGTCAATAAAATAGTTATTTAATTCGTTAGCAATGTCGTTAGGGCTAGAAAATGATAAATTGTCTCTATTTATACACGTTATTTGTTCTTGCGGCAAACATGTTTTTGAATTATTAATAATTTTCCAGGCAGCTTTGGATTTATTTTGGGAGGTATTAATATAGTGGTTATTTTGAGCTTTCTGGGTTAGTTTTATAATTTTTCTATAGAGGGTAGAGTATTTTTAAGTGCAGAAGTCATAGTAGTAGTGCTTTTAATACACGGAGTTGAGAGGTGATACAAATGCTCAAATGTGGGGTGGTACCGGCGATGCAATGGCGTACTTCGAATGACGATCGATCCCATGTATCTACCATAGACCAAAGTATTTATTGGTTCAATTGAAAATAATTAGAACATACACTTATTCTTAATTTGTATAAATCAAAATAATTAGAACTTATACTTATTCTTAATTGATCTTCTTTGGTAAAATCAAATATTTTGTTGAAATATCTCGAAAAGTTTTAATGTTAACATTTACACCAGTGCTCGATAGATGGTGTTGTTCCACCCCTCTGAATCGCGCTATGGTTTCGTTACACGAGTTTGGTATAGTGTCTCGAGTAATTCGATCAAGTTTGGAGTATATGTAATTTGGGGTTTAAAACTAAACAAAAAAAACTTTAACAGTAAACAGTATTTTTGACAAACCTCTCCGAAGTAAAATTCGTGAGGTTTTATGATTTAATGAAGAAAAGGTGTGCTGATTGTGATTAGCACAGTAGGTAAGTAGTGTACGATGGAAAATGTTATTTTTTAATGCTATTTCTGAACCGGATGTCTGTACTGGTTTGGTACTCCTTTCCTAGAGAATGTAAACAAAATATTCAATATTATTTAAAAATAATTGTGATTTTGCTAAATCAATTTTTTTAGGCGATGCAATTATAAATTCAAATAATAAAGTATATACCTAAACTTGGAAAATTAATAACAATGAAACGAGTAAGTCGGTTAAACAAGAAAAACAACAACAAATTGAGATTATGGTCGACAGTAAATTTATCAATAAAGCAGCCGTTTTTGCCAAAATACCTATAACCATAACTACGACTCGCTCCTAAAAATCGTCCCCGTCTAAAGCTGAAAACCTTTTGCATAGTAGTGTGCCTAAATGCTTAATGCTTATTTAGCTTCGAACATGTAACACCTCGTGATGTAGTTAATGTTTTTAACACACTTAAGTCTAAAAACGTTGGTGAATACTGGGGCACATCCATTAATCTATTAAGTAATATAATAGATATCGTAGCCCTCTATTTAGTTGTTACTTTTAATACATGATCCGTGAAAATTTCAACTGTCTAACTATCACGGTTCATGAGATTCACTCTGGTGATAGACGGACAGATAGACAGACGGACAGCGGAGTCTTAGTAATACGGGTCCCGTTTCACCTTTTGGGTACGGAACCCTAAAAATTACTTTGTCAATTTCAGGCCTATTTCTATCTACCTGTATTTAGCAAAATATTTGAAAAGTTAAAACTTAAGCAGTTGCTAAGACATTTTCATTTAAACAGCCTCCTTCATGATGAACAATATGGCTTTACAAACGGTCGTTCGACCACAGATGCGGGTGTTGCTCTGCTGAAACACATATTTAACGCATGTGAGAACTCGCCAAATTCTATTGGAGATTTTTTGTGATCTCTCCAAAGCTTTTGATTGCGTGCACCATGATACGCTTTTGCGTAAACAACATCATTACGGTGTCCAAAACGAAGCTCTCAAAGTAATGAATTCTTGTTTACATAATAGGTCCCAATGTGTAGATGTTAATGGTGTGAAATTTTTCGTGCTGCCATTTCAGTTAGGTGTACGTCAAGGGTCAATACTGGGTCAATGATGAATTGATTACCTATGGCTCTGAAACGAGGTCGCTCACAATGGCCCTCATTTCGAGGCTGAAACTCACCCAAAAGGTAATGGAGAGGGCTATGTTTTGAGTTTCCCTACGTGATCGAATCAGAAAAGATCAGATCCGCACGAGAACCAAGGTAACCGACATAACCCGAAGAATTGCCAAACTTAAATAGCAATTGGCAGGGCACATTGCTTGAGAACCTCAGAACATAAAAAAGGGAGAAGTGCCGTACTGCTTCATTTCAACCAAAACCGATGTCCCCAGTTTTCTCCCACCGCAGCGACCACACACAAATTGAAATGTGTGTGTAAAAACAAAGACTCAGGCGTTGCCAGTGAGTCTACGGCAACATGCAAACAAGGGCTGTGATTGGCACTACACTAGGGGGGCGACAAACGTTAAAATTATGTTTTATCGAAATTAATAATTATTTAAATAATTATTTTAAGATATTTATGGGTAACAAAATGGTAAGTTTATGTGGTGGTATTAAAACTTCTAGCTACAAGTTCAAATAACACGGGTTGTTTACCATAAATCGCAAAGGTACCTGCAGAGTAACATAAAGGGCTTTTTATAAGTTCATGTTCACATACATTTAAAACTGGTCGCATCGATATTTTTAAACTGTACCAGGCCTATCCCACTCGCATTTTGACGTGGAATAATGTATTCATTTCTCATATTACGAGATTTAAGGCTAAGGGCCAGTGTCCACCAGAGATGTGCGAAGATGTGTTTCCATACATTTTGACACCTAGGTTTCAAGCGAGCGAGGTGTCAAATATATGAAAACACATCCTAGCACATCATAAAATATAATATTGAAATGTGTGATAATTAATTGTTTTTTCTTGAAAATTCTCTTTAGTACTCGGATTCTTTGGAAAACTGTAACAAGAAACAAAATTTTCTAATTTTATTTACTTTTTGTAAACGATATCCGGCTGTCGAATGACCAAAATGTAAACGACCAGCTTATGTCGTTTGAAGGGGGCGGTTTGTTGTAAGGTTTGGCACAGTAGAAAAACCACAAGCAGCTAATGTAATAGATCCACGTATATTGCACATAAAACACACACACACAATATATTTAAAATACACAACAGTAATACAGACAAAGGTTAGAGCTAGATGTAATCCGAATTTAATTGAATTTATTTAGCACGAATTTATACCTCAAGTAGCGAGATGTTTGTAGGAACGAAGTTAAAGCTCAACTGACTAAGAATCTGAGACTTTCTAAGAGAGTACTAGGCAACTAGTACTAGGCAACTACAATTGTAAAATCAGACCCGATACCTTAAGTAGATTTTTACTATAGGGCAAGTAGCGAGTACCATTTGTGCAAACACAATAATTTGCTCCTATACATCAGGGCAGTTCACTATTCAGGGACGCGACAGAGGGTCGGGGTATAGCTGGGTATTTCCCATTTTGCTATGACGAGGGTGTTTACACGAATGAGGGAGGCAGGGTTGCGCAGGTGCAAGTTATGACATGATAATTACTTCTAGAACAATGGATTACGTAATTATAAACACAGATAGGTATTCTCATTGTTTTAAATAGGTATTCAGGTGGGAAATAGTCTAGTCAGTGTTGTAGTCATAATCAAAACATTGTATTATGACTGACAACGGAGTTATATACCTTTTATTACATAAGGACAGGTTAACAAGAGAAAATAAGGTATTTTTAGTTACCTGTAGGCACGGACAAATGTCTAACACATCTTTTAGTTAAGTCGGTGTCTATAGGTACATTGGTTATTGCTAGAGACCTGATTTTGTGTCAGGAATCTTTGATTTTACTAGACTTTCTTGTTCTAACTTGTTGGATTATTTATTCGAAACATTCTATATTAGTTGACATGTTAGAACTGGGCCAAAACTTTCCAGATTTGATGCTACCTACTGGACTTCATGTCCCGACTTGATAAATATCCACACATGATTCGACTTGATACTATTTTAACATGTGCAGATGTACTTACTAACAATAATCAGTTTATTAGGTAGGTATTTAGTGTGCTTCCTTAACATTCCACCCCCTGTAAAAGGGTTCCGCCGCATTACACCTGGACGGTGGGAAGCACAATTAATTTAACAATGGGCCGACGCAGGACCCCATTCATTGTTCTTACGTCAGCTACACGGATTATCCCGTCACTTCCGTTATACACATTTTTGACTATTGGTGTTATCTACGATAACCACTACGTCGTTGACACTCACATTTGGTACGTTATTCGTCCACTTTTCTCGACGTTGTAGAGTAGGTAGGTACTCCCGTAGCCACCGACGCCAGAACATGTCGGCGAGCGCGTTCACACGCCGCCACTGACAGCGGGAGTCGACGTCCTTGATGTCTCCCGGCGCGAACGGAGTGCTTCCGGACGCAGTGCCAAGGAGTAGGTGGTTCGGCGTCAGGACCACGGGCTGGTTGTGGTCATCGTAGACGTAGCTGAGAGGCCGGCTATTTATGATGAGCTCGGCCTCTGTGAGGAGGGTGTAAGGGACCTCCTCATGTGGGGCACGCTCCCTGAGCGTGCTTCGTAGTGCGTTCTTCACTGAAGCTATTATCCTGGCACAACCTTGTGAGATGGTTGTGAGCTTCCTCTTGATCACGCTGCTGTAGATCTTGTGTTGGCCGACGCTTACGACATCGGCCGACAAAGCTGAGTATTTGAGCCGTGACGCGTTTCCTACGCGCCCACGACGTGTAGCGCTCGTAGCTGAGAAGTGGCGCCGCACGGTAGGCGTGCGCCGGCGTCGCTTCTGTAGAGTGGACCCGCTGAATGCGCTCCAAGTCCACTTCTGCTGACTCAGCCTCTCGACACACCGGCCTCCGCTCCTGTGGAACACATAAAAACGGGGGGCCGCACAGCCACGCCGTATGGTTCTCGGGCCAAGACGACCTGGTTGCTTTGTGCGCGGGGTCGTCCGCGGAAGGAACCCAATGCCAGTTGCCTCGGTCCGATAGTCTAACTAATAAGGCTGGTTGTAAGTCATGCCTTGTAATTGAGACTACCTTTTGTGGGGCTACGCGAGCCCTACCTAACATCGTCACTGACGCTTGGTTACTATCTCGGTAGCCCACTGGGTACGCGACCGCTGCGCATGTTTGTTCGCTTGCGTCGCTAAACATTTGTAAATCTAGATCTAGATCCTTGTCTAGATCTAGCCCATACAACCCTGGTATTTTTGTATGTTCCAGGCGATGCAGGTTATTAAGCCGAGCGAAACAAGTCTCGGCTTCCTTTTCTTGAAAAGGTAATAATAATAATAGGTCGGGTCCGGTCAAAAGGTTACCGTTATAATTGGTAGGTATTATGTTGTTATGTTTTCGTAACAAACCTACTGCCCACTGTGATTCATCTGGTACACGGTGGTTAGTTTTATCCGGTATTTCTAAGGCCCTTTCATCTGATTGGATTTTACGTACGTTCTCAGAAATACCTATCGCTTCTAGCTCGAATTGCGATTTAACTGGGTCATGCAGGTCAGGCAGGGAAACTGCCATACAGTTAATTTGTTCGCTTTTTAAATCTTTATGGTCGAACGGACCATGTATGACCCAACCTAACTCGGTAAGGGAGGCAACTGGTTTACCGGGTTTTCCTTGACGGACGTCCCGGCCTACAACTAGCTGCCAATTGTCCTGCCCGATCAATACCAGCGGTTTGGCGCCCCTCATTTCCACGCATCCCAGGTCGCAGAGGTGGGCATTGTCGTTAAGCATTGCGGTAGACACGGTTTGAGAAGGCAAATTTAAATCACTTAGAGTGCGACATTTAATGTTGTGGCACTGTCCGTTTGGCCCTTTGACCTTTACTTCAACCGCTCGCGACGTTGGGTCAGTGATCTCGTGACCGCCCGCTGTCTTCAATGAAAGAGGTATACTTGGGCCCTTCAAACCAGTAGCAATGGTCTTATCTATCAAGGAGACGGTTGCACCGCCATCCAGTAATGCGTAACAATGAATATTGTTGTCTTTGTCATGACACAATTCTATTGGGATTATTTTTAACAATGCAGAAGCATGCCATTCACCGATGTTCGTTATGGTTTCGGGCTTATCTACCTGCTTATCGCTCGCATTGTTTTGCTTATCGGCGTGCAATAATAGGTGGTGGGAATAACCGCATTTTTTGCATTTATCGGCGCGGCAAAACCTTTTGTTGTGTTTGTTTACTATACATTTGAAACACGTGTTTAATTCTTTTACGATGTTCCATCGCTGTTGAACTGTCATTTTGTTAAAAGTGTCGCATTTTTCTATAGTATGTTCACTTTGACATACGATACATTTCTTAGGTACGGAGCTAGACTCATCACTCTGTTTATTTATCTTATGAGTCAGCTGTGGCCTACTGAATAGTTGACGCGCGGTATTCATGGGTCGTTGACCGAAGACTTGTTCCTGTTGCCTAATTGGGGGCGTAGAAGCACTAGGTTCTATTATAGATGGCTGTAAATAATACGACGTTGTATGCGTTAATTGTATTAAAAAGTGAGATAAGTATTCTAGGTTAGGTGAGACTCTTAGGTCCACCCCCTGCACGTTATCTAACCCCATGGCAAAGTCCCCGTACCGCGCGCGTTGTATAGGAGTTAGCTTGTTTAATAGCTCGCTAACTACACTCGAGAGCAATGAATCCGGGTCACTTAAAGAATGTTAAAAATCTCGGTAACTAAAAATGATAGGTTAATGCAATAAATTGTATTTAATAGACAATGTAATACTCCTTAAATGAAAGTAAAAAAAATATGAGTCACCATACATTTTATTAACACAAAATTACATAAAGAAAAAAACTGCTGATCTCTCCTTAAAACAAAAATAGGAAACATGAAATTTTTGAACTTTATTACGATTTTCTTGAATTTTAATACTTTGTATTGCCTCCTCGTGCTTCCATTACTGCGTTTACGCGGTTTGGCATGATGTACACCAAGTTCCTTATACGATTTTGGGGAATATTCTCCCATTCCTCTGTGAGAGCAATTTTGAGCTCACGAAGCGTGATTGGGGGAGGGTTTCGTTGTTTTACGCATCTGCCTAGCTCGTCCCAAGCATGCTCGATCGGGTTGATATCCGGGCTGCGCGCTGGCCACTCCATACGAGTAATGTTCATCTCTTGAAGGTAGTCATTCACAATCCTACCTGTATGAGGTCGGGCATTGTCATGCATAAATATAGCATCCTCACCTAAATTGACCATAAATGGACCAACGTGATCATTGAGGATTTCTTCCACATATCTTTCGCTAGTTAAAGAGCCGTTTTCTATGATCACCAGCTCTGTGCGACTTTCAGAAGAAATTCCGGCCCACACAAGTACAGACCCACCACCGTAGGCTACTTTTTCTTCGATGCATGCTTGCTTGAATCTTTCCCCTGGTCTTCGATACACTCTGTGTCTTCCATCGTGCTTGTAGAGCATAAATTTTGATTCGTCGGAGAACATAACTTTTGACCAATCTTCAATACTCCAATTTACGTGGCTCTGGGCATATCTTAGTCTTGAAATACGATGCCCACGCTCCAGTTTAGGGCCGTTTGCAGGTCTAAGGGGTTTTAAGTTAGATTCAGCAAGCCGACGTCTTACTGTCCATGCACTTGGGTTACTTCCTCCGAGGCGTCGAAACTGATTTGTGAGTTCAGTTCCTGTAAGAAAGCGATTTCGAAGCATGGTGTTCACCAAGTATCGGTCTTCTCGTGCTGTGGTACACCTGGTTCTGCCCGTTCCTGGTCTGCGTAGGTTAGAACCAGTTTCTTCGTAACGTCGGAGAACTCTTTGTACTGTTGACAGCGACACACCGACAGTCCTGGCTGTATCGCGCTGACTCCGGCCGGTTTCCAGCATTGTAAGTATTCTGGTGCATTCTTCAGGCGTAAGCGACATAATTTCAGCTTGAATAATGAATATAGAGCACTATCAACATGGTTTATGTACCCACATAAATGACAGATTACAAACAAAAGCAAAACCAAATGCTGTAATTTCGTAGTTCCATCTTCGAAAGTGGCCCTTTTTCAAATTTGATTTTTTTATGATATAGCTTTACAATAACTAAGAAGTTTTAATACCTTCATTTAAGGAGTATTACATTGTCTATTAAATACAATTTATTGCATTAACCTAGCATTTTTAGTTTCCGAGATTTTTAGGATTCTTTAAGTGACCCGGATTCATTGCTCTCGAGTGTAGTTGTGGATTGTTAAGATAGCCGTCAGCTTTAATATTTTTAAGTAGGGCTACTACATTTCGCACGGTTGACGAGAACTTTCTAAGCTCGCGGCAGCTTTCCGATATTCTAGGTAGGTCCCTAATCTTTTGTAACGCGCTTTGTAATATTAAAGTCGGGTGACCATATTCTTGATCGAGCGCGTGCATTATGTCGTTGGGATCCGTACCTGAACTTAATAAATCCTCCACTGAGGTTCTAGCTTCGCCGTGTAAAGACGTTCTAAGCCGGGCTAAGTTCTCGTGAACTTTATAACTATACTCTTGAGTGGTATCCCAGTACATATTTTTGTAACATATCCACTCGGATGGATCACCACTAAAATGTGGTAATTCGTACGCCTGTCGCGGTACCGGTCGCGGTCTCCCCATACTGGTTATTGCCTCTGCCAGCCTATCTAACACAGAGTCCCTTTCAACCGAAGACTCCCGCCGTCTTTCTTTAACATCATCTCCGTACTTCAACTGCCACTGTGAATCCGACTCGGGTATCGAAACGCGAGGTCCACTTGCGGCCGGAGTGGTAAAGACGGGGTTATTGGTCGGTAATCGGGACGTAACTCTCTCGGTAGGCATCGGTGTATACGTCCGTGCTTTAGGTATCGTACTCGAATACGGTACCGGCACGGGTGTACCTAGTATGTGCGACACATTATTACGGTATGTAGTCGGATCAAGCGTACTTACGGTTTGTGAATAACTCACGGTAGGGATCCGGGGCGCGGCCACTTCCATGGGCCTGCGCTCCGCAGACGGGGTACACAACACTGCATCCGGTTGACACAACACTGTACTCGATTGCCGTAAAACACTAACTGAATTACGCAACACTGTTTCCTGTTGGCCAACTTGCGGCGTCGTATCTATCCACTGGTCGACCCGCTGTGCTGTACTCGCGTCTGAATTGGAGGCGTTGTCTTCGCTCTCGGTAGCTGCCTCTATCTCGGCAATGTCGGCCTCCACTCTTTTCCTGAGGAGGTTTTCTTTTAGCTGGACTAGTTCCTTTTCGGCCTGCATTCTTTCCTTCATTAGGCTTTCATTTAGGACGATTCTTTCCTTTTCGGCCTCGTACTCGATTCTCTTTCTTAAGAAATCGACACTCTTGCGGCTATGTGAGGATGAAGCTGTGCTTCGCGGCGATTTCCGGCGATCCATTGATGCCATGGTCGGCGCCACAGACGGCGAACCTGGTCCCCTATCGGACTGCAACCCGGTGTCCGTTGTGATGTCATCCTTACGTGCTTCTTGCTGTTCGGCTAGCTTCCTTAGCTTGCTGCGTGTTGTGATGGAGCCCTGCTGACTCATGGTTACTTGGAACCTTATCCGGCTCGAAGGACCAAAATGTAAACGATATCCGGCTCGAAGGACCAAAATGTAAACGATATCCGGCTGTCGAATGACCAAAATGTAAACGACCAGCTTATGTCGTTTGAAGGGGGCGGTTTGTTGTAAGGTTTGGCACAGTAGAAAAACCACAAGCAGCTAATGTAATAGATCCACGTATATTGCACATAAAACACACACACACAATATATTTAAAATACACAACAGTAATACAGACAAAGGTTAGAGCTAGATGTAATCCGAATTTAATTGAATTTATTTAGCACGAATTTATACCTCAAGTAGCGAGATGTTTGTAGGAACGAAGTTAAAGCTCAACTGACTAAGAATCTGAGACTTTCTAAGAGAGTACTAGGCAACTAGTACTAGGCAACTACAATTGTAAAATCAGACCCGATACCTTAAGTAGATTTTTACTATAGGGCAAGTAGCGAGTACCATTTGTGCAAACACAATAATTTGCTCCTATACATCAGGGCAGTTCGCTATTCAGGGACGCGACAGAGGGTCGGGGTATAGCTGGGTATTTCCCATTTTGCTATGACGAGGGTGTTTACACGAATGAGGGAGGCAGGGTTGCGCAGGTGCAAGTTATGACATGATAATTACTTCTAGAACAATGGATTACGTAATTATAAACACAGATAGGTATTCTCATTGTTTTAAATAGGTATTCAGGTGGGAAATAGTCTAGTCAGTGTTGTAGTCATAATCAAAACATTGTATTATGACTGACAACGGAGTTATATACCTTTTATTACATAAGGACAGGTTAACAAGAGAAAATAAGGTATTTTTAGTTACCTGTAGACACGGACAAATGTCTAACACATCTTTTAGTTAAGTCGGTGTCTATAGGTACATTGGTTATTGCTAGAGACCTGATTTTGTGTCAGGAATCTTTGATTTTACTAGACTTTCTTGTTCTAACTTGTTGGATTATTTATTCGAAACATTCTATATTAGTTGACATGTTAGAACTGGGCCAAAACTTTCCAGATTTGATGCTACCTACTGGACTTCATGTCCCGACTTGATAAATATCCACACATGATTCGACTTGATACTATTTTAACATGTGCAGATGTACTTACTAACAATAATCAGTTTATTAGGTAGGTATTTAGTGTGCTTCCTTAACACTTTTATTTATTTTTCAATTCGGCATTTTGAGTAAATGTGGGAGAACATTTCAGATTCACGGCTAATTGCGACTAACCGGCGGCGGCGGCGGGCAGTGACATGCCCATTTGGCCATGTCGCGGCGACACGCGCTACGCCCCCGTTTCATATCTATTCCTTTTTATGATCTAAGCCGATAGGGCCGAAAGTTTCTGGCAACCGCGTACCAGAAGGAGTAGCGTTGAAAGGCCTCCCACAAGATGGACCGATGATTTTGTGAAGGCCGCCGGAATCAGCTGTATGCGGGAAGCACAGAATCGGTCGAAGTGGCGGTGCTTGGTCCAGAAGCTTGTGTCCAGAAGTTGACGTCTTTCGGCTGAAATGATGATGATGATTCCTGAACCAACCTACTGTGTTTTTTACTTGATGTTTCCCAATGAAAATTGTTGCTTTAGTTATGTATCAAAAACGGTTAACCTTAACCCGCCGGTACTCGCGTCTCCTTTTAAGTCATGAACAGTCGCACGAGGGTCGAAAAGACCCAGATTTTGAATGTATTGTTTTTAATAACTTAATTAAATTTCGGGGTATTTTTGTAAATTATTTAGAACAAGGATAACAAAACAAACTTAAAAATAATAAATGTTTATTGTGTAGATTGTTTAAAATTCAAGTGATCACTGCTAAATCTTACTTTTTACGTTAAAGGAACTAAAATAACTTTAACTTTTTTTATTTAATCTAGGAACATAAAAAAGTATTTTTAATTATCAAAAATATCAACCAATATCAACAACCTTCTAAATAGTGGAACAATATTAAACTTAACACGTAGCATATTTTTATAATCAGTCTCTAAATTACACATAAAGATCTACTACAAAACAGTTCAATTTTTTTTCTATATCAATTTTACAACAGTTTTTTTTTGTTGTTTAATTTTTTATTACAATTAATACATAAATGTGGTATGATCTCAACAAATATAAGTATTGCAAAATTGGCATTGCGTTTTGGTTTTTCTGTCCTTTTTGGTAGGGCAGATCCAACATCGTCCGCGCACATTACTAGGACCTACGACATATCTACAAAGAAATAAAATCAAAATAATATTTTTGAAATAAAAAATACACTAACACATTACGTCGCACTAGGGTCGAAACGACCCGACTCACTTGACACGTCCATACCGGCCAAATGCCACACGGGGACCGGCTAAGGCGGGGTGTGCGGATAGCCAGTGAAGCTACTTGAAGGTACTTAGTGCGACGACACGAATGAACTAATACAAAAACAGTTATGGCACAAAAACTAGAGTACTGGGTCTTTTCGACCCAGGCGCGACTATCCGCGGGTTAAGAGAATGAAGGAATTTCGTTTGTATGAACAATCGTATTGCTTTAAACTTGAAACTTGGTACGAATATGTATATATAATTATATATATAAAAATAATAAGGTTTCACATTTCATGTTATAGTTTTTAAAAAAACCTACACTTTTTAAACTGAAAATGTAATTCTAGCACCTTCGCCCTATTTGTTTACGAAAAAGGACGAAAAGAAAAAAAAACCTTTTTACAACTTACCTTTACACACACTATTACGTCTTAAAGTGACTAACATTGGTGATACGCACTCTTGGGCCATGGTTTCTTTTCCTCCCAGCACTGATTGAATATCGTTCAAAATAAAAAGAAGTGGAAGTGCGTCGGCATGTTATATTACTTCCTCTTCGTGGGTGGTGCGTAATAATATCTATTGTTGATTTCTATAAAAGCAATCGCAAGTGCAATCAAGAAAGAATCGTCTGAAGACATGCTGTGATTCCAACTACCTAATTTGAGCAGTAACTAATGATTATAAGTACCGAACGCTTTATTATGATACAACGTTCTTCCTGTGAAAGTCGGCTTACGAGATAGTTACAATATGAAAGCCTATAAGACGAATATTCTCTGCTTAAAGAAATAATTAAAGTTTGTATTAATGATAGTGGTGACCAACCATATAACGTAACAGTCAATTGTACGGAAAAAGCTCCGGTTAGGCGAGTCTTAATAGCTAGTTTTGCTCGTTCACCTAGATTGTTACTAGTATTAGTTTTTTTTTCAATTAAAGAATTTAGCACGATTTATTGGGTGGTCAGTGATTGATAGACTTTCCGCTGTTCAAATTAAAAATATTTTATTTCATATAAACCTACATGGGCACTTATGAAACGTCAGAAGCTACGTGCACGGTTCCAATTGGTCGTTTCCTATGGAGAAGAGCCGGCAAGAGCCGACATCTTTTATATTATAGTTAATTAATTGACTTGTGTGCTTTAGTAGGTATATTAAAAATGCATTGTGAATTAATTATTAAGTATATGTACCTGGTTATTTTTCATGTTAAACGGTACCTACAATTTAATGAAGTTTCAAAAAAATAACTGTTACCCATACGTTTGAAATCGGATTGGTAGATTGATCATTATAATAAGGCAAAAGAGAAATCTTTGTAGTAATTTAATGAATTCCTGTCCTTGGTTAATGCTACTTTAATTTGTTTGTCATTACGCACTGTATTTGCATTGGCAACGGAATTTCCTCGCGATAGTAAATAAACTACCGCATAAAAATGAAAGTGGAAATCCGGAACATTATAATGAAACGCAACTTTATTGATATTGAAATCAAAGAAACTATTTTACAAAACATTTTGCACAGCAATATCGCTATCGCAAATTGAGAATGGTTAAAGAAACTGAAGATATAGCCATCTATTTGCAAACCTAGTTTGGAACCTGTTCACTTACAAAGAAAAATTAATGAAAAGCTTATTTACTGGCCATCTTTAAGTGACATTCGTAAAGAGCATTGAAACGTTAATTGATGGAACAACCCGTCAGGTGGTGCGAGTTGGCTAGAAGTGCAACAGAAAGCACTTTAGTGCAGCGGCCTTGTTGGCACCGGCCGCGCTTGCGCATCTGTCACTAGAATAGTAAGCCACGAGGTCACCACGTACTGAACTTTATGGAAAACTGGTAAACAAGCGGGACAAAAAGTATGCTTGGCTTTCTTTAATCACGTCCGGTTAACGGCACTGAATTAATGAAAACCTGCCGTAGAATCTGGTTCGAAGGCAGCTTTACCTCGATTCGGCTAACTATTATCTAAACGATATTTTTCAGTACCTAAACATAACAGACGAAATGTGGGTGTGCTATAGGTACACCTTTTCCTAACCCTTCCTAGAATACAGGCGTGATGTTATGTTATTAATATTTAAATAAAATAGTCTTAATTTTTTCTGAGGGATGGCTGATTCGGTGATATGAATCCGAATGCCGAAACATTATTTATGTGATAGGTACATAAGATAGAGCAGGCACAATCGATTAAAAATGCTATTCTTAATTCCCGTCTTCACAAAAATAACAATGGTAGTAATTATGAGTAAGATTTGTTTGAAATTGCAGACAGACAGTAGACAATATTAATTGTACAATTAAGTCGACGAAACAATACGATTAATATACATGCATGTTTGATTAATTGCAACTGTGCTCTTGTTAAGTCTGCAAAGCATATAATTAGAAATAATAGGAAGTTAGCCATGCCATTTTTCAGACATCGATTGCTTGTTATTCAATCATACGAAAAATTCATATATGTGGAATTATTACCTTACAAGTGAAATGCACCAGCTGGGTGGAACATCTTAAAAGTATTTAAATTAGGCGTTGTAGTTATTATATATTTATGATTTTATGAGTACAAAAACTCTTAACATGAATTACACAATTGTCTTCACTTTTGTAATGAGTTAAACCTTTCCGAAGCTACATACAAATTAGCTCATACATTGTTAAGAAGTTTGTTAAAAACAGACGTGTTTTCACAACAATACACGCCATTAGCATGTTAACGGCACTCTGCTGGGAAATTTCTTTTTCTAGATGTTTTATTAAACAGAAGGTTCATGGAAAGAAATTAACTGTGGTGAAAGATACACTGTGGAGTAGACTTGTTATGTAATTAACACATGTCAAAGAATGTAAGTTGGTAAGTAGCTGTAAGTTAAAACATTGTGATAATAATAGTTATGTTCGCGTGGGAGGTAATGAATGCAGCTCAGATGCTGTTGTATAGGACTGGGTCAGTTGGCAGTCAGCGAAAGTATTTGTTTTCTCTTGAGAGTCGGTCTGGTTTAGCTTCTCCAGCGGTGACCGTATAGAATTTCTTTTTCCACGATGAAAGTTATTAGAAAATTGACTACCTATCTTTGAGGTTGGAGGTGAAGATTTGATAAATTAAAATGAAATTATAGAAAACTTGTGATTTCAATCACGTTACGAATAAGGAAAATAAGCAAATCATTTACGAATTTATTTATTTTATGCATTCACTTAATGCTGTCGAACGTACAGTACGAATAATTAGCTGAGATTTAAGTTTTAAATAGGTAGACGTGACATACACTTAAAATGAGGCTCATGTCATGAAGTAGAGATAAATGCATTTTTATACTTATAAAGCGTTACTTTACAAAATTACAGTCCAACTTTCTTAAATGAAAAGATTGCTGCAGAAAACAACAAGTTATCTTATCAGTGCGTGGTTTCAAGCAGTGTAAGTACAAAAGCAGTATTCATTGTTTCTGCTACACTGATTCCTATAGAACTTGCGTGATTCATATCGCAATTTCACTATTTACAGATAACAGGGTAGATAGAGCACTAGAAAAGCATCATGGAACAAGGAACGTTGATTATTGTGTAAACGTCAACGCGGCAGTACGAAACGATTGGCATGCAATAGGCGTTCGAGCTGAAACCCTGATCATTGCTATGCGCGACACGGTCTGATAAGCCAAATAATTTATCAACGCATCTAGAAGCGTGTCTAACTATGTGCAGACATTGTCACATTGTATGGGAATTAAATTTATGACTGGCTAAAATGTTAACTTCTCAAGGCGGCAGGCAAGCGATCGAGATCTCGCACAGCCGACCAGTTAATTTAGTACCTACTCCAGTATATAAATAGCGCGGTCACTTCTAGTAAAGCAGCTTTTGCTTCATTGGAGGGGTTGACAAGAGCATCAGTAGTTTTGACCACTCCTTGCTCGTATTCTTTGATTTATTGCTTTGTTTATTTACATCAACTTTTATAGAAAAGTAATAGGGAGTTCGCTTGTTAGTGGTGGTTAAGACAAGATGGATACTATTACCGCTTACCTTTATATTTACAATTAGAGAGTGAGGAATTTTCATCTTAAGGTTCCGTGCACGAAAAAAATCCTTTTTCACCAATAACTTATTTAATTGTTTCTTACAATTAGATAAGTTATTGACGAAAAAGGAAATAACTGAAACATTAAGTTTGTGTAACTATAACAGTTCAGTTTTTGTGTCAGTCATACTTGTAGCATCTGCATCGTTGCATCTGTTCCATCACTTTTGCGCTTTTGAAAATATGGTTTATTTCGCCTTTGTTTTACTTAATGAAAATATTGTATAATCATAAAATAAAATTTTGATTTTATTTCAAAGATAGCTGAAGACTAATGTGTGATTTTTAAATTTCTTGTTATGGTTTGCTAAATAATGGGAAAAAATACATTACGCAAAGGGTTAAAAAAAGAAGGTTTTTTCAACATTATTTTTCTGCTATATTTGGTATCGAAGTTGAATAAACTGATGCCACATCCAGTAGACCATATAACGATGTTGATGATATTTATAAATGTTCAAAATCAAAAGTACTTTCTTGTAAAAAAGTGAATAACGTCTCACGTCATTTTTCGGAAAACTTGTTGCGAATATTTGTGATTTTCCACTTTTCACTTGTTTGAAAAATCCCTTTCAGCCACATGCAAAACAAAAAACTCAATTTTTCAAACCACAAATAGTTTTGTTCAAATTATTTTCCCTTTATCACAACGAATGAACCAAATTGATCAAAATCAGTCGATTTTGTGCACGGCCTCTTAAGGGAGCAGTCATTCGTAGCTTTATTTATGTGTATTACCACTTACCACCAGTCTAGAAAAGCTTATTTTAAATAATTTTAACTCTACTTTGATGACGATGACGAAGGTTACGTTGAAATTAAGGAAAGTGATATTGTTTTCAATATAATAATAACTTTATTTGAAAATTTACAGTTTACATAGCATAGGTTACTATTATGACAATATTGTTTTTAAGTTGCATGAATCACAGAATCACTGGCTCCCAAGCTAAGATAAAACTTGTGTTATGGGTGCCAGCGCTCTCTCTATTAATAAATTTTCCAATTTATACAAACTAGTACGGAGTTATATTGCGTAAGTGGCTATCGTTGAGTGGAAAAAGAAAATAAGTTAATGTATTATAGAATGAATCTTTAAAATTATGGGTTCAGTTTATCGGAACCTACTTTCTTGCTAATGCAGTTTATGAAGAAGACTGTTATCATCATCATCATCATCATTTCAGCCATGGGACGTCCACTGCTGAACATAGGCATCCCCCAATGATTTCCAAATTGGCCGATTGGAAGCGACCTGCATCCAGCAGCTTCCTGCGACCTTTATTAGGTCGTCTGTCCACCTTGTGGGTGGACGTCCTACGCTGCGCTTGCCGGTACGTGGCCTCCATTCCAGAACCTTTCTGCCCCATCGGCCATCAGTTCTGCGCGCTATGTGCCCCGCCCACTGCCACTTCAGCTTGCTAATCCGTTGGGCTATGTCAGCGACTTTAGTTCGTTTGCGGATCTCCTCATTTCTGATTCGATCTCGTAAAGAAACACCGAGCATAGCCCTTTCCATAGCGCGCTGAGACTGTTATAGTAGGGTCCAAAACGATATATAGGTATAAAATGACTGATATCTTTGAAGTACTAGGTACTGATACAGTGATATTATGCGATAGAATTGCAAGTGTAGGTAGGCTTTGTGCAAAACTGGCTGTGCAATCGTAAGATGTCGGATAAACTGTTTGTCAATATTTGCTATGCACATATATTTATGTCAAATGTCAAGTTAAAAATGCTGAAGTTGCGGTAATTTATTCGAGATAATCACATATCCAAGTCAGTACTTCAAGGCAATGCTATAGCTAAAATAAATGATGCCCAAACTGCCACAAAGATGTGAGTCGAGAATAAACACCACCACACTCCGGACACAACAAATAAGCTAAATATGTAAGTTGTTATAAGAAAATTGTCTTTTGATGCAACAACAAGGAAACAGCTGTAACGCGTTACTGTATAGGTTATTATGAGACACGATAGTTTGGGAGCATCGGACTAGAACTCGAACGTACATAACACTTATGACTGTTATGTCAGAGTCATATTAAGGTCGCTGGTAATGCGTCGCCATTAAGTCGCGGTTTTCGAGGTCTCACGAGAATAAGAGGAACGAGATGGATTACCTTTTTAAATTATTCGTATTGAAACACCAATTTCGCGGACTATTGTTTGGTTTGTTTGTTATGCAATTTGTCAGCACGTGGTTGGTTGAGATTTTAAGGTCTTTGTTTAATAAATAAATAAATTGTTTATTGGGTCTCAAACAGTTACATTTGCAGATGTGATTGAGACAGCCCCAGTAAGTAATTAATAATTCTTGTGTTGGGGTTGTCTCGCTCTTTCCCTTAATTTATAGCTTATACACTATTGAGACTCTGTAACAATTAAAATTAAACTAATAAAACTAATTTAGAAACAAAAAGAAAACAATGACATAAAAAATAATTAGCAGCCCTGTGTATTGTGTAATTGTGAGTATGTGTTTGTGTGACTGTAGTAATGTGTGATCGTGGGTTTGTTTGTTGTGTTTTAGTGTGTGTTTATAAATTACAATTTATATAGTGCCATTATAAATCGAAGATAAAAATACAATTAGGTGATCACAACAGTATGATAAAGAAGAGAAGTGTTCATGTAAGTCTGACTAGAATATGCTCTGTTTCTTCATAATTCAGAGTTTTTAACCACTCTGTTATAACTTTTTTGCATTGATGCGAGACCTCATGGTGGAACTTAAGTTTGTCGTTAATTTTGTTGTATATGAAGGCTGATTGGCATACATACTGACGCCTTGCAAAAACCGTACGTACCGGTGTAGAGGGAGCCACAATATCTTTTCTCCTCCTAGCCTGGCTTTCTGAGTTAACTGGAAGGTATTTATGTAAATATAGAATGATGTTTAAAAGGTATAGTTTCCTGACTGATAATAGATCTCCAATTTTATATAGATCGAGTGTGGGATATCTATATGGCTTAAAATAGATTACTTTTAAAAGTGACCTTTGGGCTCTTTCTAACTCTAGAAACTTCGTTTTGGCGGCCCCTCCCCAGACAGGTAAGCAGTATGTGATTACTGACTGCGCGAGTGCTACATAAAAGTTGTTGAGTATCTTTTGAGGCATCACATGTCGTAAATTTAAAAAAATCCATATACATTTTCGAACACGCGACATAATAACCTCGACATGCGAGTGCCACGTCAGACACTCGTCGACTATAACTCCCAAATATCTTGCAGACGGTAATTGTTTGATGGCTTTGCAGTCACAGCTCTGCCATCTGCTATTTACACACATATGTATACGAATATTAAAGTTAGTACTTGCTTTAGACCTTGCACTTGGAGAGAAACAAATGTAATTTGTTTTAGCAATATTAAGAGTTAGCGAGTTAGCTTTGAGCCATCTATCTATGACCACTAACCCTTGCTCGGCCTTACTACGTACCCCTTCCCAAGTGTCACCAAAGTAGACAATAGCCGTATCGTCCGCATATGAGAAGATTTTCCCACCACTGTTTCGTAGGTTACAGAGCTCATTAATATACACTAGAAACAGTGGCGGGCCGAGCACGGAGCCCTGCGGAACACCAAACACAACATTGTTTAACTTTAGGTTGCATTTAATTTGATACATTTGGCATTTTACCTTGACTTTGGATAAAAATAAAGAAAGACATACATAAACTCAAGCCTTCTTCCCGTGGGGGTACGCAGAAACTACAGAACGCCACCTGCTACGATCCATACACACTCCTTTTGCCTCGTTTACGTTCATATATCAGGGCCCTGTTTAATAAAGCTGACAATTCAACATATATGTCAAAAAAAGACAAAATTGTAGAATTGTCGCGCTTAAGCTGTTTAATAAAAGTGACAAATATGTCAAAAATCAACTGGTGAAATTTTGTCATATTTTTTATGTAAAAACGCGTATAATAACACTCGACATATTATGTCAGAAAACCACGGTCAAAATATTTCTGACGGATTGTCGATTTCGGATTGTCGTGACAATTATGTCGACTTTTGACATATTGGCAAATGATTTTGTTTTATGCAAATAATTTTGTTGATGACCAATTTTACCAATTAAATATTCTACGGTACTTTTACATTCTCGAAATATTTCTTAAAAGCAGAAATCCGTAATTGAGAAGAAGAAATTGATTCTGCTTTTAAATGATCGTCGTTGCCTCCTCGTTTGTTTTTGTTCCAAGTATTCATCATCACTACCTACTATCACCGCTCGATGTACGACAAAAGTTCAATTTTTTGTAGTAAAGCTTTTAAAAACACTTTCTTACACCTCCAAAATTCAAAATATTATTTCGCGACAGAGGGTAAAGCTTCTGTCAGAATTGTAGGACAATTCTACAAATACGTCAATATGTCATGACAAATGTATGTTTAATAAAACAGATTTGACAAGTTTTTTACGACAAATTGTCAGTGTCACCAGTCGCTTAAGAAGTTTTATTAAACAGAAAGTTTTATTAAAAGATGTCGACATTTTTCTGTTTAATAAAACTTAATAAAACTTTGTGAATTTTCCACCATGACAATTTTGTCACCTGTAAGTTTTATTTAACAGAAATATAATCGAATTGTCACTTTTTGACATATGTCGGACTTGTTGGATTGTCAGCTTTATTAAACAGGGCCCTGGTCATACACGCACGCCAGCTGCGAGTACTACGCACCTGTCTTTCCTGAAGAACATCACCAATAAGGTCGTCGGTCGGGCGTTTCCTCTCACATCTGCCTTGTACCTAAATACATTTTGTTAGTCGCCTTTCATTTATCCTCTCAACATGACCTAACCCGTTCAACATACCCGTTTCAGTTTTTGTCACTACGTCTTCTTTTAACTCGCACCGTTGTCTTATCACATCATTTTTCAGCCTATTATTCATAGTCAGACCACATATACTTCGCAAGGAACGCATTTCCACAGCATTTATTCCTTTCATGCTCCTTTTGCCACACCCAGCATTTACTTCCATACATAAGCGTGGGCACCAGCACACCATTGTGAACAGCCAGTCGAGGCATTTTAGACATCAACTGGTTGGTGACAATTGCAGGTATAGCACCATTCACTTTATTTCCCGCATTTACTCTCCTTTCCATATCTACATCAATCTTCACATCCCTTGTAAACAGACTCCCCAAGTATACAAGCTCGCTTACTTGCGCTACACTGTTATCATTTATTTTCACATCACACACCAATACATCCTCTCCTCTTTCAAAAACTATGACCTTCGTCTTATTCACATTTGTATTCATCCCTTTCATCTTATATGCTTCATCCATCACAGTCACCATGTCTTGCAACCATTATTGAAAGTCAGTTCGCGACATATTTTAATAAATACCTATTCATATAATCAGAACTGCTATAAGTAGTGGGCCTTAAAGAATATGGGATTAACCTAAGCTATCTAAAACTATTTTGAGATAAGGTTTTCCACAAACCAAGTTGTGTCCTCCAAAACCTTTACAAAAAGAGCCCATAGAGACCAAACGGACATTAATTATAATGAGCCTTACACAGGGAGTAGGTACGAACCTTATAATAACACTGGTGTACCTATCTACTTAGAGCAAATCTGTGTTTGATCGTGCAAGCCACAAGAAACATCGTGTCCGTTTTGTTATGGAGTCGGCTAATGCGAAGAACGTGACACAGAGAAGGTAACAATTGAAGAAAAATCTAAATAGACTCAACAACCTCGTTCTTATAATAATTATCTGCTTTTATACTTTTGTTATAAAGAAATGACTTCAGATCCATATTTTTATCAATCTATCAAATGGATTATCAATTACATCGATTAAGAAATAACCCGGTGATCAGTGTTAATATTCGAATTATCATGAATCATTTTGTCACAAAAGGCGTTGTTGATAATCGTAAAATGAACTGTAAAGTTATAATTAGCGTAGTTATATAAATGGCAGACAGTAGTCGATTGTTGAGCGGATAGTAAAACTATAATGTGATATTGTTTCCATCACGCTACAGTCGGTATGTCACGATTACTGCAACAGCAATGGTACCTACCTGCCTATTATATATCTGCGTAAATTAAAAACATAGCAGATTAATGGCCATTGGTCAGGTCAATTTGAGCCAAGGCAATGCACTCACATGTAGGTGAACGACATTTTTGTAAAAGACAATCCTTGATAGCTTATTCTAACTTAATCTATGCCTAAGATTTTAACGAAAATGGCTTGATTGCCTTGGCATGATTCAATAATCCATTTGTGACTAGATTTATTGGAAACTAAAAAAGATATATGTTTCATTTCGTAATATATTGTCCTCAACATTTTACGATCAGCATTGTCCATAGATTGTTGTGACAATTTGAACTCTAGTCACGCTGAGGAAATTCAGGTTGAGTCATTTGACCAAGAATGAAAGCAAATCATTGGATAAAATTATATTTATTGATTCGTAAATAGTCAGTTCTGTCACTGTGTGAATGGGAAATACGAAAAATATCGCCACAGAACAGATAAAAGATTTATCTGATTAAGGCGAAAGCGTCCGGGTAGCCCGCGAAATTACAACCTTATTAGCTACTTTGTCTCTGTATCTAATCTTCGAGTTTACATTGTGTGGAAATCGATGGACACGTCATAGAGGAAGGGTATACACTTTTGAGTCTCATCACGTTTGGTTTTGCATTACAAACGATACGATGATTGTTGATTGATTCAGTTTATAAACTAGAAGTCGTATATCATTTAAGGCGAGGTTTTACTATTTTTAAGTTTTTTGGAGCTATGTATATCTAAATAATGTAAATATTCCGCAAAATAAAAATCATTTTAACAAAATTGAACATATGGTCAAGCGCTGTCTAAAGACGGAAACATAATTACTAATAATTGACTCGATAAAAAAAAATCGCAAAGATGACACTAATCGATTTTTCAAACGTATTTCTTAGCAAAAAATTATATTACGAAACCATCTAAGTAATGTATCAAAAAATAAGTTTTAATATTTTCTAGCGCTGGGTAAGGAAGATTTTTATATAAGTGGTTATTTATTTTTGTAAGAACAAAAATCATACGATATTGAGCTATTCGAGTTCCGAGCGGGCCGTTTAGTGCCGGCCGAAAGGTCTTCGAGGATGGACGCACGCCAATTTTCTTCCGCGTTTGCGCTTTCCATTATAAGAAACATTACGCACTAAATAAGCTGAAGTGAACAAAAATGGGAAATAACAAGAACAAAAGTTCATACAGGAAATTGACACCTCGGGCATTACGAAAATATCAACTCGAGAAATGGTACTCATTATCAATACTATAGTAGCACTAAAATTTGCCTAGTAGTTTTATTTTATCAGATTACTTGCATACGTAATAATACTTTGTTGAGTAAGACATTTCCGTTCTTTTTTTTTTTGTTTTGTTGTGCGCGTAATTTTAATACTGTGATATCTTCTAAAGTATTCATTCTAATGACATGCTGTAAACGGCAGTTTTGATCTAAATTGAATGCTTAATTTTACTAACATATTTAATGAGATAAGGATTAATACAATGTATGTCAAAATTGCTTCGAAAGTCACTCATTATATTTTATTGATTGTAAAAAGATAAAAATGGTTACTGTAAGTTATCCTTATATTACAGACATATACCATCGCGAACTTTTTTGAGGGCATTTTCAAGATATACAATTCTGTAGTACATTATTTTGAAGTTCCTCGTATGGTTTAGCCAGCGTTAGCAATATAAGCGGCCGAGCGACGAGTTTTTTTTCCGACTTCAATTACATTTATTATGATTTCCTCTGGAAAATACATCTTTATCAGAATAAAAATAGCTTGTAGCACTCCTTAATAATGTAACTACCTATTGAATTTTTTTTTGTGAAAGAATTTTCTAATTCGGATCAGTAGTTTCAGAGATTACCCTATAAATACAAAACTTACAATTTTATTTCTTTAAAATATAAAAAATAAAAGCTTGGAAAAAAAATACAATAATATTATATCACATATTATTAGTGTAAATAAATGATATTATTTGACGGAAAAGCACGAAAATGTTCCGACCATTGTTTAGACGCGACACTGTACAAAAAAGTACAGTAGGTTTGTTAATAAATTCGTTGAAATGATTATTTTCTTTGCTCAATAACTTCGAAATATTGCTAAACTTATATAACAATTATAAAATATACTTGTAAAATGTATAATTTAAACGATTTGAAATGCCACTATAATGTCAACATTTTATTTTGCAGCGTTTCAATGAGAAAAAATATACTCAGGAGTGTTGTTCAGACTCTAGATAACCCTGATACTACTTTCCATAGTCATACGTAAATACTTTCTTCAAAACATAAATCTTTAGTCATTACATACTAACAATTACAAAAGTAATATTGATTGTACTCATGATTGTCATGAATATAATCATCATCACCATCATAATCAAGGAGAGTTATAAATTGAATATAGATTGCGATTCATGACTCGTAATGTTTATAACACTGTTACAGAACAACCTTAAACACTATTAGTGAACCTCAAAGTACTGTAAGTCAAACAGAGAAATTAGTACAAGATAGAGACAAAATTTTAGAGAACTTTTTAACTGCCGATAATTCAGAAGTTGAAACAGCAAATAAGTAAGTCTTACTAAACTATATGTTAACAAGTAGAGAAGAAATGAATCTTAAATGTTTTTATACCGAATGCATAAATACATACGTTAACTTTGTTGATCAGTACTAGTACCGAGTACGATGTATAAAAATTAAAATGATATCAGAGTAAAAAAAAAACGAAAATAAATTAATACACGTGATTATAGTAAGCTATCTCTTAAACGTCGATTGCACACCAGAGGGGCAATTCTCGTAATTTTAAGAACGTTCACAGTCTGATCTCAGTCTTCAATCTGTCAAAAAATAATTCTAATTTCCCTACATTTTGACAAGATTTTGAAATTTGTCGCCGAGATGAGACTACGACTAGATTTTGGACGTTTTAAATTACGAGAATGGGCCTTCAGGTGTGCAGATAACAATAGAATTATTTGTTTCCAATAAAGTTTCTGTTTCAGTGATATAGAACATTTTGAAGAATTCAAATATGAAAAAGAAAATAAAGCAGATAATTTTCAACTTAAAAAAAATTAAAAATTAAAAAAAAAAAATAATAATTTGGAATTAGTCTGAGATAAATTACAAACAAATCGGTGTATAAAAGATTCCAATGCGGCCAGTACTTTTCGAGTTATTTAATTGAGTATGAAATATCCCTAGACCGTGTTGATGTGTGTATATGTCGATGGGTGTTGGTCTGCAAGGTCATATGGTACAAATTTTAAAGCTTTGTCTGGAGCATCATAGATCCCCGACATATTAGAGGAATAGCTATAAGAAAAATAAAAATGCGAGAAGACAAAGAAAATATTGCAACACCTGCTATTGTTTCCACTTCTGTATCACAAATAGTGAATTTTGAATGTGGCGTCTACTTCTGTGTCACAAACAGTTAATTTTAATAATGATTAAATACGTTTTATAACCGACTTCAAAAAAGGAGGAGGTTCTCAATTCGGATAGTTTTTTTTTTTTTTTTTGTGTATTATTTTCATTTTATTAATTTTTTTCTGTTTGTAACATAAAAATAAAGTTTGCTTATTCGATTTTCTTGTTTTTGTTGCTAACACTACATTATTGACAAGTTGTGAGTGAAGTTGACCGGAACATATCTTCTCATCTGAAACGCATAGTATATGTATAGTGAAAGGAACGTCGTTCCATCCTGGTGTCCCGCGACACCTCTTTTTTGTAAGAAGTCTGATTTGTGAGATGTTTTGACATGTAGTTGATGGTATGTGTATTTTAAATATAGGTACAAACTTACCTTAGATTTTTTACATAGTGCGTTTCTTTGCCAAACTAACCAAATTTTTACCAACCGGAAACTGTCATGAGAATTTATCAAGCGTAGATGATACTCGTAAGTTCCTACATACAAATTTTATTCATTAAAAATAAAATATAACATCAAAGTTGATCTTCTGTATTTGTCTGTTTCGTGGCGCGCATTCATTGCACAAAGGTTAGTCGCGGTCACAACGTGTCACGTGGCGCGGTCTCGCTCAGCGCATCGTAGATATATACGTCGCGTTCAACTGGCGGGGGCTGAGGTAGTGTTTTCTATGCCTATAGGTCCGGGAAAACCTCGCCTTAATATTGACACAAAGGGAAGTTTCTCTTCGTATAATGTTACTGGTGTTTGGAAATATTTGCAATAAGTCTCAGCTTCGACATTTATGGTAGTAATGTGATATAAGTGTTGGAACTGTATCGGAACTGTTTTATGAGTTGGTTATCATCCGGCAGTTATTATTTTGTTGGCAGCTAAGTAATATTTGAGTTTGACCGTAATGGCTATGTAACGTGCCGTAATGAGTCGGTAAGATCATAGATTACAAGACACGTAACTTCACTAACTTGCTGTAATCGATACTTAACACATGTATTTTGTTTTGGAAGATGAATAACTTAACCGATTTATTTCAAGACTGTTCAGTGTTCAGTTAAAGTATCTATGTGTATTGGATACACTTATGTGTCTTGCTTACTTTGTCGCATTGCGTCCTATTTCTATACCAATTGTTGTGACAAAGAGAGTTTGTAATCGAACCGAGTAACCCGATTTTATCTTACACGGTTGTGTTCATCTTATGCCGTAATGCAGAAGCGGAGCATTAAAACGCAGGGACGTAATGTTCTGCAACCGTTGTGCAACTCATTTTACATATTCACCTACTGCACTGTCCAGCTGCCGTATCAAACGATACCGTTGTGTAATTTACTATGAACTTTCACACTTCACCAAGTCTTCCTGGGACTTATTGACAGAATCACGCATCAAAATGTTATTAAAACTACATTAGGTGTAGATCGCAAGAAACAGACAATAAATTATTTCGTCCGGTAACTAGCAGTTATGTTATAATGTATTACAACAACTCATCCATCGTTTTAATAATATGGTATTAAAAACATGCAAATTTCATCCTGAAATTAGTAGTGCACTACCGCTTCTTTCTAAATTATTACTAGCGAGAATTGATTTGGATCAGCCGACACATCAATTTCATAATATGCGGAAAACAGAGATTCTATCTACTGTATTTCTAGAGCTTGAATCAATAATTATCATAGAGTTTAGCATTCATTATCTAGTTTTCTCACTTTTGAGGACTAAAGGTTAACAAAACACAGTTCGTAGATACCTGTATCAACTTAGCCTGCTTTAAAAACCGATGAAACTCAATTCCGGAAATTAAGTGTTAATAAGCAATAAGTGTAATCAATTATGTTCACAGCTTTCTAATAACAGTTCGTCGGTTGCATCTTCCAATTATTGACTGAGAACTTTAATAACATACTGTTGTAGTTTCCTGCTATTCAGCTGTGGATGAATGGACGATGAGAAAATTTGTGGAAAACGCAATGACGACGTTTGCGGAGCGGCTCACGTAACGAATGTATCGCTCGCGTGTGAAATGACGCATCGATTAAATCACATGCCAAGTGTAGTACGATGTATTTTAATTATAGCATTTTCTGTATTTTCGAAGGTTCAGGATTAGAAAGCGATGCGTTTTGCAAGCGGCTGGCCGCTGCGGGCCCGCCGGTGTCGGCGGCTGCTTGCTTAATGCGACGCACGTGCTTGGCGTGCGGAGCACACGCCACCAAGGCTTCACGACAACAAATATTAAGTAACTGCCGACCGTGATACCGATCTATTGATATATTCAATTAAGTGCAATCATGCACATCTTGAAGCTAATCCTTAACTACCTGTTGCGAGATTGTCACCGTATTAATCGTTGTCGATAAAGGCTCTACCTTTCGTTTAATAAGTGCTCAGATATTAATGTTAATTAGGAAGTATTACGTAGAGTATATCATTCAACCGATCTGTGAAGTAGGTATTACCGACGTATCTGACATTAAAATAACTATTGCTCGTTTAATTTCAGATCTTAATAGGGATGGAAGTAAGAAAGTATGTTGTTGTGTTCACTTTCGTACTTTAAGTTAGAAGAAAATATGATATGGATCAAGTAATGACAAGTTAAGATGCATGTTCTACACAAGGTGGACAAGACAAATCGACAGTACGACAATAAATGAAACTGCGTCGGTATGTCTAATGACGTTCGCAGTCTGCAAAAAATCAATAAAATATATCCAATAGTTTAGTTACTATAGCTAGACGGCTGATCGGCAAAACCCAAAGTCAGCACAGTGATTATATAAATAAATAAAAAACACTACTATTTAGTTTATTTGAAAAAAATCACTTATTTCATTTCGATGTTACAATTTATTTGATAGTTCCAGAATACTTATAAGCACTAGTATTGTCTGCGTTTTCATTTATTGTCATATTGTCGTCTCCACTTATATGTGCTTTTAAGTTAAACTTCTTAAAATGTTTTTCAAACTATTTTATCAAGTATTCACAGTGAATTATACTTAGGTAAACACTTTATATGTATAAGCTAACATTAAAACATATAATATTAAGTACGTTTAGAGAAGACCAATTCTGCCAGTGGATATCGTAAGGAAGACTCAGAGATTATAACTAGGGAGATGGACAACATCCACTTGTGCAACGATCCTATTCTATTGTGGTCGTCTGTCAAGCGTGGCGAATGTGGCGATTTTGCAAGTATTCTCAGCTGTTCAGATCTATCGAATGTCACTTTTATGCGATGAAGGTTCATCGGTTGGAGAATGGTAATTTTTATTTGTTTATTAACAACTGACTGGGACTGGAAGACATATATTAAGGGTAGTACTCATGAAAATTAATAACTTTTACTATCTCTCTCTAAAGAGCAAGTTTCGCTCTCAAGCGCGTGCCAACTACTACTGTTCTGTTCTTTTCTTCTCCAATTTTTCCTAGTTTGTTGATTGGTGATTTCCCCTAGTGAATCCGTTCAGTGTATTGTTTGCCCCATAGGCTTGCGATTCTAATCAAAGAATTGTTTATCAACAGCTTCAAATTTATAATGCAACAGCATCTATGTATATTGTATACCAGAATGTTTTACGGTAAGTCGAACATCATCAGTAGAGGCGGTCCTTAACCTTGGTTTATTTATCACCGCATACAAAGTCCTTGTGTTTGTCTAAATAAATTAATAAATTTAAGCAGCTTCCAAAAAATACTGTACATAATTTTCTACATTGTTTTTTTAACTGACTCAAATGTTTTACTTTGTGAATTTGTAGACATCTTTTGCTCTTTGATCTATAAAGCACAAGAAACCTTTTAAATTCTGGTTATACTTAGTTGTATTTTCTTTAAGTTAGTATTTAGAACTGAATGATAATGCTAAGAGAACAAGTGACTTTTGTTTTGTTAAAAATAAGTTCTAAGTAAGTTAAGAAGTTCGCATGATAAGCAGTAAATCTTTCGCAATGAGGCTGATAAATGAAGAATAGCGAGTTACCGTAATGATAGTTTTGAGTGATTACGTAGGAACTTGGAAATTGATTGCGGTTCGCATTCAGGCGTAGATGGTTTTTTCATGATTCGCTGTATTGGTTACGAACTCGGAAATAGTTCCTCGGAATTACAGGCTTGCGAGTAGGTATCTCTTGACATAACGTCGCCGTCGCCGCCGCCTTCGCTATTATTTTTAGGGTTCCGTAACCTTAAAGGAAAAAAAACTGAACCCTCATAGGATCACTTCGTCGTTCGTCTGTCTCTCAGTCTGTCTGTCTGTCAGTATGTCTATACCCTTTTTCTCAGGAGCGCGTGGAAGTATCAATTTGACATTAATATCGTGTACATATACATATATATTAGTCTGCGGTTCCTTGGAGCTCTAAAAAATAAAGATAAGCATAAATGGCCGTATTTTTTATTGCATTGACCATGGTCGAAATACGGCCATTTAGCGACATATTTTGATAATTGCAAATAAATCAAAATCTAAACGGTACTTCTCGTTGACCTAGAATCACGAAGTTTGGCAAGAAGCAAGGTCCGAGAATCTTTATAGTAATAATAGTTTATAGTAAATCGTTAATTTGATAGTTTTATCTTTTAGATAAATATTTTTTTTATAATAAACTTACATTTACAGTAGGAGAATTGGACGTGACGTATATTATTTTCAATTATAAAGTTAAGATTGTTCTTGGGATAAATTCATCCCAACTACGGAATCCTTTATCGTACACGGTTTGGTGGCCGGTTTTTTTTATTATGTTGACATTGGACTCGAAATCTGGTTTCATTTTCGTCACATTGCCTACCGTGCTTTACGTCCAAAATATGATTTGAAGTTCACGTAAAATTTTACTGCATTTTCTTTGGTTTTAATTCAATTGTGGCAAAGGTTTACGCGGATTTTCTCGGATTAGTTTGGTCTGTTTAAATACTTATCTTCATGAGATTTTATATAGTATTTGCTGATGTGTCCCAAGTCCCATGTAAATGGGGGCGAGCTTATTCATACGTGTAAATTAATAACGTCACTGCGGAAAAGTGTAATTTCCATGAAAGTTTTAAAAGTTTACTATCATATGCTGTTCTAATTAAGTAGGTAACTAAATGGTCCTCAATTGTTTGTAATTTATTTGTGTTGTTAGTAAGTTAATTATTTTTTATTTATTTCTTTGTAAACACAAAAAGTACTTTGGTTTTTAAAGTTTATTTTGCAACGAATAATTTATGGCTGTAACATCGAGAACTCGTTACATATTTCACGTTTAACGCGATACACATACGCGGAATAATGAATATGTGTAATTACTGAACAGTGAAGCTATTATTTACTACATAAAACCATACGTGTTTCATAATAACAGCGACGATAAATAATTACGTAGATTTTCTCACTCACCCAAGATCCTGCAATTAGTTTGTTTGCCGCTCGCTCCCAGATTTTCCGCTTTTCTCTACTGTTTGTTTCACCGCTGAAACTGTCGTGTGCGACACACGAGACTCACATAAACAACCACGGGATGCCTTACAAAAGCCCGTTACTTAACCGTTTTTATATAACAATCAGTCGAATTTACTTGTAGTTACACTTTGAATGGGAATGGCTTTAAATGGAATCACGTAATTTCGGAGCGTTTCCGAGTGTTGTAATACAGGCGAACGTACGCGCGTGCGCGGTTCGGGAAAGTGCTTCGTGGACTGGCTTGTGAGCTGCCGGCGCGCGCGCTGCCAGACCGGCTGCAGACGCCGCACCACTTTCATTGTAGGTACGTAGTGTGCAACCTGACGAACTGCGAGAAGTCATTTCAGGCACAGATATTCGTAGATACGTCCATGGTAACACAGCCTTTATTTCGTAGCAATAAGAGCGGTTTTCGGAGTTTAACATTTGACGTGCGGTTGACCGTACATGTAATTTATTTTGTTGATTGACGTCTAGATAATATTTCAAGATCGTGAAATTGTTTGGTAGCGATCTCTTGTGCAGCTTTGTAATAGTTAACGCTGTTAAGTGCATCGATGGTCAGGGAGATAGGTGAAATGGCTATGAATAAGAAAGTCTGCCAATGTTTAGATTTCATCATGCAGCTAGGTTTATGATGCAGGTTGAGCTTTTCTAAATGAAAATTATAAGTTTATTGAGCTTCTATTTGTGTATTACTTGTTGTTTTGTTGCTAGCGTCTACAGGAATAAGATGTATCATGTCTTAATTAGTTTTTTTTTTAATTTATTTAACAGTTTATGTACACACATATAAACAGACAAGAAAAAAAAAACAGAAAAATATGTACAAAGGTGATGCTTATTTCTAAAGAAATCTCTACCAGCATACCTGCGATAGTAAAGTGGATAAAAAGAGATGTAGACAACGTGTGAAAGAGTAGAAGAGAAAATAAAAACATTTAACTATTCACTAATTTAAAAATAAACATACAATATGAGAATATACTTACATACTTCTAAGATAAATATCACTAAAATATATAAATAGGTACTAATAATTATAATGTAGCATACCTATATTATAAAAAAAAAACGAAGACATGTGACATCTACCAATCCGCACTGGGCACGCGTGGTGGATTATAGCCCACTCCCTCTCATTGAGAGGAGGCCGTGTCCCTGCAGTGGGAACGTTATAGGCTGATGATGATGAATAATATAATAATAAATACAAAATATGCAACTATGACGAAGTGGAGAGATAGTGTTCTTCCACTCTTCTTTTAAATACTGCAACAGTTTGGCAGTCGCTAATGTTAGGAGGAAGTGAATTCCACAACCGCACCGCATGCACAGTGAAGGAGTAGGAGTAGAAGTCGGTTGAGTGGGGAGGGGATTTAAGGAGATTTCTAAGATGCGATCTGCAAGGTGCATGAGAGGGACGGGCGTAGGAAAAGCGTTCCCGCAGATAGGATGGCGCTTTAGGGTTGTGAAGGATGTTAAATAGTAGACAATATCCGAGAGTTCCTGCGAAGTCGAATAGGGAGCCACTTGAGTATCTTGCGAAAGTTAGAAACGTGTCATACTTTTTCAGGTTAAAAACAAAACGAATACAGATATTTTGCAAAAGTTCAAGTTTATTTAAAAGCTCCTCGGAGGCATCCAAATAACAGGCAAAAGCGTAGTCTATGATGGGCTGTATGAGTGTTTGAGCAAGGGAGATTTTGGTACTCAAAGACAATAAGCTCTGGAGGCATTTAAGCGAATGGAACGTGTAGTGCACTTTAAAGATTGTAGTAGGAATATTTAGGGCAGAGAAGTGGATTATACTGTCATGTTGATAGCCGTCCATCGTTTTAGGCCGATTTGGATCGATATGAGGCATGATTTTGTTTCCTGCACTCTTTTTATTAGGGTTTCGTAGTAAACAAGGAACTCTTATAGTTTCGCCATGTCTGTCTGCACGTACGTCTGTCTGTCTGTTCTCGGCTTAGCTCAGAGACCCTTTGTAATAGAAACTTGTAATTTGGCATGGGTGTAACTCATGCCAAATTACAAGTTTCTATTACAAAGTGGTAAAATTATTTAAAAAAAATGTTTTTCGTGTAAATAAATCGGAAAGAAATTGAAAAAAAAAGTAAAATTTCATAGCGGCATAAATAATGGTTAACCACAAGTAGACTTTCGGCAATATTTGTTGTGTTTACCTATAAAGTAGGGGGTAACCAATCAGAGCGGAAAAACAAATGATGAACGATAAAGTCTTAAGATTAGCCTTGACACACTTGGCTCAAGAGAAATGAGATCGTTGTAACGTTTTGGGCAGTTAATTACGATAATTACATCATTATCATTAATTTAAAAGGTGATTTTCTTAATCAAATTTTAAATTAAATTGTAAATAATCTTTCAACAACACTTACTTTAGATGAGATGTATATGGTAATTAAATGTACATAATTAGTTTGAGTCGACAAGTTACATATTTAGCTATTTATGCGTTACAGGTTACCGCAAAGTTAACTTGACGTGATTCTTCTATGACAAACCTGAGAAAAATATAGGTTAACCTGTAACCATGAATGATAGGCACCTAATTAAAGTGTTGGGGGAGAACCCTACCATTTCGTCAACTCAACAACTTATTTACTCTACAAATTCAAGTTCAGTTTTCTCAGTAGCAGCCCGGGGTTTGGATTTGTGCGCAGTTGATGGCACTAGGCTCACCCCCTATTACATGGGACTTTATAGGTACATATCTGCTTAACCCTTAGGGGAATACTACGGGGAATTCAGCAAGCATAGGCGCAAGAAACTTTTTGTGCAATATCTCTCGTTATTGCACAGGTCCTGTAACCTGTAAGGGGTTCATAATTGGATGACTCCAGAGAGTTAAACAGGAGACTCAGGAGACCTCCAGTTATGAACTTAGCCTAGCTAACCTAGCATTAAGGTCAGTTCACACCGAGACGCGACGCGACGCGACGATGCTTGAAGAGGCCAGTGGTTTCACACTGCGCAGCGCAGCCCCACGAGATGCAGCGCGACGTTGCGAGGCGCATCGTGTAGTCGCTGGCAGCCCCATACCTCGCTGCTTCGTGGTGCGTTGCGCTACGCCGCGAGTCATTTCGAGGCGCAGCGCGGTGTAGCGCGTCGCCGCCGCGCCGCCGCAAGGCATTTTCGAATTATCTCAATTAAATGTGTATCTTTTTGAGTAGTAAATAAAATTACATTTTGTATCACTATCTTAGAAAGTGCGCGCAGCGTCATTTCGCGTCACGTCTCCGTGTGAACTGACCCTTAGGTATCACTTTTGTTCGGATAAATTCGTAAAAGCACTCCAAAAGCTTGACGTATAGTGAGGTACTCAATATACCTACACTGGCCTGCAAAACTAAGTATCACACTTAAAATTGCAATAACTTTATAGGTACACAAGATATACCTACTTTCGAAACAAAAAGGACTCGAAAAAGAGTTTAATTTTGTGCATTAAAACTTCATAATCGGTAACCTTCTTTTAAGAAATGGAACTTTAAAATAAAAAATAAAGTTTTTCGAATTACAATTTTACCATTCATTTTTTGTTTCTATTTTCGTTTTCAAATTTTTTCTTGATCGATGAGTCTTGTTACAAAAGCTAAGTTAAACAACAGAACATAAACTTATTTATCATGCCTCTTTCACCTGAATAATGTGCTAGGATCATGACTTTTCTGGAACTAGGCATCAGTATACGTCGTACTGCAAGAATGATGGGTGTGACGTTACGAACGGTCCAGAAGGTGAAGCTGGAAACCATTTGAGAAGACTTGGTAATGGCAGACCCAGGTGTACTAGTGCCCGAGAAGACCGTTATATTGTTTCCACTGTGTTGAGAAATCACCACCTAAATGCAGTTGAAGTCCGGCAATCGCTTCTTCAGACCCGAAGGGACTACATTAGTGACAGTACAGTGAGAAGAAGACTGGCTGAAGCAAACCTGAAACCCCGAAGACCAGCGAGTGGCCCCAAACTCGAGAGAGAGCATCGAGTAGCGAGACTGCGATACGCCCGTGAACACATACAGTGGGATCAAGAAGAATGGTCAAGAATTTGTTTACAGATGAATCTCGATTCTCACTTTACACTTCTGATGGAAGGGGAAGTGTCTACATGCAACCTGGTGAGCGATAGGTATCTTCAAGCCTGCTTCTCAGAAAGAGTCCAGTACGGTGGAGGCAGTGTACTTAGGTACATGTATGGGCTGGCATATCTTCAGAAGGTCGCACAGAGTTAGTGGCCATAGAAAATGGCACTCTGACTGTGGAAAGTTAAGAGATTCTAAATATGGGTGATGGATCGACGCTGACGCATGATATTGCCCGGCCACACACGACTCGGGTCGTATATTCAGGAGGTTGGTATCAGCGTGATGGCTTGGCCATCAAGAAGTCCTGATCTCAACCCGATTGAGCACGCCTACACGCATTGAGGCTAGTCAGAAGCCGCAGACCACCACCTACCACCCTCAGAACACTAAAACAGGGCCTGATAGAAGAATGGGAGAATATTCCCCAACATCGGCTCCGAATCGACTCGAAGCTGTAAGCAGAGCCCGAGGAGGCAATACCAGTTATTAAAAAATAAATAACATGTAAAACATACTTGTAAATTTTAATTGACTTTTGTGACACTAAGCTAAAAATTGCTATTTTTATTGTTTTATCTTTTTTACATTTAAAAATGTTACTTGTATTTAATTTACTACAGTTTCAAAGAAAGCTGATAAAAATTACTATAAAACCTTTTTTTATTTTGAATCTCTAACTTCAATAGTTTAGATTTTTTTTTTTTATAAAAGTGTAGTACTTAGTTTTGCAGGCCAGTGTATTTATTTGAATTCCACAATGGTTAACATTGTGGAATTCAAATAAATATAGGTGGTAGGTACACTATAAAATATACATAATTTTAGATCATTATTGTTGACCCTGATGGGCACAGCAAGATATGATAGAGGAAGAGGGTTAATATTATATTTATATTTGAAAAAAGTAAAATATAAATGTCTTTCTATTACTCACTTCCACTTTATTTTATTTATTATTTTTGGTATTCATTTTTAATTTATCATTAAATATTCATTAATATTATAATGGCATTTATGGATTAGGTATTGTTTTAGTTTATTTATAAATATATTAAATTTTTGTTCAAAACAAAAGAATTTGTTGGACATTACGTCCTACAACCTCGGAATTTGTCTAAGTTTCATTGTGTACTCTATTCCGTGGTGTACTCAGCCTCAGTTACCACAAAGAGTATTTTTCGCAAGATGATAGGTTAACCTACCAGTATGTTTCAGATAGATTTCGTAAAACTATACCAGGTTAGTCCTCTCTATCTCTGCAATACCGGGCAGACATAATTATTATTATGCAAAGAAGACGAGAGAAGCATTCGCTAAACTGCGCGGACGCACGCGACGCTGTTGGTTTAACACTTCCAGTATTTTTGTAATAAATGCTAGTGTTTGTTATATAATATAAGACGTACCTTCTACATATTGCTAAGCTATTATCTGTCTAGTTCAACCTGTTTGCACGCAATGTCCAATAATTTGTTGCAACGATCTGATAAATGGCGCCAGTCTGCAGTAAAAATTGCAAAATTTTGGTTAGGTCACTCTTTTCAGATTACGCTCTTTATAATATTGCCAGTTACTGTCTCAAGAAAATAATAATATAACAAATTGAATTCATAATTTAAGTGGAATAAAAGTAATGGAAGTATTATGATGCAGTATTACATACGTTTATAAACATAACATCACGCCTGTATTTCCAGAAAGGTTAGGCAGAGGTGTATCTATAGTACATCCACAGTTCGCCAAGTATGTTTAAGCCCCATGTAGATAACAGGGGGCGAACCTATTGACATCAACCGGGCACAAATCCAGATTCCGGGCTGCTACTGAGAAATACCAGATGGAAAACCCCAATAACTCTTTGCCTGGCTCGGGAATCGAACCCAGGACGTCATGTTCAGCAGTAGCGCTGGCGACCACTAAACCAACGAGGCAGTCACAGACAGCACGATGTTTATGTGAAATAATATAACCGATCTTGAACATTTTACTTATAAGTAAAGTAGGTACTCAGTACCTACCTACCTATTTGTCTGCTGTAGATAGCAATTGTTACAATTACAATTTAACTTTCTCCTGTTTTTATTTGCAAGCTGCTTATTAAAACAACCTAACAATTGCTTTGAAATGTGTAGTCGTAAATATAGGACCTTACTTAATATTATAGTCGTAATTATAGGCATGTCCAAATTGCTGTTAAAAGATTAGAATGCTTGTTATTACATACTTACTTAAGATGATGCTAATTACGTACCTTATTTAAAACAATTACGTAGGTGTTATCAGTCAAAAATGGTTCTTAGGCACTAATGTTGTGCGTGATCAAATTCATCAAATACTATGGTTCAGGTGGTGAGGTGGTGTCGTCTAAAGAAGTCTAAAGGTCTATCCACACATATCAGGGCCGTGTCCGGGACGTGGACGAACCGTGCTCCGTCAAAAAAAAATCACTTCATATATAAACTCGTTCACACACCTTCGTGTCCGGGCCGGCGACGGAGCTTCAGTGCTTGCCTCATGTGTACCACGGCCCTGTCACGTCCCTGGCACGGCACTGCTACGTGTGGATAGACCTTTATGGTGCGTTAGCACTTATTAGTGATATATGTCAAAGTCAAATTCACACATTTGCTCCACATTCTAAGGTCCACTTGCACCATAAAAACCTAAATGCATTTAGCTCTAAAAGAAAAACATCGTTATATTTCTGTCAATCGTTACAACAGCGCGAACGCAGGGCGTTGGCGGTGAGGGGCAATATGCTTGCCCGTAGGTTCACTCGATGTACAGTAGACGTTAAAGTGAGTTTATTTAAGGCGTTCTGTCTGTCTTTTTACTCGAGTGATCTGTGGGTGTCACACACGAGCCGAGCCTACAACGTCCTGCGTGTGCAATATAACAACGCCTTTAGGATACTATAACGGCTGCCGTGGCGTTGTAGTGCGTCGAGCATGTTTGTGGAAGCACATACGGATGGCTTTCATGCTATTATGCGTAAGAAAGCAGCATCCTTACTACAACGTTTAGGTACGTAACAGTCGGAATGGTATCCTGAAAATGATTGTTGCGAGACCAGACTGCCTCATCCAGAGGCACCTGGTGGAAGTGGCTTTAGGTTTAATACGGTGAAGAAACTCAGAGTTATCTACGAACATTCCTACTAACATAGCAGATAAGTACAAATTGTTACTAACTAATTCCTAACAATTTATGGACTGTAAAATCGGTTTCTTTATTTTTTTCTATTTATTTTTTTATTAAACATGACAGGGACAAAAAGAATGATGTTTTTTAAAATAAATTTTAACATCACAAAACATCACCGAGTAAATAACTCCGCGTAGTAATTATATTGCTTAAAGTTAACTCCTTTACTTAATCCAATATACGTCTTGACTAAAATTATGTTATAGTTTAATGGTCTCACAATTCATAATTATAATTTTCATAACGACAAGGACAGGTGATAATGTTTTTTTTAAATGTTTATGGCCAATAATCATACCGCATTAATTACTTTGACCCCTTAGTTAATGGGTAGATATCTTCCAACTGGGTCTTTTACCACAAGTCTGTAGATACAGATGCGCAGCAACAGTTATATAAGTTATCATTAATGATAGTGATACGATTACGGCACCTGCCTACAATTTGCGTTCCATTTGGCTATCTAGACGCTAACATGCATGTGTAATTGGGGAAGAGCTGTCTTTTTTGCAGTGCGAGTTGAATTCCAGCAACTTTGTTACTAGCTGGTTTAAAGTTACAGTTAGGTGGTCTCTCAACTAAGCCAACAGCTGAATATCATTAAGGTTCATTGTAAACTAGAGCAACTATTACAAAACAAGCTATTACAACTTATATCGCGGATATCAAATGTGACAACCGCGGTGTATGCGTATTCGAGACGTTTGCTGTCCCGGACAACATCATGTTGCGCAAAAAATTTGTTCGCGTTATCTGCTCTAGTTTACTGTTTGCAGGATACAGAAATTTTCTTAAAATAAGCCTAGTCTACCTGTTGCCTGTGTTTGTTCATATAGTTATCTGATTCGTGAGCTGCAGAGCTATCACAAATTATGTAGGTAGGTACCGACTAACGCGTTCTAAGAGGTACATATCAAGCTCCTGCTGCTTATACGAGTACTGTCATGACAACTTTTGAGAATTCAAAGTCAAAACATTCCCCGAGAAACTTCTAAAAAAAATTCAGGTCATTTTCTTAGACGTGCGGGTGAGTCCCAGTTAGGGTTGTCAACTTTTTTTTATATCAAAAATAGTATTTTTGAAGCCACTGCTTGTAAAATATAGTAGATGCAAAAAATAACCAAAATATAGTCTTGTATGTTTCAAAAGTATTTTATTTCTTAAATGCATATTTTTTGCTACTTTAAGCCTTCAGTAACTATATTTTTTTTTACATAAATGTCTCATAACTAATAATTATAACGTACTTAATTACCTACTGATATGTAGGATATAGTAGTAGTAGGTATATAGGTACCTACTTAATAATTCATTAAAAAAGTTTCTAAGCATCGTGAGCTTACCACCTTTTGAAATACCTAAAGTTCTTCTTAATGTTTTTCGTCTAAATATGAGTTTATACGAAAAACATTAATAAGTAGATACTTGGTGGTGGTGCTATGGTAGAAATTTTAAATGTCGTAAGGGACAAACCCTGAATTTAAGTACACGAGAGCCAAAAAACAAAATTTTACTTTTAAAAACGTCACAACTTTTTCATTGTTGTTCCTATTATAATGCTTTCTAGACCGATTGTTTTAAAATTAATTTATCTATAGAAAACAGTGAACGAAAAGAAAACTATAAATGAAACCTCTTTAAACTCAATCGTTTAGAAGATGATGTCCCTTAGACATTTAAATTTTGCAAGAGATGTCCGCTACGCTGGTTGAAAAAATTGCGGTTTAAAAAATATGTAGGTACTGTACAACCTTAGTCTAATGAAAATGATTTCTCTTGCTTACGCTGGCATTTAATGTTGTAAAGGTATAATAATAATCAGTTTACTGAAGTAAGTTACAATAACAGAAAAAAAATTACAAAAAATAAATCCGACTTCCAAAAAATAAACACTACAGAAGTGAAAAATAACTTTGATTTCGGAAGTCGGTGTCTTTGGTTTTGTATTTTCTTCAGACTTCCGAAATCAAAGTTATTTTTCACTTTGTAGTGTTTTTTTTTGTGGAAGTTGTTTTACTTTTTTTTTAAATTGTTTTTATTTTTCACTTTTTAGTTGTGGTACCTACAAAAACCCCCCACAAAAATTTGAATACCGTGACCTGCTATGTAAATTACAATGTCAGGAACTATAAGAATATCATCCACATATAGGTACTAGGTGAAATCCATACCAAATCCATCATCATCATCATCATTTCGGCTGAAATGATGATGATGATGATGGATAAAAAAAATATTTTTGTTTCCTAGAATAGACCAAGGTTATGAAATTCGTCTGTATGTATTTTTTACGTAGGGATGTACCTACGCGAGACTTTCACAATTTCACAACTTCATCACGTTGATTCACAGGACCCACATTTCTCTTGTGTCCACCCTCTGACTGGCCATGTGAACCGACGTGTGCCGTCCCTCCGGTGACCGATGAACTGAAACGAAACTCGGAATCGGTGGGACTGATAGTTGCTTCACCGTGACAGCTACCTTTACCGGTAGTTGCGGATCACCAACGCTTTAGCAGTTGGACCCGGTTGCTTCGCGCCACAGCGCGAACCCATCAGGGTTTAGACAAGTTTCGATCAGTTTTGCGCCCAAATTCCAAATTTTCTCTAAATGCACTTCGAGATATTTTTACTCTTTTTGTTAAAGAACGGAAGGAAGGACTTCTGCAATGTTGAGGACGTTGCGGAGGTCCTTTTGTTTCGTAAAAATCAACTAGATTCCTTGGATTTGATGCGCGGTCTAACAGCACGTTCCGTTTCGAGTGATAGTAGTCTTCGGAACCTTCCACTTTTGTTCGGTGAAGACGGGCTCCGACCAGAAAGACGAACTTACTGGTCATACTGTCGTCGTAGAGCATGAAGATCACTCGATTGTCCAGGCGGCTGACATCCTATCGTCAAGCGTACCTGGCGTGATAGGAATATATCAGTAGATTTGCTCCTATCACGCCAGGTACGCCCACGGATAACGTCCTAGTGGTCAATGAACTGTGCCAGAGGTTCAACGTACTATCGAAGAACTTCATATCCAAGCAGTTCGAAAACCAAATCTCGTGAACATGATGACCACATCTGTTACCGCCCCGGTTCTATAGTGGCCGAGCGCTGCAAGCAGAAATCGACCTTACGGTGTATAGATATGAACATTTTCGATGGCACTAAGCCTCAGACCAGCCATAGAGGAACTTCGCAGAGATGCCAGTTTTGCAGTAATCGGAAGGCTAAGCCAGAATCACCACCAGAGGGAGATTTGCCAGATGCCTGGTTAGCACATCATCAGTGCCCTTTCACCTACGTAGGGTTGGATTATTTTGGCCCCCTGAGCGCCTCTATCGCAGACGCACCGCCAGGAGATGGATTGCACTGTAACTTGTAACTATTGATTGCAGCCTTTGTTTTTGTTCTGGTTTCAATCGGATCCAAACTTTTTGTATGTAGCATAAATGGTGAATTCAACGTAATTTTAATGCTAAAATTGAGAAGTGAAACAAAAACGTCGTTACACAACCTACCTACAAATTAATGTTGAATATAATTTTCAACGTTAGAATTTTTGAGACGAAAGTAAAAATAATACTTACACCCTAAAAAATTATGTAATTTTAAATTATTTTGGTGAACATAATGTCGTAATAGACTTTAAAAATGTTGTAACGGATTTAGTGTAATAAATCGTTGCTACTTACGCCAATATATTTTATTCAACATTTTAAAATATTTAAATAGATTTTATGTTGAAAAGATTTTTTAATTTTTTGTAGGCCCGTTACACCGTACAGTTATTTAGATTTAAAAACTACAAAAGAGTTAGAATCCAAAACTTGACTCAAAGTTTTACTACTATGTTACTTTATTACAAAACAATTTGACTTCGAATCTCCTTCATTTTAAGAGATATCAAAATTTCAAGTATACTGATAGAGAACAATTATTTTTTTTTGTCTACATGTACAGAACAAAATTTCCTGTTCAACGGTATATAGAGTGTACTTACGACAAAATGATTACGACATTTGAAATTTCCACCTTCAATATTATATGTACCTAGTATTCGAATGGTAGGTACCTACGTAAAAAATAAACATATAAGTTTTATAGGGTTTTTTGGTATATTTCAACCAATTTTTGATTCGGTTTAAAGAATTTGTTCTCATGTAGGACACAAACATTTTACATAACATTATGAGATATACAAATAAATCATGCAGTTATAAAGTAACTTTATGACACCGTTAGTCGATAAAAGGAACACAGAATTTTTCAGCTATTTATGTGCATTTTGCACTTATCAGATGGAAATACTTTTTTTAAACGCATTATTGGTAATTTGGTACCTACTCTTGTGTCATTTATAGTTGTCAACTTTGAAAAATGGAATTTCGTAAACAAAATGTAGTAAAAAAAAAAATTGTTTTAGGATGGGAAGAGAAACAAAAGGAAATCCGAACGGGGCAAGAACTCAGTTGAACAATGGCAGCGGCCAGCGAGTAGCTCACAGACTACATAGGGATACGGGGTAGCTGATGCTGTCATCAAAGATGGTAGAAAAGCTTGAAACTGTAACTCGGGATCTAGAGATAAGTCATTTGTATAAAACACCTACCTAACATTGTTCTTTTTAGAGTTCCGTAGTCAACAAGGAACCCTTATAGTTTCGCCATGTCCGTCTGTCTGTCTGTCTGTCCGCGGTTTAGCTCAAAAAAATTTGATACTAGAAAGTTGTAATTTGGCATGAGTAGGGGAGACCGAGGGGTTTTGACACAGAGGTGATTTAAAACAGCATTGATTTCGCGGGACTTAAAACCGTCAGCGAGCTGGCACCGACAAAAATCAGCCGCTCCTCACCACCCGCCGGGCCCCGCAGGTCACGTCCGTGCCTCTGACCCGCGGTTGTGTCGTTGTAGCTGCCACGTCGCAAAAATCGTGAAAAGTAAGTTTTAAACGTTTTTTTATGATACCTGCATTTTGATAATTCGTTTGTATTTTAGCTTGGGTTTTATATGTTTCGAAAGCTCATTAACTAACGATTGAAACCATGGCGCTGGTAAAACTAATTTCTTTTTGTTTAGCTTCTGGATTTTTGTTTGTATAAAGATTGGGAGGTTTTTTCTCACTGAGGGGATTTGAAACAGACTGTTTCAACTCACCTCGCTTAAGTTTTGTATGGGTGATTGCTAATACGGTGTGGTTTATGTTTTTTTTTTTCAAATTTTGTTTCAGTGTGCCTACTGATTATAAAAAAGCAAGACTGATAGAGGTATGGGGGGTCGCGAAATTTACGATCTCGCCGTAGAGAAGTGACATTGCGTCAGAAAAGTCTGCGTGATACGGTTTCGAGCTACAACCTCAACCAGACTTCACTCTACAGGTATATTTAAAAAAAGACGGCTTATGAAGCTAATGAAACTCCGCGACACTACGAAACAGCGACTCCTCCGTCAGTTGGATATCCCGAAAAGACTGTCTTTTCATCTTCAGAGGAGAACTATCTCTTAAGCTGCGCTGCTGCTAACAAATTCAGTACAAAATATTGTAAAATATGTTAGAATGTTTTATTTGAATAAATACCTTCAAATTGTATCGTCGTTTTTACTTTACAACCCTTAATTCTACTCAAATATCAATTGTTTCAACTCACCTCGACCCCTGTTTCAACATACCTCGGTATGAGGGGAGTTGAAACAAAATGACTTGTTACATTCGAATTCATTTTTCACCACAAAATTCATACTTACACATTCTTTGTGACAGGTATCTGAAAGTGTAAGAAATAAACTATCGATCGGCACTAAACTCATACGATTAGTGCTTGTAGAATTTTGTGTATGAATTAAAATGTCAAAATTGTTTCAACTCCCCTCGGTCTCCTATAAACGTTAATGACGCCGAAAAAGTGGTAAAATAAAAATGTGAAAAAAATAATTATTTAGGGTACCTATGATATTTTTTTATGGGGTTTTCGAAGACTGTTTATGGATTAAGTAAACCGTTCGTGACTTATCATGCTTTAAAGTTCCAATTTTCGTTAGAGTCAAGTGTCCCCCCCCCCTCTACCAACTTAACGGTTGTAGTTAGAAATTCAAATGTCAAGGCAGTAGCACTTATATATAACGAAGTTTAAAAGAAAACTATCACCCCACCGACGCTTGCTCGCAGAAGCGCCAGCCCGCGTTATGCTGAGAAATGTAGATTTAAATTCCCCGATTAATAATAATGAATCATCTTTGATCCAGCCTGTCCCAACTTGCTGTCCTCCCCCCAGCGACGCCCTAAGCCGAGGTCCGTACCCCACAGGGGGTGCCCTTAGCGAGCGTTCGCCTAGTTTTAATTAGAATAGTTTTGCCCCTGGCTGGAGGCTTTGAGTTAGTAGCTTAAGGCAGCCGCAGGATTGACCGGTTAAGTAGTCATCACCTCAGAGGTGAGCTACGAGATGCCCTAGACAAAAAAAAACTATCACAGCTAAGTAGGCTTTACAGATTAACGAGTAATAATTGACCAACTTAAATTTGCAGTTTGAAAAACATGTTCTCCCATACATTCCGCATGGGAGAACATGTTTTTTAACTACAATGTTAAGTTTGTTCTTGGCATAAATTCATCCAAACTACGGAACTCTTCATTGTGCGTGGTCCGACACGAACTTGGCCGGTTTTTTTATGAATAAATCAGTCATGGATATTTTACACCAGCATTTTTACTCTTATTTATGTAAATCCATTTTAAATTCTGCATCAGCAATGATCACAATTACATACTACCGGGACGAATAAACAAATCACAATAACTACCGGAACGAATAAAGAAAATTTCAGGCCGCAGATATTATTACCAACTTAATAAATATGACCTAGAATAGGTATATTTTGCATATCCGAAAGTTTTGGAGCTCAGACCTCGTTTTAACAGTGTTTTCACGTGTTGTTTGAAAATCTGACTAGATTGATAAAGTTTAGAAGTGCCTATACATACCTATACCGAATCAAAGTGGAGAGGCTATTCCTTGTTAGTCTAGCCACCTCTTGTTGGATGCTAAGAAATTCCTCTAGCTGGGCCATCACTAATCACACTCTTTTCAAGTCTACTTACGCTCCTCAGCAGTTCCTTATCGTTATCGCTAGTCGGCAACGTTTGACGTGGAAATTTTAATTGTGTATTAGGGTAACACGACTAAGTAGATTATTGTATTACCTACTTGTCACACTTAGGTATTTTCCAGTTCCTGCTCTGACCATTGTAACAAGTGACTTGTAAATTACATTTTATGTAATTATGTAAGAACTCAATAGTAGGTACCTATACGACTTAAATGAGTGACCTATTTAAAAGAGACCAAGCGTCATACTATCGTGTCTTGATATACCTACGTACCTAGTGGCATTGAATAGGTAAGAAAAGTGGGCATGTGTCGAAAGTTAGCAGTGGCTATGAACGAGAGAGAAAATCTAACTACGAGCAGATTTTCGGCGAGTCCCATTGGCAACGGACGAAACCCTGCGGCATAGACGTAGGTATATAAGTATAGATTCGAACCGCATTTCGATCGCCGCCGAGGTCCTCCGCGATCGCGTCCCGCTCGAGTAAATAATACTCCCCCCCGACCCTTGCTCGTTGATGCGCCAACCCTCGTCGATACTGAGCCAGTAACTTTAAATTCCCCGTTTAATAATCATGAATTATCCTTGATCCAGTCTGTCCCAACTTGCTGTCCTCCCGCCAGCGACGCCCTAAGCCGAGGTCCGTACCCCACAAGGGGTGCCCTTAGCGAGCGCTCGCCTAGTTTTAATTAGGTAGAATAGTTTTTGCCCCTGGCTGCAAGCTTTGAGTGTAGTAGCTTAAGGCAGCCACAGGAAAGCTCTGTTCAGTAGTCATGATCTCAGAGATCAGCTAAGGAACCTCCACTGGCACTGTGAAGCATCGCAAGATACAAGACACAGCCCACTATCGACCTCCGGTCTCCGGAGGGGAGTGATGTAGCGGTTACACCGCCACATACGAACTACGCATCAGACATGACGTCACACAAATCCTGCATCGCGCAATTAGAGTTTACCGCGCGAACAACATATGTAAGACTATCCGACATCAACAGTCGGGCAGTCGTCCCGCCAGACACAACACCCGTCTGGTTGGAGGATCCTCCCTTTTCTATGGTGGATGAGTGAACTTTACACCCTGTTCCTCATGCCCCTAAAGTACGTAAACGTATGATCGTGGTCGTATGAATTGAGTGCGCACACTGAATCTGGGGACACGGTAGTGCCTACGCCAAGACGAGCCAAGCGACGCGCACGGGCCTTTACTCGCTACCGTTACTTTTCTTATAGACAATAATGGCTTCTAACTCTACACGGTGGGGCGTGTAGAGTTAGAAGTTTGGCTCTAAGGTCTCGTCTTGGCAACATTTTACACGAAAATGTTTTTGGTGGGATACGTTTATCTCCGTCAAATAGGTAGTGTTCCGGACTTCCGGTGATATCGCATTGAACGCACGAAAAATCCCAACAAGTTCAGATTGTTTTCGGACGTTGGAACTATACGTACGACTAACTCGCACTCAGTCTGCGCGCTCCCTTAGTACTTGGAAGGTCGGGATCGTTCGTGCGTGTTCGTATGTGTTCGCACTAGTAAAATTCGTACGAAAACGACTCCAAAGAGCGCACGGCCTTATTGTCCAAAAATAAAAAGCGAACTTTTTAAGTAAAACTTTTATTTTGTACATTAGGTAGATAATTTCAGCCAAGTGTGATCATATTGTCGGTGGTCTCGGCGTGTAGTTGGTGGTTGCTCGAGGTGGACGGAGCAACCACATGATGTGGTCCCACGAGGCAGTATTGTAGGTTGCATCCGGTGTCTACCGTCGCTCCGGTGTATACCACGCAGTCTTGAAGAACACAACTGAAAATAAAATACATTTACTAATAGTTTTTTTTTTTTAAGCATGTCGAGTTTTCGAACCTCCTCAGGGAAAGTGGTTATAGCTGACAACAGACACTTGCTAATCATAGTAATTTCACCCGCGAAAAGGGAATGGTGGTAGGAAAATCCCCAGACTTGTTTCTATTAAGGAAAACCGAAATGTTTCTTTGTAAAAGTATATTTGTCAAGTCAGTAAAATTAATAACAAGAAGAAAACCATAGCAACGTAACACGGATATAAAGAGTTAGAGATTCAAAGCTGCTGGAAGCACAGTTATCTGGAAGTACTTCCTAACATTCCCTCTTCTTTTTCAATCCGAACTCTTCACCGAGTTTCACCAATCTTGGTTTGTAAACCGGCTTGGTAAAGATGTCTGCAAGTTGTTCTGCTGTCGATACTTGCTCAATAGTTACGTCCCTTTCCAAAACACATTGTCTCACATACAAGTGTTTTAACTTTATGTGCTTAGTTTTTCGGTGTTGCTCATAAGGAGGGTTGTAAGCCAATTTAATTGCAGACTCATTGTCGATTCGCAAGATAGGTACGTCAAGGTTTGTTTTTAGGTCTTGGAACAATCTTCTTAACCAAACAATCTCACGACATGCCTCACTGGCCGCTACTACTTCCGCTTCAGTGGATGATAGCGAAACCATGGATTGCTTTGAACTGCGCCAGGATATTGCCGATCCAGCATACAAACATACGATCCCGCTCGTGGAGCATCCAGTCGCATCGTCGCCACCGTGGTCGGCGTCGCTGTAGCAGACGAGACGCTTTTCACCCTTCTTGTACTCGAGTCCTGTATTTATAGTTCCTTTCAGGTACCTAAATATCCTCTTCACCTGCTGCACATTACTTTTGGTCGGTTTATCCAGCTTCCGAGACACTACCCCAACTGCATACGCAATGTCTGGTCTAGTGCCAACCATTAGATACGACAAGGACCCAACAGCTTGCCAATAAGGAAAGTCTTGAGATTCGTCAGGACTATCTTGTTCCTCCATTTCTTTTACAGTTTTTATTATGGGTGTCCCAACTTCTTTACAATTGCTCATTCCGTACTTTTCAAGCAATTTCTTAGTGTATGCAGTTTGGTGGACTTTAATAGTACAATATTTGTGTTGTTCTATTTCCAGGCCAAGAAAATAGGACGGTACTTTCGTTGTGATTTTAAAACGCCCTTTTAATTCATTTTCAATGAAGTCATCTGCCTCTTGTTGGTCTGACGCGGCCAATAATCCGTCATCTACATAAAGTGCGAGCAGAATTTTCTTTTGTCCCCTTTCCCTGACGTAGACGCAGGGATCTGCTTCACTCCGGATGAAACCTGATTTTATAAGAAAATCGTGGATACACTCATTCCAACACTTAGGTGCCTGTTTCAATCCGTATAAGCTTCTTTTTAATTTGCATACACGACCTGTCTCGTCATCGTATCCTTCCGGCTGTCGCATAAAGATTTCTTCTTTCACAGTACCGTATAGGAAGGCTGTAGAGACGTCGAATTGTCTGAGTACTAAACCCTCATTTGCAGCAATACTCAACAAAATTCGGATTGTGCTCATCTTGGCTACAGGGCTAAATGTTAAATCGTAGTCGATTCCCTTCTTTTGTGTATATCCAACAGCAACCAATCGTGCTTTGTACTTATCAACTGTACCATCAGGGTTCTTTTTAATCTTAAATACCCACTTGCATCGTAGTGCTTTCCTATTCTTAGGTAGGTTCGTCAGTTCCCAAGTTTGATTATCTCGTAGAGATTTAACTTCATGATTCATCGCTTCGATCCACTTATATTTTTCAAAGCTTCGCATCACGTCTCGATATGATGTCGGTTCAGGAATAGATATAGCCTCATTAACATACTGATCAAAGCTGAACCGTTGTGGAGGTCTAATCTGGCTTCGATCACGCAGTTCTCGTGTTGTAGGCTCTGTATGACCTGTCTCTTCTTCTTCTAGCGACTCATAATCCTCTTCGGTGCTGTCATTTGCTTCTGATGGTGGACGGGAGTGATTCTCCTCGCGAATAGTATCACAGTCTGTAAGAGGCAATGGGAGCTCGTAAGTATTCGTTTCAGGTTCAGGTGATTGTGAAGTTGTCAATCTTGTTTTTCTCAAGTACAGGCATTTCATCAAACACAACATCTCGAGATCTAATGAGTTTTAAGTTCTTAACATCAAAAACTCGATATCCTTCGTCACCGTCATAACCGATAAGTATTCCTCTTTTAGCTTTCCTCGCTATCTTACTTATTTTCTTCTGTTTTGGTCTCTCTCCAAATTTCTGCCGATGGCTCTTGCCGAAGATGCAGCCTTCACAGATATCAGCAGAACTTGAGTCTAGCTTTTCTATCAGTTTTGCTACATGTCTCTTGTTCTGGTGTCCCAGCCGTTCATGGTAGAGCTGAAGATTCTGTGACGTCGTTAGTTGGTTTATCTCAAGCTTAGGTATCAATACTTTAACGTTAAGTTTGTACAGACCAGCATACTTGTCGCGATTCCCGACTAAAATGACTTTGCCATCATTCTTCACATAACACGTCTGAGCAGTTGACTGAAAGATGCTATTCTTTAGCGTATCTTGCGCGGCTAACACAGAAAATAGATTTCTCTCAATTTTTGGAACGTACCATACATTTGTTAAGACTAGTAACTCTTTGTGGCCATTAATGTCAGCTTCCAGTTGAACAGAACCTTTGCCTATGGCTTCAACTATCTCTCCGTTAGCTGTCATAACCTTATGATGTTCACCAAAATTTTCGAAGATGTGGAATATATCTCTTCTATTGGTAACATGGCTCGTAGCGCCATTATCCACATAAAACGAGTCCTTATCTGTGTTCTTACTTTCACATGTTAAAGCTAGGCCTGTCAACATCCCAATACTTGAAGACTGCTTTGGAGGTTTGGGCGGTCTACCGTCCGCAATCCACTTCTTGCATGATGTGACTTTATGAAAGCCTTCTCCACAATAATTGCATTTCTTCCATTTCTTTTTGCTTTGCCCCTGCTTCTCATACCGTTTCTCTCCTCTTAACAAGAGAAGTTCATTGGTACTTCCGCCTTCTTCTGTATTCTTTTGTTTAAGAGATCTTTCGTAAGCACATACCTGTGTAGTCAAGTTTTCTATATTTCGCTCACTTTTGTTCATCGATAACCAGCTTGACTTAAAACTGAAGTATTGTTCCGGAAGTGTATCTAAGATTTTACATATTAACAATATTTCAGGCAGATCATTTCCGTCAATGTCATTATTTAAGTCATACCATACCGTTTTGAGAGTCGAAATATGTGTGGCCATATCATGTTCATTGCTTTTCTGGTAGCGGAAAAACTTCATACAGAGATCGTAGCTCCTGTCTTCCTTTGCCCCATCATAAAGCCTATGAAGCTCTTTCCACATGTCACATGACGTTTCACATCGCATTACTTTTTGTAAGGTCTCTTCAGTCATATTTGTTGTAATAATAAGAAGCGCTTGAATGTCACATTTTTGAAAAAAAATCATTTCATGATTATACTTTTGTATATCTTCAGGTTTTGCCGTTTCTCCAGGATCATTTGGCTTTATTAACTTGCCTTCTATTGCTTCTAGCGTGCCTGGAGTATTTTTAGGTAAAAGCTTTACTTTGTACCTCCATGTGTGCCAGTTAGTGGGACCGTCGAGTCGACCGATCTCGATTTTTACGCCTGCCGTTTGCATAATTATTCCAGTCTTTGTCCACTATTGCAACGAATAAACAATCATTAATATTTATATTGTTCTGCTACCATATTAAGGAAAACCGAAATGTTTCTTTGTAAAAGTATATTTGTCAAGTCAGTAAAATTAATAACAAGAAGAAAACCATAGCAACGTAACACGGATATAAAGAGTTAGAGATTCAAAGCTGCTGGAAGCACAGTTATCTGGAAGTACTTCCTAACAGTTTCAAAGACTTATCTGCTGTCAACTATGATGCTAGTGTGTAACTGACAATAATAATATAATATTATTTGCCTTGAGTGAAGTCTTTTTTTTCACGTTAGGTCTTTACCTATGAAATTGGAGATTTGTATGATAATTTTAAAATATAAAAAAAATCTAATCAAAGTACTGGCCCAAATTATCCATACAATTTTGCTATTTTGATGGCAGTTTGTTTATCCCTTTACTGTAGAAGTGTGCCGGACGGGAGGAGATGAAGTCAGCGAAAGCGTTTTGTACTGCCTCTTAGGGTGATGAATTTTTTCCCACTTAAAACATTTTCTAAATTTTGAAAAGAGTAGAAATCTGTAGGGTCCGGTCTGTGGTGTCCGGTGAGTACGGTGGGTGACGGAGTGTGAGTGTGAGCTCGCGCGTTGTCGTCGAGAAGCAATGGGGAAGAGCGATTGACTAGTCTTGGTTGTTGAATTACGAACTTCTCCATCATTGTTTGCAATTCTTGGCAATAGACATCTGCCATCACTGTTGTGCCATTCGGTAAGAAGCTGTGATGTACAAGTCCGGCACTGGTCCACCAGACAGTCACCATCATCTTCCTATGAGTAATCTTTTTTTTTGCGCACTTATTAGGTGCTGTACCAGGGTCCACCCACTGAGACGAACGCTTACGGTTGTCGTACAGGATCCACTTTTCATCGCAGGTAACAATTCGATTAAGAATTCCCTCGTTTCTATGCCAATTCAGTAGTGCTATGCATGCTTCGACGCGTAAATCTCGCTGTTGGTCGCTTAGTTCGTGTGGCACCCACTTATCTAGCTTTTTTATCTTTCCGATTTGACGAAAGTGCTTTAATATTGTTTTGACATCAACTCCAAGGCCCACAGCAAGCTCAGCCGTAGATTGAGTTGGATCCGCTTCCACTATCGCCTTCAATTCGTCGTGGTCGACAATGGTTACCGGCTGACCGCGAGGCTCGTTCTTCAACTCAAAACTTCCAGATTTAAAACGATTGAACCAATAATGGACCGTGTTTATGCAAGCAGTGTTAGGCCTGTACACGTCATTAATGTTTCGTGTTGTTTGCGCAGCGGTATTTTCACGTAGGAGAACTCATATTCGAAAATTGTGCGAATTTTCAGTTTATCCATGGCGCCAAAAACTACCACAATGTCACAAAAACAAAAAACTATCTAAAAATAAATGACTGAATTTGAAATTGAATTAACACTTCAGAATCTTTATCAATCTTTCGAATAAAATTCATTTGAATTTCGAATTGCGCGCTAATCCACAGATAATTAAATCTGAAAATGCTGGTTATAGAATCTCCAATTACATAGGTAAAGCTCAGACCAAATAAAAAAGGTAGACGGAGCGTGGCGCTCTCAGAGTGAAGCAGGGTAAAGGAAGCCAAAGGAGATGTTCCAAATCCGGCCCAGAATGTGTACAGTACCTCGAAAATTCGAGAAAAATCTATGGAATTCGGGAAAAATACAGATAAATTGCTTAAATGCATACTTTTCTTGTAATAATTTGATATTTATCAATTATTTTTATCGAGTTTCAACATGGCGTCTCGTCAATTTAGGTACTCTGTGGTTAAAAACAATGACAGTAAACCATAGATCGGCCATTGATCATAGATATTTCAGTCAGATAGATATAGATATTTCAGGTAGATACTTCAGTCGCTTTCGTTGTCGTTCGCGGTTTGATGTTCGTTTTTTTTTAATTTCTCGAGTCTACAAAAGACTGAACGAAACGCAGTGATTTGACAATTAAGACAAATAAACATGTCAAACGTCAATAATCAAACAACATGACAGCTTACCGCCATGACGGGTTTTTGTTGTGTGTTGCAATTTCAAGTGTACATTCTTGTGTTTTACTACCAAACAAAGCCAACTTAAAGTAATTGGATGATTGAAAACTGTTTTAATTGTGTTTCCCCATTTTTTTGTATGGTGTACATAGAGGTGGCCGGGGCTCCATACATTTTGAAACATCTCTTTTGAAATAGGAAGCCGACCGTGTTCCAGAGCGACGCGCGACATCGAACGCACTAGACGTCATAACATTGAAATCGCAAATTGTTGTAAAATGCCTTCCTGTGTCGTAAAAGCTTGTAAAAACTATTCCGTAATTTAAAAAAAAACATCTGGGATTACATTTCACTAGTAAGTGTTTCATTTGATTTAATTTGATATATAAATACAAAAATATTTCTTAGAGCGTTTTTGGAACACAAAACCTCGCATAGTGTCGTCGGTGTGACCAGTATATCCGCATACAAATTCCCCGAAACGCGGGCAATGTTTGGGATTATTAATTTTAATATTACTTTTCGTAATGGTTAAATGCTTTTAACTATTACGAAAATATATCTATTTTGAATATCAAACATAGGTATCCCTAAATAAATAACTCGTGTTTAAATATGTTATAGTCACGTTATACACGTGAATACAATATGAGACGATAGCATTAAATAGCGCGTGATTATTATTATTATTTCTATAAACAAGTACTTACAACATTACAGTTTTATGTAAAATACATTTTTGGATTCATTTATTTCTCAACTTCGACTGAAAACAAACTGTTTTAATTTTAGATTCCCAAGAGACCTTAATTGGAAACAAAAGTGGATTGAGGTTATTAGGTTAAGCAGAAATCAAGAATACGTACTGTAGTTGAAAAGTATCTAAATATAAAATTCCATCACATTTCAAAACTAGATACTATATCCAGAAGTCGGGATACAAAAAGACAGTACTACCGGAAACTAACGCAACACAAAGGTGTTTAAAATTTGTCTATTTTATTTTTTATTAAACGTACCTAACAGTAAAAAAGTGTTTTATTTATAAGAATTTATTTTTCATGAATAATCATAATTATTCAATCAGAATTGGGGTAAAAAGTTTTTAGTGGCAACATTTTTTTCTTAGCACACAAACCCATGGCAAGTGTTGCGACACGAGGTCACGCACACAACTCTGTACACGACGCTTCACTTATTTGAATGCCATTGTTGGTATACGCTCCGTCTACCTTATTTATTTGGTCTGAGAGGTAAAGACCTATTATTAGGACCATTTTGAACACAGTGTCACAAATATGTTTGATAACGAGCAGCCTATTAGCGCCATCTAGTTTTAAACTTGTGAACTAGACAGAAGACAATGGCGTGTGCATGAGTAATTCATTTATTATATTAAATTTATCCAGGGGAAGAACCTTTTTAATTTTCAACTCAATTGTTAAATGACTTCAGCATTCTTAATTGTATCATATAAAACATAGCTTACCCTTCTTTGATAGTCACATTGTTCATTAAAATACAGTTACTCAATCTAACTTTGTTCTCGACTGTACAATTGGCACCAATGAATGTATTTTTGATAGAAGTTTTCTCACTGACAAGGCTTTTGTCTCCAACTGTACTAGACTCATCAATTTGCTTGGTTTTCACTTCACTGTCGGGATGGAACCTATCGGTTTTGGGAGTTCCAGTTAATTCTTCCCATTTAGACAATATCTGGAATATAAAGAAAATATAATGGTACTAGCTGCGCCCAGCGGTTTCACCTGCACAAGTCTGAATTCCGTGGGAATATCGGGATAAAAAGTATGCTATATGTCCTTACCCAGGTCATGGTCTACCCATGTGCCAAATTTAAATCCAAATCCATTCAGTCATTTTAGCTTGAAAGCGAGACCAAACACACTCACTTTTGAATTCATAGTATTAGTTAGGATTACAATTTTGTTATATTTCAAAGATTACATTACAGATAGTGCAATCCACGACGACCCGCCCCACTCCGCGATTACTGTACTGTAAGCTGTACTTTAGTACGGAGCGGAGCGGAGTGGGGCGCGTCATCGTGGATTGCACTATCTATACTTACATCAGAATATAATACTAGGTACCTAATCATCTTGTTTCATGCATGAATTATGATTTTGATGATTTAGTTCTGAATAAGACTCAGTCATACTAATGATAACTAAAGGATAAAATGATAATTAATGGCTCACCTTATTATTTGATAGATAAAAAGATGAAAGCGTATTCACTCTTATGCCAAATGTGTTCTTGCTTGGTATATGGGCATAACATCTCAACAAGTCGTTGTAGAAGATACCTTTACTACCTAGTTTATGATCATTGTATGTTGTCATTTCTCTTATTTTACTCTCATAACCATTCTCTACTGCAAAATCGAATATATCTTTTGTGACTTCTACATTTTTCTCTGAAGTCCCTTTTTTCTCTGCTGAGTTTTTAGGCTTTGACAATTGTTTTTTCACAATGTGGGGTATCAGTTCTCCTTTAATAGATGTGAATTTGTCAGATTCTACCAGATAGTTCATGACCCAATGCTTCATTACATACACATGGGCATCTAACAGTCGGCTGTACATACTTATAGCATCAAACTTCTTCACAAGCATCCTGGGTATTGTCACATTTTCCTCAAAGTCACTGGCACTGGCCAAAAAGACAAGTCTTTGTGTTTCTTTATCAATGCAAACAAGATCTCTGTCTGGTTTAGCTTTCGTTTTTGGTCCTGGGAGTTCAATCCATTCTTCTGGGCCATTGTTAAAGAATAATGTAGTGAGTGCAGCATCATACTTTCTATGAACATTCAAAACTTCATTGAGATTGATGTTAGTGATGAGATCTCCAGAGATCACTAGAAGGTCAGTGGTCACTCTGCTACTGATATGTTTTAGTGAGTTTGCCGTGCCCCAGTCCTCATCCGAAGGGATTACTATTAATTCATATTTAATTTTCAAAGGACATTTTTCTAAGGCATTCAAAATGTTAGACTTATCTTCATCCAGTACAACCACAAGAGTTTCTGAAAAAAATAAACATTAAAATGATAGGAGATTTGAAAACATTAAGTTTGATTGAATTCAAATGTTAACTGTTTATTAAAGAGATATGTGAACTGTTTATAAACGGAATACAAAGCACCCCTACATAATAAGACTACCTAATAAGAACAAAAACGTACGTACCTTGAAATCCGATTTTCTCGAGCAAGTTCAATGAGTACCACAGCACAGGGTAAGGCCCCACAGGTAGGAGACACTTGGAGACAGAACCACCAACGTCAGGCAATCGGGAGCCTCTCCCTGCAGCCAGGACAACAGCTTGAAACTCAAGTATTTTATGCATTCTTACAAACGTTGAATCTTGCTGAAAAAGTAATAAAATACCACTCAGAACCCAGCTATTAAAACAGAGATAAATAATTATGTATGAATTCAGTTACTGTAGAATTAGTTTACCTTTTAAATGAAGCAGTAGTTAAAATCAAAACAGTTTTCGTATACTTTTCATCATAACCCCACAAAATTCCACAATCTTTTTGTAGTTTACGTCACTACGTCAACGTCAGATGTATACGTCAAAATGACAATTGACAAGCACAGATTAGTAATATGCATATGTCGTATGTGTGTGTGACTTATGTATATGGGATTAGTAAGTTCTTTGACGATGTACTTGTTTGTCTATGGTCTTCGCAGAGTCAACCGTTCCCACCTCTGAGGTTTTTACGTTTCCATTACTTTGAAGTTTTATGGAGTGTACAGACGCCAGCACATCAACCTACTACAATCTGTCAAATTTGATTTTCAACTTTATCAGTAAAAAATAAGTTTCAAAGTTGATTGGGAAAATTTTACAGTTTCGGGTAGGTTGTACTGTCGTCTGTACTTATGTCTGTGACTATACTGTTATTTGTAGTCTGTGACTGTACTGATGCAAGAGCCTCGCATCTTTATTGTTGCACATTGTGAATAATTATTAATTTGAAACTCAGTATTGCAATAAAGCAATGTCATCATCCTTTTACCCCTCTTTCTCATATCCCAATTTAGTTTGGAATCGGAGCAGCACGTTTTTAGTAAAACAAGGAACCACCAGTATTCCAAGTCCGTCTATCCACGGTCTAACTGAGAAACCTTCTTGGTACTAAAAAACTGATTACAATTTGCCATAACGTGTGTTGTGTGTATGCCAAATCTTTTTTGTACCTTTCTAGAAACATTGTATAGGATTTCCGTACAATGGGAGGTCAGCTTATACTGGGAATTTATAGATAGCTAAACATTCCCAGTATAAGACATGCTATACTATATACATAAGCTACTACATTGATATGTCGCCGCCTCCCATAACTACAGGTAAAGCCGGAATGTTTTTCTATTGTGTTGTCGTTGGATAAAGTCTTTCAAAAATATGGGGAACTGGTTGTGAACATTTTTCGGTACAAAATATTATGCTTAAAAGTTTTAATTTTGGACGCGTATTCCCTACCAGCGTAACCGCTGTTTTTGGTTAGTGCAAAAGCACAGTGGTGTCTGTCGCGCTTGACATTGTTGTGCTCATTAGCGTAATGCTACGGCTACAATGTCGCGATAAGGCGAACTACACTTCACGCGTCGCTCGACGTTAATAGAGAAACTCGAAAATAGCACAGATGGTTAGATTTTCTCTTGGTTGACTTGTGCAGAAAATATTTACTCTGAATATTTTCTGTTATAATAATAATATAGGAATAATATTTTTTATTGAATAAAACGTTTACAAGAAGTGTACACATAGTCAACAGTAAGTGAATATTATCCAAACAATAATTATAGTGCCTAAAAATAAACTAAAACTAATATATGTTAAGAACAGGTGCAAGTAATCATGGTATGGAATTACAATGTTAGGTAGCGACCCGCCCGACCTAGGTTAATTCAAACCTGTGTTTCAGGCCATCACTTTACATTTTAATTAAATTGGAATACTAAAATTTTAAGTTAAACCGATATAAAATAATCTGTTAAAAACTATGAGAAAAAGCATTTTGGTTTCTTATTATCTAAAACTAAACCTATGTAAATATACAAAAGTAAATACTTACGAGGGAATAAATTACCATCATGACAAATTTTCTAGAAGTTTTTCTGTGTCTGTGTAATTTAGTATCGCTAAATGTTCTGATAACATTTTACTACATGTTTTATAACTTACACTATAGAAGGTTAATAACTTGTTGAGCCTATTATACAGAAAAGGTCCTAAAAATACATAAAATCGATTAGCAAACGCATGTCTAGTTTGAGGGTTTATGCAAACTAAGTCCTTCCTTCTCTTGTCGGAGGGTACTGGGTCAAAAGGAAGTGCAGTGTGCTGGTGTAGTACTATGCTAAGTATAAATAATTGCCGTACTGTTAGTACATTACATGCTATGTAGAGCTGGTGTGTAGGAAATCTAAAAGGGCGAAAGGTAGCAACCTTTAGAATTGCTCTTTGAGCACGCTCTAGAGGGAGTAAAATTGTTTTTGCAGCACCACCCCAAGAAGTTATGCAATAGGTAAGAATGGATTGACACAAAGCGAAATAAACCTGTTTAATTAATTTATAGTCGGCTATGTTCCGCAAATTCTTAAAGACATATATTAATTTGCGCACTCTAGTACATAGTAACTCGATATGTTTACGGAAATTTAGATTGGAGTCAATAGTGACACCTAGATATTTTAAATGGTCAGCTTTAGCTAAAGTGGGGCAGGAACATGCAGTGTCAGCGTACGTGCTACAATTATGTGCGTATATGTTTATATTAGTAAGCGGTATGTTAGTATTTCTCATTGTAAATAAAATGTATTTTGTTTTATCTGTATTTAATGTTAGTAGATTATTATGAAGCCAATTTGACACAGTGTTAAAACCATTCTGAGCATGTTCATAGACCTCAACTCTTGATTTTGCTGAGAACAATAGAGCGGTGTCATCCGCATAAGACATTATGACACCATTTTGGAGTAACAAGCGGCACAGTTCATTTATATAGATTAAAAATAACGTGGGGCCCAAAATGCTGCCTTGTGGTATTCCAAAACAACTATTTTTAAGTTCAGAACTTGTATACTGATCAATTTTTACACATTGCTGACGATCGCTAAGATAATCAGAAAATAATTGAAGTTGTGCTCCTCTTATCCCAAGTGTTTCAAGCTTGTGCAAAAGTAAAGAACATGAAATAGTGTCGAAGGCCTTGGCAAGGTCTAGAAAAATGCCAATTGTGTGCATACCATTATCTAGATTGGTAGTGACATAATTAGTCAATTTGTGTACTGCTTGGCTAGTTGATCTTTTGGGCCTAAAACCAAATTGACTATCTGAAAGTAGTTTGTTATCTTCTAGATATTTTCTACATTGGAGTTGTTATGATCCTAGACAGCAGGAGCGAGCATAGCATCTTGCCATGGATAGGTTAGATTTTTTTTGACCATTCGACGTACCTAACTACTTACTTGATCATCATAAGCAGAAAATATTCAGTGAACATTTTCTGTCTATGAATAATTAAGGCTGCAAAACCGAGCGAAGCAAGCTCGATTTTTTTTACTTAATAGATACTGTGCATGCGTTATATTTATCCATCCTCGTAACCCATCACTGTTCGTGGTCCAACACGCACTTAGCCGCTTTTTAGGATTCCGTAGTAAACAAGGAACCCTTACCTATAGTTTCGCCATGTCCGTCTGTTTGTCTGTCCGCGGCTTAGCTCAGAGCCTCGTTAGTACTAGAAAGCTGTAATTTGGAATAAGTATACCTACATAGTAATCACGATGATAAAGTGGTAAAATGTGGTGAAATTAAGAAAAAAAAATAGGGTATGACCCATACATATTTTTTTCACAGTGACACGCAAATTGGGGATTTTTTTTTCTCATCTATCCCATGGTATGGGTAGTCGTTTAAAAGGTCGTTCAAAAAAATTGTGAGCACAAAAACCATTTTTGAGGCAGGGGTCCGTTTGCGAAATTTTAAGCTTTAAAGTGCAAAAATTTTGTGAAGGTTCAAATGTCCCTCCCCCTGCCAGCTAAATGGTTTGTTATGGATATGTGAAAAAATTCACGGCAGTAGTATATATAACGAAATTAAAAGGATAACTATCACATCTAAGTAAGTTGGCTTTACAAGTTAACGAGTAACAATTGATAAACTTACATTTGCAGTTGCAAAAACATGTTCTCCCATACATGAGCATGACATTGGAGTTTGTTTTGGTGACCGACACTTGCAGCGGCACTCACTCAACAATAAGGTAAATAAATAAAAGTGTGTTTATGATTATATATTTTTATTATTAATTTACAGAACATTAAAATATATTAGGCCAAATCAGTTGTAGGAAATTTCATGTGCGGGTGGAGTCAGAGAAATATTCCCAAATTCGTCAATACTGTCAGTTGGAGCTGTTGACGATACAAAAAATACAATAAAGAGTTGAAATTTTTAGGTATGGTGTACAATGTACCGACTGTAAGTAGGTACAAACGCTAGCAGGTCAATCTACCCGAAACTGTCAAATTTTCCCAATCAACTTTGAACCATATACCATAGTGATAAAGTTGAAAATCTATTAAAGAAATTTGACAGATTGTAGTAGGTTGATGTGCTGGCGTCTGTACCTACAGTTAACCGTACATCAGACATGCTTGCACATAAAGATGTAACGACACTTCGCCTCCGCTTCCACAATTTTTAACGAAGTTGTAACGGAGGTCTAATAGAAAATCGGATCCAAATTCTTTTATGATTGAGATAATATAACCCGATGTTTCAAATTTTTGCTCCCCTGTCACCGCCACTGCCAGGTTCAGTACCAAGTGAGCAACTGTTCAGTGAAGCTGGTTTAATTTATGACCCACAAAGAAATCGCCTAAAAGGTGACAAAGAAGCAAACTTTTTTCTAATTACGGGAATTGGCCAGCTGATCTACCACTACCTAATTAGGATAACCGATATTTATCAAATGAAAAATAAACAAGAGAGAAATCTAAAAGAAAAAAATGTATAGGCACCTTGTTTTTGAGGTTTCGGCTCCGGAGGTTGTGGCATATTGCATGCCAAGCACGGTATCTTTTTGGGCTGCTCATCCATCAAATACAACTAGAATGGATATTATTTTTGTAAATTAAATTACTTAAAGATTTTGTTGGATACAGTAATACAGGGTGGCCCATAAGTCCTTACACATGTAAATAATTAATAAATAAAAAACTAATTACAATAAGAAATATCTTTTTATTTCGTATTAACCTTTATAAAATGGGAATTATTTTTTGAAAATAACATCATCCAAATGTAACCCGTTACGATCACGGCACTCCTAAGCGACGTCTAAAACTTTCGACGACTGCGCGGCAAGTCAGTTCTGTGATGTTAGCCATTTCTCTTTGAATATTTTCTTTTAGGGCTTCAATTGACCGCGGGTTTGTGTCATACACTTTAGATTTCAGATAACCCCAAAAGAAAAAGTCCATCGGGGTTAGATCCGGACCAGAAAATGTCTACTCTTCGAGAGATCACTTTGTTGGGAAAAATTTCACGAATCACGGGCATAGCGGTGTTAGAGGTATGGGCCGTCGCGCCATCCTGTTGAAACCAGGTCCTCGTATTGTAGCCTGGAAAATTCTGCAACGCTGGTGTAAAAAACTCCTCGATCATTGCTACATATCGCTCTGAATTAACTGTAATCGCGCGACCTCTGCCGTCTTCAAAAAAATAAGGGCCTATGATGCCACGAGCTGACATAGAGGCCCATACCGTCACTTTAGGGCTGTGTAATGGCTTCTGATGTTTACGTTTTGGATTTTCGGGGCTCCAGTAGCGGCAATTTTGTTTACTTACATGCCCATTAATGTGGAAGTGAGCTTCATCAGAGAATAACACGTTATTGAACGAAGAAAAGCGGCTAAACATTTCATTCGCGTAATTTAGTCTCTGAATGGCGTCAGTGTCTTTTAATTCCTGTACCAACTGAATTTTGTACAAAAATCGTAAAAAATCTTTCTTTAAAATCCGCTGTAACGATGTTCTGGATACGTTTATTATTCTGGAACGCTTACGAGTAGACTGGGAAGGATTTTCACGAACAGACTGTAACACTATGTCGATGTTTTCTTCTGTCCTTGATGTCCTTGGTCGACCCGACCGCTTTTTATCTAACGTCGAACCAGTCTCTTCAAACTTTGCTTGATCGTTTGAACAGTTGGAGTGTCATCAAAGTTGTGTAGATTGTGATGTTCTCGAAATTTACGCCGAGCAATGGTTGCCGAAAAATTGTTCCGATAAAACTCGCGCACACAAAAAGCACGGTCCGCACCGGTGAAACGCTCCATGGCGACTGACTTGACTTCCCAGAAACCGAACGTACTGTTTTTGCCCCGCCCGCGCCCCTCCCGCACGTCTTATGCATTTTATTCGAAATTTACATTTTAAAGGACTTATGGGCCACCCTGTAGTACCGACCGCACGTCAGTGGTACCTAACACTTTGAACTTGAGCTGGCCTATTTTAGTACCTACAAGAGTTTCAATAGAACACGAGGCCAGCTTATACTGGTTTGTTACCCCTGACGTGCAGCCTAGCTGTACCTACAAGTGAAAATGTTCAAACCTTTCCATCAGTCCCGGGTGCTGCATTAATTGTCCTTATGGCTGGTTGTACAAGTAAGCCTGGTAAAGTCCGGTTTAATCCATCAGTTACCACAGTATGTGAACCGCCGCAGTATCGCTTACATATATGAGATCTGTTGAATATACCAATTTCGAATACCAATTAGTATTATTTTTGTATAAAGTACCAAGCGTCCGCAGACCCGGAACTGTCCCGACAGACAGTCCCGTTATACGGACCTCCTGTCTGGGTTGTGTCTTTTTACCATAGCATGACACAGCACAACTTACAATAAACTCTTAAATGAGGGAAGAAGATGGATTGTTATTGCAATATAAGTACAGTCAAGTCTTTTATATCTTCGTCAGTTTTCAACCTCTTTCATTTATTAAGTCTGGGACACATTACCATTTGAAGCTATGGCATACAAAACGATATTTAATAACTTGTTAACAAATATCAAAATAGCTTATTTACTTACACCTTTTACCATGTCGAATTGACATCAATCAAAACCTTTTTAATAATGGCCTGGCCATTTTATGAAATATAAAAAAAAATTGGCAGTCTGTCACATTTTTTATGCGGTCTATCATGTAATGTACAGTCCTTTCAAAGTTATCTTACCTCTGATTTTGCGTTACTGTCAATATTACAGTGCACTTTATTGTGGTCGCAATAAGGTAACTGTTGGGTTACTGCCATTGACAAGTCTGTCAGAATGACAGGGAATGAATTTACCGTCGTAACAATAAGGTTGATATTGGGTTGCTGCTGTCAGGGGTAAAATAACTGTGAAAGTACTGTAACTGTAAAGTAGATGGCTGAATGTCGTTCTGCGGTATTGACATTACGACACAATTTACCTGTATTATGCTGAATCTGTAAAGCAGATTCTATTTTGTAATGAGCAGATAAAAATAGCCCTTAAGGTGACATATTTGTCTATGACTGTACCTACCTTGGGTCCCTTGGGTGTTGTATGGGTAAATCAGGATAACAAATTCCATGATCTTCGCCTCCTTTGGTTTGTGATGCCGCTTCAGCCCCTTCAGCAGGTTGTCTGGCCGTAGGAAACTTTGGCAGCGCTGGAACCATGACCGCTTCTTTCACGTCCATGTGTGCTGGACTACCACAAGATAGACATGAAGTGTCTCGGAATATTTTCTTGGAGAGCATCGCACTGTTCGGTTCTCCAACAATGTCCGTTATTATTTGCATGCGGTCTTTTATCCTATTAATATACTTGTGGATTTCGTCTTTCAAAGAGTATACTTGAATCAGATCCGCTTTTTCGTTAAGCACTTTAACCATGTCAGATATGGCATTCTGAAAAAATATATTAAGGTCGGAGAGTATTATGACATTTACTCTACATAACGGGTCCAGAAAAGAAAAGATTTTTGTAATGTTATGTCGATCTGCAATCAAATACCAATAACTAACCTGCCAGATACTCTCCTGATTGTTAAATTTATCATATGCTGCAAGAATACGCTTATGAAAATCTCCTCGCACAGCTTCGAACTGTTGTAACGAAACCAGTCCGTTGAGCTCACAAATACCAGCCTTGTCGCGAAGAGCATCTGCTACTTCTTCTCGATCCGATTTCGTATCTCTCAACATTTCAATCTCTCTCCATAAATTCTGATGATGAAGACAAACATCTTTAACACTTTTGTTCAATTATACAAAAACGAAGTAAGCAGTATTACCTATTTAGTTACTAACTTCGAGATCATAGGATATTGAATTTTGAAAAACTTTCAACTCTTTTTGGCGGAACGACATAATTTCAAAGTCCGCCTGAAGACTCGTGAAATGCGAATGCAGTTCAGCCACCGCTGTACATCAGAAAAAAATCATTATTATTTAAGATAATTAGATATTTTACTTTAGGTTTTTCGTTATTTATTTTTTTAAACGCTCATTTGACTACGGCTGCGATGGATACATACCCTCGTTTTCACCGCCAGAGTTACCAAACACTTCAGCCATAGTTTCCAATCCAATTTCTAAATCATGTTGCATTTGTGTCAATTGTTCTTGATAGTTCGTCATCTAAAACAGAACAGAATGCAGAATTGTCATTAACTATCATTAAGTAAAAGTATAATAATAAAAAAAGAATAGCATATTACCTGAGAGGACAGACCAGTATCGAGTGCATTTATTTGTTCTGCATACTGCCTAACTGCATTTTCCAAAACCTCCATGCGCGTAAAATCAAGTAACGCAGAATCAAGTCTTGCTTCTGTTGATCAAATTATTATACTTAAGTACTAGAAGTTCTTTGATAAAATATACCTGAACAAAAAAAAAGCAAGGAGAATAAAAAAAGAAAGAATGAGTTGGAATACAAAAAATATTCTATCTATTTCGTGTATCTCTAACATGATATTGTTAAGTTAACTGATGGGAAACTTTAAAAGAGTCGTCTGGGACGGCACTTATTTCACGCAACGCTATCTATTAAGTATAACGTCTCGGCTCAAGATGGCACGTTGCACGGTGAGAGATTACTCGTATTAGGCGACGATTCATAATAAAACATAAGTACTTTTATCACATCATAACAGTAGCTGCCGCAACATCCAATGTACAGACGCCAGCACTTCAACCGACTACAATCTGTCAAATTTCTTCAATAGATTTTCAACTGGTTCAAAGTTGATTGGGAAAATTTGACAATTTCGGGTAGGTAGATGTGCTGGCGTCTACATCCAAATACGAACGTCGTTTTGAAATTTCATGCTATTATCTGTAACCTAAAAAATCCTTGCCTTGCCGTAGTGCCAGTGGTGCCGGGCTTTAGGTCTTTCTCCTCTAGGCTGCAAAGCTGTTACGCATAAATCCCATAGCGTGATAAGTAACTTAGTATCTACAAAACAAAAAATGCCAATTTACCTAACTTCTTTGACATTTTGTACGCGGTGTCGGCGGTGGTGGTAGTACGTACTGTCAGGGCTTTCACTTTTTGTACCATTTCGTCATACATGCCTCTAGACTTACGCCTGAAATACATAAAACATCATCATCCTGTATTCTCATGTTTTGAATTTTGTCATCATTGAAATGATGACAAATTTCTTCAGTCTACAAGGTGTAAACCTTTAAATATTATATAAGCAATGTAATCTTGACGGCACGGTTAGCGCAGTGGTTGAGCGAGTGGTTGACTGCTGCGCTGCATGTCGCGGGTTCGATTCCCGCACGGAACAAATATTTGTATGACCTACAAGTAGTTGTTTCGGGTCTGGCTGTTTGTGTATGTGAGTATAAATGTTTGTAAACGCACCCACGATACAGGAGAAATCCTAGCGTGGGGCAACGTTTAAAAAAAAAAAAAAAGGCTGGACTTTGGGTTATGTGTGAGAATTTGTTTGCCTACATAACTATTTAATTATCACGAGTATTGTTCTTTAAGTAGGTATGTTTTCTGTCTGTGGGTCATCCAGTGTTTGAAGCCATGTGTTTAGTTTCATTATTTAGTGTGGAGAATTTTATATGTTGATGTGCAGACTAGAGTCTGTCTAAAGTCGACTCTAGTGTCTATTAACGATCACTTAAGGCTCGTGCAGGCTAGCGCGACGCGACACCGGCTTTTGTTATACCGTGAAGTTTTCTTAGAAATTGTATTGTTCGAGTCGCGTCGCGCCGTCACGTCGCGCTGGTCTGCACGAAGCTTTAATCGCGACTTTGCTAATCCAACCCGGCTGCGCCAGTCAAATATGAACGCGCAAGACTTCGGTCTGACCCCGCGGTTTGACATTGACATGCGCTTTACGTCACTTTCAACATTTTTCAGAATTTTTCGGTGTTACCTGTAATTTTTTGATTAAATTAGACGAGAATAGCCGTTAGGCCATATAGGTTGAAACAGCCCACAGACAGCAGCAGCAGTTTTATTTAGCAGTAAAAATAGTGATTTAAGCCGCGTGAGTCGACTTTATATTTATTTTAATGAAATTCACGTATGCTCATCATGAGCGTTATAATATATTGGAACCCTAAATCTAGATTACATTGACTTATACAACTATTGAAAGGTTTACATGTGTGTGTCTGTGGCTGGACCTCACAAATGGCCAGTAACTGTGGACCTGTGAAATGACTGTCGACCGTCTGTCTAATTGATTTGGTCATGATCAATAATTTGTCACATGATGTTAATGACTACCGGGTACAGATGGGTGGGATGGCGTGATGTTATCGTACCACGTACTGTATTGGTAGACCCAATACAGTACGTGGTAAGGGTTGGCTATGAAATGAAATTAAATGAATTTTTTTACTCTGTAAATAGGACATTGGAATCACATTTACACGTCATCTTAAAAAAAATATTAAAAATTAGCTAGATGAGTTCGGCAGTATGCATAACTACCTACAGTCAACTTTACGTCTGTGACTTTAATTACGAAAATTGTCCTTACTTCTTCGATATAAAGACACTGTCAATGTAAAATTGTAACAATATCTATGTTAGTACACATACATATCATCATATCATCATAGTAACATAGGTTGGCTGCGTTGGCAAAATCTACTGTGTAGTAGGTAAAATATAGCTTTTTAACGCCATCTTATGGTGGATACGCATGTGAAACTTAATATTGAAATGAGTCACACGTTGAAACGAACATGCCACCCAACTTTTTCTTCTTTTTTAAAAAACGTTGCCCCACACTAGGAATTTCTCCTGTATCGTGGGTGCGTTTACAAACATTTAAAATCACATACACAAACAGCCAGACCCGGAACAACTACTTGTAGGTCATATAAATATTTGTTCCGTTCGGGAATCGAACCTGCGACACACAGTGCAGCAGTCAATTGCTTAACCACTGCGCCAACCATGCCGTCCTAACCTAATGCAATGTAACAAGAAATGCAACATACGTTGAAAAAAATTCGCTTTGTTGTTGCGTTACATTGCATGTTGCATTGACAAACAACAAAAACAATAGGTATATTTATATTAAAATGATACGTAAAAGAAACACTGTTCACGAGCACTTGTCGCACTTGTCTTTCCACGTTGAAAGACAAGTGCGTGTGTGTAGTGTTTTTTTTTATGGTAATATTTTTATCATTTGTGGACGCTATACTATTGTGGGTTAACGGGGACACCTTTCGTTAATTAACATAGGTACTGTGTATGCCCACCATTTTTATTTCCAGGCCCAGGAGCCGACGCCCGAGCGGACAGTTTCGTGTCACTGATTAGATGTTTGTCATGATAATTCCGATATAATTATGTATAAATAATATATAATATTGTATACTAAGCGCGCCTTGTCCCATGCTCGATGAAGCACCAGCCCGCGCTGAACCTGAGCCTTATTACGAAGTATTAATGCCATCATTATTCCACTGCGAAAAAAAGATGGTGCTAGCGGCCTTGTATAGCTCCGTCTCTCACTCACACTGGAATAATGGTGGCATTAATATGTCATAATACAGCCCCTGTAGCTTTAAATTTCCCAGTTAATAATGATTATGTAGTTATGATCCAGCCTGTCCACTCTAATCTGAGGTTCGTACCCTACAGGGTACGAACCCTTAGCAAGTAGTCACACAGTTCGTAAGTTTTTATGCCGTTGGAGGCTTTAAGTTATCTTAAGGCAGCTACAGGATAGCCCGGTTAAGTAGTCACGACCTCAGAGGTCAACTACGAGATGCCATTTACACAAAAAAAATAAAAAAACGCGCCCTCTAGTCTCTCAGAGCTTCATGGATTTTTGAGGCAGGCGTTTGCGCATCGTATTGTTGTAGGTATTGCATAGCGATGTCGTGGCGATATCTTAGAATTGATCATTTCAAGAAGTGTTCGACCATTTCATGAAATGGTTACATTTTATGAAATAGAACATCGACAGCTGGTCACACCATGATTTGACCCCTACATTAACGATATGGCCAAACGTCGACTGACTAATCATTAAACGTTCACTTTTAAAAGATATGGTCAATTTTAGCTGGCCATTTCATGAAACACAAAAATTCATGAAATGGAGGAACAGTTCATGAAATGATCAATTCTAAGATCTGGCTACGACAGTGATATAACAAAGAAACCTTTAAAAAAGTAGCAAATAATTAAGTACAAATAATAATAACTTACTGTAATTCTGGAAAAGTAATGAAACGACTTTGAGCTAGTCCGGTCTCTGCCGACTCTGGCACACCGTCCGCGTCAGCTTCAGTCATTTCAGTTTCAGCGGTTTCCGACATTACGGTGGAGGGCGCGGACGTAGTTTTACTTTTTGCTCCACCGCCACCTTCAGAGAGATCACCTTCAATGATTTCACTAGCTTTAGAGGTAACAGCGGGTCTCTCCCACGTCTCGGAAATACCTAAAAGAGCTCGCGTCTCACTCTGTAATTGGGATAAACAACCTCGCTTTAAGGTTAAGGAAATTTGTTCCATAAGAACAAATCTCATAATAATAATAATTCATTCCATTTAATTGACACTAACAATTATGTTGGTAACCATTTATATTTGACAAAAGATAGTTTTTATGTGGATAAGTACTATCTTTCAAAGTATTGTAAAAGACAGATAGCTGTGTCGCTATCATATTATTTTTCTATTACAGCCAAGAATTTGGCTAAACAACTTGCTTCTGTTGAGAAATGCATGTTAAATAATTCAGACAATAATTTGGTATCCAAAATTCACGTTGCTAATAATTTAAATTAGAAATTATGACAATAGAGGCAACCTCTAGCAATAGTGTACAGAATTGCAAAGTAAAATCAAATAAAAGTTTAAAATCTGTTAATAGTATGAACCTGGTGCATCAAAATATTCAAGGATTTATGAACAAAGATTTAGAAGTAGAATTATTTATGAATTTTAACAGTATAGATATTCTTTGTATAACAGAACATTGGCTTAAAAGCCACCAGTTCTTGTTCAATTTTAATAATCACCAGGTTGGTAGTTCATTCAGCAGAGTTAATGCTATACATGGTGGCTCATTAATTTTAGTAAGTAACCAGCTTAAATTTAAAGACCGTAAAGATATTGTGAGCCTATCTGTTGAGCGGACAGTTGAAATAGCTTGTATAGAATTGGAGCAGTTTATTGTATTAAGTGTGTACAGACCTCCTTCAGGATTGTATGACTGCTTTGAAAAGGTAATGGATGAAGTGTTACACAAGATTTGTAACTCGAATAAGTCCATTATCACTTGTGGTGATTTTAATGTTAAGTTATTAGAAAACTCAGGTTCTTGTAGTAAAATAATAAGTCTGTTTCAGTCCTACAATCTTGTAAACCTATTTTTGGAGCCCACAAGAATAACCCCTACTAGTGCCACATGCCTAGATAATATTTATACAAATGTTATACCAAGCCACAAAGAAATCATAAATTTACTAGATTCTGATCATTGCGGGCAGAGGATTTCTATCCCAATCCAATACAACAAAGTGGCTAAAAAGGATATCACTGTTAACCCCAAAACTTCAAGTCGCTTGGAAACTTTTAAAGTTAAACTCATAAATAAATTACCAGTTTTGTCTATTCATGCTGATCCTAATCATCTATATGATAATTTTTTTAATATATACTGTAAGCAATTTAATTCCACGTTTATTCCCAAGACTATCTCGGTTAATAGTAACGCATCTTTCAGTGATTGGGCTACCACTGGTATTCATAAAAGTAGAACACGGCTGTATGAGCTGTACAATGAAAGAACTTGTGTAAACACGGCAAAATTTAATTTATATGTTAGGAATTATTCAAAATTATTTAAAAAAGTTTGTTATATGGCCAAGTCGCATTATTTGAGTTCGAAGATTAAAAACAGTAGTAATGTAATTAAGACGACTTGGAATATTATTAATAGTGAAACGGGAAGGTCTGATAACCGAAATACTGACTACAGCCTCTCTATTAATGACAACATAGTGAAATCAGACTCACAAGTCGCCACGGCTTTTGAAAATTTCTTTTCAGATATTCCCGTTTCAACTACTAAATCCCTCAACTCATCACCTTCTGTTGCTGAGTCTTTGCTAAAGGAAAATGTTAATGTTTGCGATTCGGAATTTCTTTTTGAACATATTACCTGTAGAGACATAATTAAAACCTTTCACACTATAAATGTAAAAAAGACTGCAGATCTGTGGGGTAATTCTGTAGAAGTAGCCAAGTCTATTATTGACATTGTAGCACCTACTTTAGCTCTTATCTTTAATAATTGTATCGACTGTGGGAAGTTTCCTGATCTTATGAAAAATAGTAAAATAATACCTTTGTTTAAATCAGGTAGTACATCAGACCCCACAAATTATAGACCTATTTCAGTACTACCTACCTTTAGTAAAATTTTTGAGAAATTAGTTTTAGAGCAATTGCAAAGGTTTTTTAATAGACATAAATTACTACATAACAAGCAGTTCGGTTTTACAAGGGGTCGTTCAACTACTGATGGTCTACCGGTGTTGAACTTTTGGGACATATTTATAATGCATGGGAAGATAAATGCGATGCCTTGGGCATCTTTTGTGATTTGTCCAAGGCATTTGATTGCGTTGTTCATGAAACGCTAATCAGGAAGCTCCGCCACTATGGGATCCGAAACAGTGCTCTGGATCTTCTTACTTCATACTTGAGTAATAGGATTCAGAGCGTTGACGTTAATGGAAAAAGATCTCCCGGATCTATAGTAACAATGGGAGTCCCACAGGGCTCAATTCTTGGTCCTTTCTTGTTTCTTATTTATATTAATGACTTGCCTTACCTCGTAAAGGATAACCATGATATAGTGTTGTTTGCGGATGACACTTCACTTTTGTTTAAACTTAAACGTCAGCAGCTGGTTACTGACGATATAAATAGCGCGATCGCGAAAGTAGTTCACTGGTTCAATGTTAACAATTTACTTCTCAATGAAAAAAAAACCAAATGCATTAAATTTACACTGCCTCACGTTAGGCAGGTGAAAACTAATGTGTTGATAAAGGGCGAAGAATTGAATCCTGAAGATAGCACAGTATTCTTGGGCTTAACTTTGGATGCTAAGCTTCAGTGGGGCCCACATATAGATAAATTGTCAAAAAAGCTAAGCTCCGCAGCGTATGCAGTTAGAAAAATTCGTAATTTAACAGACATAGAGACAGCCCGTTTAGTGTACTTTAGCTATTTTCATAGTGTAATGTCGTATGGTATTCTATTGTGGGGAAATGCCGCCGACATTCAGACTATCTTTGTTTTGCAGAAAAGAGCTGTTCGATCAATTTATAAATTAAGTCCGAGACACTCTCTCAGAGAGAAATTTAAGGAGATTAATGTAATGACTGTGCCTTCTCAGTATATTTTTGAAAATCTCTTATATGTCCATAAAAATTTAAACTTGTTTAAAAAATACAGTGATATCCATAACATAAATACTAGGAACAAACACAAATTTGTTGTACCTACAACAAGGCTCAAGAAAATAGGTGGCTCGTTCAGATGTCAATGTATACGCTTTTATAATAAACTTCCAAGCCGCGTACAAGACCTAAGCCTTAATAAATTCAAATCATTCATTAAACGTAAGTTGTGCCAGAAAGCGTTTTATACCGTTAAAGATTTCATTGAGGACAAAAAGGCTTGGGATTGAGCTGCTCCAATTTATTATATATATATATATATTTTTTTTTTTTTTTTTTTTTTTTTTTTTTCATTTTGAATTTTGTTTGTTTTTCTGCTAACTTTAAATTATATACAAAATGACATGAATATTTACTTTGTGAAGTATAATATTATTATTATGATGTGAGGACTATGTGGGTCATATATTTAGCTATTTTTACTTTTTGTTATGTTAATCTGGCAGTTTGAGTACTTTATGCGGCCTACCCAAATGTCCTTTCTTTGGTATTGTTCGTCGATTCGTTGAGCTCTTTTTAAGTTCTGAGTTGAGCTACACGATTGCTGACAAATGCGTGCACTGACTGGCCAGGTCCACTCAAATCTGTATGGTTCTTTCCTCAAAAGACCATTTCAGACACAAATCTACATGGTCCTCAAATTGAAATGCTCTGACCAAGATTATTTCCGGGTTATTATATACACATTGACATTAATGAATGTTATATATTCATTGACATGAATATTTACTTTAAAGTATTATATTATTTTAATTATTGTGAATGTGAAGACTATGCAGATATTCCCTTTTGTTTTGTTTTAATTTTTTTTTTGTTGTCAATTAGTTTTTATCATGGTCTGGCAGTTTGAGTAATTTATGTGGCCTACCCAAACGTCCTTTCTTTGGTATTGTTCGTCGAATCGTTGAGCTCCTTAAATTCTGAGTTGAGCTGCACGATAACTGACAAATGCGTGCACTGACTGGACAGGTCTTCTCAATCTGAATGGTTATTTCCTCAAAAGACCATTTCAGACATCAATCTACATCGTCTTCACATGATCTGACCAAGATTATGTCTGGACTTTAAAAGAGACTGTGACCTCTGAGTTTGTTTCGGCCTTTCTTCTCAGAGTAGTCAGATAGGAAACGCCGACCTCATCTAGTTTTTAAAATATGATTGACGTGTAAAAGTGTTTGTACAAACCTACTTGCAGAAATAAATCATTTATCATTTATCATAGGAAAAGTTCTTAAGGATCAAACCTAACTTAGAGAGATGTTTTAATGATGTTAATGATTATAATTCTGTAAATATTTTTATGGTCGCGAATAATATTGTGATCAAGATACAACCTGACACTGACCTGTAAATTGCCAAAAAAACCTAAGAAAATTTAAAAGTCGTGAGTAAATAAAATCCTTGTAATCGGTTAATTACTCAGGATTACCTAATACTTTACTCTTAATCTAAGCTACCTTAGAAATACACGATATTTACCATGGAAATGTATTTTTTTTGTATTTTTTTTTTGTTTTGTGTTTTTTTTTTGTGCCGCTAGCATTACTCTATCCCTTTCGGATAAAGTGCCGCTAGCGGCATAATAGTGGCACTGCCTCGGCCCGGCTAAAGTGCCGTTAGCATTGCATTGTCATTGTGACTGTCACTGAGTCACTTGTCATTTGATTTTATTGTTGAGGTAAGTTCGCCGTAAAACATCACATTCCCGAAACATTACATTATCTTGTGCCTAAACAGACCCTGGCCTCGTTGTGTGGACTAACCTAACCTAATTTTCAGCCATTTTCATTTGCTAATTAATTTTTCGTAAATCCAGTCATTGTAGTGACATCTAAAACAAATCAGATCAATCAATACGAGTGCAAAGGCCGACGAATTACGAGTAAGCTCAAAAATCAAACAAAATAACAAGGGACAACGGCAATGAAATGCTTACGGCACTTTAGTCGGGCCGAGACAGCGCCACAATTATGCTACAAATAGCGTGCCGCTAGCGGCACATTATCCCTATCGGATAAACTGCCGCTAGCGGCACTTTATATGCTTTCTAATATTAATGAATTTATCACTGAAGAATTTATTTTAACATACATGTTTTTATGAATTATTTGTTGTTTACTGTTGAAATTTTTAATTTAATTGCTAAATTAACTTTAAATGAATGAAATTGACTTGAAATTAATTATTAACAACCATAACTATTCTTATTTACACGCCTTAGCATGTGGAAAACATGTCCGAACTTGTATTTTTTTTTCTTTTTGTTATCCTGCATGCACACTTTTATTCTTGTATGTATAGGTACACGTTTTTGAGCAAATAAATATATCTTATCTTATCTTAACCAGTTGGTCACTGGACAAATTACCAATCAGACCAACCCCCAGTCTCCAACCATCCTTACCCAATACGTCAATAGAGACATAACTAGAATACGCAAACATAACTAGAATACACTGAATGAATAAAAAAATACTAGGTGTATTTTATGCTACACACAGTTTATTCCAATTAACACACGACAAAGTTAAATGCATACACAATTTTAGGTAAAATTATTCGAATTATAAGACCAATTTGTATTTATCAATCAGCGAGCGACAGGCAAGCGATCAACAACAACACGGGAAAAGTTAATCGCTATTTGACAGCCAAATTTGCTCGCCGATGGCTGTCTGTGCATTATCTTAAAGGTACGCTAGTCGGTCATTCTTCCATACAAACTTGGAAGGTGATTACCTACTCGTCTGTTTGACGGTGTACGTTCAAAACTAAAAAATAAATCAATTTGTCTTGTCTGATCTAGCCATGATGGAAGCAGAATTGGAAAAAAAATCTAAACTTCCTTTTAATTTAAATTCAAGCCAATGCAAGAAGACTTGGTTCTGTGAAACGAAACTCGCAACGGTCGAATAAGTAAAGGGTGAATTAATGTTGAACGCTGGTAACCGTCGGAATTATGCCAGCGCTTGTCGGCGCCGACAAGCGCTGCTGGTTGTCACGCTGATTTGGCAAAAAATAAGAAAACTGCCTGCGCCGACCAGAGTTAAAAACCAGCACTTGTCGGCGCCGACAAGCACTGCTGATTGTCACGCTGATTTGGCAAATAGTATGAAAACTGCCTGCGCCGACCAGCGTTAACAACCAGTGCTTGTCGGCGCTGACAAGCGCTGGCATAGCGGTGCTGGTTACCAGCGTTCTATATAAACAAGGGCAGATTTTTCTATGGTCAGGTAACTTAGTTTATTTAGAAAATATGTCAAACTGCTGGTTTGACTTACATAATTATAATGTTCCATAGATAGCAAAATACACGCAAATCACGCAAAAAGGCACAGTATACGTTGGCCGAGCGTCGGGCTCACCCATTTAACGTGCCTTTAGAGCTAGCGCGCACGACTGACTTTTGACACCGTGACGGTTTTGTGACTCTTGTCCGGTCTATGAATATGTATGGAGATGCGCGCACTTTGCGACGTGACAACCTGCATAGCTATTCACAACCATTCGACAGGTTGTCATACCGAAAATTACACATTTTCAATTACTGATTTGCCTTGCTCCCGACAGCAAAAAGCTTTACGAAGAATGGCGGTCGTCTATTTGATTTAAATAGAAGAAAAAAATCGGACTTTGAAACACTAACTTCTGTCTCCGCCCTTCTTTCGTGTGAAATTTCACGTGACTGTGTATTCTATTAGCATCATAAGTTGCATTACAGGGCGAACGTGCAACCGTTAGTCTGTGTACTTAGTTGACAATGCACTTAATAAAATAGCCGTTCTCATACATGCCAAGATTAACTCATCATCATCAGCCTATAACGTTCCCACTGCAGGGACACGGCCTCCTCTCAATGAGAGGGGGTGGGCTATAATCCACCACGCGTGCTCAGTGCGGATTGGTAGATGATTCACATGTCTTCGAAATATGAAATATGCCAGCGCTTGTCGGCGCCGACAAGCGCTGGCATATTTCCGTCGGTTACCATCGTTCATCATTAATACACAATACCTATTCGACCATTCGAGTTTCGTTTCACAGAACCAAGTCTTCTTGTTCAATGTATTGATACATTTTCACTTACATCTAATTCCACTCCAGGTGTTTGTAACGCTAACTCGGTGACCATTGAAATCAAGCAACCAAGAGTTTTTTCTGTGGCTTCTAGCCGAGCAGAGAGTTGTAATGCTGCCATAGCATCTGTAAGAGAAGCACCTTTCCGCAGTTCTTCCATAAGCTCAGCATGCTCTGGGAATCCAGGAATTCCAACCGGTAAATGCTTTTTTTCAAGTTCACGAACACTATCTGCCACTTCTTTAAATTGATCTTGAGTTACCACAGATATCTGAGGAGTGCGACCTCCTAATTTTGCTTCTGTACTAGACACTTTTTCAACTGTAATCAATAACTTTGTTTATAATTTGATTATTTCTATAGAAAAGCATTTAATGATAAATATAATACGGATAACTTTGTTTATAATTTGATTATTTCTATAGAAAAGCATTTAATGATAAATATAATACGGATATCATACCGACAAGTAGTTTTTCATGCTCTGTAATGGAAATAAAAGTTAATTAGTTTCGGAGTTAAACCATTTTGTATAATTATGTTTATGTATTAAAACTTCATAAATGCACTTATACGTACGCAAAGAACTAACTGAGGCCATTGGCGTAGGTGTCTTTGTTGTTTCTTCGAAAGAATCAGTTCTCTAAAATTTAATGAAATATTAATAAAAGGGTTTTTCTATCTGGAATTTCTCAGTAGTAGCCCGGAGTCTGGATTTGTGCCCGGTTGATGGCAATAGGCTCGCCTCCTATTACATGGGACTTAAAACATAACTGGCGAAATGTGGGTGTACCTACTACAGGTACACCTCTGCCCAACCCTTCGGGGAAACAAGGCTTGATGTGTGTTAATAAAAGGGACATAATTTATTTTGTACCCAAAAATGTTAAGTGCCGGTTTTGGTACTTGTAAATAGCAGCCAGGGGGTTAATTGTAGACCTATGTTGTAACAGTACAAAAAATTAAAGTCGGTTTATTAGTGTTATGCCTAGAATATTTTAAATAAAAACATAATTTTTGCTAATTTCAACCTCGAATTGCCGCCGAGCGGTTAATTGTACAAGATGTTATTTCCCATAACAAACCTTTTCTTTTTTTCTGGCTTTAATTTTTGGGTACAAAATGTTCGAAACACGAAATGTGTGAAAATACATCTCTGCTCAATCCTCTGCAAAAAACTGCAGGTATGTTATGTATGATGCTGCTGTTAATATATTGTGTAGCGAAAAGTGTTAACATTATGCGGGTATTTCCAAAATTGCTTGAATCATGTACAGTAGTGTTCAGTATTTTGTCTTAGTTATTTTACAGTAAGTTCAGGTAAAGCAATTTTTTGTAGGTGACACATCCGTTTTGTAATTTTGTCATTACTTACCAGAACACCACACGATAAAAATTCAGCTCCAATACTAGTAAAAAAAAAAGATAAAACGACAGAGAAAAAAACTTTTTCTTAGATGGTGAACTTTATTGCACCTGATGAATAATACGAAGCTCTCTCTCCTTCTGCTCCTCCAAAGTGTTCAGGATATCAGGGTTAATGTCTGGCTGCAGAATACTCACACTCATTATGCTGTCATTTTTCTTAATGAACAATAGGTAAGATAGTAAGTCTGATGTTTACTTTAGCCCCCATAGTAATAAACGCGGAGTAAAGTGACAGCCAGTATGAACTTCAGGATAACGACTCATTTATCGTTGTTGGCAAGTTTGGCACTATTTTATCCCGCGTTTATTGATAATGGGGTAAAGGGCAGAACAGACTACGCTATACTATTTCATTATATAGTAAAGTATATTGCTATTTAAAAAAAAGTAACAGATTGTGAGATTGTGGTTATCGGAATCGTAAGATAGCTCTGAAAATCGCTCAAGTATACCGAGTACAGCAAGCCAATACTTTATAGCATAGCGTTGTGCGAGCGTGTCCATATAAAATATATGCCGAGCGTTAATCTTGCACTATACAATATTTGCTATTATATATTAAAGCGTAGTCTGAACTACACTTAAGGGTTTCGTTTTAAAAGCTTACCAACAAGTTACCTTTTGTTCCCCGGCTGCAGATTTCTTTCCTTTCGCAGTAGCGTTAGTACCAGCACCAGCGACAGCTTTAGTACCAGCACCAGCGACAGCTTTGCCACCAGGTTTAGTTTTAGTCTTTTGCGTTGCATGTATTTTGACTTCAGTAACAGCCAGAGTGTCAGAGGGTAATACAGTTAAAGGACCCACTTCTACTATCACACGTCTCTCTAGTAATCTCAATTGTCTAGCGATAAGTAAAAGTACAGTTTGCAGTAGTTTAAAATTCACGGTGTTTTTCTAAAACAAGACAAGCGTTAAAGGTCCTGAGTATTACTATAGAAAATTGTTGGTTTTTATTAAAAGTAAGAATTACTTACTTCGAAATCACCGAAAGCAAACTCGATTATTTCTTTAACATTCATAATATCAGGAGTTGAACCATCTTTAGACGCCATCATTAAATCAATTAGTAAGTAAATATATATAAATATCTTGAATTATAAAAATGATTTCAATATTTCAATCTATAATTGATTTGATCCAGATGGTTTTGAAATATAAAAAAAAAAAATATGTCACAGAAAATAAAAATAATAAATTTGATTGAAGCCTCATTTTTATAAACTATGACCACTGTTACGTGACAGATTGATATATAGAGTGCCACAAGGATATTTCGGTGCCTGAATAACATTTCCAGGGGGGTGTTGTTGGTAAATATTTGTGAAATTGTGTCTCAGAAATTATTTTTAAAGACAAAATAAGATAAGGCAAGGCTACGCGCTTAATAACCTTGTAGCGTTGTACACTGGATTGTTGCAAGAGCAAAAACTGACACACTTCGATCTTCACACAGGATATGCGGATCTGGCTATACACTCGCTCAATCGCGCGTGGAAAAACAATCCTACGTGAAAGAGTGCGGGGTTGAGACGAAAGGGAAGTCTACGGTGTGGCGATATTGCGGTAGGTACACAGCTTTCATGAGCTTTCCCGCGTGCAATCCTCTAAGATTTAAGGAATTTCTTAAATTGCTTACGTTTAAAGTGGGCTAAAGGACCATGCTATAGCGCGATCTTTCTTGGCAAACAAAACCTCTTATATAAAAATAAAAACCTATAAAATCTTTAGGAGCCCAGGAGTGCCGTCTGTGGGGTGTTCTGCATTATTCTGCAATGATTTTTCTTCTTCTGCATACCGAGCAGCAGTGAGTCACTGACAGCAGAGTGAGAGCATGGAAAAAGGGTCAAAAAGTTCACATGAACGTGATAATCCGAATAGTACCTACTTATGTGTTTTGTATTATTACTCAGGTTAATTTATGTACCTTTTATTTTAGTTTGATTGCGTAATGGTGGGTACACATATGTGAAACGTAACATCAAATGTAACATTATGTTGCAACGAACAAATTACGCTGTGCAAATACATACGTTACATATTTTCATGTTAAGTTTTGATGGCAATTGCTCGATCCTTAGTCCTGCAGTGTTACAAATAAAATACAATTTGTCCCATCATATCCAAAAAAAGGAAAACTGTCATATTGATATAATGACGGACTCACAGACTACATACGTAGTATCCCTATGTAGTCTGTGCAGACTACTTAGAGATAATAAGCATGACGGACTAGAGTCAAATGTAATACCTTCCGACCGTTATTGCTTGAGGAAAATTTAATAAAAAGCTATAGAAACATCAAGTATATTTTACGATATTTACAAGGTTTCCTTCATAAATATCCATAGGGTACTTATAAAAAGACATGAAAATTTTAAAAATATAATGATATTAGTTAATCAAAACTCGTACATATTTACAATGTTTATAATAATTAGAAAACATAATATAAATACTAAAGCTCCCTCCGAATCGGTCTCACAAATGAAATATTTGTGTTTGTTTATTTAGTAGCCTATAATCGGTTTAAAATTAGATTATATTAAGTAAAAAGAAAGAAAATACATTTCTAATTCTTAGCACAGAATAAAAGGCACACAAATAAAAATAAATAAAATAATAAGAAAATATACAAAAGAAAAAGTGTAAAGTGCGTTGTAAGATACTAGCAGGAATGTGTCTCGCAGCTGCGCTAAATAGGCCCAGTTAAGCAAAAATGCCAGACAACTAGTGCCTGACGCTGGTTTTCAACTGGACCTGAAGTGTGAGGTGACGGATGTAAATCAGTTTTATACTGCAACGCATGCAAATGCAATGTGTGTGTATACTTAAATAAACTGTATATGACATGACAATGGACCTTATGATCCAAGCAGAGGCTATCGGTACCTAGTCTATGGATCATCTTAAGCACCTATTCAGAGGGAGCTTAAAAAACGATTTTCTTATAAGGACACAAAACTTTTTCAAGACTATAAATTCTCAATTTTGATTTATTTTGCAATTATATTCATTCACTTTGTGACTTTAACATTGCGCCTGAAAAAAAATTTAAAATTTTTCTACCTATCTAAATATGTAACTAGGCATTATCTATTTAACGTATAAAGTGAGCTAATTTAATTAGGCACGAGTCCGACAGTGAGTAGAGCGCGAAGGAGCGCAGGCGCGCGCGGGCTCCTCGAGGAGCGGCGGGGGCGGCGGGGGCGGTGGCGAGGCGGCGGCGGCGGCGGGGGGCGCCCGCTCGACATGACTAGAGGTTGTCTGCAGCGCAGACGCCGACGTCGGCTTTAATTGTTCGTTATTACCAAAATTCGTTTTGTGATCTCTTGGAGTCTCCTCAACTAAATCGTTTTTAGACAGTCTATCGTGTTTCTTATACTTGTTGAGCTCGTGAGGCACTAGCACTGCTAGTGGTGATATTGGTGGAATGTAGGCATGGGGCTCGTAATTGTCGTCGACGTAGTCGTTGGGGTTCCAGACGGCGGTCGTAGTCGCTAGCGATGCCTCACTTGCCGCGATCCTTGTGGTCGTCGCTCGAGACGTCACTGGCGAAGTTGTGATTGTGGTTTTTTCTGGCAATAATTCGGATGCCACAGTGGCTGTTGACGGAACTGTAAATACATTTCTATTTTTATTAGACCTAGTTTTTCGTCTTTTTTGTAGTTTTGGCACATCGAGAAAGAATGGATCAAATATAAGATCAGATTCTTTATAGTCATCATAGTTTATAGGCACTATTGGTTTCACCGCGCTGACAACGTTACCAACTGTATAGTTTAGTCTTTTACCGTTGCTGTCACTGACTGACGCACTAGCTGTAACAATTACTCGCGGGGGGCTTTTCAGTTTGATCTGCGGTTTCTCGTTCACATTTGGCGGAGCAACAGATCGTGCTGATAGCGAAGATTCTGTTTCTGGTACAGCGTCATCACTTCGTTTACGATCATAGTAGAAAGGATTAAAAGGTAAAGGTCGTTGAGGCAGTGATTGGGGATAGTTCTGGGGTCTATTTTGCTTGATAGATGTTTCATGCCGCTCAGAGGGTTGAGAAGTAGGTCCGGGACGTAGTAATTGATCTCGTGGATCCAGTGTAGTTGGTCGGAATGGTTGAGGTCGTTGTACAAAAGGAGCAGGTCGTTGTGGCGTTGGCCTCGGAGCAGTTCTAGAGGACTCATACTGGAAGTGGTCGAACTGCTGTGGCGGGGCGTGCGTTATATAAACTCCATCAGCGGGCCGAAAGCTTTGACGCTGAAAGGAGATAGCTTCGGATCCTGGACCTCGGTGACGGTATATGAATTCTTGTGGGGAAAGAAGGGAAGGGTCTAGTGTTGGTAGAGATGGCGCAGAGGGCGCAGATGGGGCAGAAGGTGCGGACGGGGCAGACAGGCCGGATGGAGCTGAAGGAGCAGATGGGGCAGAAGGAGGATATGATGGCGACGGGGGAGACAATGAGGATAGAATGGGGGAGGGCGAAGAAATTTGATGTGGTATTTGAGACGGGTAACGAGAAGATGTTGACGGCAAGATCGTAGTCGTGGGCGGTCTAGGTGTGGTTGTTATGGTCGTAGTAGTAGTTGTTGTTGTCGATGTTGTGGTTGATTGCGTCGTCGTCGTCGTTGTCGTCGGATGATGTGCGTAATCTTCGTAGTCAGTGTCTTCGTCTTCATCTTGGTATTCTGAAATCATTATTATCGAACTTAAGTAGATATATATTTTATAAGCGGTCTGTCTGACTGTATTCCTAAACAGAGAAAAGCTAAACCAAATGTTTAGCTTTTCTCTGTTTAGGAATAGTCACCGGCATGTAACTTGGCAAAGTTTTGGCGTATTGGGTTTTCGTCTTGGTAAGTTAGCGCATGAACACTTAGTGCAACAAAAAAACACACTTTTATTGCATATTCTATGGCATGTAATAAAAGTTTGATTATTTTATTATTTATTGCCATAATGGTTTGTTCGTTTTTTTTGTTATGTATTGTTTTGTGAAGAAAAACTAATTTAAATTTTGTATTTTTTTTGTTTAACGTACGTCCTAAGCTGGTTTATAATACACCTAGTTTTGTAAATACTATCATAACAGTACGTACCTCCCGTAAGTTCCTCATTATCTGAAAATGGTAAAGGCGGGTATGTAGGTTTAGTTTGTGGGATTTTTGGCTCATCTCTTTTTATGTCCTGAATAGGATCTTCCGTTGAGTCTGTGGCGTCTGTCGAATGTCCCTGTGTTTTATCTTGTGATGTCGTTGGACTATCATCTATTGATGGGTCGGCTTCTTGGTTTGGTTTAGTATGTTGTTGTGACTGTTCAGTTGGTTGTGCTTGAGGTTTCTGTTGGTCTGGCTGTATGATGGGTGGCAGAGTGCTGCCATATAACTCTAAATTTAAACCGTAAAACTTTTCAGACTTTGTGCAATCTACTTCGTCGACCCTCTCACACACTCTTGTCTCCTGGAATAAGAAATAATATATTTGTTGAACAGACTCTCTAGAAATTTATGAATACAAGCATACAAGCATGAATTTAAAGAACTCAAATGGACTTTTATGGTTGCGTATGTTATCAAATGCAGCATCGTGTATGTCTCGTGTAAGTTGCAGGGAATTTATAATCAGAAATAGTAAGCATGACAAACATCCAGGCCACACTTCTTAAGATACGCTCATACACAACAACACGCAACACGTTGCTGCCAACGCACTGCTTCATGCTGGTAGGATCAAACTTGTAACCACGTTAAAACAGCATGCACATCAGTTAAATTAGTTGAAAATCTACCAAAAAGATTACCATTGGAATTAACTGAAAAATTCACGTACTTATCAACTCACCTGATCAAAGACGGTGCCATTAAGGCAAAGGAACTTGATGTCCATGGGCTCTTCATTCTGGCCCACTGTGCACACGTGGAACATCTGGCACGAGGTCTCTAGGTCCGCGTAGTACCCGCCGATAACCTTGCCTGTGCACGTGAAGTTCGTTTCGGGCAGGTTGTCAAAGTCCAAGTACTGAAAATTATTAAAAAGAGGCATGAACAAAAAGTTTGCGGGGCATGTTCACTTGTTCTGTATAAAGCTTTGATAACAATAGAGTTCAAGTACTATTGACTGAAGTTTTTTGTGGACAAAATATTAATTTGAGTCACAATATCTACGCGGAATTTTATAATATTGCTTCAATAATTTGATTTTACCAAATTGCCACGAGTAGCTTTCTTAACAAGATCATCATCGTTATCTAAAGTTACAATATTGGTTCAAGAATATGTTCACAGTAAAGTTTTTATTTTACAAGATACTCACACCTGGTTGAATTGACCTGGATATTCGAAACTCGTTCTGGAATATGAATATCAGCAACCACAGCCATACTGAAACATAAACATCATCCATTATTATCACCTATTTCCGTATGTACACTCGGCTGCATATCAAGCTATAATTTTCCAGCATAAGATGATCTCACATTCGTGGAATTGCTGAACGAAAACATCGTTATATGCAAGCACTGAAGGACGCCCAACGAACGTCCAACTAGCTGTTTCTAACGTCAAATTTGTTCATATAACGACAAATAAATCTTATTCTTAAACCTATAAAAGAATTAAAAGTTAAATGTCAAAGAAGCGTAACATTTCAGTATACAATTAACATTACTATTAACCTTTAAAGTTTATAGTAAGAAATTTAGTAGTGATAAATAAACAAGAATTATGATAAGTCAAAGAACTTGAAGGTATCTTCACTAGAAACTATGTACAGTCTGAGAATATTGAACAGTGAGCTTGATTTCTACAACATTGGAGAACGCAGGAAACGAATTGCTCATTAAAGTCGCGACTTCAATGCTTTACGCTCTTGACTATTCTGTAACAATAGGAAGCTTCAAGCTACAAGTGAAAATTACTAGTAACTTGTGCGAGAAGTAAAGTTTTTATGTTTCTCTTATTATTTTCTTCATAATAATTATAATTATACTATCACGGACATCTTTTTACAAACAAATTACCAATTGAAACCTACTTGATGCTATGTAAAATCATAGTAAGGAAATCAATTGAATTTGCTACACTACAATACTCATGAAGTCATGATTGTACCATTCATTGCACAGTTCAATAAGCTCAAGCTGATTTTAAAATGGCCATCACAATGACTTAGTTTTCTCAGTTCACTGATAGTGCATAAAATATTTGTCAGTATTGCCTTAATATTAATTATCTATCTGATGAAATATTTAGTTTAGTTATAAAAAATAGCGGACCTTGTAAGGCAGAGGCGGTGCGCACGACAAGCGCGCCGCCGCCTGAGATCCGAGCCTGCCGCCGCATCTGGAATGCAACAGGAAATTACTCTATTAATACAGAAAAAAATAACAAAATATTCATATCCACAAATACTTATAACTCATATACCACAGTGTCTTAAGACGAAAGTTTTTAACCAGTGTGTGTTGCCAGTGATGACCACTGATGGCACTGAAACGTGGTCGCTCTAATGGGCCTTATTAGAAGGCTGAAAGTCACTCAAAAGTCAATGGAGAGGGCTATGCTTGGAGTTTCCCTACGTGATCGAATCAGAAATGAAGAGATCCGTAGGAGAACCAAGGTAACCGACATAGCTCAATGAATTGCCAAAGTTAAGTGGCAGTGGGCAGGGTATATTGCTCGCAGAACAGAAGGCCGACGGGGCCGAAAGATTCTGGCGTGGCGACCGCGTACCGTAAGATGTAGCGTTGGAAGGCCCCCCACAAGGTAGATCTGGTGAATCCGCTGAATGCGGGAAGCACAGAACCAGTCCATGTGGCGGTGCTTGAGGGAGGCCATCTCCGGCAGTGGAGGCCTTTCGGCTGATGATGATGACAAATAAGTTATGGAGTGGCAAACAAGCTTACGGCCCACCTGACGGTAAGTGGTACCCAACCAACGCCTATAAGCATCCTGCAGTAGCAGAGTAAGAAAAACCCGTTCAGTATCGACAAAGGAAGCCAGGAAATTAAAAAAAAAAAAACGACAAAAAAATTATTGCAAGATCAACCTAATTTAGTACCTCCTAACTTATAATAGCAATCGTTTAGAATTAAAATTATTTTATTTGTTTAAATGCTTTAATTACTTACCTACTATCCAACGCGTTGTCATTTTGTCGCTACAGTTACGCTAAAATAGGAAGAAGAAATACTTGGAATTGTAATTTACATACCGTCGTCATAGCGTTAGTTCGATTCGCGTTCGATAGTAGGTAAGTAATTAAAGCATTTAAACAAATAAAATAATTTCAATTTTAAACGATTGCTATTTTAAGTTAGTAGGTGCTAATATAGGTTGTTGTTTGTTTTTTTTTTTTTTTTTCAGGCTTCCATTATCAATACTGAACCTACCCCTAAGCTATGGCACGCAATTACTTTAACACCCTGTATAGACCCAACCCATCGACAATACGACGAATGATTTTTGTCATTTCAGAAGCCAAGACCAGGAAATAAATCTATTCTTCTTGTATATAAGCAGAGATGTAAACAAAACAAAACAAAGACAAACAATAGGTAGGTCGCGGTGTTCGCACGCGCTTCCACGGAACAATCGTGTTGCGGCACCTAAAATTAGCCATCCACAGTGAGCTGTTCCGATATGCCTCATCTAAATTACATAATTTTATAATTACATACTTCGATGCATAACAATGCTCCAGTTTTCTTATTTCTTCTTATATCATTGGCTATTGAGCTTTCATTAAGAATTAACTAATTACTTGTAAAATAATCATGTCTGACTTCGGTAAGAACAGGCAATCATTATCTCAATCATGATTTTAGGATAATAATGAGTCTTCAATTAAACGACTTTTTCCAGTATCAGACTGGCGTTAAGAATAAACATCATCAACGCGCAAACTGTTATACTATGAAAAAAAAAATACACTGTTTCATACCAAGTCCAATCTTACTGATACGGTATGGTACTGTTTTTTTTTTTAATAACCACGATATCTTTGTTCGCGGGGGCTTAGAATCATGTACTGAAATCATGGTATCGGTTTGCGTGTTGATGTCCCTGATACCCTGTATATATATATATATTACTAGCGACCCGTCCCTGCTTCGCAAGGTTTTGACAACTTGACAAAACATCGAGATTTCTTAATTATCGATAAGTTTGATATTAATGTACGAGTATTAAACACATAAACCTTCCGGAATACATTCTCTAATCTAAATTGTGTTGAAAACCTCATCACAATCCGTTGCGTATTTTAGAAGAACAACGCGGACATACAGACAAACGCGAAAAGCGACTTTGTTTTCTAATATGTATAGATAGTCCTCCAGACCGTATTTGTTCATGGCGGCCTTCGGCGCGGGAGATATTATAGTACACGAGTGTGTGCGCAGACACAGATGCACTCTCTCCCTGTATATATACTGCCTGTATACCCTGCACATCCTGTTCAAGTAGAAACCCCGATTTTGAAAAAGTCTATAATAATACATGCACCTACAGGTGATTTATTGGGAGAAATCAAGTATTCAAATTGACAAAGGAAATAAGTGCTGAAGTCATTCTGAAATATTTAAATCAAATCTATCATGTTATCAAAACATATTAATTTCCGGGTCTTGACAAGCTCGAGTAGGTTGTGTTGTACTTTGCTCATAACATTTATGTCGATGAGAAAAAGTGACATGGACATAAAAAATGTGATCAAATGTCAAGGTCTTCCAATTGTCAATGTTAAAGAAAACATGCTTGGGAATGTGACATAAATTATAGAGAACATTCTAAGCATAGAAGAAGTGGAAGTTACCAAAAATATAGGGATTGTTGGAGACTTTTCTACTGAGGAACATTAATGATGTGAGATCAGTTGTTTAGTATTACATGACCACTTTCTACTCCAAATAATTATATATGTACCTCTGCTCTTAATACACGAAGCGTGCACGTTGATCGAACATAATAGAAAGTATGTCTGACATTTATTAATCCCTTTTTACTAATAAAACCATTAACAAGGCGATTATTGTGATGTAACGCCCATTTAATTCGTAGTAAACCGATACGTTTATTTATGACAAAGTATGGGTGTCGAGACTGCGTGCTTTTGAACTAACGTTATAGCATAATCGTTACGAAATTCGATTATGAAATATATAAACTCGATTCGGATGATATTGTTTGGAATTTAGATCCAATAAGTTTTTGTTGTTTGTCACAGTTACTTAGAATTCAACTGGGAATTTTGAGTTGATATTAGATTCTGTCACGAGTTTTGTGATTCAGCATATTAATCATTTACCTGTATCGTATTGACTATTTGTGAGTTTCGTTTAGGTACTTGAGGTTAAAGAAGCTTGCCATTTTTGTATTACGTTAATCATCTTAAATAGAGCAAAGATAATGAGTCAACCTAGACCACAATCATAGGAATTTGAAGCGGACAAGAAATAGTATCTATCATAATGTCAGTATTTGCGTCGTAAGAAATCGCTGCCTGATCGGGACAATCTCTATTCTTATCCTTTTTTTTATTAATAAAACCAGTCATTTGCTCACTGGTGTCTGCGACATATAATAGCGTTGAACGTTATTCGATACCGTGAAAGCTGTTGCAATGGGCAGTTGTGTCAGATTGTCTTAGGGCGTGGTTTCCTTGATGTAAGCAGTAAGACCGACGGCCGGTGGACCGGCACGAAACTGGAGCACTGCGAGCGACACAAACACTAAGGCTATATGCAGATGACGTTGTGCGTTTAGGACACAAGTGTGAATAAATCATTTGTAAACTGAACACGTAACAGCCACCTCCATATAGGGAAAAGTATGCTGAAAAATATTTTTGAGTAGGTCACATAATTTTTTATGTTGCCTAAATTATTTCATAACCTTTTTCTATTTTCATGGCAATCATTATTCAGGCCTTCAAACACCTTTTTTTGAAATAAAAGCCATACTTAATATTATTTTATTATTATAAAAAGTCGTGCCTCACTTAAAACAAGTCGCGACAATATTTTCACGAAATCATATCTCACAGACAGTCTAGAAATCTGTCTACAAAACCTGTTTTATAAACTCGTAAAGAATGTTTGACAGATGTTATGTGCTCCTGATGTCGTTGTAGTGTCTAAACTGGAAGTAAAATTAGGCAGCCATTATAATTGCAGCCCGAGGTGCTTAGTAATGGAAGCAATTTGACATGTCGTAATCTGAAACCATTAATTAAATTGCAAGGGAATGTATGTAGGGACGCTGTACTTGGTGCCACATTTTGCGTTCCTAAAAATATTATTGAGCACTCTGATATAATGATTGCGCTTCTTTTTTTGAACCTCAAATAAATATAATTTCTGGGACCTAAAAATACTCAATAACTCAGTAACTACAACCAACTTGGATGTAGCGCTTGGTCGGGGTACCCTAGCTTAGTTACTGCGATAAACTGCGAGAAAAGGTCCGAATCATTTATTCTGGCTCTATGATTATAAAAAGTAACAGCATGTGTGTTACGGCATGTGAAGCCAAGTCAGAGGCCCATGGGCGGCTTTAAAACTCTGACACCAGGTTAGTCACTCTCCACACGAAAAGAAGCAGATTATAAAAAGTGTGCATCATTAAAAGCGCGATTTTTTTTTACAGGTTTCTTAATTTGGAAAAGTCGCCAACATTAGAAGGTCAGTAAATTTTTAAGGAATCAGTTAAATATTTCCCATTGTAAAATAGTGCTGTATAGCTCTATGTAACATAGATTTTGCGTAACGCCATGAAATGAGACTATTTAGTAAGCTTGTAGCGTTTGCTGTTATTTCCTTTTATGACGGTATACGGCCTAAATGCGAGCACCCCCGAGCCATATAATACGCAAACTACGGTAGAGTTTTATTGTCGATAAAGTGCGGAACAGTGACACAATACTCGTATTGCACTTTAATGTACAAAGAAATTGCGTAAATGTTAATGAAAGTGTTGGTATATCTAACAAAGGTATATGTAAATCAATATACTTATATTGAATTAACATAAATTGATTTACAATTGAGTGGCGAATACAAATTGACAAACATAAGATGTTTTAAGTAGTATAAGGATGGGGTTAATAGGATACGAAAGGCAAATAGCCTAAGCAATTCTGAACTGTTAGATGTTTACAAATTTTTGTTTTCTTCATACCAGAAAGTTACGTATCACCACCACATACCACCAACCTACCTTGTACCTAGCTCACAATGATGAGCTACCAATGCTAAGTGAACAAATGAAAAAGACGATTTGCTTCGCGGCGCCACGCCACGCGCCAGTACGATTCTACCTAGACTATTTCTTGTCTGTAACGAAAATCAGGAAGCTTCTACCATAACATAACATTACGCAAGACAAGAATGATATATGACGAGAACTTTTATTAAAACAATTGAAGCAAATTGCTGATTGTTTATCTATACGTATATCGTGAGTACAATTAAAGAAACAATCTGTTGAAAAGATATAATGGCTTTTATTATTGTTTAAAGCAGTCGAGATCGTATAGTAATTAATATGAACTCGTAATTGTTGTGTCCGTGACTGTACTAATCATATTATGCGCACTTACACAGTACTTTAACTTTAGGAGTACCAAGTGGAACGAACCCTATTTATCGCTGTTTTGTCCGGAGTATCGAATGCGATGATGGAAAATGGCTGGCTGTCAAAGCAACTGTTGGGGTCCCAGGATTTATTTATGATGAAGTTTTCACCGGCAGATCTGAAATCAGCTAAAACTCTGATTGCAGACCTTCACATTTCACTGCCATTATTTAAAAGGATAGATACCTTCTGCTTCTCATGAACCGTGAACGTGATGATCCCATACATTTCTAGACATTCAGAACTTAGTGACCATGTAATGTTTGTTCTCCAGGGTTTAGCCTTGCTAGTTACTGTCCTCGGTAAAGTAGATAATTGAAAACATGGTGTGGTGTGTTTATAGCGCCAAATGGAGCTGTGGTCAAATTATTAAAATAATGATTTCAACCACGAGGGGTATTGCACTTTGTGGTCGTTTACTCACTTGAGGTCGGAAGCTTGCAATGATATTACAATACTATTATCTATTTATTTACAGGTAGGTTATCTATTAGGACGTTAATTGGCACGTAAAAAGTCTATTATTCCTGTTGTAATTTAAAATTATAGTGTTATACAGCCCAGTGCGTAGAAATTAGACTAAAAAAAAACTAGTACTTGAAGAAATTGCTTAGGTACTCTATCATTAATGTAAACTTGCCTTTACTTTGAGTATTGCGTGGTATCTAACAAATAATTTAAATTAATATAGATCGAAAGATTTTAAATGAGGTATTAATTAAAAACACTTTCTTTAACAATCAGCATTAATAATTCACATGATAATAGTATCAAACACTTCGAACGAGGAAGCGGTGGTTTATTATTTTACGACCAATAAGGAGTAATTAGGCAATTACGGCCATTGTTCTGTTAATTAATTCGATTCAAGCGACACCTAAGTAGGGCTTGTCAACATTTTGATATTGTTACTCTACTTACGTATATCGGGATCAAAAGCGCAATACTATATCGTTTATGTAACTTTATTGCCGTCGGAAACAAATCGATAATATACGTGCAATTAAATTTAAATCGAGGCGTGACTACGTAGGTACTTAATCTACCCGATTCTATTAGCATTCATGCCAAAGTATGGACTATCACCACTATGTCAGCTGGTGTGGATAATTTGACTTGCAAGAGGTCAAAATACCGTGAGCTTCACTAAAGCGAGAACAAATTAGAATTTTAACGGTAACTGGTGCTAAACGTAGAGTTTTTTTGTTACTAACGAACTTTCGTCGGTAACGAAGACAAATTATGTGGTTTAATTTCGTCGGTTAAACTTCTAGATTTCTAGATATGAATCAAAACCACTTTACGGATATTTTGAAAGAGAATTCCAGCGTGAAGGTCGTATCCCACTTCTAGTTTATCGCCGATCATTAGATTAGTTATTTAAATGGATGTGACCGCAATTGATTAATGGGCGTCTTTTGGTCGTGTTTTAATCTAGTAAGTTTTTACAATGCCCTACGTCTATTAGAAAAGGTATTATCTGTTACGTCGAGATACAACAAAAAGAAAGCTACGCATGAACGGTGCACCGATGTAACGGGTCCGAGTCGGCCGCACTCCGTTATGTCATCAAGTATGTTGCGAGCAGCGCCCGAAGCACCTGGTAGCTGACAGAATGGCGGTCACTACACTACTTCAGACTATAAGCATCAAGCTCCATCAACTGCTCGGTTACGGTACTCGATATAGCCAATTAATATTTAATTCAATCGTTTATGAGAAATATAATTATGATCTATAATAACAAGTTGCACGTCTTCAATTGCCTTGCCTACATAGTCAGTCTAACCGCAATAGAATTATATAATGTGGTTTATTCGACTAAAAGTCGACTAAACCGTATAGTAGGTATCCTCGCGGACTGAGATGTCACGTCTCACCTTTCTCGTAACAAATGACACCACCTACCAAGTACTGACAACCGGTGACGGACATTCACGAAACCACTCTGATTTTGACCCACAAGATCCTTTCAATATGATAATGTTACATCAATATATCGTATTGTATTTGGAGCCGATAACCACAGTGATATTCGGGAATACAATCGTGACGGGGAAAATACGATAAAAGAATCATTGCATAAGAATAAGAGTGGCCTTTGATCGACGATATGTTTTAACCAATTTGGCATGTCAAAACGATCTCAGTGGTCCAGTTTATAGGGTTTTACAATTGGGGGTCTCGTAATGTTACGACATGACAAGTTGTATAAATAAGGAATAAGCATGAATAAGTTAGGTCTTAGATAGAGCATGCGATAGTAACAAAAGCATAAACAATGGTCGCCTACTCGCTAAAGACAATTAAGTTAATAATTGTGACCTATGTCGACACGTGTGGCAAATATTACCCGTGCCGTATTAGGACCGTTTAACTACCGGTTGTGTACTTAATCCCGAGCCTGATTCACGACGCGATTATCCTTATCAATTACAGAGACGCGGTTTCGCCTACACTACGCGTATGCTCAATTGTTGTACGTTTATGGAAGTAAGATATTTTCATTGTTAACTCATCTTATATCACATCTGTTGAAGTTTTGCAACGTGTCTTTAAAATTGGAGTGTATGCAATTTGTATCAGGGCACGAGTAAAAGCTCTCTACGTACCTGACTGGTCTGTGGACGTAATGTATTGTGACGGAGCTCCGAGAGGCACCTGTATATAATAGTAGTCTATGGAGGCACTGCTTGTACAATAATATAGAACGCGAACGTCTGTCCTATTATGGTTGGTGACAATACTAAACACGTGTCAGAATTGTTTATATACTTATAGCAGTACTAGACAGTTGGGTCTCCAAAGCTGATTGACAGTGACTCACTTGTTACGCACGAAACTCATATTGACAGGATATGGTCCAATTTATGTATAACCACGGCTAAGTAGGTACCTACTGAGTTATGTGTAAGTACCTATGTTTATTGTTATGCAATGTCCTATAAGTATATCTCATGAAAATTAACTACTCACAAGAAGTGGACGTGGAAATGAAATTATTGTAATATATTCCTGCATTTATAATTTCCCTAAGATTGCGAACTGTAAAATATGTACTAGCGATAAGTAGGTAAGATACTGCCTGTAATTAATATTGTTGACTAAACACAGATTGACTAACTCGCGTCGAAACTGATTCATGAAAAACTCTATTCACAGGACTGAATCGTATTGTAGAAAAAAGGTGATTGTCTAAGAGTCAACTAGCAGAGGTCGTTGTACGCCAACGACTTAGCAAATAGTGCGTATCCTGGATGATTGGATGACTACATGGAAGAATGCGGGATGAAGGTCGGAGAAACACTCGCGATTGGCGAGATGAGTAGACGGTGTGTGGGTACCGAGAGATAAGACGACGAGCACACTGATGAGCGATAGCGGAGTTAAATAAACTAATAAATAAATTGGGGATTCATTTTGTGAGGATCTTGTCTATTTTCTATAGAGTGAGAAAATTATAACGAATAAACCGAAAACTCTATAAGAATATAACTCTATAACAATTAACAGGTATAGCAAGATATAGCAAGATTTGCCTTCTATTCTATTTGCATAGCTAATAAAATTTATTTAATAATAATTGGTCGTAATTAAGGAAAATTATCATTCATATATCAATGTATCATTGACATTGCTAGGTATATAGTTTATAAATCACTTCACTTGATTATTAATTTAAAAGAATATAAAAGAACGCCAACCGTGAGCACTAAGATCGTCTCCATTGTGCCGCCTCCGTCGCATTCCACGACGTTTCCTCTGTCATTCACAAGTTTTTGTTTTGTTTATTCCTCAATTTACAATGATGGATAAAATCTTCATTGAATAATTGCAGTCATCTCGTCATTAAATTGTTTTATTTTTTCTGACGACAAATAGTGAGAATGAAAACGGATGAGAGTGCAAGCGACCGTGGATACTCTCATAATTAAATGTCAACTGTTGCAGTCAGTTTTACTTCACTGCTGCTCGGATCATCTTCACGCATAATTTACAATTAATATACTTAGTTGTTTCGTACATGTTCCACTGCTGGCATTTAGATTCTAGTAGCAGTTTCGACAGAAAAGTTCCCATGCGTCCGCTTACGGTTATATAATATTTTAGAAGAAGACCGCGTCAGACATTTGACCTCACTGAGCAATACCGAGACGTGTTTTAGGTACTTACACACGTATGCCCCTGCGTTACTATCTAAATTTATGGAATAGCACACCGTCTGGGATATATTTGTTTATCTCTTCCAAATCTATGTAAACATTTTTGAATTAAGCGAGGTTAAAGACGTCGTAAATAGTTCTCGAGATATGAATTGGGTGACAGGTCTTCATTATGTCACACCTTTTATGGATAACGATATTTTTATCTGTCCCAGATTTGTGGCACGTAGATGGAATGGTGAATTCTAAGCCTTAATCTCATTTAATTTAACAATAAACTAAAAGTTTATTACTTATCATTAGTCAAAATGTTTCTTTGATGTAATCTCTGCCAAAATGAATTAATTATATCTATCAGCGCGGCAAATCCAGCGAAGGATTATTTTAAAGAATATTGCTTAATTGAAGATGAATAGTAACTTGTAGTAACCTACTGACTACTGTATGGCTGTCCTCGTATATTTTATTAAATTTTGAAATCACTATATTGAAGTGGAATCACAGAAATTGTTTTGAATTTCGTCACAACATGTGGAGAGACGTCCGCTGCGTTTTTCTTCGTCGGTTTTGTGCAAAATTTCACCCCAAGGATAGATTATTTTTGCTCTATTTCTTCAAAACATTTTTGCGTCGTTGTAAGTTCCCAGTGGTGGGAGAAAAACAAAAGTATTTGTTAGTGAAAGTTTTTTGTAACTGCTTCCATATGACGCTTATTGTGTTCTTCCTTTATCCTTTTTATATACTTGAAATCGTTTTCAGTTTCTTAATTTTTTGTCTGTTATTTCGTACTTAGTATAACACCTACTTAGTCGTAAATCTGAATAGCTATCGACTGTTTTCTAAAATTTCCGTATAAGTGTGTATGACATACCTATGTGTGAATTGAACACATGAATGTAACATAGAAAGTTGCATGTTTTTATGGCGATATAAACAGAGTGGCCTATTAAGAAAGATACAACTATTTTAGCCCCCATTCTGATTTGACGTTGTCTAATATTTAGTTAAAATGCGGCAAATTTGTTTTGCACAGTCTTTAAGACCATGACCACCGCAATACTTTCATTAATTTGATCCTGAAGTTCTTATACGAATAAGTCTAAAAACTACCCAATAACAAAAAAAAAAAATTAAGCGTAGCGAATACCATTTTGATCACTGAGGATTTCGAGACACGTCCTTAGTTTTTTTTCTGTGGGGATATCTAAAGGGACGTGTCGTGGTCAAGCTTGAATACGAAAAGCAGAATATTTGTGTCTTTCTTAGTGGGATACCAAATAAAGTATGCGAAAATGATGAAATTTAATGAAAAACACGATGAAAAGCGATCGCATTTTTAGGAATAAAACAGGAGTAGATTAGGCAGATCTTATTCAAAATATAAAATTGCCAAGCCTGAATAATATACTTACATATTATTATAGAAAAATATCCGGTATTTTTCATTTGTAATAAAAATAATCTTAATTTAAAGTTCCATACTTCCTAATTAGCCAGCCTGTATTTCTGAAAAATACTTTTCGTTTTAAATTCTTTATTGTATTTTTTATTTTTTTCGGGTCGTTGTCAATGACTTATTAATTATGTTTTGCAATACAAGTGAAATCAAGCTCTGGCAGTTATTTGTGATTAATAACAAAGTGTGTCTGTATACCGAGGCAGATTTATAACTACACTAGGTAGTAATTAAAAGTTTTGTCATTCAATCCTCCGCGTGATGTTCGCTCCTCAGCGGAAATTGTTCCCATGACCTTTTGTTTCGTGGCCATACGCTAATCTTTTTTATTTACGAGTCAGCCACTTGCCTTCGGTTTACGTACATATGTACTTATTAAATATAATTTATTGCGCTTTTGTAAATAGGTCAAACAGTTGTTAATTTGTGTTTCTAATTGTATCATTTAATATCCTGTTTCCTAACAACTTTGTATGCAAAAATTTGAACATTTAATACGAGATTATTTAATTAAAATGAATATGTTAAGTATGATACATAAGTCACTCGAATTCTAATAGGTTTAACGCCCTTCAAGTAACCTAAGAACATTGGCCTGGCGAGGTCTGAAGTTATAATTTAGACAGTTTATTATATTACAACCGCAGACAACAAAAATATCTGTTGAACAACATTTTATCATTAATGTATCTAGCTGCGCCATAATTTACTTGTTTGATATTCAGCTGACAGGTTAAGTCGTCAGTATCTAAAAAGTAATAATTTTGTACATAAAATTAATTTATTAGTTGTGGAAGAGGAGGTCACCTATTTCACGGAAAATTTCTCAATAAATCTATAAAGTTATCATTTCACGTCAATCTGTGAATGTAAGAAATTCGTGTACACACTTACACAGCTGATTGTCCCTTTGTGCAACTTCAAACATTTTCACTCAAGTTCGAACAGTAATTGAGGAACATCCACGAATGAATAGGGCTCAGAGAAGAGTTTTAAGTCATTGTAATGATTAAAACATTTGCTTACCATAATCACGTGTGCATTAAAGCTAGCACACGCTGTTCCATGAAAAAGCTTGCAACGTTTCATGTTCCATTGAAATAAAAAGAAAAACATATCACCAACAGAATGCGACTGTCGCGCACGTACAAAAAGTAAAAATGCAATAAAAAGACGTAATATGATATAATTAACGTTGTACAATTGATGTTGTAGGAAACTTCACGGGCGAGCAAACAGCGCACGCTACGTGATGGTAGATGGTAGACCCACCACGACTTCCGTGCTCGGTGAGAGCGCAGGCGCACACGATCTCATCGGTAAGGGATGACGCGCAAATTGCTGCAATATGCCTCACATTGGCATCATTGCATGCAACCAAAACGTGAATGAGTGCACACATGAAAGGGAAATTAAACATTACTGTATCTGACTCATGATAGATATTCTTCATGTTGTTGCAACGTAAATGGCAGCTCAAGATGTATATCACATTTCAAGAAAATTTTCCTCACTTAAAGCATGTCTGGGAAGGCCTGCTACGAGTAGTTATGTTTTCAGTCGGCAAACACATTTGGTACACAGGAAACGTGTAATGGAAAGCAATGACACAAAATGTGCGTAAGAAAAGCGGAAAATGGAACTAACGGGAACTTACGACCCTATTACTTTGGAAAAGTATGAAACTGTACGGTAAATGATCTAGAACAGACGTTATTCCTACGTATATTGTACCATTATTTAGCTAATTTATATTATGGAAGGTACTGTTTAGTTTGTTAAATCTCAAGAGACAACGTGTGGCGATATGCTGAATATTAGTTGTTAAATAATTAATTAAAAGAAAATAGAAATATAGTTTTCACAATGTTTTGTATATTCTGACCGAAATCGCTTCATAATTTTTTTGACGCATTAAAAGCAAATTTAAAAGTTTTAAAATTTTCCGATGAGAACAACATTGAAAAAGAAATGTTGATCTCACAATTCACACCATAAAAGCATAGATCTTTGCTTTATATTCATCAATATACAACCAATTTTAATATGTAATTATTGAAGCGGACACAACTAGAACATGAAGTGTACTGAAGCAGCGAGATGCCCACATCGAATAAACTTTCAGCTGTACCCATAAAATGACAATAAAACTTGAATCGTGAAATATAGCCCATGTGAACATCAATGGAATTCTTATGATTCATTCATAGGATGCAGGGTTCAAGTAATGGGTGGAGCCGTGCGTACGCGCGCATCGACTGCAAATCACTGTGGCTTTCCAAGGGCACAGTATTCTATGTCTTATTGTAACCTTCAAGGCCGTTTTACATCATGTATATGCGTAGATTGACAGATAAATTGTCTATGTGTAGATAGATGGATGGGCCCGTCAAGTGTGAAGATGAAGATTACTCATGTACACGCTAATCTATGTACAATTGTAAATGTTAATTAAAAAATCTGATATTCCTTTGTAATTTTATAGTTAAAATACGACTTAAGACATGAAATCCTGAACATAATTATAGGTTATCCACGTAAATAACGAATATTTTATTTACAGCTTCGTGATTGCCAAGGGGAAAGAAGTTACAAAAACCAGCCGAGCTTAATCCTTATCCGTATGCTGTTTGTTTTGAAACTACAGACAAAGAGGATCCTATTTTAATTAAGACTAGTCCAGTGCGTAAAATATGTCTGGCACTTCTCTGTAGTCACAAAAGTACTTGCATTATCTAGTAACTACTCGTATTAACCTCAGACTTTGTCTTCAAATTGTACAATGTGAGGATGACTAAGATCTTTCACGGGGATTTAAAGTGATTCCTGTGCCTATCAGTGAGCTTCAAATGCCGAAAACTGATCTGTTGGCACGTCCGGCGCTGCAGGGCGTCGCGACGTGGCGCGGGCGCAACGTTGCGCAACAAACAACGCACTCAACCCGCTTTTACCTGCCGCTCGTTTACATGGCACGCGTCAATTACGTAAAATTGTATCAAAAATTGTATTCACGTACCAAGTACCACTGGCAGGTGCTCGCAACGAATCGTTGCCACATATCTCTATTCTGATAAAATGATTGTTATTTAATTAGCAGTTCACAATATCTGATACAAGTGCAGATATCGGTTGTGAAATTGTACATCGCATTGTAGATGTGCGTAGACGTCTAATAATTATAGAGCAACACAGCCAGTCATTAAAACAATAATAACATGTTGTATAGGTAATGATACAGCTTAGAATTGAGTAACATTCCTTTTAGGGTTGCGTAACGATAAGGAACTATCACACGAGTATCATGTATCGATATTTGTGTAACCCCTAAGTTCCTGAAATATATATTACGTAGACTTACCACCAACCAATGTCTCTCCATGCTATTTCTGATCAAGGGCCAGATTTCTACATTATAAATGTTTATAAACATCATCTTATTGTTTCCATGTAAATGAAAAGCTAATTTTAAAATATTTGCTCTACCAGATCTGCTCGGATAGAGCGAGTCTACTTATGCAAGACAAAGCCACTTTTACTTTCATCGCGACGCGGAATAAGAAATAAAAACAAACGTTTTTCTCACAACAACAGTTTTAATCCGAATAACATAGTTATAAAACTGTTAAGTTAAACCTCGGCGCGTCGAACACACGACACTGCATAGATTGACATTGGCCCTGATATTTGAACCGTAGTTTAGTGATCGATTATCTCTCGTGTCGCAACATGTATGCAGCCATAATGGTTATTAGGTAGTCGTTAGGACCGGTGCATGGTGATAATTTGAACATAAGTAGGTATATGACGTCAGTTGGTAGCCGGTTATCACAACACAACCCACTTTACTGCTTCATAAGGGTTTGTGGTACAAGGTTCTTTAAAATTCACGTCGGGATCATTTTAATGGTTATGGCTGCGGAACGAAAAGCGTAATTTGAGTGGAAAATTTAATTAAGTGAAAGTCACTCTCTTTAAAAGAAAGTACACATTATACTGTTCAGGACTGCGATTATAGATAAAATAAGTTATTTATAAGTAGCGGTTTTAGTCATTAATACAACAAAATAATAGTACAAACGGTAAATTCAACCATTGATACGAACACGAACATCAATAGAACAACTTAAATTAATCAATATTTCTAACTGTAGGCATAAATCAAACGTATTAGGTAAACGAACATTTCTTTACTAGAACAAACAGTGATCGGTCGTCGCCGCTTCGCCCTTGACATTTCAGTATTACACTTCTCCGGTCGCAGCATAGACAACAGACCTTTAACTAAATACCTTCATCTTCAAATGAATACATTTCAACTTAAATTGTTACTAATTATTCATACTCGAAAAAAAACTTCTTTTTTTTACTACATATATTCTTCTGATGACAGGTAGATAATAGCGGTTGCGTTTCTATATTTGACCTACGCGGTGTCTAGATTTTTTTCTTCGTTTTAGTACTCAAGAGCCAGTCTGCATGAGTGAACGGGTTTTGGTGCAGTTTTATGATGCAGCAAGGTTTCTAGATAAAAACTAGTTGTTAATTTTGTAAGCTTTTAGTTTTTGATCTAAATAAGGTATTTAACAAATCAACTTGTAACAGCTTCATTTAATGGGCACAGCATGAAATTAACATTTTCGGCTTCAAGGTTATTGGAAAGTGCAACAATTCTTCCAAAAATAATCGTGAAACAAAGTTGATTATTAGGCAAGTTTTCAATTTACTTTAAGACGCGGATTGTTGAAACGGTTATTAAAAGTGTCTTTCATAAGCTCCTTTACTGCTAAGTATTAAGTAGGTTCATGCAGATTTTATCTCATTAAACCACAGTATATCCACCTTACAGTCTCAATAAACTGCTATGCTATATTGAACAGTCGAGAACAAATAATTTCACAATCTACGCTTCGTCTCGGCATCGTGCCTACGTGTACCTTAGCAAGGTCTACGCGTAGCCTATGCTGCGCCGTCGTGACTTCTACGCAGCGTCAACACAGCGTAGACGCGGTGCCTATGCAGAGTCTACGTGGCGCCATCGTGATTTTTATGTATCGTCTACGCAGCGTCTCGGCGATGACTAGAAGCTTCAACGCCTAACCCAGTGTCCTATAAAGCGCGACGATCGCGTAATAATGCGATCGCTTTCGCCTAGGAGGCGGCCTGCGAGTTAATATGTCATATAACAGTTGGATAGATCTTGTTTTTAGTACATTTACTTTTAAAGTTTAAACAGACGTCATGCCACAGTCTATATAAAAAGGAAGAAGTTTTGAAAAGTGTCCTACTCTTTCTCGGGAATTAAAACAAAGTAAACAGTTACTAAGTGTATAATACACGTGCTTTGTTCAGATAATATGATAGTGTAATATTAAGGACAGCGGTGCTGTACCGGTATGTGAGTTCCGGTAGCCACTCGGTACAATCGAGCACACAAGGTCGGCGCCACTCGCGGTGTTTTGTTACCTGTCAATCACTACTCACAGCTCTGCGTTTGAACAAAGTGCCTTTACGTTTGAACAACGCGTTTCAACTGTTCCCGTTGTACGGTTGTTGGGCTCCAATGTTCACTGTGTTGGGATTAAGTCAGTTTGAAGCTTTTGGGTTTTCATGAACGTATTTTATGGTTTCGAAATAATATTCGTGTACTTAATTTATATTTTAAAACTATAAAGACTCACGATATACGTAGCTACATCCATAATATTATGAACTTTGATTTCGTTATATGAACCTCTATTCCTACGTAGAAATGAATCCCTCATGTTTCAAAATTTCCAACAACCCTTTGAATCTCATCCGGCTTTTGAAAGTTCATGTGTAGTGATTTGATTGACGTTTGTTCAGTTAACATGAGATTCGACATGAATTTTCTTATTAGAGACTTGTTCAGGCTTTTAGGAACCCTTGGTGTGTTGTCGACATAATGTTACGGATAGTGCAATCCACGACGACGCGCCCCACTCCGCGATTACTGTACTTTAGTACGGAGCGGAGCGGAGTGGGGCGCGTCGTCGTGGATAGCACTATCTATACCACTATGCATGCCAATGTTATATTCTTAAGGATAAAGGCTTACCAAATAAATAAATGCACAGCATTAACCCACAGTCTTTGTCGTAATTATAGATCTCGCATGTAGGTATATAAATTAAATATTTTTGAAATGACATGCAAAATTGATTGTCTAAATATCTATAATAATCAAACAATAATCATTTTGAATTACCTACTACGTTGTAGCTTATGCTGTGTTTTTTTAAATAATAACAAAGTTACCTGCATTTTATTTACTTTAAAAGATATTTACTAATTATATATATTTACTTTAAAATAATACAGATGATAGAAATGTTGCTGTTGGATATAAGTAACTTTCATTAGTGCACTAGATGCAGCATATTATTGTATACAGTTATTTTCCTTACGGATAGTTCAGTATGCATTGAGACAACCAATAAACCTTATGCGTCAATGCGTACATTAATAAACAATTGTGTAATAGGAAAGTGGTATATTTTTCATATAACAGGTTTGTAAACATTCGACGCTGTGGCATGTTTACCATGTGTGCTAGTTGCCTTTGAAATGTTTGAGAATAAAGGCTCGTGCACACCAGCGCAACGCGGTGACGCGACGCGACTCGAACAATACATTTTCTAAGAAAACACGGTATAAAAATAGCCGGTGTCGCGTCGCGCTGTCGCGTCGCGCTGTCGCGTCACGCTAGTCTGAACGAAGCTTAAAAGTAAAATGTCTCACGTGCGAGAAAACCAACGGCGACACCTAAGCAACTTTAATATCGGTGTGCTTTTTACGAGCAACAGCTTTACCAACTTATTTATTTATTAATAGGAGGAGAGAGATTATGCAGGAACAATTTCCTTGAATTAGAATACATTATAGTAAGGTTAATCAATCTGCCCTTTTCCCAACTACGTTGGGGTCGGCTTCCAGTCTAATCGGATGCAGCTGAATACCGTGTAGCGGTTACACCACCGCCACATACGAACTACGCATCAAAGACATGACGTCACACAAATCCTGCAACGCGCAATTAGAGTTTACCGCGCGAACGACATAATTATATTAGACTATCAGACATCAACAGTTGGGCAGTTGCCTGCCAGACACAACACCCGTCTGGTCGGAGGATCCCCCTTTTTCTATTGTCGCTGAATTCCAATAATCTACACCCCGTTCCTCATACCCTTAAAACCGTATTATACATGGAGCGACTGCCTATCTGATCTCCACAACCCAGTAACTGGGTAATACGACACCCCTTGGTAAGACTGGTTGTCAGACTTTTGGACTTTTGACGACTCGTAACTAATGTCAAAGATCCACGAATGACAGCCGGGACCAACGGCTTAAAGGGCACCGACGAGTCTCGGTATGTTAAGATAGTCACCCATCCACAAGCCAAACCCCGGCAAGCGCAGCTTAACCTGATGGATCGATCCGTGCGGCAGTTATTACTTAGCCACGAGCTTAGTGACGAGAGCTTATAGTAAGGTCAGTCTAGGAACAAAAAGCAGTGGACATAAAGACAAAACGTATTTGAACTAAAAGAAAATGGTTCGAAATTGCTTGTCTCACATGCTTATGAAAAAAATGATTGTTTACCATTTGTATCGCTGTTGCCACACATAGTATACGTAAAGTAATACTTATGTTCCAATTACGGTATATTTGCTGTTGGACTTGTACAAAAAACTGATGTGTTTTTATAAGCATAGTGATTAGTCCTTCCACTTTCGCAAGACAGTCGACATTATGATAATAATTACCTATATTTTAAGTGTCCATGGCCATGAACATTAATTGACAGGCGGTCACTTCAAAGTACAAAGTTTTTGCTTCACGTATTAATAAAATGCCTCGTTGGGGTAGTGGTCGCAAGCGCTATTGCTGAACATGAGGTCCTGGGTTCGATTCCCAGGTCGGACAAAGTGTCATTGGGTTTTTCTTTTTGGAATTTGTAAGTAGCAGCCTTGAGTCTGGATTTGTGCCCGGTTGATGGCAATAGGCTCGCCCCCTATTGCATGGCACTTAAACATAACTGGCGAAATGTCGGTGTACTATAGGTACACCTCTGCCCAATCCTTCGGAGAAACAAGGCGTGATGTTATGTGTTGTTTTAAAAAAAAAAAAAAAAAAAAAAAAAAAATGCATTTATTTAAGCAAGTTTTTACATGTAAGTTGCCGGGGCTTCCCAGAAAGTAATCGAATGATACTTGTGTTGGGAAAGCCTCGCTCTTCCGAACGAAACATAAATTTAGACTTACTAGTATGAGCAACAATAACATAACATATAAGTTCCTTAAAATTTAAAAATTTAAAAAGAGGAAAAAGAAGCGTGAAGTGTGTGTATGCGTGCGTTTGTGTGTGCGAGCGTGTGTGCGTGCGCGTGTGTTTGTGTGAGTGTGTGTGGGGGGGTGTGTACGCGAGTACACGCTCGGAGGTGTGTGTGTATGTTTGTGTGTGTGTGTGTGTGTGTGTGTGTGTGTGTGTGTGTGTGCGTGTGTGTGTGTGTGTGGATGGTAGCTTGATTTGGCCACATAACCCTATCAATTCGTTACGTGTAGTCTGTGAGTACATTAAGCATGTATCACAATCAAGTCAATGTAAGTAGGACATCCTCCACATCCTCATAATCAAGAGTAAGGAGCCATTTGGTCAGATTCTTCTTACACTCGTACAATTGCATGGGGTATACACCAAGGATACGGTTAATTTTATTATAAACACGAGGGGCTTGAGACAAGCTTTGCCGACTAGCAAAGACAGTACGAGTGGGGTGTGTAGGGGCTACTATATCGCACCGTCTTTTACTAAGTTTGGCATAGTCGAAAGGTAAAGTTTTGTGATATCTAAGTGTCATGTGTAGGATATATAGTTTCCTGACGGAGAGAAGCTTCGAAATTGCATATAAGGATTTAGTAGAAAACCTAAAAGGCTTACAGTACATAACTTTAATTAAGGATCGTTGCGCCCTCTCTAGATCAATAAAGTAAGACTTAGCTGCACCACCCCATACTGAAATGCAATAGATAATTACTGATTGGGCTAGTGCAATGTATATTTTATTCAGTAGCTCATTACTCATAACGTGTCTAAGACATTTGAATACCCATATAAGCTTTCTTACCCTCCCTATAGTTAGTTCAAGGTGAGGGCACCAGCTTAACCTTTGGTCCACGACAATTCCGAGGTATCTAGCAGAGCTAACTCTCTGAACAGTCGGGCAACTGTGAGCAAAATTATTACAAGGACCACGACAGGAGTGAATTTTAATTTCGAAGTCAGGCGAAGGCTGCGCGTTTAAGTACGGGGCAAAGCAAACGTAGTTAGTTTTTTGGGTGTTTAACGAAAGAAGGTTCTTATTAAGCCAGTGACTAACTCTAGCTAGACCCCTTTCAGCCGCCAACCTTACACTCTCCCATGTCTTGGCAGTAAAAATAATAGCGGTGTCATCCGCGTAGGACAGAATCCTCCCGCCGACGCCGCTTAGGTTGCAGAGGTCATTTATATATATCAAAAAGAGCGTCGGCCCGAGAACACTGCCCTGCGGGACTCCAAATGTAACGTTTTCTTCATCACTGAGAAAATTGCCAATCTTTACCGCCTGCTTTCTATTTTGTAGATAGCTGCTGAGAAGGGAGAGAGCAGCGCCACGGAATCCTATCCTCTCCAGCTTGCGTATCAGTATTGGGATAGAAACGGTGTCAAACGCTTTCTTGAGGTCAAGAAAGACTACTAAACATTTGTTTCCCCTATCTACTTCTTTTGTTATTGCGGATACAAGATCCATGGCGGCATCCTGAGTCGACATACCCTTCCTAAACCCAAATTGAGAGGTAGATAAGATGTTATATTTGGTCAAGTAGCTTATTATTCTATAGTTCAAAAGCTTCTCAATGACTTTGGAAATAGAGGTCAGCACTGAGATAGGCCGATAGTTGTTAGGTTCGTCGCTATCTCCTCCCTTATACACAGGGGTGACAACGGAGCGCTTAAGAAGATAGGGGAAGATTCCGGAGTTGAAACTTAGGTTGGCAAGGTCTCTGATCAGAGGGACTATGATCTCCTTAGCTTGTTTTAAGAAAAGGGTAGGGATTCCGTCCCAACCTGGTGCACTCCCCGAGTCTAGGGACGTTAGGGTATTTTCAACTTCCATCTCAGAGGTGTCCAACAAAACAAAAGAGGACAGATTATCGGTGTCCATATCAATTGGTTCCAGAGGTATGGAGCTATTTGAGATATTCTGAGCCAGGGTTTGTCCAGTGTTGATAAAAAATTTATTTACATGGTTGGTTGAGGCTTGAGAACATGGTTTTATCTTAAGTAGGTTCCCATTTGGGCTCTTAGGTGGTTTGTAATGGGTAATTTCATTAATGGTTGACCATAATGCCCTAGGGTTTTTAGCAGATGCTGTAATTTTATCTTTATTGTATTTATTTCTAAGTTTTTTAATAAGGTTTCCACAGAAGGTTCGGTATCGTTTGTAAGTTATTAGTAAAATTTGGTTTAGGGGGTTTGATTTAAGTTTTAGGTAGATTGTATTTCTTATTCTAATACACCGTAAGGCACCTGTGGTTATCCAGGGCTTTATCCTTCTTTTGCTGTTCGTGACTATTACATTTTTGGTGTTGGAGAGTATAGCTGACCTGACCAACTCTATCAGTGCAAAGGCGTAAGTATCCGGATCTTTAAAGACATTGAAGAAGGATGTGTCAGTATTTATTAAACTATTATGAGCATTTTCATAGTTGATTACGGTTTTGTGCCTTTGAGGTACCGTATGTTGATACTTATTAGCGATTGATAAAAGAATAAAACAGTGGTCCGTTACAGTTGTATTTAAAACCGCCGTACAAGCCATGTTCCTATGTTTGTCCAGGCTCAGAAAGACATGGTCAAGACAGCCGTCCCCCCTCGTTGGTAAGTTATGAGACGGCAAGAGTCCGTGCAGAGATAGCATATTTAAATAGGTTAGTCTATTATTTCTTTCTTGATTAGTATCTATTGGGGAAACGATTAAGTCAATGTTAATGTCACCTAAAATCAAAACGTTTTTCCTAGGGGTGATATTCTCCAGATAATTATTGAGAGACGTAATGAAATTACCTGCATTTGGGAAAGAAGGTGACCGGTAGATACCTAATATGGTGTAGTTTGTTAATTGTAACTCCAGACCCGTAGCATTTACAAGGTTAAGTTCTTTGAATTTTACTGTTAAGTTATTTTTAATGTAGGCAACTACCCCATCACATTGATTAATGTGATTTTTTGTTTGAAATGATGTGTAATTAGCTAGTTGCGGTATGTTTTTGTTAGGGTTTAGCCAACATTCTGTAAGAATCAAAATATCTATTTCACGTTTTAGTTGCGCCAGAGTGAGTTGCAAATCGTCAAAGTTTTTGTATATACTTCTAATATTTTGTGTTGATATAGTTAGATTAAACTTAGACTTTTCTAACACTATATTTATTTCCTGTATACTACCCTTAAGTGAATCCGAGGGCTCTATTTGATCAATTTCACTCAGCGTATCAAAACTATCCATTTATAAATATCAACTTAGAACTCTCGGGGTTGCAGCTAGGGTAGTTGGATAGTATAGTTAAAGGCAGGTCAGGTCCATGTAAGTATAACAGTGTAATGATGAATACTTTGTGTACTTTGTATGTGTTATGTGTTGTGTATTTATAATCTATATAATATAGGTTTACTCTTTTGTCATTAGGGTTATAGGAGACTTGAATGTGTGTAGATAAACTTAAATTTTGTATATGTTTTAGTTTGTTTTGATAATTAGCATGTTTTATACGTGGGATACAAAGTTGGTTGTTGTAATTATAGGGTAAGGGTGTGTATGCGTGTATAGGTTTGCGTGTAGTCCTCTGTGTGAGTTTTTTGGTATAGTGGATATTTGACATTTCCTCAAAAAATATAAGTAATATGTTGAAATAAACTAATCTATGTAAGAAAAATAGTGGTAGGAAAAATGTACCAATAGTTAGTCATTTTTCTTGCATTAGTTGTTGCACCTGCGCTTCGTGCTGAATATGGATACTTTTAGCGTTGTCATCTTTCTTGACCAGTACCCTTCCCATGGAGGTCCAACAGTACTTAACTTTTTGAGCCCTTTTCAGGTCCCGGGCCAAGAAAAACAAACGGGCCCCCTTAGTAGTGAGTTGTTCAGATATGAAGATTGGTGTGTCTTCATTGCTTTTGAAGCCCAGGTGTTTTGCTAACAGTCGTGTCTTATTTGCAAGATTGAAATCTTTCACCTTTTTCAGGAGGTCTGATCTCAAAATTGGAGACCTTAGTTCCATTATAATTGTAGGTTTCTTCTCTCTGTCTCCAAAGTATATATATAGTTGTTATTAATAAACAGATAGATTGATTGATCGATTGAGACAGCTGTGTAAGAGGGGCTGCTCCAGATTCCTGTTTAGCGGTTATATGTCACCAAACTCTGTTATCCACACTTTCAGTACTGAAAGCACAAAGGTAAGTGTGTAAGTAAGCCGAAAGCCTTGTACTAATTACCTACCGTTAAATCTGGTTATACGACAGGTGCTAAGTTGAACAACTCAGTAGGACTTAAAGTACGATCTTTTTTTAAGATAAACAATTCAATTTTATGTATGATTTCAACTTAATTGTACTGACAGAACCATTTATTAGGCGTTAACAAAATAATTACAGTGTGCAGTTTCGTTATATTTAATTTTAGTGTCTACTTTCATACAAAACATTTTAATAAACGTTCTACAACAGTAATAAAATTACGCAACTTGCTCTTCTGATGATAATTAATAGAGTAGGAAACAACTATTTCGGATTTTTTGGAAAGTTTTGTACCTGATGTTGTTACCTGAATATCAGTTTGGCAGTGTGTTGGTTGGAAGTAAAAAACGTAGTTTCTATTAGGAGCAGAGTTTCTCATAACTATATACTTTTGAAACGATCACGGTGAAGTTTTAGACGAGCGCGTTGGTTTTGGAAGCGGAACAAATTGACAATCGAATTACGAATTCCTGCGACGGCGCGGCGCCACTATTATACAAACATTACATTCGGACTATAAAGTAGGTCGTGACAATATGGTTTTGAATGTCTGATGTTACCATTCGCGGGGAGTCATTAGCGATCATTCGTACAGCGCCGGCCATGATTGATGACTTTGATGAGTATCGATCGCAATAATATCGCAATCACTTGCAATAGAATTGAATTATTGTTTTGTAAAGTTGTATGAACATTTAATAAGTTCAAGCGAAGCGTAACTGTGAGGCGGTTACAAAATGTTAAATCTAAAGTTAGTAACAGTACTTAAATGAAAATCATTTAACATCGATATAGCTAGCGGTTCATTCTGCAGTATCTAACGATGCAGCTTACTCACATACTTAAGATATGGACCGATAGAACAGTTAAAGTAATTACCTACAGTCATATCTTACATCATATTACTTATACATTGTTATGTACTAAAAAGCTAAGCAATTAAGCTCGTAACAAGCTGTAGTTTGTTAGTAGTAAGAAGCTTAATAATTGGGTATTCTAGCTACAATGTGTACGTATACATGACACGTAAAGGGGTCAATGAGCAGCTTCATACAATAATAACATAATATTGTATTGAATACGGTTTTATAATCTCACAAAACATTACGTGCTGTGTTGTGACATTTGTTCGTAACGATTCAATTCTCTGTGAGTGGAAGTAGGCCGCTTGTTCGTTGTGCAGCTTTGCGGGATATCATGGCGTCTGCGAACGCGTGCAATGACTCCGCTTTAATTACTTGCACACTTGACGGACGCTCGCGCTGCAGACCATTTACAGTGGAATGTCTCTTATCACAAGACATTAGTAAATGGAGCTAATTTTAGACCGGCGACGGCGCGACCGGCTCGTTGACCTATCAACTTGCAACTGAGCTATTCACTTGTAACATTCGATTTCAATGTAATTAGATGTCAGACTGCACTATTGCAGTTTCAGTATTATTATTTCCTGCTTAGCCTGAAAAATATTTTGAAACGCTGTTATTATAAATGGGTTAAAAGCGCCCACTCGTAAGAAATACTTGATATTGGTGAGCGCTGCAGTAGCATAAAAACGTGACAAACTGCGAATTTGTAAGCGCAGTTCGGTGCGGCAAACTGTCTAGATGTAATATCAATTTGTTGGGTGGCCTTGGCACACTAACGTATTAGAGTTTCTCTTGACGAATGGGGGCAGAACGTTTTGTTTGTACCTAACTTAAGATGACAGCATGAGTCGTCCGGGAAATCCTAGCTGCAGCCGGCGCGTCAGCGTAATGTTTCATCGAACCACTAATTTAACCGTCTGTGCGAAGTTTTTCGCAATGTCGGTTCACCTAGAACAGTTTGTTTACAATGCTCCTTTGAAAGACTGTGGTTTGTCAATATAACTTGCTAAAACAAATGGGCGGGTGTGTGCTTATTTGACGGTATAAGTATGGCGTAATTAGTTAGCAAGTTGTTGGCAGAATCAAAGCACTATATCTAAAATACTTGCTTGTAAACTTAGACGGATACTGACACAATAATTGCCTATTGCTATTATAACAATGCCTTGGCTCTCAGCAAACAAAACCAATAACATGTGACTTTCATAATCCTAGCCTCATTTCTATTTGATAGGTTGATAGATGTGATTGACTCAGCTCAGTGGGACAAAAAGCGCAATGAGGCCGTGTGGCTAGTCGGCAAGAACTAGAGACCAAGCCGCTATTATATGGATAGACTTATTACGTCTGCAATGAACTGCCCACGATGAGGTAGACACATACATAAATGGCAGAGGCGAGCCTCTTTTGTGAACGATTGCTCCACGACAATAAGGAACTGCAAACAATGAAGAGCAGTGCTATGACATTATATGCTTGGGTTTTCAATACTTGTCAAATACCAGAGGAGCGCGTATGCGGTATACTGTGACGATCTTAGTTCTTCGGTCAAGCTTATTCATAGTCAAACCAATTGTTGTCTATGGCTAGAAAGCACGAAAATATTGAAACTGTGGAGGGCTTATTGGAAAATGTAAGATTTAGGCAGATATTGTCTTTGTTTTTGAGGAAGGATTTTAGCAAAAACATTATTTTAGATATAATGAAGACTTACCTCAGTATAACACAAAGCGCAATGAGGCCGTGTGGCTAGTCGGAGGCCACTCGAGAGCCCGCCCGCATGGTGGTGGTCTTCACGTCATAGCACGACCGCGCGACACCGATACTCCCGGCGAATCATGTCCTGGAATACAATGTACTATGTCAATTAGCTATTTATTCAGGTTAAGATTCAGTTTTGGTGAATCGGTACGTGTGTAAATTAACAAGAAGTGAATAGGAATGAACGAAAAGAATAGTTGTGAGAATGAGTCTCCGAAAAACTAACCAAAGATGGAATGAAACATAAAGTCACATCTACTATTTAAAATATTTAAATGATTATTATATTGAGATAATCAAATACATCAACTGAGCCAATAATATATCTCAGCATGATGGCTACGCTAGAAAATTCAGTGGAAAACCTGTAGTGGTATTGTTTTCATACAGAAATTCAAGAAGTTATTTGAAAAAAAACATGGATATACACTAAAGCAATATGTGAAGCTGCAACCGAAAAGCGTTCGGATATTTCAAAGTTTTTGTTAATTTCGTTACTCTGGTATTGGAAAAGGATAAAATCAAATTGCTTTTATAATGTGCACATGAACCAGGTTCATTAATTTGTTTTACAAAATAAAGGTACATAAAGTGAGCTAAAGTATAATGGAAACTAGTTTATCGGGGCAGTCACCCGGCGACCGTGAATAAGTGAACGAAACGTCGGAAAATGGATAAAAGTTGAACCACGAAACGTGTTTTATTTGTAAACTAATAATATAATGACGTAAACAAACAGTGATATTATCCTTTTATTATTAACTGAGAGCAGTAAAATTAATAAGGAAATGTTAGGATAATAACACAGATGCAATTATGGACTATGAGGAATTTACGATGTGGATGCTATTTTGTTTTGTCACTGCCAGACAAAAGATACACTCGAGAGCAATGAATCCGGGTCACTTAAAGAATGTTAAAAATCTCGGAAACTAAAAATGATAGGTTAATGCAATAAATTGTATTTAATAGACAATGTAATACTCCTTAAATGAAAGTAAAAAAAATATGAGTCACCATACATTTTATTAACACAAAATTACATAAAGAAAAAAACTGCTGATCTCTCCTTAAAACAAAAATAGGAAACATGAAATTTTTGAACTTTATTACGATTTTCTTGAATTTTAATACTTCGTATTACCTCCTCGTGCTTCCATTACTGCGTTTACGCGGTTTGGCATGCTGTACACCAAGTTCCTTATACGATTTTGGGGAATATTCTCCCATTCCTCTGTGAGAGCAATTTTGAGCTCACGAAGCGTGATTGGGGGAGGGTTTCGTTGTTTTACGCATCTGCCTAGCTCGTCCCAAGCATGCTCGATCGGGTTGATATCCGGGCTGCGCGCTGGCCACTCCATACGAGTAATGTTCATCTCTTGAAGTTAGTCATTCACAATCCTACCTGTATGAGGTCGGGCATTGTCATGCATAAATATAGCATCCTCACCTAAATTGACCATAAATGGACCAACGTGATCATTGAGGATTTCTTCCACATATCTTTCGCTAGTTAAAGAGCCGTTTTCTATGATCACCAGCTCTGTGCGACTTTCAGAAGAAATTCCGGCCCACACAAGTACAGACCCACCACCGTAGGCTACTTTTTCTTCGATGCATGCTTGCTTGAATCTTTCCCCTGGTCTTCGATACACTCTGTGTCTTCCATCGTGCTTGTAGAGCATAAATTTTGATTCGTCGGAGAACATAACTTTTGACCAATCTTCAATACTCCAATTTACGTGGCTCTGGGCATATCTTAGTCTTGAAATACGATGCCCACGCTCCAGTTTAGGGCCGTTTGCAGGTCTAAGGGGTTTTAAGTTAGATTCAGCAAGCCGACGTCTTACTGTCCATGCACTTGGGTTACTTCCTCCGAGGCGTCGAAACTGATTTGTGAGTTCAGTTCCTGTAAGAAAGTGATTTCGAAGCATGGTGTTCACCAAGTATCGGTCTTCTCGTGCTGTGGTACACCTGGTTCTGCCCGTTCCTGGTCTGCGTAGGTTAGAACCAGTTTCTTCGTAACGTCGGAGAACTCTTTGTACTGTTGACAGCGACACACCGACAGTCCTGGCTGTATCGCGCTGACTCCGGCCGGTTTCCAGCATTGTAAGTATTCTGGTGCATTCTTCAGGCGTAAGCGACATAATTTCAGCTTGAATAATGAATATAGAGCACTATCAACATGGTTTATGTACCCACATAAATGACAGATTACAAACAAAAGCAAAACCAAATGCTGTAATTTCGTAGTTCCATCTTCGAAAGTGGCCCTTTTTCAAATTTGATTTTTTTATGATATAACTTTACAATAACTAAGAAGTTTTAATACCTTCATTTAAGGAGTATTACATTGTCTATTAAATACAATTTATTGCATTAACCTAGCATTTTTAGTTTCCGAGATTTTTAGGATTCTTTAAGTGACCCGGATTCATTGCTCTCGAGTGTATATTAATTTTCTGAGTGATGATCTTACGCGAAATATAGTTAATGTAACTGAAGGTGAGGATAAGCATCATGTGCGTTTATTGATCAAAATTTTATTTCTGAGCATTTCAGTGCTTTAAAAAAGCTTTACTTTATAAATACAGACACCTTTCCCGAAGGTAACTTGTTTATGATATGTCCGGTATTATCCGCACAGATGGGTGCTCATAGAGAAACTCCGCGAAAGACGATACTTTATTACGTCCGGCACACTCTGTGCAGCGAGTCCCACTAATACCTACCCTTATTGGCTGGCTATAATCTTTTCTCCACAGGGGCTATTCTCGGACAAAGTATAACTCATCACACTCATCTCATGGCAATCATGTCATTTTGTTTAAAATAAGTTTTTATTTTTTATTAATTTATTAGCTTTCGCCGTGATTGAGTAATTAAACAAACTCAATCACGCAATAACATCTGAACGGATTTGGATGAAATTTGGCATACATATAGTTTATAACCTGGATTAACTTATAGAATACTTTTTATCCCGGTAGTACGTTCCCGTGGGATAATTTCCGACGTCCACGCGGACGAAGCCGCGGGCGAAAGCTAGTAAATTAATAAAAAATATATTATAATATAAAATATAATATATACATATATTATTTTTATATTATTAACATTGACATTGTTATTTGAAAATATCGTACAAGCCTATTATTTTTAAAAGAAACCTGGACTTTCTTGTTGGCTCTTCTCCATAGGTAACGACGTACTCGTACATAGGTTTATGTGAAATATTTGATTTGATTTAGAAGATTGCCTCTATGGCAATAACACTGGACAGTAAGAAAAAATAATGTCTTTCGTCGCCACCCACAGGGCATGAGTACAAAGCGTTGACAGATATACAGAGTATATCATATATACAGGGATTGTTTTACCCGTGTCGATATCGTCCTTACCAGTGATGTGTAGCTCTCATTCGAGAAAAGGAAAATAAGAATAGGTATTCAATCATGCCTGACTTGCTCTATTTTTGAGTTCATCTATGTTTACGTTTGGTGAATGTCACACTGTTGATATCGACTACTATTCTTAATCTTTTAATAAGAGATCAATTCAACCAATCATCATTAATTATTAATGCAACTAACAACTCGACGACTGAATGTCAAACATAAAATAAATTGATGTAGGTAATTAGTTCATAAATAATAATATGGAGTGATGTATCATTTTTATTGAACTAATCCTCCTAAATGTCATTTTAATCAAAACCATTTTAATCTGTAGCTGGTGATTCTGATTAAAATGATTACATTGGAATGCAACGAGAAATTGATTGGATTGGATATGAATCAATAATCAAGGGTCGAGTCGTGATGCTACGGTACGGTGCTACGAACCGCTACGTCGATGTTCCCTCTAATTAGCATAAACTTTAATAAAGTAGGCAAATAATTGATCGTAATGTTACTTTGTTTCTTGCTTATACGGTTTTATTTGCATCTTTTTAAGACATCCAATTTATATAAGTAAAATAATTGATAACTTGATACTACTTCACTGGAAATTTTTAAATTATGTTTTATTGAAGAAAAAAAAATGTTATGTTCCTAATATCAATTTCAAGCGGGTGAACAAAGATTATTAATTTGGATTTGGTAAGGTAGGTAGGTATATATCTTTCAAAGGCATCTTGTGCACCTGCTTTCAATTAAATACTTATATTTTTATTACTAGTCAGAAGCTCAATAATTGACTGCTGATAGCTATTTATAGCTCAATCATGCTGTCTTTGTAGGTCACAAAGTCGTTACCTATGACCTCAATGGGGGTCACTTGTCGAGACTACAATGCTCAACCTGTCAAATCTATTCACTGATTGTTGCCTATTATCTGATGACTTTTACATAACTCGGAATCATTATAAATTATACCTCTAATGTTAACGGTGACAGCGGACAATGGCAATCAGATATGCCTGCCGTTCATAAGTACCAAATGGTAATATTTGAAACGTACAGACATCGTACTATTCTATCTTAAATAAATGACGTTTGAGACGATGAAATTCTTTCAAAGGTCACACGACTTACGTAATAGGTCTGCTTAGCCGACTTTTTGGCAGGCGCACGGGAAATGCCAAATAGTCTGAATATCTATGGGGACAAATAATTTGCAAAAATCAGGTTTTTCTTAATGGGCGATGGCGAAAGAGGTTGGGTCATCTCATTAAGGTGATTGAGAATGTTAAAGTTGATAACTCGTCGAATGCCATCCGACCGGTTGGTTTAATGTCTGCTGCGCCCGCGTACACGCACGAAACTTGATATAAGTTGCTAACTAAATGATTAGTTTTATTTTTATCCTAAGCGAGTGGGTGGACAGATATCGTGAGAGTCGTCAATATGTCAATAGGTAACAGGTACAGACAAGGCAACAAGGTCATAATTAAAAGATCTATATCTAACATATATAGGATCATAGATCTTAAAGATATAGAAATGAAAGCTAGAGTATTTTCTGGGTGACCAGACTATTGTCCGGTGGTACAAAAAGCTCGAGTTTCAAGGCATGCCGCGGGGTCGCGCGCCTCACGCCCCGACCTTGCCTGCCAAATAATAACCAATCACAGAATACAATAATTGTTCACCCACCGCCCGTGAGCAGCTAACACACAGTAAGTAAGGATCACTAGGCAAGTTCACTCGGCTTGTCTACCACGCGGGGTGCCACAGACATGCCACAGACACGGCTATACATAACATGTCTCAATAACAAAAGCAAAAAGTGTTAACGTGTTAACGAAGTATTGTTCAATTTAATTCAATACGTACCATACATAACTAGGGCACATTGTTTTAATTGATCGTATTGTTTTTGCTTATGATATTTTATCGATTTATAAGGAGAGCTCGTTCTTCGGATAGTGGCCAAATTAGGAAAATGAACAACACGGTTTGTAGTTTTTAAAGTTCCGAAATGTTTTTTAACGAATACGATTTATCATAAGTCAATTGGATTGTTTGTAGTTACCTTGCACCGGGTTTAAAGACTTGGTCGGCAGTTCAAGTGGATTGTGTGCAAGCTTACCGATTGCTAACACTAGGTATATGTGCACTCCATTAGCGAAACGAATCGTAATTCATGTTATTTGCACGTTTCATCCTCATTGTTGGGCCTTCAAACCTTGACGAAATAAGATTAAGGCTATTCTTTGCACAATTCGGTAGGTGCGTTACAATCATCGAGTTTCCGCATTTCAAAATCAAACAATAGCATTTTCGACTGGTAGGTAGCAGAACAAGCCACGGCTAAAATAAAAAATTGTTTGTTCATTTTGTATTCGAACTGGTTATAAGGATAACAAGTTTGTCGTTAGCTTATTCGATCGGTATGTGGCGTCATTTGTTTCACAGTTTTCCTGGTGCAATAATTTCCTTTAGAGTAATGCCTACACCCACCGGCGCGGGTGCCGTTTTCACTTAAATGCGGCTTCATTAGGCGATACACGCATTGCTTAATCGTCATCGTTTTATTACGCTGGCTGAGTGCACACACACCAACATGATGTCACGAATCGTAACGTGTAACAATATAATACCTTGTTGCTACAACAAAAATGCGAATGCCAAAAAATGTGGCAATGAAAACGTTTTTCCTGTATGAATGAAAATTGACGGTAGAAAAGAAAAGTCGTAATCTGATTTTTCTTGTCCCAAAAAGCAAAGTTTCTGTTTATGTTAAAGTACTTTAGCATTTATTCGGAACCCAAAACTGGAATGATTAAACAGAATTTGTCAACTATATTATTTCTCAAACGAAAAAAATATATAAAGTAATTTTGAAATTGAAATACATGATGACATACCACTTTTATCAAAGTATGCTCGCACATCTGCCGCAAAATACCGGACTTAATTATTGAACTAGACATACAATGGCCGCAGAATGCTGGCCGTGGGAAAGGAGCTGGCATTTAGCTGCGAGCGCGACCGAACATCTTCGGTTACCTAACGACACAGAGACACCTCGTAAGGGCACACCAATCATTAATATACTTAATGGTTTCACATTTACGTCTTATTCCTGTGACATAGATCTGCGTAGTCATTGCAAAAGCACCTAATATCGAATGTAATAAATGATACCGATGCAGTCACCTTCTTTTGTTATTTTCATGTTTCACAAATTGAACAGCTACTTTCTGAACAAAAGTATTAAGCGTCCAACTATTTGTTCTCCTGAATATTGCTTGGAAACTTTGTCGATTTATTTTACTTTTCGTAACCAATGAACAATGCAGAGTAAATAATTTGAGATCGTAAAGAACATGTATTTACAAGCTAACGATTGTAAATGTGACTGGTAAATAACAATGACTGTATTCACTGATATTCACTAATAGTTCGGTAGCTTGTTCGGAGACGTCGTACACGAATGGTTGAATAGCGAGTTTATGAAGTAGGTCTCTTTAAAACAGTGGCTCGTCTCTTCGTCTCTATTGTCACGGTCACGTCAAGATAATGTCAAACATAATTTGTAATAGTTGAAAATATTTTTACTAGTTACAAAATGCGTAAAGTTAACAACTTATGCGGCAGTTTGTAATGCTTCGCGGGGCTTGCGAAACGTAGGCCGTCTGTAGATGGAATGTGCTTGATATGTGCTAAGTAATATCGTACTTTATGTAAATAGAAAGGTACGCCATTAAGAAGTTTTTGAGGTTCATTCATTAAAATATTGGCTACTACGTCACGATTGACGTCACTTTGGAGTTATTTAAATTAGATACGAGTCATATGTATGAGTTTATTTGGCTAGTAGAGTACCTACAGAAACAATTCGGTAACATATTCATCATCTGAAGGAAATTGTCTGCAATTTTAATAACATTATGACCTCAACAATAAAACTTATATTGTGTCTCGTTCAGTTTGTTTGAATGCGTTAAGTACATTTTTTTTCGCGAAGATTTCAGGCGTACCATTTTTATTCATAAACGAAACTGTCATCCATTGATGACTTTGGCTATCAATGGATCCGTTGATAGTCAATTTGGTTAAGTTATGGTAAAACGAGGCGAATCATGTATGCAAACAATCAATCAGTGAAAATAACGATTTGATACTCAGGGAATGAGTTTTACCTCGTTAACAGATCTGTATCCTAATTACGTAATACACGATCAATCACAATCTAAATCGTTTTGAAACAGATTGCTAATCCATTGCTTCATAAGTTCGAAAAAAAATCTGCTCAATAACGTAAATAACGCAATGAATGTTGTTGAACTGTCAAAATGAAACAGAGAAAATGTAAAAAGAACTGTTTGTCCTATGTGTTTGTTTATTAATCAGACACTAGTTCCTTGTTCGTAATAAAATACTTAACATCGGCCGTCTTAGCTCCTGTAAAGGAAAAAGATATGTGGTTACCAGGCATTATGCACGCCAAGGAATTTTATTAAGTTTCTACTATCTTGGGCGTGTGCTTGAACATGAGTGGTACATGTACAAGTAATTAGATGAATGGATCAAGGAACTTCTAGCTACCTACGTATAGCTATTTAACTTTCGTAGAGATTCTCAACTTTCGCAACATCACATGATTTGGTTAGCATGTAATTGACAAAGGCTACAGGGTCATTAAAATAACCAATGATTTGTGAAGCAAAGGAAATTGTATAAAGTTAGTAAAATCTGATTACTTAACGTAAAATTTCAATTAAAATTCTTCGAATTCTTGCGTATAAAACTGTAGTCGTGATTCATTTGTCTCTACAATTTTGTTGATGCTATGTTTGCTTACCATCAATAAAGTGTATTGGAGATTCAACTTGGAGTCTTAATCGACTAATTTTTATTAAAGTTAACTGCCTCGTTGGTCTAGTGGCCGCAAGCGCTACTGCTGAACATGAGGTCCTGGGTTCGATTCACAGGTCTTGCAAAGTGTCATTGGGTTTTTCTTTCTGGAATTTCTCAGTAGCAGCTCGGAGTCTGGATTTGTGCACAGTTGATGGCAATAGGCTCTGCCCTTATTACATGGGACTTAAACATAACTGGCGAAATGTGGGTGTACTATAGGTACACCTCTGCCCAACCCTTCGGGGAAACAAGGCGTGATGTTATGTTATGTTAAAGCTAACTGGAACTGTATACGTTTCAGATATGGTGTTGTGTAAAATCCGTTGCAAAATGTAAACATGATCAGTAAATTACTAACTTCGGCGCAATTACGCCGGGCACGCAACAGTTTTCTGTATATTTGCTACACCCCCCGCCTTGATCGTTGTTATTTCATTATGTTTTTTATGAAACTTCTTGTCGGTAGCTCACTATAATGGTTATGTACTAATTGCAGTTTTGTTACAGTCTTTCCGATAAACAGTTATATTATTGTTCAATTATTCCGCACCAAAAGCGTGGAGCTATTAAAATCAGAGAACGTGCGCAATACGATGGTACATTTTTAATGCTTTCCATATTGATATGATTTCATCATTTGTTTTCGAAGCAAGCTATTAGTGGGTTAATCGGGTTTGGGTCGGATCACTCGTTTTGCGAAACGTCTATCCACCTGTGCGACACTAAAATATTTTGCCTATAGCTATTTATTTAGTCTTCATCATTTTTAAAGGTCGACGTGAATCGTCTCTACAAAGGTCAAGTATTGAAAAAGTTATTCATTCAGACACATAAAATTACTTATTCATCGCATTAAATGTGCACCATTAATAAATTGTGTGGACAGGTCCCCCGGGTCTTATTTGGAACTTTTTCTGAACAAAAAAATATTGTAGACTAAAGGACACAGACAATGCGGTAAGTTTTAAAAATAGTCATCAGGTTTGTTTTGCCGCTTGCTACCAATTTCACTAGAAACTAGTCACGACTTCTTTCAACTTCTGTTTGCCACTGAATTTTTACTTTTTGTGACACCTGGCGGAAGCCTACCGTCACGATACAACTATTAAATCCGGCAGTCTATTATTGCGTCAAGTTGAATAACATTTTAGCTACGCCTACCTGTGCTGAGCCAGTACGGACACGGGCGTTTATTGAACATTGTCCCTGGCTTGTTCAAGTTTGGTGTGTCACTTGGCTTGGTTTCGGACCCTGCAGAGAACCAGGACACGTCACTCCATCACTGCGCTGCCAGTTATAATTTGCTTTCGTCTATCAAAACTTTCAACTGCGGAATCCTAAATGTTTTTGCTTTAATAATGAAATACCACAATAAGATCCCCTTTAATGTTGCTTTATGCAGTTTGGTTTTTAGGTGCAGACAATATCAGGAGATCGGCTGCGAGGTGCAGCGGAAGGCGAATGAGTAAATATGTCAAGAATTCCGATGTGTAAAGTTTAAATAAAGGAACAATAGAGCTGTGGCGGGTCGCGGGAATACCGCGGCGTTACAGTATGGAATGCGGTGCTATTTTGAAAGGGGCACGTGCAAGGTCAAAGGTGCAACCAGCAACCGACAGACAGTTGTGTCAAGCAAGCTATCCGTTCTAATACGTCTACGTTAATCATTCTCTTGCAACAACAATTGCTAAAACTTGCCCACAATATCGCCGATAATTTATTTGTTTTATTGCAGTAAATCACCCCGGCAACGATCGACTTTATCGACACTCATAATTATGTTGTTATTTATAACTTAGCTCGTAATGGTGGTGCGCTCGGGGCTATTAATACATTTTTGTCAAGAAGGCCATCTGCAGACGAATGCTAATAGATTAGGTGGTTTGCAATGTCATTTCATTTATTGTAGCAGTTGATGATAGAAAGTTAAGGATGGTAGTATTGAGCGCAGTCGTGACTGACAACGATGGCGATTACTTATCACGTGGACACTTGAACAATTAGGCGCCTGCGCAACACTTGCTGTAGTGTGCGCGGATCATGGCGCATGACGTACATTACATCTAGTGAGTGCAACACTCAGGGCACATCCTATTCACCATACAAGCAAGCTTTATACTGTGCCAGACAAAGATTCTGCATTTAAACTTACTTCGCGAACTCGTTTATAAAATTGGGTGTAAGCAAGTAAATTATTATAGACTGATGATTATATTACATTTTCGTTAAATCTGTGAATTTACGGAAAAAGAAAAGAAACCTTTTCTAAGTTTCATATAAAGTAAGCAAGCGACCTTAGAGGTCAGGCGGAGTTTCAGGCCCCTGTGATATCTTTCTTTACTCGTGGCTGAGCACGGGTAACGTATATATTTGCAAAAAAAATTGACGCGAAATGTACCTATGTAGGTAGGCGGAAACATTGCGAGGCGTCAGCTCACTTTCATTATTTATGTATAAGTTTACGTGCGCCTAAAATTTTTTATACTCGTAGTAAGAATTGACGAGACAGTATACCCATGTTAGTTCTATGGTGCTAAAGTTGGACTCTAATGAAGAGTAAAAGTAGGTAATATATGCGACGCAGGAGACGGCGAGTTTGCAAATAAAGCGAAACTGCGTTGAAGGTGATTAACTAAAATGGACTTATTTGTAACGACATTGGTTTTCAATTACAATGGCGTGTATGGAGGTGGCATGCGGTGCGGCGTCACCGCTGGAGTATTTACACACGGTGTGGGTCGTCGACCCGCGCATCTCCGCCGTCGCGTGAGCAACCGCCCCGTGATTACTTATCGCCCGTTATTAATAGAAGCAAATAATTATTTGTACACACTATTGCTCCTATACCTATAACAATAAAATTCAGCCAAATACCTATTGATTTATTATGTAGAAAACTGCTACTAGAGCGAACAGATTGCACACCTCATCGCTTCTAATCAATGGTTTCCTGAAAGCTTATATAGTAATTAAATGGTACAGATACACTGAAAGTAGTATGTCTAAGCGTTGGTGCTTGAATGTTAAAACATTAACAATTAGTTTTTACTGCTAGAAATGACAGTGGAGACAAAATAGGTAGCAATTCCTCGTGGTTTCATTTCTTACAGTGTAATTACAGACAGCCACTCGGGCTGAGTGTTGTGCCATCAAAAATAGGACAGCAATTCTCGAGAAGCAACTCTTTAATAGAGGATCTTTGTAATCTCTGCTTTTAGTGTGCAATCTCGATCTATGATCTGTTTTGATAATACGTTACAGTAACCAACCGCATTGTTAGAAAATAACTTTTTTACATAAGATTACGTGTTATTTTCAGACGAATTATGTAAAATAATTTTATGATCACAGAACACGTTAAGTCTAACTAATAATGCGGACAAATGCTATTCAGTTTTGGTTGTTTAGCACTGTCAGAGTTTTACAACTTCCTCGATATTGACGAAAGCAAAACGAGGAAGTTCTTAGACGATGTCAATTAATGGCATGTCGACAGCTTAATTTTATTTATATTTTTTGTTGTTTTTTTAACGGACGCACTTTGTATTTTAAATATTCTTTGAGCCATCTTTTTGTCCCTTCATTTAACTAACACCTTAATAAAAAAGCCAAGGCTCACACCTACATCACGACACTGCTCAAAAACGGGTTGTGGTGTTAAATAGGTCGTCACCGAGTGCGGTGGCACGTACTTGCACGTAACGTTGGAGTTGTTTCACCATGCGCTTGCGTCAGCGACACGCGGCGCGGGCGCTTCGCGGGGTGTCTTCCGCGACCCGACGACCTTCACGACCTACGAAACTAAGCACGAACTATCAAATCTTTGTCTTTTGGCTTAGAGAAAGATGTCTGTGACGTCAGATGATCGTGACAAAGATATAAGATGATACGGAGAGAGTTAGTTATCAAAATTGTAGGTTTATTGAAGTTTGTCCTTTATTGTTTTTTCAGCGATTAGCCGATGACACACGTATTTTCCCACAAAAAAAACTTGTTAACATTTGGATTGGCAATTACTTTTTGCTTTAATTAATTGAATCGGCAATAGGAATTAATTTATCAATTTAATGAGTATCTTTAATTAAAATACTTTGAATATAAAATTTGGCACGCAATTTTAAGAAAAAAAGTTCAGAAAGCAATTTATAATTACAAAAAAAAAATGAAGGCCGGGATGAGTCAAAGTCATCAGCTGATCAGACATTAGAGAGCCGTGCCGAGGTCGCTGATCGGCAGTGGTCGGCAATGGTCGGCAATGGTCGGTGTGTTGGCCGCATGCTAAACACCTGTCGAAACACCTCGTTATCCAATGTTGCTGACAGAAACACATATTGCACTACTACTGGACGAGAGACGTATTGTCGTGTTACGTACCAGAATGTATTATGTTGTACTATATTGTGTTGTATTTAGAAATAATAACAATGGTTGTTTATAACCTTAGTTTGTAACTAAATAAAAAGTTGTTAATTTGTTACTGAATTATTATTTTATTTGTTTTTGTAAAGGCTAGCTTTCAGTTATTACAGTAACCAAGGTTATTTTTTGAAATTTTCATGTAAAATAAATTTATTTTCAAGCTTTCTGTATGCGTTGGGGTCGTGGAAAGTGTTCAGTGAAGCGGGACGCGGGTGCGCGCATTTATTAGTTACGCCACCACTTAGAGGTCGCCCTCGCCGCCGCTACCCAAAGTGATTGATTGCTTTAATTTCAAATGGTTTATTATTGCTCTTTTATCTTGATGACGATTAACAGAAATTTTATCAATTAAAGTACCAAACCGACCGGTCACGGTTAACAACCAATTTCCTCACATCGACGTAAATGCAATTTCATAAGATATTTAGAGCTTCAATATTTTGAAACGCTCCAGTTGCTAACTTGAGATCAATTGGAGTCTATTTGCTTTTATCGAGAACTTAATGTTTCATATGAAACGACTCATACATACCTACTTAACATTTTAGAACGTGAATGCAAGACTTTAAATGCGAGCAATATTGTTTTATGACTTTGTTGGATCTTGTGAATGCAAATGGTGAGGAATGTGGGTATTGCGTATAAAATCTAAATGTTTTGTTCTGCTACGTGACTGGACTGCCAAACGGTGAGGTAGACATTCCCATCTTTGAACACCAATTATAAGTAACATTGATCGATGGTAATCACTGTGTTTATCTACATGCGGATGCACTAAACAAGGAAACGTTAGAGGTAAAAACAATGTAGAACATTCTTATGAATTCAGCAATCAGGACTATGCTTTTAAAGTTTATTTATGAAACGAAAACAATTCAAAAAACGGAGTCGCAGTTAAATGTAGCGTTATTGTATCTTATTGCATTGCAAATCAGTAGGCAGGCGAAAGCAAAATAATCGAGCATGTAGGTACCTACCTATAGATATTCGTGAGCGAAATATGCATTAGGCGATTACGGTCTGCCTTTCAATGTTTTGAAATCCTGAAGGATATTGTTTTGTTACGCTAATGTGAACTGATAACAATATCTTATCAAATAGTTACTGTTTCTATTCAAGTTCAAGTCTCATTAGTCAAATGACAACGTGAACTTGCTTATTGCTTGTTGCCTCATATACACACGGCTACACATCAAGCTATACATTTCCAGTATATGCTGATCTCGTATTGTATAAGATTTCCGTACAATGCGAGATCAGCTTATACATCCATTGCCAAATTCACGTTGTCTGTGTTGTGATTATTTGAACAAAATAACAACAACCCTTGATATCACTTGAGATTAGACTTGAAAACAGATCATATTGAACAGCCTTCAGAAACCAGGAGTAGCACTATTTTCTTCCTATCGACCGTAGAGTCCTCACTGAAATTGCCATTATCAGCCTAAGGTAACTAGAGACAAACTAGAGAAGATGTCAATAAGGTCAGATTTCGTTGTTTTAAGTTTTTCAGGAGTTTCCAGTTGCCTTATACACCAAACGTAGTAATGAGTTATAAATTACTTTACCAATCTAAGCTAGGTTTAAGGTAAATACATGAATATAAGCTTGAAAAATTGCATAGGCAGTAGGTAGGTATATGCATAATTTCACGGCAAAAATGTGGATGTGTGAATTCGTTGACACAAATGCATCTTGATTGATACGTAACCCTTTGCATGCTTCACAATGATAAATTCGCAAGTTATGTTAACCGAATGAATGTGGAAACCGTTTTTATGAATAGCTAAGTTGGTAGCTGTTGTCACTGGTAGAGCAAACACTATTAGGTAACAAATATCAATAGACAACGTAATGGTTATTTATATAGAACCTGTTACCACAGTTTCTAAGAAATATTGTGAAAACTTGATTTATCGGGTAGGCTTTGTAGAGTAGGCTTTGATATTTTTAATGAACTTATAAATTAATAGTAGCACAAGCCTTTTTGGGTTCCATTCCAATCTATCTATTTATAAACTGTTCTATAAACATCAAGTGTCTCAGAAGTAAGTACGCGACACGTGTCTACAAGAAGTTTGAAACCTGTTCTATGATCCGATTGCAAGTTGATTTAATCACTCGCTCACCGACTGGCCGGGTGACCACATAGCAGTCACTGGCGGGAAACGCACGACCACTTTCATCACCTCATTAATAATATATAAGAATATCGTGTATATATCGTGTATATCGTGAATAACGTGTGTACACTACATGAATCGTCATGTGAAGGAAAAATGTTAAGAAATAAACGGAACTACAGATAAAACTTAAGTAGAAGGCTAGAATAAAATACCAAACAAAAAAAAAAAACTTACGTTCAAGTGAGCGTAACATCCAATATTGCCGGCAAGTACAACAACTACAAAATATTCAAATTCTCATTAACGTTATTGAACTTTTGCAACGTATATAAAATAATTCACGAAAGTTTTAGCAAATCACATCCAATTATCCAATAGGAAGCACCGAAAATATTTGAACGCGACACGTAGCGGAAAACTTTTTTTGTAATCTACAAACTGCCACTGGTGTTGGTTCGATTTCCGAAAAAGTAAAAGAGCGATATGTTGTGGCGCGCGGCTTGAGTTGGCAAAACTGACGTACGCAGCGCGCAAGCGCCGCCAAGGTATTGTTAAAAGTTACTTTTACTTGCGAGACTTGCGGCGTGCTTGCGCCTGCGCCTCTAGCCGCTCCGCTCGGGGACCTTGCGATCGTCGCGCCACCCGTTTCACTCTTTACATGACCACGAAAGAGAAAAACAGAGGTCTCTCTCCTCCTCCATGATACAACATTTGAAAATTTATATTTGCCGTGCGCCTAGGAATACATAAGAATATTTGTGCAAGATTAAATTATTGCTATGCAAAGTAATGGTCACGGTTCATTGAAATTTTAGGTGAGTATTGCCTTATTTCCTCGCGTGGCGAGGCAACGGAATGAACGGAAAAGTGATGATTACCAGGGCGTCAAACACCGTAATTGTTGCATGGAATTTGTTAATTACTGTGAAGTAGACCTAACAACCATTAGAATTTTCATTTAACTATTATTAGCACGGTTAGTATTTGCATTCATAATAATAGTGATGCAGACATTTTCATTAGCTTTAGAGACTAGACTGATCTCATTTGCATGCGTGAGCAATGTCACGTGAATTAAAATATCAATATCGAGTGTATAATAAACCTTGATTTGAAAGGTGTCTGAAACCAACCTGATTTGAGCGTATCATTTTGTATGTTATGTGAAATCATAAAAATGCAACCTAGAATAACTGCATTTATAAAATAAAAACACCACTTTAGGGTCGGAAAACGTGTGTCCCATATAAATGCAAGGATTTGTGTAGAGTGGAATATATTTTTCTACCTAATCCCTACATAAACATCCCATTAAAAAAAAAAAACAGCTGTGCGTGATTCCACTGTGTCAAAAATATTACCATTTGGGAAAAATCAAGTGAATTATTTTGGAAAAGCTTTGAAAATTCCGGACTGAATACGAGGAACAATATACAAGATTGCCTTTAACATTCTATGGTAGATACGATACCGAACAGGCGTGAGTGTGTAATGAATAAGTCAAAGTGCATTATCGATGACACATTTACCTCCTGGCGAGGTTAATCAAATTGGTGAGTTAGCTAATAAGTTGTGTTTAGCGCCAAACTGCTAAAGAATTGGTGTTGCAACCTGTGCCCAAGGGTTTGCATCAATCGCATTGTCTATGAGGTGATGGAGTGGAGAGCCTGGCTCGGTCGTGCCTGCCGCGGCCTCGCACGCAACCAAATAATCTGATACAGTTGATACGCCCGCATTGATTAACAAACCCACTAGATATATGAGCCTGATTTGAAATTTCACTAAATACCTACCGCATTATACGTGACCAGAACTTTAGATCCAATTTCGCAATTGGTCGTCCTAAATAAAATGTTTGAAAGCAAGTGCAATCTGATAAAAGGAATGTCATAAGTTAAGATTGGTGCCAAAAGTTCGAACAGGATATCAAGGTAGGTAACTATTAATAAATCTGTTTGGTGCTATGTTGTTTAGTTGCTCACATTTACCAGTAGCACTACTATAATTAGTTTGAATGGCACAAAAAAGTAAGCAGTAAAAAATTGGCTTCCATAAAGCTATGTGAAGAATTGTCAGCCAATCTGATCACGATGTGAAAGAAAAATGCAGGATATTTTTATTGGTTACTCATAATAACATCAATTTTCATGTCTTGATACTTGATCAAAGGGTGTGTAGGTACCACTATATTTCATACATTGTTCTTTTTCAAAACATTTGACATATGGGGGGTTTGATTGTTACCGAGCAATTTCTAGTGTACCTAAATATAACAAATTAACTACCAAATATTATGTCAGGCAATCGTAGTTAAAGTAGTAGGTAGTTTATTACTGTTACCCTACTTATCTACTTGAAGATTTTAAGCCTGAAATTATGTTTGAATAAAGACGAGAATGATGTTACGGCATGATAATGTATAGAACCATTCGAGCTAAGAGCTTGTCAAGAAAACTGGTCCAATGTATACTAAGAGCATTTCTATAGTGACATCGCTGACAGCTCACAAGGGTCGCCTCTTGAATATGATCTCGCCTTATAACGTTCGGATATTGAATCCGGCGATGTGATTGGTCAGTGATTTATATTTCTTTCGTAGCTGTCAACGAACAGCGGGCGTCTGACAAATTGGTTAAAAGCGGCTAGACTGAAATAATGGTTACGTTGAGTTTTACTAAAGACGTTTGCGAGTTTTCTTTCAAAGATTTTCACCAAAAGCTTTTTATTGCTTTAAGCTTTTTAATATTTCACAACGAAAAATACAAAGATATTTTTTATTTTAATAATCAAATTATTATTATTATTACCTCTAAATCTTACCCATCCGCAAGTAAGCCAGATAGCAACAGTGACATATAAAATTAAGTTTTCAGTCCCTGTCCACTCCACTTCACTGTTACGAACAGCAGGCGCTCAGTGGGCTTCCTGTCTGCGCTACTGCCAGTTTTTATGTGACCTACGCCTTCCTGATTGTTATATAGGTATCACTTATTAGGCGTCTAATTATGGTTTCGTAAGTGGATATGGCTATCGATTTAACTAATAACTGGAAACTATTCCGAATACAGGAACTCTATTGTTGTGATTTCTTGTGTAGCGCGGTTTCCAAGATATGGGCGCATTTAAATTTGAATATATATCGCTGTGTTCTTGGCTCGTGAGGAAGCCCACACGTTAATAATAAATTCCGTAGGTGTGTGGCGCCATGATACGGTAGGTTGCGCCACCTGTCAGACGCGGCACGAACTACCGCCGAGCGCCGTGACGCGGTGCAACCAAGTGCCAGGCATTTACCGCGGGAACTGACATTCTATTGAATACGTGTATGAGAAATAAGTTGATACCTACTTCGATTTTTCTCAATAATGTGGGCTAATAAATATTTTTAGGTTAAGTGCAGCGTGCATGAGGAACAGGGTGTAAAGTTCACTCATCCACCATAGAAAAGGGAGGATCCTCCGACCAGACGGGTGTTGTCTCTGGCGAGCCAACTGCCCGACTGCTGCGCGCGGTAAAGTCTAATTGTGCGATGCAGGATTTGTGTGATGTCAAGTCTTTGATGCGTATTTCGTATGTGGCGATGTAACCACTACAGTACCTTATTGAATTGAGTATGTTTTATTAGATGACATTTATTGGTTAGTAGCTTTTGCCCGAGGTTTCGCCCGCGTGAATGTTGAAAAATATTCCACGGGAACGTATTATTGGGATTAAAAGTACCCACATTTTGTGTTAATACAGGTTATAAACTATCTGTGTACCAAATTTCATCCGAATCCGTTCAAGCGTTTTTGCGACAATCCGGAACATACACCCAGATATAAATTCTAAAAAAACTTTATTTTCAGCATCAGACTCGTTCCCACAATTTTTTTTTTCAAGAATAACAGACGTACTGTTTTTCGTTACTATTTTATTATATTTTATATAACTACAGATAGTCTGAACTTAATAATATTACGAGAAGATATTTGAATTTTGTGTTTGTTTGTAATGGATAAACTCAAAAATTAAATGTCCGAAAAAAAAAAAACTTTCACCATTACAATACTATTAATTTGATCACTGAACAGGCTATAAATTATAAATATATCACACGGGCGAAGCCGCTGGTGGACGCTAGTATTCAATATGTTACTTTGAGATCGTAGGGAAAATCTAGCAACTTGCGGAAGTCAAACTATTCCATTAAAGTCCTTCACCATTACGTATGGAATGCATTTATAATGGCTTTCATAAAATATATAATTACAATGAATTACAAACTCACGTTTTAAATAGCAACCAGATAATTAATAAGTCTGCAACATTATTATTATCTTTAACGACAACATTATAAGACAAATCAGTTTCGTTCATTGCCGTGTCGATCACGGTCATGAAGGCTCCCGCAAAAAGGCGCGACGCGACTCAATTAAAACAATTTCTAAGAAAACTTCACGGTAGAACAATTACCGGTGTCGTAGTCGAGCCAGTCTGCACGAGCCGTTAAGAAAGTCGAAACATATTTATTACATGTTATTTAGTCAACGGCATCTGACGTGTCACTGCGCAATATACCACATTAGTCAGAGTTCCTGACATTTGGTAAGATCAGCCTAAGTTTGGCCATAAACGCTTTAGTCATAGACAAACTCATGACACGATAAAGGTCAATGCTATATCGTTCCACCTGTTTCTATTATACACTCGAGAGCAATGAATCCGGGTCACTTAAAGAATGTTAAAAATCTCGCAAACTAAAAATGATAGGTTAATGCAATAAATTGTATTTAATAGACAATGTAATACTCCTTAAATGAAAGTAAAAAAAATATGAGTCACCATACATTTTATTAACACAAAATTACATAAAGAAAAAAACTGCTGATCTCTCCTTAAAACAAAAATAGGAAACATGAAATTTTTGAACTTTATTACGATTTTCTTGAATTTTAATACTTCGTATTGCCTCCTTGTGCTTCCATTACTGCGTTTACGCGGTTTGGCATGCTGTACACCAAGTTCCTTATACGATTTTGGGGAATATTCTCCCATTCCTCTGTGAGAGCAATTTTGAGCTCACGAAGCGTGATTGGGGGAGGGTTTCGTTGTTTTACGCATCTGCCTAGCTCGTCCCAAGCATGCTCGATCGGGTTGATATCCGGGCTGCGCGCTGGCCACTCCATACGAGTAATGTTCATCTCTTGAAGGTAGTCATTCACAATCCTACCTGTATGAGGTCGGGCATTGTCATGCATAAATATAGCATCCTCACCTAAATTGACCATAAATGGACCAACGTGATCATTGAGGATTTCTTCCACATATCTTTCGCTAGTTAAAGAGCCGTTTTCTATGATCACCAGCTCTGTGCGACTTTCAGAAGAAATTCCGGCCCACACAAGTACAGACCCACCACCGTAGGCTACTTTTTCTTCGATGCATGCTTGCTTGAATCTTTCCCCTGGTCTTCGATACACTCTGTGTCTTCCATCGTGCTTGTAGAGCATAAATTTTGATTCGTCGGAGAACATAACTTTTGACCAATCTTCAATACTCCAATTTACGTGGCTCTGGGCATATCTTAGTCTTGAAATACGATGCCCACGCTCCAGTTTAGGGCCGTTTGCAGGTCTAAGGGGTTTTAAGTTAGATTCAGCAAGCCGACGTCTTACTGTCCATGCACTTGGGTTACTTCCTCCGAGGCGTCGAAACTGATTTGTGTTCAGTTCCTGTAAGAAAGCGATTTCGAAGCATGGTGTTCACCAAGTATCGGTCTTCTCGTGCTGTGGTACACCTGGTTCTGCCCGTTCCTGGTCTGCGTAGGTTAGAACCAGTTTCTTCGTAACGTCGGAGAACTCTTTGTACTGTTGACAGCGACACACCGACAGTCCTGGCTGTATCGCGCTGACTCCGGCCGGTTTCCAGCATTGTAAGTATTCTGGTGCATTCTTCAGGCGTAAGCGACATAATTTCAGCTTGAATAATGAATATAGAGCACTATCAACATGGTTTATGTACCCACATAAATGACAGATTACAAACAAAAGCAAAACCAAATGCTGTAATTTCGTAGTTCCATCTTCGAAAGTGGCCCTTTTTCAAATTTGATTTTTTTATGATATAACTTTACAATAACTAAGAAGTTTTAATACCTTCATTTAAGGAGTATTACATTGTCTATTAAATACAATTTATTGCATTAACCTAGCATTTTTAGTTTCCGAGATTTTTAGGATTCTTTAAGTGACCCGGATTCATTGCTCTCGAGTGTATATAGCTAAATTATTTACAATAATAGGAAACGTAGACAATACTCAGAAACATGGTTATTAATATTTTTTGTCGTAAAGGATAATGGGTATTTATCATTTGTTCTGCTTATTGAAAATATTATGATAAATAGAATTTGTAATCAAGCTCGTGTACTATTGGGGAAAACCAATTTATAAGATGAGACTCTTTCGCTTGACCTGAAGGCTAATCAATTATACTCTGCAAAGGTGGAAAATATTATACAGTGAGTATACGTAAATATGTCATAATGTCAGTTTTGAAACTATCTTATTAAAATTGCTTGTAATAAATCAAATGACAATTTCCTGACACATCTTATTAATTAATTGGGTATCACGAAGATTTTTGGCAGTATTTTAAATAGATACTTCGGTTTATTGAATTTATTCTCATGAAGGACACAAAACAGTTTACTTAACATATGAGATATACAAAAATCATGCAGTTATAAGGTAAAATAATGACTACGTGAGTCGATAAAAGGAAAACAGAAATATTTAAAACTAGGCTTCTAAAGATTCTAAATTCAATCCAAAGATTACTTTAGTTATTTATCATAAAAGCCTATGTTCTAGCTAAGTGTTAGAGTGTTTTTGAGCATTAACTTTTAACTTTTTTTAAAAATATTTTTTGCATTAACTATCTCTGGCAACTTATTGAACAGTACCGCTCCTTCGTATCAAATATTTTTCGTCTCGTAAAATATTAATAAAACTTAAAATAGTACTTACCGATAGTAATTTATATTTAGTTGCTTAGGAATTAGGATATAAATATAGCTTAGCAAATTAATTTGAATTTACACAGAAACATTGCTGAAAAAAATTATATTAAAATAAAACACATAAAATGTTTATAAAACGATTATAGAAATCAATTAGTGAATGTCATAATATCCTGTTAGGTATTTCTCTGCATGAAAGTAGGTACGAGATAAATATGGTAATGTATGAATATATTTGGGTAATTGAATTAAATTGATACTTGCGTACAATAGATAACTGTAATAAATATCTGTCAACTAATAAATCAATTGACCTTGCACCTATTAAGGCACACTTAAGTAGATTTGCTTTAGGTAGGTGTTAAGTAAGAATTAAATCGGTCAAGTGTGAGTTAACCTAACGATGTAGCTCGTAAATATAGCGTTAGTTCCTTAATTATTCATAAAACACCTTTTTCTTTTTTTGGGAAGTTATCAAATAACTTCTGCCGCTCTGAGTGGAGCGCGAGGGCGTGTCAGACTCTTACTGATTAAAACCCACCCGTGTTCGTTCAGTCCTGTACGTTGCCAGGGGCCACGGTATCCCTTTTGGACTTTCCCGCGACCCCAGTTCATAAATAAATATACTGACATTTAATAATAAGAAATGGTGATACATCAACCAACGCCTTTCAAGTTTTTTGATATTATCTATTTATTACAAAAGTGAAGAACCTCTTGTTACTGTATTTATTTACATTTATATATATATAATTATAACCTGAAGAATTTGTTTGTTTATTTGTATGTTTGAACGCGGGAACTAATCTCAGGAACTACTGGTTGGAATTGAAAAATTCTATTTGTGTTAGATCAGGGGTGTCAAACTCAATTTTGCAGAGGGCCATATATTAGATTTAGAATGTGTAGGCGGGCCAGGTTCAAATTAAAAAACTAAAACATACTGAATTATTTTAACATCTTTATTTATTTAGTTATATTTAGTTGTTACAAATCATGCCAAAAGTAAGAAAGAGGGCCGGATTCGGCCCGCGGGCCGTGTCTTTGACATGACTGTGTTAGATAGTCCATTTATCGAGGATGGTTATAAGCTATATAACATCACGCTACAACCAATAGGAGCGGAGCATAAATGAAAAATGTTACAAAAACGGGAAATAATATTATTATCTTTTTTAGAGCTTCCGTTGCGTGCGCTGCGTAAACGGTTTAAGTTACGCAAATATCATGTATGACGGAATTGTTTCTCTTTAAAAGTTCTAAAAAAAAATCCGCAACAGTATATGTCTATCTTTTAAGATTGACTCACTAAACCTTTTTTATCGTAATAAAATTTGTTCGAAATTAATGCATTATTTGCGAAGGAGTTTAATCAACATAATATTAATCCATAGCCAAATAAATATGTTATTAATCACAAGTATATAAATGTTAACAAAATTGTCCTTGACATCACTTGATTTCAATCAACATCTTAGGAGATATAATAATAATTTTAAAAGAACTCCGCAACAAAATAACTAGGTATGTTCGGGTTCACGTGCGCATAGGAATCGATTTACCTCAAGACTGCTTTTCACATGGACAACTATATGTCGCGTTATCAAGATCAGGTTGCGGAGAAAACCAGTATGTTCTTACAAGAAAATAAAGCTAAAAATATAATTTACTCAGCAGTACTTTAAAATACCTTCAAAAAAATACTACTAATTATATAATCGTTAATTTGTTATTACATACCCACATTTTTATAAGACCCTTTTTTTACCCAACGTTCCTTTATTATTCCTGTTCCCGTGCCATTTTTTACTATATTTTTCATTTTTTTATCCACAAAACGCTGGTACAGCTATGTTATAACAGTTTTTGAAGTAACTCTGTCTGTCTATCTGTAAAGTTTTCACGGCTAAACTACTGAACCGATTTTGACGAAGATCGAAGGACATAGTAATATTATTTATCCAACCACGATAATGATATTCACGCGGACGAAGTCGCGGGCAACGCTATGACCAACAGGAGGGGAGCATCAATGAAAAATGATGCAAAAAATCTGGAAAAATTAATTACTTAAACTACTCGAAGTTGCGCGGGTCGGCTAGTTTATATATAATAGTATAAGTATTCGAAAATTAACTTATTTAAATTATACAAAAAATAAAACAAAAGAGGATTTTTTCTATTGTCGTAGGCGTTTCGTAGACCTCGTAGAGGGGTCTACGAAACGCTGAAAAATATAAACGACGAAAGATTTTGAAAGTATTGCATTTTATTTATTTTAACTAAATGCTTTGAGTATTGTAGTTTACCAATCAACTCTACGTAGTTTAGCTTCGTTTTATACATCAAAGCCCGAACAGTGTTGTGAACAAAAATAAGAAGAAGTACGTTCTGTTTACGATGTCGGCAACCACTAAGACGAGATTTTTATAATTCCTCTGGGAACATTAAACCAGGATAGGCAACTTGTGACATGAAAAAAATGCGAGTCATCCCCTCCATCCTTATTTACATACACATAAATTACTGAATTTGGAAATAAACAATATAACTTCGTAAAATATAATAATATATTCTAAGGCGAATATTCCTGGAGTAAAATGAATTTGATATTGAAAAAATTATAATCTATCACGCATGTTTTCCCCGAAGGGTTAGGCAGACCTATGCAGGTACACCCACATTTCGCCAGTTATGTTTAGGACCCATGTAATAGGGTTTATATAATAATTAATGTTACTGTAATAGGTATTATAGTAAAATTTATTCTTTTGAAAAAAAAAAAAATATTTTAATAGGGGCGAGCTTATTTACTGATAAACGATACATATTGTATTCTAGTGCAGATTGTGATACAAACTACACAAGGCCTCACTCAGATAAGATCGGTATTACAGATTCATCCAAATACCATTCAGTTCTGAATATTTTAAGCAAATTATTTCGCTTTATACGTTTGTAACCACATGATTATACGATAGAAAATAATCGAACTCAATTCGTTTCAAGACAAGTTATTGACAGAGAGCAGATTTTGGCGTCATTCCAGAATGAAAGATGAGAATGTGTAAAAATATGAAAGGGAAAGAAAGGGAAGAAAAAATATTATATAAGATGAAATATTACACATGACAGCGGAGTCTAAGAAAAGATTTTCCGTAAAACATCCCAATGCTGTGATCAAACGTATCTTTCGAAGAGAAATAGTGATGTATCCTTTATGTAATAAACTAATAAGCATAATTATGCTATTAATTTTAACGACAAGGCTCATCTCTGTCGTTACAGAATATTGCCCTATTGGAAGGCAGCGTGAGCATTCGAAGCAATAAATCGAGCTATTTAAAAATCTAAAATTGCACCAGTCCGGTGATTAATGTAATTGGCTGTGCATATTATTATAGATTCGTGTTAATTGAACAGCTATATGTATTCTACGTAGGTGTATCAATGATTTTTGTTTGATTACTCTTACGAATTTTGATTTTTTTGTTTTGAAAAGGTATGATTAAAAATCATGGACTCTACTCGTATTGATTATAATTTCATGGAAAGTTTCCTCAGATGTGGTCGTTTCAATGAAATATTGAAGAATGTTGTGTGTATGTAGGTATATAAACCAACAGATACGTAAGCATTCATAATGGTTAGTAAGTCAGTATCTAACTCAAAAGAGTACTCCAAAGTATGTTGACCAAAATAACAAAAAAATAAAGGTGTGACTGACACTTCGTAATCAACCCCAGATTACCACCTGGGCTTACAAGGCCCCGGGCTAGGGGCCCAGCCAGCCTAGGGGCCCCAAAGCTACCCGAACCAGGTAACTTGCAGGAAGCTTCCTCTCTCCTATTTGTTTGTTGTGCCCGACAAGGTCCACAATGACCAAATATAATAAGTTACCACCTAAGTACAGTACAATAATTTTCTTAATGTCCCTCGGCAAACTTCGTGTTTCGTCAGTTATCAGTCTGTTGTCCTTTGCACTTGGTGGAGACCGGACGCTCTTAATTGACTTAGAAGTATATATAGTTGTTAATACTCTTTTAACTAATTGTTATTTATAAAAAAAATGTGAGGAAAGCTGTTTGTTTTCGGAAATGCGATGATTCCCGAGGGACATTAAGAAAATAGTTGTACTGTACACAATGTGGAATGCAAATAAAGTATTGTGCATTGCCTGCCTCACGGCAGGCAATGCACAATACCATGCCAGGGCTGAATTAACCGCATAGCAGGTGTAGCATATGCTACAGGCCTCGTGCTTATATCACGGTACCTATATCATCTGCAGGTAATAATATTAATGGTCTTTGAATATTAATGGTCAAAAGAAATCAAACCCCTCCGTGGCGGGATGCTTAATGTTTTCCAGTACGCGAGTACGCTATTTATAAAGTAACTGCTATTTTTTCTTTAAATTGACAAAAAAAATCTAAACTCTCCGAAGTGACAAGCAAAAAATTTTCGAGATCGTGTCTCTCACTATTGCATTTTAGTTACTGTTAATTCTTAAACTTTCTAGCGACTAGTCGACAAAGTAACTCTTATTACTGTCAAAACAAACCTAACCTAACCGAGGTGCTAAAATTTTTGGACTCACTTCAAAGTTCTCTTACAAATATCAGCATTCAATCACTGCCGACACTAGATTTTTACAAAAGTACTATAATTTGTATTGTTTGAAGAAAGTATGTTGATGCAAGTAGGTAACTTGATTGTTAAACAATTGAAATAGAAAATAACGTCTTTGCTTAGAAACGTCGATTTATGATGACTGCTGACGTAACTATGGTGACATACATAGTATTAGGTCACTGTATTATTTTTTGTTTATTTATTAAAAAAATATATTTCATTTTACTTGCAAAATTGGTAAAATGGCTTGGGGTTTGCTCAAATGTCAAGTGCCTAGGGCCCGTGGTTTTCTAAGTCCAGGTTTGTTCGTAATATTGTCCTGCAAATTCGAATTGCATCAATGTGAGTCGCGGAGCCACTGTAACTTGATTGAAAATATATTAAAGTCGAAAGACCATAAATCGAATAGTCGCCCGTAGCGCTTTATATCACGAGCAAGTCAGTATTTCTAAAACCTCGATAACGTGAGTTTTCGGTACCCTACATACGCTAGACTAATAACAGTGCCAGTATTGGGTGAATGAATATTAATTTTCCTGCCTCCGAAATCAAAATCCAGTCCATCAGTCAGACCATTTTAATCTATAATAAAATGGCATCGAAGTCAAAAATATACATTGAATATTTTTGAAAGAAGTAATTGCTACGAGGTCTGGGAACGATTCTAATGCCAAAAATATAGTCAACATCAAGAAAATACTACCTATAGGCCTGGCTATAAGTCTGGCTATTCTGTAGGCTAATCACGATATTTGGTATGGGTTATGAGCCAATATTGCAATTTGTTCCTATTTATTAATACATTTTTCACCGCAAATTGTAAAAATACAAGCCAAAAGGTTACAATATTGCAGGTAGTTAAAGATTTAACCTTTTTAATGATTATCATCACGCTATACCTATATGGAGCTATGCAGTCAATCTTGACATATACAGGGTGTATTTTTGAGATGGGGTAATAAGGATAGATGGGTACCTAAACCGTTGTCGCTACAAAAAAACGGACTGTCCGTAAGTTAAAAATAATACAGTCAGCAAGAAAGTGGGCAATTTTCACCAAAATCTTTTTTTGATGCCAATCGATCTTGTTTCTTATAAGGATCAAACTCAGGAAAAACTCTACTGGAATAAATGAGGTTTGAATACTAGAAAGGTCAGAAATAGCAAAAAACTTTCCATACATTTCGTAGGAAATGAGACTAAGATGACAAAACACAATAAAAATGACGTGCATGACAACAGTTGAATTATTCCATTTCTTCACTGATCTGAATAGGGAACGACTATAGAGACATATTTATCCTTCTAAATGGTTATCATGGAGCTAAGCAGTCTATCATGAAATAATATAAGTACTAAAATGGCTATTTTAGTCAACTTTCAACAAAGCAAATCCTAACTAGCCTAGTTCGGCGAGTGCTTTGCAAACCTAAGTTCGATCCCAACCATTGATTTTTATTGTGCTTCTTTTTTAACATGTTGTCATACTATTATATGATAGTTTGTAGAACGTACATAGAAAAACGTAAACGTACCGTGTAACGTGGCCTCTTCTGTCATCTTTGGTAAAAATAAATATGTATGGTAGGTAAGTGTTAATGAAAAATCCCGTGTGTTTACAATCGACTGTTATATTAGTTTAGTGATAGCTGTTCGTCAGGAAAAAGTAAGAATGCCTTAGTCAGTTATCAGTGTTGTGCCATTAGGTAGTATCGGGAACTCAGGCGGTCATTAATTCACTGAAAACAAAAATCTTCGCAAGCAATGGGAAATTACTACTGAAGCTCCGAAATTACTACTGCGTTAAGCTCGTGAACGGGTGCTGCTTGTGGTGACTGGTCGTCTTGCTGATCATGGTTTTGTTATTGTTATTAGTAATTAACTGTTTTTTTATTTTACCTCGATGGTCCTAGTTTATCAATTATAACTTCTAGTTACAGCTATATGTAAGCGGGCTCGCTCTTTATGCCTGGAGGCTTTATTTCCTTTTTTAGATATTGTTTACGTTTAGTTTTTTTTATTTCTGGTTGAGTATAGATCTCGATGTTTTTGGTTGGTATATTGGCGTGCTAGCTGTCATATGGCTATTAATTTACAATTTAATGTTTTGTGTTGCGTTATGTAAATTATTTTGCATAAGTACTTATTGTATAGAATCAAGTTTTTCTAACTGAACAGACAGCTGTGCTGCTGGGGAGTTTGTTGCGCCACTTCTTCTTCCCAGCGAAAGCACTAGGAAGTGGTGAAGGGTGGGAGTTTTGTGGGACTGTCTTATGTAACTTTGACGTTCGAAAAGTGCTGATTCTCAGCCTAGTTTGAATAAATGACTTTTGAAATTGAATTTTTGAATTTGAATTGAAGGCTGCGGGTGTCGAGTGTCTCACACGGATGACTGTAGGTACGTCAATTGCTCCCGCGTCACCTGTGTTACCTGTCTTCATATTTTGGCTGCTGAGAAGAAGAATAATAATCAGTGCTTGTCTTTCTATGCATCCATCAACCTATAACGTTCCCACAGTCTTCGAATTTTTGGGTTGGTCTTTCTTTGCAAGATATTGTATTTTTATAGTAAGTACTTAAGTATCTCTCAATGATAAATACATTTTGATCATTATCTACAAAGCCCCACTGAGTTATGGTCTCTTCCATATTCATGAATTTTCGTTCCTCGTTGAAAACTGAAAATCCTTGAACAGCTGTGTAGTACAAAACCGTTTTTGTGGGATCGGTGTAGGTAATGATGCGTTACTCATAGTAAGGTTCATTCCAACTAAGATAATGTTGACCTATGAAATATGTCCAATAACACCAAGCATCTTTTTAATATCAAGGCGTACATATAAAGCAGCACTTTACATAATGAGCATTTACATTATTCTTGTTTTGATGCAAAATCATGATAAACTGTTTCTTTTGAAACCATTTCTTATATTTCTTGGATAGCTAAATAGGTATTCTCTATCTCACTGGATCCTACTAAAATATGCTTCATCATCATCATCATCATCATTTCAGCCATGGGACGTCCACTGCTGAACATAGGCCTCCCCCAATGATTTCCAATTTGGCCGATTGGAAGCGACCTGCATCCAGCAGCTTCCTGCGACCTTTATTAGGTCGTCTGTCCACCTTGTGGGTGGACGTCCTACGCTGCGCTTGCCGGTACGTGGCCTCCATTCCAGAACCTTTCTGCCCCATCGGCCGTCAGTTCTGCGCGCTATGTGCCCCGCCCACTGCCACTTCAGCTTGCTAATCCGTTGGGCTATGTCAGCGACTTTAGTTCGTTTGCGGATCTCCTCATTTCTGATTCGATGTGGCAAAGAAACACCGAGCATAGCCCTTTCCATAGCGCGCTGAGTGACCTTGAGCTTTCTTATGAGGCCCATATGCTTGATGTAGAATTATTTTTAGTATAGGATATTAATTATTTAAAGTCTTCAAACGATATCAATAACATTGAAAAAATCTATTACCTAATCACAAAAAAAAAAAAACATTTTTATAAAATAAGTGGTTTTTTTCATCTATGTTACATGACATTGTTTTTTTTTTGTTTTCTACAACAGAGCTTGTCTAATTTTTATTACATGTTACAGGTAAGTCTTAAACTTGCAATGAACTGAGAAACAGATAGATGCAAATATGCCTATCAGTTTTTACCTAGAAAAAGATTTTTGTTATAAATTTACCTACCTTATTATATTGAAGTAACTCGGTTCTGCTGTGAAAATTATTTTAAGTGAAAAAAAAAAATATTAGTGAGAACGAGAGGCAACCCTCTCTACCTGGTAAAGTTGTTTAAAATATTAATAACTAAGCTTAATAAATAGTAAAGTATTTTTCTCAGACGATTTTTACGACAACATTAAGTGGCGATCCATCCCACGCTTTTCTTTTATTATCAAATTAGTGTTGAATCATAAAAATCGTTTTAACGAACTTTAATAGTCCACTGGTATTAGTTATATGAATATTCATAATCACGAACTGCTAAATAATGAAGTGATTATTAATGTTCTCTGGCTGTTAGTCACAAATATTAACATAATTATTAGGTAAATCTTGATAATATTAATTTTGGTCAAAAGTAAGATAGTGCTTTTACCCATACCGCAAGTCTTCTTCGTCGGGTCGATGGCACGACAGTGAACTAGATAATATAGTTGGCCCAAAACTTCTCCATTTTCCTGACATCGTCGTTGTCAGCGCAGAGGTTACTATGGCTGCATTTTTTGGGGCACAGAGGGCAGGCTAAGATGTGGTACATAGTGTGCGCAAGTATTAATGCCCTCTTCTGGGTATTTGACTGCAGGCAAATGTACTCTCTTACTATTCTCTCGATGTTGATTCTTAGTATTATTTCATAAATCCCTAATTGAAATGATTCCTGGAACAGTATTGTGTGAGTGATGTTGGCATTTGACTGTAACCGGAGCCGAACCAAACAACACGAGATCCGGCGAATACCTATCTTATGAACATGTAGTGAACGGCAAGGTCGCGGGGGTATAAGTTTCTTTCCAATTTTATACTCACGTATAATCTCAGTTATGTGTTAATAGTGACGTTAATAAATATTTTAGAAACAGGTATTCTCTTATTACCAGCCAGCTCTATGGGGCGTGATCGAAATCGATTGTTTATAGCGTGCAGTATTTTTTGTAAATGTCGGTGTTGTGACATTGGAATTAAATATTTCATAACATTCGCGGTAGTCAATCGGCGCATATTATTTACCAATACTGTTATTACATAATAAGGGTTAAACAAACTATGAATTATCATAAAGTTCTCGTATATTTATAACATTAATAATAATTACGCTTGGGTTCCCAACGGATTAAGCAGAACTAAATGAGTGGTAAAACACACCAAAGCCACACTCGGCATAAACAGGCGAGTTAAAAGTCGATAAAACACAGACTACTTTAGCATGTAAATGCGCGCTGCAAGAAATTAGGGTCTTAATTTAATGTCGAGTCAGCAAAATGATTTGTAGAACTAAAAGGCACTCAGACTGTGAATATCCCCTTTTTTCAGATAATGAAATGTAGCGCGAGCCTAAATTTGAAATCACTCCTTTTTCAAAACTGGCGTGGCCGTGACATTGAACTAATGGGACACGTTTTTAATTCAGGATTATTGTTGGTACTTTTCTTTTCCAAATTTGAGACAGTATTGAAATAAGGTAGCAATAGCAAAATAGGTAGAATTTCCAAGCGAATATCTAACTCTAAATTCAATTTATTTAGAAAAATGTTAGTCAAACACCGATCTTTAATAAAACATGCATTTTAAGATCAAACTAGGAATCTATCGTAAAATCTACAAAAATATCTTCAGCATAAAGTTACAGCAGATATCTCGTAGACTAGCGCCATCTGTAGACATAACTTGCAAATTATTACTTTCCTTGGTTCTCAGTTTGGATCACAACACTAGCTCACAACATCTTTGTACACGTTAAATGTAGAGGACGTGTCGTTCGACTCGGGTCACGGAGGTAAATCGAGCTCGCAACGTAATTGGAATTGGTTTAAAAATGGCGATTTTATTTGAATCACGCTCTTTTTGTCACAGTTTTATTGGAATAAAAATATAATTGCTACATATGGCTACCCAGTTGTATTTAATGTGTACCTACACCAGTGTATATTATAATGTCTACTATATTAAAAAGCAGTGGTTATGTACACAGTGAATGAGAGTTTCAGTCACGTAAAGTTATGATCGTAGTTATATTTTTATCAACAGTAGTACATAAGTTTTGTTTGTTTCATTGTGGGTTTGGGTATGGACGTTAAAATCATGAAAGATACCTGTACCTACCGTTTCCGCACATTACGGTTATCTCACGGAAGGAGTATATAAAATTACGATTTCACTGCCTCAGCTAATTACTTATTAATAATTCACGTGAATACTTGATTATATTCGCGTAATCAGAACACAATTTGATGGAATTGCTACTGCGGTCCATATGAGTCGATATCTTCTCATAATTGAATATGTATTTAATTGAAATTGGAGTAGGAAGCAGTTCTATTGGAAGAAAATCAAGAAATAAGATAGATAATGTTTTCTTTCTCTTCTTACGAGCTTTGACAACGGTCAAAGCTCGCTTCTTCCCAGTACGAGCAGAGTCATTTGTTCTGAAATGGGAAGATACAAGCTGGTGTTGTCCCACTGCCTTTCTTTCTTTTTTTCTCTTTTCCACAAACGTCTGTCTTCTGCCATTATGGCCAGTCCCTTCGGTAGGAGTCAAATTTGTCGCTCCAATTTCGTCTTGCATTTAATGGGACCACTGGAAACAGTGGCTCTATTAGCTTACAAGCTGGTTTTATAACAGGCGTTATTTAAAGAACAGCAAATACGACCTTGCAATGTCGATGAAACGGAGTTGCGGTAAAAAACTGAGGTTGCGTGCGAGCAATTAATTTGTTTAGTTTAGTGCTCGTGTACCAAATCCGATGTTGTATTTAGGTATAAAAAAACTATCTACAACTTCATAGCAGAGGTGTGTTGTTGTTAAGTTCATTTAAGTGAATCGAATTGAAAATATTCTCCATCTTATTTACATTTAGATACAACGTTTTTTATAAGCCGAATGTTTCTCAGCTTCATGTTTTTACTTACTGACTTGCTAAGTTTTGCTATTGTGCGGTTGGGACGTGTTTTAAATCTAGACGTTAAACAAACTCTGTTAGTTTTGGAACACGTGCCAATCGCCAAATAAATCTTATTTACGTAAACATTAAAATGATGACGTAGGCTGCAAGCACTTTTTTTGGTAAAGAACAATATTACAACCGCCTTCTGTGATCAGATAACAAAGCTTCCACAATCTATGTCAAGCTCCCGACTTCCAGCAACTCGGGAGCAATATTAATTGTTATACTTAATTTATTGACACAAAACCTTGCCTACGGCATGTTACATTAAATAATACATTACTTGAAAGGTAAACCACGATGCGTGAAGTTTAGTAAGCAATGCTACAATGTTCAGACATACATTATGTAGAAACAGGCGAAAAGTCAAGAATTCTTATAGTAAAGCGAGTGGAAGTTCCTGATCGATCATCTAGAGATATCAAGTTCGACGGAGGAATTCCATATTAAACTTTTACGAGGCGCATTCACACTCACTATCAAAGACTTATACGGTTTCATCCTGAATGGCGGGTCAGTGACTTTATTGTATTTCAGTAAAGTTGTGAATATACCTGTCTTGCATGCTTTACCTTCCCTGGGCTTGTGTCAAATATTCGTCAGGTTTATTTCATCCTTTTCACGGATGGCTGTAGGCTGTCTTCATCTCGGTAAACGTTTCTTGCGCCAAAGTTATCAGATACTTAATGGAACGTAAAGGCCGTCAGGTACTGCGGCTTAATATATCCTCGGAGTCATACGTAGGTAGGGACAGGAATGATAGCCAGGTATGTAGGTACCTACAACTATAATAGGACCACTTATAGTACCTACAATTTTATATCACGTAATTTTCGTAACTCTTTTATCATAGCATTCCGAAACTCTGTGTGAATCTAGATTCCAAAATTGTTCTGGACGTTCACATCGTCAAAGTTAATTATGGACTTTTAAAAATATAATGAGATAAGTCTTGTACTTCGCCTTAAAAATGTTTGCCGTCTTATATATCTGAGATGTACCACACATTTACTGCCTTTTAAAGTTAGAAATTCAGCTGGTCGAGGTTAATGTAAGCAATAATTCTAGATAACGAATATCAATTTTTATTCTAAAATCGAAAACAAATATTATCTTACTTAGACCAAATAAAAAACCAAGACAGAGCGCTGCGAACAATACAGTGAAGCATGCCAAAACTACACCGCCGCTCTGTGCAGACACGCTCACACGCACACAACCTTTTACAATGACGCTACAATCAAACTACACCACACAAAGTGCACACATGTTTGCGAAACCGGCTTCAATTCACTGTTGACAGCGCTCTGTCTTAGTTTTTTATTTGGTCTGAGTTATCTAAACGCTTAGTAAAACGGTTTCTTATTAGTATAAAAGGTTACAAACTGACCAAAGCGTGTTATGATTATGATAAAAACAACAGAAAATGGACGCAAACGTCGACGTTCGAGGAGTTTTCCGCACACCACAAGCAGGTAGCTGAAACCAAATTGTCGAGGATTTCATTTCATTTCACGGATACCTCCCATTTCATGAAATTTTAATCAGCACACTCTGTGTATCTATTGGATTAATAAACAGAAGTTTATATCGTTACAGTTACATGTCACCGAATATGAAAATTGTGGAATTTAAGTAATTTTAATCTAGGTAGACGAGTATTTAAGTAAGCTAGTGGAAATAGGTATTTTTCCTCGCCGCGCTGATTAAAATAAATTATTTTTACACCACTTGGAGCGTGACAAAACCGATTGGTGGCGAAGTTTGGTAATTATCGAGTTTAATGACTTTCGATTAAAGTTTTGGGTTGATGCCAACGCGAACTACACTCGAGAGCAATGAATCCGGGTCACTTAAAGAATCCTAAAAATCTCGGAAACTAAAAATGCTAGGTTAATGCAATAAATTGTATTTAATAGACAATGTAATACTCCTTAAATGAAGGTATTAAAACTTCTTAGTTATTGTAAAGTTATATCATAAAAAAAACAAATTTGAAAAAGGGCAACTTTCGAAGATGGAACTACGAAATTACAGCATTTGGTTTTGCTTTTGTTTGTAATCTGTCATTTATGTGGGTACATAAACCATGTTGATAGTGCTCTATATTCATTATTCAAGCTGAAATTATGTCGCTTACGCCTGAAGAATGCACCAGAATACTTACAATGCTGGAAACCGGCCGGAGTCAGCGCGATACAGCCAGGACTGTCGGTGTGTCGCTGTCAACAGTACAAAGAGTTCTCCGACGTTACGAAGAAACTGGTTCTAACCTACGCAGACCAGGAACGGGCAGAACCAGGTGTACCACAGCACGAGAAGACCGATACTTGGTGAACACCATGCTTCGAAATCGCTTTCTTACAGGAACTGAACTCACAAATCAGTTTCGACGCCTCGGAGGAAGTAACCCAAGTGCATGGACAGTAAGACGTCGGCTTGCTGAATCTAACTTAAAACCCCTTAGACCTGCAAACGGCCCTAAACTGGAGCGTGGGCATCGTATTTCAAGACTAAGATATGCCCAGAGCCACGTAAATTGGAGTATTGAAGATTGGTCAAAAGTTATGTTCTCCGACGAATCAAAATTTATGCTCTACAAGCACGATGGAAGACACAGAGTGTATCGAAGACCAGGGGAAAGATTCAAGCAAGCATGCATCGAAGAAAAAGTAGCCTACGGTGGTGGGTCTGTACTTGTGTGGGCCGGAATTTCTTCTGAAAGTCGCACAGAGCTGGTGATCATAGAAAACGGCTCTTTAACTAGCGAAAGATATGTGGAAGAAATCCTCAATGATCACGTTGGTCCATTTATGGTCAATTTAGGTGAGGATGCTATATTTATGCATGACAATGCCCGACCTCATACAGGTAGGATTGTGAATGACTACCTTCAAGAGATGAACATTACTCGTATGGAGTGGCCAGCGCGCAGCCCGGATATCAACCCGATCGAGCATGCTTGGGACGAGCTAGGCAGATGCGTAAAACAACGAAACCCTCCCCCAATCACGCTTCGTGAGCTCAAAATTGCTCTCACAGAGGAATGGGAGAATAATCCCCAAAATCGTATAAGGAACTTGGTGTACAGCATGCCAAACCGCGTAAACGCAGTAATGGAAGCACGAGGAGGCAATACGAAGTATTAAAATTCAAGAAAATCGTAATAAAGTTCAAAAATTTCATGTTTCCTATTTTTGTTTTAAGGAGAGATCAGCAGTTTTTTTCTTTATGTAATTTTGTGTTAATAAAATGTATGGTGACTCATATTTTTTTTTACTTTCATTTAAGGAGTATTACATTGTCTATTAAATACAATTTATTGCATTAACCTATCATATTTAGTTTCCGAGATTTTTAACATTCTTTAAGTGACCCGGATTCATTGCTCTCGAGTGTAGTATAATGAAAGCTTAACAATTACACGTTTATAGGTGCACTGAGTCAATCCGATCGGCAAATGAATTAATATCGGACGTTGCTCGCTAATAATCACACACGCCGCAAACACACAGTTTGTACAGGCACAACTGTGTTCTGTGTGAGCGAATTTATTTCAGTTAATCTTGTTTTCATAGTTGCCTATAAACATTTTTGAACAGAGGCAATAATAGCCTTTATTTTTTCCGGAAAAGTGTCGGAATAAAATTATTCTTTTGGCAGGGCTATTCTCACGTTGTTTTCTACGAAACTAAATATGCCTATTTTTAGGTTTGAGATCATCGTATAAAACTGTCTGGAAGTATCTTTTTATATACCTTGCTGTTTTCTTGAATAAAGCTGACGTGTGGCGTTGCACTATCTTTAAACAGTTCGATGCAGATAGCGTTGCAGCTGGAGCATACTTATTCGTTTTGACTGTAACTGTAATGTAGCGAGCAGAAAGTTACCTACCATGGCTAAAGAGTAAAGTAAAGTTTTAGTGGCGCCATAGGAAATCAAAATTATTCGAGCAGTGCCGCTGGTGATTTTGTAAGAAAAATTTAGTAATGTGTAATATTTAAACTCATTGAAAAGTTAAAATTTGTATTTGCAATAATATTTTTATAAATTAAGTGGATATAGTATATAATTGTTGCGTTTAATTTATCAGTGATTTCCACAAAATCTGAAATTATATTTTTTATACTTTTTGACGAACTCCTTTTTATATATCTTTACCTAATTTGATTACGCTCTAATTGAACTAAAGAAATACAATTTAATTGAGATCAGTTATTCTTAAATATAGGTACTTCAGTCAAGAAACATGCGTAGGAAAATGGCAACGAAACAACACCTGACGAGAGAAATATTAATTTTGCAACGAAATTATAAGTTAAAGTACCTAAGTTTAACTGTCACGATGTACGCGCACTTACTTAAATCAGCAATTTGTATGTCGCTTTGTCTGTAACTAAGTGTCTGCTCTTACTGATAGACCATTTACCTAAATTGAATAGATAACTAGGAATTTATGTGATTACACTACATTGTTACAAATTTCTTTTATATCAACGTTCTTTATGTGACACCCCGTAATGGGGAACTTCGGTATTTTTAGAATTCTGCCGGAAATTGTGCGATAAAAGTGTTGTTTATTTCTTTGTGTAAATCCATAATTACGTAAACCTGTTAGACAAATATAAAAAACAAAGTTAGACAAATGATAACAGTTATTTGTGCAACAAGAGAGCAAAGTTGTTTTTTGCTGCGAGTGTTGATTTTGAATCCCAAGTAAGCGAAGGATTCTATAATTGAATATACGAGCGTAGCGAGTGATTCTAGGTTAGAATCCTGAGCGCGGCGAGGGATTCAAAGACACAAGATGTAAATAACTTTGCTCTCGTGCAACACATACAACTTTTCACCTCAGCAGCGAGAACATACAACATGTAAAAAAAAACCCTGTCCGATCCGTGAGGGTGTTGTTAGGTATCGTACTGTGAGCATATTTATGAGTAAATTTTCAGGAAAAAAGAATCTCCACATATTTATCAATGGTGAATTTTACCGGGTTATTACGTTGGGTGCTGTCGGCCGTCGTTTAGCGGTTGTCTAAAAGTCATAACTTATGAGTTATGACCCCTGTTGAAAATTTGCAAATTTTTAATGGATTTGGGGTAATTTTGGAACTCCAAATGTGAATTTTAAATACCTTTTTTTAAAATTATCAATAATAATAATAAAAAAAGTTACTCTTTGGTAATGTTACTGCAGTACCATATGCCCTTTTCGGATAGGACAAGATTTTTTTAAAATAATCTTCATCACTTCGTATTTTTTTCACAGTCGCTGACTTATATTTACATTTTAATTGCATTATCAGCTTTAGCACACTCGAAAACTATGATAACGACACCCACGATGAAAAATGTGAAAATTTTCGCAGCCGCCATCTTGGATTTTTATTTTAACTTCACTATCGGCTTTAGCAACCTGGAAAACCATAGAAACGATACCCATGAAGAAATATTTGAAAATTTTCGCAGCCGCCATCTTTGGTTTACATTTTGACATCACTATCGGCTTTAGCAACCTTGAAAACCATAGAAACGATACCTATGAAGAAAAATTTGAAAATTTTCGCAGCCGCCCTCTTCGATTTACATTTTGACCTCACGATCGGCTCTAACACCCTTGAAAACTATGAAAACGACACCCATGACGAAAAATGGATGAAACTTGGATTTTCATTTTGACTAAATTCACTCTTTCTATCTCTCTCCGTCTTTCTTTCTCTTTGATTTAGAAGAAGACAGTCACAAGCGCCTTTTCGCGTGACGATTTTGCCAGTGCACTCTTACCGCAAGCCGATTAAAGAACTTCGTTCCAAAAAAAAATTTAAAACAGAATTTAAATATGATTTGCAATTATAAGGTTTTATGTGTATCCGAACGTTTTATTGTTTGTTTCTTTTTTGGGCCTTATACGAGTAGGTATGGAATTTAGAAATCGAACTTCGAATCGACTTGTTTCTATCTCTCGCTTTTTTCGTATCGAAGTGAAAGTGACAAAAATAAGTGAAGTTCAAATCTTTAGAACTTTGTGAGTAGACCCAGCACTGTTCTTGGCATTTATTATCAAAAAGTTATTTTGTCTCACGCTCGCAGCAAAATCGAATTTTGCTCACTGTCTTTATACTGCAAAACCTGCTTGTTTGAGGTGCTTAGGTGAAATAGTTATTTGTGCAACAAGAGAGCAAAGTCGTTTTTTGCTGCGAGTGTTGATTTTGAATCCCGAGTAAGCGAAGGATTCTATAATTGAATCACGAGCGTAGCGAGTGATTCTAGGTTAGAATCCTGAGCGCTGCGAGGGATTCAAAGACACGAGATGCAAATAACTTTGCTCTCGTGTAACACATACAACTTTTCACCTCAGCAGCGAGAACATACAACATGTAAAAAAAACCTGTCCGATCCGTAAGGGTGTTGTTAGGTATCGTACTGTAAGCATATTTATGTGGAAATTTTCAGGAAAAAAGAAAAAATAATCCCTAATTTTTTTTTCAATGGTGAATTTGACCGAATTTTACATTTGGTGCGGGTGGCGGCCGTCGTTTAGCGGGTGTCATAGGTTATGAATTTTGCAATTTTTTTATGGATTTGGGGTAATTTTGGAACTAAAAATGTGAATTTTAAATACCAATAACTTTTTTACCATCAATAATAATCAAAAAAATACTGTTTTGTAATGTTACTGCAGTACCGTATGCCCATTTTCCCCAGATTTTCGGATCAGACAAGGTTTTTTTTTACATAATCTTCATCACCTCGTATTTTGTAGCCACCATCTTGGATTTATATTTTGACCTCACTATCGACTTTAGCACCCTCGAAAACTATGACAACGACACCCATGACGAAAAATGTGAAAATTTCCGCAGCCGCCATCTTGGATTTTTATTTTGACTTCACTATCAGCTTAAGCAACCTTGAAAACCATAGAAACGATACCCATGAAGAAAAATTTGAAAATTTTCGCAGCGGCCATCTTGGATTTACATTTTGACTTCACTATCGGCTTTAGCAACCTTGAAAACCACAGAAACGATACCCATGAAGAAAAATTTGAAAATTTTCGCAGCGGCCATCTTGGATTTACATTTTGACTTCACTATCGGCTTTAGCAACCTTGAAAACCATAGAAACGATACCCATGAAGAAAAATATGAAAATTTTCGCAGCCGCCATCTTGGATTTACATTTTGACCTCAAGGTCGGCTTTGGCACCCTTGAAAACTATGAAAACGACACCCATTAAGAAAAATATGAAAATTTTCGCAACCGCCATCTTGGATTTTCATTTCGACCAAATTCACACTTACTATCTCTCTCTTTCTCTTTGAATTAGAAGAAGACAGTCGCAAGCGCCTTTTCGCGTGACGATATCTGCCACTGCACTCTTACCGCGAGCCGCTTATGAAATTCGTTCCAAAAAATTAATAAAACAGAATTTAAATAAAACCTTAACAGATGATTTGCAATTTTAATGATTCAAGTATATCCGAACGTTTTATTGTATGTTTCTTTTTTGGGCCTAGTAGGTATTTTAATTCGAATCGATTTGTTTCTATCTCTCGCTTGTATCGAATTGAAAGTGACAAAACTAATTGAAGTTCAAATCTTTAGAATGTTGTGAGTAGACCCAACACTGCTCTCGGCATTTAAAAAAAATAATTAAAAAGTTACTTTGTCTCACGCTCGCAGCAAAATCGAATTTTGCTCACTGTTTTTTGACAGCAAAACCTGCTTGTTTGAGGTGCTGAGGTGAAAACACTTTTTGTCGTTTGCTCTATTTCCACAAATTGTGAAGAGGTTTGCATTTTTGACAAAAATATATACTTTTTCGGAATATAAACTAGGTGTGATTCTTTTGAATTCCTGAAAAGGTTTCGATTCAAACCTTCATCTTTTTCAAACTTTAAAATCTTGTAGATGTAGATTGAAATTTCTGCATCTAAATGGCTAAGGGTACAATTAGCGACGTGCGAACCGGTTGCAATTATGTTACAAAAGCTAATAAACATTTTAAAAACGTTAAAAGAATTTAGTAACCCAAAAGCAAAATATAATATTCAACATAACTTCAGGAAACACGTTTTTACAACGAATTAATTATCCTTCTTTTTTCTAACCAAAGACCGGAGGATTATTTCTATTTAATTTCAGTATCCAACCGCCACAGACTGCTTTACGACTTTGTTTCTTCGCCATTCTTGGCCGGAAAATTAAAGCAATAAAAAAAGTTTGTCTAGTCATGGAGATTTCAACTAATCAAATACTGGCCAGTTTAAAAAACGAACGGTTAAACAGGATTCTAAATGATAATTTAAAATTACTCACCTCTTTATATTTATAAATTTTTTTCAAACATAAATACCTAGTAACATTTAATTTTCTACTTGCTTTTATGAGTAGATTATGCGTAACATTGGGACTGGGTTATCACATTTTCTTTTAGGGAATAAAGTCATTTTCTCTTGCTGAACAAATGAAAGGAATATAAAACTAATGGAGCATGTTTTATATCTATTTTATTCGTGCTACTTAGTTCTAAGCTCAATATTTTTCTCAAGGCTCTTCGAATACTGAGATTGACAAGCTAGTCACGGGTTTCAATGATTTAGTAACTAGGTTAATTAAGAATTAAAGTTTTTACGTGGGTTCTTAGCTTAACAATTACGTGCGAAAATGTTATTGTCTAAAAAAAACTTTCGTTACTTCACATGACAGCTTAATAATGGTTTCGTAGCTCTTTAATCTAAAAGTAGAAAATTTTATGAAAGTTTCACTATAATATATATAAGGTACCCTAGTACCTAGATCTATTTCCACGTTTCAGATTGTCTAAAGTACCTACACACTTCTTTTATGGGGTACTGTGTAAAATGTTATAATAAAATACCACTCGATATTCTTCAACTAAATGAGAAGAAAGGAGACTGAAACGATTACATACAATCTTGGGCCTGGGTGTAAAAAAATGAAAGTGGTGTCATTAATAGCTTATAACTTATCAACCTTTCACTGAAAATTCTGCGGATTTTGTCAATCTGAGACCAGAGATAAAAGAGATTATGTAAAAGTGAGGTTATGTTCCAATCTTTAACTAACAGCTAATTCCTGAAGTGCAAAATATGTAATATGTGCTTTTGCACTAATAGTTATTATATTTAGTAGGGAATGGTATGGTAATGGCAGCTGGTTAGATGAGGTTATATTTACTTACAGACTGAGGTGCAAGCCATTGCCGAATCACTGACAGAATTGTTTCATCGTGTAAGGGTCGTCGGCCCAGTGTATTGCAGTGACCAGTTGTTATTTGTTATCCCACAATTCACACAGCGATCCATAGTTTCAACAATATCCAATCCACAAGCTGGCGGTAAAATCCAAAATACTTAACAATTCCAAGTCAAACGTGTGAGCGATCTTCGGTGTCCAGTGTGAAAGAGAGTCGTACGAGGTAGGCCGAGTCGGAATCAGTAAAATACGCAGAGGTCGTGAAAAATGAAGAACAATCGGGAAAGCACTCATAACGCATCGAAAAATACGAAACGAGTGAGCAAAAGAGAGCATTAGAGCAGTTGGCAACTGTCTAGTGTCAGTGTCAGCTATGACATGTATTCCAGTGACATAGACTAAAAATAGAAAACAAATTTTAATCGATATGAAATCGATAATCATTAATATTGTTTTTTCAGTAATTAATTGATATTTTATTTATTAATATGACTGTAATTATATGCACTATAATGCACATAAGTATATATAGTTCATTTAATTACTTTGAGTTAATTATTTAGTGCAAAGGTTTTATTTTCGTAACTGTGTAATCGATTACTCAATCGATAATCTCACGAAAACTATCTTTTCCATATTTCTCCGCTTCCAGATTGAGAATTGAGGTGATTTTTCATATTCTAAGATAAAAAAATATGTCAATTTTTTCAGATCATATCTTAACTTATTACATTTGGGCCCACCGTTTTCCATCTCCTTTAAAACTTGCATTAAACGCACACTATTTAGACAAGCATACTATAAGTTGGATGATTATATCGTAGATAAAAATGCTTGGCTAAATGCTGGTCCTGCTCCACAGCCACTTGGGCTCACTAGTTAAAAAAAAATGGTAGAGTATCTTCTCCTTTTTTTTTTTTCTGACTACGAACATAATGTATATTATCTATTTCTTTTATTTAACCATATTTTAATTATTGAATACTCCAATAGATAATATTGATTTTCTTTCTTTTGGTGGTAAAATTCTTTAAAGGTTACAAATAGATTGCAAACTATAGTTTTGTATAACTTAGACGCATTTTTATTTTCAATTTTTGTAAATGTGAGTACCATGGAGTCGTTTACTGTGTTGTATTTTGACTTGAAAGAGCAGGGTAGTTGAAAGTATGTCATGCTCACTTAATGTCTCGCTGATGGTGGCGAGTGTGTTGGATCATTCGGTTCCCTACAAAATGGTTGAGCTGGATGGTGCTGATCCACGCGTCATGTTCGTGAACGGGCGCCCCGTCAGTTGAGACTGGTCATCTCTTATCTGCCAGGGCTTATTTTTAATCGTTTGTGATTTTTATATTTTTTTTTACATTGTTCTCACTTAAAATCAACAAGAGTAATGTACCCAGGATTTTGTAATTTCTATATTTAAAAGAGTGTATTTGGAGTTTCTTGCCCGTTCTTCTCCATAGAGATCTACGTTTTGGAATGGGCAACTAGCTTCAACCTACTGACTAACTGACTCTTTGACAATTCAAAAGTGCCTGTAACGGGTTTAATTGAAATAAATGCTTTGAGTTTAAGTTTGAGTTTTGTATCTAGATACTCGTATTGTTGTATCTATAAAGGTACTTGTCTAGATAAAAAGGATGTTTGTTATCACAGAAATGCGCGCGAAACATTTTCTGTCTGGTTTTCTTTCAACTTGTTTACAGTCGCACGTAAGCTATTGATTAGAATGTAGTATATTACCTATAAGGGTTGTTTCATAGTAGTGTTGAGTCACGGGATCGGGTAGTGTGAGCTCCTGAGCGGAGCTGAGCGTGCGATTCGTGCGAAATGGGGGTGTCTGGGCTGAGTCGGGCGGCAGTGTGGCGGAGCGTTCGTGACGTCAGCGTCCGGGCGCGGACGCTTGACGCAGGCGCCCAGGCTGCCCCCCGTCCCCGCCGGCCCGCGCCCCGCCCACACCCTCGCCCGCCACTTCTCGGGCGGCGTGCGACACCTGCACCCGCTCGTCCGCCCACCACAACTTTCGCCTACCCGCGCCGATGCAATAAAATAAACTTTCCGTTAAAAGTGCGTGTGGGAATTTATCGGACTTGGACTGAAATTACTTTTCAGTGACATTTTCGCTACTTCTGTGTTTTGTTAAAAGTTCGGATGTTAAAAGTTCAGGTAAGTAATTTTGCGTAGTTAGAAATATCTTTGTTAATTTATTTTCATCATTAATGATTTAATTAAAATCATGAAAAAAATCTAAAAAGATCGGGTAGAATTGTCATTTCATCACACTGGACAGAATTTCAGGTAATTATCGTACTTACGACCTATGTCTAGATCTAAACTAGCAAGGCAATTTTCACACTTTTTTTTCGGAAAATGTGTCGGTGTGCACCACATAGCGGGAAAATTAGCTCGAATAAACAAGCGGTTATTGGGCCCCGATGTCAAGTGCATGGAGAGCGGCGGTTGCGTAACCGGCTGCGCTGAGATCAAATCCGCGACCCTAGCGCTGATCTTGTCAACATACGCGATATTAGGTACTAAAGGAAAATTATCTTCGATAAAACTTTTACAGGAACGAAGAAATTTTCGGAAACCATGCGGGTACTTAAGAACTGAAGTTCTTTCGCTCGAAGATATCGGTTTTAGTTTTCGGCGTAGGTATGTAAAATGGAAGTTGGCATCGGATTCCCGCCGTGGGAATCGTTTGTGTGCCAATTTCTGGGGTCCCTATTAGTGGAAGACATATAACAGCACTATTGTGTATGAGAACAAGTTAAGCCATTAGAGATAATGGTGCGTAACAAGTACAAAGACATTGGAATAGCGATGTCGAGTGCCATTTTGATTTCATTTCGAGTTAATATGTGCAGATTTCGTGGGATAATCGCTACTGGTTTTTGATAGACTTTCAATATGTGATTAACGATTTTGTCTTTGGGATTACTATTGACAGAAAGTTTGGGGATAGGTAGCTAAGACTAGACATTGTAATATGGGATTATTGATTTTAGGTTTTTTCAGCAATTGTGCTGATGCGTGTGTAAATGTGAATGTTCTTGACAATAATGATTTTGTAATTGATTATTTTGTCATTTATTATTAACCTTTACCCATTAAACCCACTTAGGATTTCAAAATATTTCTGTTCGTTGAAACACTAATGACATTTGGGGTAAGATGGCGCACATGAAATAACTTGGACTCGGTTTTAATCTCATTGTTTTCCAAAATATTCAACGTTAGTTATGAAATCCGCCATGATTGTATTATTTGTTTATTGCCATCCAGTATTGAACTAGTAAGTAGTTTAATATTAAAATCTAGTGAACGGTGTTATCGTATGTCTGTAGAAAGGCATGGAGTCATAATCCTAGTTAATCGTTTTGTCTGTACTTGCATACAATTATTTTATCACCTGTCAAAAGGTAGGTACTTACAACCTGACATTGTTATGATTTCAAGTAGGGACTTTGCACACATGATAAATAACACAGTTCAGCCCATGAGGGCGCGTAAGCGAAATTTTTCTCACTTTGTGCAGCCTAATTTTTTAATAGCTGCGATTAAATTTTTTATTTTCCCGTTTTACTGCTGTCGTATTGCCTTTTTTCATAATAATTGCTTCGGCAATCAGATCTTTTTAAACCCTTTTCTGAAACAAATGGAATTGGTAAATGACACTAAAAATTTTCAGTACTCACAACTTATTTATATGTCGATGAAAACTGACTTAAATACACTTCAGCATCAAAGGAAAGGAATGAGAGAAATGTTTTAACTTTATTTTGAAATAAAACGAACTCGATTTTTTGATTCTGAACTCGCTTTATTTTATAACAGGAAGCGACTGTTAAGGTGCTCTCTCACTGCGAGCATTTGCCTTTACACAGGTAAAGGTTACATTACCTAGCCATGTTACTTCTACATATTTATTTAGGTATAAATGTCAATACATAAAATCAATCAATTATCTCTCTACACTACCAAGCAGGTCACGGTCTGAGCAGTCTACTTGCTAAGCCCTAGCCGTTACAGTGGAATCTTGGATTGTTATCTCTCCCGGTGAGGAAGCACCGTTAGATGTTAAAGGCAATGGTACTTGTCTTATTACATCGCTGGTTGCTTTATCAAGATAATTTCACCCGACATCATTGCGAAGAGAATGCCGTATAAAATGAAAAATGCGTGTACAAATTAACAAGTTAGTTAATTCCACCAGAGCATTTCAATGGACCGTGTCTATCACATTACTATATCAATTTCATATCAAAGGAAATTTTGAGACATGTGTTAATTAACAGTAATCAAGGGATTCGTACAATAATTTACGGAATTCATATGAACCCTACGTACGTCATTCGTCGTTTTAGTACGTCATTTAATTATTTGTTTTTCTCTTATAACTAAAGAGCTCTTTTCATATAAAATGAAAACTATTTTAGTTTTTTCACGGCCGTGTTTGTTCGTTTAGTGACAATGGATACTATTCAAATAAGATTCGTACCTTGCTTTGTCAAGAGCTTATAAAAAAAGAGAATTTCTGTTTTCGTAATTAAATTGGTTTCGCGCGAAATGTGGGAAGTATAGCTGAAACAATGGCCAGAAGAGCTGAACGGAAGTTAGTTCTGTTTCGACTCAAGTTAGAACTCAGTGTTCGTAATTATACTAGATGTGCAATGAAGTAGTTAAATCAATTATTCTGACAATTCATAATAGGTACGACCTTTATTGATCTTATTTAGTGATATGTATTATTCACCATTAGGTTTTAATCGGAAACACGTCTGGCCTGTATTTAAACAAACCCACTCACGCGGTACGTTTCGGACAAACACACTGACCAAATGTGTACTTGACTGAATCCTATTTGTATACCAAGGCCGCTTACAGATCCATTCTTGCCTGTATTTGCTGCCCCTATTTCGTGTGTATCCATCCACCCGCCACTCCTAAACCGTACCCGGTTTCATTCTTCCTTTCTGAAATCTTCTACCTCATTCGTTAAGAAACGTTCATGTCATAGTTTTCTTCATTTTTATTATTCTTGTTTACGGCCGTACTAACAGGGACCGTAAACACTCATAGTTACTCTAAAAAGGCTTTCACGATGATATATATAATAATAGGAGTGCTTAAATCGTGTCATAATTCCGCTGGGAAGTTGCTACAATCATAAAGTTTCTTGCTGGGAGGTTATTCCAAACTAGTTGTTCTTATTGTTCGTAAGGAAATTTTGCTGCAATTCGTTCTTTGTGAGTTTTAATTAAGTTTATTGAAATGAGCTATTTTGAATTCCGTTTTACAATTTACACAGTGTGATTTTTTGGTACAAAATACAGATCTGGATTTGACTGCTCCCTGTTACCCATTCGTATTTGTTGTTATTGTTAGACACGGTCACAAATCCACATTTCAGCTCATAGTAATTAAAGAAAATGTTATCGCGACTTTTATCGTGATGAGTTTTTCTAAAAGTTTTGACGTTAATGTTTGTTGGTTATGTTTTTGCAGTGTTCAAGTTTTTTGGCACTGTTCCGTTGGACGTTTTGATTCCTTCCATCCCACGATATTCCATTTTCATATGTCTGCTCGCATTAGCTTCTAACTTATTTTCTTTCTTGTTGTACTGTAATGTTACGTAACCATTTTTGTAGAAGGTCAATTTTTTTATCGAGAGAGCTTTCATTAACAGTCAGGAAAGTTAATTGTTTATCAAATTGACACACTTCGTCCATTGCCATTTCATACAACTGTCAAAGAATGACAGTTGTGACTATACCTATCTTAGAAAAAAACGTGTCATGTAAAAACTATTAAAACATCAAGTTTTATCAACTAAAGTATGACTAAATACACCTTTTATTCACAAAATCGTATCGCAATATTACGACGACCAGTGTTCAGTTTATCCTTCAAAAATCTAATATAAATTAGCTCTTTGTGATGATAACTTCAAAAGGCATAGTAACAAAAAGTCGGTGAAAACGAAGAGGCTCACGAAGAGGCTCGGGTGCTAATTGCTGCCATAGATATAAAAACCATTTCTAACAATCCCCAGGCGGAAGTGATCCTGAATGAATCTGCTTAGTTACCTATTATGCTTGATATTATTAATGTTATTATTTTCGGAAATCTAAGTTGCGCAATGTGTAAAAAAAAACCATCTCCTATCCGTGAGGGTGTTGTTAAATATCGTACTGAGAATCTATTTATGTGAGAATTTTCGGGAAAAAGGAAAAAAAAAACCCCTAATTTTGTTTCAAAGGGGCATTTTACCGGGATATACGAGTATTACATGGGGCGCGGCCGTCGTTTAGCGGGTGTCTACAAGTCATAACTTATGACCCCTGTTGTTAATTTGTTAATTTTTAATGGTATTGAGATAATTTTGGTCGTAAATTTCAAATAGTAATAACATTTTATTTTCAATAATAATAAGATTTTTTATTACTTTCTAGTTCTGTCTTTCTGGGTTGTGGAGGTCAGATAGGCAGTCGCTCCATAAAAAATACTGGTATTCAACAGCATCCGGTTAGACTGGAAGCTGACCCCAACGTAGTTGGGAAAAGGCTAGGCAGATGATGATTACTTTCTGGTAATGTTATTGCATTAGGTACTAGTTTTCCCTGCAGTGGGATAGTAGCTTGTATTTTTTTAACACTATTATTATTATTGTTCCTTTCGGGAAGTTTGTGCACTGAAACAGACTTTAGTCATTAGTGCGTCAAAGTAATGTAACGAAACTGTCATATAAAATCCTACTAAGTATTAATACTAAAACTTTTAATTTATTTGAAAAAAGAACCACGTCATAGGTAATCTGTTCTGTAGAAAGCGTGTCAATTGTTACGTTCTGTCGTTTTGTCGTATTTAGTCATCTGTATTTCGATAGAAAACAATGCTGTTGTTTAAAACTGGTCGCATTACAAGTAGCAATGCTAAAAAATCCTTTGAAAAATTTATGTATTTACTGTTGGTTTATTGGAATATTTGCACCCTACCCTACCTGTATAGTACGTATGTATGCTAAGCCGGTCAACCACCTGCTAGTTTCTGGTATCCTATTTTAATGCACGTTTCTGAGTATTTTACGAAAGGCCTTTGCTCCGGAATGTACTCGTAGTTGTTTGCAAATATGCGTCTACGGAGAGAGGTAGGTTCTACGATAATCTATCGTAGAACCTACTATAAATCCAACAAAAGTTTACATCTCGTTATCTAAGCATTGGAACCACTTTACAGATTCCAGTATAGTTATTAATGGAAATTAAGATTTCTTTTCTATTTTGACTTTCATGGCAAGGAATAACTAACGAGTTAAAAAAAGCCAGCTCATGCATATTGATGAGTCAAGTTATAATTTGAATTTATTGTTGACACAGTCTGTTATTTTAGTTTAAAGCTTTGAAAAATCGTTCGTCCTTGGCGGGGTTCCTTGTGTCTCTGTCAAGTTATTTCAACTTTCAGTTAACATTTCAGTGGTCAAAAAGTGGTTGTAGTTTTTTACCTCGTCCCGGGCGAATAGAGTTGAAATAATTCAATTGTGACGTCATTTCCACAGTTCTGTCATCTTTAATCTGATGTAAACTTTCATAGTGTCGTCCTCATCCTTTTACCTGGAGTCGCTGTGATTTATTTGTTGGATGCGGGACTCTGAATACAATTGAGTTCACCTGAAGGTAGTGGAGGTATTTGTCATTTGAGGAGGTTATTGTGCGACACTGCGTTGGGACAGTAATTTAATTCTTTTATAATCACTTCTTTTGTTTATTAAATTGTCAAGTCAAATGATTTATTTTAATAAGACCTTTTTAAATATATCAAGTGTATTGTTGTACTTATATTTAAGTAAATTAAATTAATAATTACTGATGATTATATAATAGTTTTAGCATCTTCGATTAACAATGAAACCCACAACTTATTTAAATTGCATTCAACAACAACTCTATCACTCGGATGAAATATTAACCACATCTGAAAATGCCGCCTGAATTTGCTAATGTCTTTTGATATTTTCAGAGCTCTTAATACCGTTTTATTTATCCAGGCAGTGCGCCCCGCGGGGTCATATTTTAGTCAAAGTCCGTGACACCCGGTGTAGAAGGGATCGTTTGTAACGGCATCGCGGTCATTATCTTATTTCATTTATACTCCACGAACAATGCTAGCTAGACGTCTGAAACAGGCCGTTCTCTGAATGAATATTAATGATCATAGTTCCAACATAGCGTAACTACATGACTCTCATTTGCAAACATTCAGTCACAACAGAAATGGCGCAGAGACAGAAAATAAAACAAATCTAATTAATATTAAAACTCTTTTGTATAAAGAAAATACTTCCATGAATTATCGCAGACAGTCGACCAGCCCGGAGATATTTTTTCATTAATTTGGAGAAGGAAAACTTTTGGGAAAATTAAAATACTCTCAGATCCTGTGGATGAATAAGTGCTTAGAATTGTACGGGAATACGCGATATTATTATTATTTATTAAAGTTGGGAAGTATCAAAGTGTACGAATAAATAGAGGCTGGCAGTTTTTTACATGGGACAAAATACCCAATTTTATTAGTGGGAGTGTGCGATAACACACGTTTACCTAACCCTTCAAGAGGTGGAGGGGATGACGGTCAAGAAATAAATTACTAAGTGAGACCGAGTGATAACGAGTATGTGTGTAGTTGGCAACAAGAAGTCTCGTCGACCAAGTCCAAAGTAGGTGGATTTATGTGTATCTACCGAGTTATGTGTGGCCGGTGTTTGTGTGCAAATAGCCCGTTTTGTAGGAGCCGTGAAAGCGAGACGTCTCGCCAAGTGGTTCTGTTAAGATTTCCACACGCTTGAAGGGTAGTTAGCTGTAACTACCCGCCGCTAGAGACCACCTGCGTTGCTATGAATGCACTCTGGATGCGAGCGCCACAAAATTCCCTCGTGGCCTCGCTGCTTAATTAATGTCTTCATCCGAGCTATACACCAACACTTTACGTAAATTGTTTCTAATTACGTATCTTCTTCCTTGATGGCATGTGTTTAACTATTATTTATAGAACTGGGTAGCTATTCAGCTAGTAGTTGTTACAACACTACAATAATACAACATTAATTTACATCTTAGTAAAATTAACTCAAAAATCCTGAGCAAAATTAAGTGTTTGTTAGCTTTGTGTGGAGCCGTGAGCGCCTTAAAAGATTCAGTTAAAGCTAAGCAGATAATTAAAATTAAAAATACACTGCAAAAGTAATTTAAGGCGCTTAATTTTAAAACGAAAACGTACCTACTTTGTTAACAAACACTTGAGCTGTGGCGTGACGTAGGTCGATATAAGTTAAAAGCTTCAGGCGCTTAGGAACGCGCCCTACGAAAGTTTTCGTATTTTCGCTCGACTTGCGCAGTTAGGTACGTGTTGGTGTACCTAGCATATTATATTATACACACAGTGACTTTAACAACTGTGACGAATGACGTTGAATTTACCTGTTACTTTATAAACTTTCACTCAGTTATTTTTCTTTACAGCTGAACAGGGAACGAAATTGCTGCCCATCTTACTCGAACCGAGATTTATTTTTTCTCGAAGGTAAAATGGGATTGACGCCACGTATATGAGGTGTTAATTCCCGTTAAAAAATTCAGCGTAGGCAACACTGAATGGAAAGGTTTCATTATTAATTATATTATGGACGTAGGGATGGTAATCAGATTGTTAATGATACAGATTAATGTTTTAAAGCAGCGATATTTTAATCTATTTAAAAGGTGTTGAATGTTGCCTTTGATGAAAAAAGGTTCCCTTAGCTTCCAAAATTTTCATTATTTTTAAACTTGGCTATGTTTGGTTTTCCAAGAGATTTTTCAACCTAACTTTGGCAAAGTCTACACACGTACTTGAGACAAATCATCTTATTTCACCTTCGACGAAAGAAGGTGATTCGCTATTCTATGTGAGAGAAACAGTTGTAACCACTGCTTTGTGATTTATAGCGAACGCATGTTGTATTATTTTCAAACAATGTAGTTAATTTTTTATGAAGTAATAATCGTATAGGTAACATTGTACATGTCCACTAAACTAAATTTTTACGTCCACCGCAATGACGGTCGATTTGCAACGTACCTACAATGTCGTACCTACGGTTACGACTAATTGTTAGTGGCTAACAGGTACGCACGTTCCATCGCCGTTGTGGGATCATTTGGCATGCTAGCTCAGGGGTAACAGTTATAACTTCCAGTATTTAGAGTCCTATTCAATTAGAAGAGGTGCATGAATTGCACAAGCCTACTATACTGCACGGTATAGTCGTACAAAATATAGAAAAGAGGTTTGGGTGTGAGAATTTTGGCACTCACGATAACTCTGTTCCAAAAGTATGTCATGAAAATGTAAACGAACATACCAGTAGATGCCAATTTGTAGTGCCACTTACAAGTTGAATGCTTTGATTTGATTATTTGTAAAGTTAAACGCAAAATTAAAACTTTAAATCGCCTTAAGGCTCCTGCAGACAGGCGCGACGTGACAGCGCGACGTCTGTCTTCATTTGAAGTTAGTTTTATAACCTTAATGTTCGTCGATGATTTTTTTTAATTATAATTTAGTAATGTTATTCAAACAATAACAGTCGGCAAAAATGGTGAAATATGAAGTATGAAAACCTTCTTTAGAACAGACATAATTGGAAGAAGTCTCCTTTCGTAGCGGCACGAACTATGTAATATTAGGTTCCCACCTATGAAATCAGCGTTTTGTATGGAGAATTTTAAAGAAGTTGCATTTTTCATACTAACATTTTCTTAATTTATTTAACAACCATGAACACTAATGTTTTAAAACTTTTATGCACTAATGTTTAAAAACTAAGATAACGTATGCCACTAAGGGACAAAAATAAGTTTTGGCCAAGTTTTAAATCAAATAGTGGTAATTTCTGCTAACAGAGGAGTCATTTTTAATGTTTAGAAAACTATAAGTACCGTGACATCACTGCGGGCCCTATCAGAAAACCAGCGCTGCGGCATTTATTGTTAAATGTCGCAGCATCATGCTGAGATAGGAGCCTTTTGACCTCGCACAGGACTTTCTGCTTAATTTTTTACTTTGTTTTTTTTTCTTGCTTTTATTTTGAATAAGTGTGTGTTTTATTTGATCTCCTGTGCTTGTCCCAATAAATACTTTTCCTTTCTTTATTTCTTTACGAAATAAGGTTTTTTACTATTGGTAGTGGTCTACGATGGTCATTACTCGATATAATATCAAGCAATTGATGAATATTTTAAATCATAGAAGTGACGAGGTTCTCTATTTGTGAGATTAAAACGCCAATTCCAATAGGTTGGGACCTAATATTACCTCATCATCATCGGCCTAGCCTTGTCCCAACTGTGTTGGGGTCAGCTTCCAGTCTAACCAGATGCATACTATATATTTTACATGGAGCGACTGCTTATCTGACCTCCACAACCCAGTTACTGGGTTACCCGTTGGTAAGTCTGGTTGTCAGACTTTCGGGCTTCTAGTACCCGTAACGACTGTCAAAGATCTACTAATGACAGCCGGGACCAACGGCTCAACGTGCTTTCCGAGGCACGGAGTGATCTTGGTATGTAAAGATGGTCACCAATCCACGGATCAACCGCTGAAATTGTAGCTTAGCCTGAACTATTGACCCGTGCGGCTGTTATTAAATAGCTCATGCTGAGGTAAAAATATTAGCAAAGTGGTAGTGGGCCTAACTGCTCAGAGTGCGCCAAAGACACATTTAAGGCGAAGAATACCGACTTTTTATGATTTTGTACTGAACGTCACGTCTAACCGAATAATGTTAATGATTTGGAATTTTGTTTTGTTAAATTTGAGCATTTTCTTAATAATTCAATCTGTGAATATTTTAGATTACATAATAATAATTACATACTGTAATTAATTTGTAAAGATATGTCTAACGCGGATAAAAAACCTGAAACCATCAATTTTTTAAATATAATTTAGAAATATAATTTTTTTTTCAGAAAGGTTAGGCAGAGGTGTATCTATAGTACATCCACAGTTTGCCAAGTATGTTTAAGCCCCATATAGGTAACAGGGGGCGAGCCTATTGCCATCCAGCCGGGCTGCTACTGAGAAATTCCAGATAGAAAAACCCAATAACACTTTGCCCGACCCGGTAATCGAACCCAGGACCTCAGCAGTAGCGCTTTCGACCACTAGACCAACGAGGCATTAAATATCATTTAATTATTTATCTTTTAGTATACGTGTTTTATTAAAATACCTTTTGAGTGCTGTATAATAAATTAATTATGCGTCTAATTTGGGACAGCGCTCCTTGATGGGCGAGTCCTATTACTGGCTGGACGTACGACGCGTTGAGTGAGCTCAGAACAGAACACGCAAGCTAAGTAGGTATCAAAACTCGTGGCTGCTATTTTGATCTTTATGAATCCCGAGATTCATAAAGATCAAAATAGCAGCCATATATAGGTTCATATTAAGGGGTACCAACGGAAATAAAGTTCTTATTTGTAATTGTTTATGGTGTACAATAAAGAGTATCTTATCTCTCTAAATTAAAACGTTAAAGAAATTGGTCTACAATCAAATGGATATTATTTTTGTCTGAAGTAAAATGTTAAGTGCCATAACAAAATAAAAGGTTCCATCTAAATAAAATTATGCTTAAGAAGTGTCCGAAATAAGCCAACGAAATGTAACAACGAAGTGGATTTGGAAGAAACAAAAGGACTTTAAGAATAAGACTCAGATTAATGATGGAACCTGCTCCTTCGCGATTATCCGAACTGATGTTTTCGTTACTGTATAAGTATTATTACGATTTGTCAAAAATATTTAACCAATGTTTGGAAAATGCAAACATTGATTGTGCGTTACAATTAAAAACCAAAATCATTGAATAGGTGTCATTATTAATTTCCCATTCCAATGAAATATCAATATAGTGATTTAAGATTATTAGGTTACATAGAATTTGTTCGGTAAATCTATAGGTACATATTATAAATGAAAGTCGCTTTTAGTATCTATCTGTGTGACCGCTTTGTTCTTCTAAACGCAACGCTTTTTGATGCAGTTTTCACCATCATTTAGATAATTTATTTAGGAAAATTAATGTCTAATACATTAATATTAAACTAAAATAAAGAAATTTTGAAGTTTTCTCTAGTAGTAAAAAAGCAGGGGCGGATCGTTAGTTATGCCGACCTACCTCTGTCGTGTGGTCGACGCCTATCAGCCGGATAGGGCCGTCATCTACCCCGGTCACCAGAGAGAATGGAATCGGAGAGACGTCCTGCGGTGTCCCACAGGGATCGATCCTGGGGCCGCATCTGTGGGACATCGGATACGACTGGGTGCTGGGCGCCGACTTCCCTAGCGGCGTCAGCGTCGTTCGTTACGCTGACGACACGTTGGTCCTGGCGCAGGGGAAGTCGCAACAGGCGGCGGCCGATTTAGCGACACACGGGGTTGCGACAATCGTAGACTGAATCCGGCAGTTGGGACTCGAGGTGGCTCTGCACAAGTCCGAGGTCATGTGTTTTCATGGTCCTCGGAACGCACCACCGTCGGGTTCCCAAATAACAGTAGGAGGGGTTCACATCGGCGTCGAGTCGACGTTGAAGTACCTAGGATTCGTCCTCGACAGTCAGTAGAACTTCATGGAGCACTTCCGACGTTTGGCTCCCAGACTGGAGCCGGCCGGGGCTGCCTTGAAGCGGCTCCTGCCCAATCTAGGGAGCCCAAACGCCTCCTGTCGGAGGCTATATGCGGGGGCGTGCGGTTCACGGCCCTTTTCGGGGAACCAGTGTGGGCGCGTTCGTTGAGGCGGCGGCCAGTCCATCGGTTGAACGCGTCCCAGAGGGTCATGGCCACCCGGCTGGTCCGGGGACACCACACGGTCTCCGGTGAGGCGGCGAGCCTGGGCCTGAGCCTTGGACAGAGCACCGCCGTGTCCTCGTGGAGGCGATCGGTGGCGGGGATCTCTCGCGTCCATCCCTGGTCCAGGCCATGGTACGGAGCGAGAGGGCATGGGAGGTCGTCACCTCCTTCTGCGAAGCAGTAATGCTCGCGAAGGAGGAGGCGGAACGCGTGAGAGAAAGGCAAATTTCGCGCCCTCACGCTCCTTGCCGCCGTAGGAGGAGACGCCCTGGGCGTCGGGAATCGCAGGCCGATTCCCGGCCACCGTAGGCGCGGGCTTACGGACTGTGAGCAATGGGTAGCTTAAAGAGATGTCAGCAAGTGAAGGGGTCCCATGGGACCGATGCTGGCCGGGGTCTCGGGAAAGTCCGAAAGGGATACCGTGGCCCCCGGCAACGGAAAGGAAACTGAAGGAACACGCGTGGGTTTTAGTCAGTAAGAGTCTGACACGCCCTCCCGCTCCGCCCAGAGCGGGAGAAGTCATAAGATGATTTCCCAACCAAAAAAAAAAAAATGGTTTGCTAGTTATATCAATCATATTTTAGGATGAAAACATCATTGAGATTCTAATGAACCAAATATACATTCAATTTTACTGACTGATATAATGTTTCAGTTGGGTCTCCCTTGTTTCATCGAAAAGAAATTGCCAAATTATCACTTCCCAAACAATTTTTCGCATAATTTCATTTGCCAAATTATTACTTAGCAAAAAATCTCTTTACAAATAATTGTAACGCAAACCTAATGTTTAGCATGTGAACGTTTATACAATAACTTGTTTACCAACTAGAACTTTTACCAATTTTTATGTAGTCAAATATTTCAGTTGGAATTACTCATTTTACGCAAAAAAAAAAAAAAAAATTTCGTGTAACTAGTTCAGTTTCGGGTAGCCTGTTTTTTTCCATTGTTTTTTTCTATATAATCTAGTCGTTTTTGGCGTAGGTCACAGTTTTAACCTAACCTAACCTAACCTTTATATTTTTGTCATACCAAATCGTATGACGAAACGTTTATTGTCTAAAGATTGTTTGCTGTAATAAATAATTATATTAAAGACCAAATGCCTAAATGACATTATCCTTGATAATATTCTGCCAAGTAAAAATTTGACCAAATGAAAATGTGCGTACTAAAATAATTCCAAACATTGCATTGGTATAAAAAAAGGTTGCAAAAATTTGTTTGGGTAATGATTTTTTGGCAAAATCTTTTCGGCAAAACGGCAGGATCCCGTTTCAGTTTCACGCTTATTTCAAATTATTTTGTTCATGCAAATTATTTTACCAATATAAAATGGACAAGCACGATTTCACACGGAATTAATCAGATTTCAATGTAAAGATATTATAAATAAATTCATCATAATTGGCATATTTATCACTGACTATTGACTGCAAATATTCGCATTATTAGCTACAGCGACCGTTGTACTATTAAGAGCGTTTAAACAGAAAGTGGACAACGTCACAAATCTATAAATTAATTAGCTGTTTTGATTAATTTTGCAAAATTACTGTATGGAAATAAGAAATATGGTTAACTAGTGAACTAAAATGTTGATTATGAAATGCAATATTTAATATCGTCACACCAAATATTTAGTTTTAGATATAAAAACAATATTTGGAATCTTTCCACATGCCTTTTTTACACGTAAAACGGTAACAACATCAAATTCAGTGTATTGCAATTCATTTTTATATTCTAGTTTAGTAGCAGCCATATTTCTTATTTCCATACAGTAGGTAGTATAGCCAAAATAATAAATACAGGTAAATATTTGATACTTATTTGCGACGTTGCCCACTTTGAAAAAGCGCGCTGTTGACGCTCAGGGGTAATTTAATTATTTAAGATTTCCAACAAAAGAAATAAAGGAATAAGAAAAAAAAAAGGAATAGGAATTTATCAGTAGCAGCCCGGAGTCTGGATTTGTGCCCGGTGATGGCAATAGGTTCGCCCCTATTACATGGGTCTTAAACATGGCGAAATTTGGGTGTACTATAGGTAGGTACACCTCCGCTTGCCCCTTCAGGGAATACAGGCGTGATGTTATGTTATGTTTATGAAACGACCGATTGGACCCGTGCATCTAGCTTCTGACGTTTCATAAGTGCCCATGTAGGTTTATGTGAAATAAAATATTTTCATTTGATCTGATTTTAAATACATGAGACATAAGACACAATACATATAAGGTTGACTGGTAGAAAATGCCTGTGGCATTAAGTCCGCCTCTGTACATTTATGTGCTTGAAGTGTTAATAAATAAATAAAAGAGGAAGTTTGAAAGTAGGTAGGTACTGTAGCCGAGAAGTTGTGTGTGAACCGGCTGTCATGGTAGGCAAGGCATGTGATGCGGAAGAATGAGGGACATGTTGTGAGCAAAGTTTTGGGTATGAATGTGGGTCGCTGTAAGGGTATGGGAGGACCATGATGAATGGATTGTGTGGAATATGACATGGCTAGAAAGGTGAATACAGCGATGACGGCTAATCGAGAGAGATATACCTACCGATGGTCGACTCCAAATAAATATGGGTAGGGGGATGATTTTGGCACAAGTTTTATGTTTCTATCTACACATTTTCAGTTAGTCAGAAATTGAATTGTTTTATTTGTGTAGTATATTGTTATTACTATCATAATATTATGTGGGTTCTCCTACTAATCTATTAATTCTATACAGACATCACAATCCCAAAAGGATGTCTTCTGAGTCAGCTTATCGCTTGATATTGCAATAACATGAATCCTAATTTTTTCCCTTTAGCAAACATTGCTGTGTAAACAGATCCCTAACGTACGGTTCTTCGGAATAAACTTTGTTCCATATTGGGAACATTATTTAGGAAAAAGCAATACTCAAAAATTTATGACATTAATTAAAAGCATTAATTTTTGGGTATTGTTATTATTAATAAATATTGAATTGCTATTTACTAAATAGCAATTAAATATTTTCCCAACTAAGTTCGGGTCGGCTTTCAGTCTAACCGGATGCAGCTGCCTTTCTGACCTCCACAACCCAATAACTGGGTAATACGATACTCTTGGTAAGACTGGTTGTCAGACTTTTTGGGCTTCTGACTTACGTTTTAACGTTCTTTCATAAGCACGGAGGGTCTCGATATAATATATTAGATGGTGGTGACCACACGCAAACCGACCGCGGCAAACTTAGCTTGACCTTCGATCGACCAGTGCGGCTGTTATCATTAAGCCACGAGCCCCTTTAAACAGCAATTCTGAAACAAAAAACGAGCGAGCTTTAGGTAATAAGGAACATTAAAGGGGCGGGGTCTCGTCAAGGTCGTTTCTGTCGGAAAACTCTACCATCGCACACGCTCATTGGTCGATTCAAATAGCGAGCGCTTCCCCGGCTTCTTGTGACACACTTCCGTCCCTTTTTACGAAATCCGAGACTTGATTTAGATTGCAACAAAGCGAGAGCAAAGATGTTACACATCAAAATTAAAGCATTGATAGATTGATTTTTCTTCCTATGTTTCTATAGAATTTGTATACTTAATTGTCAGTACGTAAACGTTGCACTAACTTCAAAGTTTCGGAACCGTTTGTTATAAATTCATGAAGATGTTTTAAAATTCGACAAGCTGTAAGTTACGCGGATGCGGAGTTCTTATCTAAGGGTAAATTTTGCTTGATTCAACTTTTCCAGTGTTGATTTGAAAGATTAATGTGCCTTGTCTTTAAAAGTCATGGAGCCTTGTGAAACTTACATAATTACCTTAGACAATTGTAGAAACTTATGCTTGGGGAAATTGGTGCCCGGAATTTTGAAAAATATCGTGCTGTTTCTGTTATGGTATGTTTCTTAATGAGATAACTATATGGGGAATTATAAATTGCTTATTACTTACAACTCAATTCAGATGCAAACTTGCAGATACATATTTTGTTATTATAATGCCTGACTTTTAAAATACATCCATCATATTTTACCCCGTACACATAAAAAGTAATAAAATCGAATATCGCTACTGGTGGAATAAATTACAGGAGGCTTTTATAATTAACTCAGTTTTAGATAGCCGTTATCATCATTACAGAAGTTCAAACAAATCTTTGTTCATATATACCTGCCTCGGTAGCTACGAGTATCAAAATAAATGCGCTTATTTATGAAAATAATATAGGTACAGAAGAATTGAGAACCTCCTCCTTTTTTTGGGTTCCGTACCCTTCCGTAATAAACGGAACCCCTTATAGCATCAATCGTGTGTCGGTCTGTCTGTCTTTCACAGCCAATTTGCTCCAAATCTAATGGACCGATAACTTAAAATTTGGTACGCATATGAAAGTCTGAAAAAATGGACGAAAATTGACTCTTTGTCTAAAAACTACCGAGCCTACATTTTGAAAATAATACAGTGAATAATTCTGTTCTAATTCTAAGTTACAGGAAAACCTATAAGAAGTCTATGGTTTTAAAATAACTAAGCCAATCTCTCAACATTGCACGTACAAAATTACATTTGGAGTTGGAATGTATGGAACATGTTTTTCAACTAAAATGTTAAGTTTGTTCTTGGGATAAATTCATCCCAACTACGGAGCCCTTTATTGGGCGTGGGTTGGACACTTGGACCACGCCCAATAACAATAACGCACATGGCCAGTTTTTTAAGAAGTAACAAAATCTATAAAATTCCTTCAGATACGATGATTATACTGTTTGCGGTGTAGCATGGTGCGGGTGACAGGTGAGAAAGGGTAAAATATATTATAATTTACTTGTTTTTACTGATTCTGTATTTTACGTATGATCCGTACCTACATACAGATTGTGTACATAATACGGACTCAGTAATAAGTGTAGTAAATTAAATAAATTTACCCTTTCTGTCACCTGTCACCCGCACCATGCTACATCGCAAACAGTATAGTGGTTTAGAATTCTATATGATAAAGAACTCATATGGCGTGGAACTCCCATGCCATAATGAGGTCTTTGTCATATAGTTTTTTTTTTAAATATGAATTGACAAGCCACACAAACTATCAAATAACCTGTTACAATTCTCAAAGTAATTTCAAC